>OY829474.1:40000-2665000 GCA_963691745.1 Ditula angustiorana
ACCGGCCGCCCCAGCTGGGGCTCCCGCACCAAAGGAGGGGGAGGTCGGGAACGCGTGACCTCCCCCCCAGACTGTGAGGCCTAGCCTGTGGCAGGCAGGGGTGCTCCACCCCCTACCTGCAGGCCTCACTGGGGAATCCGGCTAGCGTACTGCGCACGCCTTCTTCCCACTCGTCTGCGCCGGAGCGGGTGAGCGTCGGGGGACTCCTCGCGCACCCGCTCCGCGGCCTCCTTCTGCGACATCACCTCTTCGCGGAAGTCGGCCAGGGCCTCCCAAGATCTCTCGGTGTCCAGTATCGTTGCTACGACGCTGGGCAGCGAGAGATCCCCTCCGATTGCCGCCACCAGAGTGCGACGCTGAGGACTCCAGGCACTGCACACCTCTAGGGTGTGCTGCGCCGTATCGTCCACAGCGCCGCACTCGTGGCACGACGGGGTCGGCTCTCTCCTTGCGACTCTGTGCAGGTAGTGGCCGAAGCAGCCATGTCCCGTTAGCACCTGCACAAGCCGGAAGGAGAGCACCCCATGCCCTCTATCGAGCCAGAGCTCTAATACGGGTTGGATGGCGCCTATGGTGCGGACTCCAAAGGCGACATCCAATAGCCCCGCTTTCCACCTGTCGCGCATCCTCGTCGCGGCCAGGCGTCGAACATGCGCGACCTCTTCCGGAGCCAGGCGCTCGTCTCTGGCCTGGCTCTCCTTCTTCCTGCGGTACATTTCCGTCAATACCCCAGCCTCCAGCTCCCACGGGGGTGTTCCGGCAAGAACGCAGGCTGCCGCAAAGGCCACTGTCGCGTAGGCCCTACACATTCTGTTTGCGACAATCTTTTGGGGCCTACGCAAGAGGGCCTTGGTTGGGGTCCTCAGGGCGTCGCTCCAAATGGGTGCCCCATAGAGCGCCATACTTTTGGTGACGCCGGCGAATAGGCGCCGGCATGGGGCACCAGGACCTCCCACATTTGGAAGCAGTCGGCCAAGCGCCGATGCGACCCCCACTATCCGAGGAGCGAGTCGACGGAAATGCTCCTCGAATGTCCATCTTCTGTCCAGGACGAGACCCAAGTATTTAACGTGGGCCTTGACCTGGACACTCTCCCCGCCTACGGAGATTGTGGCTCCGGCTGGTGGCCGCCATCCTGGCCCCCCAAAGACAATGGCTTCTGTCTTTGTAAGGGCCACTTTTAGCCCCAGCGCCGTTATACGGTCCACCACCATCTCGGTTGCAACCGTGGCTATCCTGGCCGTGTCCGCATATGTGCCGCCACGGACGGCCACCATGGTATCGTCCGCGTAACACATGATGGCCATCCGGGGGAGCATCGTCAGACGGATGGCCCAGTCGTAGCCGACGTTCCATAACAGGGGTCCCAGCACTGACCCCTGTGGAACGCCGCAAGCCATACTTCTGGCCACTCTGCTTCCGTCTCTTTCATGATAGAGCACTACCCTGTCCTCCAGGTAGTGCCCTATCATGCGGCGGAGATAGAGGGGCACCCCGTGGTACCTGAGCGCCTCCCCTATCACGCCAAAAGGGAGGGTGCCAAATGCGTTAGCGATGTCTAACGACACCGCTATGACCCCCTCCCTTCTTTCCGCTGCGTTTTCTGTAAACGCTTTGAGCGCACCCAGTGCGTCCAGGGTTGATCTGCCCACCCTGAAACCGTACTGGTGCTCCGACACGTTCGGCCCCACCAGCCCCAGGTGACCAGTGATGCGGTTGGCCAAGATACGCTCAAAAACTTTGGCCACCTCGTCCAACAGCACTAAGGGTCTGTAGGCTGATGGAGAGTCTGCCGGACGGCCATCCTTCATCAGCAGACATAACCGGCCCTCTTTCCACGTCCTAGGGAACCGCCCCTCCTCCAGACAGTCGTCTAGCAACTGCTTGAGGCGGCCCCCTAGGTGTTTGAACGCGATTGCAAGCACCTTTGCCGGGACCCCGTCCGGCCCGGGCGCCTTCTTGCATTTCCGGAGGCGGTCGTACGCCGCCACCAGCTCGTCTTCGGTGACGGGGGGGACTTCCTCCGGCTCCTCCGGCTCTTCTATGGGGAGAGCCATGACAGGGGGGGTGAATGCTGGTGGCTGGGGAAAGAGCCCAGCGACCACCCGGGTCAGTAGCTCCGGTTCCAGGGATCCCATGGGGGGGACGCTCCGCATTTTATTTCGCACAATGCGGTAGGGACGGCCCCATGGGTCCCTGTCCAGGGTGGCCAAGAACTCCTCATGGGCGGAGTCCTTGGCCTTGGCGATGGCTACCTGGAAGGCTTTCTTCGCAACCCGGAGTGCCTCGTAGTATTGTGCCTCCTCCGACGGTGTGTGCGACCTTCTTCGCCGACACCGGGTGTAGTTTCGGCGTGCGCGGTTGCTTGCTGCCCGGAGGTTCGCGATCTCGGACGTCCACCAGTAGACTTTCTTCTTGGCATGAAAGCTCTTCGCCCGAGGCATGGCTGCATCGCACACGTTGGTAAGTGCGTGCCGGAACTGCGCTGCCCGCTCTTCAACCCCCAAGCTGGTCGGGGGGTCGGCACACCAAGCCTCGACGATGGCAGCCTCTTCCGCCATTTCTCTGTCGAGACAGGAGAAAGTCCACCTGGGAAACTCGCTCATCCCTCTTCTAGCCCGGTGTCCAGGCACCAAAGACGCTCCGGAAACCCTGCACCTGATGTACCTGTGGTCAGACAGGGTTTCCACGTCCTCGAGGACGCGCCAATCCTGTATTCGTGCAGCGATGGCAGGGGTAGCAAACGTCACGTCTACTATAGACCCCCCCTGCCGCCGCACGCAGGTATTGGTATTGCCCCGATTGCACAGTACCAGGCCGACTGCAGCCGCCCAGTCCCGCAGCTCCGCCCCTCTAGGGTCTGTGATAGGGGAACCCCACGCATCGCATTTTGCGTTGAGATCCCCCATCAGGATAACCTGGGCTGGTGCCGCACCCCGCACCACAGGCTCGAGCCGCCGCAGAAATTGCTCAAAAGCAGCCAAGGGTCTGTTAGGGGAGAAGTATACCCCGATGAGTATTACTTCACCCCACTTCACCGCGACAAACCCAGGACCGCTTTGTCGGGTCACGATAGGGGGCGAATTACCCTGCGCCGGGACCAGTATACCGACTAAGCCCTCCGTGTCCCTAGCCCAATGTTGTTGTGGAGGGACGAAGTAAGGCTCCGATATTACCACCGCACTGATCAGCCACTCCGCCGTATGTTGCATCAGAAGATCCTGAGCGCGGGCGGAGTGGTTGATATTAGCCTGAAGGAGTTCGGTATGGTGTGCTGGCATTAAGATTCCATACCGTTCTCCTCCTGCGCCAGCACTGGCTGGCTCGATGGTGGCTCGAGTGGCGCGATTGCAGGGGCCGTGGTCTGGGCGGCCTCTTTTCCTCTGGCGGAGGGCGGGGCACATTTACGCCCCCCCATGACATGCCCTGCCGGGCGTCCCGCTCGTGTGCAAACAGCACATTTTGGCTCAGCAGAGCACGCAGCCGACTTGTGGCCCTCTTTCCCGCAGCGGAAGCAGAGGGCACTTCTGTCCTCCTTCGAGGGACATAGAGCCCGCGTATGGCCTGTCCCCATACACTTGAAGCAGCGCATGGGGAGGGGCTCCAACTGCCGGACCTGGGCCGAGGACCACCCGACGAGCAACCTGCCGGCCTGCACGAGGACTTTGGCCGCCACAACCGGGCAGCGGACCAGGACAGATCCAGTACCACTAGGGCCCATCCTGATCCCCCCAACTTTCACCTGCTCTACAGGGCAACCCCCCTTTGCGGATACCGCGCTTTGAACCGCCTCCGGGTTGACGGACTCGTCCAAGCCGGAGACTCTCAAGTCCACGTTTTTGGTGGGCCGCGTAACGGTAACCAGCTCTCCGATTACGCCCTGTAGTTTTACAGCAAGGTCGTCCGCGGCTTTGGCGCTACCTGCACCTGGAACCTCTATGACCCGCGCCCCAGTGGCGGTCTTCCTCACCCGGACATGCTTGAGGCCAATGTCTTCAAGCTGCACCACTGACTTGGCCTTTGACATGGCCGTCGCATAGGTCTCTTTCTTAGCGACGGCTTCTGGCTTAAGGGTGATGACCACCGCTGTCGATTTCGGGGTGGTCAGTTTTGGCCTCTGCTTCTTTCCAGCGGCAGCCCGAGACTGGGCGGCTGGTGGTGGCTGGGAAGGCTTTTTGGCCTTCTTGCCCTTCCTCCTTACGACTTCCGCCCAGGCAGGAGCCGGGGCGGGTTGCACGGTCTCGTGTTGGTTCAGCGGCTGTGCCGCAGGTGCAGGTGCGACTCGCTCGGCCGGTGGTGCGGCCACTGGACGCGGATTGGCCGCAGCTGGTGGTGCAGCCTTTGAGCGCGACTTTGCCGCAGCTGGTGCGGCCTTGGTGCGCGGCTTAGCCGGTCGCGCCGGAGAGGGCCCCGGGGTAGGTTCGTCAATAGGACGAGGAGTATGTCCCTCCGTCGCCGCCCTCTTCCTGTCTGCCGCCAGAGGCGGTCTCAGGATCGGCTGTGGAGGGAGCCGCTTCTCCATCTCTCCAAGGCGCACATTCACCATGTCCCCCAAGGAGACAAAAAGGTCTCTTTTGAGCTCGGAGAGCACCTCCTTCAGGTCCTGCGGGATTTGCTGGGCGGCCAGCGGGGATACGTCCGGTGCAGGTTGGGCGTTGCGCTCAGAGAAAGCGGTGCGGAGCGCCTTCACCTCAGCCCTCAGGGCGGCGAGCTCCCCGTTCATTCGCCGGTTATCCGCCTTGAGCCGGCGAGTCTCCTCGTCCACACTGGTGGCCTGGATCTCGTCCATAGCCTGGCTTATTTGGCGGCAGGCTATTTTCATTTGAGCCCATACGCTGCCCTTCAGATTCTTGCTTCTGGCCGCCTCGGCAAGAATGACCTCTATGCCCTTGCGGGCGGTCTCGAACAGGTCGTCGTTTGAAATGACCTCTTGCGTCTCGTTGATAGGGCTACGCTCTCGACGCTGGGTCTGCGGCCGCGATGCTGGTGGGGAGAGGCAGTACACGGAGTCCACGTCTGCGTCAACTTCAAACGTAGTGAGCTCCAGGTCCCGCAAAGGGGCTTTCATCTTTGTCGCTACAACCTGGCTCCCTATTGAGCCAGTCCTACGTCCCCTGCGAGAGGTGTTTACTTTTGGAGCCCTTTCGGGCTCTACGACCTCTTCGGGTAGTCCGGCTTCTTTGTAAGCCCTTTTGGAGCTGTTCCCCCCAGCTTCCCCCTCATCAACCGATCGGCCACCCTGCCGGGCACGCCCAGCGGGAGTGGGGAGAGTTGGGCGAAAGTGCTCTGCAGACACCAGGGCTCTTTTCTCCTTCGCTGTGGACTGCAACCCTTCGTCCAACCGCGTCAGGATTACTTTTGCCACTTTCTCAATAGGGCCCTCTCTGGCTTTTCCGACCTCCGATGCCGTAGTGGCATCATCAGTCGCAGGTAGCACCATGGGCGGATCCACTGCGGGTTCCACCAACTCCATGTCGCTACCTCCGCTATTCTGTCCTTGCTCATCTCGTAAAGCTATATCATATCCGTTGTCATTGCTTGTGGTCGTCGGGTGAGGGTCGAAACCCTCGGGTACAGGGCCAAGGCCCTGTGAGCGCAATTTGCCCCCCCCAGAATACGAGGGGCAGCCCGCATTAAGAAATGCAGGGAGGGACTCTCCACCAGTTACGGCGGTACCCTCCTGGGGTAGTATTTCTTGAATTGTGCTCATTGTGCTTTGATGTAGGGGCCAGCTCCCCTGCTCCGTTTATCGAGAGAGCGGCTCCCCTCTTTTTTCTGGGCTGAGTTCCCCAATTAGGCTAAGTACTATATACAATATTTACATCTTTTTTGGTTTTTTGTTTTATACTTTTTTTGTTTTTTTTTATTTTTTCCTAACCTAACTTAACCTAAGGTGTGTCGCTCTTGGTTGCCCTTTCACCTCGGACCCTTTCGGCTCCGACGATCACTAAGGGCGTAAGCCCCCCCACCACGACAAGGTGGCGACACCTCGGGGGGGAACCTAACCTAACCTAACCTAACCTAGGTTAGGTTAGGTTAGGTTAGGTTAGGTTGCGGGACAGGTGGAAGAGTGACCTGGAGGACTCCCCCTATGGAACCCGCACCATAGGGGCACTCCTCCCGTCATTCGACCTCTGGGTCGAGAGGGAGCACGGGGTGCTCTCTTATAGGGTAACGCAGGTAATGTCCGGGCACGGATGCTTCGGACATTACCTGCAGAGAATAGGGAGGGAACCGTCGTCGCGCTGTCATGAGTGCGGCGACGGTGACGACACGGCCCAGCACACGCTGGAGGAGTGTGTGCGGTGGGACGCCGAACGTCGCGACATGACGTCGGCGATCGGACGGACGGACCTCTCGCTGCACAGCGTAGTGGCGGCTATGCTGGGCAGCGACAGGTCCTGGGATGCGGTGGCTTCCTTCTGTGAGACGGTGGTCTCACAGAAGGAAGCGGCGGAGAGGGAGCGCGAAGACTCGGTCGATGCGCTCCCGCTCCGGCGTAGACGACGGGGAGTTAGGAGAGCGAATTATGCTCGCCTGGCTCCCCGGTGAGGCTTGCGGGTAGGGGATGGGTGCTCCCCTGCTCGCCGCAGGCTAAGCCTCACAGGTCTGGGGGGAAGGCTCGGCGTTACCGGCCTTCCCCTCCTTTGGCGCGAGGGAGCCCCGGATAACTAACCGGGGCGCTCCCGGTGGGCGTTGTGGATGGAGTCTCTGGTTCCCACGACGCCCCATAATACCGGTTGAGCGGGTAACGCCGAGGAGGTTTTTAGTTAGGGTATGCCCCCCTATTTGGGGGGAGAGTCCCACATAACCCCTGGTCGCCCCAGGCCAGGGGTAGCGAAAAAGCTTTTCCTCCTTAGTAAACAAAAAAAAAAAAAAAAAAAAAAGGTTAGGTTAGGTTAGGTTAGGTTAGGTTAGGTTATCTGTCAATTGGGACCCCTGTTGTGGAACGTCGGCTTCGACTGGGTCATCCGCCTCACGCTCCTCCCTCAGATGGCAGTCGTCTGCTATGCAGACGACACCCTCGTAGCTGTCCGGGGGGACAGCTACGAGGTAACGGCCCGGCGTGCGACGGTGGCCACCACTATGGTGGTGGACCGCATTCGCATGCTGGGTCTGAGGGTGGCCCTCCCGAAGACGGAGGCCATCGTCTTCGGGGGGAGGGGCCCAGGGTGGAGGATCCCCGCGGGGGCGGGGATCCGAGTGAGGGGGGAAATCGTCGAGGTGAAGGCCCAGATCAAGTATCTGGGCCTTCACCTCGATAGGCGGTGGAGTTTTGAGGGCCACTTCAGGGCCCTCACTCCGAGGGTAGTGAAGGCGGCGGCGGCCCTCGGAAGATTGCTCCCGAACGTGGGGGGCCCTAGCGCGCCATGCAGACGCCTGTTCGCAGGCGTCGCGAGAAGCATGGCGCTATATGGGGCCCCGATATGGGTCGACTCACTGAAGGAGTCGACCAAGGCCCTGCTGCGGCGACCACAGAGGGTGGTCGCCAACCGCATATGCAGGGCCTACGTGACGGTCGCGTTCGGGGCGGCGTGCGTCCTCGCAGGGACACCCCCCTGGGAGCTGGAGGCGGGGGTGTGGGCAGAGGCGCACGCCAGGAGGGTCGCGGGCCGGGCGAGAGGAGAACGCCCGGCCCCGGAGGAGGTGGCCCACGAACGTCGTGTGGCCACCGACAGGATGAGGGACCGCTGGAAAGCGAGCCTGGCGGACCCCTCTTATGGAATCCGAACCATAGAGGCTGTCCGCCCGCTCCTTTCCGAGTGGTCCCTGAGACGGCACGGGTCCCTCTCCTTCCGACTCACGCAGATATTGACCGGGCATGGCTGCTTCGGTCATTATCTGCACAGAGTCGCAAGGAGAGAGCCGACCCCGTCGTGCCATGAGTGCGGCGCGGGGGATGATACGGCGCAGCACACCCTCGAGGTGTGCAGCGCCTGGGATTCCCAGCGCCGCACTCTGGTGGCGACGATAGGGGGCGACCTCTCCCTGCCCAGCGTGGTAGCCGCCATGCTGGACAGCGACAGGTCGTGGGAGGGAGTGGCCTCTTTCTGTGAGGAAGTAATGTCCCAGAAAGAGGCCGCGGAGCGGGTGCGCGAAGAAGCCGTCGACGCACACCCGCTCCGGCGCAGACGATGGGGGAGGCGGCGGAGACAGTTCGCTGCCCGCCAACTTCCCCAGTGAGACCTGCGGGTATGGGGGTGGAGCACCCCTGCCCGCCGTAGGCTAGGTCTCACGGTCTGGGGGGGAGGTTCGGCGTCCCCGACCTCCCCCTCCTTTGGCGCGGGTTAGCCCCGGCACGTAGGCTGGGGCGCCGGTCAGGCGTCGTGGAGCATGTCTCGGTCCCACGACGCCTGCTAGAAAGCCGGTTTGAGGGAGACGCCCAGGGAGGTTTTAGTGGGTATGCCCCCCACTCTGGGGGGAGACTCCCACATATCCTCCGGCCGCTCCAGGCCGGGGTGAAGCTTTAAAAGCTTTCCTCCCTGGACAAAAAAAAAAAAAAAAAAAAAAAAAAAAAAAAAAAAAAAGGTTATCTGTCAATTACTTTATCTGTCAGTTAGGTTTTTCACAGCTAGGTTTACCTCAGTTATGTTTGCCTTAGTTAGGTTTGCCTTAGTTAAGATAGGTTAGGTTATCTATCGCTTAGGTTAGCTTCAGTTACGTTTTACTGTGTTACGTTTTCTCTCAGTTAGGTTAGCTGCAGTTAGGTTATCTTGCGTTATGTTATTTTCAGTTCAGTTAGGTTATCTCTGAGTTAGGTTATCTGTCAGTTAGGAGTTCCTCAGTTAGGTTTTCTTCAGTGAGGTTTGCTTTTGTTAGGTTTGCCTCAGTAAGGTTTTGCCTCTGTTAGGTTTGCCTTAGTTAGGTTAGCTTGTTTGCTTCAGTTAGGTTAGCTTGTTTGCTTCAGTTAGGTTATCTCTGAGTTAGGTTATCTGTCAGTTAGGTTTTCCTCAGTGAGGTTTGCTTTTGTTAGGTTTGCCTCAGTACGGTTTGCCTCAGCTCTGAGTTAGGTTATTTGTCAGTTAGGGTTTCCTCAGTGAGGTTTGCTTTAATTAGGTTTGCTTCAGTAAGGTTTGTCTTAGGTTTGTCTTAGTTAGGTGAGCTTGTTTGCTTCAGTTAGGTAATCTCTGAGTAAAGTTACCTGTCAGTTAGGTTAGGTTAGGTTATCTGTCAATTAGTTTATCTGTCAGTTACGTTTTACTGTGTTACGTTTTCTCTCAGTTAGGTTAGCTGCAGTTAGGTTATCTTGCGTTATGTTATTTTCAGTTCAGTTAGGTTATCTCTGAGTTAGGTTATCTGTCAGTTAGGTGTTCCTCAGTTAGGTTTTCTTCAGTGAGGTTTGCTTTAGTTAGGTTTACCTCAGTCAGGTCGGCTTTAGTTAGGTTAGCTTCAGTTAGGGTTGTCTTGCGTTAGGTTATCTATCAGTTGAGGTCAAATTTCGGGAAAACTTGTTTGTTTTCAGTCAGTTTTTTTTTTATAAAATTTTTTCAGAGTGGGCCAAAAGTTCTTGCGTTTTTGCTTTGCGGATTTCCTTAAGAACCAATCCAAATTATAGTTTTTGTTCGGTGATTCCAGCTTCTCTGGATTTGCAGTTGGGAATTTTCCCTTACACACAATACAGAATACAGTCAGCTTTTAAAATATTTTCTTAAATTTAGCTAACTTTTACTTTTTCGAGGCTTATAACTTTTTGTTTTTAGATTTAGAGCCATTATGTTTGCGGCGCTAGCCATGCCATAGAGTCCTCTAGCATTTCTCTTTTGTTTGGTAACAATTGGACATTCGGATCAAAAGTTATTAAAGAAGAGTCTGTTGCTCGTAGCTTTTTCACAGGGGCTATTATAATACCAGTTTTTTCTAAATAACTCGGTCGATATCCGTCCGATCTCACTCATTCTTATTGAGTTTATCTCACATTTGTTGGCCGCTGCCGTTGGCGGCGAAAAAACGAGCCCCCCACTCCCACCCGTCAGTGGCAATCTTTGGTATATCACCTCGGACTGTAGGTATTTAAGCACTAACTTTTGAAATATTCATCGATATTCAAATTTTTTTTGGCTACTTGTAGGAAATCGTGTGCTTTATTTGATTGACATAGACCCGATTGCTCTGACTCGCCCCTAAATTAAGATAAAATAAAATAAAGCTTAATTTCCTCGAAAATTAGCTTAAAATCTGGAAGATTCTACTTATGGCCAGTTTTTTTTAAGTGCAGGAATTGTAAAGTGTTTGATTAACCTGGCCACGTATCTGGCGCATCTTTGGCCGCTTTGAGGGTATTTCTAGCACCATTTTTCGGCCTCTCAACCCTTTCTATTTCCTTAATGGACCCGTCATTCAATGGAATTTTTGGGAATTCTGTGAAATGCCTCAATGCGCACATTTCCGATTCGTACACGTTCTTACAAAGGCTTCACGTCTCAAGGAAGGACAAACGAGCAAGCGGGTCACCTTATGATGAGTTATTAACCACCGCCCATGGACATGGAACGCTAAAGATCGTATACTTACATATTTAATTTGTTCTATACAGATTAACTTTTCATTTAAAAGTTTGGAATCTACTATTACTGTTTATTTTTTTTTATTTTTTTTCATGCCCAGCTGTTGCTGTACCTTGATCCCAAATTCAAGATCGCCTCCATTGAAGTCAGCAGGGAGACCACGGGTTAGTTACTTGTTGGATAGCTAAAACATTACTATTTATTTAGATTTAGTATGATGACTGAAAACGTAGCTCGATACTGCGTTCCGTATGGTGAGTGACGTGGAAAGGGAGCTGAAGGCCGGCAACGAATCAGCGACTCTCCTTTGGTTGCTGTTTCTATGGGCGGCGATGATAACTACCCATACCATACCATACCATACTAATTTATGCGTCTCCTTTTGGTAAAAACTTACGTTTACATACATTTTTAATAGGCATGCAAACGTTCGAATAGGCCAGGCATTTGTTATGGCCGAAAAAGTCATTTGCGCTGTTTGCAGATGTCAGTTGTGAGGCATGACCTTGAAATAATCCTGAAGATGATTCATGCTGTTTTGAGATATACGTTACATTTTTTATGAAATTCCATACTTTTTTACTGTTTGTTCCAGCCTTTTCCAATTCATTTTTATCATAACAACATTTAATTTTTTTAAGAAGGTCGTTGCAGAAATTTCGATATCTTTTATATGATAATTGTAATACCAGATTGTTTGGATTGGATTTGGCCTTCTTATGTAATTTGTCTCTATGTCTCATGCAGCGAATGAGCCCTGGTGTTATCCAAGGCTTTATATTGTAATTTTTATTACTTAAGCGAGTGTACGTCGTGTTTCTTATTGTCGCTTGTTGAATATTTTTTATTAAGTACGACATGCAAGTATTCGCGTCATCAGAATTGTAAACTGGGCTAAAGTCAATGTTGCGTAAATCATCTTCAAGTTTATTTATATTTAATTTAGATATTATTTGCGAGCGATTTAGATTAGGTAATTTACGTTTTAAGGTTAGTAGGGCAGCGTTATGATCGGTTATTGACGAGTTAGTGACAAGCGCTATGGAGGGGAAACTGGATTTAAGCATGATATGATCTAAACAAGACCCGCTTTGATGTGTGGGAAGCGTATGGGCAGGGAGTAAGCCATGGTAGGAGCATAAGTTTAGGTAGTCCAGAGCAGTAGAATCGATACTTTCAGGGAGTATGTTAATGTTAATGTCTCCTACTAATATGAATGTTTTGCATTACAACAAAACATGTATTATGTCTTGAATAAAACACACAGCGTTTATGAAGAAGCTGTTAGTGGATAACCTTAGTAAATATTTAAAACATACCTGGCAACTCCTGTTTTTACCGTAGATAAGGATCCTTGTCACCTGAAAGGCGCCTTCCATGGCGCTGTCATGTGTCAATGTCATAGCGTCTTCACTTCGCCAGCAAGAGCCTTGCTGCACGCTGTGTGTTTTATTCAAGACATAATACATGTTTTGTTGTAATGCAAAACATTCATATTATGTCCCTTCTAAAACACACAGCGTTTATGAAGACGTGTCTGGTATCTGCTGGTGACAAGAACCACAAACGCTATGTGAATAAAGGATTAAAGATATTGACAATAATGCTATAATAATAGTAGCCCTATTGAGATCAATTTCTTACATTATTAAAGCTAGAGGTTGCGAGTTCGACTCTCGCCAGAGGTAGAAACCGGCATGACGAATATGTACCCCAAACCGGGGAAAAAAATATGTTATGCAAATGGTATTTAATTAAAAATATGTAAACTTGTAAAGTACTTATTTTTTACTAAAAAATAATTTAATATTGCACATTTGCCAGCTGCCTGGTGCCTATACGAGCTGTGCCTAGCCTAGTCTGAGACTGGATCAATTGGAGTAAGCCATCAAGTTTTTATTTTTTTATTGCTCGGCTATAAAATAAAATCAAAAACTTATTTTGACTTATCTGACCTGACTGATACAATAATATTTATATCTAAAATTGTAAAATAAAATATGGACTTCAGGACCTTCCATGCAACCTACGCGGTAACTAAGATTAAGTCAGAGTAATTTTTATACATATGACTGTATGTGTTCAGATTCTGGCCTCAGCCATTCTTTGTAGTTTGATGTTCAACAGTGTTATTGTTTATACCTAGTTTACAATAACTATACATTAGATTATGGTAGTCTGATGAAATGATTTCAAGCCTTCGACAGTAGGATGTGTCCAAAAGAAATAAACATATATAAAAAAGACTGTTGGCTAAAAAAAAAAATAAGAAAGAGGATACAATCTACTTATGCCTTCTCATCACCTTGTCATAGTGAGAAGTCCGCGCCTCCGTAGGACGTTTATAATCTAGATTATTGTTAATATTATAATCTGATTATGACCATACAGTATAACACAGTACAGTTCAGTACAAATAAAAGCATGTCTAGATACCTGTATGTATGATTGATCATCTTCGGTACATCTTACATGTGCATGTTTTTACACCTTCGTGAAGAGTAACCATACTTACATTTCATGTAGAATGTCTACTGAGAAAACAGTTGCTTTAAAAAAGAAATACGTACATATAAAATTATAGTTTAAAAACAATTTACAGGACAAGTACACACCCACAGGGTAGCATGATAGCATGCCGCTGTGGTGTTGTATATAGACCTTTGCCCCCCCCCCTTTTCTTACCTACTAGGGAAGGTTGGGTTAGAAATCCTTTGGGACTGAATACTGAATGTCAAGATCACTCAGAGTGAGACCCAACTTATATTTCAGATTAAAATTAATAGATCATATATTAAGGGTTTGCCTGCACTTACTACTCAGTTAATGACAGCAAATTTTGATCTTAGAGCTAAAGCTCGTGAAAAAGAGATCCGATCTCTACTGTATAATTTCCAGACTGTGGAGTGATTGTTGAGGTAAAAAATTGTAGCAGGCTCCATGTCCTGACGGACCAAAAGGTTCTTGTAAATAAATTCAGAGAGATGAATTAGAAATAGATAATTTAGCATTTTGTGTGTAAACACAAATAAAAGTGGGTAACCACTTTTAAAGGGATGGCACATGCCAAGTCAGCCGATGACTTTGTCCAAAACTTTGAACACCTCCGCGGTAGTTTGGATCATTAGATTATCATTATGAGTTAACATCATTCATGAAACCCATCTTTTATCAGACAAGAAAACAAGCAAGCATCAGTCTCTCTCTCTGTCCAAGATACCTCCGCGGTAGCTTAGATCGGCCAGATCCACTCTGGGAGTGAGACAGCGCTTAAAATAGCCGAATCGATCTCTGCCTTTGTTCTTACTTTGCCCGAGCCTTGGTGGCTGGGCAGTAATACGATCTTAGTCATATCTTATAAAACAGCTGTTTTCGCCTAAGCCTCCTCCGTGGTAGCTCAGGTCTATGAGACCCACAGTGGTGATAATACAGACCATAACAATTGCATGACCACAACTGTTACTGTGCCTACTATCCAACACGGTTTACTTAAAAACATATACATCTGTGTGTGCTACTCGTGGTAGCTTGGGTTGGTCAACTGCGCTCTAAGAGAGAGACAGAATTAAGAAAAAGATGCACATAATCACACGTCTCTCCTTATGTGGTATAATGTTGGAAGATCTTGTGAGATCTTAAAAAACCCATTGACATAAGTGTCAGGATTTTTCAATATGCAAAGTGTATTAAATATGAAAACATTGGTTCCGTACCATGTACATGTTAGACAAAAATTATAAGAATACTTATATGCAAGTTAAAAAAGTAGGTTCAGGTTTTTTTTTTTTTTTTTTTATATATAGATCTCTATTTAGAAAGTTACATCTCTATAATACTATAATAGCCTCCGCGGCTTTTCAGCTTGTCACCTGAACTCGAGGATGATTTAGAAAGATGCAACAAACATATCCAGCAGTGCGGATCCTTTTATCCTTTTATATATATTTAGATCAGAATTGTAATTCTAATTTATACCACAGAATCATAATGTAATCTTAATTGCATTTTTTTTTTTTACATGTACAGAAATAAAAAAGAAAATCTGTAAATCAAGACTGTTTTTCATGACTTTAATTATTAAGTATCATTTTTTAGTGGCAGAATAGGATCATGTTAGTTAAGCCAATTTGTCAATAATAATTAATTTTATCAAAAAATTGGTCAAAAGCAATTGACTAAAGACATATCTTTCTTTATTTAATTTTTTATTATTATGAATTTTTCTTTTAGCTCAGCTTGGTAAAATATTACCAAAGTTTTGACAGCCTCCGAGGCAGTCTACTCATGAGCCAGTAGAAAAAATGCCCCGATAGATTAATCTATCATGCATGTCACTTGCAAGTAATATATAAGGATTTTCGCAATTCAGTAATTAATGGCTGTAAACAGGAAAGCCAAAATAATAAGAATAACCATCTTCATATAATAAGTAGAAGTGTTCACTGCTCCAGTGAATATTGGTTAAAGAACAGACCGTAATAGTCAGTAATAGTACTTAAAAACCAGTACTGTAGATTATATCATCATTGATAACTTGTGCTCTGCTCATTGAGTCCGTCTCTCAAAGACTTTATTTATTAACTTTAATCTCTTTTAATATTTAAAAACACCAAGTGTGGACAAAATCATGGTCTCTAGTCATAAAAAACAACTTTTTATTTATTTAGTACTAAAGCGTCTTCCGAAGACTTTTTACTATCCTCGCAATAGGTATTATGTATGTACCTCTCCGTATTTAATTGTCCCTCCTTAAATATTTGTAATAAAGCCAACAGAGAAGTGTTGATTACAACACATGACAGGAGCATAGGTAACTTAAAATCTAGCAGTAAGCATTTACTTCTCTGTATGCATAATAATATGCACTTAAACACATGAAAAATTTTGCAGTCTAATGGCAATGTATGAATTGTATTATTAACTGCCACAGCAGAATATTTGTCATCCAAAATAAAACCTTTTTAAGGACTTTCACTCATCTGAGCAAAATAAACTTCTTTTGTTGCAACAAGAATTGAATCATGCTGCTGTCAACATGTAAACTTGGAAAAACTTCAATTAGTATTTTTACGTGTAATTGTAAGTTTTATATCTCAATTGTATTTATTAATGTAATAAAACTTACTTCAATTTTATTTATCGATAAATTGAATGTCTTAATAGACTTCTTTTTATTGTTATTATTATTATTATGCACAAAATTAGCACACCTCTTCACACCTGACTGACTTTTGTTGTCAGAGTCTGGTATACATAGTAACTAAACTTATTTAGCAAATAAACTTTTAAAATTATAGAAACCCTTCCTGTGTTTTTACCCGACTGCTGCCAGAAAGGAGGGTTATCACTGATTTGATTCCTGATTTCTTTTGAGGTATGCGGCTCGTCTAACTTGCCAAGCGACCGAAGTCCGTATTCGGAACATAATTGTCGCTTTTTATCTATGACTGTGATAATGTTTAACTAGTTGGGAGTCAAGAATAGTTTTTCTAGTCGCGTGGCTTATGACTAGAAGAATTAGAGGATTGTTGCGCTAATTGCATCACATAGTAAGAAAAAGTAAAAAGGTAACTTACCTATGTTAGAAGTGAGTGTACCTACTTTAGCTAGGCAGTGAATAGGTCGAGTGGAAATCTCTCCGCGAGACTATTTCATTCGTTTAATTGGAGGCAACGCCGTCTCCTCCTCCGAGGAGAGAGACAATGACGATTTATGCTCAAATGAACCTCGTTTTTTCCGTGATCTGTTGAGGTTAACGCCGGGGTTCCATCTCGATCGGACACTCACCGAATCACCGAAATATACTTAGATTCTTATCACTACTGTTAAGAAATTATTTTTAGTACACTTTTTCCGGTAATTCATGCATAGATTACAAATAAAAACAGAAATTGAAAACTTTTGCTCGCGAAAACGTCACTTCACGCGGGCAAACCACAACGCTATGACATTGACACATGACAGCGCCATGGAAGGCGCCTTTCAGGTGACAAGGATCCTTATCTACGGTAAAAACAGGAGTTGCCAGGTATGTTTTAAATATTTACTAAGGTTATCCACTAACAGCTTCTTCATAAACGCTGTGTGTTTTAGAAGGGACATAATATTACATTTTTAAAGGGAGATATATAAGGCAATGTTTCATCTAAGGAGTTAAGAAAAATATCGGCATTTCTAAAGGATGGGGGTCTATACAAAGCTAAAACTGCAAAATCAGTTCCAATTTTGATAAGTAGTCGATTACAGTCTGATATGTTAGGCTCTTCGACTGTGATATCTAGATTATTTCTAGCATAAACCACTATCCCGTCGTTTTGATTAAAATTTGCTTTGCTACTGTACATATTATACCCGAGCATGAGTGGTAAATTAGCATGTTTACCTAGCCAACACTCAGTTAAAACAATTATGTCACAATTAATGTTTATACGTTGCTGGAAAGTATTAAAATTGTCAAAATTTTAAAAAATACTGTGTATGTTTTGTGTTAGTATCGTTAGTGGATTACTGTAAGCAGAAATATACTGTTTGCACTTTTCCACATCACAAGTAGCTGACTCAGATACAGAGAAACTATCTAGGTCAGAGATCAATCTATTTGCCATAATACTTAAATAAAGCGAAAAGTACTAAAAAGAAAAATTAAAAATGGCGCTCTTAGGCGCCTTCATAATCTACTGAGTTTATGTACCGTTTTTCCGCAGATTTCCTAGCAGGACAGTCAGATTCGCCAGTTTTGTGATTGCAGGGCTTTTTGAAGTGCAAGCACGTAGCGCATTTAGGTGGTTCGGCCTTCTTGGTACACTCCTTTATAGCGTGGCCCACTTCACCGCAATGACCGCAGGTGTTGGCTTCTTCCCGGCAGAACTTGGCCGCATGACCGTACTGCTGACACTTGAAGCACCTTGTTACCAGAGTAAAATCTCTCACTGGGCACGACGACCAGTTTATGAACACTCTCTCCTGAGCAATCAAGGCCTTGCGCATGTGCGCAGGGACTTCTAATACATAGTTGCAGATCTCGGCATCCTTCCTTCCCGATTTGTGACTCAGCTTAATCGAGGACAAAAATGTTTCAAGTGTCATACCTTGATGCTTGTCGGCTAAGTTTTGTTGGAATAAGCAGTTGAATACCTCCGTTTCCTGCATGGACGAGGGAACTCCGACGACAACGATTCTGGGCTTGCGCTTGTGCGGCTCATCCACAGTGAGGCCAGAGGTTGATAGCTGCGTCGACTGCTTAAGCTTCTCGATGTCCCCCTTGGTGTCGGTGCTGATGATAACGCCGCCGTTCTTGGTCTTGCGTAGACCTCTCACATGCAGCTTCATTTCCTCAGGTCTAATAATTTGCTGAACAAGGGACTTAGTTTCTTCGCTCGACTTCAACTTATCAGTCGGGTAGATAGCTAAAGAGCTAAAATTGTTAGGCTGGATAAAATTATTTGGACTTTTTTTAACCATGTCGGCGAAGGAAACTATTCCCGAAGCAGGCTTTGAGGATTCTTCAATGCACTGTTTGAGGTCTTGGAGTCGCTGTGACAGGTCATTTTTTTCTATAAGGGCTTGAAGGGTGATATGGGTCTGAATCGTTTTTTGTTTAAGGGACTGGTACTGCACGGCCATTTGAGATGTCCCGTGACCCACTTTACGGCACAAACTGCTAATTCTCAGCTTCTGGTCAGAGTTCAATTTACCTTCGGAGGATATAGTGCACACCTCATTCAGGCACTGTTGAATTGAACTCATCCAGTTTTGGATCTCAGAGGTGGGCACCATTCCAGGAAGATCCTCTTCTTGTTGGGCGGGCGGCGGAGGCGCGGGCGGAGGCGTGGATGGAGGGCTGCGCTGCGTAAGCGCGCTCCGGTTAAAGGGGCTGTCATTCATTATTATTATTTTTTTTTAGAGTAGTATCCCCATTCACTAAAACATTATAGTTCATAAGTTAAAAACTAAGACACTTAACACGAGAGCCGAATGACACAGATGAGTCACGTGCACAGCGTACGAGTAGAGCTAGGTCACGAATTTGCAAGTGAATAATTATATTATTTTATTATTAAGTAAACACGTCCGATCGAACTCATCGACAACAATTCGAACACTGATATGGGATTACAAAGTTATTTATGCAGTTGGTGTATTTTGAAAACTGCAAAACTGGACAGAAATTGCAAAATATTTAGGTTTTTCTTTGATTTATTCACTAAACAATAATTGTATTCTAAATTTGAAACTTCTATGTCTAGTAGAAGTGCATGAAAGTTTTGATGATCGGTCAGTCAGTCAGTCAGTCAGTCAGTCAGTCAGTCAGTGAGTGACAAATTAAGAAACTTTGACTAGTTATAATTCTTAAACTACTGGTTCAAATTGAATGAAATTTAAAATATACCGTGTTTATGCAATGCCTGCTTAGTTTCTGAAAATACAGGGTTCTAGTTTAATCCACAACGAAGTTATAGGGTGTCGAAAATGGCATGAACTGCTTCGAGAAAAGGATGGTACGGCCGTGCCGCTTTTTTTTTTGCTCGACTTGGCGGGGGCACTGCCGTGCCCCCAGATATCTCTTTCAATTTTAAAACTCCTATGCTGTCTTGGATGAAGGACTAAAGCTTGGATATAGCATCAATACTTGTCAAGTACATAGCCAAAGCTGTCAAAATGGTCACCATTGTGTGCGTCAAGGTAGTAAAACCTGCAAATTAATAAGAAAAACGTAGAGTATACTACCTTAATGTAAACATTACCATAGCCAAGGTGAAGAGGAGTTTAGAGTATGTAGTCATCTCTTTTTGACACATTGTATTGCCATTTAAAGTAAAGAGATCAGATAATAAAATATCGCTTTAAATTTTAACGCTCCTTCTATGCTATACTATTTCTATGAGCATGACTGACATTAGATTGACATTAGCTTGACTTTGACGTAAAGATGCGACAACACTGTCAACACTTTACAGTACAGACTAGACTAACCGCTCTGTGCCGACTGCTGGCTGAGCTAACTGATCTTGCTGCAGCTTGTTCTTGGATTATAAAGTTATTATTATTAAATAGTAAGTGTACATCGGTTTGTGTAATTATTTTGTACGAGAACACACTTTGCCAGCATTTGATTTTATTATTATCTTTATAAGTAAAATGAAATAGCCGTATTGGTTATGTTACAATGTTTAATTGTTATGATTATGGGTGATTATGTGCAATAGAGAAAAATAACTGTAATACTAGGTTCAAATTTGGCTGCAACAAGTCCTGTTTCCAACTGTTATAATAGGCGCCACCGATGGTGAACCGATTTGAATATCGTTACTTTTTAGTATAATTTGAAAGCTTGTTTTATTGCTGTAGTATTCAGCCATGTTTGATGGGAAAGAGTAATTGGTTGTTGAGATATTTAACTTTAAAAATACTATCTACCTCCCTACTTAACAAGACTGAAGCAACTGCATGGATTGAACGTTTTGGTTTTGATTGAAAGGTACAAAGTTTTAAAGTGGACACCACGTTTCCCTTAGCTTAGTGTGTGAAGTTTTGTGTGCCAACTTAGACCATTTAGTCTAAGTTGGCACACAAAACTTCACACTTTGAATTTTCAAAAGGCAAATTTTCTTATTTCTCTTCAAAATACTGGCAAAACGGGTTTGAAATATAATAGCAGAGATAAAGTACATCTTGTGACAGTGCAGCAAAACAATATATACTAAACAAATCCCCTGCCCCTTGGTTTCTGAATCTTGTCATTCACTGTACACGACACAGTAGCGAGATACTACTTCATGCCAGTGCTCTGCGAGAGTGCGGTGCTACCATGGTCGAGCAAGTCTATTCATACTTCAGTTGTACA
This sequence comes from Ditula angustiorana, assembly GCA_963691745.1. Classification (NCBI taxonomy): domain Eukaryota; kingdom Metazoa; phylum Arthropoda; class Insecta; order Lepidoptera; family Tortricidae; genus Ditula; species Ditula angustiorana. Next base: position 60,350 of record OY829474.1, read on the forward strand.
ATCAAAATATATTTAAATTGTAGTTTATATTAATATTTGCTTACATGTGTATCAATGCCTACTATACTGTACTTGAGCAAACGCACATTACCAACAAGACCGTGACCACTGGCATGAGAGGAGTGGTTCCTGATTGACACAGGCACGGGGGTTGAAGAATTCATGAAAAAAGTTAGAAAAAGAATTTTTTTTTTCATAAAACCAGTATATCTGACAAACGTTTCTTATCTCTAGAAGTCTACTCCGTAAATAGGTAAGACCCTGTTACTATTATATTAGCAATATTTATATATTAGCGTGTGGTCGGGTTCTCAATGTCGGCCGTCACAATAATTCACAAAACAGCGCAGTAGCGGCGTTAGGGGGGGGCGCGGTTGGGCGATCGCCCAGGGCGCCGGATATAAAGGGGCACCGCAGGCGCCTTTTTTTCATATGGGTTTGAATTGCAGTTAGGGGCGCCGTGTAAATCTCGCCCAGGGCGCACGTAGTGCTAAAACCGGCACTGAAACAGCGAGTGACACTGACTGCTCTGGAAAAAGTAATTTCTTACATTGTGGGTCCTTCCTGAATTATAAATTGCGAAATACATTTTATTACTACATACATATAATGAAAAGTTTAGAATATAAACATATAATAGCAAAAATAAAAGCAGCATTTTTTCTAATATACTTGATATTGATAATTTTGGAACATGCTCCCGTTTCAAAAAGCAGTTTAGTATACTCGTGACAGCTCCACGCGTGCCAAGTCTCACGCCTTATTGCTCGTTAGCGACCGGGACCACGATCACGTTCCTGTTCTATTCCGAAGGGATGGCGAGCGAGGCGGCGGAGCCCGGCGCGGCGGCGGGCGGCGCGCTGACTGCGGCGCAGCGCGCGCGCATCGAGCGCCAGCGGCAGCGGGCGCGCGCGCTGCACGACGCGCGGCTCGGCGCGCGGCCCGCGGCGGCGGCGGCGCGCCCGCCCGCGCCCGCGCCGCGCGACTCGGGCGGCGGCTTCCTGCTGGAGGACGAGCCGCCGGCGCCGCGCGCGCCCGCGCACCCGCCCGCGCCGCTCGCGCACCGCAGCCTGCAGCCCGCCTGCCTCGACTGCGGCCGGACCTTCGCGCACTCCTACCTGCTGGACACGTTCGACCACCGCGTGTGCGACGACTGCAGGTGAGCGCCGCGCCCCCCCCCGCCCCCGGCCCCGCCCGCGCCCGCTCACGCCCGCCCCGCTGCCCGCAGGGACGACGAGGAGGCGCACGCGCTGCTGACGCGCACGGAGTGCAAGAGCGAGTTCCTGCTGAAGGACTGCGACCTGGACCTGCGGCCGCCGGCGCTGCGCTGCGTGCGGCGCCGCAACCCGCACCGCGCGCACTACAGTGACATGCGGCTGTACCTGCGCGCGCAGGTGGAGGCGCGCGCGCTCGAGGTGTGGGGCGACGAGGCGGCGCTGCAGGCGGAGCGCGCGGCGCGGGCGCAGCGCCGCGACAAGGCGCAGGAGACGGGCACGCGGCGGCGGCTGCGCGCGCTGCGGCTGGCGGCGCGCTCGTCGCTGCTGCGCGGGCCGCGCGCCGCGGCGCACGCGCACGCGTGGGAGCCCGAGCGGCACGACGCGGCTTCCGACAGCTACTCGCGGCGCTGCGCCGACTGCGGCCACACCGAGACCTACGAGAAGATGTAGCCCGGCCTCGGCGCCCGGCTCGCGCTCCGCCCGGCCGCCTGCCGGCTGTCGGCGCTGACGAGCCGTGATCGAAGCCGCTGCGCGCCGTGGGCCATCCGCACGGAACTGACCCATGATCCATATCAGACAGCTCAGTAACTGGACAAGTAAAGGGGAAGATCACCAGTGCTGCCTTCTAGTTTTACAACGTACATATACAGGGTGGAAGAAACGAACGCTGCATGGACGGCGACCACCACAAATATTGGAAATAGCAAATTCTGCCACAGATGATGTACCAAGGAAAGTAAAGGCCATGTTTAAAGGGCTTTTAAACTTTTCACGGTCCTTATTTAGTTCAAAGATGTGTGGGTGTGTGTTGTATGTATAAATGATCACTATCAATGACTCTTTCGATTTTCAGTTCATTTCATTTTCAAACAAAATTAAGTTGACTTTGTGTAGAATTTTCTATTTCCACCCTGTATACGTACAACACGAACCGTACAATTCGTATAAGGTTTTGACACCAAACACGAGGAGAAAATTTTATATGGACCTAGATTGGCTCCATGAAGATGATCCATTGCCAAAAATTACAGTAGGTATGCGTGGGTCGCGGGCGATCCTCGCGCCTGCGCTCCAATCAACCCGAAGGGATCGGTAGCACACTCCCTCGAGCGGCCCGGCGACAGCTCTCCAGGAAGGCCCGCTCGGCGTCGGTTGCGCCCTCCTGAGCAATCGTGCGCAGTCGGGAACGAGCCGAAGGCCCTTATCAAAGTCACCATGTGCTGGACAATATGCTTGGCTTTGCCTCGGCGCAGGGGCCTCCCCCCCCCCTCATTCCCAACTAATGACTATGTTGCGTAGTAGTATAACCTTGAATACCTCGTTTCCGACAGTTCGTGAGGTCATCGGTGACCTTGCGAGTGTCTAGTGATGAACTGTCGTAATTACCGCGATTATGAGTAGGCATTAAAATAAATTTCAATAAATGTGGAGTCCTACAAGAACTCTTGCGACGCGCCCACAAAAATTGCTGCCCGTCAGTCGCCGCAAAATCCTATAAAAATGTTTTGTGAACATTTTGCGACGTTATATTGTTCATCCAATGATGTTAATCATAAATAATTGCTTTTATATCCCTAATTGTTTATTTCCTATCATTCTTATAATTTTTCCGGAACTTTGCGTTACTTATAATTGCTGGCGATTACGAGATTACGTCAAATCCTACCCAGTCACGTATTCCACCCCCACCCATAAAGCATTATTTTACTACTGATATGTACCAGCCTCTCCGATGGCTACAGAGCAGAGCTACAAATTATTCCAGGGCCCTGGGTCCTATCACCGGACAGTCCAGTCAGTTCGCTAAGACTTGATAGTAGGTTAAGTACTCAACTTGAAGTTAGCACCGTGAAACAGATACTTACCTTATTTATAAAGCTACAAATCCCACTAATGTTTGCATGTTGTTTGCATGAACTGAAATAAGTCTGTGGTTTATTATGTTAATAAGTTTTCGAATAAAAGATCAGAAATAAAAAAGATTGTATATTTTATTCTAGCCAGGACCGAGTCAGATCGTGCGGCCGCGCGACGAAGATACTTGAAATTCGGTTTTACAATACATGTATTTTATTTTCACGCTGAGTTTGGAACGAATACGAATGCCGTTTCTTTATTCTAAACACGTTGTATCATGATTAGAATGTCAGCGCACAACACAAGCTAGGCTCCGTTTTGTGACGCACGCCCGAAATACCATGACGTTCATTGTAACTGGCCAGGTGAGGACTCTACAAATGCGCAAATTTGTGAGGTAACATTTTTGGTAAAAAGATCAGACACTCCATCTGCTCCAGGCGCCGTGTCTCTGGTGAGAGCTTCCTTGGAGGAATCGAGCGTTGCTTCCTTGTGTCATATTCACGTGGCTAATCACAGTTGATAAAAAGAATAAAAACGACAAGCACAACGGCTGCGGTGCGCGCGCGGCGCGTCCGGCACACTAACTCGGGCTGCGAATGGTACCCGTCATTCTAATCATGATGCAACGTGTGGTTACTATAGTCAGTAACAAAAGTTTTTTACAAATCTTATGAATTAAATAAGTGCTTTAGAACTAAATACAAAGAAATGCAGTGTTAGATAGCCTTCAAGTCTTCTGGGAGGTCGTTCTTGGGGTGCTTGTTCTCAAAGTGCTGCTTGTAGGTCTTGGGGTCGGGCATCTGCGCCTGCACACACACAGCCACAGTGAGCAAACAATACAGTACATTGGTATCGCATCAAATGTTTGATTGGTTGTAGTTTGAGGCAAACATGAGTGGTCATTACGCACAGGCTGTGCACACACGGCGCGCGGCGCTCGCGTTGGCTCTGGAGCCTATATGGCAGTTTATTGAGACAATAGCTACTTTGATAAGAGATCAAATCCATTACGAAACTGATGCTTTGTTCATTTTATATGAGACGATAAGCTAAAAAGAGAATTAGAAAAATTGTGCCTTGTTTGCATTTGAAAATTATTAATTTTATTTGTCTTTATAATAGTTCTGCCTGAACCAATTCCAAGTTTACTTCAATCTACATGTCATACTTGGCTTATCTTTAACTTGGAAATTCAATCTCATTTGGAGTATCTATTGTGTAATTGAATTTGTCCAAGCTGGAATAAATTAGTGGTTATTATCAGAAATGTTTATTAAGTAGAGGGGCAACATACAAACCATAAATTAAGTAAGAATAAGTTATTTTTATTAGGTTAAATTATTATATTTAATGAAGTGTCATATTATAATTATTCTGAGTTGGAAAACAAAAAAAGAATAAGTAATACTTCATAAATCATAATATTTGTGAAGTGTGATTGATTGAAGTTGACAACTTGACTTGTGTAGGAAAAATGATTTATTTCAGCAAAACATCAAACCCATTTGGTGAAGAATATCTTGATACCATTTTCATATTTGCCACACTACATGGTACATTGATTTAAGAATCTATTTTTTGAGTATGCAAACTGGTTGTCCACCCACTTGTTCATGCTCACTATTACTCAAAGTTTGCAACATCAACTCATCATAAACAATTTGAGCTGCAAGTTTGAAAAGATGTTTAAGTTAGAATGTCAATGTTGCTAAAAGTTTACAGAAGTGCATACCATCGCCAGTTATAGAAACAGATCCACTTAATAAACGGACTGTCGAGAGTGAAGCTCTACATGCTATCTGTTGGTGTGCGTATACCTTGCAAAGCACGCAGACGTGCACGAGCGCCTTCTGCGCGGCCTTCTTCTGATCGGTGGCGCTGTGGCCCTGCTGCTTCTTCAGCTTGGACTGCTTCTCGGCCGCCTTAGCCTGCGACTGGAGCTTCTGCTGCCCACGCGCCATCTGCGAACCCGCACAACGGATCACTGCAGCAGAACCCGGCAGACGGGCCCGCGACGCATCGCCGAGCCTCGATTAGCTACAGACTCGTGATTTACGCTCTTGGTCAGTGTCGTTGTCTCATCTAAGTACGGACACGTCACGGCGTATTTGTTTACCGTAAGGAAAAGTAAAACGTGGTTTACCTTCACGAGAGAAAGCTCCGCGTCCGAGTGAAGTAAACTAGGTGACGAAAGTCGGCAGATACGGCGACACTCGAACTTCGATATCGTATCGTCCGTTTGGTTCAAGCGCACCGTTGATACGAGATGACAGAATCGGGGCAGAAAAATAATACTGGTGAAACGAATCCCGCAGATTACCTACATCACAGGAAATTAGACAATGGATGGATGGCTGGAGGATGACAGCATTGGCAGTCGAGCGAGTTACGCTTACGTTTAAAACCGCCGGAAAAACACGATAGCGGTGGAGGAGGCGACAGCTGTCGACTGACGTTACGTTGTGGTTGCGATGTAAACAAAAAACGGCTCTAAAGTGTCATTAGTGTCAAACAAATATAGTTTGTCTCGATTTCGTATACTCGAATTTGTCGCGCTTAGGTTGTAAATCATAAACACTGCGGTAATGAAAGAGTTTTATATTTTATCAGTACCAGCTACGTGTTCGATAAAAACTTTGGCTTACTTATAACCAAAATTTGACTTATATCGGAGAGGTTTTTAGGTTAAGTCGGACCTGATGCTGTGTGCGACTAGTCGGTGGTGCTGCGGGCGGACAAGGGCCTGGGCGCGCGGGGCGCGCTGCGCGTCGAGCGGCGGCGGCGGCGGCGACGAGAGCCCGCTGCGGCGGCTGCTGGACGGCGCCGCGACGTACGGCGAGCCGGCGGGCGCGGGCGACGGCGAGCTGCGCTGGGCCACGCAGCCGTACGCGCGCCGCGGCGGCGCGGCGGACGCGGGCGCGGCGCGCCGCGTGGACCCGGAGGAGACCACGGTGCTGCTGTTCCCGGGGCAGGGCGCGCAGCACGTCGGCATGGGCCTGAAGCTGGCGCACCTGCCCGCCGCGCGCGACCTCTACCAGCTCGCCTCCGACATCCTCGGGTGCGCTTGTAATAATAAGCACTAACAAATATGTATATGTATGTATGCAAGCAATAGTCCACCTGGTTAGATAATGTACTGTGCCCCTTATGGCAAGAAAAAAACAATCATCAAGGGTGGTTGATTTGGTGCGAACTAGCTCTTAGACTCAAAGGGGTCACACCACTAGCAGGATGGATATTCTTTTCACACACACCAACTGGTAAAGAAAAGGGCACATGCTTTATGGCTGTGACAGCAGCTGGTTCGCTATGGCCTGTCACTGGAATTTAAACATTAGATCAGGATCATTATGTGACGTTAACTGTCAAAAGTATCACATGGATCGTGAGGAGCACGTTTGCTCAAGGTGAATGCATCTGTATCATTGCGGCAAAGGTGAACGAAGTCACGTGTCGGATGTGCAGGTGGGACGTGTGGCGCGTGTGCACGGCGGGCCCGGCGGCCGAGCTGGCGGCGCGCTGCCAGCCCGCGCTGCTGGTGACGGCGCTGGCGGCGCTGGAGGCGCTGCGCGAGACCCGGCCGACCGCGCTGGAGCGCGCGCGCGCCGCCGCCGGCTTCTCGCTGGGCGAGCTCACCGCGCTCGTGTGGGCCGGCGCGCTGCCGCTCGAGCGCGCGCTGCGGCTGGCCGAGCTGCGCGCCGCGGCCATGGCGGCGGCGGCGGCGGCGCGGCCGCAGGCGCTGCTCACCGTGTGGCTGGCGGCCGACGCGCGGCTGCCGCTGGCGCTGCTGCGCGCGCGCGAGCACGCCGCGGCGCGCGGCGTGGCCGAGCCGGTGTGCCAGGTGGCCAACTACCTGTACCCGCACTGCAAGGTGCTGGGCGGCGACGAGGAGGCGCTGCGCTTCGTGGAGCGGCGCGGCGCCGAGTTCGGCGTGCGGCGCGCGGCGCGCGTGGCGGGCGCGGCGGGCGCGTTCCACACGCCGCTCATGGCGCCGGCCGCGGGCGCGCTGCGCGCGGCGCTGGCGGCCGCGGAGGCGGCGGCGCCGCGCGTGCGCGTGCTGTCGGCGGTGGACGCGCGGCCGTACGCGGACGCGCGCGCCGTGCGGCGCACGCTGGCGCGGCACTGCGCGGCGCCGCAGCGCTGGGAGCAGACGCTGCACGCGCTGTACGCGCGGCCGGCGGGCGAGCGCTTCCCGCTGACCGTGGCGCTGGGCCCGGGCACCGCGCTGCGCGCCACGCTCAAGCAGGTCAACGCGAAGGCCTGGGACTCTTCCATTCAGATAGAAGTGTGATCGATACGGCTCGGCCGTCCGTTGTCGTTTGTAAATATTCCTAGTGTTAAGTGATGTATGTTTGGATTCCATTATATTGTTTAGTTACTGAATATATAATTTTGTATATAAAACCTAGTAGTTACACTTAGTGGTTTCGATGAATGAAATTATTTAATGCGATGTGGCGTTCCATTTATGAATAACTATAGTGAAAGCAATATTTTAAAACTGGTCGAGTGCATGTCGAAAGCGCTTAAGCTAAGGGTTCCGTAGAATACCGGGTTATAACTTCATAAATTGGGTTGTGGACAAATAGAAGTTATGGACATTATAAGTGACGTTAATAAATAAATAAGCCTTTATGCTGTTTTTTTTACTATAAAAGCACGACATTTTGATCTCGAGTGACATGTCACTAGTCCCTGGGCCCCTAATCTGGGTTCATGCGAGATTCATCTCGCACGAGAATAACTGTCAAATCCCAAGGAAAGCTGTCATTTTTGACGTATGTGGCATGCGAGATAGCGTCTCGCATGACCCGAGAATTGGGGTCCTGTTCTCATGAGAATACGGACTTCATTCGTTTGTCTATGATTTAAAACAAAAAACGTTCGTCTTGACGGATGGATTGAATTGCCGCCATTACTGTTGTCATTCGTTTGTTGGTTTTTGGTTATGATATGTGTGTAGATAAAGTAATGTATGCAACTGTATATAATTAGGCCTTAAAATACAAGTGTGATCCTATTAGCATACACTACTATTACCATGGGAAACAAAAACCAGTATTATGGACGACACTGTAATTATCTGTGTAAAACGGAGCGCAAGCGTATGATTCTTTATGGCCTATGACAGATTACACAAAATATCAAATATCTGCAAGTTGGTACAGTCAGCAACGAAAGTCGCCGAACACAATAACGTTACAAAAGTCACTAAACAGGTCATTTGTCCATAAGTCGTTGAACTGCGTTAAGAGTAAAATTACATTTACACCATGAAATACCAAAAGTCGCTGAACAGGTTTATTCCAAAAATTACAGGACAGCATAATTCCATAAATTGCTGAACAGCATAATTACAAAAGTCGCTGAATAGCGTAATTTCAAAAATTTCGTTACAGCATAATTCCAAAAGTTGCTGAACAGCTTAATTACAAAAGTCGCTGAACACTACCATTGTTTAAATATTTATTATTAATTACACACACACAAAGAAAAATTAGGGTAATGGCAGGACTCGAACCTGAAACCTAAGCATTCCGTGCCTTGCGTTTGCCAGTTTCGACACATTACCATTACCATACCCTGCAAATTTTTCTATGTGCTTTGTCTTAACGGTCATTACATTATTGATTTTAAAAGTATTAAGGTAAACTGAGCTTTGTTTTAAATGACATAAGATTTTATTTTATCTCGGGTTAATGAATATGTTACTTACTACAGGTAAAGTGAGAAATTGACATAATAGAACCAGTGTGACATTGACGATACGCGATAAGATTCAATTTAGCCTGACCTATTTTTCTTTTCACTGAGAATTACGCTCATCTCTTCGAATTTTGAATTTTGACAATCACTGAGAAGAGTGCTCACTTGTCAGTGAGCGTTTCATCTCTTTCATTTGGCGTGTAACCTTAAACTATTTAATCAATCGGACATGTTCAGCAACTATTGATAATTTAGAGATCAGCTAAATCTGCAGTCAGATATGTTCAGCGACTATTGATATTGTACATATCAGCTAATTATGTAGTCAGACATGTTCAGCAACTATTGAAAAATCGATGTTTATTGACTTTTGTTATTCTCAAATGTCCACAGACATTTGTACATTACCCTGTTCAGTAACATATGGAGCTTTATAGTGTGCAGGTGTTTTGGAAATTAGGATGTGTTCATGGACTTTCGTTGCTGACTGTACTTGGTTGGTACGTGGGGTGCGTGTCGGGTTTCCTCCTCGTTTCCTCCTCGGGACTTCTCCGGGGGGAAGAGCAGTGCTTGGGCCGGTGCACCCTGGGCATCGGTCAATAATTTCCTTGCCTTTATGGTGGGATATCATTGGCCGATGGCTAATAACCCGACGGGGGGTGGGCGGGTCTTTTGACCCAAACCGTACAATTTTATTTTACACTGACATTGGCACAAGCCTCGTGGCCGCCATTAAAGAAGAAGAAAGAAAGTACTTGGTTGGTACAGAGTGACTTGCAAAAATACGTTTGAAAAACAGTGATATTAAAGTCGCCAGTGATCTAGAGATTAATGTTTTGGTCGTATGGTATGGCAATTACTCGCCACTGGATGTAGCACAATGTATATATTTATAAAACTAAGTATTTAAAATTCAAGTTTCGCTCCTCTCAGGTATGTAGCCGTTTCTTTTGTGAGGTTAACGAAATCCTACAATAGACCCGTGTATTTAATCAGGTGGCATTTAAACACAATGTGGTCGACAGTCTGGACCCCAATTCTCGGGTCATGCGAGACGCTATCTCGCATGCCACATACGTCAAAAATGACAGATTTCCTTGGAATTTGACAGTTATTCTCGTGCGAGATGAATCTCGCATGAACCCAGAATAGGGGCCCTGATCCTGATGTCCACAACTGTAGGCCGGAGACTTTACCCAATCCCATTTGCTCCCGTGACGGGCACAGCTGCCAACACCCGTACGCAGGCGGACCAGGAGGGTCCATATTTGGAGGTTGTCGCGACTTTGCCGCGAAATATAATATTGTTCATGGCAACATTGGCACTCTGTGGTAAGTTCTGGGGTGTCTGTCATTAATAGTTTTAAACAGTAATGGCGCGCGCGATCGTGACTTCTAGTTTAAAGTGTAGTTTATTACAAACAGTATTGTGCATATTAGAATCAGTGGACAGTTCTGGAATTAGCGGTCACATCGCGGGCGACGCAATTATGAAAGCTAAGTATTATAAGTGCTCTGAGTATCTAGGCGTATACTAAGGATACTGCTGTTGTACAGTCAGCAACGAAAGTCCATGAACACATCCTAATTTCCAAAACACCTGCACACTATAAAGTTCCATATGTTACTGAACAGGCTAATGTACAAATGTCTGTGGACATTTGAGAATGACAATAGTCAATAAACATCGATTTTTCAATAGTTGCTGAACATGTCTGACTACATAATTAGCTGATATGTACAATATCAATAGTCGCTGAACATGTCTGACTGCAGAATTAGCTATCTATAAATTATCAATAGTTGCTGGACATGTCCGTTTGATTAAATAGTTTAAGGTTACACTCCAAATGAAAGAGATGAAACACTCACTGACAAGTGAATACTCTTCTCAGTGATTGTCAAAATTCAAAATTCGAAGAGATAAGCCTAAGATGAGCATATCCCAGTGAAAAAAAAATAGGTCAGGCTAAATTGAATCTTATCGCGTATAGTTGTTATATACGTATCTTCACGACTTAAGGGGTGTCCAGGGCAGCAATAAAACAATAGGTGTATCCTCTATTCGGTGTATTGAAAGACTGACAGTTACACCCTACTAACACATACAAGAGACACGCACACAGGCTTAAATCTACCCTCAATACCTATACATAACAATAGTCAATGTCACAGTGGGTCTATTCTGTCAATTTCTCACTTTACCTGTAGTAAGTAACATATTCATTAACCCGAGATAAAATTAAATTAAATCTTATGTCATTTAAAATAAAGCTCAGTTTACCTTAATACATTTAAAATCAATAATGTAATGACAAAGACAAAGCACATTGAAAAATTTGCAGGGTATGGTAGCAGTAATGTGTCCAAAACTGGCAAACGCAAGGCACGGAAAGCTTAGGTTTCAGGTTCGAGTCCTGCCATTACCCTAATTTTTCTTTGTGTGTGTGTGTGTGTGTAATTATGCATATACTATTCAGCGACTATGGTAGTTTAAGCGACTTCTGTAATTAAGCTGTTCAGCAATTTTTGGAATTATGCTGTCCCGTAATTTTTGAAATTACGCTATTCAGCGACTTTTGTAATTAGGCTGTTCAGCAATTTTTGGAATTATGTTGTCTTGTATTTTTTGGAATAAAGCTGTTCAGCGACTTTTGGTATTTCATGGTGTAAATGTAATTTAGCTCTTAACGCAGTTCAACGACTTATGGACAAATGACCTGTTTAGAGACTTTTGTAACGTTTTTGTGTTCGGCGACTTTCGTTGCTGACTGTACAGTCAGCAACGAAAGTCCATGAACACATCCTAATTTCCAAAACACCTGCACACTATAAAGTTCCATATGTTACTGAACAGGCTAATGTACAAATGTCTGTGGACATTTGAGAATGACAATAGTCAATAAACATCGATTTTTCAATAGTTGCTGAACATGTCTGACTACATAATTAGCTGATATGTACAATATCAATAGTCGCTGAACATGTCTGACTGCAGAATTAGCTATCTATAAATTATCAATAGTTGCTGGACATGTCCGTTTGATTAAATAGTTTAAGGTTACACTCCAAATGAAAGAGATGAAACACTCACTGACAAGTGAATACTCTTCTCAGTGATTGTCAAAATTCAAAATTCGAAGAGATAAGCCTAAGATGAGCATATCCCAGTGAAAAAAAAATAGGTCAGGCTAAATTGAATCTTATCGCGTATAGTTGTTATATACGTATCTTCACGACTTAAGGGGTGTCCAGGGCAGCAATAAAACAATAGGTGTATCCTCTATTCGGTGTATTGAAAGACTGACAGTTACACCCTACTAACACATACAAGAGACACGCACACAGGCTTAAATCTACCCTCAATACCTATACATAACAATAGTCAATGTCACAGTGGGTCTATTCTGTCAATTTCTCACTTTACCTGTAGTAAGTAACATATTCATTAACCCGAGATAAAATTAAATTAAATCTTATGTCATTTAAAATAAAGCTCAGTTTACCTTAATACATTTAAAATCAATAATGTAATGACAAAGACAAAGCACATTGAAAAATTTGCAGGGTATGGTAGCAGTAATGTGTCCAAAACTGGCAAACGCAAGGCACGGAAAGCTTAGGTTTCAGGTTCGAGTCCTGCCATTACCCTAATTTTTCTTTGTGTGTGTGTGTGTGTGTAATTATGCATATACTATTCAGCGACTATGGTAGTTTAAGCGACTTCTGTAATTAAGCTGTTCAGCAATTTTTGGAATTATGCTGTCCCGTAATTTTTGAAATTACGCTATTCAGCGACTTTTGTAATTAGGCTGTTCAGCAATTTTTGGAATTATGTTGTCTTGTATTTTTTGGAATAAAGCTGTTCAGCGACTTTTGGTATTTCATGGTGTAAATGTAATTTAGCTCTTAACGCAGTTCAACGACTTATGGACAAATGACCTGTTTAGAGACTTTTGTAACGTTTTTGTGTTCGGCGACTTTCGTTGCTGACTGTACTGGGTGTCTTGGTTTTATCTTGTTCATTTGTCTATAATTAATTTTCCGTTGAAATCATTTGTTCTTGATGTTTGTGATCTTTCTCATATAACTCAGATTCAAAGTGAGTCTTGGGTGACTGGGTTCCAACACTGGGATCCATAATTGTACACCAGGCGCAACGGCTCCGAACAGGAGTCGAGTTAATAGTAAGCCGCCAATAAAGAGCGTAGCCCTGCAGCGTAGATCCCTTGCATTGAGAGCATGATCCTCCGGAGCGCTGGCCATGCTCCTGAAGCGTGGCACTACGGAGGGGGGACAGTTAGGACTGTGTAGAATTTCCCATACTTCAATAGTATGGTCCTCCGGAGCGTTTGCTATGCTTCGCGAAGTGTAGGTCTACGGAGGGGGGTCGGCTCGGACTATATTTCGTTTAATTACGATCTTGATGGAGCGCATTGGGCGACTGGCGAGGAACCCAATGCCGTCGATAAACGAGGCCCTGATTGGCATCTATCTGCACAGTAACACATAACAAAATTACATGTATGTATCGCTGGAGGGTTCAACAATGATAGTTAAGTAACGCATAATATTAACTAATAAGAAGCGACTTCCATGAAGCTGGGTAAACCTGAGACACTTTTAGGGGCTCCTTACAGAAGGAGTCATGTGTGATTTTAACTCAACAGATTGTTGATACAATAGAGAAGCGGACGCAACACATGTGAGATCGTGGTACTGGACTGGACGCAGATGACCTGTGAGGAATAACATAATCAGGTATGAGTCAGAATGTAAAACACTTGCACTTTATTATTGGTATAGGAAATGCATTAATCTATCAAGGTATATCTAAGTATTTGATCAGGGACCACATACATCCCGATTCTAATTTCTTTGACCTGGGGACCCTATACATCTCTTGGTCAATCTGTACTAGTGCCAGTTCGTTCAATATGCTTAAAGCTTGCTGTGCTATTTATTATCTTTTTTTTTTTCTCACACTTTATGTGAACTATTGTTATGATTGTGTATATTGCTCTGTAATCTTGTTTTCAAAAGAGAAGAAAAAAAAAGATAAACTGCTGAGTTTCTTGCGGCGTTTCTTCTCAGCAGATTCTTCCATTTTCCGAAGCGCTAGTAGATTCAGACATGTAAAAGAGCCTATATGGCCTACTTGCAAATAAATTTTTCATTTTCATTTTCATTTTCATTTTCAAGGTCATGTCGCGGTCATGGACATGTACTCATAGCGAAGCAGAATTAGTTAGGGATCAAGTCTTACTGTATTCTAGCCCATACACAAAAGGCCGCGACAGAGGTGTTTCGAAGCCGGCGACGTGGGTTGAAGCTGAAACGAGAGCCAGTCCAAACTTGTGTCTGAAGTTGAGACTACATTAACGAATGTCTCAAATTGGGGTCTTCAAAACTTAGTTAAATTTAACCCTCTTAAGACACAAGTTTGTGCGTTCACCGCAAAAAAGACCCCTTTGTCGTATCTCCTCTTTTTGATGGAACTCCCCTTGTTGCAACGCCTAGTATCGGCATTCTTGGTGTCGACATATCGAGCGACGTTCTGTTCCGAGGTCACTTGGAAGGCAATGCTAAGCTAGCCTCCAAAAAGCTTGGTGTACTTGGTAAAGCGGCGCAGTATTTCAACTCAACCCATCGCCTTCAACTTTATAAGGCTCAGGTTAGGCCGCACATGGAATACTGCTCCCACCTCTGGGCCGGTGCACCACAGTATCAGCTTTGACCGTATGCAACGTAGAGCGGCTCGAATCGTCGGCGACCGGGTGCTGTCTGATAGGCTCGACTCACTGGCTCTGCGGAGGGATGTCGCATCCCTTTGCATATTTTATTGCCTGTATAATGGGGAATGTTCTGAGGAATTGTTTGGATACCAGCAGCTAAATTCCATCACCGCACAACTCGAAACAAGCTTTCGTTTCATCCTCACCACCTGGATGATTGGCGTTCAACCACTGTGCGTTTTAAACGTACCTTTTTACCACGTACGTCAGCTCTGTGGAATCAACTTTCGGCTTCGGTGTTTCCAAATGGATACGACTTGGGGACCTTCAAGAAACGAGCCTATTCCTTTCTTAAAGGCCGGCAACGCGTTTGCGATTCTCTTGATATTGTAGGTGTCTATGGGCGGCGGTGATTGCTTACCATCACGTGACCCGTCTGCTCGTTTTCCCCCAATATACCCTAAAAAAAAATTGACCCCTTGGCTCTCGTTGCGACTTCCACTCCTTCAGCCATGCCCAAACACCAAGAGAGGTTGTCGCGGGTGAACATCAAAAGTACAGGGCCCCTATTCTGGGTTCATGCGAGATTCATGTCGCAAGAGAATAACTGTCAAATCCCAAGGAAATCTGTCATTTTTGACTTATGTGGCATGCGAGATAGCGTCTCGCATGACCCGAGAATTGGGGTCCAGGAGAATTCCTGGATTTGAGTCTCTTGTGACCAAACTCAGAGATGCCATGGTGCCTTAAATGCTTGTCGAAGTAGGCACTTCTTTCTGCGGAGATGCGATGGCGCTATACCACTAAGAGCAGGGAGCCAGTAAGATGGCGTGGGCTTTAGGCATTCAGTAACCAGGCGAAGGGTCTGGTTCAGCTGTACGTTCACCGCGGCGACATGTGCACTGGTAAGCAAGACAGGAGCACAGTATTCGGCCGACGGATACACGAGAGCAAGAGCTGTTGTCCGCAGACAAGACGCAGTAGCACCCCAGGCGGTCCCCATTAGTTTTTGAATGACGTTGTTCCTAGTTTTCAGCTTGGAAAACAGTTTCTGCAGGTGGTGCTTATATGTATTTAGAGATCATCTTGGTGAGATTAAAAAATCAAAGACAAATCATTCCAAATTTCATTTATAGCATTTTTATAACTTCTTGTTTTCGCTGTTATCTATCAATCAATTTTACAGACGAGATAACTTTTTTAGTAGGCATTTACGAGACTTGCCGATAAATAAAAGATTACATTAGACGAGTCCATTAATTAAAGGCCAAATCGCCGTCGAGCAGCACCGACCGAGCAGGGCTTCCCGCGAGCGTGCGGCGCGGCAGCTCCCGCCCGCTCGACCTCTCGCGGCCGACATCAGGGGCGGCGGACGACGCGACCGCGTCCCGGAGGGATCGAAATCGTTAAAATTATAAGGCATTTCAATAAAATAGCTATTTAATCGTAAACAGGTAACAGGCGTCGAAAATTAATTTATTCTATGTACATAATAATTCAGTCCGCACGGACGATCACCGGGCGGCGCGGGCGCCCTAGATGTCGAGCGGGTTGACGGTGGGCTGGCCGGCGGAGTCGGCGACGCTGCGGCCGAGCGCGGCGAGGCGCGCGTACTGCTGCAGCGCGGGCGCGTCGCGCGCGCCGGCCAGCTGCGCCGGCACGCGGGCCAGCGCGTCGTGCGCCCAGGCCTCGGCCAGGCGCAGCTCGTGCGCCGCGCTGGGCAGCGCGCGGCGCGCGGCGCGCGAGGCGCGCGACAGCACCACGGCCGTGGTGTACACGTCCATGGCGGCGGCCGCCAGCCGGTTGAGCACGAACTGCTCGTCGACCACGGCGCGGCCGTAGCGCACCAGCGTGGCCTCCACGGTCTGGCCGAACGCGTCCACGCACTTGGCCAGCTCGCGCGCCGCGGGCCGCAGCTCGCCGGCCACCAGCGGCGAGATGTCGGCCGGCGAGTGCAGGCCCACGGCGCGCCCGGCGCGCCGCCCCGCCTCGCTGAAGATCAGCCCGAGGTGCGCCGTCGGGTTCTTGAACGCGCGCTGCAACTCCTGCAGATGCGAACCCGCGAACTGGATTCCTGGAATCAGACGGATCTGAGACTGAATCGATTCGATAGCGGACGTATCGGACGACGGGTCCCGCCTTTAAAAAGTAAAAATAACAGAAGATCGAAGAACAGATGTCAAAAGAATAGTTGTAGTCGGCGGGGCGTACCGGTGAGCGCGACGAAGAGGCGCAGGATGTCATTGGTTCCCTCGAAGATGCGGAAGATGCGCAGGTCCCGCAGCACGCGCTCGAGCCCCGTGCCCTTCATGAAGCCCATGCCGCCCAGGATCTGGATCGCCTCGTCCACCACCGTCCACGCCGAGTCCGAAGCGAACACCTGCACACATGCACGCACAGCTGTAGTACTGCCGCGCCGAGTGCGTCAACACGGACGAATGCAGCACAGACACCGGGTCTCGCGAAGGACTAACTTCCTCCGAATCTTGCTGCAGCAGCAGTCTGTGGTGCAGCCCGATTTATTCTTTGGTATAAGAGTAATAAAAACGTGGATAGAAAATAGAAAAAGCATTTTCAGCAAAATGTAGCTCAAACAGGAAAATGGATCACCCAAAGTTTATTTCTCGCCCCTGTTGACAGTAATGAAGTTTTTCAAACAATAATGCAATTAAGAAACACAAGAGCAACAGGGTATGATGACATAAACACTAAATTGTTAAAACTATGTGCACATGAGGTGGCCTGTCCATTGAGTCACATTATAAATTTGACATTTGAGCATGGTACGTTTCCGGACCGATTAAAATTCTCAATTGTCAAGCCTCTGTACAAGAAGGGATTTAAATATGACATGTGTAACTATCGCCCTGTTACTCTGATACCAGTAATGTCCAAAATAGTTGAAAAAGTGATGTGCAGGAAAATTGATAATTTTATCACTAAACATAATGTTTTGAGTCCTGATCAATTTGGATTCAGGAAAAATAGTTCCACTTCCTTGGCATGTTATACATTGATGTCATACGTGACGGAATGTATAAATAATAAGATACCTGTTGCGGTCCTGTTTCTAGATCTGACTAAGGCATTTGACTTCGTTAGTCATAGTCACCTATTGGCGAAGTTATACAAATTAGGAGTCAGGGGTAAGGCACTTGATTGGCTGGAGAGCTATCTAAAGAATCGTTTTCAGTGTGTGGGAATTGATTATCACAAAAAAAATGAAATGGGTAAAGCTTATTCCACTTATAAGCTAAATAACTGCGGTGTTCCACAGGGAAGCATCTTGGGACCGTTATTGTTTTTGCTTTACATAAATGAGCTTACTGAAGTAACAACACACAAAACAATACTTTTTGCTGACGACACAACTATAGTAATTAAGGCATTAAATAAGTTGACATTTGAAGATGACATAAAGAATACATTGACCAAAGTTATAACATTCCTAAAAATTAATAATTTGACATTAAATTTATCTAAGACAAAAATAATACAGTTCCATAGTTATAATTCATCTCCATGTGACCTAAATATTAGTTACAACGGAACCGATGTGGAGATAGTCAAGAGTGCTGATTTTCTGGGTATTACTTTGGATCAAAACTGTAATTGGAAGGCTCACATTGAGAAAATTATACCGAAGATTGATAGGTTCACATTTGCGTTACGTAACATTAAGAATATTGCTTCAAGACAAGCAGCATTGACAGCTTATCATGGATACGTAGCCTCGGTCCTAAGATATGGCTTGTTGATGTGGGGAAATTCAGTCCACATAGAGAAAGTGTTTAGGGTACAAAAAAAATGTGTTCGTGCGATCTTTGGGGTTCATTGGAGGCATTCGTGCAGACCCTTCTTCAAGGAACATGAGATCCTCACACTACCGTGCATGTATATAAGGGAAGTGTGCATATTCGTCCACGAACACCAGAATCTTTATAAAAAAGTGAAATCTGACCGGAGGCGACATGACATTGTAGCTCCCAGAGCAAACACCTTAATTTTTAAGAAAAATGTTCCGTTTATGCCAATCAAAATTTATAATAAACTGCCAAATTTTTGTAAAGAGTTAAATGTAAGTAGATTTAAGAAGTGGATAACTAAATGGCTATTACAAAAATGCTTTTACTCTCTAGCAGATTACTTTAAGATAAATAATGAAGAATTTGACATCGAATAAGACTTAGTTTATATATAAGTGCTTGTTTAAAATAGTAAGTGCACGCTGTAATCACAGTAGGACATGTTGTTGCAATATCTCATACCTAAAGACCACATTATAATTATGTTTACACATGTTCGGCATTTCAATAAATTTCATTTCATTTCATTTCATTTCATTTCAGAACGCCTGATGTCTGTCTATGACTCAAACCAGGAACGTTCAGTCGAAATCCTGCAGTCGACGGACGAGTAAGAGTCATATTCGGGCCGGCCACCATGCTGGCTGGCGACTCGGTCGCGAGCGGCAGCAGGCTCGGCGGCGCTACGCACCTTGCTGATGGCGGCCTCGAGGTGGTAGTCGCGCGCGCCGCTGTCCATGTTGCCGGCCACCATGTAGGCCAGCGACTCGGTCACGTACTGCAGCATCGCCATGCGCGCCAGCTTCTCCTGCGACACGAGATCGGAGTCAGTCGCGCGGCGAACGCAACGAGGACGAGCAGCGCGAATAAGCTGAGAGGACTGACGCTCCCGAAGCGAGCGGTCCCTGTACGGAAATCGGAGGATCGGTCACGCAATATCCCCATCATGACGGCGACATGTAAACATTGAGGGCCATAAATACAAAAGAACTACGGGATCCGGTGCAGAAGCAGGGGTAGGTATCGCACCGATCGCGGCGCGCGGTACCTGGATGGTGCCGAACTCGATGAGCTTCTTGCCGAACTGCACGCGCGTGGCCGCGTGCTCGGCGGCCTGGCGGAGCGCGGCGCGCTGCGTGCCGGCCAGCGCCGCGCCCATGCCGAAGCGCCCGTTGT
Source organism: Ditula angustiorana (assembly GCA_963691745.1). Taxonomy (NCBI): domain Eukaryota; kingdom Metazoa; phylum Arthropoda; class Insecta; order Lepidoptera; family Tortricidae; genus Ditula; species Ditula angustiorana. Next base: position 79,850 of record OY829474.1, read on the forward strand.
TCAGGATGTTCATCGCCACCTGCACACGGCCGCGCGTCCGTCACGCCCCGCGCTCGGCAGCCCAGCGCCGTGCGCGCACGCTCGGGTGCATCTCGCGGGCAGATCCGCGGCAAAAGATATGCGGGCACGGATAGGCTCCTCGTGAAATTCGTAGTATTATTATTATTATTAAACTTTATTTCAGGTAACGAGGCCCATACGATGAATACCTTGCAGACTAACATGCATACAAAATAAATATAGCAATAGAACTATTGCGGATGCACAATTAAAACAACACGGACATAAATAGCATGATAACGAGATTAACGAAAGCAGTAATGAATTATCTATTAAAGACCTCGCAACGACCGTTTGATTAGAGATAAGCAAAGAAATAAAAAGATCCGTTTCGGGGAGTTCATATACAGGTTGGAAAGTTTGAATGCCGCATGGATGGCGACTACCTTAAATACTCGAAATAGCACATTCTGTGTAAAGAAGACTTTCCTTTATTTTTAAAAGCAATAAATTCTGCATTTATGGATTTTTGAAAAATCGCTCGTCTCAGTCGGGACTGGAACCGGTCAAACGTGACAAAAAATTAATGCTGTATTTTATGATGGAAATCGAAAGGGTCACTGATAGGGTTGATTTTTCGAGTCGAGGCGGGCGCACCTTGAAGCCGTTGCCGACGCCGCCCAGCACGTTGGCGGCGGGCACGGGCACGTCCTCGTAGTACACCTCGGTGGTGTTGGAGCACTTGATGCCCATCTTGTTCTCGGGCGGGCCCGACGACACGCCGCCGAAGCCGCGCTCCACGATGAAGGCCGTCACCTGCGCCACAGCCGCCGTCAGCGCCGCGCCGGCCCGCCGCTCGGGCGCGCCGCCGGGGCTCGCCCGAGCGGCGGGCGGTAGCGGGCGAGCGCATCGCGTCGACGATCGACCGGTCGAAGCGCTGACCGGGAATCGGTCATGGATGAACTGCAGCCAAGTGCTTGGATATTTTTTCATTACAGAGCAATAAGCTTCCTTAGTGACCCCGAATAGTACAGATTTTTTGGTTGCCTCATTTAATTATAAAAAATAAAACCATTTTCTGAAAGCTGGGATGGTGTAAATACTGACTACCCCCAGTCCAATACATATTAAAAAAAACTATGACATTTGCACTATAAGTTTAAATGTCTGGAGATTGCACGCTGAACTTTATATTGAAAACGAGTTTATTCACAAAGGAATTATAAAATTACTATAAATAAATTCGCAACAAAATATCATTACCACTGAATTCAATTCAATTTCAGGAGTATTGCTTTCTGAATATAGCAACTAACTACGAAGTGAGAAAGAGATAAAAAACATAAGCAAAGGCGAATCAACTCGTCTTCAATACGAGTTCAGCGTGCAATATTCTGACATTTAAACTTTTTTTTCTGGCTCACGCGGGTTGCGTATGTGCCACAGACGGTAAAGGTAGGGAAACGAGAGAAAACGGAAAGGGAAATACAGAGTTTTTAATCAGATTAAATAACACAGGATAGGATTACATGGGATTCAGGATTTCAAACAGTGAATATAATAAAAAATAGAAAAATAGGAAGTCAAATAATATTTACTTATATCTTAATATCACATTTAAACTTCTAGGGCAAATGTCATAGTTTTTTTTTAATATGTGTTGGACTAAGGATAGTCAGTACATATTTACACCATCCCAGCTTTTAGAAAATGTTTTTATTTTTTATAATTAAATGAGGCAACCAAAAAATCTGATATTATTTGGGGTCACTAAGGAAGCTTATTACATTGTAATGAAAAAATATCCAAGCACTTTGCTGGAGTTCATCCATAGCCAATTCGGCGATGTCGATCGTCAGACTTCAAAACTTTTTGCGCGTTCGTGACGCGCTCGGAGAGCTCGTCCGGGGCGGGTGGCGCACCTTGTCGACGGTCTTGCCGTCCTTCTGCACGGGCGTCTGCGCGAACACGGTCATGATCTCGGCGATGCCGCCGTTGCTGATCCAGATCTTGGACCCGTTGAGCTTCCACGAGCCGTCGCTCTGCTGCACTGCGCGCGTCCTGACGGCATATTTTATGTTTGAGATGAGCTTTTTTGCCGAATTTACTTTAATTTCTGAGCCGAATAAGGAAGTGATACGGAGCCGAGAGAGAGTGCATCGTGTGAGATTTACTGAGAAGTAAATCAATAAAAATAATTCGCTCATTCGGTGAACGGTACAACGTACTCCCGAGAAGCGCGGGTTTTAAATCGCTGGAGAAAATATTCTACCATATACGTAGAGCGTATCGATGCGTCATCAACGGGGCAGCTCAGCAACAACATATTCCACCAGGGTGACAAAGAGAATGAAGGACTATCATGCAGAACAGTAGCGAGAATAAGAAAGCGCGGCGTTACTTGATGGAGCCGGCGTCGGAGCCCGAGGAGGGCTCGGTGAGGCAGAAGGCGGCGTACTCGCCGCCGGTGACGCGCGGCAGGTACTTCTGCTTCTGCTCGGGCGAGCCGAACAGCAGGATGCCCTTGAAGCCGATGGACTGGTGCGCGCCCAGCGTGATGCCCACGCCCAGGTCGTGCGCGCCCACGATCTGCCGACACGAGGCGCTTGTTACGTCTCACCGCGCGGAGCGGCCGTTCCGGCTGCAGAGCTGCATTGACTCTGTTCATCTAGCTACTTTCGCTTTATGCACCGACCGACCTGTGACGCGAATCAAAAAACCGACAAAAATGCGAAAAGACCGCCGATCGATGGACTTTGGACCGAAACCGGTATTTATAGATACTGAACAGAGTAAACATGTTGTTGATGTTGGACATCATTGGTTAGCCATCGACTGTCGGTTGAATTTCTTGTAAAATGTCCGCTTCTGTATTTTTGTCTCTGGTTTACTTGTGTGAATCAATGAGTTCTTGTTGTTTTTGTTAAATACAATTTTCATTCCGTTTGGATTTCTATTCTCTATAAATGATATAAACAGAATATCAGTAAATAATAATAAATAGAAATAAATAATAAGAAAAAGAATAAAGTACGACACAGGTATACGTCGTGGTATTGATTTGCAAAATTCTAATATTTTCATAATCTTCACTATGATATTTGAATAGTAAAACAGAATTTAATCGCGTCTTAAATGATTCGGCCGTGGTTACGAAATAAAAAGATGCGAGGCAAACTACCCGCCTTTTATGCTCATTTAGCGTGTACCGACCTCGACGAGGCGCGCGTACTGCGTGTTGCAGAGGCCGAGCCCGCCCAGCTCGGTCGGCACCTGCAGCCCGAAGGCGCCCAGCTCCCACAGCCCGGCCGCCGTGCCCTCCTCGATCTGCGCGGCCGAGTCGTTCTTCGCCGGATCGTTAACCTGCCAACAACCCGCCATCGTACAGCATCAACCTGTCTACACAGGTTCTGCCACAATTTATTCAAAATTAGGCTTAACAATTGTAATTACAGACACTAAACTGACTAAGTCACCAATTAGGAAATTTAAAAAAATATGTATGGGAGTTGTCAATTTACTCACGAGATTGATAACAGTCTTTAGGATAGTCTATAGACATGAGTAAGTATCTAGAAATAATGGTTAAAGAAAAATTAGAAGATAATAATAATAGTAGTAAGAAATCCACCAAGTAACTGCTCTTACAGCGCCACAACGAGTCACATATAGCAGCATGTTTAAAACCTGACTTCATAACTGAGGTATTTAATGGCATAAACAAGCTGGGAGGCATCTTAAAATTAGCATATTATCTTTTACACTCGAATAATGTTTATATCGTGCTACAATAGAGATACAGTCTAACGTTGATATCGCTGAAAATGAGGAAATGGATAGATTGGCCAATTTGGCAACAGGTAGTACGGAAGTCTTGTGTAAGCCTTATAAGATGGAATTAATGTTACTAAGCAAAAAAAAGGAACTATTGATACAATATCCATAGCAAAAATGGGGTTAAACTTTTTGAATCTCACAGTGACTAATTGTCATGTCATCGAAATTACCGATTTTCACCGATTTTCAAAAGTTCGTATTTGAAACTCACTGCCGATTAACTTCTCATGCCTATGATAACAACACGAGTAAACTCGTAATTGAAATCACCAAGTGATATGACAGCGACGCATCGGCAACGACTGAATCCTGTAGGCATTTTCAATGTCGGATAAGAATAAATAAAACGAATTGTCGTGTAACGAAACCATTTGTTTCCAATTTGAATTCAAATAAACATCGCTACGAATGACATAGACAGACATTTAGCTGAGTTGACTCTGATTTATCTGCGTTACATCCGTAGTTACATCTGCGTCAAGGAGCTGAGATCTGCGTGAAATGACGACGTAACTGTACGGTTGTCTATGGCAGAGACTACCAAATTTCTGTATAATGGCAGATTGTGAGTTTCAAAAATACGTCGTTTGGTAAACAGTGATATCAAAATCATTAGTGATATCGGTGATATCTTAGTCACCAGTGATTTACAGATCATCGGCGAGATTCAAAAACAGAGGTCCGGTAAGTAATTACTCTCAGAATCTACAATGATGCTAGATATAATTAAAGCAAGGAACCTATATCCTAGCACGGTAGCGTTCTTCGCGCACATAAAAGCCTGTGTCTCTTTCCCACACGCCTATTGCTTAGAAAGAGATATGTGCTTTATGTTAGCGACAAAAGCTTGCGTGCTAGGGCCTCAGGAGTCGTATTGAACGTTACAGATCAGAGAAAGGGGTTTAAAGGAACAAAATGGCGAGTATCGCGGGACGTTACCTCCTGGAAGAACTTCTCGACGGGCGGCACGAGCTCCTGCAGCACCTGGCGCTGCTCCTCGGCGAGCGGCTCGGGGTAGGGGAACACGGTGGCGGTCTCCAGCGCGCCGCGGAACAGGTTCAGCGTGAACGAGTCGCTCTGCTGCGGCCCGGCCCGCTCCTTGCGCGCCGCCGCCGCCGACGCCAGCCGCCGCACGCCGCCCGCGCTGTGCACACACGCACTGGTCACCCACGACACCAAAGAGATTGCAGACGCGTAGCCGACCCGCAAGGAATGGAATGGAAAACCCCTTGTGCCAGTTATTTCACCGGTCGTCTTACTCCCCTCACCAGAACAAAACAGTGCAACCACTGCTCAGCTGCTGCTAGTCAAAGCAAAATTGTGGTAGTGGACCAGACGGACCTTGCACGAGTGGTAGGTAGGAACACTAGGAACCTACCACCTGCAAACATGACTCCCAAACGCAAATAAAAAAGTAGACCACTTATTTTTATTATACCTAGGTAACCCTTAATGTTTTCTTAATTAAACCAGTGGCTTCAGCCAACAATGTCAGTTCATGTTGTTTGTTAGCATTAGACGCTGATTTACGGCCGAGTCAGGTGTCACATTTTGGTATTATTACTTTACACTTTGGACATAATTTCATGTAAAGACTTTGATTGACGACTTTGACGAAAATATAGCTATCTCAAATTTTTTGTACGGATGTTAAGACAAACAAATATGTTGAGCATCATTTAAAACTAAATAATATAAATTATTACATCAGACAGTGAACTTGGCAAAGAAAAAGTTTTTTAAAACCTAAACTCTAAACCTTAACTTATGGCAATGATTTTTTGGTATGTTGTCTGTCATTACACTTTAGAACTAGGTTTGTATGTTTTGATTTTTTTAAATATTCTTCATAGATTTGACAATATTTGCATTTTAGGAGATTCATACAACACAAAAGCGTCCATATTTTTGTAACTATTAAGAATATTTAAAAAGTCAAAACATACAAACCTAGTTCTAGATCATAATCTCTTCCTATTAAACCAGTAACACCAAATGAAATAAGAAGAGAAATTGCAAATCTCAAAGAGAAAAAGGCACCCGGCTATGATCTGATTACGGCTGAAATTCTTAAGCAACTAACAAGAAAATCAATAGTGTTTCTGACAATATTATTTAACAGTGTCCTTAGACTTCAATACTATCCAAATATGTGGAAGGTGTCGATGATCAACATGATAAAAAAGCCAGGCAAACCACCTAGCGAGATAACGTCATATCGTCCGATAAGTCTCCTCCCTGTGACATCGAAACTCTTTGAAAAGGTCCTGCTGAGACGTCTTAATCCTATTCTTGAAGAACAAAGAGTGGTCCCCGATCACCAGTTTGGATTCCGTTCCCATCATTCTACCATTGAACAGGTGCACAGAGTAGCACACAAAATAAGAGAGGCCTTAGAAACTAAACAATACTGCTCGGCAGTGTTTCTAGACATACAGCAAGCTTTTGACAAGGTCTGGCATAAAGGGCTCTGCTACAAACTTAAGATTTCCCTCCCTCACACTTTCTACTCTCTACTACAATCGTACCTGGAAGAAAGATTATTCGGAGTCCAAAGTGGCGATTATATGTCGGAACTGCATAGAATAGAAGCAGGAGTACCACAGGGTTCCGTTTTGGGACCGGTATTGTACTCAATTTACACCTCAGATCTCCCCCAAAACGAACAAACCCTCATAGCAACCTATGCAGACGACACTGCAGTATTGGCCAGTCACAGGAATGCTGCGAATGCTTCGGCATTGTTACAAAATCACTTAGATGATGTTGTGGGATGGATGAACAAATGGAGAATTAAGGCTAGTCCAACTAAATCCAACCACATCACATTTACACTAAAAAGGGGCGACTGCTCTCCCGTTGAGATGGGAGGTGAGACCCTACCCCATAGAAACTGCATTAAGTATCTGGGTATGCACTTAGACCGAAGACTCACGTGGAAGGACCATATTAGGTCGAAACGGGTCGAAGCTAATATCAGATTTAAAGAAATATACTGGCTGGTTGGGAGGCAGTCTAGTTTAACCCTGGAAAACAAACTTCTGATTTACAAATCTATCATCAAACCAATATGGACCTATGGAATAGAGCTGTGGGGCACGGCCAGTCATTCCAATGTTGAGGTCCTTCAGCGATTCCAAAACAACATGCTGAGAACCATCACCAAATCTGCATGGTTCATCCGAAATACAGAAATACACGAATACGTAGAAATGGAAACAGTGAAGGAGACCATCAGACAGTGTTGCTCCAAGTACAAACAGCGCCTCGACAGACATGTTAATATACTGGCCAGCAGCCTCACAGACACAACGAAAAATACAGTGAGACTCAAAAGGGCCCACATCATGGAACTCGACATAAGAACATGAAAAGGAACACCATATGGAGCGACATGTCAATGGACCTGCCAGCTCTCAAATCTATTGCGCTCAAAAAATCTGATTATGGCTGAGAGGCTGATTGCAGATAGTTGACACAAAAAAAAAAAAAAAAAAAAAAAAAAGATCATAATGATAACATACAAAAACTCATGGCTATAGTTTAAGGTTTAGAAAGTGGAAAACGTTATCGCCGTTAGTATGGAGAGGGCTCCTCTTAAGCAAAATCATGTAGAGCTGAAGTAACAGTAGGACTGACACGCTGAAAGCTTATGCAATGCTTCACAGCTAACTTTCCTGGTGTCTGCATACTTGATTTAGCTTTGAAGGAGTATGTCCGAGGCCTGCTGCACTGAGGCCTTTCACTAGATCTCTAGTTCTATTGTTACATCTGTTGCTAACCATATCATGGACGTCTCCAAATTTTGCTTTGTGAAAATGGAACATTTTTGTTTTCCTTTCTCAATTTTTCCTCAATATGGAAGCTGAAAATATCCTCTACTGTTTTATAAGCCCAGCCCATTTTAATAGCAACAGACTATGCTGAAAGACATGAAAAATGACTTTATTGATCAAAAGTTAACTATGTGGGTAAACACTGCTTCCAAGTCCATCACATTCAGACCGTCTGAAATAAATACCACTAGCACTACAGGTAAACCATATTATAATATATGCATTTAAGTGCTTTTTAGCAATCAAAAGCAGTTTAAGCTAACAAAGATTACTTGGTTGATTTTATATAATTTACTTATAATTATGTATGTATGACTGAGAGTAGCTGTCTGTCATTTATTTTTTCACTTTTATGTAAAATTTTAAAAAAAGAGACAAACATTGTAATTGCAAATTGTTTTCTTTATTTTATTGAGGCCAGTGACTTTATTGAAACAAGTAAAGGATAATTCATGTGCTAGTGGTGGTGGCGCACTACTTTGAGAGTAGCAAAGGGCAATTGGACAAACTCCATACTTATGTTTAAGTACTATTTGTGTCAATATACGGATGCCAGCGAGTGTTACTGGCATTGACGGGCCCTATATTAAGGTCGCAGTCTAAAGTCCAAGGCTATCTGCGGGCCGCGGCCGGCTCGGCCCCGACGCCCGCGTTCGCGGACCCACCTGTAGAGCGGGCACAGCCTGCCGCCCGCGGGCGCCGCGCAGCGCCCCGCCGCAGCCACCAGCTTGGCACTCTTCATTTTCACTCACTGAACACGGACGATGCGTTTTATAAACAAACTCTGGCTTCACCACTAATTCTTTTTTATTTATTGTTTGTATTTGTTAGATTATATTGAATCGTGGTTAAATCAAATGTTCATCGTCTCAAAAATACGCTAATATTTATAATTGAATGAATACTACGCTGTGAGATTCCGACCTATTCAACTAAACGACGACAAATAATAATAACAAATAAAAATCTAAAAGGAACTTTGCCCTCCACCCACTACTTGTCGTGGCAGTGGCACAGACCACGCACAGACCCGTGCACCAACCAACCCTCAACCAACCACGCTAGTTCTATCTAATCTGTGCAGAGTGAGGGTGAAGTGTCAGATGCCAGACGACCAGTGGCCAGCCAGACTAACCACAGACAGAGAAAGACAGACATTATAAAAGATAAACGTTATCAGAATAACACGGGATTACGCACTTTGCGATAAGAGGTGTTTGTCTACGTTAAAATAATAAGTATAATTATAGAATTAATTAATTATAGTAGCGTTTATTCTTAACATTCAGCATTCCTTTTGCAGACGCTAATTGGTTAGATAGGGATAGTAATTCATATTCCTTTAGTTCTGGGATAGTATCATTGTCCTGAAAATGTGTTTTATGTTTTATTCTTTGTTTTAAAGGCTAAAAGACTTGAGTTTGGCCTCGACCATGAAAAAAAGTCTTTAATTCTTTTTTACCTTAGGGTACATTTTAAAAAAATACTTGCCATTGTTTTGTGATCTTAGTATCTTTGCCTGCCCTTAATTAGGCAATAAAATAACAAAAAATTGTTTGACAGTGACAGCACTGATGCCAGGCGCACGACAATTACCGTATTTCTACAGTATTTTTATGCCTCATGGTTAGATGAAAGAAAAGAAAAGATGGTGAAAGGAAAGTTGCAAACGCATGGTTAGAATGAACGTTCACTGCCACTCAGCCAGTATTAGGGATTTATTGACCTCATCCTGAGTACTGTGGTGGCCAGATACGAGTCAAAGTCAAAATATTTTATTCAGATTAGGCTTACAGTACAGGTAGCACTTATGAATGTCAAAAAAATTACCACCGGTTCGGAAAAACCTCTGATGAAAAGATACCGGCAAGAAACTCAACGAGGTGTAATTTTTTAAATAAATCAAAATTACAATGTTATTTTACATCTTAAATATTTGATAAATTTACAATTTAACACAGCAGGTATACAATCTTTGGAGCCAGGGATCGCCAATACAAATCGGGATCATTTCCAAATATCCTTGTCCAAGATATAGTCAGAGTGCTACATCATGCAGCAGTATGAGATTTTTACGTCCGCTAGGCGGCAGATTGTGTTTTGTATCCAACGTAGTCAATCAACAATCTTCTAAACTATGGAGTATGCACGCTATACAAACACCAAAACTCAAACATGGCACACGCCTCTAATTTCACCATATTATGCTTCGACTAGAAGTGTTTATCCAAGTATAGTTTTATTTATGATTAGTTAAGATTTATGGTTTTAAACAATAATAAATTTATAATCCCTTAATTTTAACAACTATTATTAATAAAAATCATAGAAAAAAGTTGGAATGCTTAAAATGAAATACAGTAAGTTAGTAACTTTTCATACAGCCCCCGTCTGTACTAATTTAGAGGTATTTAGATTTAGGATGATCCTGGCAACACGGTCTTGTGACAGCAGTGTAGCCAACCCTACAGTTTTAACTGTAGATCTACAGTTTTTTGGAAATTCTCTGTTTTTAGTTTAGGCCTCGAAATCTAAATTTTTTTGATGAAATGGAAAATCAAGAAGATTTACAAATTGAAAACGAGATAGTAGCTAGTGATACTATCTAACATGTGTCATCAGCAGCTGATCAGGTACTATTTCATTGTTATAGATGGACCTTTATAAGCTGATGTAATTAAACTTCCTCAAAAATCGCTAGTCACATTTCCTGAAGTGTTACAATACTAGCTTTTAAATATTACTAATTTTATTTGACATAATGTATCTTTATGACTTTTGATATTTAATTTGATTAAAACTTTGATAATCACATATTTTTTCTTTGTTTTTAAATCCCTCTCTAAAATGTATTCTATTTATTACCATCATTAAATAATAAAAGATAAAGCTGTAGATTGACTGTTTTTTAATTTAATATTACAGTTTTCTACAGTTTTTTCTGGCATATGTACAGTTTAGTTCTATGCTGGGGTTGGCAACACTGAGTGACAGACATTGCCGCAACTTCCGCAGTGCTTCGTATCACTGGCTGCAGTGATATGAATGAATCACTCGCCTAGCACGCTGTATTAGTATAAGATGGTTATTCGTATGAATAACTGACGTTTAGTTATTTTTTATTTCTCGTTAAGTTTATTTTAGAGTTAGTTTATCACAATGTTGGCTATGTTTATGTATATGTTGGAGTCGCGGAAGGAGCTGTTAGTGGGGCTGTCATTATCAGTATTGTACATAACCTATTATCTAGTGGAAGTAGTCAAGGTAAAGTCCATTATGTTAATAGTCGAGTCGAGCCCCGCCTCGCACCTCGCTGCGGCGTATCGACCGGCCGCCGCCGGGTGCCCGGGGCTTGCACAAAACCGCTTCTAAACACTTTCATTAACTTTTGAATTAGTTGCTGGCAACTTGCTCAAAGTGGTACAAAAGCGCTTTTTAGTCTCGTTTAGTTCCAGAGACAAGTAGCAAAGGCATAGCTGGTGACGCGTTACATTTCTGTCGCTCCCAATACTAAACCGGCTTTTTGTTAATCAATATGATAATAGACAAAACTTTCTGGTAACTATTAACATCTTGTTATTCTATACTTAACAATCTTAACACTTTTTTTAATCAAATATGGTTTAAAACTAGCCTAGATATACCAGCATCAACAAGGCAAATTGTATTGGAATAATTGGTCCACTAACTGTGTGCGTGGGACAGACAGACTGATCCACCTGCCTCCTTTCTGTCAGGGGTTAAAAACGATGATGCACTTTAATGCCTACAATCCGAACATTAGCATCCAATGCATTGAACCTTTCCAGCACCAACTGAGCATAGATAGTTGATACTCGCATGCCGTGTCATCTCACAATGACAATTGCCGGATCCCCTTGTCTTTCAATTTATTGTTGAAAGTATTACTCATATGATTTCATAATTGTCTATAGTCACAAAAATAGTGCAAACATAATTTAATATTAAGTAATTCAAATATGATCCATTATGTTAAAGATTATAATTTTTATTTCATTAGTAAAAATATTTCAGGATATATTTTTGAAGTTGTCAGTTTATTTTTATAAATATTATTTTTCTCCCTAAAGTTTGTTATGCATGTCTTTTTTTTAAAGTTACAAGGGTATCTAATATAATTCCAAAAGCAAAATGGTGTGCATGTATAGTCAGAACAATGGAAGGGGGACGGGGGAGGGGGCGCAGGCCTCCACAAGGAGGGCTTGGGGGCAATCTTCCCACATTAGTCACACTTATTTCATCAAGTTAGGGAAGGTTCTTTTGTGCCTCGTGAACAAAACAGCAGAGTTGCTCGACTTCTTACTGGGTCCAACTGACCCATCAGCCCACCACACAATAGGTAGGTTCAGTCAGCCTCAAGAGTACCTAAATTAGCACTTATGAAAAGAAACAGAAATTAAAAATAAACCAGTTAAAAAAGAACTACTGATGAAAAGATACTGGCAAAAAACTATGTTTTGTGCAAAGAAACAATGAATCAATCAATTATAATTTGTTCGAGAAATTATTGTCTTCTTGACAAAAGATTTCAGTTATGTTCAGTAATATTTCTTGGAATTTTGCTGTAAAATCATATGCAATTTCCTATAGATTGTTGGTTTGGGTCACTCTGTGAGGCTGAGTAGCCTTTACCATGGCTTTTAGTTTATCAGCGTTAGTAGGAAAATTGCATACAATTTCCTGACATATATGATTATTTCAAATATATGAACAGCAAATGTAGGATTGGGATATTTATTTCCTTGAAAAATTCCAGTAATGACTCATGATAGGAAACATAAGGAAAATTTAAACTTTAACTTTGGCAGTCAGTTCATGTTGGTTTCTGTTAGACCATGTAGTCAGTCTGCTATGAGGGTCGGTGGCGTGGCAGTCACGACAGCTCATGCCGCCTTAAGGCGAGCTTAGCGTTGAAAAACTTACACTGGCTTTTCGGCTGCTGCAGCCACAAGACGGTCAGGAGCCCCCACTTTGTGGTAAACGTGTGGTAACTGATTTGTGCAAAATTGAAATTATTTTTGTTTGAAACCAAAGCATTCGTGGTTTCTGAAATATGTCGCTGTGGCAGACAGACAAACAGGGTCGCATCATAAGGGTTCTTTACGTTTATGGTGCGGAACAGTAACATAAGGCGCAGCGTAATGTCGACGGGCGAAGTGAAGGGCGGTCGGTTGGTTGCAGAGGCCGGAGCTGGTGTGCCGTGCGGGCCGGTTCCGCGAGCTGCTGGAGCGGCTGCCGGTGCTGCGCGCGCGCTACTGGCCGACGCCGTGGTGCGTGGAGGCGCGGCTGCAGACGGTGCTGGGCTCGCTGCTGCGCTCGCTGCTGCTGCCGCGCGCGCGCTTCCGGCGGCAGGTGCTGCGGCTGCGCGACGGCGGGCAGGTGGCGCTGGACTGGCTGGACGCGCCGCGCGACCGGCCGCGGCCCGTGCTGCTGCTGCTGCCGGGCCTGACGGGCGGCGCGCACGCCGACTACGTGCGCTGCCTGACGCGCGCCGCGCGCCGCCTCGGCGCGCACGCCGTCGTGTTCAACAACCGCGGGCTCGGCGGCCTGCCGCTCACGGTACGCCGTCCTCCGTGCTCTGTCACCCGGCGACCGGCATATCGAATACCGATCGCTGCATCTGAACGATCCGGCCTGACCGGCGGGGCTGTTGCAGACGCCGCGGCTGTACTGCGCCGTGAGCCACGAGGACCTGGCCGAGGTGGTGGCGGCCGTGGCGCCGGCGGGCGCGCCGCTGCTGGCGGCGGGCGTGTCGCTGGGCGCGCTGATCCTGGGCCAGTACCTGGCGGCGCAGGGCGCGGCCGCGCGCCTGCAGGCCGCGCTGGCCGTGTCGCCGCCGCTGGACGTGGAGCGCGGCTCGCGCTGCATGGAGCGGCCGCCGCTGAACGCGCTGCTGTCGCGGCACATGGCGCGCAACCTGCGCCGCACGGTGGCGGCGGCCGGGCTGGCGGGCGGCGGCGCGGTGGCGGCGGCACGCTCGGTGCGCGAGTTCGACGCGGCGTTCACGGCGCGGCACTTCGGCTTCGGCTCGGTGGAGGCGTACTACCGCGCGGCCACGCTGCGCGGCAAGCTGGCGCGCGTGGCCGTGCCGCTGCTGTGCCTGTGCGCCGCGGACGACCCGTTCCAGCCGCGCGCCGTGCTGCCGCTGGCCGAGGCGGCGAGCAGCGCGCGCGTGGCGCTGGCCGTGCCGGCGCGCGGCGGCCACATCGGCTTCCTGGAGGGCTGGTGGCCGGCGCGCGAGGACCAGTACATCTCGCGGCTGGCCGAGCAGTACTTCGCGGCGCTGCTGGCGGAGCCCGAGCTGCTGCACGAGCCGCCCGCGGCGCCCGCGCCGGCGCAGGCCTGACGCGGCCGACGGTGTTAGGTTAGGCGAGATAGTACAAACGCCGAGGGCGCCGCTCGGCGAGCTTGCTCTCGAAGTGCCTTGGCTCGACATGTGATATTTTGCGCTAGGCGTGAGGGGTCCGACCCCGGCTTTTCGATTACCCAAACTTCGAAGCTTCGTAGGAGAAATTATCGATGACATATTGTTATATTATATTTATCGTACAACGATCGTGTTGTGAGCTAAAGTTTTACACAGTACTGGTGCTATTGTAGTAGCGTAGAGAGAACGTCTCGGCGCGGTGGGCGCGGCATCGCTGCTTGGCTGAAGGTCGAGCTGTCCGCAGGAGCCGCGCCGCGCCGCCGGCCGCCGGCCGCCGGGCTCAGTCCGGACGGACCGACACAGTCGAGTAGTGTTGCGCACTATCGATCGTAATTATTGATACTCTCGTGACCTTGAAAAATAGTCACAATATCGATAGCATCAATACTATCGATAGTATTAATATTTTATAACAAATAGTATTATCGACGCTATCGATACTTCTAAAAACTATGGATATCATCGATAGTAGCAATAGTACTGATGCTTATCGATGATATTGGATGTTATCACTTACTTAAGTACTATAGATAGTGCAGATACTATCGCTGCTATAGGTAGACCTATCGATATTGTGACTGTAGTTCAGCAACGCTACAATTGAGCGACATCACACGGCGGAGGAAAGATAGGAGTCTTTTTGACGAAACGCTCACAGTGAGCGAGGTTGTATGTAATGAATTAATGATGCATTTTAGTAGTTATTTATATTGTTATATTTACATTAGTTATTAGTTCCTATATGGCCTGCGGCGCGGCGAAGTCCTGTCGGCGAGCTCTCGCATCGCTGCGACCGCGCGTCCGTACGACAGGCGCCCGCTACGTGCACGAGCGTGCGTCCAGTAGACAGTAACTGTTGCACGGGTGATATGTTATAATTTATAGTATTGTTACGTTCGATAGAATAGAATTTATATATTGTTAGCGTAGCGCAATCGGAACGAAGGAAACGAGAACAAAATACAGAGATAACGATTTTTTTTATTGTAGGCGATCAATATACATAGTCTAGGAGATATCGCGTTACCGTTTTTAATATATCATTATTATTACACCGCAACCCGGTCGGCTCGATACGACCGCACCGAGCACGCGCCCGGACGCCCGCGCCCCGCCACGGGGCTCGCGAGCCGTCCCGGCGCCCGCACATATCGGGTGTCTGTATGGTCTTTTACAATTATACGCGTACGACACCAGGCGGTAGTTTCACTGCTCCCCCCCTCCTCCTCCCTCCGGGTCCCGCTCGAGCGCGCGGCAGAAGGCGGCCAGCAGCTGCTCGGCGCGCAGGCGCCGCGCCGCGTCGTCCGCGCCCGCGCGCGCCGCCGCGCGCGCCGCGCCCGCCGCCGGCAGCAGCGCCAGCGCGCCCGCGCCGCGCCACGGGCCCCACGAGCCCGACGAGGACGACGACGACGAGCCTGCGGCAGGGCGGGCGTCACGCGCTGGCGGGCACGGCCGGGGCCGGCAGCGCGAATGCCGCGCCGTCTTCCGACCGAGATCACTCGCGACCGCCGTCATGCTGGCCCAGAAACGCTTCCGGAGTGATCTCCTCGGTTAGAAAATGACGTGAGATTTACGCTGCCGGCTCTCGGTGTACGATCTGTCTCGGGAATGGAATTCGGAATCGAGGAGTTCGGGGCGTCGGCGAGCCGTCTCGGGAACGACTCGAGCGATCCGCGGTCGGACCGGGCCGTGATCACCTGCGAGGTCGAGCGGGTCCGGGGCGGCGTCGCGGCGCTCGAGGCCGGGCCACACGTGCGCGTGCAGCGCCTCGCGCAGGCGCGCCACGCCGCGCAGCTCGGGGAAGGCCTCGTCGTCGGGCTCGGGCTCGGCCAGCAGCGGCACCAGCTCGTAGCGCGCGGCCGCGGCCGCCGCCGCCAGCGCGCGCGGCGCCGGCCCGCAGCGCGCGCCCGCCAGCCGCACGCCGCCGCGCGCCAGCCAGCCCGCCGCCGCCGCGCAGCGCTCGCGCAGCGCCGACTCGTCGCCACACTGGAACGGGAACGGCCGCCACCGTCCTGTGAGATCTTCATTGATGAGTCAACATACTGACGAATGAGGCGAATGTAATGCCGCTAGAACGAATTCTAAGGGAACCATGTAACCGACTGAAGGGAACGAAGGCGGATAATGAGTACAGTCTGGCGAATGGATGGTATGCAGTAGCCCGAGTCTCTCACCTCGTCCTCTGTGAGGTAGACGAGGTGCGCCTGCACGTCGCCGGCGGGTGCGCAGCGCGCGCGGTCGGCATGCGGCAGCAGGCGCACGCGGGCCGAGTAGTACTTGTTCTCGAGCCGCCACACGGCGCCCTCGCCTTCGTCCGCGCTCTCCGCCGCAGCGCCCCCTTCGTGAGAGCAGACTCCGTTGGTTGGTGGCGGCTCGACGTCATCGCTGATCAACTCTGAGACGCACATTAGTGGTTCTTATAAAACGACATATGAACTCGATGTGATGCTCTGCGATCAACAGCGTTATTTCCATGCACAAATTGCCGAACGGTAATAATTTAAAGCGCTCGCTGTGTAGGGCGACGGGGCGTAAATGATCACCGCTGAATCTGAACTGACTGCTAGTTATCGTCGGGTAATGGATGCAAAATTACACTTCTCTCACCTCTTATTATTGCAAAAGCTGCAGCATTGTCGACAGCACTGACTATTATCACAGGTAAATTGTCGTTTGAGGACATGATACCTATGAGTACCTGCTAATTATAATAATAGGCAATTCTACTCAATAAGTAAAATAACACATTTTTGTACTGACGAAATTATTACAAAACTTGAGGCTTGAATGTTGAATTCACTTATAATAACATCTAAATCTAAATAAATTAAACTTCTTTACATTGACAAATTCACAATATTCCTTTCAAATGTCACTGTCAGATGTCAGTTTGATCAGTTAATGTTTTTTATTCTAGTTTATGCTTAACACGGGAAAAGCAAAGGAAGATAAGTCGGTACAGCCAGTTCTTTTTTTTTTACTCTGACCAAAGTCGATGCGTACGCGGAGCGAAGAACATCTTTTCCGCGCGGGGATGTGTCATATGGGACTGTGCGTGTTTTCTACAAAGTCAAAATATCTTTATTCAGATTAGGCTTAAAGGAAGCATTTATAAATGTAATAAAATTTACCACCAGTTCGGAAAAAACCTATGAGAAATCCTCTACATATGTAAAAAGATACTTGCGTACAATATAAAATCCATGGTGAAATCTGCAACACCCCCATGCCCATGGCCACACCCCCACCTCGCACCGCAGCGGAACGCGGTGCCAGTGCGAAAATCGTCTAAAACATAGCTAGTAATTAGAGATTACTAATATGTAGCTAGCTAGCTAGTAATAAAAGCTAATAGCTAGTAAGTATCGTATAAAGAGGAATGCGTTCATGATAATCATGGTGTTCATGGATACGTAGTATCTGGTGGTATCTCTTAGTAGTCTGTGGTCGTGTAGTAATAGTGTCTGTCCTTGTTCTATTAGCTGTAGCTATTACAACACGACCACAGACTACTAAAAGATACCACCCTCAGAACAAAATAGCAATCCGAAGCACAGAGCTATTAAAACAATAGAGTGAGCTGAAAGGTTCCCGCTGCGTACACTTTTTGAAAATTGCTAGTGATGTAGATTAGTCGATCAAAACTGACGATGAATTTTTGATTTGAAGTACGGCATTTTTGGGATATTTTACAATCTTGTACTGTAACAAACACAACACAACACAATAACTCAAGCAGCTTTAGTTGCTTACTTTGGGACTAGGTCAATTGGTGTTAACTGTCCCAAGATATTTATTTTATTTATTTATTTAACAAACTAAAAAAGTCTTATAAAACCTTTAATAATATTAGCGAACATACAACCATAGTTCAATCCTCTTGCAATTTCGATTTACTAACTTAATAAATAATTTCTTTTGCAGAGACAAAAGATTACCCGATTTAGTTATTTTCTCGGATATGTGAATCAAATGTGAATGTGGACAACTGCGTTATTTAAGACCGCGAATTATTTAACTTGCATTAAAACAATGATAAAATTAAGCTCAGACTGACTCGTTTAGGTTTTAAAAAAGACCCCTGGTCCGAGGGTACACATGTTCCGAACTTCATGCTTCTATCTTCAGCGCAACTTGCGAGTCAGAATGGAAAGCGGCGGTGTAAGCAAGTATGCTCCTACCTCTACTCCCCCAGTGAGCCCGAAGGGCTAGCTCTGTTCGCGGGCGCCGAAGCGTCCCTTTGATGGAAGTACCTACTCTTGAGCAACTCGCAACCCCGAAGGGCGAGTGGTGGTGTCAAGTCAAAAGTCAAAACCAAAGGTCAAAATATTTTTATTTACATTAGGCATACAGAAACCACTTATGAATGTCAGAAAATTTATAATCATTTCGGAAAAAATCTTCTGATGAAAAGATACTGGTAAGAAACTCAACAAGGTGTTATTTCTTAAATAAATCAACTAGTTCCTGTGGCCGTCCCAATATTTTAATCCATCTCTTTCATTTCTTCTTTTTTGGGAAAACTGAAAAAAAAATAGTATTAATTATAACGCAAGACAGCTTGTGGCGAGCTGTTGGGGAGTAGCGACTGAAGAAGAAGACTGAAGAGAGGGGTAAACTAAATTAAGGGGCTCCGCTTAGTCGCGCAGGCGCACGGAGCAAGTGCACGCCTATAGAAAAATAGTATGGGAGCGTCCGCTAACTCGCACAGGTGCGGCTGCGGGCTCATACTATTTGTTCGATAGGTGTGCACCCGCTCCGTGCACCCACGCGACGTAGCGGACGCTCTAAATCGACGAAAGGGCCCCTAGGTGTTGGCAACGGCTCCGCGCCCGCTTCCCAAAAGTCCTGGACACTATTGCCCCATACGAGGGAAAGGTATCAGATTGGCAGATGCACCGCATCACTGGTCTATATTTCCATAACCTCTTATAGAAATAATAAATCATTTATTACCATTAAAATTAATAAATAAGCTTAGTTTTTACAAGCACATATGAGTCTTTGCTTCATAATTTAACCCACATAATAATACTAGCCGTCCAAAACGCGACATTCCCATAAATAAATACCAAATAATACTTACTTGTAAACGCCGATGTGTTGTCCTTCATTGCTTTCTTTAGGACACCGTGATGAATGCGAACTGCAACCATGCACGAAGTATGCCATTTAGCACAATAAATATCACTTGCTTGTCTCAAAAATCTAACGATAACCATAAGAATTTTATTAAATTGCACCGAGAGCTCTACGAACCGTCATCAAAATTTGACGTGAATATTATGCGACTAAAAAGAATGGCTGCTATTCGACAGCATATTCAATACACGAAAGAAACTTTTTTAAACTGTTGTATAATAACATGACTTATATGACCAAATGTCAGCACTGAGTGTGTACGCTAGTAAATTTAAAGATGGTGTCAAATGGCTATGTTTGTTCACTCCTTCACGTTGTTACATCGTAAGAGAGAATGGAGCAGATACATTCACGCTTTTTCTCAATTTTTCAGGCTTGCTCCATGGGTTTAGAACCTCCTTGATCCGAAGGCAATCCGTCTTCTAGTTTTTAGTCTGTAGTCGTAGTACGTCATATTATCAAGGAGGTTAGAACCCATGGAGCAAGCCTGAAAAATTGAGAAAGAGCGTGAATTTATCTGCTCCATTCACTCTTACGATGTAACAACGTGAAGGAGTGAACAAAAATAACTATTTCACGCCGTCTCTAAATTTACTAGGGTACACACTCAGTGCTGACATTTGGTCATATAAGTCATGTTATTATACAACAGTTTAAAAAAAAATCTTTCGTGTATTGAATATGCTGTCGAATAGCAGCCATTCTTTTTAGTCGCATAATATTCACGTCAAATTTTGATGACGGTTCGTAGAGCTCTCGGTGCAATTTAATAAAATTCTTATGGTTATCGTTAGATTTTTGAGACAAGCAAGTGATATTTATTGTGCGAAATGGCATACTTCGTGCGTGGTTGCAGTTCGCATTCATCACGGTGTCCTAAAGAAAGCAATGAAGGACAACACATCGGCGTTTACAAGTAAGTATTATTTGGTATTTATTTATGGGAATGTCGCATTTTGGACGGCTAGTATTATTATGTGGGTTAAATTATGAAGCAAAGACTCATGTGTGCTTGTAAAAACTAAGCTTATTTATTAATTTTAATGGTAATAAATGATTTATTATTTCTATAAGAGGTTATGGAAATATAGACTAGTGATGCGGTGCATCTGACATTTTGTAGAAATTATCGATAAGGTATCCGCCAATCTGATACCTTTCCCTCGTATGGGGCAATAGTGTCCAGGACTTTGGGAAGCGGGCGCGGAGCCGTAGCCAACACCTAGAGGCCCTTTCGTCGATTTAGAGCGTCCGCTACGTCGCGTGGGTGCACGGAGCGGGTGCACGCCTATCGAACAAATAGTATGAGCCCGCAGCCGCACCTGTGCGAGTTAGCGGACGCTCCCATACTATTTTTCTATAGGCGTGCACCTGCTCCGTGCGCCTGTGCGACTAAGCGGAGGCCCTTGATTTAGTTTACCCTTCTCTTCAGTCGCTACTCCCCAACAGCTCGCCACAAGCTGTCTTGCGTTATAATGAATACTATTTTTTTTCAGTTTTCCCAAAAAAGAAGAAATGATAAAGATATGGATTTAAATTTTGAGACGGCCACAGGAACTAGTTGATTTATTTAAGAAATAATACCTTGTTGAGTTTCTTACCAGTATCTTTTCATCAGAAGATTTTTTCCGAAATTATTATAAATTTTCTGACATTCATAAGTGGTTTCTGTATGCCTAATGTAAATAAAAATATTTTGGCCTTTGGTTTTGACTTTTGACTTCACACCACCACTCGCCCTTCGGGGTTGCGAGTTGCTCAAGAGTAGGTACTTCCATCAAAGGGACGCTTCGGCGCCCGCGGACAGAGCTAGCCTTTCGGGCTCGCTGGGGGAGTAGAGGTAGGAGCATACTTGCTTACACCGCCGCTCACCATTCTGACTCGCAAGTTGCGCTGAAGATAGAAGCATGAAGTTCGGAACATGTGTACCCTCGGACCAGGGGTCTTTTTTAAAACCTAAACGAGTCAGTCTAATCTAATATTATCATTGTTTTAATGCAAGTTAAATAATTCGCGGTCTTAAATAACGCAGCTGTCCACATTCACATTTGATTCACGTATCCGAGAAAATAGCTAAAACGGGTAATCTTTTGTCTCTGCAAAAGAAATTATTTATTAAGTTAGTAAATCGAAATTGCAAGAGGGTTGAGCTATGGTTGTATGTTCGCTAATATTATTAAAGGTTTTATAAGACTTTTTTAGTTTGTTAAATAAATAAATAAAATAAATATCTTGGGACAGTTAACGCCAATTGACCTAGTAAGTAAGCAACTAAAGCTGCTTGTGTTATTGTGTTGTGTTGTGTTTGTTACAGTACAAGATTGTAAAATATCCCAAAAATGCCGTACTTCAAATCAAAAATTCATCGTCAGTTTTGATCGACTAATCTACATCACTAGCAATTTTCAAAAAGTGTACGCAGCGGGAACCTTTCAGCTCACTCTATTGTTTTAATAGCTCTGTGCATATTATATTTGTATCACAGATTATAGAGACTTAAGAGAGACTGTATTTGTATCATAAGTATTGTATGTATATGCTAGTTCGTCGATCTAGCTGTCACTTTGTTTCGCCAATTTTCTTCCCCGATTTGATACCTTACAACAACTTGTAAATCGAAATCTATAGTGGTAGTGCGTGATCTCGGTGCAGTTCGGTGTGTGAGCAACGGCCATCGGCGGGAAGGGACCGCGCTGCGCGCTGGCGGGCCGGGATGCGGCGGGGGATGCGGCGCGCGCCATGAACAAGCTCGTGTCGTGGTCCGCCGAGGACGAGGCGGTGGCGGCCACCAACAACGACGCCACGGAGTGCAAGCGCGGCGCCGTGGAGCTGGGCTACTGGACCGACCCGTACGTGCGGCTGTTCGCGCGCCGCGCCGAGCGCCGCGCGCCCGAGATAAACCGCGGCTACTACGCGCGCGTGCGGGCCGTCGAGATCTTCATACACCAGTTCCTCGAGGTAACGATGCTCCCGGTGCTGGCACAGCTCGCGTGCCGCTTGTCGGGAGCGCACACAATGCAATCCTTTTTCGGCTAGTCTAGAGTGAGTGAGGTAAAACCTCAAAAGTTGTGCAATTTGCACTATACTTAAGTAATAAATAATGGTAAAACTTGTGAGTCATTTCGGAAACAATACTAGATAATGTATACATTTTCTTATTGTAGTAATTAGTGTTGTTTATTACTTTCACAACATATAGTTTGACTTTTTTTGCCATAGGTGGCTAGGTTGTACCTGAAAGTAGAATACTTTCCATCAAGTCACTTTCAATTAGCACTCTGGGAAAATCAATGATTTTATTTGCGATTTTTTTAATTAAAAAAAGTCTCTCAGGACTTTTTGATATTCGATTGTTAGCGCCTAGGCTTGGGATCCGTATAAACCTACTACAACATGAATGAATACACACGTTGATTGAAAAAAGAATATTATTAAAATATGATGCTTATAGAAACATGAGAACCAACATGTAGGCAGCCAATCTTTCGCAACCTTTCAAAATATGTATAGTTCATCTATATCTCAAGAGATGTGAAGTCCGTCTTTATGTGATTGTGGAAGTTTGGCTGTCTAGATGTTGGCACTCGTAGCTGTACGCACATCTTTTCTGATGTCTGGCTCTGTTTACTATATTCAACTATGTTGCTAATAATTAGAACCTTGTTAACATAAGCTCGGTTTATACTTGTGAAATAAATCAATAGAGAAACTTGCAACCAGCTGGGTATCATAACTGAATGTCAACATTTTATGGGTAGTTCTTACTTTTCAGGCATCCTGGAGTAGATGGTTCAGGTTTAAAAAGTTTCTCCTTGCAGTAGTCCATCAAGGTGGATTTAGAGAGCAGTTTTGTTTGCAGCTGACAGTCAGTCGACTGTTCTCCTGTTACAAAATGCCTCACAGTAGTTATTCCCACCTTTGAAACTGGTTACACATAAATTATGAAACAGTTAATTGATTCCCAATTCATATCATAACTAGAAAAATTAGTGCGGGGACAGAGAGGTTTTGTGGAATGCTTTTTGTTTTTAATTTATTATACGACAAAAATGTTTTGGAAATTATATCTGTTATCATTTGATAGAGTAACCTCTTTTCTTTTTGATTTATTTCAAACACGATTCAGCTCATACAGGTGTCCTTAACAAGACTTGCTTTCAAACAATGATTTGCTCTTTTCTCTATCATTTCAAAAATTAGAATGCAGACTGTATAAGGTAGTGTCTGAAGGATTTGGTTTGTTTTGCTAGGTACAGTCAGCAACAAAAGTCCATGAACACATCCTAATTTCCAAAACACCTGCACACTATAAAGTTCCATATGTTACTGAACAGGCTTATACACAAATGTCTGTGGACATTTGAGAATAACAAAAGTCAATAAACATTGATTTTTCAATAGTTGCTAAACATGTCTGACTACATAATTAGCTGATATGTACAATATCAATAGTCGCTGAACATGTCTGACTGCAGAATTAGCTGATCTATAAATTATCAATAGTTGCTGAACATATCCGATTGATTAAATAGTTTAAGGTTACACTCCCAATGAAAGAGATGAAACGCTCACTGACAAGTGAGTACTCTTCTCAGTGATTGTCAAAATTCAAAATTCGAAGAGATGAGCATTTCTCAGTGAAAAAAAATATAGGTCAGGCTAAATTGAATCTTATCGCGTATCGTCAATGTCACACTGGTTCTATTATGTCAATTTCTCACTTTACCTGTAGTAAGTAACATATTCATTAACCCGAGATAAAATAAAATTAATCTTATTTCAATAAAATTAAAGCTTAGTTTACCTTAATACCTTTAAAATCAATAATGTAATGACCGTAAAGACAAAGCACATTGAAAAATTTGCAGGGTATAGTAGTGGTAATGTGTCGAAACTGGCAAACGCAAGGCACGGAATGCTTAGGTTTCAGGTTCGAGTCCTGCCATCACCCTAATTTTTCTTTGTGTGTGTGTGTGTGTGTGTGTGTAGTTATACATATACTATTCAGCGACTATTCCAAATATTTAAACAATGGTAGTGTCAGCGACTTTTGTAATTAAGAGGAAACACCAAGGCCTAGAGAATTGAAAAATAGGTATTTGTAAAATCTATTGCTGTCTCCATCTATCAAGCTTCCCCCCGCAGAGCGCAATAGAGACAGCCGCAGCTTGGACTGAAAATACCTATTTAAAGTACACAAAATCAACGATTCGTAGACCCCTGATTCCTTCTCCAAAACTTAACCGATTAACTACTTTTTTCATTAAAAATTAAAGAAAGGCTTTGGCAGAATCAGAATCAATATTTATTTGTATTGCATTAACCCAAACAGGTGTTACAAAATAAATTATATACAGCCAGCAGTGTTCCTATGTTTTTCTTTTTTTTATATAATCTAGTAAAATTTGTTTTCTAAATGTATGAACGCAGCCGAAAATCTGGCCAATTTTTTAGGTTTTTGAATGTTCATATCTCTTTTAATAATTAATTTATGAAAAAAAGGAAAACATAGGGACATGCATAATAGTGGCCATCGATTTTTTGGAAAAAAAAATATTGCTCTACTGGCATTATCCAGAGAGGAAACAGGGGACGACGTTTGTATGGAAAAACGGCCCTTGTGTTTCCCCTTAAGCTGTTCAGCAATTTTTGGATTTATGCTGTCCCGTAATTTTTGAAATTATGCTATTCAGCTACTTTTGTAATTAGGCTGTTCAGCAATTTTTGGAATTATGCTGTCCTGTTATTTTTGGAATAAAGCTGTTCTGTGACTTTTGGTATTTCATGGTGTAAATGTAATTTTGCTCTTAACTCAGTTCAACGACTTATGGACAAATGACCTGTTTAGTGACTTTTGTAACGTTATTGTGTTTGGCGACTTTCGTTGCTGACTGTACTGGCTCAGAGTAGTATACTATTGTACAAATATAGAGGACACACTCTTAACGCCTTGCCAAATGCTGTCTTTTTATATCCTCCGTAATTAATGTAACCACTATGAGATTCATATAAATAATTTATTTATAATACATATAAACAACATATTACATTATCCTAATATGTAAGTGATCTGTTTATATGTATTAATAAAGCCTTTATTACTGATTGAAAATACGTAGAAATACAAACACAAAATAGGTACATAAAAACATTAAATAGGGTTATTGAGAAATAAAAAATAAAACACGGTATTTATAAAATCAGGTTAATCAGTGTGACAACATACATGAAAACGAACTAGAGTTCTAGTAAGACGCATTTGACCTTTTCGCAACTAACTTGCACTGTTCACAGTTTCGTAACTACCTATCCTTCAAATAAATGTAATACCTAATTATATTATTTAATTAATTTATTAATCTTACTTTTGAAATAAACTGAGTTGGGTAATGTAAAAGCTCTTTAAATGTGTGTGTGTGTGCATGCGTAGCGCTGCGACAGCAAGTGCCAGGTGATCAACCTGGGCTGCGGGTTCGACACGCTGTACTGGCGGCTGCGCGACGTGACGCAGGCCGTCGGCAACTTCATCGAGCTCGACTTCCCCACCGTCACCGCCAAGAAGTGCCAGATCATCAAGCGCAACAAGCAGCTGCTCGAGAAGATCACTAACGAAGGTACTACTTCATTCAACTTTCAACTTTATGTTTTGTAACATGTTAAAAAAGATATAATTCAATAATTGTGTCACAATACTAAATTCGTGTACTTTCTAAGTTATTTATAAAGGTATGATTCTGCTGAATGCAGTGCGTGTTTGCAGTCGCATGGAGCTACATTATTAGCATTGCTCTGTTCGAACCAGCCGCCGTGACATCATCGGTCGGGCTTAATTTTTATTTCTGTGGCTTCATCTAACTAGCCTCATAGATCAAACTCGAACGGTTCTGTCGGGGGCGCCGAGCGAGACGGAGCCGGAGTGCCGCCTGCGAATTCGGTTCGCAGTCGAGTCCAACTCACAGGATCATATCTTTTTTACTGATATATTTGGACACCAGTACTAGTAAAATATCATCGCGATTGCCGGGACTCGAGCCGCTTCGGCATCCGATCGGCACCGCTCCGCGGGACAGTTCGCAGTCGACGTCTCGACATCGCGGTACCGAGCGACGCGAGCGGTCGCGTCGCGGAGCCGGCCGGTCGGACGCCGGGGCGCCGCGAGCCGCCCCCTCGTTCTCCCGGCGCGTCAGAGTCGAACTCGCCGTCGAAGCGGCGCCTCGTCCCGCTCGCGCCAGCGCGCCAGAGCGGCACGGGGCGCCGCCCGCGCGCCAGGACTGAAGCCTCGCGGCGCCGGCAGACGGCGAGGTGGCGATCCGCGCGGGCGACCTGCACGCGGACGGCTACCACCTGGCCGGCTGCGACCTGCGCGACGCGCCGGGCGTGCGGCGCGCGCTGGCGGCGTGCGGCGCGCGCGCCGACGCGCCCACGCTGGTGCTGGCCGAGTGCGTGCTGGTGTACCTGCGCGACGACGCGGCCGCCGCGCTGCTGGCGCTGCTGGCCGCCGCCTTCCCGCGCCAGCTGCTCGTCGTGTACGAGCAGTGCAACCTGGACGACAAGGTACGATCCTTGAGCTTAAAAATTATTTTTCGAATATTATTATTAAAACGATGACCCGCATCGATTTTACGCTCGGCCGCCATCGGGCTCGAAGTCGCATCCGTCCGGTTCCGATGAGACTCGTCCGCCTCCCTCGAACCGACTCCGTTCCGGTCTCGGGAGCACGTACGAACGGCGCGTGTTGCAGTTCGGCGAGGTGATGATCCGCAACCTGGTGGCGCGCGGCTGCGGCGCGGTGGGCGCGCGCGGGCGCCTGGCGCCGGGCGCGGCGGCGCTGCGCCTGCGCGCGGCCGGCTACGGCGCGGCGCGCGGCTGGGACATGGACACGGTGTGGCGCGCGCTGCCCGACGACGAGCGCGCGCGCGTGGAGGCGCTGGAGCCGCTGGACGAGCGCGAGCTGCTGCAGCAGCTGCACCAGCACTACGCGCTCACCGTGGCCTCGCAGGGCGACCTGTTCGCCGACATCGACCTGAACGCGTAGGCGCCGGCGGCCGGGCCCGCGTGCTCGCACGGCCGTCCGGGGGCCCGCGTGCTCGCAAGGCCGTCCGGGGGCCCGCGTGCTCGCACGGCCGTCCGGGGGCCCGCGTGCTCGCAAGGCCGTCCGGGGGCCCGCGTGCTCGCACGGCCGTCCGGGGGCCCGCGTGCTCGCAAGGCCGTCCGGGGGCCCGCGTGCTCGCAAGGCCGTCCGGGGGCCCGCGTGCTCGCAAGGCCGTCCGGGGGCCCGCGCTGCGAGCGGCGAGGCGCTCCGGCCGCGGGACGCTCGAACGATTGTATTCGGTGTTGCTGGGCGCGCGCCTCGGACGCTGCCCGCGGTCGGTTCTCGTTCGAATCGGACGCGGTGCGGAGGCGCTCTCGGGCTGGCTTCCATTGAGACTATTCGCTATCGAAATTTGTGTTAAAAATTGCTGATCGCATTTATTTGAATGTTTTGAAAGTGATAGCTCTCCATGAAGACCGGCCCGAGAGAAGCGAACTACTTAAACGTATGCTTTCGTGTAGCGTGGCCGCCGCCCGCACTCCGGCGTTTTACTTAAAAGAGCGGCGATCCTACACGGGGGGTATTAATTATTCTCACGCCTTGACGCTTCGACTAGGTCTGTGTTGTAAATTTTATTTTATCCAAATTTAAAATTCTTGTGACGATTTCGACGTGAGAGTCGAGCCGATCTGACTCCGTCGACGAAATCTAACATGAATGGTGTATTCTATTATGATATTTGTCTGCGCGACGCGCTCGTGTTTGTCGTGTGTTGTTTTTATTTTCGTTGATATTTGAGAAAGAAGTTTTTCAGACTTAAACCTAATTAGAAATGGCAACTCGCCGCCCGTAAAATTTAGTATAAGGCCAATATCCATATCAAATTGTCTAAGTAAGGTAATCGGAGCAGCAAAGTGTTTCGCGGGACGAGCGCCTGCGCAGGCGCAGCGCAGTCGGCGCCCGCGCGCGGCAGCCGAGCCTCGCGCTCCCGCGAAGCGCCATGCGCCGGCTGTGTGCACCCTCCGCCGTCACAAGTTCATGATCAACGCACGCTCTCAAATTAGAAACCAAATGCTAGAAGTATCGTAAAACCCCTGTAAGAACATTGTTTCGTTAGTTTTTCCATTTACTGTGACGAATTTTAATAATGACACTCGTTTTTTAGTAGGAATGTATGTACCTATTGACTTGTCTATAATGATGTTTATACTCGTTTTATTGATTGTCCATTGATTTTAGATAATTTATAAGGCAGTGAATGTAAAAAACATTAAAGTCATCCATGGAACAAATTGACAATTAGATCCAGCACTCACACAAACAGAAGATTCAAGTATATTCGAAAATCCACCGGCTTGTACTAAACAACATTGGTTTTCGTACACAGTGTGGTGAGGGTGGAAAGTTGAGATGAGTCATGAGACCTCGAGAGACTAACCTAACCGGAATTCAATCGAAATTCATAAATTACAAAAAAAAAAAATTAAACCTGCCAGATACATGCCAGGTAGACGCAATTTGTGCTCAAAGTCACATCTGCATTGGGTCCCATTATTCCCCGTACAAACACTTTCATGTTCGTTACGTTCACTGTGGTAAGGTCTAGAATAAAATGAGAAAACCAAAATTCTAATGATGCGATTACGTGGTGCGTTCGTTTACCGGCGCTGTAGTGCTGTACATTGCACACTAGAGGTGACGAGGCAGTGTAACATTGTCTTGTGATAGCCGGCGCCGCGCCGCTGCGCTGTTGACGACACGTCTACCAGAGATTGTAAAGAAAAATATCTTGAAGCAAGTTTTTCTTTTGATACGCGTCGTCTTGGTTGGTCGTATAAGCTCGTGGGAGCCCGCGCGGGCGGCGAGGCGCCGCGCTGGTGGTATCACAAGAGTCGAGTTTATCATTACCTATTACATAATGTATAAGTGTTAAAAAATATTTATTTATGGTATAAATGCTATATAACACATCTTTGTTTTATTTTCCTCCACACAGTCAAAGTTATTATTTCTAAGTTCGAGGGTAAAGCATTAATTTTGCTTGAAAACGAGGCAGAGATTCCTTCCGCGTTCTGCTTTCACCGAGAGTTGCAACTATACCCAAGTGAAATAAGACTAATAAAATTCACTATATAGTATTATTAGGTCGCTATTCGTTCCTGTCTGTCCTAAATCCTTATTGTGTAGTTCGGCCGCCTAAATCGTTCCAAACCACGCAATCGATTTTGATGCGGTTTTCAATGTCTTTTAGAGAACTTTTACTGAAGGATTTTTGTGTACATTACAGTCCGATCCCGTGCGAAGCCGGGGCGGGTCGCTAGTGACTAAATGTTTTGATACAGGGAACACTTGACCTAGGTCACTCTACTAGGTAGGTTTGGGCCTAGTCCAACTAAAGCTGCTATTAGGGTACTGGACAACAAATATATTATGTAGGTATTCGCATTTTTGATCGTTTTGTAATCATGAAGTGAATTTTAGAATCCGCCATTCGAAAGTTAATGCAAGTGAATACTGCAGTAAGCGAAAAATAATTTTCAGCATTTTTTACTGTTTCGTAACCAGTTACCAAAAGATGAACAACCATAAATGATTTAAAATAATCAATATGATAATGATAAATAAATAAAATAAGACCAAAATGAAAATTTAAGACTGAATCATCGTTTTGCGTATAGTCGAAAATATTTGCTTTCAGTCCTTACAGTACTATACAGTCATTTTAATACATACGATAAAGCCGCGCCTGTTTCAAGGAGTCAACGCGGCTCAGTAACTTGAGTTTAAATACTCGACCTTAAAAAAGATTTTGTAAAAAGTTTTACCGTATTATATTTGTAACAATTGGTTCTTTAGTATCATCTCCACTTTCACTTATCCGCCAATCACAAGTATTTTAACGTTTATATTATTTTTAGACTGTTCAATGTCACCCTAGTCTTTAAAGCTCCCCACATCAACTGTAGATAAAGAGATAAATTATTAGGAATTAAAAACCGTTATCGTAACCAGTTTTGAAATGATGATGTGACTGAAGAAATATGGATATTTTACACAGGTAAACTGAAGGAGTTGTTTTAACAAAAAAATATGATGTCAAAAGTACAGTTTATTTAAATTAAACATTTTTTCTTAAAGTACATATACATACCTACTTAAACTTATCTTTAACCTAAATTTACGAGTTCATATAGTCCACGTGCAAAACTACCATGTGGCGGAAGTAGTAGTATGAACCCTTCGACCTGAGTACCACGAAACCGTTGACTGGCCCCGCCCGCACCCGTTACCACAGACCAGAAATTGAGAAAAATATGATGCGGTTGTTGAGATAAAACATGGATAAAAATAAGCGACAGCAAACTGGGAATTGTTTTAACATATTCTATTATATGTCATTTGGTCCAACGAATCTTCACTCTACTATTATTTTGTTTTCGCTTCGGTTTTCATAGTCATCGTGAGATGGAGACAGTCAAACAGCATCGTTTATAACAATTATAATATTGCAGTGATGATTCGGTATAAGTACTCTGGAATGGTCAGCAGAATGTGTCGAGGACTAATCAGCGGGAAAGGCATACTAAAATATACTAATATTCCGTCGACGTCAGCGTCGGTAATTTTAGAACATACTCAGGACAGAGTGCCACTGAAGCCGCAGGAACCACATCTTTAGCTGGCGGGAGGTACCCCACCATTACCGACGTATAATCCGCGGGGGAGCTCGGAGAACAGACGATCCGACGGAGGAGGTCGGAACAACTTCCTCGACTCCCCTCCGCCTCCGGGACGGTTCGACGAGCGTATCGTCAGCTACCCGACGAGCGCAGGCCGACAGGAGCGTCCGGGTCGCGAGGGGCGGGACCCGCCACGCGAGGGCGGGCGCCCGGCGCGGGCCGCGGCCCGAGCGGCGCCGCCGGCGGGCCGGGCGGGCGGCCGCCGCTCACAGGTGGTTGAGGCAGGCCTGCAGCGCCTCGCGCAGCGCCTGGCGCACGTGCGGGCGCGCGCGCGCCTCGCAGAACACGTGCGTGCTGTGGCGCTCCAGCACCACCAGCGTGTCGTGGCGCGGCAGGTGCAGCACGGCGCCGCCCGCCGCGCCCGGCTCCACGCGCGCCTCGCCCAGCCCCTCGCGCGCCAGCTCGCGCGCCAGCGCCTCCGCGTCCAGCGCGCCCCACTGCAGCTGCGGCGCGCGCGCGCCCGGCGCTGCAACAGACCCGAGCGTGACCGGCTGCGCAGCGGCCGCGGCGGGGCGCGGCGCGGCGCCACTCACCTGGCGCTCGGTCCGGCTGCGGCGCGGCCAGCGGCGGCGCGGGCGCGGGCGGCGGCGGCAGCAGCTCGAGGCGCGAGTCGCGCAGCGCCAGCAGCGCCAGCAGCGGCGCGGCGCGCAGGCCGGGCCGCAGCGCGCGCGGCGCGCAGCCGGCGGCCAGCGCGCCGGCCAGCTCGCCGCGCGCCACGCGGCGCCGCAGCCCCACGGCGCGCGCGCCGCCGCGCCGCAGCACCACGGTGGGCACGTCCGCGCTGATGTACGGCCTGCGGACGGCGGTGCCGGTGGTTTATGCGGCTGCTGGACGATGGGAGGTCTCGGAAGACGAGTGCGGTTCGAGCGGTTTGGTGGTGTGACGCTCATTTCATAAAGCCGACGTCAGGGAGTTCCATGATAGGATCACAGTATAGATATAACCAGTAAGGAATCTACGTACAGACGCTCGGAACCGACGCACGCACACAGACGCACGCACAACACGGCCGCTAAGGCTGCAAAGGCGGCCGTCAGTCGCGGCTCCCGCTTCGAGACGGGTAGACGCGGTATGTGTTTGTTTATCGCGTCGCGTGCGCCTGCGCCCCAGACAGTCCGCGAGCTTATTAAAAATGCCAGGAAAGTATGGCGTTGTACATGGCTGCTTAAACTCGACTATTTCAAAGCCAGAGCTTTCATTTTTTAGACTCCCTGGTGATGTTAAACGGTAACAATGATTTATAATAATTAAATAATAGGTAGTTATTTTCTTAACACGTTTTTATTAGATCGAGATGTAATATTTATAAAATCTAAGAAGCCGAATTTCGCCCACTTCTAATTCTTGTAAAATCACGAAACTTGTCATGTATATGTATGATGTTTACATGACGATACAATAATATGGTACAGTCAGCAACGAAAGTCCATGAACACATCTACATTTCCAAAACACCTGCACACTATAAAGTTCCATATGTTACTGAACAGGATAATGTACAAATGTCTGTGGACATTTGAGAATGACAAAAGTCAATAAACAACGATTTTTCAATAGTTGCTGAACATGTCTGGCTACATAATTAGCTGATATGTACAATATCAATAGTCGCTGAACATGTCTGACTGCAGAATTAGCTGATCTATAAATTATCAATAGTTGCTGAACATGTCCGATTGATTAAATAGTTTAAGGTTACACCCCAAATGAAAGAGATGAAACGCTCACTGACAAGTGAGTACTCTTCTCAGTGATTGTCAAAATTCAAAATTCGAAGAGATGAGCCTATCCCAGTGATAAAAAATACGTCAGGCTAAATTGAATTGAATCGCGTATCGTCAATGTCACACTGGTTCAATTATGTCAATTTCTCACTTTACCTGTAGTAAGTAACATATTCATTAACCCGAGATGAAATAAAATAAAATCTTATGTCATTTAAAATAAAGCTCAGTTTACCTTAATACCTTTAAAATCAATAATGTAATGACCGTAAAGACAAAGCACATTGAAAAATTTGCAGGGTATGGTAGTGATAATGTGTCGAAACTAGCAAACGCAAGGCACGGAATGCTTAGGTTTCAGGTTCGAGTCCTGCCATCACCCTAATTTTTCTTTGTGTGTGTGTGTGTGTGTGTGTGTGTGTAGTTATACATATACTATTCAGCGACTATTCCAAATCTTAAACAATGGCAGTGTTCAGCGACTTTTGTAATTAAGCTGTTCAGCAATTTTTGGAATTATGCTGTCCCGTAATTTTTGAAATTACGCTATTCAGCGACTTTTGTAATTAGGCTGTTCAGCAATTTTTGGAATTATGCTGTCCTGTAATTTTTGGAATAAAGCTGTTCAGCGACTTTTGGTATTTCATGGTGTCAATGCAATTTTGCTCTTAACGCAGTTCAACGACTTATGAACAAATGACCTGCTTAGTGACTTTTGTAACGTTATTGTGTTCGGCGACTTTCGTTGCTGACTGTACCATCGACCTGTTCTGGTAATGGAACCCGAATGTGGGCGAATACTATTGTGAACATATGGAGAAAATTTGTGTTTATTAGATTTAGCGTAACGAGACCTTATTTAACCTGATGAGTACCTGATGATGGAACTGGAAGGTGGCTGACGGAACCCAGGGATACCTACTAGGAAAAACATCGAGTTTGGGTTCATTTGGTTTGAATTTCCGAGTCATATTGGTCCGTTATAGGTACAATTGGTAAATGGTTAATAAAACTTTGGTGAGGTACCTAATCGCCGTAAATTTTTATTTGCGAGCGTTTTAATGGTGAAAAATGATATAAAAATTTTACGGAACTTTCATCGTTATGAAGCTTGTATCAATAATTTACCTACTATTATTGAGTAGGATGTATTGTATTATTATCAAATGACGCACCAATTGCTATCAAAATCGATATCAGGGGATCTATGTAGTCTTTGATAACGAATCCGTTAAGAAAATAAGAGAAACTTTGCCATTTTGAACTTTTTAGCTATTAGACCGATTGCTTTCAAACTCGATATCTAAGGAACTTTGTGGTTTCCGACAAAAAAAACCGTTTACAGAATGAGAAAATATGGCCGCCATCTTGAAATTTTTAGTTATTCGACCGATTGCTTTCAAAATCGATATCTGAGAAACTTTGTGGTCTCCGACAACAAATCCGTTAACAGAATGAGAAAATATAGCCGCCATCTTGAAATTTTTAGTTACTCGACCGATTGCTTTGAAAATCGATATCTATGGAACTTTGTCGTCTCTAACAACAAATCCGTTAAGAAAATAAATAAAAGTAGCCGCCATCTTGAATTTTTTAGTTATTTGACCGATTGCTTTCAAAATCGATATCTGAGAAACTTTGTGGTCTCCGACAACAAATCCGTTAACAGAATGAGAAAATATAGCCGCCATCTTGAAATTTTTAGTTATTTGACCGATTGCTTTCAAAATCGATATCTGAGAAACTTTGTGGTCTCCGACAACAAATCCGTTAACAGAATGAGAAAATATAGCCGCCATCTCGAAATTTTTAGTTACTCGACCGATTGCTTTGAAAATCGATATCTATGGAACTTTGTCGTCTCTAACAACAAATCCGTTAAGAAAATAAATAAAAGTAGCCGCCATCTTGAATTTTTTAGTTATTCAACCGATTGCTTGCAAAATCGATATCTAAGGAACTTTGTGGTCTCCGACAACAAATCCATTAACAGAATGAGAAAATATAGCCGCCATCTTGAAATTTTTAGTTATTCGACCGATTGCTTTCAAAATCGATGTCTAAGGAACTTTGTGGTCTCCGACAACAAATCTGTTAACAGAATGAGAAAATATAGCCGCAATCTTAAAATCTTCTAATTTTGATTTTTTTATAATTTTGTTTTTTTTTTTTTAAATTACCCAATTCTATTTGTAATCTAGTTAATCATTATACCTAGGTAAAACTCAAATAAACGTTTTAATTTAAAAAACTTTTAAATTTTACAAAAGTTAAGAGCGACACCCCTAATGTACAGTCAAGGAATTAAATTTCCAACCCACCTAAGGTTCAATAGCATATAGCAAACTGTCACCATAAGAGCTATAGAGCAAGACGTTAGTTTGACATATCGACCTTAATGCATTGTGAATGTCAGACGACATTTCAACGAAATGGGTAGGCAATTAAGTTCCTTGACTGTACCTACTTATGAAGAGTATCTAGTTTTCGCATAAAAGGCCTTACTAGTTGAGATAAATAATAAAACAATTTTATAAAAAATAAGGGGACAACCCTAACGCTCTATTGGAGCGTAGGTATCTAACTCCACAAACAGGCCTAGTTTCGGTACTGATATATTTATATACTGTGATAGGATCGCGCGAGTTGCGTACGTTACTTTATCTACACGCGTATCATGACTGCAAAAAACCGTAACAGAAATAATCAACAAACTAATGACAGCAGTGATGGCGGCCGATTCGATCCATCCGTCAAGACGAACGTTTTTTTTTAATCATAGACGAACAAATGAAGACCGTATTTTCATGTCACTCGAGATCAAATGTCGTGCGTTTATATAAAAAAACATACTGAGTTGACGTTTCGTATCGACAACTGTTTTAATGGATACTAGAATAGAGACCCACTTGAATTTTAGCAGCTGTTTCAAATTTAAATTCATAACGTTAGATAATTAATAGATTCAGGCGTTACTTTGCGGAGGTCCATATCAACAAACTGGAACAAATTACCTTGCTACTCCGCGAAATCAGTGCCGGGCTCGTGCAAAATAGCTGCGTCTGTGCGACACACATATGTTCATGCAAAAACCCACCCTCCTCCGCGTCCACACGAAACAACATATATCACACAGACTCAACTACACACCACCACCACTAAACACTAAAACTACACGATCGACGCGCGTTTCGTCTCTATACGAGGCATCATCAAGATCGAACTGTACGACCGTCCGTTACTTGAACGAATGGCGTACTGACAAACTAAAACATTTATCTTTAATCCCGCCTACCGCCAACATTTTTGCACTAGAAAAAAAAAAGATATCGTGTAGATAAACGCTCTTTTTAGTCGTGAAACTCGGTCCGGATGCCGATTCCGGTCGGGCTCCGGGATCCCGGGCGGCCCGTCGGCTCGCGGCCGACCTGGCGCGGGCGCTCACCGCGCGGGAGGCACCGGCGAGGGCGCGTACTGCTCGGGCAGCGCCAGCTCGCGCGGCCGCAGCTCGCGCACCAGCTTGTTGGCCTGGCTGTAGTTGAGCGACGTGTCGATGGGACAGTGGAACGCCTTCATCGCCAGCGGCTGGAACGGCGCCAGCGCCTCCAGGTGCGGGAAGTCGGGCTCTGCAACACGACAGCCGGTGAGTCAGCGCCCGCGGACGCGCAGCGGGCGGCGCGGCGGAGGCTACCGGTGAAGATGACGGCGTGCTGCGGCTGCGCGGCCCACAGCTCCACGAGGTGCACGGCGGCGCCGAAGCGCAGGCTGGGGTGGCCGGCGAACACGACGCAGGGCTGGCGGAAGTCGCGGCTGAAGGCGTCGTCGTGCAGGCGCCGCGCGCGCCGCAGCCGGCCCGCGCGCGCCAGCCCGGCGTGCGGGAACGGCTCCTCCGGCAGGTACACCTTGGCCTGCAACACGCGAGCGCGTCAGCGGCCGGCCGGGGCGTCCGCGTCGCTGATGTACGTCGACGTTTTGCGCGCCCGATACCGGCAAAGCGTGTCAAACGATTCGCTGATCATGACCCGCGCTGGATTACATTCGAGGCGAAATAATAGTATTTTATGCAACTGTTGCATAATGAGGGGTCTTAAAACACGAGTGTGGTTTTATGAAACGAGCGTTAGCGAGTTTCATAATAGGATCACACGAGTGTTTAAGACCTAATTATGTACAGTTGCATACATTACTTTATCTACACACATATCATAAGTACTCTATGATGGGTTCAGAAGCCATAGGGCAATGACCTGCATTGCTACTAGCTACTAGTGCTAGGTACCTATTAAATATCTATAGACTGTACTCATAAAAATAATGTTTTAAAAAATGAATTTGAACAAATATAGAAACAAATTAGAAAAATTCTCATAATAATATTGGTTGTTATAATGCTGGTCATTGCCTACGATTTCTGAATGCATTATAGAGCATTTATGATATATGTGTAGATAAAGATATTTAATTCAATTCAATAACCGCGGTCGTCGCGCACCTGCTTGGCCTGCGAGACCCACTCGGCCAGGATGTTGGAGTAGGCGAGCGAGGCGTCGGCCACCTCGCTGAGCACGTACAGCGGCACGTGCGCCAGCCCGGCCGCCTCCAGGTGCGCGCCCAGGCACTCCAGCAGGTCGTACAGCACGCCCGACGGGTACACGGGCAGCAGCACGCCGCCGCCGCCGCGCAGCGTCGTCGCGCAGTGCACGCACAGGTCGCCTGCGGCGCGCCACAGGGGCAAAGAGGGTCGTTTGGAAAACATACATTTTAGCATGCTGAAACTCGGGCCGCGCGAAGATATCGATCCCGCCCGCTGCGACCGATGATTAAATTGGTCTAAAAAGTTTTTTTGAACAGCCGCTGCGCGCGGAACCGTCCAGTCGGCGGGGGCCGAATACTTTTTATTTTTGAGATCACGTCGCCGTATTCCAGCGAGCGCGTCGTCAACAACCGGAGGATGATCACTTTCGAGTAGAGAGAACGCATCGATATCGATATCACGCGATATATCGAGGAAAAAGTTTCCTAACTCGTATATCGGCCGCATGATATGCCGAACGCCGCCCGCGCCGCGGACTCACCGAGCATGTTGTCGGGGTTGTGCGCCGGCGTCTGCGTGAGCGCGGCCAGCAGCAGCAGGTCGGCGCCGCGCAGCGCCGCCTGGTTGATGGGGCGCGGGTGCGTGGTCAGCGTCGACGAGCCGCTCACGTACGCCACCTGCGGGCGCAAGCGAGCCGTCACTGGGAGCGGACCGCGGCCGCAGGCTCTCCCGCGGAGCGCGCGCTCACCTTCTCGTGCGCGGAGCGCAGCACCCAGTTGGCGGAGCCGAGGCAGAAGCCCGAGGACACGGGCGTGGCGGTGAGCGCGCCGAACACGTCCACCTTCTCGTCGTAGCCGACCACGCGCACGCGCGCCAGCGCGCGCTGCAGCGCCTCGGCCGAGTACAGGCGGCGCCAGGCGCGCGGGCGCGCGGCGTGCGCCAGCGGCGGCGGCAGCACGTGCAGCAGCTCCTTCCAGCGCCGCGCCGCCGCGCCGCCGCTCGCGCCCGACAGCCACTCCGACAGCTCCTCCAGGTAGAACCTGCGCCCGCCCGCCTTCACGCTTCAGACCCTTCGCGCTCCGGCCGTCGGAGCTCTGGCTCGGTTCACGATCGACGATATCGATCATCGATCGCGCGGGACGATCGATATGATCGTGATCGTTAATCGCGAATCACGATAAACGGTTAGATTTTACTACGGAGGCGAGCTTTTTTAAACGAGAATAGTAACAGAGCATCTGTTTGCCAACTGGGAGATACAAAAGAGGATACTCAAGTTAGAACAACGTTCTACAGAGGGAGGACTTGCGATGACAGGATGGAGCGAGTACTATCTGAAGTCTGCCACCCGCAGAGAATTGATTCAAATAAAAAATACACTAAGAGCCTTATGTCCCCGATAAGGGATGACGATGACGAGACGACACAAAAAGCGAGCGAGACCTGCCGATCTGCAGCGTGGGCTCGGTGGCGAGCACCTGGCCGCGGAAGCCGGGCGTGTCCACGACGAAGGGCAGCGCCAGCATGCAGGTGTAGTTGGACACGAGCAGCACGTCCAGCTGCGCGAAGTCCACCACCTTGTCCAGCGGCGGCACCCACTCCGGCGCAGAGTCCACGAACACGCGCCCGCAGCACTCCTTCAGCTCCTGTCGTATTTATTTAGTACTTTTGGTATTTGGTTAGCCGGACACTTAATTATGGCAAGGCTTTGCACCCAGCCATACAATTTTCTGCTGCATCTCAGCTCATGCAGTCAGTACCTAGCTGATCACATACATATGTTGAGATTTTGTTGACTGCCATTTTAAGACAAGTATATAATATTTCAAAAAACAATGAAAGCAGAAAAAATTATTTTAACAAAGAATCTTTTAACTATGATCAGTGCCATAACTAGCACCTTTTATGTGCCTGGTGCCAGCTCTATAACAGCGCCCTGCATGCATGACCCCAAGACTTGGCCCTGGCCATTTATTTACCCCTTTAGGGCCTGCGCACTGTGCCTGGACACTACTGGTACCATCTTAGTTACAGCATTGGCTATTATGATTGCAAAATGTATACAAACCCCCTCAAGCAATGGGTCAGTGATGTGTGGAGGTGTGTAGGAGGGCAGGCTGGCGAGGCGGGTGGAAGGCACGGGAGGCAGCGGCAGGAAGTTGAGCACGGAGTGAGCTGCCAGCCCGCAGTCTAACATGATCAGCAGCTCCTTGAAGGACAGCACGAAGCACGGCTTGGCCGCGTCGCTGCTCAGGCAGTACTGGAAACGTCATTAGTCGAACTTAACTTGCTAGTTCTACCATATTTTATAGTCTATAGAAAAGTGATTCTATCATGACAAATTTTAATGTTCTTACACATTTAAGTCACAGTAATATTATAACAATAAGTAACAAAATCTTCAGTTTAATTTTCTGACTGGAATGGTTCGATGCTCAAATGTAAGATGGCTAACATGGTGTAATTGCCAGGTGGTCTAATTCATCATCACTCTTCAGGTTCCAGGGCAGAGTTGGTGCATGGTTGAACTTTTTCACTTCACAAGGGTGTAGACAACTACTTCTACTTACTTTTAACTTAGTTTATCTACACTTAAGAACTAACACTTACCAGTTTCATATTGTTGTTTCGCTGTCCTAACCTATAAAATTACTGCATTCACAACGAATTTTGTTGTTTAAAGCAATGTAACGATCAGTACAGTATTGTCATATTCATTACCGACGTTATCGTGCAGGTAGAGTCGTTTAAAACTGAATTGAATAAGAATTATTTGCGTGATCTACTACGAATGCCGGGGTCAACTTTTAGGAATTGAAAAAGGGTACTATTTATTGACATTGAGCCTACCGCACAGCGATACTAATCGTCGAGCTATAAATACAGATAATGCTCGCTACACTACGCAGTAAATAAGAAATTACTACCTATAAGGTTCGTATTTTAATCGGTTTTGGTCAGGGAGCAACAAGCACAAACAACGAAATAAAGTTTCCTTCTGTCAGTGTCACCTGTCATCGTAAATTTTTTATACTGAATTATGAGTAGGCAAAAATACTTAGACCATACAGCCAAATTCTCTTTCACTTTTTTAGCCGACTGCCACAAAAAGGAAAAGTTTCGATTCAATCCACAATATAAAAACCGCAGTGAACTTCGCTTCGACTAATCAAAGTGATGTGACATCACGCACGAGCGTTCTAATAAAGATGAGCGTTTTTATCGTAGCGATACGGCAGTCACTTTACATTGTGTACATACCTTTATCCACGACTTCGTTCGCATGGAATTAGTAGGTATTTTTTACATTAGTAAAAAACTAAAATGTAAGTAAACTTTAAGTATTATGGGAGTAGCAACCTGAATATTATCGCTTTAAAGCTCTAATATTCAGGTGCCTAATGCCTAAACAATTAAAAACAGGTAACAGCTGATTATTATGGTATTCGGACTCGTTGATTTTTATAATAGTGGTGAGAGAGGAAGATTTTAATTAAAACAACAAAACAAGTAATCGCTATTATCCATTTGTTCTTGTGTCTATCATATGATTTTGGGAGGGAGATAAAAAATACTTAAATAAATAATATTATTTATTCCTTCTTAAATTCGTGCTTGGACAGTATTTTAAAGTAAGGAGGTTAGCAGTTAACCCTAATAAAAGAAATAAAAATCAAACATTTGCAATGTTCTTCCTCTAGAAAAGTATTAAATTAAATTGTTAATCGTTAGTTGAAATAAGTATTTAAAACAAAAATGTCATCCAAATCGGTTAACGTGTCCAATACGAATTTTCATCCACAATTTCATCCCCGTAGCAGTAACCAGTGTCTGTTTCCGGGTGTTAAACCATCTTTGTATCTAAATTGATCCAAATCGGTTCATGTTTTAAGCGTGAAAGCCGAACAGACAGGCAGACTTTTGTATTTATGAATAATATTATGGTTATAGTTTGGATTATGAGGCCCAAACGAATGGAATGGTGTCGATGCAGTTTTGTTTCTTTAAGACTACCATGTTTGAGCTGGTTTCATGTTAGGCAAAATTAGGTTCAACCGTTTGC
This sequence comes from Ditula angustiorana, assembly GCA_963691745.1. NCBI lineage: Eukaryota > Metazoa > Arthropoda > Insecta > Lepidoptera > Tortricidae > Ditula > Ditula angustiorana. The sequence goes on from OY829474.1 coordinate 121,206, forward strand.
ATGACATTAGAGCCGGCGCGAACTGTCGCTGTGCCTGAATTCCGCTGAATCTGTCGGCGAATCTCGGGTGTCGCGGATTTCCGCGTGAATAATTCAGGAGGGCAATTTGTATTGTTGTTTATTCAGGGTCGGATTTCATTTAGGAGATATTTGACAAATGGCTGCCATTCGGGGCTCATGGTTCACTCGCGCACCTGCTCCTGGGCCCTGGCACGCTAGCTTGTATCCCTTTCTAACTAGCTGGCGTGTGCGAGAGGGACGGATGCTTTATGACCGCGATTAACACAAGTGTGTTATTATAACTATAGCTGAAAAATCACTTTTGCGGGTGCAAGGTTCGTCCAGATTGCTACCACCATCTTGCTCGATAATCCTGCCGCTCAGCAGCAGCACTTGCGCTGTTGTGTCCCGGCGTGGAGAGCAAGACAGCCGGTGCAATTACTGCCACTAGATGTATTCCATTTTAGTCCTCTGTGTTGGCAACGCATCTGCAGTCTCCTTGGTGTTGCAAGTGTTTATGGGCGGTGGTGATCACTTACCACCAGGTGACCCACTTGGTCGTTTGCCTTCCTATGGTGTACTCGTATAAAAAAAGCCTTTCCTTCTGGCGGCAGTCGAGTAAAAACTCAATAAGGGGAAAATGTCGCGGTGAGTCGTTAGCGACACGCGTTGCAGGTTGCAGCATTGCGCCTTCTGTAAAACGACTAAGTCAATTGGTGTTAACTGTCTCAAGATATTTATTATTTATTTATTTCCCCCTCCGTATAAGCTTCTGGACCTGTCACATAGCTCACGCCTGTATTATATGAGAGTGTGGTACCAGTAGTACTATGTAGAACCACCACTATGCCTAGCCGCGAACCGCATCAGCGCCGCCCGGCCGCACTTTGCGGCCCCATGCCGCAGGTTCGGCGCGGTGTCTGCGAGCCGAGACTCAGGACGCGAGATAGCGCGTCAGATTGGAGGCACTTCGTAAAATTATGCATGCGACGCGTGCGGCCGGGGGACACGCGCCGCGTCGGGCCGCGTGGCGCATGTGCCTGTGACGTAACGACGACCGCCGTGTTAACTCTCCCCGGAGGCGCGCGACACGTCCTCGATAATCCCGCCACACGCTAACACGCGCTTCCATCGCAAATCTCTGCGAGCACTAAACAAACTAGACTGCTCAGTATTCCAGCAAGAATACTCTGAGTGAGCACTCGTACAGACCGTCATGAAATTATGATCCCACCGTGTCGGTGCACTTGAAATGAGAATGTAATACTAATGGAGGCGCAAATTGTGGGAGTCTGCGGAGATTTCCCCCGGGCCGCCGCGCCCGCCGCGCGATACGATCGCGCGATTTCGGCTGACATCTGATGCTCGCAGACAAATCGCGGGCTACAGAAAAGGGAAGAGGCTCGAATGGAGGTAGATTTGTGCCTTTGGAGTGGCTAATGCTTTCAAAGGTTTTGTTACGTGTCTGTAGGATGGTAGACTGAAAAAAATGTCGTGTTGTATCGCGAGCTGCGTGCTATTTGTCTTCATTGCGGCGCGCCCTCGCGGCCGGCTAACGATGTGCTCCGTCACCAACGGCCATTCCGCTCCTTCTGCGCCATGAACCGTTCGCGGAGGCAGGACATAAGTGACAAGCGCCGGCAGGAAGCCATATATACCTACTACACAATAGGTAGGCATTTAAACAGACGCCTTACAGTATACGATTAATTTCATTGGACTTACGGCTCCGGAATGAAATCACTTGGGACTAGGGTTGTCAGGTATCCGGCTTTAGCCGGACATGTCCGGCTTTTTACAGTCGTGTCCAGCCAAGTAAATACAAGTCCGGCCTGTCCGGCTTTTGTTAGGCTTTTGGTCAACCACGCCGCGCGCGACCAAAGTCAAACGGACACGCAACGCATAAGCATGACTCGCGATCTCGAAAGTAACGTTAGTATTTGCGTCCGGCTTTTAGGGCAAAATGTCCGGCTAAATATGAACCTGTGTCCGGCTTTTCTATTTTTGGACCTGGCAACCCTAATTGGGACACTTGTAACTCGAAAACGATTTGCCGACCGCGCACATGTGACTAATAGTTAATACCTAGCTAATTTCGTAGAATGATGCGATTTGCGAAACGCCCGAGACTGCAAGAGCTCTGCAACTATTTGTTGAGCTTAGATAAAGTACGAAGTGCCAAAGCAGACTTCAGATTTGCAATGGTAGGTAAAGTTTTATAATCTGCATTCGATCGAAATGAAGTGAAACCATTGAGACTCCACTAATGCATCGGTAACTCGGAAGGAGGCTAACCTAGTTCCGGGCTGCCGAGTAGACAATGCGGGGTCAAGAAATTCTAAAAGATATTCTGGACCTGCAAATACCGTGAGCTAAGTATTATTTTTTTAACTTGACAAAGAGTTCATGTTAGGTAAACATTTGTAATCAATCAAAGCCCGTAAAGCAGGTTACAAAATAGCGTTGTATATTTTTACATTGCTATTTATCTATGCAACTAACATTAATAGACACTTTCTTAAAAAAACTAATTCGCATTTAAGACTCGGGACGTCTATTATTTATTATATTATAAGATTTATGATAAAAATAAGGAAATACTTTCGTCTTCAGCGTAATTGATTTTGCGATCGATTTAGATATTACGTGAATTGCGACTTTTAAGTACTTTTCTGCTGATTTCCACCTTTGGTAGGAGTGACATGATATTTTTTGGTATCTTTTTCGGTGCCGATAAAATAAAAGCGTCTTATAAGAGCTGGTGATGGGCCAAAATGTATGAAGGATGGTTTAAGGTCTTTCCTTGTCGCGCGTGCGTCTCTTCCCGGACGCCGCCGTCGCCGCCGCCAATGCGCTGAGTTATCGCTCTCATTTACAACGCGATTTGTTACCAGCGGGCGCCGCTGACCGCCGCGGCCGCGACCGCCGCACATTACAACTTGGTAATACCGAACAGACCCACAAATCAAATTCATGCTATAGCTTTTATTACTTTTATTCATCCATGAACAGTCAATTTAATATTTCCGAGTCTCGGGATTTGAAATCGCATGCAGTTTGCTTACTTACCTTGAAACGCCTTAAACTACAACAAAGTTTCGGTAAACACAACTTTGTTGATTCTACTCCTTGCTCAAGAAACAAAACTTAGCAAAAGCATTTACCCGCAGTTCGCTCGGGGCGCGCATTCACTATTGGGAATATTCGGAAATAACAAAAAGTTTGGATCTGTGGGGTGTTGTTTGCGAGGGGTGGTGCTGCAGGCAGCAGGGGGAGGGGGGGAGGGGGACGCATTAAATCACTTGCAATTAAGTCAGCGGAAGACGTTAATTCGGTATCCAGCTCATCAATTACTAGACAAAGCGCGGCCGCAAGCGCGCACCTACCACGGCGCGCTGCAGTTATGATGACGTTGAATGCAGCTTCCAGCCCGTACTGCAGTGGGCATAACATAACCGGCCAAATCTAATTTTTATGGCGACTCTTTCTTTTGACAGACAAAGGCAGAGATACTAACTTAAATTTTGATAGCCAAGTTATGGCCGGTGAAGTTCTACGAATGCCTTACGCAGATTAGTTTAAGTAAGAGTCTCTTAATTTGTTACCCGATTCGAAATAATTAAGCACAGCGTTATAGTTTGTAATGGTCAACGAATTACTGAAGTGCAGAGGCGGTCTCTTTCAGCGTAGGTGGAAGCAGGGGATCCGAGGCCATGAGGCGGCATAAATAATCCGGAAATATTCAGGATACTGTATAGTATCAACAATCCTGACTTGTGTCTTACACAAACTAGGAACATATGTATTTAAGCACAGTATTTACTTATTATATTAATAACATTAGCAAACGAAAATGATCGGAGCCATGATTGGAACGGGATTCCAAATGATTGGAAGAAGAGGGCGCGAGCAAAGACAGTAGAGCAAAACTAGTGTTGTCATACAACCACGCATAGACAAAAAGACGATGAGAATGGCTTTAGGTACACATTATACTTTTAACAGTTACTATTTTAGCACATAATACTTCTTCTTGTACTCGTGGAGTGCAAAGTTTTCTCCATCTAGTCTCTCTGTGGTGCACCGGTTTGTTTAACAATAACATGTCACACAAGTGGCACAAAATTGGCTACGAACAAATGCGTGTTATTTGAATAAACACTGATAGAGACTGTGACTCGCTCATTGTTGACGTGGCAAAAGCAGGCGAGGGACTGTATGAATGGCCGGCGGCGAGTGACAGGACGAACAAAAATCGAGGCGGCCATTGTTGCGTGTTATCCTTTTATCAGCGCGTGGCGTCGCGTCGCGTGTTATTCGTGCGCGGGGCGATTGTTTGCGCCCGGTGTATCACGGAGCCTCAGTGATCCCTTAAAAACAGTTGCATTTTCTGCCTGACCTTCCTTAGGACTACGGCCCGTTAAATAAAAATATTTCTGCAACCGAAAATGGCGTCTAAAAATGGTATGATCTAATTCCTTTTAAAATGTATTGTATTAATTTTGAAATGACTTGCTATTAACATAGTGTATTGAAATGTAATAGTTTAACTATTGTAGTCGCGCGCAGCAGCTGCCACAGTATAAAAATAGACTGCTGAAAACATAACCTTTCTGGCTTAACCGTAGTCGGGTAAAAAAGGCGTACCGTCCGAACCTGCTCTCGTTTTCGACGTCGCAGGCCAAAGGAAAAGAGATTCAGCTCGCCCCTTTCGTTGCTTCAGCGAGAGGGTTACGTCTGCATACTTTGTGTCGTACTGTAGATTTAGTACCTGGCCATGTCGGAGAGAGGCAGAACATTAGTGAGTCGCGGCCAATGCCAACTGCTTATTCACCTATTTCATTTTAACTAATTTAACTTTAAACGGACGCTGCCAGCCTGCCGGGAGCCCTGCCGAGGCCCGGGCTCACCTACGTTCTATTATTTATAGGTTTAGGTTAAGTTCCGTTTTGCTTGCTCTCTGCTCTCTTTACCCGACTACGGCAAGCCTAAAGGAAGGGTTATGTTTTTAACAGTCTCTGTATGTTTGTATTTACGTATGTTCCGGTGTAGTGCCTAATTGTAATGAACTTATATATGACATGTTTCCTTAAGCATTTCGTTTAAGAACACAACACAACACACAAGTGGATCGGTGTAATCTGCACTTGCTCTCGACCTCGACGTCTAAAAATATAAACGAAATGAAAAAGGTAGAACCGATTCCATGAAAGACATTATACCAGGCGAGAACGACCAGTTGCCTTTACGAGACACATTACATGGCCAAAGATGTATTAATAACACATATATAAATTCGAAAAGTTGTATATTCTGTCTCTCACTGCTACTGCAATGTATGTAACGTTCACTTTATGTTAGATTACGTCTACTATGAACAGTGAACACCTTTATAGATACCTCGTGATCGTGAGGTACCGAGCTCGATTCCCAGCCAGTCGACACGTACAGTAGGGGAAATATATTCACGTATCACCTTAAAACCCTATCGCAATGACGCGACGCGTTAAACGCCAGGCTATGTCATACAAATGTCTAAATGTCTGTTCTACGGTGGTACGTGTTTCAATTTCCTTGACTGTAGGTACCATGAGTTTTTCTAAGTTATGTACCTTTATTACCTAAGCACTGTAATAACCAACGTTTTTACGGCAAAGGAAAACATGTGAGGAAACCTGCACTTTCCTGCAAATTATTGATCCTATCGGTTCGGTTTGCCCGTAACAGTGGTTACGGAGATCAGATGACTCCATCATGATGATGATGATAGCAGTCGCTCCAATGTAAAAAACTTGCCAAATCTGGGATCATGGTCCAAGCGTAAGAGAAAAAAAGCTCTAGGAGAATGATGATGATGACCTTCACGACATAACCTGTAACCTATTAAGTAATTGTATAAACGCATTGATCATTAAAATAAAAGAATAAATACAATAACACATTAAAATAAATCTATATTTGCTTTTCCAAGGACAAAGAAGTTCTCTTAAAAAGGGGCATACAAAGAATTACAACAACAAGTTATAAAAAGTTACGTAAAGTCCCTCTTTATCGCGGTTGTGGTTTGCCCGGCCAGCCAGTCCCTATATTGAATTGTCTGAAACCGGATTAAAAACGTACATAAAAGTCTGTAGCATTGCTTAAAAACAGACGTCTACAATACAATTACCTATTGCTCGCTTGCCCTCTACGGTTTACTTCGAGCACAATACACGTAACAACAAACCCGCCGGCGAACACTTTTCATATTAAGTAATCCTGAAAATTCAGTTGCTCTAGGGATCGCTCCGTCGTAATATTTATTATTCACCTACAGTCTCTGTAATCTTATGTTTCATGCAGCGTTATGCGTCATAAACTCCGCATAGAGATGAAGGCGACGCGCGGCGCGGCACCGCACGGCGCGGCGCGAGCGGCCGGCGCGCGGGTTAATGGACACAGCTCGCACAGCTATCACGGACAAACAATGATTTATTGGACGCGGAGGCTGAAGTGTGATGTCTTTGTTTCCCGCAGAGTGGATCTGCATTACGCCTGACGCGCGAACAAAGCCGCGCCCTTCATCCGTCCTCACATTACCAAACAATGCAGGCCCGAGCCGGCGCGCGGCGGCCGTGAAAGCGCGAGGTTCCTCTAAATAGACGGATCTTCGCAGCTGCTTAATGCCGCCATAAGAATGAATCTTGGTTTATTACGTACTAGCGACCCGCCCTGGCTTCGCGCGTGTACAATTAAGATGTAATGTAGATAAAAACCTCCCGTAAATGACAGTAAAAACCATAGTCGTTAAAAACCATGTAAAGTCGTTACAGACAGATAGAGGCGTCGCGCAGAATTGTGCTATGAAGGTGAGCTGAGATGCTTGCTTTAACTGGCGGCGGAGAATAATGTTGGCGAGAAAATGTTAGAATGGAGCGCGCGCCGCCGTACTGACAGCCGGGACGTGGATTGTGCTGCGTTGGATGCTGCAGCACACCGACCTAGGGATGTTTGCTGAACGTTTTACCGCAACTTTGTATAAGTAAACACAGCGGATCTAACATTGTTGAGTGCTAAATGAAGTGGACTATATTTTAAATGGGAAACACGACCAGTTTTCGAACGATATGAGTTTATTATTAGATATACAATTTATTTAAATACGACAATGACAGGTGACACAACCAAATGAACTAAAACAACTGAAATTGAACAATAACATTTCTGTATAGAAACACCATAAATATTTACAATAAAACAAAGAGTTTGAAATAAATATTACATTGGAATAAAATAATCAAAACGGTGGGTATCGCGATATAACCGTTTTAATTGTTTTATTTCAACAGTTTAAGTTATCTATTTGTGTGAGTTAGTCGGAGGTTTAGTAAGCTCTTCTTATGTTTTTTTTTCTAAAGACGCTGAGTGGAAGTTTTTTAGGGGAGTAGATCACAGACAAAATATTATGCGCTGAAGCCTACCTGATCCAAAGAGCGATTTAGCCAAGCACTGTAAGTCTCTACATAGTGTTTTAGTCTTACATACATAGTAATCCTGAAACAGAGTTAAACAAAGCTATACAGTCTGTCCCCATATCTTCGGCCGCTTACTTCTTCTAAACCGTTGCGTGGTTGACTGTGAAACGGTTTTAACTGTCATTTGAGATTTTTGTACGGAAGGTTTTTATGTACAGTCAACTAATTTGATTACATGCCACTGTGGACCGTTGTCGCAACGTGTAATTGCTGGGATATTATCACATTTATTGCGGAAAGGTTCTACAGCGTGAATAAAATTGGTTGGCTGTATACTATATGTACATTACATCGTAATTGTACCCGAGTGAAGCCGGGGTGGGTTGCTAGTATAAAGTAAAGTCGATATCCGGGCCTGCGTGTCCTTATCGTATCTTCGGCCGCGTACTCTTTTTAACGGAACGGATTTTGATTTTGATTTTTAACGGTTATCACTGTAAAAGGATTTTAGTTACAATACATTCTAATTATGTTTCATTCGAAGCCGAGACGGGTCTCTAGTAATCATTAAATTTAAAGTAAAAACACATCATTCGCAACCTAACCTTCCTCCGCTAGGCTGGAAGCGTTTAGCGGAGACCTGCTCTAAAACGTAATTTACGTGGCTTAATTTGTTGGACACTAACGAACGCTCGCCTTGACGCCTGGAGACCTGGATTGCATTAAAAAAGAACGGGCGGGTGCGTCGCCCGCCGGTCGGGCGCGGCGATGCGACTCCCTCTTTTCTCTGGAAAATGCATTCACGTGTACCATACTCCCTGCATCAACTGCAACAAATTGCGTCAACTGCAACAAACTCTCAGTTTTCGCAGTTTGACACACACATAGTCTCTTATGTGTAGCCGCCAAGCAATTGCTTAGCCACTTTTGAGCTTCATATTTTAGTAATACGATTGAAAAGTGGTAAAGAAATTTCTTGGTCAACAATTAGGTAAATGCAAAAATATGTATAGCTTCTGCCTGTAGATGACCTGTATCTGTGGATACTCTCTGTCATCTCAGTTTCTCCAAATTAATAATCGTGGACTGTTGACCCACAACACACAGACCACCACCACTAAACATTTATTAGAGCGTCCGCTACGTCGCGCGGGTGCACGCCTATCGAACAAATTAGTATGGGCCCGCACCCGCACCCGCGCGAGTCTGTGGATGCTCTTATACTATTCGTTTTCTATAGGCGTGCACCCGCTCCGTGTGCCCGCACGACTCAGCGGACACCCTTAAACTCAACAATCTACGCGTCTTTCTCGGAGTAAAGTCCTGAAGACTATATGCGGTCAGGCGGAAGCGAGAATCCCGAACTCGGCAGAGTCGGCATCGCTGCTGGTGAGTGGCGGTCCGGACAACCCGTAGCCCCGTTTTTTGCTCCCAACTCTATTAAAGTTGGCGCAGTTCGAGGCGGCCAGGCGGGAGAGTAGATGACCGAACTTGTTCGTTATCTTACGTATTACCCGCCGACGTAAACACAAATAAACAACAACTTGTTTGCATAATTTCACCCTCGGATTGGCTAATGGATGCTATTAAATTTGGGGGCGGCGAGTAAATCTTGGCGTAATTGCTTGGAAGCAGCGGCGACGCGACGCCGCCGCCGGCGACGGTCAGCCGGCCCCGACCACTTCTCACTTGACCATCACTGCTTGTTCTTCATCAGGTTTACTGCCCTTAAGCTACTTACTGTCATCGCATAGTAGAAAGGGTTACCTGTGTGTGTGAGTGTGCGCGTGTTTGTATCTGTGTGTGAGTGAGAATGACTTTGTGTTAATCCAAACCACATTGTTATCCAAAAAATACATAAAAATAGAATCGCATATAAGAAAAATCTGTATGTACTTATTGAAAGAGGAAAATAATAGATCGACGCACAGCCTAAATAGCTAGCTTTAGAAACGTGAAATTTTAAGGATTTTTTCTAAGGAAGGTAGAAGCACGAGAAAAAGATTTTGCAAAATTCGAACATTACAGGCGTAAAATGATTGTCTTAAAGTATAAATTCAAGAATATTTATAGATTCGCATCCCGGAAAAATGCAACTCCCGCGTCGCAGCGATAGACGATTACCACACGGACAGCAGATAGTTGCATACTTGAATAAAATTGCAAAACGAATCATTGAAATTAAACAACAAACTGGTTGTATTAACCTTCCGACGCCATCGCAAACATAGTTATATTATTGTTAGTGTTAACCCGAGCCGCGCGAATTAGCATACGAACCGTAATTTTATACACTAGTTGGTCTAGCATAGCTGATGGGTTAGAACTTTAGAACATCAAGTTGCAGAGCTAGCCGCCGGCTATTATCGTCGAATTGATTCTGATATAGCCTCAGGATTTCGGTTTCAAAGCCGAAAGGGTTAGGAAACGTATACGTGAAACTTTTCTTACAAATTTTTATCCCTCCCCACCCGTACTAAATGCTAAGACTCCCCCTCTAGTTTTTACATAGTCTACATTAATAATAAGTATATAGGGGGTAATCTCTGGAACTACTGAACCGATTTCAAATTTTTTTTCACAGATAGAAAGCTACACTATTCCTGACGGACATAAGCTACTAATTTTACGTGAACGAAATGGCGCGCGTCCGCTAGTAAATCAGTTTTTGCCAGCACACAGTTAAAAAAACATTGACTCCGATTTGTCTTTATTAATACGGCGCTTGTCGCATGACCACAAAAGTGCGTGCACACCTATAATTAGAATTTGAAAATAGCTTTAAAAGACGAGATATTTTCCTTGAGATATTGACTACGTGACAAAAACCAAAAGTAGTGACCAAGCGTGGTATTTTGAAGATTCCCCTCCCCCCCTGAATGGGTCACGTAGTATGGGTACGTTTCCTTATGTCTTTAACTAGCACAATAAGAGAGACACGCACTGAGTTACGTAGCGAGTTACGGTGCGCCGTAGATTCATGCAAGAGGATCAGTTACGGAGAGTCACGGCGTGCGAAACGATTCGTGCTAGGTGCACAGTGGCCTTAACATGAGCGGCTAAGTTTAGTTAATCCAGGGTTCCGCTCCGCACTGTAGGTACGCTCAACCGCCTTACCTATGGCATAGGCAAATCGCAGGAGGCTGTCGGCTTGCCGCGCGCTCGCTCGCTCGCCCCCGCCATGTCAGTGTAGTTTAAAACGTATGCCGCGCAACCCTAGCGTGTCGATGACGTAATACGAACTTTTTAAGCGTGTGAATAAAGTTGGAATTCGTTTAATCGCAGTCCTAAAGGAGAAGTTTCTGTACGTTAGTATGTACAGTCAGCAACGAATGTCGCCGAACACAATAACGTTACAAAAGTCACTAAACAGGTCATTTGTCCATAAGTCGTTGAACTGCGTTAAGAACAAAATTACATTTACACCATGAAATACCAAAAGTCGCTGAACAGCTTTATTCCAAAAATTACAGGACAGCATAATTCTAAAAATTGCTGAACAGCCTAATTACAAAAGTCGCTGAATAGCGTAATTTCAAAAATTACGTGTCAGCATAATTCCAAAAATTGCTGAACAGCTTAGTTACAAAAGTCGCTGAACACTACCATTGTTTAAATATTTGGAATAGTCGCTGATAGTATATGTATAATTACACACACACAAAGAAAAATTAGGGTAATGGCAGGACTCGAACCTGAAACCTAAGCATTCCGTGCCTTGCGTTTGCCAGTTTCGCCACATTATCGCTGCCCCTACCCTGATATTATTGATATTTGTTTGGGAAAACTACCTTCGGTGTCATTTATGAGAAACTTAATCAAGTTATCTCATTCAACTTGCACAGCTAGCACGACAAGGCGCGACTTGCGCGAGAAGCGACATGGAGGCGCGAGATAGTGCTTTGTCGCGATCCGGTAGCACGGCTGTACTTTTTGCGACTAATATGTCGCTACTTGACGTCAATATGCGAGATATATCTCTTCTTGGCTTTGAGCGCGCGACTCGATATTGGAAGTTTACATATTTTTGATAATAATATTTAACTTTTTTTCGCCACATTACTACTACCATAACCTGCAAATTTTTCAATGTGCTTTGTCTTTACGGTCATTACATTATTGGTTTTAAAGGTATTAAGGTAAACTGAGCTCTATTTTAAATGACATAAGATTTAATTTAATTTTATCTTGGGTTAATGAATATGTTACTTACTACAGGTAAAGTGAGAAATTGACATTATAGAACCAGTGTGACATTGACGATACGCGATAAGATTTAATTTAGCCTGTCCTATTTTTTTTTTCACTGAGATATGCTCATCTCTTCGAATTTTGAATTTTGACAATCACTGAGAAGAGTACTCACTTGTCAGTGAGCGTTTCATCTCTTTCATTTCGAATGTAACCTTAAACTATTTAATCAATCGGACATGTTTAGCAACTATTGATAATTTAGAGATCAGCTAATTCTGCAGTCAGACATGTTCAGCGACTATTGATATTGTACATATCAGCTAATTATGTAGTCAGACATGTTCAGCGACTATTGAAAAATCGATGTTTATTGACTTTTGTTATTCTCAAATGCCCACAGACATTTGTACATTAGCCTGTCCAGTAACATATGGAACTTTATAGTGTGCAGGTGTTTTGGAAATTAGGATGTGTTCATGGACTTTCGTTGCTGACTGTACTATTATTTATTTTGTGGTTTATCAGAGCTTATCTCCATGTGCGTCCCTTTCTTTTGACATTAGTTTGACAGAGACGCAGGGGGGGATAAATTAAACCTACTTCTGCGTTTTTGTCAAACTAGTGTCATAAGAAAGGGACGCATATAGGGATCAGATCAGATAACCTAAGCCAACGGGGGATAACGTTGAAAAGTGGAAATTTACAACAAGGTATTTTCAGGTTATTTCGAGCTAGTGATAAATAAATAAATGCATAAATAAAGATTGACTTAATTCCAAACTAAACAACTAAAGCTGCTGCTTGTGTAATGGGCACTACACAACGGATATACATACGTATATAGATAACTAAACTTAAATACAAATACCATCCAAGACTCGGGTACTAACATTCGTATTCATTGTAATCGAAATTATTTATTTTTAAATTTACCCTAATTTTTCTTTGTGTTGTCATTCATTATATAGCATTTTAACATTCGTATTCATCAAAGAAACATTTGCCCTTCCCGGGAATCGAACCTGGAACCTCTAGTTTTGTAGTCAGAGCAAGTCAGAGTCATTAACCACTAGGCTATGCGGTCGGTCGTGACACATTTTTTGGCAATCGGTGTTTCTTGTTAGCTTAATCTGAATAAAGTATGTATTTTAACTTTGACACACTGTGGCTCACAGAGCCGATAAAGTGCTTTGACAACTTTGACAATAAAATATGCGGGTGGTAGGACCTAGTGCAATGTCTGTCCGGGTCGCTACCACCATCTTGCTCGCTAATCCTGCCGCTAAGCAGCAGTGCTTGCACTGTTGTGTTCCGGCGGGCAGAGCAAGACAGCCGGTGTAATTACTACAAGAGGTATTCCATCTTAGCCCTCTGGGTTGGCAACGCATCCGCAATCTCTTTGGTGTTGCGGATGTCTATAGGCGGTAGTGATCACTTACCATCAGGTGACCCACTTGCTTGTTTGCCTTCCTATTTGGTAAAAAAAAAAGACTGTAGTGTAATGTGTGTGTAGTAGCAGTCAATTTCATCAGGGAATATATCGACGGGGAGACATGACGTATGAACGTTCGTAGCGATGACTTGGCGATAAAATATGACGTAATAAATGTTGCTTTGACTCAGAACTTGACTTATGAAGGCACTACAAGGTGCTGCTATAAGATGATCAGGTTCAGCAACATTTGCGATTAGATCAGCTAGTATACTACCTATTATATAATTTGTGGTAGTAGAGTAGGTAGAGTCGCGGAATGTCAAGGTTTGTCATTTTTGCAATCTACTGCAATGTGATAAAATTAAGTGAATACTTTGACCTAACAATCTAAGGAACAATTATTATTAGGTTTCATTCAACGAGAGTTAGGTATAACTAAATCTCAATAAAGTAACGAGGGTTCCATATGAACACACTCTGTGTAATGTATTTGCCAAAACGACCCGTTATAGGAAAATAAAACTTTTCGTTGTGTTTTCGTTTGACCACGGCCTCAAATGTCTGCACTGATGGAAGTTTAAGTATTTGCTTTGGTGATATGACGGCTTATAATACTAATTAAAAATATGCTTTAAATATTTTTTTTTTGTATGTTAGGGTAAATGAAGCCCTTTCATTTAAACCCATACCTAAATCGAAATAGTAGCTTCGTTTTAAAAAGTTGACCCCCACCTTATGGGGTAAAAGGTAGGGGTCACCAACTTTACAAAACCTTTATAAAAAAAAACTGTTCGTTTGACTTTACTTGGGCCGAAGCCTAAGAATGTATTATTTAAAACTATTGAAAAATTCAAAACGACAGCTTCACATTCGTTCAAGAGCTAGAGACCCGTGACATCTACACGGACAGGCAGAGCAAAGTGACCGCTATAGGGCTCAGGTTTGCCCATGTACGGAACCCTAAGAAGGTATAATTCGTGCCAGTCACGTAGCCTTTTGCTGATTCGTTGAATCTTCGATAGCCCTTGGATTCTCGCGGTAGTGATTTAATTGGGTGCCGCATTAGTTAACCAAATGGTCCGGTTTGCGTGCGTGTGACGCGTACGCGGGCAGTCGCGCCGCGTCGCCCGCGCAGTCAGCCAGCATGAGCCAACCGAGGCGTTACACGCGCGCTGCGATCGCGGCGCGCAACCACCGCGGCGATGCCGTCATCATCATTGACAACGTCGTCTACGACGTGACCGGCTTCCTGGAAGACCACCCGGGCGGAGTGGAGGTGCTGCTCGACAACGCCGGCAGCGACGCCACCAAGTGCTTCCGCGACGTGGGGCACAGCGACGACGCGTACACGTGGCGCGAGCAGTACGTGCTGGGGGAGGTGGTGGAGGAGGAGAAGTGGCCCGTGGAGCCCCGCGAGAAGCAGCTGGACAGCAGCCGCGAGCCGCTCACGCTGTCCGGCCTGCTCGGGGTAGCATTCCCGCCCGTGGCACTTGCGGTCGTTTCCTACGTGCTTTACTTATACCTGTTCGGGTAATTTGGCGGTGGACTAGAAGTCCAAGTGCTGTTGTGATACGGTTATGGTTAGGGAGTTACGAACACTAAGTGTTTAAATTAACTAAATTTGACTTTCGTTCGAGTATACTTTTAATTGTTACATTGGAACGAAAGGTCCCGGTGTCCCTTTGTTGTTTCGCAACTTTCGGACTGATAATGTCGGCCGAACTCGATATTTCATCGAAAACAATGCTATAGCGACTTGACTTTTGACACCTGATACCATCCTGAAACAATCTGTTGCCGTCAATTCAACGGGTGGCTCGGGTCCTTGGCTAATGAATTTTAAATGTGTCACCTAATGACCCATTAATGTCTTTGTTTTACGTAGTTAAGTTTAATAGGAAATGACTGACAAAGTCAGTGCTCAATTAGATTATATCTGTACAGTGTTGTGATAGTTTAACAAATCAAGCTATTTAGGCGTTAAACCTCGGTTTAAGGTGTTCCACAAGGCACTTTATCATGCAACCATTACTGGTTAACTACATTTTAAACGAGCAGATAAGTCAGATTGTGTTGGCATTGCTTTAAATAGATAAAATGAAATAAACATCTGATTCGTCCCCATGGATTTTCATATCAGAAGTCATAGAAAAACAACGTCGTACGACCTATCAGAAAACGTGTTTTGAATTACGATGACTATAAATGAGCCTGAGTCATGCATTGCTGACTGCAGCAAACCTCCTGCCCTATGCTCTTATAAAATGTCTGTGTTATTACTTAGAAACCTAAAAATAAAGCATTTATTTAATGAAATATGCCCCGAATGTGTATATTGATCGGGTATTAAATATTATTACAATTACGATTTTAACAATACTAGTTTGAAATGGAATAAAGGTTGTGTGAAAACATTGAGTATTTTGTACCTTTAACATAAAACTACCGTGAGACTCGGACATATTAATAAAAATGGATCACTCACCTCGGACTTTAAAATACGTGAGTGATCCGTTTTTATTAATATTTTGCACTTCCTTAATAAACTAAATTATTATTGGCTAATTAATAAATAATCCGATCGTTGTGACTCCAAATAACTCGTCTTCGGGGTCGTCCGATAACCCCCAAGTATTGATTCCTTATTTTGCTGAGCTCCATGACAAGAAATTGGGTTAATATTCCTTATTTTGGGTTGCGAAATATGAAGGTAAGATTTTGCAAGCTCTACTTTTTAACCTGTTTTACACACTCAAAGAAGGCTAACTAAGGATGATATTCATGGTTTCTATCAATTGCTCTTAACTTATAGTCTGTGTAGCAACACGTTCCAAACAAAAATTTATGAAATCACTTTAGGACATGTTGACTATTGCGTAACAGAGTCGACGGAGCTCCCATTTCTGGGTTATTTAGTCCTTAGACCGGGACTTGACTTGCAACTAGTTGCCTTTTACTCGTTATTTGCTTTAAGCAGCCTTATTCCTCAGTCTACAAATGCACACATCACACAGCGCCTTTACTGTCCAATGAATAAACGCCTCGTTATATAGACAAGCAACAAGTATCCTGACAACAACACAGTTTACAATAATGTAAAGGCAACTACCATTGTAAATGACTTCGATACCATTTGAGGTCATTTTTCTCTTCCTACCAATGGGTTAGGTAACGTAAAACTAGAGACAATGATGTCAACTACTGGTTAAAACAATTCCATACGCGTGTCAAGGACTAGGACGGTTACCTTACATATTTAATTTTAGTTAGTTACTATACAATAACGAACGGTTGTTTAGTGTTTACGTGACTATCTACACAGTGGGCATATATATTTACTGTGCTATCTAAAAGTTCAATGTTTAAATCCTGCTGTTATCATTTTATTTTGGTACAGTGCTCCATGTGCACAACTTGCTCGTGTAAACAAGCAACATAATAATATAACTCGCAGACTTGGCTTGAATCTGTGCTAAAATAATTTACATTCGACAGTCCGTTTGACACCAAAAAGTAAACATAGTGATACATCTAATCAACTGCACGTCACGCCAAAATCATCGAAACAGGGTCACTGCCTGTCACTGCGCTTATCCGCGAGTGGGAGGAGAGCGGCGCGGGAGTCGGCTCAGTGGCCCAGTGAGCGTCCCAGCGCCGCACGCGTAACATGCCCGAGCACAAACAGTTCACGCGCGCCGAGGTGGCCGAGCGCAACACCAAGGAGGACGCCGTCTTCGTCATCCACAACCTGGTCTACGACGTGACCCCGTTCCTCGACGAGCACCCGGGCGGCCACGAGGTGCTGCTGCGGGTCGCGGGCCAGGACGCCTCCGAGGACTTCGACGACATCGGCCACAGCCTCGACGCTAAGGAGCTTATGAAGAAGTATCAAATCGGGAAGATTGTCCCCGAGGAGCACGTGGAGGTTGCCAAGCGGGACTACAAATGGGAAGACGTAAAGAACAGCGGGGACGTGGAGTGGTTTTCGTGGAGGCTGCCCCTTATCGGAGCTATTCTAGCCTCGCTGATCTGGCTCTACTTCCAGTGATCTAGTCCAGTGTGTGTTGTTTTGAAGACTATATTGACTGCCCGCTATTATTCTCTGTAAGGTTGTGTGTGATTAAAGTTAATGTTCCAACGCTTGCATTTAAATCAAACCTCGCCTCGCTGCACACAATATTGAAGCGTTCGAGATAACGTTTATCAACTTATTTTTAACTTCAACAATTAACCTTGATGCTCCATTGTACCGGTTTTGACGGTCTTTAACCTGAGGGCCGCTAGTTTTTGTCGAAAACTTAAAAATTTAAAGCGCGTTATCTCGTTTTAACTTACTAAGCTAGAACAAAAAGGACGGATTGTTTATATCGTTGATAACGCTTGTGTTCCTTCAACTGATACTCTCACGTCACCATCTGAAATTGTGTTCGCGTAGGACATGCGCAAATCCTACGTTGTTATGTTCACATTAAACTGCGCAGCACACGAAAACGCGAGTCATGCCATTGGTCCATATCAATGGTAACCTTGAGTGCGAACTCAATGAATTTAGGTAGAATAGGCTTAATTAAACAGGCTGCGTGCCCCAGCTTCAGTCGCGACGAATGAGTGTTTATAAACCTTGGGTTGTTTTAGATGTATAGGGATAGGTAATAATATACGTTCCATAGGCATCATTCCTTTGGTGCATTTAACATCGGCGGGTCGAACAATGACCGGCGACGTCCGCTGCAAGGTGACTGCGATTTGCTGAATTGCATGTCGTCGCTATTCATTTAACCAGTATAAGTATTAATCGGCGACACTGTAATTTAACACAATTATCATCATAACCTTGAATACAATACACAGCTCTAACCACGTGTAAGTATCTCTGAAGCTGCTATACAGCTAGTTAGAGAGAGGCGTGCATACAGTGTTGCCATCTCAGTTTTGTAAAAATCGCTAGTTTTTTTTATAGAACAGTGAGAAAAAGGGGCATGCAGGTCACTTGGTGGGAAGTGATCCCCGCCACCCATGGGAGTCCGCTTTTACAAGAGAATCGCTGATCCGTTGGCCGCCTTTAGCTCCAATCTCTCACTATACAAGTAGCGAGTAAATGATGCTACAATGGATCAAAACTAGTAAAAAAGAGTTTATTTGCTTCCTTTTGTGTGCTATTCTCCAAGTTGTATGTCTGTCGGTGCAATTAAAACGTACCTAAAAGTCGCATGCACCGGCTGCCGCTGCCGCGGTGAAGGCCATTGATCCCGGCCAGCGAAGGCCAATGCGCGAGAGCAACGCGGTGTAAAGCGCCCACACCTGGATTGGTAGCTAGCGTTTATTAGGCTGAACAACCCTGCGAGCTCATTTTACACTGCATATGATCTAAAATTACAGAATTTAAGGACAATTACGGGACAACCCGTTTATGATATGATAATATGGTATGGTCCTGTATTTCTCTTATCAAAATACAGGACACGGCCAAAACAAACAAATGTATAACGCAATCAACAGTGAATAAATGAATTATGAATTATGAATGATAGCTGAAACACGGGACGTTCTGTAAAATACAGTTGGCCACCCTGGCGTTTATCGACATAACGCATTGGTCCCTTTTGCACAGGCTAATGTGGTGAAGAAGGGATATAGGTATATGCTTTATTTCAGTGAAAAAAGCTACCGTGCTTGATAAGCCGGTTGTTGCCGACATGCAAAGTAATATAAAACTGAAGGTTTGTATTTCATTTGTATTAGTCTTTATTAAACACACAACGTTACAAAGTATAAACTAGACATTAATACATTTAACTTAGAGCACCGAAATAAATACCATTACTCTATGGCATTACCGGAGACAGGGTTGTAGACAAGAGAGGAACGACAGACAGCCGAAAACAATACATCATTCGGACTCTATGGTTGTATAAGGCTGGATACACACATCCCCATATTCTTTACAGCGCTAAGGTCTCGGAGCTTCAGACAGGCGTGCCATAAGTTTTAAGTCTACATATTAAAATGATGTCCGGAGCTAAATTTAAAACAACGTCAAGAAAATTGCTTGCTAAGAAATGTTTTTATAGTTTAAGGGAATATTTTGAATTTAATTTTAATGACATAGTGTAGTGCATCGTAAATATTATTTTGACATACCAAGCAATCTTTAATTAAACCTAATTCTGACAATTCTGCTAAATTATTTGACATGCAAATTAATGTATTAATTTTGTGTCTGCGCTTGTATGCTCCAATGGGCAGGTTATGTGAGACTCAAACTTGTAACATCTTCACTTATGTGTATACCATGGTCCTACAATAAAGATTATTTCTATTTCTATTTCTATTTCTATTTCTATTTCTATTTCTATTAAGATCTAAACGGATGGAGCGATTATTGCATTTTTGATTTATTTAGAGCTGATTTTCTTCCTTTTGTTCTAGCTCTACTATTTTTGGTAAAGACAGAGGTAACCTTTTGTTTATAGTTTACATCTTCCTAAAAGTTTTCTTAAGTTTTTTCAAGATTTAGCTAGAATTTCTGTTCGAAGTAATGTTGTACTGGTGATATACAATACCTAAGTATATAATTATAAACATATTACTTCTTGAAATTTAGACATATATTTCAAGAAGTAATAAAGAAATATTACTTGTTATAGTTTTCCTTTAAAGCAATTCATAAAAGCCCTTCGTTCGTCCGTCCGTTCTTATATCTAAGCACGGAAAATATTCGCAGCTGTCAATAATAAAGATACGTATAAATACAAGGAAGGTAAATTAAATAATAGAATGACCATACTCATACGTTTTGAATTTTAATAATAAGGTAACGCCCAACGCCTATTCGTTTATGGGTGACACTTCCTCATTCGGTGAATATTGAAATTCTTGCTATGTTCAGATGATGGAAAATTTAACTACTAATGACGCTAATGGTATGCACCAATAAGTACCAAATACATACTTAGTTAGAAATGAGCTGAAGGCCCGTGCGCAAAAACAAAATCGAACATGCAACAACGTCATGATCATCAATGTCAACTGTTACTGTACCTTCTCCTATTGCGTTAGTGTGCATAGATTTTAACATCCAGTTGTAATAAGCATTCTAAAGAATGTTACAAAGCTCACGAAATGAACACAGAAAATTAACTTTACTTTTGACGGCAGTCGTGCAACACACTGGAACAAATTACCTTGCTACTTCGCGAAACCAGTGCCGTGCTCGTGCTAGATAGCTGCGTCTGTGCGACATATATATTCATGCAAAAACCCACCCGCCTCCGCTGACACAAAACACATTAGGCATCTGTTTGTGAATTATTAAGCTTTAAAGTGCAAAATTTTGCTAGAGTCAAGTCCCCCCCTTCCAGCCAAATGATTGTTTTGGATACGAGAAAAAATTCACGATAGTTGTATTTAATAATATGATGAAGTTAAAAGGAAAACTATCACAGCCAAGTAGGCTTTACAAGTTTACGAATAATCAGGCAACTACGGAACCCTGCACTGCGCGAGTCCACTCGCACTTGGCCGGTCTTCATTTTTCTTTCTTGAAGGTCGATAGCAAGCCTGTGATTCCTCGGCTTGGATCTTGGGAGTCCGCACCACAAATTACAACTAATTTTATTTGTGTCTCATCATGGTCCTGATGATGATAATGACAATACACGACACGGTAATCACAAACAGTGTTGCAGTTTTGTTTAACATAACTACTGTCGTCGGCATGACGGGCTCTCTTTGAACCTTACCACAGAATAAGTAATAGTCAATGATATAATACATGGATTTACAGTGTCATTCTGAATGATAGCGGAAAAACGGATCGACATAAGGATACAGGTTGACGCCAATGTTACAAATGCAGATTATTAATCTTCCATTTATAGTCATTGGATTTACAACTTTACGTCTAACTGCATAAAATAATAATTAAGTAAGTTTCGTTGCGAATAGGTTTTTACAAAATAATAGTATTAACAGCGCGAGCGATTGTCGATTTGTTGTACCTACTTTTGTTCGACTTTTGATGCGGCCATATTTTAAACGCTGACTAGAAGTCCATTACTTATATAGGTCAGTGGTAATAGTATAGATAGGATACTTATACAGCATGTTGCTGAGTCAAGCCCCTTTTTGACATCACCACTATCATAATAAAATGTCGTTTTACTAAATTAAAAAAAGTTTTACTAAATTTTTGTCTCTGTATTATTTTGATGTCAAATAAAACTATGTCTATGTCTATGTCTATGTCTATGTCTAAATGCGAAAGCAATGTTGTTTGGATGTTTGTTCCTCAATCACGCTTTAACAGCTGCACGGATTTAGATGAAATTTGGTAGACAGATAGATCATTGGACACTTAGGATAGTTTTATCCCGTAAATATCAGGTACTACTACAAATAATAAAACCTGCCACGCGTAGTGTACAGTTCTACATATAGTTGCCTGATTACTCGTAAACTTGTTTAGCCTACTTAGCCTATAGATAGATAGTTTTCCTTTTAATTTCATTATACATATACACTACTACTGTGAATTTTCACATATCCAAAAAGAACCATTTAGCTTGGCACTTGATTCTAACAAAAAATAGCATTTCAAAGCTTAATATTTCACAAATTATCCTTTAATCGAAAAATGGGTTTGATAAACCCACAATGTTTGTTAAAAACCTGTCTAACAACATCCCACGCCATGTAGTAGACGAGAAAAATAATAACATCCCCACTTTACGTGTGGGGGAGGTAACATAAAAAAAGGTTTTTTTTTCAAGATTTTATTCTAGCACTTTGTCGGAATGTCTAATATGTACGCATGTCAAATTACAGTTTTTTGTACTAAGAGTCTCAGTGCTAAGCTACGGACAGACGGACGGACGGACGGACATGCGAAACAATATAGTTTCCTTGTCGAGACTACGGAACCCAAAAAAAAAATGTTCTATAATTTTTGGATAACAAAGATTCCGACAGAGACCAGAGTTAAAATGTTTTCGAAAGTTACCCTTGTCCTGAACGGAACACCCGGCGTCGTCTACAATACACTGAGTACTTAATATCTTCGCAAAATCCGCACAGGAACGACGTTATCTTCCATAGGAAAGCAATAGAAAAAGCACACAATCCCAAGTAAGGCCTGGCTCGCACTGGCGACGACAATGTCGCTTCCGTGACAGTTGACCACTTGCTACTTCATACTCGACAATCATATTCGTCATCTCCGAATGGCCCGCCCGACCCAGTTCTATTACGTCATGCCTCCCATCACAAACGTCCGTAGCACTACGGGTCCGGCAAGATATCTGCGACTCCACGATGAGATGCCAGAATCGATTGTGCTTATCAAGGCGCGGGCGCGGGGCGCGGTGCAGCGGTTTCAAGAGCGCACGCGCGCCGCCGCGCCGCATTACTAAGTTGCCCGCGCGCCGAGTCAGAAGCTCGCCCTCGCATCATGTCGGAAACCAAGCGGTTCACGCGCGCCGAAGTGGCCGCGAAGAACACTAAAGAGGACGCCGTCTTCATCATCCACAACCTCGTCTACGACGTGAAGAACTTCCTGGACGAGCACCCCGGCGGCCACGAGGTGCTGCAGCGGGTGGTAGGCACGGACGCCTCCGAGGACTTCGACGACATCGGCCATAGCCTCGACGCCAAGGACCTCATGAAGAAGTACCAGATCGGCGAGCTGGTGGAAGAGGAAAAGACGGCCGAGAAGCGGAAGCCGATCTGGAACAACGTGTCGGAGGTGAAAGAGTCGGACTCTGGTGGCTTGCTGAGCTCGTGGAAGTTGCCGCTGGTGCTGGGGATCCTGGCTACGGTGCTGTACACCTACTTGTTCGGCTAGGCCACGCTGCCCACGCCTGGCCTCGTTGCCCTTGGAGCCTGGAGCTGCCCGGGGCACAGTTACGTGTCAGTGTCTGCAGTGGACTGCTTAGGATTAAGGAATAGTTAATTTAATTATAACTGTTGGTACTTTTGTAATTTAATAAATACTTTAAAACTGATTTCGACCTTACTCATACGCGACAACGAGCACCATTAAGTATTATCTAATCTCGTTCATTGCTCTGGAGTTATCTAAAGTACTACTTACATTGTTTTCAAAAATGCCTGTCTCGTTTTTAGTATTTTCTAACTTTCTACGTTAGCTTTTCTATTTACTAACGATCGGTATTAACTCCATAAGAAGTTTCTTTTGATCACAGACTGATGCGTAATAGTAAATTATAAACATACTTAATGATAACACTATTTAGTACCTACAGATATCGTAATGTGGTAAATATAAACGAAATAAATAAACCCACAGCTGTGTCCCTCACATGCCTCAGGTTCATTTATCTCTGCCTGCGTCTATTTAAAACTATTTAATGTCATAACAAAGGGACGCACTTAGAGTTAAACTAAATTTGACCGGTCATGTCATGAGCAAAATCTATTCAGAAAAATAGTAAACAATAGACTTGTTGGAGAGATATCAAATACACAATCGACCCTCTGCTGAACATCCTCTCGTTTGTTTACATTTTGATAACGAACATCATGTGTTGGCGATTCGACGTGGGACAGTCCCAAGTGCAAACAGGTTCTGGCGAAGCAGGAAAACGCCAAATTCGGCCGTGGTCGGTGCGGCAACACAGTTTTATAGGAAATCAAGTTTCGGTCGAGTTCGTTCTAGAACGCTCGACGACTCGTCATGCTGAGTTGCAATCTCATACTCGCAACTTGCACTTAGAACTAATTGTGAGTATCCGCATGATTGAAGTAATGACGTGTACTATGATGAAATAGTAGACGATGGGAATTATCAGCGAGTTATCTCGCATGTTATCAAACGTGATAAACATAAGGTATTATCGAATGTTATTGTCATTCCGGTTACCAATTTTTATAACCAGTTGTGAAAAACAAAACAGGATCGTAAAATGAGTCATAGAACATTTTAACCTTTTCAACCTATGTGCGTGCATAGACTAATTAGAACTACCGGTAACCACCGAGCATGGACGAAGCGAGGAATGTGTGTGGAGGAAGCGCTCAATATGCCAAGACCGGGGCAGATGGCGTTCTGTGGTCTCTGCCTAACCCAAAAGGAAACAGGCGTGAGCTTATAATAATAATATACATATAGACAATTGTCACTCACACGCAACATCTTAATATGAAACACGATCTTGAACCTTAAGGGCCTGCCACAACGTTACTTTAAGGATAACGCACGCGTGCAGCTCTACGAAGCTAGTTGGAGCCGTGTCGCATGCGCGACGTGTACGCAACCGGTGTGGTCAACCTTAAGGTTGCAGTTATTCGCTGTAGTTGAACGCCCATTGGTGTTGGTGGCGTGGTAGGCACGACAGCACACGGCACCATTAGATGTTCTTGGCATTCAAAAGGTTAATATATCCATTCTAAACGATTCATACCAAACCACATTATTACGGTCCACAATTATGTGATATATACCACTGGTTTGTAAAGTCGGGTTCAACAGAAATGGCCAGTGTTGTAAACAAACCAATTGACCATTATCACTCCGTAATCCTGCAATATTGAACAACGAGTATGGTCCAAATACCGATTACATTTTGTCCATGTATATTTATACAGATTACTGGCGGGAAGTAGTAGCTTGCTATTGCGTTTCATACGTTAAATGAGAGATCCGAAGACCCAAATCTATTGGCAACGGATCAGCGATTCTCTTGCGGTGACCGGTGGCAATCACTTCGCTTTATGTGACCCGGTTGCTTGTTCGCGTCCCTAATCTATACAAAAATTGACAGGCTCAAGCGTCAGCTGGAAAAAACCGCCACTAAAGGACAGCCCTGCCCATAAATAGCAAATAATATAACGCCTAATAGACAATGGATGGGAGGACCCACCCGCCCCTCAACGTGGAACACCTACAGCAAGTACTAACACGTGCTAATAAACAAACACGCACCGTGAAAAAATGTGACGGTAAGCGAGGAATTCGTATAGGCAACTCCGCAAACCACTTAAAGTTTGGCAAGGGTGGCCGCAACTAAAACTAAGATAAATAAAAAACATAATTACATAGTTGTAAAAAGTTGTATTAAAAAAATAAGTTAATAATGTGCGCTCGTCTATAGGTACTGCGCGAGAGTTGCCCGCTGCTCTGGTGCATATCATGCAAGTGAATAAACCATATTCTATTGTCTCTATTTATAGCTGTGACTCGCAACGGTGAATCAAACTGGATTCACAACAGAGCAAAGGTCCTGCGCAGGTTTTGGACTTTGCTCCCAAACTTGAATTTGGAACGACAGGACAAAGGTTGGTGATACAAGTGTGTGTCACCAACACACACAATTTACATAAATATTACAGACTTACAGTATGACTACCTAAAGTTTGCTTCTGGGTCTTAGTTCACAAGGATCGTTTTGATTGACATTGCCTCTTGGGACCATTACATGATACTTGACCTTGTATCTAATGGCAGCAAACTTCGCTTAATTTAATTTTTATTAGCGCTCCGCTGCGGCTTCGCACGGATAGAATTAGGATGTAATGTACAGTCAAGGAAATTGAAACACGTACCACCGTAGAACCTAGTCGAAGAGACATACGCATGACATTTGTATGACAAAGCCTGGCGTTTAACGCGCTGCGTCATTGAGATAGGGTTCTAAGGTGGTACGTGAAAAATGAAAATGACAGTAAAAACCGCATCAAAATCCATTGCATGGTTTAGGTTCGTAGACACGACGGTATTTGAGGACAGACAGGAACGGATAGCGCCTTAACTTTATATTATGAAAAGATGTGGCATTTCTGATGTTACCCAAAGGCCGAAGTCATATTTTGAAATAATTGTAGTGTACAAGTATTAAGAGCCATTATTTTCAATTCAATAGTGGTAGAGCAACTTTATTGCCAGTTCCGCCCTTCGATTCGCCCTAAGAATATATCCACTATGTTCTACAATTTGTATCTACTAATACAGCAAATTGAACTGTTTTCTCCAATTGCTCTATCGTTAAAACTAGTGTAGGAAATTGGTGAAAAACGGTTTAATTTTCTCTATCATTAAAACTCGTAGAATAAATTGGAGGAAAATGTCCAATTTGCTCTATTAGTAGCAAATGGAAAAGCATAGTGGATAGATTCGGCCCTAGGTGTACCAATACAACAACAAGGATAATTGCCTAATTCAGAAGATTTTGTCTGATTTAAATCCATAATGACCTTCTGTTTGGGAGTTGTATTGTAATGCGAGTATTGTGTGGAAGATTGGTGTAGCAAATATGAAAAAAATATGTTTCACGTACATACACGACAAAAATGTGTTTTGCGTGCGCGACGACTACTAATAACTATAAATAGCTGACGTATTTCTTTGGTAACTGGTAATTGAATATGATAATATAACGACAATAACGATTTTTTTATATAACATAGGAAGGCAAACGTGCAAGTGGGTCACCTGATGGTAAGAGATCACCACCGCCCATAGACACTTGCAACACCAAAGGGATTGCAGATGCGTTGCCAACCCAGAGGGCTAAGATGGAATACCTCTAGTGCCAGTAATTGCACTGGCTGTCTTGCTCTCCACCCCAGAATACAACAGTGCAAGCACTACTGCTTAGCGGCAGGATTAGCGAGCAAGATGGTGGTAGCGATCCGGACAGACCTTGCACAAGGTCGAAGGACCCGCATGTTTTAACTTGATTATAAGTATGAATTGGTTTTGCTATTTTGCATGTTTTGCTAGCACCAGTTTCGCGGTAATTTGTTCCAATTATATCTATAGACTTCTGCAAAGTAACGCTACAGATAATTTGGGCTTGAAAACAAATGGTGTATTATCTATTTAGCCCCGAGATACATATCGACATGAGTGTTCACTTAAGAAGCGGATCTCTGCGAGTATAACGTATTAGCTATCTATAAAGTAACCGGCCCAGTGCTTGACAGACAATACACGGTTTGTACCAGTAGTTGATATCATGTCTCTTGTTCTTACTCGTATGTTTCTGTATCTTCTCGTCAATTTTGGGTAACTGTCAATGACTGGGACCGTTGCCTTACATATGAAAAAGTTCCGTTGCTGACTGACTAACTGACAACACGCAGTCTAAACCGCTCAAGGTATAAACATGATGTTTGATGTGTTTTTTAGTAGATGCACTAAGAGTTTTGGAAATTCCATAATTAAGGGAGGGGAGGGAGTGGAAGGAAAGTGGAAGTTAGTATGTATAATCCAAAACCAACGCTGGCGAAATTGCGCGCAAACGCAAATTTTCCCGTATCGGGTGAAGAACGTTCTCGACGGTGCGTGGAAGTTGATATCGGGGCCACTATCTACCAAAGGTGCTGCTATCGTGTTGTCCTCGGTGCTGGCGGGAGTCGCCAGTAAGCGTGATGGCTCAGATTAGGGACCTGGCAACTTGCTCAATAACATCCGAAAACGAGTCTACTGTCAAATGCGTTCCGTCGTGTTCAGATACTTTAGAAACACCTTGCCCGCTGCGATATATCTGATGGCGACTAAACAAGTCACACGGCGCAGGACTGAATAAGTGTTAAAGGTGAAAAGGGTTTCTAATAGTGTCAGAGTAGAGGTGGGTCGTCGACGGTTTTTTCGTTAACACAACGAGACCGTCGACGGTCGGTCGTCGACTAGTCGATTAACTAGTCGAATCTGTGGACTAGTTGACGTCAAAAATAACATCAACTGGAGTTATTTAAACGGTAAATAACGAGTAGTAGAACAGTTATTTACTACGTTACTAGTTATTATTATGATTTCGTTCGAAATAAATCTACTTTACTATTTAATTTATTACAATGTTGTACTTATATTCTCAAATGAACTTTTCTTCATGCTTTTCTTTCCAAGCTGAATAAAATTCGGCTGTACTTATAAAAAAACAAAAATGACTAAGCATGTAGGTACGAATATGATACTTACAGTTACAGGATTATTCATGCACATTTAAAAGTTCATTCGATTTTATGTAAATTCTTCAATTATTATTGTTTACATTTTTATCTAACCCGCGTCGCATAGTTCGACATTGCAAACGGCCAAATAACATTTTACAAGTTCGCGTATCTCGTTGCATTAAACTATTCGACTCCCAAATTTTGCTGTTTATGAATCGACCGGCCAATCCGACGTAGCGGCGTCGACGCGACGAAAGTAACAAAACGAGTTCAACGTTCAACTAGTCCATGCGTAGACGGTGGACGGTCGTTTCGTTAACAGTAGATCAACGTTGATTTCAACTAGTCCGTTCATTCAACGCCCACCTCTATGTCAGAGACACAGTAGCCAGTTGCTGGTAGCAGTACGACTGCGCGGCCTAGACCGGAGTGCCATGCCTTCATACCAAGGCAAGGTCCGATCGGATCTCTACCTCTATCTTGTGTTCCAGCGTGAAGAGCAAGACAGCCGGTGAAATTACTAGCTCAACGAGCTATTCCATCTTAGCTCACTGGGTTGGCATCGCACCTGCATTCTCCTTGGTGTTGCGGGTGTTTGGCGGTAGTTATCACTTACTATCAGGTGACCCACTTGCTCGTTAGCCTAAGTATTTTATTTAAAAAAAATCGGCGCTTAGTAATGATCAGTTGGGTACATCCGACCGCCCCAAGCTAGCCTAGACTTCTTAAGCGCCATTGTTCTCCATATAACGACAAAGCGACCCGCTACCACTTGTGCTAGCCGTGCTGGTCTAAGCCAACTCGAAACATAGGCCGGCTGTGCGCGGGCCGATTAGATAAAGCCGTGACAGACAGCCGGACTGCATTCACATAGCATAGAGGTTATGTAACACTTGTGATTGACGCGACCAGTCGCAAGCTGAGTCACTGTAGACGGATTTTTGAATTTAAAAATGTAAAAATAACTATAGATCAATTCATACGTGCTGCCATCGAAAATGTAAGAAAATGGCATTAATTTGATAAACATTCGATGTTCATACAGTTTCGTAGGTCAATTTAAAGTTTATTGGGACATCCATAGATGTAACAAATTGTCATAACAGTACCTACGACGGTAGTTTTAGATCGTAATCAAGTTCCAGTTTGGTATTGATTAAGTATCAAGCGGTACTTGAGTCGGATGTTTAACAACCACCCCTAATATAGTATAGGTAGGTACATCTCTAACTATATTAACACATTTTCCTATCAGCCATCAACCGTACTTACAAAATCAAACTTAAATTTTTGTTTTGTTTTTCGAATCGCCTTAGTCTGATCATTAGCAGGTAATGAGGCAGCGTCTAATAATATCGTCCTCTAGCCACTGGCCGGAGCTGCGTCCAGCAGAAATCACGACATCCTCGAAAATCTTTGAAAAGGAAATAAATGTCAGTTCGCTCGAGCGATTGCAAGAAAAAACGCTCTCAGTCGCGAGAGATTGATCACGCCCGTCGGCTGCAGGCGCCGGGCCGCTTTATCCTCTCCCCATCGCCCAACAACCAAGCTTACCCTCTTATCCCCAAAGTCTACTTTCATATAAACTGCCGCTTCTGTTTGTAGACGCATATATGCGTGCTTTGTCATACATTGCGCGCAAGACATTAGACCTGGTAAATATGTTTAAATGCGAGCAGCAGTGGACAGCTCTTGGTGGAACTAATCGCCTGGCCGTGACAAATGTGCGCGATCGCACGCAGGATACGAATTTCATGCTGATCGCTGATAGTTTTTGCTACTGAAATATATATGAATGTAGGAGGTTTCATTGCTTATTGAGACATCAGCTAAAAATAAATTTTATTTATCTAACATGAAACGTGTTTGTGGTTCGTAGATACCTATTGAATTTTAAAAAGTTAAATGGTTCGCAGCTCGCAAATACATTAAATAATTGAAACATTTAAAATTCACGGACACCATACATTGAAAATCGCCGTTATTGACACACACAAAGAGAAGTCTAGCACTTGAATCAACAAATGCTGTATTTACATAATGTCGTAATTACTAAATAATAATTACCCAAATTACACGTCTTCTTCGCATGATTCTGGGCAGCCAGCGCTCTCCTTACAAACGGCATTGACGTTTTCCAACCTCCAAACCTTAATGTAGCCATGTAATAACTTTTTACAGGCTGTTGTTATGCCTGAAAACTAGTGTGCTGGTTTGATAAATATTTTTAATATTGACGCTTCTTTGCTGCGTATGAAACTCCTAAAAGCATATTTATTGCCAAATCTATGAAGAATATAAAAAATCAAAACTAAAAAACCTGTTCAATGGTATAATAACAGCATACTAAAAAAACACAGTTGCTGATTAAGGTATCATGGGTGGGTGGAAAACATTGCCGCCGTTAGTAAGGAAACCGCTTTTTGAGGCTTGGTTCACAATTCTCTTAAGACTGGTATCCTGGAGTGGAACTCAGTGTTTATACACGCAGTTTCCTAGCAGTTCATTGCAATAACGTTTTTCAGGTTTTTCTTCTTCATTTAGACTTGGGGCTTTCTGGTCAACAAGCCAATACAAGCCATAACCATTCTCGACGGTCTGGGGTTGGTCTGGGGTGCATTTTTTGAATCTCACCGGGTCACTGAAGCTCACCAAAATGGCCAAGTCTCTATTAAAACAGCCATTTCGGGGAGCTTTAGTCACCCGGTGAGATTCAAAGATCTAACTCCTGTATTGATGTCTATCAGTGTCCTCAAGATTACCGCTCAAGTTTGACTTATGTCCATGCGTCCCTTTCGTATTACCCTAGTTAGACAAACAAGGGATAAATTAAACTTGAGCGATATGTTAGGGATCCATACTTCAATAATTATAACATAGACTAGACTTACAACCTTACAACACAGTTTTGATAACGGATCGTCAAATGAAGAGTCATTGTTATTTGCTATACTGATAAACAAACGATAATGGTAAGTAAGTCATTAAGTACTCATTAGATAATATCGGATTTTTTATTTAATATCGCTTATGAAATCTAGCCTTAACGATAAACAATAAAATAATTCGAGTAATTTTGAGTTTTAAATAAGTATTACATAAAATATCATAGGTGTATTAATAAATATTGCCGTAGGTTGTAACAGTTTTGTGTTAGCACAGAATAATACAAGTATAGATGGCGCTCCTGCATAGAGAACCCTAATACGACATATATAAATAAATACGATGAACTCTCGCTAGCTCTTCTAGAGATAATGACAAAAAAAAATTATATTGTATTTGCGTGCGGAAATAGTTCCCAAAAAAAATCCTCGAGTCCAAATTGCACTTGACCTGTTTTTATAGGTGATGTAGAGCTCTTATTTACCGAGTGAACATAATCTAGTTTAATTGATCACAAATTCTATGAAACAGAAGTTCTTACTAATTTCGTGAAATAGATACAGTCTTCATCGCTATTGTAAACCATACCGCGGAAATAGCGGACAATGGGCGCTACTCGAGAACCGGCAATATTTGCATACTAATCCCGTTTGCCGCCCGATGGCTGCACTAACCGAAAACAAATCCGACGCTAAACACTCGTAATAACATGCGATGGTTTCTCAGCTTGAGCACCGAGAAGAGGTCAACGAGGCATAAGCTATAAAGACTCTTATGCTAACCGAACACCTCAAATAACTCGTTTCAGCACAGCTTTAATAGGTAAGTACTAAGTAAATGTGTTATTTGATTAGTAACTTTAAAAAACATTTTCGCCTCAGCTCTGATCGCCGAGAGACGTAAAATGATGACATTATCTGATGCCTGATATGGTTGGACCTTAATCTGTCTTGTCCTTCAAATTTATTAAGTGACAAGCCTCCTGTGCACCTAGCACGAATCTTCTCGATACGCGTTTACTCGCTACGTAACTGAGTGCGTCTCTCTCCTACTGGGCTGGTTAGTACGAGACGCACTGAGTTACGTAGCGAGTTAACGCATATCGAAAAGATTTGTGCTAGGTACACTGATATTGCTCCTGATCTGAAAATAACTTTCATCAGATCCTGTCACGTGTAGACCTTTACTTTTGATTTTGGATTCCATTTCAGAGTTTAGTTTAGTTTTGTGTGTTGAAGGACCTTATGCAAGGTTCGTCCGGATCGCTACCACCATCTTGCTCGCTAATTCTGCCGCTAAGCAACAGTACTTGCGCTGTTGTGTTCCGGCGTGGAGAGCAAAGTAAGGTTCCGAACCATTATTAATAAAAACGGAAACAAATCATGTCTGTTGTATGAGAGCCCATTAAATATTTATTTTATTCTGTTTTTTAGTATTTGTTGCTATAGCGACAGCAGAAATACATCATTTGTGAAAATTTCAACTGTCTATCTATTGACAGCAAGGTGATTGACGGACGGACGGACAGCGGAGTCTTAGTATGTAGGGTCCCGGTTTACCCTTGGGTACGGAACCCTAAAAAAAAGTTTAATTTATTTAGTCAATATAAAGTTACAGTCCAAGCTACAGTCAAGTTTATAATGCCATCGTCCGAATGGCTAACTAAACGTCAGTGCAGTCGCTCACGGTCTGTTCGCAACAATGGCGGAGTACACGCTCCACGCGGGCAGCAACAGGAGCGGCGAGATGCGATCTGTCACAGATTACAGCCGGTGCAAAGTCGGCACGGTTCCGGCACGGCGACGGGACGGACCGGAGCGACTTACGATCGATTAGGGTTGTCGACAACAGGCAAGCCATACAAATTATACTATAAATGCGAAAGCCTGTTCTGTCAGTGTATCCGACTTTTACGCTTCAAGGGCTGAACTTATTTGAAAGATGATACAGGTATAGTTTGACAAACGCGGCAAACACAAGCTAGTATCTACTGATTTTTTTAAAAAAGAGGATGAAATTCTATAAAAAAAATGATTAACTGCTGAATTTTTTGGAACGGAAGAAGTTACGGGTAGCAGAAGATCTTGATATTCCTGATGAAATGGGGATCTTTTTGAATATCAAGAATAGCTACTTTTTATCCCGTAAATATACGAAATTCTCGCATGATAGAGATAAAGGAAGTGTACGCTAGTGAAGTCTCTCTCTACTCGCAGTAAAGTGATTTTATCCAGGTCACAAAGCTACAGAACTTTGATTGACATTTTGGTCCAGCGTTTACGCTTTTTAATTCTCATCCGAAAAAAAACAAAAGTTATAAGTTGGAAACTTTCTATTTATAGAATGTATTTGTTTCTGTGTATCATATGTATCGTCATGAAGACTAAACAGATATCCCAATATAAAAGCGAATTTGGATTTGAATGCTGTCATTTCTATGCTATTTATTTCTAGCCATGTTTGGTAAAAAACAAAATTATTATACCATTATTTTTAACTTCATTTGGCTCTCATTTACCGAATAAGAGCGAGACAGCTACACAGCTAGTAATTGCGTAGAAAAGTGACAATGATAATTAAGATTTCTTTTAAAGTCGCCAATGTATAGCCAGTACAGTACAGTAAAGTTGGATAAACGTGTGGTTAATATTTGATGACGCTCTGAACTCTGTGGCAACCCTGCAGCAACAGAGCTGATCTCAGCTTTGAAATCGGCGCCGCCGCGTCGAGTGCCCGCTGCGCCGGCGCCGCAGCCGGCCCGAGCCCGGACCAGCCGCGAGGCCGGCTAATGCTTGAGATCTGTATCGAAGCCGATTGTGTACTGGCTAACAGATATTCCAGACGAGTTGTGTTTTGTCCCGCGTCAACTGAACATGCATTCACAATTGCCTTTAGATCGGTGCAGACTAGATAGATAGATAAAACGTTTGTTTGGTGCAAAACTGCAAGCACACACAATCAAAGTTGCTTACAATTTAGAAAAAACAAAAGGTAACAAATTAGACAAGTACTTGTCTGTGTGCACTGCAGCAGTGTTATGGCTCAGCGGATAACATTGATCTTAGAATAAAGCACTGGTTTTCTGCCACACCCCGAGGACCGAAAACAAAAGTAACAACTAGGGTGTTCACAATTTAAAAACGCTCCACATTTTACTCAGTAATAGAGTCGAATACATTTATTTATGGCCTTCACGCTTAATTTTATTAATTCCTGTTTTGCTATTATAATAACAATTATTGTCGAAATTCCAGAGATTATCGAAAACGAATGCCAAGAATTTGGTGATTGTGATACTAAAATGATTTCGGGAAGCCGGGGTTTAAAATGCCCCGATCGAATTCTCCACCGCTCTGCTTGTATGTTGATGATTTTATAAGCATATCAAGTGTTGTCGGTATCTTCGTCAGTTTTGCCATTAGAACTCTATATCATCATTAGAGCTTCGACGCCTCTATTTCATATCCATTGAAGCGTAAAAGCTGAAAGTTGCCTGAAAAGTGTGACAAGGCTACAATTTAGTGCTATTCTTACTAAGAAAAGTCACAATTATTTTGGATTCTCGTAACTAGGAAACGTAAAAAACTTTTCCCTATGGAATACGGAGGAAAACGAACGTGCGGGCTACCTGATGGGAAGTAAATACCGCCGCTCATGAGAACGGCTGATTCGTTACCGGTTATTCGAGTAGGTCCTGCCCCTCCGTGGGTTTTCGGACATCTCATTCACCGTACGAAACGCAGTAACAAGTAACTTCTTCACGCCTGTATGGGGTATGTATTTGTACTTCAACCATCTACTGCGACTCTACCACTAAAAAAGTTAAATTTAAAAGTTGCAAATCATGTTTATTTTGTTCAATAATCAACTTGTACAAACACGAAATCGTCTCGTCATGCCCTGTCATCACATCGCAACGTTATCTCACACAAGTGGCCGAATAACACTCTAGTTGCGATGGTGAAATAGTTAATATGGAAAATGCAAATTAGCATGATTTTTCTTAAATTATTATGTAAATAACCTTTGACCAGCGATGATAGACCATGTAGTAAAAATCCCCTTTATTGGCACCTAAAGTACTAGTCATTGGCTCTACTTGGCTCTTAGCTTTAGTAGGATTGTCATCTATTGGTTTGAAAGATTTAACGTGCCTATAATAAGAATGATTACCCTACGGAATTAAAAATATACTTTTTAAACCCTTAATATGCGTTATACACTGGTTAAACTCGTAAATACCACCTTGCCAGCGTCAAGTATACACATATTCTTAAAACCCTGGGATCGATTTTGAGCATTGTCAAAACTGCCCCAAAAATAGAACAATATTGAAAAATCTTTATTGATTTGGGTTCACATTGCATTGATTTAACATTCTCGCATTTTAGGTGTATCGGAGTTTTTAATTGATTATTCGTATAAGCAGATTCTGCAAAAGCGCAACCTTGTTGGTCGAAGGTGGAAGTTGGTACCATTGTCGAAAAGGCGGTGTAATAATTGGAAAAACAGTGTACCTATCTGGCAACACTGAGTTTGGGAGAAAGAGTTATTGAAGGCTCTCATAGAGGTGGAATGTTAACGAGCGCTGACGGCTACCATATCCGCTTTCTTGGCATCCCCTAATTTCCACGGACGCCCACGCGCACACGTGGACGCGGGAAAAGAGGGGTGAAGAGGAAACGGGGCGTGTAAGGGGGGAGGGGGGAGGGCGCGTTTTGAACCCAATTAGAACCCTCATGATATTATAATCACGCTGCGCATCCGCGAACGTGACGCCGAGTGACGCAGTTTTAATGTCCGCGGTTACAACGCTTTTTAAGGTTCCGTACCCAAAAGGGTGCTAACGGAACCCTATTATTAAGCCTTCGTTGTCCGTCTGTCTGTTCGTCCGACCGTCCGTCTGCAACATAGAGCTGTAACAGGTAGATACTTCGGCGTTTTTTGTACGGATTCGTTTGTGTACGAGCCTAATTCGCATTTCGCCGGTTTTTACATCAAAGCGTTTCAAAACAAGCTACTGGAGACTGGTTTTCTGCCGCAAGTTTACTGCCTCATTTTCCTTACGACGACCGGCACCAAATCTTTATACAGACTGGTCTGGATGTAAAAATTAAGACAATAAACTTAGATTTTCAGCGAGATGTGTCGTGTATGGAACACAGCGGTTGCCGGCTATTTTTGGGAACGTTACGAACCTTTTTGTGTTATGTGACGTGTGATATGACCATTTGACACATGCACGTTGTCATTTAACTACGAATTGCTAAATCGTTAAGGCTGCCAAATCACCACGACCAGCCCGAACCGTCGGCGCGTGATGACATAGTGCTGTATACGGGGCCCTTTGTTACGCCAACACGACACCGTGTGACGCGTGACACGCGACGCGACGTGACGCGACGTGACGCGGCGCGCCGACTAGCGACGCCGTAACAAGTTTTATTAAATTGAATTGCTTTTTTATTTTACTCTCGGGCGCGTTTTTGTTTTACGCGAAACAGATTTCGCTCAGCGATGCAAGAATAATTGGAAAGGTTGAACTAACCATCATGAAAAATTTACAGGTTCCGGAGTTATATTACGGAGGTCCATCGGAATAAATTAACTGCACTAGTAGCATATACATTCTAGCCAAGTTAAGGTGGATTCATAATGCGAAGTGGTGGGTATAAAACACAACTCTATATCGCGCACAACGAGTTTTTTCTTTCGGACCAATCAATGATAGCGATGATTGGTTTCAGATTGGTCGGAACTAAAAGAACACATCGCGCGCGATAACTTCGTTTATTGCTAGCTAATACTATGTATTGTGAATCCCCCTTTAGCGTTAACATTGAAAACTCAAAAACAGCATGTGTAACTGACGCCTTGCTAGTTTCAAGAACGCTTTTTAAAGGTATGCTAGAAATCAATCCGATTTGATGTTCAAGCATGCTGCCTAAGGATCTCTCAATCACCGTATGAAACGCAGTAGTTAATTACTACTTCGCGCCGGTATTTCGTGAGAATGTGGTGCTACCCCGGTAGAGCCGGCTCATTTGTACTGTAATCTGTAACAGGGTACTTTGTCACTCTACCATTATGAAGTTCAATCTTCTTAACATACATCATCTGGATGGTTTGAAAACACAAATTGGACTCGGTAGGTGGCGCTGCTATCGGTGCTGGGGCGGGGGTTTTTTCGGGCAGGACGACTGCCGGGTCCGCTAAGTAGTATAATTAGATAACTTTTTGTGTTGTGTGAGTGGTCTTATTAGGGTTCTATCTACGTACCAGTTCCAGTACCTGAACGTACCAGTTTAACAGTATTTAATTATTTACATAACTGACAAGTCTGGTGAAATATAAATTGGGACGTAGGCATTTTATGTCCCGGAACAACGCAGAGGCCGTACCCGAAAATGGCATAGTTCCCGAAGGAATAACGACAAACGAATTCTGCGAACGCAGTCGCGTGTAACAGTCGGTATTTATTTTATTTTTTATTAAATACAACAGAAAAAGAGCGCTGTTTTTTAACATTTAAAAATCATTTCCTAACAATTTTTACCATATTTTTAACATGAAACTAATTTTTACCATAGATATACGTAGAAACAAGAAAATCCGGCATATTGCTGTTTATGTTTGTTAATTTCTCTGTTAATTACGTTAAAACGGAGGAGCTACTTGGAATAATTATTTATTTTTTGGTGTATGTGTACCTATATGCCATGTACTATTGTGATGATTCTGTATATTGCTCTGTAATCTTGTTTTGTAAAGAGAAAAAAAAAAAGAAAAACTGCTGAGTTTCTTGCGGCGCTTCTTCTCAGCAGATTCTTCCATTTTCCGAAGCGCTAGTAGATTCAGACATGTAAAAGAGCCTATATGGCCTAATTGCAAAATATTTTTTCATTTTCAATGTTTTTAATAAAGAAACCAAACTTTACCAGAATAGATTTAGAGATATAGAAAATAGCGAAAATGTACTCAAGCGATAAAGTTCTATTTCGACACACTAAAATTAGACTTGTAATACTTTGATTACACCCTGTGTAAGTTAAACTATGTTAACGTACAGGGTGCGCCCGGGGCGTTATTTACGAAGATTACCGCATTACCAACGTGTACGAGTTAAGTCAAACAAAGTCCTGGATATGGGGCGTCGGTTCTATTCCTGGTCCGCACTCGATGATGTTTATTTTAAACCGGGGCTGAGTTTGATAACCTGACTTGACAAAGAGTACCTTTTAAGTAACGTTAAAATATCTTTATTTAGATTAAGCTTAAAGGAATTATGAATGCCAGAAAATTTACCACACGTTCAGAAAAAATCTTTGATGAGAAGATATGCCTGAGATCAATGGGTACGAGAAGGCTCGTGCGAGGTGCACTGCTCCCGCTTTCTTACGGCTTCATTCAATTTAAGACATACATTTTAAATGAATTTATTTTATACACATACTGCCAAAATATTCAAACGTTCTATCTTCACGTAGCACGCACTAGCGCTAATATAAAATTGCAGAGTCCTGCCAGGGCTACATGTATCAACTGCTAAACCATTGTCTTTCACCTTCTGTAATGAACATGATAGCAATAAATGAATAATAAATAAGTGTACCTCTGGGTGTTGGGAGTATGTTAGTAATTATTAATGTACCTTCCGAAACATTAAACAAATTAATTCTCATATCAAGGCACGTTTAAACCATCAGTAACAATAACAAAGCCGAGGCACAGATAAATTAACTTTGCCAAAGCCTATGAAACTTTGCACCAATTTCACGTTAGTTATTGAGGGGGTAGGCTAGGGGGGTCGGCTCGCTGTTTAGAGCGTTTCCGTGTTCATTGTGAAAAATGCCGCCGACGACGTGCCGCGCCGACCGTTATGACAGCCAAGAATATAGTACAGTCAAGTGCAGACCCCTATTTTACTAAACTGACATATGTCTTGTGACATTGTTGTGACAACGATAATTCAAAGTACATTACGTATTCACTATTAAGCTCGACAATACAAACACTATAAAGTTAGCCTCGTGGCCGGATTTCAAATTTATCCCGAATTCAACGATACTTTATTTATTAAAATGAATAAGACACAGATATGCATACAAGGCAGACGCATAATCGTCCTTTTTGGCTTCGCCGCAGTCGGTTTAAGAGGCTTTTATTTTATCGATTAAATTTTAAACAGACTTTCATGTATTTAGTGAAGCATCTCACTCAGCATCCGCGGTCCGCGGGCAATCACGGCTCTTGCCGAACTCCGCCCTGGGAGGACTCGCGGACATTCTTACCGACTTTGTAATGGTCGTTAAGATAACCTTCGGGGATTTATATTACTTTATCGTCCTAAATATAGAACGAAAGTTCTTGAAAGCATTTTTTTCTCATTACTTAAGGACGAGCAAATATCTGAAAAGTTTTTTAATGTATTAAAGTGTTGCAATATCATTGTTCAATCAGTTCTAATGTTTGACATTAGAACGCCATTTTTTTTCAATTTTTGGTCAAATAGCGCTTTGTTTGAAATATTCGTCGTCGTATTGTAAAGAATACTTCCAGACTGTAGTCATTCGACTAATGAATTTACTTTTGCCGAAAAATCAGTCTGGGAAAGATTCAGCCCCGAGCAAAACGGTCTACGACTACAGTGATCATAGCAAACGCGGCAAATAAGAGGATATAGCGAGCGCTAAATAATACGTTTTATTCAAAAATTTGGCATAAAATGGATTCTGTATAATACAATAAGCACGTTAAATACTAAACGCGAATTCAAATTTGTTATCTTAATACACGGCCTGCTCACTGTAGTGCATTAAAAGTATAATCACTGTCACCCAACCATTGATCCAATGTGACCCATTCCCAGGTCGCAGTGGATCATTTCCCCCTTTTTTAAAATGGCTATAACTTGTTAATTTATGCAATACATACTATTAAATGCCTATTTTTTTGGAGATTAGATACTCTTGTTATTATTTAATTTCAGAGATTAATCATTTAGCCATAAATTTTGGAACTGCAGTACTTTATTCACTGTTACCCACTCTCCCCTACTTAGCTTTATAGGTTAGTGTGCGAAAGGGATGGCTGCTTTACGCTACCATAAATGCTAGGGTGCTACCAATGCAGGTTTTCATACTCGTATAAGTTAATTCCGTTTAAATACTTCAAACGTTGGCTTTTAACTTCCGATCGAACATCAGTTCGCGTAATCCCAGCAAGCCGCTCATTGTTCGCTCATACCGCTAATCCACGAGCCGGTAACAGCTCGATTGTCGGCACTACGAGATTACGAAAACTTTTTAGGATTAAATTGAAGCTGATATTTCTCGGAGTTATTTCAGTTATTACGTCCAGAAAAAGCGATTGGAACGCGCCTGATAGAATTCGCGCGGCAATAGCGCCGCGCGACGTCGGCGCGCGCGGAACGAGTGGTGCTAGGCGCTATTCTCAATGGAAGCAATTTCTTGAACAGCGGTTTGATTCAGTTTTATGTGTCTATTTTATAGTGAATTTAAGTTACAAATGCTGTTGTAAATTGCGGTCATGATAGAAGCTATTGTGATGGTCGGCCGTGATCGTCAATTGAGTTTGTCGGTCCGAACCAGCTGGTTTACACAAACGTTTTCTCGGAATATCTGTTTTCATTTACGTATGATTGTATGAACGAGACACAATTATCCCGAGGTAATAACGAATTCTAGGAAGCGGCCGCCCCGGGTTGTGTGACCTACCACTGTATAGTGTCAGTGCAACTATACAGATTATAAAGCACCAGCACTTATTGATTGTAGAGCGAAAGGGATGACAAGAATAGTCAATTAGGTAACACTCAAAAACTAACAGATGACATAAGTTGCATAAGTAAGTCTATTTAAATTTTGCCAGCTCTATCATAATGAACATTCGCGGTACATTCGGTTTTGCCTAAAAGGGATAGGCAGCCGTCCACCTGAACTAACCAAGTCATTTTAAAAGAGATCATTTTTCTAGGAAATTTCTTCTTTTACTTGGAAAGAGCGTTTTAACACGATTCAGAAATATAAAGTAGATAGTAGTTGTCGCGTTACTTGCAGTCTAATTTACCTGCGTTAGTGATAATACAGCTCTTCCGTG
Organism: Ditula angustiorana; assembly: GCA_963691745.1. Classification (NCBI taxonomy): domain Eukaryota; kingdom Metazoa; phylum Arthropoda; class Insecta; order Lepidoptera; family Tortricidae; genus Ditula; species Ditula angustiorana. The sequence goes on from OY829474.1 coordinate 162,207, forward strand.
TGTCGTTTACAGCCCCTACTTCCTTAAACACCTCGGGAGCGCGGCTCGAGCAGCTAAGCGGCTCGCGTGCTGCGCGACACGCGCCCGCACTCCGCGCTAATTGCGGAACGCTGCCGCCGGGCCCCCGCGGCGCCCCGGGCCCCACGGGGCCTCGGCGAGTCCCACCGCGCGCCCCGGGGCCTCGGAGCTCCGTGCAAATATCACTGCTAAGCGATATAGCGTGTAATTGCACAGTTGTTAATGAGTTCAGATAAATTAATGACTATCGTTACGTTTGGCAATAAAAGAGTGCTACGAGTTTGAATCCAAATATTTCTATGCTTTGTAAGTAGATGTAAGGACTTTTTTAGCAACATTAGCATCAAACATCGCCTCTGCCTTCCCCAGCAACGGTAGCTAAAAAGGTTTGATAAATTTATGATTACACGCTAACAATCCATTGCAACGGGGAGAGACTTCTCCGTGATTGTTTATTCATTGGTACAATACGGGAGAAGCGAGTTTGTCCTAAAAATATCCGCTAAAAGGATGTCAGTTTTTCTCGCGACGAATAGCAGTATAAATCGCATGCGCGACCCGAGCTGCGCGGGCACTTAGTTAAATAGGTCATCAAACGCCGCGCCGTGCTGCACAGCGACCCTTCCGCCGCGCTCCGCGGGACCAGCTTACACCAAACCCGTCGGTCACGGGGAAAACGTTTGAACGTACCGATCAGGTAGTATAGTATGTATGTAAATTCTTTATGGTCCAAAGAAAAACAAATGACAAAAAGAGATACAGTTATGTACAAAGGCGAACTTATTCCTCTAAGGGATCTTTTTCAGTTAACCCTTGAGTGGATGAAAGGAGTATCATAGCACGGACAGACAAAGACCAAGAGTTTATCAAAAACAGTGGAAAATAGTCAGCCTCAGAATTAGCGAAACACTTAAGAACCACGTCGTACTGACGTATGAAATGAGAGTTGTTCCAATTTGCCGACGTGGTAAGTACTAAAACGTTCAGTTACTTTTGAGGCTGACCGTACGCGAGCGGAAAGCTAGTAACCCATGCCAATAAGTATTCATGCACTTTGCCGCTATGTGCACCCCGTTAAAGGAGAGTCTGTAAGACGCACTTTCCGTCCACCTATTCATGACGGTTAAAACAAACGCCATTTAAGTTAGTTGCTAAGTGCTTTTCGAAATAAGTTAAAACTAGACTCATTGATATAGCAATGCTTTTATTGTCTTTGCCTTCCTTAAAAATAATAATAATAAGTTTAATAAAGGTCCGGGGCACTATTGTTTCGTAAATGGGAAAGACTTACATAATAATAACAATATCTTGGGACAATTTACATCAATTGCCCTAGTCCCAAGCTAAGCAAACCTTGTGTTATGGGTACTAGACAACGGATAAACATACTTATAAATAGACTAGCGGACGCGCGCGACTTCGTTCACGTAAAATTAGTAGCCTATGTCCGTCAGGAATAGTTTAGCTTTCTATCTGTGAAATAATTTTTGAAATCGGTTCAGTAGTTCCAGAGATTAGCTACATACAAACAAACTAACAAAAAAACAAACAAACAAAGTTTTTCTCTTTATTATATTAGTGTAGAAGTGTAGATAAATACATACTTAAATACAAATTACATCCATGACTCAGGTACAAACATTCGTGTTCTTCCTTTTGCACAGGAAGCAGACACATGTGCCATACGGATCGTCAAACACATTACTTGCATAACTAGGTATCTTTATTCTCGTGCATTGCTCATTGTGGCTATTTCCTTTTGTAATTTTATCGCTTTCTGCAGAGGCTGGTTGTTTGCGGTCTCTATCATAAAGCTTCAGTTGTTACAATATCAGTCCAAGCAGTTAAGTGTAGCATTTTATCTCGCAGAAAATGAAAGGTACGTCAAATACTTTTTGTGCGTTTCCACCGAGCGGCGACTTCCGGGCCAGTGAGCCATCTTCCCGCCGCGCCGCAAACCTTTGTAAATGACTGGCATACGTCACACTCATATCCTATTTCCTCCCCCCCTCACCCCCCTCACAATACCCTAATCTTAACAATAACATTGTTACCGAACGGCATCGAACACCGCTGAAATGTATTTTTGCGAACAAAAATATTTGAAGATAAGCCATGGCTGTGGTTTTCCTTTGCTTGCTTATAGGATTATGTTTTTTCTGTAGTGCTATAAGAGCACAATGAGGGGCCCAATATGGTTAAATTGCTGCCTGACGTTGTTTTTCGGCTAGATAACAGCTTCCCGGATTCTAAAAATGAAAATATCACTTTAATCATCGTTGTTTTAAGCTTTTTTAAGTATATTGTGTTTTATCTTGGCTTTTTTGGTTCCCTTACCAAATTTCGAAAAATTGGAACCCCTTGTTATCCGTATCTGAATCTGTATGTCTGTCAACATTATTTTTCTCAGAAATGGGCTGATGTAGGCATCGAGCTTGAATTTGATGTAGTTTGGTCTATTGACCTCGTCAAAGTGGCGGGTAGAAATTGGATGAGCGAGGCACAGGACCGAGGAATAAGGCGTGTATTAGAAAAGACCTACACTCAGCATTGGGTGGAAAATGTTTGAGGAAGAAGGAAGATGATTACAAACAATGGGACAGGTGAAGTAGATGAGCCAATAAAAGAGGTTTCCTGACCTTTGTGCCCCTCCCTTCCGGCTCACTTCCTAGATGCCACGACTTTTAATGTGTTCACTCCCAAAGCACCTGGAACAAGTTTCTGAAAGGATCGCTTAGGTTCCTGCTCACGCACTCTGCACTCCCTTTTTGGCCATTCGTTGACTGGATTAAAGCTAAATATAGTTTCTTTTTCATCGAAAACAGGCAATCTAAATACCACACCACCATATCACCCAACGGGCTTCAACATTGTATACGGCGAGTTATGTAGCAGTCGCAATTTAAGGTGATTATTATGCATGAGCGATTAGAAAAAGTTTACCATAAAGCTCTCAACCTACTCATGCGTGGCCCCCAGGCCCCAGGGCCCCATTCCCCGGGCCCCTCAGCCCCCGTCATCAAACAGGTGCGAATTAAAAGCCCCGCAGAATTAATTCGGCGCACGACGCTGCAAGGATTATGATCTCGCCGCGAGAGCAAACATCTTGAGATTCGCTCTTGCATCATCAAAGGGCCCTCGAGATGTTCGCTCGATTTCACTTCATTTTGATCTGTCATTATTCCTCGATTGGGGGAGGGCGAGCCCTTAATTATAATTTATTACGCTGCGATTGATTTGGTGTTGACGATGATGATATTATTCTAGAAAAAACACTGTTATTGTTAGGGTTCTATAGTCCAACTAGGAACACTTAAAGTTTCGCTATGTCCTTCTGTCTGTCTGTATAAACCACTTACTAGTCTCAAAAACTTGCAAAGCTCTTTTGCACAGATATAAATATTTATCCCACGCACACATACCTACCATAATTAAATTAGTTTTTTAGGGTTCCCACCTCCCATACATGCGAAGCAGGGGTTTTTACTCTACGACATAGAGTTAAATACAGGTGAAGTAAACTGGCAAGTCATTTCAGGGTCACAGGGCTTTAAACTTCTACAACCTCGTTTTTGTCAGGTTTTGTTTTTAATGAAACTCCATAATTTTCAGGGCGTTCGCCAAAATTTTTTCTTGTCATTTCAACTTTTGACTCTATCTTTTACGTTCTTTTTTATAAAATAGGAAGACAAACGAGCCAGTAGGTCACCTGATGGTAGGTGATCACCACCGCCCATAGACACTAGCAACACCAAAGAGATTGCGATGCGTAGGCATCCAGAGGGCTAAGATAAAATACCACTTGTGCCAGTAATGTCACCGGCTGTTTTGCTCTCCACACCGGGACACAACAGCGCAAGCGCTGCTGCTTAGCGGCTGGATTAGCGAGCAAGTTGCCTGTTTGTTGATTAGCAACTTGCTCCGCTAATAAAGTAAACGTCCTCAAAGAGGCGAAGGCGGCACGCGGCGACGTGGCTCACATACAGATCGCTGCGACACAGAATCAGGTCAAAGTAGTGTACGTCCCAGCTGGACGCTGTTATTAATTAAACTGTTGCGAATAAATCTGGAAGCAGGTTCGCCGCTAGCTATTTGAACGTCCGTATGCAATACCGATTAGGCTGTCCCTGTTTATCTACGACTACCCATGCTGAGCTTGTCAGAAAGGCTGTTAATTGTTGTCTCATAAGCAGTGGCGGTGCACGCCTTGCGCGCGGGCCTATCTGTAAGTATAACATGTTGATGACTCGACGGGTAACGGATTTCTGACTTTTGCTATTAACTTGTAAATGACGACAGTTCAGCTAGCGCAAATCATCTCGACACTTGATAACTTGCTACGTAACTCAGTGCGCCTCTCTCCTACTGAGCTGGATAGATCGTATTTTTTTTCTAAATGACTGTAAAAACCGTGTCAAAGTTCGTTGTGTGGTTTAGAAGGAGTAAGCGGCAAAGATTTGAGGACAGACAGGAACGGATGGCGGCTTTGTTTACTATACTACTATAATGGAAAGATAAATATTGTATACAGTAGGTTTAATTTATCCCCTCCTTGTGTCTCTGTCTAACTATTGTCATAAAAAACGGACGCACAGAGAGATAAACTAAAGAAGGCCGGTTATGTTAGGGCTACAGCATTACTTAAACAGTTGTTATTAAAAATAAATTCATTTTATAGGAGTAAGAGGGAAAGATATAAAATTTACAATGTTGGCCCAAAATGTCCACTGCAATATTATACCTATTTAAATTTTGTACTGAGTTTAGTATATTTCGAAAGTCCTTAAAAATCGGGTTTGATGTGTAATTGTTTAAAAACCCGACTTTTCTGTGGGACTGATGAAATCATATCCATCTAATATCGCGGAACAGATCGCAGCGCGACGGTGGCGAGTGAGCGATCAAAGGGAGCGCGCGCTGCGGTCTTTGATGTTTTTCTGTTCTGTCTCATTTAGTTGTGTCTTATTTTGTTTTTGTGACACGTTATTTTTGTACCACTACATTTCGAAGACCTGCGGTGCCAGTAATATTACAAACTATGGACTGTAGTTATACATATAGATCGTTCTCAAGTACAGCAGGATACTCAAGATTGAGAAAGACGTTTCATTTCTTTAGGAATATCTTCACAACACGCATTACACGGTTCGTTCTTAAGAACGACTTATGAAAACTACGACCTGTGCTAGAAGGGTCAAATTTAGGTAATTGGACCTAGCTGATACCAGCGCTTCTTATTATATGAACTACTTTGAATCTAAGCAGACAAGAGAAATTAAACTCTTCTCCTTACTTACCTTCTTGAAGCTATCCACATGAAGCTTGTTTAGTCGCGATGTCTTTTTCTGTGCATCTAGCTGCAATCCTCTCGACACGCCACGTACCTCAGTGCGTCTCGTTCTTACGAGCCCAGTAGGAGAGATACGCACTGAGTTACACTGTTGTGTGTGTGTTGTGCACTGTTCACCCCAAGATAAAGAGACCAACTTCGACCAATGGCAAAGCGCGCTAGCTGGGACAGCGCGGGTTGTTTAATAAATCGGTCGCGTCGCGTTCCGGCGCCCTCGCCCCGGGTCTCTAATTAAGTCACCGCTGACCTGCCAGCACTGTATCAGCTGTGTGCACTGTGTGAGTGCGTCTATGGGTGACGGGGTACCGTAGTCCGAGGAACTTCAAACCGAGTTCCAGCTCCGACTGAGGCACATGGCCCATATAAACACAGTGTCGGATTTACACATTTCCCAAGTATGAGGTATGTGTGTTGAGGTTATGAAAGCTCTAAGGTTGAGGTAGCCATCTAAATTACTAAACTTGTAGATTTGTAGCATATATGCCGCATCTCTCTCGTGTCACTTGAATAATAGCTGACAAGCCTAAGTATTTAGTCTCTGCAGAACGTAATGTTACATTACATGATATCTTACGATATCAAATTACGTCTCCGTTCGTATCCCGTTCGGCCTTACCTCACTATTAGATTATCCGGCTAAGCGCTGACATCGGATCACAATTAGCCGACTCTCGCGATCCCAGACGACACACATCTAATATTATTTAATTACAATCCTCCAAATTACCTCGATCCAATCTCGTCAAAACGATTCGCTTCGTCTTAATTCTAATCCATCGAGCACATACCCAACAGAGCGGTAATACCGGCCATCCCGTTCCGAAACAGATTAGTACTTTGCCGCTAATGAACGGCAGCCCTCACCCGGACTAGGATCGTACAGAGTACAGCGTCAATAACAGTGCATCTAGTAAAAACCTTTACGACAAGCATTAACGCGCCACGTCTCCGTGCATATCTTTCACACTGGGGTAGTTAGGTCGCATAGAGTTACGTAGCGAGTTAACGCGTATCGAAAAGGTCCGTGGTAGATGCACTGACCTGTGTAAATCTCCGTATGTTCTGGAATCATTATGGCGTACTGTTTCGTGGGTGTTAGAAAAAATACAAGAAACATAAAAAGAAACATCTTTTAGGGTGGTAGTTGTAAGTATTTTAACCTAAGTGTCTTGTTTGACCTTTAGACCGGCTAATCGGAGCGCAGCGGCCACAATGTGATTTTTCGGCACTTGTTTCAAGCAAAATAAGTGACATTTCCTCTCCATGCTCGTGTGCTCGATGTTGTAATCAAAGCATCCAAATCGCGTTCGGCCGTAGTTGGCAAAGTTTGGTAACGAGGGCGGTGCAGACTCCGGCGCTGATTTATGTCTTATCTATGGCTTATCTGTAGAACGCCAACCGATCAGCGACTTCCCCAATGTTGCTGGTTCCGATGGGCGGCGGTGATCACTTCCCATTACGTCATCTGCGTGCCCGTTTGTCTTCTTTTTCTGTAGAAACATTGACGTAGCATTTTACGGACGCTTAACGTGACACGGAGGTCCCAAATTTTTATTTTCTATAGTGCTGTGCCGTGTGTTTCTCCGCATACGAAGCCTAAAAACGACGAACGCTCGATGTCCTATTACAAGTAAATGCTCCAGTCTTACCGCACAGAGTCGGCGTGCAGTGCGCTCCCTGTACTAAGCTTTCCCTTCCTTCTTAGTCCTTTTTTCCTCATACGACCCAGAAAAGTGACAACGGCGCTGCACAAAAAAGGGCCACTGGGAATGGAGAGAGGTTTACGCATGCTAAATAAACAGGCATGTTAATCGGACGAGAAGACAGGGCGTGACAATCCCCGCGTCGCCCCGCCCGACTGTCGTGTAGAAGTACGCCCGGGAGTTGGGTCCGAGAGTTTATGAGTGAAGAAACTAAGTACCCCATAGAGACAAAGCTTCATGTTTGCCAACACGACACGATAGGTTGGCGGTACGGTGTGTGCGTTACCTCACACCAGTCTCTGCAAGTTCACATACACGTTGACGGTAGACGAAACTGGTTTTCGCCAGCTCGTCTAAAACCGTATCAGGCAGGCAGGCATCAGACAGGCAAATACGCACATACAACCATGCTTTGTAATATTGTACCTCTATCGTGGTCATATTATAAAGTGTTTGAGGAAAATCGTAGTAGATACTGCATAATTTAACCTTTTCAACGCCAATAACGCATACAACAGTCGTCGCCGACATGCCAGGTCGACATTATATCAAACGCGAATTTGAAGATGAAACACATGCACATAGGTTGCTGATATACTGTCATCCATCAACTATAAGTGTCGGTGGCGTGATGAGCATGACAGCTCGCGACACCTTTAAGAGTTCTTGGCGTTCAAAGGGTTAAAAAGATAACGCAAAGGATCATCTACAAAAGTGAAAAATTAAGGAGAGTCTCCCGTGAAGAACCGTGCTTTTCAACAGTTTTGGTTTAAATGTCCTGCCTTATTGCTGAGTAATATCTAACGGAATGTGCTACTTTGTCGAATTATTATTTCACACATGAACGACGAGTTTTGTATGTCATTTGGCGTTTAAAAGGGTTTATAAGAAAAAACATTACTTTCAGTGTGCGAGGCCGACTCGCACTTCGGCTTCGCAAAATAAACGCACACTTTAATATTAAATATTTATTCTGAAAACAAACTTATCCGTTTATGTATACATACATTAGAATGTTATACATAGATAGTCTCGTATGATACACGGAGGCCGCACCTCTTACCTACGGAACTCGATCTTAAAACATACTTATATCTCTGCTACTATTTACAAGTTACTCTATACAAAACGTGTCAATTTAAAAGTAGTAATTTACAATTACTTACTTAGCTACGTACAATAATGTATTTGCTGACGTCTCAACGAACGTCACAACAATTATAATAATATATTTTTATTTATTATAGCCTATGCGGCGAGTGTCGGTACTGGCGCGAGCCAATTATTCATCAAATTATTGACATCAATAAAAACAAAAGATCGGGAAAAATAACTCCATCAGAAATTCGTTTCTGATAAAAATAAGTTACACAAATAAACAACTGAGGTCGGGCATTCAACAAATTGAAGCATGAAATGAAAGCACAACAAGAATATTTCGCAACCAAAATAGTGGAACTGCCATTTAACAACTTTCGTGTAAGTTACAGGTAAAGTGAAAAATCAGAGCGTGTAGTGTAAGTGTTCGTCACAACAAACGTCGTGAACGCGTTAGCGTTAACTTTTAAAACACTATGGACGTAAAGACAGCGCCTCTAGCGGCAAGTCTTTGCAACAAAAGGGTTTCATAGTAATTTAGAAGTTAACGCTAACGCGTTTGTGACGTTCGTTGTGATAAAAGATTTACAATAAGAGCTCAGAGTGTCAAAGTCCCTGTAACGGGATTACGGAGGTCAGTTGGCAGTTGTTCCAAAATAATAACCTGACTTGCCAAATCTAGGATCATGGTATGGTCAAAATGTACCCTGTATTAGAACACGGGAAAATGCGCTACGAGAATGATGATATCAAACTCTATTTGGAATTGACAGAAGATCGTACTCAAAATAGGATCCTTTCGCTTGAGGCGGGAATAAAAAAATCATCGTAATAATTGTATTGTAGCTAAAATGGATATTCCGACCTTACTGTATGTAGGAAATAATTTTATGAGTACACTTATTTTTGAAGGCGCTAATAAATAAATAACAGTAAATAAGTATCAGTAAACAAAATCCATTTTTGCGTGATTCGTGATAAATGTTTTCTCATTATTAATATACAGATATGGGGCGGCGGTGAGCGCGATCCTCGACCTACTTTGCTGCAAAAGAAGCTGCTTAACTCACATCCCTATCACTTATGTTATGTATAAACTACCCCCTTATTCATAAAAAGTTAACAATCTTTTTAAGCTAACAAATGTTTTGTCCCTTTCATTTGAGGGTAAACGTCACAATGACAGATAAAGACATAAAACATGTTAACTAACAAACGTTTACGAAGCGTTTATGAATAAAGGGGTCAGAGTTTAACTAATCAACACTTTAGACCTACATTTTGCATTCACATCCGGCATTTTCGAACTATGGCCAAGCCATTTGCTCCTTTGCCTTCCTATTTTACATTAAAAAAACCAGGCAAACGCAAATCAGCCAGTGGCTGCAAATCGTTAATAGTAGAACTATCAAGTACCTACCTACCGAAAATGCACATCATAAGTTTCCGGCAGTGACTGCGTCAATGTAGGTACATATCTAGCACGAATCTGTACGCTACGCAACTTGATATGTAGCTCAGAGCACCTAGCACGAATCTTCTCGATACACGTTAACTCTATACGTAATTCAGTGCGGCTCTTTCTAGCTTCTTTAGCCCATTAGGAGCGAGACGCATTGAGTTACGTAGCGAGTTAACGCGTGTGTAGCAGATTCGTGCTAGGTGGACAGTGCGTCTCTTTCTGTCTAGCGCAGTAGGAGAGGCGCACTGAGTTACGTGGAGAGTTACGGCGCATTGAAAAGGTTCGTGCTAGGTGTACAGATACTTCAACTCATCTTGGCGCGCGGCACTGTATGCGTAAGCTTGTAAATATACAGGTTAGACTTGTGTGTTGCTCGGACGAAGGCTAACGCGTCACTGCTACACACATTAAAGCTGATTGACAGCCTACACACGCATAGCACCAGCGCTGAGATGAGCGGAAGTAGCTATTTCCTTTTATACCCTTTTCCGGTCATTGGCATATTTTGCCTTTTCTTCTTATGCGTTAATTATATATTTTAATAATAATTATAGATATAATTAATAGATACCCAGTTGGCTTTGCGTAAATAAGATATTATTAATTATTTTTCTACTATTTTGATACCGCACCGCGGTATCAACTGACGAACCAATATGATTATTTCTTTGAATTACGTTTCTATGAAACGAATATATCTAGATACCTATCCTATAACAATTTCATAACTATTAAAGTCTGTAGTATTTATTTTTTGGGTAACAACGGAACAAATCAACTCGTTCACTTAATGATTACACATTTAATACAGCTAGTTTTAACGTTTCTGTAGTACCTACAGTAATATCTGTACCCGCAGTACCGACCATCGCCTTACACCCATTGACAATAAACACTGCAGATGTGCCCTTCCCATACTGTGACCTCAAATTGTGTACGAGGCAGACTTTTGACTACTCTTCCGACACCAGTTACAGAGCGTCTAGCGTAAGTTTTTGCTACAACAAACGCTTCGAGCGCGTTAGCGTTAACTTCTCAATTACTATGGAAGTAAACACAGCGCCTCTTGCGGCGAGTATCCGCAACAAAATGTTTCCAGCGTAATTTAGAAGTTAACGCTGACGCGTTCGAATTTTTTGTGACAGAAAACTTACACTAAGGCTTTGAACTAGTAAATTAGACGAATGTCTAGTCAGTGTCGACACCAATATTCGATGCTTGGGCCCATCTACCTTATTTGCATCAGTGCTTACACCAACAAATTACTCTAGAGCAGTGAAACTACACGTATGAGGTAACGCATTCAAACCCAGTCCGGAGACGTAACTAATTGCCTAACAACAACCCAATACATGGAAACACAGTGTAGATTTACTTAATTATTGTTTTAGTTTCGGCGACATGTCCACGAGCAACGTTGGTTAGCTATTTGCGCTTATGCTAGTTTTTAAATGCGTTTAGATTACGTGAGGAAATATTCTCGCGTTTTGATTTTGTGTCCATACATTTTGAAATCATAATGTAATTCAAAAATTTATAGAAATAGGCACTAGGCTCTCAATTAAAAATTGCAAAAGATTTGTGAACGTCGATCATAGAAATGTCGCCTTTGTATTGCACTAAAGTAGATAAGGTACGGTTCGTTTGCCCTTAAAGTAATGTTTTTACAAATTCAGTGTCCGAGTTAAACTAATAACTCTTATAAAAATAGTTAATGACTGATTGCTGATCGAGGTGTAATATTTGGCTGACAGTATGAGTAACGACCAGCAGAGACGTGGCAGTCACAAAGCATGGGCTTTTGACACTATATTGTAGCAGCAGAGTACTAGGATAGGTAGATTGGTAAGTAACTGTCAGAAGATGCTAGTATCGGTAATCTTTTTTTTAAGTTGACGTTATAAAGACTATGATGCAGTGGCACTTCTTATAGTATTCTTCCATATGTCATTAGTGCACGTTAGGTGACAGTTGAAAGCTGAAAAGTGACATGTGACGACTACAATTTGCATACAATTTTTGCATTTACATGGCTAGCTCGAAGACTTTTTGAATGGCAGTCTTAAATAGTGCACGCGTAATGTAGGTACTCTAAACTGTCGCTGTCACCTGACATGTAAGCTTCGATAAATGATACGGTGCGTTAAAGGGATGAAGTGTATAATAGGTCTTTATTATTTTATGTCCAGTAGCTAAACAATTATTAAGAACCTTGTCGTAGTAATGTATGAAATGAGAGTTGCTCGAATTTATCACAATACTGACAGTGACAAGGTACTAAAATGTTCAGTTACTTCTGAGGCTGACTGTACCATATTTGTGCCAAAATATCGAAAAATGTTAGTGAATGTTAACGCCGCAGACACCACGTCGCCGCTCGTTTTACAATAAATGCACAGACCATTTTCTTAAACACATTAAAAACTAGTTTCTTTTGTATTAGAATTTAAAATTTTTCAAACAATTTTAGTTAATATATCGTATTTACAGCCACCGAGGGTGAGTATACATAAATTAAAAAATAAATAAAGTGTTGTCTCTAACGCGCGCCGAGAGCATCGCTTGCGCTCTCTCGGCGCCAAACATTATTGAATATCGATTTGATTATAATAATACATATCCTATATCGAATTTTGAATGTCAAATATATTGTCATAAACATAAAAGTATATAAAGTATATCCTATACCTAGTTAATGCATACAATATATTTATTAACTTTAGTAACCGAACAAAACATTTCGACGCATGAAAGGTCATAATTAATAGGCATTTTGTCTAAGAAAATCACTGACCTATAAGTAATATGGTGTTTAAAAAAGGGCGTATCAAAGGAGGCTAAAAAGAAGACTAAATCGATAATCGCTCGCGCTGTCATTTATTGTATGTATTGTATGTCATTTATATGTCATATATTTTGTAAAAAAAAACTTTATGCAACGAAATGCAATAAATTATTATTTTATGCAGTTAGACGTAAAGTTGTAAATCCAATTACTATAAATGGTAAACTAATAATTTGCATTTGTAACTTTGGCGTCAATCTGTATTCTTATGTCGTGCCGTTTTTCTGCTGACATTTAGTATGAAACTGTACATCCATGCATTACAATATCATTGAAGAAAAGAAAATACATCAAATTGTAATGCGTTAGTGGTTTGATTTTAGAAAGTGGTTGGAAATTAAACAGCGCCCTCAGTGTTAATAAATCGGACTACAAGCAACGATATCTACGTAATACTAGATTACGTGTTCCAAACCATCACCATGTTTCACATAACTGCAGTTCCAGCATCTCAGCACTCTAGCTCTGTCTCGCTTTTACTTGTGGAAGGTGCCATAGCGTCGAGCCCGTTGGTGGACGAGCAAGGGCTATGATCATTGTTCTAATTTGCTTCTCAACTGTAAGCTATAGTTTAATGGCTACAAGATACAAATTCCAACTAAATTTTTTTTTAAATAATCCTAAATGTTACCTATCATTTTGACTTTCACACGTCGGTTTTATTTCATTCAAGTCATTACATAATTGTGCTGATGTTCATGAAACCCGTAACATTTTTGACCAGTGTGATTCAAGTTAACAGTTTTTACCTTCGAGAGTATAAAGACGTCGATCGGTCATCAAATTTGCGGGTGGTAGGACCTTGTGCAAGGTCCGTCCGGATCGCTACCACCATCTTGCTCGCTAATCCTGCCGCTAAGCAGCAGTGCTTGCACTGTTGTGTTCCGGCGTGGAGATCAAGACAGCCGGTGTAATTACTGGCACAAGAGGTATTCCATCTTAGCCCTCTGGGTTGGCAACGCATCTGCACTCTCTTTGTTGTTGCAGGTGTCTATAGGCGGTGGTGATCACTTACCATCAGGTGACCCACTTGCTTGTTTGCCTTCCTATATTGTATAAAAAAAAACATCGATGGCAGCAACTTGGTTTTTAAGTCAATCTTACTGTGGCCCTAACATGACCGGCCAAGTTTAGTTTATCTGAGTTTATCTCTATGTGCGTCCCTTTCTTATGACACTAGTTTGACTGAGACAGAGAGACGGATCAGTTAAACACGGGCCGGTGATTTTAATGCCACAGGGCTAAAGGGCAGCCTATAGTGTCGTACATCAACAGTTTCATGGTATTCGTTTGTTACAAAGTTAGGGAGTTCCTCTTTTGAGATAAGACTGAAAAACGAAACGGGGTACTTAAAACCCATATAGCCATTTTACAACAACGCGGGATCCATTGTCAGTATGAACAGGTTAATTTTCCGTCTTCTCCTTTATTGCGGGTATGCTTAAATTCTATCTTTAACAATGGGGGTAGCTGAGATTGAGATAAATTATGTGGGTAGTTTGTGATAATATACTTTTGTTTTATTTTTAAATTTTGAGGGTAGGCTTTGAGAAAAATAATAATGATAGTAGTGCAAAAATGTTGGCGGTAGGCGGGATTAAAGAAAAATGTTTTAGTTTGACAGTACGCCATTCGTTCAAGTAGCGAACGGTCGTACTGTTCGATCTTGATGATGCCTCGTATAGAGGCGAAACGCGCGACGATCGTGTTGCTTTAGTGTTTAGTGGTGGTGGTGTGTAGTTGAGTCTGTGTGATATATGTTGTTTCGTGTGGAAGCGGAGGAGGGTGGGTTTTTGCATGAATATATATGTGTCGCACAGACGCAGCTATTTTGCACGAGCCCGGCACTGGTTTCGCGGAGTAGTAAGGTAATTTGTTACAGTTTGTAGCCATTTTCGGTCGCAGAATCTTCAAAGCAGTTACAAATCCCTTCAGTGTCGTTAATACTACGACACATCGTGACTATATGGGATTTGGTCTGAATTGGATATCAAATAAAAGAGCTTGATTTCTACATTACAAAACGGAGTTCAAAAGTTCACGTAAAGCATGCAAGTACTCTTTTCGTAGCGAACAACAATTTTGAGAAGAGTTTTATCGTCTTACCTGAGAGTACATTCTACTGAATAAGTTACTCGTCAAATGCAGGGAAGGGGTTAAATTGTAACAAGAAATTTAACAGCATTTCCTCCAATAAAGCAGTGTTCAACTTAAAGCTAATAATAAAAGCTCTTAGCCAGATATTATTTAATTTATCTGGCGTGGCCACTCGGCGAGCGGCGGGAGGTTGTGCGGGGGCCACTGGCTCCGAGGAGTAAAGCGGCCGGTAAACTGAACCCCACTGCTTTTAATTCTTGGCACAGCACCAACCGGAAGAAGTATAGCTCGGCAGCCAGACTGGCAACTTTCATAATCAATTAATAAAATACTCCTACTAATTACGTTATTCGAGTGATTATACTCGGTTTGTTATTTCCATTTCAAATTGACTGAAAACGATTTATGGGTTATGGTCGCGTATTTTGCGCCTGTTTGAACTTTGCTACTAGCATGAAGATGATTGTATATGTTAATATTTTTAAGTCCCATAAAAAGGGGGACATAAGTTTAAGGTTTTATCTGTCTGTTTATGTGTGGCGTAGCGAATAGCCCCTGAGAACTAATCTCACTGTTGTTTCGTCTTAGAAAGCTTGCAGATCTAAACTCTCGATCTTTTTCTGCAAATAAATATTATCTTATCTTATCTTATCTAACTGTTTCCCTATTTGGTTTGTACTATGCAAATAAATCTAGAAAGCCAATTTTATTTTGATTTGAATTTCCTTGTGTATTTTGTATTTCTGTTTACTTATGTGAATCAATAAGGAGTATTTGTTGTTGTAGATGCATTTCTTGTTATGCGTTTAGCACGTTATGCATCCGTATGAAGACTAGATGCAACGCATTATTAAAGTACAATCTTATTTAAGCACAATGGTATCGCAACTAGAGATAAGGTTGCGCACACTGCACTGTCATGTGTGTATCGGAGAATTCGTTCCAATTGTTAAACTTTAGTTGCGTTTTGTAAGGCGCCACCACTTAGGTCGTGTAACATCGTCATACCCCGCAACCGAGTTGGCGAAACGGTGGCAGCCGTCAGGGTTATCACTATCTACTCGCTAAATGTTTGACCACGTTTATTCACTGCTCATATAGTAAAAAAATATTTACTTTGTTTTCAAGCCCACCGATATTTTCAAGCAATAAAGATTCCTCAATATTTAAAAGAAATACGGAGAAAACGTGATTTCATGAACAAAATGACAGACAGATTAAAATGCATGTTAATTTATTTTCTTTGTTAGCAAATAAACCAGGTTATATCAAAAGAGGTCAATAAGATTATCATTCAATGTTTAAATACAATAAAGTAAATAAATGATTCATCATAATTGTCAACCCTAACATAACTGTCATATGCCACGGTTTTGCTAGCTCGGTTGCGGGGTATGTTCGTACACATCAATTCTCATTGCGTTACCTTTACCAATTCCAGGTCTGTTCTGGATTTTAGGATTAGAATAGCGTTAGTCGCCGTTGGCTGTACGACACTAGTCTAGCACTCTGCCTCAGCAAACATGATTAACGAACCAAACGCTGCACAGTTCGTCAAAGGACCGGCGCGACGCTCGGCGCAGCGGCAAACGAGCGAACGTCTCGAAACACCCAACATTCTCGGAGTTGAATCCAACGAAAACAACCAAATCTCCACAAACAGTGATTCCCATGTACATAGACACAAATACACCGCTACTGAACGAGTATTTGGGCGTTTGAAACGCCGTCATTATTCTCTACGAGTCATCGACAACAGAGATGACTGATGAAATCTCGATTAAAACGGCCATTGTTTCGAGCATAGTTTTTGTTTTTGTCACAAATGACGGCAGTTAAAACGCCGGTATGTTCGTCCAACTGCGTAAAAAATCTTGAAATTGCGCTTTATTTAACCGGTAACCATTATTAATAAGAGCCTTGCCAAACGGAAGTACACATTTTATATCATGGGAGAGTACAGAAAATGTGGAACTTGTGTTTCCATACAGATCTATTTACTACATTATCTATATGTGTGTATATGGTAGTTTCACAAGATCTTCCTTATGTATAGCGATCGGCTGAATTTAATTAAATCTGCGGATAGAGCACTTTGGTTCAATTCGTGAATCCATTTCGTCTAATAGCTGTGATTTGATATTAGGTTAGTTAAGTACGATCCGGTTCATTGATGCGACACGCAGCACGACTCTGCCAATTTCATTGGCCGATGTTGATGACCAATCGGCGTCCAACATCAATGGGCAGCAACTCCCTTTGTCACCAAGGCCAGGTGTTTACAACTAGTCCAATTTTTGATGCGCTGAGCGAAGAATAAAAATTACGGCATTTCATGCTAGTCCAGGACAGACTGTCAGTTTAACGCGAATGACGGGACACTATTCGAAAACCAAGTTTTCTCTTAAAATCTATCTTTAGATAAGAAACTTTATAACATTCAAAAGTCCGTTGCACCAAATTGTTTATATGCATTTTCCTTTTTTGACATGTACTACTTTCATTAAACTTATTTGACTTTGACTTTGACCATGTCCGTCGTGCCGGGTAGCACCGTGTAACAGCGCTCGACTCCGTTTCAATTTATCCCTCGATTTATGGCGCTCACCGGGAAGTGTCGCGACTGGAGATAATTGGAAAATTGCCGGGATTTACAATTTATAGCGGCGCAACTTACAGAGAATCAAGTGTCACGTTATTGCGCACTTGCCGAAGTGAACCTTAAAATTATTGGTTTGTTTATCATTGAACACGACAACCCAGTAAATTTAACTCTGGTAGAGAGGACGCACAAGCTGTCCCTTCCTAACCTGTTATACAAGATAGTAAAGTGACACTTAAATGCTTCTCCGGTTAACCCACTACCATAAAACAGTTGTAAATGTTCAGTGATAAAAAATCATCTACATTTGCTTGGCTTTCATTATCGAGCTTAAAAACCTAACTGGTTATCCTATGCTTTTTACAGTGTGGTATATTACAAGACAGCCGCCGCGCGGGTGGGGCGGGGCGATCAGCTGTCGAGGCGCGCGCGCAGCCAGCGCGCGTGCAGCGCCGCCAGCGCCAGCAGCGCCGCGATGCAGTGCGAGCTGTTCGACAGGCCAGCCGAGCCTGTCTGCATGGCCGCTGGCCGCTCGCCTGCAACACACAACAATAGTTATTTCACTATTCATTAGGTAAAAAAGAAGAGTTATCCTGTAAATACATCGCTTAAAATGATGCAAGGACTCATAATATTGGCTTCTGTTCAATGAATGCCTTTTAAAAGGCCAAGTCCTCATGAGCCCATGGCTGAAAACCATGCCAAGGATCAAATCTTCAAAAGCCCTACTGCGGCCCTAACATGACAACCCAGGTTTAGTTTAACCCCTCCCTGCGTCTCTGTCTAACTAGTGTCATAAGAAAGGGACGCAGATAGAGATAAACTAACCTTGGCCAGTCATGTTAGGGCCACTGGGCTTCCTCTTGCAAACGACTGAGCTTAACTTTACTTATCCCATATCTTGGCAGACATGAAAGCTAACTTCCTGAATTTTTCCTGCTCTCTCTTTATAGGTTCTCAAATCCTCTCAAATCCTATACCAATGATACTGAATTGATTTTGTTGGCGCCAAATGAGACAGCACAAGACAGCGGAAGTGGCTACAGATTGTAAAGACTCTGAGCGGCCCTTCTAGAAGACTATAATCAGATTATTACCATCATTTCAGCTTAAAGGCGTCCACTGCTGGACATAGGTTTCTCATAAAGATCGCCACAATGAGCATTCAGCTGATTCCCGCATCCATCAACAAGTCGTCGATCCAACATCTTCTTCTCACAAGACAATGACAATCAACTATGTATCAGCTGAAAACGGAGGGCACTGACCGTTGAGCACGTGCACGCGCACGGACGCCACCTCCGCGTTGGAGGGCGAGCAGGAGTAGCGGCCCGAGTCGGCGGGCGCCGCGTCCTGCACCAGCAGGTAGCTGGTGGTGGCCGCGCCCTTCTCCGTCACCACCGACACGCCGCCGCGCGACGAGTCGTACGATATCACCTGCTAACACACCCGCACGTTCACACGGTGGAAAATAACACCACTTGTTGTTCTCTTAGACTTAGACTCAATGTCGGGGCATCATCTTGTCTCGTTCACTCGAGCTAGCGCGCTAGAGCAAGACAGGGTGCTACCCCAGCGTCGAGCGCGTCGCTTTTAAGTTGATAGAATCACTCTCCAAAGAATGAAAGGGAAACTGCCTGCTTAGTTCATCACTCAATACAAGAGAATAAGGAACAAAAGTGTAAACATACTTCAGTTTGGCATAGTGAAATATTTTTCTGCCTCTGGTCTTTATTGTATTGGTCGGTGTAAGGCTGAGTGGCTGGACATCTGCCTATCATTCTTTACTAGCACAGCTTTTCGTGTCTAGTTAGTCGCAAATACTTACCTTGGTCTTTCGTTAACCACTGAAGTTGACCTCAGCTGAAATTATTACTCGCATGGTTGTCTCTTACACACGCTATAGCGTCTAAAAGAGACAACGGGAGACTATTAGGTCTTTCGGGTGGATGTGATTTGGTTTTAAATCTTTCTAATTAATCTAGTAGAAAAACGAAGTTATGACTCATTGCTAATGAGAAAATGACACGCATGTGCCATGGCAACAATACGTATCGCCGTTTTTCGTGAGGTATCTGATACAAGGTCGATGAAGGTGCCTTATTAGACTCGAGAGATGATGACAATGTCAATGTTAAAAGCGCTGAGAACTAAATAGTTAGGTAACGAAATAAGATTTAAAGTTTCACTTCAATTCCAATCAAACGGTCACAGTTAGAGGAGGCCTTAGTCAAAAGAGGCACAAGGGCTGTCTAGCCAAAATTAGTGTGGGTTAGATCGAAAATGTATCTATATTTGTCTGCATAAAGGCAGCTGTTATTAGGCTAAGTAGATTTTGAGTCTGAAGGGAGCGAAAGTACTTCGAAATTGTTCGTGTAATATCACACACAGCCGGTGCGTCACTCGCTTCTTTCCCGATCTCGGCTCGACACTGGCGCATGTACAGGTCATAATGAATCATCTATCTGCATTTAAAGCGCCACTATATCACGAAGCCCGCTCATTTCATGAGGCAGTCCGGGCTGAGGTCATAAAATTAGAGCGCCGCCGTTAAGCCAGCTTATAGAGCAGATATTTCACGCGCCGCCGAAGTACCGGTGGAATAAATCGAGTTATTACTCATCGGAAAGTTAAAAGATTTAAATTGTTAATCAGAAACAATCTCGCGCTTAATTGGTCGCGGCCGTGCGTCACGGGACGCGGCGAGGCGTCAATTTGGCGATGGCATCGCAGATTTATTGCTTTTGTTCCCCTTTAACAACTCATGTAATGAGTCGATTAGTATTCAAGCGTACAATCAGTTGTGAAACTAATAAAGCGTGGCGGGTGGGGGTGCCGCACGCCGCGCCACATGCCGCGTGCCGCATGCGGCAGCGCGGGAGAATTAATTCCCCGCGAAGTTTCGCTGCTGCCGCGACCCAATTTAGATTAATTAGTGGCGTGCCGTGTAAACAACCCCCACGGGCGAGGGGATGGGGCTCATCTACAGGTGATTAATATATTAGCAGGCCCACGCCGATCGCATCGGGATAACGGGGGATGAAGGTACAGATTTGTTTAAATATTACACCCGGAAGATTGAGACGCTCATGTAGGGTTGAGAGCGTGCGGCAACTGCGGCAAGGTAACGTTTGAAAAGTGTGCGACGGATTATGTTGGCATTAATTTTGAAGTGGGTTGATTGCCATCCGACAACATAACTCACTTTGTATCATTATTCATCAAGTGCAAGTTTCCAAAGCGAGTTAAAAGCGACTGCGAGATTTAGCTCGTGGAAATATTTGAAAGATAATTGGAAAGTGAAATAACTTTGAATTTCAGCCCAATATTTAGGATTCCGTACCAATTATTCTAAAACGGAATCCTCATAAAACATTTTGTTGTTCATCCGTAGGTACATCTGTTTGTCTGTCTTTCTTTCTGTATGTCAACTCTTTTGCTCAGGAACGGCTATTAAATTGAAAGCGATACTTTTACTAGTTAGGAGCCCGCATAAGATTTTTAAAACATAACAAAGAAAAAATCAAATAAGTCACTAAAAAAAACCAAGTAAGTCCGATTAAGAAATCATTTGCCTATCATGTGTTAAATATGCCTTTAGGCATATGGAATGATATTTGAAAATTAAGCTTGTATTGAAAAAAGCTCGTAAGAAATATGGGAAAGTGTAGCTCGTTCTTATAACAAAAAAAACATTAATAGAATTATGTGGGGTGGGTCGGAACTCTTGCCACGCCAGAGCGACTCGCACTTGACCATTTTAATTTCAAACTCGTGAAATATTAATCAATTGAAAAATACTTTGCTCCTTTATTTCCGTTGTTACAAGAATACTGTTTGCGTTCATTGTTTAATGATAAAATTGTGTTAAAAATAGTGTCAATCAAAGTGAAGTTCCATCCCTTCCGCCGCCCTTCGTCGCGGACAAAGAAATGGACTCTTATTCTCTAAGCGCATCAGCGTCGAACTCGAAGTTGAGGCATCGCCCTGTCTCGCTCACTCGTGCTAGCGCTAGAGCAAGACAGGGCGCTGCCCCAGCGTCGAGCTCGTCGCTGTTCCGCTTGGAGAATCGCTCTTCTTATCTCCCGTCGGGGGCGAGCGGCTCCGACGAAAACAATTAGGCTTAATTTTATGGAAACGAGCCCTTTGTCGGGAGAAGTGATTGGAATTGTGGAGAGGAATGCTCGATATTTTTTTTAGTCCTTCTGTCCTTCTGTCAATTAGAGAAATGGCTATCGCTAGACTTGCTTTCTAAGTAACAGTAACAATTTACCCTTGTACAGTAACAGTTTCTTAAGAGTAACAGTTTGGTCTTATGTTATGCTATTTTTTATACCATTTCGGTGGCACGCAAACATGCAGTTCGTCTGATGTTAAGCAATTACCGCCGCCTATAAACGCTTGCAACTCCAGGGGAATCACGCGCCCTGCAAGACCCTTAAAATACCCCTCTTGAAGACCCTCTGTACCTCGCTGGGAAGAGCTCAACAGGGAGCTCATTCCACAACCGAAGCGTCCTCGGAAGGAAATATCTTTTGAACCGGACTGTGCATGACCTTGTGGTTCCAGAGTGTGAGGATGAACTCCCTGTCGACGGCGAGCAGAGAGAGGCGAGAGGGGAGAGGCTATTAATAGATTACCTTGATATATAGGTTCAGACAGCCTCATATATAGCTTAAGACGTTCGTAACTAGCTCAGTAGGAGAGAAACGCACTGTAAGAGTTAACATGTGTCGAGATAATTCATGCTAGGTGAACAGAAGGAGCGTGGCCAGGCGTCCGGATAAAACGGGACATAGACTTTTAGAATGCGTGTCCGGGCAATTTAGGCGATATCCGGCCAGTCAGGCTTTTGTTCGGCTTTTGGCATGTCCCTAGTTACGTATCATAGTCGGTCCCGCTCCGCCTGTCTCACGCTGCATCGCTATTAGTTCAGGAGGGCCGGTCTTTTTACCCTGATGTCTAGCTAAACTGGCTGGCCTGTACCAGCCACCAGACCAGACCAGATTCGGGGTTAGGACCTAGGAACTCTACACAGAAGTGTAGGTGTACCCGACGGTTGTCAGCTCACCTCGTCCTCGTGGTACCAGAAGATGTACGCGGGCGGCTCGGGGCTGAACTGGATGAGGCAGGTCAGGTTGATGGTGGAGCCCATGTCGACGTGCAGGTCCGGCCCGCCCAGGATCCTCGCCGACGGCACTGCCGGCAGAAATACATCCTTGAGTATATCAATTGTTTCGATAAGTTTTGGTTATTCTCATGTCCATTGTATGAATTACATTTTCTCTTAAAATCCTGTAATTTAATAACCTTATAAAACGTATATTTATAGTCTTAGAGCGGTTTCGCACTTCGTCCGATCCGAATCCGATCCGAACCCGTGAAAACATGGGTCTAGAAAAGTCGGACCGAATTCGGATATTGCTTACGCAATAGTCTGATCCGAATTTGATCCGAATCCGTGAAAATATGGGTTCTTTTCAACATTTTCAATTAAAGTAAAAACATCGTAGTGAAACATAACGCAAATAACAACGTGCACATGCGCTCGCTGCCACACTGAACTAATACACTGGACCTGCCGCTTCACATCAGCCAGCCGTATACCCCGCCCGCCCCGCTGCCTCTGCTCGTACGCAGCTCGGCTTTAACTCGGACGCAGTGCGCGAGCTTTCATATAAATATTATTATGGCTACTTCGGGCTGTCAAAAATCTCCTCCGGGATGGAGATTTTAGAATGACGGAAAGAAATCGGATGACGGATATCGGATCTAGTGCGTAAATTACCATAGAAATAGTTCTACGGCTACGAACCATATTTTCACGGATTCGGATCGGACGTAGTGCGAAACCGCTCTTAGGGTTTATGGTTTATAGTCGCCGACATATTAATACAAACGGATCACTTTCGTATTTTGACCGGAGTCTCATGACTAAAGACTTCAGTTGCGGTTTTGCCGAGTAGCAAGGTAATTGTTCCAATTAATTATTTTATGGTGGTTAATGTAGGTTACAGTTATTGATTGTTTACGGAGTCGAGAGTCCTGCCGGGCTGGTCTCAATACTCTCTGATAAGTTCCTGGTACTATATTCAACAGATATCTGTTATGCCGTCTCTGTTTATTATATGGACATAAGCAGAGACGGCATCAGAGATAGCTGTTAAATATGACAATCACAAAATTTATAGAGAGTGATGAAGTACAGAGTTAGAGTCAAAATGGGCTGCCGAGAGCAGAAACAGGCTAACTAGAAATAGCGGCACATTGCAACTTAGATGCATTCCGTAAAACCATTATAGTGAGTATATCCTCAATAAAGACAAGTTGCGAAAGAAGTATTAAGTATCCCAGCAGTCGGACAGTCCAAATGGATCAAGGAAACCGGTGTGAGTCGGACTTACACACCAAGGGTTCCTGACCACCCACCGTACAATAAACAACAACAACAGCAAATATTTTTTGTTGTGAACCACATAAAAAATACAGAAAAACGCAAAGAAACAAATTAGTAAGGTGTAAGGCGGTCTTATCGCTTCGCGACCACTTCCAAACAACTGTTTTGACCAATATACCACTATCAAATACTCCCAAATTAATTGATAGATCCAAGCCTTACTTTGCAGAGGTCTATATATCCAATTGGAACTAATGGCAAGAAGTCGAAATTAATACTACCATTGTAAAACAGATGGCGCTATAATAAAAAAAAAATGTTTCTTGTATGGTGAGTCTCTTTAATTTGTAAGTTTCATTCTGTAAACATTTTAAGTATACCTGTCACGGTTCAAAAATACAGCCCCGTGGCAGACGGACAGACGGATGGACAGCCGAGGCTTTGTTTATAGAGCCCATTGGCACCCTATGAGCACGGAACCCTAACAAGCGATTCATAAAATGGATCTGCAGCTTTTCTGTTTAGAGTTTTCTGCGGCGCTCTCAAGTGCCGCGCTGATGTACGCTTTCAACACTTGCATTAAGAATGCAGATTATCGTAGTCGCTGCTTAAATTCAATAACTTTCAGCTCCTCTTTATAAAGCAGAGTTTACTTTACCGTGAGTTTTCCAAAGTTGCCGATGAAGCAAAATGCACTTTCGGTGTTGGAATTACGGCAAATCTTCCCGTAGGTGAGGAAGATTGGCGGCAGTGAGCCATTAGTGCAGTGAACAATAAAGCTTAGTTAGTGCTCGAGGAAATGCTAATAAAGTTTTAAGCTGTGCTGCAAATTTAAAGACTGCTAACACCGAAATATGAGGTGCCCAGGGCATTCAGTAAGTACTGACAGCCCTTTGGCTGTGAGGGTTTAAAGTACTACAGTTTCGCAAGTTCCGCTCCGAGCCTGACCTGAGATACATAATATACTATTTTCTGAAACCGTTGACTTTTCAGAATAGTTACAAAACTAACCTATGGATGTGTGTTAACTTTCTTCCGTGTGGTTTTCAAAAAAGGGTATTTGTCTTGTCTGACCAAATGGGTTCTAAATAGATGCGAAGCCGGTTATCAAAGATTTTAACCAAGCGGTTCAAAATGATTTTTTTCGTTATTAGTGGTTAATTAACCGCATTTTTAACGATTGCCGCTAGAGGGTTCTGTTTTTCAAGTGTCTGTACGACTCGCACTTGCCGGTTTTTTAAAGTATTAGCTTGTATTGTTAATATTTTAGTTACGTTGATTGCTATCGATCGATTTTATTGACCTAAAAGTGTAAAATCTCGAAAACGTCCTTACATCTAAATTTTTCGCGTACGAAGTAGTGAGAAAAAGCCGATACTGAATGTAGCAATCCATACTTAGTCTACACTAATATAATAAAGAGGAAAACTTTGTTTGTTTGTTTTTTTGTTCGTTTGTTTGTATGTAGGGGGTAATCTCCGGAACTATTGAACCGATTTCAAAAAATCTTTCACAGATAGAAAGCTACACTATTCCTGACAGACATAGGCTACTAATTTTACGTGAACAAAGTCGCGCGCGTCCGTTAGTTCTTAATAATTTGATCTTTCGAGAGTTGCTTTGTAACATAGCACAAATATTCTGTGGATCTCCGAAAGCCCATATTAAGAATTACAAACCCTGCTATTTTTCTCTAAGGAAAAACAGGTTTTTACCGGTTATTCCTTCGAGAACATAACCGGATTTGCATTCCCTAGCTCATATGTTACCCCGATTTGCACTTGGCCGGTTTATAACATTCATTCCTTTATCACGAGTATCTGTCAGTTTTAAAATGTTTTAATTTGGCCCTTTTAGGATATATTTGGATGTAAACAAAAGCCAGTTAAATAAAACCCGTGAAAAGCAATCCCGTGGACATGTGAGTCCACAATTCAATTAATCAAACACCTGTCGGACCCCGGACCCCACCTCGATGGTGCCGCGACGGCCCTCCATTAGGGCGAGCGCCGGAATCGAACCGACGACTTCATTCTCATTGGCACGTTGAACCGTTAGTATTGATCTCCAATTAAAAAGCATTTGGGAATCAATACAGGTGTGGTTATCTGTTAATATTTTAACTATAAATATTTTATCTATCGATAGTTGACCTTGAAAAATAGTCACAGTATCGATAGTATCGGTATAGTATTTAAAATCCAATAGGTATCGATAGTCATCAACACTATTGCTACTATCGATAGTATTGCTTTTCGATAGTGTCGATACTATTGATAAGATCAATATTTTATAACCAATAGGTAAGTAACAATACTATCTTTACTATAGCTTATAAAATATTAATACTATGTTTAGTTTTGAGAACTAACGATAGTACCGAATAGTACCGATATTACCCATTCTATCGATAATAGTTCTGTCGATATTGTGACTAATTGTCAAGGTCACGATACTATATCAACAATACTATCGACAGTTCGATATATTGCCGCAATGCTAATTATTAGTGCCACTATAATTTTCCTAGTGCTTTCTCCTGTTTCTAAATCCGGTGTACGCTTTGACCATGATCCCCGATTTGGCAGGTCAGGTTACATTGGAGCGACAGCAGTCTGACCTTTGCAACCCCTGTTACGAGGACAGCAGACCGGTAAGGTCATGGTTACATGCCATTTACATGAATGTGCAGTATCTCACGATGTTTTCCCTCACCGTACATGGAACTGGAACGAAGTGATAATGATGCTGATATAGGTTCAATATACAGCAAAGGCCAAAAATATGCATACAGTTTATCACCCTAAAGCAATGGAGTAAGATGAAAAAGTGTATACATATTTATGACCTTGACTGTACGAAATGCTTAGTGCCCAAAAATTTCCGTTCTCAGTACCTACTTGAGAACTGTGCATCTAGCACGAATCTTGTCGATAGGCGTTAACTCGCTACGTAACTCAGTGCGTCTCTCTCTTACTGGGCTGGTTAGAAAGAGATGTATAGTCGACCAAGAAATTGCTTGACCACTTTTCGACCGTATTACAAAGGGATAAGGTTCAAAAGTGGTCAAGCAATTACTTGGTCGACTATACTGAGTTACGAAGATTCGTGCTAGGTGCACTGAATTGTTTAGGTAACTTTTTTTTAAATCAGAAATGAGTTTGCGTTTGGCTTCAATCTCACCTGGTGGTAAATTAATTTCAACATAGCACTGTCAACAAGCTAACAAACAACATCGTATACAAAGTCAATACCAGATCTAGGTAACAGAAGGTTATGAGAAATCCGTCCCTTTGTCCGCCAATGAAGCACTATTGCCGACCAAGAAACGAAATAATTGCGACTGAACCTTTATTCTAGTCTCCTTTACAAATACACCGTCCAACGCTCGTCGAGTTCCCCGGAGTGATCATTAGCGGCGCGGGCGCGGCAGTGTATCGCGAACTAACGAAGCTGCGTGCTAATTGGTATCGCCTTGACGAGAGCAATTGTGTCTTTGACGCCTGCGGGACAAAGGGATGCTGCAGCGAGATGGACTGTTGCAGATCTGGACCCATTATATGCTACAAGCATAATAGATCGACAAGTTATAAAACCTGTATTATTCACCTGTGACACAATAAGTTAATTGATTGATTAATTGAAAGAATATATAGGGTAACTGCAGGACTTAGAGTTTCAGTTTTAGGGGTAATATGCGAAATTGGTAAACACACGGCACGGAAAACTAAGGTTACAGGTTCGAGTCCTGCCATGTCAATTGCTATTTTCTTTGAGTTGTCATTGCATAGCATTGATTTGTTATTATTCTACAAAACCCAATACCCACCCACCTACGCTATGTTGGTATTGCTATCTGGCTTACTCTTACTAAGATTCGGCGTCGGCTCTCCCCACCACCGTACCTAGCGCGCTCCCGAAAGGTGACGTACTTTTTATATAGAGGACTATCTAGTGAAAACATAAATGTCGTTTGGTGCACAGTTATCTTCATATAAGAGACTATAGTTCATACATCGCCGTGGCCGGGTGTTGTGGGGTGACAGTAGCGTCCCCATTAACTATGCACTTGGGTCGAGTGCGGCGCGGGCGTCCGCGGAACGTTAATGCCCTTAATTTGCACTCGCTGCTTGTATTAGTTAATGATAATTAATCACAACACAGCAATGTGCCGCTGACTGAAGAGCAACAATTAGGGCTGAGTTAATGTTTGTTTACTCGCTTTTGTAGACCAACAACTTATGCACTGTGCTTTACGGGCGGCTGGTACTTTTTTTATTGCTTGGCAGGGATTATGTGAAACTGTACCATTAAATTTGTCTATCTGTCTCTGTATTGTCTGTTTCTCATAGATGACACCACGGCTAGTTATACCTTAGAAAAATCAATAATGTAATGACCGTAAAAACGAAACACATTGAAAAATTCGCAGGGTATGGTAGTGGTAATGTGGCGAAACTGGAAAACGAAAGGCACGAAATGCGGAGGTTGCAGGTTTGAATCCTGCCATTACCCTAATATTTCTTTGTGTATCATTTAAATGTAATGTCTGTCTGTCCCTCTAGATCCTTTTTCTGAGGAAAGTGTGCCTACATGGCAACTGTTGGGGATCGAACGGTACCTTACGATCACGACTATCCCAGTAGGCCACCAACGCCCTACTTAATGCATGTCTCATTATATAAATCGACTTGTCCGCAGTTATTTGGCTACTGAACGGCACATAACGGACTTCAATGCACTTCATTTGCAGTTATTAGCACCACAATGTGGCGGCACTGGCAACGAGAGCTGAATTTAGGTGTGTACGGCCCAGTTGGCACTCATTTTGTGCACTCGCTGAGACTGTTTTACAATTCTTAGGTTTATTAAAGTCATTTACGGACTTCTGGTCGTGGATTTAATGTTAATGCATTTCTTAAGCAAAATCGTAACGGTTTATTGCCAACTTAATTATTAGTAATCCCTATTATTGCCGAAATGAGTGTAAGTATTATTTTTTATATAAACAGAGAGTTAATAATGCTTCAGTAATAACCTCCCTTTTAGCAGTAGTCGGGTAAAAACAGCTGGTAGCATTTTTGCTACTCTAGAGAATCATACTACAGTCTGCGGAGAACTTCGAAGGATCAACTCTTATTCAATTTACTTCTATTCACTTTTCTGTAAACCACATAACCCATTTGTTTTATGAAATAGAAAGGTAAACGAGCATTTAGGTCATTGGATGGTAAATGATTAACACCACAACACAGATGGCTCAGGAATACCTCTTGTGCCAGTAAGTTCACAGACTGTCTTGTTCTCCACGCCGGCTCACAACAGTGCAAGCGCTGCTGTTTAGCGTCAGGATTAGCTAGCAAGATGGTAGTAATGTCCTTGCGCAAGGTCTTACTACCCGCAAACCCATAATAACACAGTAACTAATTTAAACGTATTTAAACTACTTCGCTTTAATTAAAATACTAAAGCTCAAACGCGAGACCATTGACCTACTTAATGGAGAAGTTACACAACCTAAACAAACACGTCGTTCTATTTAGTTTCCACAAGTGCATCCCTGTGATGCTTGCAAGCTGCAATCTTGCTTTGTAGCGTGAAGTTGGAACCATTGTCGAGTGATTTGTCGCTTACAACGACAGTACTGATAGTCCAGTTGTGTTGTCCACAGCCAAACAGTCCTTTTTAAAGCAAGTAAAGGAAATTCTCGAAAGAGCAAGTCATATAGGAATACTAGACTGTTATTTGGTCCGTTTGGTAGCAGATTTTAAAACGTAAGGGATGCTTACTGAGGGGAAAATGTAAAACAGATATGCTTTATTGAATACCATATTAACTAGTTTATAGGAGTTCAGGTAAATCTTTAATAGAGGTATCCAAAAAGCGAAGAAAGTAAAGAGTTTCTTTCAGAGAACCTTTGGATAGAGATAAAAATTAAGCTAAAATGTCAGGATAGTTTGCCGGTACAGAAATAGAACAGTAAATTAAAGATACATGAATAAATAATAAATCAAAATGATTGGGAAGATTTCAGGCGGTCTACATTTTTAATGGGTTCCGAATATTAATGTTCATGAAAACATAAGTGCAATGGTGGTTATTCAATATAACCTACGTTACAGAATTCCATACGTAATTCCATAAATTACAACCAGCGTGTGCACGCGTCTCCAGAGCCGTGCAGCATACGCAATTGGTGTGCTCTGGCCTTAAGAGAAGTGTGAACCCAGCGCGAAAAAGCGCTCCCCATACAAACGGCGATAACGTTTTCCACCCTCTAAACCTTAACCTATGGCAATGTTTTTTTTTATGCTACCATTATCCCTTAGAACTAGATTTGAAAATATTTCCATTTTAGGAGTTTCATACAAAACATTAAAGCGTCAATAATTTTGAAACTATTAAGAATATTTTAAAAATCAAAACATACAAACCTATTTGTAGGCCATAATAACAACATACAAAAAAATCATGGCTATAGGTTAAGTTTTAGAGGGTGGAAAACTTTATCGCCGTTTGTATGGAGAGTGCTGGGTTCACACTCCACTTAAAGCTAGTTAGCTTGCATTCCGCGCAGCATCAGCCTGAGATACGTTACAGCCCCACCAGTAAATCCAGCTGCACTTATCGTAAAGTAGCTCGGTCAAGCGATTCACTTAACTGTTTACTGCGCAGTTAATTGCGGCATTAAGGGCGGCGGCGGCGTCTTCACTTAATAAAGCGGGGCGAGCGCTAATTGTTGTATTATTTGCATAATGCGCGCGCGCTGATTTACGGCGGCGCAGGCGGGGTCTCGGATTTCTCGCTGGTGCTTTGGATACCATTTACGCAACAATCGCACGGATCGCTGCTACATTACAGGTTCTGACCAGCTATAGGACTCGGCTTCGAATTCCACTCACATGTTATCTTCCTATACTATGTAATGTCTATTGGTGGTAAATCATATATTAGAAAACGTGGTGAATATATTTTAAATTTTGAATATGATTTTATTATAAGTAAAAGCATCTGACTGGTAGGGTAATAATATAAGAAAAAAACAAATTATTTTTGAATTCCCGCCTCAAGCGAAGTGATCCAACTTAAATACAATAATATTTTTAGTTGCGATTTTTTTAAAGGGAAAAGATAAAATCAAATTATTTACAAACATATCATTGCATGCGCGGCGTGCCGTACTTGGCAGCCGTGCTGTGCGTATCGTAATCATGACTTTGTGAAACATAAACTAGTAGTATTCGAAATCTGGGACAGTAAAGTGTAATTCCTGGACACGGGACAAGACATGAAATTCCGGGACAATCCCGGATTTCAAGGCCATCTGGCAACCCTAACTGTGTCTGATAGCCTAGCTCAACATATGCATGTTAATCTGATGGTTTGAGCTTTAATACAGTGAGTCTCAATGAAAAACATCGTTGCGGTTCGCCGCAGCCATGTTGAGTGGGGCCCATTTTGCATTGTTCGGCACATATCAGTGTCTAGGTATATGTTTGAACCTCTTTTATATGTAGGTATCATTTTGTATACTTTTTTGGCTTTTTAGGCTTCCGCAGTCAACCAGGAACCCTTTTAGTTTCGCCAGATCCGTCCGTCCATCTGTACGCAGCTTAGCTGAGAGACTCTAGTACCAGAAAGCTGTAATTTTGCATAACTATACATACATATTAGTATTAGTTACGTCGATACTGGTAAAGTAAACCTAAAAAAAATTAGGCTTCTTCTGGATGAGCTTGCTACATCTTTGGCCTTATCTTCATTTACCATCCGGTAACATTGTTGCCAAACGCAAACCCATTTCTAATAATAAAAAACAAAGCTGCAGTTAAACTGGAATAGAACTGCGTTTTGCCGGTCAGAATACACCTAAAGGCTGAAATAATTCATCTCTCGTTCAATTTCCGCCGCCTAATAAAAGAACAAAAGCTTGAGCCCACATCGCGACCGACGGCTGGCAGATAACTGCACAAACTTAATTAAAAGTGTTCGATAAATCTCCATTATCAATACACCTAGCACGAATTTTCTTGATTCGCTTTAACTCGCTATGTAACTAGTACGTCTCGTTCTTACTAGCCCTGTCGGAGAGAGACGCACCGAGCTACGTAGCGAGTTAACGCGTGTCGAAAAGATCCGTGCTAGGTGCACAGGCGGGTTCAGTCCACTTACCACGAACCTTCTCGGCAAGCGTTAAATCGCTACGTAACTCAGTTTGTCTTGTTCTAACGAGCCCAGTAGAAGAGAGACGCACTGAGTTACGTAGCGAGTTGCCGCGTGTCAAGCACATTTGTGCTAGGTGCGCAGTGCGGTGAGTGAGTGAGAGCAAGGCTGGAATAAAATTATCGTAGGCACTAACCTATAAATAATGAACTTCTAGTCACCGTTTAAAAAATGGCCGCATCAAAAGTGGAACAAAAAGTACAATAAATCGACAATCGCTCAGCTGTCAGTCTGTCGGACCGACGGCGCTGCTGTCAATACTATTATTTTGTTAAAAACCTAATCTGGCCTAACTTTTATTAGCTTGGCCGGTGGTAAATTTTTTGACATTCATAAGTGCTAACTTTAAGCCTAATCTGAATAAAATATTTTGACTTTGACTTTGTAAAACCGTTAAAAATATTTTTTTTGTTTTTTTTTTTATTTTCAAATGTAAAAAGCCTAATAAAAGTGGGACAGGGCACCTGTAATATGCCTGGACACGCACCCTAAAAGTACATACCCGGTTTATCCGGGCGCCTGGCAACACCCGCGCACAACGCGCCAAATAAACCGTCCCCGTTCTTTGGCGCCAATTGATTTTGTGATTAGTTCCAAACGTTAATCAAGTCACATGTTGTCTGTCCCACCGCATGACGCAATTTTGGCTTTAAGTATGATTAAATCAAGTGGCTTGACTGCGGCCGCGGAACAAATTAGAGAGATCTCACGCCATGATTTAATAATAAGAAAAATAACAGGATATACTTAGATTCTTGACATAAAACTACCGTGGGACTCGAACATATTAATAAAAACGGATCACTCACGTATTTTTAAGTCGATGTTTCGGACCAGTCCGTGGTCCTTAATCATGAGCCCCCGCGGCGGTGACGCGACAACGACTCAATATGTTCGGCAATTTTCGACTTAAATTTTTTTTTCTTGTCTTTTCAAAACAAGATTACAGAGCAATATACACAATAAATATCACAGCAAGCATTAAGCATATCGAACGAACTGGCTCTAGTTTAAGATTGACCAGGAGATTGAAAGAAATTAGATCGGGATGTATACTCGTATGGCCGTTAAAATAATAATAATCAAATACTTAGTCTAAATACCTTAGAGGTGCTACAGCCTCTAAGGGTCAAAAACAAATTAATTATCTTTATCTAATAATTAGTCACGTCGTCAATTAATAGTCAGAATAAAAAAAAAAAACTCCTGGAACACTGTATGTCATTTCACCTCATCTCAAATTAAGCAACTAAAGTTGCTGGTGTCACGGCTAAATCCGAGTTCATACTTAAAATAAATACATAACATAACATAAAATAATACATAAATAGTATTTAATAATAATGGCAAAAATTACCAAAGGATTGATCCGTAGTTTTGTGATATTCCGCAAAAACACGAGGAGACAAAGTTGAACAGTGGAGTGGAGGTATATGTTTGCAAAGTTTCAAATATAAAAGTTATTTACATTAAGTATCAAAGGAAGCTTCTGGGATCGTTGCCGAAAGTTTCCTGACACTCGTAGGTAACTGAAAACATTTTTAGGGTTCCGCATCTCGTTTATGAAACCCTTATAAGATCACTCTCTGGACCGTCTGTTAAACGCAAAAAAGTTAAAACCTATAGGGTACTTCCCGTTGAACTAGAATCATGAAATTTGGCAAAAAGCAAGGTGTCACAGCACAAGTAGAGGAAAAAATCCGAAAATGGTTATAATTTTAACACAAAAAACATAAGATTTAAGACGGACAAAAATCTTTGAGACGCGTCTTCCCTAAATAATTGACTTATACCTGCATGCTGTAAAGAACCATCAACAGGCGAGTAAGACTCGCACTTGTCTGGTTTTTTCGTATAAACTGACAACTGACGGACATTCTGACCTTTGAAAAGTTTGAAAATAAAAGTTTGGCCGTGGGCAGCATGTCATTAAGAGTAGCTAAGAAACTACGCATCTGAAAAGTAATGTCAAATGGATGAATGAATCTGGGTGGACTTTCGAGGTCACGAGTACCTAACTATTTTATCCCTATATTATAACTGAAAACGAGCAAGTGGGTCACCTGATGGTAAGTGGTCACCACCGCTAAAAGACACCCGCAACACCAAAGGAATTGCAGATGCGTTGCCAACCCAGAGGGCTAAGACGGAATACCTCTTGTGCCAGTGATTACACCGGCTGTCTTGCTCTCCACGTCGGAACACAACTGTGCAAGCATTGCTGCTTAGCGGCAGGATTAGCGAGCAAGGTGGTGGTAGCGATCCGGACGGACTTTGCACAAGGTCCTCCCACCCGCATTCTTCTTCATCTTTATCTTTGCATAGTATGAAACAAAGTCTCTATCCGTTCCTGTCTGTCTGCATATCTCTCTCCTTCTAAACCACGCAACGGATTTTGATGCGGTTTTCATTTAGACAATTTTTTAAAGACGGTTTTTTAAAGACGGCTGTTGTGTTCCGGCGTGGAGAGCAAGACAGCCGGTGTAATTACTGGCACAAGAGGTATTCCATCTTAGCCCTCTGGGTTGGCAACGCATCTGCACTCTCTTTGTTGTTGCAGGTGTCTATAGGCAGTGGTGATCACTTACCATCAGTTGACCCACTCGCTTGTTTGCCTTCCTATGTTGAATATAAAAAATTAAGTACATTAAAATTGTGCGGAGCCAGGACGGGTCGCTAGTTAGCTTTTAAAAACAAAGTTGCCATCCGTTCATGTCCGTCCTGATATCTTCGGCCGCTTACTCCAAAACCGCGCAACGGATTTTGATCCAGTTTTCACTGTCATTTAGAGATTTTTTTACGGAAAGCGTTGATGTATATCACATCCTAATGTAGCCGTGCAAAGCCGGGACGGGGCGCTAGTTATGGATAAAGTTAAGCTGTTGGGAACTAATCGTGTGGACGCGTCGAAGCGTGGGTCGCGGACGAACAGACACAACCAGCTTCAGTCAGACACGCAATCGGATTAGTTTAATCCGTTATGTACATTCGCAGAAATCACGACATGATTCAGTATAGTCGATAAATAAATTGCTTGACCACTTTTCGACCATATTACAAAGGCATAATGTTCAAAAGTGAACAAGCAATTACTTGGTCGAAAATATTATTCACCATGTAAAAAGACGAAGTTATACCTTTAAGAGATGGCTTCCAGTTCACCTTTGAGCAATTGACAGGACAATAGAGTTGAGAGTAGACACACAGAGAGTAGATAATGCAAAAGAAAAACAAATATAATAAGCATAAATAATAGACACATAAAAATAAGTAATAATAATAATGTTTGTAATAGCAAAACTTTTTTTTTATAATTTAGAAATGAGATTTTTAACAGCTCCAAGGGACTGCAGATTTGCACATTTGATATTAATTTCAACTTGATATCTTCACGCGTTCCTGAGAAAAAGGGTCTTGACAGACATACAGACGGACACCAATGTGATCCTATAAGGGTTCCGTTATTCCTTTTGACGTATGGCACCCTAAAAAGCTTGAATAGATCTTTCTGGCCCCTCTAGTGTTTAGCCAGGTTTGTTACAAAATGTACCACTGCTTTTTAAATCACTTAGACCAATTGAAAGAGATACTTTGTTTTCCAACAATACTCTAGACTTTGGAGTTCGAAACTTCTTCTGCCGAACGTACAGCTAGCTTTTGTTGCAATATGTGAACTTTACTCATATCAACAATTCAGCTACAGTCAGAAATGAAAATGAAAATGAAACATTAATTTTGCAAGTAGGCCATATAGGCTCTCTTACATGTCTGAATTCGTTGTACATGTTCGCTTCGGAAAATGGAAGAATCTGCTGAGAAGAAACGCCGCAAGAAACTCAGCAGTTTATC
The DNA here is from genome assembly GCA_963691745.1 of Ditula angustiorana. Taxonomy (NCBI): domain Eukaryota; kingdom Metazoa; phylum Arthropoda; class Insecta; order Lepidoptera; family Tortricidae; genus Ditula; species Ditula angustiorana. Next base: position 197,851 of record OY829474.1, read on the forward strand.
TCTTTTTTCTTCTCTTTTCAAAACAAGGTTACGAGTACAGAGCAATATACATAATCATCGCAATAGTAAGTACTTAATCTAAAGAAATGTAAAAAAAATGATAACAATAAATAGCACAGCAAGCTTTAGCATATTGAACAAACTGGCACTAGTTAAGATTGACCAGGGCATGTATAGGGTCCCCAGGTTAAAGAAGGAAAGTTGTCATCATCTTTTAAGTTATGAAAGTCCAACAACAATGTTTTGCTGTATTTAAAATTGTTTCCACGTAAATCCATCAACCTGGTTTGGTAGCCCAACAATTCTTTTCACAGTATTATGATTGGCTAAATGCCTTATACAAAATCGACTGTGAAAGCCATACAGCAACATTATTCAGCGCAACAACGCCCTTGTAATCTTTCAACACTATTATCTCCGTAATGAACGTGGAACTAAGCGCAGCAACATTTCAGGTGGGAGACAATTGCTGGCGACGGCATCGGAGACGCGACAGCGACCGTAAATCAGTGCACCTACCAAGAATATTCTCGTTAGCTCATTATGTAATAGTGTGTCTCGCTCCTAGTAAGCTAGTCAGAACGAGACGTAATGATGAGAAGGCACGTGCTAAGTGCAAGTGGATGGGAATACCCCGAACGGTATGGCAACGTTAATTCGACGCAGCATTTGCATAACTAAGACTGTAGTCAAAACATTACCAAGAAATTCCTTTGTCAGCAATGACAACAATTCCTATTTTATACATGAAAGGGTTCAGATTGACAGACCAAGCACAGCCTAAGTCAAAGATTTACATAAGTACCCATTAAAAACGGGAACTGAAAGAAAGTCTCATCAAATAAACTGGACTAAAATACCGCAGAAGAACCAGAGCCACCGACATAGCCTCAAGAATTGCTAGACTTAAGTGGCAGTGGGCGGGGCACATTGCTCGCAGAACGGATGGCCGATGGGGCCATAGAGTTCTCGAGTGGCGACCGCGTACCGGAAGACGCAGCGTAGGTAGACCCGCCACAAGGTGGACCGATGACCTGGTGATCGTTGCGGGAACCCGCTGGATGCAAGCAGCACAAGACCGGTCGTTGTGGCGATCCTTGGGAGAGGCCTATGTTCAGCAGTGGACGTCTTTCGGCTGAAATGATGATGATGATGACGATGAAAATACCTAGCGTCCCCAAAAGCAGTGCTGTGCAAAACTGCTGTCTGTGCAAAACATATTTCTTCATGCAAAAACCAACCCTCTTCCAGTGTCAACCCAAACAACATATACACAGACGCAACTATAAACTACCACTACTAAACACTAAAACTACACGATCTACGTGCGCTTATTGACGTTATTTTTAACGTTTTTCGAGATATTTAATGATTATGTTACGTTTATTAGCCAGCAAACAAGTCAATACAGCAATATCTCCCTGTGAATGTTTCGCAAATCGTGCGCAGTTTGAAAACACCGCGTGCCGCGTAGTAAGTCAAACTATATAAGACTAGTGGACGCCCGCGACTACTTTCGCATAGAATTAGTACTCTATGTCCGTCAGGGATATTGTATCTTTCTATTTATGAAATAATTTTTGGAATCGATTCAGTAGTTTCAGAGATAGAACAAACAAAGCTTACCTCTTTATTAATTTAGTGTAGTCTGGTGTAGACTACTGAAGACTACTGAAGACTACTGTAGACTACTGTAGACTACTGTCGACTACTATAGACTAGTGTAAATTAGTGTAAATGTTGATGTACTCGCATTGTCTAATGCTCAAACTATTATGCCAATTTGAAGTGCTAATTTTAATTGTATTTTAGTTTTTATATTTCTATGTATGTTAGTTTGTAAGGTATTTATCTATGGGCCCTTGTTGCCTGATAATAAATGATTTTGAATTTTTTTTGATTTTGAAGCATGGTGGTTATTAACCCGGCACACATAGAAAATGTATGTGCATATTGTCAAAGTTTCCATTAGGTTTCAGCACGCCCCCAATATAGTATCCTCATCAAGAAGCGCTGCCTCGGCGCCGAAAGTCTTCGCATAAAGCTAAAACCAACCGAGCGCAGCCATCTTTAAGCAAATTGCAATCAGAATTCCCAACGAGCCAAAACGTAACCACGGCGAGTGTACAGCCAAGTATCAAAATATGGGTACATTCAACATCCCAAAAGTTTTGTAGAGTCAGCGTCCAAAGTAGCGTTGAAAAAACCTGAAAGATAACGGTTTTCTTTCTATATTTTTGCGTTATTTACAAGTTTCCTTCGGTAAATTGTTGCGTTGTTAGGGTACATTTTCGTGTTTTTAAGATGAAAGCAGGAAAACAGGTTTTTTCAATACTGTAGTTTATTTCCAAGTTTTGTTCGTTGTATTCTATTATCACATCAAGTTTAATGACAAAAATCTGTATATAACCTTTCGATAAAAACACGTTTAAACAGGTCGTTTTTAACAATAAACTAATTTAGGAAAAATAATGTTTTTTGTACAGCTTTAACTTTAGTCAAAAATAGCTAAAAACGATTTTTAACAGTTCGATTCTTGGATCTTCTACGTGGGATATATACCTGTAAAATATGAATAACAAATAATTACGGCACTTTGATAGTTTTAAGAAACAGTGAATCAGACACATAGACAGCCAAACAGAAATAGCGAAACTATAAAGGTGTAGATACAAATTTTAGGGTTTAGTTTGACTACGGAACACTAACAATGAGGTTTTGTAGAAAAAACATCTTAGATTTGTACTACCCCGCTGCACCCGTCCAAAGGACGCAGCCGATTCTGTTTATGCTCCGCCGCGTGCCAACAGAAATAAAAGTAACGCACGGACAGAGCTTTTCATTTTTATTATATTAGTGAAGAAATGCGCTGAAAGGAAGTGCGGCTGTCATATTTTTACAAAAATGCTTAAGGAATACGATGTTTGAAGCAGTATGTATAACTCTGCCAATTCTTGTTTTATTCACTTACAAATAAATTTAAATGATAATGACAACACAAAGCAAAATTAAGGTCATGACAGGACTCGAACCTGCAACATCAGCATTCCGTGCCTTGCGTTTTCCAGTTTCGCCACATTACCAACTACCCTGCGAATTTTTCAATGTGTTTCGTTTTTACGGTCATTCGGTCTTACATTATTGATTTTTTTTAGGGTAATCAGAAGTAAATTTCAATTAAAAAAAAACACTTACTATTACTATGATATCACTATGATATAATGTACCTAAAAATCATCCGCAAAAAATTTCTTAAATTACAGTGAAAACTGTATGAATACCCGTTGCGAAAGCGGGCCACTAGTAACTTATACAAATAAACTTTAAATTCCCTAAAAAAAGAATTGTGAAATTAAAATTGTAATGACAACACAAAGAAAAATTAGGGCAATGGCAGGACTTGAACCTGCAACATCAGCATTCCGTGCCTTGCGTTTTTCCAGTTTCGCCACACTGCCGCTGCCCAACCCTGCGAATTTTTCAATGTGCTTCGTCTTACGGTCATTACATTATTGATTTTAAGGGTACAACTACCCTCGGTGTCATCTATATGTTCAAGACCTGCCATTGCCCTAATTTTTCTTTGTGTTGTCATTACAATTTTAATTTCATAATTTGAATGTTAAAAACATTTAAAATAAAAATCGAAAGAAATTTCGGTAACAAAATTTAATAAAGAATGGTGAAGTTAAATAGCCAAATGGAAATTAGTCGAACTTGACCGCAGGGTCCCTCTCGCCCTCCCCTGCGGGCGCTATCCCAATATTAGCTCGCGCACGATCCACTATTGTTGGTTTTAATTCTAAAACAACCGGCGGAACCCAAGGCAGTGTACGCACATTTACATAGGGGCTTAGAAGGGTTCAATTTCACAAAAACTTTATATTTCAAATGTATTTCAATACCACTGCTAGTTATTTTAAGTAATTTAAAGCAAATAAGTTTTTTTTTTGTATTTCTTTTAGCACGTATTTTAGCCAATTGAACTGGATTGAAAGAAAAGTATAATTGAAGTTAATAAAATCTTATTTCGCGCAGATTTTTAAGTTCGATTTCTGGGTCAAAACAAAAACTTTGTACCGTTACTAAAATAGTTAATTTCAGTTTTGTAATAATGATTTATATCAGTTCAGTAGTCCAATCGTTACTAAACGGATATAGATAGTGACAAACGTTACGAAACTGATGTTATACATTTTTGTAACAACGATTAGACATTATCGTGACGACACTGATGTAGTCCATTGTTGTTCATACATCAAAATAAATAATGACGTTTAAGTCTAAATGATACCAATAATGATATTGGTCGTCTTTCCTTTCTTAGGTGATAAACTCAAATGGATAACTACTGCAAGGAATTCCATTGAACCAAGCCGTGAGCGGAGCAAACAAACAAATGAAAAGCACGCAATTTCGCATTTGCAATACGAGTAAGGAAGTAAGATTCTACGGGCGCCCACTGCGCACAACAAACGGCTCACGAGGATGAAAACAGGGTCAAACTTCGCAGATTGACCCAACAAACGTGTAGTTCCGGAACTTTCCTTTCAGTTAACAGCTTCTGAGGTAATGAGTAACATTAGCGCGCTGATCGACTTCTCGCCAGTTCTTGGCCACTACCAACCTTCGATTATCGGCCGTGAACTCACCACCTACGCTCTTGACTTCAATTGGCTTATTGGTTTTAATTCATTATAAAAACTGTACCGTTTTTAACATAATAAATATCAGTTGCGTAATGATTTTATAATCATATATATTATTTCAGTTTAGTAACGATTTCATTATTAAACTGATATAATATAATGTAGGTATATTTTTTTGAAATGTTACAATGTTTTTTAGAATTTGACGTTTTTATGAGTTTTCCGTAAGACTAAACGAACTGTAGTGTCTGTTATATGCGAGTAATTTGTAACTTAAAAAATAGGTAACAGTACTCTTAAACATTGTTTGACCACTACTAGCCTCCAGATATCCGGTCGTCTGCAAGGAACAAGGGTAGGTACTAGCCTGTACTGCACAGTTCATATTTTATGTTCATAAATTATTTCTGTTGTTTTTTTTTCACTGCGTTAATATTTTTTTTGAAATAGGAAGGCAAACAAGCAAGTGGGTCACCTGATGGTAAGTGATCACCACCGCCGATAGACACCCGCAAAACCAAAGAGATTGCAGATGTGTTGCCAACCCAGAGGGCTTAGATGGAATACCTCTTGTGCCAGTAATTACACTCTCCACGCCGGAATACAACAGTGCAAGCACTGCTGTTTAGCGGCAGGATTAGCGAGCAAGATGGTGGTATCGATCCGGACGGACTTTGTACAAGGAAACCCCATAGCTGTACTTTGGTTGGTAGAGGGTTAATTAATACACTGACACAAAGTTTTGTTGAAAAATACATTTTAAATTCGATCCACCACCCCACGGGAAATCACAATATGCTGCGAGTAATTAAGGAAATAGTAATTTAGCCCTGACGTGGAAAAACAAAGTTTAATGTCTTGGAAACTTAATTATAATGTGTGAAACATAACAAAAACAAATCTAGATGTGATTTCCATATGGCAAATAAGGCATAATATCATTGACAGAGTAACAGATAAAAACTTTTATTGTACTCTACTTTTTTGTCAGGATTACGAAAGTGATAGATACAATTATTATTTTTAACTAACTTGTACCCTTGCGAAAAAGTATTCTATGTTTTATTACTTTCTTTCACGTTTATAATATTTGTAGGACTAATATGTAGACTCAGGCGTTGTTTTGCACGAGAACGTTAGACATAGCACTATTTTCGCAAAGTAGCAAGTTGATTTGTTCAAAGTGATTTTCCATAACGGTTGTAGTAATTCGAGTGGCTTAAAAAAGCGACAAAATAAGACGCTACCGTCAAAACCAGCAAGAGACTAAGAATTTTAACTCTTTTGATTTATTCAGGCGGCTGCATGCATTTGGAGAGACAAGGTAGTAAATCGTCACGTTTTTTTAGCGCTGGAACTATCACCGGATTTTACTAGCAGCGATTTAAACGAGTTACAAAGTCGGTGAGCACCACAGACTAACGCAGAGCCAGGGTGGTCGGGCGAAGCCTGCGCTCGCATTTTAACTGGAAATTACTCTGTTTGCTTGTATACTCTACAATGTATGAGACAAAATGGGTGGCGTAAATTGTCTGACGTGACGTGACCGTGCGGGGGGCGATTTCCGGCGAACTGTGTTCGTTGCTGGATGCAAAATGATTGGTTTTAGTTAAAAGCGGGATTTGGTCGTATTTCTACTACAACAAGAGTGTAGCAGATCGGGTGTTTGTCTCCAAATTGGAAGCAACACAGTATGTAAATTGTTAAATAAGGGTACATTCACATAATAATATATTTTCTGTCAGTAAGTGAAGTACATAACATTCAAATTACAGAATTGCGGGTAATATTTGCATGTTGTATTAAATGAGGAAGGGAAGTTAGAATGTTACCTACGCTAACATCCCCGGGAAAAGCCGATAATCATATTATTAATCTCGTATTTTATCTCTATGCAAAGACCCGCGTCGATCCGTTCTTGCGTAAGAGAAGTACAAGCAAACACACTTCCGCAATTATAAAACTAGTAAGGATTCTCGCAAATTCCGCCACGTTAAGCTTGAAAATGGAACTAATGCAGTTTCCAAGTAATTCTGTTACATCACAGAGATAACACGTAGATGTATTCTATGGAAAGGCTCGCAATATAAAGTGCTCACGTGCAAAGCCCGCGCTAAACGCAATAATCCCAACAACGCCTTCACACTTGCGAAGAATCTGCTATGTGCATATAGCTTCTGATGGATACATCTCTACCATCCAAGATAAAATACGGGAACTCGAAGATTCTAGGTTCGGATTTCATTTTAGGGTCAAAATTAGGAACATTTTACTGTTACTAAAATAGTGAATATAAGTTTCGTATCGGTTTTGTAATGATTTCATTACCAAACTGATATTGATCGTTACAAAACCGTTATAAAACTGATATTATTTATTTTAGTAATGCTATAATGTTTTTGATTATAACGCTAATGGCAGTTTTGTAAACCGAAATCGTTACGAAACTGATATTGATTATTTTAGGAACAGTCACAATTGTTATGGTTAAGAAACATTGACGTTTGTGAAGAATCTTTTATGTCCATATATATTCTGATAGACACACTTCTAGATAAAATACACAAGCTCAGTACTGTACTCCAAAATACGGTATTGCTAAATCAATGTTATCCTAGCTTAACCAATAAATAGATAAATATTTTTGGGACAATTAACACCATTTGACCTAGCCTCAAAGTAAGCAACTAAAGCTGCTTGTGTCATGGGTACTGGACATACATACTTGTATAGATAAAAAAATACTTGTGTTGTGTATGTGTGTGTTGTGTGTTGGATATACATACTTGAATATATATAACATCCAAGGCTCGGGTACAAAAATTCGTATTCATCATACAAACATTTGCCCATCCCGGGAATTTAACCCGGATTCTCAAGCTTTGTAGTCAGGGTCACTAACCGCTAAGCTATCCGGTCGTCGAAACAAATAGCACCTAGTACCAGAGATGGCATTATTAGAAATATGTAGGTACATAAATCCAAATGATGATGAATGGCATAGTTAATGTCGATGTAAAGTAGTAGCTTGATATTGCGTTTTGTACAGCGAGGGAGACCTAATAGACCTAAAAGCCGGCAACGGATCAGCGATTCTCTTAGGGTTATTAGTTCTAATGGGCTGTGATGCTCACTTCAGGTGACTTGCATCGATTGCTTTTTCGTGAAAAAACGTTAATGTGCTCCTATTTCTAAAGTAGTTATATGTATGTGCGTTGTATAGAAGTTAGGAGTGATACGGTGGCGAGCTCATTATGCTTGCAGCTCGTCTGCTGAAAACAGAAGCTGTTTGGGCGGCGGGCGCTTTGATGTTTCGTTGAAATAGTTGCGTTGAATTACTTTCAGGAGTATATTCTGACAAATTTCAGAGCATCAAAGGCTGTTTTGTAAAATTAAAACGACCTAGTTTAGAAAGCATTAGAATATTAAATAGCAGCGGCGGCTAGACAAAATAATGGGTTAAAAATGCTGTCTGCTTTTACTGCGGGTCTGTCTGACCGTCCGTCTGTTTTTGACACAATTTTACTTACAAAATCTAAGAGCTACAATACAAAAGTTTTGATTGATTATACATAGATATTAGGCATAATACCATTTAATGTTTTTAATTTTTTCATAAAGTGGGGAAGGCAAACAAGCAAGTGGGTCACTTGGGTATTTTTTTTTATAAAATAAAATTTATAAAAAATAAACTCAAATGACAAACATAAATCTAGGGTAGGTAGGTCTTGGGCGTGAAAATATAAAACATTGCATCTTCACTAATAAATTAAATATCAGTTTCGTAACGTTTTTGTAACGTTCAAAACCGTGACCATTACCGTTTATACATATAACTTTGGTAACAATTTTATTGGGTACTAAACTAATAAAATCGTTATTAAACTTATATAAATCGTTACAAATCGTTACGAAACGGATACTAATTATTTTAGTAAAACACGGTACAATTAATTTTGATGTCGACCCTTACGTGTTAAGTGAGGGTGATATTTCTGTTATTCGCTTCTGCGAGTGGGGTGTCGTTGCAAATAGATCTTGCAGGCAAAACATAAGATACGATATAGGTCCACCAGAGCTATGCACGGAAGCTAATCGATAAGCAGTGAAAGATCCACCAATGAGGTCACTTAATTATCCCGTCATTCGGTCAGTACAGCGACTGCATTGGTCGATTTTTTTTCTTCGATCACCCTGCAAAGTGCTCGCAAAGTTCTGATCCTCCGCGAACCCCTAGTAAACCTCTTCGGTTTACTAGGGGTTCGCGGAGTAGAAAGGTAACTTGTTCCTACTTTCTACTAGAGTCTGCCTAGTGTTATGTGCTGTTCCGAGTTTCACTGACGACTGACGACTGATGGGTGACAGCTCGCGATATTACCGCGTCAGGCCTTGACAGACACTCCTCTTCATATATCATTTTTGTTGAAATTGTACTCTGCTAAATTATGTTGGAAGGACTTTGGTACAATTGTATGTTGGTATGCATGTACGAGTATTGTTTTCTTTATAGCACAGCAAAACAAATGACATACGTGTAAAGGTGCAGTTTTCCCTTTGGGGTTGTGTTTCGTAATAACCTTCTTTGTACATCCTTGACTCAGTGCAGGGAGTAAAATTTGGCTAAGAAATAAAAAACCTGCACCGAAAACAAGCACACGCAGAATTCAAGCCGCTTTAACGTAGTGTTAACCTATTATCATTTACCTTCCATTTTGGCTTTCAAAGAAACATCGTCGTACACTCGGGGACAAACATTCTTAGACAAAACGCGGCAAAACTAGGGACAAAGGCTTGTCATATTACTTCGGGAAGTGCGGGAACCGTACTGGTGTCAAATACGCCGCGTCTAGAAGGATAAGGGCGAGACTCCGCAGCGACTCGCGTCGCGTTTCTTAATTAGCGAATTTATGTCCTCACTCGAGCCCTTTGTTCTGTAATACGCAGCCATTAAATTTGTTGCCTGTTTAATCATTTTGCAATGAAATGAGGTCCGCTGTTGATTAGAGCGCCAGACAGGGAACTGATATGTTTGTAACACAAATGCGTATTTAATTCGTCGAGGCTGACGAAGGTTGTGTTCGTGTTGTCACTGTAATGGACGATGGGTTGGAATAATAAATAGTTCAACTTTTCCTCGTACTTAAATTGACGCCATGTGGAAGTTTAAAAAAGCTATACGAAATGTAAATAACCCAATTAGCAATAATTAATAGATTCAGGCGTTACTTTGCGGAGATAGAAAGGTAATTTGTTCATATTTGTGTCAGTTTATACATGTTTGCATCCAATATAAGAAACAAGCAAGCAATTTACGGAAGCATAAATTTGTGAAACTTTTACAAAACTGTTACATTTTATGAGTGAGGGTCGCACGAATTTATATCTTGCGGTAAACATATATCCCTCCGCTTTATTTTTAAAGTTTCGTCACCCTGACCTATTTTGCTCGATGTTGCGTAAGTGAACTTTAACTAAAAATACAAAGATGAAATTCCCGACAGGGTAGCTCCGTCGCCGCCATGTTTGTCGTGAGCTGAAGCCAAGATGGCGGCTGTTCGTGGCGCGTCAACGCGCTCGCACAGGCTTCAAATAATGTAAGTTGAGCTTCATGAAGTGTGACGGCCGGTAAGGAATTTGCTGTACAGTTCTGTGAAAATGTTTGCAACACACTAAAGGGTAACGTGGTTAAGAATTTTGAACTTTTAAGTTTTAGTTAACACACTTTAGTGACTTAGATTGGACAACTGCCAGACAGCAAGGCAGTGCTCTGCGTGTGCAACACAAAAACGCTTTCAAAATGCTGTTGTGGCAGCCCCGCTTTGCAGTGCGTCGGCCATATTTGTGGAGGCAGGGACGGATTATTTTTTCACTAATATCCGCAAAAAATATGAGTTGTGCTTTGTAGAGTGCGTGCCAGCCGCTATGGAATTTTGAAAATGTTAGCGAATCGCATATTTGGTATTGTTGTTAAAAAGAAAGAAGAAGAATATATTTCGGATATAAGCCTACACAAAACTTCAACTTTTAATTATAATTTTAATCTTAGGTACTTAGTAATCTGATTCATAAAATGAAATGCTCTGCATTGTATTATGAGTAGAGCTGTATGTATATACAGTACAAGAATTTCAAAAAGCAGGGCTATTTAATACCATAATAAATAAAATTAAGCGAAGTATATTGCTGCCTCTAGATAGAAGATCAAGTATCATATAATGGTCTTAAGAAGCAATGTATAACAAAAATGATCTTTATCGAGTAATGAGAGGCAAATAAATAATTACACTGAGTACCTATGTATATGCAATAGTGTTTTGTTTTATATCAGTTGCCTACCTGCACCGCCCACGATTTTCTTTATGTCCAAATGTTGACCGGCAGAGAATACCTTGAGGTATTAAGCTCGCATTTTGTATATTTTGGTTTGTTCTTCGTGCCATAAAATTAAAATAAACGAATAATGTTTAACAGAAGCTGTAACGAGCATGTTATAGGCGTTTGACAATGCCAGCCTTGCGTTGAATCGATGAATTTGCATTTAATCGTGTATCAGTTTTGAATAACTAAATGCTTAACAGCTGCATTATGTAAATGGACCAGCAGCCTAATGTGCAATATTTGTTAATATCAGTTATTCCCTATTTTAGGTTATTGCAATGCTTTTGTCCACATTTTGAACGATTTAAGGATTAACATCAAAAAAACTTTATCAGGAATTATTTAATTACTTTCAGACCCGAGCGCGGTGGTAGGACCTTGTACAAGGTCTACCCGGATCGCTACCACCATCTTGCTTGCTAATCTTGCCGCTAAGGAGCAGTGCTTGCACTGTTGTGTTCCGGCGTGGAGAGCAAGACAGCCGGTGCAATTACTGGCACAAGACGTATTCCATCTTAGCCCTCTGGCTTGGCAACGCATCTACAATCTTCTTGGTGTTGCGGGTGTCTATGGGCGGTGGTGATCACTTACCATCAGGTGACCCACTTCCTTGTTTGCCTTCCTATGTTGTATAAAAAAAAACCCAACCTGAGACCTTAATTTTTCAACGCCCATTGCCATTGGTCAGTATTGACCAATGTTGCCGGTTTAGACTTGTAAAATTGTAACTTGTAGCTTAGTGAAACGGGCCACTGATCACCGCGCCGGTTCAAAGTCAAACGGGTTGAATAGTAAATGCAAGAAAATGGAACACAACTATCCACCGTCGCAAACACCCTCGGTTTGCGACGCAGCTCTAGTACGTAACATTGGAAAAGTAAGTCAAGTATGTGCTTGAAAGCAGTTATAGCTCACTCCACGTCGCGGAGGGGCCAATAAATCACGCACTACCTCCGCTGCTACCCGCTACCCACTACCCGCTACCGGCTACCGGGTACCGGGTACCTACATCTCATCGCTCGCAACATCTATCATATTTTAAAGTCACGTCTCCAGATCGCTTCGCTGCGAAGTTATTGAATTTCCAATTTTTGAAACGGAATTTTTATTTTATTTTCCTTCGGCGCCGTGGGGTCTCGGTTAGACATTCACCCTGGAGCCTTGGGTCCGGGAATGTTGGATAGTTTTGTTTGTTTTTAATCCTAGACATCGTAGAATACGGCACTGGCACATACGAGACTAAAATCTAAGTACTGTAAACCTTAAATTAAACAGTTCTTTCTCCTGACAATAATTAACTCTGATGTCCATGTAGTAGCGTTGTGTTTTGGGATTGGGTCATTAGGAGTCCAGTGTCCGAAGAATCAATATTAGTTTGTGTTTTGTTGCAAATATTCTAACAATCAATAATAGATGCAAAAGCAAACTGTAAAGGGGGTACATCTACAAGACATAGGTTTTTTCACGGTTTTTTCAACAGTTTATTGTTTTTGTTGCATTGTAAAAACGATAATAGATACAAACGTAAAACTTGGTGTGATTTATGTTTGTATGTTAACTCTTTATTGTACATAATCAATTACAAGTACTTACACAGACAACAGATAGTGGTACAAAGGCGAATTTATTCGTTTAAAATTAAAAATAATTACTAATTTAATTATTTTTTAATTTTTTACGTTTGTTACTTGATCTGTGAACACTGTTTTGTCAATGTTATATATACTTTGTTATCCATTATGAGTTATGTATGACTGTTTGTGTTCCTCTTCCTATAAATAAATAAAATAAATAATACAATCTCTAAGGATTGTAGTGCAAACTTTTTAATTAAAACAACAAATAATCAAACCGGTTCAGAGTGTATTGTATTTAGTGGTGTATTTATGTGCATCAGAGGACAAACACACTGCGGCAAGTCACGTGTATAATAGGAGAGTTTCGTTCTAATTTTAAAATTATTGTTTTGTTTTGTATTGACTGTGTTGTTGTGTGTATTATAATCACCTAACTTTCGTTCCATTACCTATACGCCTCCCACAGTGCGCGAGTCCCATTTATTTTCATGATATCTGTCAATACCAAAAAAAAATCAATTCATTAATAACGTTATGGCTTATCTAAATTACTATGGAATATTAGTTAATGTGACAACCCTTCACGCGAGTCCACGGGCATATTGCACCGTCCCTGCTCAGCCCGCAACGCGGACAGGGCTGTGCTAAAAATAAACTCGTAATTGAGCGTAGGGCTGCCTCGCGGCGCGGGAGAAGTGACCGAGCACTTTAATTAACAAAGACAAATCTAAATGAGTTTGAATCGCCGGCTTACATTAGAATGTTGCAGCGAGCCGCCATTGTCGCTGCTTGCCGGCCGGCCGTGGCGCTGGCAGACTAATTTCCACTCGTGTTATTCGTTACGAGACGGCTTCAGCTGGAACTGAGTGTATTTGCACGGGAAGTAGTGCATTGTGTGTTTGTGTAGGAAAATGCTTTGAGAGTCTCTGTGGTGTCTGTTAATGATTTCATTATTCGTAGATTGCTATTCGAGATGTGGCCTGTAGCTAGGTGTAGTTCGAGAAGAGTGACGAGACGTATTACGATTTATTTACCTCTACATATTAGCGACTCGCCCCGGCTTCGCACGAGCACAATTAGGATACAATGTACAAAAAAACTTTCCTTAGAAAAATCTCGAAATTACAATGAAAACCGTATTAAATCCGTTGCGTGGTTTATGAGGAGTAAGGGGCTGAAGATTTAAGGACAGACAGGAGCGGATAGCAATATGCGAGAATACATAAAAAGTAAGTGAAGCGAAAGTTGTATGTCAGGATCGTAGCAAATGGAAATCCGTGGTCTCTGCCTACCCCTCTGGGAAACAGGCGTGATTTTATGTATGTATGTATGTATGTACATAATAGTATTTTATGCAACTGTTGCATAATGAGGGGTCTTAAAACACGAGTGTGGTTTTATGAAACGAGCGTTAGCGAGTTTCATAATATGATCACACGAGTGTTTTAAGACCTAATTATGTACAGTTGCATACATTACTTTATCTACACACATATCATAAGTAGTCTATGATGGGTTCAGAACCAATAGGGCAATGACCTGATTTACTACTAGCTACTAGTGCTAAGTACCTATTAAATATCTATAGACTGTACACATTAAAATAATGTAATAAAAAATGAATTTGAACAAATTTTGAAACAAATTAGAAAAATTCTCATAATAATATTGGTTGTTATAATGCTGGTCATTGCCTACGGTTTCTGAACGCATTATAGAGCATTTATGATATATGTGTAGATAAAAAGAAAATTATGGCATGTTCTACAGTTATCTATACTGACGAGCAATAATCCCGGGTCAGATTGTATGAAAAAACATAAAGATAAAAGATAAGTTAAAATTCTCGCGTCAGTAGAGATAAAGCTATATTCGAGATATGTGAAAAACCTGACCTTTCCTTTTAGATGAATCTTGATGATCGCCAGAATTAGAGGCCTGGTAGTTCTGGTCGGAAGTGGAGTTAGCTCGATTTACAAATAGGAGTCTGGTTCTTGAAACTTAGCTAAGGTACAAGTCGTATCTATTAGCAAACGCCGAGGCTGAAAGTTGATTCCACAGTATCCTTTAATTCAACTAGAAATATATTCCTCCTTCTTTGACCTAAAGCGCACATTGTCAGGCGTCAGTCGAGATCAAAGCAGCGTGTCGGGAGAGCGCGAGTCTCGGCGACAAGTCTCGGCGACACGTAATCATGGTGCAGTGTCGCGACGCTTATACGAAGCTTATGTGACACTATGCGGAGTAATAAGCAGGCACGTTGGAGAGGTTATTAAATAGCGACTAATATTAGTTTTTCCTGGATGAAGCACTGTAGACGTTAAACGAGAGGGACTTGGGACACATTGGATTCTGTGAATGCAGTGATGAAAATGAAAATGGAAAGGAAAAAGAAAATACATTGATTGAAGACTATTCAACCAAACACACAATCACAGAGAGTAGGTACAGATGTACCAAATAAATTGTGCTGTGTTGAATATAATCAAAACGAGCCACACTCAGCACACGGAGAACTAGGTCGCTGATTTTTGTGGGGCCTTTGAGATTCTTAATACTTAAAACAACTAATTTTGCAAATAGACCTTAGGCCTAATTAGACTGATTTACGTATCTTTTTCTACCAGCGCTTCGGAAAGTGGAAGATTCTGCTGAGAAGCACAAGAAACTCACACACATACATTTTTAACCGCCGAAGTGGTAATAATAAAAAAATCATTTTATTGCAGACGGTGTCCATATAAAGCCACACTGCAACTGTAGTCAGTTGCTGTGCGCAGTATGAATGGGCCACCTTGATTGGGGTAGCACAGTCAAAATTCAAAATTTTGACTTTGTAGTGGATATAGAACCTCCCCCCCCCGTCTCAAATTTAAGACTTTTTGTCTTGTCGGTGTAGTGCTTTCAAGCTTCCCTATCAACTGGCAGCTCTTGATTTTGTTTATTACAAAATGTGATATAATTGTTATAATGTCTTGGTGGTTTTGCATTTTAACAAGAGCAAAAGCCTCAAATTGAGCTGGAAAGCTAAGCGGAGTGCATCGTAAACAGTTTTGCCCCGCGCCGTGGCTTATTGAATCCAGCTTTAGCTGACGTCAGAAATTCCACTACATTTTGTACTTAAAATGGAAGGTGTTTCGAGCGCGAACGGATTTGTGCCACGTCAGGTATGTGGAACTAGTTTCTAACAGCCAAGAAAAGAAATGTGATGTGGGGACGTTTACAATGTTGTATATACTCAGAAATATGCATAACAACACACACTAAGAACATAAGTGCAATGACCATCGATATAAGAAGACAACAGATCTGCTTACTTGTTCGGATTGTTATAAGCCTAGCGTCACCACTTTGCGACGGGGTGAAGCAGGTGAAGAGGGGCTTTCAATGTTTAGCCATTGGTTCAACTTTGAATCTTATCGTAAGTGAATAAAGTGCTTGTAAGCCTTCTAACTAGCAACGACACAGGCGTCGGAACTAAAAATATGACGTCAATTTAAAAAGTAAGAAACGCAGAGCTGTTTACTTGACAATTGGCACATACAGTTTTATTCAGGCTATCCAACATAGTCTACCAAATAAACTATGGTCGGCTACTCTGCCACTGCGTTGTACACAGTTCTATAGTTTTCTCATTTCGATGGCAATGACACTGCAAAAACAGTTGTGTTACACGTAACCAAAGTCTTGTGTACCTATTACACAAAAAGTGACTACCGAACTATTTGTTGCACCTTACCTAACTCTTGATTTGTAAATAACTCATCAAATGTTTATCAGCAGCAAATAGTTTTGCTAATTTAAACGAACTTTGATTACCATTAACCAAAATCACGAGTAACCAAACTATGCAGTTCGGTTGTCCCTTTTTTTAGTGGAATCCGTTTGACTTTGAATCTGCAGTTGTTGAGTTTATTGTTATAAAGGCCATAGTAATACGGTAATACCTACAAATTCTGTAAAAAATTCAATGACAGATGGTCGGACAAACAGTGGAGCCTTAGGTTATAGTGTGGTATTGGCAACCTATGGATATATCGACAGTGAAAATATTAAATGTCATAAAGGACATTAAAGTCATGTCCTTTACGACATTTGATATTTTCACTGTCGATATGACCTTCACTAGAACGGCAATTACATATATTATCGTATATTCTGCGCTAGTGGGAAAGGGTTGAGATAAAATCTGAAATACCTCGGATAAAGGGCCCAGTAGGTTTCAAGTAGACGTACTGATGCTGAAAGCTTTATTTGAAGCGGGAATTCTGATACGTACTTAAGTATAAGTATAGATGTTACTAGCTTTTGACCTTTACTCGAGTGTATTTGAGTACAAAATGATAGCCTATCTCTTTTCTCCAATTTATCCAAATAAAGTAGCCTTTAACTTTGCCAGTAATATTTCTATTTTAAAAGCCTCTTTAAAATTGGTGCATTCATTCTTTAGGTATAAGCGTCAAAATTCAGTTTTTTAGCTTTATATAGCAGATAGACGAAGTACAATTATTCCGAGAATTGACTTCGGCTGTCATCGGAAACGAAAATTAAGCAAAGTCACACAATTACATGATAGAAGGGCACCTCTTGAGTTATTTAACTAAATAAGGGCCCTCGCTAAGTCGCGCGGGCGCACGGAGCGGTTGCACGCCTATAGAAAAATGCATGAGAGCGTCCGCTAACTCGCGCGGGTGCGGGAGCGGACTATTACTATTTGTTCGATAGCCGTGCACCCGCGCAACGTATCGGACGGTCTGAACAGGTAGGAGAAAATCGGAGAATATAATTGAAAATATTAAAGAATACATAACGTATATTATGTTCTTTACAGTCGATCCAGAAATTGCTTGACTACTTATATACCATATTACAAAGAGATATGGTTCAAATGTGGTCAACCAATTACTTGGTCAACTATACCGTCTATACAGTTTTTGTCACAACGAACATCTTTGACGCTCTCAATTTCTACGTGAACTGTTGGTTGCCGATACGCGCCGCAAGGGGCGCTGTTACATTTAGTTTATCAAAGTAAGAATATGAGAAGTTGACGCTAACGCGTTCATGACATTCATTGTGACAAAAACTTACACTAAAGGTACTGAATATATTATTTCAATTACATTAACCGCCGTCTCGTGTTTTTCTTGAGTCACAAAATATACTCGTAGTAATAGAAGCCTTCCATTCAAGGTTCGTTGACCTCACCCTGAACTTCACTTAATGGGCTCCCACAATGAGATGTCGGCAGAAATATTAATTCAACACGGAAATTGTTACAACCGCTAGCGTATTTGCAATCTTCGGTAACAGTGCGTGATTCGATGTTTCACCATGGTGCCAGAAAAGCCATTTCCGTGAATGGCGTAAATCTATTTCCGGAAACGTGACTATGATTTTGTAGGAAGTGTCAGGATTTGGAACAAATTATTCCACGAGTGTGTTAAATGTATTTTGCCAAAAATATTTTTTCGTTGAAGCTATTTTTTCTTTCTCATTTTTCTTATTCGAAATGTTCACTATTTGAAACACTATTTGATTTATTTTTCAACACGCTTGCTCGTATCGTGGATCTTATTACATCGCTTTGATGCTCATGATCAATATTAAACAAGAGTGTTCTTTTCATAGTACGAATCTTCTCGATTCGCATTAACTCAGTGGGTCTCTCTCCTACTGCGGCCCTAAGGTGACAGCCCAGGTTAAGTTTAACCCCTCCCTGCATCTCTGTCTAACTAGTGTCATAAGAAAGGGACGCAGATAGAGATAAACTAAACTTGGCCAGTCATGTTAGGGCCACTGGGCTAGATAGAAAGAGACGCACTGAGTTACGCAGCGAGTTAACGCGTATCGAGAAGATTCGTGCTAGGTGCACTGGTAACCCTACGGAGGTAACGGCAACCTTGAAGCGGACGGGTAGTAAATTCCAACATTCCCCACTGTTCTCTATTTCACTGTGCAACCACGGTCACGAAAGAATCCCTTGTAACTCCACGCCCGGCACGAGACAGTGGCGCCGCCTGGAGCGGCACAATTGCATTCTCCCGACACGCACGGCCTGTTTAATAACGCGAGTAACCCACCTGCGGGAATCTTGAGCATTTCTCGCGAAATACCGCAATCTTATGCTAACAGGCGAACGGCGCATTTATTTGTTTCCACTAGTACAAGTTTGTACAAACTGAGTGTTCAAAGGAATTTAAAAACATGTGTTAATTTTGACATATTCAGCTATGTGTTTGGTTGCCGTCGCTTTTATCGAAAGTGGGAGTTAATGACTGCTTTTTTACGTTAAGATAACATTCTGAAAGTCCAATATAAATGCCATTATCTTATTAATAACAAAAAATGTGCTCAAGAAAGAGGTTCGTATGTAGTAACCGCGATGAGTGCACAATAATGTTTTGTGACCTAGCAGTTATTTTGCTAACTTTTTTCCTTACGTCCTTGGTCTTCTATTTATAAGTCTTAGTAAGGAGGTTTCAAATTCAACTCAACATCTATTCCTCTGTGAAGTAAATATTGACTAAATGGAAAATGAGTTCAATAAACTTGCAAAGACAACAGCAGCTGTAAAGGAATCATTATTTAGTTTAATTTAAATGTGCATCTATTCTCGTTCTACGTAGACACTTGACAGGAGTTGCGGTTGAAACGCAGAAGAATTACCTTCCCGAATTTTACCTATGCTTTAGAGCCAACGGTTTCTCGACCGGTGATACAGTATCATTTCATGACCTCCTGTTTTTGTATGAACGAACATATCTGGACTGAATTATTGGTATAACATTAACAAACAACATTCGTAAACAAGATTACTAAAAACATCATTTCGAGTTTCTGCTGTCTCTCAGGGTAGTCAGGATTGTCCCTGTGACTAGTGTTATGTACTCCGAAGAGTTATGCGACCCATTTGTTTGAGGAATTGATTTTGTATCCGCATGTAGGAGTAAAGATGGCGGACTCAGTCGAGAACCAATAGGAAGCCGTTAACTGTGTCAAATTGACCTATACTCCATTAAACACTAGACACACACACATACACTGTGATACGCTCTTGAAACAAGCGCTAGTACGTTTAATAATAAAGACTTTAGTTAGTAACGACAGCCAGTTGCATTTTTTTAAACTAGCCATTAGAAATGCCCAAGAACTACAGATGTTGCTACAAGGCCACTGCTGGCTTCCAGAAAAGAATGCATTCTGATTTCATAATACTTGCTCCTCCAAACTGCAGAAATTTGAAATGCTGATTGAGCAACGAAGCCATTATTTTAAAACAGAAGGAGGTCGCGCATTCCGCGAGCTACGAACTGCTAAGGCAGCGCTTTTAAATTACCACACAATAAGAATAGTGTAGTGTTACTGTAATATACACTGTGCACATAGCACGAAGCTTCTCGAGACGTGTTAACTTGCTACGTACTCAGTTGCTCTTTTTCTAACTTGATCAGTAGGATAGAGACACACTGGGTTACGTACCGAGTTAAGGCGTATCGAGAAAGTACGCTAGGTGCACAGAATGGAAACTCGGTCGCGTCCTTGAAACGAGGTATCGTTGCGCTTCCATACGCTAGGGTTAGTATAGGTAGGTACATAAGATTTTGATGTTAGATAGGTATAGGTTAGATAATAACACATGATCTTAATGTTAGATATCAGTATGATAGCATAGTTGATGCAGAACATGGATTCCGAGGTGTTTTTGAGACGAAACCTAAAAACCAACACGAACTAAACTCAGTGCACCCGTGTAATTTGAACGCTGTGAGAACCGCGACTAAGCATAAACCACAGTCCATGAGATTCCGTGTAAACGCACGCTGTCTATGTGCGCGTGCGCCGCGCGACGCTAGTACGGAGTTTCCCCACTGTTCTTACCTACGCTGTGCTATTACTACATGTTATTAAGATGGTAATATCTGCAGCGTCTCCGTACCTTGTACTAGCGAAAAGCCATTGCAAGTGGCGCGCGAAGAATGTTGACACTAAACCTCAACGTTGCTGCGCCTTTAGAGCGTGTATTTTGAGGTACAGCCGCTTGGCAGAAGCGCTGCATTAGCAGACGTGTTCGCTTTAAAGCCGGATGCCGACGGGTGTAACGTGTAATGTACTGTAACACGTAAGTAGCGTTGCGATCGACACTATCGATACTATCGATAGTATTGCTTTTCTCTAGTATCGATACTATCGATAGTATTAAAAGTTTTTAACCAATATTATCGATAGTATCGATAGCATTGATAGTATTGGATTTTAATGACTATCGCTACTATCGATAATATTGAAATCCAATACTATTGATAGGCACCAATACTATCGATAGTATCGACACTATCGATACCTATCGATATTGTGACTATTTTTCGAGGTCAAACTATCGATAGTTCAGCAACGCTACACGTAAGGCAACGCAAAGTTTGTGTCTCACACAAAACACTACGATCTTTACTGTAACGCTCGTAGCGCCATCCACACACAAAATCTACGTTACCTTGTTACTACATTACACTCGTCCGTACCTGGCTTAAGGTGGATTCACAATCCGAAATTAGCATTGCAGCCGCAGTAAGATTGAGTTCACAATCAGCAAAGTGATAAAAACGCAAAATCGCGGTATGTCCTACTCCGATGGGGCGATCCTGCGTTATTGCGTTTTTATCAATCGTAACTTCTGATTGTGAACTGTTGTACTGCGACTGCAACGCTGCTTGGTCGCGAAACTGCAACTCGCTGTTACTTTACTCATGTTTGACATCATAGATTTGTATTAAAGCGTCTGGCAAGGAGGGCGTTTTGTAATGTAAGGGTTACTTAGAACTACCGTGTGTATTAAGAGGAGTGTGAACCCACCGCTCTCCATAAAAACGGCGATAACATTTTCCATCCTCTAAACCAGTAGTTCCCAAACTTATTTTTCTCGTGGACCACTTTCAAAATTTTACTGGTTTCGGTGGACCGCCTGCTGCTACATTTCTACCCCCAGCAAGTCTCCCGTGGACCCCTAGGGGTCCACCTGGACCACTTTGGGAATCACTGCTCTAAACCTTAACCTATAGCCATCATTTTTTTATATGTTGTCATTATACCCTAGAACTAGGTTTGTATGTTTCAATTTTTTAAATATTCCTTATAGTTTCAAAAATATTTACGCTTTTATGTTTCGTATGAAACTCCTAAAATGCAAATATTGTCAAATGTATGAAGAATATTTAAAAAATCAAAACATACAGACCTAGTTCTAAGCCATAATGACTACATACCAAAAAATTATTGCCATAGGTTAAGGTTTAGAGGGTGGAAAACGTTACCGCCGTTTGTATGGGGAGCGCTTTTTGGGGCTGGGTTCACACTCCTCTTAATGCAACATTTTGGTGGGGGTAGTGGAAATCGAGTTATACTGATGCCACGCCACCTTAAGATAACTTCACATAAGTGGTAGAGGTATAATTACTGTGCGTGTTTATGTATTGAGAAGAATACTTGAATATATTTTTTATATCCTTAAGAATAATAAATAAAAAACCAACTGGTTTCCAGCAGTAGACTATACTAAGGGTGGTAGTCATAGATCGTATTCAAGTTCCAGTTTTATACTGGATCAGGACTAAAACGGACTTTGAGGAATATCTATAACTACTACTCTTTATCCTCAATAGAAGCTAAATGACAGTGAACAGTGACTATTTTGTGAAACTTACTAAAAATTGTCCATCATATACCTAGTTAGGTGCCCGGTCCCCAGCGGCGGGGCGCGGCCGCGTGGAAGCACTCTGTACTAACCGCATAATAAGTGCATGTTATTCGCATTTTAAACTAGTCGTTTTAATTTTTTGGCTGACCGTCATTTTTCTTATCTCGACGACGACAAATAGTATTTTAAATGTGTTCCGGAGCGTGCTCCCGGGCGAAATGCCAGTTGTGAAACTTAATTTATGTAGGTACCTAGTGAAGGAAGTCACTGGAACCAGAATTGTTTCCACGGTCTCAAAATAAAAACTGTATTATAAATTGTTTTATCTACACATATATCATAAATGCTCTATAATGCGTTCAGATACCGTAAGCAATGACCAGCATTATAACAACCAATATTATTATGAGATTTTTTCTGATGTGTTTCTATATTTGCTCAAATTCATTTTTTATTACATTATTTTACCACACTCGTGTTTTAAGGCCTCTCATTATATAGCAGTTGCTTAAAATACTATTAAACTTTCGCGATTTTTACAAATATTTGTAACGCTATCGGGAATTTAACGCGATAGAAACATTGTTAATTTTTTCTCGACATTTCGGCCATGTTTCAACGGCCGTGGTCACGAGTAGACACCTCGTGACAACGTGGTATTTTGTGTTTATTGGTGTGTACTTGTGACTACAGCCGTGGAAACATGGCCGAAACGTGGAGGAAAATTAACAACGTTTTTATCGCGTTAAAGTCCCGATAAGGTTATAAAATCTGTATATGGCTTCAACAAAGTACAGCACGTGAAGAACAAAGGGTTTTTTTAAACACTAATCTGTTTATTCCTAAAAGTATAGTATAGTATGGCGGCAATGGTTTGGAGATTCTGTTACAGTCGCTAGTTCCTTCCCATCAGGCGACCCTAATTCTCGTTTGTCTCGCAATTCCATAACAAATGTTATAAATTATGGGTGGTAGGACCTTGTGCAAGGTCCGTTCGGATCGCTACCACCATCTTGCTCGAGAATCCTGCCCCTAAGCAGCAGTGCTTGCACTGTTGTGTTGCGGCGTGGAGATAAGAGCAAGACAGCCGGTGTAATTACTGGCACAAGAGGTATTCCATCTTAGCCCTCTAGGTTGGCAACGCATCTGCACTCTCTTTGTTGTTGCAGGTGTCTATAGGCGGTGGTTATCACTTACCATCAGGTGACCCACTTGCTTGTTTGCCTTCCTATTTCATAAAAAAGCCCTTTTAATTAACATGTTTTTTGCTCGTCTCTTTCGAGGCCAAACGTTACAATGGCAAATAAAAGCGATATATGTAACTTAAGCGGGTTAAGTGAGCGTTTACGATTAAGGGAGTAAATAGCTTGTCGGCACTAGGTACCCACAAATACTCCGGCTTGCACTCAGTTTGTTCAAAACTAGTAGCGAACTTATGAATCCAAGATTAATGGTCGACCTAGTTCCGTGCCGACGCACGATTAAAAGGTTTTGTTAAAATAAATGCGTTTCTCACCTCCATTTATCATTAAAGGCGATACTTTTATTCATATCAGACAGTGTTAAAGTTCAGCCAACAGTCGAAGTTGAGCCATTCCACTCGCCCGATATACCGCCCGAGTTTCCAAATATAAACCCTATTTACATCTTAATACGTCGTCGTCGCTCGCGGACGCGGCAATTTTCGGGTTTTACGCGCGATGTAAAAAGTTGCGCGGCGCCGGGAAAGGAGAGATTCATCAAAATTAGCTTCGAGGTCGTTCGCAGTGCTCTTACCACTCACCTTCTCGAAACGCGTTGCCTCGCTACGTAACTCAGTGCGTCTCTCGCCTACGGGGTTAGTTGGAACGAGACGCACTGAGTTACGTTGAGGGTTCGACCTCGGCCCGCAGGCCTGTACCATTACCACGAGTTTCTATCGAAAATTCATATTACGTTACTACAGTCGACAGTGGTTAATTACGCTCCCATTTGTCAGTGAAAGAGTTAGTCGATACAGTATTTTTCGATGACATGTGCCTGTGACTTGTGGTACAAATATCCTACGGCAACAGCTACAAAACTTTAGTCACTAGCGCTTGGTAATTTACCGTTGGACTTATACTCATAGTGATTTTTAGATCTCTAAGTGAGCACTAGAGGCGTTGTACAATTCCCCCTACAAATAGTTAACGCCGTTGCTAGCGAGTACGGCAACGGCTAAGTGCACTGTACTCATGGTAATGGTACTGCGCACCTAGCACGAACCTTTTCGACACGCGTTAACTCGCTACGTAACTCAGTGTAGCGTTGCTGAACTATCTATAGTTTGACTATCAATAGTTGACCTCGAAAAATAGTCACAATATCGATAGTATCGGTAGTATCGATAGTCATTAAAATCCAATACTATCGATACTATCGAAAAGCAATACTTACTGTCGATAGTAGCAATAGTACTGATGCCTATCGAAAGTATTGATTTTAAGGCCTATCGATATTGTGACTATTTTTCGAGGTCACGATACTGTCGACAATACTATCGATAGCTCGATATATTGGCGCAACGCTAACTCAGTGCGTCTCTTTCTTACTGGGTCAGTTGGAACGAGACTCACTTAGCGAGGTAATACGAGAATGTTCGGGCTCGGTCCGCAGGCACTGTAGGGCCCCAGCGCGCGCCGCTGATCAAAGCGACCCGACTCGCGCGCGCGCGCCGACCCGACACGCGTCCCACCGACCCGATACGCGCTCCCCGACCCGACACGCGCCCCGTAATTGCGTTGCGTAACTTAATTTAATATAATTTCTTTGCTTTGTATTAGCCGCCGGCCGGGCGGGTGATAACTCCGCTTCAAAGGACCTGCGCCGCCGGCTCACCCCGTGTATTTTGTATCAAGTTCATACACGCCTGTAATTATCGTGAAAGGCGTCTCGCGCATTTTGTTCTAAGTATCTCAAAGGGATTCAGCTCAATAAAGTTGCGAGTGGCCCTTGCAGGTTTCAAATATTTTATAACTTTAGCATTAGAAGACATTAGGTATTTTATGTTTTGTTTCCTCTACCTTTACTTTCGTAAAGTTATAATACTATTTTTAAATTAGCTACTGCGTTTCCCGATATCAGTAGTTACTGGTTATGGGCTCGACTAGGGTAGTACTGCATTCTGGCAGAATTACAGAACACCGGTGTGAAGTGGCAACTTGCGAATGCATTTCGTAAAGCGAGAGCGATCCGGAGGTCCACGCTGAGGGGTAAATTGAGGTCGGCGGTGGATCAGTGATTTTATAGTGTCGCTGATTGCTTTGGGCAGCGTGATCACTTACACTTAGGTGTGCCTGTTTTATTAGCTTCATAAAAACCTGTATATGATTTAAAGTAACGTTCAATAGAAATAGCCACTTTTATACAACATAGAAAAGCAAACGAGCAAGTGGGTCGCCTGATGGTAAGTGATCACCACCGCACACAGACAGCTACAACAACAAGGAGATTCTAGATGCGTTGCCAACCCAGAGGGCTAAGATGAAACACGTCTTGTGCCAGTAATTGCACCGGCTGTCTTGCTCTCCACGCAGGAATACAACAGTGCAAGCACTGCTGCTTTGCGGCAGGATTAGCGAGTAAGATGGTGGTCGCGATCCGGACGGACCTTGCACAAGGTCCTACCACTCGCAATGTTGTAAACAAACCATTTAGAATTATCACTGCGTTATCTACAACGAGTATGGTCCCACTACCGATTTATAAACTTTATCCTTGTTATTTTTCGTTTTAAGTCAAAACATCGATTAATTATGTCTAATTTCAATAAACACTTTCGTTGAAAATTTAAGGTTATGTGTCAAATGCCATTTTTGTTTATAACATCAACCATTTCTATGGAACCCGACTTTGCTTGCTTCCTCGGACATCAACATGACTTGAATTTCCTACCTGCGTGAGTAGCGAGCACTTTAGGAACTATTGGGTAAGCTCGGCCAGCAATCGAATAACGCGGGACATTCCTAATCCGATGTCAAGTATCCTCAAACAATATTAAAAGTAAATAGTTTAGCGGGCATGTGGGCTCAGGAATTACATATTTATCCGCGTACGGAATTCGTCCCTCCGTCCGGAACTGCGTGTAGCTGGGAGATGAGCGAAGCTTCCCGGTAATTGATATCCGCCGGATTCCGACCGCAGCCGGGAATTTGGCCGGACGGCTTATCCGGCGATCGATGGCCCTATTTATAGACTTATCGGCCTTCAAGATTACTTCAGAAGTATGAAAACTGCGTAACGTAAATGTAAGTCAAACGTTTCTACAGCCGGAACAGTCGGTTGGATAGGGAATACGCATCACTAAGTACATAGGATAAGCCTGGCTAATTGTTGTCTTTGAGTATTTAACCGAAAGAGATGGCAAGCCCTTTTACCACTTAACAATTTTTTCTACTAAGTTTAGCGGGGGGAGACGGGTCTAGTGTTGCCAGATGGCCGGGGAATCCGGGATTGTCCCGTGACCAGGAATTACACTTTATAGCCCCGGATTTCGAATTTACAACAATAACAACAAATGCTCTTTATTGATAAATTTCCCTTTGTAGTAACAACAGATAACATTGACTATCATCTATTCGAACTTGGTCGATGTTCACACGGTTCAAATAAGAATTGAAAGCTCTTTATTCGATTTAGGCTTATCAATAACTTTATGAAAGTCAATACATCGCAGCCCAGCGGGTCGGAAACAAGCTTCTCGGGCCAACAAACAACGGTATATCTTTTACAAAATTATTCCGTTAATACGACAAAGGCTACAAAATACAGGAACGGTAAGCAGAGTGCTCGGCCGGTTAGATAGAAATTAGAGAGCGTCAAAAGAAACTGGAATACATTCGATTCTATGCCAGTGTACAGTGAAGGAAATTGAAACACGTACCACCGTAGAACCTAGTCGAAGAGACATACGCATGACATTTGTATGACATAGCGTGGCGTTTAACGCGTCGCGTCATTGCGATAGGGTTCTAAGGTGGTACGTGAATATATTTCCCCTACTGTACATTATGAATACACAAGATATAGCACGATAGATGAGTGTTTGTCACACTGTTTTAAGCCGCAACCTTTCAGCTGATAAAATAAATAAACGTTTCAATTCCTCCACTGTTCATTATTCTTCGTTTAAGGCAGCGGTCTATCGTTTTAACAATTCTACTGTAAAACTACTCTAGAGTAAACTGTAAACCACGCCAGCTACGTTCACGGACATGCCGGACACGACATGTTGAACCAAGGATGTCGCTTTTGGTGGACATCCCGTAGAGAACATTATCATTATCACTACTAGTATCAGCAGGTCCTGTCAGGCCTTTTTCTATACGCTCAAGCCTAATCGGCCCTACACCGATCTACTTAGCGTTACTGGTATAAATAGTAGTCACCGAGCCACGCCCGCCCACGCCGCGCTTAAAGTTAATATTTAGACTCATAAACAAATAAGGGCAATAAACGCAAATAGCGACACGGTAAGGGTGGCTCCCCACCACTTTTATACAAGCTTAAATCAATCCTCGACATATAAAATACTCGGCAATCGCTAGCCTGTTTTCCACTAAACATAGCTACGTAACCACCGCAATGAAACATGCTTTTACATAAAAAATCCGCATTTAAATCTGTTCACTCGTTTCAGAGCTTTGATGCAGCAGACTCCTTTTTCGACAATTATTAAAAATGGACCTCCATTTTTAATAATTTCTTTTCTATTGTTCAAATAAGAATTGAAAGCTCTTTATTCGATTTAGGCTTATCAATAACTTTATGAAAGTCAATACATCGCAGCCCAGCGGGTCGGAAACAAGCTTCTCGGGCCAACAAACAACGGTATATCTTTTACAAAATTATTCCGTTAATACGACAAAGGCTACAAAATACAGGAACGGTAAGCAGAGTGCTCGGCCGGTTAGATAGAAATTAGAGAGCGTCAAAAGAAACTGAAATACATTCGATTCTATGCCAGTGTACAGTGAAGGAAATTGAAACACGTACCACCGTCGAACCTAGTCGAAGAGACATACGCATGACATTTGTATGACATAGCGTGGCGTTTAACGCGTCGCGTCATTGCGATAGGGTTCTAAGGTAGTACGTGAATATATTTCCCCTACTGTACATTATGAATACACAAGATATAGCACGATAGATGAGTGTTTGTCACACTGTTTTAAGCCGCAACCTTTCAGCTGATAAAATAAATAAACGTTTCAATTCCTCCACTGTTCATTATTCTTCGTTTAAGGCAGCGGTCTATCGTTTTAACAATTCTACTGTAAAACTACTCTAGAGTAAACTGTAAACCACGCCAGCTACGTTCACGGACATGCCGGACACGACATGTTGAACCAAGGATGTCGCTTTTGGTGGACATCCCGTAGAGAACATTATCATTATCACTACTAGTATCAGCAGGTCCTGTCAGGCCTTTTTCTATACGCTCAAGCCTAATCGGCCCTACACCGATCTACTTAGCGTTACTGGTATAAATAGAAGTCACCGAACCACGCCCGCCCACGCCGCGCTTAAAGTTAATATTTGGACTCATAAACAAATAAGGGCAATAAACGCAAATAGCGACACGGTAAGGGTGGCTCCCCACCACTTTTATACAAGCTTAAATCAATCCTCGACATATAAAATACTCGGCAATCGCTAGCCTGTTTTCCACTAAACATAGCTACGTAACCACCGCAATGAAACATGCTTTTACATAAAAAATCCGCATTTAAATCTGTTCACTCGTTTAAGAGCTTTGATGCAGCAGACTCCTTTTTCGACAATTATTAAAAATGGACCTCCATTTTTAATAATTGTCGAAAAGGGAGTCTGCAAGTGGGTCATCTGATGGAAAGTAATACCACCACCCATGGGAACTATACCCCAAAGGAATCGTTGACCCATAGCCGGCTTTTAGCCCCCCCCCCCCTCACTTGGGCCTACAAATCTCATCTCATCAAGTAAGACGTAGATTTGTGGGGAAAAAAATTGCTTATCCGTCCTTAGATATCAAACTGTCCTTGTGCCACATCCAAATCGGTTCAGCTGTTTAAGCGAAAGCCCGTGACAGACAGACTTTTACATTTATAGTAATATGGTATAGATTACCTAGTGTACTGGATGTTGCTAAAGAACATTTTGTGACTTGGCAATGTAGGTAATGACTACAATGTAATGATTTTGAAAATTGAAAGAACTCGTAAAAAGAAACACTGTATTTTCAGTTTTTTGTTTGCGATCAGTATTGGTTTAAACGTGATCTATAACAGTTTTAAACTTTCACGCCATTTGGTTTAAGGTGACATCTACCCAATTGATTCGCAGCGGTGTTACGTTAGACAATCGCACCAGGTGGAGAGCCACCGTTAAATTGGACGACGACCTTTGGCAATTACCTGCCGGCGTTACTTGTTCCGTTAAGCACTTGAGTTTAATTGAAATCTGTAAATCAACGTTTATTTTTATGACAGTCGGGTTTCACGTAACTGGTGCTATCGGGGCTCTTAATGGTTATGGTTCCATTATTGCTGAGATATTTTTTTTATCATCTAACTGCATAAATAAATAGATGAGCTGTATGGCGCATTGGCATAGTGCCTGCTTACTGTGCAAGAGGTCCCGGGTTCAAATCATGGTGTGGGCAAATATTTGTGTGACGAATACGAATGTTTGTACCCGAGTCATAGATGTTATTTGTATTTAAGTATAATTTTTTCTATATAAGTATGTATATCCGTTGTGTAGTATTCATAGCACAAGCGTTGCTTAGTTTGGGACTAGGTCAATTGGTGTAAATTGTCCCAAGATATTTATTCAATATATTTGTGTCTTTTCTACCAATAAGCAGAAGCATAATACTCGGTAATGTGTTTGTCCTATGGCACCCTCATAGTACAGAGGAGGTCTAAGAGATCAACTGTCCTTGACTCACTTCAGCTCACCAACTTAAGAGTAAGTTTTGGTTTCAAAAAAATTCTCGCACGCGACAGCGTGAACTTCTCAATGAGTATGGAAATAGTTGTTTGCGGATACTCTATATTTCCATAGTAAGTGAGAAATTAAGGCTAACGCGTTCGAAAAGTTTACGAGATTCTGACAAAATCTTACACTAACCTGTTAAGCGACAAACGAAGAAGAGAACAAAGTAACAATGGAAGTAAATACAAGCTAGCATGAGAAATAGTATATTACTTGTGTAAACCAAGAATCAAAAAACCCAATTTTTTTTTTCTTTACAAAGGGAGCCAAACGACCATGGAGACACTAGATGGTGTTCACCACTTTACCACTCATGGGAACTCGCAACTGAATCGTTGATTCGATGCAGGTCCTTTGAGTACCCTCCTGTAGGCCTTGGGTCTCTCTCTCACCCGAAACCCAGTAGCTACTACTTCCCACTCCAGTATTCTATGAGAGTGTGTACCCCGGTTGATTAAACCGACTACTAGTAACAGCCTGGCGTAGCTCGATTCCATGGACAAATGGGCAAAACTTATTTTAAAATATGGTAGCCCAATTAATTTTTTTTTTAACGTCTTATAGCTCTTTTGCATACCCAGCTCTTAGCACAAAGGCTGCTAAGTGAAGAACGCAATGAACCGGGCGACACGGGCATTAGTGTGTGCATTACGGATATAGGGGAGAGCCGGTGACCCGTGTCATGCTGCATCCGGATATGCAAGGTTACGGGACGGGTTTTAATACGGTAATCAATTAGCTGTCAAGTTTTTAGGTTATATTGTTGCATTCTCTTTGACAGTTTATTAGCGCTGATGAACAACAACAAATACTCTTTATTGATTCACACAAGTAAACAAAACAAAAGAACACACACAGGGAAGTTTTACATGGGATTCAACAGGCGGTCTTATCGCTAAACAGCGATCTCTTCCAAACAACCTTTGAACATTAAGTACCTATATTTATAAATGTAATTTTTGAATTTCTAACGATTACTCGTATACTTAGAAATGAAATCCGAGATCAGGGGTTTACAGATGACATTATCTGCTGTCTGAAGTGTTCGGGCATTGATCTGTCTTGTCCGAGAGATACATCAGGTGACAGCCTCCACACCACATCACGATGCTCCTGATCTGATCATAACATTCATCAGATGATGTCATCTGTAGACCTTTACTTTTGATCTCAGATCTTATTTCAAAGTTTAGAAACTTACCTCAAAACCTGTAAAGACCATAGATACACAAAACACAAATGTTCTTTCTTAAACATCTAAAATTTAGACACTCTAATTCGATATCGATAGATCCTTTTTTTTATAAGAACAACTCAGTTCGGAATCGTGTGCTCAGCCGTGGGAAACAGCAGCTGTATCATTACCAGCTCTAATGTAAATAAGTTCGATTAAAACAAAAGCATTCAAACAAATCGTTTTTGCGGCAAACTTTTTGGCAAACGCTCCAATAAGGGCGGGATCACGATCTAATGTTCTCGCTCGTTAAGCACGAATTAACCCGAACCCGCCCGAATGTAAACTCGCGAATTAGTGCTAACGATGCCGCGAACCCACTCAAGTAGAGCAGCATCGATGGCTCCATGTATCTACGCAATGTGTATGAGGATAGTTCTAATACTTCCAGAATAATGAAAGCCTATCGATACTGGAATAGAGCGTCTAGTGTAAGTTTTTGTAACAATAAACGCAACGAACGCGTTAGCGTTAACTTTTTAATTACAATGGAAGTAAAGACAGCGCCTCTAGCGGCGCGTATTTGCAACAAAATGTTTTCTTACAATTTAGAAAAAACGTTTTTTCTTGACAGAAAACTTACACTAAGGGATCTCCATGCTCAAATTTTACGCATGTAAACGACACTAACGACTCGCTCAAACGCTACTGTGAAAATAGGCTTCAGTAAAATAGCATATTGGAAAAGAAGTATTTAGGAAAATCTGCGAACGGGAATTTTGCTACGAGGAAATTACAATATTGGTAAAATGATCTAACCAGTCGTCTGTACACGGGTACAATTAAAATGTAATGCGCATAGGAACTTTCCGTAAATATTCTCTAAATTACAGTGGGAACAGTGTCAAAATCCGTTGCGTGATTTAGAAGGAGTACGCGGCCGAAGATATGAGGGCAGACAATGGATACCGAATTTGTCTTATACATACTATTTAATTATTTATTAAAGGTTCATTGTATAGTTTACGAAACAAATACAATTTGCGGACTCAACGCCACTATAACACAAAGAAAAGATGGTGGCCTATTCGTTTTATATACCAATCTATTCAAAACAGAATTATTACGCCCAAAAACGGTAAAAAGGAACGCGCAAAACAATAATCAAAACATGATCACGAAAACATTGGAGCAATATAATGTACGTTATCTTGTTAACCTTGTAATGGAAAGCGTTGAAGCCGGATATTAGGCAGACAGTGCGCGTAACGCCGAATTGGATACTCATGTTACTATAGATCTTTACTCAAAACTGAAAATCAAACTAAAGCTAACATACAAATAGCTAGATATAATGTAAGTAGCAATGAGCAGAGCTTGCTTCCTATTGCTCGCAGAACGCATGGTTGATTGGACTAAAGAGTTTTCCAGTATTGACCATGTACCGGTAGACCTAAGTAGGCAGACCCGTCATATGGTGGACCGACGACCTGGTTATGGTTGCAGGAACCCTAGTGCGAGAAGACCAGGACTGGTTGTTGTGACGATCTTTGTGTGAGGCCTATATCCAGAATACCTCGTTGACTTTCTTGCCGGTATCTTATCAAAGGTTTTTCCGACCCAGTGGCGAATTTTTATACGTTTATTAAGTGTTCCTGTAAACCTAATCTGACCAAAGATATTTTGAAATTGACTTTGAGTAGACGTTTTTCCGCTGAAATTATGATGATGATGATGAACTCAACTGTTGAAGTGATAAAAAGTAGGCAGACATTATAATTAGCCTAATGTTTTAATAAAATATTAAAGCTGCCCAACAATGATAATCGTAAGATTTGATTGGACTGTTTAGTTTAGTTTATTTATTTAGTCAAAATAAAATTACATTATAAATCACAAAGGGGAATAGAATAAGGCTTTAACCCACTCCTTTAGCTTAAACTTGTCTGGGTATTTTAAGTCTAATAATCTATATCAGGTAGACGAATTTACTAATACGAAAGTTTCAACAAATATGGATGAAAATCTGAAAAGTTTTTTACGATTTAAGTAAGGACTACTATTTTCTTCGACTATATCATGATATTAGAATCTGGAGTTTTATTTACAAACTCTATCTAAATTCTGCATCAAACTGGAGTCCCAAAACTTAAATAAAGATAGAAAATGGAACTCGGTCAAATATTAGACAGGCACTCCAACACGGTATCGGCAAATAGACAAACTGAATGTTTGCATGCAGGTGGGCCATATAGCGAAATGGTATGAATTGGTTTATATGCGAATGAAGGTTTGCTTTTAGAAGTGACAGGAAGTTACAGTTAAGGTGTTTGATTTAGAACAAAGAGATCGTAAATTCATTCATCATGAGAAAACACGAGCAAATCCAAGAGTGTTTTTGGTGTTTTGTAAATTTAATGTCAGTTTCCCAAATACCAGCAAAATAGGGATCATGACGCGAAATGTTTTTTAATCCTATTTAATATTTTGACAGCAAAATGTAAGGGTTTGATACTGACATCGTTTAAAACGTTCATCACGTTCACCTTTTACATTGTTATCTTATAAAATTGTCTCAAAAATATTTACATTCATACGTACTAACTACAGAGACAGTATGCAACGAATGCTATAATAATAAAAGTGCTAATGGCATGATAGACAATTTAAACCGTAGATCTATATAACAAACTGTTAACTAACACCAAACGTTGCTTCAAATTCATTGGTCCTTGATAAAAAAAAAGTAAAAAAATCTTCACTACCTATACGTTCTCAGCAACAGGAAATTCCGCAGCGAAACCTCACTTTACCGAACCACACAGCGGTATCATGGCAAAGATCGTTCACTGGCTATAAAAAACGCGTGAAAGGCTACAGATCATTACAGCACGTGCCCTTGAAAAGCTTCCTGCTGATACGTTTCAGGCGCGTGAGTAACGGCCGCGCGACCGGGACGCGATAGCCCTCATCGGTTACTACAGTCAATAAAGTATGGCGGAAGATTAACTCGCTGCATGGGTACAGAGTATGTAGACACAGAGGTTTTATCGCCTAGTTTTGAGCCGTACTATATTTCTAAGTAGACTCATAGCAAACGCTTAAGTGATAAGGCTTTGTACATAATTTTATCTCTTTTTGCATACATATTAGGATCTTTTCCGGTTTTTATAAAAAGTAAATTATGTAAGCTATTTTCGGATTCTAAAAATTTAATAATTTTGTAATTGTCTATAAATTCACTCATTCACCGAGAAAAAAACCTCGTTTTACTTCTAACCTCAGTATCAGTATTAGAGAGTGAACTATGTGTTCCATTTGCCACACACTAAAAATTATACCCGCCAGCCCTAAATGTGAAATTACTGGCGAGCAAGTAAAGTCGACGTTACATCTATTTTTGTACCTTATTTCAATGCAATAAAGTGTAAAAGCGAATACACATTTTTGCAGTCGACGAATTGGTACAGCTCGCGTGTTTAAGAGTGATATGGCGATACGCTAGCGGTGCCGAGTGATCCGTCGACTCACTGTGTGTTCATAAGCTGTGGCTGAAGCTTTATAAATTTTATAATCTCCCGCGATGGCACGGTGGTAAAGGGAAGGAAACTATGAATAAAGGCGCTTTTGAATTATCTCCGACGGAAACAATTTTCTTTCCTGCCGAGCTTGAGCGGTAAAATGCTATTCTTTTAAACCATAAAAGTTATATTGATGGCGTATGAATTTTTCAGTAAATAAAGGTGAACTACGACCTCCGGTCGCCTCGAAATAATTGCGATATAGTAGTGCACTAAGAACAGACTACTCTATTAATATCTTGGACGAAGTATCTGCTGTTTTTTGTTCGAAAACAAAGTTTGAAACCATCTGTAGTCAGTCGTCTATAAACATAGATTTTTTGATAGACTGCATAAGATGATGATTGGTTGATCTAAATAATTGAACAACATTTAAATTGAT
Organism: Ditula angustiorana; assembly: GCA_963691745.1. NCBI lineage: Eukaryota > Metazoa > Arthropoda > Insecta > Lepidoptera > Tortricidae > Ditula > Ditula angustiorana. The sequence goes on from OY829474.1 coordinate 233,284, forward strand.
TGGCATCGTTGTGTAGTCGGATGCAACTTTCTACTGACTAAGTGTCTGAATGATCTATGCTTGAAAGTGAATATAATTAACTTCAAAATGTACGTTAATATGCTCGCCTTTTACAAAATTACTCTTTATTTCAGCTACGTCTGTGTTGGTCGCCGTTTTTTGACTTTGTATTGCATCTTACACAGAGTCGAAAAATAATTAGAAGACATGCAGTAATTGCTCTAAATTCGTATGTAAGTAATATTTTCTGCAGATAAAAGAAATGAAAAGTAAAAAAAAAGAAACTTACTTAAGGAGATTCAATAACATAATTTTATTTATCACATTCTTCGCGCCGCTCTTGCAGCCGAGCGCAGATTGTGTTTATTTGAAGTAGTGTTAAGAATATCCACATAACCCTTGTAAGAGTAACTTGCACACGTATTTCTTCCAGTCCTTAATACCGGACTCGAATACAAATTTGGTGCCGAGCAGCTGTGAATTATAGCGGAGAAATCTGTTCAGCTTTGTTAAAAAAATCGTCGCCATCTGATTTTTAATTAAATTAATAAGAAAAATTGATAGCGACATTTCTTTTTAACACAATACACAATCATTCGTTTAAAAAGACTAGAAGGCTTCCAATTAGACGATTAAATTTGTTTAACTTTTTTGTTAATCTAGTTAGTATGAAAATTAAAAACCAAAAGGTAGAAATGCGCAGGCTTGTGAGTAAAATAATTAAGTTTTTTTTCCTTATCTTTACTTACTTAGCGACTTTAATCAAAACTGGACATTTCAGCTCCATTTAAAACAATATATATTAAAACAACTTGTTTTTGTTGTTCGATGAACAAAAAAACACAAAGACTCTTTGCATCGCTAGTTGGTTCGGACAAAATCAATTCTAACGATGCTACATTATGACAGCCAAACAAGAATAGGAATGTTTAAGAAGCTAAATTACGTCAGATTTAAATAAGACAAAGTATCGCCCTGTTCTGCTCACTCGAGCTAGCACGTTAGAGCAAGACAGGGCGCTGCCCCAACGCCGAGCTCGTCGTTGTAGCGTTTACAGAAGCACCTGGCTGTACATGCACCCTGCTTAAACAATGCTTGGAGCAGTCTGACACAAGGCATGTGCTAAATTTATACATACATAATACGTACATGGTTCATAATGGCTGCCAAAGCCGTCTGTACGCGTGCTTGAAACTTGTTTTAATTAAACCATATTCACTCTTACTTGTCTTAGGGCCTCCGCTACGTCGCGCGGGCGCACGAAGCGGGTGCACGGAGCGGGTGCACGCCTATCGAACAAATAGTATGAGCCCGCACCCACACGATTTAGCGGACGCTGTCATACTATTTTTCTATACGCGGAGGCCCTATTTGTTCGACAGGCGTGCACCCGCTCCATGCACCCGCGCGACGAAGCGGACGCTCTTAAGTGGTAAACAACATTCTGACCTAAAATTTCACTTCATGCCATGCCAATATTGTTCAAATAAAACACTCTAAGGCAACATAAGACATAAATCACCCCTTCATTAAATGTTCATGCGTCTTGATGTGTTTTATTCAACTGTAAAACAATGTTTAGATGACAAGAATTGAAATTTTTAAATTAAAATCTAGAATTACAAGTAATACAAGTATGAATGAACAAGTTTTCAATATCTGGAACCTGTTTCTCTAGACACATTATACTATCTGGTACATGCATAGTTGGTTCTAGATTCATTACCTCCAAAAACGGGTCACAAGTTCCTTTCATAATTTTATTCTGACGTTTTGTTAGTAATCATGGCTCTAGAGCCAAAATACCTAATAACTTCGACTGTTGAAGTATATATTTAGAAAAGCGGATTAGTAACTTTTAAATAGATTGCGCAAGGAGCGCGACTTATCGTGCTTACGGGATGATCGCGACGGAACTTGTTCGTCGGAAAGGTGTCCTTTATGCAAGTGACGGCTCCTTTAAAAGGTTTGTTGTTTGTTTCTATTTGCATGTTTTATTACTCGAAGTTGACCCGTGAAGCGCTTTATCGGTCGGCCATGCCAATAGCCACACGAACCAAAGCCTGACGGGTGTTGATTTACAGCCCCTCATCTATCGCGGTATCTAATCAGATCCGCGATTAGGCTGAAAGGGCTCTGCAGGCTCTATTGATTCTGAAGGCAGAGTGACGTCATTGCGGGCATCGCGATAGGATCTGTTAATTACCTCGGTTTGAAGCCCAGTTAGACAAGGAACATGTCGAAACGTAAGTGTATGCTTGAGGTGTATACTCGTAGAGCAAGGTTTGTTTGGAGGTTTTCTTCCGCAGATTTAAAAGCATATGAAATGACAAATTTTCTAAGAAATTTTTGGTTGAAATGAAACAATTTAAATGGTTTATATAATTAAAATAACAATAAACATGATACTGACAGTTCACATTGTTTTATTTCAATGTCTACATTTTGCGAAAACATAAAAAATTGATATGATTTGATGATTTATCTAGGAAACATGTATAAACTAAATACCTAGTTTTGCGCTTGTTTAGATCATTGAATATTTGTTATGTTACATAGATTTCAATATGTGTATCTTAAAAAGTCTATTAACATATAATAAGACTGGGATGTAATAAGATCGTTGTCATATATTTTTGGGAATGTTTAATGCCCCCATATTTTGACACCCGACTGTATGTGAATGCATTTCCTCAACTATATAATCAGCAAAATGGAGCCTGGATCTACCGTAGAACCATGTCTAATCACACATAAGTAAAAATAGTAAGTGACTTTTTACGATTTCATTTACAACATCACTTTGACATAGTTCCATGGTGGGTTAGGGATACATTTAACCGACAGTACATGTCTCCAGTCTTATTGCGAGTGTACCACCCTAGAACTGTCTCAATGACAGGGACATCTCACAAACTTGAGTGATGTGGCATTCAATACTTCACTTTATTGCACCAGGGTTTGGAGCGGTACGTATGTTCTCTACAGTACAAATAAAAGCTGACGAACCGTAATGAAAGAAAGAAAGAAAGAAAGAAAACAGTTTATTCGGTGCTAAGATGTACTACACAGGATTAAGAAAAAGTAATAAGTAAGTGATGATGAAAAGGAAGTATTTGAATACTCAAGTCAGTTATATCTATCGTGTTTTTAAAAACCTTGCTTACGCGTCATAAAAACAATTAAGCGTTAATGCTTCCAGCTTTCCCAAGGTGTCAAGTGGAGCACAAACACGCTGATTGCCCTCCTAATTTACAAGCCACGCCATAGCATTACAATAATGGACACTCTTCCATACCCCTGCCGGACACCCGCGTTGGACCAGCTCCAAGACAATTAGGTGACTGGAGTAAGCCTCGCTTATTTATGGACCTTCTGCCTCCATCCGAAGGGCATTAGGAACATCGACGGCAAGGAGAATTGTTAGCAAGTTATGACGTAAGTTGCTGTAGCTAAAAGCTGATGCGAAATGTTTGGTACGAATCCGCAGCTGGGGTTTATTGTGAATTTTGTTTTTTAACCTTTAACGCAAAAAGTTTGTTACTTAGAAGCCTAGGAGTGCCAACGAAGCATCGTAGTTCTTAAACGAATGGGTCGATTTAAAAACGTGAAATAGTAGCGTACTATTGCGTTTCGTACGGTGAATGAGATATCAGTACACCTAAGACCGGGGATCTTAAGACCACAAACAGATTCCCTTAGCTTCCCTATTGGCTCTCTTTTTCATCAAAATTAAAATTTTAATGTGTGTTCTTAGGAAAATTTTGTTGATTAGCGACCGTATCGATTATATTAAGTGAGAATGTATCAATTATTATTCCCACACGCCCTGTTTCAATAATTAACCTGAGAATCCGGAACGTATGTGGAGCCTCACATCTGCGCAGTTAATGCAATGTTAACTAACCCGTTCACGTGGCCGCGTACCTGTTTAGTCTCAGGCTGGTAAAGACCGAGACTTGACCTAGATCCAGTTGGCTGACTGAGATTGCAATATCCGAGGTGAGCAAATACGGGACGCACGGTTGAGGTGTGGAAGTGCTGTTGAAATGGTTTGAAGTTTAACTTCGAGTACAATTGTTAAAGCGTGATACCTCTCAATCAGACCATTAAATGCAGGTACAGAACCCGACAAGGGCGCGGAGCGTTTTTGCTTGCTTGGGATATTTACGCTGAATGGCGTGGGCTGTCTCAATATAAAAATTAAAATACACTTATATCAGCGTTACCGTATCACAAATAATAAGTCACCTCCGAATTTGCCTATAATCACCAGCACTGGTAACTGACATTTATCGGGGATATATAGCAAGGATAATTGTATGTGTGGAAATAAATAAATAAAAAATAAAATAAATAAATAAAATAAATTGTCCCTTTCGCGCTCTCTAAGGGGTTAGAGAAGAATATACTTTTTAAGTCCCCGGGAAAAGCATGCTAGGGCCCCAGTGTCCTTAATAGCCGGCGGGTAATTACAAACATGGAAAACCTTAGAATTTCTACAGTTCATATTTTAAGAGAAAAGTATTTCTATCTACATTTCCCCAACTCTTTTTGGTTTATAGGGCTTATTGTTCTCTTTATACGCAGACAGGTTTTATTGTTTTCGTCATTATTATAAACTACTAGCTGACCCGGCGAACTTTGTTCCGCCTTAGACGCCATAAATGAGCAGATTTTTGATTTTTTCTTTCATAAGAACCTTCTCCTGATAATAACGAACAGAACAAAAAAAGAATTACCGAAATCGGTCCAGCCGTTCAGGCGTGATTTCGTGACCAAGGGAAATAGGGATTCATTTTTATATATATAGATTTTCTAAATCTAGATTGTGTTGTCTCATATTATAAAAAGTATTATCGTCTTGTCGTTTTATTTTGAGGCGTTTGGTGAATGAGTTTTAGATGAACTTTGGAATATATCCTCGGGCCTGCACGGATTGAAAACCCCAACGCTACCACGGCACCACGTAAGTTAAACAGAACATTCTAGACCGAATTCACTTGACCTACATCCCAAAGCTCAGTTTGCGAACGCGTAATATCCGGGAGGATACAAACAACGGGTCGGAAGGTGTAAATGTATTGTTTCATTACATTTTATGGGTGTAAGTGGCGTTTGGGAGCTGAGTAGCGGCGTTACGACTTGAGTGGCGGAAGCTGCCAGTGACCCATCCGCAAACCCGTCATCTATTACAATAGTGTCGATTCAATTAAAATCATTCCCATTGTTAAAATGTTTTGCAACCACTTAAGGTTTTTTCATAAAATAGGAAGGCAAACGAACAAGATGACCACGGCCCATAGACACCCGTAATACCGAGAAGTTTACAGATGCGTTACCAACTAAGAGGGTTAAGATGGTATCCCTCTTGTGCCAGTAATTTTACCGGTTGTCTTGCTCTCCACGCCGGAACATAATAGTGGTATATTAATACAACATTTTAGTACCTTGTCGCTGTAAGTAATGTCATAAATTCAAGCAACTTTAATTTCATACGTTACTACGAGAAGGTTCATAAGTGTTTAGCTACTTTTGAGGCTGACTGTACGTAGTACAATTTATTTTAACATAGTAACGATTTTATTAGAAAAGAGATGGGCATTAAATTAACATAGAAGTGCAAAATAATTCTCAGCGTGACTCATGGCACTCAGAAGCAGTCTAAGAATACTTTGAACACTCTCCGAAAGTAGGCCTCTTTCCCCACGAAACTAATGAAGGCGTCATAACTTACGCGAAGAGTTTCGGTAACGGCAACGGTATGGAGCCAAGTGGCCGGACACGGGTTCGCACTCGGCCGGTTTACGAGACTCAGCACGTGCCTACTTCGTGATGTCGAGGTTTGTGCACAGAATAGTGTGTACAGTGAGACCAGTTTGAACCGCTATACTCTGGAGAACTCTTTCACACGTTACCGTACCAGTGCTGACATGCGTTTTGACCAATGGTTGACATTATCGTGTCCCATTTTCACCCGAGTACGGCAAAGCCAAAGAAGGGTTATGTTTTAGCAGCCTATGTACTATGTATGTTTTCTTCGTATGTTTACATTCAATGTCTTGAAGTTTTTTTGCGTGATGCGCGTACAAACATAAAGACAGACGAAAAGTAAAAAAAAAATGTTTTGGTTTCTAGTGCTCTTATAAAGTCCCTTCATATTTTTACTTCTTAAATATATTCTATTATTATAATATAATTTATTTAAGATTTTGAATCCATATTTGTTTGTAACAAATAAAAGGTTAATTAAATCCAAATAAATTAATAGCTATGTACAGAACAGATACAGTTTTATTATGTGTATAGATTATTTAAATCTAATACAAATGGACCGTTATACGTAAAAACTGGGTTACACAGCGAAGCGGCAATATTTCACTGCTTTTAAAATACACGACCCTTTCCGAGCAGGGCCTAAATAAATTTCCATTCAATTGAAACGTATCATTGTTTTTATTTGGCGGACTGTGCGCCGCCGGACCCTGCAGGGCAGTGGACCGGCGCGGAAACTTCAGCAGGCACTAAACTGCTACTTATTTGGGTTCCATAATCGACAATGAAACTATAAGAGTTCCTCCCTGTTGAAAAAGTATTTCATTTAATTTTTTATTTTATTTTGTTTCATTTAATTTGAGACAGGAATCCTAAAAACTGTGAATGCAGTTACTCGTATTAAACAAAAATAATAACGTCCTTTAAGTAAAACTAGCTTTGTATATTAAGCATTTAAGTGAGTTCCTCTTCACGTGCCACTGATTTTTTCCACCCTGTATATTAAGTTTATATTCCTGACTGTATAAACGTAATATCGTAGCGCTACGAGAATCCGTAGCCTCAAGGTCTACGACGTAGCACTGCTACGCATTTATCAACACACATTACTGATAACGTCTAGCCTTATCTTGTAGAATGTTGGAAATGTCGGGACCTAAAAAAAGTAACACGCTAAATCGCAAATTCAACAGTATTTCCTCGGAATTTAAAAATGGCGGCTCACTTTACTAAAAGATACCAGAACTCCAGTTATTCAATATACATTGAGGCCAAGATAAGATGAGCAGTTATGGACCTTGTCGCAGTAAATCAACCAAGTTATTACATGGACTGCAAATTTGCAATGACCTTTGCGTTTGCAATGACAACATTATATTAACGGGTAACATTTTCAAGGACAGCCATGACACGATATTGCAGTACTTCACAAGAAAAACTTTGTTACTACAAATTTACGGTTTTCGGATTTTTCCCTTTACTTGTGCTATAAGACATTGCTTCTTGCCAAATTTCATGATTTGAGGTCAACGAGAAGTACCCTATACGTTTTTATTTCCTTGCGAGTGTCATATTATGCGGCATAGATGGCCGGAACTTTTGATTGCGTAGTCATTTGGAATTACATTTTTTTACAGCTCCACAGGATTACAAACCTGAGTATTGGACATTAATTTCAACTTGATACCTCCACGCGTTCCGGAGAAAAAGAGTCTTGACTGACATACTGACAGACGGCCAACGAAGTGTCTATAAGAATTCCTTTTTGCCTTTAAGATACAGAACCCTAAATTAATATTCTTTTAGTAAAATGTGAAATTTGCGTGAATCTTTTAATGTGAAAGTGTGAAAAATAGAGTAAAACAAAAGTTGTCTCGCCTGTGGTCAAAAGTTAACTGCTTTGCGTACATAAAATGTATGTCTTATTTGAATAGGCCAAAACTAGGAAGGCTCCTATTTCCTATTTTGACTCGAATATGAAAATTAATTAATAAGTCTCATTTTGTTGTCAACAATCCACAAACTTTTGGGAGTGTGAGTTTTGCAAAATAAATATTTAGATATAGTTCAAGTAATATTTATCCCAATTCGTTTCCGAATCTTGAAGTGTCAAGGTCAGTTGAAACTCTCAGCGCGCGGGGGCCGGGCGGTCGGCTATCAATAAAAGTCAGTCAGCCGAGGGGAGACGCGTGTAGCTGGGCTTCAAAATATAGCGCAGAAATATAAGACTGACGATCGGAGTAAATTAAAGGCAAATTATCACGCGTGATTGAAAAATTGTGTGCTAGATAAAACAGTATTATTAAATAATGTGAAATTGCTAGTCGTCTGGTAAGAAAGGCTATTAAATGCGGGTGGTAGGACCTTGTGCAAGGTCCATCCGGATCACTACCACCATCTTGCTCGCTAATCCTGCCGCTAAGCAGCAGTGCTTGCACTGTTGTCTTCCGGCGTGGACAGCAAGACAGCCGGTGTAATTACTGGCACAAGAGGTATTCCATCTTAGCCCTGTGGGTTGGCAACGCATCTGCAATCTTCTTGGTGTTGCGGGTGTCTATAGGCGGTGGTGATCACTTACCATCAGGTGACCCACTTGCTTGTTTGCCTTCCTATTTCATAAAAAAAATTAAACGCTGTGTTTTACTGTGCGAAACCAAAACAGGGATGACATTCGAGTGTTTTTTTTTATGTCCTCAGGTACAGTCAAGGAATTTAATTCTCTACCCATTTCGTTGAAATGTCGTCTGACATTCGCAATGCATTAAGGTCGATATGACAAACTAACGTCATGCTCTATAGCTCTTATGGTGACAGTTTGCTGTTTACTATTGAACCTTAGGTGGGTTGGAAATTTATTTCCTTGACTGTACAACAGCTATAACAAGAACATTAACAAGGAAATAATGATTGCGAAAATAGCTGAAATGAGATTTATTATCATAAGCATAGAGCAAACCTGGACTAGGTTAAACGAAGCTATTAAATGTGTCTTAATATTTTATTGTTATTAAATAAAACAGCCTGTTCAAAATGTTTAAGTCTCATACACACACACACGTAACACTCACATTAAGTCAAAAAGTCAAAGTCAAAATATCACTACAATATTCAGATAGTACGCTCACCAGAAGCACTTATGAATGTCAAAAAATTACCACCTGTTCAGAAAAATCCTGTGACAAAAAGAGGATCATTTTTTCGACAAAATTTCAGTTTTTAAACATGTTAACAATCTAACACAGTAGGTAAGGACGCACTGTTTGGAGACAGACATTGCCAATACAAATCGGTATCATTTCCAAACATTCCCGTCTAAGATTAATCATTTATTTTAAATACGCCTGGGAAATTACGAATGCCAAAAATGCAGCAAAGAAATTCGGTAAGCAAATAACATTTATAATTCCCGTATTACTTGTGCGTCCAATAAAGACTATTTGTATTGTATTGTAAATAGCAGAGTTGCAGTAAAGCGGAGCAAACAAGTATATTCGATTACCGGAAAGAGCAGGGGATCTGTTTTACCGACAATCGGCGAAAGAGATTCAGTTGCCATGATCGCCGCAATAAATCAATTACTGGAAAACATGTGCGTCAGCTGGGAACAAGCTGAGCGCGTTTTTAGTGTAAAATATTATTATTACTATTATAAGCTCACGCCTGTTTCCCTTTGGAGTAGGCAGAGACCATAGAACGCCATATGCTCCAGTCCTGACACTTCTTTTACTTCCACTACACACTTTTCTCTCTTCATAACATGCTCGGCGGTTAAGGGTGCTGCTAGACTTGACTTTTCACTTGTTATGAGCATTGTAATGAATGTTACAGAGCTCGCAAAGCAAATAGGAAACAACGGTGCGCAACGTGTAAGAGTCTAAACGCGAAAGCTCGGTGTTCTGTTGTGTGAATGTCCAAGTCTATCAGTACCCTTAGGCTTACAGGAAGCACTTATGAATGTCAGGTTCGACTGATGAAAATATAAGAATTCGTTAAAAGAAGAGTTAGTGTGTTTGTGGTTTGTTTTTACGATTTTTATTTCTTACGAGCTTCACAAAAACGCTCTATTGCTCTTTTTTGTTTAGTAGAGCTAATTTAAGTGCCTTAACATAGTTTTTGAGATATGTAACGTTTAAAATATGTCGCAGATGGACAGAGCTTTGTTTTGCGTCGGGTGTTAAAAAAAACTAAAAAAAATCACTATAAGGGCGAATCCCTATTGTGGCGCATACTACGCACGCTCCATATAAAAACGTAGCTGTGCGTAACGTGCGACGCAACGGGGTTTCGCCCTATAAAACTTAAAATGAAAAAAATCTCAAAAAAGGCTCTTTTACACGTCTGAGTCTACGCTAGCGCTTCGAAAAAAATCCAAATCTTCTCTACTCCGACAAAATATGATGACATTTACTTTTGACACCTATATTGCAGGTAAGTATTTGTAAACCGATCTCCATTTCCTATTTCCAATTGATCGCCTGTGGCTTACCCCACGCCACGCGACGTGACGCGACGTGTTTTCGCGTGTAATGGAGACAAACAGGCCGGTTAGTGGCGCAGTCGCGGTAAACAACAATTAGCGGCGGTCACGGAACTCTCGGGCATCGGGGACACGCGACGGGTCACCGTTGCAGCGGGTTAGGTGACGATAGAGACAGTCCCTTAGCATGAACCTTCTCGGCACGCGTTAACTCGCTACGTAACTCAGTGTGTATCGTTCGAAATAGCCCAGTAGGAGAGAGACGCACAGAGTTACGTAGCGGGTTAACGCGTATCGAGAAGGTTTGTGCTCTCACAGTTAAAGGTTATGTTTTATAATTTGAACCTTGAAAGGGTTAGTAGCAGCGGCGGGTAGCAATAACAGTGGTCCACACGCAACGCAGCGAAAACAACGACAACTTAAAGCGCACACGCATCCAAACGCACCGACCTGCGTCAGAAAACATCCGCTGGTAGATCTCGTCGCAATCTGCCGGAGATAAAAGGTGCGTCAAAATAAAAATAAAAACAAGAAACATAATAAAAACCTAAGGCATAAAAGGTGGGAGAAAATAAAAAAGATAAGAAAGAAAGAGATAAATAAAAGCAGTTATCTAAGACTATTCAACATAATATAATAAACTTTTTTGGGTAAAGTTTGATAAAGTGTTTTTTTTTTAGAACTATAGGTTGTCAAACTAAAAAAACCTATTTAGGCCTGCCTTGTGGGTTAGTGCCAAAGACAGACAGATAAATCGAGGATTTACAACACTTTTTGTTGTTTGCCTAAATATTATCAGCAATTTGATGGTTTAGTCAACTGGCACCTCTAAATATTACGAAAATATCCATTTGAATGTAAATGGGGTCGATCATCTATTTTACACATAGTTTGGATGTCCCCGGCGTTACCAAAGTTGTCCCAAAACTGTGCTTCCAAAAACATATCTCACTGTTCAATAGATCAAACTTGTGTAGGATAGCAGCACATTCCCAAACTGCAATCGTTTGGAAAATTGCGGACGGATTATTCTGGGTAAACTAGTTGATTGCCCCAAATTATCTTTAAAATGACTAAAAATACCTAATCCAAGCTCTGATTACATCCCAAACTCGACGCGCAAATCAAAACACACCAAACCTTTTTGATTAAAACTTGTGTATCGGAATTGCTCCGCCATTTTTACTGCGAGCTGCGAGCGAGCATTTATCAAAACTCGGAAGATCTGTGGATGTTTACATATGGGGGTTCTCAAAGTTGGAACATTACGCCTAACGCCCCCTGGGGTGGCATTGTTTTGCTGGTAATTAGGGGTCGATTAGGGGTCGTTGAGGTGACGCTCTGGCGTCGCGCCAGATGTCTGCGACGGCCATTGGACACCGATCACGAGTAAAGCGACACTTCGATATGTAGCGGCTTAGTTCGGTACGCAAACTGCTTCCTGTTAGGTCGATTGACTGATATAATAATAACATTATTAGAAATAAATCGCCGCGAAAATATGTATAAATAGGTAGAGGTTAAAAAACTTAAGTCAATCCCCTTTTGCATTAGTAGTGTACAAAACTGATGTTGAACATACGTCATTTTTCGAATATGGAGCGTCAATTTGTTTATACGGACACACTATCTGCAAGATGGGTTTAACTTAAGTTTTTTACCTATAACCGACATTGCTTTCGATTTTGATGTTGAATTTTTAGGCATGATTCGAATACTTTCTTGCTGATAGCTATTGTCTTAGGAGGTTGTCAGATTAGAACAAATTACCTTGCGTCTCCATGAAATCAATTTCAGAATCAGAATCAGAGTCAATATATATTTGTATTGCAATATAATAATGTTCGAAACGAAGTCATCAGGAGGAAGACCGGCGTTATTGATATCGGAGAGCGAATAGCCCGACTGAAATGGCAATGGGTCGGGCACCTGATGAGATGTCAAGACGATAGATGGAGCCAAATCATTACAGAGTGGCGGTCCCGCAGTGGATGCAGAAAGCCCGGCAGACCAAGAGCGCGCTGGTCTGACGATATCCAGAAAGTCGTTGGCAAACAGTGGAATCGAGAGACTAGCACCAGAATGGCGAGAATTAGGGGAGGCCTATGCAATTGATATTAATGTTGCTCTGGTTTCGCGGATAAGCAAGGTAATTTGTTCAAAGTTGATATGGACCTCCCCATAGTAACGCTTCAATCTATTAATTATTCAGGAGATTTGTGTTTGTTGCCACGTTGCTTAAAGCGATTATCATCAGTACAGCAGTTAAGTGTCCACTCGCGCTTGAACAAACATAAAGCCTAAAGGCGGGCAACGGAACAGTGATTCTATTGCGATCGCCGGTTCCCATTAGCGACGGGAATCACTTTCCATCAGTTGACCCGGATGCTGGTTTTCCTCCTTACTCCATAAAAAAACCTTGGAGGATGCACTAAAACCGCCCTGAAGGCGTTGTCTGCGAGGGAGCCCGGGGAGTAAGCGGGCACCAGAGTACAGTGACTGCTTAATAATGACTTATGCTAAATAATATAAATTTCAATCTGGAATGCAAATCAAGTCTAATATACTCCGATCAACTATGTAAAGCCCTCTACAAATAAATACCCCACAATGCTATCTCTCCGTTCGCAAAGTAAAATTAATTCAAACTTAAATAACCAATATCAATTTATCCCGTCGCTTGTAATAAAATCGTCCATTGACGCGTCTGTCCTGCAGGGCTGTGGCGCCCCCTTCCCCCCGAATGAAACGCAAATATTGTTCCGTTCGTTGCTAATGTGATACGATACGTGTTAGGGCTGTCACCCCTTCACTAAACCGTTACGGGCATCGCTTAACATAAAAATATATGAGCCCAAGTTATTTATTCAAGTGTTGCAAAATTGGACGGTGGATGATTCTGTTTGAATATGGAATCGAGTAGGTTTGTACAACGGCCGTTTTAAATAACGCTCTCACAACATTGGGTCGGAGGTTTTTGTTATTTATGAATGAATTTCACAATTTGATATTCAAATGATGCTTAACATGCGTGTGGAAATCTGGTTGATAAATTTACACCATCTAATGGTGGTTGTAGATCGGTGAGCGGATCCGTTTTATTATCTATTTGCTCTACGACTCTGAAACGCTACAAACGCACATGTGGTTTCTAATCATTGCTGATATACAACCCTGTGTCGTTAAGTGTAGCCAAGCGATTATTCTGCAAATTATAACAAATATCAGAAAATTTCAAACTGATATCGAAAGTTTATTACCCAATGAGTAAAATTATACCAATAACTTTTTTAAATGACGAAGGATGTCATGTTCCGGCGGTTCCGGGACACCTAGCTGGTGGCAAGCACGACAGTGGAAGTGAAATTGAATCGGAGCCAGACCGTTTTGTTGCAGGAGTAATCCCATTTTTAATTTATAAGTAATAAATAAAATGCACCTAGGTTAGCCTCTAAGGTTTAAGTTATTATTGAGGTTTACAGAATATGTAACAATTCTTAATTTTTTGCAACTGTTTTTCAATATTTCGAGCCCTCTCCTCATGAGCCCGGTCTCATCTGCACGGGCAGACATCCCACCCGCAAACATGAGACCCGGAAAATCGTTAAAATAGTTTTACTTCAATGTTTACAAAATACACATAAATCCCGTACTTTCTACAGAAAATCACACATAAAGACATCAATTTCCGGTGCGCGGCAGCCCTATGGAGTGTTAAAAGGAACAGCTGTGGCGGGCGTTAGCAGGGATGTACCCAACGAGTTTATTGTGTCCCGATAGCCGAGAGACCGCGTCGTCAACCGTTACAGTGAGACTACATCGTAGGCGGCACGTTTACACGCCAAACTACGTTCCTTCTTGTGGCAGTAGGGCATGCCATCTTGGGTACTTGCTTGCAAGTCATTTTGTATGCTTGCTGTATTGGTTTGCAAACAGTTTACCCTATAAAAGAGCTACTTCTCTGTATTATCGGCCTGTCGACTGTTTAAGTTTCGATCATGTGACGTGTCTACTTGTGATCACGGATGTTGCAATTCGGTCGAAACGTCGAAATAAATAAACTATGTTATTATCTTATGATCGTGTTAAATCCCCAAAAAGTATGTATAAAAAATCGCTAAAGTTTAGAACAATTGATCAGCAAAATGTGCATTTAGAACCCCTGTACTAATGGCCCATTTATGCATTGGCAGCTATGCCCCTTTGTACGGATGTAATTGAAATACAGAATAAGTGAAACGTTTTAATTATTTTCCGTAGTTGGCTGACAATAGTAAATTCCTGTCGCATACCGAAAACGGTATCGGCTGCTGTAAACGTCGATTGAAAGTACGCTTTTCACCAGTTTACTGTTATAGGCATTGTTCTATGCATTTAAATTATTTTGCGTCGGACATAGTGCCGTTTTACTGCCATTAGCTGGCTAGTGCCTATAACTTTACGAGGATATTTTGCATAGACATAAAGTACAATAACCCCGATTATTTATTTGGGATACATACTATTTGGCATACTGGTAACTAACAATAAATGTTGCTTTAATTTTATGACCTTGATACTGGTTCCTAGTCAATTGTAACCTGAACTAAATAATCCCTTAAACGTCGAAGTTTAATCGAAATATATCAAGTTATCTGTGCACACATAGTTTAGACTTACCCCCATATTCATAAACGCTTCGTAAACGTTTATTAGTTAACATGTTTTATGTCTTTATCTGTCATTGTGCCGTTTACCCTCAATTAAAAGGGAGAAAACATTCGTTAGCCTAAAAAGATTGTTAACTTTTTATGAATAAGGGGGTTTTAGTCTAGCGTTATATCAGTTAAATAACGATTTCATTAATAAACTGATACAAGTTGTTACAAAACCGTTCCGCAAGTAAGTAGTAAGGGTACAATGTTTTTGATTTTGACCCATATTAAGAAATAAATATATCTCAATCTATCACACTAACTGCGTTGTCTCTATCAATTGATGATGCCAAGACGCGTTACGGGGTTGCACAACTTAATCTAACAAATCGACGCTATTATCGAAGACCTATCTGACATTGTGAGAACAATTGTGTTTCTTATACCGTTCGATTTAAAATTCAATTCTTCACAGCCTGGTGTAGCTTTCTGCAAAATTGTGATTTCGTCACATAGGATGTCTTTGAATATCGTTATCGAAAGAGATGTAGAATGTAGTTAGAAAACTCCGGTTGCTTATAAAACTCTCTTTTAACATCCAACGTTCGAGATCGGCTCAAAAGGAGCGCCCTTTAGCATGCAAAGCTCAAGATTTCCTATTACTTCACCGACAAACTATTCGCAGATTATTCGTTTCGCAGAAGGCAATTTTATTTGGGGAATTTGTAAAATAAACTTAACCTAACCTAAAGTACACGGTAGGTATCAAACATGTCCCAAAACATTTACGACTTATCATAAAATTTTATTCTGCGAAACAAAACTTCTGCAAATAGTTTGTCAGCGAAATAATAGGTACCCTACGCTCAGCTTGCCCATTAATAAGCGCCTTTCCGGGTGGTCGTACTCTCTGTGAAAACCTTCCGAGGTTGATAGCACAAGTTCACTTCAAAAAATGATGTTTAGAATCACTTACCGACAACATGTAGCGTGACGAAGAAGGACCTCACGGGCTGTGTGGACACCTGACACTCGTAGACCCCTGCGTCACGTTGCTGGGCCCACTTGATGTGAAGGGTCCAGTCGTCCGTCTGCGGCGAGTGGGTGGCCTGGAACCTCTGGTCCGAGGTGTACGTGTATCCTCCCACCGTCAGGATGTGCAGGTCGCGGTGGCGGATCCAGGACACCTGGAAAGAAAGAGACGGTTAGGAGGAATTTTGGAGGAAGTATCGCAAAGTAATAAGATCAACTCAGATCGTTGAATAAACCTTTATAATTTTTGAAATTTGCAACTGCGTTTCGTACAGCGAGATCTATAGGCCCGCGGGGGCTGGTTCTTAGCAGCTAATCAGCGATTCCCATGGGGGGCGGTGATCACTTCTCATTAGGTGACACGCATGCTTGTTTTCCTCCATTTACAAAAAAGCTTTTAATAATGCATTGTGGATGCTTAAATTCTTAGCTCATAGGTAGGTTCATTCTATAAGTATTCCTAAGCACTTAGATCATTACAAAATATTTAAAACGTTAACGAGAGTTTAAAACAATGTTTAGACTACTCGAGACCACGACCGCTGAAACATGGCCGAAACATCGAGCTAAATTAACAATGATTTTATTGCGTTAAAGTTCCGTTACGTTATCAATATGTGTGAAAATCGCGAAAGTTTTAAACAATTTATTGAAAAATTACAACTCGTTTGCAACGTCGGTGTTGCAGAAACGTTTATAGACCATTTACAAGATGTGGAATCCAATGAATGCTAGCAGTGAACGTAATCGCGACGGTGATAGAGCGACGCAGTATCTTAATTAATCGCTAAACGGCAGTAGTGAATGTGAGGCACGCTAGCTCACAGGTTCACACCAACCGCAGAAGGCATCACGAACATAATATATCCAACAGAGTGGTTTTGCGGGTGGTAGTTCCTTGTGTAAGGTCCGTCCGGATTGCTACTACCATCTCGGTCGCTAATCCTGCCGCTAAACAGCAGTGCTTGCACTGTTGTATTCCGGCGTGGAGAGCAAGAGAGTCGGTGTAATTACTGGCACAAGAGGTATTCCATCTTAGCCCCCTGGGTTGGCAACGCATCTGTAATCTCTTTAGTGTTGCAGGTGTCTATCGGCGGTGGTGATGACTTACCATCAGATGACCCACTTGCTTGTTCGCCTTCTTACTTCATAAAAAAAAAGAGTCGTAATACTGGCCATTGGGTTCCGAAACTGGTTTGGGTTTTGTCTCTAATAAATAGAGAGCGGATTTGAAGTAGCTAACTCTTTACAGTAAATGCTTAATGCAATAGTAGCTTATCCAATTAGTGTCTTGTTTGAAGTTAGGTTGGCCAATAGGAGTGTAGTGATCGCCGCTGTGACTGTATGGATTTAACGAATAGGAACAAATCGCCTTTCTACTCCGCGATACCAAGCAAATAAGAGTAGGGATGTAATTTGTACCATTTTGTTGACATAGATCTCAGCAAAGTAACGAATGAATCTCTAATTATTAGGATTTAGTTTCACGTCAAATAAGTGACATTTTCACTTGGGTATGTGATGGCTGAATAGTATGAGGTGCTCGGTTAGTGTGGGCCCGATTTCAATAGCTCGGAAGGCCGAGGGAAAATATAAACCGTAAAGTTTAGACGTGTTGTATTATTTCAGGGACCATATACATCCCTATCTAATTTCTTTGACCTATGGGGACCCTATACATCTCCTGTTCATTTTTAACTAGTGCCAGTTCGTTCGATATGTTTAAAGCTTGCTGTGCTATTTATTGTTATCTTTTTTGTGTACCTATGTGTGTATTTCATGTACTATTGTGATAATTATGTATATTGCACTGTAATCTGTTTTGAAAAGAGAAGAAAATAAAAATAACTGCTGAGTTTCTTGCGGCGTTTCTTCTCAGTAGTATCTTCAATTTTTCGAAGCGCTAGTAGATTCAGACATGTAAAAGAGCCTATATGGCCAACTTGCAAAATAAATTTTTCATTTTCATTTTCATTTTACTGAGGCACATTCGTCTGTAGACGTCCAGTCAAGCTAAACTTGAGCCACATTTGAATACTGTCTAAACTTTCCGCTTTGTTAACAAACATATTTCAATTGGCATTAATATTCCATTTTGTAACTGTCACTAACCTCTGAACTATTAACATAAATATTAATAACTTAAACTCAAAATCTAGGATCATGATCAAAGCCCGCCTGGACTGAAGAAAATGGATATAAGCGCTAGGAGACTGAATGACTAACCGCTCATCCTATTGTACTAGTACGGACGAACAACACAGTCAACAAACTGGAACGAATCTAGTTTTCCTTCCCCCCGCAACTGCCTGGCAAAACTTTAGGGTTGCGCTGCATTCGTTGACTGTCCAGTATCAGAATCTAAGTACCAACACTTTTGGCACCACGATCCTCTCCCATTCTGTTCACGTGACCGAACAACGGAGTCTCGACGTCTTAGTTACTTAGTAGTTAATTTCCTGGATTTTCATTGATATCTTTTTTAGCAATGCTTCCATAAATTGCCTGCCAGCGCTTGTACAAGACGAGCAACTTTACGCAACTGTATTGCCAACAGTTTTCGTGTACTTCCAACCCTTATACGCCATTGCGATGCAAATCACTCTGGGAACCCTGTAGACAGCCTTATTGCTGCTTGCTCGCAATAATTTCACATTTTATATTTTCTCTTGTAAAATAAAAAGACGGCTTTAACAGGGTCCCTTCCCGTCGAGGCTTATTGTGACCTTCAACTAAGCCCAGGCTCCTGTCCCTTGTCCTTTGATGACTTTGCGGTGGCGAGGCCTGTTTAGAACGCTGAATATTTTAAACTGACTCCTAATAACATTTTAGTATCCAAACCTAGTTAAAACGAGGCTTTTATTATGAGAAAGTTTATGTTCGTTTGAATTTAAATATTATGATTCATAATGAAATGAAATTATTTTTATTTGCGTAACATTATGTCACATAACGGAATATTAGCTATTTAATAATGTTCTTTATCTTTACATAGTGTAAAATAAAGTCGCTATTCATTCCTGTCCGTCTTAAATCCTTATAGCGCATGTTCGGCCGCCTTTTCCTTCTAAACCACGCAACGGATTTTCCGGATTTTTTGATACGATTTTCACTGTCATTTAGGGATTTTTATGTATATGTATAACTAGCGGACGCGCGCGACTTCGTTCACGTAAAATAAGTAGCCTATGTCCGTCAGGAATAGTGTAGCTTTCCATGTGTGAAAGAATTTTTGAAATCGGTTCAGTAGTTCCAGAGATTACCCCCTACATACAAAAAAACTAACAAAAAAACAAACTAACAAACAAACAAAGTTTTTCTCTTTATTATATTAGTGTAGATATCCTGATTCTACCCGTGTGAACCCGTGATGGGTCTCTCGTGTTAAATATATACTGTATACTAACAAACTGGAACAAATTACCTTGCTACTCCGCTTCTTTCTTTCTTTCTTTCTTTCTATATATTCAAATATATATGTCGCACCGACGCAGATATCTTGCACGAGTACAGCACTGCTTTCGCGGAGTAGCAAGGTAATTTATTCCAGTTTGTTGAAATGGACCTCCGCAAAGTAACGCCTGAATCTATTAATATCTTACGTTTAACTTAACCTAAAATTAATATGTTACTTTTACCTCAACGCTAAACAATTTGGTCTTCCAATACTCTTTTACTTTATAAAAGCATTTAATAAGTAAGTTGTATGTACGTGTTACCTACGATACGCCAATGAAACTTAACCGTACCATGCGTTCCTCTATTCCACTTGAACTATATTCATTTGAATGAACTCACACAGCACGAAGCAGAGAAACTCCCGAACATTCCTCTGAAGTTAAACTGGGAATTTTCTATATTTGAAAATTGGAAATGCACATTGTGTGCACGTGGAATACCGTTAATAAAAACGGAACGGAACTTATTCGGACTCCGATGGAAGTATTTCATGGAGTCTTCACAGTTTGCGAGGCGAGGCTGCCTCACTCAGTTGAGATTGGAATTAGAAATGAGTTAACTGTTTGGAATATGAATAAACTATAAAGTAATCTTTTTCAGCATCAGTGCATACCTCTGATTTTTTAGCATTTCTTATATTTGTAAAAAATGCGACTTAGAAAAAAAACTAGTGTTTTGCATTTCATTCGGGTGTATGTTATAAGCTTATAGTAGGTATATAGTATTATTTTCTCCACGAAATCGAGTTCTTTTTTTAAGTTTTCAAAATCTTTGAAGACGTAAACTAATATGATACAGTAAGAGTACTTAGATACTTAACTATTTATAATTTTTCCGTTTTATTTTACAGCCGGAATAGTCCAGTGTGCGGCAAGTTTTTCTGCTTCGAACTCATCTAGGGGCAAACATTTATTACCTAAGCACGTAAGTATTTATTTTCCTTGTCTAGTTTAAAATCCGTAACAAAAGTAGAAATTCTATAGCAAGATCCTGGATGGTTTTAAATTTTTGGACCAGATTGGATACGTTTTTTTATACAACATAGAAGGCAAATGAGCAAATGGGTCCCCTGATCGTAAGTGATCACCACCGCCCATAAACACCCGCAACACCAAGGGGATTGCAGATGCGTTGCCCACAAGGCTAAGATGAAATACCTCTTGTGCCAGTAATTGCACCGGCTGTCTGTCTGTAGCGGAAAACCTATAATTCTCAACGCATAATTATATCCATTGAAAAAGTAAATTCAAGTGCTTCATCTGTCCTCTGCAATATGGGACGCAAATCAATAGAGCAATTTCCCAGTACAGTTCTTGAATCGAGAAAGCCGAATGTAAATCCTCAAGGGCCCAGCGCAATAAGAAATTATCTGTATTTATATAGGGGTAAAGTCGACTGTCGGGTGATTGATTGCTTCCTTCAGGGCGAACAGGAATGTATTGACGACAAAAATATTTTATGAAGGCTGTTTGTGGAGGGGAGGGATTGAGTGACTTTTATAACATAGAGTTTTTTTTAAATTAATCTTGAGGGCGTGTGTATGCGCGTCACCTGGTGGGTTGTGATAGTCGCTCATAGAAACCAGTGACCCCAAAAGAACCGCTCATCCGTTCCTACCTTATAGGTCCCCCCTCGTGGGACTCAGGATCTCTTACTCACCTTATTGGTACTCCAACTAGCTACTAGCTACAGTGTGGTTCTACCACTATAAAGTTATAAAAAACTGGCCAAGTGCGAGTCGGGCTAGCAGACATAGGGTTCCGTACCATCATACGTCGAACACAACAGTCGGTTGAATTAACGAGAAAGATAGTGATAGCGATCCGGACGGACCTTGACAAGGACCACCAGAAAGATCATTTCATCACAATGGCAAAGTCACGTCCATCGCAAAGCAAATCAAGAGCCGTGGGTGGGAAGTCGTGTCGGTGAAGTGTCGCCTGCACTCCGGGAGACCATCGTCTGTAAGTGACAAACACTGTTTTCAAACGCAACGGGTGGTGTTTGTTACGGATAGTAGTGAGAAAAGGTTTGACATGGATCAAGCAATAACAGATCCTGTGCTAATGTCACAAAGGCCTTAACATGTAAAACATTATCGTATGGCGCTGCAGTGTCCCTCAAAAATCACTCCACTAATTTCATTTTTCTGCAATTAGTAGACATTGAAATTAAATGACTTTCCCTCCCTCCTCCTCCTTGAGATCCCTAAAAGGGATAAGTCCACCTTACATATGTTACTTATTTTCTTGCATTTTTATGTGCAATACATACATACGTACTTTAACGGCACTGTCGTATGT
Source organism: Ditula angustiorana (assembly GCA_963691745.1). Lineage (NCBI taxonomy): Eukaryota > Metazoa > Arthropoda > Insecta > Lepidoptera > Tortricidae > Ditula > Ditula angustiorana. The sequence goes on from OY829474.1 coordinate 254,964, forward strand.
TTATGCGCTGAGTGCAGGTGAAGGCTGAAAATCAGCGCGTGAGTGTGTCTGTTGCCACTCGAGCTTTTTCCTCTTTTTTCGTCTAAGTCTAAGTATCTCCAAATCCAGAATCTATCAATTATATAACGGTTTATTTCTTTTTGTAGTGGTAACGTGGCGAAACGGGCAATACGCAAGGCACTGAATGCTTAGGATGCAGGTTCGTGTCCTGCCAATACCCTACTAATTTTTCTTTGTATTGTCATGAAGCATTTCGGTTTATTTATATTGCTTATATTGTAACTAATCTAATTGCCGACGTTTCGAGTCCTTTCCAGGTCTCAAGTTCACGCGCAGTTTTATCACTCTCTTAGCTATCAGCTCTGCCCAGCTCGGCATTCGTCTCCGAAACGTTGTTTGCCTTCCATTCCCTACAATTTTAATTAAAGAAAACGTGGCTGGTCCAGGATTTTATTTACAATGCCTTTGTGGCGAGTTTCGGAATAAATTAAAGTAAATAAGAACTCGAAAATGACTGGCGAAAAGAATGCTTTATCGTGAGAAAATATTTTTTTCATTTAAATACCGACCAAGTAAAGCGCCTTAGATTTACTCAGGTTTTAGAGCTTCGTTTTTAATTTAGTTCAAGTCGTGTTTCATAGTTTACTTTCTAAATAATTTCAAGATCAGAGTCGAGAGATACCTCACAAATACACTCCACCCATAAGGCGCTTAAGAGAGAGGGATCGTAAAACTTAATTTGTTGATAAAGATGTGCGAGTCAGATTCGCGCAATGTGGGGTTCTGTAGTTGCCTGATTACTCGTAAACTTGTAAAGCCTTCTGGAAGTTTCCTTTTAATTAATTTATAATATGTTTTATACAAATATTCATGCCAAATTACAGCTTTTTACTACTAAGCGCCTCTGAGCCAAGCTGCGGACAGACGGACGTCCGAACAAGGCGAAATAATAAGAGTTCCTTGTTAAGACTGTGGAACCTTAAAATCACTCGTTCCTACTAGGAAAGAAAAAGAGCTGCCAAATTCCTTTAAAATCTGTCATATTTTGACACATCTCAAACGTCAGATGAATCCCGACGAGCGTCAGAATAAGGGGCCTGGGCGGGCGCAGCGGCTGCAACTGCAGAGCAGCTTAAGTGGCGCAAATATGCTACCCTCGTTGAAGGCTACATGGTTGCGCCTGGTAGACACCCGCGAGCTGTGGGGGCCAGGAGCACGAGAGTCCTACAAAGAGTTGTCAACAACAATCGAGATTACAGGTGACCAAAAGGCTGGCTGCTATTTTGGGCAGCGGCTGAGTATAACTGTCTATCGAGGCAATGCTGCCAGCCTATTTATTGGACAGCATGAGCTGCGACGGCGATTGAGGTAAGATTTATTTATGTATTCCTAATTTATTAGTATTTAGTTTAGTTTTGTAATTACCCTATATTGTGTAACTATAGACCCGCTTGGCTTCGCGCGGGAACATTTAGGATGTAATGTATAGTCGACCAAGAAATTGCTTGACCACTTTTCGACCGTATTACAAAAGGATAAGGTTCAAAAGTGGTCAAGCAATTACTTGGTCGACTATAATTTTTCTTTTATACAACATAGGATGGCAAACGAGCAAGTGGGTCACCGGATGGTAAGTGATCACCACCGCTCATAGACACCCGCAACACCAAAAGTTTTGCAGATGTGTTGCCAACCAAGAGGGCTGTCTTGCTCACCACACCGGAACACAACAGTGCAAGCAATGCTGCTCAGTGGCAGGATTAGCGAACAACGTTCCGTAAAAAGTCCCGTACCGTAATCCATTGAGTGCTTTAGAAGAAGTAAGTGCCCGAAGATATAAGGACGGACAGAAACGTATATTGATTTCGTTTAATACTATATAAAGAAACGATTATAGTTAATTACTTACCGTATAAAAATTATACAGTCTATTTACCAAGAACCATGTATAGTAGAGGAAATATATTCACGTACCACCTTAGAACCCTATCGCAATGATGCGACGCGTTAAACGCCAGGCTATGTCATACTAATGTCTCTTCGACTAGGTTCTACGGTGGTACGTGTTTCAATTTCCTTGACTGAAGGTCTTAAATTCAATAAGAACCAACAGCATTCACGGCAGGATTTCTAAGACTTTGATAGTGGTTCGTCAGTTCGAAAAGGTAAAGAAACCCTCATATACAGGCAGTTTACTATGTACAGAGAACATAACCGAACGTTTTCCCGCCCTCCGGAGCTTACGAAGCCCTCCATTTTAATTCCGCTTCGTAGGGCTGTTGACTTTTATTCAAATTCGATTTCACGCGGCCGTTGTGTTAGGATAATGGGATAGTGGCTCTGTTTGCCTTCGTTTAATGGTCTTACACCTATCCATGGCTAAATCTACGGTAAACGGCTCGAGGGAAACTGTAAGCGATATTGGATAATTGAGGGTTTGTTAAGGGTTCGGATGGAAGAATTGCGAGGACCCGCCTGTAGTTATCCAGTAGTTATAGATTGTTCTCAAAAGTTTACCCTGCTTTACTGCGAATGTACTGCGGGTGGTAGGACCTTGTGCAAGGTCCGTCCGGATGGTAACCACCATCTTGCTCGTTAATCCTGCCGCCAAGCAGTGCTTGCACTGTTGTGTTCCGGCATGGAGAGCAAGACAGCCGGTGCAATTACTGGCACAAGAGGTATTCTATCTTAGCCCTCTAGATTGGCAACGCATCTGCAATCTCCTTGGTGTTGCGGGTGTCTATAGGCGGTGGTGATCACTTACCATCAGGTGACCCACTTGCTTGATTGCCTTCCTATTTTATAAAAAAAAACAGCAGCGTACTCAAGTCAAGATCGGATTTGACATTTTATTTCTATAGGAATCAAACGTCAAATGCAAACTTGAGCACGCAGTCGTACATACTTGAGAAATCTAGAACTACAATCTTAGGTAAAGGCGGATTCAGTCTTCGAGTCCGGATTCGGTCAGGACAGGCTCATCAATGAAGTAGAAAAATTATCATTGGTCGACCTAGACCCAGCCCAGAGGGCGGGGTCATGGCCCTCATGAACCCATGTATCCGCCGTGCGTGACCTTAGAACGAATAGCAAACATGTTTTGTCCTAAAAAAATCTTATATTTTCGCGACTTGTTGACATTGAAATAAAATAATTAAAATGGTTTATATCGTGTGTACTGTAATGAATCTAATTCCCGACGTTTCCAGCCTTAACCTAAAACATAAATACCTTAAACTAAAATACCTTAGACCTAAAGCTATCGGGTGACGCCACGCTCAATATGACCTTCACGATGAAATATAATTTTGGTGCGAAATAATCTTCGCTCAACGTAGTCTGATAAACTGATTAGCGAATATTCTGGATTGTTCCTATCCGGTGTTTGTTACCAATTAGCTAGATTATAATACGTATTGTGTCCTAGATAACTATTATTCAGAATTTATTAACTCTGCAACATCAGAGTAAACAACTTGTAATGAGATTGTGTCTATCGATATTTGTTCCGGTGTTTACATTGCGATGTTATTGTGGGTAGAGAATGAAGGTAAATTAAAGCCCGCGCAAATATAAACTTGAGGTAAGTTATTTATTTTATTCCATAAGTTTTTTGCTCAAATGTTCAATAATAGCTCCGTGTAAATATTAATAATTATATAAAGACCGCGACTCGATTAGTTGCTCAGCTCATTTTTTCCACTACCCCAGTAAAAAACAGACATATTGAGCGCTAAGGGAGGAATGGTAACCGTGCTAGCCGCTCTACGGAAGAGGAAAAGATACTGCTGTTCTTTATAAGTAATAATGTTATGAAGATGGAGGTATTATAATTTTGAAAGTCTTTATATGTATGTCTTTTCTTTCTGCAGGATTGTCGCTCCAGATTTAATGAACCAATTTCAACGTAGTCTGTTTTGGTAATAATTCATTTCCATATCTGTGTCATAATTCTTCTTTGCAACGACATAACCTAACCACTGAACGCATCTTACAATCTCAAAAAGATTTCATTCAATAAACAATAAGCTAAAACGAACATTCATATTCACCCGGCGTTCACAATTGCCGCGAAACCGCTGCATTTGTATTTGTATCGATGGCGGCGTCTGATTGGTCGGCGAGCTTGTAGACTCCCGGGACCTCGCGCGAAGTGCGCCCCGTGTCGATACCGATAATAACATAGCGACGTACTATATTGAGAAGCGACTGTGAAATTTGTTAGATGCATTTAGAATTATGACTTTACTAGTTATGAATTTACAATTGTCTGTACATTAAAGACTACTATTTAATCCCTTCTTGGTGTCCAGTATCCTCACTTTGAAATAAAGAATAAGAATAAGAGTTTTTATTTTCATAAAATAAGTACAATATCAAATATACTGTTAGTATTCAGATATGAAACCTATTCTGAAATGAGTATAAATTTACAAATGTATTTGAAGTTTCGTAAGCAATCTTTAAAACAATTCTAAATTTTAAATCGGTGGTATTTTTTTTATACAACATAGGAAGGCAAACGAGCAATTGCGTCACCTGATGGTAAGTGACCATAGACACTCGCAACACTAAAGTGATTGCAGATGCGTTGCCAATCCAGAGGGCTAAGATGGAATACCTCTTGTGCCAGAAAATGCATCGGCTGTCTTGCTCTCCACGCCGGAACACAACAGTGCAAGCACTGCTGCTTAGAGACAGGGTTAACGAGCAAGATGGTGGTAGCGATCCGGACGGATCTTGCACAATTACTAGGTAGCTTCTGAATTTTTTTTGCAGATGGACGCATGGACAGAGTCGCAACATAAGTCCTTTTTTAGCTGTATGATACTAAACTCTATAAAGCACAGAATTACGAGTTAAAAAAAAGGTTTATTTTAATTATTTATTATTATAGTGGCCATGGTAATACACTCTTTGTGTGAAAATTTCACGTAACTACCTGTTACGGTTCGAAACATATATAATCTGAGACAGACGGACAGCGCTTGGTAATAGGGTCTCGATGGCACCTTTTGGATACGGAACCCATAAACAAATCTGGTGTTATTAAGACACCTTTTGACCCAGACTAATTACTTTTAATGATTTCCTTTTTAATTAATATCAAGAGAACAACCTTTTCGTATGTGCGTTATTCACTGAAAATGTAGAAAACATTAAACTGAAAGCTAGTATTTGTGAAACTAGAGAGATTTCACATCATGAAATAGGAACATTTCAATATTCAAGCTTAGCATGTATTTAATACAGCCGGCATCGCCTGTCCGCTTCAAGAAATGTAAATAGTGGATTCGCTTTATATGTTAAGTGTATCTGATACATAATCCCCTATATTTCAACGTGCACTATCTCGTTGCTTTAAGGTTTGCTTTGCACTAATTTCGTGAGGCTTTCATTTCGCGTTTTGTAAAGCAATGAGGTTCATTTCGTGCTGAGTATTATGTGGCATTATATAGTTCGGAGTATCAAAAGTGAATGCGCTCGCGTCTGTATAATAGTGTAAGATCCCACCGTAAAATTCTGCATGTATCTGTTACTTGATCGAAGTTACTGCGGCGTTGTATACGTGAGATACGACGCCGCAGGGTTGGCTATCAAAATCTTGCCCTTAGTAATTTTAGCATAATTATTTTTGATACCTTTTTTATTGCTCTCATTTGTTTGAAAAATAAAATAAGTGCCACAGAAAAGAAACCGATCGCAATAACTGGGAAAAAAACAGGATGCCACTTCTTAGTCTGCCGCAACTCTTGGGTTGCCATTATCGTATCGACTTTAATTTTACGTAAATTGAAGCTATTGTCTTCCCCAAACTGTGAAATACAAATCCTGTGCCTGCAAATAAATTTAAATCAAAAATAGTTATAGTAAAGATACCTGCAGTAAGATTTTGCTAAGCAACGATACGACGGCTACGATGTTGTTTGACCCCATGTCAAATGTGTGTCATGTTATTTAAATCACATTTCGATGAAATATGCACGTGCAGAATTTTACGGTGGGATTTTAGACTATAACTTTGCTGCTCACCAGATGCAAAATCAGCTACATTCTCGTCGAGTTTGCTTTTTTTTCGAATGGATTTGTGCTGCTAGCCTTAGACGGCTTTGACAGCTCAGCAAGTGTCAAAACAAATGAATTACCTAAGTGCATTATAATATATTCAAAGGTTTCACGCTCCGTTCATTTTTAGTGCAATTAAGAGCTATTCATTACACACTTGCTAGGTTTAATTTTGTACAGCCATATAACAATAAAACAGAAACAATATTTCACGATCTGCTTTTATTTAGAACTTTCAACTCGAGAGCAAATTAGAGCATTCCATTCAACGATGCGCAAACAACGCAATTATCTAGATTTTTGTATGGATCAAAGCAATAAACTAAATTGGGATACCTAAATAAAATGTATAGGTTTACAAAGAGCATGGACAGTACAATGGAAGAGCAATAAATAACAGAAAGTAAAATTGATCAAGTGCGAGTAGGACTTCGTGCACCGAGGGTTCCGTGATCAGTAATCATCATATTATTCACACACATCTACAAAGAAATACCCACATACATTTGCTATGATTTTGTCTAATCGCAGGATTATGGCTTTGGCTTAGTATCTGTAAAAATAGTTGTAAGTGTGGGAAATAAATATTAAAAATAATATTTAGTAACGTGTTTTCTAGTTTTTAGTGTTCTATACCTAAAGAGTGCAAAGGTAATTCTAACTTAGTATATTTTCTGTCCGTCTGCCAAAACTTGAAGGGGTTCTAATTGAAATTTAAGTAAAAAAACATTTTCTAATAAAATAAATCTAATCTTTTAAAATCACTTTTTACACTTTTATAGACTTGTGTTAGTAAAATCTAAAAGTAATTGTGCCAAATTGCAAATTGGTAGCTCCATTAGTTCCTAAAATATTTAACTAGATATACAGACATACAAACAGACTACATAGAAGCAAACCCTTTTGTCATTTTGTTTCAGAACCCTGAAAATAATTACGATCGGGAAAATCCCTGTTTTTCAAAGGAACATGCTAAAATAATTTGTTTTCGCACCACGCGGTGTCCCGTGTGGGGAGCCGTGTGCAAATTGGAATATTTTGCAATATTTATGAGATGTCGACATTTCAATTAATCTAATGTTTAACTCGAAAACGACTTAATCAAGAGTTCTTCAAGGCAACACGTTTGGTATCCTTCCGGGACATTCATTACTCAGGTGTTGCAAATTCGCAGCAAACGAATTGCGAAGTGTCGTGCCCAGCAGTGGACCATGCATTAATTTATTACAATGTCTACTAGAAAGAAAGAAGATTGTTTTTTTATAAGTATTCAACACAATTCACACACATACACGCATAAAGGGCAGAGTACAAATATGATATTTGTATTGTAAATACCTATTGAATGGAATTAGGGCCCACTCAGCCTACTGCCTCGGTGAACGGGACGCTGATTGTCAGTGGGACCCTTGCACTTCTAAATACTAAACCACTGAAACCAACCAATGGATCCATTGAAAATTAGCGTTTTTGCGAAATTGCGAAATTGCACTTTGTACCCGACTCATGGCATGCCGAGTGGACTCCTGTTTTGGGATAACCTTCACCATTAATCTGACTCTAGATTTATAGATTATTTGTACCTTTATCTTAGTCCTTCCTTATTATAGCCGTGCTAAGCCAAGGCGGCTTGCTAGTAATGTATAAACCTGTAATGTTGTTGTTGTTTCAAGATTAATGATTTCTATTCTATTCTATTCTAAACTAAAACTAGCGAACAATGATAACATAAACGAAACAGACTTTAACAAAAAATTACAAATATAACCCCACCCTAACTCTAAAGTTAATTAAAACCTAATCAAATCAGTTCGCAACAATAACTAAATCAGTCTGAAGATTCAACAAAAAAAGATTAAATTTTAATTTAGTAATTTGCGTAGCATAATAACTTCGTTAATTAATACGTCTAACGGTACAGAATCAAGTTCTATTTCGCACCTTCAGTTTTAGACAAAGGGCTGGTTCGTTCATTCACGGACTGGAGCAAGTTTTACAACTATAATGAGTTGAGTAATTGAATAAAAGTTGTTGAAATCACTTTCACGCGTCCTTGGCCGATCGTAGCATGGATAAGACGATGATTTTAAACAATACTAGCGGACGCCCGCGAGATCGTTCGCGTGGAATTAGTAGCCTAAGTCCGTCAGGGATAGCGTAGCTTTCTATGTGTGAAAGAATTTTTGAAATCGGTTCAGTAGTTCCAGAGATTACCCTCTACATACAAACAAACAAAGTTTACCTCTTTATATAGTTGTGTAGATGTAGACTAGCGACCCGCCCCGGCTTCGTATGGGTACAACCGGGATGAAATGCACATAAAAACCTTACCTATAAAAATCTCTAAATGACAGTGAAAACCGCATCTGCGGTGGTAGGACCTTGTGCAAGGTCCGCCCGGATCGCTACCACCATCTTGCTCGCTAATCCTGCCGCTAAGCAGCAGTGCTTGCACTGTTGTGTTCCGGCGTGGAGAGCAAGACAGCCGGTGTAATTACTGGCACAAGAGGTATTCCATCTTAGCCCTCTGGGTTGGCAACGCATCTGCACTCTCTTTGTTGTTGCAGGTGTCTATAGGCGGTGGTGATCACTTACCATCAGGTGACCCACTTGCTTGTTTGCCTTCCCATGTTGTATATAAAAAAAAAATCCGTTGCGTGGTTTAGAAGGAGAAGGCGGCCGAAGATATACTGTAAGAATTTTGAACAGACATCTAGACAGGAAAAGATAGCGAGTTTACTTTGTAGGTAGTTAACAATAAATAAACAACCAATGATTGGAATGACAGAAGTTATTAATGAAAATGGTAACATTATCTGACATGGGAAACTGGTAATTCAGGGCCCCGGAATAGCATAGAAGTTTATTCCAAATATCCTACTAATATTATAAACGCGAACGTTTGTAAGTATGGATGGACGTTAAAACTCTTTCACGTAAAAACTACTAAATGGATTTTAATGAAACTTTACAATAATATAGTTTATACATCAGAATAACACATAGGCTGCAATTTATAAAGATGTTGCTAGTATATACTAAACTTTCGCAGACGAAGTCGCGGGCACCAGCTAGTATTATTATATTATTATGGACATTTTTTTATGGAAAAGAGAAAAAAAGGAGCACGCGGGGCACCTGATTGAAGCTGATCCCCACCGCCCATAGAAATCAGCGAACCTGAAAGAATTGCTAATCCGTTGCCATCCTACAGGTATAGGTCGCCTCCCGCCGGGCTTCCGGATCTCTCACTGTACGAAACGCAGTATCAAACTACTACTTTCCGCCGGTATTTTGTGAGAGACTGGTACAACCCCGGCCAAGCCGTTCAATTCGTACAGCAATCACTAACTGGTAACAGTGTGTCTACCACTGTCAAAAACGGACCTCTACGTAGTAACTCTTGAGTTTTTTACAGTTGCAGGCAAATAGCTTGAGCATAAATCGAGTGGAGGAGGTATGTTTGCATAGACATTTGTATTAGAAACGGCTACTGCGCAGTCAAGGTCAAAGCTCAAGTTGTTTGCCGGGAACTGTACCATATATCTTTGAATAAAGTCGAGTCAATCCAGCACCAATCAAAACCAACGATGGACCCTCAGCAGCAGTTGGCGTTAGTGCATTTGTAAGTGAAACTACTACCGTCTAGGACTCTCGACGGCTGGATTGTCTACCGTAGATCTAGCTTCTGTATCGGGATCAAGTGCCTTTGATTACGTGCTGTGCTATCACGCCTGTGGTACGTTGTGATACACAGATAAGTGGTTGAATTTTGATACAAGGAAACAGTGGCTTGGCGTGAAATTTCACTTTAGTAAGGCTTGGACTCTTAGTTAGCTCGTTAGCTATAGAATGACGGATGAGCCAGGGTTAACGTAAGGATAAAAAAAATAGTAACGCTACGGGAATCGGGTTCTACTGGCGCCACGCCCCTGAGGAAACGATCTTTATCTACACATATATCATAAATGCTCTATAATGCGTTCAGAAACCGTAGGCAATGACCAGCATTATAACAACCAATATTATTATGAGAATTATTCTAATTTGTTTCTAAATTTGTTCAAATTAATTTTTTATCGCATTATTTTAATGTGTAGCACTAGTAGCTAGTAACAATGCAGGTCATTGCCCTATGGCTTCTTAACCCATCATAGAGTACTCATGATATGTGTGTAGATAAAGTAATGTATGCAACTGTATATAATTAGGTCTTAAAACACTCATGTTTTAAGAGCCCTCATTATGCAACAGTCGCATAAAATAATATTATTTTAAAATAGTATAAAACGAAGTCGCTATCTATTTCTGCCCATCCTTCTATTCGGACGCCTATTTCATCTAAACCACGCAACGGCTTTTGGTACTGTTATCAACGTCGTTTGAAGAATTTGTCAAGGAAGGTTTTTACATACACTACATCCTAATTATTGCGTAGCTGGAGCAGGTCGCTAGTGTTGAATAAAATAAATATAAAAAATGATGCAACAATGTATGCATTAGATTATGAAAAATAACAATAATTAATATATATAATGTAACATTTTATTTCAGACGTTGGCCATAGGGTTAGTTTGTTCCAATAAAGACTTAAAAACTAATGTTAGTAGCTAGGTAAGGCATTACATTACAATATTTTATAATACATTACGGATCGCGAAGAACATGTAGCTGAGTCCACCGGCGCATCAGCGCGGTGTCCCAGCGGTCCGTTGACACATTCAGGAGCCTGTTGGGGCTGGCACGCACCCGGGCCATCAGGGAGGCGCACCGCTTGCGCATTAAAATAAGGCAGTTCAAACTACGTTTTTGGAAGGTATAAAAGCCTTTGATATCCCCCGCTTTGGGTTAAAATAAAATTGACAAAATCTATGTTGTACATTTTATTTCATAACTATTTTCTGGTCTCCATACGTTATACCAACACATCTTCAACGTTTTCAAATATGAATAATATCCAAAGCTTTGAGAGCTTTGCTCTGGCTTCGCAGCTTACAGATTTCCCGAGCTTTTAAACACTGGAAGTTTCGATAGCTTTCGGAGTTAGAACTACTTTTGTTTCGCGATTTAAACTGATCCATTTATCTTTGTGCAAGCTCAGTTGGCAAAAAGATAGATCATTTGCATACTATGTGTATTGGCTAAGTTTAGGAAACTCAATGATTTAAACTTGGATCTTGTGTCTTAGCTCCCTGAATTTACAAATAGGTATTTACTAAAGAGAATGGAAAATTAAAATGCACTATGCTTTACTCAATACCACATTACAATTTCACAGAATTCCAGATAAATCTTAAATATATAATAATAATAAATATCTTCGGACAATTTACACCAATTGGCCAGTCCCAAATTAAGACAACGGATATACATACTTATAGAGATAAATACATACTTAAATACAAATAACATCCATGACTCAGGTACAAACATTTGTATTCGTCACACAAATATTTGCCCATACCAGGATTTGAACCCGGGACCTCTTGCATAGTAAGCAGACACATGTGCCACAGTGCCGTACAGGTCGTCACCAATATGGGTATCTAAAAGGCGGTCTTATCGCTTGAGAGCGATCTCTTCCAGACAACTTTTAGTATTTCAAGCCAAAAAATATTAACTAACCGGATTTGCATGAGGCAGTTTTATATCTGTCCTGGTCAAACAAATTAAATTCACTCCGAAACCCGGCCACATTTTATACGGTCTTTATTACAACAATTTTCATAATCCGCCTTTATTTACTGTCCTAAAATATACTCTACGCCGTATGCTTAAAGTAAATTTTTGTGAAAGGTCTACAGTAATAATAATAATTTAGCACATTACGGCGGCTCATGATTCCAGTTGCTCACGAAGAGACGCTTTTTAAAAATGGCGGACAATACGCCTTAATTACGTGTAATTTAAATATAATTTCGACGCGCCTAGCGAAGAAATATTCTCTTTTCTAAAGATATTCTCAAATGTTGCAAAATATTAAAGCTCTAGAGTAACCCTCTTATTGATAAACGCTTCGTAAACGTTTGTTAGTTAACATGTTTTATGTCTTTATCTGTCATTGTGACGTTTGCCCTCAAATGAAAGGGACAAAACATTTGTTAGCTTAAAATATTGATATTTTTTTATGAATAAGGGGTTAGTTTGCACTAGTAGAGTTAGTTTGTACAGTCAAGGAATTTAATTCCCTACCCATTTCGTTGAAATGTCGTCTGACATTCGCAATGCATTAAGGTCGATATGTCAAACTAACGTCTTGCTCTATAGCCCTTATGGTGACAGTTTGCTATATACTATTGAACCTTAGGTGGGTTGGAAATTTAATTCCTTGACTGTACTGCAAGCGTCACTAGTGCGCGTCGGACTTGCACTCCGAGGGTTTTGTATCAACATCAAATACAAATAGGTCACAATATTGTTATATTGGTATTTGGATAAGTGATCACTACTGCTTATAGACACTCGCAACACCAATGAGATTGCAGATGTGTTGCCAACCTAGAGGGCTAAGATGGAATACCTTTTGTGCCAGTAGGTAATTACACCGGCTGTCTTGCTGTCCATGCCGGAATACAACAGTGCAAGCACTGCTACTTTGCGGCAGGATGAGCGAGCAAAATGGTGGTAGCGATTCGGACGGACCTTGCCTTGTATTGATACGAAAAGAACACGTCGAAGACTTTTTTGTTTATTTTGGTCAAAGCTTACAAACTAGGTACAGTAGGAATAAATATTTCTAGTTATTTTATTTAAATATGGTGTATTTAATGGCAAAGTAATTCCATATTCTTGACTTGTTGAAACCCTCCGAAAAAGTGTCATGATCATGATAGACAAACAGATAGACAGACGGACAACGACGTGGTCAAGTGTTCTTTTTTAGGGTTCGGTAGGTACCCAAAGGGTAAAACGGGTCTCTATTACTAAGACTCCGCTGTCCGTCCGTCTGTCACCAGGCTGTATCTCAAGAACCGTGATAGATAGACAGTTGAAATTTTCACAGATGATGTATTTCTGTTCCTGCTATAACAACAAATACTAAAAAACAGAATAAAATAAATATTTAAGGGGGCTCCCATAAAACAAACGTGATTTTTTTGCCGTTTTATTGATAATGGTACGAACCCCTTGTGCGAGAATCCGATTCGCACTTGGCCGGTTTTTCCTTTTGAGGTACGGAACCCTAAATAAAACTTAGGAAAAGGGAGCAAAACGAGCAAGTGTATCCCGATGGAAAGAGATCACCGCTTCACTTATAATTTCCTCAAAGCAAGTGTCATTTAATCATCCGTCATTAACGTGTTTGCCCGTTTGCCCCGCGTGTTGGTTCTGGCCTTAATGGCCGCTGTCCGTAATTTGCCGAGTGGGCAGTTTGGGCGCGGCGACGTGTTTGAGACCTTTTCACAATAAAGCCCCTTTTTTTAAATTTTGTGTCCCCCTTTAATTTTTAACTATTTTCGGTCGGCAACAGGTTAACAATAGATGATCCGCATGATTATTTTCTTCACTTTTCCATAAAAAATACTCTTTGCATTGCGAGGTCAAAGTCAAAGTCAAAGTCAAAATGATTTATCCGTAATAGGTGAAACTAGAAAAAAAAAATAACATAAGTGTCTATGGGCGGTTGTAATCACTTAGCATAAGATAATGTGACCCAGTAGTTTCTTTGCCTTCCTATTTAATAAAAAGGATTTTAGAGATACAAAACTGAGGCAAAGGGTATCGTTTGTTGACATCGCGCCCTCGCCTCCAAGCGTATACTTATCATTTTATATTTGAAAGGCGCAATAAAGATTAGGGCGGGCAGAGGGCGCCGTAATCGCCTGATGGATATTTTTGTAAATGAAAGCGAAAAGAGCCTTTATTGGGTCCGATAGAGCCGGCCGAGATAGCGCCGGAGCCTTGTTTACACTGCAGTAGTTACTGGAATACTATCACTGGTCAAGTCATACACAGTCAATGGGGATAAGAATAGGAAAGTAGTTCTCTCAAGTATTACTAATATTTGGTTATGTTCAAGAACAGTGCAGAATGTCAGGAATGCTGGTGGAGTCCTCCCAAAATACCGTTTGTTTGTGTTGCCACTGCACTTATTATGTAAAGCTAATAAAACTTCTTTCTATTGTAACAAACCGACACTTCGGCTTTGCAGGCCTTTTGAAACATTTTCTGAGTGTGATTTTTTTTGACATGACAATCGTAACCATTACATCGTGCAGCGTACGAGGTAAACTCGATCAATGAGATCATTTCATTCTCCTGTGAGGAACACATCCCATCGATTTCATTGGTCGATTTTTCCCACCAATGCTAACTTGCTTTCTGGCATAACTATGGGCAAAAAATTTGTAGAAATCCGTAAAATAGTATAAATTTCCGAAATAACTTCACATAACAGCTCTGCTTTGCAATGTTGGCCGTTGCGGTTGCTTTTATCAGCGAGTGTAAGACGTAGTTGAGATACGGCTCTAAATAATGAATTTACTGTGGTTTTAGTAGAATCCCACCTAGTCAGCGATTTTCATGGGGTCAGTGGTTCGGATGGGCGGAGGTGATTTCTTCCCATCAAATAAAGGAGCAAGTAGCTAGCACGAGCACTGTCCTCAGTCAAACGCAGCTCAGCTTATATCGCGGCTGAACGCCCGAAAGGACAAGATGGGTCCCACAGACCCGTGACGTATGTCTATAAGGTACGTACTATTTTTAATCAAGTCGATGTTTTATATAATTTTGTAACCGAATTAAATTTAAATGTCGACCATTCAATCATGATGTTCATCAAAGCGTTTTTTTTTTAATATTTAAAATAGAGAGGAAAACAAGCAAGTGGGTCACCTAATGGTAAGTGATCACCACCGCCTATAGATACCCGCAACACCAAAGAGATTGCAGATGCGTTGCCAACTCAGAGGGCTAAGACGGAATACCTCTTGTGCCAGTAATTACATCGGCTGTCTTGCTCTGGAGAGCAAGAGTGGACGCCGGAACACAACAGTGCAAGCACTGCTTCTTAGCGGCAGGATTAGCGAGCAAGATGGTGGTAGCGATCCGGACGGACCTTGCACAAAGTCCTACCATCAGTTCGTTTGAGAGTTCAAGTATCCGCCAGGAAATATGAAGCTTGACGCTGGAGCATCGTGCTAGCTCGAGTGAGTGAAACAGAGTGATGCTTCGACGTCGAATCCGAGGCTGATGCGCTTAAAGGAAAACATTTGTTAAGCTGCCACAATACGCTATTCGCTTTATTTTGCTTTCGTAACAGTTAAAAAAGTAAATTGTGACTGAATTGTTGATTCAAAATTCTTTGTAAGCAACCTTTTTAATCCACTTTGTTTTTGGGACACCTTAGATCTTCCGCTAACTCGCGCGGCTATTTGTTCGACAAGCGTGCAACCGCTCCGTGCGCCCGCGCGACGTAGCGGACGCTCTTCAGGTTTCTGAAGTCAGTGAAGGGAGATAAGGGAAAATGCAGAAATAGAAAAAAAAAAGGTATAATTAGCGTAATATTTGACATAAACTAAAACTAGCATGAGACTCTGGAAACTAGATTTTTTTTATGACACATTTATTAAGGGCAAAACAAAACACAAACAAGCGAATAACAATCAAAATGAAGAGGCTAAACAGCAAGGAGTCCAAAACAGTTTCTGATAAATAAATGTTTTTTTTTCTTTCTTTCTTTCTGATAAGTTTTACCCCAAAATAACAGCATCACAACACCATCTAATTTCACCTGCAAATCAATACAGCACCAGCTTGTTTAAGCCTGACATCGCACTTCCTGCTCGGTTCTAGCGGGCCTTAAAACTGTCGTCACGGCAATACGGCCCATTACGCACCAGTGGAGCCTAATCGAATGCGACCATGTGTCTGGCGTTGGCACGAGGCTCTCAGCATTATTGCCGGCCAGCGCTGTTTACGGCCGCCCTCCATAATATATCGGCCGGAATACGAAACATCCTTTGTGTCGCGGCTAGCGCTTGATTCTTTAAAGGTACAGGGTGTTTAAATATTTGTCGGCAGCATTTTAATAGTAAGTGCCACTTGGCCTGGTTGAAAACTAGGTTTCATTATCAACTAGTGGCTCTGTTTGACATGTTATAGCAAAAAATTAGTTTTAATCTCAATGCATCAACATCAAATCCACACGTCTTTAAGCCTGACTGAATTTGAAATTGATGACACAGGCAAATAACTCGCGTGAAGTCTTTTGACATTGTGGTTGTGGTAATTTTTTAGCGGATCGTTACCACCATCTTATTCGGTAATCCAGCCGCTAAGCAGTAGTGCTTGCACTTTTGTGTTCCGGCGTGGAGAGCAAGACAGCCGGCGAAATTACTGGCACAAGAGGTATACCATCTTAGCCCTCTGGGTTGGCAACGCATTTGGAAACACCTACGTGTTACGCGCGTCTATAGGCCGTGGTGTTTATTTACCATCAGATGACCCACTTGCACGTTTGCCTTTCTATTTTATAAAAAAAGTTGTAAAATCAAACAAACACGTAATCAACTATTCTTGTGAAAGCCGAAAAATACCTAAAATATTTATACCCAACATCTCCCATCATGGAAAATTTCAAACACTGAATTTATACATTTATTTAATTTATTTACGTTTGAAATTAGGTTTAGATTATGAAAACAAAAGGCCCGATCCTCACCGCGAAGTGTGGAAGCTTAAATTGAATTAGAACTGAATTGGTATAACAGTGCAGCTGATCCACTTTGTCCTAGCTCAAACCGCAGACGTCTAGGCAAATCGCTAATTACATTTGCTCAATGACTTTTCATCCTTGAGGTTTATCCATTGTGAGCTAATGAATATAAACATAAATGTTGAGTGTTTTGCTTAACTGCCATTTGAACTAGAATTATTTTATTTAAGCCAACTTCTACTTATGAAGGTTTTCAGCCCAGTTTAGTTTAAAGTTAAATACAGCGTTGCTGTACCTGCAGCGCACAGCATCACGCTGAGTTTTTTCAGCTTATTAAATTCATTTTTATCTATTCTATTTCATACTTCTTACTTTCAAAATGTACTGTTTCGTTTGTATGTGCGATTTTCCAGTTTCGCCGTATTACCAACTACTTTACTCTGCGAATTCTTCAATGTCCTTCGTTTTTACGATCATTACATTACTGATTTTTATGGTATAACTACTCTCGGTGTCATCTGAGAAACTTTTTCATTCAACTGGGTAACTATGCAGTGATCGCTAGCTGACAAGAGATGTAATGAAGGTAATAAAACTAAAATTACAAAATATATTGGACCACCACCAAATAATAATTCCGCAAAACCTCAAAATATAAAAGGTGCTGATAGACTGAAGCATTCACGTGTAACAGGACATCAAGAATTTCATTATCATCATCATCTCAGCCACAATAAGTTCACTGTTGAACATAGGCCTTCTCCATGGATTTCCAAAGTGACCGGTTGGAAGCGGCATGCAACCAGCGCCTTCCTGCCACCTGTATGAGGTCATCGGACCATCTTGTGGCTGGTTGTCCTACGCTGCGCTTGCCAATACGCGGTCGCCATTCGAGAACTTTTCGACCCCATCGAAGAATATCGAGAATTTGCCGTTTTCCAACGCCTGAAAGTTGCGCGCTGTTTTTTTCCTATTATTTTGAGCTTTGTAACATTCGTTAGGCAGCACATTACAAATGAATAGTCAAGTCTATCAGCAGTAAGACATATTTTAATCACTTTAATGGTGTTTCTTTCCACATTAGCTAAACATTCTTTGGCGTATAAGGCTCCATTTTCTCTTTTAAATTATTTATCTTTTACGCTGGTCGAAAACATAACCCTCCGTTCTGACGGCAGTTGGGTACCAAAGGATTTTAAGTTTTGTTATTTGGACATTTTATCACTATCCCTAATTTACAGGTGATCCTTTCAACCCGGCTTTACTCAGCCATTACCTATTTTCATGCTGAATCCTTAATCGCTAGCGAATTATCGACACATTATTGAAGCAAATACCATCAGCTTGGAGGTCAGAGGTTGCAGGGTAGTATCGATTTAATAGGAATTTCGGGTCATATTTGGAACGTAATATATGCTGAGAGATAAAAATATCCATACCCTTACAAAACTATAAATAAAATTGCTCATCTGGCAATCGATTCTTGCGTTATAACAACCTTAAGTGCTATCAATCATTAATGAATTGCACATTAACGATGAATACAGTATTTTTATTTAGGGTGTGCCGCAGGGAGCAATTTTGGGTCTATTACTATATATGACAATGTCATTTTGTTGCCCTAGCAAACTAGTGTTTATCGCAAACAAAAAACATCCGCATCTTTCAAAAAGGGTTCCTAGATGGAGAAGGTTCCGTACTATATGTCTGCAATAAAAGCTTAAGTGCTAACTCCTCATCAGTAATACTTCTGTGCAGATCACAGCTATTGGTTTGCTGTGACATTCACCAGATCATCGCTCTTTATTATTAACCACGTCTTGACTTTTCTGCCAAGTCGGCAGGTCTTGAAACATAATGTGCCCTAACCACTGTCACTTATCGTTTCAATTCCCACAATTATCCTTAACAAATTGGTTTAAAAGGGTGATCACTGAAATTAGATTTGATAACCGAAAAGAAAAATGAAGAAAAAAGAAGAAACTCTGAAATAAATCATTTGTATTTGTATAACAACTTTCACTTAAGAAACAGAAGCATCCTTTATGCCAAAACATGCCGTGAGGATAATCGAAACGAGAAAGATCCGTCTACTTATGCTTCGGTCCACGAGCACGAAGGCACTTTGCGATCCAGCTCACAGCCTAGACGACAAGCCCGGGCATAATCAAGCTTCGGCATTAAAATAAACGCGTGTACATACTGGAGATGGCGCCGGGTAGATTTACATAAGCCCTTGAGGGGGTGGCGGGGGAGGGGACGTGATAATAAAGTTCGGTAAGATCGCACAACACCGCGACCGGCGGAAAACTGGGGCGGCGGCAGGGCTGGCGCGGAGCGGGAAGTGCTGTTTTGACACGATTATAAAGCGAGCGACATTTCCTTGCTTCGAAGTGTTGATGGACAACCCGGGAATGGTTCAACCACCATTTCTCGTTCAGCTTAATATTGATAGCAAGAATGAGGATGGGCTGACATGTTCAGTTTTGATCAAAGGCATCAAAGCCTCCGAATAAATAAAGATTTTTAAAAGAATGGTCATAGCCGAGATGTGGTAACACGTAATTTCCTATTTGGTTAAAAATTAAGCAGTACAAGTTGAGGTTGGTTAAGGATTGGGGTCTAAAAAAACTAACTGCTTACACCTCGTCAATCTAGTTTATTGATAAGTTACCACCGGCTTGTATGTAGAGCTGTATAAACGTACCTGTCTATCCTTAACAATGAAATAAAACTTAATAATGATTAAGATTAAGTTTGATTCAAAATTGTTATGGTTTAGGTTAGTTCTATCATAAAAATAGTTGCCTGATAAGTTTTTTATATTACCGTTGCTATAGCAAATTATTAAACTGTCCAAATTCAAACTAAATAAATAAGTTTACCTATAATTTTTTACAACGTCACATAATTTACAATTTACCCAATCAACTTAAGAGAAGAAGGTATAAGTGCAAAAAAATGCCAATTTCATATTTGCGAAAGCGCCAACCCTGCGTGGGTGCGGTCACCGCAGGATTTATCTCCGTCCTTAACTCAACTTGTTACCAACTGGCATTAGCGCGTTGACACTGAATTCTACACAATTCTACATAATTCTACGTAATTCTACATCCTGCCGGTCAGTCCGTCCGCCAATAAAGCCGGGTCAAAGCCTTAATCAAAACTTGGAGGACAACTAATAGTTTTAACAGGCGGCTGGTACGACATGGCTAATACACGAACACACGACATGTGGGAATAATGCCTGTAAAGTCGTCTATTACCTACACGGTTTGGTGTCGTACCTCGAATTTCAGAGAAAATCAGATCACCTTTCGTGACAGTAAGCAATGCAGAAAATACTGCAAATGTTATTCTAAAGACAAACCGAAATAAAGTGAAGCAAACCATCATTTAGAACTTATTTATTGCAGCAAACATATAACTAAAGTAGATTAATGAATGAGTTTGAGTATAAAAAGTCTGGTAATAACTCTTTAATCCACACGTTGGTAAAAAATGAAGGGCAACCTATTCTTAATTTTTTTAATCACTAATGGATACAAAAGACTTTTTATATTATTTCTCCATCATAAATAATATTAGTATAATAGTTTTGTAAGATAATAATATTATTTAAATACGTTCTCACAGGCAACGAAGATGTGTAAAAAATTTGAACCATTTGGACCTCCATTAAGCTCTTTAGGAGTACCACAGGGAGCAATTTTAGGACCTTTACCTAAAATGATGTGTATTAACAATGCTATTGGGATAGCATACTACTTAGATGTAGAGAGATAGACACGAGTAAAGAGTTGATTAAAATAGAAATAGAGTTTTTAGGTAGCTTTATAAATATTCATTGGAATAAAACGAATTTGATATAAGAATCAGAATCAGAATCAGAATCAATATTTATTTGTATTGCATGGGTTATAAACAGGTGTTACAAAATAAATTATATACAGCCATACAGCCATTTCTGGCGCACAAATTGTCCTTAATCTAAAACATGCGTATAATCCTTAATGTCCATTGCCAATTCAATTTATCAACTACTTATTAATATCACAAAATTCCTTAATAGAATAATAGCATTCTTCCTGCAACCATTTCTTCAGTTTAGTATGGAACTGATTTCCAGTTAAATCTGTTATTGATTTTGGCACTATATTATAAATTTTACTAAGCATATTCAAAAAAAAAACAAATTCAAAACTTTTATTGCAGACCAGGGTCCATAGATTGTTAGTAATACATACGTCTTATTTTCTAGGGATTAGTAGCATAATAAATTAAATTACATTTTATAAATTTAATTAAAACATTCCATTATATAACACAAACAATAAATTAACCATACTAAAAAACTCATTAAAATAATAACATTAAATAATATAATAATTGAAAAAAAAAAGAAAAAACAAAAAAATAATAGGAAAAAAAGAAAGAATATAATAGGAATTTCTTTTAAACAAACTCAATTTTGCCGAAGGGAGATTTAAAGGTTTGTACGTTACCGTGCGTTTATTGTAATTGTTTTTTATGACAAACAATTCCATATGTTTTTTTACAAATAAACATGCCTCCAAAATATACAAACATGGGAGTGTAAGAATCTTATTCTCCTTAAAGATTGGTTTGCATGAGTCAGTTGGTTTTAATCCCCATATAGCTCTTAAAGCAAGATACTTTAAGCGGCAAATTTTGCCTAATCTGAAAAACGAAACTGATGTCTACATACCGTAATAAACAAAAGGATATCCAAAGTTTAGCTAACCACCGAACTTATCCAAAGGCGCCTCTTCCAGTAATAAAGTAGGCTAATAAATAGACATACATACGGGGATAGGTAGTGCTATGTATCCCAGATCGGTCCCGCGGGCCCCATTGCACGGGACGCCGTCCTCGGAATTGCACCAATATTTCTTTTATGGAAAAAAACAAGAGTTTTCATCCCTTTAGGAATCGAAATTTTTAATATTTTTCATTGAATGCCAGGAACGCGTGCGGCAAATATTTTATTGGAACATTTTTTCAATAACCCTGCAAGTCACTAAATAAAAATAAATAAAATAACGTTCATGTGGGCAACTACAGCTGAAATTTGTCATCTGTATGGTGTTAAAATGACGACGTCATGATACTAGGTAACCACTGTCCTTAAAAAAAAACAATAGGTACTTTAAAAGTTCAATAGGGTTATTTTCGTCATAGTTGACGGATTCATATTGCGCAATGTGACATTCATTTAATAAAACGTGGTATTGATATTATGTTTTGTATAAACACAAGATCAGTCGCAGCTAACAATCGATTAAGCAATGGGAACGCAGAGTTAATACAAAGTTTCGTTTAAAGTGGGTATAAAATAGAAGGCATTATTAAACAACAGCTAGCTAGACTGACGTTAACTGGTCATGTAAGCAAAATATCTTGAAAAAAAATGAAACAAAAGAAAAAACGTACAAAACCAAGAGCCTAAGATACATTAAGCTCAAGAACTAAATAATTTTCAGTCAGCCGTAAAAGTGGCAAGTCACTCTCGGAGAGCAAGATGTTTTAGTCTAATAGTTGCTCTAAGTGCACTTACACGCGCATTTACATCTACCCTTCACGTTTCCGTGCAACACGAGAGTCACCATAGATGTACGTGTATCATAGATACGCTACAACTTTTAAGAGATCGAAAAAACTAGCAAAGAAACTATGATTTTCATACCAGACTTTCTGGGAAACAGGAGATATGATAAGGCGGAAAAGGCAGCAGATTTTATAAGAAACGGACTCATTTGGGAAATATTTCTTGAGGAGATACCGTAAAGTTATGAGGTGATTACCAGTAACACGAAAAAGGTTTTGTAGGAAGACGCCAATAATA
Organism: Ditula angustiorana; assembly: GCA_963691745.1. Classification (NCBI taxonomy): domain Eukaryota; kingdom Metazoa; phylum Arthropoda; class Insecta; order Lepidoptera; family Tortricidae; genus Ditula; species Ditula angustiorana. The sequence goes on from OY829474.1 coordinate 277,553, forward strand.
ATATGAAGAACCAGAAACCAGATATTGTGGAAGCAGATATTATTGAAAACGGACTATTTTAGAATGCAGATATTTTTAGGAAACAGACCATAAAAGACTGAGCGATTTCTACTTACATTGTTCATTGTTTTTTCATTGTCATGAAACTATCAATCAATCAATCAATCGTTTATTTGTCTAAGTCGAAAGTCGAAACAAATGCAGGTAATTTAAGCAATAAAATATGTTTAGGCTTGCTGTTTTCCAATTGAAAAGACAGACAAGTTTAATCTAAAAATAATATGTCGTCAATGTAGATAGAACACCGTCAAAGGTTTAGCAGGTGCTGCAGGCAGGGACCACCTAATAACCGAACTATATTTGGCGGCGGTCTTTGTTTCGTGATTGTTGTATGTAACCGCCAGCAACACAAATAACATTTCACTTACACCTTTTAAAAATGGTGGTGTATATTTGCTTAAACAACCTTTCTTTTGATTATAGGGCTTGCCTTTTTTCAGTGAGGTTTTTATTTTTTACGTATGTGGTGGGATTTTTTTAGTAATTAAGTTCTATGGCCCTCAGTTGCGGGGACTCATGGGGCAGGACCACGGACTGGTCCGAAACATGTCTAGCATTAACTCTAATTTACATGCGTAAGTGATCCGTCTACTTTAAGTATTTCAATATGTTAAGGGACATTGTTAATAGAATAGTATTTTATTAGTATTAAAACACATTGCTGACAGTTTGTAGCGTTTCATAGCCAAGCAAGCATAGCCCATATACTACCCCGAGCAGACAAAGCGGGTAGCAGGCGCCCTCTAGCTCAATTAACATCGTAATTATTTACGCCGCCGCGCCGTTTGTCAGCAAACACGCCTGAGGGATGCTCCCCGCTTTTTCAGGGTGGTTATTTCCCAAGTGTTTTAAAGTGGTCTGAAACTATTTCTTTAGATAAAAACGAAGTTACTCGCCAGAGCAATGACAGAGTATCGTGTTGAAAAGGTTCATGCTTGGTGTGCTGCTACTCTAAGTATCGTACGATGAGTGAGAGGTCCGGAGGGTCACTCGGAGGTGAAACTGAAGGACAGCAACGGATCAGCGATTCTAGAAGTCACCGGTTCTCACGGCCGTACAACTTGGTCCCCTACACCATAAAAAAGGTCGATCGAAAACAACAAAAAAAAAATGTTGCAATAAATAAATACTGGATACTGAACACGAAAAACAAAAGTGTGAATTTACGTATTTAGTTAAGTTGCATGACAATGTACAATAGTTTATACATCGTAATACTTCGGGTGGAATATTTTGTATGTTGCGTAGATATTTCATGCCTTCAAACCTTCAAATCCTCGATTCAAAATTAACCACCGAGGTCGGTAATAGAACATTCCTATCTAGCTAGGTGCGCGGGCTGTGAACGACAGTTGGTAACTCCGAAGCTTTCGGTCTGCCATCACAAGTTCCGTATCTCGCGACCTGGATAACTTTTATCTTTATTTCCGAACGCTCCGCTCCGATGACTAGATAAAAGGGTTTTCGGCGAAGTGTACTCGCCGAGAAAAATTATTTACATTCGTGTAACTTTGCCCAGTTAGCGGATCAGTTGACAATAAGGTTGCTCCCAATTTTGTAAAGTAATAAAGGAGAGCTATCGTAAAATGGGGCGACTTAAAAATGGGGCTATTTTAATAGTTTTAACATCGTCATACAAAATGGGGCTATTTTGATAGTTTTAAGGTCGTTATAAAAAATGGGGCTATTTTGATCGTTTTAAGGTCGTTATAAAAATGGGGCTATTTTGATAGTTTTAAGGTCGTTATAAAAAATGGGGCTATTTTGATAGTTTTAAGATCATTATAAAATCCAAGCAGCCCTTTTTAAGGGAGTTTTTGCCATGTAGCAACTAGGTAACTCATTAAGACATCAACCGGATTCAAAATTACATTTATAATTACTAAACTGGCCTTGAAAATACTTTTTTTTTAATTCCTTGCAGTTTAAAATTGCTAAGTAAATAAAGTCTAGTGTTACTGTGATTGCAATTTCATATAAACTGTTAAAAAAACAGGCCAAGTGCGAGTCGAACTCACGCACGAAGGGTTCCGTATCATTATCTGTAAAAACGAGCAAAAAATCACGTTTGTTGTATGGAAGCCCACTTTAGTATTTATTTTATTCACCTTTTTAGTATTTGTTGTTATAGCGGCAACAGAAATACATCATCTGTGAAAATTTCAACTGTCTAACTATCACGGTTCATGGGATACAGGCTGGTGATAGACGGACGGACGGACAGACAGCGGAGTCTTAGTAAAAGGGTCCCGTTTCAGCCTTTGGGTATGGAACCCTAAAAAATCAATGAAATATTGTAATGTCAAATCGGTTTATGTACAAAGAAGTTTATTTCCAAACACATGAATTTGCTTATAATTTCGCTTGCATGAGAAAGATTTCAAATTAAAAATCGGTCATGTGTGGTTTTATACATATTATTATGTATTTAGCTTTCGGTCTGCCAATTTGATCTGTAAAAAAAGTACGTCAATCTATAAATAATATTTTTTTTCAGTGTGCATGTTGTAACTATTATGCAATAGGACATTATCATCTCAGTCTGCTGATAGAAATAATTGTAACACTTAGATTCATTGTAATGTCTGCAATTCGCGATATAAACTTTTTAAATAATTTTATTTCAATAAGCGTTTTTCTATTCCCAAAATAAATTAAAATTACAGATTTTTTGTTGGATAAATCTTTGTAATATAAAAGACCTTTATCCCGTTAATTCACATGGATGTTTTAAATTCAACAAACTTAACCTTATGATATACTCGATAGGGTTGATTGTGTGCTGAAAAGGACATAGTCCCTTCTGACAGTGACTAGGGAAAGGCGTGGACGGCCCTTAGGTCACTGGGTTTTTGCGTCAAGATTAATTTGGCATCGCGACCGCGTACGCGTCTTCGTAGATATACACAAAAAAGGATGAGTCTTTATATACAGGGTGAGGCGTTAGTGGAGTCCTTTTTAAGCCCTTGGGCCTGTTTCACATAAAATAGGGGCCTGAGAATATTTAATGTGACGCAGGCCGTTGGGTAGAATAGAGGGGTGTTAGTATCGAAGGCTATGCCTCTGTGAGTGGTATATAATGTGGATTGAAAGGCAGAACAATTTTATTGTGTTTTGAAATGATTTTTGGTTTTTAACTAGTTTTCACAACTCTGAAAGAAAGAAAGAAAGAAAGAAAACATATTTATTGCCTTGTACAACTTCTTAAAACCTAGATAAATTAAACATTTTTTAAATTTCGAAAACCCTGTGTGAAAACCGCATCCCATTTCGTTTTTGCATAACATAAAGACACACAGACAGATAAAAATTCTAAACGAATTGTTTTGGTTTCGAATGTTCTTATAATACTTTTTTGAATTTCCGAAAATTTTCCATGAAGGCGTTTGGCACTAAATAGGTGATTCTTTAATAGCGAAATGCGAAAAAGTAGTTGAAAATTGTTGTTTTGGCCGCATCATAGATAAACAAATTAGATTCTCAAAATACTTTAAGTTGACATTTAGTACTGTGGTTATCTAATTTGGTTATACAACACAAAATCAAATTCCAAATATTTTTATTCAGATTAAGCTCACAGGAAGCACTTATGAATGTCGGAAACTTTCCCACCGTGACACACACCTATGCTTTATTGAATACCATTTTCATAATCTTACAGAACTACAGATAAATTTTAAAAACAGGTACCTCCCTGTATTTAACTCAATGATAAAACCGGTTTTTGGTATCCAAAATACCTATCCAAAAACCGGTTTTATCATTGAGAGTGATCTCTTCCATATAACCTTTGGATTTATTAAATGTATATAAACAAATAATATTAGGAATATATAACACGTATAAATATACATACCTACCTACCACAAATACATACAGTCAGATGATAAAGGACAAAGAACGCAGTTACCTACGCAGCATTATCAAGGATCGGTTCGAATAACTAACGAAGCCGTTTCGGTGTATAACAGCTATATCTAATAATACGACTTTTCTGGTTTCTGATTAAATGCGACTGAATACCGAAAGGGAACTCTTTACATTTACAACGTAAACACAAAATCCTAATCGTGTTCCATCTTGACGGGTCGGTGTTGGGTCGCTTCCTTATCGATCGACCCGCAGTTGAGAGCCGCGGCCGGACTAGGGATTACTAACCGGTTTACCGGTTTTGCACCCTAAACCGGTATTTTTCAAAATCTGGAATAATGTCTCAGGCCTAATAGACTGATCCTTTATTGATAACTGTTACCAACATGGAATCATTGTAAATTAAATGTTAGTTTTTTTGGGAATTGTTTTCAATTGCCGTTCTACGAATAATCAGCGTAAAATTATCTTAAATCTAAGAATAATATTAATTTGTAGAAAAAACGACATTTTATACCAATGCGCGATATTTCTTCAATTCAAGTAGGTATTATAAAACAGTGTGAATCAAAAAATGGAACCTACTTTGATAATTTTAGAATCGTTATGACATAAGCACCTATGTTATTGTGTTGAATAAACTAGGGCTGAGTTTTTAAGATTCTCTTGCAATTTAAAGGTACCGGGTACTGACCTGTCTCTATAACCGTTCTTGTCCATACATTGGCCTGTCTTGTACCGTCCCGTTACCTACAACCGTCTGTTTTACCGGTTAAAACGGTTTACCAGTGTGAACCAGTTTTAACCGGTTAGAACGTTCCCCTGTGAACCAGCTTCAACCGGTTTTAAACTTGGTCTGGATCTCGATTTTTATCAGCCCTGCGCTCGGCTCGCTGAGATAGGCTATCTCGAGCCGCAGAGGCCGGGATTTAAACTAATTAACAGTGTTTGAGAATTCCCCCGAATAGGTCACTTCCTGAGGTCATTGCTTACTTTGGGCCGGGACTTCCTCCGCTCAGCCGCTGAAAAGAAGTGATGTAAGGTAACTCTACCAGTGTTTGACACGCGTAGGCTAGTTTTACTAATTCTCCTCAATTATTGAGTCACTGTCAAGGACTGGGATCGTCATCTTAGGTGGCTTTGTTTTTGTATGACCTTCATAAACACGCAAAGTGTTGTCACGGCGGGTCAAGTTGCCACGGTCACAGTTTATGATACGTGTTGGTATACATGACCGATGATGACCTGGTGATCGTTTCGGGACCCCGCTGGATGCAAGCAGCACAAGACCGGTCGTTGTGGCGATCCTTGGGAGAGGCCTATGTCCAACAGTGGACGTATTTCGGCTGAAATGATGATGATGTTGGTATACAGCGCATTTAAAAGGGTTCTTTAAGAAAAACATCAATAACTGCTAGCAACACTGTGAATGAACGACTGATGTAAGCGAGCTGATGGAATGACTGGAAGAGATTTTGTGAACGAACGGGTATGACTAAGCGACTGGGAGTGCGTTAGACGATCGATGATCTGCCACTTGTGTTTTCTCTTCTGTCCGTAATATTTTTTTTTATTAAACTCTTTTAATTTTTTATTTAAAAGTGCATTTTTATTTATGAAATAAGAAGGCAACCAAGCAAGTGGGTCACCTGATGGTAACTGATCACCACCGTCTATAGACATCCGCAACACCAAAGAGATTGCAGATGCGTTGCCAACCCAGAGGGCTAAGATGGAATACCTCTCGTGCCTGTAATTACACCAGCTGTCTTGCTCTCCACGCCGGAACACAGCAGTGCAAGTACTGCTGCTTAGCGGCAGGATTAGCGAGCAAGATAGTGGTAGCGATCCGGACGGACCTTGCACAAGGACCTACCACCCGCAAACCCCCCCGTACGTTTCCTTCACACAATCCCACATTTATTCCATACACACGAAGCAGCTGTTATGAACTAGTCTCATATCGCACAATGAGTAGCTTCCCGCATATTGGCGCCAGAAAATAAATATGCGAGGCAACCGAGCGGCACCCGACCGACCCCGACGCGGTAACAGAAACTATTATTCAGCTTCTATACAGCCATATTATATTTATTGACATTTGCACAAAGGTTACTAGAGTTCCAAAATTTTTGTTTGGTTCATTGCTTCGAAAATGCGGGAAAGGAGATGCAGTTTCTTCACTATTACTATCATCATCATCATCATCACTATCACTATCACAATCACTATAAAGTAAAGTCGCTATCCGTTCTGTCTGTCTTCAATTCTCATTGTATCTTCGGCCGCTTGCTACCTCTAAACCAAGCATCGGATTATGATGCGGGTTTCACCGTCATTGAGACAATTTTTTTAAGAAAGGTTTTAGTGTACAGTAGGGGAAAAATATTCACGTACCACCTTAGAACCCTATCGCAATGACGCGACGCATTAAACGCCAGGCTGTGTCATACAAATGTCATGCGTATGTCTCTTCGACTAGGTTCTACGTGTTTCGATTTCCTTGACTGTACATTACATTCTAAGAGTACCCATGCGAAACCGCTGCGTATCACTAGTGTTTTTATAAAAGCTTGTTTTCGTAAAGACACAAATTATACCAATCTGAAGTTATTAAAACTAAGTTGCGGTGACAAGATCACGAAATCTTAAGGCCTAGGTCTTCTATTAAAAGCTGACGTCGCCGTCAGCGTAAATCACTATAGTGGTCTTTTTCACACGCTATATTGGCTGCAAGAGTCCACTATAGTGATTTACGCTGACGTCGACGTCAGCTTTTAATAGAAGACCTAGGCCTAATGGTTTGTTTTTTGTTTATAATGTTCGCTCATATTTTTTCTAATGCAAATAACACTTTGGGTATGCTGTATTAACTGTATATTAGCTGTATTAACTCAAATAACGCATGTGTAAGAATCCATATTTAATTTGAGTTGATAAAGCCGTTACCAAAGAGCATACCAGTTTTATCTGGTTATTACTAGTTTAAGCTCAGTTTCCACATCTATCACTTACAGCAACCAAATAGAGACCTACTACATTTTATAAAACGCTTCGTCGACAAACATTTGGAAGTACATTCGTGCACAAAAGCGTTAACCGAATATATTTCGGCCGCATTCGCACTGTTTAATCCGGCCGCGTAATGAAAAACACGACAAAGGGCCGGCGGCTTTTACTTCGGACAATGCCGGCATATTTATGATGTTCGCGGCCGAGTTTACTTACGGCACAGTATAAATATAAGCAGTAAGGAATCTACGTACAAACGTTTGAAACCGGCGCACTCACACAGACGCACACTCAACACGGCTGTTAATGGGGTTTTCGCGGTGCTGTCAGTCGCGGCTGCCACGTCGAGACGAGGAGAGGACATGCTTTGCGTTTATCGTTATTGCGTGCGCCCGAGACAGTTCGCGATCTTTGTAAAGATGCCACAAAAGTATTCCGTCGTAATATGGCTGCTTGAACTCGACTTTTTCAAAATCGGAGCTTTAATTTTTTCTTACTTCTCCAAGTGTTGAATTTTTTTAATTACCCAATTTTATTTGTACACTCGTTAATTCATTTCATAATTTGATCATTATAGAACCGAAGTGAATGTTGTTATATATCTATAATAAAGAGGTAAACTTTGTTTGTTTGTTTGTATGTAGGGGGTAATCTCTGGAACTACTGAACCGATTTCAAAAATTCTTTCACAGATAGAAAGCAACATTATCCCTGACGGATAATGGCCACTAATTCCACGCGAACGAAGTCGCGGGCGTCCGCTAGTAAATTATAAAAATATAACTTTTAAATTTTACATTATTAGAAGGACAACCCTAACGCTCCACCGGAGCGTAGGTATCTATCTCAACAAATAGGCCTAGTTTCGGTACTGCTTTATTTAAGTACTGTGCTTTCGGCGAGTGATATTGAGCGCGACTGTACTTCTCTTGACGTTTGAGGGGATTACGGTTGGGAGTTTAAGGTGGCTTGTTGTGTATATACTTTGGGGATGAGTTGTTCGCTGTTGTCGCTGATTATTAAAGTGAGGAAGTCTGGTAATTAATGGTGGAAGCAACAGCGGATCAGCCTACGAGTCGGGGGGGCACATAGTCGAGGTCCAGTCAAGACAGGCTTAACTGAAATTGTAACGCCGTTTTTTCAAATTTTGTATTGTGATCAAAGAAAATATTTAAATGTAACTTCAAATTTATGTGCAAATTATAATGTAGTTTTATTTTGACTGAATAAATAAACTAAACTGGTAGTTTAGTAAGTAAGTAGGTATTTACGTTTATTTACCTAATATACTAACATAATGTGGGTAAATCTTGAAATCATTGATTCCCTGATGATGATGAATAAGCTTAACAAAATGTTAAATGTTGCAAAATATTGATTTCCTTAGTACATGTAATAGTCTTTGAGTATTTAGCCAAAGGATATGCCAAGCCGTCTATCACCTAACAATTTTTTCTGCCAATTTTAGTGGGGGGAGACGGGTCTAGTATTGTAGTGTGTGCCAGATGGCCGGGAAATTCGGGATTGTCCTGGAATTCTGTGTCTTGCCCCATGTCCAGGAATTACACTTTATAGTCCCAGACTTCGAGTATTACTATATTTTTAGAGTTCCTTACCTCAAAAAGAGAAATCCGAAAACCGTAAACAGTATCGGAACTTTTCAAAAGAGATATCCGAGTAAATCACAACATGCTGTCGGCAACACTACCACGAATGCCATGATGTCAAATTTTGAAATGTTTACGTTATGTCTGTTAAAAAGCTTGTTCATTTAAAATGTTTTTGGTGTTGAAAATAATAAATAAATTGTGAAGAAAATTACTTAAGTGTGACACAAAAATCCGTCTTTAGTGAAATTTGAAGTTTCTGATAACCGTTTGAAGGTAAATACGGCACGAATTACCATTTTTAGAGAGATCGCTTTTGCGATACGGACTGAAGCAAAATGACACACGATATCGCGGCGAACTGGTTTTTATTAACCATAATGACCAAAACTCACGGTTTTGGTCATGTGCATTGGCAGAGGGGAATGCGTGTGCTTGCCAGGTCCCATGGTTAAATTGTCTAAGGTATTAGTAGTTAGTACAGTCACATAATATTTACTAATGAAGTGGATAAACCTTGAAAGCATTAATTTCCCTGGCCCGTTTTTTGGTATATTTACCTAATTTTAACACATTATGCTTGGTTTCTGGGTGGTAGAACCTTGTGCAAGGTTCGTCCGGGTCGCTACCACCATCTTGCTCGCTAATAGCTAAAAGCAGCAGTGCTGGCACTGTTGTGTTCCAGGCACAAGAGGTATTCCATCTTAGCCCTCTGGGTTGGCGACGCATTTGAAATCTCCTTGGTGTTGCGGGTGTGTCTATAGGCGGTGGTGATCACTTACCATCAGGTGATCCACTTGCTTGTTTGCCTCTTATGTAATTATGAACCAATACCACAAGACCCAATCGTCAGTAGAAAGGATTAATTTGTTTTCCCACAAAGATTGATGGCGCTCGCATCGCGCCGCGTCGGGGACAAATCGGTCACTTATCTACCAGATATGTTGGCGATGTTTTTGCTAACCCTTTGCCTAAGGCGTGGATAGATGATTTTGTCTGGGGACTGTCGCGCGTCGCTGCGCACGGTTTTTATGTAGACTCTACTTTCTTTGGGTATTTTTCAGAGGGATTGATGAACTACGAGTTTGAACCGTTTGACCCGAGCGATCGTTTTTGCTTAGCTTATACAAGATTTACAAACTGGAAAAAAATACCTTGCTACTGAGCGAAACCAGTGCCGTGTCCGAGCAAGATAGTTGCGTCTGTGCGACATATATATTTTTCATGCATAAACCCACCCTCCTCCGTTTGGCATAGTATGCTATTCGTGGCGAACGTGCGCACTATTTGATCCGGATGATGCCCCGTACAGACGCGAAACGAGTGTCGATCGTGTTGTTTTAGCGTTTAGTGGTGTACAGTTGAGTCTGTGTGATACTATGTTGTTTCGTGTGGATATATGTCGCACAGACAGCTATCTTGGTTGTGCACGGCACTGGTTTCGCGGAGTAGCAAGGTAATTTGTTCGCGTTTGTTGCTATGGAACTCCGCAAAGTAACGCCTGAATCTATTAATTACTGATACAAGATTAAAATCTGTTGTTAAAATCCAGAATATGAAGTTGGGGAGCAGGGTTTAAACGAATTCCAGTGTCAAAAGCTGTCTGGTTTATTAGTCTCTTCGTTTTGTACAGTAAGGCTGTCGCTGACACAAGCAATTTGCGTTTAACATAAAACACCGTAAGACTCAGACATTTTAAAAAAAACGGATCACTCACGTATTTTAAAATCGAGAATTGCCCGACATGTTAGTCGTCGTCGCGCCACCGCCGCGGGGGCTCAAGATTAAGAATCACGGACTGGTCCGAAACACGTCCGGTAATTCTCGACTTTAAAATAAGTGAGTGATCCGTTTTTATTAATATAATTTTCGTTTATTTCGCAGTAAACTATTGTGTTACATCTAGTATGTTACAGTAGCCGCCATTGCTACAGAAAGTATCAATTCTGAAATGCTTTTTTATACGGCGTCGCCGAGAAATATAATAAGTTTGAGATCTGAAAAAAATCTCGTAGGAAACTTGTTTAGTTTTGCAAAAGTAGTATCAGATAAAAGTTGCGTTACCCTGTAAGCGTCTGGAAATATTTACTTCACGCAAGCGAGTCGAATGAGTTTCTCCCACGCTTATCTCCTTTTGAGTAAGTAGGCATGTCCTCTGAACCAACCTCACCCAATGCTTTCACGCTTCCCTGCTTTATAACTTATTCAGGTTTTTCCCAAACCATAAGCTCACAGAGTCACGGAGAGCGGGACAGCATTATCGGCTTTTGGGTTTTATGCTAATTACGAGAGAGACAACAACATCCCTCTTTGTATGTTAATGTTCAAGGCATTCATTGTGAGAGATCTCAGGACAGTCGGAGAGGGCAATTTATTCTGAGCCGACTTTGAAAAGGATATTAATGTGATACTTTAACTTAAGCTACAGTTGATTCTAGTCCGCGCTATTTATGGCACATGCAGCTGACCTAGTTAAAGATACTTTGTATAGAATCCCAAACAGTTAAACGAAATGTTACAGCTAAATAATGAAAGAAAGAAGTAACAGTCCGTCTTAAGGCAAATCCGTATTATGTCAGGTATCCAGTTATCAAATAGCCTTTAGACAGCTGTGTTGGTGATACAGACTTTAAAGAATACAAACTTAGACTTATGCATTTAAGCTAGTTTGCATAAACACATGATAAATATTATTTGGACACCTCGGCAAGAGTTCTCACTTGGATAGTTAAAAAATAGGATAATATTTCAGGAGTAGTAAACCCTAACTGTAGCCAAAAAGGCTTTCCTACTAACCTAACCTAACCAGTCATCCTCAAAAACATAACCCTTCCTTTTGGCTTTGCCGTAGTCGGGTAAAAAAGATATCTTATAAATTACGTCGACGTTGAAAGTTGTCTTTGCGATTTCTTATTCATTCTGTGGATAGAACTTAACATTAAAGCAGTACTCTTATGAATGACTTCATCAAATGGGTTCATCAAAAATATTTCGTAGGTATTCATTGAAAAGGATAAATTCGGCAGTAAAACGTAAATATAAAATCGCAACGGCCTCGAAATCGGTGAAGCAATAAAGTTCACATTTTGGTAAGGCTTGGGGGAGCCATATCACTGGGATTGAGATTTTAATATGGGATGAGATTTTATTGAATACCAAATCATTGTGCTGAGGTAACCTTCGGCAGCCGATTTGATTATGTTTCACACGAAACGGTGGTATTTTTATGCCTCCGGACCCAATGGGTACCAATGGCGCCCCATTACTAATCCGCTCCCAGGGCTGTATCTTTTGAACTGTACTAAGTAGATACTTGGAATTTTCAGAAAATAAAGTAAAACAATAAAGGGGATCAGTTATGATGTAAACCTACCGATGCGAGAAAGTAACCTTGACGACCTCCCCAGACAGCCAACAGCCTGGGGGTTCGTGTGGTTTTGATAGACTTGACCATCCACTTGTAATGAACATTCTAACAAAACGAATGTTATAACGTTCGCAAAATACATGGGTAAAAAACGACGCGCAACTGTTACAAGTGAATGATGGAGTCTATCAGCACCTGTAGGATTAGTTCAAAGCTCTAGAATAGAAGCAGCTGCCTCCTCCTACCCCGCTCAAACTTAGCGACTCCCATGAGCATAGAATGCCGACTGTGTTGATCTTTCTGAATTAACTATTTATACTGCTGTGCACCTAGCACGAATATTCTCGACACGCGTTAACTCGCTACGTAACTGTATGCGTCTCGTTCTTACTAGCCCATTAGAAGAGAGACGCACTGAGTTACGTAGCGAGTTAACGCGCATCGAGAAGATTCGTGCTAGGTGCACAGATTGTCTCCATTGTGTGAAAAACTAACCCCCCCCCCCCCGCAGTGGGGTAAAAATAGTTTTCTCCAACCGCTACATGTGACGGGCATGACAAATGCCTCTGTCTGTCACTGCCTAAGCGGCCATTACGCGCCGTCAATATCAATTTATTGTACACTACGTCAGGCGTACGTGGGACGCCGGCTTTAGTACAAGTACGTATTGCTGTTTCGTAGAACATGTGGTACAATTAGGTTTGAATGGGGGGTAAATATTGATTCCCCTGGCGCGTTTTTGGGTATTGGATAATATGGGTTTGTGGGTGGTAGGGCCTTGTGTAAGGTCCGTCCGGACCACCATCTTGCTCGCTAATCCTGCCGCTAAGCAGCAGTGCTTGCACTGTTGTGTTCCGGCGTGGAGAGCAAGACAGCCGGTGCAATTGCTGGCATTAGAGGCATTCCATCTTAGCCCTCTGGGTTGGCGACGCATTTGCAATCTCCTTGGTGTTGCGGGTGTCAATAGGCGGTGGTGATCACTTACCATCAGGTAATCCACTTGCTTGTTTCAATCCCCTTTGTTTTATAAAAATATGTACAAAAATGTGCCAGGGAAATCAATGTTTTCAGAATTTACCCATGGCCATAAGTCGGGGCAGCGCGACAGCAATTAAACTACATTGTTCATTTTGGCTTATCAGTTGCTATAAAATGCTGGGTTTAGTGTCACTCCGATCATTGGCACCCAGGAGTCAGCACGTAGCTGATCAGCGCCGAGCGTCTACACTGGTCTTTTAGTGTCGTGAAGATCGCCGCGGACATAACTGTACTTCGCCGTCACCGAACTCTGGCTGATTGGATCTCTCCAATGATATTAGGATGTCAAAATGTGCGTCACTAAATTTATTATAGCCAACTCCAATCAATCGTCGATCATGTTTCACCCGTAATCCGTTCCAATCGGGCTTTACGGTCCAATCATCGCACAAAGGATCCCATTACCCGATACATTTACCCATGACTGTCATTCCATTTTAATCCTTCAGGTAGTCGCTCTTCTATAGGTACCGCATATATCGAAGTGAGTTTTCAAGGGTCGGTACTCAATACCGTACACTTGTGAGCGAATGGGAGATTTGTGTCGTTACAAGATAGAGGTCAAGGATTTTATTACAAATCTATGGATTCGGGTATTTTAAGTCTATTTTTTAATTTCATCGTTTTTAATGGAACTATACCTTAACAAAAAACGTGCATTGTGGCAAACATGCCACTTTCTAACTTTTCTATATTTTCCAAATATTTTCGCTTTAGGCGCTCAATCCGTTTTCAAAAGGTTCCTATTTCCTATTTCTTACCCACGGCCAACTGCTTGAGAATTGCTTACCTGAAAGAAATAAAGAAGGATTAGTGCCTCTTCAACCTTATTTATAGGGTCAACGGTTTTACCATGGGCTCCTCATTGGTTAACTCATACAAAATATAATAAGTGCCGGTGCAATTACTGGCACAAGAGGTATTCCATCTTAGCCCACTGGGTTGGCAACGCATCTGTAATTTCTTTGGTGTTGCAGGTGTCTAAGGTGACCCACTTGCTCGTTTCCCTTCTATGTTGTATAAAAAAGTGCAAAATATTGCCATACTGCTCTCATGGGCTAGCTCGATTGGGGTAGTACCACACTCTCATAGAACATCGGCGTAAAGTAGAAGCTTGCTATTGAGTATCGTATGGTGAGAGAGAGAAAGAGACCCGGTGGCCCATGAGGGGATGGAAATTTATGACTTGTGTTCACATGTAACTGATATTAGGTTAAGATTTGATGTATTTTTTGGAATAACACTATGTCATTAACAAGCCAAAAGCAGGCGCGGTGCACTTCACTACGCTACAAGTACATCAGCACACCTCTTCTATGGGGCCGCTTCATTCGAGTTGCCGTGAGTCCGAATTAAATGATTTCATATGTGATAAACAGAGAGGTAGGGGCAACTACTCTATGTGTGGACAGCTGTATCTGTGGAAACTCTCTAAATCTTAAAGCTTTACTCTCTCATCGTCCGACCAATCCCTATGTTTCTCTATTCCCAGGCGTCAGGAGGAAAGAGAAGGCAGGACATAGTGAAGCATATCGATTGCTACAACGATGAGAGAGTATAGCCACAGAATAAATAATAGTACAGAAACTTCTCTTTTACGACCGCGATTAAACGAATTCTAACTTTATTAACACGCTCAAAAAGTTCGTATTACTCCACACACCATGCGCCAGGCGACAGGAGTCAAAAGGAACGCGCCTTCCCCGGCTACTCCCGGCGACACGCTAGGGTTGCGCGGCATTCATTTTCAATTACACTGACACAGCGGGAGTGAACGAGCGGGCGCGCGGCAAGCCGACAGCCTACTACGACTTGCCTATGCCATAGGCAATGCGATCGAGCGTACATACATTGCGGACTGCAACCCCCTGGTATAGCTTTAAGATTTAGAGGGTATTCACAGGTACAGCTGTCCGCTGGTAGAGCAGTTGCTCCTACACAGTAGAACGTTTCTAATAATTAAATGCTGTTTTTGTTCCAAGAAAGACTTTTGTATTTCTACTACTATTTATTCTGAGGCACAAGATACAAAAGTAACTAGTTCTATGAAAAGTATTTTGCGAATAAAATATGTATTGTGTTTACCACGGTACTAGAATAAACTTTGACATCAAAACATTCACATTAAAATCCACAAACTAAGCTGGGAAGCACTGGGAAGTGCCCTCTTCAAACAAAGGTTGTTCATTCCAGATACAGTACAGGTCATGTTTGTCTGTGTGTGCTGGCGTATCTCGCAAACAATGCTAACTCAATTTCCTGACTGCTAGCAAAACAACGCGCGGCGTTATATGTCTTGTGAGATTTATTCTTGTGGGCAATATTAGAATTGTATTTAGATTGAAAACGTTGAAAGACTTTGTTCAGTATACAGTATCTTTTATTACCTGTTTACCTAATATTTTTGTTACCTAGAGACTGATTCTGTTTCTACGGTAGGACTTCTTCGAAATGAAAGCGAAAAGAATGTTACATTTTTTTAAATTGTTACAAATGGATGTGTCTTTGTTAAAAGTTGCGGTCTTCATGATTTTTAATTTCTCTTGTTACCTTAATGTTGTAAAAGTCGCTAGTATTAAGAAATAAACTTTTGAATTATTCCAAATATTGTGAGTCACACAAACTACTTGCACAGTTTGAAGAGTTGATAAAAGTTACTATTTCATTTGAAATTAAGCCCAAATATCACTAAATATATGAAACATTGGCCATAAAAAGGCGCTTAATTGTATGGGAAGATAGTCGTTGACGTAATCTCAAAACGTTGTACTTGTAACACTGATCTAATCCAAAATACATGTTATAAATTTATGAGCGACAATATTTTCAGCAGCCTTATTAAACTTACAGTCTGCAGTGTTTTCTGAGTGTGTAAATATTAGATAAGTTGTTTCAAGTTTTTATCGATTGCAGGCCATCATTTATGCAGCAAAGCCAGGTGCATTGCATCAGGGCTGAATAATGTATGGTATGACCGGCTAACAGCTTTTCAAGTTCTTTACATCCTAGCTTTATAATGTTAACAGACCGTTGAATCATAACTAGAACTACATAGTTTTGTTGACGTATATCTGCATCATCATCATCATCATCATCATCTCAGCCACAAGAAGTCCACTGTTGAACATAGGCCTCCTCCATGGATTTCCAAAGTGACCGGTTGGAAGCGGCATGCAGCCAGCGCCTTCCTGCCACCTGTATGAGGTCATCGGACCATCTTGTGGCTGGTCGTCCTACGCTGCGCTTGCCAATACGCGGCCGCCATTCGAGAACTTTTCGACCCCATCGGCCATCAGTTCTCCGTGCTATGTGCCCTGCCCACTGCCACTTCAACTTGCTAATCCGCGGACAGCGGATATCTGCATACGAATTTATATACGTACTGCTAAAATTATTTCGGGTTTAGTGTAGAATTAACCGGTTTCAACGGTGCATCTCCAGGCTATGAACCGGACCTGTCTGCGCGAAAAGTCAAATAACTTTGTCATTTTTAAAAAGTGTAACAAAAAAATACTGGCAACTTTTCGAAACTTCTGTTTTTTTAAGATGGCAACATTTGGTTACGTCATGTCTTAATACTCAAGGTTTCTAGTCTTACCACGGCAACCTTTGGTGCTAATGACATCACAATAACGAAATTTTGTGTGAATGTATGTATCTATGTAAATTCTTTATTGTACAAAAAATTACAAAAAAAGATACGGTGATGTACAAAGGCTTTGAATATAGGATGTTTTTTTTTGCATCGTGCAGATAACTTGTTTAGACATGATCTGTCACAATTTGACTGTTATACGCCATGTGATCAAATGCATATTACATTGCCACGTTTTATGACTTGCTACTTTGCATTGTGAAACTACCTTAACTCTACTACTAATTTGAATGGTTGTAAAGATGTAACAAGCGCTTATGTGGTCCCCCACAAACGAGCGTGTTGCCGGAACCGCCCGAACGGGATAACAGGCCGACAAACTGTGGCCGATGCAAAAACTGACCGCTGCACGCAAATTACGCGGACAAATATGAATTTTAGTTTTGTTAAAATGAGAGGATTTGGAAATAATGCTTTGAGGGATGAATTAGGAGGGATGACTTACGTGCTTATCAATAAATTAAAATTAATCAGGAGTTGGGGAGAAAATCCTAAAAGGCACATAAATTAAATATTACAAACGACTTGGAAAAGAAAATAATTTAAAAACACAGATCGAAAATTTATCGATGTTGATGTGGACTGTGAACGTTTATTTCATTGAAATGAATAAATTAGAAGGTACAAACAATAAGACATTAGCTAAAAAAGTAACTAAAACGCAATTGTTATTTACAATCAAAATAATTTTCTTAGTGTCCATACGTGGGACACGGAATTAAGGAGGTAGTTTGTCGTGACCCATATATGGGGCACTGGACTGTGAACGTGTTAACAAATATAAAGTTTTGTAAAATATTACAACTAAACCGCGCACGCGTGAGGCGAGATGCTCTTATTTCATAAAAAACACAGGTAAACAATAGAAATACCACCTCTAATTAAGGTACTGTTTGTTTGCAAAACAAACGGCGGGGGAATAATTCAGTCTGTGACAGATATTACGGCTACGTAGCCCGGCTATGTATAGACATAAATCACAGGATCGCCCGTTGTTGCAAGGAAGCCGAATTAGGGCGCAACGAAAACGGTAATTGGGCAATCGTTCATTCCAATGATGGGTATCGAAGTCCTGGCTTTCTGGAGTGATTTTCGTCCAACGCAAATCATTATTTTATCTTTATATTTTCTTAACATACTAAAAATTGAAGTTGCTATCCGTTCCTGTCTGTCTTAAATCCTCACAGAGCATGTTCGACTGCCTTTTCCTTCTGAACTACGCAATGGAACTCGGTTTTCACTGTCATTTAGAGAATTTAGTAGTTAGTTTGCAGCTTTATTACAAAAGCGGCAAGAGAAACAAGCGTTTTACTTAAAAAAACATGTTACTTATACTCAATCAACAGGTTTATTACAGAAATGAAGATATAACATTTATTTTATTTAAACGACAGCCATTATGACGCATTATATTTATCTCGCAAATTTTCACCAAATTTATAAATAAGCGCGGGAGGAAGTCTATCTTCTTGCTCTCTGTGCCGCTTGACATTTCAATCCTTATTTTCTAATAATAAATAAAATAATACCTTTAGAATACGAAACGTCGCCATCCTTTCACGAATTCCTGTGATGCTCAATGCCTGAAGCCACATTGCGAACGGAAGGAATTACACGAATTGAAATTATTACGCTATGCTAATTCCTTAATTACTGGAATTGGGTCCATTCTAGAGTAATCTGTTTGTTTACTTCCGAATCATTATCATAAAAAACAATGCTTAATTTTGTACACCTAATGCTCAGTTTGTGGAAAGGTGACACCAATTTTATTTTACTTGTAGTAATGAAATGACTAATGGTATTTAATTATGTAATAAAAGCACAGATGGAACCGTTTAGTATCTAACTAAACATATTGGAAGATTCGCCTACTGCTCTGACAGAAATAAGATTAAAGCGTACTGTTTAAAAAAAGTTTTTTACTGTTATTGTTTGTATTTCTTTACTGTTGTCATTGTCATCAGTCAACATGAGACCTAAAACGCGGTAATTAGATTTGTTCATTTTAATTCAATACCCGCAAGTCGTGAAAACACGTTTTTTCATTGTTTTAACATTTATAATATATATATAATTGAATTGCCTACACTTTAATGGTAAAATAGTATTATAATTAAATAAAAAAGCGACTTTTCAACATATAAGTACATAATTTTTAACCTGAATAACTTTACAAACAAAAGTTGGTTAAATGTAATTGCTGAATTTCTTCCGGTGTTTTTTCTGGCAAAGTATTCTTTAATATCAAAGTGAATCCACCGTTCATAGTCTCCCTGTAGAGCTTTCAAGTAATGTGCTATTCCCGCGCCGTGCTAGGACGGCGGGCGGCGAGCTAGCATGACGAGGGTAGCTGTCAGGGCTGACTAATTATCCCGACGTGCAGATTTCCTTGTCATGTTACATCGAAGTTGCGAGATAACAGCCCCAAGTTTGTCTGTGGCGTTTTTGGTGTTTGAGGAAGTTTGGGCTGTTGTTTCATTGACATTTTCGGGGTTTAGGTAATTTTAAGCCTAATTCCGTCTAACAAATATAATTTTATAATTATGCTTAGTAAAAAGTTGACATTGTGATTTCATTTTCACCAGTAGCTCATGTGAACGATAAGCCAAACTCAAGCTAAATTTTGATCACAATATTTTAAAAAACTAGTTCTAAAATACTTCCCTATCAAACAGTTATGAAGCCAGTCTCTCTTAGAGTGTGTGATGCGTTAGATAATAAGAAACATACAACAAGGCATTGAAACAAAACAATAAAATGGTTTATTTAACATGTATTGCAATTTGCAACGACGTCCTTTTAGGGTCAAATATTTACGGGCAGACTGACAAAAAAAACATAGGAAAATGTTATACAATTAAGTTTCAATTTGACTTAACATTCAAAAGTATGTTGTAAATCATAGTAACCCAGCATTTTGTAGATACAAAAATCCACCTTACATTCGAGTAACTTATTCGCAGTTGGGTTTCATGCTGACTGTACCTACTTAGTGTTTGTCATCGTCCTTGTACCATCCACAATCGCTTGGATCTTAATAGCGCCCGCATCTCCTGCTTTGTAGGCTAACATTCCTATCGCACTGACATGTGTTTACTCCAAACCAAGGGCTTTCAGCTAAAGAATCTGCACTGAAATTATCCACGCGGACGATTGGCGCGTTCATCTATTAAAACAATAGATGAACGTAACAAGAGAAAAATGCGTCTGTGGTCCGACCTAGATATTAGAGGCAGTAAAGCCATAAATAAATTGACACCTAACCTACAATAAAACAAAGTAAATGTCGCGAACAAAATTCAAGTACCATAGACGACGGCGTGAGACACAATGACTGATATGGACCGAGAGAGAATTTTGGGACCGCTATAAAACGGGTAAGTAGAAATATTACTGTGAGTAGTTCAGTTTCCGGTATTTAGGAATACTAAAACGTAAGATGGTACCCGTAGAGTTTAAAGGTTAAACCTGTGTAACATCTCGAAACCGCTGTTTCGGAAGAGGTAATTAAAGCGTAGTATTTAATGTTTAACAGCAAAACACCCGCTTTATTATTTGGTTCGCTAAAGACTTTTCCTTCCTCATCTTAATGTGTTTTTAATTTGTATAAATTTTCACGCTATGATCTTCCATCTGAGCGTTACTGCGTTTATCACTGACAACCACCAATTCTATTTAGGTACATGTATTTTTAATACGTTCACAGTCCCATACAAAATGTTTAAATGTCCACCTACGTCCTACATATTGGGACAATCTCTACTTAGGACATTCACTGTCCAGTGCCCCACATATGGGTCCCGATAAATCACCATCACTAGTTCATGTCCCACATATGGTGCACCAAGATAAAAGTATTTTATACATTATTTAATGTTGATTAACCAAAAATTTGGGCTGATCAAGCTAACTATATCCACAAAAGGCGTATACAATTTTTTTGCTTGGTGCTCCATACTTGGGCGACAGACATGCTGACCTAGTTTTTTGTGCTTCATATATGGGGCGCTACACTTTAAACGTGTTAATTCAAAAATGCCATTTCGGCCAGGTTTTATTGAATGAGTATTTTGTTACAATAGGGTACCATAAAAATAATCAGTAATGTTCAAAGTGAATGGTAAACGTATGGCATCGATGGGGTCTTTTGTACTTCATTTATGCATGTACCACGCTAGGCTATTGCCTGCGTTTTCTTTCACGGAAAGTTCGTTTAAATTGTCGCTATCCTGTGAGAATTTTCTATATTTCGGGATAAATAGTAGCCTGTGGTTATTCTCGATATGCACTGTTATTCTCTAAGCGCATCAGCGTCGGTCAGCCCTGTTTCGCTCACACGAGCTGGCGCGCCAGAGAAAGTTCGGCGCTGCCGCAGCGTCGAACTCGTCGCTGTTGCTTAGAGAATCACTCTCATGCAAACATCTCCGCGCTGTATTAACATTCTCTGTTGCCAGCAACTTCTTCCGTCTCAAAAATTCAACTGTTAAGCATTTCTCATGCTACGTTTTATCCCTCACTTCCCAGTTAGAGCATTCACTATGTCGCGCGGGTGCACGCCTATCGAACAAATAGTATGGGCCCGCATCCGCACCCGCGCGAGTTATCGGACGCTCTCATACCATTTCTCTATAGGCGTGCACCCGCTCCGTGCGCTCGCACGACTTAGCGAAGGCCCTTAGGGATACATTTTTGAAAAAAAAAAGTAACGTTAAACAGACTCCACGCATCAAACTATCCCTGCACCACGTCCAAAACGGCTCAGTCGCTTCCAGACATACAAGGCTTTCGCATTTATAATATTAGTTTGGATGTAAGGTATAGTTAGTAGGAAATATAATTCAGTAAACAACGCAGGGGAAGCCGTGGGCATATAAAGTCATATATGTTTAAAAGTTAAATGCCTTGATAGCGACGTTTGGAGTTTACAACAACATTATCGCCTGAATAACGTCTCGGAGGCTTTGTGTTCGAGCCTTTACAGTTGTTGTGGAAACTAGCGTTAGTTTTGTTTTCACGATAAAGTACTATTTTGCAACTAGATCAACAATGAGAGATGTTCTTATGTTGTTTCTTTAGGCAGTTTCGTAGACAAGCTATGGTGTTTTCTTGTTGTTTGATAAGAAACTTATGAAATAATTTATATATTATTACCGATGTTTGGCTATGAAATAATTTTACTCGTGGCTTCGGCCGCATTATATTATTTTCAAGACGTGGATCTGGCGCAGGAGGTATTCCATCTAAGCCCTCTGGGTTGGCAATGCAATGGCAATGGGTGGTGGTGATCACTTACCATCAGGTGACCCAATTGCTCGTTTTCTTTTCTATGTAGTACATAAATAAACTCGATATGCAAACATCTCACTTCTGTTGCCTGCAACTTCTTTTCCCATACAAAATTTCATCCCTTGTTTCATCATTCTATAAGGGTACATTTTTTAAAACAAAATTCAGTGTCAGATTATTAGGTACTGCAGAAACTTTTCACTTAAAGCCGGACAGACTGACAGACTTTCGTGTTTTAGTTTGGATAAAATCAGGGCAAATTTTACTCTGTCATACAAGGTAAATTACTGATACATCATACCTAATTCGATTATCCAACTCGTCCTTCGGAGTCATGTCCCAATCAATATCACACATCAAACATCTTGAATCCTAAGCTCCTGATTGGTCTAAATCCCAGCCTTCTGATTGGTCAACATCGTCACCGGCATCCTGTTTGCTTTCGCCGGATACGGCAGCAAAATAAGATTTTACTTTAAATTCCGCTAGGAAATCCTAGGTGCGAAATCAGGGATTCACTTTGTGCCCGTGTTTGGGGGGAGGGGGGTGCAGCGATGCGTAACGGCGGTCGACGCGCCTTAAGCGCTTAAGGCGAGCTCTCAATATTACAAATAGTTCACGAGGGATCGTCGCCTCTGGAGGGTATACTGCGGATTTAACTTTAAAAGTCAGTACTTATTTGGAACGTGCCATTTTTACGGAGAAATCTAGCGTCACGAGCGCTGGCAATAAGCTATGAATAAGTGATGCTCACGGAATGACTTCGAACGAAGCTAATTTTAATAATAAACATGTGTACAGATGGAATGATATTATTAAAATGAGACGGAGTAATCTTCCTTGGCATATAAGTGCCCACGGCTTTGTTTATCTTGGTAAATAAAAGCAAGTAATAGAAATAAAACCATTTAAACAGGAACTACAAGGGACTACAGATCTGAGTATTTGATATTAATTTCAACTCGATATCTCCACGCGTTCCTGAGGAAAAGGGTCTTGATAGACAGACAGATAGAAGGACGACAAATAGATTCTATAAGGGTTCTTTTTATTCCTTTTGAAGTACGGAGCCCGCAAAAGAATCTTAAGTAATGATTAGCATGCCCATGTGCCGTTGAATAAAATAGAAACCCGACGACGAACTGAAAAGAGAAAAACAATTAATCCTTATACCTAATTCAAAATTCTGTCAATGTAGTTAGAAACACCTTCGAAGCCTTTTAAATAATGTCTTAAGGTGTCATTCTATGGAACTTGCTAACTGTGTAAACAAAAGACGTAACTTTGTGTGGTCACTGTTTCTCCTCGAATTTTCACACCACCTCATCAAACACCATTGAGACCAATTAAATAAATAAATATCTACTCTACATTTTGACAATGACGGTTGAATGATTGACGGTTTCAATGTTATTTTACTCGTGCACTGTTTTTCTTGGCATATAAGCGTATCTTACTTCTTTGTTATTGAATTTTCTAACGACTTGTTTTTACTTTCGGTTTTTAATTATTCGATTATTCGATATGTTTTGACATAAGTAAAGGAGTAAGTAAGAGTCTTGCCCATCACTAGTAAATTGATCATTCAGAGACAATTTCAATATGGCGGTTTGTTTACGTCCATAGACTGACACTTTAAATGTTGTTATAAGTTACTAGCACACCTGGCAGACGTCGTCTTGCCCAAAAAGGAAGCGGCACCTGCCCCAATAGCAGCGCTATCTACCGCGTCCAATTCTGTTTTCGAACCATCCAGGAACCCATTGAAATATGCACACAAAATGTCATCCAAATAGGTTCAGCCGTTTAGGAGGAGTTAGCGGACAAACACACGTACAGAAGAATTGTACAGTCAAAGAATTTAATTCCCTACCCATTTCGTTGAAATGTCGTCTGACATTCGCAATGCATTAAGGTCGATATGTCAAACTAACGTCTTGCTCTATAGCTCTTATGGTGACAGTTTGCTATATGCTATTGAACCTTAGGTGGGTAGGAAATTTAATTCCTTGACTGTATATATTAAGATTGCTGGTGGAGACAAACAAAAATTACAAAACACGTTTGACCACCAACACCAAACTTACGCTATTGGTTTATTTTACACTGAATACAATAAAATTTTAATTTTCTGGTTCATATCTTTTCTGTCAGTAATTACAGTGTGTTGATTTTCTTGCTATTTTGATTGGCTAGATTGAAATACCAAATTAATGTTTATTTACGAGTAGTACTAAACCTAGTGTCTAGTCTAGTCTTATAACTGTGTCTTTCTGAAATTGATTTTCTACATTTATTCCGTCGATAATAATTAATAAAACAGTCGTAGTTAAAAAGTTCTCTTCCAAACATCTAAACAGCCAGTTGTTCAAAGTTTCGATTTTAGATTTTCTAAGTTTTCCTTAATCATAGATTATCTATTTGAATTTAAACTCAATTTTCCGATGAATTTCGCTAAGATAAAATGTTTAAAGTATCTTCAAACGTATTTACCGTGAGAGCTAAAGTCTACATTAATTAAAGTTATCTCGGTTCATTAAATATTAAAATCTTTGAAATTCGCAGTAAGTGTTATATTTCAGCTATAATTAAATAACGAGTGCCGTTTAATAACATGGTTTTATCGACAGCTACCTAGGCATAAATTATTAGAAATAGCTGGTAGCTACAGATTTTTATTTTTAGGCAAATCATTATTTAGCAACGACAATTTATAAATAAAAAAATATTTTTAAAATAAAATGTTAAATACACAGAAATAAGGTCATGGCACATCTTCACTAATATATTGCAGAGATTAACTTCGTGTTATTTGTTTGTTTGTTGGGGGTAATATCTGGAACTACTGAACCGATTCCAAAAATTCTTTCACTAATAGAAATCTACACTATTCCTGACGGATAAAGGTTACTAATTCCACGCGAATGAAATCGCGGGCGTCCGCTAGTATATAATAATCATAACGTAGAATCATGATCCAGTGTTATGCAATAACATGACTCCTTGAAACCCATCGCTAGCCGATCAACCGTCGTGACGGCGCAGCGTGAATTTATAGCGACGTAAGCCTGAGCGCCATTAGTGCAGTGACACATTAATACCCGGCAAAGTCTACCTTGTGCTACTCTGAGGTCGTAAGAGACTTAAAAATAACTACACTACAAATTTAGTACATAGATGAATAACTATTCGGGCTCTTTAACGGTAATTATCGGTAACAATTATTATTGTTACCAGAATTTGGAAGAAATCAACGGCAATTTGCATTTGACATACTCCGAAGCAGTATGAGCAACCGGAATGTGTCACAATAAGCACGAATAGCAAACATATAGCTTAAGGTGTGTTAGTGCCGACACAGTCGAGTGAATGCAGTGGAATTTAGAGCATTCAGAAGTATGTGTGGTGTGAGTTTGAGAGATAGAGTGAGAAATTATATGATACGAGAGAAATGCGGAGTGAATAAAGATGTAGTAACACAAATTGAAAAGGAGATGTTTAGATGGTTTGGGCATGTGGAGAGGATGGATGGAAGAATATTAACAAAAGGGTATATAAAGGGAGAGTGATGGAAAAATGGGAAGGGAAAGACCTTGGTGAAGGTACCCCGGTCAAATCTGAAATATTCTGGAGAAAGGCCAGGACAGGAGTACCTTAAGCCGACGAGCATGTATAAATAATGTTATAAGAGTAAAAACAGCAAAGGTTGTATGTGAGAACCGTAGCAAATGGAAATTCGTGATCTCTGCCTACCTTTCCGGAAAACAGGCGTGATTTTATGCATGTGTATCTTTGTATGCGGCATAAACGCGTTGAGTTGTCTAATAGCTTTCACGTATTTATGATCCTTTTCACAGAATGGTAAACTAACTCTTTTTACTAACTAATTCGATAAAATAAGTCAGTACTACTTAGGTAGGTGCTAGGTGAAATAGTGATCTAGAAATATGACGCCATGTTGTCAGAAGCATAATGTCCTAAACATCCCTAAACATGCCCTCCATAAAATAATAATAAACAAGGATCATGGACACGTTTGTGTGAACGCTGGCACTTCGGCCGGGGCGTTAGTCCGGGTATAAACTTAGGCCCTCAGCTGGACCTAAGTTTACCCGGGTCTGCTTTGAGATATATTAGCCTCATAGCTCTCAGTCCCAGGAACAAATATTAAGTCTTGGAATAGCATAGTATTATCTTATCTTATTCACTAGGAGTCCTTTCGGATACACCTAGTAGATTTAGACCTGTAAAAGAGCCTATATGGCCAACTTGCAAAATTTTTTTTCCTTTCATTTAATTTTTTTTCGAACTGATAATGGGATCTTTTGTGCACTCATTGTTTCTATTTTAGATATGAAACGAAAGTTTCAAGTCGTTATTGTAAAAAATAACACTACAATTTTGTTTTAATTTAAAATGATGTACCTTGTTGAGCTTCTTGCTGGTTTCTTTACATTATAGGTTTTTTCCGAACCGAAGGTAAATTTTCTGACATTTGCAACTATTTATATAATTATTGTAAGCCTAAACGGAATAAAAATAT
The DNA here is from genome assembly GCA_963691745.1 of Ditula angustiorana. Classification (NCBI taxonomy): domain Eukaryota; kingdom Metazoa; phylum Arthropoda; class Insecta; order Lepidoptera; family Tortricidae; genus Ditula; species Ditula angustiorana. The sequence continues at coordinate 303,994 of OY829474.1, forward strand.
TTTGAGTATCTCTCTAGGTATGTTATTATTTCGCCTAACAGTATTTAGCAAAATGTATTACTTGCTTTAATTTTCATTTCATCAAGGTATAATACTGTGCAAAATAAGCTATTCTTATGATTTTCTTACTTTCTAAATAGATAGAAGACATTATTAGAAGAAAAACAGTCTTTAAACGCTTGTGATGTCACTATTAGACCTAGTAATGTACGCGGTCATCACTAAATCGCGTTTATTTAAATTTATGCAATTTTATTTCATGCAGATTATGATTTGCCACTAGAATACCTACTGTATTTACAATGGGTTATTTCCTGCTCCAAAGATCTTTACTTACCAAAGCCAAACCAGGTAGCAGGTATCTAAAGTCAAATGCAGATGTCCAGTCTTACAAACAAAGCGAACGCAAACATCTCCTAAATCACCAGCGTGATATTAGTTCAGTGTCCACCTGCCACCCCCCCCCCCCCCCAAACCCCACCCTTGTCAAAGGAGGTGGCTTTAACCTGGGTAGTTTCGTGGCTGGGAATTCCATGTCAGTGGGCTGGAGATGTTCGAACTATGCAAACTATCGGAGTGTAATGGAAATTTGATTTAAAATTATTACAGTTTTAGGGTTCCGTACCTAAAAAGGAAAGAAGGAACCCTCATTGAAGGAATGGTTTGAATTCTCCTATATATCCTATGTGTTGTGCAAGGTCCGGATCGCTACCACCATCTTGCTCGATAATCTTGCCGCTAAGAAGCAGTGCGTACACTGTTGTGTTCCGGCGTGGAGAGCAAGACAGCCGGTGCAATTACTGGCACAAGAGTATTCCATCTTAGCCCTCTGGGTTGGCAACGCATCTGTGTTGCGGGGGTCTACAGGCGGTGGTGATCACTTACCATCAGATGACCCACTCGCTTGTTTGCCTTCCTGTTTCATAAAAATAAAATAAATAAATTAAATCGAAACCATCACTTAAAAATACATAGGCTGCTAAAAACATAACCCTTCCTTTTGGCTTTGCCGTAGTCGGGTAAAAATTAATACCTAATCAATGTTGGAAGCGTATCTAGTGGCAAGGCGGGGCGTTCCACGTCCCATTGCCGCTGGGGCAAAATAACAAAAAGCACAAGTAATGGATTCAAAAACCCCGCATTTTCCGAGTGGGCCCCATCCTCAACCGCCTATCCAAATAGCGGAGTTGTCGACGCGGAAAGGTCTCAGTTTGTGTAGCGCTCCATTTATATGTTTAAAAACGCAATTTAAACTCTATTTGTTGCGTAATTTTTGTTTAACGCCCCATTATTTCGGTTTGCGGACGTAAAAACATGATAATTTAGCACAACGAGGTTTTAGTTAATAAAACGTCTGGTTTTAATGTTCACAGGCTTTTTAAATGCCTTTAAATTGATTAAAGTGGTAACAAATGAATAATTAGTATATAGCCATTTTGAATAAGCGGATTGAATTAACAGTCGAGGTATTGCTCGAGATGTTTTGGCCCAGTCATACATAAAAATGTTTAAAAAATGGTTTCAAATGGTTAGAAATGATCAATCAATTTAGAATCACATGCGTTTGTCAACTAAACCTGATCCTACGTTACCCCAGGCCTTAAGTCTCGACAAACTCATAAAACTCGACGTCGTGAATCACAGCTTTAAGGAAACAATGTGGGGGAAAGCCGAAACAATATCCAAGTGGCCATAATGCGAGGCACACTCAGCAAATCCCGCCTTTTCGGCCCACGCGCACCCTAAGGCTGGGTGTACACTGGGTGACATGCGGGTCGATTTAGATTTTCGAGAACTTGACATTAGCCAGCCGCGCGCGGGCCAACAGATCCTTATTTTAGCTGGCGGTATTTTTGCGGGTGTTAGGACCTTGTGCAAGGTCCGTCCGGATCGCTACTACCATCGTGCTAGCTAATCCTGCCACTAAGCAGCAGTGCTTGCACTGTCGTTCCGGCGTGGAGAGCAAGACAGCCGGTGCAATTACTGGCACAAAGAGGTATTCCATCTTAGCCCTCTGGGTTGGCAACGCATCTGCAATGTCCTTGGTGTTGCGGGTGTTTATAGGCGGTGGAGTTCACGTACCATCAGGTAAGCTTGCTTGTTTGCCTTCCTATTTCATAACAAAACTGATTGGCGCGTGAATGGCGAGTGTCGAGAGCTCGAAAGTAAAATATAACCCGCTGATCTTCTACTCTCGCTATCAAATACTATATGTAGCAAAGAGTACAAAAATAATACGTAAACACGACTCTATTAAATAAAAGATTCAGGCTTTATTTTGAAAAGATCCGATCAATAAATCCCTGAGCCTTGTTATTCCGCGAAACCAGTGTTGCGTACGTTTGGACAAAACGGCTGCGTCTGTGCAAAAATTTTTCATGCAAAACCAACCGTACGTTGTGATGTTGGTCTTCGATTGAAAGGAATAAAAAATATTTTTAATAAAAGAAAGTTGGTAAACTTTTAAGATTAAGAGAGTTAGAATGCGACACAAATGCCTTTTTAAGAACTTTTCAGCTATTTTACCTGTGGCATAGGTGTTTTTAAAGGGGGTATGAAAAAGGCTTTTACAGGGTCTGCAACGGACGGGTTCTGTGTCGTTAACGTTCATCTTATTCTTTTAATGATTTTCAAAAGATTTTTTTTTGACAATTCTCCTAAAATATTTCAGTTCTGAAGTTGAGTAGTTGCTCAGTGTACCCTCAGCCTCACGCGCTACACTTTGAGAAATCCTAAGATTAACTCGCAAAAGGGTCAAAAACCTTATATGCAAGTTAAATCCCGAATTGGATAGTTAGAGACGCCGTTGAGAGGCATGAATGTAAGGAGGTTTGAAAAATTGAGTAGATGTAGTATGTTAATGAAATACATGCCCACGTATATTCTGAACTAGTGACCCGCCCCGGTTTTCCACGGGTACAATAATAAGGATGTATTGGCACGACATAAAAAAGTTCTGCAAACAATTTTTTAAATGGCAGTGAAAACAGCATCAAAATCCGTTGCTTGATTTAGAAGGAATAAGCGGCCGAAGTTATGAGGACAATCAGGACCGAATAGCGAGTTTGGTTTATGTAAAGAATTAAGAGGAAACCTCAAGGCCTAGAAAATTTAAAAATAGGAATTTGTAAAATCTATTGCTGCCTTCATCTATCAAGCCTCTCCCCGCAGAGCGCAATAGAGACAGCTGCAGCTTGGACTGAAAATACCTATTTAAAGTACACAAAATCAACGATTCGTAGACCCCTGATTCCTTCTCCAAAACTTAACCGATTTAATTACTTTTTTCATTAAAAATTAAAGAAAGGCTTTGGCAGTGTTCCTTTTTTTTCCTTTTTTAAATAATCTAGTAAAAATTGTTTTCTGAATGTATGAACGCAGCCGAAAATCTGGCCTTTTTTTTAAGTTTTTGAATGTTCATATCTCTTTTAATAACTAATTTATTGAAAAAAAGAAAACATAGGGACATGCATAATAGTGGCCATCGATTTTTTGAAACAAATAATATTGCTCTATTGGCATTATCCAGAGAGGAAACAGGGGACGACGTTTGTATGGAAAAACGGCCCTTGTGTTTCCTCTTAAAAATTTAATACTGTGTTTGTCTCACTCAATGAGCATCCATGAAGAATGTTATGAGAGCAAGTGGAGCACAGGTTGTACGTCAATACGTAGCAAGTGGAAATCCGTGGTCAGTGATCTTCGTTGTAAGGGAGCGTTCAAGTATTACGTAACGTAATTTTTGAAGATTTCTGACCCCCCCTCCCCCCCTTGTAACGCACCGTAACGTTTTTCTGTACCCCCCTCCCCCTCTCTAAACGTTACGTAACACTAAATGACAAAAAAAAACATTAATGACAAAAACAACATTAAATGACGTACAATGCAATCTAGGGATTCCCCGTGAAATATAAACGAAAAGGTTTGCCAACTTGCGAGAGCAAATTTAAAAAAATGACGACCAGACTAATACAATCGAGGGATTCCCCGTAACGTTAATGAAAAGGGTTGCCAGTTTGGGAGTTTTCATTCCCTAATTTTTTAGACACAATGTTACGTAACGTATTGTAAGAAAAACCCCCTCCCGCCCCTATAACGCATCGTAACGTTGTACGAGACCCCCCCCCCCAAATTGCGTTACGTAATACTTGAACGCTCCCTAACCTGAACGAATACAAAAAATTATCCTAGTACTACGACAATTGTTCGGTTGTTGCGGAGTAGGCATTAAGTTAATTTATTCAAATTTATTATAAAAGATTTCCTCAAAATACCGCGACCACGGTTTTCCGTCTTCAGCTTGAACGCTAATCTTTAACGAGACAGTACCAAACTGAAATTTAAAACGATTCAAAGTAGTTAACAGGGTCACGCGGCTTCATCTTAACTCCAAAGCCAGCGCAAAAATCTCCCAAAAGCTATTAAAAAGTTAAACTCTCTAACGACAGTTTTAGACGTTTTACATTCAGGCAGCGTTCTGATACCATCTAACAGTTCCAAATTACCCCCAGGCCTTTCGGGAGTAAGTTGTCAACGAGACAAAAGACTCGCAGTGGGCAGATGTCCGAGCACAAAAGATCCCGGTCATTACTGTGAAAAACGTCGATATTGCCTGGATAACATCAATTACTCCAGCTCTCAGAAACCTTTTGTTCTCACCAGCTATCGGGGAGCACTTAAACTTAGTCGTAAAAACGGATATCTGCTTCTATTTAATTTAAATCTACAACCGATATTTCAACGTCATAGCTTGCTTGCGTAATGAAATAACTGTCATCCATTTCGAATGCTGAAATATTTCTATTTTATGAACATTGGAAATTTAGTCGGGTTATTTCTGATTTCGTACGATATACCTAGCGCAGAAAAGAGTCCGACAACTTATTTTTTTGTATTTGGCTTAACAGTAATATTTCTGACTAGATTGCGACAACTTTTAAGGTTTGAACTACCTATCCATATTTGTAATCTGTACGTGTAGTCAAACTGTTTATTGAAATCACACAAGTCCTTTTTCCGCCAATAAAAAAACATGACAAGAAAAAGTATTCCGTCTTAAATTAAGCGACGATTCAAACGAAATAACCTCCAAATAAATAGATTGAATGGTAGACTTATTGGATGAAACTGCTTCTATTCCTTAACGAGGAATGTATAAATTTATTCTATTTAGGTTTATTATTACTATTCGTGTACCTACCATGTTTGTAGCAAATAAGTGATTTCTGATTTCCGATTTCATAATAACAAAAATTACATAGGTACGCGTTTCAAGGTAATCGGCTCAACTAACGTTGCAGGAATCAGAAGAAGAAACACTTATTTTTAAAAAGAAATATTTATGACTGACCATTCGTTAAAATATTAATAAAACCTTTCACATTTACAAAGAAACAAACTATAGGGCCCAATTTCATAAACGCGACAGGCGACAGGAGATTGTGACCATTCGGTATTGATTGCTTGCCCACTATGATGTTAAGTCTATAAGTCTGTAGCGTTACTTGTCAACACAGTAATATACGGCGAATTGTCACTGTCACCTGTCGCGTTTATGAAATAAGGCCCTAGGATGTAAGCGACTCACTTGTCACTATTCCGACAATTTTACAGTATCATAATAAATCAATCTTATTATTCAATGTTGATTCTTTCGAAAAGCACCTTAGTATACACCTACACAGTACACACTACCTTACTCATGTACCTAGTCATAAACTGAATCCAAAACAACCTCTATATTTGTAGCTTGAAGTTTTACATGAAAACTTCATTATGAAGATGCATTCCTTTAACAGAAAACTCTAAATGTTAAAGAGAGAAAGATACCAACTTCAAATTCATAACATCGTTGATTTTAAATGCGCATAAAAAACATATACATTCAATCGCAATCAAACAGCTGAAGTTAGTTTATTAATAGAATAGCTAAAACTAAATTATTGTTTGATTATACTATACCACGCTGATTCAATAAATTTGCAATGTCTCAACTTGCAAGCGAGTTTAACGGCCCGAGCCGTCAATGCGATTGTTTTACTGACAATATGAATTAGTTTGACTCGCTCGGCTTTGTGGACGGTTCGACTGTCGACGAGAACGTATCGGAATAGGCAATGAACGGTGAAGTTGGGAATTTTGAGGTCGACGGCTGAGTGAAGGGTTTAAGGTTATTTGATTTTATATTTATTTTGCCTGCCTACAGTATTGTAGAGCATGTTGCATATGAGAAATTACTGAAACAAGAAAGTCTTTAAGTTATTTGGGTAACTATAAAAAGGGGATCAAAATGTACTTTGATGATCTGCGGATTATTTGTTCTAGGTTTAATTTGGAACACAAATTTGGAATGACATATTTGTCTTAAGGTGCGAATTTTATTAATGGACAACTAATGCTATGAATTCCGTTTTAAGTCACACATGAACAACACTTTATAAGAGAATCTTCTTCTGCGTCTGTCTGATAAAAACTAATATTACTCACATTTAGGACTGCAAAACGTAACGCTGAGACCTTTCGCAGTGTACGGCGTCTTCCTCGATCTGAATTCTTCTGCATTCAGTTCTAAGAGAGTAAGGTACAATTGAAGCAGAAAATGCGCTGATGCCATAACTGCTAGATTCGCTAAACTTAGCCTGCTATTGAAACCAACAGACCATTAAAATTATATTCAGAAATGGCGACGCATACATTTAGTTTCATAAAGTCCTGTCTCGAGTGACGTGGAACAATGGAGCCTTCAGTTTAGCTGACTGCATGCGATGCCTCGGGGAGGTATAAAGCATCTACACGCGGGTACCTGTCCGAAGTGTCTACGGAAGATAGATCGAGGAATACTAATGACGCAGTCCGTCGGACCCTGTTGGAGTCAATAAATAGGTCGCGGTTTGAGCTTCCTTGGAGTCAAATGGTTTTGTACGTTGATGTTTAGAGATAGAATTATGCTCAGCAGTAGATGAATAAGTACTATCAACAAAATGGAACCCTGAAATATCTTAGAATCGTGTCACATTGACATAATAGGTAAAATAGTAAGTAAGACTTTTACAATTTGTTTTGACGTCACTTTGACATCGTTTCATGAGGGGTTAGGGTACGAAGATTTTGAGCGAAATAATATAGCCCTGCGTAAACTTAGAAAAATAAACGTATCTGGGGACCCATATGGGGCAGTTAGGTGTGGGCAACGGTGCTACTACTTTTTAGTTTAGAGCTACCAGTTTTTTAGTTTAGTTTTTTTATTATTGATCACTGGCTGGGGTTGCGATCAACCAGCCCAAGGGGCCTTTCTGAAAATCAGCGCCGGGCACCGAGCCCAGCACATGCTGAGACTGGCACCTATTGCCTAACTTCAATTGTTTTCTTGTACCGCAATTTTTTGTGCTTATTATTTAATTTAAATTGTTGTTGGCAATAAATATTTATTTTATTTATTTATCGGTGATTAATACTCATCAGGTGGTACAGTCAGCAACGAAAGTCGCCGAACACAATAACGTTACAAAAGTCACTAAACAGGTCATTTGTCCATAAGTCGTTGAACTGCGTTAAGAACAAAATTACATTTACACCATGAAATACCAAAAGTCACTGAACAGGTTTATTCCAAAAATTACAGGACAGCATAATTCCAAAAATTACTGAACAGCCTAATCACAAAAGTCGCTGAATAGCGTAATTTCAAAAATTACGATACAGCATAATTCCAAAAGTTGCTGAACAGCTTAATTACAAAAGTCGCTGAACACTACCATTGTTTAAATATTTGGAATAGTCGCTGAATAGTATATGTATGTATAATTAATTACACACACATAAAGAAAAATTAGGGTAATGGCAGGACTCCACCCTGAAACCTAAGCATTCCGTGCCTTGCGTTTGCCAGTTTCGACACATTACCGCTACCATACCCTGCAAAATTTTCAATGTGCTTTGTATTTACGGTCATTACATTATTGATTTTAAATGTATTAAGGTAAACTGAGCTTTATTTTAAATGACATAAGATTTTATTTTACTTTATCTCGGGTTAATGAACATGCTACTTACTACAGGTAAAGTGAGAAATTGACATAATAGAACCAGTGTGACATTGACGATACGCGATAAGATTCAATTTAGCCTGACCTATTTTTCTTTTCACTGAGATATGCTCATCTCTTCGAATTTTGAATTTTGACAATCACTGAGAAGAGTACTCACTTGTCAGTGAGCGTTTCATCTCTTTCATTTGGCGTGTAACCTTAAACTATTTAATCAATCGGCCATGTTCAGCAACTATTGATAATTTAGAGATCAGTTAATTCTGCAGTCAGACATGTTCAGCGACTATTGATATTGTACATTTCAGCTAATTATGTAGTCAGACATGTTCAGCAACTATTGAAAAATCGATGTTTATTGACTTTTGTTATTCTCAAATGTCCACAGACATTTGTACATCAGCCTGTTCAGTAACATATGGAACTTTATAGTGTGCAGGTGTTTTGGAAATTAGGATGTGTTCATGGACTTTCGTTGCTGACTGTACCTGTGATATTTTGTAGTTTAAACAGAACGTATTATGGAACGAAATTGAAATGGATAAGATAATTCTAAATGGATAATAGGCTCACCCGAGGAGCAGAAAATCAATTCACGTTTTATATAAACTATTATTTTCAACTTTGCCAGGAACAGTCACGTCACTCCAACTTCCACGACATTATGAATTGTTTCAGTTGTCATCTTGAGCTACATACAGCACCGCTGTCCCTCTCCAATAAAACAAGTCAGAAGAGGATGGCTAGCCTGTCTCTTCAACTAGTCGTAATTGAAGCTCCCCGAGGACTCCCTAATGGACAGCGTCTCCGCTATTTATGCACTATTACCTCCCCACGCGAAACTCGCTCGAAAACAAGGAAAACGCACGAATCAATTTGCATCCTGACTGGCGAATTCTCCTGCAAATCTTTGGGGATATGAACATTTTATTGGTTTTCGATTTAAGACTTGCAAGTTGTGAAATCGAAGCAATTTGAGCGGATCACATCGCCTGTATTGAATAATATTTACGTTCCATTTCGAGACATTTGTAGGCCTTGTTTTTGTACAGAGGGGCGTTGTAAGTTTGTTTTGTGTTTGTGCTTTTGTGTGTATTTCTATCTGTCGTGCCGTAGCTCTCAAAAGGGGGCACCGATTTGAATATGTCTTTCTATGACATCAAATTTGTGAAGTTATTGGACAGAATCCAATATAGTTCATTTATTATTTTGGAGCAGGTTTTACTTTCAGAATATGCTGAAGGTTTATATTTATTTGGGTATAGTTATTTAAAGTTTGGAGGAGTTTAAAGGTTGTTTGTTTATTTGTGTGTGGAAACGAATTTTAGTCTCATTTATCTCCAATTCGATTTAAATATAGTTTTCTGCAAAAGGCTTCTGATTCTTCAGCAATAGTTCTTAGATAGGTGTTATGGCGTGAACTTGCCAAGGGGGCTTGCAATAAATAATTAGGCTTAAAAATGAAGTAACTTCATTTCTTCTCTATGGTACTTGCAAGGGGCTCTAAACATCAGACTTGAACAAAGTCTAATAATGAAGAAAAGTCCCCACACACACCTCACATACTGGTCACATATTACTAATGTGCATAAACTGAGTCTCTTTTGAACACTTTTGTTAATTTTATTCCAAAGCCGACAAACGTGAAAGGGCATGATTTAAAGGGATCAGAATCACCATTGGAACTTGCAAGAACTACTACGAGTATAACAAAAAGTAGCTTGCCAAGAATTGTAGAATTCTATTTATGAACCTAACTTTTCGGAATTCAGTTGTTTTCTTAAAAAAGCAACAAAATGGATCATCCCTAGGAAACCTGTCGCTCCGTCGAAGTCTTGTAACTCGAGACCGCAAGCCAAGATGTCTAGAACGAAGCCACTGCCAAGATCCATTGATCAAATTATCGAGTTGGAACATAAAAGAATATCCTCCAGAGAATTTTATTAAAACTTAAGCACGCTTGAAAGTCTTCAGTTTCATATTTGCATAAGTCAGCCCAGCTGATGCGAACCGGTTAGCGGTGCTTATCGCTTATCGGGACACAAAGAAGAATTGATTCGCTTCCGAGTCGTGCTTGAGAGGAGCTGCCTGACTTCTGCGACGCTACTATACGGGCTTTTGGAGAATTATAAATGACACTCTGTTATTTTAAGAGATTTTTAAATTTATACTAGACGATTATTTTCTACATCAAGCTTAGTGGCTTGTTGTAGTAGTCGCAATCGCGAGGAAACTAGCACCTTTATGCAACTAAATATGTTACATGGGTTTCGGATGTCAGATGACAATCGGCTCTAATTCAATTCAAATCAATATTTGATTTCAGAATTTATTCGTTTCCATTGGTAAGGGTTATTCATAGAAATGCTTAATGTTAAAGTAATAATTTGATCAGCAAAATGCAAAAAGGACAAGTGTCGTAGCGTTTGTCTTTTTTATTTAAATCTTCTTTAACTTTGTTCTCAAGGTATATGTAAAGTGCTCCGAATTTACACATGAATTACGAGAGATCGTAACGGACGCTACCATTTGAATATGTCCGAGATCAATTCAGGCCTCCCCTTTTGATGTCCGCCTGAGCCGTCTGAGAATGTCCCCGAAGACCTAATATCCTGAGGTCAGAGATTGCGTCATTGTTCGCCATGACTTGATGACGCGGAATATCCAAGCGTCATGGTCGGCGAAGCTAATGAAATTGAAATACCAGTGGATGCTTGGTTAAGCCTCATCCATACAATAGAAGATTGATATCTACTGCAAAACATTGACCTTTTTACTTGACTAATGCCAAGCCAGAAGGATGGTTCTTGAACTACTTTTTGTGTGCTGTACAAGTGTTCGTATTGTAGCTTGCTTGCAGAACAGATGGCCGATGGGGCCCAAGATTGCCAAGTGGCGACTTACAGGAAAACCTAACATGGCCAGACCCGCCACAAGGTGGACCGATGATCTGCTGGTGGTTACGGGAATCACAGTACCGGGTGTTGTGGCGGTCTTTGGGGGCGCTTATGTCCTGTGGGCATCCTTCTGCTAAGATGACAATGATGATGATGAATTAAAAGATAAAGTAACACAAATCTCTTCTATCATTTATGACCAAGTTAATAATCAGGGTTATGAAATGTCGCTTCCAAACCTGATCCATTGCTTTACTACTGAGACGAGCAGATGGCGTAGCGGTTATAGTGACCCTGACTGTGAGCTAGAGGTTCGGGGTTCGATTCTTGCTAGAGGCAAATGTTCTTATGATTACCCGAGTCTTGGATGTTATATGTATTTAAGTATTTATTTATTTATGTATGTATATTTATCCGTTGTCTAATAGCCAAAGTACAAGCTTTGCTTAGTTTGGGACTAGGTAGGTCAATTGGTGTAAATTCTACCGAGATGTTTATTTGTTATTTATATATTTATTATTACTGGTCATTTCACACACCCATTCACATTTACATAAATAATATCTGAGCTAAAAATACAAACAAATTGTTCACTTCTAGTAGCTCCGCTCAATTACGGCGAATAAATGCGGATCTCGAATCACGTCGGGACAATTTCCGAACGGCAACACATCGCACTGAGGGGAGGTCGAGCGTGAGCCACGCCAGCGCTTTGGGTTCCGACAATGGACTTGAATGCATAACGATAAAATAATAAACCAGCAACAAGAATAGTGTGAAATTGAACAAAATTGTCAATTCATTAAAGATGCGAATTAAGAACTTGTTCGATTTGCGGAAGATGAGGGCTACTTTGAGACTAGTCCTTATAGGTATTAATGATAGTTGGAGGGGATAAGATTTTAGACAGATTCATCATCATCATCCTCATATCAGTCGGAAGACGCCCACTGCTGGGCATAGGCCTTCCCCGAGGATCTCCACGACGGTCGGTCTTTTGCTGCTCGTATCCACCGGTTTCCAACGATCCTCACCGGATCGTCACCAGATCCTTGTGGGGGCCTACCAACACTTTGCCTTCCGGTACGTGGTCTTCACTCGAAGACTTTTCCGCCCCAACGGCTATCAGACACATTACAAATATTTAAACACCTTCGCCAGTGGTAATCGACTGTAGCCGTTATAAATGAAATAGCCACCTACTGCGTCTGGGTCGCCGATTGCAAAGCCAATACTGAATACGCACAGGATTTTATTTTAATATTTTTAACTTATTTGAAGCGGTTTCATCTTACTCACATTATTTGTATTTTGAATTTCGTACACACCATTCCAACTGAAACTAACCTTATGACGTCAAGCACCATTATGGTTTATCATTGTATTTCCAGTTTAACGCATACTTATTAAGTAGTTAGGGTGCCAATGAGGCGTAAATCATTAAGTGGACTGCATAACAATAGGCGGGTTTATTCTCCGTTACTTTACAGATAGATAATCAATTCGGTAGTCATCCGGTACCGGAGGGTGGTTGTAAGGCAAGTGTCACTCCCGCGCGCCGCGTCTCGGACGTGAATTAAATCGGCTCTCAACAAATCTCAAAACCTAGTTAATACTTTAAAAACAAACTATGCATTTACTAATTTAAATGTACTACTAGTTGTGGCCTCTGAAGATATAACATTAAATTTGATTCTAACCATAATCTGCAAAGTGTCCCGGGCGGTCTAGTAAATCTTACATAGCCTGGATCAGCAGTGGGCTACTAATGCCACGCTAAGCATAGCTCAACCCGGCTAAATGCCCTGGGACCTATACCTACTTTATTCAGATAATACTTGGAAAAAATATGGCACAGCCAGCGCAACAAAAAAAGGTCCCTGAAGCTTCGCGGTGGAAATAAAGATCCTTTGTATTTCTGAACGCATTAAAAACACAAATTGGAATCGGAGAATATCGAAATGTTTGAAATGATTCAAGTAATAAGTCATCAATATACAAGGAATGTTGTAATTGTTCATTCTATTGTAAATTGACGTTAATTCAGATCAAATAAATTACAAGAAGCAGTAAGCAGTTGTGATCAGTTTCACTATTTGGATTACTAATAAAGATTACGTTTGGTTATTTACATAGGAATAGAATAGAATAGAATAGAACCATTTATTTCAGGCTGCATATGAAGGAGATCTGTGTGCAGCAATGCTGAATGTCATTAAATTCAAATAATAATTATTGATGTATTTCAAAAAAATTATTTTTAAGTCCTGTTAAGTTAAGTTACGGTAGACATGACCTGCCCATTACCAAATAGGAAGCAGATATCGTAACTCATAAAAAAATAATTTTCTTTTGGTGTTATGTTGACGATCTGCTAGCCTAGTAGTTGATCCTGACTACGAAGCTGGTAAGAAATTTGAATCCTGACAGGGCAAAAATTGTAAGTTTTTTTTTTATTGGAAATGGGTTTGCGTTTGGCCTCAATCTCACCTGATGGTAAATAGACACTATAGACGTCTGTTTCGTCATGCCCTGATTCATGGTTTTTTTATAGTTTATGGGTCAGAAGGATCCCCAATTTTCGGACACGTCCGTAGTGCGGCAATTTTCCTCCTTTGTCCGCTAATTGGTGGGATAGTGGAGGCCTCGCGACGTCGCGCTCGCTGCGGTAAACAAACACATCCTCAGCCGAGACGCCATGCGGAATACTAAGAGGTCCTTTAGATAATACATAAACAGTCACTAGTTCATTAAGAAATCCAACCCTGGAGATAAAGCTGGCCTTTTTAAGACAAGAATAGGCAACTTCTGGGTGAGTGTACTACAAACACGGCATCAGATCTTCATCTTTATTTATCATCTATTCTGGTAAGAAATACGGCGGCTGGAGAAGGACCTAAACTCAATCAAGATCAAGGATTAGCAATTCCTGCAATGGGGTATCGGATTTCCATGGGCGACTGTAATCACTTTGGTTACCCACTTTAGGTAACTCCCATGCTCGTTTTAATTCTTTATCCATGGACAAAAAAGTAAAATCATCCTAATTAAATAAAAAAGTTATATTAATAGCAACCTATATTTTTTTAATTAATGAATAGGAGCCTGAATTGAAAACAATAGAACCAATCAATGAAGAACGTCACAGGAAATCAATAAATGAAGTACTAACTTGTCCTACTTTTGCAAACGACGAGCTATGCATAAGCAATTTTTTGAGTTGAAATGAAGACTTTAGCTACCAAGAGAGCCATGGATTGGTAAAAAGCTAGGAAATCTATTTTAAATATATTTAATGTTGCATAACCAAGGGGATATTTACAAAAAAGAATTTGATGTCTACAATAAATAATATTTACCTATAGCACGGTTGAAATGTTAGGACTTCGAAAAAAATAAATTAGGTCTCTAAAGGTCCTGTTATTTATATACATATAAAAGACTTTCGTGACTGACAGACAGAAAACGCACAGCTAAAGCTCCTATACCTAGAATTTTGAAATTTCGAAAATATGTTCCATAGTGTGCGTAAAAATGCACTAAGAAAAGATTTTCGGAAATTCTCCCATAAGAAGGGTTAAATAAATGGGGGTACAATGTCATTTACGCGAATTTGCGTTAAAAACCAAGCTAATAACTAATAAGTAACAACAACAGAGTTCAAAAATCCCAGTAAAGAACCGACGAGCTCGCGGTAAACGCCACATAACAATACTGCGGAGAGGTAAAACCGATCAGCCATAAAATATGTTTCATCAGTACCGAAGACAACTTTACGACTAGAACAAAGACATTCAACTGATCACTCAGCATTCCGTGATCAATCTTCATTTACAACAATCGCTAACGCTTTGGATTCACTAAACCAAGTTACGACTAAATCCACTTCGTGTTCTATTCGATTTGCGGTGAGTTACGTTTTCCAACATACTGGATTACCGTATACCAGGCCACACAAGTCCCGGTTACATGTTGTAGCATGCGCGACGCATTTACCGATGCCGTTTGTCACGCGCGGTACAGGGTACGGACGTTGGTCGCGTTATGCTGACAAATGCTTCTCCGAATACACGTCAGTGACGTCGTGTATACATAGTGCGAACTGCAGACCATTAGGGACATAGGATTGGTACGAGCGATGGAAGGGATGTTTGTCTAATAAGCTGCCATTTGACTACCTATGTGATGCTTGCAAATACATACAGTATATGTAGGCCATCTCTGAGATTGTACGTTTGAAATTGTAAGAGGATGACCCGGATGTAAGAGGACGATGAGTGTTACTGTCAAGTAGCTAGTTATAAAGTGGATAACAGTTAAAAATTGACTTTTTTATGGAAAGGCATGTGGGTCACATGATGGAAAGTAATCATTGTCGCTCATACGAACCAGTGACTTCAAGACAGTCACTGATCCGTTGCCAGAATTTGTCCCCCCCTCTCCCTCCCGTGTCTCCGGATCAATCCGGGCCAATCAGTTGACAACACAAAGAAAAATAATGTACACTTTCTGTAAAGGTGCATTTTCTTAGAATGATCACTTTCCCGGAAAGTACACTTTCTTTAAAAGTTAACTTCCCAATATGTACACTTTTACAGAATGTGCACTTTCTGTAAAGGTGCATTTTCATAAAATGATTACTTTCCCGAAAAGTACATTTTCTCTAGAAGTTCACTTCCCGATACTAAAGAAAATCCTAGAAATTTCCTAGAAAGTAAATTTTAGGGGTGATGGTATTATATAGTCCCATTTAGACTTTGGGATAGTGCACTATTTGAAAAAGTGCACATTTCGGGAAAGTTTCCAATTTGGGAAAGTATACATTTTGGAAAAGTGCACTATTAGAAAAAGTGCACATTTCGGGAAAGTTTCCAATTTGGGAAAGTATACATTTTGGGAGTGCACATTATGCGGAAAGTGCACCTTTACAGAAAGTGCACATTTCGGGAAAATGTGTTTTACGAGCCTAACCCAGATTTTTTAGCACTTTAAGCTCTATTTTTACGGTCATTGCGTTCTCGCTCTCATACAAATGTGGAAACTCTCAAGTTGGAAACAGATAAACAACTACATCATGCCTTAAGCCCTGGATTGGCAAATTTGCCCGTGAAGCCATTAGCGGGGTATCTCCAGATTAGCCGGCCATCGACCCGCGGCCCATTATCAGAAACGGGTGCTTACGTGACCAGCGTGGGAAGGGCCCGCCGCTGTTTAGGATGTTTCCTAAAGCCTGCCCTGAAACTAATAATTGTTGACTTAATTGGATTGCCTTAATAATTGGACCTTGATGTTCAAAATTCAAAATTGTTTATTACACTTGATTTTAGGTGCAGTCGCCATTAAGAGGAGTGTAAACTCAGTCACAAAAGCGATCCCCATACAAACGTTTTCCACCCTCTAAAATTTAACCTATGGCAATTATTTTTTTTGTATGTTGTCATTATGCCTTAGAACTAGGTTTGTATGTTTTGATTTATTTAATTTTCTTCATAGATTTGACAATATTTGCATTTTAGGAGTTTAATACAAAATACAAAAGCGTCAATATTTTTGAAACTATTACGAATATTTAAAAAATCAAAACATTCAAACCTAGTTCTAGGGCATAATGATAACATACAAAAAATCATGGGTATAGGTTAAGGATTCGATGGCGGAAAACGTTATCGCCGTTTGTAACGAGAACGCTGGGTTGACACTCCTCTTAAATATATCGGACCGGGCAAGGTGTTCACAAATATGTGAACACGACAAATTGCATTTAGCAATAGAGTTGTGTTTAGATGTTTTTGAGCAACTTACCCTCTCCATTAAATTGATGGCGACTGTACAATAAGGTCAATACAGGTAGGTATGATTGCATAGACGATTTCGCCAATATCATCAACCCAGTACCTTGCTAGAAAATTAGATGAAGTGAACTTAAATCTAATTATAATTTAAAAATTAGAAACTTTTGTCACTTAGCCATTTTATTCAAGTTTTTTAAAATTCCAAAATTAAATTAAAATCTTTTATTATATCTGAAAAGTTGATTGATCTTAATATCTATAAATATTTCTTTTTTTTTGCAACAATTGGGAGTTCGGATAACGGAATACGTAATTTGCTACGATATTGTGAACGCATAAGACTTTCTCATTAATAATTATTTGTAGTATTGGATTTGTGTTTCACCATTATAAATTAAACCAATTGCATATTTTATGAATAACGGTAGCGCCACACTGTAGACAGTTACCAGTGGCGGTATTAATGGTCCGGCTTGACCGAGGTACTATCATACCCTTAAAACCTATTTAATAGGTTCCCGTGCCCCAGTAGTGTTTAGAATGACATCAAAACTTGCCACAAGTATATTGATAGACCCTACCTTCCAGGTAATAACAATTTACGCTAGCGTTTAATTCCGTAAACTCTTTTATGCATTCTAATTCACCCTCGCTTGAATAATGGGTGAACCGTCGGACACGTGGCTCAATTATGCCTACTCCCGATGTCCCAACAAAGGGTCCTGATAACATCCAATGAATCCCAGCTGATCTCTGTGAATTTACAACCTTTTGTTGCCAATTTATCAGCAATTTTATACGGGTTGTTGATGATTAATTCAACGTTAGTGGGAAATCTATGGGCGATACTGTGTTATCAAAGTTTTAATGTATTAATGGATGCATTGTGGTCGGCAAGTCCATCGATATCTGTGCCAGTATCAGTATGCTTTATGGAGGATTCATTGTTGTGTTGCGTAACGACTAATTCGTTTCACAAAACATTGATTTTGTAGTTGTTTGTTTTAACGACGACAAAACTACGAAGTTGTTAGTACCAACAGTTGCAGCGTCAACAATTATTAAACTTTCAACTGAAATTGAAATACTTTCGTTTATTTAAATTAATGATCAACTCTTCAGTTATCAAAGTTCTCGCCTTAAATACCACCAAGGGCGGATCCAGCTCTCGAGCCAGGAGGGGGGGGGGGGGGTCCACGTACTCGAAGTTCGGTTAGGACAGGGTTATCAATGACATTAGAAATTTTACCAATGACTGACCAGGTTCCAGCCTATACCTTTTTATATATATATTTTTTATACAACATAGGAATGCAAACGAGCAAGTGGGTCACCTGATGGTAAGTGATCACCACCGCCCATAGACACCCGCAACATCAAAGGGATTTCAGATGCGTTGCCAACCCAGAGGGCTAAAATGGAATACCTCTTGTCCCAGTAATTGCACCGGCTGTCTTGCTCTCCTCTCCGGAACACAACAGTGCAAGCACTGCTGCTTAGCGGCAGGATTAGCGAGCAAGATGGTGGCAGCGATCTGGACCGACCTTACACAAGGTCCTACCACCCGCAAAAACCTGCCATAGCCTGGATCTGCCCTTAAATACCACGTGTTTAGAATACTACATTTAACCTTAGTGTGCAAGTGTTCAAGATAGGCAATTTTTAACCATATCTGGCACAGAAATCGCTGTTTCATTCCCAGAATACCAGCGTGAAGTTAGTCACTACTGCAATTTGTGAGAGTTTTGTAAGTGAGAGATCCGGAGGTCCACAGGGTTTACATGAGCGGTGGTTTCTTTCCACCAGGATACGTTCATGCTAGTATATCTTCTCTTTTTATAAAACATATATCATGCATGAGGCATACCTATTGAATCCAAACGTCAGATGTTACCATTATAAGTATTATAATAAGCTATCAGAGGTAATCATTATGCGATGTATTGTCCAAAGATGAAATGGTTGAAATTCCTGCAGCTAATTAACTAGCTAGCTATTTGTATTTTTTATTAGGTTAAGTTATTATATTTAATGAAATGTTATGTAGTGTTATGTAATCTAATTCAATTTCTTCATAAATAAAATAGACTTAATTTGAAAGTTGTATTACATTAACTAGAATCGTAACAGTAATGTGAGGCACATAATGCTAATTAGATCATTATGATGATTAGTGTATCCTGCATTGACGTGGCTTTTGTCTCGCTATCGCGGATCTTGTTAGCTTCTGGCATCAATCTTGTGAGTATTCAATGATCCAGGTAATGTATGAATGGCTATTGACTAAGTGATGTGAGCTTTGTGTGTTGACGGCACATTCAACCGAACTGAATTCACGGCTTCTTTGGAACCTTTGCACAGTAAATGCCATAACAGTTTTTGATAGTACAGTCAGCGTCAAATATATCAGAGCGCACATGGCAAAAATATTTGAACACCCCCAAGCATTTGTGACAATAGAGTCGAGATTCAAATTTGTGAGCACTTTGCCGCTCCCATATATTTCGTGCTGACTGTATATACTTATAGTGTACATGTCAGCATTAAAACTAGCTGATCATTGTCATGTATTTGACGCATTCAGATTGTCGCGGCGATTGTTGTAATTGCGATAAAGTATAATGACAATTTTCTTTCGATTAGACTTACAAGAAGAACTCATAAATGTGGGAAAATTTACATTTGATGAGAAGATACCGGCAAGAAACTCAATGAAGTATAATTTTTTAAATTAATCAAAACTTTACATCTTGAGTGTTTAACACAGTAGGTGTACACTATTTGGAACCAGGGATCACTAATGCAGGTCCAGATTATTACATTAATTACTGAACATCCCTGTCTAAGATGTAATCATCGATATTTTAAATTGCTTTACTTTAATCTAATTAATTATTTTTATTATTTGTACTAATCTTTAGCTTTAACTCAGTTACTAACACATTGGATCTTGTTATCTGTCTGAATAAATGAATTGAATTAATTTTAAAATACACCCGAGAAATTTTTGTCTTCTTGATAATAGATTTCAAAATTGTATCATTTCGTTCAGTATTTTTTTTGGAAATTATTATATAATCGTTAACAATTTCCCACGAACTTATTGGTTGTAGCCAGTCTATTAGTTGTAACTTAAAGGTTTCCCGTATGTCTAGTAGGCTTTGGTTCATCGACGTTAGTTACTGTCAGTTGCACATGTTTTTTTTATCATAACTTAATTTAATATACGAGGTTATCTCATTATTTTTATTATGATCTTCAAGTCTGGCGGCGCAAAGCACAATTTGTCCAGACGCTTCGACTTTCGAGTTGAAACTAAGAACTTAAATGAACTTTTTCGAAGTGAGTTCTGTTGAACCCTGGTTATTTCAGTCGCTTTAATTATTGTCCCGTCACTCCGTTAATACAGAGAACAGTAAACTGAGCAAGTTAGTTTTAACTTCGACGTGAATTTAAATAAGTTCTTGAATTAAGTAATGACGTTCTTCGTGTTTATACTTTTGAACAAGTTCCTAGGATTTTGAATAGTTGCAGCGTTTTTTAATTATTAAATGAAATTGAACAAGTTCCTCGGATTAGTTGCAGTGTTTAGTAATAAAAGAAAACATGTAGAGCCAGTTGGTATACTCAGCATCAAATATATCAATATATATGTATATAAGGTGTTCAAAAATACCTGAACACGTCCGAACGTATTGGACAATAGAATCGAGTTCAGACTTTTTTGAACCCCTTGCCCTTGATATAATAGTATTTGATGCTGACTGTATAAATATTTATATTTATTCTAATCATTTGTAGAATATCCACTAATGCTCTTTTAAACTAGTGGTCACACGAGTAGGCAAAAGGAAGGCAAAGAAGCATGTGGTTGTCTGATGGAACGTGTTGACCAGAAAGTCCAAGAGGTAAGCAACCTTTCCCAGACTATTAGCCAACTGTTCGTAGCAGCTGTTCGTTTAGATGATGTTTACTATAAATAATTTGCATTTACTATCAACAATCATTCTTAGGATAATTCACACTAATTAAACAGTCCCAAACTAAGCAAAACTTGTATTTAAGGGTACTAGACACCGAATATATGTAAACATATATGTACATACATACATAACAGTATACATATACTGGGTGGGGGCTACTTTAGTCATTTTAAAATCTTCATAAAATGTATGCAGCCCTTATTAAGCTAGTTTTTGACATATCCACAGCAAGATAACTCAAAAAGACATCACTGGAAAAAAAAATGATTGAACTGGCCTTGAAACTACACTTTAAAGATGTCCGTGCAGTTCAAAGTCACTGTATTTGTCCGTATTCATATAATATGTCATACAAATATTATCCTTTCCGGGAATTGAACCCGGAACCTCTAACTTCGTAGAATTCCTTAAATCCCACGAGCCACGACTAAAACTGGGCAAGTTTTCTTTATGTTTTATTTATTCTTGACAAGAGATATCATCGATTAGACGGCAACACTACCCGTAAGTTCATGGGAACGCCATAAAGTTTGGGTGTGATTTTTACGTGTCGCGCGGCAGTAAAACTGGGTGCACATAAAATATTGCGCTAGGGCAGGACAAGTTTATTGCCAGAGGCATTGCGCTGGTTTTGTGCAACTATCCGAGAGTAAGGGCCAGTATGGTCACTGATAGTTTGAGGAAAGTCTGAAGGAAAACGTTGGACATATGCTCAACCATATGGTGTGGCATTTTGCGTGTATTGGCTTTGTTGGAAAGGTAAACAAATATGTTACGAAAGACGATTAACTGAAAGGTGTTAGCTTCTTAAATATGCCTCAAATCGAGGAGTTTATGTGGGAAGTTTCAATGGAACTAAAAGAAGTCATTAAATTAGAATAGAACGCACAGAAAAATCTTTAGCATTAGGTAGAACATAATCCTGAAACCTTGCGGTATTCCACGTCACGTCCTTTCTAATCAAGCCACAGATCTTCTGACAGACGCTGCCAGTTTTCCAATGGCCTTCGTTATTATGATCGTTGCATTTTTGATTTGAATATAATGGTAATAATAACCTTGCAACTTTTTTAATGATACCTCATTGAGTTTCTTGCTGGCTCTCATCTGAGGTTTTTAGAAGCGGGTTTTTTCTGGCATTCACAAGTTCCGCTTCTCGTAAGCCTAACGTCACCATCATCATATCAGCCGAAAAACGTCCAATCCTGGACATAGGCCTGCCCAAAGATTGCCACAATGACCAGTCCTGCGCTGAGCCTGTCGGAAGTATCTCCTCTAATAAGTATCTGAATGAAGACACTTTGACTTCTTTCTTCCACTTTTCTCTTTTCTTTTCCACCATGACTGCCATTGTAGAATTGGTCTGGTGCACTTGAGTGCTTAACTTAAAGCTGATTTAATCGCAGAGTTACAAGCACTGACCTATAAGTAATGGACTTCTATTCAGCGTTTAAATTATGGCCGCATCAAAAGTCGAACAAAAGTACAACAAATAGACAATCGCTCGCGCTGTCAGTCTGTCGGACCGACGGCGCTGCTGTCAATTTCAGCCAACCTGTATTCAACCTGTATTCTTATGTCGGTCCGTTTTTCTGCTGTCATTTAGTATGACACTGTATCCATGTATTATAAATAATATCATTGGTTACAAGTCACAAAAATAAAACAACCTATTTGGATACATTTCTTATTAAGAGTCCTCTAATGAGACTAATTGTTATTAGTTAGAACTTTCGTAAGAACCGTATGAAGAAATGTTGAAGTTTAAGTACTCCGCAGTTATGTCGGAGGTAAGTGTCTACAGTAATAAGACTGAAGTTTTGTCGTGAGTGCTCCGAGTCGAGTTCTCGCTCCGTAAGTTCGACACTCAATCGAGTGCAATGACTTTGCAGTTCTTCAGTTCAAAGTTACTTCTCGGTTTATTAGCAGACAGTCCGATTGGTGAAGAAATAGTTTTCCATATTCTGTAGCATCTCTCAAGTGCATAAGTTTAGTAGCGTCGCAGAAAAACTAACAGTATAAAGCTGCTTTTACACTAGAGATGTGCGAGGATGCCTAGCGAGGGATGTGTTTGTAAGAACCAATAGAATCGCTTTATTTACCTCGCTTCGGTCAACACAGCTTTGGTGGAAACGGCTCATTGGTTCTTTACAAACACATCCCTCGCTACGGATCCTCGCACATCTCTGGTGGGAACGCAGCCTAAATAAGTACGAGAGTTCAGGTGGCCAAAAAGCTGGCAGCTATTTCGGGCAGCGGCATAGCTGTCCAATGAGGCAATGCCGCCAGTCTATTGGACACCATGAGCTGCGACAGCTATTTAGGTTTTTTTGAGTTAATTTTATATTTAGTTTAGTTTTGTAATTACCTTAGATTGAAGTTATTGGTTGTAGTTGTAATAGTTAATTTTCTATTCGTAATTTGCAGTTAATTCTTACGAACCCAATGTCAGTAATCGTGAAAATTGCTTGTGTTAGATAGTCTTGTGTGATGCACGTGCAGTCGACGACTAAGCGTCGAGAGGTCAGCAGCTCCTGATGATGCCTCATCGAGAGGTGAAACACGTGTCGAGTGGTTTATTTTGTGTTGATGGTTGGGTAAGTCGCGTTTGTGTTGTTTGTTTTATTTTTTAAATAAAAGTATTTAACACAAGTGCTGATATTTTCCACGATTGCTGACACTGGGGTCGTGGATTAGCGAAGTAATGGATTCATTTAATATACAATACTTTTCTTTCTCGCACTCGCAAGTCGTCTAGCATTATTATGTTTTGATAAATTTATCCCTCCTCGTGGCGCTGTGTAATTTACGTCATATAAAAGGGACGAATATAGAAATGTACTATTATACTTGAGTGGTTATTTTTAGGACACAGGAAGCGAAAATTATTGCATATTATGAAAAAGTTATTGGCATACGCTACATAAAAAGGCACTAGGGCGAAAATATTCACTGTAGCATATTACTATATAAAATTTTGAAATCTATAACTATTTTTAGCATTTCCTTTCGGCCGCGAATTCTTTGTCATTACAATGAGATTTTAATAGTACATTACTGCATAGAGCTGTAAGTAAGGCATCCTGGATGAGTATGAGATTTGAATCCCTGTTTAACAAACCGACGTGTTTACTTCCAAACACAAGGTCACGAAATATATGCTTTGACTACCTCATATCAATGACGTCGATAAACGTCAATGCCAACGCCACAAACTGAAGCTTCAAGAACATGTAGCAACACGGATCGTACACGAAAACGCGACAGTAGCCCCGACATTAATAGCTGGCAGACGAGTAAATTCATCAGCGATATAGGTTACAAGCTGCATGCATGCAGGACCGGGTCGTGGCTACCCTATCGATTCACCATCCGCGCAGCCGCCGTGCCTCGCGACACCTACCGCCGACACCACGTTCATTACATCCTCTATATTAACACTGGCTCCCGGGCGCCGAAGGAACGCGTCGATGGAGAACAGTGGGGAATACGTGTCGTTAGGTTCTAGAAATTGCGATGTAAGTTAAACAGGCTACGCTTCGACTAGCGTTGCGGTTGGGATTTGCGATCTGTGGGATTACTTGAGATTGGGTTTTTGATTTCTTATTATTTTATTATTTTCTATATCTCTTTTTATTCATTGTGTATATTACTCCGTAATCTTGTTAAAAAAAAGATAAACTGAGGCGTTTCTTCTCAGCAGATTCTTCCATTTTCCGAAGCGCTAGTAGATTCAGACATGTAATAGAGCCTATATGGCCTACTTGCAAAGTAAATTGTTTATTTTCATTTTCATTTTCTTGCTTTTAACCAGGGCCCAATTTCATAAACGCGATAAGCGACAGGTGACAGTGACAATTCATTCGTTATACATTTTTTGCCCAATATGATATTGTTAAGTCTGTAAGTCGTAGTGTTACTTGTCGACACAGTAATGTACGGCGAACGGTCACTGTCAACTGTCGCCTGTCGCGTTTATGAAATTTGGCTCAAAGCTTTTGATTATCAGAACGTTAGGAACAGAGTAGTTATTAGTAGTGATTATTAGGATGTAAATTTTTAGGAACAACATTTTCGGACTTCCGATAATCTACATTAAAAAATTAGTTCAACTTTGGCGCACCCTTTTTAGGTATACTAGTAACGCCTGCAAATTCCAGAGATCCTCGGGTGTATCTGAAGTTCAGTGGGTTCATTACGGTCACTGGTTTTCATGGGTGGCGGTGATAACTTTCTAATCATGTGTCCCGCGTGCCTTTTTTTGACTTAAAAAAAACAAATAAGGTGAAATTACGAATATTTTACAAGTGTTTTGTCTAAATGCGATTCACAAAGCTAGGACATACGCTACGTCAAATGTCGCTTGAATATATACGGAGACTAGCGACACGCTCCGTACGATTATGATTAATGTACATAATAGAATTTTATGCAACTGTTGCATAATGAGGGGTCTTGAAACACTAGTGTGGTTTTATGAAATGAGCGTCAGCGAGTTTCATAATAGGATCACACGAGTGTTTTAAGACCTAATTATGTACAGTTGCATACATTACTTTATCTACACACATATCATAAGTACTCTATGATGGGTTCAGAAGGCATAGGGCAATGACCTGCATTGCTACTAGCTACGAGTGCTAGGTACCTATTAATTATCTATAGACTGTACACATTAAAATAATGTAATAAAAAATGAATTTAAACCAATATAGAAACAAATTAGAAAAATTCTCATAATAATATTGGTTTTTATAGAATAGAATAGAATAAGTTTATTGCAGGCTGCATAGGCCCATAGATCTTAAAGACTAACATACATATTATTTTACATAATAACTTATTAACTAGCACGTGAAGTCTGTAACGTGAGCACTTTCGCGGTGTCAGTTAGCCACCACGGAACCGCCGGTAATATGCGACGCCTTTCGGCCAAAACTCTTCTCTTGTGAAGGTCGACAGCTGGTGGTGTTATAATGCTGGTCATTGCCTACGGTTACTGAACGCATTATAGAGCATTTACGATATATGTGTAGATAAAAACCTTTAAATCTGCAAATGACAGTGAAAACCTTATCCAAATCCGTCGCGTGGTTTAGAAGGAGTAAGCAGCCGAAGGTACGATGAACACAGAGAGGAACGGATAACAAATTTGTTTTTACTATGTAAAAAAATAATAGGCATGTTTATAGCTATACGTATAATCCAGCTGGATTATTTCTATGGTTAGTTGTTTGCCATCTGTTTGGAAACTGTGAGTCATCCCCAAGTTGCTCCTTGTTTGCGCAAACAACAAAATATAACTGTTTCAATCTTCTGGTTTGAGTGAATTTGAAATTAAGAGCAGCCTCGGAAAGTGCTTTTGGAACAAACAGAGGTTTTTGCTTTTATTTTTGAAAGAGTTACGATATTGAAAGAAGGAAAGAAATAAAAAAGAAAGAAAGTAGGTATTTATTCAGCATGGATAAAAAAATAAACATGAAAAAATTAAGGTTGAAAATTACACAGTTGCTGCTGAAAGGGACCCCACTCAGCATATGCTGCTATTTTCAGTGGGGCCCTGAACTTAAAAAACTGAAACTAAAACTACAAAACTAACTTATCACGTAACGCCACGCTCACTATGATGATATTGATATACGGCTCAATTGTCAGAATACTCAGTAGTTGAAAGTATCATTGCGTCACGTGTCATTATTTTTATTGAAAATGAAGCTAAACGATCATACTGGTTACTTGATGGGAACTCATCACCGACACACTGAGGGTCTTAGCGACGACAAGAATCGCTGATCATTTGCCGGTTGTTAGGTCTGCCATCCCGCTGTGACCGTGTCGTGTCAACCGGTATTCTGTGAGAGTGTGGTACTACCCCGGTTTAGCCGTCCCACCCATTATACAAATAAGGATTGGCTACATTGAGGCTGCACCACTATGATAAGTGTTTTTTCTGAGTTCAGATGAAGTTTTAATAAATATGTTATGTTAAAATTGTAATGACAACACAAAGAAAAATTAGGGCAATGGCCGGACTTGAACCTGCAACATCAGCATTCCCTTAAAATCAATAATGTTATGACCGTAAGACGAAGCAGATTGAAAAATTCGCAGGGTAGGGCAGCGGCAGTGTGGCAAAACTGGAAAACGCAAGGCACGGAATGCTGATGTTGCAGGTTCAAGTCCTGCCATTGCCCTAATTTTTCTTTGTGTTGTCATTACAATTTTAATTTAATAATTTGAATGTTGAAAACATTTAAAAAATAAAAAATCGAAAGAAATTTCGGTTACAAAAATTTAAATATGTTATGATTAACATAATATTTTTTTTAATTGTTTTTTATCAGAAACTTCTGCTTGACCAAAATCTCCTTGTTACTAAATAGCTTTGCGCTTGATTATTTAGAACATGTTTCATATGTTTCTGGTTAATGCGTGTGTAAAATTCAAAAGCAATAATTATTTATTTACAATCAACAAAGTAAGCACCCTCGCAGTACCTTTTCACCGTAACCACGTTCCCGTACGACGAGCCATTTTAATTTATATTAAGAAAGTATTACAAAAGCCATAAATGGCTTCTGTTTACTCCCATTCACGAAGCGATCAAATAAAAAGCAAAGACGTCACCGTGACTCGTTCACGGAGCCCGTGAATGGCGGGGAATTATTCCAAGCATTCGCAATTACCGACATACGTTCAATGCATGAAGGTAGGTAGTGGAGATACCTGGAAACTGGAATGAACCGGTTGGAACTAGTTTTTTCTGGATGAAACTAGAAAAATAATCTTGTTGGCTTAAGAGGAGTGTGAACCCAGCCCGAAAAAGCGCTCCCCATACAAACGGCGATAACGTTTTCCACCCTCTAAACCTTAACCTATGGCAATGATTTTTTGGTATGTTGTCGTTATGCCCAGGAACTAGGTTTGTATGCTTTGATTTTTGTAATATTCTTTATAGATTTGACAATATTTGCATTTTAGAAGTTTCATACAAAACCCGAAAGCGTTAATATTTTTTAAACTATTAAGAATATGTAAAAAATAAAAACATACAAACCTAGTTCTAGGGCAAAATGGCAACATACCAAAAAATCATGGCAATAGGTCAAGGTTTAGGGGGTGGAAAACGTTATCGCCGTTTGTATAGAGAGCGCTGGGTTCACACTCCTCTTAACTAGAGCACTAAGGCCATAAAGCAACACCTACTAGTTAAAACGCGAAACTTCTACACGGTGATTGGTCTTTTAAGGTAAGAAGTATCAATAGACAGAGTGAGAGAGATAGTCAAAGTCTTACAACTGCTATGATGACAT
The DNA here is from genome assembly GCA_963691745.1 of Ditula angustiorana. Lineage (NCBI taxonomy): Eukaryota > Metazoa > Arthropoda > Insecta > Lepidoptera > Tortricidae > Ditula > Ditula angustiorana. Next base: position 332,024 of record OY829474.1, read on the forward strand.
ATCTGATGATAATTCTCAAAAGCTCCTATAGAATCTGAATAGGACCAGAGTATCTCTTGTATCCGTTGGTTGGTGATGATGGAGCACGTGTCCAGAGTTTACGTTAGAATGTCATTAAAAAGCCGAAATTGTTTGAATATTTTTCGTAGCCGAAATTTTTTCCGATTTTTAATACCGAGGGTAGAACCCAATAAATCACAGACGCACTTACTCTGTTGTGGGGAACCGTCGTATAGTGTGTACATACCTGCGAACAAGAACACCTCGTTAAGCTTTTTTTTATGAAATAGGAAGGGAAAAAAGCAAGTGGGTCACCTGATGGTACGTGATCACCACCGCCCATAGACACTCGTAACACCAAAGAAATTGCAGATGCGATGCCAACCCAGAGGGCTAAGATGGAATACCTCTTGTGCCAGTAATTGCACCAGCTGTCTTGCTCTCCACGCCGGAACACAACAGTTCAAACACTGCAGCTTAGCGGCAGGATTAGCGAGTAAGATGCGGACGGACCTAGCATAATATAGTTTAGGTGCTATATTTAAAAAAAGTTTTATTAATAACTCACTGACAGACAACGTACAGACTAACTACGAACCAAGAGGTCTCGGGTTCGAATCCCGACACGGGCATGCATTTGTTTGATGAGATCTGTCTCTAGTACCCACAGTACAAGCTTCGCATAAGTAAATATTTCTGGAAATAAATCCAGAAATGACATGCGAAATCAGAAGTTGGGGTTTACAGATGGCAATATCTGATGCCTGATGTGGTCGGGCCTTGATCTGTCTTGTCCGAGAGATTTATCAGGTGACGGAACTAGGTCAGGTCATTTGGTGTGAGTTGTCCCAGTATATTTATTTTATAAACACTGCCTCAAGGTTAAACTCTTTAACCCTTTTTCAGGCTCAAATGAAATTGTAACTGAAATTTATTTCTATTTATAATTTTATTCAACACACATGATTACATTGTTGGTTTTTACTTAAACAAACAATGTAATCATAAAAAAGGAAATAGAAAATATAAAATTTTAACCGATCTATTTTCTAAAATCTTACTTTTCGTTTTTTATACACAGCACTAAACATATTTTAAAAACAAGAATGCAATGACTGTAAAATCGTATATACTGTAATTTATAATATTGCTGCCAAACAACGATCTATAACACGTAAAATATTAATACTAAGGCAAGCTAAAAAGCCTTTGTTCAAAGTATGGAGCCTATTAAGTTGAAATAAAAAAAACGATTCTTCCTCGGCGCGCTCCACACTCGGCTCGCATATCAATCCTTAGTTTTACACCGATATTGGCGCGCGATCAAAGCGGAGCAATACGGTGCGTAACAATAGGAACGAGCCCGCCCTAATGATCTTCCTTGGGAAATGGAGAGGAAATTATATGCTGATTTTTATATTTTATCACAGACTGCGGGAAATATGAAAATCAACATCATTAGCTTGGTTACGAATTTTCTCTGAAATAAAATAGGTCGCTTTGAAAATTTTGTTAGCTGACAGCCCCCAGGGTGAGTTCTTCGTGAAATAATGATGACGCATTCAGGAATTTATTTGGAGCGGTGCCTGATTACAAGCACTTGATGCCCCAGGGCTTGTCCTTTACCTAGAACTGTTGAATTCACTGTTTATTGTCAAGACTTTGAGCATGCTTTGAGAAATACAAGAGCATTTTGAACCTCCTTGGTACTTCAGCTTTATTTTGGGATTACTCTTTTTTATATGCACAACATAGGATGGTATACTAGCAAGTGGGTCGCCTGGTGGTAAGTGATCACTACCGCCAACGCCACCAGCCAATGTGTTGCCAACCCAGTGGGCTAAGATGGAATACCTCTTATGCCAGTAATTGCACCGGCTGTGTTGCTCTCCACGCAAATACAGTGCAAGCACTGCTGCTTAGCGGCAGGATTAGTGAGCAAAATGGTGGCAGCGATCTGGGCGGACCTTGCACAAGGTCCTACCACCTGATGATTATGATGATGATTTTATTACCAATAAATATGATATGATATGATACGATACGATATGATATAACAGCCGGTGTAATTACTGGCACAAGAGGTATTTCATCTTAGCCCTCTATGTTGGCAACGCATCTGCAATCCTTGGTGTTGCGAATGTCTTTAGGTGGTGGTGATCACTTACCATCAGGCGACCCACTTGCTTGTTTGCCTTCCTATATATAAAAAAAAGTAACAAGTTGTTTTCTTTATTCATCACTCGAGTACCCAAGTCATGGAAACCGTACTACCGAGGTACCAGACCCGGATGGCGAGAGCGAAGTGCCTAATGTATTGCTCCCACGGTGTGTTTCGAATGTTTTCCAATACGAAGAAAAACTTGAAAACAGACAGAAACGTGAATACACATAAATTTAAACTGATTGCGATTCATACCATGGCTCGGATAATGAGGTCGAGTACCTGTCTTTATATTGATTCTTGGAGTCAATGCATATCAATGAATAGAATAATGGATGATTAATAAAGTGATCCATCATGGCTAAGCGGGGTATTGACAGGGTAATGAATACGTATCATTTATCTCAGAAATATTTTCTTTTTCATTTTAAAAGCCCGCCCGGGACTAAATGACCGTCGTCGGGAAGGACGAAATCGAAATAATAATTCGTTTGAGAAATGAAATGCGTGCTGTTTCACTTGCTCGCTCTAGCACTTTCGAAAGAGCGTGCGAGGCAATACGATGCTTCGACGTTGGCTAGTCGCTTTAATACTTAAGCTGCTTTTCCACCAGAGATGTGCGAGGATGCGTAGCGAGGGATGTGTTTGTAAGAACCAATAGAATCGCTTCATTTACCTCGCCCCGGTCAGCACAGCTCTGGTGGAAACGGCTCATTGGTTCTTTGACATACATCCCTCGCTATGCATCCTCGCACATTTCTGGTGGAAACGCAGCCTTAGAGAGTCACAAAACATTACTATTGTTTGTGACTCTGACGTATGGATTAATTTTCTTCTGAGAATGGCGTTTGTTGTTTATTTTATTTGCTTTATTAGTAATGGAACTAAACTTGGTAGAAGAAAATGATAATGGCTTACATACGTTCTCCGTGGTTCATTTCAAGGTACGGTAACTATTGGAATAGGCAAAGGTCTACGGACAGATATATTGTAGTACTCTAACCTCGTAAGGCCTCAAGTCCTAAATATAGGACAAATGTCAAACTGACGTTGTACTCACTGTCACAAATAAAATGGTTCAAAATTCATAGAACAAAATTTGACGAGGGCCTTACGAGGCTAAACAGATCATCTATCGTCTAGAGACTGCACATTGATCGCCCTCGCGTGCCTACCATAGAGTCACAGACTATAAGCGCAGGCCACGCCTCCAATCGAAACTTCAATTATATAGGACCGCAGACAAACGCACCAATCACAATGGACTAATCGTCCCAGCACACCGCCTTTTTGGCCTACGGGAAACACTCGCATACAAGGTGTCGTATCTCCGTAAAATATACCACTACCCCACTACCAAATAAGCCGAAATTAATACAGCGACTCTACAACAGAGGGCGTTATAATCAAATACACGTTATAATTAAAAAAATATATTAGTAGTCTAATAGCCTGTGAAAATTTCAAGTGTCTACCTAGCAGTTACGGTTCAAAACATATAGCCCTGTGATAGACGGACAGACGAACAACGGAGGCTTAGTAATAGGGTAACCGCTGGCAACCTTTGGTACAGAAAAAAAATAAGCTACCAAATCTTGACAAGTCCAATTTCTGGAATGTATAAGTACTTACACAATTAGAACAATATAACGATTTTTCGTTATAGAAATTTCTTTCTGTAAGAAACACTTGCGTTCATTTATTCCAAACAATGGCCGTTTTTATGAGCCCATTTTCTTTTCAGACTGCAATATCCCTCCCAGTATAGAATTCTTTAAAGTATTATTTTAGTCTGAAATTTCGTCTAGTTCATTCCGAGCTGTTTTTTAATTATTATTCGAGCCAAAGTAGTCTTAACATTAGGGCAGATGCTGGAAAGTTCTATAAACAAGTATGAATTTAGTTGGAAACAACTAGTTCAGATATTTTTTGTTTTCATGACTTGTAGACACTGAAATAATATATTATAATTTCAGCGTATGCTTCATGTCAGCCGGAAGGTGCCTGTTGCTGGGCATCTTAGGCCTTCCCCGAGGATCTCCACGACGGTGTCGGTCTTGTGCTGCTCGCATCCACCGGTTTCCAACGATCTTCACCAGATCTTATAAATCTTTTAAACTGTTTTATTTCAATAAACAGCTCAAATATTAGTTTACTATATGCATTAAGTGAACACATCTCTCTTCTTCTCTTTTTAAGTCTGTATCCACTCAATGTTGAGCGTAGGCCTCTTCCATTTCATGTCATGTCTTCTGATATTTAGCTTTCTTCATCCATCCTTTACCGGCTACCACAATCAGATCGTTTGACCATCTCATTGGTTGTCTAGCCGAATTCCACCGACCAGTTCTGGGTATCCACTTGAGTACCTTTAGGCCCCACCGGCTGTCCTGTCGTCGGCATATGTGGCCTGCCCACATCCAATTCCTTCGCGCCATAACCATGGCTATATCAGTCAGTCTAGTTTTCCTGCGGATCTCTGTATATCTAGAGGCATAAATGCGTGCTTAAGGCGTCTGTCTGCGTCATAGTAGGACTATGTTTCAATGATACTTTTTATCATAACTTAAATTACCATTGACGTAGGCTCTAAAATATACACCGTAAGACGGGACTTTCTCGCACCCATGTATGCCATTCTCTTATTTATTTTGTTGGCTGTACAGAATGCCTACTGGCATTAAGTTCGCCGATTATTTTTTTGTTGTAAACTGTGCAATGAAGCTTAAAAAAATAAACAAAAAACTACAAGGACGAGTCATAATTAATAACTCAATACCATTATTGAGGTAGAAGAAGGGGTCTATTACCACGCCATTTGGCGATAGAACAGTGCACCAAACGCTAACCTTTTTAATAATAATAATGAAAAAAAAAATGTTTATTTCGGACAAAGATCTCGGATCTTTATTTTTGACATGGTGTTACTCGCTACGTAACTGTGTCTCTCTCCTACTGAGCTAGTTAGAAAGAGATAAACTGACCTACGAATTGAGTTACGACGTATCTAAAAGGTCCTCGGTGAACAGGCCAACAACGCTACGCCCGTTAGCGTCACGAGCGCTCTCATTTCCCTCGAATATCTTTCCACGCCATAAACCCCCGCTCCGCAAATTAAATTACCTGGCCATATAATTGTGACATTATAGCTGAGTACGTGGGACACGCGATCATCTGATATTATGGAAAATTTTGCCTCTTTATGGTCTTCAAAGCGGCGTTTGTCTTCGGCATTGGAGTTTAATGCTTCATTATGTTTCTTTTGTTTCAAATCATAATCAGAAGTGTCTAATGCTGATATTGTTATTATCAAACTGTGATCAGCATACAATTGGAAGGTACCGTCAGCACACTGTCATTTCATAGATATGGGAATGAAGCTTGACGCCAGTCTATGAATGACAGTGTGTTGACATTACTCTCCAAGTGTATTCTTATCACGGTTTGATAATATTTGTAAGTTCCATTGCAATTTATATTATGACCCTCATATATGTATACCCAAAATTGTACCCAGCAAATAAATATTCATTCATTCAAGTCCACCGATATTTTCAAAAGGACAATACTATTTCAAGTACATTTATAATTCACCACTGAAATTTAAGTGCTGTTTCAACACACTTTTCTACTGAAACCGGCTCAATTACTAAGTCGGATTATGTAAATGAGGCAAGTTGTTTCCGAATAGTTCCGCGAAAAACGCGTCGTAAACAGGCTGGCGTAGAATTCAAAATTAATTGTTCAGTAGCAGAAGAAACGTTAATTTATTGCGTCGATACAAATCGCAATTTGGACGGCAGACGAACAACTCTTTGGAACTGGAAAACAACTTATTGGTTTCGCGAAAAGTTATGGTTCGTGCTGCGTTCACTTGCTCGCAGTACTGCGCTCCAGTAATTCTTACCTGTGCACCTAGCACGAATCTTCTGGATACGTGTTAACTCGCTACGTAACTCAGTGCGTCTTGTTCTACCAGCCCAGTAGGAAAGAGACGGACTGGATGGCAAGTGGAGTGATTTTGACTTTTGAGTGCTCGAAACTCGTCAGCCGCGCACCAATTACATTTTCATTTTCACTAAGTTTTTGGTAGGGAAAGTATATACTTCACAAATATGTTGTTTTTCAATGAAACCTTAAATGGTAAATAGATCGGACTGAGGTCAGAAAGTGCTTAGCCATAGGTAGTTGGTTTGAAAATAAACGATTTATTGAATCTGTTTGCTAACACACAAAGTTCATAACGTACCGATTAACTGCTTCCAAACCGTAATACAATATTTACAATGGGGATTTAACGTGCTTATGAGTATTTCTACTATTAGTACCTATTTAATGCAACTTGATTTTTAGCTTATTGATTTAATTCAATCATTAACGATTTATTTACAGGATTCTTATTATTACAACTACAGTTTGTTCATGAGATAGTATACCTCTTAGATATAAAGAGTGTTCATAGTGTCCCTATACAGTGATGTACAAAGGCATATCCCTTTCAAGAATAACCTTTGAGTATTAAGGACTGACAAAGAGTAACCATTCTCTCCAGTACTAGAGCGAGCTACTAACCTCCTCCCAACGAGGCAAGCAGCAAAACGGAGAAAACTTGTTGTTGAATTATTACGAGTCCGCTTTGGAATTCCTTCAAGGGGCGAGTACAAAATTAAATTCACAAATGGAGTTTCACCTCGCGACGACCGGAAAACATTCCGCTCTTGTTGAAACAGGGCAAGCCGGGCTGGGAGAGAACTTGCCAGTTTTAACTCTCGATAAAAAAGGGCTTGAAGCCTGTGTGTCTGTACGTTTGCGTCAATGGCTATAAGTATTCATCTTGCGAGTAGCTGTCAAGAGAGGGGTTTGGTTTGAAAGCGGTTTTTTGTTTGAAATCTAATTTCATCGCGATGGTTCTTTGCTCTAGCCTTTCTTCCTCTGCATCTCTGTCAAACTAATGGCATAAGAAAGTGACGCACATAGAGATGAACTCAGATGTTTTCGGGTGTCAGGATCTTGTGTAAGTTTCGTCCGGATCACTACCGCCATCTTGATCGCTAAGCAGCAGTGCTTGCACTGTGTGTCCGGCGTAGTGAGCAGAAATTACTGGCACAAGAGGTCCAGCCTCTGGCCACTCATCTGGCAATCTTCTAGGTGTGGCAGGTATCAATGGGTGGTGATCATTTACTATCAGATGACCTACGAGTACTTGATCGTTTGCCTTCCTAAGTATTCTATAGGTATACTAAGATAAACTAAACTACCTATTTGCCTAACTCTTTTTTTGATTCCATCTACGCTATAATCTAGAGATGATATACATTTGTTTTCTTTTATTAGACAATAGTTTAATGAGGCAAGTTTGTCTTTATAACCCTGCTTTATGTCTTGAGAAATTTGTTTTTGTTATAGACTATACCTATACGATAAACATGTGACTGAGTAAATTGTATTGTAACGTTCTTTATCGTAATAGTATTTTATCTACACACATATCATAATTGTTAAATAACGCGTTCAAAAACCATAGAAAATGACCAGCATTATTACAACCAATGTTATTATAAGAATTTTCTTGTCTGTGGTAGTAGGTAAATCTGTTCTTTATTGGGTAGTATCTCTTAGTAGTCTGTGTTTATTGGTGATCACATTACCGATATCTCTGACGTTATGAATTTAAATTTGGAACAGCTGTCAAAATTCAAGTTGGTCGCTATTCTAGTATCCACAGATATTAAAACAGTTATCGATACGAAACGTCAACTCAGTATGTTTTTTTAATTTAAACGCACGACATTTGATCTCGAGTAACATGACAATAAGGACTTCATTCTTTTGTCTATGATTCAAAAAAAACGTTCGTCTTGACGGATAGATCGAATTGCCGCCCTACTTGTTTGTTGGTTTTTTGCTGTTACGGTTTTTTGCAGTTATGATATGTGTGTAGATAAAGTAATGTATGCAACTGTATATAATTAGGCCTTAAAACACTCGTGTGATACTATTATGAAACTCGCTGACGCTCGTTTCATAAAACCACACTCGTGTTTTAAGGCCTCTCATTATATAGCAGTTGCATAAAATACTATTATGCAACTGTTGCAAAATGAGGGGTCCTAAAACACGAGTGTGGTTTTATGAAACGAGCGTCAGCGAGTTTCATAATAGGATCACACGAGTGTTTTAAGACCTAATTATGTACAGTTGCATACATTACTTTATCTACACACATATCATAAGTACTCTATGATGGGTTCAGAAACCATAGGGCAATGACCTGCATTGCTACTACCTACTAGTGCTAGGTATCTATTAAATATATATATAGACTGTACACATTAAAATAATGTATTAAAAAAATAATTTGAACAAATATAGAAACAAATTAGCAAATTTCTCATAATAATATTGGTTGTTATAATGCTGGTCATTACCTACGGTTTCTGAACGCATTATAGAGCATTTATGATATATGTGTAGATAAACAGTATAAACATTGCTGTCTGTTATTGTATTATATTTAAAACAACAACACAAAGCGTTATCTCGCGGAACTTAAGACGGAACCCTAAAAATGGAATTAAATTTTAAAACGACAGCAAACACTGTTAAACACCAGCCTTGAGGGTTTAAGGTTATTTTGGCTAAATTAAGGTGTTTCTAAGTTTATTTCGTTCGTAAAATATTTTAATGTGAATTTCGCACAAGGTAGCATGGTATACTTTAACAATATTTATCATTCATTGTACTCCTAAAATAGCGTTTTTTCCCGTTTCTCCATTCGGGGTCCGCTTTGACCATGATCTTAGGTTTATCAGGTCAGGGCCCGATTTCATAAACGCGACAGGCGACAGGTGACAGTGACAATTCGGTACACATTGCTTGCCCACTAATATGATATGAGGTATTTCATCTTAGTCCTATGGGTTGGCAACGCATCTGCTATCTCTGTGGTGTTGCGGGTGTCTATAGGCGAGGGTGATCACTTACCATCAGGTGACCCACTTGCTTGTTTTCCTTCCTATTTCAGTAAAAAAAGTGTAAAACAAAATCGCTATTCGTTTCTGTCTATCCATATTTACTCTTTAGAATTTTAAACCACGCAACGGATTCGACACGGTTTTTACTGTCAATAAGATATTTTTACAGAATTTTTATGTACATTTATCTACATACATATCATAAGTGCTCAATAACGCGTTCATAAACCATAGAAAATGACCAGCATTATTACAACCAATGTTATTATAAGAATTTTCTTGTCTGTGGTAGTAGGTACATCTGTTCTTTATTGGGTAGTATCTCTTAGTAGTCTGTGTTTATTGGTTACATTACCGTTATGAATTGACGTGACGTTATGAATTTAAATTTGGAACAGCGGTCAAAATTCAAGTTGGTCTCTATTCTAGTATCCACAGATATTAAAACAGTTATCGATACGAAACGTCAACTCAGTATGTTTTTTAATTTAAACGCACGACATTTGATCTCGAGTGACGCGGCAATAGGGACTTAATTAGTTTGTCTATGGTTTAAAAACTTAAAACACTTGTGTGATCCTATTATGAAACTCGCTAACGCTCGTTTCATAAAATCACACTCGTGTTTTAAGGCCTCTCATTATATAGCAGTTGCATAAAATACTATTTCATCCTAAATTGTTTTAAACTTTCGCGACTTTCACACATATTTATAACATTATCGGGACTTAAGCGCGATAGAAATATATTGTTGATTTACCTCGACGTTTCGGCCATGTTTCAATGGCCGTGGTCACGAGTAGACTCTATTTCATCCAAATGCCCCCGTTCAAAGCCGAAGTTAAATACTATAGCTATGTTAGTTTTAGTGAATGTTTACAAACCAAAAAGCCAAAGTTACACCAAAGCACACAGTTCGTTTAAAACTGGAAATTTAAACTTTTAAACTTAGCGTGTGTAACAACTTCGTGCCTGTTTTGTGTGAGTTTTAAGTTGGCCAACCATTGATTATGTCTCTTTGGAGTTTATTCCGTGTTTTAATTAAAATCTACAAACTAAAGTTGGGAACTTTGTGCCTACTGACAGCCCGGGTGATATGAATGAACTTTATGTTCGGAAACGGTTCTAAACGTACTTTGGGATGAGATGAAAATATTTATCTAGATGAAACGTATAATTCTACAACCAATCACCAGAACAATTGTTCGATAATAGAGAATTTCGACTGAGTTATGAAATCTATAAATTCGATTGACTAAACAATCTACAAACTGACCTAAATATTGAATTCTATTAATAAACCGGATCACTCACGTATTTTAACGTCGAGAAACAATGATCAAGAACCACAGACTGGTCCGAAACATGTCGGGCATTTCTCGACGTAAAAATACGTGAGTGATCCGTTTTATTAATATGTCCGAGTCTCACGGTAGTTTTATGTTAAAAATATTGAATTCTAATTACAAACTCTAATATTTTGAACAAGCGATCCGCTCCGGCGTCGCAAGGGTACAATTATTATTATTAAATGAGAATAACGTATTCCTTACAAAAAACTGTAAATTACAGTGAAAATCGTATCAAAATCCATTGCAGGTTTAGAGGGACTAAGCGGCAGAATATTTGAGGACAGACGGAAACGGATAGCGACTTTGTTTAAGTAAGTATAGTCGACCAAGTAACTGCTTGACCACTTTTGAACTTTATCCCTTTGTAATAAGGTCGAAAAGTGGTCAAGCACTTTCTTGGTCGACTATACACTAATTTACACTGTCTACACTAATATAAAAAAGAGGTAAATTTTATTTGTTTGTTTATTTGTATGTAGGAGGCAGTCGCTGGAACTACAGAACTGATTCCAAACATTCTTTCACTAATAGACAGCTACACTATCACTGACGTACATAGGCTACTAATTCAATACGAACGAAGTCGCGGGCGTCCGCTAGTACTAAGTAAAGATAAAGGAAACAAAATTTATTTTTGTCGAAGATGCCTACGCTGTACCAATAATTATCGTCGAAAATACATTAAACTAGCTATTGCAAAGGATCTCTGTGCGTGACTTTTTTAACTACAATTTCGTACGGCTTATGACCGGGGCCTGGGTCGTTTTTATAAGAACAAATAGGTATTAAACCCATTTGAAGAAAGTCGAACTTTGACTTTATACCTAAATTGTTATAAATTTACGAGACAAGGGCCACCGACTGTAAGCAGGGTAGGACAGAGGGTAAATTATGTCTTAACGTGGACACTTGAAAATAAAATATATTTTATACGTGCTCCGGTTTCGATACTTGAGTATTATTGGTATTGTATGTTCATTGGGTTATTTGTATTCAATTTATTTTTAAACTCATTATGCCTTTTTACGGAACTACGGCAAAGCCAAAAGGAAGGGTTATGTATTAAACAGTCTACGTGTTTTATTCAGTTATTAGAGTTAAGTTTCTTTATAGCTTTCTTTTTTACAAAAGTGGACTTGCAACTAACTTTAACGGCATGTAGCTCCAACTTCATCGCACGCCAGGCATGGGCATTTAAGCTTGGCCGGCATGTGTCTCTCTAGTTACCTAACATTGGCCCAACATGTTGGCACTCTTAAAACAATAGCATCGTATAGAGACATCACCTTGCCAACATTGGCTCCAACCTTGGCCCGACAGTGGCTCATTTGTACATTCCGTTTTACGGCGTGCGCATCTTACGAGTAATCTTTATGTGCGAATAAAACGAAATACTAAATGTGCGTCTTAAATAAATTGAGTACATTCCGGATCCGACAACGGGGCCATTACGTTAAAAACGACGGACGGCCGAACGACTAAAACGACCAAAATGTTATGGTAGGAATTGCGAAATGTCCTAATAAATTAATCGGGGCGATCATTTAAATGGCGCCGTTTGTTGGGTTTAGGTTTGACAAAAACGGAAACGATGTTAATGTTTTTGAGGTGAATTTTCAGGTGAGTTATGAGACGTATCTATTTAATTCTGGTAAGAATTACAATGGAAAGCTACTTCATATAATGAAAGAGGGCATGGCTAAAAGGTCCATACAAGGTATGTCCGTGTAAGGTAACGCAAGGATGAATAAAACGTAATTAATTACCTTGTCACCGCAAAACCAGCACAAATAACATTTAAGTTTTTTGATATGGACCTCCGCAAAGTAACGCCTAATATTAATTCCCGTAGGGATCTGTGGTAGGGATGGACGAGTTTTGCAGGTGTTAGAACCTAGTGCAAGGTCCATCCGGCTCACTACTACTATCTTGCTCGCTAATCCAGCCGCTAAGCAGTGGCTTGCGCTGTTCAAGACAGCCGGTAAAATTACTGGCGCAAGAGGTATCCATCTTAGTCCTTTACGTTGGCAACGCATCTGCGGTCTCCTTGGTGTAGCGGGTATCTAAGAACGGTAGTGATCGCTACCAGCAGGCTGTGGCAGAGTATCAGTGTACTAGATGGCGCTAGGAGTCGCTACTATGCAACACACTAATACATTTTTTTTGAGATGTAACTACAAATTTGCGGTTTTCGGATTTTGTGCTGAAAGACCTTGCTTCTTGCCAAATTTCATCGTTCTAAGTCAACGAGAAGAACTCTACAGGTTTTGGAATCCTTTGCTAATGTATGAAATATGCGGCATAAACGCCCGTATCTTTTGACCGCGTTGACTTAGAAGGTTGATTTTTCACAGCTCTAAGGGACGCAGACTTGAGTATATAATATTAATTTCAACACGATTACTTTCACGCGTTCTTGAGAAAAATGGTCTTGACAGACAGACGACAAAGTGCAGGTATAAGGGTTCAGTTTTTCCTTTTGAGGTACGGAACCCTGAAAACAAAAGCTAAAGCTACTATACAGTTCTTATTGCGCTTGTGTACTTGGCTGTGTGTTATTCTTAAACCATAAAGCTAGTACTGTCACAATCTCAAGTCCTAATCCCGTCGTTAAGGACAGTGCTGCACGTAATCCCATCACAGAGTGTGTGCTCCGTACCTGTACAGTCACGTACAAAAATACGGCTGCAGTTTACGTGGGAAAAATAACAATGCTTGGTTGTCCTATTACTATAAAGTGGTGTCGTAAAATTTGAAACGAAAAATTGAGGTATTTTAACCACAAAGGTTTCAGCTACAGTTTCCATCGTACCAGTCATCATCGTGGTATAGCCACACTGTAACGACAGTAACGGTCCCAGCTATTAACAGTGATCTAATAATTGTCGAAAAGATACAGAAACCTACAACATTAGGCGATGAGACGTATTTTCGACCAAAATTTGATGTGAAACAGTTCAGTTTGGATACATTTTATACATTATTATGTTTACTCTCGGTGCCGACATTATGTCGTAACTGCGACGACTTCAAAAAATATTTAATCTTTAAATATTCAATATTTGTCAAAAAATATTTAAATATTTAATATTTGTCAGCTGTTAAGTTAATACACGTACAATCTAGTGAGACAAAGAACTAATCTGAATAAATTAATCATATCAACCTTCAATTCTAGTTTAGTCGTGTATATAGGATTTGAAATAGGCCTCGCGTTCGATGCCCCTTGTTAACATTTAACCAGTTGCACAGTAAATAGCTCTAGAGCAGTAAACCAAATTCTAACAAACGTCAGAAACGACACAACACGTCGCAACTCAAGTAGTAGCACTATGAAAGCTGTATATAGGCGATATACAGCTTATATGGAGCTTAATTAGTGTACTTTTGCGAACACATCTCGATATGACTTTTAAAGGTACAGAGATGGAAACCAGCATGTGGGTCACCTATTGAAGTGCAAGGTACTAAAGTAAATGCAGGCAGCGGATCAGCGATTTTCTTGGGATATCTGGTAGCTATGCGAGGTGGGATCACTTTCCATCAGGTAACCCGCATGTTTGTTTTCTTATCCTATACCATAAAAACCTTCTGGAGACAATTTGGAGTCATTGGAATCCAGCACTGTGTAATCTTCTTTATCTTTTCACAGTATAAAATAAACCCCCTATCCGTTCCTGTCTGCGCTCATATCTTCGGCAACTTCCTCCCTTCCAAACCACGCAAAGATTTCGATACGGCTTTCACTGTCATTTAGGGTATAAACATTTTTTTACAGAAGTGTTCATACTTCTAATTAAGTTTTCGTTAGTAAATTGCATAAAACTGGACCGAGTTGGGAAAATCTTAGCAGATAGCTCTTTCCACAACCGAAGTGTACTAACGACAAGAATTTGAGAATGAGTAAAGTAATGGGATTTTCGTATACCCTTGGTAGTTTGCTGTTTCAATTAACGTCGTCCTTACCTGGCTAACGAACTATCTCCGGGGTAACTTTGTTAGTCTCCCGAGCCGACCTTACGTAACGCTATATCAGTACTTATCGTTGAAACCTATCCATTACTGCCTATCTTGTCTCTCTAACTATATTAGCAGTAGCTTTTCCCTGCGAGATCATCTGCGTAGATTCTAGATTACATTTAACGTCTACCCCATTTTGACCTACGTAATACAATTTCCACATTCTTCCATAGTGCTACACCTCCAAAGAACACGTTCTAAATTTTACCACCATCATCATCATCATCATCTCAGCCACAAGAAGTCCACTGTTGAACATAGGCCTCCCCCATGGATTTCCAAAGTGACCGGTTGAAAGCAGCATGCAACCAGCGCCTTCTTGCCACCTGTATGAGGTCATCGGACTATCTTGTGGTTGGTCGTCCTACGCTGCGCTTGCCAAATTTTACGTTTGTCGATAATTCTCCAGCGTTTTCACCGTTCCTTAACCAATGGACGAAATATCTAACGTTTAGAACAACTTCTGCTAAAACTAGTATCAATACCGAGTACAGCTTCTGTTCTTGCCCGAAGTCCATGTTGAACGGCAATGAGCAACGGTGAAGACTCTGGAAAATTACCGTTGTATCTTCAGCGGTGTGTTGACAGGCAGTCATTCAGTCAGTTACGGAATTCTTTTTTTAGGGGTAACTTATAGACAGTACCTGTGGACCTATATTTTAGAGCTATACTATCTCAATTCCTTTGTTTCTCTATTCCCTGCGTTCAGGAGGTCAAAGAGAGGGCAGGGAATAGAGAATCATATTAATTGCTCCAAAGACGAGAGAGTACAGTTCTAAGATTTAGACAATCCACAGGCAAGTACAGCTATCTACAGGTCTCTAGAGTAGTTGCCCCCAGATTTTGCAGTAAAAGAGGCAGATCAAAAAGATTCTTGATGAGTTGAAAGCAAAGGATGAGCCGATGGAAAATAAGAAAAATAGAGATAAAATAGCGGTAAGAGAGAAGGTCAAGTACAAGAGGAGAAAGAGAGCAGTGATGGACAGTGTCTTTTATAAACCATTAAACCATGCACCAAGTAAATGCGCCTTTGGCAATTACTTGGTGCGAGTTGCAGTACATTGTAGGCTACCGAGGTATGACGTAGTCGTTGGATCGATTGGGTCCCGCAATGTAATACAACTCGCATGCGAGAAGTCGTACCGTGTAATTGGCCCTGTAGTATAATATAATTAATTTGTTATTTGTTATAACCCATGATGTTTAAAATGAAATACATTTCAATTGACTAATCCAGTAAGTTTGGTTCAGCTTTTTTGGTCTCAGTCATATAGAAAGAAAGAAAGAAATATTAGTTATTTAAGAATATTCAACACAATACACATATCACGGGGAAAGTACAAATACAGAACACAGAAGCATAAAGCCGAATACTTTTAAGAACAGTTTTTTCTAGCTAATAGATAATACAACAAAAAATAGACTAACATCAAACGTGATCTCATTACGTTCATACTAATATGTATTAATAAAGTAGACGAACATTTTTAGGAATAATTTTTTAAAAGATACGACCTGTTCGCCCTGGTAACCTTCATTTCAACTCTGATTTGGATTCTAATTAAGTACTTCGTAAAATTCAAGGCACTAGCAACAGACAGGTTGTACAGTACAAAGATAAAAAGAGAAGGCATAACATTCATAAGAGGAGAAAAATGTAATAAGGGGGTGTCGTAGAACCTCGTACAAGGTCCACCTAGATCGCTACCACCATTTCGCGCGCAAATTCAGCCATGCAGTGCTTGCACTGTTGTGTTCCGGCGTGGAGAGCAAGGCAGCCGTACAAATTACTGGTACAAGAGATATTGCATCTTAGCTCTGTGGGTTGACAATGTATCTGCAATCTCCTTGTCGGTATCTATGGACGGCAGTGGTCACTTGCCAACAAGTGACCCATGCTCGTTTTTCTTCCTATTTTATGTATAACTAGCGCAGAGGAATTAGTAGCCTATGTCCGTGAGGGATAGTGTAGCCACCTACTGGGCCCAATTTCATAAACACGACAGGCGACAAGTGACAGTGACAATTCGCCGTACATTACTGTGTCGACAAGTAACGCTACAGACTAAGAGACTTAACATCATAGTGGGCAAGCAATGTATACCGAATTGTCACTGTCCCCTATCGCCTGTCGCGTTTTTGAAACTGGGCCCTGGTGAAAGATTTTTTGAAATCGGTTCAGCAGTTCCAGAGATTACCCCTACATACAAACAAACAAAGTTTACCTCTTTATTATATTAGCGCAGATAAGTGTAGAAAGGGAGGATGTATAACAGACTTTTATCTACACATATATCATAAATGCTCTATAATGCGTTCAGAAACCGTAGGCAATGACCAGCATTATAACAACCAATATTATTATGAGAATTTTTCTAATTTGTTTCTATATTTGTTCAAATTCATTTTTTATTACATTATTTTAATGTGTACAGTCTATAGATATTTAATAGGCACCTAGCACTAGTAGCTAGTAACAATGCAGGTCATTGCCCTTTGGCTTCTGAACCGATCATAGAGTGCTTATGATATGTGTGTAGATAAAGTAATGTATGCAACTGTACATAATTAGGTCTTAAAACACTCGTGTGATCCTATTATGAAACTCGCTAACGCTTGTTACATAAAACCACACTCGTGTTTTAAGACCCCTCATTATGCAACAGTTGCATAAAATACTATTAAAATAAAAACAAAAGCAAACGAGACCATTATCTGGGACTTGTAACACAAAATATACTCGTAAAGGTATAAAAATCTTTTTTTTTAATTATACCAAATTCGCTGTAAAATTCAAAGCAACGTGCCCTAAAATATAAATTTATTACCTTCGGCTAAAATTCCGAATGCTATTTTAGTCTCGCCAAGATCGCAGTACAGAAAGTATTTAGTGACAAATTACCTGCTCTAGTACGGGCCCTTAGCTTGAAATACGGTCCCATCCGGAAGAAAGCACCAAACTTGGCATGAACTATACTTTTGGTATTGTTTTGTAGGTAATTTATCGAAGATTATTTGGTTCTTGAAAAGTAAACTCCTCAGTCCTACCGTTTTTGTAGAAAATGAAGAAAACCAACATCAGAGAGAAAAAGGTTTGTTTCCATATCGATATCGAAGCGCATATATAAAGGCTACATTCATGCCAAGTTTGGGGCTTTCTTTCGGATGGGACTGTAAAATATTTTTTTGTTAGGACAAGGAGCCGTACTACTCTGAAACACGTTGTCGTAATGCTAAGTAAATAAGAGGCTAAGATCTGTCTGGATTACGTCAGCCAGGATTACCACACTCAGTACCACTACCATGAGTTTTTATCGAAAATTCCTATTACGTTAGTCCAATTTGTCAGTGAAAGACTTAACCATAGTCGATACGGTATTTTTCGATGACATGTGTCAAATTTGTGAGTCATGGTACCGATATTCCACGGCAACAGCTACAAAACGTTAGACACTGACGTTCAGATTTCGATAAGTAATTTACCGTTGGACTCATACTAGCGATCTTTAGTTCTCTAAGTGAGCGCTAGAGGCGCTGTGCAATTCCCCATACAAATCGTTTACGCCGTCGTTAGCGAGTATGGTTACGGCTAGGTGCACTGTACTCATGGTAAGGGTACAGGGCTTGTTTAGACTTTCGCATGTTTATAGGTAGGAACCTTATCTTTACGTAACCTATGTAAGGACAATTTTGAGACTAAAGCCTTTATTCTTCAAGGTGACAATAGCTAGGTATCTTGTTACGCATTTGTGTTTTTGTCAAACGAATGGTTTTTTTGGAGAATATTCCTTGTTTTTGGACTGAAAAGACTTGATAAAATGCTATATACTCGTAGTCTCCAGTGGATATTTCTACATAGTCAATGAAGTGAAACAGTCTCAACTATTGTCAAGAGATTAGCCCTTGACCGCTTAGGGTAGTTCAAACCGAACTCAAATTGCAGCTCAATAGTTTGCGGGTGGTAAGACCTTGTGCAAGGTCAGTCCGGATCGCAACCAACATCGATCTCGCTAATCCTGCCGCTAAGCAGCAGTGCTTACACTGTTGTGTTCCAGCGTTGAGAGCAAGACAGCCGGTGCAATTACTGGCACAAGAGGTATTCCATCTTAGCCCTCTGAGTTGGCAACGCATGTACAATTTCTTTTGTGTTGCAGGTGTCTATGGGCGGTGGTGATCACTTTCCATCCGGTGACCCACTTGGTCGTTTGCCTTCCTATGGTGTATAAAAAAACCTAATATGCTGCACTCCATCGCTCTTGAATTTTAACTTCAGAGACCATGTTTCCGCACCGTAGCTTAGAATGGGTCCAGTATACACATGATGGCAGAACCACAGAATAAATAATAGTACTAACGTACAGAAACTTCTCTTTTTCGTCCACCATTAAACGAATTCCAACTTTATGATCAGGCAAAAAAAGTTCGTATTACTTAATAAACATTCGCCAGGCGGCATGCGTCAAAAGGAAGGCGCCGCCCGTGCCCGCCTTCCACCCGCAATGCTCTGGCGCACCGATAGGGTTGGGCTGCTTACTATAATACTATCACAACGCGCGACACAGAGTGTGCGGGCTCGCGCGCGGCAAGCCGGCAACCTACTGCAATTAACTTATGCCATAGGTAATGCGGCGAGCGCGCCTACAGTGCGGAGAGGAACCCCCCTGGCAGAACTCTAATATTAATGCAATTGGCAGTGACCTGCGTAAAGACTGTATTTCAATTGAAATACAGTACAGTTCAATCGCCAAGAAGTCATTCACAAAAAAAGAAAGAATTGTTTAAAAATCGAATCTGCGTGTCGAGGCAAAGGGTCATTACACGGGCGAGTGACTTCCAACGTTTAGTTCAATCGTTAGCGGTGTGACTGGCCGAAACGGAATCCAAATTACAATAATAAAAACGTTAGTGAAATGGAGTAAAAACCAACGCCAAGCTGAACTGAGCTCTATGCCCTTGTGGGACGAAAATGCTGGGCTATTCATTCGACATTAGCTGGTGGTCTTTTTAGAGATACATGTATACCTAGCTTAACCATCCCATGTACCATCTTAATATGCCTGTAATGTGATATGCAATAAACGATTCTGATTCTGAGATCCGCTGAGCTTTACAGTGACTCGTTTCGATGTCATGTGAGAGTTGTGGCAGTTATAATGAGTGCACAAAATAAAGCAAAAAGTAGCGAGATAACTGTTTGTCTGCATGGAGGATTGGGTACGATTTTACGAGAATATTACTGAACAAAAAGTACAAAATTCATATGTATTGTCAAGAAGACATTAATTTCTTGGATGCACTATAAAATGATTTTATCTTGGACAGGGATGTTTAGAAATGATCCATCCACTGACTGGCTCCAAATAGTGAAGATATAGCTACTGTGTTAAATACTTAAGCTGAAATATAATAGGTAACTGAACAGTATTTTCCTTAAACGATACGTCATAGAGTTTCCGGAATATGTCACCAGAGTTTTTTTTCCGTAAATTTTCAGACATTCATAAGTGCTCGAGTGCCAAATCTTTATTAAAATATTTTGACTTCACAAGAAACCTTATTAGCTAAATGAAACGTAAAAATGCTATTGCAGTGCAAACTCAGCTGAAAAGTGTGCCAATGTCCAGCGCTGATTGGGCACTTATAAAAATTATTTTAGAAATTTCCGACACCTAACCCAAAAAACGACCTCATACAGGTGGCAGGAAGGCGGTTGCATGCCGCTTCCAACCGGTCAGTTTGGAAATTCATGGAGGAGGCCTATGTTCAGCAGTGGACTTCTTGTGGCTAAGATGATGATGATGATGACGAACCCAAACAATAGACCAGTAATAGTAGTTTATAATTCCAAAGACCGACCCGTGAAATTAATGAAAATAATTGCTCTACACATTTACATTTTACTAAGCTCCGCAAAGAACTTTTAACGAGTACCGTGTCCCTACATTTTTAACAACCTTTCAAAAGGTCATGCCAAAACAAATTAAAACTCAGCGTTCAGGATTATTGTTACTAACTATAGGGATATAATTATTTGATTCGAAATAAGGAGTTCTATTATTATAATATAATGTTTACATATTTAAATGGCTGCTTTATTTACGCAGCAAGTATTTTTTTAAGTTACAAATAAAACGTATCACCTTAAAACCATTTTTCTTTGGAAAATAGCTTTGATGCAGACAGTTGGCAAAATTGATGAGCAATAATGGAACTTAAGCTAATTAGATCTATGAGTCATTGTGGCTATAAAAAACTTTTTATATTATAACCAACCTCTTTAGATAAGTTAGTTCTTAAAAAATCAAAGTATTAGGCGTTTCATTCTTGCGCTCACGGAGCACAAGAATGAGGTTAAGATATGAAGTGGCTTCCGCCGCGATTCGTAGCCAAACCACTGTTCATGCGTCATGCATATCGCTCGTTAGTGACTTAACGGCGCTGACAGCGATATCGCAGGAATACAAGAAAATGAGAATTTGCTCATATGCGTCAGCTACCCAAATCACGGGGAAAGGCCATTGAACCTTATTATGTTCCGTCAGGGGAGTTCCACTCCGCACTGTAGGTACGCTCGACCGGCTTGCCTATGGCATAGGCAAATCGCAGTAGGCTGTCGGCTTGCCGCGCGCTCGCTCGCTCGCCCCCGCTGTATCAGGGTAATTGAAAACGAATGCCGTGCAACCCTGCAACCACCGCGTGTCGCCGGGAGTAGCGGGGGGACGGCTGGCGCGGGCGGCGCGGTCCTTTTGACTCGCGCCGCCTGGCGAATGGTGTATGAAATAATACGAATTTTTTGAGCGTGTGAATAAAGTTGGAATTCCTTTAATCGCGATCGCAAAGAGAAGTTTCTGTACGTTATTCATTCTGTGGTTACGTGCTACTTTTAGAATGACCCCCTATTTCCAATTAGGTTCGTCTCATTACTTTTCAAACTGCCCAGGTATAAATTTTATTTTACGATTTGTAATTGGTACTGTGCCTCTCTAATTAACGGCCACTGCCCGGCTTCCCTTGTTAAGCTGATAATTGCTGCGATAACCTAGTGCTACGATTTAACAGGAAAATTCCTGCGTCAAGAAAAATGAAGCGATTAAACGTTTCACAGATAAGAGTTAAGTTAGAGGTGAAAGGGGTGAGGTTTTTGTACTGGAAAATAATTATGACATAGATGAAGTTTAAACGATAAGAAATGCTATTTCTACGCTGTAGCGTATACATATCTGTCTCAAGAGTAAAACGCTATGCTTGATAACATTCGTGATAGCTTTTAAAAAAGGCTGATCGAGGAAGAAGCAGAATTTCAATTCAACACATTATAATGATGTCAAACATGACTTCAGTGAGCAGTTATTTGTTGATAAGCCTTATAAATCAAGCGACTCCACCAATACAATGAAATTTCTGATTCAATCAAAATAATATTATAAAAGGAAAGAAACGATTATTCAATTTTCTCACCTCGGATCTCACAAATAACCATAACAGCGACAAAGCCTACCATTGTTTGCGTAAAAGATTTATTCCGTCCAATATTTACTTATTGGTTCAAGTGCCTTGCGCTTTATTACGATTATTACTCCGCCCACTGATCCGGAAATTATACAAAAAAACACAAACATCGCTACCGACACGTAAACACTTCGTTCTGTTTAACACAATAAGTCAAGTACCCTACAAAAGCTAGACAAACAAAACTTAACACTAACTCGGCGTTACAAAGCTCATTTTAGATTGTGTAGTATTAGGACTTGTGTCTTTTGGTTTTGGTTCGGCGTTGTATTTAAGGGTAGGTGGCTCGGCATTATTTGCATAAGGTTGTTTATAAAATTCGCCTGCTCTTTGTCAGTCGACGCCGCCTCGGCGCTGCCACTTAACTAGATATCTGTTTATTCAGTAAAATTGAATGCTAACATTGAGCAGGTACGTACTCGAGTATAGTTCGTACTCACGAGTATTTACTTTATGGTATTTTTACTCTATGCAAGAGAGTTAGGGTGATTTTATGGAAGCGTGAAAGTATTTCGGACGTTTTATATTTTACACGTTTTTGGAGGTTTTATGTGGTGTTTATTTATAGCGGGACCGCTGCATGGTAGCGGAATAACTTATTTATGGTGAAAGGTTAATGCCTTTTTAATATTTATTGGTACATGCAAAATATAAGGGATTAAGTAAACATGAGATAACTTTAACGTCTTTTGTGAAAATGCATATGGCTCTGGCGTAGTTAGTTATCAATTGCCGATTGTGAAGTTTAACATGGGCATAGCTTAGGTCATGGAGATGGACATATTAAAACATTAAAACTAACTAATGCATGCTGTTCTGCATGCCCGATCGCATGTCTAAATTGTATGCTTACTTGCATGCGCAACTGCAAGCTTGCTGCCATGCTCGTTTGCAGGCTTATTTGCACGAATTCTTGCATGCATGTTTTGATTGCGTGCTGACTTGTATGCCCGATTGCATGCTAGCTTGCATGCCCTCTTGCAGGCTTGCTTACATGACTTCTTGAATGCATAATTGCTTGCATGCTCGACTCTATACTTGCTTGAATACCCTGTTGCATGATTGTCTGCACCACGGTGGCGGAGCCGCGGGCAAACGCTAGGATACAATAACTTCATCAAATTTAAAATGCTATATAATTAATGACAACACAAAGAAAAGTTAGGGTAATGGCAGGGTTCGAACCTGCAACATCAGCATTCCGTGCCTTGCGTATTCCAGTTTCCGCCACATTACCGCTGCCATACCCTGCGAATTTTTCAATGTGTTTCGTCTTTACGGTCATTACATTATTGATATTTTTTCTTTGGGTAAACTACCCTCGGTGTCGGTGGTAAAAAAAATACAAAAAAGAAAAATCGAAAAAATTTAAAAATAAATAATTTCGATTACAATAATAACTTTATCGTTCCATAACTCCCCCCAAACTGCGAAAGGGGGCGAAGCGTGGACAATACTCAGTATTAATAAGGCTGTGCCGCTGCAGTTACTTTTAATAGCCCACATATGGCGTGAAAGCTTGTCCACGAGTGCCCGAGTGGGGGTGATAAGGGGGATAGGGGCGTAGGGATGCTAAAAACCCCCATGTATTATTTTATTATTATGTTACAGTGTACTATAAAGTACATTGTATCCTTCTTGAATAATAATATTAACAATAGTGGCCGCCCGCGACTTTGTTCGCACAGAGTTAGTAGCCTATGTCCGTCAGGGATAGTGTAGCTGTCTATCTATGAAAGAATTTTTGAAATCGGTAGTTCCAGAGATTACCCCCTACATACAAACAAACCAAAAAAACAAACAAACAAAGGTTTCCTCTTTATTATATTAGTACATCTACATGTAGATTAGTCTTATTGCTTGGTGTGACCCACACATACCTAAATACTAACATATTATAGTCAACAATAAACCTTATTTTCTAATTTCAAATGCCCACTTAACTTAGCAATAGACGTCACTCGTCCATTATTTGAATGTTTAACAAAGCATTCACTATTTCAATTCCATTTGCTTCGCCAACCATGACGCTTGGAAATTCTGCGTCATCAAGTCATGGCGAACAATGACGCAATCTCCGACCTCAGGATATTAGGTCTTCGGGGACAATCTCGGACGGCTCGGTCGGACATCAAAAGGGGAGGCCTGAATTGATCTCGGACATATTGAAACGGTAACGTCCGGTACCAAGAGAATTGATAAGTAAATACAAAGCACCTACATCTACCTTGAAATCAGAGGTTAATAACAAACGCATACGATTCACGTTACATTGCGGGGTTCGTTCGAGGGATCGGCCACGTCAACTCTCGGTAGCCCGCAATGCAATGCAACTTACATGAGAAACGGAAACGACCCTTATGCCTTGTAGTTGTCGATCGTTTTAAAGTACAAACAGCACCAAACTAAATTGACAATTAATTATTTATCCTTGAAAGACTTCACGAGAAATTACAAATTCAGCAACGTTATAAGTTACAAGTATTATAGCAAGGTTCAATGACCCAGCGGGAGAGGTTTAGGCATGTACTTATTATATAGTGAACATTTCTTTGCGTAGTTTTGAAGATCTCAAGAAACCCATTTCAAATCCGCATTGACCTGAAAGACAAGTGTCTCTCCTGTCGCCGTACACATCACAGGGTATCACAAACTTCAAAAAACTACAAATACCGCCTAAAATATCCAATAGTGTGGGCTTTATATCCATATTGACATGTCAGTGGATACGGACTGACAGCTGTCACGGAAGCCAATCACGACGCTTCATAGAACAAAGCTGCAATTTTGTGTTCCATAACAGCAATTGCACCACTTGTGTCGATATTTTGTTGTGTATTTTTCTAACATAACTTTTTAAAATTAAAATGAAATTGCACCGCACCGCAAATACTTAAAGTATTGGAAATAGCTATTTTTTTTTATACAACATAGGACGGCAAACGAGCAAGTGGGTCACCTGATGGTAAGTGATCACCACCGCCTATAGACACCTGCAACAACAAAGAGAGTGCAGATGCGTTGCCAACCCAGAGGGCTAAGATGGAATACCTCTTGTGCCAGTAATTACACCGGCTGTCTTGTTCTCCACGCCGGATCACAACAGTGCAAGCACTGTTGCTTAGCGGCAGGATTAGCGAGCAAGATACACGCACATTGTACGCAATGGAGACTTTCTTTTATTTATATCTCTTTGACACGGGCTGTCACGTTAGACTAGACCCTCCCCCCCATCTCCGTAAGCGTGACGTAATTTATGGATGACCGTTAAGGGATCTAGACAGAGGTAAACTAAGACAAACTAAACTCTGCGGGTGGTAGGACCTTGTGCAAGGTCCGTTCGGATCGCTACCACCATCTCGCTCACTAATTATGCCGCTAAGCAGCAGTGCTTGCACTGTTGTGTTCCGGCGTGGAGAGCAAGACAGCCGCTGTAATTACTGGCGCAAGAGGTATTCCATCTTAGCCCTCTGGGTTGGCAACGCGTTTGCAATCTCTTTGGTGTTGCGGGTGTCTATAGGCGGTGGTGATCACTTACCATCAGGTGACTCAATTGCGTGTCTGCTTTCCTATTTCATAAAAAAAAACTTGGCTGGTCATATCACTGGCCTTCTTTTGTCCCTCTATAATGTATAAAACAAGTCGAACCCTTAGAATTAAAGCGACTCAATTCTGAATATGATATTTCCCAAAATTAAACCCTATGTCTTTTAATTAAGTTGATATTTTGGGACGTGTATTATTCAGAAGTGGGTCATTTTAATTCTAAGCGTGCGAAGTGTTAGCAGATATTTATGGATACCCAGGATCCGCCCATCGGAAGACAGGACAAGGAACCAGTGTTTCTTTAATGTAATCAAACGCGCCGTGGGCCGCTGTTTGTGAAACAGGCAATTAGCTGATTGCAGCAACCTAATAAATCACGGGCGCACTTACTGTGTTGCGGGGAAACGTTGTATAGCGTGTACATACCTGCGAACAAGAACACCTCGGTAAGTGGTAGGAACATAGATTTTTTTTTATGAAATAGGAAGGAAAACAAGCAAGTGGGTCACCTGATGGTAAGTGATCACCTCTGCCTATAGACACCCGCGACACCAAGAAGATTGCAAATGCGTCGCCAACCCAGAGGGCTAAGATGGAATACCTCTTGTGCCAGTAATCACACCGGCTGTCTTGCCGGTTGTCTTGTGTGTTAATAAAAAAGGACAGGGTATTAACATCTACAAATACAAGGTAAATTGTGTATGTGTGTTTTTGAGAAATAAAATTATCTTTATCTAAAGATTCATAGCACTTAAGATAAATTAAGCAAAGCGTTTACAAAACCAACTAAAAAACGAGTTTGACAGAATTATTCTGTAAACAAACCAACGAGTTGATGAGGTACGCGCCAGCAGCTTCAAATCCCTCGTCGACATCAACAACTACAGACCTTTTATTTATTCAGACAAACTTACCCAATAAATAAACACTGAAAATAAAACAAGATGCAAGTAGTTATCCCCCATTTGCCACATCATTGAAACTGTCAGTGCACACCGGGGATGGACTGAAATAAACTGCTGTTTAAATTTACTCGTAATTAGCTGGCAGTTAACAAAGAACTTGGGACAAACCGGCTGTAGGCGGGATTATTCCCTGCAATGCAGAAGTTTGGACTAGTTTAGACTGAAGTATTAATAACGGGGCATGCAACTTTTAGCATTCTTTGTTTATAAACTGTATCACGAGCACAGAATAAATAATAGCACAAGCTAAAAGAAGTCTACTTTTCGAACAAAAACATTTGAGTACCTATCAGTAGCCCTAACATGAAAGCCCAGGTTTAACTTAACCCTCCCTGCGTCTCTGTCAAACTAGTGTCATAAGAAAGGGCGCACATATAGATAAATTCAGATACACTGAACTTGGCCGGTCATATTAGGGCCAATGAAGCATCATACTGCATGCCTGAATTTTTATCGTATAGCTCGTATTCATTCGCACGCGCGGCAACTGTATTGCGGCGGCCGCAGTGTATATAGGTGCGTCTAACGACTTGTACATACTTGTAGCTTGTCGAAGTGTGCTCGGCCTGTTTCTAGTTTTTACATATCTGTATCATTTTGTAATCTAATGCCATGTGTTTTATCCTATTAGAACATCCATCTCCATCAATCATCTTAGAACTGAATATAAGGCTCTCTTAAAGACTTCCAGAACTATGGAATTGTCGTACGCCTTTTGCATCCAACGGTGTCCAGCGATCGCCACCAAGTCGGCGGTCCATCTTGCAGGTGCTTACCTAAGCCGAATCTCCTGGTTCGTGGTCACCAGTCGGGCACTTCAACGGCCCTATCAGGCCTTTAGTTATGTGTCCAGTCCATTGTCAGTTCAGCGCCGACTTGGCTGCGAGTTTGTTGACTGCTAATAAATCTTACGGATCAAAGTCTGAATTTGCTTATCATCAAAACATAAACAATTTTAACATTAGTCTGTTTTGTCGTCAAACAACGACATTATTACTCCCTCAACCACTTTTATAGCTTTTTTATCACCCAAGTCAACCGCATGACTAACTGAGTCTAAAATTACGTGTCAAATTTCATAAATATAATTTGATACTTTTTTAAGGTCAAAGTGTGACCCATAGACGATTAAATTACTCTTGTAAGCACCCTCGGGGCTTCCACAAATTAGTTTAAAAGCAGAAAAATTACGAGCTCTTCAGACGTCTCGACCCGTATTAGATTTTCTGAGAAAATGTTTCCGAAACAAAACTGAAGAATAACAGTTTTAGAACGTAATTTATTTTTAACGGTAGCCAACTACAGCTTAAACAGTAGGACGTGTATTGAATTTTTGTTTACCTACCGTAAGGTTTATTCAGAAGAGTCTCCATTCCTATAGAAAAATTGCAGTTCGTATGCAGTTTATTCGCATTATTCTATTGTGACTTTTGTTGAAAGGAATGTACTCGTAAGTATTCGAACTGCAATTTTATGGTGCCGTTAGGAAAACACCGTCTGAATACACCTTTCTCTTTAACTGCTAGTCTTTGCTAACGCAATTTAAAGTCAATAGTAGAGTTGACACAGCTGGGTTTTATAAAAGCTCTGATTAATGAAATTTCAGTTTTTTGCTCCGGTCCTGGCATACTTCCCTGGCTTCCTCCACACACTTCCTCTCTTCATTACATACTTGGCGGTTTTAGGTGCATGTATGGTCTCTGCCTACCCAAAGGGAAACAGACGTGAGCATGTAATAAGAATATTACTATTTTTATATAAAACAAGAAATCAAACAAGAAACTGGGTCACATGGGTTATTGTCCACCACCGCCCAAAGACACCTATAACTCTAATGCGTTGCCAACCTAGATGGCTAAGATGGTATGCCTTTGGTCTTATGCCAGTTATTTCACCGGCTGTCTAGCTTTACACGCGGGAGCACAGCAGTGGAAGTACTGCTGTTTAGCGGCTGGATCAGCGAGCGAGATGGTAGTAGCGATCCGAACATGCCTTGAACAAGGTCCTACCACCTCCAAAGTTAGTACTGTCAGATAGAACTGGCAAGAATGACGCGATCGTATCGATGACCATTAAGAAAGAAAAAGAAGGAAAAAGACTAACAACTATTCAACACAACTGTAACAAATATTACAAAACTGTGTTGAATAGAATCAAAAAGGGCCCCACTCAGCATACTGCTTCGGTAAACCGAGACGCTGAATTTCAGCGGGATCCTTGAGGTTCTTCATACAAAACAAAGAAGTCATTCAAATAGATATTTGAAGTTGGAAACTTTATAAGAAGATATCTACGACTTTATCATACTATGTTTTTCTAATATCGATGAACAGGCCATTGACCCTGCATCGTGGTGAAACCATAAAACCCAAGACACCTATAATCTTATGCAGACATGTAAAACAGATTTCCACTGTTATTTCGGTCTCCGTCTTCGGTGTAACTAGCACTTACTATGCAAATTAAGTGTTTCGTCCAGTGGCGCCCTCTACTGGCCACTTGTGCATATTCCACTGAAGCTGCAGTTTAGAAAGGTTTGCTGTTAACAGGAGGTAGAGCACAGTATGCAGATCTTAACCAGTAAGGTAGTCTCTAAATTCGTATCTGATATCTGATCAATGACTGAAGATTGCATAGTCATTGATATCTTTCCATTTCGTTCATGTGGGGTTTAGTTGACCAAATATAAAACCGTTCCTTTTTTGGCTTTGCCGTAGTTGGGTAAAAAACGAGAATAGCTTAACTAGAGCGTGCAAGATCAAGATCAGTAGAGGCAGATATTCACCAGCGGCATGGTAATACTCAACGTTGATATCCTAAAAAATCAGTCTTTGGTTATATGTATGTATGTAAATTCTTTATTGTACTAAAAACATAAATTACAAAAAGAGATACAGTTATTACCACACACGGTTATTTACCAAACGTGAGGGATATTAAGGGTTATTGAAATAAAGTTTGAAATCAATCGCGCTTATTAGAAATCCACTAGCCACCATAATGATATTTTTTTTATTCTGAATCCAACAACACTGACAAACCGAACAACACTTCAATCAGTTTTTGTATATAGAATATCGAATATGTTAATAGCGATGATAGAAGGTAAGCGGATCTGCAAAAATGTGTGTCCTTTAAGCCTGTACCGGTAGGTACATTCTCAAATTATCACTGTTTTTTTTTACCAAAAGGGTGCTGTACCAATTACATCAAAGGTCTGGAGTTCGAAAATGTACCAAAACACACGGATATCCACTGGAACTAAGTGAACGAAACAGCATTTCAAAGACTGAATTAGATTAAAGTTCGTATCTGAGTGAATATATTCGAGTTTAGTAGATTAGATAAAGCTCGACAAGAAACGGTCAGGAAACCCGAAGAAGCCTATGTATTGACACGCAAATTGTAAATTAAGACTTGTATAAGTATGTTTTCAAGACTGAAAGCTGAACTTTTTGCCGTATCTTTACATTGAAGTTTTTTTAAGCTTTTATGATAACTTTCATAATATTAGGTTCTTTTTATAAGTGTTAATTCGATACTGACGGTTTCCTTACTGCTTGGAGGTGTCTACTGTGTAAAGGAGTCTATCGGTGTAGTGGTCTCCTTCTGAATATTTGATGCATGAGAGCGTCGGGCGATGTGGGGGCTCGTCATGGACGCTATGCTACCAGCAATTATCGGCCCTCTTCGATATTTGATAGCTTTGTAATTTTCCCATGCATTGGCGATCCAATAGTCTATACCTAATGAGTACTATTATTCAAAATTGATGCCTCGTTGAGTTTTTTTACCAGTTTTTTTAATACTCTTTCTACGAATTGCATTACATACGAGTACAGCATATTCAAATGTTACCAGAATCGCTAAAAGGTTAGTCAGAAGTTCTTTAAGCCTCATCTCGGTAGTAAATAACTTTGTAAATACTATCGATGGAAAAATATTGAAAACTTATTTTTAACTGTTGACTGGTCAACGTTTAATGGCCCACAATAACTCGACGCGACGCTCATCTGATTAATATTGCAAGAATCCAAAGCTTCGGGGGAATTGGTTCAGTTTTACCGCGGCACGTGGCGACGTGACTGGTGAGGGCGACGCATTTGTCACTGATGGACTCAAGATGTATATATAGACGACTTTATTGAGACCTATTGTCACTACTGGACGTGAACCCAGCGTCAGTGCCTGTGAAGTGATAAAGTTGCCAAGTGCTGTTTTCCAGATCGTTTGTTATTGTTGTTGTATAATTACAAATGGGTCTTGTCTTAAAGGTTTTTAGTAGAGTCCCTACAAATTATAAATTTGATTTGTAGGTGTTTTACTAAGAACCTTAACTAACAGGTAGCGGGATGATCTTCCTGCCTCGGTATTTCCGGATGGTTATATCTTGGCACTTTCAAAAGACATTAAATAGACATTTTTTCTGGTCAATCACGTTTCACAGTCGGCTAGATGGTGGGGACTGTGGTCAAGCGAAAACCCATCGCCAAGAAAAAAAACTTGCAAGTTGTATAAATTGTACGATCAATTTAGATACTGATTGTTCTAATTGTGATAACACCTCCCTAAATCCTCATTAGGTTGCTAACGAAATGGTACGGTGTAATACCTAAATGATCTAACCATATGTGAGAACGCATACGTTTCGTATGCTAGCTGTCAAGGAGTGAGTGTTAAGAGGTGGTAGAGTGGCACTACAAATGAGAGAGACGCATTCTGCTAGAGGTGATTCTTTAAGCAAAACATTGTAAAGCTTGATGCAAGTGCCCTGACTTGTTCGCTTGCGCTAACACCCGAGTAGTCAAAAAGAGAACTGAAATATGTTTCAACCGGGTCATATCATAGAATAAGCTATTTGGCTCTGTTTGATGGAGTATCACATAATACAATATAATATGTATGGCGTCTTTGGTGGAAAAACACGTTTACGCAAGCAAATTCCAAACGTTCACAGTCTGTTATCTATGGCTTTTTATTACGTCAAAATGATTTATCAATGCCATTTGTTTCCCAAAATGACTTCCGATTAGATCTGCAGCTACCTACATGACATGCCTCATAGCTAATTGGCCGATCCCATTCGAACCTCCCCTAGGTAATAAACGAGTACATGACATCTGAGTTATGGCTGCATTGATCGCGGACTTTGACCTCAGGATCCAAGGCAGAACGGTTATCGTGTTAGCTGTCGAGTAGCAGCTCGACGAGTTGCCCAACTTGTTTGGTGATAGTTAGGTGGCCAGATTGAAATTTGAATTTGCTGCCATTGTTGCTCGGAACGCTAACTTTGTGTTAACTTATGATACCTAACAATGAAAGCAATCGAGCAGACAGCTCAATGCGGGTTGATAGAAAAAAGGGCAGATGTTCCATATTATAAAGGCAATTACGTATCATACTCCTTATTGCGATAGCTTCCATTTAAAATTACGTAGCCAGTAGCTATCTTTATTGTTGATTACAGATGGCACCGATTGATTCGAAATATTTTATAATTGTGTCGGTTCTCAAGAACAATGTTCTGCTGCATTAGTCGTATTTAAAAACGATTACTGAAAAATGGCAGCCAATTTAATTGGTAAAGGGTAGGTTAGTTAAGTAGAACATAATTATTATCTTGTGAAGATGAATAAATCGGTACCGAGTTCTTGTTTTCGACTTTTATAGGTTAGTGATTTCATCGCATTAAAAGTATTGTATTAAGTTTGCGATCAAATTAGAAATTAAGGAATCTAGAAAATTTGTCGGGTAGACATATTTTAAAGTACAGCCAAGATTCAGTGGCCGTATGCGGGGCATATCACACACAAAACTGATGGCCATTCAGGCTGATAAGTGCTCCAGTGGTGGCCACGTGCCAAAAGAGTTAACGGACCTTTCGCTAGGTAAACCAATGATGTAGTGAGAAGATAGCGAGAGCTGATAGATGCATTTAATGGACGAATACCATCATTATTTTTTACGGGATATTGACTACAGAGATGATTGGTTATCAACTTTTGATAAAAGCAGATATTGGTAAAAATCACTTTCGGTTATTGACAAAAATAAACGTCGATCGTTGTTACTGTCGCCAATATTTCGCAGAGGATAATGACGGCGGTCGAAATGCCAGTATATTCGCTCCAAAGCAGGATTGGTTGCATGCAAACGCTCTGCAGTGGACGTCTTCAGACTCGCTATGACTATGTGATAATTGTACAAAATAATTTTATTTGCGGCTTTAACTTTGTATGGTACCGTATTAATTTATCCCTTCGTCCTTAATAACGTTATTGTCAACAACTTTGTACCTTCTTTTTCGCCATGACCGGCCTCCCGTTTGGCTCGAGTCGCGAACTTTGTCCATTTACAAGTTTTAAACAGTTTCCTCGCTGTTAAAATATTGTCTATAGGCTCTTGAGTTAGCAAACAGACTAACAGCCTTCCTCGTTAAACGTTATCTCGTAGATAATTTTAATTTGAGTTGTTGTAGATTTTTGTTAAAATAGAATTATGCTAATTAGTTTTTGTATTTTCGGGATCATTTTACAGTTTTACAGCAGGAAAGGGGTTTAAAGATTAATAAGTAGTCAGCAGGATTTTATCCATTTCATTTATATCCGTTGAAGTTTTATAATTTCTTTACACTTTATAATGACTGCTTGCTGCAGAAAATTCGAAAAAGAGCAGATACAATATTTTTTTAATTTCTTGACGTTATGTCATTGTACTTGTGCGTATACACGCACTCACTAATTATACTACGAATATAAATTACCATAGAGGTACGAAATTTATCGTCACGTATCATGATATCTGCTTATTTATTATGTCATTAGTACGTGTTATGAAAGTAGATTTTGAATCTCCTTTAAGGGCCGTTATGTAGTGTGAGTCTCGCAAGTCACATGTGTTTTTATACAACATAGCAAGACAAACAAACAAGCGGGTCACTTGATGGTAAGTGAACACCACCGCCTATAGACACCTACAACACCAAGGAGATTGCAGATTGCCAACCCATAAGGCGAAGATGGAATACCTCTTATATCAGTAATTTCACCAGCTGTCCATGCCATTGCTTTCCATGCCGGAACACACCACTGCAAACACTGCTGCCTAGCGGCTGGATTAGCGAGCAAGATGGTATCGACCCGTAAGTAAGTTGCATTACATAGCGGGGTACCCAGAAAGACGTGGACGATCGACCGATTGAACCCTGCAGTGCAAAGCAACTAGCATTCGAAACCTCGAATAGTTTAAATATCCTTTAAACAGTTACAGACAGCGAAAAAGAGTACCAGCACCTTTTAATGCCGCATCATTTCCAAAACTTTCCAAATTGAATCGTAATTTACGACAAAAAACTCGAATTGCGAAATTCAAATGAAATACTTCCATTTCATTGTTTGCTGAGTTACCGGTTTAGGTATGCGCGGTCACGTGGCAAATGTTCCACGTTTAATTTTTGCAAGTTTTTGCGTTTCGCTTCGTGTTGTGACCTCTGTCGAGCCGAATTGAGTGGGATAAACGAGGAAGAAGCGTTGAGCGGGTTGTGATAAAATTAGTTTGACTTACTTAAACAGCTTTTTAGTCAGTAATGTAGAAAATAAAGAAGTTACACCGTAGTTGTGGCTTACCAGATCAGATTTCTGATATCATGACTTAATGTTACCTAAGTTTTGGTAATTTTAGATAAACCAAAACTGTTCCCGCTTGAATTTAAAATTAAATAACATCGACTTTGTTACAAATGATCTGTCGATGAAATGTTGTAATTTTAATCGTTTTAACCCTTGCTTCCCATAATCCGCCAAAGATTTGCGACTTCGTCGCAAGTTTTGTACCTATATCAAACTTTCTTTATAGAACTAAACTACTTTTTCGAAAGTGTCCGCTGACCTTAGCGCCTTTCCGCGCTGAGGCCTCACAAAGCCTCGCTCTCAACGGTTTGAGCCCCGCATTTACATAAAAGCCCGGTTCAGGCTGTGGACTTATTGCGGCGAGGGACAAGCGGACACTCTACGCTTACATCATCCGATGTTTTTGAGGGACCCTTCGACCTTGCGGCCAGGTGGATCCGGAAACGTTGACGTTGAATTTAATATCGAAATTTTATTCGGACAAAGAGGACGATACGACTAAGTAGAACGCTGTCGCAGCTGATTAAGATCTCTTTGTATGGTAATGCTTTGGAAAAGGTTTTGATAAAGGTTGTGCTGATGAAATTGTAGTCTTTGTTACTAGACACTTAGGTCCTTGCAACACCTACGTGTAGTAATAAGTTACATGTCTCTAGATCATTTGGCACTTGGCTCATCTCTGAATAAATGCTAGGAGTCCGACTATGCCCGATTTTTTAAAAGGATTAAGAAATATCACAATGTTGTAGCTTAACGCTGACAAGTATTACTTCGAGCCAAATCAGATGGCTTACAGCAAGGTCTTATCTTCTGAAACAAAAAGAAACAGACAACAAGAAGAAGTATTTATTTATCTTTATACGATGAATACTGCAAACTTTTCCCTATTCTAGTAAGCTAGTCTTTTAGCAGTTTATTTATTATGTAACTTTTTCTGAGTGAGATCCTGAATAACAAGACATTTGTGTTTTTTGGTATGTTCTACTTACCAGCGCCATTTGTCTACTTAGAAACACCTCTTTTTAACCTTAAGATTCTTAATATAATAGCTTACCTCCGGCTTAGTTCTAATTGAGAAATATGTGAGTACTTTAAAAATTCTTATTCATTCTGGTGAAAAATATTACATAATAAAATTTAGAACAAATTTTCTGTAAGCAATAACCGGTTTTAACCGGTTATACCTAAGATAAAATAACCGGTTTGCTTTCTCCAGTACGTGTTTAGTTTTTCTAAGATTTTAAAGGATATTAGTTTAAAAATCCGATGGCATATTCTGGGCTATGCTAGTGACTATTAAGAATTGAGTGTTACGCAAATGGTTTTTAAATATTGACCAAGAACAAAGAAAACCCAGGGGTATCTTAATGTATGCACATGTTACAAAATATGCAAAGGGTATTACTATTAAATCCTTTACTTAGGCCAAATCCTGCGCAAAATCCTCTCAAATTATGGGAAGTGAATTTAGGGTTCGCTCTCTAAATATTATCAAACTTGAACATACAATGCTGTGAGGTATATACGTATATACACCTTCCCCAAGCACAGGGAAAACTATTTAGATGCTGGCAAGTTTCTGAGGTTCATTATAACTACTGTACCTACGGCTTCACTTGGAGAGTTTTTATTCTAAATCTTGTGATTATTATGTATATTTTTCATTATTTTTATTATTTGTATGTCGTTCCCATTCACGAAACAATAGTGTCCCGGGCATTTGGGAGGCGTGCGCAGAGCCGAAGCTAACACGTAGAGGCCCTTTAGACATTTTAATGAAATGTGATGTGTACACCGAGCGGGTGCTGTTCCTGCCCGCGCCATAGGGGCGCAAGCAGAAGCAGTCCCCGCCAGGCATAAAGACTATTGTGGAAAGATGGGACCTCAACATACAAAACTATGGGGAGGAAAACGATGGACTAATGGCTGGGCTAATTAATAATAATTATTATTATTCATATTATGTATGTTCTATATTATTATCATGCAAAAACTCACTCTCTTCCATTTCCACGCGACACAATATACATCACACATACTCAACTATTATCCACCACCACTTAATCTAGAATTCTTAAATCGCGCACTTTTCTACAGATACGACCATTCGCTATTTGAGTATATATTCGTTATAGCGAGTGGTCGTACCGTTTAGATCCTGATGATGCCTCGTATAGAGGCGAAACGCGCACAGGCCATGGAGCATTTACATCATTGTTAATGATATTATCTTTTGCTGCATGTACTATGGTTTATAACTTATTACAGCGCTAGAGTTTTTTTTTTATACAACATAGGAAGGCAAACAAACAAGTGGGTCACCTGATAGTAAGTGATCACCACCGCCTATAGACACCTGCAACAACAAAGAGAGTGCAGATGCGTTGCCAACCCAGAGGGCTAAGATGGAATACCGCTTGTGCCAGTAATTACACCGGCTGCCTTGCTCTCCACGCCGGAACACAACAGTGCAAGCACTGCTGCTTAGCGGCAGGATTAGCGAGCAAGATGGTGGTAGCAATCCGGACGGACCTTGCACAAGGTCCTACCACCCGCAATACTGAGTTACATGGTAGCCACTTTCCTAGCTAGTTGCAGTACGGTTAGGACGGCACGAGTGCACCTAGCTCGAATCTTCTCGATAGTCGTTAACTAGCTACGTAACTCAGTGCGTCTCTGTCTTACTGGGCTAGTTAGAAAGAGACACACTGAGTTACGTACTGACTTAACACGTATCGAGAAGATTCGTGCTAGGTGCACTGGTCATTCTCACAGCATACCGTTGGGGAGTATAAAGCTGCTTTTCCACCAGAGATGTGCGAGGATGCGTAGCGAGGGATGTGTTTGTAAGAACCAATAGAATCGCTTCATTTACCTCGCCTCAGTTAGCACAGCTCTGGTGGAAACGGCTCGTTGGTTCTTTACGAACATATCCCTCGCTACGCATCCTTGCACATCTCTGGTGGAAACGCCGCCCTATAAACTTGCTACTGCATTTCGTACTGTAATTGATGTCTCATGAGGCAGCTGTATTAATTTCCTATCAAATGACCCATATTTATAATAATATGCTCGTGTACATCCCGTTTCCGTAAAAAAAAATTATGAGAATTTTATGACTTCAATTATATGGTATGTTCATTTTCAAATCAAAGCCTTGCCTCAGCCTTTTTATTTGTGACAAAAATCCTTTTTCTTCTGTTTTTCCCTCATAAATATTACGAGTGAAGTAAAAAAATTGCGACACATTTCCATACATCATTTTCTTATATAATTTGGAAAATTTTCCTCCAAGATAGCACGTATTGAAAGTTTGCGCATTTTGCTGGGAAATTCGGCTGAATTGGAAATCCTTTTAAACGCAAGGGGGGAAAGGAAATATAATATTTGGGAAGTTGCGGAGATGTAACACGTAATAATGCCAGGATGTTATTTGTATTTGAACTAAATATTCCTGCAGTGATGAAAATGAATTCAATCATTTCTGATTAAAAATATTCAATGCAAAATTGCCATTTGTACATTATCAAAAATACTACAACAACATTTTTTTTGTTAAATTTAATAAAATAGAAAATTATAGAAAGAGACAAACGAGCACGCGGGTCATCCGAAAGGAATTAATCACCGCCAACTCTAAAATAATCATTAGGCTTTTAGGTCCCCTCCCCCCTACGAGCCTGCCGATCTCCCACTGAAAAAGCTACTACTTCACACCAGTATTCTGTAATAGTGGTATTCTGAGAGCGGTACATGGTACTACCGAGGTCGAGCTGATCCATTCATAATAGAACCAGGAATTTACTACAGTGAGGCTCTAACACAATTTTCCGGTTAAGGTTCCAAAGGCAGGATCGGACCGTGAGTTTAGGGGGCCCTGGGCTAATGCTATACTTAGGGGCCCACCTAATTACTCAAAGTAAATAAAATAATAGATTTTTTCTCATTATCGTCGGTTTTTGACTTTGACTTGACTTTGACTTAGCTTGAAGGCCCTTGCCTGAAGCCCGAAAAGCTATATGGTAGATCTGGCCCTACTCAAAGGGTGCTAGCGGTATCCTACTGCTACTGTATAAGCCTACAGGACGTCTGTCCGTCTGTCATGTCAATAAGGCTCTATCTTTTGAGCCGCAACACATACATAAAAGTCCTTAGACAAATATGATTTTTGCTTAATAGCCTTTTTGCCTTCATTTTCTTAAAAAAATCCCAATAAACCGAGAAACGGGTTATATCCAGTTTTAACCGGTTCAAACCGGCATAGCAACAAGTTTTGGTATCTGGCACGCTAGCAAGCTATATTTCGGTCAGGTGCGAGCGCTTTGAGTAAGCACCACTCACGTGCCAACTTTGAAGCTTCAATAAAGCTCCAATACATCAAAGCGTTCTGTATAACTCTGTATCTGCAGTCTGCACCAAAGCTCGGGAACCTGCATCTGTATGTATGTGTGTACAACTCTTTAATGCACTTTATAGATCGTGATATAGTATAAAACATAGTTATAGGAAACTACCAATGGCATAGTCAATATCCAATAACTAGCTTTGACAGCGCTTACTTCGATGCCACGCAAACGACTTTGATACGGTTTTCACTGTCATTTAGAGATTTGGTTGCCGAAGATTCTTATATGTATGTATATTAAATCCTAAGTAAACCCGTACGAAGCAGAGGCGGGTCGAAACTTTTATTTAGTAGCCTGTTGATGTGTCCCACACCTGGGCAAAGACCTCTCCTCTTGACATCCGCAGCTCCCTGTTTGGCGCAATATCAGGCCAGCATCTATCATATAATAATAATTATTCAGATATACCCTTGAATTATTGACAAACGAATTTGAAACAAATCACAGTAAAAAAAATGTCTCCCCTGTAGTCAAAAATCAATGGCTTCAACATACAATTGCTGACCTTGCCTCCATACGCCACTGGGCAGGTAATTGTGGACTCAAAGTTAATGCGAAGAAGACGCAGGCAATTTTTGTTGGCAGCCCCTATTATTTACCAGATTTCTGGCATTATGCTTCCCGATTTGTACTTTGATGGAACGGTCATTCCCCTCTCTTCCACTGTTAGGAATTTGGGAATTATCATGGACCAGACGCTTTCCAAGAAGGCGAAGCGTGGGCAGACCACTACCCAGATGTTCAGACGATATCCGAAACACGGCGGGGCCAACCTGGACCAGATTCGCAGCGTCAAAGACGACATGGAAATCCATGGCAGAGCCATACAGTGGACAAATATATGCTGAGAAGAAGAAGAGAAGAAGAAGACGCTTTCCTGGTCGCTATCTTGGTCTACCTCGTCGACAATGTGTTAGGTGTAAAGGGGTCGCAATTGTATAATAAAAAATACGAACACGTGCTATAATTAGGTTAAAATTTGGCGTCTCATTAAAACTTGCTGTGCTCAACGAAGCTCTCTTTTATTTAGCCAGATAGTATGATACTGTTGGTACAAAACTTTGCTTAGTTTGAGACTAGTTCAATCGGTGTAAATTGTACCAAGACTATTTATTTATTTTACGTTACGGAGAGAACAACAAATATCTTGTTACAAACACAGAGCTAACAAAAGTCTGGTTTATTCAAGAATTCGAACAATAAACTCTGAATAACTGGAGCTTTATTGTGCTGCTCGGATCGCTAGAACTAGGCGTGAGGCAATGATGTAATGATATTGTTTTTTCAGCGGCTGCTACAAAGCGCGGTGTAAGGCGGATTTGAGAAGTCTTACGAAATAAACTGATAGCCACAGCTGTAAAGTCTATTCATCATCACTTGTCGTAAGCAGTAAACAACATTTAACCAAAAATCTCAGTTTTTGCCATCAAAATATTAATAGTTTGAATTAAATTTTGCAAAGTTACAAATTTTAAACCACCTGTTCTATTTAAAGCTTGGATTTGCTTCATTTAGGCAACTAGCGGACGCCCGCGACTTCGTTCGCGTAGAATTAGTAGCATAAGTCCATCAGAGATAGTGCAGCTTTATATAAGTGATTTTTTTTGGTATCGGTTAAGTAGTTCCAGAGGAACTTTGTTTGTTTGTATGTAGGGGGTCCTACATACAAACAAACAAAGTTTACCTCTTTGTTATATTAGCGTAGATCTAGATAGACAATGTTTAGGTGCCAAATTTTTTTAAGGACAAGTGAAGATGAATCGACTTTAACTCCCTGTACATTGAAATAAAAAAATAAAACAGTTTATTAATTCCCGACGTTCCAAGCCTTTTTAAGGTCTCATGTTACCTGGACAGACTGACAAAAATAGGTAGTTAAAAACGCAAACTAAGTAATAAAAAATATATTCTAAAATGAATTGGTGAAATGGTACCAATGGACGCAATAAGACTACAGACTCTACCAAAGCTTCGGGAAATGGCCTGTGCTGAAAAGAATGGATTTGTTTCCTTTTTGTAATTTTTCTCACTTCTTGTTTGTGAGTTTTGGTTGTTACCGCAAAAGTAGCCATCATGTTAACCATAATTATATTTTATCTACACACATATCATAATTTCTCAATAACGCGTTCAAAAACCATAGAAAATGACCAGCATTATTACAACCAATGTTATTTTAAGAATTTTCTTGTCTGTGGTAGTAGGTAAATCTGTTCTTTATTGGGTAGTATCTCTTAGGAGTCTGTGTTTATTGGTGATTACATTACCGATATCTTGTGACGTTATGAATTTAAATTTGGAACAGCTGTCAAAATTCAAGTTGGTCTCTATTCTAGTATCCACAGATATTAAAACAGTTATCGATACGAAACGTCAATTCAGTATGATTTTTTAATTGAAACGCACGACATTTCATCTCGAGTGACATGACAATAGGGAATTCATTCTTTTGTCTATGATTTAAAAAAAACGTTCGTCTTGACGGATAGATCGAATTGCCGCCATACTTGTTTGTTGGTTTTTTGCTGTTACGGTTTTTTGCAGTTATGATATGTGTGTAGATAAAGTAATGTATGCAACTGTATATAATTAGGCCTTAAAACACTCGTGTGATCCTATTATGAAACTCGCTGACGCTCGTTTCATAAAACCACACTCGTGTTTTAAGGCCTCTCATTATATAGCAGTTGCATAAAATACTATAATATACATTTGAAATGTCTTTGACGAAATTATTTTTGATTGGAGTATCATAAATTGTGTGTGATATTCAT
Source organism: Ditula angustiorana (assembly GCA_963691745.1). Classification (NCBI taxonomy): domain Eukaryota; kingdom Metazoa; phylum Arthropoda; class Insecta; order Lepidoptera; family Tortricidae; genus Ditula; species Ditula angustiorana. The sequence goes on from OY829474.1 coordinate 373,362, forward strand.
GTGGTTTTTGTAGGCAAAGTGAACACGGCTGGTAAATTTGCCACGGTTAACGATATTTTGTATGAAGTAGCCGCCCCACCATTTCATGCTAGCGTCGGTTACCGTTTTCCAGACCGAAGTAATATATTTTAAACTTACTTCATCCGTCTAGCTTCTTGACTTCTTTTTGCAGCTTCTTTGTTAGTCTTGACGGTGAATTATTAAATTGAAAACCTGTTGGATAAATTATCTGGAGGTTGAGTATCATCTTGTTCTAAGAACAGAGGTTTGGTTATTTAATTTAGGATTTAAATGAAAATTATTTGTAGAAGAGTTTATTTTGAAAAAAATCTTTACCAGACAGGTACTGGTTGAAGATAAATAATTACATCGCTTATAATTTAGTTCTAAATAATTATGAAGCTTATTAAATTCTTAAAAGCGCATTCTTAATTATACGTCATGTTTCTTTGAACATGTTTGAAATAATGTAAGAGTATTTTTTGACTATTTTAAGAGCTAGTCGAACTAGACATCCTTATATAGTTATATCGCTATATCAGTCTATAAGTCTCTTCGTCTGTTTGTTTATTTTGTTTGTCTGTAATTTTTCTCGAAAAGTAGTAAAAGTCACATAACTTAAACTTTACTAACATAGAAGACACTTATTTAACTTGCGTGCAAGGTTATATAATAATACAATTTATTAATAGTATTTTATGCAACTGCTATATAATGAGAGGCCTTAAAACACGAGTGTGGTTTTATGAAACGAGCGCCAGCGAGTTTCATAATAGGATCACACGAGTGTTTTAAGGCCTAATTATATACAGTTGCATACATTACTTTATCTACACACATATCATAACTGCAAAAAACCGTAACAGCAAAAAACCAACAAACAAGTATGGCGGCAATTCGATCTATCCGTCAAGACGAACGTTTTTTTTAAATCATAGACAAACGAATGAAGACCCTATTGTCATGTCACTCGAAATCAAATGTCGTGCGTTTAAATTAAAAAATCATACTGAGTTGACGTTTCGTATCGATAACTGTTTTAATATCTGTGGATACTAGAATAGAGACCAACTTGAATTTTGACAGCTGTTCCAAATTTAAATTCATAACGTCACGAGATATCGGTAATGTGATCACCAATAAACACAGACTACTAAGAGATACTACCCAATAAAGAACAGATTTACCTACTACCACAGACAAGAAAATTCTTATAATAACATTGGTTGTAATAATGCATTTATGCAATGTGTGTAGATAAAAACATTAACGGTACAATCAATATGTGTGGATTTATTTTCCTATAACATCGACTGGGGTTCTGTTAAATATTAATTTATCAAATACAATTTATGAGCCGTTATGAGTTTATGAATGTATCTTTTAATTCTATAATAAAAAAAATACAAATTCTCAGAAAAAACAGGCTAATATTACTAACAAGTTATTTAGGCAGTGGCCCTAACATGACCGGCTAAGTTTAGTTTATCTCTATATGCGTCCCTTTCTTATGACACTAGTTTGACAGAGACGGAGGGAGGGATAAATGAGGGGGGTTCCACTCCGCACTGTAGGTAAGCTCGACCGGCTTGCCTATGGCATAGGCAAGTCGCAATAGGCTGTCGACTTACCGCGCGCTCGCTCGCTCGCTCCCGCCGTGTCAGTGTAATTGAAAGCGAATGCCGCGCAACCCTAGCGTGTCGCCGGGAATAGCGGGAGGTATAAGGGTAGGTATAGAGGTTATAGGCGGGCGCGGGCAGCACGTTCCTTTTGACTCGCTCCGCTCGGCGCATGGTGAATGAAGTAATACGAACTTTTGAGCGTGTGAATAAAGTTGGAATTCATTTAATCGCGGTCGTAAAGAGAAGTTTCTGTACGTTATTTATTCTGTGGATAAATTAAACCTGGGCAGGTAATATTAAGGCCAATATCACTACTGATAGAAGCGTCAGCACTAAAATAATAATTAATCATAATTAGTAATAAATATTATTAACCTCCCAGAGCGCTCGACTAATGGGACCTAATCAGCCTAACTCGGATATTATCGGGATTTAGTTAATAACTGATTGGCGGCACTCCATTAAAATAATTGCTGCGCGTGATCAGAGGAGTTGTCGTGTTCCACATTTAAATGATGGTCTGTGATTGGCTCAAATGACATTTGGAAGTTCATCTACGTCTATATCTACACTTCTAAACTAATGTAATAAAGAGGTAAACTTTGTTTGTTCGTATGTAAGGGGTAATCTCTGGAATTACTGAACCGATTCCAAAAATTCTTTCACTAATAGAAAGCTACACTATCCCTGACGGACATTTGGTCGGTTATTTCTTACTCAGTATTCGATGGCAATTACATTTTAATTGAGGTTACGTGAAATAAATAAATGATTTTTGTAGTCCTTTTTTTTTGTAATCGAAATTATTTATTTCTAAAATTTTTTCGACGCAGCGCAGCGGTAATGTGGCGGAAACTGGAATACGCAAGGCACGGAATGCTGATGTTGCAGGTTCGAATCCTGCCATTACCCTAATTTTTCTTTGTGTTGTCATTCATTATATAGCATTTCAAAATTAGTCCTTTTTTTAATTCAGAATTTTAGTTTTGACCAAAATTATTGCCATTATTACCAAATATACTATGTTTTTTGACTTAACTGACGTATGCACCTAATAAAATGTAGGGCGACCATAAAGTTAGATAGCATTGTATTTTTATTATTTAAATAATTCAGGATCAATAAGTAATTACTTGCGCCGTTGGGGTAGACGAGTTCTTGAGTGGAGACCACGGATCGGCAAACGTAGCGTGGGACGTCCTCAGACTCGGTGGAGCGATGATCTTCGCAGGGCGGCTGGCAAGAGCTGGATGAGAGTGGCCGAGGATCGTGCTCAGTGGCGTGCCATGGGAGAGGCCTATGTCCAGCAGTGGACGAATATAGGCTGATGATGATGATGATGAAGTAATTACTACACTACGATCAATCAAAAGTGTTTTATATACACAGTTGTTGGTAGACCAAATAAATAAAAACAAATGAAAAATACGTGTGAGATTTATCAATGCTGCTCCCTATACGGCTGAGGTTTACCAGACGGGCGTGAGGTGTGCACACTGACACGAGTAAACAAGCCAGGTTTACACGTGCAGAGACGGTGATTGATGGTGACCAGCGTTGTTATTCTCTAAGCACATCAGCGTCGGACTCGACGTCGAAGCATCGCCCTGTCTCGCTCACTCGAGCTAGCGCTAGAACAAGACAGGGCGCTGCCCCAACGTCGAGCTCATCCTTGTTTAGGTTAGAGAATCATTCTTCAGCGCTCGCCACTGCGTTCCAGCTTCATACATCAAGGAGACGCAAAAAAGACTTAGGACAGGACAAAGAAACAAAGAAAACATCTGTTGAGACCATAAACTTCGTATACAAGCGTACAGATGAACTAAAAGACCGTTGGTGTGATGATATTAGTGATCTGACAAAGTGTACTTCGAAGTAGAACAGAATAAAGCGGCTTTAATTAGACATATACACAGTTTTATTTGACAATAAAAAAACAAAGAGAAAATTTGTAAAACTAAAAATTACACTAACGCAGTGGTGATGTCAGAAAGGGATGTATCAGCATTATGCTGCAGTTGGCATTACGGCGCTGATTTTTCGTAAACTTAAATTTTAAATTTAAATCTAAACTTAAACTTGATAGACCCACGGAAGAAAAAAAACGGGGGAAGTGGTTTAAAGCATTATTTGTACCAGTACCGGTGTCGCCACACGCACACACTTGTGGTTATCGTCTTATACTACACTACTAAAATAACATAATCTTGATTGGTTAAAATTGTCAAACGATATAAGACAAATGGTACACAAGTTTTCGTAAGTAAAACATACCTTATGAGTAACTTGTAAGGTTTACTTTTTATTAACATCGAACTGATTATATGACATTTTAATATGTAAACGTCAAATGAAAATTTGGCTTCGTAGTTCCGCTACTCAACACTAGATGTCACTTAAAACAACTTCACTTCAATAGTAGAAGAGCCGGCCGCAGAATTTTGTACCTAGTTGATACCGCCATGAAATGCACAATGGTTTCTCATTAAAAAAGATGCTAAGTCTGAATGTAATAATTTGCCAATTCTGGACTTGCAAAAGTTGTAAAGTGCCACTTTCGGTGCAAAAATTGGGGCGTATTTTACCCAAGTGACTACCCTGAAATGACTATCACATCATCAGAAAACAAATTCATCGTCAGAAATTTACTGGTAGATACAAAAAAGTAAAACAGATTGTGGATTTCTAAGCGGATATCGCGGTATCAAGTAGGTAAGAAATTTTGCGGCCGGCTTTCGTACTAAAAATTCAAAGTGACACATGGTTTTGGTTCGTTTTGACAGACCGAGTAGACGGGTTGTAGCCATGCTAGCTATCTATCGATATCGATGTCTTTCATCGCACACAAAATATTGTACCAGACATCGGTGTTGTTCATTTTGAATTATTAATTATATTCTATTCTATGACATTATAGACAGACATGTTAAGATGTTTCGACTTCAAACCCGCCTGCCTTTGCCTTCACATAAAACAGCATGAAGTCTATTCAGCCTTACTTGTATTAGGTTATGTATAATAGGTCTACCATGACCTAAAGTTACAAATTTAGGCTATAATTTAAAAAAGTAAGCGATAAATAAATACTTTTTTGACGGCAAAAAGTGCAATTTTAAGTTAAATGCTTGTTACCCACCACTATTCACACTTCACACGTTTATACTTCTAGAAAGTGAAACACGACACGTGTAAAGGTGTGTATACTTTGTAGTAAAACTTATTTTATATACACACATATCATAAGTCCTCTATAATGCGTTCAGAAAGACGGTGCAAGGAGGTAGGCAATGACCAGCATTATTACAACCAATTTTATTATGAGAAATTTCTTGTCTGTGGTAGTAGGTAAATCTGAACTTTAATTGGCATTGTATACCGATTTCTGTAACGATATGAGTTTAAATTTGGAACAGCTGTCAAAATTCAAGTGGGTCTCTATTTTAGTATCCATAGATATTAAAACATTTATTGATACGAAAAGTCAATCCAATATGTTTTTTTTTTAAATATAAACGCACGATATTTGATCTCGAGTGACATGAAAATAGGGACTTCATTCGTTTGTCTAAGATTAAAAAAAAAAAGTATCTCTTAGTAGTCTGTGTTTATTGGTGATCACATTGCCGATATCTCGTGACGATATGAATTTAAATTTGGAACAGCTGTCAAAATTCAAGTTGGTCTCTATTCTAGTATCCACAGATATTAAAACAGTTATCGATACGAAACGTATCATTTTACGTATTGGGTTATAGTAAAACGCGCTGTTTCATTTTAATTTTTTATGCATTGTCCCTGAAATAAAACGTATTTGTTAAAGAACTGGCGTTTCGAAAGTCTTAATTTTAATTTCAACAAATGATGTATGCGAACATTTATATATTTTTCAACTATCGCCTTCATCAAATCTGTGACGTGATTAGACGCAAAACAAACGCACAGACAAACAGATAATAATTCTAAAAATCGTAGTTTTGGGTTCTATTGCGCTTATAAATAGCCCTAGTAATAGTTTTTCTCAAAAAAAAAATATGTACAGACACGGACTTGTTACAGATATATTATTATGTATATAAATGAATAGATGATTACATAATAAAGATTACTTAATTTCTTTCATCGATACATGTATCGATAAAAACAGTGTCCCCACCCAACATTGTTGTACCAACTGTAACGCAGAACTTTCTAGAGCGAAATAGTAATTGCAATCAATCAATAATAAACTTTATTGTAATGAAGTACGGTTCAATTTTGACAAAATGTTCTGTTAAATTATTAGTAGAATGAAAATAACTAAGATTTTTTATGGAATATCATTAAAATCGTACTTACCGGTGGTACGAAACACCCCCATTTTGAAGATTTTTACTCCTACTATGGTTCTTGCACTCTAAAACTGAACAATACGGCATGGCTAGGGAAAAATAAGGTATTTCGCGAGACTAACACCTCCGCGGGATGACAGAACACGACTGGAAGCGGTTTAGCGGAGGTTACGTACAACAGTACGTAATGTTGGCACGGGCATTACGCGTACATTGCATTTCCCCCGTTTTTTTTCTTCCGTGGATAGACCGGTATCAGTATACTCTCAAGCTAACCTGTCAATTGAAACAGGTTAAAATTTACAATGTCATATATACAATTTATAATAAGTTTATGATTGACACTTAACTTATATTTTGTGTGAAAACTAGACTCTGTTCTTAAAAATAAACCTCACACAATTCTACGCCATTTCATGAAACCCTTAATAACAACATCATGTTACTCAAACATGGTAATAAAAACCAAAACGTTATGTAGTATAATACCCCAAAATACATTTGTAACGGAGTACCAAAGGATTCTAGCAAAGGACATGGGATCTTCCATTAATAATTTACACAGTCATCCACATACGGAGCCATATCGTAAAGAAAACATCAACTAAACCATTCGAGCTCATTCAACGGCCAAGCAATTATGACTGCCCCTCGAAAAACGGCGTCTAACTCGCCCGAGCCTTTTTATGACGTAAATTACAATAAAAACATGTATTTTCGCGACAAACCGAAACCCTTCAATGCGTCACAAAGTCACAAACCTTCCAATAAAACACCACTGTCGCGTCCGTAAAAAATGTACCGCTGCGGCCCAAGTTTATAATAATTTACGATGTAATTCGTAATTCCATCTGGCCGGCATCAGTAATAAAACCGGGCCCCGGGGAACCGCCGGGCCAGAAGGGTACACATAACATATTCAATTAGCTGGAGCCTCGTAAAGTGGAGAAAACATGCGAAATCCATGTCTTTAAATATGTGACCTTAGAAAGGTGCTGTGAATATTTAAAGGAGGAATAGCTGGGAAGGTGCGAACAATGCTGGAGGAACCGTTTTTGTTGTGTTTGTTTTGTTCTGAATACATTTTTCGAATCTAGCTATGTGCTGTAGCATGGTAGTCGCAGCGTTGCAATAGTGATCACAGTAGAAATTTTGCACGGTAAATAATAAGATGAGATGCCAATGATTGCAAAGGAAGACAGTACAGAATTTACAGTAAAAAGGTCCCTTAGTAGTTAAGGAATTTGATGTTAATTTCACTAAACAACATCGTTGTTACAAGTTTTCTTAAGAATCCCATTGACTGCCTCAATTTCAATTCTGATATCTTGAATTTTATAATTAATTTTTAAAAATAACTTGTGCGTTAAATTCTGAGCTGGGTTTGTATCTACGATCAGATCTAGATATGCCTGAATGTTTAATTTAAAATATAGTTTCATTTAACATTATATTTGTTGCATATCTGAAACTATAAACATTTGGATAATTTAAATTTGTGAAATTATGACATACATTAAACAATCATAGCCACCCGGTTAAAAATTACCGTTAAAAGTAAAGCGGATTTTTCTACAATTGCAATATGTTAAGATACAAACTTGTAATTGAGCACTCGTGTCAAATACAATTTGTACTTCAAATCAACGATATGCTATTCCCCAAAATCAGGAACCTTTCAAAAGATTTCATATTTTGAAAGGTCCCTTTTTCAAATTTTAATCCCGTCCAAAAATTTCCATGTTGACAACGCAAAATTTCCCAGTCCCCTTTAAAATCCGCATAATTTGAAAAGTCATGCGATCTGAAAAGATTATCTGGCGTAAATAAACCCTGTTTTTGGTACTAATTAACGGTTGGTTGAGTGCACAAAGACCGGCTCGCCGGGACCCAAGGGTATACGTTTTCATTACCGATTCTATGGGGACCGTTGTAAACAAACATATTAATTAACTTGGATATTCTGAGTACTGAATTTTTTGTAAAAGTTCTGCGACGAGGTGACACAATTTACTGTTGCAAATGAATTTCGATGCGGTTTCAAATTTGAGAAGTTTTCGGGGTAGGCTCTTTAACTAAATGCGACGAGGATGAAACTGTTAAAAATAACCTTTAAAACACGCAATATATATATTTATCATTATTTATAACATCTACCTAAAGCAACGTCTTACGTATTTGAGGAGATTTCATCATCATGGACAGCCTATTATAATAGTGTCCCCCAACTGGGTACAGGCTTCGTCTCAATGAGAGAATTGGGCGTTACTTTCCTCACGGGTACAGCCTGTAATGGGAACTTCAAAAAGTCCATTACATTGTTGGTGTCTGTAGATTTTTATACAATGTTTTCCTTAGTAACCGACCAAAACTAGTTTTTACAAGCGAAACTGAAAAAGAAACCTAATTTGCAACTTACTTCTAGGTCATTATTGTTTATATTTTAAACTAGGTCAAACCATTAGGCTCTCACGGTTTTAGTGAAAAATAATCATTCTACTCACTATTTACAGATGATCACAATCCATTGAAAACCAGGCACTTTTCCTATTTATTTGATGACCCTTGAAAACCTAGAAGGGGCGATAGACAGACGAGTAAGTTTGCTTACTTATGGTTCGACGACTCGACAGCATTTAATGCCCGTGTGTCACCTTAAGTACGCGAACATTGTGAGTAATTTTAGGCGATAAACAGTCGTCGTGCCATGAGTTCGCGGTCTTAATCGTCCATCACCCCTTACAGTACAATTATTTCAAGAACGCACTTCAGCTATATTCACTACGCTCATCGAGACTTTAGCTGTCATCGGAAATGTAAATAAAATTAAGCGAAGTACGGTTGCCTTTGGTTGGAAAGACAAATATCATGGAATTCTCAAAAGAGGCAATGTAAATCAAGAAAGTTCTTTGTCAACTAATGCCGATTGACAAACTTTAAGTAATCGTATTGTAGCAAGGCGTTCCTTCATGTGCTCTAGCCAGTTACATCGTGTAGATAACTAAATTAAATGAGGATAATACTTTATCCTAAACTAGTGTATATTGTATCACTGTAGACTCGTCTCTTTTGTTTCTCCACTTACATTCTCACTTACAACTTGCGCCACAGAAAATCAAAATAAATCTACCATGGTGAACGCAAGAAACATAACAGTAACAACAGGTAATAAACCTCTCCTTCACTAATACATTTTAATGGAACACACGTCCTGGAGGAGGCCTATCGTATGGAATCAGTTTTAATTACGAACTTTACGACACGCTTTACGGCCCGGCTTTGTTCATTATTACGATTATGCTAATCCACGTGTTTGTTGTGGGAGTCATAACGGGAACTATAATTTAAGTCGTTACGTTCCTAGTTTATTTCGTCACGCGTAGGAACTGATGTGAAAGCACTTCCGCAGCATTCTCGGTCGTAATTGGAAATGGTTTTGAGGTCTGAGAAGGATTGGGAGAAGAGGAGATGTGTGGGGGCTTAAAGTTGAGGGAAGAAGAGCCGTTGACAGAGCAGACCCTGGCTGTCGTGGCTCGTGCACATAAAAGGCTGGACAGGTTTTGTCATGGTTTAAAAGATGCTCCGTTTAACAAGAAATAGGCAGACGTATAATGCTGAACTGACTGCCAACTGCTACTAGTGGACAAAAAAAGGAGAAATGCTCATAGTAAAAAAAAAATCAAAACCAAGTGGAATCCACGAAAAGAGGCAATAATTAGGGATTATTGATTATCTTTTAAGCTCCGTAAGACGTCACTGGTTTGTAATTTGCTAGGGTTATGTCAAGTGAAAAATATGCTTGCTCTTTTTACTGTCATTCAGTGAGTCTTTCTACTACTATGGTAGTTCTAAAAAGACGCTAAATGTATCGAAACCAAAGACAGTGTGTCATGGTGAACATCCTGAAATTGCACCTGATCCAAATGTATTTGTGTAAAATCGCCTACCTCTCAGGCTTTCACAGGATTTATCTTGGGCTGGGACCATGGGGCTGCATGAATGACTGCATCCATAAACTTTTTACCACCTGTCCACTAAACGCACAGGTCCTCCCATCCTTACCGTATTCACTTTTCTCTTTGTCGTACGAAGTGTTTCACTTTAGCTTTCTTGCTTCGCACTGCCAGGGAAGGAAATTATTTCCATGCCTCAGTCTTTTCGGACAGGGTACTTTTAAAAGGAGAGTAAATAGGTATCTTTCTAGGTTATCGCATTCCACTTCGGACCTTGTTGTCACTTTCCATCAGATTAGACTGAGGAGAAAACCTGTTCTCAATAATAAACAATAAAAAAAACTATAGATCCTATTAAAGCATGCGTGCGTTCCGCCACCTCAGCGTTATGACACCCCTTAAATCACGAAACTTTTTTTAATTCACATGCACCAATCTCTCGGAATGGTATCGTAGATAGGATATGCGCACGTTACATCGCATGTCCGTATCGCGTTAGGGTTACGCGATGACATGCGAGGCAGCAGTCGTAAACGTTTTGAACGTTAAACGTCACAAAACCATTTTGAACGTCACTCTAGTGGCGTTGAATTGAAAGCTGAGATTGGTTTCTGGGTTGTGAGTAATAGAATCACGGATTTCTTACTAGAGCATTTATTGTTCACGTGGCCAAAACACCTGATACTAAAAACGGGTATGCTGAAACAATGGTATTTTGGTACTGTTGTCACGATTTTGTTAACAGTTTTTTATTTTTTATAGTTTGGAAATATTGTCAATTTTCGTTTTGTATGAAACTCCTAAATTGCCAATATTGAGAAATCTAGGCAGAATAAAAAAAAATCGAACCAAACCTAGTTTTAACTAATAACAATAGCATACTAAAAATTGAGGTTGAGATTTATAGTGTAGAAAACCTTATCGCGGTTTGTACAAAATCCTCTTAAAAAATGCAAATAGACTATTCTGTCTAGTCTGTAAAGACACCTTCATAAGGAGCGTTCTTAAACTACACACATATATTCGAAAGTTTCGAGTCGTCCATAAAAATGTCTTTGCCCCATCTGCTATCACACTCGCCATTATAACCTTTCTCTAAGTTTGTCCGGGTATCTGTCCCAGGCGTGTCATCGGGCCGGGAGGCGTGATTGTCCCGCTATGCACGGAGGGCCGATTGCCCGCACCAAATTAACCGTACACGCCGTTTCGTCGACTGCTGTGACAAATGAGACCGCTTACCAGCAAGGACTTTGGGTAATTTCAGTTGTTTGTTGCGACCTTCGGAAGGGTGAGGTCAGGATCGGGTTTGGTATTTCAACATCCTATTGGTAAAAACTTAAAAACCCTCTGCATGTAGTAGTGTGTCCGTGTAGACAAGTTGACGTTCCATATTCGAAAAATGGCGTAGGTTCCATGTAGTAGTGTACAAAACTGATGAGTTATGTACACTACTACAAAACTGACAAGTTTTGTACACTAAGTACCTACTACAATTATTTCAAAGGGGATTTAATTAAGTTTTTTACCTATACTGTCCTACGTTCAACGTGAAGCTGTTCTTTAATGCCAAAAATTTAATTGTTAAAAAAATTATTATTTATTATTTACCGTAACAAAAACAATAGCAAGCTACTTCTTTACTCCGGTAGAGCGTGGTACTGCCCTAGTCGAGCCGGCCCACTGCTACTAACATCTGGCTACAGTGAAGCTTTGTTTTTACGAGTATAAAAATCTTCGACAAAATCTTTATTACAATAAAATGTTTCAGGTTTTGAATGTAGCATACCAGCGCTTTGCCCCGGCTTCGCACGGATACAGTTAAGACGTAGTGCTAAAAAAAACGTAAAAACATCGCCAAATGACAGTTAAAATCTTATCAAAATCCGTAAGAAGCAGCGAGCGGCCGAGGATAAGAAGACAGTATTGGATAGCAACTTTGTTAATACTTTGCAAAGACGATCTTACCAAAATAGAATAAAATCTAGAAGTTTTTTTAGCCAGTGAATTGGTCACTTTTTCTATCGAACGACCCTCGATCCAATTATGATAACCATAATACCTAAACTCGTGAAATATACTGTTATTATTTTATGAAATCTTAAGCCAATATTAAATTATAACTTGCTTAAATTTTATTTGCCAAGTTAGTTGGAAATATTTTCGAAGCAAAATCTTCGAGGGCTAATAGAAATTCTTACAAGTCAGTAAGTTGCTTTCACGGATTAAAATTTTCTGTTATTTATAACTTTTTATAGGTAATAATAAATTTATCTTCATTTATATTCTTATTATCCTTGAAGAAGCTTATATTCTATGCTATCATAATATCATGATATTTTTTACATCTTCTATATTTCTGGCCTTATTATTATTATTACATAGTATAAAACAAAGTCGATATCCGTTTCTGTCTGTTTATTTATTTATTTATTTTTTTTTTTTTTTTAATACAACATAGAAGGCAAACAAGCAAGTGGGTCACTTGATGGTAAGTGATCACCACCGCCTATAGACACCTGCAACAACAAAGAGAGTGCAGATGCGTTGCCAACCCAGAGGGCTAAGATGGAATACCTCTTGTGCCAGTAATTACACCGGCTGTCTTGCTCTCCACGCCGGAACACAACAGTGCAAGCACTACTTAGCGGCAGGATTAGCGAGCAAGATGGTGGTAGCGGTCCGGACGGACCTTGCACAAGGTCCTACCACCCGCAAAGCCGTCCAAAGACGGGGCGGGTCGCTAGTCTAGCTTATTACAGAACAAAGTTGCTATCTGTTTTTGTCTGTCTTTCTATCTTTAGCCACCTACTGCTTTTAGATCCCGCAACGGACTTTGATACGGGTTTCACTGTCATCTAAACTTTTTTTTTACTGAAGTTTTCCATGTAGGTACGTTAAATCCTTGTTCAGTCATCTGTAAAAATGTATAAATTTTTTTGTAACCGAAATTTCTTTCGATTTTATTTTTAAATGTTTTTACATTCAAATTATTAAATTAAAATTGTAATGACAACACAAAGAAAAATTAGGGCAATGGCAGGACTTGAACCTGCAACATCAGCATTCCGTGCCTTGCGTTTTGCCAGTTTCAAAGAGGCAGTGTGGCGAAACTGGCAAAACGCAAGGCACGGAATGCTGATGTTGCAGGTTCAAGTCCTGCCATTGCCCTAATTTTTCTTTGTGTTGTCATTACAATTTTAATGTAAAAATGTATATACAGCCATAGCGTCAAAATATGTACATACATCGATCTTAAGCTTAGTGGCATAAAGGTGTATAGATATTTTTGACGTCTTGGTAACGTATATATATTTATGATGCTGACCGTACCCGTGTGAAGCCAGGGCGAGCCACTAGTAGATTATAATTCTTTTTTTATGATAAACCTAACAATCCGCCTACATTCTCCAAAAATACATTGTTCAGCGTACTCCGCGTCGCCGAATTCCCCCGCCGTATTAGAGGAAAAAATGTACGCGGGAAAATGAGATTCATCTTCATTAAGCACAAGGTTGCCCTAAGCGGACATTCCCCGAGATTTTGGGGATCCGTTTGGGATCTGGAAACCTAGCTAGTGCCACAGAATAAATAATAGTACTAACGCACAGACACTTCTGTTTGACGACGCTATTAAACGAATGCCAACTTTATTGACAAGCGCAAAAACTTCATACACATTTGCCAGGCGGCTTGCGTCAAAAGGAACGCAGTGCCCGCGCTCGCCTTCCCCAGCAACTTTAGGGTTGGGCTGCATTTCACTTTATCTCTTTTTGTCATTTATGTTTTTTTTTGTACAATAAAGAATTTACATACTTACATACTGTGTTCAATTACACTGACACAGCGAGAGCGAGAAAGCGAGCGCGCGGCGAGCCGACAATCTACTGCGATTTGCCTACTCTGTAGGCAAGGCGGCCGAACATACCTACAGCGTGGAGTGGAACCCCTCTGCTAGTGCTACAGTATGTGTTTGTCTGTATTATATTTGCTTAGTAACATGCACTAAGGGTGCTGAAAAACCTGAGCATTAATTTGTATTTGTACATTAACAAACCTCAAAATGTATAGGAAAAAAACAGCGCGCAGCGTGCATGCGTTTAAAAATGGCGAATGCTTGATGTTCTGTTCCATTTAAATGCTGAAGTCTATCTGCACCTCAACATGCTTATTTGAAAAAAAGTTTCATGTTTGGCTGAAAAACACATCACGCAATAATTGAAGACAAAAACACGTAAAATCTGCAGGAACGACGTCGCAGGGTAATTGTAAGAGATCCGTTAGAGAAAAAGTTTAATATCACCACTATTCTCAATATCAGTAAGTCATTCGTTCAAGTAGCAAACCATCGTATCCCTTAAGATCCCGATGATGCCTCGTATGGAGGCGAAATGCGCGTAGATCGTAAAGTTTAGTGGTAGTAGTTAATAGTTGAGTTTGTGTGATGTATGTTGTTTCATGTGAACGCGGAGGAGGGCGGGTTTTCGCATGAAAGAAACGTCGCCCTTTTGCACATAAGTACACAACACTGGTTTTGCAGAGTAGCAAAGTAGTTTGTTCGCTTAAAACGTGCAGACGCAGGGGCTTCTAACTTAGAAAAACTCTTATTCAATCCAAGGTCAAACACACGGAACCTCAGTGTGACACTTATCCCCACTTTCCCTCCGCATTAGTTACCTAGCGCCCCCCACAATGCGCTCGTTAGCCTGTCACCTCGACCCCCGCCATATTGTCCGGGATCTGTCACAAACTTTCCATATTTTTTCACTTTTTTCACCCGTCGACGAACTTCCCTAGCGTTATCGGAAATTTATTCGTGTTTTTGGGGCTATTGTAGTTCGGGAATCGTTTAAGATGAGACCTAAAATTATTATTATTTAATGGAATAGAATAGAGCCATTTATTTCAGGCTGCATAGGCCCATAAAAAAATACCTTAAATACTAACATACATATTTATAAAACAAAACATTAAAATTAGCACGTTACTTCGGCGACGTGTGAACTACTTTCGGGGTGTCCAGCCACCGTCCGCGAAAACGACGGAAAACAATTCAAAAAATTCAAAATTCAAAAGTTTATTCTGCAAATAGGCCACAAATAGGCGCTTTTACATGTCATTTCTGTTTAGATAATAATATTACAATATATAAAAAAATTATTAAATAAACACATTAAAATACATTAAAGACACTCAAAACAATGAAGAACAAGGCTATCAATGATAGGTATAGAGACAACTTATTACTATGTTAAGGGCTTAAAAGCATTTTTGTCATCTAAAAATTCATTTACACTGTAATAAGCCCTACTGAGCAAGTGGCGCTTAATGTGAGACTTAAATCTATTCAAAGGCATATCCAGCACATCGCGGGGTACCCTATTGTAAAAAAGTATACAGTTCCCCAGGAACGACGTACCTACTTTACGGAGACGGTGGCGGGGTACAAAGAGTTTATCCTTATTCCTCGTGTTAAAGTTATGAATGTCGCTATTGAGTTTGAATTCATGCAAGTTTTTGCGAACATACATAATATTGTCTAGGATATACTGCGACGCGATGGTGAGGATGTTTATCTCCTTGAATTTCTCCCTCAGTGAGGCACGAGACCCGAGGTTATATATTGAGCGCACGGCCCGCTTTTGCAACACGAAGATGGTTTTGATGTCAGCTGCTTTCCCCCACAACAGAATACCATACGATGCAACACTATGGAAGTAACTGTAATACACCAATCTGGCCGTCTCGACGTCTGTCAGTTGACGGATTCGTTTCACTGCATAAGCCGAACGAAACGAAACGAAACGACTCCCATTGGCCAGAATTCCTGCTTCATGAAGGTCGACAGATGCTCGCTATACTATTTAAGCTATACTATATTATACTATAACTAAGTAAAGTAAATTACGATCACAGGGTCCACCGTTCCAAATGACTTTTGGTGGTGGTTCGAACTGCCGACCGGAGTCGTCGCAGGGGCCGATGGACCCTTCGATCTTCATTATAATTCTTATGATATATTTTTGATTTTAATTGCTAAGCAATCGTAATCGCCCATACCTTTCGCGAGGACTACGATTTGAAACATTCAGGTCACAAAAAAAAACTATACTATTTAGGGACAGATAATTTAAACTTTGTGAAGTGTTTAGCGCGATTGAGCTTGCAGTAAATGTATGGAGGGATTCGTTTTGGCGCTAAACACGTATAGTTCATTAGTATTAAATCGTTTTCTTGAACATTGTTTACAGTGGTGTATTTTTCTTTTAAGACGTCCGCGAAAAGTTAATATTGAGCCAGAAAGTGATATAATGTCGAATTAGGCATAGTTAGCCGAATCGTTGTGAGACAGAGTCATTAAAATGTGAAAAATCATTCATCCATGATCATCAATCAATCAATCCATCATTAAAGTAAGAAAATACAAAAAATGGCTTTGGATTCCGTTTTGAAAAAAAAAAACGAAATAGGTCTTTTTACACATCAGGCATTGTCGTATGTTATATTTCTGAGATATGTTTAAACCAACTTACCTAATTTATAACGTAAACGGGACTTTGACGCGATAAAATCATTGTTAATTAACCTCGACGTTTTGGCCATAATTCAACGGCCGTGGTCCAATCGTTCGGTTTTTAAACTCCCGTTAACGTTAGAAATATGTGTGAAAATCGCGAAAGTTTAAAACAATTCAACTTACCTAAGTTTCACACCCAAAGCATTTGCTCTAAAAATAAGTGTTGACGTACCTGAAAGAAACAAAAAAGAATATTAGTATTGCAATAAGTGAAGAAGTAAAACAAAACCCGTGGATAAAGTTTATTCTATCAACTAAGTTTGGCTCGAAACATCTCAAGAAATATGAACGGAAATCCACGTTTTTGTCAAATTTCCAAGCTCCAAAGCTTTGGAATTGGAACCTGCCCAGGTCACCGACAAAAGGAATGTTTACAATTTTCCGATATTTTACGCGGCCGTTAAGTTCGGTAGGAAAGCCCTGCGCCGCCAAGCCGCATGCATATGCAAAAGTTTCCAGAATTTAGTCAGTTTTTAAAATATGGAATATGGAGATTTGAAAATCGAGAAGTAACTCAATTTTAGGATGGTTAAAGCTGGTGGATCGACTAACAACGATGTCCTTTTAATACTTATAGACTTCAGTATTCATTTGTATCAGTGTTACATCGATAATTCGCTGTTTTTAAACGACTGTACGCTCTGCGATGTTTTTTTCCTGATTATTTTGTGAGATTTGTAACATACGTCAGAATGCTCGTTATAAGTGAATGTCTTTGAACACCTTTACGTTGATCTAGCTTAAATTTCGCCATGAATTAAGACTTGTTCTATTAACAAACTGGAACAAATTACCTTGCTACTCCGCGAAACCAGTGCCGGGCTCGTGCAAAATAGCTGCGTCTGTGCGACACATATATGTTCATGCAAAAACCCACCCTCCTCCGCTTCCACACGAAACAACATATATCACACAGACTCAACTACACACCACCACCACTAAACACTAAAACTACACGATCGACGCGCGTTTCGCCTCTATACGAGGCATCATCAAGATCAAAGAAACAGTACGACCGTTCGATACTTGAACGAATGGCGTACTGACAAACTAAAACATTTTTCTTTAATCCCGCCAATGCACGATGCAATGGGCTCGTGCAATGCACGAGCCCGGCACTGGTTTCGCGGAGTAGCAAGGTAATTTGTTCCAGTTTGTTGATATGGACCTCCGCAAAGTAACGCCTGAATCTATTAATTACTTGTTCTATTATTTATTCTGCGCTATTAGTCTTTACATGGAATCGCCTATTCTTCAAAAAAACAATTCGGTTTGACGAGTTTGTCTCAACTGGCTCCTAAAAATAACATATCCATAAAGCAATTCTTCCCTTTTTTCCTGAGAATATACCATGTTGAGGGTACTCCCCAGACGACTCTCAGGTACCTTATAAGGAGTAATTCGGCACGGCATCTGACATAATGCTCAGACGGTGATTTCCTACCAGATTCTTGCCTCACGTCGCACGTAATACAAAAACTAATCTGTAAACCGGATCCCCTTTGAAAAACAGCGGGAATTTTACGAGGAAATAGTTGACGATCGTCAGTTGCGACCTGCATCGGCAATTCCTCGAAATTGTGTTGAAATGCAAACATCTAACTACTCTCAATCCTTAGCGGGTTTTTTGTTCGTTTTTTTCATTCGGTATTCATTTTCATCTCAGATTTGGCAGGTTAGGTTTATTACATCAGAGTGACTGCCATCTAATCTAGCTTTGTAACCCCAAAATAAAAAACCATAAAATGTGCGTCGAATTTAGAATAATAATGTACTTATACATAATTCATAATGTTTAAAATCGGCTATTCACTGGCTATTTGATACCCATATTGTTTAATTATGTCCCTCCCACTTTTTTTAATTCGCTGGCGCCATATTTAAAAAATTATAATAGTCCCTTGTACAATCAAGATAGATCTAACGACTTATTACATCTTTAACCCATCAAGCCGTCTAAGCTAAATACGACATATAAAAAACCCTCCCTTCTAGCGGCAGTCGGGTAAAGTAGAGATAGCGGCCATTTTGTTTTGAAATAAATATCAACAGAAAGACGGCAATGAATATGGATTAGTCCCGCTCTGCAATTACTTATGGGCATCACGTTTCATTTATAAACTTTTGAATGTAAAATTAGGAGTAATAATGATAAATATTCTTCTGTTTACATTGTGAATTTTAGCCTTTTAACTCGGCAACCGTACTTTAAGTGTAAGTTTTGTAACAACAAGCGTCTTGAACTTGTGAACATTGCAGTTTGTTGCGGATACGCGCCACTAGAGGCGCTGTCTATTATTCATAGTGGTGGAGAAGTTAACGCTAACGCGTTCAAGACTGGTAGGTTTTATTTATTTTCACCATTTAACTTATGTGTTAATTAGGTATAAAACATTCCTTAGAATTTTAAAATTTTCTCAATAAATTACCGAATATTTTGAGAACATTTGACAGCATTCAGAACGTTCTGTTTCCATACAAAAATAACAATATTCTTTTAAGGCACCGAGAACTTTTCACACAAAAGGTTCACGATTTGAGAAGTTATCTTTTAGTACAATGCTATTTATTCGTATGCATCAAAAAGGAATTGTTTTAAAACGAGTGTAAAACAGCTTTGACCGCAATGTATGATTTTAAGATAAGATATCGTAAGATGATTCTAATTTGCAATGGCCTATTCACATGATGGTGTTGGTTGGTGGTGGTAGGTTTCAGTTGTTACCAGGTTCTAAAACCTCTTAAAGATTGTACCTACAAAATATAAAAGAAATGCAGCGTTTATACAACTAAATGACAAATCTTTCCTTATTTACGCTAGTACTTACAGTGGTGTTACAATAGCATTACAAGGGAATTACGAATAGAGCCGGAAAACGGCGAGTTATTTACTGCCTTCAAGTTTACTCGCTAATATTCGTACGACAAAGATTGTTGTTTGGGCGTAACTTAACGTCGTTACCTTCAGACACCACTTTGTCGACAAACAGATGAAAATAACAAGAAGTTTTTGTTATCATTTCAACAATCAGTGAGTCTCTATCTAATTATCCGAGTAGGAGAGAGACGCAGAGATTTACGCAGCTAGTTACAGCTTGTCAAAAAAATTCGTGCTAGGTGCACAGTTTTTAATGTAATATATGTATGTAAATTCTTAATTGTACAAAAAACATTAATTACAAAAAGAGATGCAGTGATGTACAAAGGCGACCTTATCCCTTTCAGGGATCTCTTCCAGTTAACCTTTGAGTGTGTGTGAAAGGAGTATCACATTAGGGACAGACAAAGAGCAAGAGCTAAGTAAAAAAAAAAGTAATGATAAATTAACATATAATATAAACTAATAAATACAATACATATACCTAATAGATAAAATATCGATATACTAAATACACTACATATATACTAGTTATAAATATATAATAACTAGACCTGCCAAAAGTAGAATACTTTTTTTTTACAATACAACATAGGAAGGCAAACAAACAAGTGGGTCATCTGATGGTAAATGATCACCACCGCCTATAGACAGCTGCAACAACAAAGAGAGTGCAGATGCGTTGCCAACCCAGAGGGCTAAGATGGAATACCTCTTGTGCCAGTAATTACACCGGCTGTCTTGCTCTCCACGCCGGTACACAACAGTGCAAGCAGTGCTGCTTAGCGGCAGGATTAGCGAGCAAGATGGTGGTAGCGATCCGGACGGACCTTGCACAAGGTCCTACCACCCGGGTACAAGTAGAATACTAGGAGAATAAGTTCCAATCTTAATTTGTTATAGTTTTATTGTAATTTATAATTGTTAATACTTTTTATGTAATTTTGATGATCTCAATATAAAAACGAGTAATTTGACATTCTATGCTATTTTTGATGTCATTAAATATTGACTAAATAAATATACTAAACTAAAAATTATCTTCAACAAGATAATATTTGAGATCAATGTGGATTGAAGCTTAAAAAAATATTTATCAAGTACATCATCTGTCATATTGTTGAAAACATTATTTTTTTATGTAAATACGACGCTATTTATCATAAGCAGAAGATTTAGCATTAGATGCAAAATAAACAAGTTGTGAGCACGAAATCGCTTTCAGCCTATTTATTTGCGCAGGAAAGTTATCAAAATGGCGACCGAACGACTCCATGTCAAGTTTAACCTTACAAAAGATTGTTTTGAATATAAAAGGGATGGTGGAGTCAACCCTTAGAGACATTTCTATGTTATTTAGATTAAATATTTGATTACTAATTCAGACAGGGACCATACTATGGTAATTTTTGTGTCAGGTCTGCCTGGATCGCTGCCGGCATCTTGTTCGCCAATTAGCCGATAAGCTGCAGTGCTTGCACTGTTGTATTCCGGTGCAATTACTGGCACAAGAGGTCAATGTTCGGTCGTCTTCTTCTAAACCACGGAACAGATTTTGATGTTCACCGTCATTTAGAGATTTTTTTACAAAAGGTTTTAAATGTATGTGTATGCGAAGCAGGTGCGGGTCGTTGCAGGTAAAGATAAAGCTTTATCTATTCGTGGTCTAGTACCCCTAATACAGTCGCCACCAAATATATAGGAGCGGGCAAGACGTCCAAAATATTTGGATTCAGGTGTTTTTGAGCAACTTCCCAAGTAGCGCACAAGCGAAGCGTTATATCAGCTGTATAGTAGCTGTATAGAGGTGATCTCTTTACAGCTACTACACAGCTGATATAACGCTTGCGCGCTCCTTGGGTTGCCAGCTCCAATATATTATTATCTCATGGCGACTGTACAAGCTTTGCCTTGAGACTGTCAATTATCCTAAGATATTTATGTATTTTTAAGCTAGGAGTTAAAATAATACAATATTTATAATATATAATGAGACTTACATAAATGTATAGCCATTCGTGAACAAGCCGTAACGAAGTAAAGTTAAAGTCAAAGTGTCACATCTGTCGCGGCGCGGTCAGAAGATTACCATATTGCAAGTTAAGTAGATATAATAGGTTATTACACCACATTTTTTATTCAACCTTTTTTACAAGGGTATGGTGATTATTCTACTGTTTTCATGCAAAAACCCACCAACCTCCGCTTGCACATGCACGAAAATACATAGCATAGAACTTTTTAGGTCTTTTTGGCAATTTAGCGACAGACTGATGACCTTCCTTTGTAATAGGTACGGTCAAAAAGTTGTTAAGCAATTTCTTAGTCGACTATTTTTATATTTTATTTTATTTTTATGAAACACTTGCTAACAAGCAAGTGGGTCGCCTGATGGTGAGTGATCACCACCGCTTATAGACACACGCAACACCAAAGAGATTGCAGGTGAGTTGCCAACCCAGAGGGCTAAGATGGAATACCTCTAGTGCCAGTAATTACATCGGCTGTTTTGCTCTCCACGCCGGAACACAACAGTGCAAGCACTGCTGTTTAGCTGCAGGATTAGCGAGCAAGATGGTGATAGCGATCCGGACGAACCTTGCACAAGGTCCTACCACCCGCAAAACACTATACAATAGTCTTAAGGTGCTTGAGCATCTACTCATAACTGAACATCGAACATTCGACGTTTTTAAACGCCTACACACTACTCGCAGTTATTTTCCCATTGCTTTGCAAGCTTTGTAACATTCGTTAGAGTGCTCATTACAAGTGAGTGCTCAAATCTATGAACACTCTTAAAGAATAACACCCTGTTTATAATAAAGTAGCATTCCAAGCCAGATCTGCAGTTTCTTAAGCCTTTAGAATGCTTCGTTAGAACATTCAAAACGACAGTAGAAAATATCAAGCCTCGCTCGGACGACCTCGGCTATTTCCGGCATTTCTCGGATCCAGTCGGCAACGCTCGGGTGCGCAAATAAACACAATTTGAGAGGCCAAATTGAATTTACAGGCGCAGTGCGTTTGTTATGTCGGTGATGGTGCATTCAAGCGACTTTTGAACTTGATTATACTGGAAGTTTTCTGACAAGTTGGAGAAAATGTATTCGCCAGGTTGCGCCGGATTAGCGGATTGTACCGCAAGATTTGACCCAGATTCAACTTTTAATGCAAATCTTTGTTGTTGTTTTTCACTACCTTCTTGGAGCACAAGTCGTTCGCAGCACCTCTGCACTGGGGCCGCCGAATGAATACGAGTTATACGATAAACAGAGAGGTGAACACTGGACGTTTGTTAGATCTAAACGCCATTTTTGTTCGAAAAGAGACTTCTGTTATACGGTCGCAGACAATAATTGTTAGGCCACCACAAAACCCTGTTATAAAGATTTTGCTAATCTGTAGCCACGTGTTAGTAAATCCAAAGGTATGTCACTGTGACAGGGTTCCATACAGGCTCAACGATTAAAGTCCGTGATGGTACTATTTTATGCGTGTCTGGATAAGGTAATGTCCCAGTTATAATCCCTGTGACCATTATAGACGAGTAAATACGGAAATATACGAGTACGAAATGAGAGACAAGATGTCTACCTTTGGTGAGTGTAAGTCGGACTCACATACACCGAAAAAAAAAATGTTTCTTGCATTACGATCCCATGTAATTTTATCTTTTCAAAATATTCAATGTTATTGCGGCCATTGCAATGCACACTCTGTGATTTCACGTGCTCTGTGATTTCACGTATCTACGTGTTACGAGACCAACAAACAAACAGAAAAATCAAGTGACCAAGGGCAGCGTGGCAGCCATTTTAAACAATGTTCCGTATATTTCCAAGTTACAGTAATGAAACCGATGCATCGGCAACAGAGATTTCGGAACAAATCATAGTAAATTAAGGTAATTCTAACTATGAATAATAAATAAATATAATCAAGCGTTTTTTTGCGGCATTTCTGTTATTAACATATTGGCAGAAAGTGCCTTGCGTGTCAATGATAATGTTGCAGGTTCGAGTCCTGACATACCCTAATTTTTCTTTGTGATACAGCATTTAAATTTGAATGTTTAAAAAAATAAAAATAAATCGAAAGTAAAGGTGAATGGGCATTTTTGTATGGGCGCTGTCCCAACCCTTGTATACAATAGTGAGTAGTATGGACGTGTAGTACTCGGTGTAAGGATCATCATAGGCTATGTTTCGAAGACCAGGTGTCTGCAGCATTAATCATTGTTTTGTATGAAAAAAAAAAAAACACCAAATTAGACCTATGCTCACATTACGTTTTTTACTTCTAGTGGCCTCAGTAATGCGTGGTTAAAATCTTTCGGCTATATCTCGAAAATGATTTTACAGATACTTTTCATACAACTGCTAGTACAAAGTGAGGTATAAAATGGGCTGTAGCTTTTTCCCTGCAAACATCTCGGTTTTGCTGTCATATAAAAAAATTAAGCTCTTATTGAGAGCTTTCTAATAAGATATAGCACAACTGTATACAGCACTTGGGACAATTTGCCCATTCTCCTTTCGATTATAAAAATATTGGCACAAATTACTAAGTAGTTCATTCATACTAACCGTACAGTACTTGTTTTGTTGGAAAGTTGAAAATTAAACTATTATCATCAGTTGGACACGCGTTGAGTGTTCCGTCAAGTTAGCGCCGCGGTTAAACTGTTAAATGTAAATTGAGTTTAGTTTAGAATCGTCGCATGATAGGGTTGGCACGCGAAACTAGTTCTAACTGGTTAATGGGCTAGTTTGACAGCAATTTTTAGCCGCAACTCTATTGCTCTGATTTCTTATATGCTTGAGCGTCAGTACGATATATCTTACATTACATGGTATATTATTAAACAACGAGATAACCCATTTGCTCTCTTGCTCTCCACGCCGGAAGACAACAGTGCAGTGCAAGCACTGCTGCTTTGCGGCAGGATTAGCAAGCAAGATGATGGTTGCGATCCGGAGGGACCTTACACAAGCTCCTACCATCTGCAAGCCCCCACCCACCCCCCTACCGCCAATTGTATCTATAATTTTTAATTGTTTAAGTAAATTAATACTTTTCAATCTCATTGTGACAGCCCTAGTCCTTCAATATTATAACAGCGTACCCTAAGTCCAGAAAGTTAGTCGCTTAATGCTTTGTAAATAATTCAGTTCTCGTTTGAATATTAATTACAAATATTACAATCAGCGTTCCACTATCAAGAATAATCTATTTATTCATCATAGTTGTACCCGACATATT
Organism: Ditula angustiorana; assembly: GCA_963691745.1. Classification (NCBI taxonomy): domain Eukaryota; kingdom Metazoa; phylum Arthropoda; class Insecta; order Lepidoptera; family Tortricidae; genus Ditula; species Ditula angustiorana. The sequence continues at coordinate 397,982 of OY829474.1, forward strand.
TATTGAGGGCTACGAAGGACTACCAAGCTAGAGGTTGTGGGTATGATTCCCACAAGGAGCAAATTTTTGTATGACATTATGATTAATTCATTGACCATCTTGCTCGCTAATCCTGCCGCTAAGCAGCAGTGCTTGCGCTGTTGTGTTCCGGCGTGGAGAGAAAGACAGCCGGTGTAATTACTGGCACAAGAGGTATTCCCTCTTAGCCCTCTGGGTTGGCAACGCATCTGCAATCTCTTCGATGTTGCGGGTGTCTATAGGCGGTGGTGTACACTTAACATCAGGTGACCCAATGCAACTCCAAAGATATTAAAAATCAAATATTTTTCCTGCAAAACGCTGCCATCTTTTGAATTGCTTTGCTTAAAGAAAATTCTTCCAAATTTTATTGATGGTTGAAATCTTCGAACCGCCAGCAAAAACGGATTAAATTAAATATGAAGTTTTTGTATAGTCGACCAAGTAATTGCTTTTGAACCGTATCCCTTTGGAATACGGTCGAAAAGTGGTCAAGCAATTTATTGGTCGACTATACCTCTAACTTTATAATTACTCGCTGGACCAACTAAGTACGATAGTACCCTTTGCACGGCAGACCCGACCGACCGTTCAGAAGTTGTGAATAATTCCTGTATGAATATTAACTCCAATCAACGTTCCTACTTTACGTGGGATCAGAAGGCCCTATATCCCCCTTTTTATAGCCTCATTTGAACCCAATAGCTATGACAATAAGATTGAATTTCGATGGGAACGAAGTTTATTTCTGATCTTTTTACCATGCGCGTGCGCTGTTCCCTCCTAATCCGTTCAGGCCGGCCTAATCGTCTGTTATCCTCAGTTTTGTGTATTGCTAAACTTATGAATTATTATAATTAATTGCTTTACTATTCCGCGAATCACAAGTTTTGGGCTAACTATGGCTAAAGGTGTGGCCATATAGGAGGCGTTTTTATTCGACTGCCGTCAGGAGGGTGGCTTATGGTTTTTTTACAAACTTTGATGTAACTTACGTGTTGGTGTGTTTGTCACTTTATTTCTAGTTTGGGCGTATTAAGATAATACGCTCCACTAGCAACAATATGTATTGTGTACCTGCGAATAAATATTGTTTTTAACAAATCTATGGATTTTAAATTATTTTGAATTATATATTTTTTTCTTTTTTTATTCTTACTAGTCAATTTGACGGACTTCTAGTCGGACTGAATTTGGTACGGGTATGTAGCTCCGATGATTTTTTTTAAATTCTTGATTTATTTAGGGCTTTGATCAAAATTGAGCAAGTCAGCCCCATTAGAAAACAATACGGTTATATACAAAAACACATCAAAGATCCACAATACAACAAAAAAAACTATTTTATCAAACATTTGTACAAACAGCTGCATCACTAGTTGGTTCAGATAAAATCAATTGCAATGATGCCACATTGAATGTAGCTCCGCTGATGATAAAATAATAACCCAATGAGACTATTATGCTATAGTTAACCAATTTGCAGCGCAGCGTAGGACGACCAGCCACAAGATGGTCCGATGACCTCATACAGGTGGCAGGAAGGCGCTGGTTGCATGCTGCTTCCAACCGGCCACTTTGGAAATCCATGGAGGAGGCCTATGTCCAACAGTGGACTTCTTGTGGCTGAGATGATGATGATGATGAACCAATTTGAATTTCTGGTCAATTTAAAAACCTTCTCGCAACAAGTAACCCCTGTTATAATATTAAGTGACTCGAAAACTAAGCTAAACTAAAACATAACTAAGCAAGAATGCAAGCAAACGTGCAAACGAACATGCTTCCAAGCATGAAAGCGAGCATTAATATTCACAAATTAGCCTTAGGCCGCACTTGCGATTTTCAACCGCGGATGATTGTCTACTAACCGCGAAACCGGTGCAAACGCTGCGGTCAAAAACCGACATTCGTAGGCCACAGGTCGTTGCTATTAATCTCAAATTGACTATACGTCGATGAAATTGCTGCAACGTTGTCAATGTAGGTGAGCAATAGTTGCGTATTAAAAAACGTAATGCTTCGTAGAGCGGTCTCGCAAAAACTGCCCATAAACCGCTCGCGGATAACCGCCAAGTGCGTGCGACACTTAAAACTGCTATAGATTACACATTATTGGGCGGTTTTTGGCCACGCGCCGATATGTCACAAGCTGCGGTTTTAAAAAACGCAATTGCGGAGTCTTGATTTTGATTACTTTGAATCGCAAATTATGAGACTGAAATCGCTGTTAATCCAATAAATGTAAACACAATAAACCCTGAGACGTGTATGTACTGTTAGATGGAGACGCACACCGACGTCGCTGCACGCACACAGGCAGCGCCCAGCGGCGTGGTGGGAGCTGGCTCGGAGAAGACTCGTCCACTTGCCCGGCGGCCGCGCAACGCATCACACGCACATTGTATTGAGTTCGGATATTGTCACGTGACCGAGAAATAAATATCTTGTACCGGCATCGTTTTAATTTAATTCTAGTTGCTTTTATAGTACACCTATAATGATAAGACTTTTCGTTTAATACCCCACTCAGGCATATAATCTAACATTCGATTTTTTAAATTCTAAAGAGGATCCCCTATCTTCATAAAACTCTCATCGATTATGGTCGTCTTCAAATTTAAAAATTTCATTTATCAAATTCCATTAACATCAAATCAACAATACTCAAGTAATCCTCGAACAAACATACATACAAAATGCTTTCAAGTTAACTTTGAGACTTCTATTCGCTTGGCTAATAACTAATTCAAATCAAAGTTATAACAAAGAAGTCTAGTGTCAAAAATTAATGATATATGCAGGGTTTTTGGTAAGTCGACCTATTCCTGTCAAAGGGTTATGGAGGAGGTTGTTTGCAGCAAAAAAGGTCGTGTTGTACCCGGTCCGAAAATTTTTACTTTCCGAGGTAGGTATTGATCATTTTTGTTTCAAATTTAGACAGCCAGTGTAATTACTGGCACGAGACGTATTCCATCTTAGCCCTCTGGGTTGGCAACGCATCTGCAATCTCTTCGATGTTGAGGGTGTCTATAGGCGGTGGTGTTACACTTACCATCAGGTGACCCAATTGCTTGTTTGCCTTCCTATTGCCTAAAAATTGGCATTTTTTTACGACATTAGTATGGAATTTTTTTATTTTCATGACTTTCTTTAAAGTATTTACAGTTAATTTTCGGACAGGATATCACATGACCTTTTTTGCTGCAAGTTACCTCCCCCATAACCCCTTAACAGTAATAGGTCGACTTACCAATAACCCTGCTTAGGTATGAATGGCAGAAAAGAACTTTTCCTAAGATTTCTATTTAAGACTGGATATTGAATACGATATTTTTCTTTCAGTATTGCGTTTTGCAATTCGTATCGTTTCTTGGTCCAAAGGGATTCAGGTAAAGTCTAGATCCAGGCCAAACCAGTTAGGTCAGGTCCCAAGCGGGAAACACTAGCTTTTCTGTTCTTTATGAACGTGAACTTGTTTCATATTAATTTGGGTTTTCGTTTAAACTTTGCTCTCAAATCGTCAATGAATATTTTTCTTGATCTAACCAATGCAAGCTGTTATGTCAAACCGCAGCAAAATATAATATGTGACAATTCACACCAATTGACCTAGTCCCAAAGTAAGCAAAGCTTGCACTGTAGGTACTAGTCAACGTATATACATACTTTTATAGACAAATACTTACCTAAACACATATACCATCCAAGACACAGGTACAAACATTCGTATTCATCATACAAACATTTTTCCCTCCCGGGATTCGAACCCGGAAACTCTAGCTACATAGTCAGGGTCACTAACCACTACTATTCAGGCGTTTAAATAACATTGTATGTTGTCTTCCTGCTGGTTAGGTAAGGTTAGACGATCTGCATCAACTGCAAAACTGCAGTTTGAACGCAGTTATTCTGCGGTTAATATAACTAAGTCAAAACTGCTGGCCGATTGCGCAGTTCGCTTACCGTCCACGTCTAGTTCTGAAGACTGCAAACTGACTGCAAGCAGACTGCATACGGACTGCAAGCTGACTGCAAGCTGACTGCAGCATAACTGCACGCTGACTGCAAGGGGACTGCGCATTTGGTCACCCCCCTTAGCAGCAATGTGAACCACCAGGGAGTCGAGTAAGCCTAATCTGAATAAAGATATTTTGACTTTAACTTTGATTAACATCATTACGTAAGTATTGATAACAGACACCAGGACAAAATGATGCTAAATAATAGCATTTTTAAATTTCAGATTTACAAAAAACCAAAAAGTCTTAAAGCTCATTCCTCGCACTGCAAATCTACTATACTCGTAGGTATAATATAGAATTCCGACGAACTAACTGTCATCCGTACAGTGTACACGTGGATTTGTAAAACAAATACAACGTTGGCAGGGCGAGCTGTGAGCAAACACGAGTGATCGACCGTACATACGTCGTTGACTTTGGGATCAGCCAATACACAAACGAGTTATCTGAACACTTTAAAAATGCTGAAAATTTGTATTCAGAAATAAGAACCGTTACGAAACTGATATTAATTATTTTAGTAACGGTATACGTTTTTGATTTTTGACCATTGACCGAGTTAAGCTCAAGTATTATTTTTATAAGGCCAGTAACCGTCGCCGTTACTTATTTACTCTAACGTCTTATTTTCATTTCCTCCTTAAATAACATTCCTTTTTGAATTTTAAATTCAACTTCAATAACTACGTAACTGTCAAAGGAGGTTTTAAGCAGAATATTTCTTTGAACTATAAAACCAAGGTTTGCTCGTGTAATATGCGAAGTTTACGATCCTCATTTACCACGGCAGCTCTAGCTTCAATTTCTAAAAAGACTGACACACATCTCCGAGCAAAATTTTATAATGACAATAAAATCCACACGAGCCAAATTTACGTTCATTAAAGATGAATTCTCGGCGTCGCTGCATATCGTTCTGGATGGAGCCACAATGCGTGGCCTCCGTTGCCCTGCGCCGGCCTCACTCGGCCCCTTCGACCCCTTCGGCCCCCTCCGGCCCCCACAGGGCCCCGTAGGCCCCGGGCACACGCTTATCGCCCGCGCTCGTTACCGCTACCCGGTTTATGCACTCATAAACATCGCTCTTGGAAATAATAAAAATAACTCGACAGATTAAGGCATGAGGGACGAGCGAACGTGCCGCGGGAAAGCGTAATCTATACTAATGTCGGTATATTAAGGAGGTGTTATGTACGAGTGGTTTAGTCCATTGTTTAATGCATAAAATTTTGAGGATCTCGATGGAGTGATAATTTCTCGGGTTTAACACCAAATGACACTTACCTGTTTGTTGTTTTTGTTGGACATATAACACCATCGAATTGGAATATGTTACTTAACTGTATATTTAGTCTAAGGGAGCGAAGACAGGGGCATAGCTGGTTTAAAGGATGGTTCTTCATCAGAATCGTTTGAAAAAAAAGGCTTGGACTAGAAGATGGGACAATGAAGCACTCTCATTGGTAAATTTCTCCACACACAATACTTATCATGGCCAATCCTTTAATAAAGTTAACAGAGTCTTACTTTTTTATAAGTTCAGTTTTCCTCTCTTCTCCCTTCTCTTACACGTCCCGCAGTAAAACATCGGGCTTTTTTGTATTATTTTTACCAACAGACGTTTGTCGTTCGTTATTGGGCTATGTGCTTGTATTGGATCATTATTATTGTGCTGCGTGTCGTGAACGAAACGTTACGCTGCTATTACCATATGCGATTGGTTCTTAGTTGTTTAATATTCCTCATTATTGCTCTCGATTCTTGGTAAACATACGCTATTGTTTTGATCTTATTGCTGTTACCTACATAAATAGCTGGTTTCCAGAAGGGTTGAGAGCAACCACGGATTTTCACTTGCTACGATCCTGACATACAACTTTTAGTTCACTTAACATTAACATTCTTCATGGATGCTCATGCAAGGTACTCCTGACCTGAACTCTCTATAGAATGACTACGATGTTGGTATTTATTAAACTTAAATTTTTGTACATGAACGTTCCTTTACAGGAAAACTGATGGGTTAAAACTACCATAGGGATACTACCTGATGAAAGTAATAACTACGTCACGTGGTTCCCACCAGTGATCTCAAGAGAACGCTAATCTGTTGTTGGCTTTGATGTGCCCCCAACCCCTCCCCCCTGCCCCCAATTTAAAAACAATACTTTTTACCCTTATCTTAGCAACTTCTGTACTCTTCACTCAATCACCTACACACATAGGTACCTAAGGATAAGATAGTTCCAAAACTGACTGATCGCACTACTTAAGCTGCGGTAGAACCATACAATTTTGGACATGTATAATAAATAGCACATAGAAAGAAATAAAGAAGGAAAGAAAGAATATATTTTTATTCAGTCTCATAAACTACCACCACCATTTACAAAAATTAACATACAAAATATTTATAACCTAACTATCGATGGTGACACAATTTGACACCAATAAAGAGATGTCCACTCAGCATGTGTTGCTACACGAAACGAGTGCAGCAACTCTGGTTTTCTGTGGAGCCCTGGTTGGGGCATATTTTTAAAGATGTTGTGGGAAGGAAACTATTAAAATTTGCGGGTGCAGGTGGGACTTTGTGCAAGGTCAATCCGGATCGCTACCACCATCTTGCTCGCTAATTCTGCCGCTGAGCAGCAGTGCACTGTTGCGTTCCGGCGTGGAGAGCAAGACAGCCGGTGTAATTACTGGCACAAAAGGTATTCTACCTTAGCCATCTAAATTGGCAACGGATCTGCAGTCTCCTCGGTCTGGCGGGTGTCTATGGGCAGTGGTGATCACTTAGCAACAGGGGACCCAATTGCTCGTTTGTCTTCCTTTGTTGTATAAAAGAAAGGTGGTCACAAGTCACGTTTATCGCAAACGATTTTACAGAAGAATACGAATAACAAAGAACTATCAATAATCGAGTTCAGAAACTTAGCCAATCGCCTTATAGCGCCATGACAAATGGATGTCGAGTTGTCGCAAGGGTTATTTCAAGCTATTCTTAGGCTTGTAAGATAATGTATGTCGAGGGAAAAAACTGTTCAAGATATAAGAGAGAAAGGCATTGAACGAGGCAGCTGTGATTGGTTACATTGTGACTACAGTCAAAGAATATTCGTAAATAAGTACGACAGTCTTACTAACTTATACTAACGTAGAACAGGACCCATTTTATATGATCGTTTGCCTGTAGATCTCAAATTTGAGACCTCTGATGAGTCAACGCGCCAACTAAGAAATCTTTTACTGCAAGATCCAATATACTTTATCAAAGAATTTATGGACATTAGAGTATTCGATTTTGACATTTGTTTTACTTTAGAATTCATATTACCTATATTGTATTTTATTATTTTATTGATGAATAAATTAATTAATATGAACGGCGACATGTAGAATTGGACACTGTTAGATTTATTTAATAATGTTATTGACATTGTCACTTTTGCTTGTCTAATTAAAATTGTTATAACAATCTTGATGTGAATTAATAAGTGACCATAATTGCATGGGCGTAAGATACTTACAACAATTAAGACATCATCAACATAAAGTGAACCGAAACACGTACCCACAGTACAAGGACCTCCCATAAGGCTCTCCCCTAATCTTTCAGTATTTTCTGTGTATGAGATGATACTTAATATTTAAGGATTCAAATTATGCATCAGTCAACGCCGTCAATTCAGCACACAGCAGAAACCTCTCATAATTTTACTGCTTCACATATCACATAAACTCGGACCAAAATGTTTGCTTGGAGTCCCTCACATTTGGTTCTGTGTAAAAAAATAATAGCACGCAGCATAATATAAGCGAAAAAGGCCATGAAAGCCAGTACGTACATATAGCGAGTTTACGAGGGACGACCGCGGGAATTTCCCGTTTTTATTCCCTTTACTTTATACCGCTTTCGGGAATTTATGTGGCTGACGTATTATTACGTCATTTTTTACGTCCTCATGTGCGCACGGTAATTACGCCGCGGAACCCGGTTTACGGCGGGAACACACCGCTAGTGGGCTCAAGTAAGTTTTAATAAACAACGTGAGAAACGGTCTCACCTTGTACGGCTCGAAGGACCATGATTTAGACGGTTAGAAGGACTAATTTTTGATTCGGTTCAAAATAACCATGCCTTTTTAGGTTTTCGAGGCTGTGTGAAGTGTGACCCATAATACGGTTGACGTAGATCGTGTTAATGCAATTAGTGAGGACATTTATTAAGAACGTTGGTGACCTACTGGCAAGAGGCCACCCCCTTAAATAGTCCCAAGTAACAAGTTTTGATAAACACCGTGAGGAAGTTTCACATTGTACGGCTCGAAGGACCATGATTTGCACGGTTAGAGTGACCATTTTTTCGATTCGGTTCAAAAAAGAACCATGCTGTTTAGGTTTTCGGGGCTGTGTGAATTTCATAATATGATTGACATAGATCATGTGTGAATGAGGACGTTTTAATGATAGCGTGGGTGATCTATTGGCTAAGGGGTGGACTGAGATCATAAGGTATCGAGTTCGATTTCCTGCGATAGCGAAATATCAAATAAGTTCCAAAATAATTAGAAGTTTCAGTTTTGTTTATTTATTAATTTGTAAAATCGAGTGAAATCTTGCAAGCATCGTCAGTTTTTTTTGTTAAAAATGGTTTTTATTTAATGAAAACTATTAACTGCTTATTCAAATTCAAATTCGTTTAATGCAGGATCTGATCCCATTATGTGTTAGTAACAATAATTACTTACAAAACTATGTCAGTGCGTAATATAATTAAAAATTAAAAATTAATTATTGATTTGTACGACTAAGGCTTTTGCGATTTGAAGGATTTTGCTTAGGTATAGTTAGAAAAATAATCTACCTATAATAATGCATTAAAGGATCAAGAGATGACATTTATCCTGAGCATTTATCATTTAAGGAATCAAAAAATCTATTTAAATTGTGGCTGCTGATTTGTATGTGCCATCTTTACATAGTAAAAACAAAGTTCATAATCATGTCTGTCCTTATATCTTCAGCCGCCTGCTCCTTCTAATCTACGCAACGGATTTTAATACAGTTTTCATTGTCGTTTAGTTGTTTTATAACGGAAGGTTTTTATGAAGATTACATCTGAATTGTACCCGTGCAACGCCGAAGCGGGTCGCTAGCTATAGAATAATAAGCTTTAAAGGCATACAAATAAAATAACCTAAACCTGAATTCTCGAATCATGCTAGACCAAGCATCTCACCCAAATTACATCCAACTTCAGCATTTCTCCGAATATTCTAGAATATAAAAATAAAGAAAGATTTTTTTGGGAAAATAACAGTCTCGGATAAATCCATAGGGGTCTTGCAATATTGGAATACCGACAATATTTGCAGGGTACCCTATATTTGTATTCACAGCGCGTTTATCAATATGCAAAGTTTCTGTGTGCGTCTGTTGTATGAAGTTACGTTTACGTTCTTTTGATGAATAATAAGACGTACATATAGGCTGCGCGACGTTGTCTCGGAATTTGGGAGAACAAGTTTTTTGTTCAAGAATATGACACTTCGACTGAAACTTATTGAGGGGATGAGTATTAAATGCTTCAGGCTTTCATGAGCTGAAGACTTTAGAAAATTAAATTTAAGGGCAAACAAAATTTGTTTGTTTCTAAACAAAATTTCATATGAGTTCTTACTATTGTTCGCTTAAAAGCAATGAGTATGATTTGTATACATACATATAGGGGGTAATTAATCTCCCTAACTACTGAACCGATTTCGAAAATTCTTTCACCAATAGAACGCTACACCATCCATGAAAGAGATAAGCTACTTATTTCATGCGAACGAAGTCACGTGCGTCCGCTAGTTTAACATATTTTCCATATGTTTCCTTGTAAAGTAGGCAAAATGAAAAACTATTGTCCCATGAAAGAATTTTTTTTTTTACCAGGCTACAAAAGGCTTATATACAATTACCTAACTAATTGTTGTCACTTCTGGTGACCCAAGGGCTGGCGCGTATTGGCATTGCCATTCAGAGAGGTAACGCCGCCAGCCTTCTAGGCACCCTACCCAGAAACAGCGGTTAATGCGATATTTTTCATTTTAACTTTAATTAGAATTTTAACTTTTCTATTTGTTTTTCTGTAATAGCTCCATTACCTAACTAGACTTTTTTTAACCCTCTCTTAAAAAAACATACATGCTAGCCTGCACTGTCCTACTGTTGAGCAATCTTTAGCAACCTCTCTCTGGCCAGTCATTTGAAACTGCGTCCAGATCATCCTGCCATCTTGTGGCAACCATTGGGTGACAACCGATGCCCATCTATTTGGTACCATGCGGCAGACATGGCCAGCCCAGATCTATTTAATCCAATAATAAAGATTCAATTGCTTGTTTGCCTGCCCTATTTTTTTAAAAAAACCATCCAAACAATAAAGATTTAAAAAAAAGTTTAGGCTTGATAAGATAGTACACAGAACTTACACCATTAATATAAGAATGTGGAACGTCTGAATCCCTTTTTTACCTTTCCTAATTTTACTGCCGAAAGATAAATCATCCCCCGCCCCCTGTTTTTGTGCGTCGAATAATTGCGCACTCGCTAATGGACAAAAAGCTCTATCCCTTACATGTGCTTGAGGTTTCTTCGCCATTTAAAGAAGATTTAATATGCGAGACTTTGAAAGTCCATAATCTGCTATCTAACGTTCAGCAGTGTAAGTTGGCGTAGGCAGTTACTGCAGCACAGTTACTCGCACCGCACCATGCGAGTTACACCTCGTTGAGTTTCCTGCCGGTATCTTCTCATCAGAGGTTTTTCGGACCGCTGGTAAATTTTATGAAATTCATTATTGCTACCTGTAAGCCTAATCTGAATAAAAATATTTTGACTTCGACTTTAACTTGTGACTTTACTGTCGCAATGTCAGTATGACAGTTATTGGCATCAGAGTTATCACAACATTTTTATTTGTAGTTTTCACTCACCTTTGCCTATTTTATAAATAAGTTCCGTGACTGATTGACTGAAAGACAATACATAACCTAAACCGCCAAAAATAGAACATGAAATTAAGACACAGACACGGTTTTATTTGGCATCAAAATAGTATACAGAAAAAAATTCAGTAAAACTAAAAATTACGTTTAATTGACACAGTAGTGATGTCAAAAAGAATCATTATGCTGCACTAAGTCAAAGCACTTAGGGGTGCAGAAATGCACTAGGTAAGGTTTTTTTCCACCATTCATAGGGTTACAAAGGGGTAGGGGTGTTTATGGAATTCAAAATGTACTCGACGAAATTGCGAATAAAAGCTTGTCATGTTTCCACGTCAATCGCACTCTGCGTCTGAGGCGAGTCAAGTTACCGTCATGCGAGTACAAAATTGCACTGAGAGTTGCCCGCTGTCAAAACAGTAGCTTGCATAGATCTTTGCATAAGAGAATAGATTCTGGAGATGACACGGGTGAATTTATCAGCTGTGTTTCAAAACTTAGTAGTTGCTGAAGCTGTTATTTAGAGTTTCTGACATCGTTTGTTATATGAAACGAGGTCAAAATAAAATGCTTCGAAGCAAGACTTCTAGGGTTCTGTACGCAAAGGAAAAATGGAGACCATTTCGTCTATATTTTTTCCGTTTGTATATCTGTCCATTCGTGATTCACTGGGTTCTGAAAGCAGCTAGGCACCAGAAATGCGGTTACTTTTAAAATGTTAACCCAAAATCGAATAAACATTTTTCTGTTCGATTTTTACCCTCGTGAATTGTATCTAAATTGTTATAGCCGTTTTTGAGAACGCGATTATAAACTAGTATAGCATAGTGACCAATATACCAGTTTAAGTCAATTCATTTTATATTAAATATTATATTACAGTAAGCATTCTACATGTGAAATTATGCAAACTATTTGCAAATCTTCTGGTAAGACATAGTGAGAGTTTAATCTGGGGGCACGGCAGTGCCCCCGCCAAGTCAAGCGAAAAAAAGCGGTATATTTTTATGATCTGTTATAGCTACGTTTAACAAATAGATAAATACCTTCGACTTTGATATTTCCATAAATTTACATTAACAACAACAAATAGTATCTCTTGTTACACACAAGAATACTTAAGTATAAGTAAATATTTTTCGTACAATAATAAAAAATAAGAACTCATTCCGAGTGTGACCGAATCAGCAAAAAATCCTATATTCCGGGTCTCAAATCTAATTGCAAACACAAACCAAAGGGGCTCTCAGCATCCGTGTTAATTACTCTTACCAAGTATCTTTCAGGAGTGATTATGCGTCAGTCCCAGCGTCCCAAAAACAACCCCCTTCAGGGGGAGGGGTTGGAAGTTTTCTTAAGCTCAATACCCTGAGCCTTTGAGCTCCAGTTCGCAGCTCACAGCCGCAGGAAATGTTATTATAAAAAAACCGGGAAAGAGCAAGTCGAGCCTTGCTCAGTGTAGGGTTCCGTAGCCATTTCTACAACCCACAAAATTTTCTAAAGTTTGTTCTACATTAACTAGTAAAATTTTCAATTCAAAGTTATATTGTACTAGCGGACGCGCGACTTCGCTCACGTAAAATTAGTAGCCTATGTCCGTCAGGAATAGTTTAGTTTTCTATCTGTGAAAGAATTTTTGAAATCGGTTCAGTAGTTCCAGAGATTACCCCCTACATACAAACAAACTAACAAAAAAACAAACAAACAAAGTTTTCCTCTTTATTATATTAGTGTAGATAGATTACTTACGGTAATTTTTAGCACGAATAAGCATTAAAGTCGCCTTTTACTTAAGAACAAATGAGGCCTTATAAGTCTTTATAGTTTTGCTTGACTTGATATTATCTTAATAAATAAAAAACGTCTTCTTTGTAAGCATTAACCTACAGTGCATCAAGCACGAATCTTCTCAACAGCTTGCTACGTAAATCATTGCGCCTTTTTCTAACTAGCCCAGTGGCCCTGACATGACTGGCCAAGTTTAGTTTATCTCTGTCTCCGTCCCTTTCTTATGACACTAGTTAGACAGAGACACAGGGAGGGGTTCAACTAAACCTGGGCTGTCATGTTAGGGCCTCAGTAGGAGAGAGACGCTCTGAGTTCCGTAGCGAGTTAACGCGTATCGAGAAGGTTCGTGCTAGGTGCAAAGATATCAGGATCCATCCTGTTAATTAAGATTCTGTTTGTAAATGGAACAATTCTTTCTTCGCTAAGTAATTATAAAACACTAGCGGACGCGCGACTTCGTTCACGTAAAATTAGTAGCCTATGTCCGTCAGGAATAGTGTAGCTTTCTATCTGTGAAAGGATTTTTGAAATCGGTTCAGTAGTTCCAGAGATTACCCCCCACATACAAACAAACTAACAAACAAACAAAGTTTACCTCTTTATTATATTACTGTAGATTATGCCCATGCCCGAGTTGTAGGTACAATTATTAATATTACAGAACCTTTTCGTCCCGTTCGACTCGCACTTGATCGGCTTCGTAATTAAGAGGTCTTGGTGATACACTCATCATCATTTCAGTTGATATATCCATTGTTAGACATAGATTCCCAAAGATTATCACGACTGGTCCTGTGCTGCTCGCATCCAGCAAGGTCCCGCAACCATCACGAGGTCGTCAGTCCATTTTTTTTTATACAACATAGGAAGGCAAACAAGCAGGTGGGTCACCTGATGGTTAGTGATCACCACCGCCTATAGACACCTGCAACAACAAAGAGAGTGTAGATGCGTTGCCAACCCAGAGGGCTAAGATAGAATACCTCTTGTGCCAGTAATTACACCGGCTGTCTTGCTCTCCACACCGGAACACAACAGTGCAAGCACTGCTGCTTAGCGGCAGGATTAGCGAGCAAGATGGTGGTAGCGATCCGGACGGACCTTGCACAAGGTCCTACCACCCGCTATCTTGTGGCGGGTCTGCCCACACTGCGTCTTCCAGTACAAAGTCACCGCTCAAATACTCTTTCATCAATGACCCATTTGTGGTAAACGTGGTACACTAAATAGTCTCTATTTCTGTCACTTGACAGTGTAACTTAATCGGTAAATTAATCGATAACTAATGACTCTTCACACGCATAATTAACTCCACCTAATTGGCATTGATTTACAAGTGATCGCTGAATAAATCATTTGCTGATTTAAACGGGGCTATGTGCGACAGTTGACGTTCGTGTAACTAAACTAACTAGCTTTTGGCCATGAGTTCGTCCGTGTGACGAAACAAAACCGTACCCCTAAAATTAAGAAACGAGAAAATGCGCTAGAAGAATAATGATGAATACGTTCAATGAACAATCAATGTATTTCTTCTTGTCATTTTTGTTATTTTTGTACAATAATTTCAAAAAACTGGAACAAATTACCTTGCTATTCCGCGAAACCAGTGCCGTGCTCGTGCAAGTTAGCTGTCTGTGCGACATCTATATGTTCATGAAAAAACCCACGCCATTCGTTCATGTAGCGAATGGTCGTACTGTTAGATCCAGATGATGATGCCTCGTACAGAGGCGAAACGCGCGTCGATCGTGTTGTTTAGTGCTTAGTGGTGGTGGTGAGTAGTTGATTCTGTGTGATATATGTTGTTTCGTGTGGAAGCGGAGGAGGGTGAGGTTTTGCATGAATATATGTCGCACCGACACAGCTAACTTGCACGAGCACGGCACTGGTTTCGCGGAGTAGCAAGGTAATTTGTTCCAGTTTGTTGAAATGGACTTCCGCAAATTAACGCCTGAATCTATTAATTTTTAAAGAATTTACATACGTAGGTACTTACGTATGTAAGCATAGTTTTTTTTTGTTACAACATTTCTCGAGACTCGTCACATACAATTGTCGCTTACTTTATTTATTTAAACAATAGTTAAGCGTTTACGTCACATTAGCGTGCAGACGGGAAACTTTTCTTATGCAAATTATAAGAAAATGAAGTTATATTTTTTGTCGCGACCCCTTTCCGAGGCACATTCTTCTTTACTTCGAAGTAAGCAACGTTTTTAAGAGCCAAGTTAGGGAAATAGTTTTGAGTTTTACTTTGGCAGTTCGTGAAAAAAATCAGTAGTACCAGACTGTGGCGCTAACATGACTGGCCAAGTTTAGTTTATCTCTATCTGCGTCCCTTTCTTATGACACTAGTTAGACGGAGACACAGGGAGGGGTTAGGTTAGGTTAGGTTAGGTTCAATCGGAGGGGATTACTCGCTGCCCAGCGTCGTAGCAACGATATTGGACACCGAGAGATCTTGGGAGGCCCTGGCCGACTTCTGCGAAGAGGTGATGTCGCAGAAGGAGGCCGCGGAGCGGGTGCGCTAGGAGTCCCCCGACGCTCGCCCGCTCCGGCGCAGACGAGTGGGAAGAAGGCGTGCGCAGTACGCTAGCCGGATTCCCCAGTGAGGCCTGCAGGTAGGGGGTCGAGCACCCCTGCCTGCCATAGGCTAGGCCTAACAGTCTGGGGGGGGAGGTCACGCGTTCCCGACCTCTCCCTCCTTTGGTGCGGGAGCCCCAGCCGGGGCGGCCGGTCAGGCGTCGTGGTGACGTACACCGGGATCCCACGACGCCTGGTTACAAACCGGTGTGAGGGAATCGCTCGGGGTGGTTTTAGTTTGGGTAGGCCCCCCAATTTTCCCCCCATCCACTAGGTATGGGGTGAAGGGAGGAGAGTCCCACATACCCCCCGCGCTGCTCCAAGCCGGGGGGAGCTATAAAGCTTTACCCCTGAAAAACAAAAAAAGGTTAGGTTAGGGAGAGGTTAAACTAAACCTGGGCTGTCATGTTAGGGCCGCTGTGGCACTCTCATAGAAATACCGGCATGGAGAAGCTTGCTATTGCGTTTCGCTCGGTGAGTGATGACATTTGAAGGTGCAGAGCTAAAGGCGTCGGCAGCGGCTCAGTGTTTCTCTTAGGACTGGTAGTTTTTACTTTAAAAGAGAGCTAATATATGTTGAGAACCTTAATCTTCTTTACATCTCCTTGTTTATCCTTTACATAGCATAAAGTAAAGTCGCTATCCGTTCTTGTCTGTCCTAAATCTTTATGGTGTATGTTCGGCCGCCCTCTCCTTCTAAACCACGCAATGAATTTTGTTTGATACAGTTTTCACTATCAGTTAGATACTTTTTTGAGAAACGTTTTATGTGCTTTACATCCTAATGGACTGTGAAGTGTGAAGTTGGGACGGGTCGTTAGTCTTAAAGTAAAATAGTTTGAGGCATTTAATAAAATTTTACCTATCAGCCGCTAGGAAAAGTTAAAATAGGTAGTGATATTTTAATGCAATTCTCTTATATAAGTTTATAAATAAACTTCCAAGTTAGTATTGGTTTTTGGACCGCGTCTTAGTAACGCCTACGCCGAATTTTGTGTATTCAACTTGAAATTTCACAATTTACCATTGACATTTCTGTATTGAGGTCGCTAAGGATAAAGTTCATATTTATCAACTGATTAAATGATTTTATTTTGATTAATATGAATTACCATTATTATTGATATTTGAGGATCGAAAAATGGGAAGGGGAAACCTCGGCAAACATAAAATACTCCGGTCAACTAGTCTAGTGTGGGATCATCGGTGCAAGGCCGGTGCAATTACTGGCACAAGAGGTGTTCCATCTTAGCCCTCTGGGTTGGCAACGCGTATGCAATATCCTTGGTGTCACGGGTGTCTATAGGAGGTGATGGTCACTTACCATCAGTGGCCCGTTTCACTAAGCTATAAGTTACAATTTTACAAGTCTAAACCGGCAACATTGGTCAATAATGACTAATGGCAATGGGCATAATGACCAATGTTGCCGGTTTAGACTTGTAACATTGTAACTTGTAGCTTCGTGAAACGGGCCACAGGTGACCAACTTGCTTGTTCTCCTTCCTAATTCATATAAAAAAACGGTTTATCTATGGTTGTAGATCTGCTTTCTTTTAATACACTATTTCTATTTCTATAACTCGGAGACGTTCTGGAGAAAGGCTAGGTCAGGAGTACCCTAAGGCTGCGTTTTCACCAGAGATGTTCGAGGATGCGTAGCGAGGGATGTGTTTGTAAAGACCCAATGAGCCGTTTCCACCAGAGCTGTGCTGACCGAGGCGAGGCAAATGAAGCTATTCTATTGGTTCTTACAAACACATCCCTCGCTACGCATCCTCGCACATCTTTGGTGGAACCGCAGCCTTAACCGACGAGCATGCATGAAGAATGCTATGAGAGTAAGTGAATCAAAGTTTGTATATCAGGATTGTAAAAAAATCGTGGTGTCTGCCAACTCTCTAGGAAACAAGCGTTAATGTACCTATGTATGTATATATTAAATAATTTAAATTTCATTTCATTTTCATTTCATTCATTTCATATGTATGTAAGAATGATTAATAAAATCAATATACAAAGATTCAACAAAGCATTGGATTACCGGTTCTCGGATATATCGCCCACGTTTACGATCAAATATACATTTCGAAAAATGTTTATAAATCTTTTCCTCGTTTAAAATATATCATCGTGACGTGACATATTAAAATTTTGATAACATTCGCTTTAACATCAAAACTCGGTTTATGGATATCCGGTTTTGTTTTGTTTTCATTAAAATAAATAATAAATAAAAATAATTTATACACTCAAAAACATAACATACCTACCTCCCTTCTGGCGCGAGTCAGGTAAAAAGATATAAATGAAGTCATATTATTTATTTCAGTGTGTAAGAGTCACATAAAGACAAGAAATTTTTGGTTGATTTGTAGTTGTCAAAATGGAAAAAAAATAGTACCTATTCGACAGTGAAATAAATAATTTTCATAAATCAGTAAACATTTAAAGCCGATCACAATTGACTAGTTGACTTATTTTTTTCTGCTATCGAAATTAAAAGATTCCGTTGGAAGAAGAAAAACTATCATTAGTTTTTCTATGATCACTATTTCATGATTATTAAATTAAAATGCTATGTTATGACAACACAAAGAAAAAATAGCGTAATGGCAGGGTCCTGCCTTTATGTTACAACATTTAAAATAAAAATCGAAAGAAATTTCGGTTACGAAATTTACTATTTCGTGAATTATCGCGAGTAGAAAAACGATGTCAATGTCAACGCAAACCCCGCGAAAACGCTTCTCCTCCTTATATTGTTACTCCCTTAACAAAATTTATTTTATTTTTCATCGAAGCCCTCTGGGTTGGCAACGCATCTGCAATCTCTCCGATGATGCGGTTGTTTATAGGCGGTGGTGTACACTTACCATCAGATGACCCACTTGCTTGACTGTCATCCTATTTCATAAAAAAAGACTTGATGAATGAATGAATGATTAAAGTGTTGAGTTATGAACTTGTGAATAAATGAAAGATTGTTTTTAAAACTGACTACGGTGATAAAGTAAAAGGCAAAGTATGGTGGATCACACAAAGTGTCACGTCGCACGCTGAATGGGATTGTTCAATTTACTTTACTCTTGTTCAATTCAATTGCACAACCTGAGCCTGAGGGAAAGTAATTTATTTCCCTTTGTATGTAAAGTTATACGTTTAAGAATGTATGTTACTATCCCTACAGTTGGAAGTATTATTGGTGCATGTACATACAAACATATAAATTATATTATGTGCATTAAATCCAAGTTCCCAAAGAAAAGCATGCCGTCCTGCATGTCCGATCGCATGTCTATATTGCATGCTAGCTTGTATGCTCGATTGAATACTTGCTTGCATGTCCGATTGCATAATATCTTGCATGATTGCTTAAATTTTTGTATTGTATGAAAAAAAGAAAGAAGAAAGAAAGAAAATATTTTCATTTAGTCTCAAAAAATACCACCACAATTAACAAAAACAATCTTACAGAATATTTATAACTTAACCATCGATGGTGACACAATTTGACACCAAAAAAGGGTTCTCCACTCAGCATGTGTTGCTACACGAGACGAGTGCAGCGACGCTGGTTTTCTGTGGAGCCCTGGTTGAGGTTGTGCGACAGCAACCGAGGGGAAACACCCTGAATAAGTTGCTATACACCAGTCACTGTTATGAGGTAACGACTGGATTGAACATGATTGTATGCTTGCTTGCATGCCCGATTGCATGGTCGCTTGCATGCCATCTTGCACGCTTTAACGCATGTTTGCGTGCATGCCCGATTGTATGATTGCCTGCACCGCGCGGGCGAATTAAAATGGTCAATTGGTCAAACAAAAATCAACTTCATACTTTTGATGAGCTTCATAAATGTAGACGCCGATTCATCGCTTAATTTTCCACCTTTGTATGTTGAATATTGTCTTCAAATCAAAATAAGGCCAACCTTTAGTATAGCACATAAACAATTCAATTTCAAAATCATTGAAATCGATTTACAATTTGGCGAAGATATTGCGTAGCTTGCACAAGGAAAAAAACGTTTTTTTTTTAAATAAGGATGCAAACAAGCAAGTGTGTCACCTGATGGTAAGTGTACACAACCGCATATAGACAGCCGCAACACCAAAGAGATTGCAGATGCGTTGCCAACCCAGAGGGCTAAGATGGAATACCTCTTGTGCCAGTAATTACACCGGCTGTCTTGAATTGAAAACTTCCTAATTAAAATTGGAATTCATTAACCGGTTAATACCAGTATTGTCAGCTCTAATATGTCACTAGCCTAGTATGAACTCCAGGGATCAATAATTATTCATGTAAATTCAGGTAATCGGTCACCTTGCCTGCCTTTCGTAAAGGGCAAATATGTTGTTTAATTAGCCTCAACAAGTTGCCAGCACCGAACGAGCAACTTGTAAATTACTGACTAAAATAGTTGCTCATCTTTCAGTTCAAAAGGAGCAACAAGCACTTCAAATAACAGGCTGTAAACTTGGAGATTCTTCGACTAAACTTGTAGACAAATTTTTGATTAAAATTGATGTCAACTTTGCTAGGGTTCTGTACCTTAATAGGTAGGTATATACATAAAAAAGGAACCCTTATAAAATCATTTCGCTGTCAGTCTGTCAAGACTTTTTTCTCAGGAACGCGTGGTGGTATCAAGTTGAAATTAATATCATGTAATCAAGTCTGCGTCTGCAATCTCTTGGAGCTGTCAACTCAAAGTTCAAAGTCTAACCTAACACAACCGACCAAGTTTAGTTTACCTGGGTTTATCTCTACGTGCGTCACTTTCTTATGACAGTAGTTTAACAGGGACGCAAGAGATAAGTTAAACCAAGGCCGGTCATGTTAGGGCTACAGGTAGGGGGGTTCCACTCCGCACTGTAGGTACGCCCGACCGCCTTGCCTATGGTATAGGCAAATCGCAGTAGACTGTCGGCTTGCCGCGCGCTCGCTCGCTCACCCCCGCCGAGTCAGTGTAATTAAAAATGAATGCCGCGCAACCCTAGCGTGTCGCCGGGAGTAGCGAGGGGAAGGCGGGCGCGGGCGGCGCGTTCCTTTTAACTCACGCCGCCTGGCGCATGGTGTATGAAGTAATACGAACTTTTTGAGCGTGTTAATAAAGTTTGTATTCGTTTAATCACGGTTCGTTTAGTAAGGTTTCTGTACTGTTATTTATTCTGTCCTACAGGCGAGAGCATGTGGTAAGATTTACTATCCATTAGTATCATAACTCAAAAATTGTTGATCTTTAGGGCAGATCTGTGCCCAGCAATAGATGTCTGTCGGCTGATATGATAAAATGAGTTTAAGTATTTTGCTAGATGGAATAAGACTGAGTTAACATTTCAAATTAATGTTATTTTTATGTAGTTTCTTACTTTTTTATCATACCAATGTTTCTTGGTCGCTTGTTAAAGTTTATTTGCCTTGTTCACAATGAGCAGTCCTATTATTTGAAAAGTTGTTTCTATGCAATTCATAGAATTAACCTATTTTAGTGGCGAAGGTAATTTATGAAAAAGTGTTAACTTCAGGAAATGAGTAACGAGCCAGAAACCAGGATAAGCGGTTAATTTCCTCAAAATTACGGACACGTCATTATTTTCATTCCATGACGGTTATTTCAACTTTTTCCTGAAACCACGTCACGCTTTGTGTTGAAAAGCAGAGTTAAGTTGCATCAATACGTAGGTTGATGTGTTTACGCAAAGCGAGAGCTTGTCAACATGTTGCCGTCAAGCTTGCAACTATGTTGCTTCTCCTTTGTTTTCTAACAAAAGTTTTCCATAAAAACACGGCTATTAAATAAATGAACGCAATATTTGTTAAGTTTTTGGGGAGTTTTGATTGTCTTTTCTGTAGGGCCTTGTTAAGTTAAAGTTAGAGATAGTATTATAGGAACATAAAATACCTTTCAACAACATAACAACAACAACAACAAATATTCTTTATTGTGCATCACATAAAAAATACAAAGAAAACCTTTGTTTTCTTAAACGAATTAGAAAGGTAGACAATAGGCGGTCTTATCGCTTAAGAGCGATCTGTTCCAGACAACTAGACTTCCAATATAAAACAATTAGAAATCCAATATCAGGGACAGACATTTTTAATGTACTTAGAGTCGTTTATTTTGAATAAATAAGTCTAGTTTTGTATGTTTGTACGAGTATGATTTTGTTATGTATAAATAGAATAAATTATTTTAAGATAATCGTTTTGAATTTATTAAGAAAATAGGCGAAAATTGGATCTAAAATTTTGAAGGAAATCGACTGGACCTACAATTTTGAGAAAATTGCATTATTTTTGCCTATACATTAAGGAAAAAACCTTTAAAGGTCTATGTTATTTTAAAGTCACATACGAAATTTCTCTACATATATTTGCGTGTTATACGGAGCCCACTCCACGCAAAAACTCGCACTTGACCAGTTTTCAATTCTCGTTAAAAGTAACGTTTAATCACGCGTATTGAACACATAAAGCTGCCCTGCTATTTATTAAACCACATTTCATGCTAGTTTCCGCTTCGTATAAACCGTTATCTAAGGGTAGCATGCGACGCATGGCAGCGCATGCCTCCGCTGCGCACGCGACGTGCGGTTGCATGCGAGCATGTCGACACCTTTATATTTACATTGCATTTAATTTTATAGCATGTTGCGATCGGGGTGTAAATTTAAAATTTGTTACGGATGTTCGCTTAAAACGAATTCATGTTGACGATATGTGTGTTTGTGTGAATTGGGTATGTGTGTTTATTGGTGTAATTATTGTGTTGAATTGACTTAAATATAAGATTTTTCTTTTATTTATTTCTTTCAATAATGTTATTGAAAGCTGATAAGATCATATACGTAGAGTTCTCTTTTATTTCTTGAAGCTGATTTAGAACTTTGTAACATAGGAGATTTTTTTTTATTATTAAAACAAATGATTCCTTACTCAGTTTCTTGCTGGCATCTTCTTTCAGAGGTTATCCTGGTTTCATATCGGTTTTGTACAGTATTCTTAATTTTAACCCAGCTTTAGTCAAAGTCAAAATATCTTTATTCAAATCAGGCTTACAGGAAGCACTTTTGAATGTCAGATTAAACACCAGTTCGGAAAAAACCTCTATTGAAAAGAAACCGGCAAGAAAATCAACGAGGTGTAATTTTTTTGATTATTTAAGATTATAATGGTATTTTTAGGGTTTCGTACCTCAAAAGGAAAAACTGGAACCCATATAGGATCACTTAGTTGTCCGTCTGTCTGTCAAGACTATTTTTGTCAACGTGTGGAGGTATAGAGTTGAAATTAATATCAAATACTCGAGTCTGAAGTCCTTTAGAGCTGTGAGAAATACGGCCGTTTGCAGTTGCAAAGTTTTTGAAAACCTACAGGGCACTTCCCGTTGACCTAGAACCATGAAATTTGGGAAAGAGCAAGGTCTTACAGCACAAATAAAGAAATAAATCCGAATAACACACATTTGAAGTTACATCTTAAAAAAAAATAAAGTGTGTTATAACTATAATTACTTATAG
This sequence comes from Ditula angustiorana, assembly GCA_963691745.1. Lineage (NCBI taxonomy): Eukaryota > Metazoa > Arthropoda > Insecta > Lepidoptera > Tortricidae > Ditula > Ditula angustiorana. The sequence continues at coordinate 420,929 of OY829474.1, forward strand.
ATATTTAGCACACTAAGTAAGCCGGTTTTTTAAATATTTAGCACACTAAGTGTGTACACTATTTGAAGCAATATCAAAGTTTTTAGATATACTTGATTCTTTTACGTGTCGCTACGATTTCTTTTTATACCATATTTTGCCGAAAAAAAACATTATCTTCCGAGAATAAAACAGGAAATCTATTTACGAAATATCAACAACCCGCTTTGAAGAAAACGGACCCTTTCAAGATAAAACTTGGCTTCCACAAATTTAATTCCATATTGAATTTCAACAAGACCGAAAAAATAGTTTACCCTTACACTTTTGTTGTAATAGTAAACGTAAAGAAAATAATTTGACAATACAGTTTTTTTTATGAAATAGAAAGGCAAACAAGCAAGTGGGTCACCTGAAGGTAAGTGATCACCACCGCCTATAGACCCCTGTAATACCAAGAAGATTGCAGATGCGTTGCCAACCCAGAGGGCTAAGAAAGTTTCGCCACCTACTTAAATTTCAAAGAAGACAATAACTTTTAAAATTCAGACAAACTAGCAATTGACAGCCACTCATTTGTTTATTTTTGAAGTTAAAAAGGATTAAAATAAATCATTTTATGAGTAATTTTTTTTTATACTTCGGCTCTCTTGCAGAATTTCCCTGAAAATTCTTTGTTTGAATATTTAACGCTAATAGAAATGTGTTACAAACGGACAGATGGACAGAAGAATAGAAAAGTGACAGCAATAAAACTCAGTTTTGTCTTTTAGGTACGAAACTCTCATAAAAACTAAGTTCATTGACCCAGATTTTAGAAAAAAGAGCGCATAACAGTCAAAATATACAAAGCGTTTAACACATCGCCTTGAAATGCATTTAAACCCCAACCCCACTTAACTTTGACAGCCCTTATGCCTCGCTACATTTCAAAAAAAATCCAACGGCTCCAAATGGAGTCAGTTAACCATACAAATCCCCAACCCTGGCAGTTGACGTCAACCGAACTGCCTTAAACTGGCTAAAACTAGATGACCTGTATCGAACTGCCAACAAAATTTATTCAGGAATAAACCGTGGTACTTACATTTTAAAGTGGAATGTTGGCTGACTTTTCTCGTTGGTGGTGCGTTGGGACAAACTACGAACTCTAAGTTGAGGTTTTAAAGTTTAAATTTGAAAGTGACGTTATGAAAGTTCACGTGACGTGCGCCTCAGTTTCAACTCGCCTGCCAAACTATTGGGGAACATTTTCGGCGACATAGATTCTGCAGTCAACATTGTTGGAATAGTTTCGCTTTTGACGAGACAAGGCTGCAGTAATAAAGCGTAGTAGCTACACTATAGCGTTTGAGTAGGGGTATACAAGCTGCATATCATAAGCCCGCGTGGCTTTTGGCTGAGTAGTAGCAATGCACATCGCGTTAGTGCAAGAACAATCATCGAAGGCGTACTAAACTACCGAAAATCGCGTAAACATCCACTTATAGTTCTTCAACACAATAAAAATGAAAGTAGAAAATAATATTTTGCAAGTAGGCCATAGGCTCTTTTACATGTCTGAATCTACTAGCGCTTCGGAACATGGAAGATTCTGCTGAGAAGAAACGCCGCAAGAAACTCAGCAGTTTTTTTTCTCTTTTCAAAACAAGACAAGACAAGGCAAATGAAGGATTAAACAAACTGGAACAAATAAACTAAAACTACATGATCTTGGTATATGCGCGCGTTTCGCCTCTATACGAGGTATCAGCTGCATCAAGTAGTACGACCGTTTTACTGTTTATAATTTTTCTATATCTATTATTATTAGTATCTATTAATAATTTAATGAAGGCTATACAGACTCGAATAATAAACGGCCCGTGGGACGACCGCCCGCTCGGTGGACGGATGACTTGAAAAGGGTGGCCGGTAGCGGCTGGATGCGGAAAGCGGAGGATCGTGTTTGGTGGCGCTCTCTTGGAAAGGCCTATGTTCAGCAGTGGACGTCCGCAGGCTGAAAATGATGATGATGATGATGATACAGACTCGAGACTTGCAACTACTGTAGGTACTTTAAATTTGATGAGCCGGCTGGTTGGACAGCGTTCCTAATTATGAAAAACATACAATTTATTAAATAAACATTTGTATGATGTAATATTACAATTCTAAGGACTTGGACCTTTACTACGTACAAACTTATTATGTATTCCGTAGGAGCATGGTAGTGTAGACGCCAAGTTGATCCACAACGCTATCACCTACTTTTTCTCGAAGTAATCCGGCGTAATTAACCTCTTCTAACTTTGGTCTGGACTCTATAGTAGGTACAGGTAACGCAACGAGACTAAAGGTTACGCACATTGTTGCATATCATGTGTGTTAGTGATGTAACGAATGTCATTTTTTAAATATTCGCGGATGCGAATGTGAATGCGAATATTCAGTTTCTGTTCAAATTTGGCGCCAATTATCTATGGCTTCTTGGCAGTCTAGTTCGAAGGAGATGCGTTCTGTTTGAATTTATAAGTTCTAATGAAAATTTAATTGTTAAGCTTCATTGCTCAAACTAAAGTTAATAAATAATTAATACAAAATGATGAAGTGAAAAGTGATAATGGGATAACGAGGTTAAGTTACTTTTTCTTGCATTGAAAAACATAAGAAATGAATGGATTTTGATTTTATTAATCTACTATTATCTCCAAATAGTATTTTTTTCTGATATTCATAATTCGCAGAAATTTTGCGAATGCGAATATGCAAAAAATATGCGAATATCCTCGAATACGAATATTCGTTACATCACTAATGTGTGTACTGGAGAGTTTCGTTCCAATTTCAAATTTTTGTTTGCCTTCTATGTCGTGTAATCGTTCAGCTCACTCTCATTGCGTTACCTACCGACAAGTTTATCAAAAGTTGACTCATTTGTTCGCACTACCTACAACTACTACATTTTCGTAATATATTTTTGACTTACTGTTCCCGTAATTACCTTTGTTCCAAACACAGTTCCGCAATTTTTTATTTAGTTCCGCCGTGCAGACGCCGCGCGGAAAATCGTAAATCACCCGTTTACTGAGATAATCCAAAAAAGCGTATATCCATTACACCTAAAGGCGACGAATAGGCCTTGTATTTTTCAAATAAATCTTTCACATTGGTATAAATTTATAGCTGAACTGGCCGTCGCATCGCATTCGATAAGTACATTTTTAACAGACTTAAAAAAGGAGAATTTGGAATCTTATGGAGGAAAACTCAAACCAAAACCAAATTCATAAAAAAAATCATTCACCATCAGGTGAACCACGTTCTATTTCATAAAAAAAAATAGAAAATAATAACATACACAAGCAGCTACATACAATCGAAACGTTCAACGCACTCGCTCAGTCATACCCGTTTATTCACAAAATCTCTTCCAGTCATTCCCACATTCGTATATTATTTTTTTACGTACGTTTTTATGAAATAGGAAAGCAAACTAGGAAGTGAACGATCTTTTGAAAACAAAATTACAGACCAATACTTATGCCAATATTAATTATTTAAATATAAAGATTTCGAATTCAGGAAAAAACAACTATCGTCTCAAAGTCTCGATAGACGTTAAAATAAAACACTTTTTCGTATTTTTTTAAACGTTACATTATCTTTTTGAATCCCCTTAAAGCTTCGTCTTTACTTTATTATTATTTTAGGTTTGTCGTAACTTCTTTATGCCGAGGCCAAAACTGTCACCAGGCACGGCAAATGCAATCGTGAGAACGCACAGTTAGCTAGTAATGGAATTGAGTTTTTAGGTAGCCGTTTATTTTACCTATAGAAATATTTAATGAGAAAGAGGCCCATTTTGCACGCGAAATTACTTTACCACGTGTTAAATGCAGTGTAATTCAAAAACGAAGACAAATACTCTTTATTGACCCACATTTAAAATACAAGAAGAAAAGAAATACAGACAAGAAATTAGGATTAGCATTGTTCGAATATTTTAACTTTTTATAAATAAGCAAACCAGATTTGATCCTACTCGTAAATGACTGTAAATTTTAATTGTGAATGTCATACATTTTACCACTGCTTAAGTGACACCTGTGATGAGAATACACTGGCAAAAAAAACTCATATTATAAAAAATCATTATGTAGTATTGTAGTATTATTAAAAATCATTATGTATTATGGTGCATTGGAGTATTTACCCTATTGAAATAAATCATTCACTCACACATTTAAAGCCGAGTTATCGCTTGACTTGTTTCGGACCAGTCTATTGCAATGCTAGCTAATCCTGCCGCTTAGCAGCAGTGCTTGCACTGTTGTGTTTTGGTGTGGAGAGCCAGATAGCCGGTGTAATTACTGGCACAAGAGGTATTCCATCTTAACCCTCTGGGTTGGCAACGCATCTGCAATCTCCTTTGTGTTGCAGGTGTTTATGGGCGGTGGTAATCACTTGACATCAGGTGGCCCACTTGCTAGTTTGCCTTCAATGTTGTATAAAAAAGTAGTTTTGTTAAAAAGCTTTTACCTTAATTTTTTTTACTTTTTTTCAGTTACCCTATCTAACATCTACCGTTGTAGCTGGTTGTCGGGCACCCTGTTACAAAAACAGCTTGTTGTCGAGGTGAACGGACTCACAATGCCGGGGCACGGCTTTTAATCAGTTTACAGAACCCCACAATTAGTACTTGTTAACAAAGATTAATATGTTAACTACATTAACCGAGGTTGTGAACTAAAAAAAGATTTAACACCCTGCCACATTAACTCGGTTGGTACATTAGCTTGCTAGCACATACACTTTGTTAAAGTGACAGGGTATTTTTAGGGGAGTAAGTACTTGAAAGGTTAGTGACGCCATAGTCTGGGAATGCCAAAGTTTTTTTAAGGTCGACGTGATGACTCACCCTCAGAGAACATACAGGACGTCCCAACAAGTTACGATAAAACGACGTGAAAATTAACAAACTGGAACAAATTACCTTGCTACTCCGCGAAACCAGTGCCGGGCTCGTGCAAAATAGCTGCGTCTGTGCGACACATATATGTTCATGCAAAAACCCACCCTCCTCCGCTTCCACACGAAACAACATATATCACACAGACTCAACTACACACCACCACCACTGAACACTAAAACTACACGATCGACGCGCGTTTCGCCTCTATACAAGGCATCATCAAGATCGACGTGACGTGAAAATTACAGTGATTTACTTGAGACTAACAGGCATTTTATGACACTCGAGCTATACCCTAGCGAGCTACTCGTATATCAGTTTAGTCACGATTTCATTACTCCACTCATTTAATCATTACAAAATTGTAATAAAATTGATAGTAATTATTTTAGCAGGTAACGTTTTAATGTTTTTGATTTTGACCCGGGAGCTGATAGGCCGGCTTAAGCTACTAGATTAAATATCATATTCAATACATTATTGAAAATTTTCGCTGAAAGCAAAAGGCAAAATAATAATTAAAAGAGATATTTGTTTTTGTTTACCGATACTACATCATGATATTAAAAAAAAATGTCGGTTTACATTCGATGGCACACTATTTTAGGAACACAATGCGATAACAGATTTATAAAATATCAAAATTTACAGCCATAACACTGCTAAAAGTATAAAATACCCCGAGTTTGATACAAGTGACATTATTATTAAAACAATCTAAACTAGTCTACACTAATATAATAAAGAGGTAAACTTTGTTTGTTTGTTTGTGAGTTGTTTGTATGGTATTTTAATCTCTGGAACTACTGAACCGATATTAAAAATTCATTCACAGATAGAAAGCTACACTATTCCTGACGGACATAGGCTACTAATTTTACGTGAATGAAGTCGCGCGCGTCTGCTAGTACTTGATAGTTCGACTAACGTAGGAATAACTTAATCAAGCCCTATCTGCGCGCTTCGTCATATTGTTTTTAGGGATACCCTGCATAAACTAATACATAAATTAACTATTCCAGTGAAGTTAAGTTGAGATTGTGTTTATTAATTTTAATCTATTTAAAGACGTGACATTTAAAACAACCTACAGAACTTATAATATGTACTGTTTAAAGGTCATGTTTATGTTTGAATAATTTGTTTGTCGTTACTGTCGGTATCGTGAGCATCACTTTGTTGACAACGCACAAAGTGCCGTGACAACGTAGAGGTTTACCCAGCAGTGGGCGGATGTGGGATGATACTTGCGATTGATGGTTCGTCTATGTCAATGTATACTTAGATGTGTGTAGTAATCCTTTAATGTGCAGTCAGTAGTATATCATCATCATTTAATTCAAGAGCTTAGCTCCTGTCAGCGGAGTAACCGCCATTTCTCTTCATGTCCTGCCGATGACCTGACTTCATGATAGGACATGACATTAACTTTCTCTTTTACTTGAGCAAACTAGGTGCGTCTATCTCTTCCTTTTTCTTTTTTTACGGCCTCTGAAATATACATATAATAGTAATAAGGCGTATTGTACATTTTGGCGTTAACAACACAACTATAGTTAATCTCTTTTGCTTTAAATGGAAATTCAGTCTTTCTGATAGTCTAAGAGTTAAGACTAAAGAGACCTCGTACTTCACAATGAACTCTCAAAATGATGTTCATTGGTTATAAATTAATTTAGTAAATTTCACGATAATTTACGTGGCTGTATATCATCAAGTAATTGTTCGACCTTTTTTGATCCTTACCCCTCTGTAAAACGGCCGAAAAGCGATCAAGCCATTTTTTGGTCGACAATACCACCTTGCACACCAAAAAAACCATTTTGGCAGTTTCATGTATGTAGTTACGCGTCAACTGTTCTGATGCGCCATCCATTTAAGGAATCTACTCAAATCAAGTAGCTATCGTCCTTCGAATTAACATCAGCAGAAACTCCACCTCGGTTTCTTCTGCAGACATGTTCGTGGTTTTAATGTTTACTTGATCGCATGCTACCCATCGCATTTTTAAACGCTCTAATGACGACAGACCTATCAACTGTTTTTCATTCTTTCTTTCCCATACCAAGAAGTAAATGTAATTCACCGCCTCCTTGTTTGTAGACCAACCTACTGCAGTAAGTTAAAAGAACAAAAGTTAAACCCTGCATTATAATAGTCGACGTATCGTGCAATTTATGTGCCATTCCGAATTGCTCTATGTTTCCTCTGATTTATGTCACTGAACGTAGACGTTTTGTCGTAGACAAGGAACTAACTCATTCTGATTTCTGTGTTGTGATACAGAAAATATAATCATAGTCGAGGAGATGTAACTGGTAAATGGAAAGTGCTGGTTGGGAGGTAACGAATGTAAAGTGATTTTGATGTTTTTATAATCGTAAGATGAGTACGTTTTTTGAATAGAAAAATCGAGGCTTGAGAACTGGAATTCATGCCACAAAAAGAAGGCATTGATTAAAAAACAGGTTGTTTAAATCAAGATTAAAGAAGTAAAAATAGAGAAAAGACTAGAAGTTGACAGTAGGTTTCCCATTTTAAGTGACCCGTATATCGGAGTGGCGTCTTAAATAGGCTATCAAATTTGTCACAATTATTGTAATGTCGATAATATAGATAATTTTGTAGTTGTAATTCGTTTTTACAATACTTATGTATCCAGATGTCGGAGATATTCCAGTTGTAATAGCTCCGTTGGTTGAATTAACTCCCCATTTAAGTTAGGCTTCAAAGTTCACAGTTCCTCAGACATGAACCGACGCAACCCACCCAAAATTCCAATACATTTTTGTTTCGATGAGCTAGTGGGAAATCATGCAAATAGCGGTGCCCTGTTCGGCCAGGCTGACGGTCGCGTCCTTCCCGCTTACAGAGTCGTGACGCGTGCTAGAAACAGGGTTGGCAGATGGAGTACTTAATCTTTCGAGGATTGAGTTGATTGGTAGAACTGAGTTCTGTGCACTTAGCACGAGTCTTCTCAATACACGTTAACACGCTACGTAACTCAGTGCGTGTAACTAGCCCAGTCGGAGAGAGACGCGCTGAGCTACGTAGCTAGTTACCGCGTATGGAGAAGATTCGTGCTAGATGCACTGACGAATCGCCATCACTGTGGCAATGGTGTCAGCCTGTCCGTTCGTCAGAGGCTTGTTGTTGCTGACGAAATGAGGTTATTTGTGGGGTGATTTTTGAGTTTCAAGTACTCGACTCTCACCAGCCGTGCGCCAATCAATGCCTGCTAAGATATATATTGATATAGTAGACAGCAAGTGGTGAGTATGTTACAAAACAAGCTACGGGTTTTAAAATAATTTCGAAAAAAGGAGGACTTAATTTGATTGTATGTATGTAAGTAAGTAAATTCTTTACATGCTTTTCTTTTCTTTTTTATTGTAATTTTTTAAGTGTATGTTACGGGATCGCCAGTAAAATTGTAGACCGATTTAAAATTTTTTTCATTGGATAAGTTAGTTTCCAATAAATTGTGTCACGTTTAAATTTAGTTAAGAGCTGTGGCCTTAACATGACTAGCCAAGGTTAGTTTATCTCTATCTGCGTCCCTTTCTTATGACACTAGTTAGACAGAGACACAGGGAGGGGTTAAACTAAACCTGGGCTGTCATGTTAGGGCCGCTGGTCGTGGGATCTACGAAAAATCAATTGAATTCTATTTAGTGTCAGTTTAAGGTATAGACAAAGTTTCGAAGTAATTTTATTCATACTTATAGTGTTCTTCTTCAGATTGTATCCACCCAATGCTCAGCGTAGGCATCTTCCATTTAACACCATTTCTTCCAGTATATATTAAAGCTTTACAGAGCTGTATGTAACTATGACACTCCAAGTGTTCGCCCTTCATCTATCATTCCTACACAAGTGTTCATATTTAGTCAAACAAAAGACACTGGGCAGCCCTAAGCCCACGAGCCTGTTTGCTTAGGCCGCCCGCACACGACATGCAAATCAGCCAGGCGATTACCGGCGGGCGGACGTGTGAACGAGGCCTTAACGTTTTACCTGGCTGCTGGAATGCGGCTTACCTGTAAGGAAAATAAATGGTCATTAAAAATACAATTCTTTTTTTTACTGTTTTCTTATGCGACTTCAAAGGCGTAATACAAGCAATGTTTGAGCCGCAGGGGATAGTAGGAAATATGTAAGACTTCATTTTTCCCTCCCAGACTAGACGTACGCCAGGAAAACCCATTTGGAAGGCAGGGCTAATGAAGATGTTTAATAACAGTCAGGAAACAACAGAAGAGAACAGATCCATTTTTTTTTATTGAATAGGAAGGCAAACATGTAAGCGGGTCACCTGATGGTAAAAGATCATCGCCTATAGACACCCTCAATACCATAGGGATTGCAGATACGTTGCCAACCCAGGGGGCTAAGATTGAATAGCTCTTGTGCCAGTAATTGCACCGACTGTTTTGCTCTCCACACCGGAACACAGCAGTGCGAGCACTGCTGCTTAGCGGCAGGATTAGCGGGCAAGATGGTGGTAGCGATCCGGACGGACCTTGCACAAGATCCTACCACCTACTAAGATGATGAGATGTTTTTAAGTTCTTATAATATTCTTGTAAACAATGAAACAAATCAAATAGTGATCTGCCACGGCTTTGAAAGGGTGCAATTTACTAAAGAAAACTTAATTAAAATGTAGGTATTGTATGGTTTTACTGTTGCTAAGTCCCGTCATATTAATTTAACATCTCCTATAGAATCTTCTTTATTATTATTACATAGTATATACTAGTATAAATCAAAGTTGTTATACGTTTCCGTTGGTCATCATGTCTTCGGCTGCTTACTTCTTCCTAATCACCCAACGGATTTCGATAATTTTCACAGTCATTTAGAGATTTTTCTACAGAAAGTTTTTATGTACAGTCAAGGAATTTAATTCCCTACCCATTTTGTTGAAATGTCGTCTGACATTCGCAATGCATTAAGGTCGATATGTCAAACTAACGTCTTGCTCTATAGCTCTTATGGTGACAGTTTGCTATATGCTATTGAACCTTAGGTCGGTTGGAAATTTAATTCCTTGACTGTACATAATATATATACAAAAAATTTTAATAAAATTTTCGTTAGTACATTGCATTCGAAGCTGAGGCAGGTCGCTTTTTAAATATGTGTAAAAATGAGATCATATGGGATTCCAAAGATTTCGGTTACAAAACACCAATGCTATTTGAAGAACAGCTTCAGTTAATGACCTACAACCCGGAAACCTCCGCCGGATATCGAGTACTTTATTACTTATGTTCCCAGTTAATTACCTCTATAATTAAATCTATAATTTTATTACCAAACCGCAGCCGTGTGGGGTTGGAACTTGCGCTTTGATTAAATCCCGCTGAGTTACGGCTCATGGCAAGGCGGGCATTAAATGGGGTAAATGAACTAGAGGTTAGGTACGTATAATTTTCTTGCTTTACGGGTGGTAGGACCTTGTGCAAGGTCCGTCCGGATCGCTACCACCATCTTGCTCGCTAATCCTGCTCGATAGTCTCAGGTTGCAAATAGTTGATTCAACAGACTACGCATGAAGCAGTAAGTGCAGTTCTATCTGTGATGCCGTTCAGCTGTAAACTTAGCGAGCACAGTGAATACGCTGAAACGACCCTCTGTGATTTATTATGCACTTTGGTTGCACCTAATGGACTGACCAGGGTTTGAAATCTTTAATGACTTTGAATTAGCGTTTATTGTTCTTAGTTCTGGCTATAAAGGACGACTTTCAGAAAAGTATGAGTATAGATTTTTTCAATCGAAAGAAAGACACCAGAACATGGCGCCATCTCCTCGTCAACTTGAGATCGCTGCAAAGGGTCCTCTGGGTTGGCAAAGCATCTGCAATCTCTTTGGTGTTGCGGGTGTCTATAGGCGGTGGTGATCACTTATCATCAGGTGACCCACTTGCTTGTTTGCCTTCCTATTTCATAAAAAAGAATCTAGTCAATATAGCTTGTACTTGAAACGAATAGATATATTTTCGATTACAAAATTTTACAAACGTCATCTCTCAGCGAACGGGCAATCATAAATGACCAAGTTCAACGAGATAACTTGATCAAGTTTCTCATAGACGACACCGCGGGTAGTTTATATCCTAAAAATTCAATAATTTAATGACCGTGAAAACGAAACACGTTGAAAATTTCGCAGGGTATGGCAGTGGTAATTGTGGCGTAACGCAAACGCAAGGCACAGAATGCTGATGTTGCAGGTTCGAGTCCTGCCATTACACTAATTTTTCTTTGTCTTGTCATTATATAGCATTTAAATTTATGTGATAGATACACTATGTTTATCTGAGATAATCCAAAAAAGCGTATATTATATGTATTGATAATCCAGTCGCTAAGCAGCAGTGCTAGCACTGTTGTTCCGGCGTGGAGAGCAAGACAGCCGGTGAAATTACTGGCACAGGAGGTATTCCGTCTTAGCCCTTTGAGTTGGTAAAAAATTTGATTTTGTGATTTGATCGGAAATTGGATGAAGATGGTATTCAACGGATTATTTTTTGCTTTTAAGTTTTTCGGTTGGTTTTTGAAGGCGGTTTTTTTAAATCTTTTGCGGTTAACTTTTATGTTGAATAAATAATTAATAAATACAAAATGGCTTGATATGCTCTAGCCTATTTTTTTAATAAAAAGGGGTTTTCCCATGCTAATGTTTTTAACGTTGACTTTATGCAGGCAAAGGAACGTCCTCTTTGCAACCAATTAACTCTTTTTTAAATCATCAAATTAAGGTCAAGAAAAATGATTTATCTTTGAGAATTAGTTTCGAAGTAATTTGATAGCATCTCGATGATTGATGCCTGCTAATGACCACTTGACGTGCCTAGCCGAGCTTTTATTTTAGGCTATTAGTGCTAGAAAGTTACTTAGGATTTATAATAATTTACTCCATTAGACTAAGCGAATAGTTATGCAGAAGATAGTCATCAGTGCTTGACACACGTAGAACGTTTTTACCAGTAATTGACATTATCTGTCATTTTTAGACGTAAGATACGTCTGCTATTAGATATCTGTCAAAGACTGGTTAGTCTTTTTCATAAAAAAATTAACAATCTTTTTAAGCTAACTAATGTTTTGTCCCTTCCATTTGAGGGCAAACGTCACAATGACAGATAGAGACAAAACATGTTAACTAACAAAAGATTACGAAGCGTTTATGAATAAGGCGGTAAGACCGTTGCCTTATTTTCTGGGTAAGAAATCCATAATTTCGTAAAAGTTTTTTTAGTTATTTAATACGGTCAGTAGTGAGCCATACTGTTACTAGTGGCAATACCAAAGCAACAGTTCGATCGTGGTAGTACCACTATCAAAGAATACCGGTGTGAACTACTTTGCTAGTGAATTTCGTACGGTAAGGGAGTCTCATTGGTGCTAAGGATCGGCAACGGAGCGATTCGCTACAGCTTTTTAATCGGTTGTCAATATTATGGAGGTAATAAAACTATAGTAAAATAAACAGTACGGGAATATCGCTAATAACATGTTCATTAATAAAAGCATGAATCACAAGAACTATTAAACCCGAAGCGCCATCGTAAACCATTATTTGTACCAGAGACTCAACTGTAAATAACGTTCCAAGAACACAATATCCATCACTGAAATATTGAAACCGTATGTCACTAACTGCGTCATAGTAAAATGAAGCTTACAACGCAGTACGTAAAGTTTAGACTTGACGAAGAATTGGAATCGATTACCGATGTTGGCAGCCTTGCGAGTTACATATTTGTTCACCGTATGAATTGGTGATTAATTATGGAGGTTGATTGAATGAATGTGTTTTTTTTATAAAATAGGAAGGCAAACGAGAATATGGGTCACATGATAGTGAGCGATATCCACCACCCAACAACACCCACAACACCAAGGATACAGCACAAGCGTTGTCAACTCAGAGGGCTAAGATGGGATACCTCTTGTGTCAGTAATTTCACCGGCTGTCTTGCTCTCTACGCCGGAACACAACAGTGCAAGCACTGCTGCTTAGTGGTTGGATTAGCGAGTAAGATGGCGGTTGCAATCCGGATAGACCAAGGTCCAAGCAAGATAGAGCAAGCTCAAGATCCTACGCATTGAAATAAAACAATTAAAACCGTTTATATTGTGTGTTGTAACGAATCGAAGTCCTGACGTTTTGAGCCCTTTTCATAATAATGATGGAGAGGGAGGGGGGGGGGGTTATTTTTTTTTCGGAATAGGATAGTCTGTATTTTAACTATTCTTATCTACACACATATCATAAATGCTCAATAACGCGTTCAAAAACCATAGAAAATGACCAGCATTATTACAACCAATGTTAATATAAGAATTTTCTTGTCTGTGGTAGTAGGTAATCTGTTCTTTATTGGGTAGTATGTCTTAGTAGTCTGTGTTTATTGGTGATCACATTACCGATATCTCGTGACGTTATGAATTTAAATTTGGAACAGCTGTCAAAATTCAAGTTGGTCTCTATTCTAGTATCCATAGCTATTAAAACGTCAACTCAGTATGATTTTTTAATATAAACGCACGACATTTGATCTCGAGTGACATGACAATAGGGACTTCATTCTTTTGTCTATGATTTAAAAAAACGTTCGTCTTGACGGATAGATCGAATTGCCGCCATACTTGTTTGTGACTCGTTTGTTGGTTTTTTGTTGTTACGGTTTTTTGCAGTTATGATATGTGTTTAGATAAAGTAATATATGCAACTGTATATAATTAGGCCTTAAAACACTCGTGTGATCCTATTATGAAACTCGCTGTCGCTCGTTTCATAAAACCACGCTCGTGTTTTAAGGCCTCTCATTATATAGCAGTTGCATAAAATACTATTATCTGTCAGCCCGTGAACGTGAGACTTGAAGAGGGCTAATAAGAAATTATTAGGGGGCTGGGAGGTTTGTTTCTGATCTACACGAACAAAACTGTAGGACACATCTAGTACTTTTATATTCTATGGCTTAGCCTTACGAGGAAATAGAGTTCGTTGAACCTTCAGCGGAGGAACAGAGGAAGTTCAAAGAATTTCAGATTTAGTTCAGAAAGTCAAGATTAAAAGTTTTGGGGCGTAGGCATCGTTTTTACGGAACATTCTCGACTTATAAGTTTTGGAGGTTCCATGGATTAGCTGAAGCCAGGATTTATGAAATTTCATAAGTGAAGTGAAGTACCTACTTAGAAAGGGAAATGAGAAAAAAGTGATTTTACTAAATTCAAAAGATATTTTATGTACTGTTTTGTTACTAAGCTATAATAGCTGTTGTTTTTGTTAACAAGCTATGAACAAAAGTTTGAAACAATTAAGAGGAGTGTGAATCCATTCCCAAAAAGAGCTCCTCATACAAACGGTTTTCCACCCTCTAAACCTTAACCTATGGCAATGATTTTTTGGTATGTTGTCATTATACCTTAGAACTAGGTTTATATGTTAGTATTTTTTAAATATTCTCCATAGATTTGACAATATTTGCATTTTAGGAGTTTCATACAAAACAAAAAAGCGTCAATATTTCTGAAACTATTAAGATTATTAAAAAAATCAAAACATACAAACATAGTTCTAGGGCATAATGATACCATACAAAAAAAAACATGGCTGTAGTAAGGTTCAGAGGGTGGAAAACGTTATCGCCGTTTCTATGGAGAGCGCTGGGTTCGCACTCCTCTTAAATCTAAGATGGATGTCCTGTCATTCTATTAAATTATCTATACGTAAGAATAAAAAATAGTTGCTATACGTTCCTGTCTATTCTAAATCCATGTAGTTTTTTTTTTATACAACATAGGAAGGAAAACTAGCAAGTGGGTCACCTGATGGTAAGTGATCACCACCGCCTACAGACACCTGCAACAACAAAGAGAGTGCAGATGCGTTGCCAACCCTAAGATGCTAGAAGATGACCTTGTGAAAGGTCCGTCTGGATCGCTACCACTGTCTTGCTCGCTAATCTTGACGCTAAGCAGCATTGCTTGCACTGTTGTTCCGGCGTGGAGAGCAAGACAGCCGGTGTAATTACTGGCACGAGAGGTATTCCATCTTAGCCCTCCGGGTTGGCATCGCATCTGCAATCTTCTTGGTGTTGCGGGTGTTTATATGCGGTGGTGATCAGGTGACCCGCTTGTTTGGCTTCCTATTTCATAAAAAAAAGTTACTTAATTGCAACTTCCGTAAAATATGAATTAAACAACCTGTAAATTTAATATCAAACTGGCGTGGTCGTATATCGCGGTTAATTGAATGAAAAATAGCAGGCAGCGCGATACCGTAGCGTTACGCGGTGACCTGTACTACCGGCGGTCACGCTACTGCAGCATAGTCCAGTCAACGAAGACACCTGTGTGAAGTAGTGTGCTACTACAACAACAACAACAAATACTCTTTACTGATTCACACAAGTAAACAAAATAAAAGAACACATACAGGGAAATTTTACATGGGATTCAACAGGCGGTCTTATCGCTAAGCAGCGAACTCTTCCAGACAACCACACACACACATCTAGTACACATTGTTTTAAACACAATTTTAAAAAATCGAAGGAAATTTCGGTTACAAAAAATTTAATAACAAAAACGGCGCCATCTCTCGTCAGCTGACGGTAGCTGTAAAGGTACCCAGTGGAATATGATAACTTGTTAAAAAGTTTCATATAGATGACATCGGGGGTAGTTGTACCCTTAAAGTCAATAATGTAATGACCGTAAGACGAAGCACATTGAAAAATTCGCAGGGTAGGGCAGCGGCAGTGTGGCGAAACTGGAAAAGGCAAGGCACGGAATGCTGATGTTGCAGGTTCAAGTCCTGCCATTGCCCTAATTTTTCTTTGTGTTGTCATTACAAATTTAATTTAATAATTTGAATGTTGAAAACATTTAAAATAAAAAATCGAAAGAAATTTCGGTTACAAAAAAATTTTCACAATTATAACGTTGACGGGATTTTAACGCGATAAAATCATTGTTAATTTACCTCGACGTTTCGGCCGTGCTTAAGAGAAGAGTCACTTCTTGTCTTCTCGGTCTTCATATAGTAAGAATTCAGGCCGATGGGATTAGCATTCCGTCGTTTTAGTGAACGGATTTTGGGCAACCAAAATAGCTAGTTGTACTGTTCGCGTTATGAAACAAGAGTCATAGCATAAACATGGCATGCATATTATTTAGCTGCAAGTTTTGTCGTATTGTAATAATGGTCGTTATCACGAGCAGATTTGTCAAATAAGTCAAGTTTGAATAATGTCAAATTGACAAGTACCAACTATTTATATGATAACGTACTTTTGTAAGGGACCCCGTTGTCTGCTATGAAATTGAAATTTCAAATATAGTGTTTGCCATAATCAATAATTTTCCATAATGTGTTTATAAACAAAAAGACCTTCGTGTTGAACCCATTAGGGTTTAAATTATCATTTACATTGAATAGTCCTGTAAAGCTTAAGATTACCGCAAAAAACCTATTAAGTATGTCAAATTAATGTTTAGGCATGTATACATTCGCAACTTTAATTTTATAGACGATAATAAGGCATTAAGTCCGCCTTTTGTACATTTAAATGTATTTTTTTGTGCAATGAGATTAAATAAATAAATAAATATAAACCCCTTTTAAAATGTCATAGTCGGGTAATTATTGTCAAAGCTGTAACAGGAAAAGCTATTTATGTATTGGACTATAATGGCGGCGGGTCACTGGGAGTCTAGATTACTTCAACCACTAATCTAGGTTATGATTTTATGACTAACATACACGTGAGTAGATGTCCCGGGCCTCCTTTAGGGCTATTACCATTTTAAATGGATATCATAGTTTCAGCTAAGCTTTTATATCACCTAGAACACGTTGAATAGACTTTTGTACCTGAGTCATGGATGTTATAATTATGTAGTTAAGTAAATAATTTATCTCTATAAGTTTTTACATATATGTTGTCTAGTTCCTATAATATGTACAAGCTTTGCTAAGTTTGGGACTTGGTCAATTCGTGTGAATTGTCCCAAGATATTTATTTACTTATGAAAAAATTTGCCGCCCTGAAATATCTTTCGTTATTCCTAGAACTACAAAAGCAAGTCACCAAAAAAGATAACACGATATAAGAAAGTTGCAACCCAATAAAACCATCGATGCGGACAATGTGTGCCAGCCTGTGCTGTCCGGGACTTATTTATCCCGGACTTATTTGTCCCGGACTTATTTATGCTGGACTTATTTACCCGGGAACTTTTCAGATGCAATCTGCATTTAACGGTCCGAAGCGATTTAAAGTGAAACTAGCTGTGTGGGCGATTGCTTGCCTTCGGGACCGGTTTACAAAAGATTTGGGTAACAATAGAATGCTGTTTGGCATAAAGATATACAAATGGTGGGAATTTATTTATTTATGCAAGCTTCATTGCACAGAGTAATTTAAAAGAAAAAAACTTTTTCAGTTTTTTCGGTGAAGGAACCGGAAGGAACTGTTAATTTTGCGATATACAATTTTTAGTACAGGTATTTTTGTCTTGTTTTACTCTCAATTCCATAAAAAGGTAAGTTAAATAAAAGCTGGTAAAAATAGAACTTAATTACACTATTTTGCATTTTTGGAACTGTTTCCGCTGAGCTTCTTAGATTAAATTGGAAGCCATGGTAGTTATCCAAAAGACATGAAGGATACGTTACCAGAAATAAATACAAAATTGTATTTAATACAAAAATATGGTCGCTAACGCATGCAAATGACCACGAGTCGGCGTAAAAATTTAATTTTCGCACTACGCTATGAAATCTGCCTCTATTCATATGGAAAATATTGAAATCTGATTATAATATGCAACATTTATTTCTTTATTTGTTCATTTCGGTCACTTGCATATTTTAATAATATCCCAAATTGTTTTATTTCGGTTTCAGAGGGAATTTTAAGTATTTTATACCACATTAATAAAACGGATTACTCACGTATTTTTACATCGAGAAATGCCCGATATGTTTCGGACCAGCCCCCCTATAACCCTATATTTGCTTGCAAAATAAAAAAAAACATTTTCATTTCATTTTCATAAAGCTGACTGGCAACCTAGTCGGAGAGGCACCACAAGAAGAAGAAATGGAACCATAGCCAGTTGCAGTTTGAAGTACCACACTCCCAGAGTATGTACCGGCGTAAAGCTAAAACATAGCTTGCTACTGTGCCTTGTACGGTGGGTGAGAAATCGGGACTCACGGTGGCGGGGCTCAGAGCCGGCAACGGATGAGTGATTCTTGGGGTTGCGTCCCATGGGTGGCGGTGATTACTTCTCATCAGGTGAACCGCAAGCTTGTTTTCCTTCCCTCTCCATAAAAAAATAGTTAGTTGTGGGCATTAACATTTTCTTGGGGCTTCTTAATTGAAGTAGCTTAGCTTAGGTAATTAGTTATAAGTTACCTAATGCTTCACCTGCCTAGGTCAACGGAAATAAGGTAAGTTCATTTAATCCGAGGACTTAGCTCTCGCAAATCCCAACTCCATTAAATGGTATAAACTTTTAAGTTTCATTACTCATTAATTTTCATATTAAAAATTACATTTAAATATTAAAATAAGTTTCAGTTAAAGTCAAAGTGAAATGCTTCTATGTCCCAAACTTTCTTAAACCTTAAACAGCCAAAAGTTTGACAAAAGTAATTTTTCTATTGATGGTAAGAGCTTGTGCAAGGTCCATCCAGATCGATACCACCATCTTGCTCGCTAATCAAGCCGCTAAGCAGCAGTGCTTAGACTGTTGTGTTCCGTCGTGGAGAACAAGACAGCCGGTGCAATGACTGGCACAAGAGGTATTCCATCTTAGCGCTCTGGTTTGGCATCGCATCTGCAATCTCCTTAGTTATGCGGCTGTCTAAGCGGTGATAATTACTTACCATCTGGTGACCCACTTGCTTGTTTGCCTTCCGTTGTTACATAAAAACAGCTATGAAATTGGTATATCAATATCTTTCGAGCATACACATAATGTCTCTCAGTTGTGTCTTTTGAATCTTCTCGACACGCTAACTTGCTACATTACTCAACGCGTCTCTCTCCTACTATACTGCGCTAGTTAGAAACAGACCTACTGAGTTGCAAAAAGGTAGGTGCTAGGTGCACAGTTAAAAGGATTGAGTAGCATATCACAAAGAGCGCTCTCTTCTCTTCTAAACCTTAAACTATACATATAGACAAGTTATTTTATTACGTAATTGTTATGTCTTAGAACTAAGTTTGTAGGTTTTTATTATTAAAATATTCTCCATAGATTCAACAATATTTTGCATTTTACGAGTTTTTTTTAAATAGGAAGGGAAACAAGCAAGTGGGTCACATGACGATAAGTGATCACCATCGTCTATAGACACCCGCAACTCCAAGGAGATTGCACATGCGTTGCCAACCTAGAGGGCTAAGATGGAATACCTCTTGTGCCAGTAATTGCACCGGCTGTCTTGCTCTCCACGCCGGAACACAACAGTGCAAGCCCTGCTGCTTGGCGGCAGAATTAACGAGCAAGATGGTGGTAGCTATCCGGACAGACCTTGAATAAGGCCCTACCATCCGCAAAAGTATAAACAAACAAAACAAACAACAGTTTCATACAAAGTATCAAACATATTTTTTTTTTTTAATTTTTTTAAAACATAGATCCTACTCGTAGTGCTAAAGCATACCAACAAGATATTAAAAAATCTTGGCTATAGAAAAGGTCTTGTGGTTCGAAAACGATATCGGCGTTTGTATGAAGAGCGTTGGGTTGTTCCACAAGGTTGTCTATTACTGACTACATCATTAAACACGTTGTTCAACAGCCTCCTAGCTTTTTAAAAAGACCCCATAAGGGCGCAACCAAACCGATGCTATTATGTAAATGCGATCCGAATGACATTTACACCAAGGTCGGGTCCCGTATTGGACGAACGACGTGCTTCCCATAGATAACATTCTTGGGGCACCCTCAGGGGTCACGCGGTAATGTGGGCTGGGGTAAAGTTGGAATATGGGGTAATGTGACGGCGATTTGCAGCCGTTTGTGGGGCCACAGATAATTCCTTACGACTTGAATTGGAGGGTTAAATATTTGTTTCAAGTTTTATAACTCTGATAGAAAAATGGTGTTAAGTTCAGAGAGGGCTATTTTCACACCGTGCATGCATAGGCTGTACAGCATCATATTCTTGTAGGGGGTGGGGGGGGGGGGGGTATGCTATCTGTACAATAGACACCACACAGCTTAAACCAATGAAAATATAAACATGGAATAAGGAACACGTGTTTTCTAGAAGCTGTAGAGATGCCCAGATAGAGGATTTTTGGAAATTCTATCTTTAAAAGGGTTAAAAGGAGGGTGCAAGGTCCGTTCGGATCGCTACCACCACTTTGCTCGCTAATCGAGCCGCTAAGCAGTAATGCTTGCACTGTTGTGTTCCGGCGTGGAGAGCAAGACAGCCGGTGTAATTACTAGCACAAGATGTATATTCCATCTTAGCCCTCTAGGTTGGCAACGCATCTGTAATTTTCTTGGTGTTGCAGGTGGCGGTGCATAGGCGGTGGTGATCACATACCATCAAGTGTCCCACATGCTTGTTTGCCTTCCTATTTTATAAAAAAAAAACATACGGAAACAAGAGTAAACGCGAGACAATGCCGTCAACTACTGGTAAAAACAATGTACTAAACTGTCAAACACTGGCACAGTCTCTTTAAATAAGAGGCTTATCATAAGCTCTTTCTTTGTATGAATTCCGTTTACAATTCGATAAAGTCACCTTTTTATTCGACTTAATTAATCACGACGCGTTTCTAAAATCAAAAAACAAGCAATTCGGCAACATTTCCGCGAAAACAAAGACGCGTATAATTATATCCCCCCAAATACAGAGCAACCCGTTTTCCCCCGAACCCCCGCATTTTCCCAAATCCAACTTTTAATTGGTTCGCGTATCAAATTTATTCAATAACACACGACTCAACGGGATTACAGCTTAATTCGATCCCGGACAATCGGCGAGATTAGGATAGGATGCCCGGGATAAAAATACGCAAACAAAGCGAAGTACAAAGGGGACGGGGATAAAGGGGGTCCTTATCTTCTTTGTTCAATTGTCGGCGCTAACTTGGACCGTGTGGGAGAACGACTTGTTTAAGTTTTTGAGGCACGCGCGATTTTTATCCCAATAACGAATGTTTTTCACACAACGCCACAGAATAACTGATGGGAGTTAAAAAAGTCGCGCTTTGAACAAAAATGGCGTTTAAGTATAAGAAACCTCCTAGTCTATCTGTTGAACATAATAACTTATTGTAATTCGCACGCGCGGTACCTCGATTGCAGCGGCCACAGTGCTGAGGTGCGTTGACGTTCTAGTTGCTTCACGAAGTTGGCCGCGCCTGGCTTAGGTATAAAAAACGTATTACTATATGCCTTTCTGTTTATCGTATAATTTTTATTCATTCCCACGCACGGCGACTCAATTGCAGAGGCCACAGTGCAGAGGTGCCCTTAGGAACTGGTTAATGCAAAATCGGTAATTTTTTCTAAGTAATAACCGGTTCTCACTGGCTTTAACCGGGTTTTTTTCTAATAACCGGTTCTCACTGGTTTAACCGGTTATTTTTTTAAGTTACAACCGGTTATCACTGGTTTTAACCGATTATTTTTCTAAGTAATAACCGGTTCTCACTGGTTTTAACCGGTTACTTCTTACAGAAAATAACCGGGTTTTCAGTCGTGGAACTTGGGACCGTCTAAGGCTAGTGGGTTTCCGTGTCTCACTCATTGCTCGTAACGCAGTAGAAAGTTACTACTTTACGCCGGTATTCTGTGAGTGTGGTTCTACCCCGATCGAGTTAGCTTATTTGTAGCAACCAGCATGTGGCTCTACGGCTATATCTTAAAAGTTACAGTATTTCAAAAGCTAGATGTCAAGGTCGTAGATATACATATACAGCCATATACATACAATTATGTAGGATAAATGTCGAGTGGGGGCCACCGGTCGGAGGCTTTCGTAGCCTGTGGTTTTAACTTCACATCAAGTTGAATGCCATGGAGACGAATCAAAAGAGTACTAACATGAGGGATCTGATCTGATTTTTGAATTCCGAGACAGAGCCAAAAGAAAGTCAGGCTGCCTATGAAGGGAGGAAAGTAGATGGGATGTGTTCCAACGTCACTCTGCAGCTCGCCCTTCGGAATCGCAAGTTACTCGGGAATACCACCTCCGAGGGGACGCTTCAGCGTACGCGGCTACGCGGAACTTGCCCTGCGGGTTCACAAGTAATGAAGGGGGGAGGTGGTCTTCAGAGTCACAGAGCTGGTGGTTTGAATGGGACACTGGAACGTGTGACAACCTGCTCGCTGAACGGGTGACACCCACGCGATTGGGAAAGGTCGACTTTCCAGGGATAAAGAGTTGTGACGGTGACGAGAAAAGGCCTTCCAGTAGTAGATGGTCAATGGCTGAGAAGAGGAAGAGAGAGTTGAAAAGAAAAGAACATTGCGAAATGAATTGGTATCAATTTGGGATAATACCATAACTCAAATTAACCGTCTAACTACGAGCATCTAATTGGAACGTGAAACTAAATGCGAAATTTGAAATAATGACTTAATTATGACGTGCATTGAAATCGAATATGCCTTGAAACTATATTAAAATTGGTTTCATTGCCAGACTCATAGCTTTTTTTCTCGTGTCTTAATTCAGGGTACGCTTTGATCGTGATCCCAGATTTGGCAGATCAGGTTATTACATTGGAGCGACTGCCATTTGGCCTCCGTCACTCCTCATACAGGAAAAAATAAGAAAAAAGAATAACGCACACTTTCACTTTTACATTTTTGACACAAGAGAGAGAAAATCAAACAAAATACTTAGAGCTTATTATAGTTACAAAACACTTGTAAATGAAATTTGGAACTAGGAATACGTAAGGATTTTTGGAAATTCCACAGTAAAGGGGGTTAAATTGGGGGTGGAAGTTGGAAAGTAATTAAGAATCTACAAGAAAGACGCTTGCAAAGGCTTGACTGTTAAAAGGTATAACTATTTTGACCGCGGAACCCAATAAAAAGGCTGCGTGGCTTACTCGGAGTGAAGGGGCGGTTCTTTCGGCCGCTGACAGATTTAGAGCTCAAACGCCAACTTTTATTAAGGGTTTGTTTGTGGTAATGAAAGTAGTTCAGGTGGGGGGCGCTGTATAGTTTTATTAGCCTCTGGCCGGCGGAGTTACAGGACTAATCAAAATTAAGGTCGGGGTCTGAACAGCTTTACGAGCCGTTGTAAACAACTGTGCCGGCCATGATGGACATAGATGACATTCTGTATAACATTTCGTAAATATCCCGCATTTTTGAAGTGAAAATATCTTAAGAAGTACTTTGCGCACTTTGTGAACAGTGAACGAAACTGAACCGCCCTGCTTGGATGAAGCTGAATTGGGCATACTCGGCTCATGTAGTCTGTTGACGTTGAATCGAGCATACTCAAATCTATTCTAGTCAATTGGTGACCGACTAGTGCCGAGTATTAGTGATTCGTATCACTAATACTCGGCACTAGTCGGTCGGTGACGCGGAATCGGGCATACTTGGCTCAAGTCAGTCGGTACCGCTGAATCACTTATACTTGGCTCAAGTCGGTCGGTACCGCTGAATCGGGTATACTTGACTCAAGTTGGTGGCTGACTATGAATCGTTTATAGTCAGCTCCAGTCGGTCGATGACGCTGAATGAGATATACTCATCGCCAGTCGGTTGGTGCTGAATCAGGCATTCTCGCTTCTAGTCGGTCGGTGTTGCCGAATCGCATGTTACTCGGCTCAAGTCGGTCGGTGGTGCTGAATGAGGTATACTCGGCGCCTGAATCGAGCTTACTCGGTTTAGTCGGTCGATGACGCTAAATCAGGCATACTCGGCTCTAGTCGGTCGGTGGTGCTGAATCAGAAGTAAATCGGCTCGAGTCGAATGGTGGCGCTGAATCGGGTATACTCGGCTTCAGTCATCATAAGCCACGTTTACTAGTCTAACAGAGAGTGTATTGTTTAAAGAATTGTGTTTTTATTATTGTTATTTAAGTTTTCAACTTATTTTGTAAGCAAACCCTTTTTTATACTGAAATACAAATGACAAAGAGCATAAAAAAAATATTTTGGAAATTCTAAGAAGTGGGAATTTGTATGTAGTCATCCAAAATCTACGCGAACGTAGTCACGTGTATGTTTATATTTATGTACCACGACAGACGTGCGCTTGAGTTTTATGAGAGATTGGCAATGGCCGCCACGAAGGGGATACTTC
Organism: Ditula angustiorana; assembly: GCA_963691745.1. NCBI lineage: Eukaryota > Metazoa > Arthropoda > Insecta > Lepidoptera > Tortricidae > Ditula > Ditula angustiorana. The sequence continues at coordinate 445,193 of OY829474.1, forward strand.
AGATATTTCCAATTTGTTCTCTGGAACCGTTAAACGTCCTCATAATAATTTCTCAGTTCTTCAGTTCAGATGGGAAGCATCTTTTAATTAAAATGCTATGGCTGTCTTTGTACTTAAAGGGGCTCAAATAAATTGTCCAAAAGTGAATGCGAACGACGTTGACGAATGTCACCGTCGCCGTGGAAAGCCTGCCGATGAGGACATTACGAAGAGGCTGTTAATAAATATGACAGGTCATTTGAGAGGTGACCTTTCGTAATAGCTCACTTCCACCCCGGCTGCACCTTAAATTTCGACTTTATTGAAACACCTTAAGTCTTAAGTTGAAATTTAACGCTAGTGGCTTTTGGTCCTTTCGAATAGGTGCTCGTCGTTTTTTATCGCAGCAGAACTCAATATTGGTGATTCCGATGCTTCCAAAGCGTTGTACGGTACGATGTTTTAAATTGGAATTAATTTGTTTTAGAAATAAATTCTGTCAAAGTATCATGTTCAGTTTTAGGAAAAGGGATAATAATTGGTTTATTTTTTTAAAACATCGTCAACATAAAGTTTGGTGCCTACTGAATGAGTGGTAAAAGATAAATAATTAATATGTACGTGTATATTCAGGCGTTTAGAATGTTCTGTGTGACGTATTTATTTTTTATCCAAAAACCTACCCTTTTCCGCTACCACTTGAAACAAGATACATATATAAGTACCACACAGACCCAACTATTACCACCACTACTAAATACAAAAACTACACGACCTACGCGCGTTTCGCCTCTACACGAGGCATCATCTGGATCAAGTAGTAAGACCGTTTGCTTCTTGAACGAATGGCATACCTACAATGGTATAGTTTCGCGAAGTACCAAGATCATTTGTTCTGGTTTTGTTAAAGACAAAAAGAATGCCTGTATGTACCACTGTATTTTTAAAAAGTACAGGAGATCTCTACGTTAGTAAAATATACATAAGTTAGTTAATCTAAGAAACTACTAGGTAAACCCACCTAGAACCAAATGACAAGTGGAGATGCAAAAAGATGAAGATTGATACGGCCTGAATGTTGTCGTCGCCGTCAGCCTCCCCCGGGTGCGTTGCTATCAATAGACGCGGTAAAATATTGTATCTTTGTCTCCGATCGAGTTTCCATTTCGATATTATTGCGGAAGAGAACCAAACAATACAATGTTTATACAACTATATTCGGCATAGATGAAAGTATATAGGTCATCAATCATCATAATATATTGTACTAGCGGATGCGTGTGACTTCGTTCGCGTAAAATTAGTAGCCTATGTCCGTCGAAGCTTTCTATTAGTGAAAGAATTTTTGAAATCGGTTCAGTAGTTTCAGATCGTGTCGTGTGTTATCGTTCCAGTGCGTGATCACCACCGGCTATAGACACCCCCAATACCTGGGAGATGGCAGATCCGTAGCCAATCAAGAGGGCGAAGATGGAATACCTCTTGTGCCAGTAATTGCACCGGCTGTCTTGCTCTCCACGCTGGAACACAACTGTGCAAGCACTGCTGCTTAGCGGCAGGATTAACAAGCAAGATGGATACCTATCGAGGCGGACCGGGCGGCCAGGATTTCAAGACTTCTATATCTCACTTGTCTTTTGGGTTACTGTCCAATCGAAAACGCTCGCACAATCGTCATATATAGTCGATCAGGGAATTGCTTGACCACTTTTCGACTGTATTACCAAGGGATAAGGTTCAAAAGTAGTCAAGCAATTATACAGTCGACTATACCAGGTCCTGTTTAATTGTGAAGAACTCGTAACCCAATTAAACGCTCCACTCTGGGCGGGCTCGTCAAAACTTTCCCACCTGTTAGCTTTCAAGCTGGGGCGCCCCACAGAAGCGGCCTTTGTTGTCCTAATTAACTTGGAGTATCGGGACAGCTTTATAATTTTTAAGCTACCTCTGCCATTAAATGTTGCATGTCAAAGGGTATTTTTAATAAGGCTGGCTGTAAAGGTTTAAATGGAGTTGTTTGTAGGGCTTCGTACCTCAAAAGGAAAAAACGGAACCGTTATGTCCGTCTGTCGCAGCCAATTTGATCAGAAACTACTGGAACGATTGAGTTGTTTGGTACACATAATATATGTAAGTTGCTGACCTTATGACGAACGTGTAAGGTAAATAGAAGAATTTTAAATATGAAGGCCAGTTTTGGGGGGCAAATAAAAAAAAATTGCAAGCTATATCGTGTGACAAATCAAAATAAAAAGCGTAAAGTGTGAATCTAATTTTTTTTATTAATAATTTTTCGATAAATAACTTTGAACTTATTTTAGAAAATAGCGAATATTGACCATCTCCAAAACTACTGGGCCTAAAATTTTGAAAATAATGAAAATTGTTCTTTATCTGTAAATTACAGGAAAAATTACAAGAAGTATGTGGTATTTAAAGTAACATAGGAAACTGATAGTAGGTAAGAAATTATTCCATTGCCAAGTATTGCCGATCATGCAGGGCGAGCTATTGTGTGTATCTGTGTGTATAGACAGCAAAATTAGTCTACATAAGCTGAATGCCTAGGAATATAATAGTTACTCTTAAAGTTGTATACTCCTTGCACACAGGACTTTTTTTATAAAATAGAAAGGCAAACAATCATATGTGGCACCTGATGATAAGTGATCACCACCGCCTATAGACACCCGCAACACCGAGGAGATTGCAGATGCTTTGCTAACCCAGAGGACCAGCGCACCAGGGACCAGGCAGCGACCTCAAGTTCACGAGGAGATGGCGCCAGGTTTTGGTGTCTTTCTTTCGATTGCAAAAATCTATATTCATACTTTTCTGAAAGTCGTCCTTTATAGCCAGAACTAAGTACAATAAACGCTAATTCAAAGTCATTAAAGATTTCAAACCCTGGTCAGTCCATTAGGTGCAACCAAAGTGCATAATAAATCACAGAGGGTCGTTTCAGCGTATTCACTGTGCTCGCTAAGTTTACAGCGGAACGGCATCACAGATAGAACTGCACTTACTGCTTCATGGGTAGTCTGTTGAATCAACTATTCGCAACCTGAGACTAAAAAGGTACCAACTACATCGAAGGTTCAAAAGCGATATCAACTTTATTAGAGCTCTTTTATGACACAATTTACTACTACCTGAAAATGTTAGATGGTATATTTTTGTTCGCAGGTTACGTATTGGCACTTAGTAACTGATTGGTTGTGTTAACAATAGTATCTAATGGTAGGATGTTTTACAATACCTTGATTGATAGTTTCTTAACTCGTAGAATGCAATTTTCTGTAATTAATAGATTCAGGTGTTACTTTGCGGAGGTCCATTTAAACAAACTGGAACAAATTACCTTGCTACTCCGCGAAACCAGTGCCGTGCTCGTGCAAGTTATCTTCGTCTGGGTAGGTTTTTGCATGAACATATATATATCGCACAGACGCAGCTAACTTGCACGAGCACGGCACTGGTTTCGCGGAGAAGCAAGGTAATTTGCTCAATTTGATGCAATTTTCTGATCGATTGTTTTCGACTCTTGCAATTTTCTCACGTACTTATCACGTATTTATTTACCTCGACGTTTCGGCCGCAACGCAAAGGCCATGATCACGAACAGGTTAAAGTCCCGAGAAACGTAATAATTATGTGCAAATCTCTGCTAAAAATATTGGTAGTTAAAACATGGTAAAAGGCACAATTTGAATGAACTTCACTTAAACTTAAATAAAGCTTACACTAGAGAAAAAAAAGGGGGGATAGCTCGAGTGGCAAATGTTCAGGCTCAGCATAAGTAACCACGAAAGAGATTTCTGCATGTAAGAAAATTTTGCTACAAACTTTCGCGATTTTCACACACATATTTTTATCTCGTTAAAGTCCCGATACGTTATAAATAAGAAAATTTTACTTTGATTTTCGTTACTCCACCGCCATGAAATAATCTGGACAAGCTTTAAACACCTATCTTAAAAAAAGCAGATTTCTTTAACGCGTTTAAAGCTCAATTAACCGACGGTTGTTAATTAAAAATGGATCTCAAACACTTAGAGCAGCCATTTCTCCACTCGCCGTAGTCGGTGAAACGATTACCCTGTCTCATTAAACCTTGTTCCAATATTTAAGATTTAAGTGGAAAACGTGTTAAAAAAGAGCACTTTAAAAATAAAGTTTAATTCTCTAAGTGCTTAGAAACGGCAAAAATCGTCTACGTAAACAAGGACCATTTTTGCTTTACTTTTGAAATGAAATGAAATGAAATTTATTGAAATGCCGAACATGTGTAAACATAATTATAATGTTTAGGTATGAGATATTGCAACAACATATCCTACTTTGATTACAGCATGCACTTTCTATTTTAAACAAGCACTTATATATAAACTAAGCCTTATTCGATGTCAAATTCTTCAATATTTACCTTAAAGTAATCTGCTAGAGAGTAATAGTATTTCATGCAACTGTTGCATAATGAGGGGTCTTAAAACACGAGTGTGGTTTTATGAAACGAGCGTCAGCGAGTTTCATAATAGGACCACACGAGTGTTTTAAGGCCTAATTATGTACAGTTGCATACATTACTTTATCTACACACATATCATAAGTACTCTATGATGGGTTCAGAAGCCACAGGGCAATGACCTGCATTGCTACTAGCTACTAGTGCTAGGTACCTATTAAATATCTGTAGACTGTACACATTAAAATAACGTAATTAAAAATGAATTTGAACCAATATAGAAACAAATTAGAAAAATTCTCATAATAATATTGGTTGTTATAATGCTGGTCATTGCCTACGGTTTCTGAACGCATTATAGAGCATTTATGATATATGTGTAGATAAAAGCATTTTTTTAGTTATTGAGTTATCCACTTCTTAAATCTACTCACATTTAATAATATAGTTGTGTGCGGATCCTTTGATCTCTTCAAATGTGTAGATATATTTTTTTTTATACAACATAGGAAGGCAAACAAGCAGGTGGGTCACCTGATGGTAAGTGATTACCACCGCCTATAGACACCTGCAACAACAAAGAGAGTGCAGATGCGTTGCCAACCCAGAGGGCTAAGATGGAATACCTCTTGTGCCAGTAATTACACCGGCTGAATTCTGACTGTACCTAAAATAGGTCTAAAACAGTGCAATACGAATACTCTTTATACGTCACCACGCTAATAGAAGACAATGAACAATAGTACATTACATTCTGTAATGTACTATACAATACAATAGATTCTGTCACCAATGTAGCGGTGTTGAAGATATACGGCGAACTGCTTTTTCAATTTGCATAATTGCCTACAGACGCTAATCCTCTTATTCATAAAAAGTTAACAAATCTTTTTAAGCTAACAAATGTTTTGTTCTTTTCATTTGAGGGCAAACGTCACAATGACAGATAAAGACATAAAACATGTTAACTAACAAACGTTTACGAAGCGTTTATGAATAAGGGGGTAAGTTATTGTAATCGAAATTATTTATTTTTAAATTTTTTAGATTTTTCTTTTTGTATTTTTTTTACATTCAAATTAAATTTAAAATGCTATATAATGAATGACAACACAAAGAAAAATTAGGGTAATGGCAGGGTTCGAACCTGCAACATCAGCATTCCGTGCCTTGCGTATTCCAGTTTCCGCCACATTACCGCTAAATGCGGTAAATGCGGTAATGTGGCGGAAACTGGAATACGCAAGGCACGGAATGCTGATGTTGCAGGTTCGAACCCTGCCATTACCCTAATTTTTATGGCAGTAATGGCAGGGTTCGAACCTGCAACATCAGCATTCCGTGCCTTGCGTATTCCAGTTTCCGCCACATTACCGCATTTACCGCATTTAGCGGTAATGTGGCGGAAACTGGAATACGCAAGGCACGGAATGCTGATGTTGCAGGTTCGAATCCTGCCATTACCCTAATTTTTCTTTGTGTTGTCATTCATTATATAGCATTTTAAATTTAATTTGAATGTAAAAAAAATACAAAAAGAAAAATCGAAAAAAATTAAAAATAATTAATTTCGATTACAATAATTTAATAGATTAATTTCAAGTCATTTAGTTTGCTGTAATTTATATGCCATAATTTTATATTCAGAATCATTATTTTATTTAAAAATTTAGAGTGCCCTAATGATACGAATGGTGTAATATTTATTATATACCTAATACCTAAACTAACTAATATTTTAAAGGACAAGTACATAATTATAAAGCCGTCATAATTATTTCAAAATTCGAATAAAACAACTCTTATCGGTTTACATCGCATATATTGCAACGAAGGTTAGAATGGTTTAAATCTATTCGTAGATTTAAACCATTCTAAATGTTTTATTTCAACGTCTAGGGTTATATTATTTTTGAAAAAACATAAAAAAATCTCAATTGCCCCAAAAAAACCCTTTACAATGGTAATAAATGTGTGAGTTATTGTATTTTATTACTGCGTAATAGAAACAAGTAAGCGGTCGGGTCCTACCATAATTATTAGAGCAGGCACGTTCGGTCATCATTCCTAAGTAATTCTCATTCGTTCATTTCGTTCCGGTATGGATCGGTCGAGAGTCGTCGAGGGCGCGCCATAAACGCATTCAGCGCTGTTGTGTTCATATCGAGTGGGGGAATGACTTCTGCTAGGCGTATCTATAGGTCAGTAGGTCGTGCGATGAGCTTCTTTTTTCATTTGGCACCTGTCATGTGTCAATTTTGACAGTGTCAATATGTCAGCAGACTTATTCTTAGAATCCTTGTGCAAAGATCAGTGACTTGTTATTAATAGACAGGTTATACCCATACAAAAACTACAAGAAGAATGATCCGAATGCAGTTGCGAACACACACTTCGTTTTTACTTTTACGCACACATAGTGAACTGTGTAAAAGGGACAACGTGATTAAAACAATAGAAACAAAGAAGACAGCTAGGATTTAGCTGTTGCGAATATTTTTTTCCAACGGACCAATCACGGCCTTGCAGGGTTTCGAAATTTGGAATTGCCCGCAAAAACACACAGCTTAGGTTAACATCGCTTGTTGCTTTGCGACTGAGGACACTGGTGCTATTTAACTCCAATTTGGAGCTCGCTACCGGAGCGCTTGTAATCTATCTACCTTGTTTAATATCATTGGCAAAGATAGGAATAATTGTGCTATATATGTTTAGTATAATATGGAATTTAGGTAGTTAAAAGAATGTTCATTATTTAAAAAATTGTTTTTGTTGTTTTGTTTGTAAATTGTACCCGTGCGAAGCCTGGGCGGGTCACTAGTGTTTAATAGTACACCGTTTTCAACCCTATTGCAATGTAGTAAAGTATAAAAGTGGATACAAATTTATGACCTTGGCTGTACCGAAGTGTAATTTTAAGACAATCGCGGTCCATTTATCAGAGCAACCATTTAAAGTACATTACCTCCCAAGAGCAGAATACCTTTTAACTCCAACAATAAACCTCAAAAAGTACAAACAGTAAAAACCGAAAACTTTTTACGACTCAAACCCGTAGCGAAAGTGTTTTATTGGCTGTAAGGCCGAAACCACGCAAATGTAATCAGGAGTAATGAAATCGAACTGCGCCGTACTGATTAAAATGTTAATACGGAGTAGGGATGTCACGGAGCTTCGACTCCGAATCCGAAATGTCGGAACTTCCGATTGATTTTTCACCTCTAACTCTGCAACTCTAACGTTTGCTCCGATGAATCTGAAGCTATAACGAAGTTGAAAAGAAACCGCAGCGAGTGGCCTCGCTCAGTACTTTTCTCTCCTTCTGAGCTAGTTAAAACAAGACGCACTGAGTTACGTAGCAAGTTAACGCGTGTCGAAAAGGTTCTTGCTAGGTTCACAGAGCGTGTGTGCTCACACCCTGAACAATGACAGGCCAATGTACCATAATTTTCGACTTGTTGCCCTAGGAATCCCCTCACACCCGCCTCTCTCATGCATCTTTATGTTTGTCGTTTCGTTTCGACACGTTTCGAGCTTAAACGGACCTTGTGATTTGTGATATGAAATTGTTAGAAATGCTCAAGTGTACAACAATCCTGCAGCTTCGACTGTAGCTCTGACGCTCACTAGAGCTCCGATAAATGAAACTTAGAACCTCCAGGTCTGACTCCGGTACACCCATAACTGGAACGACCCTAATACGGAGTAAGGAACCGGGATTTATTGGGATTTAGGAGTTGTAGGTATTGTCGAAGTTACACGGTTACACGAGATGTGGGAGATCAATGCTTACGAATCTCTTATTAAACGGACACGTAAACATTACAAGGACAATACTGTCGACTGAAAGAGTTTGGGGCTGTAAAGTTTAGGGTGAGGCCTATAGTGATGGATATAATCGTCTTTAGCGTAGAAAAGGTTAAAAGCGAAAGGTGTTGAGCTGATCCAAGTGTTGTGTCAACAAGGTCGTAAAAGCTATTCCCCAATTACACACACATTTTTAATCAAATAAAGGGACAAACAAAGGCCGAAACGAGGAAAACCGGCGTCCGGCGATACACCAAATGTCCAACGATTAATAATCCCGTTAGGTGCTATTAATCTTTCCGTTAACTACGTCTTATTCCCTCCATTTTTTTATTTAATTAATCGCGCGGGACAAGGAATGCGACAAAAACTGAGGGAGGAAAGATTTCTCTCTCGTAATTGTCGGCTGGATTGTTATTTGGTAGCTATATATAGTTTGCTATAAAGTTAGTTAAATATTCGATAAATAAGAGATGACTTAGTAGAAATTGTCATAGAAAGCTTTATTTTTCATCACACCGTACGCGTATTGAAGATCACATTTGAGGTTTCACTCGTTTACCGAAATGTCGAATGCCATCTTGAGTATGCCATTGTACTTGAGAACGATCTTTAACTACAGGTCCCAGTATATGTTTATATCGGAGCTAGAATTCATCACTGAAGTGAAAATGAGGTGAGCATGTGAGCCGTTTGCCCTGTGAGAGGTGCGCTCTTAAGTCATCGAGACAAGACCTTAATAGCTACCGGAACATGGGACATCAACTTGCGTGGTGGACAAATGCCACTTGCGCAATTGGAAAATCCATTATTTTCCAATTGCGTAAGTACGCCCACCAACTTGCTAATCACGGCTATTTATAGCGGTGTCACGAGAAAGTCTACATCCAGCAGTCGTTGGTCAACGGCTGACAAAAGATGAAGTAGAAGGAAAAAATTGCAACGTCGTCGACGATGCTGGCCATGTGGAGAAAGTGTTACTTCAAATGTACATTTTAAAAACCTTATTACTAATATTAAATCTGAAACACCGTTATCACAGAAAAGAAAATAGAAAAGTTAAAACTCTAATTAAAATGAAAAATGTCACCCAAGCCGCTGTTTCTGGGTAGGGTGCCCAAAAGACTGGCGGCGTTACCTCTCTGAAATAGCAATGCCAATACGTTGGGCGAGGAAGCCCTTGGGTCACCAGAGGTGTCGACTATTTTTTATTGCTTTGTTATTATTTAAAATACGATGAGAAAAATCAACCACGAAAGATAAAAGCTTGGGAAGAGTGTAGATATTGGTGTTTAGTAAAAGTTGGTTCTATTTATGTAGACGATGTGTTTAATAATTAATGAATTACTTAGTTTTGTTGGATTGATTATTTTCAATAGATTTTTATCACCAATTGCTCTCATTTAAAAACTGAAAAAAGAAGTATCTTTGTTTCTTTCTCCTGTTTTAAAGTTAACAATTTAAAGGAAACTTTTGAAACAGATCAGTCATGCGAAACTACACAGGTACTCTTAAACTCTAGCGAAGTTCAAAATTAAATATTTGAGTTTGAGACTTCTTCTCGTTGAAATTGAGACGGGCTATTTACAAAAAATCCTTTTTAGATAAATTAAGTTTGGCGAGAGCTTTATAGCGATATTAGCAAGTAAATACCTAAGAGGCTAGATCAATTTATGAACCTCAGGAGTTGAATTTCTACTGTGGCTACGAAAAGGGCATGCAACTACTGCGAATAGAAAAAAGGAAGGAAAAACAAGTGGGTCACCTAATAGTAAGGGCTGTGGTGATCCACAGCCCAAAGACACCCGCAACACCAAAGAGACTGCAGATGCGTTGGCAACCCAGAGGACAGAATAGAGTACCTCTTGCGCCAGTTATTTCACCGGCTGTCTTGCTCTCCACTCCAGAACACAACAGCGCATGCACTGCTGCTTAGCGGCAGGATTAGCAAGCAAGGTGGTGGTAGCGATCTAGATGGTCTTGTCACAAGATCGTACCACCCGCAATCTGAACTATAGACCCTTCCTGATCTGTGGACCATTTACTCTACAAGAGAAACTTGCTAAAATAATTCTAATTTTAACCCGTCTACTTACGGAAATATATATTTATTGACCATTGTGTGCCTTATATTTTCTCTCTAAATTGTACCTTTTTATGCTTATTCTATCTAGGTCCGGCGAGGGAGACAAGTAATGCGTGCGAGCATTGATAGCACACTGTATGTTAGAACAACGGTGGGTGCAGACACCTTATCTAAATTACTTATGCAGGCATATATACTACTGAACTAAATGTTGTTTATTTATTTTTTACATTATACCAGCCAATTTGCTAAGCCGAACTGAGAATTGGGGTGTGCTGAATATCAGCGCTGTAGCAGTGAGACTCCAACGGAGCTCGAGCGCACAGCACACGCTGAGCACACTCCCATTGTCACAGCATGTGCCACAGACACTATTTCTGATAGTTGTAGATTATTTATTAGTATTATTGTTAAAAATTAGGAATAATGTAGTTATATAAGTCTGGTTTTTTTCTGTCTGTATAATATGTGTGTGACAATAAATAACTATTCTATTCTATTCTATTCTATTCATATAACAATGCTGTTTTGTGGTCAATAAACAGTCGTTGTATTAAATTCATAATTTTTTAAGCTGGGTACGATCGAAGTACAACAAAAATTAAAGTTAAACCTGCAATAGCTATTTCCGCGGGAAAGCAATCTACCTTTACAGTAAGATCAAACTACACATGTATAGCAAGTGAACGTTAGGTTGCCTTACGCGCCGCCGCAGCAATAAACTGCAATAAGAAGCAAATCCGAGTAAACCTCAGCGACGGCACGCGGCGACCATTTTTACGTTTATGCTGTGCTAAACTTAAGCTAAGCTTCTATTTATGTGGAATCGTTCTATTCTAGACAGTGTGACCATATGTGGCAGGATCCTGCCTTTTTGGCAGGTTTAGCCCTTCATTTTGACTTCTGGCAGGATCGGTTGAAGTTTTCAAAATCTGGCAGTATCTGGCAGGATTGCAATATAAGCTGGCACGTTTGGCAGTATAGCCTAAGACTGGGTTCACAGTAAGCATTTGCGAGCGATAAAAACGCAAAAACGTGGCCATTGCCCAATCAGAGACAGCCATTGCCGCGTTTTTCCGTTTTTATCGCTCATTAACTCTGACTGTAAACCCAGTCTTAAAGGAGCTTAGCCATAAGAGTTTGGCTTTGGCAGGATTTGTCAGTTTTCTAGCCCAAGTAGGGCAGGATCTCTAATTTGAAGTTGGTCACACTGATTCTAGATTCTTTAGGATGAAGTTTGAATAATGTTTCATTAGAATCGATTGTTTCGCGATTTTCACACATGTCATACTTATTTCGTTTTTCGGGACTTAAACGCGATAATAAACTGTTTATTTATTTACCTCCACGTTTCGGCCGCATTGACTGATATTTTCGTGTCTGCTCGTGACCACGGCCGCTACAATGCGGCCGAAACGTCGAGGTTTCAATCCCAATAAACGTAATAAGTGTGTTTCATTAGAAACCGATATAACACGATATTTGATGCGTGTTGTTGTTGGAGCAATTTATGCGTTCGATTTACAATGTTTAATTTAGTTTATTTATTCAGTCAATATAAAATTACATGATAAATTGCATAGAATGTCAAATTACACGTTTTTATATTGAGATCGTCAAAATTACATAAAAAGTATTAAACAACAAAACTAAAACAAAATTAAACTTATGTTACGTAGGTATGTCAACCTAAAAAAAGTAAGAATAAGTAATAAGTATTAAACACTAATATTAAGTTTTGTTTTTTAAAGTTGTATGTCTTGTATGTTTTTTTTAATTAAAGTGTTACGCCCTTATTAATAAACGCTTCGTAAATGTTTGTTTGTTAACATTTTTTATGTCTTTATCTGTCAATGTAACGTTTGCCCTCCAATGAAAGAGACAAAACATTTGTTAGCTTAAGCTGTTAAGTTTTTCTGAATAAGGGGGGGGGGGGGGTTAATGTTTTGTCGGTATAATTTTGTCGTCACAGTGTGTTTTTTTATATATATTTTATCTACACACATATCATAAATGCTTAATAACGCGTTCAAAAACCATAGAAAATGACCAGCATTATTACAACCAATGTTATTATCAGAATTTTCTTGTCTGTGGTAGTAGGTAATCTGTTCTTTATTGGGTAGTATCTCTTAGTAGTCTGTGTTTATTGGTGATCACATTACCGATATCTCGTGACGTTATGAGTTTAAATTTGGAACAGCTGTCAAAATTCAAGTTCTCTCTCAAGTCTCTATTCTAGTATCCATAGCTATTAAAACAGTTATCGATACAAAACGTCAACTCAGTATGATTTTTTAATTTAAACGCACGACATTTGATCTCGAGTGACGTGACAATAGGGACTTCATTCTTTTGTCTATGATTTAAAAAAACGTTCGTCTTGACGGATAGATCGAATTGCCGCCATACTTGTTTGACACTCGTTTGTTGGTTTTTTTGCTGTTACGGTTTTTTGCAGTTATGATATGTGTGTAGATAAAGTAATGTATGCAACTGTATATAATTAGGCCTTAAAACACTCGTGTGATCCTATTATGAAACTCGCTGACGCTCGTTTCATAAAACCACACTCGTGTTTTAAGGCCTCTCATTATATAGCAGTTGCATAATAGTATTGTATATAGCGTTTAAATTAAAAAATCATACTGAATTGACGTTTCGTATCGATAACTGTTTTAATATCTGTGGATACTAGAATAGAGACCAACTTGAATTTTGACAGCTGTTCCAAATTTAAATTCATAACGTCACGAGATATCGGTAATGTAATCACCAATAAACACGGACTACTAAGAGATACTACCCAATAAAGAACAGATTTACCTACTACCACAGACAAGAAAATTCTTATAATAACATTGGTTGTAATAATGCTGGTCATTTTCTATGGTTTTTGAACGCGTTATTGAGAAATTATGATATGTGTGTAGATAAAATACTATTATGGACTGGAGTTCAAATCTTTTTAAATTTTAAAAAGTTTAATTAAAATTGTTAAGATACTTTATTTTGCTAAAATCCTCTTTCACACAGTGTGGTGTTTCATTTGAGGGTTATGCAAATTTGTAAAAAAACAGACCCGTTTCAGAAACAAGTCTTCACTTAGAATCAACGTTCGTATATTCTAATTAGTTTGCAAACACAAAAGAATGTTCGGCAAAATGAAAATGAAATTTAAAGAACGAAAATTACCGAGTACCTACATTTATTTGATGATTTGAGTTTCCGTGCTGAGATAATACCAGTTTTATGGTAAAATTGGAGGCCATTGAAAAGGTAGAATCCTTACTAATATTATAAATACGAAAGTAACTCTGTCTGTCTGTCTGTCGCGCTTTCACGCCAAAACTACTTAACCGATTTAAATGAAATTTGGCACACAGATAGCCTAGAGCCTGAGAAAGGATATGGACTACTTTTTAATGCGAAAAAAGGGTTGTAAGGAGATAAAAGGGGGATGAACCCACGGGGGTAGAGTGCGTGGTGTAGGTGGGGAAATATGCCTAAGTGTGCTTACCCGAACGGGCATACACGTGATATAGCTCATTAAAGTATTTACACGTATGTGTCTTATTTGTAAAATAATTAGCCTTAATAATTAAAAATGCTACTCAAAGACACTATTCCACGCGGACGAAGTTGCGGGTACAGCTAGTTTAAAATAATCCCAAGTCTTTTGCACTAGATAAAAAGAATTTCACCCACTCTTTATACGTTACGTTGGGCATTCTCTGAGCTAGAATTCAGAGACTTGCATAATAAAATATGGAGTGTAATAGAATAGAGGTTTAAGGATTTTACACAGTGGTTATTTCTCTTTGTTACCCTTTGAATACCAGAACAGAGTTTAAACTTAAAAGGGAATTTCTTTTTCTACATTTTTAATGTGTCTAATTGTACCAAAATGAATTCAACTGTTTTGATAACGACCAGAAAGCCTAGAAATCTCGGGGTATATAATCCCGATTGTAGCAAACATTTGTATCATGAATGTTTGTACCCACTCGAGTCAAATGAATAAAATAATCTATATATATAAAAATGAATCCCTATTTCCCTTGGTCACGACATCACGCCTGAACGGCTGGACCGATTTCGCTAATTCTTTTTTGTTCTGTTCGTTATTATCAGGAGAAGGTTCTTATGAAAGAAAAAATCAAAAATCTGCTCATTTATGGCGTCTAAGGCGGAACAAAGTTCGCCGGGTCAGCTAGTAATAAATAAATATCTCAAGATAATTCACATCAATTGACCTAGTCCCAAACTAAGCAAAGCTTGTAATATGGGTACTAGACAACGGATATACACACTTACATAGATAAAAACATACTTGAATGTATATAAAATCCAAGACTCGGGTACAAACATTAATTTTTTTCATACAAACATTTGCCCCACCCGAGAATTGAACCCGGGACCTTTAGCTTATGTATATGTATAAGAATGTATTTATCTGTATAAACATGCATATGAGCCGTCCAGTATCCATATCACAAACATCTTGCTCTCCCAATATTTATTTTTATGAAATACGAAGGCAAACAAGCAAGTGGATCAGCTGATGGTAAGTGATCACCACCGCCTATAGACACCAGCAACACCAAGAAGATTGCAGATGTGTTGCCGACCCAGTGGGCTAAGATGGAATACCTCTTGTACCAGTAATTGCACCGGCTGTCTTGCTCTACACTCCGGAACACAACAGTGCAAGCACTGCTCATATTCATTTCATAATGATTTTCTTCCAGAGATAACGTCAACATTCTAAAAGGTATCACCTGTCAGCAATTGCCTATCAGAACTTTTGACATCGTTAACTAGCTCTTAAAAACTTTTTATCACGATCATCATCATCATCATGCTCACTATGACTGTTACATTTTAAGTCAAGGTATTGACTAGGGATGTCTCGATACGCTGTTCTGCCGAATCGATACGGATACAGACACTGTAGGTATCGATAAGTTTTGGGTAGTTTTTTTTTATACAACATAGGAAGGCAAACAAGCAAGTGGGTCACCTGATGGTAAGTGATCACCACCGCCTATAGACACCTGCAACAACAAAGAGAGTGCAGATGCGTTGCCAACCCAGAGGGCTAAGATGGAATACCTCTTGTGCCAGTAATTACACCGGCTGTCTTGCTCTCCACGCCGGAACACAACAGTGCAAGCACTGCTGCTTAGCGGCAGGATTAGTGAACAAGATGGTGGTAGCGATCCGAACGGACCTTGCACAAGGTCCTACCACCCGCAAACAAGATGAGAAACGGACGACACTTGTATAATATTGAAAATAACTGACAACAAACAATTAGACTAGAGGAATGAATAAATCTAAATCTCCACAAATTAGAATAAAATTAGAAAACGCGGGGATTCCCCGTGCATAGGTATATTGTGCTGTGTTTACATAAATAAACAAAGCTTACGAATGGCATGTTTACATTAAAGACTTATTTCTATACATCGTGTATGCGTAGAAGTCTCCGGTTGCTGGACCACTTTTCGACCGTATTACAAGGGGATAAGGTTGAAAAGTGGGTAAGGAATTACTTGGTCGACTATACATAGAGATACCTAAACAAATCTTGGCCAGTCATCTTAGGGACACTGTAGTTCGTAATTCAAAATGTATCGGCAAGTTAAATAACGATGTTTGGCAAATTGGATATTTGAATGTTTGTTCCTCAATCACGCATTAACGGCTAAACTGATTTAAATGAAATCTGTCACACAGATAGATAATGCCCTGGATTAAACATAGGATACTTTCCATCTCGCAAAATTACGTTAATTTCATAAATATTCCCATACGGGCGAAATCGCGGGTTAAAGCTTAAAAGTTGATATATCGATATCGATATCGGATGCAACCCTAGTTTTAATGTGCACGCAACTCTGAAGATAGACGGCACCCTAATAGGGTAGGAAGGCCCGATTTGGCACGTCACGTTAAGTAGGTAAATTTTCGACATCGACGTTTCGACTGAAACTGTGACGTCATCGCTTGATTTCATCCGTTTTTATAAGGGAGTCTTTATCGTAGATAAAAAACGTCTCTATCCGGTTCGTTCAGTGAGACCGCGGATTGAGAATAATGCGTTTGAAATTGAGATTTTTTATTCTTTTAAGATCAGTATGCAGTGTGCAGGTAATGTAACGATAACTGAATGAAATACACTATTAACTTTTTTTACATGAAATAAATATATTTTAAGAGGCTGGTCGACGTCAAAGGCGGCCGAAGAGCTGGTAGCTATCTCGCACAGCGTCTAAGCTTGGTGGTAGAGTTTTTTGCGGGTGGTAGGACCTTGTGCAAGGTCCGTCCGGATCACTACCACCATTGCTCGCTAATCCTGCCGCTAAGCAGCAGTGCTTGCTCTGTTTTGTTCCGGCGTGGAGAGCAAGACAGCCGGTGCAATTACTGGCACAAGAGGTATTCTATCTTAGCCGTCTGGGTTGGCAACGCATCTGCAATCTCTTTGGTGTTGCGGGTGTCTATGAGCGGTGGTGATCACTTACCATCAGTTGACCCACTTCATGTTTGCCTTCCTATTTTATATAAAAAAAAGCTTAAGCTTAGAGAGGTAATGCCAGTATCTTCGGTACCAAGCCAAAGGGCGAAAGCCAGGGGGATTTTTTTATATCTTTTAGTTAGTATGAATGTTTAATTAAATTTAAAATGCTATATAATGAATAACAAAAAAAAAAGGGGTAATGGCAGGGTTCGAACCTGCAACATCAGCATTCCGTGCCTTGCGTATTCCAGTTTGCTGATGCTGATGCTGATGTTGCAGGTTCGAACCCTGCCATTACCCTAATTTTTCTTTGTGTTGTTATTCATTATATAGCATTTTAAATTTAATTTGAATATAAAAAAAAATACAAAAATAAAAATCGAAAAAATTTAAAAATAAATAATTTCGATTACAATAATTGAATGTTTAATGTTTAGTTTAAATTTAGTTTTTATGTAGTTTGATTGTTTTAAATAAGTAAGTATTTAATTGACTTAGAATTAATTGAAAACAAGTAAAAGGATGCCATGTTACGCGGTTTGAGAGCGGCAAAATTGTAAGAGCAAAAACTACGTTATTAGTGGTTATAACAAACGTAATTGTAGGTATAGTCGACCACGTAATTGCTTAGTTACTTTCTTTCGAACTTTATTCCCTTGTAATACGATCGAAAACTGGTCTAATTAATTTATGGTCGCCTATACTAGTGAAGAAATAAAAAACTATAGTCTCCAGCAGGCACATTTCTAAATAAGCAAAATTTATTTAAAACGTTTCGAAAAGATTTTCTTCGTCAATAGACTTTGGACTCAATTGTTAAGAGAGAAAAGTTTGAACGAGTGCTCAACGTTTAAATTGTTCGAACATCAACTACAAGGAAACCCATTCTTTCTTTGCTTTAGCCAAATATTTAGGATTTACACGGCTCGCACTGGTTTAGCTACACACCCCAATCTACCTATAGCCTAAGTACGTACTTGTACCTACAGTGTTCATCATCATCATCATAATCATTTCAGCCACAAGAAGTCCACTGTTGAACATAGGCCACGTTTCAGTGCCATGAATCATCACTGGTAACACACATTGATAATACACTCTCGATTTCAAACACGACTACAATGTTAGAACTACATAATTTAATATAATACCTATACACTGCATTCCTCATAGAGGCTCGTTAGTCGCTACCTTAAAAATGCATCGTTGAAATATAACTTTGCACGCGATTCGTCCAATTTATCAAGAGCGGTAATTTTTCATTCACCGGTGTCGAAATTAACATAATGCTTAGCTCACTAGACTTTTTAGAGCAGGAAAATGGCTTATAAAATGACTCCAATAGCTCGAGGAGTTTCTTGAAAGGTTGGAGTGAAATGGATTAAGTTGCTGGAAAAATGAGGAAGGAAATGAGAGAAATTCCGCCGGGCAGCGGCCGGAGCTGTGCGTATAATTGTAATCGGCATTCGAGGGCTTGTAGGCAATGCAGATATATAATAATATAGGAAGTATATAAGAGTTATTCAACGAGTTGATATAGTATACTCATATTAACGAGATGATTTAGTATTTTTTTATTGGTACGTGATCATTATCGCCTAAGTCTATGGCTCAGGTGTCTACCCGTACCAAGGAGATTACACTATGCGTTACCAACCCAAAGGGCTAAGATGGAATACCTCTTGTGCCAGTAATTTCACCGGCTGTCTGACTTTCTACGCTGGAACACAACAGCGCAAGCACTACTGCTTGGGTGCTTGGAATGTCAATTGATAGAACTCAAAAAGTTAATGTAATTTTTCGCGTGGCGGTAAAAGTTTCATTGCCCATCTCTAATTCCCTATTGTATATTAACAACGGTTACTAAAACACGCAGGCATAATGAACAAACACTGACGTTGCGTCGTAAACGATCCGACCGCGGTTTCCGACGCCCGTTTGATGTGGCGAGTCTGTTTTGAAGTCTATTTTAATCTGTGGTTTTTCTAAATGTACCTACAACGTGCCGATATTAAACATAAAACTGCGATGGGTTTCGGACATACTGAAATAAACGGATCCCTCACATATTTACAACTAGTAACGCACCCTTACTTTGCACGGGTACAGTCAGCAACGAAAGTCCATGAACACATCCTAATTTCCAAAACACCTGCACACTATAAAGTTCCATATGTTACTGAACAGGCTGTGACAAATGACCTGTTTAGTGACTTTTGCAACGTTATTGTGTTCGGCGACTTTCGTTACTGACGACGGTATGTAATGTTCATAAAAACCTTTCGTAAAAACCTTTTAATGACTATTCAAACCGTATCAAAATCCGTTGAGTGGCTGAGGAGTAAACGGCCGATGATACTATGAGGATGAGGACAGATAGAAACGTATAGTGACTTTGTTTCATACTACAATGTAATGATATAAAATAACACAAACAATGGTTCCCTACTCAAGGCATCAGTTCGATGGACATCTTGAACATATTCTGAACTAAGATTCCGAAATCATTTGTCGTCAAGCAACGAACACAAGTCAGCAAAGTAACGGGCAAAAAGTACTTTTTCTTTATCTTCTTCATATAATTATTATTATTGTTGGTATCACGGGTCCATGGGGGCCACGGAAAGGCGCTCATGGGGCCGAAGCCAATCATATACTTAAAATCAAATCTGTCCGCAAATGCTCTCAGGATGCCGTTGGTGCTGCCTCGCACCCTGCGCAGCAGGGACGTGCTCCTCTTCCGCATCGTAGAGTAGAAGCAGTCCACTCTTGCTTCAGTGAACATCCCCGACGCGCAGCAGAAACGGGGCAGCCCCAACAGCACCCTGAACGCATTATTATATTGGACACGCAGGATATAGTATAGAACAAACAGAAAAGTGACAACCTGTATGGCACAGTGGCACATGTGTCTGCCTACTGTGCAAGAGGTCCCGGGTTCAAATCCTGGTATGGGCAAATATTTGTGTGACGAATACGATATTTGTACCTGAGTCATGGATGTTATTTGTATTTAAGTATGTATTTATCTATATATGTATGTTTATCCGTTGTCTAGTACCCATAGTACAAGCTTTGCTTAGTTTGGGACTAGGTCAATTGGTGTAAATTGTCCCGAGATATTTATTATTTATTTATTTTATTTATTAAGTCGCTATCCTTTCCTGTCTGTCTTCAATTCCCCACATTTTTGACTGCTTACTCTTTCTAAACTTTACAACAGATTTTGATATGGTAGTCGACCAGGAAATTGCTGGACCACTTTTCAACCGTATTACAAAGGGATAACGGTTTAAAAGTGGTCCAGCAATTACTTGGTCGACTATACATTACATCCTAATTACCCAAGTGAAATGAAGGCGGATTGCTTGTTAAAAATAATTAAATTAAAATTCTTGAATTTTATTATCTATAATGATGGTCCATACCCGAGGCGTTGTTAGCATATTTATCTTTAAAGTTTTTGTACTCCAGTCTTCGGATATAAACTATTTTAACTTCATCTCAGATCCTCAGGTTTCCGTAACTTGAACAAAATCATAATAAAACAAAACTGGAACACAGTAGACCGAGATCCAGCTGGATCCTAACCTGATGTTACAGTGGCATCAAGAAAATTTTGAGCAACTTAGGATCATGTCACAATAAACTAACGCAGATTAGACGGAATAATAAGCCAATACTCATTACCATGTTTACAATAAAAGCATTCTAACTATGGTTAACATTTTCATGGGCCAACTGTAAAAGTATCAAGAATAAGGTTTATGAAAGACTCTTTGAGAGTAAGTACCGCAAAATATTCCAAAAACCTGCATTCTAAACTAAATAATTAATTAATTATCTCATTTGATGCTCTTCTTCCTTACCTACAACTTGTATGTGTAAAGAAAAACTTAGTAAAGTTTGCACAGATCTGAAAAGCAATTTAATAACGTAAATATTTTTTTTAATTCGCACTAGATCGGCGTGGGAACTGAAGCCCAAACCCCTCATTATAAAAAAAGCCTGTGCCGAAGTAATGAGAAGTTTATAGGCTACATTTATTATGAAATTTAAAAACAAATGTAGATCAATGAAAACGGCCTTTATTTAGTGTCATCCCATCTGCCCCTTTGTGACACTTACTGTCTAAGTATATTATTTTCAAGTACCAGTTAATTGCTGTTTTAATTCATTGCACTGTACTATATTCGAGTGGCATAGTTAGAGTTTTAGTATTACAACTATCCGAAAGATAATTTACCCTTATGCATTTTACCCTAATACCTCAGGTTACCCCCAAAAACATGGTAGTTCTATTTAGTTGACATTAAAATATACACTCCACTTTTCTACGAAAAAGTTACCTGACAACGTAAGACTTTATACAGGTGCACCCCGGTTTAAGAACGAGATGGTTGGGTCTTGCACAAAAAGTTGAATATCGACCGGCTAAAAAACTATCGCCTGTAATTAAAACCCTCGCCACCCTCCGGACCCCCGCTTCCTTAATTTGAGAAGTTGAGAAGTTTAGAGTGAGTTGCTGAAATGGGGGGTTGACGCTTCAGGTTTTTAAAAGAAGTACAGCTTGGTTTGTTCGTGAAAGTGGATGAGCGATATCAAATCAAATGTTTATTTCAGACAATATGATGTAAGTTTTCATTTCAGAATTTCACGATTTCTCAAAGAACTATTATTTCTCTGTAAATTCCGGTTTCGCATGGGGACAATAAGGATGTTTTAAGCCCATCTATTCAAAATCCTTTCGTAAAAAAAAATTAAACAAATGACGGTAAAACCGGATAGCGATTTTGATTTAAACTCTGTAAAGAAGATAAAGGAGAAGAAGTATCGATTACATAGGATTATTCATTAGATTTAGATTTATACTCATACGGGAAAGGTAAAATTTTCATAATTTTTAAGTATATTTTTCAATGCAATGAATGCCTTATTAAAATAATAGCTCTAGATGAGATATTATTTTAATAAGGCATTAACAGATACAGAGCCAAGACGTTAAAGCTCTCTATATTCAAACACAATAGCAAAGAGAGTATCCTAACAGATCCTGAATAGAAAAGAATTGCACGATATTTTCCTTCCATTCTCAACTCAAACCGCCCGTTACAGTACATTTGCAGCTGCACTTTGGACTCTGCAGAACCCTTTTCCCGTGTATTGCACTGTGCACGTGTTCATATAGCCTTATATATAACGTCCACCTTCTAGCTAACTGTCCTAAATCCTAAAAAAAAAACAGTTTGTTTACAATCCCATATTCTAATGTTTTATTAAATTCCAAAATTTTGAGAATTGGTTAAAAAACTGTGTCATATTAATAAAACGGATCACTCACGTATTTTTAAGTCGAGAAATGCCCGACATGTTTCGGACCAGTCCGTGGTCCTTAATCATGAAACCCCGCGGCGGTGGCGCGACGACTACGACGAATGGGGGCTCATGATTAAGGACTACGGACTCGAACGAAACATGTCGGGCATTTCACGACTTAAAAATATGTGAGCGATCCGTTTTATTAATATGTCCGAGTCTCACGGTAGTTTTATGTATATAACATAAATGACAAGAAGAAATACAGTGATGTACAAAGGTGAACTTATTCCTTTAAGGGATCTCTTCCAGTTAACCTTTGAGTGAGTGAAAGGAGTATCACATTAGGGACAGACAAAGAGCAAGATAGCAACAACAATGAAAAATTACCATACAACATGCTAATAAATACGATACATAAACTAGTAACAAATAATAAAATAAAATACAATAGTTTTATGTTAAAAAACTGTGTTTTTTAGTTTTCTTTTACGATCACTGTTTTTCGAAATGTAAAATGATAACGGGCAAGCGTCGAGAAACGCTCCAACGTGCTGCGTATAGCGTCAGTGACTTCACTAGCGCGATTATGTGAGGAGCCAATACTAAATCGCGTTTATTTTAATATTGTCAGCTTTAACTAATTAGTCTTATATTTACTAAATTTTTAGCATTCAAATAAGCACATTTTGGCACAATTTTTTTTTCTTAGTGATTTTTAACTTTATAGGTATTACTGTAACGTCTAAAATATAACAACAATATCAAATACTATTTATTGAATCACACAAGGAAACAATTTTTTTTTTATACAACTTAGGAAGGCAAACAAGCAAGTGGGTCACCTGATGGTAAATGATCACCACCGCCTATAGACACCTGCAACAACAAAGAGAGTGCAGATGCGTTGCCAACCCAGAGGGCTAAGATGGAATTAATGGAATACCTCTTGTGCCAGTAATTACATCGGCTGTCTTGCTCTCCACGGCGGAACACAGCAATAGTAGTTTTTTTTTGTCCTTTTTGGAGATAAGTAGATATTATATATGGTTATCTACAACTATTTTACACTTTTATGTCATTATGTTTGTAAGTAGAATACCGTATTACGACATAAAAGCTGGAACTGGACGATAAGTCGGCCATTTTGATTTTTCACTCGTATCGTTGTTGGATGGTTTGTCGGCGTCCCGGTGGAGCTGTCATAATGAAACTTATACGTATGTGAAAGCTATTCCCGAGCGACATTAAAATTATTGTTTGCGCGAAATAGTTTTCGTTAGGTTAACATGAGGGTTAACATGATTACAATTAATGAGTCAAATATATGTTACATGTTTGTAACGTCAAAATGGATACATTCATTTAATTTAATATGCATGTAAATTTATGAACAAGCTACATTTTATAGTTTATGGTTTGTTTAATCGAGTGTATGTACTAGGGCATTGCAAAAAAAAATAGTGATTTTTACATCAATTTGCTTACTTTTTTTAATTTATAGTTTTTTATTTAGGTATTCTAGAACATAATTATTAGAAAACAAGTGAAATATGAATAACTTAACCTAATAAAAAATACAAAAACTTAATTATATGTACAAATATCTGCCAAGTCTGTCCCCTGCGGTAAAGTGCCCATAAGGCTGGCTGCATTTCCATGTTGGATCGCAACGCCAATGTGTTGACCTAGAAATGCACCAGCCCTATTGGTCATGTGAGATTTCAATCAATTTTGTTTTTAGCTGTCCAAAAAGTTTATGTGCGTTAGTGGTTGGTTGCAAAAACATATTTTGTTCACCTCGACGTTTTGATCTTCTGCTCTCTTAATAAAAATAGTTCTTTGCGCGATGAAGCACGTTTTATAGTAGGTATAAACTATTGTACACTACTGTGTATGTTTTAGCTGTGAGAGTGTGTGTTTTGCTAGCATTTGAAGGTCACACGGAAATAATCAAAAATGTCTAATCTTTCAAAAATATGTAACCCAACCTTAATAAAGTTTTGTAACCGAAACTTTCGTTTTTTTTTTACAAGTTTACCAGTAATAGCCGATAGTCTTATAAAATGTACTTGCAACTAAGAAAGCTTACAGTGCCCGTGGTCCGACACGCACTTGATTTATACATATTATGTAGGTACACTTACGGTTGGGTTCAGTATAATAACATGTATAAAACTTAGGTATACTGTATAAGTAACGTATAGGACGACATGTTTCGGCAAAAGGTAAACTAGGAACGGCAGAGAACCGGGACCCGGTCAAGTTTCGCACTAAATAACCGGAAAGGTACGAGATACGGTGTGCCGTTAACGCGTTTCGTTAACTGATAATTGAATTTAGTATAATTGCTTTTAGAGTTGAGCCCGAATTTGCATTCGCAATTCGAGTTTTTGATAGAACGAATTAAAAGTACTTGCGGGAAACTTTGTGGAAGAGTTAAAATGTTCTGACGCGTGTTAAATATAGTACCTAGTTGAAAAGTTTTAGTTTCGCAACTTGTAGATTCTGAAAGGTAACTATTAAAACTGTTTATGTCGTGTAATTTGCAATGAATTTAAATCATGACGTTTCATTTATATTACTTATACTTTCTACATGGTTTGTACAGGCAAGTCACACAAAAGTCACAGCTTTTTAAGTACATCTAAAATGTACAACTTGATAAATGAAAATACATAATTAAATATGCAGATATTTATATAATTTTCGTTACATTTTACTTGAACAGCCAAATTAAGTCATGAGAGACAAAAACATTGTATCGTCCTGGCCCCTATTTCTACAAGCTGACAGGTGACATATAACCACGACAATCTGACGCACATGCAATTCGTTTTTATACTGCCGGCCTTAAGTAGTGGACACATAATGTACTATAATTGTCGTTGCCATCTGTCATGTCACTTTAGTGAACTCGGGGCCTAGTTTTACACATAATACTTTATATTAGTACCGGTAGTACCATTAATGCTTTTTCGGGCTAATTATTTTTACTTGAAATTAAATTGGTTATTCGAATCCTACCCAAACAAAATCACAGCCAAAACAAAAGTGAAATAACTGTGAAAACATTAGAAAATACACAAGGTTTAGTAAATATTCAAGAACATTTCCTTCGATTTTTTGTATTTACCATACACGTTCACTCTTCCATTAATATTCGCGTCAACTTTTCACAACTTTTCAACGGAACAAATAATAAATCACTAGTTATGCAAGAACGTAACAACAAGCAAACACGATAGACTTTAACAAATGCACGAAATCTTTTAACGGAATCGTGTAAATATTTTATCCGTAACGAAACACATTTGTAACGAAACGGGAGCAGCCCGCGGTTGGAACGAAATATCACGCTGCATTCTGTTTGTGTGCACGTGAATTCAGACTTTGTTGTTTGGAAATAGAGTTGTTGTTCGCTGGTGGGATGGTCGGTGCATTTGTTATTGAATATGCACGTGCAATTTATTTGACTTTTATGGCTTTTAGGTTCAGTTCGGGCTGTTCTTGATTGTGTTACGGATTCGGCAAATCTAGAAGTAAAAAAACTTAAACGTGAACTACTTACAGTAAAACCGTTAAAAAGAGTAATGGCATATTCTCACCTACTATTCGTACGTACGTATTGCTTGTCTGCTATGTTCTGGCATAGAGACAGGACAGCTGGAGAAATTACTCCCACAAGAGGTATTCCATCTTTTTTTTATGAAATAAGAAGGCAAATAAGCAAGTGGGTAACCTGATGGTAACTGATCGCCACCGCCCGCAACACCAAAGAGATTGCAAAGGCGTTTCCAACCCAGAGGGCTAAGATAGAATACCCCTTGTGCCTGTAATTGCACCGGCTGTCTTGCACCGGCACTGGTTTCGCGCAGTAGCAAGGTAATTTGTTACAGTTTGTTAGAACGAGACGTATTCGTAGTCACGGTATGTGGTGCCATTCAAGGCATTAGACCACTGTCGAATTCCTTTACCATTCCATTGCCTATGAAAAATTACCGTCCTATAGCCGTTTCAGCGTTAATGGGTGCGGATTAACGACGCAGGCGCAGTTCCGCGGGTAATCCTTTAAAGGGCCCTTTACAGGGTCCCCAATTACCGGGTACGTGATGTTTCACGGACAGAGGGAGCGTTAAGAGCATGCTCGCAAATAACTCTGCTTTTTGTTAGTCAACAAACGTTTCGAGTTCGATTTGTTACATGAAATAGGAAGATAATTAACAAAGGATCATCGTGGACCCACATTTATGACCCAAATGAACATTTACGGCACAACAGCAACAGTGCAGTGGTTGCACTGTTGTGTTCCGGCGTGGAGAGCAAGATAGCCGGTGCAATTACTGGCACAAGAGGTATTCCATCTTAGCCCTATGGGTTGGCAACGCATCTGCGATCTTCTTGGTGTTGCGGGTGTCCAAAGGCGGTGGTGATCACTTACCATCAGGTGACCCACTTGCTTGTTTTCCTTCCTATTTCATAAAAAACAAAATACGGACCATGACATTGTATCGTTGTATTTAATACTCATATAAACAAATTTTGAATTTTCGCGGCACACTTGACATTTGTCAAATTTAAAAGTTCGCGCAATTTATGTTTGCATTTTCAGCTTCGTGATTGGTAGAAGGACTCCATTTTCCAGCTTCGCCATTGGTCGAGAGTTTTCGTGCTCCTGATTGGTTGAAGTGCTTATAATGTTACCTGTTTTAGGAATTTATATACCGTTGGTAGTATTCATTCAATAACATGTCGATTTGCAAAAGTAGTAAATAGTTTCTGTTCAATTTCATAGTTTCAGGATTTAGTCGGAAGTCTTTTCTGGACGTTACCTTTTACTGGCTGAATTTTACAAGGATTCCAAAACGTTGTTGAAATTTGATTGAACGCGTATGTGGTAGTTTTCACAGTGACGGAACGAACCGGAGGGATTATTCTGGCAACATTCTTTTTGCAATGAGTTTCTCAATATTGTGCCGCGAAAATTCAAAATTAGTTTATATGAGTATTAAATACAACGTTACAACATATAGACAGAAAGACAGATGCAGCTATTTGCACGTGCACGGCACTAGTTTCGCGGAGTAGCAAGGTTTGTTCCAGTTTGTTGATATTGAACTCCGCAAAGTAACGCCTAAATCTATTAATTATATATGGTATTGAGGGTTCATCGGATAATAGCTTGCATTTGCAGTAGTTTAGCAAAACCATGTGAGTTTTAAAACTGAGTCTAGTGTAACTTTTTGTAATATTAAAAGCAACGAACGCGATAGAGTTAACTTCTCAGTTACTATGGAAGCAAAGACAGCGGCGCGTGTTTGCAACAAAATGTTTCCATACAATTTAAAAGTTAACGCTAACGCGTTCAAGACGATTTTTTTACAAAAAACTCACACTAAGGGGCCATTTACATGAAGCGAGTTGTCGTATGCGAGTTGCATTACATTGCGCAGCTCAAACAATCGATCGACCGCATCATACCTCGGTAGCCCGCAAAGTCATGCAACTCGCATTCGAGAACTCGTATCATGTAAATGGCCCTTAAGGGCGCAGAGCCCACGAAGCTGCATGATACGCGTTAACTCGCTACGTAACCCAGTGCGTCTCTCTTCTATTGGGTTAGTTAGAACGAGACGCACTGGTTTACGTAGCGAGTTAACGCCTGTCGAGAAGCTTCGTGCTAGATGCTCTGTCCTAAAAAAATGGAAAAGCTCTCAATTTAAGTACTGTAGTACCTAACCAATGCTCCTACGGAGTGAGAAAACATCGACGTAAATGAATGTGGGACTATAATCCTAACGGTCCAGCTTCCCTGTAATGATCACAGTGGTCAGATGATCGTCGCTTCAATGTAATAACCACTTCATTTTTATAACCTGGTCATTGTCGAAACGTACCCTGAATTAGGAAATAGTAGAAAGCGCTAGAAGAATGATGATGATGGTGCTCTCAAGAATTTAAGTAAGAAACATACTAAAAGATTATTTACATTTACTACGCGTGCCACGAGAGCTGGCGATTAGTATAGATAATACAATTATAAACTTTGTTTGCAATGAAAGATTTTTTAATTAAAGCCCGTTTTTCTTTCAACTTTATTTAATTAACCAATAAAACCATCAATTTTATACCTTCTAAGTTATTTTTAACTGAAATTATTGTATAGTCAAGGAATTTAATTTCCAACCCACCTAAGGTTCAATATCGTATAGCAAACTGTCACCATAAGAGCTAACTAGAGCAAGACGTTAGTTTGACATATCGACCTTAATGCAATGCGAATGTCTGACGACATTTCAACGAAATGGGTGGGGAATTAAATTCTTTGACTGTACACTATTTCCGTGTGATTTTCAATAAAGATTGTCTTGTCGTATTTTGTCTTCTTTATGTAGTATAAAATAAAGTCGCTATCCGTTCGTCTCTGTCCTAATCCCTTATAGTGTACGTTTGGCCGCCTTCTCCTTCTAAACTACGCAACGAATTTTGATAAGGTTTTTCACTGTCATTTAGAGATTTTATTACGGAAGGTTTTTATGTAGCCATCCCGATGGTACCTTCGCTAGCATCATTACGAAGAACGACGTTTGTCACCTCTGAATATTATATACTTTAACTACAGCTAAAATACTTACATTGTACTTCTTAAGTCTATCTTTAGTATCTTCAAAACAGATTCTGGTGATTCACTTACCTGAAAAGAATAGACAATAATAAATCAGTCAAAGTCAAAGTCAAAATATTTTTATTCAGATTAGGCTTACAGGAAGCACTTATGAATGTCATAAAATTTACCACCGGTTCGGAAAACCCCTGGTGAGAAGATACCGCCAAGAAACTCAACGAGGTGTAATTTTTTTAATAAATCAAAATTACAATGTTATTTTACATCTTAAATAATAAAATATAATATATAGTTAACTAATGTAAGTATAGTATGAACGAAACAATTAATAAGGAAAGGATTGTGTAACATAGTTTTCCACACTTTAAACCTTAACTTATAATCATGTTTTTTTTTCTATGCTGTTGCAATACATTAGAATTAGGTTTTATGTTTTTATTTTTAAAATATTTTCCATAAATTTGACAATATTTACACTTTAGGAGTTTCATGCCAAATTACATAGTTTATTTTATACAACATAGGAAGGAAAACCGGCAAGTGGGTCACCTGATGGTAAGTGATCAGTACCGCCCATAAACACCCGCAACACCAAGGATATAGCAGATGCGTTACCTCTTGTGCCAGTAATTGCACCCGCTGTGTTGCTCTCCACTCCGGAACACAACAGTGCAAGCACTGCTACTTAGCGGCAACGTTAGCTAGCAAGATGGTGGTAGCGAATTGGACGAACCTTGCACAAGATCCTGCCACCCGCAAAAGTATGCATTTTTACAAATCTAACTAACAAAAACAAACTAAAAAACCATGGCTATAGATTAAGGTTTGAAGGGCTGGAAACGGACCGCCGTTTGTATGAAGAGCGCTGGGTACACAATAGTGTTAAATGTATCAATCACTGACCTATAAGTAATGGCCTTCTAGAAGCGTTTAAAATATGGCCGCATCAAAAGTCGAACAAAAGTACAACTCATCGACAATCGCTCGCGCTGTCAGTCTGTCGGATCGACGGCGCTGCTGTCAATACTATTATTTTGTAAAAAAACCTATTTGCAACGAAACTTACTAAATTATTAATTTATGCAGTTGGACGTAAAGTTGTAAATCCAATGACTAAAAATGGTAAACTAAAAATTTGAATTTGTTACATTGGCATCAACTTGTATTCTCATGTCAAGCCGTTTTCTATCATTTAGTATGACACTGTACATCCATGTATTATAATATCATTGGTATCAATAGATTCAGTCGTCTCGTCACTTTGCGGAGTGACATATCAACAAATTGGAACAACTAGTGGTACAGTACCCGGCCAAAAAGATTGCACATCGGTCTTTGGAAAGAAACTCGTCTAATTTCGGCTTCATAGAGCGTTGTCTCACACTATGTGACGTTCGTCAGTCGTTGTACAGTTCCAGTAGGGTACGGACGCATTTAGTTAAAAATATATAATATAGAGTTGTTGAAACCCCTCGACTCTAAATTGTACGACGGCATTTTTAGGTAAAAGAGAAATACCGAAAAAAGGAAGACTATGATGTTGTTACACTGATAGACTAGTAATAAATACGGCTGATAGTGACACTAATATTGACCACATTAAGAGCACAGATAGTAAAATGGAAAGAGTTGAGAATTTTTTACATTTTTGATTTACAATACTTATAAAAAAATAGGTCTAAGTATTTTATTCAATTTCAAAATAATACATAATTTTTATACTATCCTTTTTCTAGTAGTTGCAATAACTCTCTATAGATATTGAAAGTTTACATGTCATCGATTTGACGTAAATTAAGTCCATAAAGTATAGTATTTATTTGGTATGAAACAACACTTAATAAATACGATGACTGATGGACGGTCGGCAGTGTTCGGAAATCTTCGTAAACAGCCAAATGTCTCTTTCCAAAGACCGATGTGCAATCTTTTTGGCCGGGTACCTACTGTACTCCGCGGAACTGGCGTCGCGTACTCACGTGCAAAACGTCACGTTGCACGCCACTGGTTTCGAGGACTTGTTAAAGAAACCATAAATAAGTTTATAACTCAAACGGGACTTTAACCAGGGATTTCACTCCGAACTGTGGGTACGCTCGGCCGCCTTGCCTACAGAGCAGGCTAATCACAGTAGGTTGTCTCGCCCTCGATGTGTCAGTATAAATAAAAACGAATGCAGGGGGCCTAGCACGCTAGCTTTTGTCGATGACATAATGTATTTATCATTTAAATTAATACGAACTTTTTAGGCATGTCAATAATGTTGGAATTCGTTTAATCGCGGTCGTAAAAGAGACGTTTCTGTACGTTGGTATTATTATTTATTCTGTGCTTTAACGCGATAAAACATTGTTAATTTATCTCGAGGTTTTGACCGTGTCGCACCATTTTTACTTAAGGCAGCAAGCAGTATACTTTGCTTAATTTTATTTAAAATGATTGTATTGTAAAGCAATTATTTTTTCTACTTCTAATTTTTCAGCACTTAAATAAATTGTCAATTTTGTTTAACTTAATGAAGTGCACTTATCAAGTCTGCACATTAGTTTAAGCAACTTATTTTAACAACCATTAACCTTACAATTAACTTGGAACGCCTAAAAACTCCTTTCGTTTTAACCTCATTGCCTTTTTTCTCCCTCGGTCACTTTCAGGGGTCAAACACTTTAATTTTGCAGGCACAGCCAGATCCCGTGTTTAAAAGATAAGCGAAAAAATCTTTTGTTGTCAGGTTCCATTGGGTTCAGGTGAGGGGGGGGGGGGGGGGTACCGAATGGACACGTTAGAGGGGTGATAGGCGACCCATTTATAAGTCCCACTTTTGCGTGGTAAGGACAGGTCAGTAGATGTGCGAGAGACATAATAATGAGTAACACGCTGTCAGTTGGTTTAATAAACAGTGTTGTGAGTGTTTCTGTGACCGATTTTTCAGGCTGTATGATTACTCATCATCATCATCATCTCAGCCACAAGAAGTCCACTGTTGGACATAGGCCTCCTCCATGGATTTCCAAAGTGGCCGGTTGGAAGCAGAATGCAACCAGCGCCTTCCTGCCACCTGTACGAGGTCATCGGACCATCTTGTGGCTGGTCGTCCTACGCTGCGCTTGCCAATACGCGGCCGCCATTCGAGAACTTTCCGACCCCATCGGCCATCAGTTCTCCGTGCTATGTGCCCTGCCCACTGCCACTTCAACTTGCTAATCCGCTGGGCTATGTCGGTTACTTTCGTTCGTCTGCGGATCTCCTCATTTCTGATTCGATCACGCAGAGAAACTCCAAGCATAGCCCTCTCCATAGCTCGTTGCGTGACTTTGAGCTTTCTTATAAGGCCCATAGTAAGCGGCCACGTTTCAGTGCCATAAGTCATCACTGGTAACACACATTGATCATACACTCTCGATTTCAGACACTGAGGTATATTGGACAAGAAGACATTTCGCAGTTTCCCGAACGCTGCCCAGCCGAGTTGGATTCGACGATTGACCTCTTTCTCAAAGTTGGACCTGCCTAGTTGGACTGTTTGTCCTAGGTAGACGTATTCGTCAACAACTTTGAGAGTTGAGTTTCCTACTGCTATTGGGGTGGGCACTACATGGACATTCGACATGACTTTCGTTTTGTCCATGTTCATCTTAAGGCCCACCCGTTGGGAAACCCGATTGAGGTCTTCGAGCATCGTGCTAAGGTCTTCCATCGATTCTGCCATGACTACTATATCGTCGGCAAATCGAAGGTGAGTGATGTACTCGCCGTTGATATTGATGCCGAATTACTGCAGTTGGGCAATGAAAGCAGGTTTCGTTGCGGTGATTTTAGCCTCAGTAATAAACAGGTTAACGGTTGTCGAGACATTTAACTATTAAAATGACATAGGCCTTTCCAAGAAAGCCTCCACCAAACCCGATTCTCTGCTTCAAATTATATCAGGGTTAAGTAATTACAAATGTTATATGGTTAGAATAAACTAACAATTTTTAAAAGTATTTTTTGTAAGTTTGTAAAAAATGGGTTTTTAACGACTAAAATGATCACAGTAGTTCTACTTTTAAGGTTTTTTATGATTATTCACGGGCAAGAGTAGTGTTACTGAACCACTTTACATAATTGGAGCTTTTTAAGAAGTCGTGTTGCGGAAAACCATCCGTGAGAATCAGCACAAGGGTTTTCTCAACAACTGAAAAGTAGCCAGTGGCCTTGCCATCCGCTCAGCTCATAAATCCGCTGTCCGCTCCTCTCACTTCTCACTGCATCCTCACTCTTTAATTATAGGTGGTCGCGTCCCTGGGTCCTTTTACGTGCCCCGGGAGCGAATATTCCGCGATTATATAGACTTGTTGAGTCCTGAGCAGTATCTTCATCCCTCATTTGCATTTCGGGGCTGTTTATTTGGATGGTTTATTGGAGGTAGAGATTTATCTGTCTTAATTAAGGACTGTTTAAGAATTTGTCATTGGAAGCTTTAGAAAAAACAGAAGAAAAACACAATTAGATGGAAGTCTGCGGGTGGTAGGACCTTGTACAAGATCCGTCAGGATCGCTACCTCCAACTTGGTCGCTAATTCTGCCGCTAAGCAGCAGTGCTTGCACTGTTGTATTCCGGCGTGCAGAGCAAGACAGCCGATGTAATTACTGGCACAAGAGGTATTCCATTTAGCCCTCTGGGTTGGCAACGCAACTGCAATCTCTTTGGTGTTGCGCATGTTTATAGGCGGTGGTGATTACTTACCATCAGGTGACCCACTTGCTTGTTTGCCTTCCTATTTCATAAAAAAAAGTCTTGATGTGCTAGTTAATGTTATTTGTGGACACGTAGCAAGACTTAAAGCTATACTTTCTCGTCAGCGAAATAATTGCCATTTTTTAAGTGCAGAAGGAGCCTGCAGTAGCTTAAAAAGATGACATAGAGAAACATGGAGTAACTCGAAATAGGTATGTATATAGGGTTGCCATCTCCAAAATTAATTTAAAAATAGAACCCGGACATGTCGGTTGATCGCGGCCTGCGGGCACAGAGCGTATAAATTTTTTGAACCAGGACTACAAATGAAACCCCGCCCGGACGCTACCCGGACGCCGTCTAAACTAGGACAAATCTGGAAAAACCCGGACGAATGGCAACCCTATATGCATATAAAACCGATCATCCATCGCTCTCTTCAGTTGAATAGTCTGGCCTCTGTATAAGGGCCTCAGTTGCCAATATGTAGCTAGAAAACAACGTATTGTAGCGTCGACGCAGCGGCAATTAAGCCAAGTGTCCCAGTTCAGCCACTCACAGCCCGAACTGAACCGTAAATGGGTGAATCAAACTCCAACGGTCTATTGTAGTCTTTCACGGTTCCGAACAATTTCTTTTCAGGGTTCCGTACCTCAAAAGGAAAAAACGGAACCCTTTTAGGATCCCTTTTTTGTCCGTCTGTCTGTCTGTCTGTCAAGATCATTTTTCTCAAGAACGCGTGGAGATATTGAGTTGAAACTAATATCAAATACTCTAGTCTGCAGTCTCTTAGAGCCGTGAAAAAATCAAACTTCTAAGTCAACGGAATCAAAAGACACGATCGTTTATGCAGCATGTTTCATACATTCGCAAGGCACTCAAAACCTATGGGGTACTTCCCGTTGACCTAGAATTATGAAATTTGGCAAGAAATAAGGTCTCACAGCACAGATGAAATAATAAATCCGAAACCCGTAAATTTGTAATTAATAAACACAAAAAAAAGTTTCGGTCATACAAAGCAAAAATGCGAAACTAGATGTTGTTGATAACGGAACCCTCGGTGTGCAAGTCCGACTCGCACTTGGCCGGTTTTTACTGTTATATAAACTACATCCAAGAATACATTTCCTGTATTAAACTCGAAAATGCGGTCTAAGATCGAAGGTAAGGGTCCACAGATGGAATAATGGTATGATTTGATGAATGTTATGGTCAGATCAGGAACAATATCATTTTTGAGGCGTTTTGCTGGTGGTAGGACCGTCTGGATCGCTACCACCATCTTGCTCGCTAATCCTGCCGCTACGCAGCAGTGCTTGTACTGTCGTGTTCCGGCGTGAAGAGCAAGACAGCCGGTGTAATTACTGGCACAAGAGGTATTACATCTTAGCCCTCTGGGTTGGCAATGCATCTGCAATCTCTTCGATGTTGCGGGTGTCTATAGGCGGTGGTGTACACTTACCATCAGGTGACCCACTTACTTGTTTGCCTTCCTATTTCATAACAAAAAAGACACCTGATAAATCTTTTAGACAAGACAGATCAAGGCCCGACCACATCAGGCATTAGATAATGACATTGCAACTCCCAACTTTTGATCTAAGATCTCATTTCTTAGTATAACTTTTTGTAATTAGAAAGCAATTTTATACATAGACCTTCTGATAGCCTCATACCCTAATTTTACACCCTAAGATGAGTAATATTTTATCCAAATTTAAATCCAACCAACCTTAAATTTAACCAGTACATTAAAAAAGAATCGTTGATATCGGTCCACAATTGCCATGTGACATTTATTTAAAAAAATTGCTGATGAACGTAGAACCTCCTTTTTTCGAAGTCGGTTAAAAACTACCATGAAACTTAGACATATTAATTTAAAAACAACGTATTACTTGCATATCTTCTTTATCTTTGTCGTCTTTTTATATTTTTTACGAAACAATTTATGCACAGTACATTCTAATTGAGTTCTAGCTAGTAAATTAATTCTACCCGAGCAAAGCCGGGACGAGGCGCTAGTAAAAAACAAACATTTGTTTAAGTGAAGTGTGAACCCACCGCTCTCCATACAAACGGCGATAACATTAAACTGGAACAAACTACCTTGCTACTCCGCGAAACCAGTGCCGGGCTCGTGTGTTTTTCGCGGAGTAGCAAGGTAATTTGTTCCAGTTTGTTGATATGGACCTCCGCAAAGTAACGCCTGAATCTATTAATTATTTGGCGATAACATTTTCCACCCTCGAAACCTTAACCTATAGCCATGGTTTTTTTTATATGTTGTCACTATGCCCTAGAACTAGGTTTGTATGTTTTGATTTTTTTAATATTCTTAATAGTTTCAAAAATATTGACGCTTTTTGTTTTGTATGAAACTCCTAAAGTGCAAATGTTGTCAAATCTTTGAAGAATATTTAAAAAAGGGTATCATGACAACATACCAAAAAATCATTTCCATAGATTAAGGCTTAGAGGGTGGAAAACGTTATCGCCGTTTGTATGGGGAGCGATATTGGGGCTGGGTTTCACACTCCTCTTAATATTGTATGTTCCTTCACACTTATCAATAAGTTACCTAGCAGTTTCATAACAGTATATTCCAGAACTCAACTAAGTAACTTCTAACAAAGCTGTCAAAGAATTAGGGGTCCAATATAATAGATAACTGTGTCAAGAGACAATAAGAAATATTTTGATACTCATATAATGTGATAAGGGGAAAACTTTGTGTGGACATAAAATACTTTGATGGGTTGTTTTGTAGGTGTGGTCATATTTAGGGTTCCTTAGCCTAAGTAGATACCCTTGTAGTTACGTTATATCCATCTGTCTGTCTGTATGTCACACTCTTTTTCTTGAAACTAGGAAACTTACAGAACTTGAATTTTATCTATCCTACGCAGCCGCAGTGCAGCATTTACGCACAAATATGAACAAAATTGTTTTTTTTATCTCCTTTCCGTGTAAAACTGTGGGATAGTAACTGATATTTTGCACACATATAGATATTTATCTCAGGTACAAATACCACGAATAAAAATGATTCTTATTACATATTAATAAAACGGATCACTCACGTATTTTTACGTCGAGAAATGCCCGACATGTTTTGGACCAGTCCGTGGTCCTTAATCATGAGCCTCCGCGACGGTGGCAGTCGTCGTCGCGCCACCGCCGCGGGGGCTCATGATTAAGGACCACGGACTGGTCCGAAACATGTCGGGCATTTCTCGACGTAAAAATACGTGAGTGATCCGTTTTATTAATATGTCTAAGTCTCACAGTAGTTTTATGTAAAGATTCTTATTACCTTTTTTACGCCATCTCTCTGTAAACCTACTTTTGACAAATAAATGATTGATTGATTGATTGATTGATACAGTTTCTTTTTTCGGGTACGTCCTGTGCAAAGCAGGGGGTATTTTCTTCCTCTACCACAGACTTGACACCTCCGTCAGTTTGTGAACATGAGACCTGAAAATGGGTCTCGAAATATCGGTATTTAGATTCATTGCAAATTGCGGTATTCAATTGTTTAAACTATTTTGCTTCAAAAACTGCATGATTATTTTTCCATTCATTTGAAATCAACGCAATGATATACTTAATAGATTCAGGCGTTACTTTGCAATGATATACTCAACGTCAAGTCAAATTCATAATATTTTAATTACTAGTAGATTTATAAAAAGCTCTAATAAATGTTAAAAACTTACCACCGGGTCGGAAAAACCTCTAATGAGACCGTTAAGAAACTCAACGACGTATCATTTAGCAAAACATACTTAAAGAAGATTTCAAAGTTAGAATTCCTCAGTTTTTATCAGTTTTTAAAAATAATTGTTGATTTCTTCAAATGAAGAGAACCAATTCCAATAATTGCGCCGCTATTAAAAACGTATCTCAATACTTCCAAAAACATTTTTTATTATCTCAATTGCCATTGAACTTCTGCCGTCAACAGTAACAAGACCTTTGAAACAAAACTTCATTTTTAGGGTTCCATAACTCAAAAGGAAAAACGGATCCCTTATAGGATCACTTCGTTGTCCGTCTGTCTGTCTGTCAAGACCCTTTTTCTTAGGAACGCGTGGAGGTATCGAGTTGTAATTAATAAAAAATACTCAAATCTATTCCCTTGGAGCCGCGAAAAAATCAAACTTCTAAGTCAACGCAATCAGAAGATACGGCCGTTTATGCTGCATGTCTCATACTTATGTACATTCGCAAGGCACGTGAAACCCTATGGGGTACTTCCCGTTGACCTAGAACTATGAAATTTGGCAAGAAGCAAGGTCTCACAGCACAATTAAATGAATCCGAAAACCATAAATTTGTAGTCAATAAAAACAAAAAAATTTAGTCATACAAAGCAAAAATGCGATACTAGATGTTGTTGATGACGGAACCCTCGGTGCGCGAGTCCGATTCGCACTTGACCGGTTTTTCCTCCAGCGCGTATATATTTAAAAACGCCGTTCCAATCTTCCACGGCCTTAGAAAAATAAACGTCTACATCAAGTTTGTTAATTACACTAAACGACGAAAGCTTTTAAAATTATCGAAAAGCGAAATTTCAAGGCGTGGAATCACGGAAAAATAACAAAGACCTTTTTTTAAAAAAAGAGGAAGCGATTTATAGGTATCACGGTATACAATAGACAAAGGAAACACATTATCTCGGTGTTTGGCCTGAAATGGGGGGAGGTGGGGAAGCCATTGCGAGAGGTTGAAGGTTTCGTTAAAAACAGACAATGAGAGTTACAGCGTGGAACACAATTAGAGCCGAGGAAGTGTTCAGAGCTTGGTTCAAAGATTCGGAAAATCGTAGCGGGTTGCTAGTTGTCGAGGAAAGTAGAGATACCAAAGCAAGGGCCCTTAAAGATCTAAATCTATAAACGAATATATATACCAGAGAATCAGTATTGCGATGCCACGAGGGAATGCCAGCCTTTTGGACACCGTGCCCATGTAAGTATTCAGGTTGAATTTAGTTTTTAAACCCCTATAGTTATATCCCTACAAAGATTGAATGAAGTCGCTGTCAGTTCCTGTCTGTCTTAAACCCTTCTGAACCACGCAACGGATTTTGATACGGTTTCCATTGTAATTTAGAGATGTTCTTTTACGGTAAATTTTCTGACATTCATAAGTGCTACCTGTAAGCCTTATCTGAATAAAAATATTTTGACTTTGACTTTTAGCCATGTTCCCATGTCAATTGGGATCGACTCTTCTTATCCTTATGGGGATCAAATTCTGCAATAAATGATTTAATTTCATTTCATTCACACTTTCAATTTTATTCTCATTCTCATTTACACTATCATTTCATTTTCATTTTCTTTATACAGATACTCGTAAGATATTCCACGGCCGCCATGTTTATCCGGCTATATAAATTAGCCGGGAAAAACCCCTTCACAACTTTTGCTAATAATATATGTCAGTGATGTAGGGCATAATTTGCGCTAGGGCGCTACTCGACTGCGCAGAGTTGATTTATGCGAGCTTGCTAACACTCGCGCCTCATGAATACGAGGGGAGGGAGTTAATTTCGGATTAGGTTATTGGAAAAAACTTGTAGGTTAAGATTTTTCATTGACCGTGTAGACAACACGAAACTGACACTAATGAGAACAACAACAACAACAAAAACAAATATTCTTTATTGTACATCACATGAAAAAGACAAAGATAACAAAGAAACTATTTAGTAAGGTAGACAATAGGCGGTTTACCTAAATTAAATAATCTTAAATTCTCCAAGATGAACCACAAACTTACTGCGTACCTAAATACTCGATTGAGGTGTACTTACCTATTTTTAATCTGTCAGAAGCAGTGTTACTATATATAGTAAGTAATGCAATAGTTCCAATTAAGGTTACTAGGGCTGGTCGGTCATTTAAAACAGATTATAACGTCATTGGGTCAAAATTTAAAAACATTGTGCCGTCACCAAAATAATTAATATCAATTGCGTAATGGTTTACGTAATTTAGAAAAACTTATTGGTACAAAGGCGACCACTGGGGACCGAACTCCGATCCTCACGCTCACGAGTGCAGTTCCTAGCCACTACGCAATCAACGCTCACACAATAATACTACTATCTATACATCTATCTCGCACATTATGACCAAATATATCGCTTTATCCATTCTAAAAGTTACAAATCTGGCCTTAAAATAAATTATTTAGCATTTATTACCCACGCACGCTCTCTAGTTTCAATTTATATTAAACCAAACTCTTCAGAATAATTCTATTTAAATTCTAACTTATGTACTCATTTTAATTAGAAACGCGAATCCTGTTTAACCTCAGCGTTATGACTCCTGGAATTCTGACTGAAATGATAAACTAGAAGTGGCGTCTCGTTAATTTTGTGGGAATTCAGTATAATAAAGTGAGGCTTATCTTTTTGTGCTATTATTTTCATAATGAGATAAAGTGGAATCTCTAGGAAGTTTTGTTCTTTATACTGTAGCGATCATGCTTGCGGCGGCTTACTTGGTTAGCTAAGATATATAAGTTTTTCTTATTTTTTTTATAGAAAACGGAGGCAAATGGGCAAGCATCCGATAGAAAGTGAGCACCGGCTCCCATAGGGTATTTTGCAACATTCTTAACATTTGGGTACTCATATTCTGTCTACTCCGTAACACTGAAAGATAAATGTTCTGAAAGCCATTTTATTTATTTTTTTAAACATTATTATTTGGAGTTTTGTTCAACTTTTCGTTATTTCTTAGAAGATGAAGGTTTAAATAGTTTATTCATAATTTTCGACTTTTTGACTTTGTATATTCGGAACGAGATTTTACGAAATCGCACGCATTTCTGATATACTCGTACATACATTAATTCAAGTTAGAGTAATAATATTAGTCATGAGACATGGAATGGAGCTAATAACAAATTTTAAACATTCTTTTTCATAGACAACAAAAAAGACAACCCTACTATTTTATAATGTGGTAACAATAAACTACGAAGAAAAGTCACGAACAAGAGCTAAAAATGGACATTCATACGGCAAAAATGTCTTCAATATTTCGGAGAATGCAGCAGTAAAATGGAGCGGCCATTTTTGAAACTGTGACCTCACGAGTACTAACGTAACACGACCTTTGTTTCATTTGTAACGGTCATTGGGAACGTGTGTAGCGATCCGGGTAACGCCTTATTCGACGTATTTTTATTTCTTTGAAAAAGTCTTGCGAAACTGGGATGAGATGAGGCTGAGAGGACACTCTGAATCTGGTATGCACTTTAAAGGGCCATTTACACGGTACTAGTTCTTGCATACTAGTTGAAGTACATTGCGGGCCACCGCGGTATGATGTTATCCATCGATTGATAGGGGCGTGCAATGTAATGCAACTCGCATACAATTAACCTTTATGTAAATAACGCCTAAGTATTATCAAGCCTAGATACCTCCTGGCCATCCACATAGTAACACTGTGGAGTGGTTTAACCGAGATAGTGATTAGTGCACCCTCAGTGAATTCTTCAAAAATAAACCTGACAAATGATTAAAACAGCGATATAAGTGCACAATGATAATGCACGCAACAGTTTTAAGCTGCCTGTGCATTACAAATAATAACAATAATAGTTTTTTGGCTTCTTCATTGTTCTATAGTATTATAAAATGCCAATAACTATTCTTTTAACTTAAATAATTCACTGCCAATTTAAACAGTATCTAACTATAATACCTCTAAAATCGCATCCAATTTTCTGCAGTAGTATTTGCGTGATGCGCGTACAAACTTTCAGACAACAGACTGACAAACGGACAGATGGATAGATTGGCAAAAATTCTTAATACAATTATTTTGGCTTCTATAAAGATCCATCACATATTTTTATATACTCGATCAAGAAATTGCCTTACCGTTTTTCGACCGTATTTAGTAAGTGATAAGTTTTCTTCTTTTTTTATGAAATAGGAAGGCAAACGGGCAAGTGGGTCACCTGGTGGTAAGTGATCACCGCCGAATAGACACCCGCAACACCAAGAAGATTGCAGATGCGTTGCCAACCCAGAGGGCTAATGGAATACCTCTTGTGCCAGTAATATCACCGGCTGTCTTGTTCTCCACGCCAGGACACAACAGTGCAAGCACTGTTGCTTAGCGGCAGGATTATCGAGCAAGATGGTGGTTATCCGGACGGACCTTGCACAAGGCTCTACCACCCGCAAGCTGCTACTCGGTCGACTGTACAGATATCGTTGTAATAATTATTTTATACTAGCTGTCCTCGCGACTTCGTCCGCGTGGAATAGTGGGTAGCATTTTTAATTAATAAGGCTAATTATTTTACAAAAAGACACATACGTATAACTTTGAATGTCATATTTATTTATATCTAATTAACAGCTTAAAAAATAAGTTTCAAGCTTCTAGCTCTAAAAATGACGATACTTCCATACAACTTTTCATCCCCCCTTTCAATTCTTTACAACTCTTTTTTCGCATTAAAAGTTAGCCTATGTCCTTTCTCAGGCTTTAGGCTATTTGTGTACCTAATTTCATTTCAATCGGTTCAGTAGTTTTGGCGTGAAAGCGCGACAGACAGACAGAGTTACTTCCGCATTTATAATATTAGTATTTTATGTGTGGGTGTAGGTCAAACTACGCGCAGCCTTACTCCAGTCGCCGCAGATTCCGCTCGCGTCCGTTCATAACGAGCCGAGTAAAGGCTGGACCTCACGGTCCAATCTGCGACAATTTGCGTCGCAACTATTGTTTCAAGCCGACGTGAGGTTATGCTGGAGAAAAATGGAATAATAGCGCATGGACCGTTCGGTTACGGACAAGAAAGTTCGTCAAACAGCCTACATGACTCAAAAACTTGTCTATGCCAATGTTAGTTGGATAGCATGTGCCAAGTCTTAGCAAATTGTTAAACTTTTCTTTGAAAAATCATTTGTAACTTCTTAGAATATTCTTCCGAGCTGTTACCAGCGGCTTCGCTCGTATATGACCAGTTCTATACCATGGGAACTACTAGTTTGGACGGGATAAAAAGGAGTTTATATCCTTCTCCAGCCCATCAGCTATCCTTATTTATCAATGTACGTAACGACGTGAAGTACACTCAAAGAAACAAAGTCACTTTCGCACTTATAATATTTGTATGTATTTATTTTATCGAAACGGAACCTGTATTGCGTGTTGGTACGAAATAACCTGTGGTAGAGTCCAATATGTACTGAGTCAGTTTGCTGTTATCTTTCTTGATATAAAATCTATGGATAGCTTTAAAGCTGAAGCA
This sequence comes from Ditula angustiorana, assembly GCA_963691745.1. NCBI lineage: Eukaryota > Metazoa > Arthropoda > Insecta > Lepidoptera > Tortricidae > Ditula > Ditula angustiorana. The sequence goes on from OY829474.1 coordinate 488,017, forward strand.
AACAGCCTATCAAATACCGATTTTATTACCCCACCTTCTATTGTTCATCCATTGCAATTAAACCCTGCAGACACAAACGATTATGTTTCAGTGGACGGTCATTAATCACCCGAAGCAGCTACTAAGTACTTAACGATGCCCACTCCTAACAATGAATGATTTGACAATGGCGCTTCGGCAATCTATGTTGACGATGTTGTATGAAGTGATTGTTGTTAGCATAGACGTTAGCAATGGGTAAAAAGTGAAGTGTGATAGACAGATAGAGATAGGTATTGTTTATTTGCTATCACGACGACAAGATAACCTAGTTCTCTTACATACAAATAGGTACAGAAATAAAGAGACATTATCAAATCTAGTTGCTTTACCATCTTGCTCGTTAACCCTGCCGCTAAGCAGCAGGCTTACACTGTTGTGTTCCGGCGTGGAGAGCAAGACAGCCGGTGTAATTACTGGCACAAGAGGTATTCCATCTCAGCCCTATGGGTTGGCAACGCATCTGCACTCTCTTTGTTGTTGCAGGTTTTAGGCGGTGATGATTACTTACCATTAGTGGCCCGTTTCACTAAGCTACAAGTTTAAATTTACAAGTCTAAACCGGCAACATTGGTCAATAATGACCAATGGCAATGGGCATAATGACCAATGTTGCCGGTTTAGACTTGTAAAATTGTAAGTTGTAGCTTCGTTAAACGGGCCACTGGTGATTCACTTGCTTGAAACCTTCCTATTTCATTAAAAAAACTTTGCAGCGAGCAAGCGATTTTCCTCACCATCTTCGTCTTTATTTATACCTCTTCCTATCAAAGAATCACAAAAGATTGGAGTGGCCAGTACATTGTTTACATCCAAACTTTCCCCAGCCCGTGGCCGAATAAACCCTAGAACTGAGATGTTTTCCGTAAGTGAGTTATAGACGGGGCTCGATTGGCCACCCGTATCACGGCAGACGGCAGATTTATGTTCCTAAAGGGAGGCGCAGACATTCTGCCCTTGAGTATTGCCGTTCTCAGTACGGCTGAATTTAGTGATTTCACATCAAAGTGGTGAAAGCGTTTGATACTGAAAAGTTAAAACTCGTATAGCTAATGGTGGCGGTATGAATACTCATAGAATACAATCTCGAAGTATTTGCTAAGGCGTTTCGTACAGTGAGGGATCCGCAAGTCCACGGGCGGTGGTGATCACTTCCTATCAGATAAAATTTATGCTCGTTTACCCCTTTATTTTTAAAAATACATTGAAAATTAAAGTTGCATGGGCTCTTTAAAAGAGACAAAAGTTTTTGTGTGATTGGCAACGCACGGATGATTCCTTCGGAGTTGCAAGCGTCAATAGACGGCATTAATTGCTTACCATCATCCGCATGCCTGTTTTCTACCGGAACAGATCGGTATAAGCCTGAATATCGGAAATTCTTTTGCGATGGATTGGAGTTTCTGAGTATTTAATCTAACATGCAGAATATTAGATAAAAGATACAAACAAAATATTTAAGATTGATTTCCATGCCCCTGACTCACCATTTACAGCCTTCAAGCACCTAATCTTCATTTCTATTGACTCTTTTTTTAACTTTCATTGCTTCGTGATTTTGCAAAGAACATAAAACATACAAACACAAGGCTATTATTTCGATCCCGTTTTTTACACTTTCTAAGTGAACATAATAAAATCAATGTTACTAAACATCACAAAATCATCCACATACAGAATAAAGTATCCAAACTTACTTGAAAAACACAGAGCAGTATGATCGTATCACTGAGAAAGTTCCTAAAATAAAGATTAAGAAAAAAACATGAATACTTGCAAAGCATCCCTATTGGTCTTATTTGTGAGTCTGTCTTCGTACTCGATAAACTGTAGATCAGGAAAGAAATAGCTAATCCTCGAGCAGAGGGGACGGTCAAATAAATCAATGGAGGATAAAAATGACAGATTTATTACCATCGAGGACATTCGTAGCTCTCCTAGATAGGACAGGGTTCAAGTTTTGTGTTCAAGATTTGGGTTTTATTTTTCTCATTTTTTTTACACAACATAGGAAGGGAAAACAGCAAGTGCGTCACCTGATGGCAAGTGATCACCACTGCCTATAGACACCCGCAATACCAAAGGTATTGCTGATGCGGCTGCCAAACCAGAGGGCTAAGATGGAATACTTCTTGTGCCAGTAATTGCACCGGCTGTCGTGCAAGCACTGCCGCTTAGCGGCAGAATTAGCGAGCAAGCTGATAGTAGCGATCCGGACGGATCTCGCTCAAGGTCCTACCACCCGCATAATGCTTTAATAGAAGCCAAAACTGTCTTCCCAAATCCAAAATTATTTGAGCACAAATTCCAATGTTCGCGCGTCGTTCAAAACTCGTGCCAAGTTGGGAAACTGAATTATAACCCATGCGAAAACAAGGGAAGTAAAACCCTTATTTTTTTAATCTAAAAACCACATGCGAGATAACTGAGTGCGGTGGGTGCCGTATAAATCATTTCTCTTTACTCGCTGTTTATCTTGAAGCTGACACGAACTCTTTTAAAAGAAGCGCAAAAAATATGAATGTGTGTTATTTGCGAGGTGGTAATTGCGCTTTACGGTACATTGCTCTTTTTAAATTGAGTTGTAATTACGAATGTAAGCAAATGGGTCGGTGGAATAAACAACAAGAGTTGCGTAAAATTGGTGATAGATGGACGAAAATGTTCACGTATTTATGACTCGACGACCTTTATTAGTACCATTACCATGAGTTTCTATCGAAAATTCATATTATGTTACTATAGTCGATAGCGGTTGTATACGCTCCCATTTGTCAGTGAAAGAGTTAAACCATAGTCGATACGGTATTTTTCGATGACGTGTCAAAATTGTGACTCATGGTACCAATATTCTACGGCAACAGCTACAAAACTTTAGTCACTAGCGCTTAGATTACGATAGGTACTTTACCGTTGGATTCATACTAGCGATGTTTAGTTCTCTAAGTGAGCGCTAGAGGCGCCGTACAATTCCCCCTACAAATAGTTTACGCCGTCGCTAGCGAGTACGGTAGGCTAGATGCACAGTACCCTTACCATGAGTACGATGCATCTAGCCGTAAACGTACTCGCTAGCGACGGCGTCAACTATTTATATGGGAAATAGTACAGCGCCTCTGACGCTCACTTAGAAAAATAAAAATCGCTAGTATGAGTCCAACGATAAATTACCTATCGTAATCTAAGCGCTAGTGACTACAGTTTTGGAGCTGTTGCCGTAGATTATTGGTACCATGAGTCACAAATTTTACACATGTCATCGAAAAATATCGTATCGGCTATGGTTAACTCTTTCACTGACAAATGGGAGCGTATTTAACCGCTATCGACTGTAGTAACGTAATATGAATTTTCGATAGAAACTCATGGTAAGGGTACTGTATTCATGGTAAGGGTACAGGTATGTCACCATAAGTACGCAAAGCCGAGAAATCTAGATAATTTATTTGTCCGTCTATCACACCTTTAACGTGCCAGCGTATATGAATATGTTGAATTTTTGTAAACTGTTTTCTGTATTCTGTATTATTTTTATAGAAAACCTATAAAAATAATTTATCTTGTCTTATCTCGTCTTGAAGTTAGTACTGCAATATACTGTACGGATGAAATCAGTCACGTACAGAATACAATTTAAACATTACAGTTCAGATTTGAATTTAAAAATATTCGACCTTGAGTTACTAACGCTTGAATTCAAATAAAGAAGACAGACGTGTTTGCAGACGAATATACTTCTGACGTAAAAAAATAATAATATATAACTTAAAAATAACAGTCATTTACATTACATTACAAGACAAAAGCTTTATATTGTTATATCAATAAAAATCAACCTACATACGACGAAATATAATATACAACTATAGCTAACATAACTGACGCTTTAAATAGGTTATTGTTACGTGTGTATTGAAAAAAAAATGGTTTAAAAAAGATGTTGATTTCAGCATTATAAGTCTAATAAGATGTAAATAAACTACAGCTAGAACAGCTACTAAGATCTTACCTATCGTTAGTAAGATCTTAACTACAGTAACTAACATCTTAACTACAGTAACTAATATCATCACTACAGTAACTAACTGTTTAACCCAGTTCCTGGTCCTTGGTCATGTTGACAGTTTATGAAAATGAATGAAAATGAAAATGAAAAATTTATTTTGCAAGTAGGCCATATAGGCTCTTTTACATGTCTGAATCTACTAGCGCTTCGGAAAATGGAAGAATCTGCTGAGAAGAAACGCCGCAAGAAACTCAGCAGTTTATCTTTTTTTTCTTCTCTTTTCAAAACAAGATTACAGAGCAATATACACAATCATAACAATAGTTCACATAAAGTGTGAGAAAAAAAAAAAGATAATAAATAGCACAGCAAGCTTTAAGCATATTGAACGAACTGGCACTAGTACAGATTGACCAAGAGATGTATAGGGTCCCCAGGTCAAAGAAATTAGAATCGGGATGTATGTGGTCCCTGATCAAATACTTAGTCTAAATAACTTAGAGATGTATAGTCTCTAAGGGTCAAAGCAAATTAATTACCTTAATCTATGCTTAGCAGAGGTGTTAACTACAGTAACTAAGATCTTCACTACAGTATCTAAGATCTACACAGCAGTAACTAAGATTTACACTACAGTAACAAAGATCTTCACTACAGTAATTAATATATTAATAAAACGGATCACTCACGTATTTTTGCGTCGGAAAATGGCCGACATGTTTCGGACCAGTCCGTGGTCTTTAATCATGAGCCCCCGCGGCGGTGGCACGATGACGACTGCGCACCGAAGTCCTGACTGCTCGGCTACTCGGCACAGGCGGCGCGGGCGGCGGTGAACAACTACCCTCGTTTGCTTCATTATTTTTAATGTCAAATATAGGGTCGCACACTACACTAACCACATCACTCTCTAAAGGCTCGGACACACCCGTCTCCGACGTAGTACTCAACACCGTTTTCCAGCTGGATGGCACCGACCATCCACCATCACGATTAAAATTCGGATGACGTCCAATTTCAATAGCCTCCCGTACTTAACTTGTCCGTTGTGTCTTCCGTTTTATTAATATGTCCGAGTCTCACGGTAGTTTTATGTTAAAAATAGTAATTAATATCTACACTACAGTAACTAAGATCTTCACTACAGTGACTAAGATCTTAACTACAGTAAATATTATCTTAACTATTTTTGACATGTGCTTTTGTGCAGTAAAATATTTTGATTTTATTTGACTTTGACTTTGGTTAACTACAGCAGCTACAATGTATGTTACTGTAAAATCTTCTTAGTCACTTATAAAGTCAAGATCTTCCCAGACGTTTATTTTTATCACTTTGTAAGTAATAAATCATCTAAATAGATTGGGAGCTCCAAACTGAATCACTCAAGGACAGAGCACAACTTTATAACCCTACTGAATCGCGCTATAAAACCGTACCTGCATCACACGACATCTCGGAATGACCAGTTACTTTACTTTATCACTCCACTGTAAACGACCGAGAGGCTGTATCAACCAGTCCGGGGGAGGAGCGATAATTCAAAAGATAGCAATGTTCCCGAACTTGACCGTTTTTCGAGAGAGGCACCGGTTTTCCGAGAATATCCTGATTCCATGGAAAGATCCACTCAAACCTTTATAGAACACTTTTCTTTACCTACAACGCTAGAAAACAAGCATGCACTTTAATAAACTGGAACAAATTACCTTGCTACTTCGCGAAACCAAGCAAGTAGGTGAATTGCTTCACAAGTGGTTTCGCGGAGATGCAAGATAATTAGGTCCAGTTTGTTAATATGGACCTCCACAAATTAACATTGCCAAGAGTATTACCCGTGCATGGCTGACCCTCCATGCTAAGATATTCCGTAGGCGCAGCAAAAACAGTAATTTTATTCATGTTTAAACGTTAACGGGACTTTAACGCAATAAAAACCTTGTTAATTTACCTCGACGTTTCGGTCATGTTTCAACAGCCGTGGTCACGAGAAGACTGGGGTGGAGGCTATGGGTGGAGGGTATTAGTGCTGTTTAGCCGCGCGAGTTTTACGAACTACCCGCACTTGGTCGTGTTTATTTTCAACTGGCATATCCCTGCACCGATACACAATGCTGACAATATCTGACGATTTATCCGAAGAAACATCCCTAAGCTTACTCTTGCTGGTGAAAGGATTCCATGATGCTGAGAGCTTGTATCAGTCTTCCCGGTTAACATTTTTTTTTTGTACTTTCTATTTTAACCGCTTCACGTAATATTCTAGGATGGTAATGTCGTTCTGTAGAGAGACATACCGATAAACACACACTATTTTACTGACTAAACAGCAACCCAATGAGCTCTGGCGCCTTTTCACCAAGGTGACAGGTGACAACGATAATTCGGCGTACGTACACGGCTAGCTTTCAAGGTCTTTCTTGTGGAAAATATCCTAAACAGCGATACTTTATCGATGACATTCCCACTTTTTCGAGAACATCCTACAACTTGTCTATTCCCATAATATGCAGCTTAAAACCTTCAAAAATTACGGAACTTTGAGCTAAAAACTTCCGAGAAAATTCTCACCTTTTCTATAACCATCTAAAACTAGTCCATCTCTATTCTTCGTACATTTTTACGGAATTATTTTTCTGTCCTCCAGTAACACTGTTAGTGTCGAGCCAATCGATGCAGGGAGACCACCCCCAGGAGGGGTTGGACCCGGTCCAACAATCCTTACATTGACCATTCCTGATGTCCCAGAGAACGTTAGTCGATTCGCTATTGATACTAGTGGTACTAACAGAGATATAATGTGAGGGAATAGTACATAATTCATCGTGGCATACTGTAATAAAGTTCCTTAGTTCGGGGGTTTCTTGTTGATAAAAAACAGATTTCATTTGATGTTTATTTTGTTATGAGACAAAACTATTTATAAGTTAACTAGCGATTTGCCCCGGCATTGGACGGGTACATTTAAGATGTAAAGAACATAAAAACCGTAAAAGAAATCTTAATGATTACTGTGTCGACAAGTAACTCTACAGACTTACAGACTTAACATCATAGTGGGAAAGCAATGTATACCGAATTGTCACTGTCACCGGTTGCGTTTATGAAATTGGGCCGAGTTCTAACTCTCTTGACAATAGAGTTGCGTTTATATTTTTTTGACATCTTCTAATGAGTAGATATACTTTCAGTTGCTGAATGGACTGTTGCAAGTCTAGTAAATAACAAAACATACACTTAGTCTAAGAGCCGGTGAAGATCGACCTTCACCCATCAGATAACTAGATGAGACATATTTTTTATCAAATATAATTTATGAACAAACAGGCCTATGATAACTTGCCTATCGAAAAGTGTTCATAGCTATTTTTAATTAAAATAATTTTAATCTATTTTCTTTCATCACTTTCACTCTTTTAATAGCCGAATGAATTTCATTTCAACTGAAAGTTTTTAACACACAGAATATGCCTAGGTAGGCTTGCCGACTTATTTCTGTGCTTGGCTTCACATCTGGTTGCCAGGTAGCCATGCACAGAAATAAGTAGGCAAGCTTACCTAGGCATATTGTGTGTGTTAAAAACTATCAGTTGAAATGAAATTCATTCGGATATAAATAGTGTGAAGGTGATGAAAGAAAATTGATTAAATTATTTTGATTAAAAATAGCTATGAACACTTTTCGATAGGCAAGTTATCATAGGCATGTTTGTTAATAAATTATATTTGATAAAAAATATGTCTCATCTAGTTATCTGATGGGTTAAGGTCGATCTATCATGGTCTCCTCTACTAACTGTGAACCATCCAAGCGTTTCTAGCAGAGTTTTAATGTAGTTTACTCAGATATCTAAAGAACAGCAGTCTGTAAAACTTTCAAAGCAAAGTCAACACACGCAATATATCTTGTAAGTTTGTAACCTTTCAGAGTCTTGAGAAGTGACTTTTAAGAACTTGTCTCTTGACTTATGACCTGATGATTTACATCCTCCAGGATGGAAGCCTTTAGCCTAAAATGGAAGTGTGTCTGAAAAGAAAAAGCCCTTCAGCAAGACCTCGTTTGATCTATGACGTTGTTCTTGGAACGTAGAATAACAGAATAGAAACTAATTTATGTGTTTCTTGGAAGGGAAACTATAACTGTATCTTCAAAAGAATTTATACACATAGTTGATATGTAGCGTGGGAGTGACAAAACATCGCTTAATAGACATTGTTGGGAAATGGCCAACATAATTTGTATTTTTTGCGTATATCGAAAAGTCGTTTGGATATTTGTGTGTTCATTCATTCATTTTTAAAAACCATATATTTTTTTTACTAGCTTTTACTCACGGCTTTGGCTGCGTGAGTTTTGCTCGGGATACAATTAAGGTCACAAGCTATCTTTATTCCAAATTTTATCCAGATTTGTCCAGCTATTTTAGCGTAGAGAAGTAACAAAGTAGCATGTCACATCCAAACTTTCAGCTTTATAATATTAGTGTGATTAATTTAGTCGCGTTAAGAATGATAGCAGCGACATTTTTAACGGATAAGGGAGGATAGCAAGAGTGTGGCTCACCCAGTGGGAAGTGACCCCTTAAGAACCAATCAGTGACCCGTTGCCAGCGCCCTTATGTCCACGTGGGCTATGAATTCATACAGACAGGCATTTATGCACATCTGCACTAATATGATAAAGAGGTAAATTTTGTTTGTTTGTATGTAGGGGGTAATCTCTGGAACTACTGAACCGATTCCAAAAATTATTTCACTAATAGAAAACTACACTATCCCTGGCGGATATAGGCTACTAATTTCACGCGGAAGAAATCGCGTGGGTCCTCTAGTATGATATATATTTCATACGTGAAACCCATTGTACTAGTAACAATGAAAACCTATTATAGTGTAGGTAAGAAATAAAATATTTTCGGGATACGTCCTGTCTGTATTATCCACCATCGAAACAATGGGAAGTCCCAGCGATCAGCGAACACGATCAGAATCAGGATCCCGATTGCCTTAAACTAATTTGATTTGAGTTAATAATACACCATGTGGTTTATGCAATGCTCGGTTCATTCACTCGATTGTTCCATTAGTTACGAGTTGTTGCAGTGCATCGGGCACGAACCTTCTCGACACGCGTTTACTAGCTATGTAACCCAGTGCGTCTTCCTCCTACGGGGCTAGTTTGAACGGGACACACTGAGTTACGTAGCGAGTTAACGTGTGTCGAGAAAGTTCGTGCTAGGTGCACAGAGCACCTAGCATGAATCTGTACGACATTACGTAACTCAGTACGTCGTTTTCTAACTAGTGCAGTAGGAGAGAGACTTAGTTAAGTAGCGAGTTACAGCGATTCGAAAAGGCACGTGCTAGGTGCAAAGGATTTTTAATATCATGTTTTCTCTTCCCCTCAGCGTCAGAAGGTAACGCTAAACCCGGACTCTAGAAACTACAATGTTACAGAGCCAATTAAAACAAAACTCTTTCCTAATGGGTTCCATTTGTTAGTAGAGTAAACAGAATTGTACTGTTGACAATCTAATTGAGCTGGGTCATGGATGGGTCGAGTAAAGGCGAGTTCAATAATTTAAGTTCCAAACTTGGACTAACTAGTAGCGCAGTTCGTTTGTTTTACGAAGAAACCACGGTAAATAACAAAGGTTTAAAACTACCTAAAGAGGTGTGTCAATACTTGGCTGGCTTCACTGATGACTCGTAATGCGTATACGATGTTCCATGCTTAATCTTTTTCAGTTAATCTATATATTTGTATTTATCGGAACATCTGCAGACACAAGCAATGCTAAGTATGCATGAGCTTGTAAATATGCTTCGATTTGTGTGGCAGTGACGCGACAGCTGTTGTCCGAGCAACACACACAACAAAGCTGGATATTTACAAGCCTACGTACACAACAGCGTCGCGCCAAGATCGTTTGAAGTATCTGTATTCTGTACACATAATAAAGATATTCTCGCTACCCCAAATTTGTATACCAAGTGTAATTTGCAGAAACTTAAAGAGCATTTTCGCCCAAGACCGAAGGGTATTAAGTCAGTCCTAGAGCATTTTGTTTTATGTGTCCATTAAAATGAACCTCGAGAAACGGGGATTACACCCGAAAATAGGTATTTCTCATGCAAATGGATTAGAACTACGGCTCATAAAGGCGGTAACGGTGGAGAACACGAGTCGCAAAATCTGAATACTCGACCTAGATCTTTTTTGGGAATCTCGAGGAGTGTTATAGAGGCTAGGCAAGGAAACTTGCGGTATCTTGTCATCAGAGGTTCTCCTGAACTGGTAATTTTCTGACATTATTTTCTTATACCCCACATGAAGGCCAACGAGCAAGTGAGCCACCTGATGGTAAATGATTACCACCGCCCATAAACCCGACCCGCAACACCAAGGATATCGCAGATGCGTTGCCAAACCAGAGGGCTAAGATAGGATATCTCTTGTGCCAGTAATTTCACCGGCTGTCTTGCTCTCCACGCCGGAACACGAAAGTGCCAGCACTGCTGCTTAGGGGCTGGATTAGTTAAAAGGATGGTGGTAGCGATATTCATAAGTGCTTCCTTTAAATCTGGTATCATGATTAACGTATACCCAAATTAAAGAATGACCTCCGAGACTTAACCCTTCAAGTTCCTCGCAATCAATCATTAATTACTAGCCAAGTCTTTAAAATTAGAAAATCGCATAAAACCGTTTTGCAAAAACCCAAAGTGTATTATTGACAGGGGTGTCGTTGGTCCTAATTGGCAGAGTTTGGCAGTTCTCGGCTAATTATCCACGTCCGAATAAAAGTCATTAGGGAGTGACTTGGTTTTTATTATTTTAAAGGTACGCTAGTTTAAAACGCCTACAGAATAGTTAGGGAACTGGGTCATAGATACGCTTATAGACCAAAACATTAAAATCAGTTTCGTAACGATTTTGTAACAATTTATATACATTAACTTTACTACTAAAATCGTTACTAGACTGATTTAATTTATTACAAAACCGTTACAAAACTAAATAAGTTTGATGAAATCGTTACTGAACTGAAATAAATAATTAAGTAACGATACAATGTATTTTATTATGATCATTATAGATTCAGTTTTTTATAAAGAAAGAAAGCAAATAAGCATGCAGGTCACCTGATATTTTAAGGTTTATTTATTTTTTTATCAGTATTTACAAAGCTGTACCTGCCTACACCTGTACAGTCAAAAACACATAAATAATCCCATTAAAGTCGAAACTAATAGAAGACGTCATTTTCCGAAAGGGAGGCATATAATAATTCTCAGTCTATTTACTTAATGGTTTGTTGCTGTTAAAAATCACCAACATTTTAGACTAGTCCATTTGTAATGTACCGAAGATCAAAAACAAATCCAGATCAAAGATAAAATAAACGATAAAGAGGAGAGCCGATAAATACTAGCCTGAATAATTCAAGATGGCGGTGATCTGGGCCCGAGCTGTTTGTATAAACAGTATGTTAAACGGACATTGAAATTAAAATATTTATGATGAATTCAAAACGAGGCTTTGGACGGGTTAACTGTCACTTGAGTTTGATTTGCTAATAAAATATCTATAAATACTTCCAGATTCCACTCTATTCTTAACTGGGGACCCTAGAGTTGGTTCGTTTCTTGCTCAACGGATTGGAATATCAATTCAGAGAGAAAACGCAGCCAGTATCAGGGGTAGCCTACCGCAGGGATCTGACCTGGGGAACCTTTCGTAGTTTTCTTAGTTTAAGTTTTTAATTTCTGTCTGTTTTGTAATTTGTTACTTTCCTTGTTGAATGTGAACTTTAATACTGAAGTATATTGTGTTTTTCTTAACTAATATTATAAATGCAAAAGTTAAAGTTAAGTATTACACTCTCATAAAAGACCGGCGTGAAGCAGTGCTTGTCACTGTTTCGTACGGTGCGTACAGTGAGTAACAAGATCCAAAAGCCTAGAGAGGAGTTAGTCAACAACGTTATACAAGACATGTTTGTCTGTTTTTTTGACACGCTCTGTAGCCTAAACGTATTGATGAATGTTACATGCGAGATGTCATTAGATTATTCTTAATTATGTTTACTGTTTATTTTTATTAAAAAAATGGACACTTCGCGCTATTACCACGTCTAATATATCTGTGTTAGTCAATAAGAACTCTCTTTCTAACAAAATTAAAGCTGCCAAGTATTTCAATCAATCCAAATTTCCTTTAAACACCTATTTCCTTAGAAACTGCATTAAAACTTAACTGATTATAACGAAAACATCAAACAATTTACATTCCCTCCCAACGTCACATCTCGGAGGTACAGAAATCACAGCCTATAGACTGAACAAATCTGCTGCCGGGTTTAAAAACTATGATTGTGATTTTTGTCTTTGGAGCGCTCGATACTCGCCAGCCACACGCCAATCAACGTCGTCTAAAATATACGCTTGCGTATTTGACTGTCCCGCGGCTGCCGAATGTCGAGTGCTCGAAACTCAAAAATCAATCCCCTGGTTAAATATACCACTTTTTGCACTCTAACCAGGGTTCCTAAAAGAACCAATTGGCTAAATAGAGTAATTAATACAGTTAAAGACCTACTTTAAATTCCCACCAAAATCAAAAACTAGCGTCATTTTTAAAACAAATTAAAGTCATCACTGATTCTGTTTTTATCCTAACTGTAACCAGTGTCATATTGAGACCAGAATAAACGCCCGTTTTTTGTCCCCAATGAAAGTTTGCTACATCCCCGGCGCTTCACCGTCCTTCAGCAACAATAAAGTCGTAAAACAAAACTCGTTGCGAGTGAAATTCCGTTTCCTGGAACCGTTGTAATTAATGGTTATTAACGGAACTTGATTGATTTAGAGGCCGACAACTCTTGATAAGGCATGAGATTGGGGTAGGTGAATAATCAAATTATATCTTGAATAAATCACATCGCATTCGTTGTCTGTTTAGATTTTCTTGGCAGAGGCATTCGCGGCACGTGCCCGACGCTCTAAGCAAAATGTTGAAATGAAAAAGTTTGTTCAATTTACGCTTATGACTTAAGACATTGGTTCTAAATCAGAATAAGGGCCTGTTCCCTCACTTTTTGATAAATTCCCGTCATCACATCTAACAGATATCAGTGATTCCGTCTCTGTTTTCGTCTATACAATAAACAAAAACGGCATAAAAGATGTCTTTGAATGATGATTGATGAACTTTTCTGTTTATACCCAAAGGTTGACTGGCAGAGAATGTTTAAGGCATTAAGTCTTCCTTTTGTACATTCTGTATTTTTTTGTTTAATAAATGATTGATGAACTTTTCTGTTTGTGCCCAAAGGTTGACTGGTAGAGAATACCTTAAGGCATTAAGCTCAGCTTTTGTGCATTCTGTATTTTTTTGTGCAATTAAGTTTAAATAAATAAAAAAATGTCTGTTGGATATATTTTTATAATACTAGTAAAATGCAAATGTCTTTCCTACATACCAGTTAAAAGTCAATAGTCCAATATAGTCTGGTCAAGTCTACATTTGCATACACGATGCCTGGTTTCCTTTTGGTGTTTTTAAAGGAACCAGAAATTGTATGTCTCAAGTCATTAACTTTTAAATCCAATCCAAAGCTTTTGTTTGGTTAAATCGCTGCTAAAAAAACCTACAGAAAGTTAACAAGAGTAACATCTTTTCAGAACACAACTTCTTCAGTAATACAACACGTTACTACTTAAAGTATCGAGATTAATGTTTGTTAAAGCAGAGTATATTCAAATTAAATTTAAAATAGATAACACAAAGAAATCGAGCCTGCAACCTCAGCATTCCGTGCCTTGCGTTTGCCAGTTTTGCTGTATTACCATTAGTGGTATACGAGTATAGTATTTAAGTTCAATTTAAATGTTTAAAAAAATTATAACAAAAAAAACAGAGTCCGGCAGATAGAGTATACCTGCAAAGGTTTCAAACTTATAAACACCCCCTTCTTTCCAGTGGAGGTCAAAAGTGGTTCATAGGAGATAGTCATTGAGTTCACAAAATCGCTGAAATATTAGAACCATTTAAAAATTCCACTTGTATTTAGGTTAGTTACTTGTTAGGACTATAAAGTTATTTCGACAGATAACTGTGACAATTAAATTCTAAATTCTCCAACTATACCTTTGCCCAGGTATATCTAACAGTGCCATTAATTTTATAAAATATGCAAACACCGCCATTCTGTATCCCAATTTCATTAGGCATTTCAAATCTGCCATCGCTGGATAATAGTTGAAATCTCTTTGACGCAGGTCGCTTGAGATACAAATACAGAAGGCAAAGTGCCTTCTTCTTTCAATTATACAACAATCTAGCGACCGGCCCCTGCTTCGTTTTGGTACAAGTACATAAAAAACTTTCCATAAAAAATCTCTAAATGACAATGAAAACTGTAACAAAATCAGTGTTATCAATTACATTGACACAGCGAGAGCGAGCGAGCCGGCGCGTGGCGAACCGACAACCTACTGTAATTTGTCTACGCTGTAGGCAAAGCGGCACAGCGTACCTACTGTGCGGAGTGGAACCTCCTTGGTGTGGCTCTATCACTAAGTCCCTCGACAATGTATATACATCACGACCATTTTCGATACGCCGCCGTATCTCGCTGCGTAACCCTGTGCGTCTCTTTCTAACTGGCCCAATAGGTCAGAGACGCATTGAGTTACGCAGCCAGTTACGGCATATCGACACAGAATAGATAATAGTACTACGTATCGAGAAGGTTAGTGCTAGGAGCATTACAACACCCCGTTACTAATGGAACAATCGAGTGAATGAATGGAGCAGTCGGAAACGTTGGGTAAACCACATGGTATATGTTTAGCTCAAGGCAAATTCATAACACGTTATGCCACCTCTAATGGTTTACACTCCAATGGGAGTCTGATTATGACCGTTTGCAATTGAAATTAAAGTCTAGAATTGCTTTTTTGCAATTTTGCATGAGCTATTCGTGTGTTGTTCACATAGAAACAGCGTCAGATAGGAAGGCAGTCTTGATGGAAGGTGGGTATTGCTTATGGGATGTTTGCAAAACCAAAGCGAGAGAGCCAATGTGATGCGAGTCAACCTACTGTCCTATTTTACTTTCTCTTTGCCCTACCTCGCTTTAAGGCATTCAATTATACCTCCAACAACCTTAACTACCTGCCCTACTTAGATATTATACAGTAAACAGCCTAACTATGAATATTCATATCTCCATTAACATAAACAAGAACAAATAAATATAAAACGTTTCTGTTTACGTTAAGTGTGCGTATCGCTCCATTGTTAATTTAAGGCGAGCACGGACTTGCTACTTTTTAAAACAAAACGCAATAATCGTAGCGTTATCGCGATTGCGATTTAGTGAGAATATTTTTAGTGTTATAGCAGACCTAAGTTGTTATTTTTCTTCGTGTTTTAATCATCGTTGACAGAGAGTTCATTATTAAACGCGCGGTACCGTTGGAACTACAAAAGTCGCATACTATATGCTGTACGTGGTATTGGTGCCATTTTCAAACTTGAACGAAAAAAAAGCCGATGTTTGGCTAATAAACTATTCGTTGTTATGCCACTTTTAAAACACTAGTCAACCCATGTACAATACAATACAATATTTACATAAAACCATTGTATTATGTACATAAAACCTTCCGTAAAAAAATATCTGAATGACAGTACGAACCGTATCAAAATACGTTGCGTGATTGAGAAGGAAAAGGCGGCCGAAGAAATGCTAACAGACAGGAACGGAAACGTAGATTCGTTAGACTTTACTTTGTACTATCTAAAAATAAAAAAGATAAAGAAGATGAGGTAAGTCGACTGCGTGGCTTTCATTAAACTAATCCGACTAAAGGTGCAGCCAAAAAATCGCAGGACTGTGCGCAACTTAATCAGAATAAAGCAATTTGTAATCTGCTCTTTGCAGTGTTTCGACGTCGGATTTTGTTGAATCACAGCAACGTTTTTATGAGCGGACGTCAGTCGCAGGCGGTTGGTTAATTGTCGCGTAATTTAGCGTTTTAAAACGTTAAAAAAAGCTGTTTGTTTGCGACACAACAATGTCGCGGCGCCGGCAAAGAAGTAATTTCAGCGATTCTTACAATAACCTAGTTTCTTTTACTTTACAAAAATGTTTTAATATCACAATCTAATTAGTAACACGATCAAAGCAATTTAACTTAAATTTACGAACAACCCTCCCATTCTAAGAAGTCTAAAAAAACGTAGAAGTGGTGATAAAGTAATTTATAACTAGCCTGTATCCGCGGCTTCGCTCGCATAATATAATTTTAGGTATAATCGACCACGAAATTGTCTAACTTTTTCGATTGTATTACAAGGTAGATAAGGTTCAAAAGTAGATAAGTAATAACATAATGCGTGTAAAAGTGGGAAAGATATGCCTCATAGCAGATGTACAAAAAAAATAAAAATCAAAACATTAGAACCCGTTTTGAATGAAAGGTCAGACAAAGCCTTAAGTATGAACATTCACATTAGGTACTTGGAACCTTGCAGCTCACTTTGATATATAAAACACTAGCCACCCGCCCCGTATATATCTTTATATATATATCTTTCAGTAAAAAAATCTGTAAATGACAGTGAAAACCGTATCAAAATCCATTGCGTGGTTTAGAAGGAGTAGGCGGCCGAAGGTATGTAGACAGACAGGAACAGATAGCGAATTTACGTTTATACTGTGTAGAATAGAATAGAATAGAACCATTTATTTCAGGCTGCATAGGCCCATATAAAAATACCTTAAAGACTAACACACATACTTATAACACAAAACATTAATAGCACGTTACTTCGGCCACGTGTGACCTGGTTTCGGGGTGTAGTCATAGTGTTCTCCGTTTGTCGTAATGTTATTACTATTTGTTACAAGATCCATTAAAATATGAAAAACCTTTGACCGAAAATCGCACGTTTAGAATTAAAGCGACCCATTTCTGAATTATACACGTCCCAAAATATCACCTTAACTAAAAGACATAGGGTTTAATTTTAGGAAATGTCATATTCAGAATTGAGTCTCTTTCATACTAAGCGTGCGAAATGTGCAAGTCTGACGACAAATATTGAAAAACATCAAGTCATCCATGAAAGCGTCCCCTCTAAACAAAGTCGGTCGCTCGAACACCGAACAACCGAAAGCAAACGACCGCAAATTCAATCCTAAAAATAATAAAATTCCAGTTTTAAAAAGCATCCAAGACGCGGTATCTTCAACAACAATGGGTTCCACGGTAGCGAGTTGCATATAATTTCCGCAGAGAACAAAACGCCGTTGAATCAGTTTCTAGCTCTCGTGTGCAATGGACGTCATATCCGCGCCTGTGGGAGGCTTTGCAGGGGCCAGCGGGGGGCCCGGGGCCCCGGCCGGCGGGGGCCCGCGGAGCAGGAAAGGGGACCCATGCGGAACCGAGCGGAAAGCCAACGCTGGTGCGTTCCTCTTTGGGCTACTCGATCTTTACAATTGCGCTCAAAAGTATTATAGAAATTTTGTTATATATCACACTAGTGACTCAACCCGGCTTTGCAGAGGTACATTTAGGATGTAATGCAATTTTCGAACCGGTAGTCAATTTTATAACATTCAAAAGTGCTTCCTGTAAGCCTAATAAAGGCCAGGTAAAGGTGCCCTCGGAAGACCAGCGTCGTGGTACGTAGCCGTGCCTCGACATATGCTGAGGGTACCTTTCCGGTGTTCTAGTTCTAAGTTCATCCTGTCTTAGCACCGATTACACTGTTTTCTTTCTTTCTTTCCTCTTTAATTTGTATAAAGATATTTTGACTTTGACTTTTGACTTTAACTTTGAATGTACAAAAGAGCTTTCGTAAAAGAGTCTTAATGACAGTGAAAATCGTATTTAAGACCGTTGCATGGTTTAGAAGTTAACGGTCGAAGAAATGAGGACAGATAGAGGCGGATAGAGACTTTGTTTTTTCTATGCAAAGAAGAAAAAAAAGAATTGTATTTCTATTAATGACTTGATTTTATGTAGCTGCTAATTACTAAATAAATATGACTCGGTAATCATAATGTTTTTTTGGACAATACATATAATATGTGTGGTCTCAAGGGAAACTTTTAAAACTGGAAAAGCACTTCCTAAGTAAAATACATTCGAATCCTTAAATCGTTCCGTTTAGAAATTTCTAAGAACAAAATCACACTTTAACAAAACCAACCAATCTCTTAGGGACATTTAATCAACTATATTTCATTGCCTTTGTTCTAAATTTAAACATATAACACTATTTTTAGAAACAATATTCTACTTTAGCCTTGTTTCAATCCAAAGAAATTCTTTTAACAAGCAACCGAAGGATCGAGTCTTCGTAATTATTTCGAACAATTAGACAGCGCTGCGACGATCCGCAGCGGAAACGCAGCGGGAACGGAGCGGCAATGGAGCAATCTAACGCAGCGAGAGATTATTGAGCTAGCCGTACTTATGGAGCAGGCTCTGAGGCACAAGCGGAATATACCGGTTTATGATACGTTACTTTATTTACAGAGGAAGCTTCTACTTGGGCTTTAAAGGTAGAATAGTCTTTAGTCTCTTAAATATTGCATTTAAATTCTATAAAACAACGCCATAAAAATGCATATTTTGTCTTGTGAGTTTGTTTTTATATTTTTGTATCTTGTATTTCTTCCTCTCTGTATTTCTTTTTTTTTCATTTCTTGTGTAACAATAAACAGTATTTGTGTTGATTTGTATCGTATCGTATTGTATGGTATCGCATTGTATTGTAATGTATGGTATCGTGTCGTATCGTATTGTATTGTAAGTGCACTTACCGTTCTGTTCCCGAGGTTGCGCACGCGGCAGCTCAGGTACGCCGACTTGCCGACGAGCGCGGTGACGTTGCGCGGTGTCGCGGCGTCAAAAGATGGCGCTAGCCGCGCGCCGCTGCCGCCCGGCAGGGAGTTGATCGGCGCGCCGCCGGCAACGTCGCTTGCCACTGTAACAAACAAATACGAAATTTTTTAACCTGTTGTTTTCGTGCGAGATGAGTCTCGTATGAACCGAGAATCGCCCCACTGGACTGCTATTTTAGGTTCAAGCGAGATTAGTTTCAAGCTGAAGATAAGTAAAAAAAAATACAGATTTTAATGTGACCTCACTTTGCTGATGCCAGAATTGCGCACTAGTCCCCAATTCGTGTTCATCGAGATTTACCTCACATTCGAGTAAATCCAAAACCGACATATCTCGAATGTTACTACATCTCTATTGCCGCAAAATTTGCCCCACTTGAACCCTATAAGGCTGCTTTTCCACCAGTATTATTTTGTGTATGCTTCAATCAACCAAGCGTTGGACACAGAAAGGACGCGAGCGGTCTGTGTTTGCATTAGGCGGCGTTTCCACCAGAGATGTGCGAGGATGCGTAGCGAGGGATGTGTTTGTAAGAACCAATAGAATCTAATATATATTTTTGAAATAATCATGTACGTTAGGAAAAATATATGCAATTTCCCTACCAACGTCGATAAGCCAAAGGCTACTAGAAACACAGGAAAGCTTAAAGTTCCAACTTACAGACTGGCTAAAACCAATAAGTCGTTCATGGGAAATTGTGTAAGATTTTACAACAAAATTCCAAAAAACATAACTGAACTAAATGATACAAAATTTAAATCTATTGTCAAGAAGACATTAATTTCTCGGGCGTATTATAAAATCAATGACTATATCTTGGACAAGGATGTTTGGAAATGATCCCGATCTGTATTGGCGATCCCTGGCCCCAAAGATTGTACACCTGCTGTGTTAAATTGTTAAATTGTAAAAATTTTGAATATTTGAGATGTAAAATAACATTGTAATTTTGATTTATTTAAAAAAATTACACCTCGTTGAGTTTCTTGCCGGTATCTTCTCATCAGAGGTTTTTCCGAACCGGTGGTAAATTTTTTGACATTCATAAGTGCTACCTGTAAGCCTAATCTGAATAAAATATTTTGACTTTTGACTTTTGACTTTTGAATCGCTTCATTTACCTCGCCTCGGTCAGCACAGCTCTGGTGGAAACGGCTCATTGGTTCTTTACAAACACATCCCTCGCTACGCATCCTCGCACATCTCTGGTGGAAACGCAGCCCAATGCGAGAAAACAGACCGCTCGCTCGCATCCTTTCTGGGTCCAACGCTTGGTTGATTGAAGCATACACAAAATAATAAACCATAGCATACACAACTGAACCGAACTGAAGGTACTAGAATAAAAGTCACAACGTGGCACGTCACTGAAAAATCACTACAAAAAATATGAAAAGTTCATATGCGGAGGGCACAAGATTTTTTTTCTCATTCGTCCACTGTCAATCAATCGTTCGTGGCGCATTGCCTGCGGTCAGAGCGCTGACACAGTATATAAATAAAGCAGTACCGAAACTAGGCCTATTTGTTGAGATAGATACCTGCGCTCCGGTGGAGCGTTAGGGTGTCCTCCGAATTTTTGTAAAATAGAAAAGTTATATTTTTATTTTTTAAAACAACGTTTCTCTTGGGCTCTATAATAAAATAAAGTAATGATTTTACAAATAAAATTAGATAATTAAAAAATACTACAAAATTTTAAGAAGTAAGAAAAATTAACACTCCGGTTTTGAAGAACTCGAGTTCAAGCAGCCATATTACGACGACGCAATAGTTTTGTGGCATCTTTAAAAAGATCGCGCACTGTCTCGGGCGCACGCAATAAGGATAAACGCAAAGCAGTTCCCAACAATCTAATCATAAATCAGCTACCTACAAGAGTTGTGGATGGGAAAGGAAATAGATAGTTTACTGCATACTGTGCACAATGTAGTATTATTCAATAGGTTTGTTTTTCAAGTAAAGTTTGCAACAACGCTGCAAGGAAAGCTTTTGTTCGGCGCTTCAGTGCTCATCCGCTCCCTTGGTTTACTTTTAAAACTGTAATGACCGAACATTGCTTGTCTTCTTCGCGAGCGAGTTATAAATAAATTTAACTGTTTCAATCCAGCACGTTTTCTAGGAAAACCTATAAAATTGTTTCAAAGAATACCTGTCACGACAAAGAAATTAAAAAAAGTTATGTTAGAAAGTTGTTTATTAAGTATCCAGTCAACATGGCTAAATATAGGCCACTTTAGAACCTTCTAACAATCAATTTCATAATGACTTTTAAATACATGTCATATTATCACAGCGAAGACACATTGCGACGACGTTCTAAAGTGGCCTTTGAATCGAATTGGTTGACTGGTAGTCGACGTTCATAGATGTTTTTTGTCTGTCTTTAACCGTGACGTATCTTATAAACTAGAAAGTAAGTACTCAACGTACATGAAACACACATGAAGACGCTAGTAAAATGAATATTTGATTGATCGGTCAATTGACTGTTATATTTTTAAATATATCATTGAAAAGAACATTACATTTTATGTTCTAAAATAAAAAAAATCACAAATTAGAAAAAATAGAACACGAAATATGTATATGTCTACAAAATCATAAACTTAACTAATTAAAATTAAAATAAAGACAAAAAATACTACAACTATCAATCAATTCTGGTATTTTACTATGTCTTGCACTGAGCCATACAAATAGCAAGCAAAATCAATCTACACACCCTGAGACCCCTATTAGACCGTCTAGGTTCAATTTTAATCCCTTCTTACAGCTCTAACTAGTATCGTACGAAAGCGACGCTCTGAGAGACAAATCAAACCTGGGCAGTCATGTTAAGACCACTGCTCTTTTTGCGGCGGATCCCAAAAACACACCAGGCTCACAATAGTACATTATCTGAGACCTTGTCGTATACAAAATGGTAAAGCCACGCCCTATCTTAATTACAGTCCTTCAAACGGAATAAGAACTTGCGATGTTACCCTTTCATTACCCTCTATTTATTACAGGGTCTCATTTAAATAGGCTGAGTCGTATAATGGACTATTTTATACCTATGTACTTATACGGTATATAAAAGTTGAAAGCGTCCTGCATATATTAACTTGTATCGTTATAGCCGCTTTATATTCATATTGTGGTACAATTGGTGCTTTAAAAACCTATATTTTTTAAGTATTACCTACGTGTTGAAATTAGATGATTTTAAAACTAAAGACGCAACGAGATTTGTGATTCCGGTTCAGATCGTGTTCCGTTTTTTTTAACACGTTAATATTTAAAACAAAATATCTTCCGGACTTGCTTTGGAAATATAAGCAACGACGGCTGACAAACATACAGGGTGATTTCTTATTCAGTGCAAAAATATATATAAACAGAAAAAGCAGGCAGTAAAAAAGATCCGACTGGCACCTTTTTATTCATACAAACGAGCTGAAATTACGTTTATTAATCATAAATAAAAAAATATTATAAAACTTCTTTATGCTCGAAAGCAGAATAGCAATAGTAATTAAAACAGTTTTGTTTTTAACCCTACGCGTACCCAACTGGCCCAGCCGGCCATTATTTCCTTAGAAGCTTAGCTCTAAAATCATTAAGATTATTCGATAGCATTAAGTCCCCATTATACAGGAACTGAACACTTGATCAATCTATACCCGACCCGTCCCGTTTTGGAGCGTTCAACACTATCGGCAGATTATGGTAATCGCTGTGTGCATGTTAAAACAGATTAAGCATTCATAAATGCCTAACACCCGCTATATAGAAACTATGAGCAAGTATGGACGGGTGTCTACGTAATCACAATCATGGATGGAATTTGGTGAGCTAGTCGCCATTTTGTTTTGTGAGTAGATCAACTCTTAATGGCATAAAAAGTAACAGTTTTACCAACTGAGACATCCTCTATACAAGATTCAAATATCGCTGTAATCCGTTAATGCGATGATATACTTTTTTTTTATTTCATACCACTATTACTTTTTTTATTTAACTATCTTTTTATTATTTTTATTCAATTTATTATTCTTAATGACGAGACACCAGATACCATCATTACAAGTTTTTTATCGTTATTTTTAATTAAATTAGAAAAAAATATCAATTTGACTGCAAATGTTGTCTTAATAATCACTGTCACTTTGTTTGTTGTCCAAAAAAACATTAAAAAAGATACCATAATAATAATAAAAAAGAAAACGAAAAAGACAATTGTGCATGGCCTGTTTCAAATACCCTCTAAAAAAACCTATCTTGTAGCGAAACTTTAATTTTGTTTGTAGAAATCCCCAGAAAAAAATTCGCTCACGGATGTTATGAAAAAGTCTTCCCATAAAATGGAAGAGAATCAGGCTACGCGATCGTTGGTAGTGTTGCTAAGCCAGTTCTTATCTTACGCTTTATGATATGGAATCTTTATCTTTTTTATCTTTACATACATAGTAATTGTTTTGCGGGTGGTAGGACCTTGTGCAAGGTCCGTCCGGATCGCTACCACCATCTTGCTCGCTAATCCTGCCGCTAAGCAGCAGTGCTTGTTGTGTTCAGGTGTGGAGAGCAAGACTGCCGGTGCAATTACTGGCACAAGAGGTATTCTATCTTAGCCCTCTGGATTGACAACGCATCTGCAATCCCTTTGGTGTTGCGGGTGTCTATGGGCGGTGGTGATCACTTACCATCAGGTGACTGCTTGCTTGTTTGCCTTCCTATTTCATAAAAAAAAATTAACCACACTAATATTATAAGGCTGAAAGTTTGTATGTGACATTTTGTATTTTGTTACTTCTCTACGCTAAAATGGCTGACGAATTTGGATAAAATTTGGAATGAAGATAGCTTGTATATTCATGTCTTATTCATGCTTTTAATTTGATTGAACAATTCGATTGTTTTACGGCGGTCCCAGTGTCGACCAAGAAATTGCTTGACCACTTTTCGACCGTATTACAAAGGGATAAGGTTCAAAAGTGGTCAAGCAATTACTTGGTCGACTATACGAACAACTCGTAGCTTCACAAAATGTTCCGCGCTTGGTACTACAGAGTAAACCTTACCCTAGAGCTAGAACGGAAATTTTATGAAGCATGCACTTCAGCTTGTACGCTTAAATGTAATCTCAGTAAACGCAAATAGTGCTGTTATGAACATCTTCTGCATTCACAAGGTAATATACTGTTACACATTTGCGTTTTATTGGATTTTCCGTATTACCATGGCTGCGGAAGTTAGTTTAACTTTTAGGAATGCAATGCAAGTACTTCATTGACCACATAAAACAGAGCAAGAGCTTGAAAACTGATGATAGGAGCTCTTCTACACTAATATAATAAAAGGGTAAACTTTGTTTGTATGTAGGGTGTAATCTCTGGAACTACTGAACCGATTTCAAAAATTCTTTCACAGATAGAAAGCTACACTATCCCTGACGGACATCATCATCATCATCATCATCTCAGCCACAAGAAATCCACTGTTGGACATAGGCCTCCTCCATGGATTTCCAAAGTGGCCGGTTGAAAGCAGCATGCAACCAGCGCCTTCCTGCCACCTGTATGAGGTCATCGGACCATCTTGTGGCTGGTCGTCCTACGCTGCGCTTGCCAATACGCGGCCGCCATTCGAGAACTTTCCGACCCCATTCCCCACCCCTGACGGACATAGGCTACTAATTCCACGAGAGCGAAAACGCGGGCGTCCGCTAGTATCTTACAATGTTGCAATTTAATTGAAACTTTACTAACAATAGACGATAAGTTTAATGTAATTGGTTACAAACAAAAATGGATGTCATTATCTGAATAAATAAATGAATTATTATTATTATCGCTTAAAAGCGAACTCTTTTAAGCAACCTTTGAAAACCTTTGTTTATATTTTAGCCTCGACGTTAAACATTAAAAGTAATAAACAGTATATTATCGCGTTAAGAGGAAATCTCAAGGCCTAGAGAATTGAAAAATAGGTATTTGTAAAATCTATTGCTGCCTCCATCTATCAAGCCTCCCCCCGCAGAGCGCAATAGAGACAGCTGCAGCTTGGACTGAAAATACCTATTTAAAGTACACAAAATCAACGATTTGTAGACCCCTGATTCTTTCTCCAAAACTTAACCGATTTATCTACTTTTTTCATTAAAAATTAAAGAGAGGCTTTGGCAGTGTTCCTATTTTTTTTCCTTTTTTAAATAATCTAGTAAAATTTGCTTTCTGAATGAACGCAGCCGAAAATCTGACCAATTTTTTAAGTTTTTGAATGTTCATATCTCTTTTAATAATTAATTTATTGAAAAAAGGAAAACATAGGGACATGCATAATAGTGGCCATCGATTTTTTGGAAAATAAATATTGCTCTATTGCCATTATCCAGAGAGGAAACAGGGGACGACGTTTGTATGGAAAAACGGCCCTTATGTTTCCTCTTAAAGTCCCATCAAACGTAATAAGTTTGTGTGAAAAACGCGAAAGTTTAAAACAATTGAATGGAAAACTGTTCCAAATCGTTCAAACTTAACTAATCCCAAAAGCACTGTACGTTGATGATTTGCGAGTATTTCTTTGTTGTAATAGACAGGCGATGCATACAGATAAGAAAGAAATATAAAGAAAAACATAACCCTTCCTTTTGGCTTTGCCGTAGTCGAGTAAAAATGGCGACTGCCAGTTTTTACTGTGTTAAATCTACACTAAATACATTTGCACTAATATAATGAAGAGGTGAGCCTTGTTTTTTGTTTGCATGTATGTAGAGGGTAACCTTTGGAACTCTGAAACTGATTCCAAAAATGATTTCACTACAGAAAGTTACATTATGACGGACATAGATTACTTATTCCACGCGAACGAAGTCGCGGGCGTCCGCTAGTGCTAGTTAGTTTGCTTATTCACTTTAGCCTGTACGTCGATAATAACATTCACAGTTGTTACAAGTCTGCTGTGTTTCCGCACACCGGAAGCAGTCGCGGAAACCGCTCCGCTTCTGGTTCGATGAGCTTCTCTATAGCTGTATGATCAGTTTGTTAGATCACTTAAAGTCGAGTATAGTGAGTTGGATATTGTTATAAATAGTGGACGCCCATGGCTTTGTTCGCTCAGAATTAGAGGCCTATATCCGTCAGGGATAGAGTAACTTTCTATTAGTGAAAGAATTTTCGAAATCGGTTCCGTAGTTCCAGAGATTACCCCCTACATACAAACAAACAAAGTTTGCCTCTTTATTAGTGTAGAAGATAAATAAATAAATATTTTGGGACTGTTACATAACGCCAGTTGACCTAGGCCCAAATTAAGCTACTAAAGCTGCTTGTGTTATGGGTACTAGACATCAGATATAGGTGCATACGTATATAGATAAATATATAATTAAATAGGTACATAATAATATAACATCCAAGACTCGAGTACATTCGTATTTATCATTCAAACATTTGCCCCTCCCGGAAATCGAACCCTTCGTAGTGTCACTGACCACCAGGCTATCCGGTCCTTTAAACCTGCATAATAATGATAATTAATAACCAAATAAGTCAAAAAATGGTTGGTTTGGTCAAATATAAATTCTATGCAATGAAAACATAAAGAAAAATTAGGTTAGTGGAGGACCCGAACCTGCAACCTCAGCATTAAACAACACATTAAAAATAAAAATAGAAAGAAAGGTGAATGGGCATTTTTGTATGGGCGCTGTCCCAACCCTTGTATACAATAGTGAGTAGTATGGACGTGTAGTACTCGGTGTAAGGATCATCATAGGCTATGTTTCGAAGACCAGGTGTCTGCAGCATTAATCATTGTTTTGTATGAAAAAAAAAAAAAACAGCAAATTAGACCTATGCTCCCATTACGTTTTTTACTTCTAGTGGCCTCAGTAATGCGTGGTTAAAATCTTTCGGCTATATCTCGAAAATGATTTTACAGATACTTTTCATACAACTGCTAGTACAAAGTGAGGTATAAAATGGGCTGTAGCTTTTTCCCTGCAAACATCTCGGTTTTGCTGTCATATAAAAAAATTAAGCTCTTATTGAGAGCTTTCTAATAAGATATAGCACAACTGTATACAGCACTTGGGACAATTTGCCCATTCTCCTTTCCGTTACAAAAATTTGTGGTCATATAGCTTTGGTAATTTTTGTTTGTCCCCACCCGGAATACCTTATAACATTCAAAACATATTTAAAAAGCTTTGAAGGAGTTTTTATTTAAATTCCCCATTTTTTTTTGGATTAAAATGAGCGAACTACTGCGACATTAAATCACAATATTAAAATAAAAGTATTACTCACGTATTAAAAACTGAACTTTTAAAAACATGTAATTATTTAGTATTTTCTTATGTTTTCGCGACTTGTAGAAATTGAAATAAAACAATTTATTTTTTTTATAAGGGCTCGAAACGTCGGGAATTAGATTCGTTACAATACACGCGATATAAACCGTATAAATTGTTTTATTTCAATGTAATTATTTATTTTAAAATATCACGATTTTAAAAAATGAAAATGAAAAATTTATTAATAATAATCGTTACAAGTCAATAGTTTCAAAGTTAATGGTTAAATATTCTTATGATTCGTTTATTTCAGTATAGATCCTAGGGCTGCTTCCTTTCTTTTCCGTGGTTTTTTGTTCATCGTTTATTTTGTTACTTTCCTGTTTTATGTTGTTTTCATTTTAATCAGTAATTTTATTAAATATATTTTTTTGCGAGGTCCATCCGGATCGCTACCACCATCCTGCTCGCTAATCCTGCCGCTAAGCAGCAGTGCTTGCACTATTGTGTTCTGGCGTGGAGAGCAAGACAGCCGGTGTATTCCATCTTAGCCCTCTGGCTTGGCAACGCATCTGCGATCTCCTTGGTGTTTCGGGTGTCTATAGGCGGTAGTGATCACTAACCATCAAGTGACCCACTTGCTTGTTTGCCTTCCTATTTCATAAAAAAAAATTGTTTTAAAGGCACAATCCAAATAATGAACCCCTATTCTTAGGACTAAATAATACAAGCTCCAGATAGTTAATAAGGCTTTCAATTTAATCATTCAACCACCAAGAATAACAAAGAAGCTGCAAGGTAAGAAAGTCAAGAAGCTAAATGGATAAAGTACACTTAATCTTTATTACTGGGAAAACCATACCGACGCTGGCATGAAATGGTGGGTCGGCTTCTCCGTACAATATATTGGAATGAAGTTGTACTATGTATGAAAAATAAGACTGGCAAATAACACATAACAATGTCATGGATTTGAATGACTGTTCTTGATCTATTTACAAACAATAGTATTTTATGCAACTGCTATATAATGAGAGGCCTTAAAACACGAGTGTGGTTTTATGATCACACGAGTGTTTTAAGACCTAATTATGTACAGTTGCATACATTACTTTATCTACAAACATAATTATCATAACTGCAAAAAACCGTAACAGCAAAAAACCAACAAACTAATGACAACTAGTAATGGCGGCCATTCAATCTATCCGTCAAGACGAACGTTTTTTTTAATCATAGACAAACGAATGAAGTCCCTATTGTCATGTCACTAGAGATCAAAAGTCGTGCGTTTAAATTAAAAAAAACATACTGAGTTGACGTTTCGTATCGATAACTGTTTTAATATCTGTGGATACTAAAACAGTGTGGATTAAATTCATAACGTCACGAGCAGTCACGAGATATCAGTAATGTGATGACCAATAAAGACCACAGACAAGAACATTCTTATGATAACATTGGTTGTAATAATGCTGGTCATTTCCTAAGGTTTTTGAACGCGTTATGGAGCACTTATGATATGTGTGTAGACAAAAATTGTAATAACAGTTTTCGCTGAGACTTGGTGTTGTAAACAATAAATTTTATCGGTTAACTAGAAGCGTAGTATTCTTTCATCCACACTGATTCTGCGCTGCTCTGCATAACCCCAACACAATATACGCATAGTTACTTCTACATGAATAAGGGAATGCTTATACGTATACATGTCTATGTGTGTGATTAATAGTAAAAGTTGAAATTTTTCGTCAATTGAAGCTGCGGTGCGTGCGGGGGAAGCGGTATCTGGTTTGGTGCGGGGGGGTGAGTTGTCATGCTGTAGACATACAGGATATGATCTGATCTGTTTTAGGAATACGATATTGACTATTAATAACTTAATATTGTAATGACAACACAAAGAAAAATTAGGGCAATGGCAGGACTTGAACCTGCAACATCAGCAATCCGTGCCTTGCGTTTTCCAGTTTCGCCACACTGCCGCTGCCCTACCATGCGAATTTTTCAATGTGCTTCGTCTTACGGTCATTACATTATTGAATTTAAGGTTACAACTACCCTCGGTGTCATCTATTTGAAACTTTTAACAAGTTATCATATTCAACTGGGTACCTTTACAGCTACCGTCAGCTGACGAGAGATGGCGCCGATTGTTTTTTTTTTCAAAGAAATTTCGGTTACAAAAAAAAAACTTACCATTTTTATTTCGGCGGATAATTTATAGAAGTCCTTTTAATGTTTATCTTGATGTTTATTGTATTATTGTAATTTTTCCTTAATTCTTATGATTCATTTAGAACTTTCGTAAATCAGTGCCATAGTGAAGCTAGAAAGGCATACCAAATACATAGCGAGACTGATTTTGACATTCTTTTTATCTATTAATATTGATTTCAATTTTCTATCTGACGTCAAAAAGAAAGCTGCTCTCAGTTAATTCGAAGACAATGACACCATCAATCACGACTCTTAAAAAAAATGACAACATGAACTTAATCAATTGGCCATTGCGAACGATGTGATGGATCTTCTAATTAACTGATGATCACGATATACAAGTGATGAAGAAAAAAGAGCCTTAAAGGTAGAGCAATAAAGGACACATTGTTTGAGTGTGACCCCTAAGATCTTGCAGACAAATGACAATGAACTCTATGAGATAATGATATAGTAGGTTTTAGGTGGACGTGGATTGATTGTTAAGGAATTATCGTAATCTCATTGTGTGTTTTATCAGGTTATGTGACGGCTTGTAGTGAGGGTTTGTTTTTATTTAGTATTTCTTATGTTTTCGCGACTTGTAGACAGTACCCAATTGTTTTTGTTTAATTTTTATTCTTTTTTATTTTTTGCTTATTATGTCATTTTCACATTTTCTGTGTTTGTTTTTGTATTTTTATTGTGACATAGGTATTGATTTGACTGACAGATTTTTATTTTGACATTATAACATTTTCTAGACTAATTTCCAGATTTTTTATTATTATTATTATGTATGTCTTTCCCATTCACGGGACAATAGTGCCCTGCGCATTATTATTATTATTATTATTTTGTTTACCTTTTTGACGATCTTACTGCGAATTTGTTAAGTTTGACATTCTAAATTTAATGTAATTTTCAATAAGAAATAAATGAATCTATCTATCTATCTATCTATTGAAATAAAACAATTAAAATTTTGTGTTTTAATTTTGTCTTCTTTAAAAATTATTTGGTTGAAAAAAGGCTTAATGCTGAGTTTCTTGCGGCGCATTCTTCTCAGCAGATGCCAGTTCCGAAGCGCTGGTAGAGTCTATAGTCTTATTGCGTTAATTGAAACGATTTCATATTTAGTTTTTTAATTATTTTTCAATTATTTTTCAAAATTGGGTAGTTTATATTCTAAGTTTTTTGTCAGTCTGCCCGTGAACATGAGACCTGAAAAGGGCTCGAAATATCGGGAATTAGATTTGTTACAATACACGCGATATAAACCGTTTAAATTGTTTTTTTTTTTTTTTTTTACTTCGCATGCGCTAAAAGTATGTCATAATAGGCATCACGTATTTTTTTGTAATCGAAATTTACTTTTGATTTTTTTTTACATTCAAATAAATTTAAATGATAATAATAACACAAAAAAAAATAGGGTAACGCAGTACTCGAACCTGCAACATCGTCATTCCGTCCTTTTCGTTTACCAGTTTCTCTTTTGCGTTTTTAGTTGGTAATGTGATAAACTGTAAACGCAAGGCACGGAATGCTGATAGTGCAGGTTCGAGTCCTGCGATTGCCCTAATTTTTCATATCATTTAAATTTATTTGAAGTCATCACGTACGTCGGCTAAAATGTTGGATTTAAGCTCTAGGGAATCAAAAGTTTTTTATTTTCTTAGACAACCCATTGATATTGATTCGTTTGCAGGTAATTCAAAGATAAACGCAAATTAGCATTCCAAAAAATATATATAACATTTATTATTGATGTTTATTTGTCATTTGAAATTTAATATCCTTATTTTTTTTACATTAATGACTAATGACTCACCCGAGTCATTAAGTCCGCATAAATAAATTAAAACTACTGAATTCCATTGAAATACCTACACTATAATTACCTCAAACCTCCAATACCTTTGACATTAACATCCTTTAATTAAAACCAAGACATGTTGTATATTTCCCATAGCCAACTTAACAACAACTTTTGCGGGTGGTAGGACCTTGTGCAAGGTCCGTCTGAATCGCTACCACCATCTTGCTCGCTAATCCTGCCGCTAAGCATTGCTTGCACTGTTGTGTTCCAGCGTGAAGAGCAAGACAGCCGGTGTAAGTACTGGCACAAGGGGTATTCCATCTTAGCCCTCTGGGTTGGCAACGCATCTGCAATCTCTTTGGTGTTGCGGGTGTCTATAGACGGTGGTGATCACAGACTATATATTAAAAAACTGTTAAAGATTTTTGTATTAGTAGCGACGCAACGTGATCCAGCGCTATCTAGAAGTACTCGTAAAGCGTTGTACTAAATTGGCTAGTTTCATCGAAATGAGAAAACTATAGAACTGTGTGGTAGACTTTGTTGGATAGCCTGAATAAAATTGTATGTGCCAATTGTCAAGTAAACAGCTCTGCGTTTTGTACGTTTTACATTGACGTCATATTTTTAGTTCTGCTATCCGACGCCTGTGTCGCTGCTAGTTAGAAAACTTAGAAGCACTTTATTCACTTACGATAAGATTCAAAGTTGAACCAATGGCTAAATATTAAAAGCCCCTCTTCACCTGCTTCACCCTGTCGCAAAGTGGTGACGCTAGGCTTGTAACAATCCGAACAAGTAAGCATATCTATTTTCTTCTTATATCGATCTCTAGTTTTATATATTTTTAGAGCAAAAAAAGCAAATTTAAAAATTAAGCCAACAACTGACATCCAACCCTAACTCAGTACACAAATAACTCTATTAAAGAAACGAATTTACGATATCGAACATAAAAATGAGTAACCAAGGACGTAATTATACCATCGTTTTCCGGACAATACCCAATTATGCCCGGGCCTATAATGTTCTATAACAATAGAGAAAAAATGGGTAACTTAAGTCAGAAAAAAATGACAATTATTATAAAAAGACTTGCGTGCCGTGACGATATTGGAATAAGCCTATCGTTCGATGTATTTATAAAATTATCTTTACCGATTATCTAAATTACATTTAAGGATTCATGCCAGTTATTCCATTGATTACTGGATTCCATTTATAATTGACATAATTCCTGGCAAGTCCCCTGCGACAAGGACGTTCGACCAAATTGGAATAAACCTTGCTACTCCGCGAAAGTAGTTTTTTGCACCCACGTGCAAAACAGCTGCAGCTCTGCAACATAATAATTTTCACGCATAAGCTGACCCTCCTTAGCGTCCACATGAAACGACTTACACTACACGATCAACGCGCGTTTCGCCTTTATACGAGGCATTATCTGTATCTTAAATGCTTTGTATTCGTACCATTTAAGACCCCGTTCGTTCGTGATGACTTTGATTATCAACACGTGAGCGGCATTCTTGTTTTACTCTTACATTGACACGTGTAGGTTGCTTTATGTACTAAAGGGGTAAACAGGCAAGAGAATCATGTAACAGTAAGTAGTTATAGCGACCCATTGGCACCCGCAATACTGAAAATCAGCGTCACGGCACGACAATATGCTGAGTAGGGCCCATTTTTGGCGCTTTTCGGCACACGTCAAATGTTCATGTTTTTTAAAAAAAATTAATATGTTTCTGTAATTTTATTGTGTGCCTTTTATTGTTATTTGTAATACGTCTTTGTCGATTTATGACCAAAATAAATATTATTTCATTCTATTCTTTTCGATTTAATACCCAGCTTCTGGCCTGGGGGGGCAAGTCAGATTTTTTAGGTTGGAAGGTCCGCGGTTGTTTTGTCATATACACTGCACAAACCGACCTACATGAAACATTAGGTATACGCTCGGCTAGATTCGGTAATCTTCGTCCGCCATCGTTGCGCGGTTTTTTGGCAATTACTTCGTGTATTTTGCCAGTGTCTACTGCGCGGTTTATTTAAAAGTTAGAGCATAAGGCCCCGTTTACACTTTGATTAGTAAATAGGCGAGTTCATACATGTTCTGTGAGATTTCCAGAGAGGGGGGGGCAGCGGCCCCTCCCTGCCCCCCCCCCCCCCCTGGGTACGCCCATGTTAATATCTGAGAAATGACACGTGTGCTGCCAGATTATTGAAATAAAAAAAGGAAGGGCATTTTGAAATTAACCTTTAACTTATTTTAACTGCTTAAGTAACGTAATAATTTCTAGAATTTCAAGCACCTTGATTCTCATGGTCGCGACAAGAAAGATAACAATAGTCCTTTACTTACTTTAAGTTTTTGCGTGGTTGGCAAGGTACACTAATTTTCGTAATAAATTAGGCGAGAGCCCGGGGTGGATTCGCCTAAAACAACAGTAAACAAACCGGGCTATTATCACCGAATTGCCTACCCTTGCCCAGGGCATCTATTTAACACAGTTTAAGTGATATACATAGATCCTAAGTGAAAATCAGAGCCTCTATACAACGCCGCCTGTGAAATATAAAGCGGACCGAAAACTAAATTTTACTCACCATGCGTAATGTACTATTGTGTATTCTTTGGTAAAGTTTAAGGACGATAATTATACAGCGTCTGGTTTTTACTCCGTTTGTATATCACTGAGACCGTATTGAATGGGTCAGAATCATAGATGTGTGTGTTTTTAAGTGGTTTTAACGTCTTTCAATACCGCCAGTGTAGTAAGCTACCACGTTAATATTTTTTGTTGAATTTTGTATTTAATACATTCAGCAACCGAAGCAGTTCAAAAAATGCATAGAAGCTCTTACTCTTTTGACAATAAACTTGTTTTTAGATTTTTCACATTGATTGATTGTTTTTTTTTTTTATCATTTCCACTGTGTAGAAATATCTGCTTTTGGTTACAACCTTTTTTTTTTGACCGTACATAGTTTGCATTGATATCATCAACATACACAAACCAAATTTAAAACTCCATGGGACTGTTCAAACCCGAAAAAAAAAACAATCTGAGCGACGAACAAGAGACGGTGGTATATACACGAGCGGTTTGGAAATTTAAAAACATGCGGGCTATCAAAATCCTTGCCCAAGGCTCGGGCTTCGAATGTAACCTTTGTTAAGAATTCGGTTTTTACCGCCCTTGTTACACAAATGACTATTATTGATAACGTCAATGCGATACGACTTTTTATTATAATGACGTAAAGTTAAACGATCGTTGCTTTGTACGAAAAGTGAATCAAAATCATAAACATTGTTTCGTTACTAAAATAATTAATGTCAGTTCAATGGCCTCTTGTGTCAGTTTAATAACAATTCCATTACTAAACTGATAGAAATAGTTACAAAATCGTGACAAAACTGATATTTATTAGTAACAATGTTACCAAACTGATATAAATCGTTACGAAACCGTTACGAAACTGATATTAATATTTTTAGTACCGGGGTTATCCTCAAGAATCGATTTTACTCGAACCCGACGGTCTTTTCACGAGTTAATGGAATGTACGTATGTACATATTAACTTTCTCGACGGATACAGTATATCTGTCTTGTTCTCACGAGTTTGCAAGATCAACAGTCATAAGCTACTGTTTGCTTCGCTCAACATTTGTTGAAAGATGGCCGCCGACCGCGCATTATTATTTTTACTTCGTGTAAACAAAGGGTTGTTTAAACTTAAATTAAATCTCAAAAGCATTGTATTTTTAACCTTGACCGAATGTTTTTGTTAAATGTTTACTTGTGGTATTTCAGTTGTTTAACTTAATACAAGAGGGTGTTTTATTTTTAGATACAATGGCTTTTAGCTTTAAAGGAAACACGGTAGGTATTTTTTGTAAAAAAATGCGTAATTGTAGGATTTTTAACAAATAAATGCATAAATATAACATTTTGTTCAAAATTCGAAGTTGAAAACTGGAATTTGCTAACATTATTTGATCCCTCACCAGAAAGACACGCCTTCCGTACCGTATCATTGTGTAACATATTCTCTTTGTTAAAAAAACCCTTTATCTGATCTACACACGCATACCAATCCGACCACTGCAAGCGAGTAAAAATTGATTTGCATTTCAACTAAAGGCACAGACTGACAAACAAATAACTAACTAACAACTAACAACAAATGAATCCCTTGACTAGTTCCTTAACTTACTTTTATTCAATACTAGCTGTTGCCTGCGACTTCGTCCGCTTAGACTTCATTTATTTTGTCTTCATTTATTTTTGTATTTTTTTTGGGTGTCTATAGGCGGTGGTATACACTTACCAACAGGGTGGGTCACCTGATGGTAAGTGTATACCATCAGGTGACCCACCTGCTTGTTAACCTTAATATTTCATAAAAAAAATACATTTTATGGAATTTATGATGTAATTTTATAGTGACTAAATAAATAAACTAAACTATCGCTTTCCCGCGGGAACTTTGCATTTGCATTTAAGAGACAACACCAAGGCCTAGAGAATTGAATAATAGGTATTTGTAAAATCTATTGCTGCCTCCATCTATCAAGCCTCCCCCCGCAGAGCGCAATAGAGACAGCCGCAGCTTGGACTGAAAATACCTATTTAAAGTACACAAAATCAACGATTCGTAGACCCCTGATTCCTTCTCCAAAACTTAA
The DNA here is from genome assembly GCA_963691745.1 of Ditula angustiorana. Classification (NCBI taxonomy): domain Eukaryota; kingdom Metazoa; phylum Arthropoda; class Insecta; order Lepidoptera; family Tortricidae; genus Ditula; species Ditula angustiorana. Next base: position 523,993 of record OY829474.1, read on the forward strand.
CCGATTTAACTACTTTTTTCATTAAAAATTAAAGAAAGGCTTTGGCAGTGTTCCTATGTTTTTCTTTTTTTATATAATCTAGTAAAATTTGTTTTCTGAATGTATGAACGCAGCCGAAAATCTGGCCATTTTTTTAGGTTTTGGAATGATCATATCTCTTTTAATAATTAATTTATGAAAAAAGGAAAACATAGGGACATGCATAATAGTGGCCATCGATTTTTTGGAAAAAAAATATTGCTCTAATGGCATTTTCCAGAGAGGAAACAAGGGACGACGTTTGTATCGAAAATCTTCATTGTCATCAGAAGAATCATTCCGAACGTTAAAGTCGACAAGCACTAATGTCTACTTGTAAATAATTGACAGGCTGTCAAGATGTTACTTGCTGTGCTGCGCCGCATTAGACCCACTGACAGATTTAGTGGTCGCCATGAAACCACTGGAGCGTACTGACATATTTTATGGATAGACAGAAATAGACTATTCATAGAATATTTCGGTATTGTTACAAGTAGTTTCTGTTTTTTAGGGTTCCGTACTTCGAAAGGAAAAAACGGAACCCTTATAGGATCACTTCGTTGTCCGTCCGTCTGTCTGTCTGTCTGTGAAGACAATTTTTTTCAAGAACGCGGGGTTCCACTCCGCACTGTAGGTACGCTCGTCCGCCTTGCCTATGGCATAGGCAAATCGCAGTAGGCTGTCGGCTCGCCGCGCGCTCGCTCGCTCGCCCCCGCCGTGTCAGTGTAATTGAAAAGGAATGCCGCGCAACCCTAGCGTGTCGCCGGGAGTAGCGGGGCGAAGGCGGGCGCGGGCAGCGCGTTCCTTTTGACTCGCTCCGCCTGGCGCATGGTGTAAGAAGTAATACGAACTTTTTAAGCGTGGGAATAAAGTTGGAATTCATTTAATCGCGGTCGTAAAAGAGAAGTTTCTGTACTTTAGTACTATTATTTATTCTGTGCTCAGGTTCAACAGTCACACTTCTTCGACAGTGTACAATAAACTTTGTTGATGAAATTGAAACAATATTTTTTTTTAGGTTATCACAAGATGAAGTTATCGTCAGGCATAACTTGTACACTGCTTACTTTTTGAACGCAATTTCCCTTTTTAAGTGACTTTTTAAATTAATAATAACGGTTTTAATGGAAATTAAGAAGTGTCGTAGCTATGCTTCATAAACAGATACACATATGGAACTCTGCTTCTGAATGTAGTTTTCTACATGAAATGTTACCGAACATTATGCACTTAAACTTAATAGCTCAAATACTATCTGTATGCAGAAATGAGGAAACTAAAATAAGTGAACATATTCTGCATTAACTTCTGTGTCACCAGTCAAATGCATTAAAAGGGAATTAACATTTAGTGCGCACCGGCGCCGGCGCCACGGAGTTGTTTCAAGAATTGCAGATCATAAATACACAATCCTAAATTAACTAATGCTATTTTAAGTGTGCCTATTTGCTCTTTTCACGTGAAAACAGGGCAACAAATCTAATCTTTTAACTAACTTTCTGTTACAAAAAAACTATACTTGTGAGCGTTGCCTCGAATAATTAAGCATATTTATACCAAACGCAAAGTTCTCTTGTAAAAGATTTCTTGGGTTGGGGGGGGGGGGGGGGGGGGTCATAACCAGGTAAGGCAAGTGAGTCACCTGATGGTAAGTGATCACCACCGCCTATAGACACCCGCAACACCAAGAATATTGCAGATGCATTGCTAGCCCAGAGGGCTAAGATGGAATACCTCTTGTGCCAGTAATTACACCGGCTGTCTTGCTCTCATCACCGGAACACAACGGTGCAAGCACTGCTGCTTAGCGGCAGGATTAGCTAACAAGATGGTGGTAGCGATCCGGACGGACCTTGCACAAGGTCCTACCACCCGAAAGATTCGTGCTAGGTGAACAGGATCCGCCTCAAACTCTCACCCAACACATGCTAATCATTCAATCCGCCTGCAATCAAAGCTCCCAAGTTTCGAGATTAGAAGCTTCGCGGCCGCGCAATATCCGCTGCAGGTGGGGCGGTAATTACGCGATCATAAATCCGAGGGGCTTAATATCCTTGATGCGGCTTCCGCGCATTCCCGCATTCTCTAAACAAAGGGGAGGTCAGACTGAATAGTGGCCGAAACACGCCGAAACAAGTGAACGAGCCGCTACGTCATCAACATTCAACGCTTCATAGAACACTGTTAACTGTCGGGCTCGGAAATAAATAACACTTGTGAACTAATAAGAAATTATATTAAAAAGGGCGGCAAAGACTTTAGAAAAGAAGACGTATATAAGGAGGTCGCAAGAGCCTGTTGCTAACAAACACCACATAGAAAATGCTGATTAAAAATTAACTTTAAATTCCTTACAAGGTAAACGATTATGAGACGACGATTTATCGCTTAGAAGTGATGTAAAACAACCACAATTTTTTTTATCACAATGGATGGTTCAAAGAACCTCGAGCATTTTTGTTTCTAGTCCCATTATTGCAAAAGCGTTTTGATCTTTGCCATCCTGCGGTGCCACGACCTATAGTAACACTGCTTAGGGTAAATTAAGCATTATTTTATGGCTAGAAAAATATTTTGCAAACATTCAGATTGTATTCATTGAAACCTTTATTAAATTATATGTTTATGCGTTTTAACATTTCTGGTCTATGAACGTTATTAGTCGATTGCAATGTTGCTCCACTTTGCAGTACCGCGATTCTAGATTAACCCCCTTATTCATAAAAAGGTAACAATCTTTTTAAGCTAACAAATGTTTTATCCCTTTCACTTGAGGGCAAACGTCACAATGACAGATAAAGACATAAAACATGTTAACTAACAAACGTTTACGAAGCGTTTATGAATAGGGGGTAATTATCTACCACATTTTTAGTAGCATACGCTGATGTGAATCGCGACCGCCGTCAAGTCGTTATTTTTAAAACTCAACAGCCTTTGTATCATGATTCTTGAAAATAAATGAACTTTAAACGTTTAAACGCGCAGTTACATTCCCAGTGAGTGCGCTATTCCTATCTGGGCGTATCTTAGCTTCGCATAGTTGCCTGCACTAGAGACCAAGTAGCGGGTCGGAATGTCCAAGATTTAGCAATTAAACCCTCGGACCTGGGGCTAATCGCAGTAGGAGTTCTAGCCCGGCTCAGGCAGCGGTCTATACAATGCTAGGTCTAAACTATTTGCAAGCAAACACCTTGAGCATAATTCGAGTGGAGGGGGTATGTTTGCGCATACACATTTGTAACAGAAACGGCTACTGCGCAGTCAAGGTCAGTGCTCAAGTTGTTTGCCGGGAACTGTAGATCAGCAAGCCCAACTATACAGTCTTCCCATTTGGAAGTAAATTCCGAAACATGAAGAAATAATTTGAAGGTGTTATGAACTCATAGCATATGGTTTGCCCGAATTTCAATTGCTATTATCGTATCATTTGCCATAAACGAGAGACAATGATGTCAACTACTGGTAAGCAAGTCAAGCACTAGTGGCAGTTAAGATTTGTTCGTTTAGAATTTAGTCAAGTTTGATATGCGTCAACATACACATATCAAACTATTATTATTATTATTACATATTTAAAAAAAAAACATTTATTTCGGATAACAATAGATTCGTATTAAATTAAAGATAAATCAAAAATAAAATAAACATAATTACAAGAAGTCATTCACACGTTACATGCCACATAATTATAAATATAGCTAATAAGAATTCTCCACATTAAATAAAATAAACTAAATAAATAAATTATAGATATTCAATAGATTTACTTTATTCATAAACGCTTCGTAAACGTTTGTTAGTTAACATGTTTTATGTCTTAATCTGTCATTGTGACGTTTACCCTCAAATGAAAGGGACAAACTATTTGTTAGGTTAAAAAGATTGTTAACTTTTTATGAATAAGGGGATTGGGCGTTACATTACGGAGGCCTATGTCTGTGGAGGTAAAGACAGTCCAGTCGGTCGGCGCTCATTTTCAGGACGACGTTGGATATTACTTCTAAATTCCACGCATAAGAAGTCACAGGCTGTAGCTAGTTTCGATTATTTCCTATCGACCTAAATTTTCGAACGCAACACGACTAAATAGCTCCATTTTATAACTATTTAGGCAACTAAACCCTAATCGCCGCTCGAGTGTCGGCCGAACAATAATCTTGCGGACAATGGCGTTCGGAAATAGCTGAACAATTCATAACTAAACGGTTTATCCCGCAATCCGTCCCGCGGGATAGCGGGAATGTCGGCGGGATTGGATTGTTGCTAAGGCGGGTTGGTGTTAATGGTCCAAACGTTGTAACTAGGTTCCGGAAGTTTTGTAACGGGTTTTATTATAAACAGTGACCCACCGGCTTGCAGGGGTACAATTATGTAACTTAAAACAGCCTATTTACACTTAACCCCCTTTTCACTAGGGCCCCAGAATTAGCATGTAATGCGTACTTACATAAAAAGGTTAGGTAAGCGAAAAATTCACGGATGATATTTTTGTAGCATTAGTTCACGAATAACCTACTTACCATCATCATCATCATCTCAGCCACAAGAAATCCACTGCTGAACATAGGCCTGCTCCATGGATTTCCAAAGTGACCGGTTGGAAGCGGTTGGACCTTATAGTTTGAAAACATTGGAGAAAAAATGTGACCGCAATTTCCATCATTTTAATTTCAAAGGCAAAGTCAAAGTCAAAGTCAAAATATCTTCATTCAAATTAGGCTTGCAGGTAGCACTTATGAATGTCATAAAATTTACAACCGGTTCGGAAAACCTCTGATGAGAAGATGTCGGCTAGATACTCAACGAGGTAATTTTTTTTAATAAATTACAATGTTATTTTTACATCTTAATATTTAATTTAACAATTTAACACAGTAGGTGTACCTACAATATGCGGAGCCACGGATCGCTAACATAAGTCGGGATTTTTTTGTCTCTTTTCTCTTTGAAAAGTTCTCGATATCATAACTAACAGACATCTGTTATACCGTCTCTGTTTGTGTCCATAGAATGAACAGAGACGGCATTACAGATATCTGTTGAATATAATACCAGGAACTTATGATAGGGGGCTGAAACAGGCTCATAACCTGTTACTTTTATTAAAGCAAAAAATTATTTTGAGTTTGAGTTTGTTAGTTAGTACGAGTACTTTAAGGGAAATTTTGTAAGTAAATTTTGACAAACTCCCATAGGTCGGATTGTTCCTAAAGGTGTGTTATGTAGTTCCGATGACAAGGGTACTTTACCATTGTCATTTACCTAACGCTGCCAAAAGAGGTTACGAGGTTTTTCCGAACTCCGAATTCTATGTATGTCAATCATTAGTCCTTTTTGTAGGCCTAATAAAGATGTTTTGACTTTGGCTTCGACTTTCAAAAAAAAACTTTTTTTTTAACAAAATAGTTATTTTTGCTTAGTTTCTAGGTAATGATTGGAACGAACCGGGCAAAACTACTCAAGTCATTGCAAAGCTGTTCCATAAACCTCTCTGTTGTTTGGAACTGGCCCCGGGACGGAAGCGGGGAAACTTTACAGCTCATTGTCATCCCGGACAACGCTAGGCGCCTCCCCGGGCAAGCGAGCGCACACTGCGCACGTACACCCGGCAGGGCCGTACACGTTTATAAAGACTATTCATCCACGCCTGTCTTATAATGAAACAAATTTCTAACCTAAAATTTTACATTTTGTTACCTAAGCAGCGTTTATCGCCTGAATTCAAGAAATCGAGTCTGTAAAATTTATTTGTAAATAAAACTAAATGAACTAAACAATAAAACTACAAAAAATTAAGTATAAATTAAACATGAATACTAAAATTATCACTAAAATACAACAAAAAAGTAGGCCCCTTAGCATGGTACCGAAGATACTGGCAGCATTACCTCTCTGTATAGCTAAGCTTACGCTGAGCGAGGTAGCTGCCAGCTCTTCGGTCGCCTGTGACGTCTGACGCAAACCGGGGGCCCTGCTCTGGGCAGCAGTTTCAGAGTTTCAGGGAACGCCAAAATCATAATGAATCTCAAACGCTGGAGACAGGGGCATGCCAAGTTTCTGCCCCGGTTCCAACAAATCGTAAATTTGGGGCTGAGTGCTCATATTTGACATGTGTAGACCTGCTTTTGATCCAGATTTCATTTCAGACTTTGGTTGACCTCACTGTCTCTTGTGTGTTCTTACCCGTATGTTTCCGTATTCTCGTGAACTAGTGAGTCACTGTTAAGAACTAAAACCTTTAACCCTTCTTCTGCGAATAAACATTATTATATCTTATCTTTTCTACCTGAAAGCAATTATGGAGTCCATAGCAATGTAAGCTCACTTCAATAGTTGTTATTGATGAGCAAACTCGTAGAGCAGGTGCCGCGGTGCTGCGCTATTGTTAACAACGTATCCATTGCCTATTGCCCTTCTCCGAACAAACGCGAGCGCGGATGATGTATGTTCACTTCTGTACATAATATGATCACGTATACTCCGAGGGGGTAGGAGAATTGCGTGGGAAATATTGGAGTTTTAGGAATAGTTCGAGGTGTTTTTACCCGACTGCGGCGCCCGGTGCTTAGAGGATCACATGTTTCACCTGTTACCTGAGGGCTATGTTCCCTCATAAAGAGGGTACTCACCCCTTAATACGGTTTTTTTTCATAATTGAAAGATTTCGTTAAAAGAAACAAAAGTAGCATTTTTATGGCTTTACTTATAGGGTTGCCGGGCGACTAGTCAGTCTAATACCGTCCCAACTTGCATTGGCGTTCTCTGGCTTCAAATAGAGAGAGAATACACCCTTAAGATGTAAAAAATCAATATTGTATTTTGATTTAAAAAAAGACGCCTCGTTGAATTTCTTGCCGGTATCTTCTCATCACAGGTCTTTCCGAACAGGTTATACATTTTCTGACATTCTTATGTGCTTTCCTGTAAGCTTGAATGGAAATATTGTACCTGTGGATACCCTCCAAATCTTAAAGCTATACTCTCTCATCGTTGTAGCTATTGATGTGCTTCACTATTCCCTGCCTTCTCTTTGACCTCCTGAAGGCGGAGAATAGAGAAACTTGGGGAACGCTTAGACGATGAGAGAGTATAGCCGAAATACTCAGAGAGTGTCGACAGACAGAGCGCTTGCCCCTAGCTACGTCCGGTTTTATCCGGACGCCTGGCAACGTTACCTTAAGCCACTAAACCTTTTGAGAATTGGTCTTGTACTAAGGCTTAAAACAGACCAGTATCATCTCATATTCTATTCCATAAGACAAGCCTTAGAGTGTTTAATTACGTAGATAAACAAAACCGTAATTACTTGTGCTCAGGGCGTTCGTCTTGTTTACTAAACTGTTAATTACTTGTAACTACCCCCATTCTTGTGAGCCCGAAATGTAATGAGTAATTCTATTTAATCCTCTTTTACATAAAGTAAAACCACATTAGCACATCAACGAACCAGCTTCTGGGAGTTTTACATAGTGCTGAATAAAGGTCACAATATGCTTAATTATATGCAAATCTATTTAATATCATTTTATTTCTCTACATTCTATTTATTTTCGTTTCATTTTATTTCAACGAAGAGTGCAGCATGAAAGAGAATATCTTTGCTTTCTCTCCCAGTGATGCCAGCCCCGCCTCGAGCGTGGAGAGCAAGACAGCCGGAGCAATTATTGGCACAAGAGGTATTCCATCCCAACCCTCTGCGTTGATCAAGCATCTGCAATATTTGGTGTTGCAGCTATAGGCGGTGGTAATCACTTACCATCAGATGATACACTTGCTTGTTTTCTTTCCTATTTTCAATAAAAATATACTTTTGTTAGAGTCTGCCTAAACCTATTTTTCTTAGCCATAACGATACTTTCAGTCTTAAACTATACTTTCCAATTACTTTTTCATTGTTACAATAACAACAGAACCATCAAATGAACATCCCCGACTGCGGTTTTGGTCCATAACAAACGTTATTGTTACCCCGAACAATGTTTCAGGTCTAAATTAATTTCAGCCCCGAAATCGGTGCATTCCTCGAAGGTAGGTCGCAACTATCGAGGGATGGCATAACTCGGGCAATTAATGTGCCCCGCTTTGCCCGGGACTGAGTTTGTCGGTCAAGAGACCTGCTATTGTCGGGTGATATAGTACCTTTGGGATTTAACTTACCTATATATTCTATAGCTACATTCGTTTGCTAGCGGTAGAGGCACATTGTAGCCAGTTGGTGGTTGCAGTGTGAATTGGCTCGACCGTGGTAGTACCACGCTCTCATAGAATACCGGTGTGAGTAGTTTGCTAATGGGTTTCGTATTGTGAGGGAGATCTGCAAGGCCCAGGAAGACTTTTAAGTGGGCAACGGATCAGCAATTCTCATGGAATTGCTGTTTTGAATAGGCGGCGGTGATTACTTGCTATTAGGAGACCCACATGCTCGTTTTTCTCGCTATTCCGTAATAAAAAAACACTATTAAAAAGTGGAGCAGCAGTGTTATGCCTTTTTGACCGACTGGTTGAAGAAATCACAAGACGGGGCCGACAGTCAAATGAAAAACTGATTCTGAGTCTGATTCTTCCAACGCTTGTAAAATGATTTTTTCACTTTCGTTTTAAGAACAAGAGGAGGGAATATTTTGCCCAGTAGCGAGAAAATACTAGCTAACAATACTGTTTACTGAATGTAACTACATAAAAAACCGGCCAAGTGCGAGTCGGACTCGCGCACCGAGGGTTCCGTCATGGACAACATCTAGTATCGCATTTTGCTTAGTAAGACCAAAAAACATATTAATAAAACGGATCACTCACGTATTTTTGCGTCGGGAAATGTCCGACATGTTAATGAAGCAAACGAGGGTAGTTGTTCGCCGCCGCCCGAGCCGCCTGTGCCGAGTAGCCGAGCTGTCAGGGCTTCGGTACGCAGTCGTCGTCGCGCCACCGCCGCGGGGGCTTATGATTAAGGACCACGGACTGGTCCGAAACATGTCGGGCGTTTCCCGACGCAAAAATACGTGAGTGATCCGTTTTATTAATATGTCTGAGTCTCACGGTAGTTTTATGTTAAAGACCAAAAAAATTTTTTTTTCTGTTTATTGACTACAAATTTACGGTTTTTGTAATTATTGTTTTATTTGTGCTGTAAGACCATCGAAATGAAATGTGAGACCTTCTTTCTTGCCAAATTTCATAGTTCTAGGTCAACGGGAAGTACCCCATAGGTTTTTGAGTGTATTGCGAATGTATGAAATATGCGGCATAAACGGCCGTATCTTTTGATTGCGTTGACTTAGAAGTTTGATTTTTTCACAGCTCTAAGGGACTTAAGACTTGAGTATTTGATATCAATTTCAACTCGATACCTCCTCGCGTTCTTGAGATAATGGTCTTAACAGATAGACAGACAGATGGACGGACAACGAAGTGACCCTATAAGGTTTTTCTTTTGAGGTACGGAACCCTAAAAAGGTTTGAAACAAATATTATACGATAGATAATATAACATTTAAATAAAAAAATTAAGTATGTTCAATTCTCGTCTCGTGTCTTAAGCTGTAAGGAGAATATTTGAGTGGCTTATTTAATTAATTGGAACATTAACAGAAATTTTTTAAATTAAAAACAGTGAGGCAAATTTCCAAACGTTTTCGCAATCTCGTTCTGTTTTTGATAAGTTAATTTGCTAGTTTGACCTATCATAAACTGCCTTATGCACAGAACAGGGCAAAAAACATGCTTTTGCTTTAATTAAAATACAAATTACAAAATAACATCTCGCATGAATTTAAAATGCGAATTACAAACAATTTTTAAGTCGTGTATATGAAATACAAAATACAGTGTTTTAACTGTTTTTATTTTAAATACAAATTACAAACCACAGTCAGGTGTAAGGTAATGTAATGTAAGAAAATTAGAAATTTATTTTGCAAGTAGGCCATATATTTACATGTCTGAATCTACTAGCGCTTCGGAAAATGGAAGAATCTGCTGAGAAGAAACGCCGCAAGAAACTCAGCAGTTTATCTTTTTTTTTCTTCTCTTTTCAAAACAAGATTACAGAGCAATATACACAATCATAACAATAGTTCACATAAAGTGTGAAAAAAAAGATAACAATAAATAGCACAGCAAGCTTTAAGCACATTGAACGAACTGGCACTAGTACAGTCAGCAACGAAAGTCCATGAACACATCCTAATTTCCAAAACACCTGCACACTATAAAGTTCCATATGTTACTGAACAGGCTAATGTACAAATGTCTGTGGACATTTGAGAATAACAAAAGTCAATAAACATCGATTTTTTCAATAGTTGCTGAACATGTCTGAATACATAATTAGCTGATATGTACAATATCAATAGTCGCTGAACATGTCTGACTGCAGAATTAGCTGATCTATAAATTATCAATAGTTGCTGAACATGTCCGATTGATTAAATAGTTTAAGGTTACACTCCAAATGAAAGAGATGAAACGCTCCCTGACAAGTGAGTACTCTTCTCAGTGATTGTCAAAATTCAAAATTCGAAGAGATGAGCATCTCTCAGTGAAAAAAAAAGGTAAGCCTAAATTGAATCTTATCGCGTATCGTCAATGTCACCCGAGATAAAATTAAATTAAATCTTATATCATTTAAAATAAAGCTCAGTTTACCTTAATACCTTTTGAAATCAATAATGCAATGACCGTAAAGACGCACATTGAAAAATTTGCAGGGTATGGTAGTGGTAATGTGTCGAAACTGGCAAACGCAAGGCACAGAATGCTTGGGTTTCAGGTTCGAGTCCTGCCGTTACCCTGATTTTTCTTTGTGTGTGTGTAATACATATACTATTCAGCGACTTTTCCAAATTTTTAAACAATGCTAGTGTTCAGCGACTTTTGTAATTAAGCTGTTCCGCAATTTTTGGAATTATGCTGTCCCGTAATTTTTGAAATTACGCTATTCAGCGACTTTTGTAATTAGGCTGTTCAGCAATTTTTGGAATTATGCTGTCCTGTAATTTTTGGAATAAAGCTGTTCAGCGACTTCTGGTATTTCATGGTGTAAATGTAATTTTGCTCTTAACGCAGTTCAATGACTTATGGACAAATGACCTGTTTAGTGACTTTTGTAACGTTATTGTGTTCGGCGACTTTCGTTGCTGACTGTACAGATTGACCAGGACATGTATAGGGTCCCCAGGTCAAAGAAATTAGAATCGGGATGTATTTGGTTCCTGATCAAATACTTAGTCTAAATAACTTAGAGATGTATAGTCTCTAAGGGTTAAAAACAAATTAATTACCTTAATCTATGCTTAGCAGAGGTGTAAAACGCCTCCACGGTCAAATTGTACAATATTACTTGGAGATGTATAGTCTCCGAATGTCAAAAGAAAATAAGAATAAAAATATTCATGTCAAATAAAAATAAAATACTGTTGAAAATCCAACGGCAACGCATCTGCAATGTCTTTGGTGTTGCGGATGTCTATAGGCGGTGGTGATCACTTACCATCAGGTGACCCACTCGCTTGTTGGTCTTCCTATTTCATAAAAAAAATCATAGAGGAACATAAAAATTACACACGTGTAGGCAGTTATGTATTTTAATTTACGAAAACGCTCCTAATTTTTTTAGAAGTATTATAAAATACATAAAACGTTTTCCTTCTTTAATGGTCATTTTGGTAGGTTTTTATTCTTTTAGGACGATTCATAAAAACATTATCTGATATAAATTACAAGGTTTGTTAATAAATATTTATAGTCGCAATGCAATTTTTTAAAGCAAAATCATAGACATCATAAGTTGGGTATTTATGTACAATTAAAAGACATAAGCGACATTAAATCTTATTTCAACAACATAGAATTAAATGTCTTATTCGACCTTTGTTTATTACACTTTAGTGACCTTTATTTTAATAATATTCGAATCAACAAAGAACATTAATTTTCGAATAATTAGTCTCAAATAAAAAGTACTTAACTAGCCAATTTTATCACAGAATTCTCGATCAAAGTGAAAAATTTCGAACTTAATTAAACAGTTTCAGAAATCTCACTGGAATTAAAATCGGTTTCATTTGTATGGTAATTGGCTAGTATTGGATTTTTCAGAGAATGATTTAGAGTTGGGTAATGATGTTATATTTATCACGTTTTCAAAGCTAGACAAATATCTGTAACTGAGCTAAAATGGTAATTTATTATTTTTTCGCCACAATTAAACAATTATAAAACGGTTAATTTCCGACGTTTGAGCTCTTTTCAGTGGCCCTAACATGACCGACCCAGGTTAAGCTTATCCCTCCCCGCGTCTCTGTCAAACTAGTATCATAAGAAAGGGACGCACATAGAGATAAACTCGGATAAACAAAACTTGCTGGGCATGTTAGGGCTTAGATTGAATACTGAGTTTCTTGCCGCGCATTCTTCTCAGATGCCATTTTCTAAAGCGTGGTAGAGTCTGTAGTAGTTTTATTCCGTTAATTGGAACGATTTCGTTATATAGTTTTTTTTTAATAAGGAGAGAGTTACGATGGAATACCTCTTATGCCAGTAATGTCACCGGCTGTCTTGCTCTCCCCGCAACACAACAGTGCAAGCACTCTTGCTTAGCGGCAGGATTAGCGAGCAAGTGTTAGTCATCTGGATGGTCCTACCATTTGCGTATCATCAACGTAAACTACTTTTGATCCAAACCAACATTCGAAATTTCCCTTTAATTATGTTATTATTATAATTGGCCACTAAGGCTGATATGTAAAACAAAATTAAGGCTCGACAGTTACGTAATAAACACAAATATAACAGGCTTCAACTTTTGCTTACGTACCCGAGTTACCAAAATATGACGGAGAAACGAGCACACATGAATAATTTATAACCAATAATGCCTCGTAATTACGTATTACCATCACCTTGTAGCATTTGCCTTTATTTATCACAAATAAATAAGCACTTTAAGAAGATATATATTATTATATAACGATACTAGAAGTAAGGAATTTACTGGAATAGTATTTTATGCAACTGCTATATAATGAGAGGCCTTAAAACACGAGTGTGGTTTTATGAAACGAGCGTCAGCGAGTTTCATAATAGGATCACACGAGTGTTTTAAGGCCTAATTATATAGCAGTTGCATACATTACTTTATCTACACACATATCATAACTGCAAAAAACCGTAACAGCAAAAAACCAACAAACAAGTATGGCGGCAATTCGATCTATCCGTCAAGACGAACGTTTTTTTTAAATCATAGACAAACGAATGAAGTCCTTATTGTCATGTCACTCGAGATCAAATGTCGTGCGTTTAAATTAAAAAATCATACTGAGTTGACGTTTCGTATCGATAACTGTTTTAATATCTGTGGATACTAGAATAGAGACCAACTTGAATTTTGATAGCTGCTCCAAATTTAAATTCATAACGTCACGAGATCTTGGTAATGTGATCACCAATAAACACAGACTACTAAGAGATACTACCCAATAAAGAACAGATTTACCTTACTACCACAGACAAGAAAATTCTCATAATAACATTGGTTGTAATAATGCTGGTCATTTTCTATGGTCTTTGAACGCGTTATTTAACAATTATGATATGTGTGTAGATAAATAGTATTTACAAAAGAGACCTTACTGATTTCAAAGGGGGTTATGAGTGACTTTATCTACACATATATCATTAATGCTCTATAATGCGTTCAGAAACCGTAGGCAATGACCAGCATTATAATAACCAATATTATTATGAGATTTTATCTAATTTGTTTCTATATTTGTTCAAATTCATTTTTTATTACATTATTTTAATGTGTACAGTCTATAGATATTTAATAGGTACTCTAGCGCTAGTAGCAATGCAGGTCATTGCCCTATGGCTTCTGAACCCATCATAGAGTACTTATGATATGTGTGTAGATAAAGTAATGTATGTATATATGAAATGCAGATGAGACGAGATTTTGACTTTAACTATTATTTAAATATTTATACCTCCAAGTAAGATAAAACAAATCAATAGTATTTTATGCAACTGTTATTTAATGAGAGGCCTTAAACGAGAGTGTGGTTTTATGAAACGAGCGTCAGCGATGAGGATCACACTAGTGTTTAAAGGCCTAATTATGTACAGTTGCATACACTGTTTTGTTAACCGACGAAAAAAAACGGACGAGGTTCTCAATTCGACCCGTATATTTGTTTTTTTTTCTACACACATTTATCATAAGTACCTACTCGAAGATAATTCTACTTTCGTAACCTTTTCGTAACAGTAAAAAACCAACAAACAAATGACAACAGTAATAACAAAGACCCACTTGAGTTTTGACACTTTTGACAGTTGTTCCAAGTTACATAACCTAACTCAAACTCAACTCATAACCTTACAAAAGTCGATACTGTAACATTGTACAGTCAAGGAAGTTAATTCCCTACCCATTTCGTTGAAATGTCGTCTGACATTCGCAATGCATTAAAGTCGATATGTCAAACTAACGTCTTGCTCTATAGCTCTTATGGTGACAGTTTGCTATATGCTATTGGAACTTAGGTGGGTTGGAAATTTAATTCCTTGACTGTACATTAAAGTACAGATTTTACCTACTACCCCAGACAATAAAGTTCTCATAATTAAATAAATAAATAATAAATAAATATCTCGGGACAATTTACACCAATTGACCTAGTCCCAAACTAAGCAAAGCTTGTACTATGGCTACTAGACAACGGATATACATACTTATATAGATAAATATATACTTAAATACAAATAACATCCATGACTCAGGTACAAACATTCGTGTTCATCACACAAATATTTGCCCATACCAGGATTTGAACCCGGGACCTCTTGCACAGTAAGCAAGCAATTAAAGTGCAAGCAGTAAGCAATTAAATTGGTTGTCATAATGCTGGTCATTTCCTACGGTTTTTGAATGCATTATAGAGCAGTAACGATATGTGTGTAGATAATAGTATTTTATGCAACTGTTGCATAATGAGGGGTCTTAAAACACGAGTGTGGTTTTATGAAACGAGCGTCATAGAGTTTCATAATAGGATCACACGAGTGTTTTAAGACCTAATTATGTACAGTTGCATACATTACTTTATCTACACACATATCATAAGTACTCTATGATGGGTTCAAAAGCCATAGGGCAATGACCTGCATTGCTACTAGCTACTAGTGCTAGGTACTTATTAAATATCTATAGACTGTACACATTAAAATAATGTAATAAAAAAATAATTTGAACAAATATAGAAACAAATTAGAAAAATTCTCACAGTAATATTGGTTGTTATAATGCTGGTCATTGCCTACGGTTTCTGAACGCATTATAGAGCATTTATGATATATGTGTAGATAAAGGATAATAACTCCACCAGGTTTAACAGTAAAATAGCCATCGCGTAACAATGTTCGCGAAGTAGGTAATGGAAACGTTGGGGAGAACTCGCGGTGGCCGGTGTTAGGTGCACGTAGGTACTAACTGCTAACTAAATAGTGGAGAAGTGTTCCGGGAATGAACTGAACGGAAATGACCCACGGTAAGGAGCTCACACTGTGAGACCAGACACACTAAAATGCCGTTGCTTTAACTTGCCTTGTTAGTTAGTAATGTATGAACGTAAAGTCAGTATTTAATTTTGGTTTAAATATTATAAAAATCAACTTTTGAGGTTCTTGCGGTACTTCTCTCTTACGAAATCCTTTATTTTCGAAGCCAAAGCTAAAAAATACCTACCTAGAACGCAATCAGTCTCATTCCCCTGCAAACCGAATCATTCCCGTGTCAGCAACTGCAGCAAGCGCCGAATGCGCACATGAACTTAATCCGCTCGTTTGCAATGCAAGGTTGATTGCATTTAGGGCATTATGTCGCGTTTTATGGAGGCACTGTCTAAGTAAGACTTGTTATACTAGTGTACCGAGAGATGGCGCTGTAACGTGTAGTCCGATTCCTGAATGGCGCTATCAAGATTTTTCTTGTTTTTATTTATTTATTTATTTATTTATATTTTTTCGGAGAACCAACAGCTTACAGACACACATAAACATTTTCAATAACATTAACAAAGCCAATTACAGGATCTCACAAGTAACAACAAAGTATATAAACTTAAAAACTAGCACGCACAAGGTCGCAGCAATGCACGATCAGTAAACATACAGTAAACAGTTTTCATATGATAGCGTCACTGCGTGATGAAGTTGAACACACAATAAAGCTCTACTTGTTATTGCTGAGCCAATTAGTTTATATTAAATAATTAATAATTAATAGTGCAACGTAATCAAACACGAGAGCTGGCAATTGACTGATTTATTGGTCTACCCACATAGTTCAGTTACTGTAGTCTTACGAGCTACCCTACAAAAAGATTCAGGCGTTACTTTGCGGAGGTCCATATCAACAAACTGGAACAAATTACCTTGCTACTCCGCGAAACCACGTTTTGGTTTCGCGGAGTAGCAAGGTAATTTGTTCCAGTTTGTTAGTTTATATTAATTACAGGCTGCATAGGACTGCATGTGATTAAGCATCAGTATCTCTCTAACTTCATGCATAGAAGATTCATTTGTCTTTGGCGCCCCCGTGCGTGAATGCTCAACATTTTCGCTCACTCGGCGCCTTTTTGTCGCCCCGTAATTTATCGCTCCAGCGGAATAACCGAGTTTGAGAGCAGGAAAAGAATTTGTTAAGTCGAATCCGAGTGAAACTCTGCCTATTTGAAATTTCAGAACAGATGATTATAAATTATGACCTGAGTCAGGTGTTCACTTTTATAAGAGCTTGTGAACAATAACCCACTTTCAAGTACATACTTATTAATAATATTTTTCGTCACACCTATTCAAAAGACAACAATTGGCTTTAGAGGATAGCGGGGACAAAATTCGATTTTGTCCCGTGGGAGTTTGAGTCTTCTGATGGGTCTGCGTTCTCGCATCTGACAGATTAGCGTAGTTAGTTTGGTGTTCTTGTAGACAAAGGTCTAAGACCATACAGCCAAATGATAACCATAGAGGTGGAGCGCATAGATGAAGAACTGAGAGACCGGTTCGATAATGGATTTTGTTTTTCATAATTATTTGTATTTTTTTTTCAACCTAATGTTGTTACATACGAGTTTCAAGACGTAGTTTTTTCTTTTTCTTATAGGTAGTGTCACTCGGGGTCAACATATTTTGTTCTCAGGCGACGTGCATATATTGAATTCCTCACAACGCTCAGGATTCTACTTTAGAATCCTTTGCTTCGCATTGAATTCAAACTAACGCCCTCAAGGAACAAAACTTTACTTTGAGCCCTTGTAACACAAAAAACTTTTAATTATACATACATAGATCACAAAAGTCAAACGCAATTATTTCAAGGGAAAAGTGTTATGATAAAAAATATATAATGTAATACAACACAATACCTCCTTACCGTTATTATCTTCGAAAATGACGTAATACGTAAATAATAAAAGTAATCACCTAATTACGTCTTTATGTGTATATTATTAGTGTTATTATGTACTTTAGAAAGCTTCTCACGCAACGTAAAACAAAACCAATCAGAAAGCTTATTAGAATAGGCATAAAATCACTATGTTTAAAAGTCGAGAACCAACTGATATTTTAAGTAAATAAAACATAAGTGCGCTGCTATTACAAATTATATAGTAACCTACTAGTGGTTCATACGATTGACAACGCTTTTTTTAGTAAGGAAGTTACCTCAGACCTTGGATGAAGAACTAAAGCATGGATATAGCCTTATAAATAGTTCGACGACCTGTATGGCACAGTGGCACATGTGTCTGCTTACTGTGCAAGAGGTCCCGGGTTCAAATCCTGGTATGGGCAAATATTTGTGTGACGAATACGAATGTTTGTACCTGAGTCATGGATGTTATTTGTATTTAAGTATGTATTTATCTATATATGTATGTTTATCCGTTGTCTAGTATCCATAGTACAAGCTTTGCTTAGTTTGGGACTAGGTCAATTGGTGTAAATTGTCCCGAGATATTTATTTATTTATTTAGTTACCTTTGCGCTTCAAGGTATCAAAACCTGCAAATTAATAGGAAAAATGTAGTTTATACTACTTTAATGTTACCAAAGGTAACCATTTTGTCTATTCCTGTGTTTACAGGATGCCTATTGAAGAGGAGGTTTAGGGTATGTAGTCGTCTCTTTGTGGCTCTTTATTGCCATTGAAAGTAAAGAGATCAGCTAATAAAATATCACTTTCAATTTTATTACTATTTCTATGCCTCAGATTGATTGACTGTCAAATAAATAGTTATGACGATAAGCCTCAGTCTTGACTACAATAGCTTTAGTTCTATTAGACAACGCAGTTGTCTCCAACAGAAACAGAAACTAGAACATGTACATCATGTAACGCGCGCTAATATTAAACGTAATAATTAGAGATGCGCCGAGTATCACTTTTGCCGAGTAACGAGTACCGAGTTTTAATCGGTTCAATTTTTTTTCAACCGAGTACTCGGCCGAGTAACTCGGTTCAATCAAATTCCCATTTCGCGCGCGTAAACAAGTACAAACAGGTTCGCGTTGATACACCCCTCACCCCGCCTTTCAACTACCAGTCACTTGACAATTTGCAAACAAATTCTTCACGTTGCGCGTCATACTAGATAAATAATTGAAAAAGTTTTTTAATTAACGATTGACTGATCAGTGATGACCTGATTTTGATTAACACTGTTGTTTTAACTATATCTGCCTAAATATATTGCTTTTCTTAAACCGAGTATACTCGGCATTCAAACAGAGTTATTCGGCCGAGTACGAGTATCAAAAAACCCGCCGAGTACGCCGAGTACCGAGTATCAACCGAGTACTCGGCCCATCTCTATAGTAATAATGCTACAAGCCACCACTAAACGTTGGTAATGACACGTTGTTGTTTAGTGAAACCGTTTAAAAATTACAAAAACCATTACCGTTTTTAAAGGGTAAGTTAGAACATTTCTAATTGTTCCAACAGTCCGTTTTCCGCTTGCGCTGGCCGTTGCAAGATGGCGAGTGCAATTGCTCCGGTAATTGACCCACTCCGTCCAATTAGACGTCGCGGCGTGCCGGGCGACTGTCGACGACTACTTACCGTACTGGACGAAATGAGCCACGGAAATGATGTTTAAGTTTCATTTTGAAATTTTCACTCGAAAATTGGAATGAAAGTGTGTCAAGAGAACAATATGTACCTTCTCCATTTGACAATGATTGGAGGATAGCACAACGGCCCGAGATCGATCATTTGCCTTTGTTTATTTTAATTTTGTTAATGAAATTGCTTTCGATTTTTATGTTATAATATAGATATAGAACATTATGACATATTGAATATAAGTAGCCTTTAAAAGCAATAACGCAATGAGCGTAAAAACAGTTAGTCAGAGCATACAATTAATTTTATTTCTACATATGAGCAAGGCACCAAAGCAGAGATTGCAAGTTAAAGTTCTACCAGATGACCAAGATTTTTCATTGTATTCTCATTGCGTCTTTCATTTAAACTTTTTTTTATGGAATTGGAAGGTAAACGGGCATACAGGACACCTGCTAGGAAATAATTACCGCCGCTCATAGAGATAGCAACTCAAAGAGAATCGCTGATCAATTCCACTCACCATACGAAACGCAATAGCAGGCTACTGCTGTACGCCAAAGATTCCCTACTTAAGATGTTAAGATACATAAACATCACTTGTTGTCCATATTAAAACGTGACCTTTAAACCATTGCGACCTTAAAATATGTACCTATGCTTTTAGAGCTTCCATTTCTAAGTAATAAAGGATATACAATACGCAAATGTAATGTCAAAGACCAGATAAGGTTTAGGGGATGGCGGCGTCAAAGGCCCCGAACGCACAAACACATGTACAATGTACCGTACAACGCGATATACATTAAGAAATTGAAATCTGTTGTCAGTGCCACCTTTGAGATACGCCGGCTTTGATGTTCTTGTATTGAGATAGTTTATATATTTAATTCTAGAATTTCCAATTACATGCAAAACACCAATTACATGGGTTGAAAAGTACGATATGTCGTACGTCAGCCTCAGTAGCTAAACATTTTAGTACCTGGGCCCAATTTGATAAACGCGACAGTCGACAGCTGACAGTGACAATTCGCCGTACATTACTGCGTGGACTTACAGACTTAACATCATAGTGGGCAAGCAAATTATACCGCATTGTAACTGTCACCTGTCGCAAGTCGCGTTTATGAAATTTGGCCCTTGCCGCTGTCTGTAATGTCACAGATTCGAGCAAGTCTCATTTTATACGTTACTATGATAAGGAACTTAAGTGTTTCGCTACTTCTGAAGTTGACTGTACATTTAATAAATATAGTAATATGTATGGATGGAAAAAACAAACGAGCATGTGGGTCGAGTGATGAGAGGAGAAGTAATCACTGCCCGTAACAACCCTAGAGTCGCTGACCATGTGTCAGCCTACAATTTTGCGGGTAGTAGACCTTGTGCAAGGTCCGTCCGGCTCGCTACCACCAATATTACTCGCTAATCCTACCGCTGAGCAGTGCTTGCACTGTTGTGTTCCGCCGTGGAGAGCAAGACAGCCGTTGCAGTTATTGGCGCAAGAGGTATTTCATCTTAGCCCTCTGGGTTGGCCACGCATCTGCCGTCTCCTTGGTGTTATGGGTGTTTATGGGCGCTGGTGGTCAGTTACCATCAGATGACCCACTGGACCTTCCTGTTACAATAAATAATAAACCACAGGTTTCCAGATATCGTACACAACGAACATAACGCAGTAGAAAGCTACTATTTCACACCGACATTCTGTAAGAATGTGGTGCACTGCCCTGGGAGAACCGGTCAATTCGTATTGTAACTAGCGTCTGGCTACATCGTGGCTCTACTACTCTAACTTTGGGTCAGCTCAACGGTAGTACCAATCTCACAAAACATTGTCATGATTAGTAGCTTGCCATTTTCGTACGGTATGGCAAAATCCAGTGCTCCTAGCACAAACTTTTCAATACGCTGTAACTCGTATCTTAGTCTCTTTCTAACTACCCCAGTAGGAGAGACACACTGAGATACGTAGCGAGTTGCAGCCGAAAAGGTTCGTCTTAGGTGCACTGACGACCAGGGGAATGAGAACCTTAGTGACTATAGTTTCTCATTTCCGTGGGCTACGGTAATTACTTAATTAATTCTTATTAGATAACCTTTTTCTCACTTTATAAAAAATAAGACGCAAGTGAAATAGACCTTCAAGTGCAGTTCTTCAATACGAAACTCCAATCCTTTGATACAGCGATGTGACTTAAGTTGGGAAGTAGAGTCGCCATAAATTCCTGTGCTGACCGGCGCTCGCGAAACTTTGGCTAAGTTTGGGTATTTCGAGTCTTTGAGTTATGGTTGAGTGTACTTTGGGTAGGGTGTAAAGTATAAACTAACACGCTTCATAGTTTCAAGTACATATTTAAAAAAGGCTAGCAAGCCCTCCATAAAAAAATGGTTTGGGCGAGGAAGATAGAAACACCTTTAAAGCTTCTTAAATGTAATAAATATCAAGTTCAAGGTATTGCTGGTGAGGACAACCGAAGAGTTTGTAATCTTGACAACAAACAAATATATATATTATATGGTGTTGGTTTGTGGTAAAACCGGTATTTCTTGGCATACATGTAGAGGATGAAGTTTCCAGTAAAAATTAGCGCTGATGCTTGCAAAGGCATTTTGCTGAGTTTTGGCCCAGTTCAACATTTATATGTATGTATCTTTTCCCGACTGCTGCCAGAAGCAAGAATTATGTTTCGTGTTTTCTTCCTGCTGCTGCAGTGTAAAGGATTTTTGTGTGTTACCCAAAGCATGTCATATTTATTAGCCACATCTAAATCCGTGTTGCCGTTGCTGATGCTTGCAAAGGCATTTTGCTGAGTTTTGGCCCAGTTAAACATTTATATGTATTTATCTTTTCCCGACTGCTGCCAGAAGCAGGAATTATGTTTCGTGTTTTCTTCCTGCTGCTGCAGTGTAAAGGATTTTTGTGTAACCCAAAGCATGTTATATTTATTAGCCACATCTAAATCCGTGTTGCCGTTGATGCATAACCATGCATCATATAGTTGTTTTTAGTGTTTGTCTCTCCCCCGCTACCTCCTGTCCCTTCCCCCATCCCCCCTCAACTTGTGTCTCCTGGCGCGTGTGGGTGACGTCATTGTGCATGAGGACGCTTTCAGCTTTCAAAGGTTCGCGACGGCTTGCTAATATTACGGGAGGTCACGACAAATTTGGCAACGATCACCAATATGGCTGATCGGAAGCTCACAAGATAAAGGGCAACTCCGTGATGCCAAATATGTCGGTCTGCCTGCGCTAAGTGGTTGCGTTATCAAAATATGGCGCCTGCAAAACCAGTTATTGTTCCCAAAAAAAAACGATAAGTAAAATGGCTGAATAAATTACAGAAAGGAAGTACCGGTTGCACTCATGTGAATTCTGCTAAAACTGAACAAATATTTGGTCGCGTTTCGAAGTTCAGCTCGTTTAAAGACCCTTGATCGTTGCCAAAAAAAAACGATAACGGAAATGGCTGAATATGACGTGGTATAAAGTATCAGTATGTACGAGCTTAATGCACCAAAACTGAAAAAATCTTTGGTCGCGTTTCGTAGTTATGAAGCGGTCTAGGTTACAATATCTCATACATTGTTGGAGTATTTTTTCAAAAGCATTGGATAAATCAAGTTCAAACATATTTTTGGGGAATAAGCACAGTGTCAAAAACACCCTCCTACACTTCTTTAGCAAACCTACCCTCCTCCGGTTAGGGGTAAGTAAGATCTGGTATCCAAATAGAAGACAAGTCCTTCCTCATCTACCGAAGCTTTTCCTTTTTGAAATGTCACCTCTAGTCTTGCTTTAATGTTCAGTGCCGTTCACAGAATTTTTAGACAGGGTAGACGTTTATGTGACGGTTTAACTTGCGTTTGGTTTTCATTCATTTCAAATCAGGTGTACAAAAGCCATTTACTATCAAGCTAACTGTTCGGAAAATTTCGGTAATTGTTGACGCTCAAGCTGAGAAAGACACTGTTTACTCTGTGCTATTGTATGCGTTATTTATATCATTGTGTGCTACTTATCTATAGGAATGCACACTTATCTGTATCCGCATGGTTGCGCGGCACGCATGTATACATTTTACCGAAATAGTTTGTGTCTTTCCCGTTAAGCGCACAGTGGCGCTTTTGCAACGCGATGCGAAGTGGCGTCGTTGAGCGGCAGGTAAGATACCGATGATACGCCAACAAATGGAGCTTGTTTATACTTTTAGAAGTTTATTTATTGATAACAGGTATATTAGACGTAAGGATCAAATAAAATCAGTTTATATTTAGCAGATTGGCAGGGTGTTTTTATGTCTATTATTGAATTTAAGCTGTAGTATGTATTTTTTTAATGTTTCGTCATACTCGTACATAGGCTATTATTATATCAGTCTGCCACTAAACACGAGATCTGAAAAGGGCTCAAAGCTTTGAGGATGAAACTAGTTGCAAATCCATCATCATCATCATAAATCAAAAGAAACGCAGCATTTGAAAAATAAACTCACTTTAGAACTATAAACGAAGCCTTTTTATAATTATTATCATCAAACCTCGATTTGACGGTAGCAATTATGTAATGATGTCGTTACGTTCATTAGAACGTAACTACAACTGTTAAGTTTAAGGGTTGTTTTTCGTTAAATGTCGATGTGGATGAAAAAGAAATGAATAGGATCCAGCCCCTCTAGCACACTAGCGTTTATCGCTGACATAAAACATTCGTCCCTTTTGCACACGCATACTGCTTAGAACGGGATAAATGCTTTATGTCATCGATAAAAGCTAGCGTGCTAGGCCCCCAGAAACTGATAAGATTCAGCAGGTGAGAAAGAATTTGTCTTCCATTTGGATACCAGATCTTACTTACCCCTAACCGGAGGAGGGTAGGTTTGCTAAAGAAGTGTAGGAGGATGTTTTTGACACTGTGCTTATTCCCCAAAAATATGTTTGAACTTGATTTATCCAATGCTTTTGAAAAAATACTCCAACAATGTATGAGATATTGTAACCTAGACCGCTTCATAACTACGAAACGCGACCAAAGATTTTTTCAGTTTTGGTGCATTAAGCTCGTACATACTGATACTTTATACCACGTCATATTCAGCCATTTCCGTTATCGTTTTTTTTTGGCAACGATCAAGGGTCTTTAAACGAGCTGAACTTCGAAACGCGACCAAATATTTGTTCAGTTTTAGCAGAATTCACATGAGTGCAACCGGTACTTCCTTTCTGTACTTTATTCAGCCATTTTACTTATCGTTTTTTTTTGGGAACAATAACTGGTTTTGCAGGCGCCATATTTCGATAACGCAACCACTTAGCGCAGGCAGACCGACATATTTGGCATCACGGAGTTGCCCTTTATCTTGTGAGCTTCCGATCAGCCATATTGGTGATCGTTGCCAAATTTGTCGTGACCTCCTAGTCTATAAGTCGCCGCGGTTGGGATATGGTTTATATGCGACAGTAGCATATATGCTATTGTCTTGTTTTGGATTCAGATGCAAGAAAGGCAAAGTTTATTTAGGTAGGTACCACTATTTAGTATCCCAAAGGTTTGATGTATTTTAGAGGATGAAGTTTTCAATGAAAATCAACGCTACATTTGCGCTACTGAAGAGGCATTTTGCTTAGCCCGATCAGTTGTTTCTTTATTTTCAGCAACTCGTTCCGGCGTTCGCATGAAGACAATTGAGATCTTATGTACATGATAACTTTTCATATTTAAATCTTTTCAATGACAGTGAAAATCGTATTCATTTCATTTCATTTCATTTCAAGAATTTTGGACAGACAGGAACAGATACAGATTTTACTTTACACTCTGTAAAGAAAAGATGGAAAAAGGGAGGTAATCGCGCATGCGTTTTATCTGATGGGAAGTTATCGCCGCCTGTAGGAATCAGCTACCGTAGGATTATTACTGACTAGTAGCCAGCCTTTACTTTTTTTTTATATATATACAACATAGGAAGGCAAACAAGCAAGTGGGTCACCTGATGGTAAGTGATCACCACCGCCTATAGACACCTGCAACAACAAAGAGAGTGCAGATGCGTTGCCAACCCAGAGGGCTAAGATGGAATACCTCTTGTGCCAGAAATACACCGGCTGTCTTGCTCTCCACGCCGGAACACAACAGTCCAAGCACTGCTGCTTAGCGGCAGGATTAGCGAGCAAGATGGTGGTAGCGATCCGGACGGACCTTGCACAAGGTCCTACCACCCGCATTACTAAGACTCGTATTTCCAATTCAAAGTACTAAACTAAATTATGCTGTCTAAATAATGTAAAATAGATCAAATAGCTACGCTATATCCACTTGGTAACATAATTTTGTGTCATACACTAGCTTCCTCGAACTAAGTAGGGTATATAGAACTATATTAATACACTTATCGTGCTAATTACAAGTAGATATTAATTGGCAAGTAATTACGTTATGGGCACATCGAATTGGTGAAGATAATAATATTGAGTTCAGTATCGTTATTTGTATATCCTCAGGGTACGACATAGCAGAGCATTGTATCCTCTATAATAACAGCTGCAGGGTATACTGCTCGTACCTACCTATGTTTTGACGAATACAGATATTTGATTGATTAAGACCAAGTGCTACTCGTCAACTACCTTATATCCATTTTCCGACCTGAATTACGTCACTCGGCCAATATTTTTAAGATCCCGAAGGACCTTGCACAAGGTCCTACCACCCGCAAACCGTCCGTCCGTCCGGATCGCTACCACCATCTTGCTCGCTAATCCTGCCGCTAAGCAGCAGTGCTTGCACTGTTGTGTTCCGGCGTGGAGAGCAAGACAGCCGGTGTAATTACTGGCACAAGAGGTATTCCATCTTAGCCCTCTGGGTTGGCAACGCATCTGCACTCTCTTTGTTGTTGCAGGTGTCTATAGGCGGTGGTGATCACTTACCATCAGGTGACCTACTTGCTTGTTTGCCTTCCTATGTTGTATAAAAAAAATAAAAATAAAATTTAAGATAATGCTAGAGATGTTTATGAAATGAGGGTCTGTGAATTTTGATTTTTATAATATTTTTTATTAGAACGGAAGGCGAAGTGGATAAGAAAACTTCGATTTATATCATTTTACATCATTTAAATTTGTAAGTTCCTGCGATGCGTATGATCTTTGTGTTGTGTAGTAGAATGAGTTAAGTAAAAGAGCCTATCTAGTACTTGCCAATCAATATCTACTAGAAAAATCTTTTTTCGGTGCGTGTATCGTTTGAGTCAGCAAAAAGTTTGTAGTACAGTCAAGGAATTAAATTTCCAATCCACCTAAGGTTCAAAATCATATAACAAACGGTCACCATAAGAGCTAACTAGAGCAAGACGTTAGTTTGACATATCGACCTTAATGCATTGCGAATGTCAGTCGACATTTCAACGAAATGGGTAGGGAATTAAATTCTTTGACTGTACATTGAAAACTTCTGTCTTTCTATAGTCGAATAAAAAGCAACTCAAGCGCCGCTGTTTTGTTTTATTTGACAAATCATTCCTCATTCTCGCTTCCCTAAGTAGGCACTTAGGCACGAATGTTCGTGTTCTTGATAGCACTGTGCTCATTTTGACACGTGTCGAAATGAAGTCGCGAGGTGTGCCCAGCTGTTCCGGAACAGGGGTGATGATGGGATGGGCGTGGTGTCACGCAATGTGACATTATACTTTCAGCTGTCTACTGAAATGATGTTAAGTTTTTTGAGGAATTATGTTTGTATTGTTCGGTTTAATAGATATTTCCTTCCGCAGACACTTCAGTTGGGATATGAGTCGAGGAACTTCCAGCGAGGTTTATATAGCATAATGGTTTAAAAAGGGGCATCAATGTTTTTTTTTATACAACATAGGAAGGCAAACGAGCATGTGGGACACCTGATGGCATGTGATGACCATCGCCAATAGACACCCGCAACACCAAAGGGATTGCAGATGTGTTGCCAATCCAGAGGGCTGAGATGAAATACCTCTTGTGCTAGTAATTGCACCGGCTGTCTTGTTCTCCACGCCGGAATACAACAGTGCAAGCACTGCTGCTTAGCGGCAAGATTAGCGAGCAAGATGGTGGTAGCGATCCGAAGAGACCTTGCATAAGGTCCTACCACCCGCAGTTCTTGAAGGGTCGGTAGCATTCGCGTGATATCTGGAGTTGTAATCTTCCATAGGCGGTCATAATTTTTTACCATCAGACTGTATAATAAATGACAATTTAATGATATTTGGATAGTTGGACGCATTGACTGCTAGACGGATTTAAATACAACTTGGCAGACAGATAGATTATGTTCTGACTTAAAACAAAGGATACTTTTTATCCCATAAAATACTGTAAAATAACATGAAGTGGGCAAAGCCTGGGTTGTAAAAGTTCGTAATTTTATAAATAAATATGAAGCTGTAATAGTACATTGTGGCAGTGACGCGCTACTTTCCCGGATATTGCCCGCTAATGGCGGGTGTTATCAGCGCGCGAGGAAAGTGATAACTCAATTACTGTACAGCTTGCGCACATCAATCATGAGGTTATTTTGCGCAGCTTATTTTAAAGGTTTAAGGTCGAATATGTTGGGTGCATTGTACCTTAATTCACGTCGTATTTTATCTGTATACTGGTTTTCTTAGGAAAAAGTACCTACTGGCATTTTTTTTCTCTCTTTTAATAATAATAGTTGTCAATGGAAATAGGTCAGTATGGAGAAGTCTAAAACAAGAGAAAGGACCAACCATTTTATAAACAAGGTTACACAAACTGATGATTTGTCGTGTATAAACTATTTAAATAGAATTAACTTCAAGACCATCGTGTAGTTGTACGTAGGTTGGGTTAAGTTTGTCTTTTTAAAAATCCTGAAATATTTACAGTTTGTCTAATGAATTCATTAAATATTGATGGTATACCCTGTCCTGGGAGTCGAACCCGATTATTTGGCTTAGAATACTTAAAAGTCAGAAGCAATAAATCTCGCTAAGAAACACCATGCCCAAAAAAGAAGTAAGTCTCACATTCACAATGTTTCACAAGGTCAACTCCGTCTCATTTGACTTCAAGCGGTTTTTGGAATGTTGTATTTAACATCACAGTCGATGACATGGTCTCTTAAAATAAACTTAGGTTTAAAACTTTATAGACGCCCTTCGTAAGTTTCTTCTCATCTCGTCTCTTGATAGATTGGGATCACATTAGATTGGAGTTATCTTTTAATTGCTTTATAGACATGTTTTAGCTACTGAGTACTTGTTATTATTTTTCTGATAGTTTGTACGGCCTTCCCTTTCACCTTCACCAAACCTTGATGTTTTATTCACTTCACCACGTCGCTAAATAAGTAGCTGTATATTTTGCTACATTTCTTTATAGCAATCGCGACTGCCTTTAAAAGATGCGATCATATCAAGCAAAATCCTTTGACTTGCTCTAAACAAAACGAGTTCTGTAGATAAATCGACGTTATGCTACGATCATCCAAATAACAACTCAGAGTCGAATAGTTGGAATATTTATATTTTGGATAATTCTTTGAAATTCTCATTCTCCTGGCGCATGTTTTAAAATATTTATAAATTTTTGCTTGTGTGTAAATCTTAAAAATATTGATTCCCCTGGCATGTTTTTGTAAATTTTTATACACAATGTTTAGTACGTATTTAGGTAAGTATATTAACACATGCGACAGGGGAATGAGAACTTTAAAGAATTTACCCATTTTATTATACCTATAATTCATCGGAACTCTTACTACATCTTTTTCAGGAAGATTTTCTACAAGGATTGATTCTTCGAGGTGAAACTGAAAAATATTAAAAAAATCAAACATAAAATCATTGCCATAGGTAATGGTTTAGAGGGTGGAAAACGTTATCGCCGCTTATATGGGGGCGCTTTTCGGGGCTGGGTTCACACTCCTCTTAATGTGCAAACGAAGATGAGTGCAAAAGTTGAATAAGTTACTAAAGAATCCTTTGCCTCGGCCACAAAAGCCGCACGAACAAAACTCGAGCTGCCCCCGGGATCTCGAGAAAGCAATTTGGCTACAATTTTAATCGCTTGACAATAAAACAGCATTAATTGCCGCTAAGTTCGGCCTCCGGGGCTTGCCCCCTTGCCACGGGGGCCTGCCGCAGTAAAGGAAATAAACAGTAGGATAAATTGGAATCTCAGCTAATTACTCTGCGTTTGGAAACGTTGATATGTTAATAGTAGTTTATGCAACTGCTGTATAATGAGAGGCCTTAAAACACGAGTGTGGTTTTAGGAAACGAGCGTCAGCGAGTGTTTTAAGGCCTAATTATAAAAAGTTGCAAACATTACTTTATCTACACACATATCATTATAGCAAAAAACCGTAACAGAAAACACCAACAAACGAATGAAAACAGTAATGGCGGCAATTCGATCCTATGTCAAGACGAACTTTTTTTTTTAAATCATAGACAAACGAATATTCTCATGTCATTCGAGATCATATATCGTGCGTTTTATATTAAAAAACATACTGAATTGACTTTTCGTATCGATAACTGTTTTAATATCTATGGATACTAGAATAGAGACCCACTTGAAATTTGACAGTTGTTCTAAATTTAAACTCATAAAGTTACAGAAATCGGCACCGTAATGGCCATTAAAGTACAGATTTACCTACAACCACAGACAAGAAAGTGCTCATAGTAAAATTGGTTGTAATAATGCTGTTCATTTCCTGCGGTTTTTTAAACGCATTATAGAGCACTAATGATATTTGTGTGTAGATAAATTGTTCTTAACTTTCGCGATTTTCACTCATTGTCATATTTAAAGCGTCTATCGGGACTTTAAAGAACTTGTAACGATTCCATATTGAAGGAGCATACCTATAACTGTGGATTACTGGAGCTAGTTAGAACGAGACGCACTGAGTTACGTAGCGAGTAAGGGCCCCCGCTAAGTCGCGCGGGCGCGCGGAGCAGGTGCACGCCTATTGAAAAATAGAATGAGAGCGTCCGCTAACTCGCGGGTGCGGGTGCGGGCTCATACTATTTGTTCGATAGCCGTGCACCCGCTCCGTGCACCCGCGCGACAACGTAGCGGACGCTCTAAACGCGTATCGAGAAGATTCGTGCTAGGTATCTTGGTACTCAGTTTCTGACAATAAACGATTTGTATTTAAAAGGTTAGCTTGAAATTTAGTGAAGAACTTTTATACCGGCATTGTAAAATAGACCCTAAATGGTGTACTGTGTCGGCTGTATGACGCACGGCAGGGCACAACAGTTTTTGTTTCGGTAAACAATGTTCACTTTTTAATTGGCGTCGTAAACTTTAGGCGCCTTAATCGGGTTTGTGGTTAACTTTCACAATGCTTAATTCTCGAGTTTAATAAAAGAAATGTCTGCTCTAGGGACGTAATGTTTATAATTAAATTTACTTTTTAATTCATTTTAGAACAGAATTTATGTTTGTGATGAAGGTGGACAGCAGAAGTGAATGGAAGATACTTTCAAGTTTTTTTGTACCGTAAGCCTCGGAAGCTGAACATTTTAGTACCTTGTCGCTGTCAGTAATGTGACAAATTCCAGCAACTTTCATTCCATACGTTGCTACGACAAGATTCTTAAATGTTTTGCTACTTCTAAGGCTGTATGTTTACCCTTGGTTTGTTATGATTCTATGTATTCCATACAGCCTTAGTGAGGGTGGTGTCACCCCATAGGTTTAGGTTTAATGTTTCTTAGTTTTAATTGTAGTTTTAGTTTTTTAAGTTCAGGGTCCCACTGAAAATCAGCGCTGCTGCTTGCAGCCATGCTGCGCCATAGCAGTAGTGTCATTTTGTAGTCACCTTTATTTTTTTCTCATCTGTTTGCTGAATAAATATTTTCTTTCTTTCTTTATTCTGTTTCACTCTTTATTTTAGTGACCAGCAATTGGTAATCTCGTTGATTAATAGCACAATACCAATCCGAATAAGGACATCAGCGTTTATTATGGTAAAAACACTGTCCTATAAATAATGGACTCCTAGTCAGTGTTTAAAAAATTGTCGCATCAAAAGTCGAACAAAAAGTACAATAAATCGACAATCGCTTGCGCTGTCGGACCGACGGCGCTGCTGTCAATACTATTATTTTGTAAAAAACCTATTTGCAACGAAACTCAATAAATTATTATTTTATGCACTTAGACGTAGAATTGTAAATGCAATGACTATAAATGGTAAACTAATAATTTTGCATTTTTAACATTGGCGTCAACCTGTATTCTCATGTCGGGCAGTTTTTCTGCTGTCATAAAGTATGACACTGTACATCCATGTATTATAATATAATATTGGGTTATAACAAAAAAAAATCCGCGTGTGAAATGCCAACGGCAAAAGCCAACACCTTACACAAATAAAAATCACTCCTCCACTTCCGGATAATTCGCGTGAAATTTGAAATAATTGTAGCTCTTAAGCGCCCATGTTATTCGTTTAACGGAATTTAAGGCGCATTTAGACGGTGTCAGTGAGATTAGGGGGGTGCTAATTAACGAGTTTTTACCGTTTGTTCGTCCACGGAAACGGAAAACAGGCTTACAACCGACGCCGTCCGGTCGGCGCGAGTTTATCCGTCAAGTCATTACCTTACGGGTAACTTATGGTCTTACCATCGCGATCGTAATGTGACGAAACTACTATTAATTTTATAATTTCATATATATATATATATTTGCTCTATCTTTATCTTGTTCTTTTTACCTAGGATGTTTTTTGTATATAAGAATGTAGTATTTCCATGCGCTAAGTACTTCCGAGCTACCATTTTATAAACTACAAATGGAAACAGCTAGCAGTTTAGCTTATGTGTTAACTCTTTAAGATAAATAAGGTAAACAATTTATGCTGTATCTTTCCCAGTGCAATAAAAAAAAAGCAAACTGAAAGAAAATACTCTTGTACAAACCCAATTTTTAAAAAAAATTCCTTAATAGACAAAAAAACACGTAATACTAATGGAAACAATTTCTTTGCTAATCCGCGAACCCAGTGTCAGCAATCGAGAAAAAGACAACGCCTGTGCTGAATACCTTATAAAAGAAATAAAACAAACAGCACAAAACGCGACCACAACCCAATTACCAACACCAAAAATACCACTCGACACGTGTTTCACCTCTCCACGAGGCATCATCAGGAGCTATTTTCGTCGACTGGGTTCGCAGATTAGCAAATAAATTGTAACGCCTGAATCTATAAACTAAAAAAACACGTGCTATTAGCTCTCCTATTAAGTTATGATTTTGCAGTCGCTTTAATATACTTAAGAGGTGTCGATATGTTTTTGAGGGTTGTTACACAATCTTTTTAAATTACAGCAAAACCTACTTAACCTACAACTTTTGTGGGCGATAAGACCTTGTGCAAGGTCCGTCCGGGTCACTACCACTATTTTGCTCACTAATCGAAACGCTCAACAGCAGTGCTCACACTCTTGTGTTCCGGCGTAGAGAGCAAGACAGCCGGTGTAATTACTGGCACAAGAGCTATTCCATCTTAGCTCACTAGGTTGGCAACTCATTCGCAATCACCTTGGTATTGCAGGTGTTCATGGGCAGTGGTAATCACACCATTGGATCACCTACCAATGCGGTGATTGCTTGCCATCACGTGACCCGTCTGCTCGTTTTCCCCCTATACTATAAAAAAAAACCTACTTGCTGTTTTATAAAAAAACCTGTAGCGTGTAATTCTATTACGAAACATCCTTGCACTCAACGACGCCGATGAGGAGTGAATCCAAATCAGAGATTCGAGCACGTTACGTTAGAGAATAATACCCCAGGAGCCTACCTCAAAGTTAACAACTCTTAAGTGGCTAAATGAGGCGGCTAGATTCTCGCAACGTTTCAGCTCGCCTCCGGCAAGCGATGACATAACTGTGCAGGCAGGATATAGTTAAGACCATTTAGTTTTGAATGGAGAAAAGTGAGATAGGACTGCGGTTTTTTTTATGAAATAGGAAGGCAAATAAGAAGTGGGTCACCTGATGGTAAGTGATCACCACCGCCTGTAAACACCCGCAACACCAAGGAGATTGCAGATGCGATGCCGACCCAGATCATGCCGACACCAAAAAATCATGGCCATAGGTTAAGGTTTAGAGGGTGGAAAACGTTATCGCCGTTAGTATAGGGAACGCTTTTTCGGACTGGGTTCACACTCCTCTTAACTTTGCACTGTGTGACAATCAAATTCAAAGTGACAGCACTAACAGACAATGGAACACTGAATACAGCCTACTATTTCTTAACTAAATATTTATCAACCAAACATTTCTCAACCAAACATTTCTCAATCAAACATTTATCAACCAAACATAAACCCGACGCGTCCATTTCACCCTCTGTTCACCGTCGCCATTGCTGCTTAAAAATTCCTAATTAACGCAGAAAGTTGAACGAAAACAAACAATGTAAATAGGAATGGATTAGGTTTTGGTGAAGGGATTGGGGCACAAGGGAACGTTGGCGACCTTGTTTTTGTGAGTAAAAATGAGTTGAATAATATTTTTATCTCAATAACTCTTTTTTGAAAGCTAGCTTGAACTAAATTCTAATTCTTACATGGCTAGAAATGTTGTCTAAAGAGTATGAGGACTTAAAAATCATGTTGTCAAACGTATTTTTTTAAACGATATAGGGTCCGTAAAACTATGTTATAAAACTATATTCATAAAATACCGAGGCTTTCCACAAAAAAATACTCGTTTGAATGTACGGAGCGTTTGAAACAACACTACACAGACAAGACCAAAAGCCTTAATTTAGGGAAAAAAAGAAATAAGGGCATTTTTGAAATTCCTTCCTTCCTTTAGCGGGTGGTGGACCTTGTGCAAGGTCCGTCTGGATCGCTACCACCATCTTGCTCACTAATACAGTCGCTAAGCAGCAGTGCTTGCACTGTTGTGTTCCAGCGTGGAGAGCAAGACAGCCGGTGCAATCACTGGCACAAGAGGTATTTCATCTTAGCCCTCTGGGTTGGCAACGCATCTGCAATCTCTTTGGTGTTGCGGATGTCTATAGAGGTGTGGTGAACACTTACCATCACGTGACTCACTTCATAAAAAAAATCCTCATCTGTCAAATCTTTCTTCAGAACGTTAACAGTTGCTCTGTTGGTATACGGCTAAATATTACATCTTAGATTTTTTATATACAACAGGAAGGCAAACAAGCAAGTGGGTCACCTGATGGTAACTGATCACCACCGCCTATAGACACCTGCAACAACAAAGAGAGTGCAGATGCGTTACCAACCCAGAGGGCTAAGATGGAATACCTCTTGTGTCAGTAGATTCTTGTTTAAATGTTTAATACAAAACACAGAGTCTAGAAACCAAAATATTTAAATAAATCTGGCATAATGATGCGTCGAGGTGTAACCTTAAGGGCTTCCTTAATAACCGAGACGTAACCCGAAGCCGTTTCACTTGACGGGGCTCGGTCAAACGACTGAAGTGACACTCAAATAAATAAGACAGATTTAACATTAAAAAAAGTAAAAACACTTGTCACTGACATTCATCCTTCTACATACCTAGGATTTTGTGGTAGTTAATCTAGGTATACACTCAAAAAAAAGTGATTTTGGTCTTACAAAGCAAAAATGCGATACTAGATATTGTTGATGACGGAACACTCGGTGCGCGAGTCCGAACCGCACTTGTCCGATAAGTACTATTTCCGGTTAGCGAAGGTCTAGTTAAACTTTTTATGATGTCGGTTTTAGTTAATTTCTCTACGTCTTTACTAAAAGCTGAAATTTCAGAGCTGAAAAAGACGAAATTCGCAAACACATTTTCTTTCCTAAATGGCACTGAATTTGCTCGTAATTAAGCTTGGTTTTAACAAATTCTTAAATACTAATTATAATATAAGTGGCAGGAATTTAATTCGACTTTGCTCGTAGTAGTAATTTTTAGTTTCCAAGATTAAAAGTAGGCTAAATGTATGTACTTATACGACACACAAACACACACCAGTACTTATAGTAAATAAGTTATCGTAGAAAAAACGTTTTCTAGACAAGTAGGTATTGCTTTCCAACAAGACGTGGGTTAAAATCGCCTTCTACATTTGGTATAGGAACAATCAGGCGGTGGTGATAGAATGTTAAAAAAAATACAAAAAGAAAAATCGAAAAAAAATTAAAAAAAAAAAAATCGATTACAATAATAGGAACAATCGACGTAATGGAACTCTTATAGAATTATTTCATTTTCCGTCTGTCGGTCTGCCAAGACCCCCTTTCTCAGGATTTGTGGTATCAAGTTTTTACGCATCGTATCAAGTTGAAATTAATATCTTATATTCAAGTCTGCAATCCCTTAGAGCTGTCAAAAAAAACAAATTTCCAACTCAACGCAATCAAAAGATACAGCCGTTTACGCATCATATTTTGACACTCAAAAGGGACTTTAACGCGATAAAAGTATATTGTTAATTTACCTCGACGGTAACGTCATAAATATGTGTGAAAATCGCGAAAGTTTAAAACAATTTACTCGCAAGGAAATCAACCTACAGGGTACTTCTCGTTGATCCAGCACATAAAAAAGTTTCAAAACTATAAAAATTCTAGTTACAACACCAAAAATGCTATTACCAATTTTTATTTGCATTTGATAAACTGGCAGCGACCTATGTCGATTATGGCTACCACAGTTTTCCAATGGCAAAGTTAAGTTTGTCCCTCAATTCAGTTTATTTATTCGTTAGAGCAATTTTTTATGGTTAATTGAACTTACCTAAAGTGAACTTCAACCAAAATTATACGAGTTGCTGCATCCGTAGAGATTTAATAAACCATGTAGTCCGTTTTCCGTGGTACTGCATCTTCACACGATTTTTAGAAAACCTTTTAACAAATCTAAAAAGAAAAAAGGCTGAATGCATATCAATTCCTTTACCCCTTTCCCAAGTGTCGCGTAATAGAAAGTGCGGCTGTCATTCGTTTTAGAGTAATATCTTCTTAATTCTGCTATTTTTGGGGCAACTTAGCAAACCTAAGGGAGGGTAGGGACCTTAAATCTCTACGGATGCAGCAACTCGTATAATTTTGGTTGAAGTTCACTTTAGGTAAGTTCAATTAACCATAAATTATACTTCATTGCTGCATCCTAGGAGATTTAATAAACCATGTAGATGTTTAGCGCTCCAATGCAGAATTAAAGGCAGTTTTAAAGAAAGACATGTGTACTTAACTCAGTCAGGTTGTAAGAGGTAAAGTAACCCTTACTGAACATAGCTACGTTACACCATTAATTAAAACCTCAGCAAAAAAAACTCACCCTCGCGTAGTGTCTACTAACGGTAAATCATATAATATAGTGAAGCAGACAGAAGACCTGGTCCAGCCAGCTGCGTGTTTGATGGCGTCTATGGAGACTCCGGTGCAGCGCAGCGCAGCGTTGCTGAACCATCGACAGTTTGACTATTTATAGTTGAACTCGAAACAAAAAAATATATTGCAAATAAATAAAAAAGTATCACAATACCGATAGGCCCATCGATAGCATCGGTACCATCGATAGTTATTAAAATCCAATACCATCGCTAGATATGTTGTCGCAATGCTAGTGCAGCGAGCCGCCAACATTGCCGCATGCTGTTAGAGGAACAAAAAACCTCGACAAGGGGTTGACAATGAATCGGTCAGCGACTGTTAAAAAAGACGTGTTCAGTCTAAGTAGGCAGAGAGAGTTTTACTGGGCGAATGCTAGGATTTCCTAGAAAGTAAAGGAGTCTTCTTTGGATTAGCTCTATTAGCAGTTGATGTTTTGATTACATCGTCTATTGTGAGATTAATGTTTATCTTGTTCGTTACAAAACTTTTGATTTTAACAAACCACAGTGTCTGTATTCAAAGGCTTTGTACCTTCAGTTGATAAGCCCAGAAAAAAAAACAATTAACAAAAATTTTTTGGTCATTAGTTCTAAAGACAATGACTCATTCGCTGAATGATTAGAAAGGTCAGATAATACAATGCCAAAATCCCAACCACTTTGATATCTTGGTACATTAGGCCTAATTAGAAAAAACAAATCTGTTAACACTATTATGGGTACGGATTTCTTTAACAGGTACCTAATTTGAGCGATGATGCTGATCTAATATAAATGATTTCAATGTGACACATTTGGCCCCATTTTTAACAAACTTCAGTATTAGAAATTTTACATTTCTGGCCTAGTTGCTTTAAAAGGTGTCATGCTGGGGAAGAATGGATGTGATGTTCTAAAAGTGTGGGGGAACTATTATTTTCATTTGGTGTTAAAAGTAAAAATAATAATAATACCTTTGAAATACTTTAAAGGACATGAAGAAGCCATGGCTGGCCTGGCCAATAAAGAACTATTTATACTCCAGTTGTTTCATCATAATGATTTCTTAATACACAAAGATAGGGGATGGAAAAAAAAAAAACATAAGAGAAAGAAACTGTTGTTCCTGTCAAAAAAATTGAGGATTAAATGTATCAATTTTTAAAAGAAAAATACTTCTGGAGCTTACTGCCAACCTTGCTGCTTCCTAGTTTTTTCTGTGATCGTATGAATGACTTCGCAGATTACTATATAATATATATATATATATATATATATATATTTTTTTTTTTTTTTCATATATTATTATTATTTTATATTGATGGTCGAAATAAATAATTGCTCGACTTGGCGGGGGCACTACCGTGCCCCCCAGATTCTAATTTATTCTGTTCTATATTTATGGTATTAATGTAGGAATTGTCTCCCGCCCA
The DNA here is from genome assembly GCA_963691745.1 of Ditula angustiorana. Taxonomy (NCBI): domain Eukaryota; kingdom Metazoa; phylum Arthropoda; class Insecta; order Lepidoptera; family Tortricidae; genus Ditula; species Ditula angustiorana. The sequence continues at coordinate 561,942 of OY829474.1, forward strand.
TCCTATTTATATGAATAACTAATACCAGTATGGTGTCGTCAATCCTTAATAAAATTTCTGAGCTGTTCACATTTTGACGGAAATACTTTAATGCTATAGAAGGTACTAACAACTCCAAATAGGTTAAGGTTTTTTTTTTTTTTTTTTATTATTATTATTATCTTCTTAAAATTATTAGTATTATTATTTTCAATTTTTACTAACAATTTATTGTGATATAGAAACTTCCCCGTCTCGAAAGAGACTGGTCAGAGTAGTAGATTTCTAATTAGAAATGATCCTTCCGAACAGGGTTGTTGAGTAACTTTTCTTTTCCACTATATTAAATTATCTGCAATCACTGGGCTGACTTTTATCTCCGAGTCACATTTTTGATTTTTTAATAATGCAATGTTCTTGTTGCTTTCAAAAAGTTATGTATATATTGTATATATAGTTATGTATGGCTGGTTAGCCATTCACATAACTTTTTCCAGCTACATTATATGGTTATATAATGTAGCTGGACAAACAGCAGTGAGTGTTCCTATAAACTATCTAAATTTACATATTGTTCCTAAGGATTTTTATACCTATGGATATGTCTAGACGTATATATATATATATATACTTTCATAAATCTTGTTTCTTTCCTTTGTTGGTAATTCTAAGGCCATGTTTTGTGAATTAGGATAAAACCTAAAAACATATAAGTGCTATTAGGTATGAAAATACTTTTTTCCTAATTGATTTTAAAATTCCATGTTTTCTAGTGTCACTAGTTAATTTCATTGTGCCATCTTAACAGCCCCATAGTTTGTGCCCTTTGGCACGTAAGAAAGCAAGTGCAGGTTTTACCAATTTTGTAAATTTTTAATGGTGTGGAGCACAGACAAACCATAATTATTATGCAAGTGAATTCCATTGAATTATTATCCAATCTGAAACAGATATTTCTGCAAGATTTATGCATTGGCTTTAGAAAAATAAGCATCCTTAATATTGAGTGTTGTCATGTATAAAAAACTTTGGATAGTAAATTAGCAGCAGTGTCAGTCTTCCATTTCAAGATAAGTATGCAAAATAAATTTGTTGAGTGCTTTTAAATTAAGAATAAATCGGAAATTTCCTGTTAGAAAAATATAAATAAATTGACCTCTACAGTCCTTACATGACTTGATCCAACTTAAAAACTTCAGTTTTTTAATAGACATCTACATTTTTGTGCAAAATGTAATTCACCTCCTTCAAACTATCTCCAGAATTTACGGTTATATGTAACCAATTATATAGATAAAACTGTATACAATTAGCATGTACCTGTAGTACTGTATACAACTGGTATGTACCTCTAGCGGCAGCCTCGAAGGTCCTGAGGGCGGTTCGCCTGCGCTGTTGGGTGCCGGCGTGCGGGCGGCTGCCGCGGTGGCGGGGTAGGGCGGGTAGCAGCATGAGGACGCAGGACGCGCTCGCGCTGTTCCAGGCTGAGTCTTGGAGCTGGTTTCATAATTTGAAGACTGTCTTCGAAATTGACTTGGTAGTTTTGATGTTATCGCCTAAATTATTTCAAAAAATAAATTTATCCCGCATTACAGCTTGGATAATGTTAATGAAGCTTTTGTCCAGCATTGAAATTAAATCTTCTGCAGGTCATGGTCTTCTTATAGTGTAGGTCTTCTTTTAGTGTAGGTCGTATAAAGTCTAATTTGTTTTTGGAATGTTTTTAGTAATTCCAAATTTATTAAAATCTTTCTGATTATCAGTTACCATATCAGGTTGACCAGTTTAATATACCAACACCTAGCTGGTTCTGCCTTTTCCAACTTCTTATTTATGTTGCTGATAGCATTTACCTTTAGGGCCTTTGATGCTTTAAAAATTCTCAACGAACAATATTTTGGCTAGCAGTGCCTTTGTCTGCAATGTTTGCCTTGACGAGTATTGTTAATTTCATAAGTCATTGGAGTTAATGGTCGCTATTGATTGCGGCTGGTTGGTTGTTGTTAAACCAGAGAAAAAAATTTAAGTTGAGTATTGTTAATATTTCAGAGAGAATTTTTTTTCTTATTAAGTGGGACTTTAGGATCCGGTTGACGCAGTGATTCGACGTCGCCTTCTTCGTGATCGTGATCACCATTATCTTCGGCGAATGACCAGGCGAGTTAGTCGGGGATACCCCTGCGCTGTGGTCGCCGGCGGAAGTTTCGAATTACATGGCCTATAGAGGCTCACAATTCATCATACGTCATAGGACGTCGTAGGAATAGTCGTCAAAAAAACAGAGTCGTCTTCGATTTCTGTTTGGGCAAAAAAGGCTGAGTAAGCCATAGCTAACTTTCAAGATGACATCTCGTGCCACCACTTGAAGAAAGTTAAAATTTTATTTCCGGATAACATCGTGTGTTACCACTTAGGAAATAAGAAAAAATAAAGTCCCAGGACTTTAATTAGAGGGTTACAGGCCCAAAGTTGCACATTTTCGGATGGTATCTGGTACCATCACGGCATGAAAATGTAGGTTATGTTGTGTTGACAACTTGCGTCTTAATTGAAGAGATAGTGCGTATACGCAATAAAAAAATATACTTTTGTAGAAGAGTGCCCCGTTTTATATTCTATTGTCAACCTGTAACATTGTAAGAAGAATCCAGTTACGTACGTATCATTTTGCCGGTTTCTTGTTTTTAATTCCTTTTCTGATCGCTCGATTTTTCGGCTTGTTTCTTTATTTGTCATTTCACGACTTTGTTTACGCAATGCTTGCTAAAAAATTGAAAACATATTGAGCTTTTCACAAAAAAACACAATATTTATCACGCGAATTATGTGCAAGATGCACCACACGAAAAGACGAATGACAGCCGCACTTTCTATTACGCGACACTTGGGAAAGGGGTAAAGGAATTGATATGCATTCAGCCTTTTTTCTTTTTAGATTTGTTAAAAGGTTTTCTAAAAATCGTGTGAAGATGCAGTACCACGGAAAACGGACTACATGGTTTATTAAATCTCCTAGGATGCAGCAATGAAGTATAATTGGTTATTAAGTTCGGTCTGAGTCTGATTCGGTTCGAGTCTGATTCGCACTTGGCGGTTTCAATAGGTACTTTTTGTTTCAATCTAAAGTTGACAATGCACTAACAAGACATAGCTTAAGAGGAAACCTGAAGGCCAAGAGAATTGAAAAATAGGTATTTGTAAAATCTATTGCTGCCTCCATCTATCAAGCCTCCCCCTGCAGAGCGCAGTAGAGACAGCTGCAGCTTGGACTGAAAATACCTATTTAAAGTACACAAAATCAACGATTCGTGGACCCCTGATTCCTTCTCCAAAACTTAACCGATTTAACTACTTTTTTCATTAAAAATTAAAGAAAGGCTTTGGCAGTGTTCCTACATTTTTCTTTTTTTTAATAATTTAGTAAAATTTGTTTTCTGAATATATGAACGCAGCCGAAAATCTGGGCAATTTTTTAAGTTTTTGAATGTTCATATCTCTTTTAATAATTAATTCATTGAAAAAAGGAAAACATAGGGACATGCATAATAGTGGCCATCGATTTTTTGGAAAAAAATTATTGCTCAATAAGCATTATCTAGAGAGGAAACAGGGGACGACGTTTGTATGGAAAAACGGCCCTTGTGTTTCCTCTTAAGATGAAACACAAGGGCCGTTTTTCCATACAAACGTCGTCCCCTGTTTCCTCTCCTCAGAAAATTCAACAATTCAACCATATTCAATCAAAAAACCACTTCAGCCACGTGTCAAAAGTCAGCAGAATTAAACCACCGATTCATACAATGGCCGTAGTTCCCAGTTGTCGAACTAACGCGAACTTTGCCGAAATTGGCCGAACATTTCCGAAGTTGTGACCGGAAAATCGTCCACCTGAGGTTCGCTTCGTCCCCGGGGACGTTTTTGTCCAAATTGGTGAGTTTTTAGCCGGAGGGGAGAGTTGTAAGTTTACTGACCTGCCAAGCATTCGGGTACCTGTCACTGGGACTTGTCAAGGTGTATTTGTGTTGGCAGGCTGAAGTTTGTGGGGGAGTTAAGTGGACGTATAAAATACGAATTATATGGGAACTATTTTAGTAGCAATTCTAGGTGCATGGTATTTTTTTATATCGCTTATTATGTTATAAGTATTATACGGCAATATTTAGGAACGTGCCATTTGATAGAAAATAACTAACTAATTCGTTATCTTATAAGTATGTTTGCGGAGAATCCTTGGGAAAAAGTACATTTTTTTTTTTTAAAAGACTATTTTAACGATGTATTAGACGCCCTACGACATTTGCGTTTAAAAAACTGCTTTTTGCTCCCCAAACGCCAAAAATAGACTTTTGTAAGAACACGCTCTCTCTACTTTACCGCCAACAAAAAAAAACTCGGCTGTCAAAACACATGTAGTAATAAATAACTCACACAGTGTCTGGCTTCTGACAGTTCGACTTTAGCCCCCTCCTCATCTTATTCCGTGTGTTTAGAGTCCAATTTCGTGTGACATTGTTTGATTGATGTACCGATAGCAAAATCTGCTCTGCTCGGAGTTAACGACCGAAACACAAAAAGCGCAATATAATTTTAACAGCACTGCAATATCAAAAAATGCTGGGTTTCACTTATTTTAAACTTGATAAAGAGAAAAACCCGAAACTTTTATAAAAAAAACAGCTGTCTTAAAAACACCGCAACCCCTAGGGGATTGCAGATGCGTTGCCAACCCAGAGGGCTAAGATGTGCCAGTAAATTCACCGGCTGTCTTGCTCTCCACGCCGGAACACAACAGTGCAAGCTCTGCTGCTTAGCGGCAGGATTAGCGAGCAAGATGGTGGCAGCGATTCGGACGGTTCTACCATCCGCAAAAAATACACTTAAATTAGAAAACGCATTTGATCACTACCAAGCATACCATGGCTATTGGTTTGTCCCCGCTGGCAATACCTGAAAGGCTTTTAAGGTGTTTCTACCTACAAACAATGCCCTAACTTTTTTGAGTAGTAGGGCTTGTTTTTCTAATGTCAGTTGTTTACTTTTTAAAGCGGGCGGATTTTATGTGTGCATTTGTTTTTGCTTTATCAATTTCGACGTGTTATTCTTCAGTTGAAGTTATATTCAAAATGTTTGCATAAAACAAAGAACTCGCAAATTGTTCTGGAACATTCAGCGAAATTAAGTTGAACGTTAATTTTGTCTAAACTCTAACAAGAGCAGAGCAAAAATAGACTCTTAAATTATTAATTTTCCTTTACACGGAACAAATTCTAGATAATTGAACTGAGAATAATCAAGTGAAAATTTCAAATATACTTCAGGATTAAACCCTTGATTTTTTAGGGTTCCGTACCAGAAGGATGGTAACGGGAGTCTATTACTTAGCATCCGCTGTACGTCCGTCCATACGTCACAGGACTGAATCGTTTGAACCGTAATATAGATAGACACTTTAAATTTTGACAGATTTATGGTCGCTATCATTATATCGAAGGCAAACAAGCAAGTGGGTCACCTGATGGTAAGTGATCACCACCGCCTATAGACACCCACTACACCAAAGAGATTGCAGATGCGTTGTCAACCCAGAGGCCTAAGACGGAATACCTCTTGTGCCAGTAATCGCACCGGCTGTCTTGCTCTCCACGCCGGAACACAACAGTGCAAGCTCTGCTGCTTAGCGGTAGGATTAGCGAGCAAGATGGTGGTAGCTATCAGGACGGACGTTGCACAAGGTCCTACCACCCGAAGATTGTAGATTGAATTGTAGAACTTACATAACACATTGCTTCTTCACTTCCAGACGCAGGCTCCGGTGTAAGTCCAGGAAATTGAAACACGTACCACCATAAACCTAATCGAAGAGACATACGCATGACATTTATTTTGTATGACATAGCCTGGCGATTAACGCGTCGCGTCATTGCGATAGGGTTCTAAGGTGGTACGTAAATATATTTCCCCTACTGTACATAAGTTTTAGGCCGTATTAGTGATGTAGGTATCCTTTTTATCAAAGGAAAGACCTCGAGGCTACACGGGTAGTTGAATAATATTTTTATAATACCATTTTATCACAAAAGACGGGTAACATGCTCGGGTGGCCGGCACAATGGACCTTATTACGTCGCTATTGTGGTGAAAATGGCAAGTCATAATTACCACACTGCCTTTGTGTTTGATGCTAATAAGGTGGTATTTTTGGGATAAGACTTATTGATCTTTCGTCCACGCGAGTTATTATGTCGGAATAATCTACGGAGAAATATTATCCCTTGTGTTATAATGTAACTGTGCACAACGAGTGAATATTTCTAGTTTTAAGACTGTTGCCAACCCAATTCCTCTCGGTATAAACGACAATAACGCTTTCCACCCTTTAAAGCTTGACCTATAGCCATGGTTCTTTCGTATTTTATTGTTATGCCTCAAAACTGTTAGTTTATCGATATGTATTATATGTATATTTCGGCTGATTTGTGTTATTCTTGTTTTTTATTTATTCACGATCCTGCACCGTTTTACTTTCTGTTTAGCCTGATGGTTGACTGGTTGAGAATGCCTTATGGCATTAAATCCGCCATTTGTAGATTATTGTTTGTATTATGCATTAAAGTTTAAATTAATAAATAAATAAATGAAACCGTTTGTGATTTTTTTTATAGATTTGCAGTGTACACTTTCAGGCAACAAATCCCATACAATAAATACTTTATGGACAGACATACACATTAATTATTACTAACGCACGCTTTTATAAATAACTGTGTACGTTCACCAAGCGTCGGCCATTACACAGAAAAGCTACCACGACATCCCGCGACTCGTTTCATCGCTCATTGCGCCTCTTTCTAACTAGCTTGATAGGAGAGAGACGCACAGCGTCAGTCAGTCAGTAACGAAACTCTTTTACTTGTGTAGGTTTTTTTTTATGAAATAGAAAGGCAAACAAGCAAGCGGGTCACCTGATGGTAAGTGTACACCACCACCTATAGACACCCGCAACATCGAAGAGATTGCAGATGCGTTGCGAACCCAGAGGGCTAAGATGGAATACCTCTTGTGCCAGTAATTACACCGGCTGTCTTGCTCTCCACGCCGGAACAACAGTGCGAGCACTGTTGCTGCGGCAGGATTAGCAAGCAAGATGGTGGTAGCGAGCCGGACGGACCTTGCACTAGGTCCTACCACCCGCAATTTAGCGCGTTTTGGACAATGGCGTGTAGGAAAAGTCTTCTCTTGTTATTTCGAGCTCCACAAAATTTAAGAAGCGTCAGAAGGCGAGCATGGTGCAATGGAAATCCGACCCATAAAGGGAAGAAAGGTCACTAAATCAAATCGGCGCGCAATACTGTACGCGGGAAGCTAATATTCAATATCTCCGTGATATCATCAAATTTCAAAGGATATTGGGTCATTCCTGGGCTCCTGGGTACCCGTTAGGCGCACACCAGAAGCGATGTTCCCAAGTTTTTACGATTAAGTAAATTTTATCGAATTTATTCATGCAACCCGACCCTTCGTTTTTCAATTTCAATAAAGATCGGCGTTCGACGGAGTGCCAAGAAAGTTTCGGGATGAAACAATTTACGAATTATCATATTACGTGTCCCCGGGTTTTGGCGGATAACGTAATTTGGCTTGATTGAACCACCACTCAGGAAATTACGGAACCCATGCCATGCGGGGCACTGACAGTTGACACGGCGTGTTGGTTTTCATTGCGATAGTGGTAGCATTATAACGTACATAACTATCTCTTTGATTGGCGTTCACTATAGTCAATTTTTGTAGAGTTTACCTTGCTGATGGCATTTTCGGTTGCTAGCTCTCTCAACGGTAAGCTGCAAGCCATCTAAGCCTTTCTGGATGTCCGATCCAGTTATTAAATCAAATTTATTTATACAAGCTCATTTTAAATCAACTTTTGGTGTCGGTTTAGCGGTGTCAAACGACACCGACAACAACGGCACTAACTTTCAGAATTCTTATAAAATAAACCTAACCTAACCTATGAGTAGCGTTGTACAGGATGAACACTTCAAAATTCCTGAATAAAAACGATTTAGAGGAAAAAATATGACAAACAAAAATTATAATTAAATTTAAAATGCTATATACTAACAACACAAAGAAAAAATAGGGTAATGGTAGGACTCGAACCTGCAACATCAGCATTCCGGTGCGTTTGCCAGTTTCGCCACATTACCTCTACCATACCCTGCGAATCTTTCAATGTGTTTCGCCTTTTACGGTCATTACCTTATTGATTTTTGTTTGGAAAACTACCCTCGGTGTCATCTATGAGAAACTTAGTAAAAATAAAAGATTACAAAACAAAAATTATGACAAACTTTACATTATGACTTAGAAAATTATGGAACTAGATAGTATTACATGTATAAGCACTTACCCGGAGGCGCAAAGTGCGTGACCACCAGCAGCGCGAGCAGCGCCGCGGCGCGGCTGCGTGCGCGCATCGCTTCACGGCCCCCCCGCCACCATGCCCCGCGCACCCGCACTACGCCCGCGCACTCCCGCTCGCAGGCTCCGGCACCGCACAACCTGCAAAGGAATGAATAATTGAAAAAAACCGGGCAAGTGCAAGTCGGACTCGTGCACCGAGGGTTCCGTCATCAACAACATCTAGTATCGCATTTTTGCTTTGTAAGACCAAAAAATTTTTGGTTTTCGGATTTATTGTTTTATTTGTGCTGTGAGACCTTGCTTCTTGCCAAATAGTTCTAGGTCAACGGGATGTACTTCATAGGTTTTTGAGTGTCTTGCAAATGTATGAAACTTGCGGCATAAACTGCCGTATCTTTTGATTCCGTTGGCTTAGAAGTTTGATTTTTTCACGGCTCTAAGAGACTGCAGGCTTGAGTATTTGATACTAATTTCAACTCAATACCCCCAAGCGTTCTTAATAAAAATGGTCTTGACAGACAGACAGACAGACATACAGTCAGACAGACAGACAGACGGACAACAAAGTGATCCTATAAGGATTCCGTTTTTCCTTTTGAGGTACGGAACCCTAAAAATTAACAAGCTTACCAGCTATGCTAACGCGCTAGTAGAGGGTATTTGAGAGTCCCAATGTCCAAAGTTTTTGGATTTATTTCTCATCAGATGCTTATCACGTTGAATTAATTCAGTGAATTTCGGAATATTACGGTTTGCGAGAAGAACGTTCACCAGTTTTTAAATTATGCTTTTTATTCGATAGTTTTTTTTAGGTCTGGTAACGCTGTCATCAAATATTATGATTAAAATAATATTTACAATTAACATCAACTATAGTCTGTTTTTTAACCAAGAGACTAAATTGACGTTTCATTTACTACATTTTTGACATTTCCTGTCAATGTAGTCTCCGGTGGGCAGTTTTTATCAGATCTTAAGAGTTTGTATTGTTTTTGTCTATGTTTACATTTTGTTAAATAAATAATTTATACCTATGTACTTTTAGGTATTACATTAAGTTTTAAGAAAAAGAAAGTCTGCTTTATGCCTACTGCTATTTAACTGACGTGAATCCAAATTTATACATAGTCTTAAGAAGATATAAAACCTACTTATTAATCGAAATTTACTTCCCACTTTTTTATTTTTTTTAAACGTAGAAATAAATTTTGAATAAATTTAAGTGATAATGACAGCACAAAGAAGAAATAGGGTACCTAATGGCAGGACTCGAACCTGCAACATCAGCATTCCGTGCCTTGCATTTTTCCAGTTTCGCCACATTACCAACTACCATACCCTGCGAATTTTTCAATGTGTTTCGTTTTTACGGTCATTACGAGTACATTATTGATATTTTTTAGGGTATAACTACCCGCGGTGTCATCTATGAGAAACTTAATCAAGTTAACTCGTAGAACTTGGTCATTTATTATTTAATATAATGACCGTAAAAACGAAACACATTGAAAAATTCGCAGGGTATGGTAGTTGGTAATGTAGCGAAACTGGCAAAACGCAAGGCACGGGATGCTGATGTTGCAGGTTCGAGTCCTGCCATTACCCTATTTTTTCTTTGTGTTGTCATTATTATTTAAATTTAGATATAAAACCCGTGTAGCAAACGAGACGAAACCCATTAAAAGCGCCATTATCATAATAACAGTCCTTCCAACAAAATGCCTGCAAACAAGGTGTCACATATCAGAGAAAAACAATTCGAGAACGACTCTCGGGTTCCCTGAATACATTGACGCGAACAATAAACACAGGCCTGTTAACGAGGTGTGACGTATTCAACAATTTGTTTGTAGCTAGCTTCAGCCCGGACTTCGTTCAGTCGCCATTAAATATATTGGAGCGGGCAAGTTACTCAAAAGATCTGCGGGGCAATTTTCGCGTCATTATAGATGAAGTCGCACTAAATTCAATTCAATCTTTGTATTATAGCGCCATCGGTGCTCTCGCTGATTCCGCTAAACACAACACTTGATATAGGCCGAAATGAGCTGTGAAATCCCTTCAAAATCTGTAATATTTTGACACATTTCAAACGTCAGATGAATCTCGATGAGCGCCAGAATTGGGGGCCTGAACAAGACTCTGTTGCCAAGTACATTCAGTCGTGTTCAGAATTTATTCCGTGTGGTAGGAACTTGTGCAAGTTCCGTCCAGATCGTTACTACCATCGTACTTGCTAATCTAGTCTCTAAGCAGCAATGCTTGCACTGATGATTTCCGCCGTTGAGAGCAAGACAGCCATGGAGGTACTCCATCTTAGCCCTCTGGGTTGGCAACGCATCTGCAATCGCCTTGGTATTGCGGGTGTCTATGGGCTGTGGCGATCGCTTACCATCAGGTAACCTACTTGCTCATTTTCCGTTCTTTAAAAAAAAAACTTGTCCGGTGACGTTGGGGTCACTGAAAAACTTTTTTTCTAAACATTATTGAAATTAGAACAGCCATGTGTTTTTTTAACCTAAGTACCTTTGTCACTTAAAGCTTTTGATTTTTTTTTATATCTGTTCAGGTTGGCCGCTGCCACCAACGCTTCCCTCGCAACGCGATTGCGGGCACATTCCACCGACAAATGTTGGACATCTTCTATTTTACCACATATCTCACAATTTACGCCATACGTTTGAAGTTGGCCGTTTACTTATTCAAAAGCAGTTAGTCCAAGAGATTTTCGAATCGCACATAATTAGAGTTTCCCAAAATAAATAACAGCCGAAGCAGAAGTAATTAGAGCCGGTTGAGTTGCGAATCCGGCAGCCATATTGGAATTCCAGAGGGCTAATAAAACGCCCCCCGCTCAAGGGATGAACTCCCTTGAGTTGAAAGCAGGGCTGCAAAAATGGAGCAATTTGAATAAGCAGTTATTGTTGGTGCTTTTGTATAATTTTTGGCCCTAAAATAGGGCGTAATCATTTTTTATAACGAACCGTTGACTTGCAATAAGTATTGTAAATTCTTGTATTGTTACAAAAATTCGTCTGATTTATCTTAAATAGGTCACTTATTTAATCATGAAGCTTAGGTATATGGACGTTTAAGACTATAGTACCCAGCGCTCTCTGTACAGTCAAGGAAATTGAAACACGTACCACCGTAAGACCACCGTAGAACCAGTAGAACCTAGTCGAAGAGACATATGCATGAAATTTGTGTGACGTAGCCTGGACGTCACAGATCCTACTGCCAGACACTGCAAATTTTTCATTGTGCTTCGTTTTTATATTCACTGCACGCTTGATTTTTTTGTTCTTGCATATTATTTTAACAATAATATGCCGTTCGCCGACCGCGAACATTCGTTTGTAATGTAACACGTAGTATTATTCTACTTGCATTCGGGGTATTCAATCAATGATATTATAATGCGTGGATGTACAGTGTCATACCAAATGGCAGCAGAAAAACGGCCCGACATGAGAATATAGGTTACCGCCAATGTTACAAATGCAAATTATTACTGCATAAATTAATAATTTAGTAAGTTTCGTTGCAAATAGGTTTTTTTACAGAATAATAGTATTGACAGCAGCGCCGTCGGTCCGACAGACTGACAGCGCGAGCGATTGTCGATTTTTTGTACTTTTGTTCGTTTTTTCATGCAGCCAAATTTTAAAAGCTGACTAGGAGTCCAATACTATAAGTCAGTGTGTTTAATGTATAATTCACTGAATCAAACCTGAACATTACAGTGTACGAGTTTCGAGTTCGTTTTCACAACGTTTCAGCCCGATTCTCTTTGAAAGAGCGAAAATTAAAAGTTTATTTTCATGCGGTACGGAGAGCAGAAATCAAAGCACAAAGGAGATGAATTTAGGGCGGCCACGACACGAACTAAAGGCCCATTTACAAGCCGCCAGTAAGGCGAATTTATGCGTACTTATTATCAAATGTCACTTTAAAACAACCATCATCCTTCTATCATTTTCGTTTCTTCATTCAGGGTAGCTTTTGACAATAATGGAAATTTATCAATTGCTTTCCACCTCCTCCATGAAATCGGTGATGTGATGCAACGGTAGTGCCTTGAATTCTCCTAGTTTCGGGTTACCAAGGATTCTCAGTCTAGCAAGATCATCACAAGCACACATTATGTGTTCCATTATTTCCATACACACCATTCCGGTACATACGAGGTTAAGAAAGTGAGTGAAGTCAAAGTCAAAATATCTTTATTCAGATTAGGCTTACAGGAAGCACTTATGAATGTCAGAGAATTTACCAGTGATTGGATGATATGGCAACACGTACCTTCGTGTTTGTCTCCGCTCCGGGATGGGAACGCTGTTTATAGAGAGAGCGGAGTTTGTTCCGCCTGCTAATGTACAGGGGGCGATCCTCTTAGCGGCACAGCGACGAGATCGTCTACGAAGTAGCATCTTGTCTCTCTTGGCACGAGAGATCGCTCATTCGTCACGTGCTTAGAGAATAACCGGTCAAGAAGCCATAGACATGCAACGAGATCGTATGATGACTGAAATATTTATGCAATGGTTTTGTAAGTCATATTAGCCTAATGGTTTGACCTGTGGCCCTAACATGACTGGCCAAGTTTAGTTTATCTCTATGCGCGTCCCTTTTTTATGACACTAGTTAGACAGAGACACAGGGAGGGGTTAAACTAAACCTGGGCTGTCATGTTAGGGCCGCTGCAACCTCTAAAGTAGAGTCGTGGGTTTGAATCCGGAATTGCACATTTGGGTTTTTCGAGATACATGTTTACTGAGTAAAATAATAATGTTTGCTTTAATCACGCGTATGGATCAAAAAGATAAATCGCAAGATATCAGAATTGCATAAAGACCATATCTCTTTAATGCAGAATCTCAGAATGACGAAGTTGCAAATAAGTGGTCAATAAGAGCGAAGCGAGCAGGAATGGGTTGGCCACCACTTCGCTAGATTTAGCAACAAAACAAAAAAGTCTACGACAAAATTAGTTCTATAGATCCGGAGCTTAACCTCTAACAGACAGACGGACTGACAGATAGGCAGGTAGACGTAGCCTTTATACATAAAACACCCCTTTTTGTGTTACGTCAGGTGTTAATAAGAAAGACTGAATCAGCAATTGAACGTTTGTAATAAGCCAATGTAAACAAAACATGTCCATAGAATCTGTTCCGTCGACGCAATATTACAAAGAACGGATTCTGAGCGGCGATTACTCAAGTGGCTCAGCCTTGAGCTCGATGTTGAGGTATCGGTATTCTCGCTCACTCGTGCTAGCAAGACGAAGACGAGATGCTGCCTCGTCGTCGAGCTCGCCGCTATATCTCTTATAGAATCACCCCCACGTTTCGATAGCTCCTCGAACGAGCAATGAATCTCCCAACTTTGCCAATAAAGTTTTGTTTTGTGGGCAAAATAAATCGACGTTTTTACGTGACGAATATCACGGGGACCTCCGAGCGGAGACAGAGACGCATTTATTTGATTATAATAGCGGCATCCCTTTCAATAGCGAAATGGTTTCAGCTGATGTGATCCAGCTAAAGGGGTTCACACACGACGCAACGCGAACGATGTTTCTTTGTTCCGTAAATTGCGATCGTTTACGATTCTCGTCACATTTTACGACGGCGATTTAAAATGGAAGATTTCACTGACCTTTGTTAGTGATTTGGAGTTTTATCTAGTCTTTTTTGGAGCGTGAAATATTGGCTAAGAAAAGGCAAAGACGACCTAGCCCACGTCAGATTCAGGCTCGTCTTACTTGAAAAGTTTTCTTTATAAAATCACTTTTTCGTTTACTCTAAAAGTAATTTCAATTTTATCTTAAGTAAAAAGTAAGCTAGAAATTTCTTGACTTGAGCAAATCTAAAAAAGGTTAATCGTTAAAATCCCATCAAAGACCTTAAAATTAAAACAAATGCGAATGTCGCAACATGTACACTATAAGAAGTAGATCTCATGTAAAACCAAGTCTAGCATTTTTATTTTTATCTTATCCTATCTTATCTACTAAGAGTCCTTTCGAATACACTTTAACCCAATGGGATCCTTTTTGTATAGCCCCATAGATATGGGGCTATACATAAAGTCACAAATAGATACTTGTGATTACGGCAATTCCGTCGAAACATCGAGGTATAACTAAAAAAATTATCATCGCTTTCAAATCCCGATAAATAACTTTTGCGGGTGGTAGGACCTTGTGCAAGGTCCGTCCGGATCGCTACCATCATCTTGCTCGCTAATGACGCTAAGCAGCAGTGCTTGCACTGTTGTGTCCCGGCGTGGCGAACAAGACAGCCGGTGTAATTACTGGCACTAGAGGTATTCCATCTTAGCCCTCTGGGTTGGCAACGCATCTGCAATCTCTTTGATGTTGCGTGTGTCTATAGGCGGTGGTGATCACTTACCATCAGGTGACTCACTTGCTTGTTTTCCTTCCAATTTCATAAAAAAAAAACTATTTTGGGACTTGCCAGCAGTGTTTTAAGCAAGCAGCGATGTACGTCGTGTGTTAATACTCTTAAACCATTCGCACGTTGTCGAGAATACAAGATGGCGGTGGCAACGTGATACGTTACCGAATTGTGTGCATTTGAGATGGTTAGAAATCTATAGCCAATATTTGAAGATGACTCTATTTGCACAACGCCCTGTGGTGTGATTTGAAGTTGAAGCTGTTTGCGCAACACCCTGTATATGGTTTAATTTGATTATAATGTAACTCAAAGATGTGAGCTTACATATTAACTTACCTGAGAATAAAGAAATCAAGGTCAAAATGTCCAAGTAAGGCTTACAGGAAGCACTTATGAATGTCAGAAAATTTACCACCGTTTTGAAAAATTTCTGATGAGAAAATACCCCCAAGAAACTCAACAATGTGTTATTTTTAAACTAATCCAAATTGCAATGTTATTTGTTTAGTATTTAAAGGTACAGTGTACAGTATTTGGAGCCAGGGGTCACCAGTACTAGTAGAGTGCATTTCTTAGCGGCGGATAGCGAGTATGATGATGGAGCTATCCGGATGAACCTTGCACAAGGTCTTGAGCCAGCCCAAAAAAAAACATAAATTTTGGGATCAAAAGATGTACAGATAAATTTAAAACTCAAATTAATATATGACCCACCACCAAAAAGATTCACCTTAAAGAAAATACGATCACTAAGTATTCCAAATGTATTATATTACAAATTAAGTACGAACCACTATATCTTTCATACATTTCCTTATCATACCTTGATTAACCAACAACGTTAACTTAAGTTATATTATTGTCACCTGACTGCCCCCAGGAGGTAGGGTTATGTTTAATTATTGACTGATCGTTAAACGTTAGGCATTCCATCAAACATATAGTATGATTTAGCATGCATCATTCAGTTAACTAGGTATGCCTACGATTTTTAACAAGCAGTCGTATCAGGCAATAAAACCGGAGTAAACCAGTTCAATCCACCGTTAACCGCCACTAAACAGGCCTGAGCTCGAGCACAGGCCGAGTTCGAGCCAGGCCAGGCCAACTGTTGAGTCGAGCCACTCGAGCCAACTATAAACGCCACCATAAAGCGAAGGGGGAGTTCATAAAAATATAGGTTTATGAGTCCTTTGATTACGGGAAAACGTGGGATATCTACAAATAAGACGGTTCCGTGGAAGTTATTCATTGCGGTTGGTGTAATCAGGGAATACTAAGCTATGTGTTACGGAGTATCATTTATGGTGTTTCATAGCTTCACTTCCTTTATAAGCAGAAAATACGCCTTGGGATGAGCAAACGACACGATTTATGGTATCGATTTTTTTAAGAAACGAAACTTTACTATCCTAACCTATACGTTAAGAGGAGTGTAAACCCAGCGCTCTCCATACAAATGGCGATAACGTTTTCCACCCTCTAAACCTTAATCTATAGCCATGATTTTTTTGTATGTTGTCATAATGTCCTAGAACTAGGTTTGTATGTTTTGATTTTTTAAATATTCTTAATCGTTTCAAAAATATAGACGCTTCTGTGTTCTGTATGAAGCTCCTAAAAAGCAAATATTGTCAAATCTATGAAGAACATTAAAACAATCGAAACATATAAACCTAGTTCTAAGGATTATAACAGGATGCCAGAAAACCATTGTATGGGGAGCGCTTTTTGGGGCTGGAATCACACTCCTCTCGAAAAGGTTCTTGCTAGGCCAGAGGTACGATTTTTGAATCTCACCGGGTGACTAATGCTCACAAAAATGGCCGATTTTCAAAGAGATTCGGCTATTTTGGTGAGCTTAAGTCACCTTGTGTGCAATTTTTGAATCTCATCAGGTAACTAAAGCTCACCAAAATGGCCGATTTTCAAAGAGATTCGGCCATTTTGGTGAGCTTTAGTCACCCGGTGAGATTCAAACATCGCACTCCAGGTGTATAGATGTACGATGGTTCTACGAAGCATAAACATATGATGGTTTTACGCGGCATAAAAATCGAGGTAGAAAAAGAGTATTTTAATAGTCTTCGTTGATAGCATTTGTGCATTAGTCTTCCGAAGGCCTGATAAAAGTCTTCATAATGTCCATACGTTACAGTTCCCCCTTATAACAAAGCCATATAATATTTCACAGTCATATAATATTTCACAGTCATATAATTGCGCCCGGTTGCACCGTATGCCACCAAAGTTATGTTGCGCAGTGCGTTACTGGTTTATTACTAGAATATTCGTGTTTCTGTTGTTTTGTGAATAACTAAATGGTTTGATAACTATAGATTTGGTTATATTGGTTGCGTAACTAGAGGTAAAGGCTTGTTGTTTGTCTCTCCTTGTTACCTAAATGTCTGTATTAGCTGTAAAAGAAACTTTACAGGGACAACTTAGCCTTTGTATAGTCGACCAAGTAATTGCTTGACCACTTTTGAACCTTATTCCTTCGTAATACGGTCGAAAAGCGGTCAAGCAATTTCTTGGTCGACTATACTTACTTATTTTACTTGTAATATTGTGTAGTGTGTGTACTTATAACCTTTTTTTATGAAATAGGAAGGCAAACAAGCAAGTGGGTCAGCTGATGGTAAGTGATCAGTACCGCCTACAGACACCCGCAACACCAGACAGATTGCAGATGCATTGCCAACCCCGACGGCTAAGATGGAATACCTTTAGTGCCAGTAATTACGCCGGCTCTCTTGCTCTCCACGCCGGAACACAACAGTGCAAGTACTGCTGCTTAGCGGCAGGGTTAACGAGCAAGATGGTGGTAGCGATCCGGATGGACCTTGCACAAGATCCTACCACCCGCAAAAACTAACTTTTCTTCACTTGTTAATTTTTGTCTTTTTTTATACGCATTATTCTGAATTCAAACTGTATAACCTTTTTGCATTTTGAGCTCATGTCCATGGATTTCTACTACTTATTATATACCTGGCATCACCTCAAACTGCATAAGACTACAACTTTTATGCAGTTTGAGCTGATGCTAATACCAAAACTACAGAAAAAAAAAGCCTGGCTCTATCACAGAATAAATAATAGTACAGAAACTTCTCTTTTACGACCGCGACCGTGATTAAACGAATTCCAACTTTATTAACACGCGTAAAAAGTTCGTATTACTTCATATACAATGCGCCAAGCGGCGCGAGTCAAAAGGAATGCGCCGCCCGCGCCCGCCTTCCCCCCGCTACGCTACACGCTAGGGTTGCGCGGCATTCGTTTTTAATTACACTGACACGGCGGGGGCGAGCGAGCGAGCGCGCGGCAAGCCGACAGCCTACTTCGATTTGCCTATGCCATAGGCAAGGCGATCGAGCGTACCTACAGTGCGGAGTGGAATGTAATATATTTCAGAATTTAATATCCACTGGGACAAGCCCACAAGGAAATCACATGATTTGAACTACCCACTAACTTTATTAGGAGCCGAAAGACGCCCACTATTGGGTATAGGCCTTCCCCAAGGATCTCCACGTAGGTCGGTATTGTAGCTCGCATCCTTCGGTATAGTCGACTAAGTAATTAAATATAATCAAATATAAATATTTTGGGACAATCAACACCAATTGATAGGTCAATTGGTGTTGATTGTCTCGAAATATTTAAATTTGCGACTAGGGTCGCAACGAAAGCTTCTTGTGTTATGGGTACCTAGACAACCGAACGGATATACGTACTTATATAGATAAATATACGACTAAACTTAAAAAACATATAACATCCAAGTCTCGGGTACAAACATTTGTATTCAACACATTGAAAAATTCGCAGGGTATGGTAGCGGTAATGTGGCGAAATACCAGTTCCAGTCTTTGACAGTGACCTAATAATTGTCAAGAACAATGCCCTACGTGTGTCAAACACTGGGACGGTTACTTTGTATAATTATTATTTTCTAAGCAGCAGAATACAAATTGTGATTGAATAAATAAAAGATGATCATGAATATTTAGTATTTATTTATTTAATCTTATTGCACAAAAAATACATTTAAATGTACTAAAGGCGGATTTAATGCATTAAGGCAATAAAAAAATTAAATAATTAAAAATAGGGGACTAGGTACTAATATGACAAAATTTTAGATTCCTCGACCTTGTCTAGGTTAACAACACAAGGTCCTGAATATTCTTAGTTTATGTTTCTGCAACTACTTAGCTTTCATGTTTTTGCAAAACGAAAAAAAAAAACAAATCTCTGCAAGAGGAAAAAGTCGTGTAAAAAATTAACCGACATCACCTTAAATTATTAGAGTTAGGCTCGTAAAACACACTTTTCCAGAATGTGCACTTTCTCTATAGGTGCACTTCTTTAGAAGGGTAATTTTCTCGGAAAGTACACTGTCTCTAAAAGTGCACTTCCCGATATGAACACTTTGTCAATAGGTGCACTTTTCCAGAATGTGCACTTTCTCTAAAGGTGCACTTCTTTAGAAGGGTCATTTTCTCGGAAGGTACACTGGATCTAAAAGTGCACTACCCTGTGTCCCTGTCTATAGTATTAAGGGTTTCTATGGAATAGGGCAAATGCAAACAGACAGATAGACAGCCAGACGGACAGACGGACGGACGGACGGACAGAAAGACCGAAACTATAAGCGGTCCGTTTCTGCAATTTTGAGTACGGGACTTAAAAAAATTTTTTTTTTCAAATAGCTACGTTTATTACTTTCAAAGTGTGCATTTTGGAAATGAGCACAGTTTGAAAAAGTGCACATTTCGGAAAAGCATGCGTTTGGGAAAAGTGCACCGTTTAAAAAAGTGCACATTTCGGGAAAGTTTAAAAATTGGGAAAGTGTACATTTTGGGAGTGTACATTTTGCGGAATGTGCACCTTTAGAGAAAGTGCACATTTCGGGAAAGTGTATTTTATAAGCCTAACCCAATTATTAGTGTTGAGCTAAGTGTGAATTTGCGACGTTACACACTCTCGGCTTTCGTTTTTCGGCCATCGAAGGCCGAAAAGCTGCCAAGTAGGTCGCGATAATTAAATTAAGACCGCTTAAGCCATCCATTAGGCTGCGAGGACGAAGAAATTGTTCTAAACTTACCTAATTCATCTAAAGTTATAGGGCAAAAAAAATGTTATTTCAAGATTAGTGACGTCTAGGAACTTTCTCTCATCTTTAATATTGATATATTATAAGAGAACCGGCTGAAACGTTTAAGAGAATGCGTGCCAATTTACAATTCAAATCAATCATGCACCTTCAGAATGAAAGCGGCACAATTCTACATATGACGTTTCCCAAAATTAAAACCTATTTCCTTTAATTAAGGAGACATTTTGAGACGTATATTATTCAGAAATGAATCACATTAATTCTAAAGGTGCATTCAACCATAACTCATAATAATGAGTTCTTCTTCTCAACACATTTTATACTTATACATATATGTCCTGGAGGGGGTATATTTGCGCATACACATTTGTACTAGAAACGGCTACTGCGCAGTCAAGGTCAGTGCTCAAGTTGTTTGCCGGGATGTGTGTATCTTTGGGAGAGGCCTATGTCCAACAGTGGTATTCTTTTAGCTAATATGACGAAGATGACAATGTGCACCATGTGCATTGTACACCATGTTATGGTAGGCTGTAGCTAATACTTTTCTGTTTTAACATCTTTATCTATACATATATCATAAATGCTCTATGATGCGTTCAGAAACCGTAGGTAATGACCAGCATTATAACATCCAATATTATTATGAGATTTTTTTTAATTTGTTTCTATATTTGTTAAAATTCATTTTTTATTACATTATTTTAATGTGTACAGTCTATAGATATTTAATAGGTACCTAGCACTAGTAGTTAGTAGCAATGCAGGTCATTGCCCTATGGCTTCTGAACCCATCATAGAGTACTTATGATATATGTGTAGAGAAAGTAATATCTGTTCATAATTAGGTCTTAAAACACTCGTGTGATCCTATTATGAAACTCGCTGACGCTCGTTTCATATAACCACACTCGTTTTTTAAAACCCCTCATTATGCAACAGTTGCATAAAATACTAATTTCTACCTACAGTTATACAATAAAATATTTTGATTTTGATTTTGATTTTTGTGTTCATCATACAAAAAGAAGATGTTGTTGCGGATTGTCAAAATGAGTCAACTTCCGATTAAAATTTTCATTACCTACACATGATTCTCACTTCCTCACTTGACAGCATACCAGGGATCTAAACACATCATGTTGCATCTCAAAACTGACGCGTGCGCATCTAACGAGTAGTATAAATCACACGCGTGACACACGGCCAGAAATAGTGTGATTAAGCGCTAACTGCGCCGGAGTGGCTATAACTGCGCTATTTATAAATGAGATTACCGCGGATAATGCTAACTGAGATTTAAGACTATATCTTGGACAAGGATGTTTGGAAATGATCCCGATCTGTATTGGCGATCCCTGGCTCCAAAGATTGTGCACCTGCTGCTGTGTTAAATTGTAAAAATTTTGAATATTTGAGATGTAAAATAATATTGTAATTTTGATTTATTTAAAAAATTACACCTCGTTGAGTTTCTTGCCGGTATCTTCTCATCAGAGGTTTTTCCGAACCGGTGGTAAATTTTTTGAGGGCTTAGTTAGTAAGTAAGTAAACACTTTATTGTACAATTAAAATAAAATAGTACAAAGGCGGGTTTAATGAGGGTTCGGATTACGATGTATTATACAAGTTAATTTGTATATATTTGTATATATATTAGTCAAGTTTAGTTTATGTATTCAATCAATATAAAATTACATTATATTTTTTTATGTATGTTTTTTTTATGTAATTATACTGCTAGTATTATTTAATAAACATAATTTAAAACGAATAAATTATTAATTTCATGGTATGTCAAATTACACGTTTTTATATTGAGATCGTCAAAATTAATAATATTTATTGTAGTACTCGTAAGTACAGTCAATTTCATTCATACGCTGCTGTAAAACATTGTCGCCTTGCGCCGTTGCTGGAATATTATGACATTCATTGAGAAGTCATTGTGACGTTAATTGTGAAAAGGTTACACAGTGGCCTATGAGCAAAATCGTTAGTCTCAATTTATGTAGAGTTTTTTTTTAAAAGAAACATACTGTTTCCCCCTTATTCATGAACGCTTCGTAAACGTTTGTTAGTTAACATGTTTTATATCTTTATCTGTCGTTCTGACGTTTACTCTCAAATGAAAGGGACGAAACATTTGTTAGCTTACAAATATTGTTAACTTATTATGAATAAGGGAGTTCGTTTTTATAATTTTAGTAAAATGGCCGCCGCCTGTCTCTCGGTAGAAAGAACAAGTAAATTCATTGTAATACACCAGAAGTACCATTAATTTGTGTTATCTTAAAATTGTAAAGAAACATCTAATAATTTTATTTTTCAACAAAAAAAAAGAAATAAATAAAAGTCTTTATTGACATAATGTTAAAGTACAAACTTACATAAAAGACATGCAAAATTTAAGTTACAAAATCAATGCTAGAAAAAGAAAGCGGAATTTTTGTCGTCACATTATCATAAAATGGAATTTTTCCTATCCAAATATTTAATCACGTTACATATTCAAAATGGCTAAAAACACAAAAGTAACGGTTAAACAAAAACTCGTTTAAAAAAACACCGCGAACTGAACAAACGCAATTATTACCCGCTTTGCTTAAACTAACATAATTCTGTATGCAAAAAACAAAGTCTATGTCAGAGCACTTACAAATTGGAGGCTACTCGACTAACTAAGTAAATGCAGAATCCTGGATACTTTGATATGAAGTCATTAGTTTTCGCCGAAAGTGAGCACGCTTTCGTCGAAAGTTTAGCCGATTGTTTGGCCATTTAACTAGCAGCTAACGAAGTTTACTTAAATGCTGTCAGCATTATGTTGTAACGGGTAAGCGTTGTATACCTCTTGGGCTACGATTTGGTAGGAAAAACAATATGTCCCAAAAAATGCCAAAACACAATGATAATTTACAAAGTTTCGCCGAAACCGAAAGTCATCTTGGCCAAAGTGACTTCGGCCAGACATCATGTGGAAATAGGAAAATGTAATTTAAACAAACTGATTCACTAACCTTCCCTTATGTCGGGGTTAATTTTAAATTTAAATGCAACCCCCGTCGAGATGGAAAGGTACATATTAAAGTAGGTGAAAAAAGAATAGTTCCTGGTTAACTTGAGTTAAAGGGATGCGATGTGAATAGAGTGTTAAAACGTAAAATCACACTCCTACTCACACACTTTTACTCCTTGCAATGACACAAGTTACTGATTTATTGAAAGCCAAATTCAATATGGAAGGAGCAAGAAAATCAACGAGGTAAGTTTAATTTTTTTTACAAAAAAAACATCGGTAAGTAAAGACTTCGTCCACGTAGACTTGTTTAATTGAATCAAGCAAACGTGCACCCAACATGCAATCTGCAATATTTCCTGGACAAATTAATAAGAATTAGTTGCTTTGCGGCTTATGACGTCTCGGCTGCGTATAACTCACTTATTGCTATCCCGTGAGAACTATGCATTTTTACGGGATAAAAAGCATCCTATGTGTTAATCCAGGTTATAAACTATGTGTGTGCCAAATTTCATCCAAAATTCAGTAGTTTTTACGTGAAAGAGTAACAAACATCCATCCATACTTACAAACTTTCGCGTTTATAATATGTATTAGTAGGACTTAACACAGTAGATAAACCACCCAGACAGTAGGTAACTATTTGTAGTCAGGGATCGTCAATGCAAGACGGGATAGTTTCCAAATACCAAGTCCAAAATAAGATAAGTATATACAATCATTTATTTGAAAATACCGTGGTACTGTTAGCACACCCACGAGTTTCTAAGTGTCTTCGCGTATTAACCTAACCTAAAAGAGGTGACAGACGGACGAGCTAAGGTCACGTACTTGTGACGCGACGACCTTTATTGTCCGTGTGTCACCGTACGTACGCAAACAACGCGAGTAATTTCGCCCAAGTACTACTCTAAGCCCTATATAACCTGTAGCTACTACACAGCTTTTATTAGCGCTTGTGATTTTTTTTTTTAAATAAAATATAACCAAGTGGTTCACCTGATATGTGATCACCACCTCTTTTAGACACCGCAAAACCAAGGAGGTTGCAGATGCGTTGCCAACCCAGAGGGCTAAGGTGGAATACCTCTTGTGCCAGTAATTTCACCAGCTGTGTTACTCTCCACGCCAGAACACAAAATTTCATTCATTGCTACTGAGCGACTGGATTAGCGAGCAAGATGGCGGTAGCGATCCGGACAGACCTCGCAAAAGGTATTTTATTTACAAACTTGTATGCTGCTAAAAAGGTCGTAGAGCTATAAGTACGCTTACCAATTCCTCCGTCTCTGATGTCACCCCTTTCACACCCTATACCCTCCGCAACTCTAAAGAAACAGTTATTTTAATGCTAAATGATCCTAACAAATGTGGCTGCGACGTTTCTGAGTAATTACGGCTGTTGAATCACTCGGAATGCGAGAAATGTGTTAATTAAAACTCGAAGGGAGGTTTTTTACACGCATTAAAACATATGTCTGGTGAATAGATAGGTTTATATCAAAATAAGTTTATATGCGGCAAGTTAGCTCTTTATGTTATCTATCCATATTGTCGGAATGGCGAGAGCAAAATGTTTGTATGTGATGCCATATTTTAAAAAGCATATACCCTGTATGTCACATATGTAAAAATCCATCAAGCTGTTTAAAAGAATTAAACCTATACATACATAGGTACACTCGAAAACATAACCTCCTTCTGGCGGCAGTCGAGTAGTTCAACTTAAAATTACTTGCAATGTGTAAAATTAGCAGTCTTATCGCTTCAGAGTGATCTATTTGATACAACCAATTAAGAAAACAACAAAATTGAACCGGTGGTAGGTACGGTAGAACATACAGAGAGAAATAGATAAAAAATAAAAATATCTCGACGAATTGTGAATAAAACTCCTTCTTTTTTTTAAGTCGTTTAAAAAAACATGTCAAAAGGCTTATTTGAATAAAAAAAATCGTGAGGGTAGCATTCTACATCGATATCGTACAGTTTGTGTAAATAGAGGGTTTCGAATAACATGGCATGTTTCAATTAAACAAAACCATTTTGCTTGCTTAACTGACAGCGCTGTGCAAACGTGCCCTAATTCGGTTATTGCGAGCTCTATGTCAAGTTTTACTCCAATTATAGTATCACTGGGTCCTGAGTGTCATATTGATACAATACGTGACAGTATATGTCATTTTATTTACTGGTAACTAGCGACCCGCCCCAGCATTGCACGAGTACAATCAGGATTTAATGTACATAAAAACCTTTCTTATCAAAATCTCTTAATGACAGTGAAAACCACATCAAAATCCGTTGCGTGGTTTAGGAAGAGACGGCGGCCGAAGATACCCTATAAAAGGTGAATGGGCATTTTTGTATGGGCGCTGTCCCAACCCTTGTATACAATAGTGAGTAGTATGGACGTGTAGTACTCGGTGTAAGGATCATCATAGGCTATGTTTCGAAGACCAGGTGTCTGCAGCATTAATCATTGTTTTGTATGAAAAAAAAAAAAAAAACAGCAAATTAGACCTATGCTCCCATTACGTTTTTTACTTCTAGTGGCCTCAGTAATGCGTGGTTAAAATCTTTCGGCTATATCTCGAAAATTATTTTACAGATACTTTTCATACAACTGCTAGTACAAAGTGAGGTATAAAATGGGCTGTAGCTTTTTCCCTGCAAACATCTCGGTTTTGCTGTCATATAAAAAAATTAAGCTCTTATTGAGAGCTTTCTAATAAGATATAGCACAACTGTATACAGCACTTGGGACAATTTGCCCATTCTCCTTTCTGACAGACACGAAAAAATTGCGTCTTTACTTTGTACTACGTAAAAATAAAGAAGATAAAGAAGTGTAATTTATATTAATTGTAAAGGTACTAAATATTTTAAGCCACGGACTGTTGTCAGAAACTATCGGAAAGTCAAACTAATAAACGTCTTAATCAATCTTGCACAAACTTGCAGCGTCACGAGTTCAAAAGTTTATGCTTTAAAAATTAAAGTTGACTCCTGGTTGCCGTCACGAAAATTCTAAACTGTCACCATTTGGTTAAGTTTAGTGTCTGATATTTCGTGTGCGAACTTTCTAATATTTAAACATGACTTTAAAAAACTTATAACAGCTCCGAAATAGACATATAAATATCAGCAATAATGCTGCCCACTTATCTAAAAATGAATTTAGAAAGTTGCCAAGAAAATTTTGTTTTAATTTAAAAGATGATGAAAGTTATGATAAGTAATTACTCACTTAAAAGAATTATTATAACTTATGAAACGAACTAACCAAAAGCGGGCTTTTTTAAATGTCATTGGTAATTCTACCAGGTCTTCATGTAATACAAAGCTGCAAGAAGAAACGCCCCGAGAAATTCCACAATCAACATAATTTCTGTTAGCCACAGTCCATTCAAAACGTAAAATAAAACACATGATTCAAATCGAAAGTTCATTGATACGAGAGTAAAGCTGTAGAATGTAAACAGTTAATAAAGCACGACCACAAAACACAGAGTGCCAAAACAATCCGCCCAATAAATCTAACTGATCGTGTGAACCGGCTTGATAGTCTAAAATAAGAACCGCTTAAGTGCGCGAGCGCCGAGCACAGACAACAATAGACCGTTCAGAACAGCGAGTTCATTAAACCATTGGGCAATGTTCAATGTTCTAAGATAGGACTTAAAAAATGTATACTCTGTGCAAAAAATGTGTTTACATGTAATCCAATAAATAGGGTAAGAAATAGAGCCAAACATTCGATTATTTTCTCATTTCAAACCTGGCAAAGATTAAAAAAATACTCTCGTTTCTAGTTCATTTAAAGCTGAAGATAGATGTAGATTATTGCTACCTGTCTTTCTGTGAGCATGGCACCTACAAAAACCTTAAAATAATGGGTTCTAGACACGCCATCTTTTTGTTGATACGAATTTCATTAAGATCATTATTATGCATAAATAATCCCAAAAAGAGACATCCCTCAAGAGAGGTTTACCTCCATTTCGTCCAGTGGCCCGAACATGAATGCCCATATGTAATTTATCTTTCACTATATCCCTTTCTTATGACCCATTTAGACAGAGACACACAAAGAAGTATATTAAACTAGGTCGATTATGGCCGCTGTATTGTTAAAAATGTAATTATGAACTATTAGTACTATGCTGTCCATGCGGCATTTCTCGCCATTTGCTCCGCCTCAGCTCTATTTATACAGACGCCTCGCACTCCGGTTACGGGGCAAGTACTTTGAAGTCCTTTCACACTTTATGGGGTGGTTATAGGGTGGTCTGACTTGTTAATGATTGCATGAAAATACTTAATACGACTCTCTAGAACATTCCAGATATAAATATAGCAAATCTCTTGATATAGCTCGTTTTTATGGCTTAAAATATGCATAGGCAAAAATTTGCTTAAAATCAACTGTCCGAAAAAGTTACGTCATCTCTTAAACCATTTTGGAGGTATTTGTTAGGTAAAAATAGAGAACAAGCTACTTTCTCATCTTCCAATTTAAACCAAGGATCCTACCATAAGCTTCATGGA
Source organism: Ditula angustiorana (assembly GCA_963691745.1). Taxonomy (NCBI): domain Eukaryota; kingdom Metazoa; phylum Arthropoda; class Insecta; order Lepidoptera; family Tortricidae; genus Ditula; species Ditula angustiorana. The sequence goes on from OY829474.1 coordinate 589,474, forward strand.
TGTAAAATCAGGACTCATCACATTGTTGCTATGCTGGAATCTCAGAAATGTCCAGTACACAATAAGAATTTCTTAGAGTTTATGCCGTTATGGTGTTGTGATGCTATCCCTATACACATAGAGCACTTTTCTTGGTCCGACCTTGCACAGAAAACCTCAACTCTCTCCAATTTCTTCCAATTAGGCATATCTGGTATCTGAAGCAAAAATACCTGCCCTAGAAACCTTGGTCTTAGTAATATAATTTAGCACTTTATTCTTGTAACGCCGACATTTTCTCGTTACGTGTAATGCTAAAAGGTTTCTAGACTTATCAAGGCCCTCGGAACACAAAACATAAGGCATACCTATAAACGTGGAGGTACAGGCGTCTTATCTCAAATGGGTGAAATAAAAAGGTCTAGACTTGACGAAAGATAAAACACGATTACTAGAGGAACGGTTTATTTTTTAGGAGAAATAAAAAAAAATGCTGACAATGTTGCTAATACCTGTTATTCTTATGTAATATTAGTAACAATAAAACTTAAATTTAAGCCAGTAACTAAATAACTACTATGTACGCTCACTGCAAGCCAAAAAACATTCTTAGTTTAGTTAGTTTAGTTTAGTTAGAAGACATCCTTTCTTTTCAGAACTTTTATCGTTTTGCCCCATCTGTTTTTTTATTACAGTATTCGTCATGTTTATCACATGCATTGATCATTCATTGACTATCATCTTTCGTTACATTCGTTGCTCTTTCGATTTTCGTAAAATTTTTTTCGTCGTTTTTTCTGTTTCGACATTTTAGGTTTGCCTGGCTTTGAGACTACTGTTTTTTTCGTTTTTGGCCACCTTTACTATTCATTGTGTTCGTTGTTCGTCTCATTCTCTATTCATTTTCATGTCCCATTAATATTGTCTTTATTAGAACATTTAAGGGTTCCGTAGAGAAAAACAAAATGAATTAATTTTTAGATATCATAAATAAAAAACAACGAATAGCGAATTTAACAAATAACGAATGGAATGCAAAGGGAATGTACACAAAAAATAACGAAACGAATTCAAAAAGAGAGTAATGATGATGAACAAGCGATTTAACCAAAGATGCCGTCTTAACTATCAAAACTAAGATGTGTAATTACAAATGATTAAAACTAGTTTAAATATTCATAATTATATTTAAACTAGTTTTAATCAAACACGCCCAAAAATCAAATTAGAAAACCCAGTATTTCAGAATCATATCCGCTTTTAATCGAATTACCTGTTCAAACCTTTGACCCGAATGCTTTAAACAACAAAAAACCTTTATAAAACCTCTATTTTTACAAGAAATTATTAAAAAAAAGAGTAATACTCGTTTTTCTTTCAAAAGATAATGTAATATTTCTACTCCATATTTCTATTTTTACGCAGCACTCGACGAGCTATTCCTTACAATCACAATTAACTACCGCCATTAATAACATGCTGTTGTTGTCCCAAACAGCACAATTTCAATTCTATTTACTACAACACAGAGTTGTAAGTACCTCAACATCACTATCTCCATTAAATAACGCGTTGTAGACTCTATAACAACGGTGTAAGGTTTAAACTGTACGGCATTTCACAGTTCATTCCGGTAGCTACGTGCACTCTATTTACGGTATTCGTAATGAGAACAATCAAAACTTGTGCCGCATCCCTATGCAGCAGAATGGCTATTGGCTACATTGTTTCCGCATAAAACTGCTTTATTACTTGCCGCTTAAAATTCGCATTATTTCGTGGCGGAGTGACATTAAAAGTTAGTACGGAATGCAATCTGCCGCGTAATGTTCAAGTTTGTGTTATATTGCAAACTGAGAGGGTTTATTGTACAATGTAGACGTAACGGACTTAATGCTTATAGGTATTCTCTCCTTAATGGGTCAATCTACTTTTTTACAGACACTAATCTATTTGCAAGAATTTCAAAGCATCGCAGATTTTTATTAGTATAAACGATTTTTGTCTTATTCAGTTTAAAGTGTAAGTATGTTTATCTGAGACATTCTGGAGAAAGGCCGAGTCAGGAGTACCATAAACTGACGAGCATGCATGAAGAATGTCACGAGAGTTAGTGAAGCGAAAGTTGTATGTCAGGATCGTAGGAAATGGAAATCCGTGGTCTCTGCCTACCCCTTTGGGAAACAGACATGATTTTGTGTATGTATGTATGTTTATCTATGATATCCTACATAAGTAAAACGTAACGTATTAATGCAATTGTACACTAACATATATTTTTGAAAACATGATTTTGCGGTAACACCAAAGACGATTTTGGAAACTGAAGAAACATCTAAAATCTATTTACTTCGTGTTTTGACGATGACAGCAGTGCATCTAGACTAGATGTATTGTGTATACTAGTTAAAATGGTTATTTTATAAAAGTCAAGGTACAAAAATGGATTAAAGCCTCAATTAGAAAAATAAAGTTTATTAAGTGGCCATGAGCAAATTATTGTATAGATTATGCTGTAGAACAAAACCAGCGGACTCATGGAGCTTCGTAAAAGAAAAGAATTGAACACAGAAGATGAGTACGTAAGCCGTTGGATAGAAGAATGATGGAAGACAGAAGAATGGCGGTAAAAAAATGTGAAAAAAAACCGAGTATAAATGGAAGAAGAATAGAAGAGTAATCATGGAAGATTAACTAAAGCCAACGATGAATGTTGATTACCAGCCATGTTTGCTAGTCGCTAATTCATCATTCTAATCCTCAGGATCCTAATAATTAAATTTGAGCACCCAGACGGTTGTAGCGTGATATTGCCTAGTCAAAATATTCGTGGTAACCGATATTACTTCAACAAATATTATATTCTCAACAAATTATGAACTGTTCATCAAATCAGAAAGCCTTGGTTGGAATTAATAGGAACTGAGATTTAGACGAATTTCCGGGACCTAAAATATACGCGATAAAATATAAGAATAAGAATAGAATAAGAATAATAAGAATAAGAATCGTTTATTTGTAAAACATAGGTAAGTGTACAAAGGTCGTATAATTGTAAAAGTTTCACTATGTTTTGCCTAGTGGCATACAAATAGGGTGGAGTTGGCATGCAGCATGCTAATTAGGTCCAATAATATAATGTCACTGATAAGAAAATTACAATAAAAATAAATTAGATGTCAATATTAATATTACCTACGAATTACATTCTCTAATCGTCAATCCATAATCATCATTTTGTCATAAAGAAATACAAATATTAATAAGATTAAAGCGTATCATGCATGTATTCTTGGATTGAATAATAAGCCTTAGATGCTAAAAACCTATACAATACATTTTTAAATTCATTTATGTTTTCCAACCTTAAAATTGCTGCCGGTAATTTATTGAAGATCTTAGGAGCCATTCCAAATATACTTTTTGCAAGAAGGGCTGTCTTACATCGTCTATAGTTTATTTTGCCCTGGTGCCGTAGACTATTGAGTTTTGAGAATTCGTTCGTGTTGCGTTTTACATAAATTGCGGTTTCATATATATAGAGAGATGGAAACGTCAGAATATTAAATTTGATGAAATAAGGTTTACATGACTCTCTCGGTCCTAAACCGCAGACTGATCGAATGCATTTCTTTTGTGCTCTAAAAACTAGATCTCTGTCTGTGGCATTACCCCAGAACATTATGCCGTATCTCAAAGTGGACGTGACATACGCATGGTAGGAAGTTAAAACAGCAGATTGGTTAACTTTTTTACTAAGTTGATGTAAAGCATATAAAAATTTATTAAGTTTTTTACATATTATGTCTATTTGATTCTTCCATGTCAACTTATTATCTAAACTTAATCCTAAAAATTTCGTAATGTCCGCTTCTTCAATACTATGTCCCTTATAAATTACACTTAAGTTTCTAATTTTGTCAATTCTTTGTTTGAAATTCATGATTTTGGTCTTGACTAAATTAATATGAATGTTAATGGACTCTATTTATGAATGTTTTAGTAGAAATCAGTTTTTGAGAGGTTCAAGAGTTCACACAGAAGTAAGTTGACAAGTATGGATCAAGTTAATATTTTTCTTGTCGTCATCAGTTTTATCTGCCAACATATATCCTAGACGAGAAAAGGGAAGCGAGTGGCAGTTCTAGGCAGGCACAGATCCCAGGGATATAAAATAGAAGCATAAAGACCAATATAAGTAGTATTGATATTAATATACGGTCGTCCTCTAAAATTAAATGTACTTCCAAATTAATAGTAAATCTACATGGTCTTTACTGTTTTCCGACCATACATTGACTGGAATGAAGTGGTAGTCATACTCGTCTAAAACGAGGTCGCCAAATCTTTTTTACGCATGGATTTTGTTTCTTAGAACTGTAGTGCCAAAACTCTTAGAACTGCTCCTTGGTTTGGGAAAACTTATTGCATAAATTCAAAGTCATCGTCATTTCGCCCGAAACTATCGCCACTACGACCAGCGGGCTCCCTCAACCATCACCAGCCTATACCACAAAAATTACAAGTCCTACAATTTCATATAGTTGTAAAGTTTTTCATAAAAAAATGTGACAAACATGTTGAATTGTTAGCACTTGTAAATTTCGTGGTACGGGGCTCAGGTCCACGCTTCGCCTTCCAGTGTACGTAGCACGAATCTTCTCGACACGCGTCAACTCGCTACGTAACTCAGTGCATCTCGTTCTAACTAGCTCAGTAGGAGAGAGATGCATTGAGCTACGTAGCGAGTTAACACGTGCCGAGAAGATTCGTGCTAGATGTTCAGTACGTGGTCACCACTCGAGAGCCCTTTGGTGCCATCGGCCGTTCTGCGAACAATGAGCTTCTCCCATTGCACACAGTCTAGCAATAGCAGCTTCAATTGCAGTTATTCTAATCCAATTAAACTTCTTGTGCAGCAGGTATTATCTTAATCAATATTTACATGTTTATTAAAGCAAGGAATGCCTTATCTCTACATTGTCAAATTGCCGTAAAAGTGGACAAAATACAGCCATTTTGTACATGTATCCAGCACATGAGGTCTCATATAGTATTCATGGAGGCAACACAAAGCGAGTTTTTTCCCGCTATTTATTGCTCGCACAGGTGCCTCCCCCCCGGCTGGGGTGTTCCATTTACCCCTAATGAGGGTAAACAGTTTTGTAAGGGAATAGAAATTGGACGGAACTTTACCCTGGCAAAAGTATGGGAATTGGTTGTTAGTTGATTGTTTTTTTGCGTATTTTTCTGTATTCTTTTGTAGAGAAGAGTGATTGTAGTCAGTTACTTTTTCTTAAAAAATTACGAATTAAAGGGACCGTACCAGTGCTAGATACGCTTGTTTTACCAGTGGTTGACGCCATTGTCTCACGTTTACTCGAATGTTACTGTCAATAACTGGAACTGCAAAAGGCCCACAGTTTAACAGTTCCCAGTCTGCTCAGGCGGTCTGCCGTTCAAAATTTATCAAGCCCACACATTGAACGATTCATAGTTGCTGGCCATATTCTTACGACAGACTTTAAAACGGTCATTGTCACACACGCAAACAGTTTTACGGCGACAGTTCGAGATCAACAGTTTTCGTCCCTGATCGTACGCTAGTGCACCACGCACACATACTAGACGATCGTCAGGTGGCCTGCGGCAATCTGCAAGTGTCTAGCTAATTTGGGCGTAAGGCGATGGACAGTCCGGTCGAGATATGATGATAAGTCAAAATTCATCCCACAGATCTGCATAAGTACATACAGTACTAAGTCAATACATACAGCTTCCAGAGACCCTATTTGTATGTCATTTAATATGCATGTATTTACATACCTACTTACTTTTTCCTCGCACGGTTGAGGACACGGGGAAACGACCTCCATTTCCTGTGCACTTACTTTGGCATTGTGTGTGATATTTATTAAACGGGGGAGGGGGCACTATCAGTGTAATATTGGAATACCGGCGCGGCTTCGGAACCCCAGCGACCTTACGTTTGGGGTTCCGTAGGAAAGGTGCCAAGTCAACCGTCAGAGATTTTATTGTACGTGTATTGATCAAACCTCTCGAACGCGTCAGCGTTAACTTTTAAATGACTATAAGAACAATTTGTTGCGGATACGTTCCGCTAGAGGCGCTGTCTTTACTCCCATAGTATTTGAGAAGTTAACGCTACTAGGCTTTAGACGTTTATTGTAATAAAAACTTACAGTAAACGTTCTGTGCGTAAGAATTCTAGATCCGTTGTTAATTTGCTTATTTACTTAAATAGACGGATGCCTATCACAAAGTCAGGTAAACAAGCATGCTGGTCACTTGATGGTAAGTGATCACCGCCACACGAGGAAACCAGCAAACAAACGAGAGTAGCTCATTCATTATAGGCCTTGAGCTCCCCACTCCTAGGCCTCCAAATCTCGTTATTTACGAAGCTTCTAATTCACGTCGATATTCTGTGAGAGTGTGGTACTGCCCCGGTTGAGCCAGCCTATTTGTTTTGTAACTAGCAGCTGGTTACAGTGTGTATACATATACCATTTCAATATTCAAAGATCTGATAGTTGTACCAATTATCAGTTAATTTTGACATGTTTTCTGTGAAAACTCTGTCAAAATTTAACCAGCTACTAATCACCTGGTTAAATAAGTAAATTATTTGAATTTCAGGAATGGCCATAAGATAGAACTCTTACCCATCATTCCAACAGAAACATCAATTTTAAACTCTTTCATTTTCTAAGGTGCTAGAATCAGACTAACAAATAAGCCTTTGCCTACTTGCAAAATTATTTATTTCAAAAGAACCCTCAAAAACCAGCCCGCTTCACACTTGACCGGCTCCTTCCATCCTCGCCTGTCTACCGCTATCAATTCGTCTGTCAATAGCTATCACATTACGCGAAAATAAGCACAGAATCTACAGCACACTTTTCTTTGTGGTATTCTGGATAGTTCAGCTGTTTATTGACCTGCTAGATCTAAGAGAAACTATTCGCTAACTAGATTCTCTGTATACACTAGAGACGCTGAACGAAACATAAAAAAATGTCACACTAAGTTATGGTCCCAGGACCACAACTCATTCAGTCGCTTGCGAGCAAGCGTAAGAAGCAGACGTCATTTTTAAAACTGTGTAGCTGTTTTTTTAACACAATATTTAGTTGAGTGTGAGTGATTAATAATTACGTTTTAAGGTTCGTCCGGATCGCTACCACCATCATGCTCGCTAATCCTGCCGCTAAGCAGCAGCTTGCCCTGTTGTCTTCCGGCGTGAAGAGCAAGACAGCCGGTACAATTACTGGCACAAGAGGTATTCCATCTTAGCCCTCTGGGTTGACAACGCATCTGCAATCTCTTTGATATTGCGGGTGTCTATAGGCGGTGGTGATGACTTACCATCAGGTGACCCACTTGCTTGTTTGCCTTCCTATTTTATAAAAAAATCTTATGGATATGCGTTAAGTCGCTAGGTAACCCAGTGCGTTTCGTTCTAACTAGCACTGTGGGAGAGAGACGCACTGAGTTACGTAGCGAATTAACGCGTATCAAGAAGGTTCGTGCTAAGGCACTGTATGTAAGTCAAGTTCAAATCTTACAAGTCATTTTTGACTCAATTGAAGTGATTTAATGGTTTCCAATTTTGGGAGGTGTATATTACTAAATAATAATGTACTAGTTGCGGTGACAGCGCAAAAGTGAAGTGTCAACAAAAAACTTGTATTTAAAATGTTTTATTTTACAATGGCAAAGTCATAATCAAATTCAAGGCAGGGGGGTTCCACTCCGCACTGTAGGTACGCGCGACCGCCTTGCCTATGGCCACAGAATAAATAATAGTACTAACGTACAGAAACTTCTCTTTTTCGACCACCATTAAACGAAATCCAACTTTATAATCAGGCACATAAAGTTCGTATTACTTCATAAACATTCGCCAGGCAGCATGCGTCAAAAGGAAGACGCCGCCCGCGCCCGCCTTCCACCCGCAATGCCCTGGCGCACCGCTAGGGTTGGGCTGCTTACCATAATACTATCACAACGCGCGACATAGAGTGAACGGGCGCGTGCGCGGGAACCCGGCAACCTACTGCGATTAACCTATGCCATAGGTAATGCGGCGAGCGCGCCTACAGTGTGGAGTGGAACCCCCCTGCCCCTAGCAAGGCTTCGGGACCTCCTGGGCCGCAATCCACAGATTGACAACTACACTTAGCCATCATTGGTTTCATCAGTGGAACCCCCCTGCTACGGCATAGGGAAATTGCAGTAGGCTGTCGTCTTGCCGCGCGCCCGCTCGCTCGCTCCCGCCGTGTCAGTGTAATTGAAAACGAATGCCGCGCAACCCGGGTCGCCGGGAGTTGCGGGGGAAGGCGGACGCGGGCGGCGCGTTCTTTTTACTCGCGCCGCCTGGCTTAATGCGTATAAAGTAATACCTACTTTTTATGTGTGTCAATAAAGTTGGAATTCGTTTAATCTAGCTCTTAAAAGAAAAGTTTCTGTACGTTTACTACTATTATTTATTCTGTGTTCAAAGTAAAAGAATCTTAACTACATATATTTATATAATTTATTTTATTGATATTCTAAGTGGTCTACCTATATTCTATAGATCCGGATGTGTGAGTTAGAGAGTTTTTTTAATATACATTTGAAATAGTACCACAAAGATAGTTTCCCAATTATATGAAGTTCATCTTCCAACATCCCAAACCCCGGATCTGAAATTCAAATCTCACTTCTTACAGCACCGAGGCAAGTTTATTGAAATTTCTCGGAAATTGTTGAAATAACAGATAGGTTGAAATAGTGCGGGGCGATTCGTATCCGGATGTTATTTTTAACACAGAAGATTTGCCTTACTTTCGGATGCCTTATGTATGGCGTACAAAGATTGATAGATTAATTTTAACGACCTTAAATAATAAATAGATTTAGGCGTTACTTTGCGGAGGTCCATATCAACAAACTGGAACTTACCGGAGTAGCAAGGTAATTGGTTCCAGTTTGTTTTCAAAGTCCTTTTATACTCGAATATGTCAAAGGTCTGCCAAATTGCATTTCTGATATATATTTTTCACTTTTAACGCGAAAATAGATTTTATAAGTGCGAGACCTGCGTGTGTTTGTCTGTGACCACGTAGCTCCAGATCCGATAGAACGACTTAAATTTTATTGTTCTTATTTGATAACTGAATTAACTGAAGAAACTGAAATTGGTAGATAATGGGCCAGCTATTTTGGTTTTAAAAATCTTATTGAAATAGATCAGGGGTAATTTAATATTTTTACTTCGCAGAGTCTGAAGTTAATCCAGGCTAAAAAAACATCCAATATTGAAACGTGTCACATCACTAGTCCCAGTTCAGCTTTCAACTTGGTAAGTGAAAAGTTGTTGTATGAAGGAATAATGTATGTACTAGATGAGTTTAAAAAGCCAATGCTGGTAAAAACGAAAGCCTATTCTATTTCTAACCAACGGAATAGATTTTAATAAAGAATCGATACTCAAAAAAGAACAGACCCTATTTTTAAACAAAATCTGAAAAATTGCACTTTCCAGAACTATATTCGATTTTTATTTTTTTATAAAAATCTAAATATTGTTTTTAAACATTCAAATTGCTAAATTCATTTTTTTTTACTGGTAATGTTAACGAACGGCACGGAGCCAGGGTGCAATTTTTGAATCTCACCAGACGACTAGAGCTAACCAAAATGAAAAAAAAAATGAAAATGAAAATTGTTTTACTTCTTTAAAACTAAAGTCCACTTGACAACAACGATTGAGTCTTCCTAGTAGGTAAATAATGGTGGTAGGTAGGTAATGGCCGCATTTCTATGAAAAACGGCCATCCTGGCGGGCTTTAGTCACCCGGTGAGATTCAAAAATTGCACTCCTGACGTTGCTGTGCTTTAAAATCTAAAAATTTGGAGATTTTTGTTTTGAAAAGTAGACCATTTTCAGGGTAAGTAACAAGCAATGAACATGGAAAATGTTAATTTTTTAATAAATTTTTACGGAGCATGTTCGTCTGCCTTCTCCTTGTGAACCATGCAACAGATTTCCATAGGACGGTTTTCGCTGTAAATTAGAGAATTTTTAAAGAATGTTTTTATGTACATTACATATTTATTGTTCCCTTGCAAAACCGAAGCCGGTCACCAGTTTATAATATACCGGTTATCCTACTAGATAACCGGTAAAATCACCCCAAAGAGTCCAATTCTTATCCACACTAAGCTAACTTTTTCTATAAAATTTACACAAAATAATACAAAATTAAATGTCAGACAAACACACTTAAATTAAATATAAAATACAACACAACTAATAAAAAACAATACACAATTAATTCTAAAACGAAAACTACAATTATTCACTACAATTCTAATCAAACAACCCGCCCCGCGTCACTCCCGGCCCAAAGGTGCCCATCACGCTCGCCACGTTACCGCGTTGAACCGCGATGGACAGCCTCTGCACCAGGAATGACCCAGAGCGGGGATCTAGACCTCTGTCTCGCAAACGGCGCCCAACCTCCTCAAAAAACGAATCATTCCTATCCTATAAAGACTTTCCAAAAATCCCCTGGAAAAAACCTCTTCCTTTTTAATTCGCTGTCGCCAACGCTCGTCTGATTTGATTTACTATTAGCAACGCCCATAAAAATTTTATGCCCCAACTTTACAGTCATCAAATTTTCAAATAAATGTCACGGCATTTTTTATTGCCGCGGACGGTTGTGCCGTGCCAGTTAATATAACTGTTAAACAGCAATTTAGGTTTATGTCGACGAATTGTTTAATTTATTAGTTAGTCGATCATTATTATGAGGTTTGATAGTTACGGGAAATCCTACTAATAGGATACACTAGCTGCGGCCCGCGACTTCGACAGTGTAGTTTTTTATGTATAAAACAAGAAGGAAAACAAGCAAGTGGGTCACCTGATGGTAAGTAATCATCACCGCCTATAAACACCCGCAACACCAAGGAGATTGCATGGAACACCTCTTGTGCCAGTAATGTCACCGGCTCTCTTGCTCTTCTTGCCGGAACACAACAGTGCAAGCACTGCTGCTTAGCGGAAGGATTAGTGAGCAAGATGTTGGTAGCTACTACCTTGTACGTACAAGGTAGTATTCGTTTATCACTATCCCACAGGAAATATGCATTTTTACGCAATAAAAGCATTCTATCTATCTAATCCAGGGTAAAAGCTATCTCGATTTCAAATTTCATCCAATTCAGTTGAGCCGTTTTGGCGTGAAGAAGTAACAGAAATCTATATCACATACAAACTTTCAGCTTTATAATTAGTAGGATGTGAAAGAACCTCATACAGGTGGCAGGAAGGCGCTGGTTGCATGCCGCTTCCAACCGGTCACTTTGGAAATCCATGGAGGAGGCCTATGTCCAACAGTGGACTTCTTGTGGCTGAGATGATGATGATGATGAAAGGAAATGTTTGCATATTGGAGTGTTTGTTCCTCAATCAACATTAACGGCTGGATGGATTTAAATGAAATAGATCATGTCCTGAATTAAAATATAGGATACTTTATATCCAACTGCATAATGCAAAGGAGAGTCATTATCGCTGGAACAAATCCGTGGGTAAAAGCTTGTAAGTTACATGCCCCATTTCACTAAGCTGACAGGTGACATGTGATTACGACAATTTGGCATACATGGCTCACTCGAAGAGTTTTTATATTGCTAAGTTTAAATCGTAGATCCGCAATGTGATTTGAGTTGTCGTTGTCGCCTGCTTGACATAGTTAATTTTGGGAAATACCTACTCTAAATGGAATTTAATGAAGTTTTAATCTTCGATTCTGTTTAAGTTGATTGAAACATTTCTGTTCCGAACTGTATGAATATTTTGTGAGTAAGGTTAAGACTCAAGGGAATAAAGATTTAACTTTGGTTTTCTTATTTGATAGATAGGTTTTAGTTAGACCAGATTTAAATAGATTCAGTGGTTCTCGGTGTATTTTGTAGACACAACAATCATACTAACTGATATACGTTTCACTTATGCTTATGATGTTCTGCATTTATTCTGAGGGATATTTTATATGAGGTAAAATTCGTATTGGGTGTTTTTTATCCGAATGCAGTCAGAAGAAAGGGTTTTATTTTGTTGTACCTTCTTTTAAGCAAACTAAATAATAAGAATATTGCCTACTTTAGGTGGATGAAACTATGCAATACAATTTAATTATTGACAGTCGCAAAAATTCAGTTAACGCCCGACCAGGAATATACTCGAATATAAAAAATGGTTTTCAGGGCACCACGTATGTAGCGAGGTGTTTTTATTCCTGGTTTACTAACACACTTTCTTAGAATAATTTATAAATTAAATCTTTGTTTCACGTAACTTATGCAATGTACCTACAATTATTTTTGTTTTATTTAGAAAAGAAAAAGGATACAGCACCTACCTACAATAAATTAAAAATCATTCATTTGCAGTAATTAATAGTTTCGGCCTTATCTTGTTGAGGTCCTACATTAAAACGAATTACACTGCTACTCCGCGACAACAGTGTAAGATTTTTTCTGTATTTGCAGCATTTTTAGGGGTCTTATTATAATCCTATCTTCAAAAGTTGACTCAGCAGACCTAAAACACGCCAAGCATCAATTCCCGAGATTTTAATATCATTAGAATGACCAAAAATCCCCCAAACCTCGGACAAAGCCGCTTTTAAAACAATAAAGAGATTTAATTTCCTGTTCGTAAAAAATGGGCCAAGTCCCGTCGACTGAATATTCAATGGATGTGCTCCGGCATATTTTATTTGGAACTCATGCGAGCCACTGTCCGGTTTTTAATCTAGACCGGTTTTAACCGGTGCATTCCGGTTTTCTTTAGCTTATTGGGCTTGAATTTTAGTACAGACTTAAATTTTTATCTAGCACGTAGGTTTCGTTAGGTATATGAGAAGTTGTAGGTTGTTATGTAAACGGTTTTAGTGTTTTCTTCGTAAACCAAATTAGATATTAGTGATGAGTTAGAAAAATAAAAATAAATCACTTTGTCTACAGAGGATCATCGATTCTCTTGGGGTGACAGGATGGCTGTGATCAGGTGACACGTCTGCTCGTTGCCTCCTTTTAACAAAACGTATAACTTTTGTAAATGAAATTATAAGAGGGGATAAGTTCGCCTTTGTACATGTGCGTGTAAGACAATTTCCCAGCCGCATGGCGCTTGCAAGGAAGAACCCACGTATAATAGGACCCATTTTATACGAGCATTTGCCTGCTGATCTTAAATTTGAGATCTCTGATGAATCATTCACGCGCCAACTGGGAAATCTTTTATTGAAAAATCCTATATACTCATTCAAAGAATTTATGGACATTACATTTTAGATTATTAGATTTTGACATTTGTATTACTTTGAATTATTTTTAGTTTTTTACCTATATTGTGTTTTATTATTTTTACATTTTTTACTGATGGATTAATGAATTAATGGTAACGGTGACATTATAATTATGTAGAATTGGACATTAATTGATTGACATTGTAATTTTTTCTTGTATAATTTAAATTGTTATGACGATCTTAATGTGAATTGCATATATTTTGACATCTAATGTAATGTATATTGTAATTTATATTTTGAAATAAAATAAATCAAATCAAATCAAATCATCACTGTATCTCTTGTTGTCATTTATGTTATTTTGTACAATAAAGAATTTACATACATACATACATACATAAGTGATCAAAAGCTATAACGGTAATAAAACTCGATATTGATATGACAAGGAACAACATAAGTATACATATTACACTAAAAATAAAAAAGAATCTCAAAGGAAAAACGTACAGCGCCCAATGTTCACTGAAAGTCTTTTAACATCCACTCGTTAATTAATTGCTAGTTTTAATTAACTTTTAAAATTGTTGCGTTCTGAAGTTTTATACAGAAGTTCGATGAAACGCGAATGAAAAATACTTTTCTATTCCATTTTGTAATCCCGCTACGTTTTTACAGCCGCCAATTTTTAACATCGAACTAGCCGATTGCAATAAAATAAAAGGTAAAATAAATATTGTAAAAATTGAGTTTTTCAGGTTTGTTTTATTGGTTGTTTGCTGAATACCCAACAAGTGAAATGCATGGAGCTAAAAAAACTAGAGTAAAAATACTTTTTTAAGGTTTTGTACCTCAAAAGGAGGTAGGGGGAGTAGTTATTTATAGATAGAAATAAAATTTTTGGACAATTCTCAATTTCGATACCGAAATCTCAGCATGTACCTACATTTAGGGAACTAGCCTCTTTGTTTAGACTTAGGGACTTTCCGTATATTCTTCATCATCATCATCTTAGCCACAAGAGGCCCACTGCTGAACATAGGCCCCCTCCATGGATATCCAAAGCAACCGGTTGGAAGCGGCATGCAACCAGCGCCTTCCTGCCACCTGTATGAGGTTATCGGACCATCTTGTGGCTGGTCGTCCTACGCTGCGCTTGCCAATACGCGGCCCCATTCGAGAACTTTTCAACCCCATCGGCCATCAGTTCTCCGTGCTAATGTGCCCTGCCCACTGCCACTTCAACTTGCTAATCCTAAATTGTATATTCTTCAACTTCATAACATTTACATCTACAATACAAAACCTGTAACTTATTCGACTCACCTTACTTCGGGAAGCTATAGGACTTCCATTGCGACCGCGTTCTTCAGAAAAAGTTAAATCAAAAACGTGAGACGACAAACAAGTGCGCGGGAGCGCCACTGATAGCGGCAAATAAAATATTATTTTTATTAACAAGAAAAGCCGTATCCTTAATGTCCCTCTACTCTTTTAACTTTTGATTATTTATTTATAACTATTATAATTGTATTTGGTAAATCGATATTTTATCTATTATATATAATAATATGTATAATGAATGACAACACAAAGAAAAATTAGGGTAATGGCAGGACTTAAACCTGCAATATCAGCAAACTGCAAACGCAAGGTACGGATGTTGCAGGTTCGAGTCCTGCCATTATCCTAGTTTTTCTTTGTGTTGTCATTTATTATATAGCTTTTTAAATTTAATTTGAATGTAAAAAAAACGAAAATTAAAAATTTGCATTAGAGTGGTGATCACTTACCATCAGGCGACCCACTTGCTCGTTTTCCTTCCTACGTTGTATAAAACTGAAGTACGCCCGCGAACACTGGGCCCCAACTAGTGGGTGTAGCGTGGAGTAGAAAAAGTGTCCGCCGCGATTTATGGCCTCCGCAGCGCCGCACACGCGCCGATTGGCTAATGATATCCGCTGGCGCTGAGATTTCTAGTTCTTGTGGGTCAAACGCACGTGGGCAATAAAGTGTGGGAGCGGGACGCCATTCATTTGTCTGACACGCATGCCGTCTCGCTGGTTTTTGTCCGTACTGACCCCCTTATTCATAAACGCTTCGTAAACGTTTGTTAGCTAACTTGTTTTATGTTTTTATCTGTCATTGTGAAGTTCGCCCTCAAATGGAAGGGGCAAAAAATTTGTTAGCTTAAAAATATTGTTAACTTTTTATGAATAAGGGGTGAGTGTTTAGTTAGAATGTAGTTTTGACTTTTTAGAGACGGATTCTGAATGTGTTTTTAAACAAACAACTGAAAGCTTTGTTTAGAGACATGTTAAGTCGGCGCCATGATGATACATGCGAGTTTTCTTCATTTCTTTGTAATTGCGTTCTTGAAAACAGCTCTAAAGACTTCGATGAATAATAGGTTAAGAAAGTGTGTTTGTTGGTTTCCTAGTTAACTTATGAATAGACATACATACTCAAATACAATAATTATGATAATTATGTTTCCTATAATACAGTACACGTGCTGGGTGGAAGGACCTTGTGCAAGACCCGTCCGGATCGCTACTACCATCTTGCTCGCTAATCCTGCCGCAAAGCAGCAGTGCTTGCACTATTGTGTTCCGGAGCGGAGAGCAAGATACCCGGTGCAATTACTGGCACGCGAGGTATTCCATCTTAGCCCTTTAGATTAGCAACGCATCTGCAATCTCCTTGGTGTCGCAGGTGCCTATAGGCAGTGGTGATCACTTACCATCAGGTGACCCACTTGCTTGTTTCCCTTCCTATTATATGAATTTAAAAAAACTTGTCTTAAAAAAAGCACAATTAATGTACAAGGGAACTTTTACACACATATATCCATGTTAAAAAACATTAACGGTACAAAAACTAGAGTTCAATACATTTTTAAGCATGTAAATAGACTGCTTCATGGCAATAACCTCTTTATATGCACTCGTAGAGCCGTAGAGCGTCTACGCCGTAGCATCGACCGAGCTACGAGCCTTTACAAGCGTCTACGAAGCACGCTACGAAACTACAACAACCTTAATAGCTCAGCTAAATTGAATCTTAACGTGTTTAGATAAGGTACAAATTGCAGTTAAGTCACGTTATCGTGAGTAAGAATTTGAGAAACCTGATAATTGTTTTGTTAAGGGCGTGAATTTTCACTAATTATTTCGTGTTTTAATGAGGGTCGATGAACTTTGTTGTAAGTCTTTGAAGTTTGGGTTAAGCAAGTATTTTACGGTTTTGCAAAGAAAAGCTAAAAATAATACAGGATGTGTTGAAAAAGGTCTATAAGGGGAGCCGTTGCAGCCACACAAAAATTTGTTTAAGAAACCTTTCCTGACTCTTGAGTTACGTCAATGAATAGGGAATATGCATCAAGAATCAAATGGGACAAATCTGTGAATTTGTAAATCATCATCAAAGTTATATTTATATCCAAAAAAGTAGATTAAATAAACCTATATTTTAGAAGCGACACAAAGTTAAAAAATAACGAAGAAAAAGTTGTTATTGTTGCTTGGAAGTATGCTATCTAAATCTAGAAAAAAAAATTAAAAAACATTATGACAGTAATGAGTTAAAAACAAACAAACAGACACATAAAGACATAAAACATGTTAACTAACAAAGGTTTACGAAGCGTTCATGAATAAGGGGGTATAGCTTTACATTTTACTAGGTCACTAGTAAAATGTGACTGTTTGTCTGACTGCTTAGACTGTGACGTCAAAGTCCAGTGCACCTAGCACGAATCCTCTCGATACGCGTTAACTCGCTATGTAACGCACTGCATCTCTTTCTAACTAACCCAGTAAGGGAGAAAAACACTGAGTTACGTAGCGAGTTAACGCGTATCGAGAAGATTCGTGCTAGGTGCACAGTCCCGTTTTGTATGAAGCGTTTTCGTGAGTCTTGCTCTCGTGTGTCTTGAGACAGTGTGTGATTGGTAATATGTATTTCAAAAAGTAATGACCTTAGGAAAAAAACCTAAACACAGTTGTTTTTCTTTTTACGGGTTCTATTCATTTTTTGACTAAATCAATTCCATGCATATTCTCAATTGAGCTCTGGGTTGGCATCTTATCTTCAATCTACGGGCGGCGTAGATCACTTACCATCAGGTAACCCACTTGTTCGGTTGTCTTTCTATTTTATATTAAAAGTAAAAACCCTGAAGAAATCCAGATTTATAAATAAGACAGGTGCCTACAGTAGTACGATCTATCCAATTTTGAGGCAACACACCGGAGAGAATTCCAGCAGGCCATAAACATACAAGATGGACGCGTCGGCTCCCGCAATCCACTCGCCTTCATTATGCATGGCGCGCTGTATTCGGACCACTGTGGCAGCAGGGGTAAGGCACGAATAGCGAACTACTTGTAAATGATACTGTTAAGTAATGATTTCAATAAAATAAAATCAAAATAAATAAATAAATAAATCTAAGCAAAGTTTTTGTAATCAAGTTCATTTATTTATTTTTTTTCGATTTTGTTTTTGTATTTTTTTTCTACATTCAAATTATTATTTTTTTATTTAACAAGAAACGGCGTCATCTCTCGTCAGCTAACGGGCATTCATAAATGACCAAGTTGAATGAGATAACTTGATTAAGTTTCTCATAGATGACACCGAGGGTAGTTTTCCCAAAGAAAAAATATCAATAATGTAACGACCGTAAAGACGAAACACATTAAAAAATTCGCAGGGTATGGCATCGGTAACGTGGCGAAACTCGCAAACGCAAGGAACGGAATGCTGATGTTGCAGATTCGAGTCCTGCCATTACCCTAATTTATTTTGTGTTGTCATTCATTAAATAGCATTTTAAATTTAATCTAATCAAACTTGTAGAACGTTGCCAACCCAGAAGGCTAGGATGGAATACTGTGCCAGTAATTGCACCGGCTGTCTTGCTCTCCTCGCCGGAACACAACAGTGCAAGCCCTGCTGATTAGCGGCAGGATTAGCGAGCAAGGTGGTGGTAGCGATCCGGACGGACCTTGCACAAGGTACTACCACCCGCAAAACTGTTTTAAACTTTCGCGATTTTCATATGTCTTTAAAATGTTAACGGGACTTAAACACGATAAAAATTGTATATCGCTAAATTACCTCGACGTTTCGGCCAAGTTTCAAAGGTCGTGGTCACAAGTGTCTTCTGGTGAGACACTTGTGACCGCGGCCGTTAAAACATGGCCGAAACGTCGAGGTAAATTAACAATGATTCGTTAAATTCCCGTAAAATCGTCACAAATTACAGTCATAGGCTAAAAATAACTCAATAAAACTATAAATAATTTAACTATGGCATAACCATTACTGTGTCCAATTCAGCCATTCAAAAAAAACATTCATATCACCCAATCCAAAACGTAACAAAACCAAATTCCACATATTTGAAAATTGACTTTATCGCATATGAGTTAAAGGCATCAATCCTATAACGTAAATAACGACTTTATGACAAAGAAACTTACTGCTTTTGTTCACAGTACATGCGTACAAAAGACCACAAAAACCAAAGTCATTCATGTAATAATCAACTTTATTGTCATCGGCGTGATTTTACCTTTCAATGTTGTTGATTGTGGAGTATATCAAGGTTCGAAGACTGAAAGGTGTTTTAGAATATGTTTGAATTAACCGTTATGACTATTAACCATTAACTATTGGGCACTCACGCAATAAACTACTTCAGTTATTTGGATAGTTTGATTGATCTATAATTTTCTACAGTAAAGTGTAAGGTGAGGTTATTGTGGAAAAGAGAAGCGTTGGTGCTATTGCAGGTTTTTTCAATCTGAAGGGCTAGGGGTGACAGGTAAATATTAGCGAGGAAAAAAAACCATTGATGGTAATTAATAGATTCAGGCGTTAATTTGCGGCGGTCTATTCCAACAAACTGGAACTACTCCTGGATTACCTTGCTACTCCGCAAAACCTTTTTTACAACATTTAAATGATTACATCGTTGTTTGAGGCTGCGTTTCCACCAGCGATGTGCAAGGATGCGTAGCGAGGGATGTCTTTGTAAAGAACCAATGAGCCGTTTCCAACAGAGCTGTGCTGACCGAGGCGACGTAAATGCAGCGATTCTATTGGTTCTTACAAACACATCCCTCGCTACGCATCCTCACACATCTCTGGTGGAAAAGCAGGCTAAACCATACGTTCTGAATAGCTACCCGTGGTTCGCGGATTAGCAAGGTAATTTGTTCCAGTTTGTTAACCATTGATGGCTAAGTGTAGTGTTTGTCAATCTGTGGGTTGCGGCCCCAGGAGGTCTAAACTAAACTAAACTAGGAGGTCGCCAGTTTTTAAACTTATGGGCATGGATAAACACTTTTCAAATAGCTAGGGGATGAACTCGTGACTCTGATGTACCAAGATCTCTCCGTTACTACTTCACGCCGGTATCGTGTTAGAGTGTGGTACTGCCCCAGTTGAGCCGACTTATTTGCACTGCAACTAGCAACAGGCTACACTTTAGCTCTACCACTACGATTCCATATGTCTATTCTTAGAAAAGTCACTTCCTAGCAAATATTACTCCGACTTGACCGAATAACAGTTAGCAACGTCGCTGTCAAGTTGACAGTGACAGCTGTCACAACCAGCGTGAAAAATTAGAATTCTATTTAGAACATGAATTCATTACAAAAAAGTTCTTGCCGAGTTAGATACATTTTTCTTTCTCTCTACTATTGCCTGCGTGTGTTTCTTAGTTTTTTTAAGAGAATACCGGCGTAAAGTAGTACTTTGCTACTGAGTTTCATACCGTATGTGAGAAATGCGGAAACCTACGGGAGGAGTTAAAGACGGGCACAGAATCAGCGATTCTCGTGCGGTCTCTGATTTCCGTGGGGAGAGGTAATAACTTCCCATTTAGTGACACGCATGCTCGTTTACCTACTTATTTCAGAAAAGCAGATAAAACGTAGCACTTGTCTTTAACTGAGCTTTATTTAGTTATTCAACTCTGTTGTGCTTTTGCCAGAATATACTTTTTAATGGCACGATTTTTGGTAAAGCAACGCTTGTGTCCACAATTTATTATACCTACATCTACTTTAGCCGATTTACGAAACGTTACTTCTATTATGCAAATAAAAATGAATAAAATAGAAAATGAAAAAATGATTTTGCAAGTAGGCCATATTCCCCTTTTTTACATGTCTGAGTCTACCAGCGCTTCGGAAAATGGAAGATTCTGCTGAGAGGAAACGCCGCAAGAAACTCAGCAGTTTATCTTTTTTTTCTTTTCTTTTCAAAACAAGATTACAGAGCAATATACACAATCATCACCATAGTAAGTACTTCACATAAAGTGTAAAAAAAACAGTAAATTAAAAAACATAGCTTTCTTTTTTATACATATGCAGTTAGTTTATTACTTCAGACCTTAATGTAAGTTTGTATGCTAATTAAGGTTTAAAACAGCATCTCTATAATCATTTCACAAGGTAAGGTTTACTTAGCTTGGGACTAGGTCAATTGGTGTGAATTGTCCTGAGATATTTATTTATTTCAACTATTAATATACTTTATCAATCATGAAAACAGCACCATCTCTATTTCGACTTCGGTACTAACTTTTATCGAAACAAAGACAAAACTTTCTCAACTCGCCTAATATCCGAAATACAAGAATAATTTAAGAGAATACCAAAGACTCCTCACGGAGTCAGTATTTTGTTAAAATTTGTGTCTTCGGCGTTTGACGGTGGCATGGAATAATGATGTACCAAACCTACAGTTTTTGCCGAAATAATTTTGCTCGCAAGCTTATACCCGCGGTTTCAATCGGACCTTGTTGCACCAATGGTCCTGAAATTTTGAATGGCTGAGGTCACGGAGAAGAAGAATGTGCGTCAATGGTCCTGAATTTTTGCATTAATGTAGCTGAAGTCATGGAAGTGGACATAGAGTATTTCTCCCGGACAATTTCATTTAAGGATTGACACTTACTCAATAGTCCACGCTAAGTTTTGAAGACCAGATAGCCTAGTGGTAGTGACCCTGACTACAAAGCTTGAGGATCCGTGATTCCCGAGAGAGACAAATATTTGTACCCAAGTCTTGGTTATATAATTATGTATTTAAGGATATATTGATCAATATTCGATATGTAATTCCTAAAACACAAGCAGCTTTAGGACTAGGTAAATTGGTGTCCATTGTCCCAAAATTTGCGGGTGGTAGGACCTTGTGTAAGTTCTGTCCAGATCGGTACCACCATCTTGCTCGCTAATCCCGCCGCTAAGCAGCAGTGCTTGTACTGTTGTGTTCCGGCATCGAGAGCAAGACAGCCGGTGCAATTACTGGCACTAGAGATATTCCATCTTAGCCCTCTTAGCATCGCAACTGCAGTATCTTTAGTGCTGCGGGTGTCTATAGGCGGTGTTGATCACTTACCATCAGGTGACCCAATTGCTTGCTTGCCTTCCTATTTAATAAAAAAAAAATATTGAGTCGCCAGTAAAACTCAAATCGGGCAGCACTACAATACGGGATCGAAATTTCTAAACATTTTCATAAAGTTAGATAAGACGGAAAGTTGCGGCAGCTACAGTGTAATTCAATTACGGACGGAGATGGCAACTTCCAAGTGTTCACCTTAGACTCGGGCGGGAAATAAAACGCTTTGTTACGAATTATTTACAAGCCCTTGCTTTTAGCTCGACTCGGGACCCCCTAATCTATTGGTGAAAACAATCGAAAGCTACGGCTCCCCGTTTCAGTGAAACAAGTGACGCCATCAACCTTTTTAGGGCTCCGTACATCAAAAGGAAAAACGGAACCTTTATAGGATCACTTCGTTGTCCGTCTGTCTGTCAAGACCCTTTTTCTTAAGAACGCGTGGAGGTGTCGAGTTAAAAACTTAAATCTGTAGTCACTTGGAGCCGTATATCAAACTTCTAAGTCAACGCAATCAAAAGATAAGGCCGTTTATGCTGCATCTCTCATACATTCGTAAGGCACTGAAAAACCTATGGGATACTTCCCGTTGACCTAGAACTATAAAATTTGGCAAGAAGCAAGGTCTCACGGTACAAATAAAATTATAAATCCGAAAACCGTGAATTTGTAGTTACGTTAATACGGAACCATCTGTTCGCGAATCCGATTCGTGTTTGTTTGTTTTATTAAAGTAAAATGCAACGTTCGAACAGAACTCATTTCACAAGAAGCCATATACGGGGTGTTTATATTCCTCTACTTACCCGTTTCTACATGAACTAATTAAAATCCAACGAGGCCCGTATTAATTGTAGCAAGCCGGTATTAAGTTACATAATTAATTTAATTTAGGATTGATTACATTACTATGTATTCGGATTAGGTAAATAATAATGTGAAGCATTAAGTATGTCTACTGGTGTAACTACTCATACTAATAATAATCTATCTATCTATATATCTAATCTATCTTTAAATAGTATAAAACAAAGTGGCTATTCGTACCTATCTGTCGTCATATCTTCGGCCGCTTACTTCTGAACGACGAAACGGATTTTGATACGGTTAAGTCATTAAGACTGTCATTTTTTGCGGGAGGTTTTTATGTTATTAACATCGTAATTATTTGCGTGCGAAGCCGGGGCAGGTCACTAGTAAGCATAAAAATAATAAAATTACACCTGGCCGTGTCTGTACATAGGAGATATTAACGAAAAAATAATATTTGGCCCTTAAGAGCAATAGAAGTCAAAACAATTAACTTTAGAATTTTTACCTATCCGTCTGTCTGTATGTTTGTACGTGCATCACACAATACAACCATACGAGATGTATGCAGTTTTCGCAGTAATGTTGTTTGATTTTTAACTTAAAATGTAGTGCATATTTTTAGTATTTTTATTTCATCTTGCTACGCTGCCTAGAAACCGAGTAACATATTACGTACTGCAAAATTCTAAATGTACGAAGTTATAGGCAGAAACTAGTTCTAATATATTTCCATACCTTTAAAGAAGACAGTCATTAAGGCAGCGACGAAGTTTTTTAACTCTTTCTAGTTTAGTCTTTGACAATTCAGCTGAAGGTTGCCACTAAGTTTGGTTAAGCTCACGCTTGCACATTTGCAGTCACGTTTTGATTCAGAAAAAAGCTAGTTTTAATTTCACACGTGTAAAAAAATCTGTTTGGTTTTCTCAGCCAACACTAATGACATTGAAATATACTGCTGTGACAAACAAACGGACCATCAATTTTATATGAAATTCTATAATCTATGGAAATAAAAACAAAAACAATCGATTTTATGATACACCTTCACAAAACTGAAGGAGAGCGAGAAATGGAAAGAAAGAGACAGATTGACATCGCTGTGAACTTATAATACTACACCCTGTTTGTGCCAAAATTAAATATATGTCAAATATTTGTGAGCGCCCAGCCGAGATCAATTCAGCTTCAATAAAAGGTTTCTTTTATCCTATTTTATGTATACCTCCTTTGAAGAAAGAGGGTCCAGGTTATTTTTAGATGAGAGGAAACTGACGAATGTACAGTCGGCCTCAGAAGAAGCCAAACACTTAAGAACCTTGTCGTAGTACTGTATGAAATGAGAGTTGCTCGAATTCGTCACGTTACTAACAGCGATCAGGGGTGCAATTTTTGAATCTCACCAGGTGACTAGAGCTCACCAAAATGGCCGAATCTCTATGAAAAACGGCTATTTTAGTACGCTTTAGCTACCCGGTGAGATTCAAACGCAATTTTTTAATCTCACCAGGTGACAAAAACTCACCAAAATGCATATTTATAACCAAAATGGCCGCATTTCTATGAAAAACGGCCATTTTGGCGAGCTTTAGTCACCCGGTGACATTCAAAGTTTGAAGTCAAGTCAAAATATTTTTAATTTTTCTTTTGTTCTTTTAATTCAAAAGCTAACGTCACAAAGACATGAAGATTAACATGTATTTACTAATTGGGGTTTACTAAGCATTAATGAAGAAAGGGTTAAGTTGTAGTAATACCATAATCTAAGTGTATTTTAAGTCTCATTATAACATGAGGCAAGTCTCTTAATTAATGCAAAAATGGGAAAAATAAAATTATGCGGGTGGTAGGACCTCGTGCATGGTCCGTCCGGATCGCTACCACCATCTTGCTCGCTAATCCTGCCGCTAAGCAGCAGTGCTTGCACTGTTGTGTTCCGGCGTGGAGAGCAAGACAGCCGGTGCAATTACTGGCGCAAGAGGTATTCCATCTTAGCCCCCTGGGTTGGCAACGTCTGCACTCTCTTTGTTGTTGCAGGTGTCTACAGGCGGTGGTGATCACTCACGATCAGGTGACACACTTGCTTGTTTGCCAACCTATTTCATAAAAAAAACTATCCCAAAATAAGTTTCATAGGTAGCTGTAGTGCTTCCCATCTGAATAGCTATCAATCATCAAATATACAGTTACGTAGGTACAGTCAAGGAATTAAATTTCCAACCCACCTAAGGTTCAATAGCATAAAGCAAACTGTCACCATAAGAGCTATAGAGCAAGACGTAAGTTTGACAAATCGACCTTAATGCATTGCGAATGTCAGACGACATTTCAACGAAATGGGTAGGCAATTAAATTCCTTGACTGTACGTCTAAGAACTTTACTAAAAAACAATCAGGGATTTTACCTTCAAGGGTGAATAACACAAGAATAAACATGTTTTGCGTCCAAAATGCCATAATTCATAATTCATAATTCATTTATTCACTGTTGATTGCGTTATACATGAGGGTGTTATTTTACATGTCATTTTATTATAGTACTTGTCAGCAATCTACCTTATTGAGGTATATTTCATTTCATTTCATTTCATTTATTCATTGCAAATCATGTTCATTAAATACAGGTGATATAAAAACAGTGTCAGTAGGTACATGATACCCTAGTAGGGCATAGCAATTACAATTAAGTTAGTTATGTTGATTTTTTTTAGCGTCAGTAACAATATTAATTCATTATAGTTAGTTTAGTTAATTAATTTAAATTAGTTATAAATTATTGAAATAACTGGGACATAAAATAAAAATTTAAAAATAATTCTAGCTGAAACAATTACGATTAGTTAAAAACTCAAAAATGTCAAAATAAAGTAAATACTAAGTTACACAATGTTGGAATAATAATTAAAAACAGGTATAACATGTCAAATATATTATCATCATAATTTAATTCCCCAATTCCCCTTCTATAATACAAGTATAGGGTAATCTTTTTCATTTATCCTAAAACCCGGCATAGGTTTACCCTTCGTGTTTTGGGACACCCTGTATATGTGTACAAAATGTGAGAGACAATGGTAACAGAAAGAAAAAATCTGCGACCGTTAGCTTGACGAATAATATTTCTTAAAATGATGAAAATTCTAAAGCTAGTTTCACACTTTTGTTACGACCTAATTTCTTCAGTTTCAGTACCCTTACCATGAGTACAGTGCACCTAGCCGTAACCATACTCGCTAGCGACAGCGTAAAACGATTTGTATAAATTGCACAGCGCCTCTAGCGCTCACTTAGATAACTAAAGATCGCTAGTATGAGTCCAACGGTAAATTACCTATCGAAATCTGAACGCCAGTGTCTAACGTTTTGTAGCTGTTGCCGTAGAATATTGGTACCATGAGTCACAAATTTGACACATGTCATCGAAAAATACCGTATCGACTATGGTTAACTCTTTCACTGACAAATGGGAGCGTATTTAACCGCTATCGACTGTATTTTCGATAGAAACTCATGGTAATGGTACAGGTCATTTCTTTGTAAAATTTCACGGAGTTTAATTTGAAAATCTTCATTACTAAGCATTGTGATTGTATATATTGTTTTGTATTTGTCAATAAAGCGTATTATTATTACATATAAAGTGTCAAAACCGTAGAGTTACAGTAAACATCATTTATGTATATCGTAGCGAGCGGGTAAGGTGGTCAGAAATATCTAAACTCAACTCTATTGTCCAATACGTTTGGGTGTTCGCAGTCATTTTGACCACCTATGCAACTGTGCACATGTGCAACTGTCAAAGTGAAGCATTATCAAATAAGCTGCATTCTGTTTAATTCCATCTAGCCTGCCGACTTTATCTGTCTGCCTCTTCATTTATGTATAACCTGGATTTTAAGCTTTAAGCTTCAATTTTTAGCTCCCAGGTTGTATGGATCCAGGCTTAGGTAGTTCTAAGCTCAATAATGAATTCGTTCTGTATTATTAATAGATTCAGGCGTTAGTTTGTGGAGGTCCATATCAACAAACTGGAACAAATTACCTTGCTACTCCGCGAGGCTGCGGAGATTTTTGCCAATGGAATTGCGTTCATTTTAAAAGCATTGCATGTACGCACGGATCTGCAACTATTTTGTTATAAGTATAACCCGACTACGGCGAAGCCAAAAGGAAGGGTTATGTTTGTAGCATTGTATGTATTTTTTAATAATATACAATAAAGGGGGATAACATGGCTGGAAGATTCGCAACTCACACAAAACGGAGTACCCTATAAAGCAGGTTTAAGAGCAGCACTTAAGTGTTAATCTCACGTGATCTCAGTCCGCTTCCGCACCGCAGGGTAGCGGGTTCGACGCCGTGCCAGTCACCGCCGGTCCAATAAACCGAACCCAAACATGTTGACTCGATCCTAATTGGTCCCAAAATCACGCAAACCGGTCGTTATTTATATACAAAACGCAGTTAAATTATTAAGTTTTATAAGAGACGATCACGGAACTGTGATTGAGGGTTATAGGCCGCAGACACACTGGGGGATTCTCACTGGCACTTGACACTAGCACTGGGGTGCACCGCATGCGGGGTACGCTGCTGACGTACGGGGTAGCGTGGGGCGACGCTGGCACACTCACGACGCGCGCTCGACGCGGGAGACGGACGCTCACTGCCGGATTCGGCGCGCAGCTCCCCCCCAAAACCCCCCACTCCACCCTCCCACCCCGAAATCCCTTTCGAGTTTCCTTACACTTGCTAGGTAAATTAAAAATTTTACAACCATTTTCGGATGTTATTACTGGACGTAATCAACTCTTTGAAATTAGGAATCTCTGCCGATGATCCACTTTTGTATAAAAAAGTTTCTTTGGGGTTGACTGATTTTTAACTTTGCTTAATTATTTTCTATGGCCATTAAGGATTTTTTTATTTACGCTGCGCACTGTTTTTTTTTTAAATCGGCCCATCATCACGTTCTGGGGAGGAAAGGCGTAAATAAAGGGGGTCACCGCGGGCGATGTCTTACGTCACCGCAGCCGGTCGGCGTTCGGCATTCGGCGCTCGGCGGTCGGCGCTCGGCGACCGCGACTTTGTCACCTATGCTTTAGCGCCGAGAATACACTGACCTCCATTTTAAGCAGAACTGTCCGGCGTTTTAAACGATGTGGGGGTGGTATTTGGAATAGTCAGTGAGTTTTAAGTCTAATTTGGCGTTTTGGGGCTTTGTTAATGTAATTGCTCCTGCTTTTACTTTACAGGGTTTTCTGGCTGCGGGGAAAATATCAAATTATGAAGAGTTACTGCACAGAGTTGATTAGAAAGGCGCGGATTGTTTTGAATATTTAGATAGCGTTGGTTTAAATAGAGCTGGGGGGTTCGGTTTTAATTTAAAGCGCTGTAAACTTTCACTTTAGCATTTTTTTAAGTACTAGGTACGTAGGTTTTTAGGTAAGATATGCAGATGTTTGTTCTGTATAAATGTATTTTTTTACCTATTGTTTTAGACCCCGCCTGCGTAAAAAATAAATAACTGAATGTTATAAGGCATTGCAGGCGGGGATTAACAAAAGTTACAAAACAAACATAATATAGCTATACTTTGGTTATTGGTTTGTCCCCACCTGCAATAATAGTGGTTTATGCAACTGCCATATAATGAGAGGCCTTAAAACAGGAGCGTGGAACCGGAGGAGGGTAGGTTTTTGCATATACATGTCGCAGAGACGCCGCTAACTTGCAAGAGTACGGCACTGGTTTCGCGGAGTAGCAAGGTAATTTGTTCCAGTTCGTCTGTGACTACGGTTTAATGCCCTTTATTTTAAGAACAGAGGGTTCCTCCGTTTAGATGACATTCTACAATCAGCCTGAAGCCCCATGTTGTAGATCGAGGGGCTTAGTAAACAATTTAGGTAATGCTCGGGTAAGCTCGAGTTTCAATTTCATTATGAATCGTTGAGACTTTGTTAGTGTAAACAAACGCCTGACGTAAATACAGTTTAGGTGACAAATAACGTGTTTGGATAAATCTTGAAATTATTGATTTCTATTACATATAGATTATACATACACATAGTAAGTACTTGGCGACCGCGTATTGGCAAGCGCAGCGTAGGACGACCAGCCACAAGATGGTCCGATGACCTCATACAGGTGGCAAGAAGGCGCTGGTTGAATGCCGCTTCCAACCGGTCACTTTGGAAATCCACGGAGGAGGCCTATGTTCAACAGTGGACTTCTTGTGGCTGAGATGATGATGATGAGTAAGTACTTATAAGGAAAATATACTAAAAATGCACCAGGGAAATCAACATTTCCAAGACTTGCCCATTTACAGTAAGACGAAAACATTCGACCGCTCAGCACCAGTGCTTGCACTGTTGTGTTCCGGCGTGGAGAGCAAGACAGCCGGTGCAATTACTGGCTTAAGAGGTATTCCATCTTAGCCCTCTGGGTTGGCAACGCATCTGCAATCCCTTGGTGTTGCGGGTGTCTATAGGCGGTGGTGATCACTCACCATCAGGTGATCCACTTGCTTGTTTGCCTTCCTATTTCATAAAAAAAAAAAAAGAGATGCGGCCAAGTTGCTCTATAATATGACTTAAACGACCGAATCTTTAGTTTGATAGCCGTAAATCCCCTCTGATATGTTTTCTTGTTTAAGGTACGATGGGACTGACATATTCATAGAACACAAGTCCCTAAACAAAATACAGATAATAATTAAAAAAGTGAGTCATTCATTTATTCCATTATCTCGAAAATGATAGAATAAATCTATGTTTAATTTTTCTGAATGGACAAAGTAACCAATTACTAGATAGTACACCAGTTCGTCATCCACTTATCTAACACTCCGGGTAATAATCACAGACACAGATATTTTGTACAAGTTGTTAGAATTAGTTAATACTTTTCTGCAGAATCAGGCGTGACTTACTTCGCAGAGCTACAAGAATACCGGCGCAGCTCTTCACTGGGGCCGGCTCCATTGAGTTACCGTGCCGCGAGTTATTCAACAGATAGAGAGACACACAGTCGGATGTTTCTCATACCTAAACCAGAGGGGTTCCCCTCCACACTGCAGATACGCACGACCGCCTTGCCTATGGCATAGGCAAATCGCAGTAGGCTGTCGGCTAGCCGCGCGCTCGCTCACTCGCCCCCGCCGTGTCAGTGTAATTGAAAACGAATGCCGCGCAACCCTAACGTGTTGCCGGGAGTAGCAGAGGAAGGCGGGCGCGGGCGGCGCGTTCCTTTTGACTCGCGCCGCCTATCGCATGGTGTATGAAGTAATACGAACTTTTGAGCG
The DNA here is from genome assembly GCA_963691745.1 of Ditula angustiorana. NCBI lineage: Eukaryota > Metazoa > Arthropoda > Insecta > Lepidoptera > Tortricidae > Ditula > Ditula angustiorana. Next base: position 619,336 of record OY829474.1, read on the forward strand.
TGTTAATAAAGTTGGAATTCGTTTATCGCGGTTTTAAAAGAGAAGTTTCTGTACGTTTAGTATTATTATTTATTCTGTGCCTAAACGCCGTTTTTGTTCGAAGTAAAACGTCTGTCCTTCTATTATTTATTCCGTGGCAGAATTCAGAATTCCGAGGGAATTTAACTCAGTCATATTTTGTGTAGGCATTTATTTATCAACAACCATGCGATTTCTACCAACACGTCAGTCATGATAAAGCAACGCTTCATCGATTTAATTATTAACTTAGCACTTAAGATGTAGCCTAGAATCTTAAGCAAATGTCTCCCCTTTGATTTAGCGAAAATAGAACTGGAATTTGAAACATTTGTGAAAAATAAGAACCGATTTGAAACTCGGGCCCGTCTTAAATGTTTAATTACTTCTCGATTGGTCTGATGATTGATTGCCCGGTTCGCCCGTCTCGCCAAATACTTGAGAACTCGCTTTAATTATTTATTTAGGGGTCCAGGACCGACTGATTAGCTTTTTCACATCAAATTTGGATTAGTTTTTGAGTACGACACGACTTAGATATTCCGTTGAAGAGAGAGATCGTCCATCTACGTTATGCAGTGAGAATGAATACTGAACGTTAACTTCGTATTCTTAGCATTAATAAACAAATCAGCAAAGTGGTATTTATGGAATAGAAAGGCAATCAAGCATAAGGGGCAACTTCGCGATTTGAGTGTTTTATTTATTAATATAGTAAGCCGTGAGAACTCAATAACTAACGTCCATGTATTGGGAAAAGCAATATTTTGTAAAAGGTGGTGAGACATTGACATAAGGTTATTGTAACTTAGGTAAACAACCCGAATCACTAAAAAGCATGAAATAAAAAATAATAATAAAAAAAATCGCCTTCTAAAAACAACAAAAAAAACTAAAAAGCAAAAAACAATCCGTTAAGTGTCCGTTAAGGCCGTTTTTTATGGCGCTGTATAGGAAGTTTATTTATTATTATTATTTATTTATCAAATATGTAACAAAAAAACTTAATCCTATGAAAAAAGTCCCACAAAACTGTACATACAGTTTGTCTGTGGGAAAACTTTAATTATAAACTAAATTACTTATTTATTATGTTTTCTTTTAACTTTTCCTATCTAAGGAAGAGTGTCTAACAGGTACTTTTTTATTTTCGATTTAAATATGCGTCTATTTTCTTCGAGTCGGATGTCCTCAGGTAAGCCATTAAGGATATATGGTAGGAGCTTTTTTAAAGTTGTATGTAATCGTCCACCTCAACTCTCATTGCTTTATATTCTGTCCACTTGGCGGTGCAGCCTGCTGGGGAAGAGGTATCGGAACTCGGTGCGGGGGGGAGTGCCCGTTCTATTACCATATTATAGACGACCGGATAGCCTAGTGGTTAGTGACCCTGACTATGAAGCTAGAGGTTCCGGGTTCGATTCCCGGGAAGGACAAATGTTTGTATGATGAATATGAATATTTGTACCCGAGTCTTGGATGTTATTTGTATTAAAGTACATATTTATCTAATTAAGTATGTATATCCGTTGTCTAGTACCCATAACACAAGGTTTACTTAGCTTGGGACTAGGTAAATTGGTGTGAATTGTCCTGGGATATTTATTTTATTTATTATAAATTCTGCGCCCGGAGCTCTCCCGATGAACATTAACCGTAGTATTTACACGGCTGAATATTTAACTATTATTCATTTACCTCAATATTACCGAGCGAGGTGACACCGCCTGCATTATTCACCGCAAGCAAAGTTCGCGCTCCCGTAAAGCGTGCTAAATAATGAACGACGAACTTCAATTATGCGTGATACTCTATTCCGTTTTAACCGACAAAGTTTAGGGATAGCATCCCGGAAGAAACGGCTATGTATATTTCGAGATTTTGCTTCTAGCTTTGCTTAGAATTCGCCATTTTGCGGGTGGTAGGACCTTGTGCAAGGTCCGTCCGGATTGACAGCAGTGCTTGCACTGTTGTGTTCCGGCGTGGAAAGCAAGACAGCCGGTGCAATTACTGGCACAACAAGTATTCCTTAGCCCTCTGAGTTGCCAACGCATCTGCAATCCCTTTGATGTTGCAGGTGTCTATAAGCGGTGGTGTACTTACTATCAGGTGACCCAGTTGCTTGTCTGCCTTCCTATTAAAAAAAAGACGTTTTTCTCTGACCGACCCAATTCTGAATTCTACAGGAAATTCACTCATTATGATACCAACGAGCACAAAAAACATATTCCACGTGAGAATACTTAATACACTAATTAAATGTGTAACTTGATGACACGAGAATCTGATAATCAATATTGTTAATTAACACTAAAACCTTCATCGTCGCTGGATTCAGAAGAACTATCGTCGCTAATTAATAATCTGAACCAATTAGTTCGTTAAGTCGGGCTCAGAAGTAGCTGAACGTTTTACTACCTTGTCGCTGTCAGTAATGTGACAAAATCGAGCAACTCTCATTTCATACGTTACTGCGACAAGGTTCTTAAGTGTTAGCTAGTTCTGAGGCTGGCGAGAACAACACGATGTCATTTGCAAGGCAATACAGTTGTAGATAGGGAAATGATCGTAGCGGAAGTAACCAGGTAGACTGGAATAAAGGGGAAGATGGGTCATGTTTGGAAGAATATCTGCTGAGACGAAACGACTCATAACTTATAATAAATTCATTTTTTTTTTGCGACTTAAAGACATCAAAATCAAACAATTTTGCAGGTGGTAGGACCTTGTGCAAGGTCCGTCTGGATCGCTACCACCATCTTGCTCGCTAATCCTGTCCCTAAGCAGCAGTGCTTGCACTGTTGCATTCTAGCGTGGAGAACAAGACAGCCGGTGTAATTACTGGCACAAGAGGTATTCCACCTTAGCCCTCTGGGTTGGCAACGCATCTGCAATATCTTTGGTATTGCGGGTGTTTATGGGCAGTGGTGATCACTTACCATCAGGGTACCCACTTGCTCGTTTGCCTGCCTATGTTCTATAAAAAACAATGATATGAAAAGGGCTCGAAGTGTCATCGGGAATTCGATTAATGACAATACATGCATCGCTTTTTATAGATCCTTATTAAGACGTTCAACATATCATTTTACCATTTACAAAGTGCAATAAAGTGCAATCATAAAACATGATCTTAAAAACTAAATCCCTTTTTATAATAAATTACTAACATAGTTTTTAAGCTTTTACTAACCCATGTGGATCTCTGTTGTCCAAATTCAAATTCAAATAATTCAAATAATTTATTTGTCAATCATAGGTCAAAATAGATGGTACAATGATTATATACTTGTATCACTATGCTGCGCCCAAGGGCATACAAAATATGTCCGAAATATTTTTTTTTTATTGCCTGTAGTGTCCTAGTAACAGCGTTTACTCTTTGCTTTCCCTTTTACAATATATGTATTGCTTGTGCCATGGTGTTTCCTTAATCTATAATATTAACAAATTATACTTTAAAAATACATAAACCTCATAAGTATATAAATTATTGTTAATATTTCAAAGTTTAACATAGTTAACAATAAATTGTATGAAAGTTTATTTTTACTGTGTTTGGTTCTCTTTTACTTTACATTGCCCTAAAAAAGAAAGGCAAATCGGTTGACTGAAAGACTAATAAGTAAGTATTGTACTTCAAAAAGGTATGACGGATTGAAACTTCCCTTAATGCCAAAGATACGTACGCGATCTCTCCAGCCGTCGAATATTCAAGCATTTCAAACCTACTCCGGTCGAATTAGATAAATTTGTAGATATAAATGAAAATAAATCCCGCACTGTAAACCATTGATTTATTTTTAACTGATGTTATTATATTCATTACTACTTTGGCTATTTCTCATCGTATCTCTTTCCAAAAGTTGTATGGAAGAGATCGCTGCTTAGCGATAAGACCGCCTGTTGAATCCCATGTAAAATTTCCCTGTATGTGTTTTTTTATTTTTGTTTACTTGTGTGATTCAATAAAGAGTATTTGTTGTTGTTGTTATTACATCAATTACATGCATACAAATTCAAAAGTATCAAACTAAATATTAAATAAACATTGACACTGAAAATATACCCAAAACCCCACTACCCTCCACTTCAGTCTACTCGTGACCACGGCCATTGAAACATGGCCGAAACGTCGAGGTAAATCAACAATATATTTCTATCGCGCTTAAGTTCCGATAATGTTATAAATATGTGTGAAAGTCGCGAAAGTTTAAAACAATTTATATACCCAAAAGATATCAAAATAAGAAGGCCCCCTTGGCATAGTACCGAAGATACTGGCAGCATCAACTCTTTGTATACCTAAGCTTATACGCTGTGTGGGGTAGCTGCCAGCTATAGATGTAATTAGGTCGACATATTTTATGTTTCCCCGAAAAAAATATCTGAAAAAACTTTGTAAGAACTGGCTAAGATTTATTTATTCTTAATTATAAAAACTCTACAACCTTTTATCAAAAAGATGTGAACGAAACCGCATACGGTTTATCTGTCACTGAACTATCTATCACTACCCTGTCTGTTTCCACTATTCAGTTTCTGTTTTATATTCAATAAAAAAAAAGTACCGTTACTGTAAAAATAAAACTTACTGTTTTAGGGTGATAGTTATAAACCGAACTCAAGTTCCATAATAGATTAGTACCAAACTTGAATTTGTGTTTGGTCTGTAACTACGACCCTTAGATTCTTCCACGCCGGTTAAAAATGTTTTGGTTAAAAACAGAGCTTTCAAGGTCTTATTTAATTTAAGGCCATTTTAACCAACTCTATGACATATAGATATATTATTATATAGAAGGTAAATTGCCTGTTTAAAATCACCAAACCTTTTGAAAAAGCGAGATCAAAACTAGGATTTATTGTCACCTTGTTCGCTATCTTAACCGGACTAACCAGCCTTCTTAAAACTAATAAAAGAGCAATGCGTTCGAGCAAAGTTGATAAATCCGCACCTCACTCGTCTAACAGCATGCTTCTCTTTCGCACAACACTTGGTTAGAGCAGGACGTCCGCTGTCACACCGTGATATAAACAAGTCTCAAGGTAGCGCGGGGCAAAACGGTGAAGTTACAGTAATAATTCGGAGTGATTTCACGTCGATGGGCCCCTGCCTCCCCAAAGAGCATTGAGGCTGAATTCTGTAAACGGAAATAAAATTATATTATTTTATGATAAATTATAAGTATTTCTTCTATTCTCGCTGAGTAAATAATAGTGAGATTTAGGCCACTTTGAATTTAATGGAACATAATCATGCAAATAGTAGCAAAATATGTATAAAACTAATTCAAATTGTCTGCTTAAAACTCGAAACGAAAGTAATTAACAAAATTAATCCCTTTCAGCAGCAACAGCGTAATTTTCAATCTTTATTTTTTTCTGTTTCGTATTCTTTGCTCAATATATATTTTCTTTCTTTCTTTGTTTGCTTCTTTCTAATATGCGGGTGGTAGGGCCTAGTGCAAGGTCCGTGCGGCTCGCTACCACCATCTTGCTCGCTAATCCTGCAGCTAAGCAGAAGTGCTCGCACTGTTGTGTTCTGGCGAGGAGAGCAAGACAGCCGATGTAATTACTGGCACAAGAGGTATTCTATCTTAGCCCTCTGGATTGGCAACGCATCTGCAATCTCTTCGATGTTACGGGTGTCTATAGGCGGTGGTGTACACTTACCATCCAGTGACCCATTTGCTTGTTTGCCTTCCTATTGCATAAAAAACATACATAATACGTTTCAAGATCTTTTTTTCATCACATCTTTCTCCCGAAAAGAAAAAACACTGATATAACACCCTCTTCTTTTCATCCCTTATCCGGCTCAAAGGACCAAGGCCTTAAAACACCATTTACATTTCAAATAAAGAACTCCCAAGCCGTAGACAAGGTAGACGAACTCTAGCGAACTGTCAACTGCACATGATTTTTAATCAGCATAAAACAGCTTGTAACTTTTTCAATCTCCGTATTAGCGCCAGCGCCATCTCTGGGTGTTGACTTGCGGGTAGGGAGCGTCCACACGGTAAACATTATAATTTTGTGATGAGCGGGAAGACTCGGCTTAAGTTAAAAGAGGCTAGCGGCTCGGAATAAATAAAGTACTAACGTACAGAAACTTCTCTTTTTCGACCACCATTAAACGAATTCCAACTTTATGATCAGGCACAAAAAGTTCGTATTACTTCATAAACATTTGCCAGGCGGCATACGTCAAAAGGAAGGCGCTGCCCGCGCCCGCCCTCCACCCGCAATGCCCTGGCGCACCGCTAGGGTTGGGCTGCTTACTATACCATTACAGCGCGCGACACAGAGTGAGCGGGCGTGCGCGCGGCAAGCCGGCAACCTAGTGCGATTAACCTATGCCATAGGTCATGCGGCGAGCGCACCTACAGTGCGGAGTGGAACCCTCCTGCTAGCGGTAAGGAGCCCTACTCATACAAGAGCATAGGCAGCCTTGTTTCGACAAACGCTTGTTCTGTCAAATGCACATTTCGTTAAATTCTAATTTCGTGCAACACTTGGTTCGTCAATTCCTTGTATTGTCAAGTCCCTATTTCGTAATTTTGTTCTGTCAGATGCTTGTTTTGTGATGCACAGACCAAACTTATTGTGGCCATGAGCCCACGAAGCTATGAGCTTGAAATGACCGCACAAATTACAATAGTATTTTATGCAACTGTTGCATAATGAGGGGTCTTAAAACACGAGTGTGGTTTTATGAAACGAGCGTCAGCGAGTTTCATAATAGGATCACACGAGTGTTTTAAGACCTAATTATGTACAGTTGCATACATTACTTTATCTACACACATATCATAAGTACTCTATGATGGGATCAGAAGCCATAGGACAATGACCTGCATTGCTACTAGCTACTAGTGATAGGTACCTATTAAATATCTATAGACTGTACACATTAAAATAATGTAATAAAAAATGAATTTGAACAAATATAGCACCAAATTAGAAAAATTCTTATAATAATATTGGTTGATATAATGCTGGTCATTGCCTACGGTTTCTGAACGCATTATAGAGCATTTATGATATATGTGTAGATAAAGATAGATCCTTAAAGTTTACTAATAAAAATAGAGTTTTATTCGTTTGTCTGGTGGTTCCGGAGGGATTTCATTAAGTACTATTTTTGTGTCTTGTGTATACTTTTTTATGTTAGTTTCTTCTCTTGATTCGCCCACGGGCCACATTTTATGCGCCGTTAATATAGATGAAAAAGTATTACAACAGCATGCTTTGACAAAATCATATAATAAAAATTTCATTTACTATGATTATTATAAAACTGTTATTACGACTATTATTACAAGGTCCTTATGGTACATTGGAGACATGGTAGTACCAACAGAATGCCAATAGATAGCGCTTCTCGTCTCAAGAAAATTAGTGGGCAGTCCATTGTTACTAACGCCATCTAGTGCTCAATTGTATACCCTAATAAAAAAAAAACAGCAAATCACACCAAAGTTCGCTTGTAAATGACCCGAGTTAGGAAGATGCAATGTGACAATCCTCCGGAAATACTGTACTCGTATTATCGAAACTTATTCCAATGTGGAAGGTAGCCGCAATAGATTCTGTCTGGGGACCAAAGTCTCAAGGACGAAAGTAGGAAGTTGGGTTTAAGAGTCCGTGTTACGAAACTTCGTACGCGTGAGTGACCGCATGTCAGTTTCCTCCGTTCTAAACTAGATGGCGCTAGGGGTCGCTACATCCTCTTTGTTTAAACATTTTGCAACGATCTGTCTCTAAGGGGTTTACAGTTAGCGAAGTGCAAGTATGTACGATGTTCATACATTTGCTTTCAAGTGCAATTAGCAAATGTATGAACTCGCACTTAACACTTAAAGTGTAAATTAGCTCTAATTGTAAGTCGCTCGTCGCTCGTCGCTTGTTTTCGTCACATCGTCGTCTTGTTTGCTATTCATAGGGCGGCTAATTATCGTCGCTGAGTCTGTGACGCGGCGCAGGTGACAGGGCGCGGAGTGTCGCAGGGTGACGCAGGGTGACGCAGGGGGCGCAAGGCATGCATCATTCAAGACGACATTCCGAGCTGGAAAGTTGGCTGAAATTAGTAGTGTTCCGTTGTGTTACTTCGTCACACCTAATTTAGAATACATCAAGTCACAGACAATCAGGTGTATTAGTCTACTAGCTGTTGCGTGCAACTTTGTTCGCGTAGAATTCCTTTATCTTTCTGCGAGAATTTTGTATCTTTTCAGAAAAATTTAGGTTATTAATTATTTTTAGCTATTCTAGATATATAAACATTACCTCGCTTTATGAAGATTATTTGCTACACGCAATTTCTTCCCTCCCTAAAATTGAGCAGTGTAGCCTTTTTCATACAAAGTCTTGTACATTTACCGCATATTTTTTTTACTTATTCCAATATTCTTCAAATACTTATTATTTTTAAATTCAGAATGCATACCCGACTGATAAGTTTTATCGAAATATTTAACATAAAAAAACTACTGTGTGGTAACGCAGTGGACATTATTTTTGAGGGGTCGTGGAGACTGGTAACGCAGTGGTAATTTGAGTACCAAATGAGACTTTTTTTTAATAAAAAGCCCAGGACGGTAGGGAAATTGACAATAAACATTGATCCCGGTTGAGAACTAACGTAACACTACTAAATAGGAAAAAAAAATTTTTTTTGAGACATCTACAATTTCGTAAAAGAGTTTCTACATTTCCATCTTTAATTTAGGCATCAAAAAGTATTTTGCCCTAAAACGTCTCTATTCACCCCAGTTTGATTACAACAAACTTATACGAACTATCCCAAACATTTCCAAATACCACATTATAACCCACAATCGCAATGATTATGCCATTATGTTAATGTTGATGTAACGCGTAATGTCGTAAGTTGTGTTATGCCGTTTTATGTTGTGTTGTGTCGTGCCCGCATGTCGTTACTCTGGTATCTCTGGAGACTGGAGTGATAAGGCGGGAAACTGTTTCCATTGACACACGACATTTGGTTGACGGACTACTGGTGTAACGATAAAGTTTAATGTGAGCTACAAAGTCATTTAAATAATATAAAAAAAATCAGTTCATTGCAAACGGTGTCTATATAAGTGTTTAGTACATTATTATCTCAAAAAGTATGTTAGTAATAGGTGCAAAAGAAAGAAAGACATACTTCAATTCAAGAATCTGCCCCCCTCAGAGACACCGGGAACATGGATACATCGCTGATGCGCTGCAATATCGCGGGAGCCTCAACAACACCCTGAAGGCGTTGACATTTCAAGTCGATTTTTTTTAAACAAATCCAGACCTGTTATTTTCTAGGCGCAACAGTGTCGGACTCGACGTCGAGGCATCGTCCCGTCTCGCTCACTCGAGCTAGCGCGCTAGAGCAAGACAGGGCGCTGTCCCAGCTACGAGCTCGTCGTTGTATCGTATTGATATTTATGACCTTGACTGCCACACTTTGACAGACTGAAAATGGCCAAGTCAATGAGTTCTTAGTTCGTCTATACGCTAGTAAACATACTTAAGTTTATGAATATTATAGTCACATTTTTTTATGAAATAGGAAGGAAATCAAGCAAGTGGGTCATCTAATAGTAATTAAGTGATCACCACGGCTTATAGACACCCGCAACACCAAATCAGATGCGTTGCCAACCCAGAGGGCTAAGATGGAATACCTCTTGTGCCAGTAATTGCACCGGCTATCACTGCTCGCTGGCACTATGTGTGTTCCTGGAATCCGAAATGTTAAACTATGCGACGTCATCGTGTACAAAGGTCTTACATCGTGTCGTGCGACAGTGCGCCCGCGCACCAAGCTTAGACGCGCGGAACGCGAGAGGAACTCATTACGAATTAATTCGCGCGATAAATTTAAGTGCCGCGAACAAACAAACAGAACGTTTGTATTCAACGTATACTCACGCTTAGCGCTTGTGGGGTAGGCAGAAAGGGTAGAAATGAAAGAGTATTTAAATAAGCTAAGCGTATTACCACCACCAAGTGTTATACCAAGAAAAATGTAAGAAAATCCTGTAAACAAAAGCATTTAGGCTGGATTTTACGAAATAAATTAATGCCTTATGTTTAACGCTTGATGAATAACTAAATCACGGATATAAAACCCGTTCCTGTCTAGCGTACACACCTGAAACTATCAAAAAAGTGTTTTTGGTGTACGTCAAGGTAGTAAAACATTTTATCTACACACATATCATAAGTGCTCAATAACACGTTCAAAAACCATAGAAAATGACCAGCATTACTACAACCAATGTTATTTAAAAAAAATTCTTGTCTGTGGCAGTAGGTAAATCTGTTCTTTATTGGGTAGTATCTCTTAGTAGTCTGTGTTTATTGGTGATCACATTACCGATATCTCGTGACGTTATGAATTTAAATTTGGAACAGCTGTCAAAATTCAAGTTGGTCTCTATTCTAGTATCCACAGATATTAAAACAGTTATCGATACGAAACGTCAACTCAGTATGTTTTTTTAATTTAAAGGCACGACATTTGATCTCGAGTGACATGACAATAGGGACTTCATTCGTTTGTCTATGGTTTTAAAAAAACGTTCGTCTTGGCGGATAGATCGAATGTCCGTTGTCGTTCGTTTGTTGCTTTTTTGCTGTTACGGTTTTTTGCAGTTATGATATGTGTGTAGATAAAGTAATGTATGCAACTGTATATAATTAGGCCTTAAAACACTCGTGTGATCCTATTATGAAATTCGCTGACGCTCGTTTCATAAAACCACACTCGTGTTTTAAGGCCTCTCATTATATAGCAGTTGCATAAAATACTATAAATTATTAAGGAAAGTGTAGATTATACTACCTTAACCATTTTGAAAATTCATGTGAGTACTCGTATAAGGTCTCCGTCCGTTCAAGATGAGGCTTAGAATCATCTCTTTTCGGCATACTGTATTACCACTTAAAGTAAAGAGAGCCTACTAAAATTTCGCTGTGCATTTTAAAACTCCTTCAATATTATTCTATTTATATGCGCTAATATGCTACCAATGCTGATCAGATCAGTTAATGCAATAAGTAGAATTGTATAAATGTCGCACAGACGCAGGGGGCAACTCTCGCGTCAGTAGAGATATGTCATAAAGAGCAGTCAGTTCCCTATAAAATCTGTCATTTGTTGACATATCTCGAGTGTGAGATGAATTTCAATACACGCTAGAATCGGGGGGCAGCTGTTTTGCACGTGCACCGCGCGGTTTCGCGGAGCAACAAGGTAATTTGTTCTTATTTGTTAATATGGACCTCCACAAACACCTATCTATCACAAGACAAGAGATTCTTCTTTGTTTCTATAAAACACTATGCGGTGTAACACAGGAAGTTAACATACGTTCTGCAACGGGCACCAATCGATGGACCATTTGTCTTCCGTGACGCAACGCGTTCGATCACGGCGTCGCTGCACACGGACACCTCGACTGACACTCCGCCGTGACAGGCTGGTTTAGAATTGCACCTGCGTTGTTTTTATTTACCACCATTCCGTAGATGAGTTTCTACGAGTAAGGAGATCGGGCTAGTCTGACTCAATGTGTATATCATGATAACAAAATAAATAAGTGTATGTATGTAATGAATAGAATAGAATAAAATAGATATTTTTATTCCAATAATTCAATTACCATTTTTGTTTTGTTTGCATAATTTTTTTTTTATTTTTTGGTTGAAAAAGGCTTAATGCTGTGTTTCTTGCGGCGCATTCTTCTCAGCAGATGCCAGTTCCGAAGCGCTGATAGAGTCTGTAGTCTTATTGCGTTAATTGAAACGATTTCATCTTTAGTTTTTCAATTATTTTTTCAAAATTGGGTAAGTAGTTTGTATTTTAAGTTATTTGTCATTCTGCCCGTGAACATGAGTCCTCTAAAGGGCTCAAAACGTCGCTAGATTCGTTACAATACACGCGATATAATCCGTTTAAATGGTTTTATTTCAAAATAGAAGAACTTATTCATCAAATCTTTGTCATTTACAATTGCTACACTAGTAACATTATGCATAATTGACATGTCAATAGTTACATTTACAATTTTAAGATAAAGTTCTATTAGTATTTGATTCAATTAAGTTATACAAAATTAACAATGTATCCATTAACATTTAGAAACTTATTCTAATTTCAGTTTCATGACGTGTAAATCCCTAATTATCAAAAAATTAACCGAACTGAACGGAATTTCTAATGAAAATAATATCACGAAAATCTTTACAGGTGTCAATGTTATCGCAGCGTGGCGTGGCGTGGCGTGGCGTGGCGTGGCGTGGCGTGGCGGTTGTAAACGCTACGTCCGCCCGCCACGCCCGACCTATCAGCTGATCTTTGCCGAGTTGCGGGACTTGGATGTAGGCAGTCTTAGTGCATGCTTTGATTTTATTTTACGTTTTTTCTTAAGAAATAGGAAGGCAAACAAGCAAGTGCATCACCTGATGGTAAGTGTATACCACCGCCTATAGACACCCGCAACATCGAAGACATTGCAGATGCGTTGCCAACCCAGAGGGCTAAGATGGAATACCTCTTGTACCAGTAATTACACCGGCTGTCTTGCTCTCCACGCCGGAACACAACAGTGTAGGCACTGCTGCTTGCGGTAGTAGCAATCCGGACGGACCTTGCACAAGGTCCTACCAGGTTAGTTTAATTAACCTTTTTTATGTTAGCTTGCAATCGTGTCCGACTGCTGTCATGGTGTCTCCTCCGGACTTCCAGTCCCCTCTATCTTTAGCAATCCCTGGCCATTCATTTGAGAATGCGTCAAGATCATCCCGGCGTCTCCACCTCCCGTTGACTACCATCTTGTGGCACCCATTGGTTGGCCACAGATGACCACTTTTTTATCGATTTAAAAACAAAAACGTATAAAGACACATTTAAAAGCAACATCGTCAAACCTGAACCAGGTTTTTCTTGATGCGCTCTTGAAGCATGCGGCAAACTTAGCCAGCTCGGTGCCATTAAAAATCAAAAATTTATTTTTCGCGACTTCACAAAACACTTTATTAGGGTTTTATGCCAAAAAAACCCTAAAGTTTCGCCTTGTTCATACCTCCTTCTGAGCCTCTAGTGTAAGTTTTGTTGCAATAAACGCCTCGTAAAAACAGCGCATCTAGCGGCGCGTATCTGCAACAAAATAGTTCCATAGTAATTGAGAAGTTAACGCTAACGCGATCGAGACGTTTTCTGTGACAGAAAACTTACATTACCTCTGTATGTCATAAGAATTTTACTTGCTGACACAACAAGTGCACTGTGCGCCTAGCACACATCTTCTCGATACGCGTTGATACGTTTGTAACTCAGCGCAGTGTACCTAGCACGAATCTTCTCGATGCGCGTTAACTCGCTACGTAACTCAGTGCGTCCCTTTCCTACCGCGCTAGTTAGAAGGAAACGCACTGAGTTACGTAGCGAGTTAACGCGTATCGAGAAGATTCGTGCTAGGTGCACTGCTCTTTCTAACTAGCTCAGTGGGAGAGAGGCGCACTGAGTTACGTAGCGAGCAGGGAGCTTCCACTCCGCACTGTAGATACGCTCGACCGCCTTGCCTATGGCATAGGCAAATCGCAGTAGGCTGTCGGCTTGCCGCGCGCCCGCTCGCTCGCCCCCACCGTGTCAGTGTAATCGAAAACGAATGCCGCGCAACCCTAGCGTGTCGCTGGGAGTGGCGGGGGGGAAGGCGGGCGCGGGCAGCACGTTCCTTTTGACTCATGCCGCCTGACGAATGGTGTATGAAGTAATACGAACTTTTTGAGCGTGTTATTAAAGTTGGAATTTGTTTAATCGCGGGCGTAAAAGAGAAGTTTCTATTATTTATTCTGTGGTAGCGAGTTAACGCGTATCGAAAAGATCCGTGCTAGGTGCACTGGTTGTGTTCCTAGTAAGGCGTCCGCCCGCTCCTTTCTCCGCCCAGCATTGATAAGGCGATACCAGCTGAAGTGTTTATTGTGTCGAAATTACCAGCGGAATTTATTGTGAACTTTTCAAAGGCGGGGCAGGCCTAATTTATCGTCTGCCTTTGTAGCCGTCAGCGATTTTACGCTACGAGCTTGAGGAATTTTCAACTTTGGTTTTAAATATAGGGTAGGTTTTGTCGGCGACTCCTTTATAGAAAAAAAAGGCGAGCGTTTAAAAACCTAATTCATTTGTTTGGACCCAGAGATTATACATGTCTAAGTTATGTACTTATATTCGATTATTAGTTGAGGGAAGTAATATATCCCTTTATTTTTTTTTGTCCTAGGGGGATACATCTTCCGCTCAATCTTAATTGTGACAGTTAAGACAAGACATGCAACCAAGTGTGAGTCAGACTCGCGCACGAAGGATTCCGTACTATGTATCTATAAAAACGGCAAAAAATCACGTTTGTTGTGTGGGAGCCCCCTTAAATATTAATTTTAGTCTATTTTTTAGTATTTGTTGTTATAGCGGCAACAGAAAATACATCTGTAAAAATTTCAACTGTTTATCTATCACGTTTCTTGAGATACAGCCTGGTGACAGACGGACGGACAGCGGAGTCTTAGTAATAGGGTCCCGTTTTACTCTTTCGGTACGGAACCCTAGAAAAATTGATAGAAATTTCTGTTACAAAAATTGCCTGACTAGTTTACTAGCAGTAGCAGGGGGGTTCCACTCCTCACTGTAGGTACGCTTGACCGCCTTACCTATGGCATAGGCAAATTGCAGTAGGCTGTCGGCTTGCCGCGCGCTCGCTCGTTCGCCCCCGCCGTGTCAGTGTAATTAAAAACGAATGCCGAGCAACCCTAAAGTGTCGCCAAGAGCAGCGGGGGAAAGGCGGGCGCGGGCGGCGCGTTTGTTTTGACTCGCGCCGCCTGGCGCATGGTGTATGAAGTAATACAAACTTTTTGGGCGTGTGAATAAAGTTGAAATTCGTTTAATCGCCGCGGTCGTATAAGAGAAGTTCCTGTACGTTAGTACTATTATTTATTCTGTGGCTGTAGGTATGATACAGTATGTGCACACATTATCCAGTTTAACATAACATAATCCTAGAACAATCATCCGAGTAGTTCGAAACAACAAAGCAGTTCGCACAAACAAACAAACAAACATATTTGTCTTACCGTGTTATTAAAGGTAGTTTGTCGATAAACTATAGACGATAATGATCCTCTGTATGACGTAACACGAAATAATAATGGTACAGTCAGCATCAAATAATATTATAGCGGGAAAGGCTTTTTTATACAACATAGGAAGGCAAACGAGCAAGTTGGTCACAGGATGGTAAATAATCACCACCGCCCATAGACACTCGCAACACTAAGGATATTGCAGATGCGTTGCCAGCCAGAGGGCTAAGATGGAATACCTCTTGTGCCAGGAATTTCACCGGCTGTCTTGCTCTCCATGCCGGAACACAACAGTAAAAGCACTGCTGCTTAGCGGATAGATTAGCGCGCAAGATGATGGTAGCTATCCGGACGGACCTTGCACAAGGTCCTACCACCTGCAAATAAAACAAATTACATTTTTAACTATCACAGTTTTTTAGAAACCATGAAAAAGCCTTCAAAAACAAACTTAGTTTTACGGTTCGGATTTCTTTCACGATTTTTTTTGTCAAATAGATAACTATAATGAGAATGTTGATAATTGTAATATGGTATTCAATAAAGCATGTTGTATTGTATTGTGTTGTATAACTTAAATATATTGCGTAGAGAACACGAGACCTTCAGTGTTCGTTATTTCTTTTGTAAAATGGAACGCCATTAAATATCTGTGTTAATAATGAGTTTACTGAACTTAATCCAGTGCTGATTAACAGCATTGTTTAATCAAAACGAGCCCAGCATTAATTAATATTAATCCACTCTGCAGGCCATTATAATAATGTACGTGATTATGTTAATTTATGAGAATTAAATGTTTTGCTAATGACCGCCTCGAAAGATGTTTTTATGGAAACGTTAGTTTCAAAGCGGCTGTAGAACAAGTTTTAAGGGAAAGCTGTTTATTTAAAGCTTCTGAGCCCTATAGTGCCGTAAGTTTGTTAACATTTTGCACAGCAACCATATTTTTTTTAACAGCCCAAATTGTCTGATTGCCGGGCTAACTCCTCTCCGCCTGACGACCACATTTCCTGAACTGGCTCAATGTCAGCTCTGTTTTTTTTATGAAATAGGAAGGCAAACAAGCAAGTTGGTCACCTGATGGTAAGTGATCACCACCGCCTTTAGCCACCCGCAACACCAAGAAGATTGCAGATGCGTTGCCAACCCAGAGGGCTAAGATGTAATACCTCTTGTGCCAGTAATTACACCGGCTGTCTTGCTCTCTACGCCGGAACACAACAGTGCAAGCACTGCTGATTAGCGGTGAGATTAGTGAGCAAGATGGTGGTAGCGATCCGGACGGCCCTTGCACAAGGTCCTCCCAGCCGCAAACCGCTCTGTCCTTTTCAGACACGTCCAAGTCATCTTGCCATCTCCTTGGCCTGATTGTGTATTTATTTTTGTAAATTTATTAAAAAACACTAGAATACAACAGAATTTACGTTTTTTACCACACAATACAAAATAGCTAAATAAAGAAGTAGAAATAAAAACCCCGTGGGACAAAAGGAGCGGACTCAGAATTTGCTGTGAGTGCGAAAACACAGGCTTGGTAGGTACCTCCGAAGCTCGGGTTTTCTGTCCGTACCTCCCCCAGCACACAGCACAACTTAATAAGATGGCGGTAGAATAACACTATAGCTTGCACATGTATAGTCTACCAAGTAATTGCTAGACCACTTACGAAATCCTTTTGTAATACGGCGGAAAACTGGTCCAGCGATTTCTTGATTGGCCACCTATAAAAGCACCTAGTTTCGACAGGTGACATGTGATGATGACAATTGGGCATGCACGGCTAACTCAAAGAGTTTTTCAATTGACGGGCTCAAATTGTGGATACGTAATGTACTCTGATTTACCGTCACCATCATTATCGTCATCTGACGATGACGATGATGATGGCTGATATGACTATCAGCCGGAAGACATCCACTGCTGGACAGACCTCTCCTAAAGATTGCATTGACG
The DNA here is from genome assembly GCA_963691745.1 of Ditula angustiorana. Lineage (NCBI taxonomy): Eukaryota > Metazoa > Arthropoda > Insecta > Lepidoptera > Tortricidae > Ditula > Ditula angustiorana. The sequence goes on from OY829474.1 coordinate 636,454, forward strand.
ATCGGTCCTGCGCTGCTCGCATCCAGCGGGATCCAACCGGCACCAGGTCCTCGGTCCATCTTGTGACGGGTCTACCCACGCTGCGTTTTCCAATACGCTTTCGCCACTCGAGAACTCTTTGGCCCCATCCGTTCTGCGAGCAATATGCCGCGCCCATTGCCACTCCGCACTGTAGGTACGCTCGACCGCCTTGCCTACGGCATAGGCAAATCGCAGTAGGCTGTCGGCTTGCCGCGCGCTCGCTCGCTCGTCCCCGCCGTGTCAGTGTAATTGAAAACGAATGCCGCGCAACCCTAGCATGTCGCCGGGAGTAGCAGGGGGAAGGCAGGCGCGGGCGGTGCGTTCCTTGGTCTCGCGCCGCCTAGCGCATGGTGTATGAATAATACGAACTTTTAAAGAGTGTAAATAAAGTTAGAATTCGTTTAGCGTCGTGTTTAGCGGTCGGAAAAAAGAAGTTTCTGTACTACTATTTACGTATTCTGTGCTTAAGTCTTGCAATTCTTCTGTATGTACCGCGGTGCCTGTGACGTAGCCTAGAATCATATTTTCGTCCCATAGCGTAGGCTAATAGGGAAAAACATTTTTATGTGAACTCATTAAAATATAATTATGTCGCCTTTAAACGAATCCTCACGAACTAATTAACACCCACGGAATGAATTAAAATAACATTCTGTGACCTCTATTTGCGGCCCAGTCTGCGCTAGAATACAGACAGGAAGAAAGAGAGGCACAACATGGTACAGTATCATCATCATTAAATGTCATGGATATGATGTGACAGTTTTTTTAAATGTGTGTAACATAGAAAACTGTTTCAAGTCTTACTCCCTTATTCATAAACGCTTTGTGCATGTTTTGTCTTTATCTGTCATTGTGACGTTTATCTTCAAATGAAAGGGACGAAAAATATTGTTATTTTTTTATGATTAAAAGGGGTTAACACATACGGGATACGAACAAAAACACTTCACAGGGAAGACTTTAAGACGTTTGGTGTGACAAAAAAATTACATGCATTTTCACGTTGTTCTAAAAATATTAATTTTCTTTCAGAATCATCTGTTAAACATGTCTGAGAAGACGCGCTCTGCAAACGCATTTTTTCACGTACCTGCATTTTATACGGACATTTTCCAGCAAAGAATTGAACAATCTTTATTATATCACGATTTGAACGACGCCTCGACTTCGTGATGCCAAGTGACAAACAACGAATAAAAGGAACATAGTAAGCTCGATAAAATCTAGAATACTATTCATATTTTCAGTGTTTTATCGATATTTATTGCGAGGTCACGTTTTACGGCCCTGGTCCTCGATAAAATGGCGGTGTTGTGAGCGGTTAAAATAAAAAGTATCGCCTCGACATTACGCTGTAATGACAGTTTAGAATGTATCGGCGATAGGGCGCGTCTTCACTTTGAAATGCTCTATGACCTGAATCTTGGATGAAGAACTAAAGCATGGATATAGCCTCAGTACATGTCAAGCGTAAACTTATTACGCATATCGGGACTTAAACGCGATAATAAACTGTTTATTTATTTACTTCGACGTTTCGGCCGCATTGCAGCGGCCGTGGTCACGAGCAGACTGAAGTGGAGTCGCGTTTAAGTCCTGATAAACGTAATAAGTTTTTTTTTTTTTTATACAACATAGGAAGGCAAACAAGCAAGTGGGTCACCTGATGGTAAGTGATCACCACCGCCTATAGACACCTGCAACAACAATGAGAGTGCAGATGCGTTGCCAACCCAGAGGGCTAAGATGGAATACCTCTTGTGCCAGTAATTACACCGGCTGTCTTGCTCTCCACGCCGGAACACAACAGTGCAAGCACTACTGCTTAGCGGCAGGATTAGCGAGCAAGATGGTGGTAGCGATCCGGACGGACCTTGCACAAGGTCCTACCACCCGCAAAGTTGATTATACTACCTACTACTATTTGGTGTACAAAGCTAACCGTTTTGTCTTTTCATGTGTGTACAGGATGTTCATGGAAGAGGAGGTTTAGACAACGTAGTCGTCTCTTTTTGGCACATTGTATTGCCATTTCAAGTAAAGAGATCAGCTAATAAATAATCGCTTACAATTTCAAAACTCTTTCTAAGCTATTTCTATGACCTGGATTATTGCCATCGACTGGTCTAGATGTTTTTAGATATTCTGACAAAAAAGGCGTTGTATTGTGGTGACTGGACCCCAATTCTCAATTCATGCAAGATTCATCTTACATTTGAGATCATCACCCTCCTGTCACACTTCTCTAACCGAATAGCCTAGTGGTCAGTTATCCTGACTACAAAGCTTGAGGTTCCGGGTTCGATTTCCGGAAGGGACAACTATTTGTATGGTAAATACGAATTTTTGTACCCGATTCTTGGATGTTATATGTATTCAAGTATATATTTATCTATACAAGTACGTATATCCGTTGTCTAGTACCCATAATACAAGCAGCTTTGTTTGCTTATTTAGGACTAAGTCAATTGGTGTTACTTGTCACAAAATATTTATGATTTTTTTGTTTATTTTTCCGTTTCTTTGACCTTGACTCCAGATTTGGCAGGTCAGATTATTACATTGCCACAACGGTCCAAATTTCAAGCCCTATTTTTCTGCCAATAAATTGCCATGCATTTTGGCAAAGGTACCTAATAATATATTCATTTATTATTATGTTTTATTTGAAAAAAAAACTTTTTTTAAAGAACGCGGGTTTAGGCTACGTGTTTTATGACAGTTAGGCACGGAAGCACAGAATAAATAATAGAACGTACAGAAACTTCTCTTTTTCGACCACAATTAAACGAATTCCAACTTTATAATCAGGCACAAAAGTTCGTATTACTTCATAATCATTCGTCAGGAGGCATGTGTCAAAAGGAAGGCGCCGCCCGCGCCCGCCTTCCACCCGCAATGCCCTGGGGCACCGCTAGGGTTGGGTTGCTTACTATAATACTGTCAACGCGCGACACAGAGAGAGCGGGCGCGCGCGCGGCAAGCCGGCAACCTACTGCGATTAACCTATGCCATAGGTCATGCGGCGAGCGCACCTACATTGCGGAGTGGAAACCCTCTGACGGAAGTCTTTAAAACATTTAAAGATTCTTTCTCATTTGTCGCTTTGAGCCGGCTCCGAAAGCAGGTAACCGGCCTGGTGGGGGTAATTAGGGCACGAATAAATCTCTCTTGAATTGTTTTCGTTTATCAGCGCTCTGATGCAGCACTTCGGAGGTTTTTCGCTATCACCTCGCGCCTGAGCGAGCTTGGGTCGAATGCACAGCGAATATCGCGAAGATGGGTCACTTAAGCTAAAAAAACAGGACTCATGGCTTAATAGCCCTTTAACGGTAATTCTCTAACGTTTTCACCGTTGATCATTACCGTTTCTTCATTCATTCAATTGTTGATGTACAGGTCTACAATCATGACCTTCAGGCAAGAACAGAAGCTGTACTCGGCGCTTATACTAGTTTGAGCAGAAATTGGTGCTAAACGTTAGGTATTTCGTGAATTAATTGTGAAGCGATAATGAGCAACGGTGAAAACGCTGGAGGATTATCGTTAACCTAATGTCGGATATATCCGTCAATGGCTACAATATAAAAGTGACCTACGTGCATTCGCAAAAAATTAAACTTCGTTTCTTACAAAAAAAATCTTGGCGTGTGGATGACGAGTTTGGTACTTGACGTGGCATCGAAAAGGTTAAACGCCATTCAAACCCAACTACAGTACCCGGCCAAAAAGATTGCACATCGGTCTTTGGAAAGAGACTCGGCTTATTTCGGCTTCATAGAGCGTGGTCACACCCTGCCTATGTGACGTTCGTCAGTCGTTTTAGAGATCCCGTAGGGTACGGACGCATTTAGTTGAAAATATATAATATGGAGTTGTTGAAACCCCTCAACTTTAAATTGTGCGATGGCATCATTAAAAAAAAGGAAAACCTTTAGGAACGCGAAATTATTTACAATGTTTATAATTATTTTACAAGTATCAAAGGGCGAGTTGCAAATGCCACTGTAATTTCCAGAATAACTTTAAACAAAATATTAAACGAAGTCAGTACTGAGACGTCTTCCACTTCAGTTAAGTTCACCATTCCGAAAAAAGCTATTTAGATATGAACGATTTTGATTTTGATGTTGTTACACTGATAGGCTAGTAATAAATACGGTTAATAGTGACAATGATATTGACCTCATTGAAAGCACAAATAATGAAATGGAAGGAATTGAAAATTTTTGAAATTATTAATTTACAATACTTATTGAAACCATTTGTCTATTTTATTCAATTACAAAATAATACAGAATTGGTTTTTATCCTTTTTCTAGTAGTTGCAACAACTCTCTATAGATATTCAAAGTTTACATGTCATCGATTTGACGTAAACTAATTAAGTCCATAAAGTGCAGTATTTATTCGGTATGAAACAACATTTAATTAATACGATGACTGATGGACGGTCGCCAGTGTTCGGAAATCTTCGTAAACAGCCAAATGTCTCTTTCCAAAGACCGATGTGCAATCTTTTTGGCCGGGTACTGTAGTTTTAAGATTTACTATTCAATCCCAATATTCACTAATGGCACTAATATAGTATTATATACTTTGTGCTAATGGTAACAATTTAAAAGCTGTAAATAATTTCACTAACGACTAAAGTGATCCATCTTGTTCGTGTGAGCTGCGCACGGGCCGCTGTCAGCGATCGGTGAATTAGCACAAAAGCAAACAACTCTTGCTGACTCGCTCTTAATGAAGCCCCATTGTGCCCCATGCCGGTGGTGGCTACCATGGAATAGGTTATTACAGAAAAATCAATGTTTAATTGTGAAAAGGTCAGAAAAGAAACTTTTGCGTTTTTTTCACATGCTCTATGCTACAGCTCGTGCTCTGCTATAAACGGGGATATTGGTAAGTCGATCTATTTCTTAAAATAATATGTAATGCAACACAGAGAAAGATTAGGGTAATGGCAGGACTTGAACCTGCAACATTCGGTCTTTCTTGATCCGCACCGCTAAGGACTGGAATGCTCTTCCTGCGTCTGTATTTCCAGAAAAATATAACCTTGGCCTTTTTAAGGTAAGAGTGGATAGGCATCTTCTGGGTGAGCGTGCTACATCCTCGGCTTCATCTTCATTTACCATCAGGTGAGATTGAGGCCACTGATTGAACCCATTTCCAATAAAAAAAAAACATTAGCATTCTGTTGCGTTTGCCAGTTTCGCCACATTGCCGCTAAAATTAGGGTAATGGCAGGACGGTAAAGTAAAAAGATTTTACAGTGGCCTTTGAAACATGATGGTTGACTGTACTTACTATTTTGAGTGGTCTAAACCATCACTGTGTTCCATGAAAATTTCAAGTGTCTACCTATTATGGTTCAAAAGATACAGCCCCCTGACAGACAGACGGACCCGGCAGCCTTTTGGTAAGGAACCCTAAAAAGTAGATTAAACTTATAATATGTATATAACTCTATACATTATATTCAACGAGAGAAACTATTCTCGTGAAAATAATTATAATATTTTTTCCACGAAATTAGTTTTTTATTCCTCCTTTCATTTCAAAGGGATGTGTTATTATTCCAGTTTTCTTTGTAATTCTAAATACATGTGTAATTTGTAATTTAATGTTTGCTTATCCAAATGGCTGGGATCTTCAAATAAATACAAACCCGTAGGCAGAAAGGATTCCTTGAAAATTCGATTAATATTTTCATACATTGCTCTATGTTCCAGCACAAAATGTTAATAATATTAACAATAATATTATTATTTACAAAATAAACATTACAAATTAAACGTTAACAAACAGAAAATGTAATGTGTAATGTAATGTGTGTCATGTATGTGTGTAAGTTTATCGATATGTATTGTACGTATAATTACGGCTGACTTTTTTTTTATAGTTTAGGGGGAAAACGAGCAGACGGGTCACGTGATGGTAAGCAATCACCGCCGCCCATGGACACCTGCAATATCAAGAGAATCGCAAGCGCGTTGCCGGCCTTTAAGAAAAGAATAGGCTCGTGAGACTTGTGTTATTCTTGTTTTTTTATTTATTCACGACCCTGCGCCGTTTTACTATCTGTTTAGCCTCATGGTTTACTGGTTGAGAATGCCTTACGGCAGTATTTCTTAACCTGTGGTCCGCGGACCCCTGGCGGTCAGCGAGCATATGTCCCCCGTCTTATCCATGAACCATTAAATTTAACAATCATAAATAAATGCCACCAAAAGTGTTGTAATCGCTACGCACGCATATTTTTTTGTAATTTGTAGTACTAAAATAAATGGACCGAAATTTATTGTTTTTTTATTATTAAGGGGTGCTTGATTTCCTACGGGGTCCGTGGACAAAAAAGGTTAAGAAACGCTGCCTTACGGCATTAAGTCCGCCATTTGTACATTATTTGTTTTATTGTGCAATAAAGTTTAAATAAATAAATACTCGCTTACTCTTACTTTCGACTTAAGTCGGCTCTTCTCACCACAGTACGAGTAGGTATACTCGTACCTAGCGCTATCCCGAAAGGTGACGTGCTTTTTATACTGAGGACCTAGTCTATAGTGAAAACATAAACGACGTTGATTTTTTCATCTAGCTCCTTTTTTTTATGTGATGGGAACAGCAGACAGGCAGACGGTCCACTTGATGGAAGATGGATACCGCCATAGGATATTTGCAACACCTGGCCCCCAATTCTGGCGCTCATCGAGATTCATCTGACGTTCGAGGTGTGTCAAAAAATGACAGATTTTAAAGGTATTTGACAGCTCTTTTTGGCTTATCTCGAGTGTGACTTCATCTCTACTGACGCGAGAATTGCGCTCTAGAAGGCGAGGAAGTGCGCTGCCGACCATGAAGAGCTTTTTACGCCTTTCTTAAAAACCCCCATGTCGTATCGTAACGCAATGGAAACACCGCGGTGGGCAGCTCATTCCACAACCACATAATTCGCAGCAGCGGCCCTAACATGAGAGGTTTAGTTTAACCCCTCCCTGTGTCTCAGTCTAACTAATGTCATAAGAAAGGGACGCAGATAGAGATAAACTAAACTTGGCCAGTCATGTTAGGGCCACAGAAAAGATCTTGAAAATCTGGGCGTAGTGCTTATATTGTCACATTATTGTTTTCGCTAAACTTTAAGTATTTTTAAACCACGCAAACGTTCTCCTAGCGTCCCATAACCACAACCCGTTGCTTCCAAATAATATTTAAGAAAAAAAGATACAAAATGGCGGATGCCACCGAAGCAATAAAGCGTTGCAGCTTGCAGCGACAGGCCCCACAGCTTATATCGGCTGCCGACAAATGAGTTTTATCGACCCGCCATACCAACGGAAAATCGGAAATAAGTTAACCAATTGGTATTTCCGCTCGATTGAAATTCGATTCCAGATAATTATTATTTGAGCAGCAATTTGTAATAATAATTATCAAAAAATTAAAAATTAAAACGCAGTCTTGGCCGTTCTTAGCGTCTTATTTTATGCGTTAGTAATCATTTTAAACAAACCTATCGTCATCATCATCATTTGGGTGTAGGCCTCCTCCAAACTCCTCCATTCTCTACGGTCTTGAGCTTTGGTCATCCACTCTGCACCTGCATGCCTCGGTACGTCATCTACCCAACGTTTAGGCTGCTTTTCCACCAGAGATGTGCGAGGATGCGTAGCGAGGGATGTCTTTGTAAGAACCAATAGAATCGCTTTATTTACCTCGCCTCGGTTAGCACAGCTCTGTTGGAAACGGCTCATTGGTTTTTTACAAACACATCCCTCGCTACCTTAGACAATTTAGCCACTGGACGTCGCAAGGCACGCATTCCCCTCTGCCAATGCATATGTCCTAAAACCGTGATTAAAATCATAACGGTTTATAAAAACCAGTTCGCCGCGATATCGTGTGTCATTTTGCTTTAGTCCGTATCGCGAAAGCGATCTCTGCAAAAATGGTTAATCGTGCTGTATTTACCTTCAAACGGCTATCAAAAACTTCAAATTTCACTAAAGACGGATTTTTTTATCACACGTAAATAATTTTCTTCACAATTAATTTATTATTTACAACACCAAAAACATTTTAAATAAATAAGCTTTTTGACAGACATAACGTAAACATTTCAAAAATTGACATCATGGCATTCGTGGCAGTGTTGCCGACAGCATGTTGTGATTTTATTCGGATATCTCATCTGGAGACTTCCGATACTGCTTACAGTTTTCGGATTTTTCCTTTTGAGGTAAGGAACTCTGAAAATATAGTAACACTAGCAAACCGGGACTATAAAGTGTAATTCCAGGGCACGGGACAAGACACGTAATTCCAGGACAATCCCGAATTTCCCAGCCATCGGGCAACACTAGACCCGTCTCCCCCGCTAAAATTGGCAGAAAAAATTGTTAGGTGATAATACGGCTTGGCATCTCAATGTTAAATACTCAAAGCTCGCTACGCATCCTCGCACATCTCTGGTGGAAACGCAGCCTTAGGTGGTCATCCTCGCGTTCGAGTCTGCTGCCGCGGTCTTCACTCCAGCACTCTCCGCGTCCATCGCTCCTATAAACATACCTATACATAATGTCAATAGTTAAGTACTTGCTTAACAATACAGATAATTCTGTAACTTTTAAAATGATAAGAAAAGGATACGCTACTGAGTTTCTTGCGGCGCTTTTTCTCAGCAGATATGTAAAAGAGCCTTTATGACAAATATAATAAAGAGGTAAACTTTGTGTTTTTATTTCTTGGTTTCTTTGTATGTAAGCGGTAATCTCTGAAACTACTGAACCGATTCAAAAGTTCTTTCACAGATATAGATAGCTACACTATTCCTGACGGACATAGGCTACTAATTTTACTTGAACAAAGTCGCGCGCGTCTGCTAGTTTTTTATAAAATAAGATGGCAAACAAGCAAGTGGGCCACTTGATGGCAATTGTAATATATATAGAATAGAATACATTTATTTTAGGCTGCATAGGCCCATAGATAAATACCTTAACATACATATTTATTTTTATGTACATAAGTAATAACTTAATTACTAGCACGTGAGGTTAGTAACGTGAACACTTTCGCGGTGTCAGTTAACCGACCACGAAACCGCCGGAATGTGACACCTTTCGGCCAAAATGTACATACATATACGTTTACATACGTTTGTACTATCAGCATAATGGAACCCTGACTCACCGCAGAACCGTGTCTAATTGACATAACAAGTGAAATAAAGAGACACGATTTGGCTTAAAACTTCACTTTGACATAGTTCCATGGAGCGTCAGGGTTCCATTTTGTTGATTGTACGTTTATGGGGGTAGCTGTTTTAATTTTGTGAGTTATTTATCTTTGTTCAGCAAAATCTGATAAACGTAATCCCCGTGCCCTTAAGACGACAAAGGCTCGCAATTATTTCCCGATGCCCCATATTTCCGGGCCCCAGATTTCCCCAGGGCCGTGGTTTATGGCCAGCGGGTAATTTGGGGCCTTAGCCGGGCATACAGTTAGGTTAGGTCACAAAAATAGCCATTGAAATGCCAATGGACAGTCGGTGAGAAAAGTACCTTCATCGCTTTAATTTTTTTGACGTATTAAACTGTTGCAGTATATTAGTGAACGCCCATCTCTATGCTGCAAACCATTTATGTATTGTATTTGTATTGTATTCTGAATAACTCGAGTCACCAGTGAGATGAAACATCGTCGAAGGCAAACATGGTCTTAATACCGATCTGTCTGCGTGGATTGAGCTGAAGACGCGAAGAACAGAAGCAACAGCTTGAACACTTCAACACAACTGCTGACTATAACTCCGAGAGCGTTTCAACCGCCGTAAAACCTCCATTCACGTGAATAACTAAAGGGATGCGTTCATCATCAGTAGCCCTGACATGATTGCTTATAGTTAATATTTTGAATGAATGAATGAATGAAATCATTTATTTTCAGGCAACAAGGGCGCATAGATAAATACCTTACAAACTAACATACATAAAAATATATAGACTGAAATACAATAGGTACAAAACAATTTTCATGTTGGCGACAAAACGGGGTGGCCCCGTTGCGTGGCTCTTGCAAGGCTTCCTGCGAGCCTTGCTTCTTTTCTGCACCAACGTGAAACCCTCCTCATCCACTTTAGTCCACTTTACCGTGCGAGGGGGCTCCGTCGAATCTTCTTCGGCGGCTTCGGCGCGGGGGGGGGAGGTTTTTACTTCCTGTGATTTGAGTACTGCAACTCAGTCAAACTTGTGTCATAAGTTATGTTTTATGTTATGTTATGACTCATAACATAAGAAAGGGACGCGTAGGAAAATTAATGCAGTGTTAATAGAAGTATATTCAAATGTAACCTAGGTAAGTAGGTTCAAACTAGGGATTCCTAGATAGAAACATACATACATAAATCTAGTGATGTTTTGTTTACTTTTTAATCTTATTGTCAATCATGAGCAATTACTAGCAATGTTAATAATACGTACATAGGTTAGTAATAGTTCTATTAAGTAAGGAACCTGTGATAAAATGATAATTGATACGTATATATGTATGTAGATACAAAATTCGAATGAAATCGCGGGCAAATATGGTACATTATTGTGAATTGAGCAACTTACTTAATACGAATTTTGCGTTCATCAAGGCAGGTAAAAGAAATTAATTAGCAAAAACCAAATGAAGTTTTGGAAGGACTATTTCTGATTGTTCTATAATTATCCTTTTATTAATAATGACTACAGTAATATGTTTTTAATTAACTAATTTTATTTTTTTATTTGAATTGTAATTATTTTTTGGTTCTTTTTTTTAAATTGACATGTAAGGCTTGACTGTAAGTGTTAATTTATGACATGAATAAATGAAATGAAATGAAATGAAGTATACAGGCAGTTTTATGCGTCACCGGGAAGGCTGTTCTCTTTACAATTTTACCCCCTAGGTTCTAGGAAATGTTCGCATCGAGCAGACAGGATTAGGGTAGAAGCTGCATCGATCGCCTCTGACACGGTATACCTAAAAATAAAACTAATTACTCTAATGTAAAGGTATTAAGATTCTTTAAACACGCTGAAAATATTTTTTCCAAAGAAATTATTCCCTAGACTAGCGAGCTGAAGCGTATTGAGAAGATTCGTGCTAGGTCTACTGATGCGCTACATAAGCAGGTCAGGCCCAACAGCATCCTGAAGCCGTTATTATATTTAATTGTATTCTTATTGTTAATAAATAATATAAAAATCCTACTAATATTATACACGCGAAAGTTTGTAAGTATTGATGGATGTTTGTTACTCTTTCACGTAAAAACTACTGAATGGATTGGGATCAAATTTGGCACACATATAGTTTATAATCTGGATTAACACAGAGAATACTTTTTACCCCGTAAAAATGCATAGTTCCCACGGGATAGCGGGATAAGTAGCGGGATACGCCGCCGTGACGTCATATGCAGCAAAGCAACTAATTCTCATTAATTTGTCCAGGAAATATTGCAGATTGCATGTTGGGTGCACGATTGCTTGATTCAATTAAGCAAGTCTACGCGGCCGAAGTCTCGGGCAAAAGCTAGTAAAAAATAAATAATGTATCGGAGCGCAAGGCATTTCAAAACCCTTTTTCGTGTAATTTGTTCACAGATTGCACTTGTAAGGACCTTGAACAACGTTATTTTGACATATCCATCTTAACCTACATATCTGCTTTGCACGCAGCGATTTCAGAAATAACCATACTGAATTTGATTCCAAAACTTTGCTTTTAATCCAACATTAATCATTCGACATTTCTGAATCCAATGTTAAATTAAAATTGCATTTAAATCACGTCAGTTTAAAAGTGGTTTCGCGTGAAACGTCACGAGCGATCGTATTTTAAATAAAATATTACTGTTATTAAGTAACATTATTGCAAAATGAATGTAAAATTGGAAATCATGCGCCGCCCGGGGCAGTCTACAGGAATTACCGATGTTGATAGATCTGGTCGTTTTATTAAACGATCGAGACGATGGAGTACTGCTTCGTACAGATGCAAAAACACGGAAAAATCTTTTTTTACAAATCAGACCTATCCGTAGTAATTAAGAAGATAACGCAAACGCCATCGAGACAATTATTCTGACAAAACACTTATCTTAACGTAATAGGTGTGCACGGTTGTTTTCCTTCACCGAAAAGCTCTTTTTTATATAACATAAGAAGGCAAACGAGAAAGTGGTTCACCCGATGGTAAGTGATCATCACTGCCAAAACACCCCCGCAACAACAAAGAGGCTGCAGATGCGTTGCAAACCCAGAGGGCTCAGATGGAATACCTCTCGTGTCAGTAATTGCACAGGCTGTCTTGCTCTCCATACCGGAACACAACGGTGCAAGTGCAAGCACTGCTGCTTAGCGTCAGGATTAGCGAGCAAGATGGTGGTAGCGATCCGGACGGACCTTGCACTAGGTCCTACCACCCGCAAAATTGAACTTTGCCACTGAAAATATTAGTAACCAAAAACAATATGAATAAATTCTGAATTCCCTTAGCGCAGCCACACGCAGCTGCGCCGTTTAATATTTCCAAAAAAACCGTATAAAAATATCGGATTTATTTAACGCGATGTAAAAGCGCAAAGCGGACATTTTATTTATATGCTGTTATTATTTACGAGGGGAGCGGGTATGGGGGTTGGGGGAGGGTGGCTGGGACAGTGGGAGGTGCCCTTGACCCCACAATCAAGGTCGGGGTTTTGGGTACAATCTGAGTAGAGTGCTTTGTACATAAGGGATCGTGTTACATTTTCATTCTGTATCTTTATTTATGGTACAATTTATATGTAGGAAAATACGTGTTATAATACAATTTCGTTAGTAATGTAACGTGTTTGTATTTAATAATGATCTTGCCTGTTTTAGTACGGCTTCCATGTGCATGTCAGTTGCTCAAAAACAAAATAAATGAAAAGATGCCCATTCCCATTGGTCATTATTGACCAATGTTGCCGGTTAAGACTTGTAAAATTGTAACTTGTAGTGAAACGGGCCACTGTTATCAATGTCCGTCCAACAAAAATACATATAACCAGGGCTAAGCCATGACTAACAAATAATTCATTACCGCGATTATTCTTCGTAAACAACGCGATAAATTAGTTCGGTCCTTTGTTTGCCAACTTACCTCCTAATGTCACGGCGATGGTGACTTCGACACAAGGAAAATGTAACTAGAGGTGACTTGAGGTTAATAAATATATCCTTGTTTCTGCCAAAAATTAATATAACCAATCCGGGTATTCAACAATTTTTTATACATACGTAGTAAGTTTTTGACGGACAACGAAGCAATTCTATGAGGGTTCCTGTTTAGGGTTCCGTACCTCAAAAGGAAAAACGGAACCCTTATAGGCCTTTGTTGTCCGTCTGTTTGTCGTTCAAGACCATTTTTCTTAGACGCGTTGAGGTATATTAATATCAAATACTCAAATAGAGCCGTGAAAAAATTAAACTTCTAAGTCAACGCAATCAAAAAATACGGCCGTTTATGTTTCATTTCATACATTTGCAAATCCGAAAAACCTGTAGGAAACTTCCCGTTGACCTAGAACCATGAAATTTGGCAAGAAGCAAGGTCTTACAGCACAAATAAAGGAAAAAGCCAAAAACCGTAAATTTGTAATTCCATTACAAAAAAATTATGTATTGCATTATAGCGACTCCTAGCGCCATCTAGTTTAGAAGTATTAGAACGTTTGAACGGAACCCACGAGTCCGACTCGCCCTTGGCCGGATTTTTTACTACTTTCTTATTTCGCGCTTAAAGTTGATGATTATGATTATACAATTTCGTCATAGATTTTGCACATTCTTCTCCTAATTTACCGTATATGTATAACAGTATTGCCATAAAAACACAGCGCTTGATATAATTTTCGGATTAAACGACAATAAATTTTACTTCAGATTACACCAAAAATTCAAAACGTAAACTTTCCACGCAAACGCAATGATAGCTTTCCGACAAAATGAACAAGTCGGGGTTTAAAAAAGTTTGAGCTGGCAACTTTTTAATTATGGACGGCCTGAACGCTGGCATCCCATTTTATTAAGCCGGCGTTTGGTTATTACATTAAAGTTTACCGAAAACTATATTTGCGTTGGTTTGGATTTTAACGGGAATTTTATTGGATTAAATAAGGAACGTTTTACTTGCACACTTTTTTGCGATGTTACGCGATATATGTGAAAATGAATGAAAATGAGCGATATGTGAAAATGAAAATGAAAAATTTATTTTGCAATTAGGCCATATAGGCTCTTTTACATGTCTGAATCTACTAGCGCTTCGAAAAATGGAAGATACTACTGAGAAGAAACGCCGCAAGAAACTCAGCAGTTTTTGTAAATTCTCTTTTCAAAACAGATTACAGTGCAATATACATACTCGTGTGTGTGTTTTTTTAATCTTTATTTATTTAGGGCCTTTGATCAAAATTGAACATGTCAGCCCCATTATATATAAAACAATAGAAATAAATACTTCTTGTGTGTTACGTATTTGTAAGAAGAGATATTTGTTTTTCAAATCACCTCCGTTTACTCTTGATATTTTATTTTCATTTTATTAAGTTAAAGTCGTGAAAACATAAAAGTTATTAGTTTATCAAAAGATAAACCGCTAAGCTAAAAAGACTTCAAGTTGATTATTTTCTGATTAATTCTATGGAAAGCTGTCCTATTTACTCTACGGGAGCTTTTTCATTCGTGTTTTAACTCCGGGGCTTAAGAGCTAGATTAGATCGGCATAGAACAAACATAAGAAGCTGGTTCACTTATTTTGTTCTAATATTTAGCAAATATTATAAACGTTTTGGGCTTGCGTTTGCTCGCGAGAAGTCTTTTGTGGGTAGGTAACGCAAAGAGAGTTTCGTTCGAATTTTAATATTTTTTGTTTTGTTTTGTGTGGCGCCACTGTGTAGTCGTGTATGTAGGAAGGGTTATTTCGTTTTAGGTTAGAAACGAACCCTAAATTAAGAGGATTGCGTACCATGCCTTAAAAAACGCTCGCCATACAATCGGCGGTAACGTTTTCCACCTTCTAAACTTTAAGTCATGACTTTAAAGTTGTTACGCCTCAGAGCCAGGTTTGTATTTTTTTTATTCTTCATAGATTTCACAATATTTGCATTTTCAGAGTTACAAAACAAAAAAGCGTTAATATTTTTAAAGCAATAAGAAATAAAAAAAAAACATATAAAGCTAGTTCTAAGGCATAATGACAACATACTAAAAAATCATGAGCATAGGATAGGTTAAGGTTTAGAAGTTGGAAAACGGTATCGCCGTTTGTATGGTGACAGGTTTCTGAGGCTTGGTGAACGATTCTTTTAAAGTGGCCCCGCTGTTTTGTGACTGTTGTTCAGACCTTTCAGTCCTTACCGAAGACCTTGATTACAGGTATCGCCTCAAAGGATTCGCAATATCTACTGAATAAGATACAGGAGAAGAAATTAATATTTTGAATTGGCTACTGAACCCTAAAAGTTAAAAACTGGGAAAGAACATGCTATAGCTAAGCTTGGTATAGTCTACACAAAAAGTCAAAATATTGACAATACTGATTGATATTGAAAGTGCATAAAGTAACGAGTTTTTGTAATTGTTAGTAGATATACGGTTCAGCCATTTTTAAACACTAACTTACAAAAATTTGTTTGAGTACGAGTAAATGGTGGCATCTCTATTGGTTAATGTTTTATTTAAGATAATGATTTGTAAGAACAACTGTACCGTTTGTGCCCAAATAAACATGAAAACAATTATTTACATTAATATTTAAATATTAATACAAACGGCTCACTCACGTATTTTAAAGTCGAAAATTGCCCGACATGTTCAATATGTTCATGTTACGAATTCAACATGAACATATTAAACATGTCGGGCAATTCTCGACTCTAAAATACGTGAGTGATCCGTTTGTATTAATATATGTCCAAACTCACGGTAGTTATATGCTATTTTTTTTTCCTTATAGCTGATATTTCAATTCATTTTAAATTGATTATAACGTACGTAATAATGAGTTTTAAAGATATAGGTATCTAATCTAACTATACCCCATTCATGCTGTTGTAGGTTTAAAAAAATGCACTTTATTTTTCTTTTATACAACCTAGGAAGGCAAACAAGCAAGTGGGTCACCTGATGGTATGTGATCACCACCGCCTATATACACCTGCAACAACAAAGAGAGTGCAGATGCGTTGCCAACCCAAAGGGCTAAGATGGACTTAATTTTTTGCCTCTGGTTAAAACAACTGTCATAGCATTCCTGAGCAGTATTTTTTTTATATAATAGGAAGGCAAACAAGCAAGTGAAGTCACCCGATGGTAAGTGATCACCACCGTCTATAAACACCCGCAACACCAAGGAGTTTGCAGATGCATTGCCAACCTAGAGGTGCCATATAGATGGAATACGCTTTTCCTTTGAAATAACTTTAAACCTTTTAACCTTTCGTTTTATTCCACCTTAGGATCTCTATTACGGAGGTTGATGCTTGCAATTTGATTAAATTAAATGTTTAGACTCGTCAATTCCTGACCCACATCCGTATCTATACTACCACAAACTTAACCGATGCAGCCAGAGATGGCGCTGTCATTATAGCGTTCTTTGAAGTTTGTATGCGGATGTTTTAGTTCCCCAATTCACCACCTGTATTGATAACTTGGTGTTTGACTTTATGAGTTAACTTTGACCGTAAAAACAAGCAAAACCTTCAGTTGCTTATCGGACGCTTGCCTTTCTGGCCTGTTTTTAACTGTTTATTAACTTGTTATTGTTACTAGGTTTTTATATTACTTTTGTTATGAAAACAGCGATTTTATTCTACGAGTTTTGGTAGAGATTTGCTTTACTGGCATTTTTGTAGATTAAACATAAGAGAAATGAGAGTTTTTGAGGAAATGTTGCATTAATCGTTAGCAAAAAAATAGTTATCGCATGTATAATTCTTCATTACAAGTAAATAATAAATGGCATTGCATTTTTTGTGTTAAGCATGATTTTACATATAAGTTCATCAGTCTTCTGGTTTTATTTATCGCGATTTTCACACATATTTTTAACGTTATCTGGACTTTAACGCGATAAAAACATTGTTAATTTACCTCGACGTTTCGACATTGTTTCAACGGCTATGGTCACGAGTAGACTCAAAGTCGTTTTTTTTAATGTCCAGATAAATTAACAATTTTTTATCGTGCTAAAGTCTCGATAACGTTATAATTTAAATATAACGAAAGTATATTTAAGAATTAACATGTTGTTAGTTGTTTGAGGCAAAAGTAATTTAATTTAGGAGCCCGAGTAAGCGTGGTGTGATTTGAGTTAGTAGTTACCTAATTTCATTAAACTTAATTTAGTTTTCAGTCGTGTAGGTATAACGAACGCTCTTTCAGATTTATCTAATTACCTTTTTCTCTATAGACACAGAAAAGAGAATCTGTGCTGTAGAATATTTTTACATAAATGAAATACATCGCCATCTAGCGGCAAGTTGAAGAACGTACAGCTCAATCAAAAACTGCACTGGTTTGAAATAGAGGAACTAAATTAGAACACTCGGTGTACAGCGACATCTTTTGAAGTAATGACAAACTAGCTTCTACGCGATTAACACTTCAGTGCTAGCTGCCGCAGTGACTTGATGGAAGCCTGAACTTAAGTTTTCAATAGATGGCGTTGTGAACGAACACTTGTAATCTTATTTTATTAAAATGTTTTTTTTTACAACAGTAAATAATTTTATTTTACAATGCAAAAGAGTATGTAATATTAAAATCGATGCACAAAATGCACAAATAGTATTCTTAAGTAAATGCATAATTTCAGTGACCGTGATCTTCGGCGCTCAGTTTTCATAGTACAGGAAGTCCTGAAAATACGAAAAACAGTATTTTAATTTTCCGGATATCTTCCAGCAAAAAGTAGTCCATTAAAAAACAAATTGCAAATTGACGTCTATAGGGTTTCTTTAAACAATACTCTTGAACCCAGCTAATCCAGCTTTTCCGAAGGAACCACCAAGGAAGCAGCTATAATACAAGAAAATATCACGAGATGGCGTTAAGCTATCAAAAAAACACTTTAGAAAGGCATCAGTAAGTGATCTCACGTAAAATTTAAAAGTAATGTTATTAAATAGGTAAGAATTTTGTTTACATGACGATAAGACAAGTTTGAGTGGAGAGACTTAATACGTGAAGTGATAGCCGGATTCATTATCAACGTATGTTCCCCAATTGGTGACCCCAGCAAGCTGGTTGCCAACATAGCACTTACTATCAAAAAGCAAGTGCCGATGATCGCCGCCTTTACTCCAACTGACGCGTCAGGCGGGAAGCTAATCTGATAGTTGTCGCTATCAGTGAACATCTCCTTCAAGGCGCCGCCCCAGCGCTTGCTGATCACCCCCTTCTGCTGCTTCTGAGGGTTGAACAGCTGGAACATTCCAACGTTAAAATTAATTGGTCAAAATTTTAACAGTGGAAGAGCTACTGTCGCTGGCCAACTCTATCGGTTAGGACCAACTTACAGAATATTTCCATGATTAATTTGCTACTACGTTTCATATTAGGAATTAAGAAATCCCGAATAGGAGAGACCTACAAGGTAACCCGAACTGGCTCTATTAATACAAAAGAAATCATTTACCATCATTGCGGGTTGTAGGACCTTCTGTATGGTCTGTCTGGATCGCTACCACCATCTAGCTCGCTAGATGGCGCTAGAAGACAGCAGGTGAAATTACTGGTTTTCAATCTTAGCCCTCTGGGTTGGCAACGAATCTGCAGTCTTATTGGTGTTGCGCGTTTCTATAGGCGATGGTGATGATTTACCTATATGTATATACTGGTTATCTATACGGGTTGTTACTAGCCATTATTGCTTACTCACTCTAAAGTCAGCGTCGCCCGTAGTCGAGACTGGTCCTTTGACCCGAAGAAGCGGACGATCGTTCGCATCGTTGATGTTCAGCACGGGCTTGAAGAACGTCATCTCCTGCCGCACCACGCTGACCAGTTTGCCGCAGACCGTGACGTCCATCTTGTCGGGGCCGAAGGTGTAGGGCCGGCGGAGGCGAACCACCTGAAAGGAGGAGGACTTTGTGATTAAGTCTTTTAGCTGCTGCATATCTTTTTGATTCACAAATTGATCGTAATGATTAATTATCAATCTGAGAATACAACATGAACCTATGTAGAGATAATAATCATGTTAATTAATAGAGTGAAAGCCAATCAGTACGGGGACAGCCAATACACTGATAATCAACAATCAGTCTTAAATGGCGAATTTAATGCTTTAAGGCAATCCCAACCTGTTAATCATTAGGTCAAACAGATAATAAATTGGTGCAGAATCGTGGATAGTAAAAACCGCAATGACATAAATCATACTTGCATAAATTAATGATATTTTATACGTACATAAAAAACTACAATTACCCAGCGCAGAGACACTACGCAGACTATAAATCTTAAAGTTTATCTGAAATTATGCTTCAGCAACGCTCTTGACAAAAAAAGTGCCATGTGGCCCTAACATAACCGACCCAGTATGTACTTAACACTTAGAAAGAGAGAAATAATCACATTATGGTACCAACAATGTTTTGTTCCACAATGTTACCTCGAAACTCATTCAATCAAAATTAATTTACCATTCGGCAAAGTGCATGTTGCACCCGATACTATAATAGCTCCATAAACAAGTCCATTAGACGGGGTGAGGCGGATCGATACCCTCAGGGTCACACCCTAGAGTGGAAAACAGTGACCGAAAGATGGGGTCAGTAACATTGTCCTAAGCTGACCTAAGTCGTCTTAGCACTCAGTTCTAACATAAATTTGCGAGAACGTGCTAATGTTAGTATTGAAGTGATCACCTATTTGTCATTCATATGAACGAAGACCTAATAGGAGTGTCACTTTACTATAAACGTCTTTCGTCGTTTGTGTTTCATTTTCAATTATTATATTGACGGCGCCTCTAACGGCGCGTATTCGCAACAAACTGTTTTCATATAAATTGACAATTGAATGCTATGCATCATGACGTTTGGTGTGCCAAAAAACTTACGATTGGGGTTCACGTGCGGTCAAATATTTTTAAGTACATAGCCCGCTCCAAAATATTTGATAGCAAATTGGCGACTATTCTTAGACAAAGTGACTTGGCGTCTACGACACGACAACATGTATGGACGTTGTTGTATTATGGCGAAAGCCAACGTCAAAATTCTTCAATCGTCATATGAAACCTAAACATTGTCGGTTTTACTCTAAACACTATTGAAGTCGTGCTTTGTCTACCCGTAGTTAAGTTATAGTCAGAAGTAAATATTTCTACATAGGCGGAAAGGTCAGTAAGATCTGCACACGTCTCTATTGTCAATAAATAGTGCATCTAAATGTCATTAACCTCTTCGAGTGGTGGGATACTTTCGTTACTGACTACACTCAATAATCTACAGCACCAAGTAGTTTCTTAAAGTCTAACCTCTGTATCCTGCGTGTCGTATATATTTATTTCAAACGCGCGATCCTTCCCGCCGAACAGCCGGTTCAGTGCGCCGGAGTTCTCCTTCGCGTAGAGTAGGACAGCGCCATCTGCCGACATCACCACGTACTTGTTGTTCGAGAACCCCGTGGTCTTCTGTCGGATGTGCACGGTGCTCAGAGTCTCTAGCCGGCTTAAACCTGGAGAGTATTACGAAGAATGATTTGATTTAGTCCCAGTTAACTCCAACTGCCCCACTAAGGGGACTAATTAAGTCCGCTCTTGAGAGAGTCCTGTAAGATGGCGCTGTAATCAAAACTGTAAAAGCGCCGTTCTTTTATTTTTTTATTATTTATTAAGAATTAGAGTATCATAGAATCTTTGAAGTTCTAAATCTTTGAACGGAGATGTCCAAATCTATTGAAACGTTGTACAGTCAGCAACGAAAGTCCATGAACACATCCTAATTTCCAAAACACCTGCACACTATAAAGTTCCATATGATACTGAACAGGCTAATACACAAATGTCTGTGGACATTTGAGAATAACAAAAGTCAATAAACATTGATTTTTCAATAGTTGCTAAACATGTCTGACTACATAATTAGCTGATATGTACAATATCAATAGTCGCTGAACATGTCTGACTGCAGAATTAGCTGATCTATAAATTATCAATAGTTGCTGAACATATCCGATTGATTAAATAGTTTAAGGTTACACTCCGAATGAAAGAGATGAAACGCTCACTGACAAGTGAGTACTCTTCTCAGTGATTGTCAAAATTCAAAATTCGAAGAGATGAGCATTTCTCAGTGAAAAAAAAATATAGGTCAGGCTAAATTGAATCTTATCGCGTATCGTCAATGTCACACTGGTTCTATTATGTCAATTTCTCACTTTACCTGTAGTAAGTAACATATTCATTAACCCGAGATAAAATAAAATAAATCTTATTTCAATAAATTTAAAGCTTAATTTACCTTAATACCTTTAAAATCAATAATGTAATGACCGTAAAGACATTGAAAAATTTGCAGGGTATAGTAGTGGTAATGTGTCGAAACTGGCAAACGCAAGGCACGGAATGCTTAGGTTTCAGGTTCGAGTCCTGCCATTACCCTAATTTTTCTTTGTGTGTGTGTGTGTGTGATACATATACTATTCAGCGACTATTCCAAATATTTAAACAATGGTAGTGTTCAGCGACTTTTGTAATTAAGCTGTTCAGCAATTTTTGGATTTATGCTGTCCCGTAATTTTTGAAATTATGCTATTCAGCGACTTTTGTAATCAGGCTGTTCAGCAATTTTTGGAATTATGCTGTCCTGTAATTTTTGGAATAAAGCTGTTCAGCGACTTTTGGTATTTCATGGTGCAAATGTAATTTTGCTCTTAACGCAGTTCAACGACTTATGGACAAATGACCTGTTTAGTGACTTTTGTAACGTTATTGTGTTCGGCGACTTTCGTTGCTGACTGTACCTACGCGTATCTAGAATAATCTTACCTAAGGAGTGCCACATTGCATTTTAGAAAATCAGTATTTAAACTTAATTATTGACAATTATAGTTTGGCATAGTAAGCTTAAAATTTAACTTTTCTTAATATTTGTATTGTAAAAAATGTAGTAGGTACTTATTTTGGACATTACGCCTTCATCCTTCTTTCAAGTCTTTCATAAACTCAGCGATAGACGCAATGATAGCAAAATGAAAAATCTTAGTCATCTGGCGGGGCTCAAAATTTAAGCTCGAGTTACAAAAATTACTCGAAGTAAAATATTCATGGAAAAATCCAAAATAATTTGAGAATAGGAGCAAGTACTGTTTCTACATCTTACCTGATTGCGGTGAGGTCGCCATTATTTTAATGTTGGTACTTCACAGTCCTCCACTTTACAACACTTGCTATCTTTGATAAAATTTTCACTTATCACTGCACTTCATTTCACTTGTAAACACTTCATGATTTTAACAATGTTGTTTCAGTTCAGCAGCTAGTTTTTATATTTTGCTTGACACCTAGGAGAAAAACACAAAATCGAAATTGTTTTAAGCCAAGAAAGACCTCACTGATATCTTCGGCCGCCTTCTCCTTCTAAACCAAGCAACGGATTTTGATACAGTTTTCACTGTCATTTAGAGGTTATTTTACTGAAGGTATTTATGTAAATTACATCCCGATTGTGTCCGTACGAAGCCGGGGCGGGCCGTTAGTACAAAACAAAGTCGCTATACGTTCTGATTCGTCTTCATACCTTCGGCCGCTTAGACCTTCTAAACCACGCAACGGATTTTGATACGGTTTCCACTTTCATCTAGAGAATCTTTTACGGAAGCTTTTAAGTACAATTCATCCTAATTGTATGAAAATAAAAATGAATAATTTGTTTTTGCAAGTAGGCCATATAGGCTCTTTTACATGTCTGAATCTACTAGCGCTTCGGAAAATGGAAGAATCTGCTGAGAAGAAACGCCGCAAGAAACTCAGCAGTTTATCTTTTTTTTCTTCTCTTTTCGAAACAAGATTACAGAGCAATATACTCAATCATAACACTAGTTCACATAAAGTGAAAAAAAAAGGTAACGCAAAGGTAAAGCCCCCGGCCGGGGCCTCTGGGTCGGCGGCCTCTTGGACCGGGACTCCCGGCCCAAGAGGCCGCGAGCTCAAAAATATTATGATAGGGCCCCATCAAAAGAATTTGCCACGGGCCCCAGATGGTATAGTTACGCCACTAATCGGATCGCTAGTTAGGTTGTATATTGTTAGTTTGTTCTTGTAAAATGGTGATGGTACTTTATGAGGCTGAAATATTATTATCTTTCTCTCTAAATAACTTCTCGGCTCGTGGACCCGCGGCCTCGCACTGCAAGATGGCGGCTATTTCTAATGATTCGTTTTTAAACACTAATGCTCACTTCGCGTCATTGGTCGTATAAAATTAACACCGAATGAATATTATGTTATTATGAGTATGACTTAATATCGCGTGCGGTGGTTTCTATTAATAGGAATTATTATACCTTGCAGTAACTTTCTGGTTTGTAAAAAATATATTTTGTGTTAATTGTAATTTCTACTTGAATTTTTGTGTAGCTTAACACTCACGTACGCTAAGGACTTAAAGTTATTAACAATATATGGAATTGAATCGTGTTTCTTATTCATCTATTATTTCTATTAGGTCTAATAATAAAATTAAACCGAAAAACATTTTTTTACACTACAAAACTTTATGACGACCTGTATGGCACAGTGGCACATGTGTCTGCCTACACTGTGCAAGAGGTCCCGGGTTCAAATCCTGGTATGGGCAAATATTTGTGTGACGAATATGAATGTTTGTACCTGAGTCATGGATGTTATTTGTATTTAAGTATGTATTTATCTATATAAGTATGTTTATCCGTTGTCTAGTACCCATAGTACAAGCTTTGCTTAGTTTGGGACTAGGTCAATTGGTGTAAATTGTCCCGAGATATTTATTTATTTATTTATTTTATTTATTTTTTAATAAATACCAAGGTCAAAATGTATCAAGTGCCAAATAGTTATTTTTATGTATAGCTGCAATTAGGCGTAGTTTTACCTATTATTCTTATTGAAATCAAATATTTTATACTAAGTTTTTTATTGCCTTACCCCCTTATTCATAAACGCTTCGTAAACGTTTGTTAGTTGACATTTTAATGTTTTTATCTGTCATTGTGACGTTTGCCATCAAATGAAAGGGACAAAACATTTGTTAGCTAAAACTAAGATCATTTTCTAGGTTCATTTAATTATAAAGCCAGGTGTAGATGTTTCGAGGTTTTCGGGTTTACGGTCACGTATAGACAGCCAGACGAGGAGATAAACAGTCATTATCAATTTACCCTTGACCGTGATACCGTAATCAAAAGGTTTATAAATAATTTAACAATGAAAACGACACGCACTTTGAATTTATTTAAGCTTTATTTTTAAATTAGGTATTGGGCCAACATTTACTATTTCATCTATGCTAAAGTTCTTCTTTCATTTTTTTTTTAAATTTAGCTTAAACATATAATTTGAAGATCCTAACTTCAAAACTGACGGACTTTCATACAAACTTTCATCCTCTATTTTATCCCCTAAGGGGTGGAATTTCCAAAAATCCTTTCTTAGTGGATGCTTAAACTGTATAAGGTGCCTATGTACAAAAATTCAACTCTCTAGGTCCAGCGGCTTGGCACCGTATTACAAAGGGATAAAGTTCAAAAGTGGTTAAGCAATTACTTGGTCCACTATACTTAAATTCGACAGTTATGTTTTTTACAAATGAAAATGTGCCTAGCACCAATTCACTAGTATACAATATACCAGTGATTCCCAAAGTCGTCCAGGTGGACCCCTAGCGGTCCACGGGAGACTTGCTGGGGGTAGAAATGTAGCAGCAGGGGGTCCACCGAAACCAGTAAAATTTTGAAAGTGGTCCACGAGAAAAATAAGTTTGGGAACTACTGCAATATACAATACAATAGAATATGCTTTATTGAGTACCACATTACAATTTGACAGAATTACAGATAAATCTAAATATAGGTATCCAAGAGGCAAAATGAATAACCTATTCATATCGTAAAAGGTTCGTAGCTATTTAGGGAAAAAATGTTAGCGTCATATAGCGTGCGCTAATTGCCTTGGCAATAATCCTGTTTTGTTTGAATAATTTGGAATTCTGTTCATCACGAGGAATTTTCTATCACGATAGTCTTCAACGGTCTGCGTCAAGTGTAGAATACAAGAATGACTGGGTAAGTATAATTGCAGGCAGACCACTTGAGCATAAATCAAGTGGAGGGAGTATGTTTGCGCATACACATTTGTACCAGAAACGGCTACTGCCTCAAGGTCAGTGCTCAAGTTGTTTGCCGGGTACTGTAGTTTAATATACACTAGCGACCCCCCCCCCCCCCCCATGACAGTGAAATCCGCATCAAAATCCGTTGCGTGGTTTAGAAAGAGAAGGCGGCCGAAGATACGCTAAAAGAATTTCGCACAGATAGGAAAAAAATGCGATAAATTGCCACTGTAAGTTATACTATAAGCATATTATGCTTTTACCTTAATTACGGCCCAAGCCCATTTTACACTCAAGCTGTTGCAAAGTGCAACGAAATTAAAATTGATATTTTTTCAATTTTTTTTAGGAGCTTTATAAATGTGAATTATGTGTTTGTCGCCCAGGTTTTGATAAATAACTTAATTTATTCGATTTGTTTTAGTTGAATTTAATTTAATTTGACATAGTTTAATATATTATTTTAATTGCAAAATTTTTAAATTGAAATATTTTAAACTATACTAACATTAAGTCTAAGTTAACTAGGTATTAATAAATTAAGATCTTGTTGTCTGAAAATAAAATATTCCTTTATTTATTCATTTGCACGGGTGTAATTTACTAATGTAGTGTCAATTACATGCTATGTTATGTATGAATTTTTAATAAATATAATGTATGTATTTAAATAAATAACAACTAAAAAAATTCTAAAATACAATGAAAAGCACGTCAAAATTCGTTGCGTGGTTTAGAAGGATACAGCGGCTTAAGATACGATGAAGACAAACAGGAAAAGATAGCTCTCTACTTCTTATTATAAACTATGTAAGGAAAAAAAACTTAAAGATGACATGTACAGGCAAGGAAATTTAAACACGTACCACCGTAGAACCTAGTCGAAGAGACATATGCATGACATTTGTATGACATAGCCTGGCGTTTAACGCGTCGCGTCATTGCGAAACGGTTCTAAGGTGGTACGTGAATATATTTCCCCTAATGTACCTATTTACTTATTGCACAAAGTTTTGTACTAAACATCTATATTATGGCGTTTCGACTGTCTGTCCGTGACCTTGTAATTGACGTTGATTGAATTCTTATTTTGTTACCGCCGTTTTTTACATTCAGTCTCTTAACGCTTAGAAACAGAATACAAAGGCAAAACAAAAAACATAACAAATAATATAACTAGACGAAACAATATTACGTAAGTATTACGTAAATATACGAGTATTTGTGTGACATTTATTATGATTAACTCGTATATTTAAATATATTTACCTGTAACCTTCATCTTTTGGCTGCTTTTTGGCGATGCAGTTGTGCATTTACGTATTCCATGTAAATTTATATATATATATAACATAGGAAGGCAAACAAGCAAGTGGGTCACCTGATGGTAAGTGATCACCACCGCCTATAGACACCTGCAACAACAAAGAGAGTGCAGATGCGTTGCCAACCCAGAGGGCTAAGATGGAATACCTCTTGTGCCAGTAATTACACCGGCTGTCTTGCTCTCCACGCCGGAACACAACAGTGCAAGCACTGCTGCTTAGCGGCAGGATTAGCGAGCAAGATGGTGGTAGCGATCCGGACGGACCTATTTTTATGTATATATTTATATTTATATGTATGTTTATACCTTTTTATTTATTTATTACTAGCTGACCCGGCGAACTTTGTTCTGCCTTAGACGCCATAAATGAGCAGATTTTTGATTTTTTCTTTCATAAGAACCTTCTCCTGATAATAACGAACAGAACAAAAAAAGAATTACCGAAATCGGTCCAGCCGTTCAGGCGTGATGTCGTGACCAAGGGAAATAGGGATTAATTTTTATATATAGATAGATTATCTATGTAAACTCTTATGTACGCTTATTGTGAGTGTGTTTGATTCTTTTTTTTAATTTGCACTGCCCGTTGTACTCTGACTATTTCTCACCGTATCTCTTTCCAAAGGTTGTCTGAAAGAGATCGCTGCTTAACGATAAGACCGCCTGTTGAATCCCATGTAAAATTTCCCTGTGTGTGTTCTTTTATTTTGTTTACTTGTGTGAATCAATAAAGAGTATTTGTTGTTGTTGTTATATTTACGTTACTTAAACTTAATTACCTGCTTACTTAATTATTGGAAATGATCCCGATCTGTATTGGCGATCCCTGGCTCCAAAGATTGTACACCTGCTGTGTTAAATTGTAAAAAATTTGAATATTTGAGATGTAAAATAACATTGTAATTTTGATTTATTTAAAAAATTACACCTCGTTGAGTTTCTTGCCGGTATCTTCTCATCAGAGGTTTTTCCGAACCGGTGGTAAATTTTTTGACATTCATAAGTGCTACCTGTAAGCCTGATCTGAATAAAATATTTTGACTTTGACTTTGACTTTGACCTACTACTTTTAAACATAATAAAGTATGGATACGTAACTTCAGCTACAAGTCTGTCCGTCCTTTGTCCTAAGTCATTAAATATTTATATATGTATGTATATGTATTTCTATACAGAAAAATACCGAACAAATCCGTATCGGACATGCATGTTCAAGGTCAGAATACAGATTTTTAACCTAATGTTATTGAGTTACAGCTCATTTTAGACCTTGCATATAATCCTTTCTTAGTAAGTAACTGAAAATTCGAATATCTTAGAATTATACTAATACTAACGACTTGCCCCGGCATTGAACCGGTACAATTAAATTAGGCTGTAACATACAAATTACTGTTTTTTTTTATTATTATTTTATATAACTTGTGTATGCCATGTACTATTGTGATAAATTGCACTGTAATCTGTTTTGAAAAGAGAGGAAAAAAAAATAAACAGCTGAGTTTCTTGCGGCGTTTCTTCTCAGTAGTATCTTCCATTTTCCGAAGCGCTAGTAGATTCAGACATGTAAAAGAGCCTATACGGCCTACTTGCAAAATATTTTTTTCATTTTCATTTTCATTTTCATTTATTTAAAAAAAAACCTTTTGTAAATAAAACTACAAATGACCATGAAAACTGTATCAGAATCCGTTACGTGTTTTGAAGTAGTAGGCGGCTGAAGACATTAGGACAGACAGGAACGAATAGCGACACTGACAAATAATATTTCATCCCTCAGTGACATGTATAGATATAGGATACACTCCATAATATTTTTTCCATAATAATTTATTTATTTATCTTTCAACAGTTTACAAAAGACAATTGTTTTTCGAATTTCATCTACAAAGTCTCAATAGTGTCCAATGGATTAGACAGACAGACAGACAGAGCAAATTATGAGGTTTTTGTTTTTTTGCCGTATGTCTCCGGAGCTCTAACTCGTTTCAAACACTTAAAACCGTCTACAATTTTAGACCAATCTTAGCGTACCTATGCTTAACGCAAAAAACATATACCAAAACGACGCGCAAAAACATTCCCAAGTTCATACAAACACCCAAAAACCTTTGATTATAAAAACAAATAGAAAATTGCACTCAAACCTAACAAATACCTAGTCACTATCCAAACATTGGCACTTGAAAGAAAAACTTTGTTTATTTTTTTCTACGAATGTTTTTAAATCTTTATGTTAGACTCGTATTCATAAATAAACCGTTATGAACACGACGCGCGGCGCTCGCGGCGGAGAGCAGACTAACTTGTCGTCCTTGCTGCAGACCATAACATGTGCTATGGAAGTATCTGTTTTATAATGTGATGTGAATATTGCATTAGTGATTTGATTACACACTCTTTAAACATCACAATTATACGTCTACAACGCGATCAGTTTGATACTTAATTAATTAAGTGTGATATGACTACATATTTAACAATCTGAGCCGTTTTGTGATAGTACAGCGAGTTGATTCTTGACTATCTCGCCAGCTGCGGGCCCATAGAAATAGTATAGCATAGAAAGAGTATCAAAATTTAAAGCGATATTTTATTAGCGGATCTATTTACATTAAATGGCAATATAATGTGTCAAAAAGAGATGATACTCTAAACTCCTCGTCACCTTTGGCTATGGTGATGTTTACTTTAAGGTAGTATAATCCACGTTTTTCTTATTAATTTGCAGGTTTTACTGCCTTGAAGCGCACCAAAGGTTACCATTTTGACAGTCTTGGCTATATGTACACTTGACAAGAACTGAGGCTATATCCATGCTTTAGTCCTTCAACCAAGCGCGGGCCAATCAAATACGCGAGCGTATATTTTAGCCGACACTGATTGCGCTATCAATTTTTATTTCGTTTAATTCTCTGTAGGTAATTTTTGTTTTGAATTATATTATTATACTGTTTTTTGCGGGTGGTAGGACCTTGTGCAAGGTCCGTCCGGATCGCTACCACCATCTTGCTCGCTAATCCTGCCGCTAAGCAGCAGTGCTTGCACTGTTGTGTTCCGGCGTGGAGAGCAAGACAGCCGGTGTAATTACTGGCACAAGAGGTATTCCATCTTAGCCCTCTGGGTTGGCAACGCATCTGCACTCTCTTTATTGTTGCAGGTGTCTATAGGCGGTGGTGATCACTTACCATCAGGTGACCCACTTGCTTGTGTTCCTTCCTACGTTGTATAAAAAAAAAAGTCAAATTTTCATGTCTATACCATCCGTTTTACAAACATATTAGTAGTTACACCTTCCTTGAAACGGTATTCCGGATTCTTTACAGACAGTTTCATGCAGTGTTTAATTATTCCGGCGAATGCTAAGAAGTTTGTGTACACGTAAATCTACATACATTACAAACGAATTACGACGAGTATTGTGTATTTGGAAGCTTCTAACTGTTTCTTTCTGTTTTTACGATGCGAGCAATAAGGATGTGCATGGTGGCATCAAGGTCGCTACAGAATGTAGGTTGTTACTTTAGATATATAGGTTTAGCCACAGTAGGGGAAATATAGTCACGTACCACCTTCAAACCCTATCGCAATGACGCGACGCGTTAAACGCCAGACTATGTTATACAAATGTCATGCGTATGTCTCTTCGACTAGGTTCTACGGTGGTACGTGTTTCAATTTTCTTGACTGTACATATAATTAGTTTTAAAATTTAAAGCGATAATTTAATAGCTTATCTCTTTAGTTTTAAATGGCAATACAATGTGTCAACTGTCTGCCACAAGGTCAAGGTGGACCGATGACCTGGTGATCGTTGCGGGAACCCACTGGATCCAAGCAGCACACGACCGGTCATTGTGGTGATCCTTGGGGGAGGTCTATTTTAGTTTGGTCTATAGTTTGATACGATACACACTAACGATCGACAGTTACGTTGACAAAAACTACATGGCATCGGCATCAGTCATCGGTACCACATGGCATCCGATGCGCGCATCCAAACCTGGCATCGATAACGCGTATCGTTATTCTAAAAACGCCCTCCACTATTTGTCATAACTTTTGACAATAGTTTGACAACGGGATAACTTAAATCTTACTGGCACATGTGTCTGCTTACTGTGCAAGAGGTCCCGGGTTCAAATCCTGGTATGGGCAAATATTTGTGTGATGAACACGAATGTCTGTACCTGAGTCATGGATGTTATTTGTATTTAAGTATGTATTTATCTATACATATAAGTATGTATATCCGTTGTCTAGTAGCCATAGTACAAGCTTTGCTTAGTTTGGGACTAGGTCAATTGGTGTAAATTGTCCCAAGATATTTATTTATTATTTATTTATTTATTTACTTTATCTTCTTAAAGCCATTACTAGCTAAAGGGTGTACTTTTATTAAAATTAATTACTTGTAATTTGACGAAAAAAGTATCCTACCGTTTCAGTAAACTACAATTGTCAATTTTTCATTTAGTCTAAAATGGTTGTCCTTCTAATAGTTTATTATGACAGGTTTTGTATTTCCTTAACGTTCTCATGACATTGACATTCATCTTGCTTGTCAAAATCTGTATTCGGCTGCCCAGGCGTCTGATTGCGTGGCGTCATCGACATAACTGTTAATTGGTCCATTAACTAGGTACAATGAATTGGATCCCAACCTTACGGGGACTGTAGGTCGACCCACGCCGGAGTACCCAGAATGGCCTTGCGCCATAATTTGTGAAGCTAATGCAGAGCGAATGCTCATATTATGATGTCTGTATAGCTCTGCTGTGTCTTGCTGTGCGAGCGATATGCTTCGGTGCTAGCTTCTGTGCAATCACGGCGGGTGGTACACTCTATGGCGATTGGCGACACACTCCGCGGTGTTCCCATAGGTGACGTGCTAAAGCGAGCAGGCAGTGCAGTGGTCCAACTGAACTAACCACTGTCATTTTATTCGATGTTATTCATTTTATAGTAATTTTATTCGAAGTGATCTCTTGACTTCTAAGGTTCCCCATTTCTTCAGGTTCCCCACTTTCATTTAATAAAATTGATCGGCCAAAATCGCTATTCATACTCGCCAGAACAGCAATCAGTTTCATTCATTATTAATTAATTAGTCGTCAAGAGTTCAAGACCAAGGGTAATTATACAACTTAATAAATAAGCGCCTAATCGTAAATCTTACTGTATTTTCTCAGCAATATATCATTTCTTAAGTGACTTTCATCTTGATAGCTGACTGAAATAATACCAAGCGACGCCTAACGACCTTCATTTCCTTCAAGGCTAACGTTCAAGGTTGTTGCTATGGGCTTTTTGAACATATAAGTAAGAAGACTTAGTCGGAATTGAGGGAAATTATTAAAATTTATTGTCTTATTTTAATTTTTGTAACCGCTTTCGATTTTTATTTTTTAATGTTAAACATTTAATGTATTTTTAAATGCTATGGAATGACAACACAAAGGAAAATTATGGTAATGGCAGGACTCGAACCTGACCAGCTTGCAAGGTACAGAATGCTGAGGTTGCAGGTTTGTGTTTTTGTTTGTTTGTTTGTAGATAATCTCTGGAACTACTGAACCGATTCCAAAAAATCTTTTACTCCTGTGGCAACACTGAATCTCCTAGTAGTTGGCACTCTGGCGATCCGCCATTAAGGAGAAAAGAGGTTGTCTCGCCACTCTGATTGTTATCAGCCATTATCATTGTATTAACCTTGTTGTACAGTCAAGGAAATTGAAACACGTACCACCGTAGAACCTAGTCGAAGAGACATACGCATGACATTTGTATGACATAGCCTGGTGTTTAACGCGTCGCGTCATTGCGATAGGGTTCTAAGGTGGTACGTGAATATATTTCCCCTACTGTACGCTTATGAACCAGGCAGATTTAATACGGAATTATCTGAGAAGCAGCATCTTTCATTTGGGTGTGGATGTGCCCAATAACACATCCACACTCCGAAACTTGTATGTTATATATTATATATTTACGTACCTATGTATTTATCTATACATATATGTAACTATGTATCCGTTATCCCATAACACAAGCAGCTTTATTTTATTTTATTTTATTTATAAAAAGTTCTTGTTCACTTACAGCGGCAGCCAAAGCTTGCAACAAGATAACTCAAACTAAGAATTACACGTAAACATTTTACTTAACCACTATAGTTACCCAAGAAAAAATATTCATTAGTACATCTTACAAAAATTACTTATATCCTTAAATTAACAAAGCGACTTAGGGCCGCTAAGAGCACATGCCAATTGTCCGCAAACACTTCGGCATCCTGGATCCGAGCAAGAAACTTGTTGAGTAGCCCGACAGCTCTTATGGTAGGTGCGTTGCAGGCATGCCGGGTGCGTATTCTATCCGGCATAGCAAATAGGTTGCGCACGCGTCGGGCGCTGCGGCCCGCCGCTCTTGTAAATCGGTCGGGCACAAATAATGAAAGTTTTTCCTAGATGGAAGGATTATCCACTTTATGTCGTAAGAGCAGACAGTAGTGGACAAGTGTTAGAAACTTCCGCCTTAGTTCCAAAGTTTAGTTGCTACTAAAAGACTAGTGTCTAGAGACTAGGTCAATTGGTGATACATTTTTTCTGGCTGTTTTCTTTACTTCTAGATCACTTCTGTGTTGTGTAGTACTGTATTTATGCCTGTAGATATCCAATTCAATTAAAAATCGTCTCTACCTGACTTAACACATGTATAGTCGACCAAGAAATTGTTTGACCACTTTTCAACCGTATTAAATTACAAAGGGATAGGGTTCAAAAGTGGTCAAGCAATTACTTGGTCGACTATACTCTCTAATTTTCAACTGAAACACAAACCATACTCAGGCTGAAGAGCTTTCAAGCACTGTTTGTGTTCAGTTGGTGGTCTTAATGTTGGAAAAATATACGATTGTCTGATTACTGCCGAGATATCTGGTCAAGCGTGAACTGGAAGCGTTAGTCGTGGCATTCATTCTCATATACATGTAATCATAGGTACATACTAAAAAATTGCTTTTGATTGCGTTGACTTAGAAGGTTGATTTTTTCACAGCTCTCAGGCTCAGAATAACTAATAGTAAAAACGTACAGAAACTTATCTTTTTCGACAACGATTAAACGAATTCCAACTTCATTACCACGCACAAAATTTCGTATTAATATCGTTGTAATTCGTTTAAACGCCGTTGAAAAAGAGAAGTGTTTGTACGTTACTACTAAATATTACTATTTATTTTGTGAGCTTTTTTATGAAATAAGAAGGCAAACAAGCAAGTGGGTCACCTGATGGTATTAAATGTTCACCATCGCCATTATTGCAAATGTGTTGCCAACCCAGTGGGCTAAGATGGTATACCTCTTGTGCCAGTAATTACACCAGCTGTCTTGCTCTCCATGCCGGAACAACAGTGCAAGCACTGCTGCTTAGCGGCAGGATTAACGAGCAAGATGGTGAAAGCGATCCGGACGGACCTTGCACAAGAATTCGTTTAATCGCGGTTGAAAAAGAGAAGTTTTTACGTTTGTACGTTATTTATTCTATGATTACGTATTTGGTGTGACTCGGCCATATGCTGTCAGCCATGGTTTATCCTCTGAGGATCTCTAAAACAATACCACCCACGGCCGACCTTGCGCTGTCGACTAAATAGTATTTGATAATAAACATTCCAATAATCGACGTATATTTAGACCGCCTGTCTGTCTGTCCGCGGCGTTCCATCGTACAATGGTTACCGAAGACTTTAAGTATGTATGCGTATTGAGAGAAGAAGAATCTGTAGAGAGTTATTAGTATTAGTGTAAAGTGCAACCGTTTAAAAACCACTACCTTTCGTCAACAGAATAAATAAAAAGTACTTTTTTTTATGAAATAGATAGGAAAACAAGCAAGTGGGTCACCTGATAGTAAGTGATCACCGCCGCCTATAGACACCTGCAACAACAAAGAGAGTGCAGATGCGTTGCCAACCCAGAGGGCTAAGATGGAATACCTCTTGTGCCAGTAATTACACCGACTGTCTTGCTCTCCGCGCCGGAACACAACAGTGCCTGCTGCTTAGCGGCAGGATTAGCGAGCAAGATGGTGGTCACGATCCGGACGGACCTTGCACAAGGTCCTACCACCCGCACCCCGTACTTATTAATGTAGTTCGACTTGACTATGAACAGAATCTTAGCGTATGTTTTTGTGAGAACAAACGTCTCAAACGCGTTAACTTCTCAATTACTATGGAAACAGTTTGTTGCGGATACGCGCCGCTAGAGGCGCTGTTTTAACTTTCATAGGATGTGTAATTCAGGTGTTTTTGGTATGGGCCAATTCCGGAATTTGCCCATACTAAAATTCCGTAGTGGTGCACCCTAACTTTCGTAGCATTTTACGAAAAACGCGAACGCGTTCGAGATATTTATAAATTATTATTATATTAGTGTAGATAACAAAAACTTACACTTGACGCTCTGAACCTTAGCCTCGTAAGACCCACATCAAATTTCATTCTATGAATTTTGAACCATATCGTTTGAGACAGTGAGTTCAAAGTCAGTTTGACATTTGTCCTATATTTAGGACTTGGGGCCTTACGAGGTTAGTGTAAGTTTTTTGACCACAAAAAACGATCAAACGCGTCAGCATTAACTTCTTGATTACAATGGAAACAGTTTGTAGCGAATACGCACCGCTAGAGGCGCTGTCTTTACTTCCATAATATTAGAGAAACACTAACGCTTTCGAGATATTTCATTGTAACTAAAACTTAAGGCCCTTACAGACGGACAGCATTTCAACTGCCAGCATGCTGCAAAGTTGCAGTTTTGTGCGATTGCCATAACTGCATCGAAACTGCAAACGAACTGTGCAATCGGTCTGCAGTTCTCGCGATTGCACGCCGACTGTGGCTATGAGAGACAGCACCAGTTTGTTTACAGTGGCGATGCAGTTATGCCAACCACATAAACACTGCATCCAAACTAAGTAGGTACCATTTTACAGCTGAAAAAAAGAAAGAAAGAAAAATCGTTTATTACCAATATAACAAAAAAGACATGAACAATTAACCTATAAAATCAATGGCAAATGGTTTTCTGGCGTCAGCAATTGTTGATAGTGCCAGCTCGCATGAGCGACACCCAGCGCTGTTTTTCAGCCAGAACCGGTTCTGCTGGCTTGCAGTGCGTCTATAATGGCCCTTATACTACAAGCTCAGACTATAACTATGCTGGTAGATAACATAACTGTTACTGTTAGAAACAGCAGTTGACTGATTGAACTTGAATCGCTATTTTCCAGCACTTCGTTCATTATTTACGATAACGGATTTAAGCCAGAACTAACGATATCGTAACGTCGTACTATTTTTAATACTTCGACTCACACCATTGCCATTAATTCACTGAAAAAAAGGTATAACCGAACTGTACTGGTTAATGGTAATCAAAGATAATTAAAATTGGTAAAACAATTTGCTGGTGATTTGTGGCAAGGCGGTCGAGCGTACCTACAGTGCGGAGTGGAACCCCCCTGTCGCTAGTACGTATACATAAGTAAACACTAACAATCAGTATGCATTAGAATTGTAATGACAACACAAAGAAAAATTAGACGCAATGGCAGGACTTGAACCTGCAACATCAGTAGCGGCAGTGTGGCGAAACTGGAAAACGCAAGGCACGGAATGCTGATGTTGCAGGTTCAAGTCCTGCCATTGCCCCTAATTTTTCTTTGTGTTGTCATTACAATTTTAATTTAATAATTTGAATGTTGAAAACATTTAAAATAAAAAATCGAAAGAAATTTCGGTTACATTTAATAATAAGTATACATTCCTGAACAATCCCGTCGAGGTCGACGGACTTGTCAATTCAATTGCAGATAGAGCCTGTAATCCAATTTGGACAAAATATAGCCTCCGAGAGGCCGAAATAAGACATGAATTATTTATAGAGAAGTAGAGCTAAAAATATAATCTTTAACATAGGTAATGTAGGACGTGGGTGAGCTCTTTACACCCAATCATCAAACAATATCCCTTACCCTCCTTTTTTTTATAAAAAAACAAGCACGTGGGTCACCT
Organism: Ditula angustiorana; assembly: GCA_963691745.1. Taxonomy (NCBI): domain Eukaryota; kingdom Metazoa; phylum Arthropoda; class Insecta; order Lepidoptera; family Tortricidae; genus Ditula; species Ditula angustiorana. The sequence goes on from OY829474.1 coordinate 673,276, forward strand.
GATGGTAAGTGATCACCACTGCCCTTAGACACGCCACAACAAGGAGATTGCAAATGCGTTGCCAACCCAGAAGGCTAAGAGGAATACCTCTTGTGCCTGTAATGTCACTGGCTGCCTTGCTCTCCACGCCCGAACACAACAGTGCAAGCATTGCTGCTTAGCGACAGGGTTAGCGAGCAAGATGGTGGTAGCGATCCGGACGGGCCTTGCACACATTGGACCAATATACACAACTTGGACCGCATACACACCTTCTTTATGTTTATTATAATTTTGTGTAAGTACATACAACAAAACAATTAAATATACAATAGTAAGATATTTTCTATCAGTCAACCTTTATGTAAAAAATGATCAACACAAGAGTTATTGTATTCTACTATTCTTTTCAAGTAAGTCACATGATGATAAGTAATCATAGCCGCCTATAGACACCCGCAATATCCGAGTAATCACAAGCGCTCTGCCGGTGTTGCTAAAAAAAGGAGAAAAAAATGTGGGGCATAGGGAAACCGATTCTGTGCACCTAGCACCAATCTTCTTGATAAGCGTTAAGAGGAGTGTGAACCCAGCCCCAAAAAGCGCTCCCCATACAAACGGCGATAATGTTTTCCACCCTCTAAACCTTAATCAATGGCAATGATTTTTTGGTATGTTCAAATCTTTTTAAAAAATCAAAATATACAAACCTAGTTCTAAGGCATAATGACAACATACCAAAAAATCATGGCAATAGGTTAAGGTTTAGGGGGTGGAAAACGTTATCGCCGTTTGTATGGAGAGCGCTGGGTTCACACTCCACTTAACGCGTATCGGCATCGACAAGATTCGTGCTAGGTGCACGGATTTCCAACACTGTCACTGACCGAAAGAAACGCCACAAGGGTACCCCTACTATACTTAGCGACTAACTACATCTTCCTACCTACTAATACTACTAGTACTAGGTACCTTAGGACGCTCAACTCAATCTATTAAGTATCTACAATGTAGATACTTATGTAGATTCTACATAGACGCGGCCCTAACATGACAGCCCAGGTTTAGTTTAACCCCTCCCTGTGTCTCTGTCTAACTAGTGTCATAAGAAACGGACGCGGATAGAGATAAACTAACCTTGGCCAGTCATGTTAGGGTCACTGAGACTTTAGCCGTTTTGAGCTGACTGTACTGTGGTACAGTGTATTGTGTTTTGATTTGGTTTTGGTTTTGATAGCTTATCCTCCTGGGGCCCCCGGTCCTCACTTGAGGACATAACATTTGCAAAATTCTACAGCCGCATGTCATACCGGCTTAACAAGTTAACACGCATAGAACGTTTCCGAACGAAACTGTCAACCTAGAAAAATTAACCCCAAGCCGTAGATGGCCAATCAGCGATCAGGGCGGCTTTGACATCAGACACAACCGGCCGCACCATGCCCCGGGGTAAGTAATCTAGATTTATCTCAGTGAAAGTCTAATTATATATTTTTGTTTGATTTTCATTAGTAAATTTTTGGTGTATTTCATATGTCAGTAAGTTAATTTCCTCCAAAAAATTAAAAAACTTTAGCCATAAATAGCTCTGAAGTTTATGTTCTCGTACGAGTACAAACGGTCTTTACATGTAGTTTAATGTTCTCGTACGAGTACTTACGGTCTCAAAAATGTAAGATTTTTTATTGTTACATGAAAGTTAACTATGTTTTATTTACGATTTTCAGCCTTACAGGACTGTGAAATAGAGAAGTACCTTAACTTTGACGAATCCGACGGTCATTTCGAGGGCCAAGACGTTTATGTCACAAATTATCTTGAATGTAATGGTTCCGCTATATCTGAATCAAAAAGCGACGACGAAGATAGCAATATTTTTGAAAATATTTAAAGGATATCAGAACATCTAACTTCGGCGGTTCCTAGTCCAGCCTTAAGACTGAAGATTGAATCTACTTAGTAAAAAAAATTGTAACTGTGATCTCTAGAATATAACAATTCGTACCATTGTTACATTTTTACTCGTACGTAGTATATTTTAAAAGAGTTTCTTTTTGTTACTGACTTTAAAAATTGTTTATTATGATACTAATTTATAAGCCTGTGCTATTATAAGTACAGATAAGTAATTTTGTAAATATAATATGCAAATAAAGTTGATTCATTATAGTGTTTTGGTTTATTTGTACTGTTCTCGAGTGAGGACAAAGTCCCTGTGTACTCGCTTGAGGCCATAAAGAAAATTCGAGGGGAAAACCCTATGATTTTTTTTAATAATTTTCCGACATTAAGGGACACCGACTAAATTGATTTTTTGAAAAAAATATCAGTTTCGACAAAATTCTTACCTCCAGGACCCAGGAGGTTATGACCACTTTAATTTGATTGATTCGGTTTTTCATTTAATAACAAGAATAAGCATGTACTTTACTGAAAGCGAAAATGTTTGCATAAATGGTGTCACTTATTCTACCAAAATAAAACAAACTTATCTAAGTAAAATCAGTTTATTTCATAATAATAACAAAAATTTGGAAACTAAGCCTAACATAACTCTAAACTATAATTCTAATCAGTCAAACTTTCCTTTTTAGCATTTCCCTTTATTTCCTCCTTCTTCTTGATTTCTATGGTCCGCTCCTTCAAGGGTTCAGATCTGAAGGCGACGAGCAGCAGCTTGCCTTTATCGAAGTGGCATTCGACCCTCTCAGGAGGAAACCCTTCTGGGAGGAGGAACCGCCTCTCAAAATGGCTCCTGGTCCAACCATCTTCACGCTTCACTTCCTTCTTCCCCTCCACCATGATCTCATTCCCCACTGTCTTCACTTGGATCTGTTCCGGAGAAAAATTCTGAACATCCAAATGGACTTCGACTTTTTTGCCATCGTCTTTGACTTCAGCTTCAGAGTATATTCCTTGGATGCCATGCTCCTTTTCCAAAGGCGCTGTCACTTCCCTGATAAACTTTAAGGGGTCACGGAAGAAAGGATCGCGTGCTAACAGGGCAAAAGGTTCTTCAAGTGCCCTTGCCAGTGGGTCCCGGTAGGTTAAATTCCGCAAGTGACGTGCCCAGTACGGCATGAGAGACATTTCTGTTTACTTGTCGCTTGGTTACTCAACTGACTTCCGAATTTCAACTGTTGAATTACTGCGCGCACTGCGCCTTTATATAGGAGTCGGGACAGCGCTATCTGTTGGCGAGAAGCCTGGAGAAGTTTCGCGAACAATCTAGCGCGATCGTAGTACTATTTGCAGAAGTTTGAAAACAGCGCCATCTATTGACGAATAGTCGTACTAGGTAGCGGCGTGTGTCCGAAGAAAGTTGCATATTACATTTTGATTAATTATTAGAATTTTATTGTAGAAACCCTAATGAAACTCTACGTTTATTATTGTGATTGTATTTCAGTGTAAAATGCTGAATTGTTTTTAAATAAAGGACATAATTGCTACGATTTATAAGCGACATCTATTGGCGAATACTGTAGTCTAAAAACAATGCAATGACAACGCATGCTAGAGACATCTTTTAAAGAGTAGCTGCATGGAAACTTCTGGTTAACTCATGAAACTTGGAGAAAAGTACATTGACTTTTCTTTTAAAATAACAACAAACTTTATTTTGTACTTATCTGAATACGTTTCAGATACCTAATAAGATTGATATATTGATAACTACTTACTGTTACTATTTTTTAAAAATATAGTAGACTAATTTATGATACTAATGTAAGTAATGTCATTGTATTGTAACACAACAACTACATTGTGTAATGTTGCGAAAGGGCTGATGCAATGCAAAATGGAATGTAAGAATTTATTTTTAAAGAGCAGAAGCATGTTGTTTTGAATTTAGATGCTGTTTTTAAAATAAGTGACTAACCTAGGAGTTACTTACTTAAGTATAATATAAGTTGTGTAAGAACAACTGATCTGATAAGATTTAAGTAAATACATAGGTACAAGTTTTTGGTAAATACCAGTGACTTGTTAATATCATTAGTAAATGCTATATTATATACCTTACCCAGCGATTTAAAAATAATATTTTTTTACTATCGGTAACCTTATCTACCCTTGAACAACGGAAATGCTAAGTTAAATTCTTGCCTAACAAAACAAACGAGCGTATTTTCGTAAGGAAATTATCAAATTACTCACCTAATATGATGTCTACGATATCTTAGTTCAATGGTAAATTATGATTTACGAACATTGAACTACCATGTAAGTTTACTTACTTACTAATGGAGATTGTTGTTTATGAAAGGTGATAAACGCATACTTAAGTTTTTCAAAAGTTTTATTTATGAGGCAGGCAGGCTCTGTCTGGCAGGCTAAACGCAGTTTAGCAGGATCCAAGCCAATAACTGAAACAATTTAATTTATTTGCCAGGAGAACACTTTCACTAAGTACCTATTAATATTGTGAAATTTACACTAAAATATCTTATTAATGCTATAACAGTGTCAAGTGTGCTAAGTCGCTAACTGCCACCGCGTTTCTTCAAAATGCAGGTAACTATTGCTGCCTACAGACGACGGTAAAATTGCCTGAATATTCACCTTTTACAGCCTTTCTCAGAGCACGAACCTTCGAGCTTCGTCTACCTGAGGCTATAAATACCCCATTGACGTCCGTGCTTACTGTACCAACATGTGTACCAACTATACTTTGTTTGCGTCCGTCCGTCATAGACCGCATGCGCGTGCGTCGACGCGGCGTGAACAACCTACTATCCAGAGCTAACGAACAGCCGTGAGGTGTGGAGAGACCCGTAGGAGTTTAGAGATTTTGACAATTTTTATATTTATATTTTTTTTATGAAATAGGAAGGCACACAAGCAAGTGGGTCACCTGATGGTAAGTGATGACTACCGCCTATAGACACCTGCAACACCAAGAAGATTGCAGCTGCGTTGCCAACCCAGAGGGCTAAGATAGAATACCTCTTGTGCCAGTAATTACACCGGTTGTCTTGCTCTCCACGCCGGAACACAACAGTGCAGCACTGCTGCTTAGCGGCAGGATTAGCGAGCAAGATGGTGGTAGCGATCCGGACGGAAATTGCACAAGGTCCTACTACCCGCAAAAATGTTGTATTAGGACTGAGAACCAGAAGTCCGAACTAAAGGTTTTTCCTCGTGTTATGGAGCGCAGCATATTAGGTGTCCAATGGATCCGGAATACACAGAACACAACACAACACTGCGTTCCAAAACGCAAGTAGCCGATGTTAGAAAAACTATCCTCAAGCTTTAAACAGGACAGGGCAGGACCGGGCATGTCTGCCGGATTCATTCACAGAGTTGGGCACACCAGAAGTGCAATTTTTTGAATCTCACCAGGCGACTAAAGCTCACCAAAATGGCCGAAGCTCTACGAAAAGCGACCATTTTGGTGAGCTTGAGTCACCCGGTGAGATTAACAAATCGCACTCCAGGCCACATGGTGGGTACCACAGTCACCGGCGGCGAGGCAGGCCCAGACGGAGATAGACCACCTGGACACACAGAGAGGTGAAATTTTTTTTAGTACATGGCGACGGCTGGGGATCTAACTGGGTACTTTACCACAGAATAAATAATAGTACTAACGTACAGAAACTTCTCTTTTTCGATCACCATTAAACGAATTCAACTTTATGATCAGGCACAAAAAGTTCGTATTACTTCATAAACATTCGCCAGGCGGCATGCGTCAAAAGGAAGGCGCCGCCCGCGCCCGCCTTCCACCCGCAATGCCTTGGCGCACCGCTAGGGTTGGGCTGCTTACTATAATACTATCTCATGCGACACAGAGTGAGCGGGCGCGTGCGGGGCGGGCCGGCAACCTACTGCGATTAACCTATGCCATGGGTGGTGCGGCGAGCGCACCTACAGTTCGGAGTGGAACCCCCCTGACTTTACCTCACGTTGATTTCGTTAGTACCTCACGATCATAAGTCCAGTCCTCTAGCACTAGTGTAGTGTAGGCAACTAGACTTTAGCCAGCCGCGGGCCAATCAAATACGCGAGCGTTTATTTTAGCTGGCAGTGGTTGGCGCGCGGCTGGCTCGTGTCGACGAGCGCTCGAAAGTCAAAAACATAGACTACCGCCAGTAGACTCCGGTTGTGGCAATAATTGTACTGTTTCGATTGCGCCCAATTGCTGCGGAAGGCGCGGGTTGCGGGGACGGAAGTAGCGGCGACGCGATTGGCTGTTTCAAGGTCGCACCTGATAGGCACCGCCCACTAGTGATGGGACATCAAATTTCTAAGTACCATTTTGTCGATAAAGGGACCTCGCATAATATGATAATATTTTAAAGAATTTATACATATTTGATCAATTTTGCACTCTTATTGACAAAATTATGTACCAAATATAAAATAATGTGTAAGCTCTACACATTATTTTAATACTACTTCAAGGTAATCTTACTAGTAGGTTCCAAAAAGTAATAAGCGAATGATGATTTTTTAAATGAGCATATTTTTATCTTGCCTACCACGCTGTACCAGAAGATACTAAAATTAACTTATGCCCTAATGAGATAATTTAATATAAGATGAGGCTGAAGCAGGCGTGGATTACTCCGCGATTACGTGACGGTGCTACAAGTACATACTGGCGGCCCCAGTACTGAGGTATGGTATAATCAGTCACTACGCACTGTGCGGATCAAACGCGCGCGCTTACCGCCGCCTCCTTACACTGCACGTTAATATTGCCACATTCGTCCTGTTATATTACTACCTACGTATTTAAATGTCAGAAATAGATATTGCATTGCAGCGAGTTGCAGCAACAATTATTTGAATTCGTACCACAATTTTTTCTCACTTCCGACATGTCAAAAGGATATCGAAACGTAAGGTATTGTAGGCACAGAATAGATAATAAGCACTGTAAAATAATTAATGAGACATTACACCACTCCACTTTGACATTTGAAAGAAAGAGCACGTTTTATGCGATAGAGTGAAAAGATAAGGTAAGTCTCGTTTGACAGGAAAACTTCTGTACGTAGTATTATTATCTATTCTGTAGCCGAAGGTGAAATGAATATGTTCAGGATAGACAGTGTTGATAGTGATATTCGTGACAGACAGACAAACATAGTGTATAGTGACAGTACATAGTACAGTACAGTTAATTTATAGATATTTTGTATCACAACAGACAGTAGGAACATTACGTACACAATAGTTTATAGTTTACAGTACCTACCTTTGTAGTTCATAGAATACGTAAAATTTAAATGGTTGTTTTTCCGCAGCACTATGATTCTCTAGTTAAAATATATTCATGAATCGATTGTACGAGCGAAATAAAACCATCTCGCCACAGGAAAACATCACCAAAATTTCACCATGTATAATACGGGGATTACAAGCATAAATAAATTTTGCCGCGTTTACATAAAACGAACTAAGCATGAAAACGGCGTGTTTACACTTAGATTATTTACGAACTAACAGGTAAGATCAACTAAAAGCTTGTAGAAAATACAGCAGATTCTTTTTTAGGATACCTCATATTAAAAAATAATATTAAAAATTCAAAGAATGTGTGAAATTAATTATGAATACACGTCGATTTAATAAAGCTTACCGATATTAGAAATTAAATGACAGCACATCACTAATCTCATACACGTGCCTCTGTTGGAAAGAGATAGCTTTAGCGATGAACTTACGAGGGAAAGAGACAGGCGTCAATGACCTTCTACGATTGCTACCTCAGTTGACCATTGTAAGTTGAACTCTGTTACGTAGGTAGATAATAATGTTAAAAGGAAAGTTTTTTCACTTACTGGTGCAATGTTATGCCATCTTTTTTTATACTAGAAGATCTAGTCGATTTCCCCCATCATTTTATAGCGCAAGAACTTATTTTACATATACTTTTTCCTGAAATGGAAGTGAACGGAATAAATCTTTTTCCGCACCACGCCCGTTGCGCACAGGTCCGATAACTGGTCAACACTGAAAGTGGGAATCAATGTGAAATGCCTGGTTACGTGCTAAATCATGGACGTTGTACTCGCGTCTGTTGCCTTATATTAGGTATCTTCTGGAGGTAATCTATGGTCAAAAATCAACCCTCAGTAAGACTGGATTCACAATAAGCATTTACGAGCGATAAAAACGCAAAAACGCGGCCATTAACCAATCAGAGATGGCCATTGCCGCGTTTTTGCGTTTTTATCGCTGTTTAACTCTGAATGTGAACCCAGTCTAACGCTCTTTGTTTGAATGTATTACCTATACATATTCTAGTGTAACCTCACTGTAACCTTTAGTTCAATACTCGTATGCTAAATATTTTCGTCCTTTTTATTTCAACAAATATTGGTCTTGCTTGACTTGACTCTACCGAGAAACATTTCCGCTGAAAACGGACCCTGAAACCTACCTAGCTAAATAGCTCTGTTTAATCTAATAATTCAGCTACCGTTAACTAACCATAATAACAATATAATATTTAAACTAACACTTTACGATGGTGTGAACGGCGTCATAGCTAATCCACTATATATATAGAGAAAATGTTCTTTGTCCGTCATTGTAACAAAGAAGCGGGAGGTTACCAGAGTTAGCAAAAAAAAAATGTCGCGCCTATTGGCTGTTGTGTTAGCTTTAACGTTCAGTGCAGTTCTTTGTAAACCTGTAGATGACACAAGAGCTATGGGTGAGCTATACAGTTTCTTACTTTTATTAAATTGTATAGATTCCTTTCTTTAGATATTTTTTACTTAGGGAGCGTTCAAGTATTACGTAACGCAATTTTTGAAGATTTTGACCCCCCCTCCCCCCCCCTTGTAACGCACCGTAACGTTTTTCTGTACCCCCCCTCCCCCTCTCTAAACGTTACGTAACACTAAATCACAAAAAAACATTAATGACAAAAACAACATTAAATGACGTACAATGCAATCTAGGGATTCCCCGTGAAATATAAACGAAAACTTTTGCCAACTTGCGAGAACAAATTAAAAAAAAAATTACGAGCAGAGCAGACTAACCCTTTACACTCGGCTTGAAACAATCGTGACTGTTAACTTTTAAAAAATGTTCCGCGTATGTCAAACTACTTTCGCGAACGCAACCGATGCCGATAGATCGTGCGGCTGTCCTAGAATACGAGAAAAAATAGGTAAGGTTCATGCGTACGCGTCGGGACATGTCAGCCCAGTCGACATCGCTTGGGTAGATGGCTGCGTTCTTTGAGCGTGGAGCTCGCTCACGTAAGTGATTTTTTTTTACAAATATAATGAAATATGTTTGTGAATCACTACCTAATTGCAAAAAATACTGTGTGTGACACACGTTTTGAATATTCTGTGTTAATATGGGTAAAATAAATGTATGCAATTTTAATTTTAAATTTTAACTATCACGGTCGTGTGATTTCGGTTGCCTAGAGTAATATTGAACTCTCACGATCGTGCAGTGTAGGTTGCGTCCTGTGACGTTGGCTCAGTAGGTATAACTTATTTCCTTACACGCCTAGCTTACTTACTGGGATGTTATGCTTCTTTTAGGGGCTCCATTAAGCGACAAACTTATAGAAGATCTGCTTGCAAATGGAAATCTCTCCGAAATTGAAGATCTATGGAAAAGTGTAGTATCCGTCCAAAGATTAAACGCGAAAATATAAAAGATATAAAGACTGCTTTAGATTGTTTCATAAGCAATAATTATATGGAAACACGTATACCTGAATTACGATCTCATTTATTTGATCTCAATAAGCGTTTTTGTTGTTACAACTAATTATGTTGATTAATTTGTAATGTTGTCTAAGGAAACGTTGTGATTTAGTGCTTAAACCATGAATAAACAAAAGAAACTTTGTTTTATTTTTAAATCTAGTTGTTTCATTGATTCCTGCAAGTAACATTTAAATTTTAACATATCCGCGCAATAACGTCATGACATTTACGAACATGCGAGTTACATATTATTCCTGAGCCACACGAACGTGAGGGTCTGATTGTGGAAGATCAGGTAAGCCAGGATTTTTTTCGTGATTTTTCCTAGACTCTTTATGAAGTATTAATACACTTATACACTGTTATTCAATTCTTTTAAACATTCGTTTCTCTCGGGTGTAAAGGGCTAATACAATTGAGGGATACCCCGTAACGTAAATGAAAAGGGTTGCCAGTTTGGGAGTCTTAATTCCGTAATTTTTTAGAAACAATGTTACGTAACGTGTTGTAAGAAAGACCCCCTCCCACCCCTGTAACGCATCGTAACGTTTTACGAGACCCCCTCCCCCCCCCCCCCCCAAATTGCGTTACGTAATACTTGAACGCTCCCTTAATGTTAAAGATCCAGCCATTGCACAAGATGTTTCTTAATAATGTCATTGCAAATCATTCACCTTTGTTTAATTTCTTAGGCTCAAAATATTGAAAATTAACTTGTTTTGTAACGGAATGGTAAAACTATAGATCTTTTAGAGGGATATTTCAACAATTTTGACGCATTTTAGCATTTGTTTACAACTTATATTATAAGTAGTATACCTACTTAGTTTCACTTTGAGATGAAAATAAAAACGATGGGAAGTAATCGCCTCCGCCCATGGGAAGCAGCCACCCTCACCCATCCACTGCATCTTAGCCCTCTGGGTTGGAAATGCATCTGCAATCTTTTTGGTATTGCGGGTGTCTATAGGCGGTGATGTTCACTTACCGTTAGGTAACCCACTTGCTTGTCAGCCTTCCTATGTTGTACTTACATTAAAAAAAGAACCCTACTAGTGGACTGGTTCGAAACATAATATAGGCAAACACTCGGCTTCAAATAAACCCTACGTGTAGGTACTCACTAATTAATAACTATTATCGTTGTAGATGAGAGAATCCATCATCTGTGGAAGAGGTTTATCAACACTGCGCTGACATCAGGCAATTTCGATGACAACAATTTCTCCAGACTAAGAACAAAGAGAGAGTAAGTAACTTCAATCGGCTCGTCAAGCGAGGCAATGCTGCCAGTATAATGGGAATTTTTAAACCAGGCACGACGGGCGGGGCTTTTCAATAGGATAAGTTAGCAAACGCAAACGCAAGGCCCGGAATGCTGATGTTGCAGGTCCAAGTCCTGCCATTGCCCTAATTTTTCTTTGTGTTGTCATTACAATTTTAATAGGATAAGTTAGGTTAGTTTCAGATGAAACTTGTCTTGGTACCCAATGTATTTTTTTTGTGAAACCTACTGACGAACCCTGGAGTGCGATTTTTGAACCTCACCGGTTGACTAAAGCCCACCAGAATAGCCGTTTTTCATAGAGATTCGGCCATTTTGATGAGCTCTAGTCACCTGGTGAGGTTCAAATTTTTGCACCCCTGGTGCTAAGCTTTAGTTTTGTATTTTTATTTTATTTAAATTTATGTTTTTATTGACTAAATTAATTAATGTTTATCGGCTTGTTGACTAAAATTTTTCTACTATCGTTTAAAGACATAGGCTACCGTTTAAAGACTTCGAAAACTCATTTATAGTTTTTTTCTGTGATCACTACTCGTATTTCATGAATTATCGCCATTATCGCGTATAGAAAAACGATGCAACGCAAGCCCTGTGAAAACGCTCCTTACAAAACATCATCCGGATGATAATATCATTTGCGCTCAGGTGTGTGCTATTCTAACGTTAATCTCTTCTTCAAGTAAATAACATTGAGTAATGATATTCCAGAGCGGAGGACGAGTGTGAGAAGCTCCAGCTGTGCAAGTTACACGCCAGGTCTTCTTCTGGAAACTTCTTGGCCGCCTACGAATTGTACTTCGTGAAGTAAGTTAATAGCACTCTTAATTTTCCATGCCATCTGCATGGAAGATGCCTAAACAGTACTCTCAGATACGGCGGCTAACTGTAGGTGTACTGTACTTTACAGGACATCCCGTTTTTCAGCTATCAATTTGCCGTGTCCTGTATTTCAATAAGACAAATATAGGACCAGAGTGCGCCAAAATGGCCGTTTTTCATAGAAATGCGGCCATTTTGCTGAGCTTTAGTCACCCAGTAAGATTCAAAATTGCATTTGAATCTCACCGGTTGACTAAAGCTCACCAAAATAGCCGTTTTTCTTAGAGATTCGGCCATTTTGATGAGATCTAGTCACCTGGTGACGTTCAAAAATTGCACCCCATATCATATTAGTGTGGGGAGGGGAGACCCTACCTACACTTGCCAACAGGTGACGCAATAACTAAAAAAAAATTTTTTTTTCGTACAATTCACACCAATTTTATTGACCTAGTCCCAAAGTAAGCAACTAAAGCTGTTAGTTCCTTTATTCACTTGTTTTTGTTTTTCCTTGTTGTGTCACGGAATAAATATTAGTACAAAACTTCTCTTTTACGACCGCGATTAAACGAATTCCAACTTTATTAACACACTTTAAAAGTTCGTATTACTTCATACACCATGCGCCAGGCGGTGCGAGTCAAAAGGAACGCACCGCCCGCGCCCGCCTTCCCCCCGCAACTCCGGGTTGCGCGGCATTGGTTTTCAATTACACTGACACGGCGGGGGCGGTTGAGCGGGCGCGCAGCAAGCCGAGAGCCTACTGCGATTTGCCTATGCCTTGGGCAAGGCGGTCGGGTGTACCTACGGCGCGGAGTGGAACCCCCCTGGTTGTGTTGTTGTGTCCTATGTTGTATAAAAAGTAAAGTTGAGATGTTGTCCGCAGCAAAGAGAACGCCAAGCTGTGGGACCACCAGACTCACGCCGACTGCGAGCGGCGCTTCGCTGGCTGCCACGGAGCCGGGGGCGGGGAGCCCGAGCCGAAGAAGCAGGACAACTTCAGAAACGAAGACTACGATTACAACTATTAAACTGAACTGAACAAACGCAACTTGCATCGCGCCTTGCCTATTAGATTACATTACTTAACTAGGTATGCTGGACTTAAATTTTGCGGGTATTAGGACCTTGGGCAAAGTCCGTCCGGATCGCTACCACCATCTAGCTCGCTAATCCTGCCGCTTGGCAGTGCTTGCACTGTTGTGTTCCGGCGTGGAGAGCAAGACAGCCGGTGAAATTACTGGCAGAAGAGGTATTCCATCTTAGCCCTCTGGGTTGGCAACGTATCTGCAATCTCTTTGGAGTTGCTGGTGTCTATAGGCGGTGGTAATCACTTGCCATCAGTTGTCCCACTTGCTTGTTTTCCTTCCTAGTTCATAAAAAAAATCTATCTCTGGCTCTAACTTGACGGCCCAGAATGGCTAGCATGACTACGCGCCTCGTAATAATAATGGCATAATGGTAATAATGACGCGAGAACCCGGGCTAAACAATATATAGCCGCTTAAATACAGGTATAGATTTGTGAATTATTTATTTAGTGTTTAAAGAATTATAATAAAAAGCAATTTTCACAACTGTCCATTTTATTTCACGTTTAAATTAAAGAATAACATACCACCATAACATAAATGCATCTTCATAATTTAAAACAATACTTAACTTAATCAGCGTTTACATTTGATCTATTTTAGTAAAGTATAAAAAATAACACTTAGGGATTTGAACACGACTTTTAGCCTGCTTCCAACCTAGACATAAAGCTAATTCGAATTTTTATGTCAAAAACAAGGTTTTCAAACTCTCAAAAAAAAAAATTGATGTGAAACATTTACTACCAAAGGAAACATATGGTACAGTCAGCATTAAATATACCGGAGGGGGCGAGGCGGTCAAAATATCTGAACACACCCGAACGTATCTGACGATAGAGTCGACTCATATTTGATGCTGACCGTACATAATACATAGGCTGTGTTCCAAATCAGTCTACATCGCTCACTTCGCTTACATTTTTGGACCGAATTTTAGCGGGTGGTAGGACCTTGTGCAAGGTCCGTCCGGATCGGTACCACTATCTTGCTCGCTAATCCTGCCGCTTGGCAGTGCTTGCACTGTTGTGTTCCGGCGTGGAAAGTAAGACAGCCGGTGTAATTACTGGCACAAGAGGTATTCCATCTTAGCACTCTGGGTTGGCAACGCATCTGCAATCTCTTTGATGTTGCGGGTGTCTATAGGCGGTGGTGATCACTTACCATCAGGTGACCAACTTGCTTGTTTGCTTTCCTAATTCATAAAAAAAATCACACTCACAAGACTATCGTAACGTCATTGATGTTATGACGTCACTGCCAGACGTAAACAATTTGAACGTAAACGTTCACAGTGCTAAGCACTGTTAACTGGTTAGCGTTAGCGATGTAAGCCAAATTAATGACGTCGTCAATAACGTTACGGTAGTCTTGCGAGTGTGATTCGGTCCAAAAAGGCGAGCGATATAGACCGATTCGGAACACAGCCATAGATTCAACCGAACCCAGCATGTATTTATAACGTTATCGGGACTTTAACGCGATAAAAGTATCATCATCATCATCATCTCAGCCACAAGAAGTCCACTGTTGGACATAGGCCTCCTCCATGGATTTTCAAAGTGGCCGGTTGGAAGCAGCATGCAACCAGCGCCTTCCTGCCACCTGTATGAGGTCATCGGACCATCTTGTGCTGGTCGTCCTACGCTGCGCTTGCCAATACGCGGCCGCGGATCGCGGCGGTCGATAAAAGTATATTGTTGATTTACCTCGACGTTTCGGCCGTGGTCACGATGATGTCTACTCGTGACCACGGCCATTGAAACATGGCCAAAACGTCGAGATAAATCAACAATATACTTTTATTGCGTTGAAGTCCCGATAACGTTATAAATATGTGTGAAAATCGCGAAAGTTTAAAACAATTGAACCCAGCTTGATTTCCTTAATACTTCATTTGAACGTCCTCTTGCTAACACTCATCAGCACCCGCCGCCTCACAGCTTCTTCTTCCTGCCGGCGGCGTGCACGCCGCTGACGAGCTGGTCGATGTTGGGGTGGTCGGCAACGTCTGCGCGCGCGCGCGGGCGGGCGCGCGGCGCCACGCGGGCCAGGCGCGCCAGCAGCGCGTCGCGCCGCCAGTACAGCAGCAGCAGCAGCGCCAGCAGCGGCACCACCAGCACCGAGCTCTGCCGGAGCTCCTGCTCGGACGACTTCACCTGAGGAACGACG
Source organism: Ditula angustiorana (assembly GCA_963691745.1). Classification (NCBI taxonomy): domain Eukaryota; kingdom Metazoa; phylum Arthropoda; class Insecta; order Lepidoptera; family Tortricidae; genus Ditula; species Ditula angustiorana. The sequence goes on from OY829474.1 coordinate 688,326, forward strand.
AATATTTTAATAAATAAATAAACATTTTGGGACAATTCACACCAATTGACCTAGTCCCGAAGTAAGCAACTGAAGCTGCTCGTGTTATGGGTACTAGACGACGGAAATGAATACTTATATAGATAATTATATACTTATATACGTATAACATCCACCACTTAGGTACAAACATTCGTATTCATCATACAAGCATTTGCCCCTCCCGGGAGTCGAACCCGGAATCTCAAGCTTCGTAGTCAGGCTCACTATCTACTAGGCTATCCGGTCGTCAACAACTACAGTTACTATCAAACAGTTCTCTTTCTCTCTTATTTCTTTCTAGAAATCAATAATTTAATTACTCAAACATGGCATACAGATAATACAAACATGTTGGCATTTTAAAGTCAAATTACAGTACTGCATGTTTCGTCGCAAACACATGTAAATATTAACGAACGAAAAACATTCATTTAAAACTGTTCAACAAATTTAGTGGGCGGCAGCACTTATTAAAACTATCAACAGGGTATCTGTTGTTTTAATAAGTCAAACCACACTTGTTTTGCGGGTGATAGACCTGGTACAATTTTCGTCCGGATCGCTCCCACTGCCTTGCTCGCTAATCCTGCGCTAAGCGGCAGTGCCTGCACTGTTGAGTTCCGGCGTGGAGAGCAAGACAGCCGGTGCAATTACTGGCACAAGGGATATTCAACCATAGCTGTCTGTGTCTCCTTGGTGTTGCAGATCTCCTGTCCATGCACGGTAGTGATCACTTACCATCAGTTGACCCACATGCTTGTCTGCTCTCTTTTTTAAAAAAAAGGAGGCTAAGCAAAAAAAAGCTTTAAATTCAACTCGGCATGAAATGAAAATCGCATACCTTAGGCAAAAACTCCAAATTGAACGCCTTGAAACGCCCGTCCGAATTAAAGTACACCACGACATCCCCGTAGCTGTGCGTAGCCTTCGATAACGTGGACTCTAACTGCACCACGTAGGTCCTATTATCGGCCGGCAGCCGCGGCAGCACGTACATCAGCCCAGGGTTGAGGGTGGGACTGTACCCCGCGCTGTCCAGCTTGGTTGAGTATAAGGGGGCGTCGGGAGTGGACTCTAAGGCCAGGGTCAGACGGAGCGTTTTGTAATGGTCGATGTTCGGCGTATGTACTAGAACGTTGGCATCAGTGATTTGGTGCGGCTGGATCGCTATCAGTTGTACGTCGATGATGTCTTTGTTGTTTTTGACCTGGAAAAAATGGTGTTTTTAGGGTTCCGTACCTCATAGGAAAAACGGAACCCTTATAGGATCACTTCGTTGTCCGTCCGTCTGTTTATGCTGCATGTCTCATACATTCGCAAGGCACTTAAAAACCTATGGGGTACTTCCCGTTGACCTAGAACTATGAAATTTGGCACAAAGCAAGGTCTCACAGCACAAGTAAAATAATAAATCCGAAAACCGTAAATTTGTAGTTACAGCATACAAAAGAATATATTTTGCTCTTAGAGAATTAAGTACGGAACCCTGGGTGCGCGAGTCCGCTTCGCACTTGGCCGGTTTTTGAGTGTGGTACGGTTAGCTTCAAAAGTAGTGGAACATTTTAGTACCTCGTCGCTGTCAGTGATGTGACAAATTCGAGCAACTTTCATTTCATACGTTACTACGACAAGGTTCTTAAGTGTTAAGCTACTTCTTAAGCTGATTGGACAACCTCCGGTGGACCACTCCACCGGAGGTTGTCCACCGGTGGTTGTTGGTTGGTTGGCTCAACAGCCATTCGTACTGCAACTTAAAAGTGGATGAAGTCTGGCTTAACCACTTTAAAATTTTGTGGGCCATAATAAATGTTTGCGAAGCGCTTTTAGTTATTGTTGCGTAGACAATAAAGACTTGTTTCTTTTTTCTACATGATCTGCAGGATCAGCAACGTACGAGTGACACCTCTAGTATTTCAAGCGTCTTTAGCATTGACTTATAACTAATGGACTTCTAGTCAGCGTTTAAATAATGGCCGCATTAAAAGTAGGAGAAAAGTCAGAAAAGTACAACAAATCGACAATCGCTCGCGCTGTCAGTCTGTCGGACGGACGGCGCTGCTGTCAATGCTATTTGTAAAAAAAAAACCTATTTGCAACGACACTTAATAAATTATTATTTTATTCAGTTAGTCGTAAAGTTGTAAATCCAATGACTATAAATGGTAAACTAATCATTTGCATTTGTAACATTGGCGCCAACCTGTATTCTTATGTCGGGCTTTATCATGCTTGCATGTTTTTGATTAGCACAAGATAAACTCACTTCGATGGTTGGTGGTGCTTTGACCAGCTTCAACCCGGCCAGTTCCGGAGCTGAAGAGTCTTTGAGTTGCAGCGTGTACACGCAGCCTGGCAGTAGACCCCGAATCCTGTTTGACGTACAAGTTTTTAAATTAGATATTTAATATAGAGTACATCGTAATTTGTAGGTATTTTTTTTTATAAGTTTTGTATTATTTGTTAATATTGTTTGAAGAACGTCAACTATGCAATTTAAGCTTATCAGTTTGCTATATTTAGCACAACAATATACCTGAATTTTTTAGATTACATACACGCATACTTTTATCCGGTGAGCTCGAGCGCTCTATGCTTCTATCTTCGCGCTCGTCATGTAAAGCGGGAGACCTAAAATCGATCCCCGGGGCACGCCCGACGGAAAGCCCATCGGTCACCGGAGATACGGTCTCTTTCGAGTCGCTATCGCTCGGGGAGCAGGATTGAAGCAAAAGCGACGTCTCGCTCAGTATCCCAGAGCGGGAAGTATCGACAGAGCCGGGTCAGAGTCACCTGAAGGCGCCGCTAGCTTCAGTGGTAGCTTCTTCGCTGGCGCAGCTGCCGGCGGCGCGGGCCACGACGGCGGCGCGCGCCACGCCCGCGCCGCCCAGCGACAGCAGGCGGCCCACGCACGACCACGCCACTCGCACGCCTCTGCAAGAGAAGAAGTAAAAAAATAATAAGTATGTTGAATCATGCATTGGCAGATGCAGTGCTTGGATATGGATTAATGGCATACGGTCGTACATTCGAAGCCTATTTAGACAAAATATTAAATATAAACAAGAATGCTGAAAAATATAGTTAATAGAAATACCAAAGACAGCTGTGATGGGGACTATAGAAAGCTATATAATAAATTGAGTATCCTGCCGGTGCATGAAAAGGTTAAGTATCTACTGGCATCCGATCAATTTAATGTAAGCGAGTTCGAGATTCCTAGAGCATACACTTGTGATCTAAGAGACACTTCGCGTCGTAGGTGTGTAGAACCCACGGCGAACAATTACCACGGTAAAAGAACGAGAATGTATATCACACCCAGGTTGTTCAATGATATTTTCCAAGAAAGTGAGTGCAGTAGTAAGCAAGTATTTAAGTACAGATTAAAAAAACTTCTTCTAGATAATTTAGGGATACAAAATTAAATAATAAAGATAATATTATTATTCAACTGCAAATGTATAACTCTGTTATCTGTTTATCTGATAAGTGTACCTATGTTACCCAACCACTTTATATAGCCAATATGTCGCACCCTTAGAATTAAAGCGACTCAATTCAGAATATGATATTACCCAAAATTAAACCTTATGTCTTTTAATTAAGGTGATATTTTGGGACGTGTATTACTCAGAAATGGGTCACTTTAATTCTAAGCGTGCGATGTATACAATTGCAACTGGTTCCCCGCGATACAGGCATTGCCTAGTGTGGGGACCCTTGATAAATTTTGTTATATCTTTTTGCAAAATAAACATTTTTTTTATTAAATTGTAATTTAGATAATTTCTAAAATGTATTAATTAGTTGGACAACAGATACAATAGGTTGAAAAATGTACAAGAAACAAAGAGATAAGCAGGTGTGCGTAGTCAGTAAGTTGCAATGTGAGTAGGGTAATTAAGTATGGAAGCGAGTGCAGTACTCGCCAATAAACATTATGGTTTGGCGATTTTTTTGTAAAAGTTGTGTACCATTTTGTTATACATAAATAATAATTATAATAATAAAATAAGATCGCTGCAGCATCAACATCAATCAATGCAGAACCGAGGTCAAATTCTAACCAGCTCTATAAAAAAAATTGTATCGATAGACATGAGACTTGTCACCTCAGCGTGAGCCGGTGCTCGCGGCCCTCCTCCACGGTGAGTATGTCGTGCGGCGGCGAGAACTTGTACTCCTTCATGAGCGGCTTGGCGTAGTACTGCGCAGGCGCCAGCGAGCCGAAGCGCAGCAACCCGTCCGCGCCCGACACCAGGTTGCGGCGGTACGCTCCGCCGCTGACCGATACCAGCGCGCCCTGCAACAACGGCTCAGCGGTCATTGCACCCGGGGCGGTACTCATCGCGCGCGCGGTACGTGGGCGCGATTAAAGAGCCGAGCGTGCACGCGTGTTTCATACGACGACTTTCGACACACTTGCGAAAAAAACAAACTTGTATTTCTAGCAACTTCTAGGTTGGGAGTTAAAAATAAACTCTACGGTTAACTGTCAAAGCTGTCCGAGGCTACTGACGGAAGACACTTGGAAAAGAAACCGTATTATCCGATTAAATAAGGGATGCTTCGTCGACATACAGATGAATTGCAGTGACACTAATGCGGTAAAATAAAAAAAACACACTTGTTTAATATCTTGGATCATGAGCCTAAAAGCGATGTAATAAGATCCATGTTACGAGCAAGTGTATTTAAAAATAATAATGAAAAACGACTCCACAGATTTGAGACTAGTGGCAAACTAAGAGTCCTAGCCCGAACAATTCACCGACCTGCAGCGGCTTCCCGTCAGCGTCGTCGACGAGCTCGACGACGATCTCAGCGAGCTTGTGCGCGGCGATGTTGCCCTGAGCGTCGGGCGCGCCGAACACGTAGGACTCTTTCTCGCAGCTGACGGCGTACTGCTTGCTGGCGTCCAGCGGCCCGAAGCTGTACGTCCCTTCCGCTGTCGTGATCTGCGTCAGCTTCAGGTCCTCTGGGAATTAATTGGGTCAAAGTCAAAGTCAAAGTCAAAATATTTTATTCAGATTAGGGTTACAGGTAGCACTTATGAATGTCAAAAAATTTACCACCGGTTCGGAAAAACCTCTGATGAGAAGATACCGGCAAAATGGTATTTATTGGCTCAGTATCTTTGTTGAATGGACTAGGCAGATTTATGTCAATGTGCGGTGTATGAAAAGTCCTTCATTTTTAAAGTAAAAATCACTAATTTTCTAATTAAGGCTTATGGTTGGAAACTAACGCAAAATATATCTATGTTGTTGGAATTTCAACCCTTAAGGGGTGAAAACGGGGGTGAAATTTTGTATTTTAGTTTTTATTCAGTAAATTCTGTATTTAAGTAAAAACAATCTACACGTGTAACTTAGTCTCTACTGCCGCCCATCTATCCGTCTGTCTGTCTGTTTTCTACGCGCAAACATGTTCTAACTGATTGGTGATCATCGCCCAGCGATAGTACTGAATCTAGAAAGCTGAACTTTGGAATATAGGTTTGTTTTATAAAGTGGGCATTCTATAAGAAAGGAATTTTGAAAAAAAAAATACTTTAATGGGTGGTTGGGGTCGCAGTTTGTATGAAAGTTTGTTCTTTGAAGTTATAAACATGAAAATTTGAATTAGCATTACTGATCATAACTCAAATAGTGTCCATCTGAAGGATGATAATGACTCCTGGGGTCATTGCGATGACTTTTTGAGACGTATACTGTGGGTGGGGATAAATTGAGTATAACGCCGTATCAACTTTAAGGAGTTGACGAAAATTCAGATAGATCTGGATGTGGAAATGGAGCTAGAGAGGAGACTGGATCTCTAAAAGTATGACTATTATGAAAGAGTGCTAAAATTAAACTCTCATCGAAATGTCGGCCAATGGGTGAGGTGAGAATTTATTTCCTTCGAGGGTGAATTTCTGCATCCGGGGGTTTGATGTGTCGCTGATTTCATGCGCATGGTTTGTTTACAATATATCTCATCTTAAAAATTGGCCAAGTGCGAGACGGACTCACGCACAGAGGGTTCCGTACGAACCCACTCACTGACTGGAAATAACACCGCTCTGAAACAGCGCCGTCTAAGACAACACACTTTTTTTATTGATGTAACTACAAATTTAGGGTTTTCGGATTTTTTCCTTTATTTATGCTGTAAGCAGCCCGTGTTTCTTGCTAAATTTTATGCTCCTAAATCAACGGGAAGTACTCTATTGGTTTTCGAATTTTTTGCAAATGAACATGCGACATAAACGGCCATATCTTTTGATTCCGTTGACTTAGAAGGTTGATTTTTTCACAGCTCTAAGGGACCGCAGACCTGAGTATTTGATATTAATTACAACTCTGTACCTCTACGCGTTCTTAAAAAAAATTACAGACAGACAGAGAACTAGCAAAGTGATCTTGTAAGAATTCCGTTTTTCCCAATGATATTATAATGCTTGGATGTACAGTTTCATACTAAATGACAGCAGAAAAGCGGCACGACATAAGAATACAGGTTGGCGCCAATGTTACAAATGCAAATTATTAGTTTACCATTTATATTCATTGGATTTACAACTAAAGTTGTAAGTCTAACTGCATAAAATAATAATTTATTGAGTTTCGTTGCTAATAGGTTTTTTACAAAATAATAGTATTGACAGCAGCGCCGTCGGTCCGACAGACTGACAGCGCGAGCGATTGTCGATTTAGTCTTCTTTTTAGCCTACTTTGATACGCCATTTTTTAAACACTGACTAGAAGTCCATATTGCTTATAGGTCAGTGGTTTTTCCTTTTGAGGTACGGAACCCTAAAAAACGTGGTATAGTTACCTGAGGTGAGCGTGACGCGCACGTCGGCCACGGGCGGCACGAGGCGGCCGGCCAGCGTCAGGCCGCGCGCCGCGCGCAGCGTCAGCGCGTGCGGCTGGCAGTCCGCCGCGCCCAGCACCAGTTACCTGAGGTGAGCGTGACGCGCACGTCGGCCACGGGCGGCACGAGGCGGCCGGCCAGCGTCAGGCCGCGCGCCGCGCGCAGCGTCAGCGCGTGCGGCTGGCAGTCCGCCGCGCCCAGCACCAGTTACCTGAGGTGAGCGTGACGCGCACGTCGGCCACGGGCGGCACGAGGCGGCCGGCCAGCGTCAGGCCGCGCGCCGCGCGCAGCGTCAGCGCGTGCGGCTGGCAGTCCGCCGCGCCCAGCACCAGTTACCTGAGGTGAGCGTGACGCGCACGTCGGCCACGGGCGGCACGAGGCGGCCGGCCAGCGTCAGGCCGCGCGCCGCGCGCAGCGTCAGCGCGTGCGGCTGGCAGTCCGCCGCGCCCAGCACCAGTTACCTGAGGTGAGCGTGACGCGCACGTCGGCCACGGGCGGCACGAGGCGGCCGGCCAGCGTCAGGCCGCGCGCCGCGCGCAGCGTCAGCGCGTGCGGCTGGCAGTCCGCCGCGCCCAGCACCAGTTACCTGAGGTGAGCGTGACGCGCACGTCGGCCACGGGCGGCACGAGGCGGCCGGCCAGCGTCAGGCCGCGCGCCGCGCGCAGCGTCAGCGCGTGCGGCTGGCAGTCCGCCGCGCCCAGCACCAGTTACCTGAGGTGAGCGTGACGCGCACGTCGGCCACGGGCGGCACGAGGCGGCCGGCCAGCGTCAGGCCGCGCGCCGCGCGCAGCGTCAGCGCGTGCGGCTGGCAGTCCGCCGCGCCCAGCACCAGTTACCTGAGGTGAGCGTGACGCGCACGTCGGCCACGGGCGGCACGAGGCGGCCGGCCAGCGTCAGGCCGCGCGCCGCGCGCAGCGTCAGCGCGTGCGGCTGGCAGTCCGCCGCGCCCAGCACCAGTTACCTGAGGTGAGCGTGACGCGCACGTCGGCCACGGGCGGCACGAGGCGGCCGGCCAGCGTCAGGCCGCGCGCCGCGCGCAGCGTCAGCGCGTGCGGCTGGCAGTCCGCCGCGCCCAGCACCAGTTACCTGAGGTGAGCGTGACGCGCACGTCGGCCACGGGCGGCACGAGGCGGCCGGCCAGCGTCAGGCCGCGCGCCGCGCGCAGCGTCAGCGCGTGCGGCTGGCAGTCCGCCGCGCCCAGCACCAGTTACCTGAGGTGAGCGTGACGCGCACGTCGGCCACGGGCGGCACGAGGCGGCCGGCCAGCGTCAGGCCGCGCGCCGCGCGCAGCGTCAGCGCGTGCGGCTGGCAGTCCGCCGCGCCCAGCACCAGTTACCTGAGGTGAGCGTGACGCGCACGTCGGCCACGGGCGGCACGAGGCGGCCGGCCAGCGTCAGGCCGCGCGCCGCGCGCAGCGTCAGCGCGTGCGGCTGGCAGTCCGCCGCGCCCAGCACCAGTTACCTGAGGTGAGCGTGACGCGCACGTCGGCCACGGGCGGCACGAGGCGGCCGGCCAGCGTCAGGCCGCGCGCCGCGCGCAGCGTCAGCGCGTGCGGCTGGCAGTCCGCCGCGCCCAGCACCAGTTACCTGAGGTGAGCGTGACGCGCACGTCGGCCACGGGCGGCACGAGGCGGCCGGCCAGCGTCAGGCCGCGCGCCGCGCGCAGCGTCAGCGCGTGCGGCTGGCAGTCCGCCGCGCCCAGCACCAGTTACCTGAGGTGAGCGTGACGCGCACGTCGGCCACGGGCGGCACGAGGCGGCCGGCCAGCGTCAGGCCGCGCGCCGCGCGCAGCGTCAGCGCGTGCGGCTGGCAGTCCGCCGCGCCCAGCACCAGTTACCTGAGGTGAGCGTGACGCGCACGTCGGCCACGGGCGGCACGAGGCGGCCGGCCAGCGTCAGGCCGCGCGCCGCGCGCAGCGTCAGCGCGTGCGGCTGGCAGTCCGCCGCGCCCAGCACCTGCTGCGGCTCGGCCGGGCTGAACAGCAGCGCGCCGGACTCCGCCGACACCACGGCCACCTCGCCCTGCGGGACATCACGGTCGATTTTTATACAACAGGAAGGCAAACGAACAATTGGCATTGGTCTTAAAAAAACAATAATTTATTTTATATTTTTCTCGTTAAATAGACGAATTTAAGATATCAATTTGAAGGATTTAGGTTTTAAGCGTGTTTTGAATTTTTTATCCTATTTATAAGTTACCGGAAAATTTTAGACAAATTTACTAGGCAAAGGCATTTTGCCTTTGCCTGCCCCAAATTTAAAAGAAACGAGTGTCAGGTCTGTCATCTGTCAGTGTCCTGTGGTAGTTAACCTTAAAATCTTACGCGTCCTAATTATTTGGCGATAAGCTCAAACAAAGGTCAAACTTTATTATGCAAAAATATTAACAAATACAAATTATTTTTTTACCAGAATATCAGAAAACGGATTAATATCCCTATTCTTCGAAATGGTTTTGGAATTAGAGGACATTGTAAAAAAATGAACAATGCCAATTGGGTCACCTTTGAGCGATCACCACCACCCATAGAAATCCGCGACACCAAGGAAATATTCTTAGGTCTTTGGATTGGCAAAGGTTCTGCAGTAGCGAAACCCTTGCCAACCCGGAAGACTAAGATAGAATACGTCTCCTGCCAGTAATATCACCGGCCCTCTTGCTCTCCACGCCGGGCCATAACAGTGGAAGACTGAATTAGCGAGCAAAATGGTGGTAGCCGGACGGACCCCGCACAACGTTCCACCGCCCGCAATATGATACAGAACCATAGTCATTTGTTAGATTACAGAGCTTATATTAACTAAAAAAAATGTTACAACAATTGAGCGTTTCGAGGACTGATTTTTAAAATGAAAGCGAATAGACCAACTGGAACAAATTACCTTGCTACTCCGCGAAACCAGTGCCAGGCTCGTGCAAAATAGCTGCTTCTGTGCAACACATATATGAACGGTCGTACCGTTCCTTTGATCTTGATGATGCCTCGTATAAAGGCGAAACGCGCGTCGATCGTGTATTTTTAGTGTTTAGTGGAGGTGGTGTTTAGTTGAGTCTGTGTGATATATGTTGTTTCGTGTGGAAGCGGAGGAGGGTGGGTTTTTGCATGAACATAAATGTGTGTCGCACAGACGCAGCTATTTTGCACGAGCCCGGCACTGGTTTCGCGGAGTAGCAAGGTAATTTGTTCCAGTTTGTTGATATGGACCTCCGCAAAGTAACGCCTGAATCTATTAATTATTGAAAGCGAACAGTAAAATTCAATCCGACGCGAATATTACTCTCAACTTTTCTCATGCGACAAAATGGATTCATTCACCAGTTTCATATACAGCGTGTGCTCGAACTCGTACCCTCCGCCGGCGCGCGGCTGCGCGGGCAGCGGGCCGACGGCGGAGCTGCCCCGGCCGTCCATGTTGATGCGCAGGCGCAGGTCGCCCACCGGCTCGGGGGACGTCACGCGCAGCACCACCGCGTGCGCCCACGCCGTGAAGCTCACCGTCTGGTGACAACCGGAGTTACCACGTCAACTTTGTTGCATGCCGCCTGACGGGGACCAAAGTAACCACGTCAACTTTGTTGCATGCCGCCTGACGGGGACCAAAGTAACCACGTCAACTTTGTTGCATGCCGCCTGACGGGGACCAAAGTAACCACGTCAACTTTGTTGCATGCCGCCTGACGGGGACCAAAGTAACCACGTCAACTTTGTTGCATGCCGCCTGACGGGGACCAAAGTAACCACGTCAACTTTGTTGCATGCCGCCTGACGGGGACCAAAGTAACCACGTCAACTTTGTTGCATGCCGCCTGACGGGGACCAAAGTAACCACGTCAACTTTGTTGCATGCCGCCTGACGGGGACCAAAGTAACCACGTCAACTTTGTTGCATGCCGCCTGACGGGGACCAAAGTAACCACGTCAACTTTGTTGCATGCCGCCTGACGGGGACCAAAGTAACCACGTCAACTTTGTTGCATGCCGCCTGACGGGGACCAAAGTAACCACGTCAACTTTGTTGCATGCCGCCTGACGGGGACCAAAGTAACCACGTCAACTTTGTTGCATGCCGCCTGACGGGGACCAAAGTAACCACGTCAACTTTGTTGCATGCCGCCTGACGGGGACCAAAGTAACCACGTCAACTTTGTTGCATGCCGCCTGACGGGGACCAAAGTAACCACGTCAACTTTGTTGCATGCCGCCTGACGGGGACCAAAGTAACCACGTCAACTTTGTTGCATGCCGCCTGACGGGGACCAAAGTAACCACGTCAACTTTGTTGCATGCCGCCTGACGGGGACCAAAGTAACCACGTCAACTTTGTTGCATGCCGCCTGACGGGGACCAAAGTAACCACGTCAACTTTGTTGCATGCCGCCTGACGGGGACCAAAGTAACCACGTCAACTTTGTTGCATGCCGCCTGACGGGGACCAAAGTAACCACGTCAACTTTGTTGCATGCCGTCTGACGGGGACCAAAGTAACCACGTCAACTTTGTTGCATGCCGCCTGACGGGGACCAAAGTAACCACGTCAACTTTGTTGCATGCCGTCTGACGGGGACCAAAGTAACCACGTCAACTTTGTTGCATGCCGCCTGACGGGGACCAAAGTAACCACTTTAACTTTGTTGCATGCCGTCTGACGGGGACCAAAGTAACCACGTCAACTTTGTTGCATGCCGCCTGACGGGGACCAAAGTAACCACTTTAACTTTGTTGCATGCCGTCTGACGGGGACCAAAGTAACCACGTCAACTTTGTTGCATGCCGCCTGACGGGGACCAAAGTAACCACTTTAACTTTGTTGCATGCCGTCTGACGGAGACCAAAGTAACCACGTCAACTTTGTTGCATGCCGCCTGACGGGGACCAAAGTAACCACTTTAACTTTGTTGCATGCCGTCTGACGGGGACCAAAGTAACCACGTCAACTTTGTTGCATGCCGTCTGACGGGGACCAAAGTAACCACGTCAACTTTGTTGCATGCCGCCTGACGGGGACCAAAGTAACCACTTTAACTTTGTTGCATGCCGTCTGACGGGGACCAAAGTAACCACGTCAACTTTGTTGCATGCCGTCTGACGGGGACCGAAGTAACCACTTTAACTTTGTTGCATGCCGTCTGACGGGGACCAAAGTAACCACGTCAACTTTGTTGCATGCCGTCTGACGGGGACCAAAGTAACCACGTCAACTTTGTTGCATGCCGCCTGACGGGGACCAAAGTAACCACTTTAACTTTGTTGCATGCCGTCTGACGGGGACCAAAGTAACCACGTCAACTTTGTTGCATGCCGTCTGACGGGGACCGAAGTAACCACTTTAACTTTGTTGCATGCCGTCTGACGGGGACCAAAGTAACCACGTCAACTTTGTTGCATGCCGTCTGACGGGGACCGAAGTAACCACTTTAACTTTGTTGCATGCCGTCTGACGGGGACCAAAGTAACCACGTCAACTTTGTTGCATGCCGTCTGACGGGGACCGAAGTAACCACTTTAACTTTGTTGCATGCCGTCTGACGGGGACCAAAGTAACCACGTCAACTTTGTTGCATGCCGTCTGACGGGGACCGAAGTAACCACTTTAACTTTGTTGCATGCCGTCTGACGGGGACCAAAGTAACCACGTCAACTTTGTTGCATGCCGTCTGACGGGGACCGAAGTAACCACTTTAACTTTGTTGCATCTATCTTAAATGAAATGAAATATTTATTTGCAATAATTACATCAAAAATTGAAGTAAATATAGAGGTAGCGTGCATAGCCATTGTATCAATCCTGAATGAAAATGGGGGTATACCTGCGGCGGGACGGCCGTGTCGACGGTGGCCGTGGCCGGGTCGACCTTGTGGCAGCCGCGCGGGCTGAGCCGGTACTTGCGCGGCAAGCCGTGCCCCACGCAGTGGCTGCTGGTGCCGGCTGGCAATGTTAGCGTGCCTTTCTCGGACCCGTCCTCGCTCTCGTAGTCCACCTGGAAAACGGGGTGGTCGGATGTGACAATATGGACAGTCTTTGTGTTTATGTTATGAATGATTTTAAAGGATTTTTAACGTTTTTGCCAACTCTGTAAACTTCTGTTTCTGTTACTTTAAAAAGAAATATTTATTTCAGGGCATTAGGAGCGTGCAAACAGACATTTGGCAACGTCGCCTATAGCTGCCAAATATTCAGATGTTTTCATTGATTTATCAAAATTAATGAATTAAAATACGGAATATAGCAACGGTATGTACTAAAATATTGATAATGCATTGCAATAGTTACTGTATTAACTACTTATACTAAATAGTTATAATTAAGTGTAAAAAAAGCATTTAGAAACTTTCCATTTGTAAATGTGTACCTACATTTCGGTATAAGTATATAAGATTTACTGTTTACCAATAAATGTAAGAACACAATTTCTAGTACATACCGTTGCTATATTTCATATTTTAACTCATTAATTTTGATAAATCAATGAAAACAGCTAAATATTTGGCAGCTACAGGCGACGTTGCCAAATCTCTGTTTGTACGCTCTTAAAAACACTTTCAATTATTATGTCGTTTCGGCGGTGTTCTGTTGCACCGTCGATTTCGGTGCCAGCTTCTTAAGCGACAGGCTGCCCCTGAACTATAGGAACACGGTACTGGGGTCACATCCCGGCTTAGCGGTCCCACGCTAGCTCTCGCGAGGCCGCTCGCGAGGCCGCTCGCGAGGCTCGCTGTCCATCTGCTTCAGCGTGCTTCCCGCGACATCCACGACGCGTCGCTGACGAACGGGTGGACTCGATACTCCAAAGTACAACAGTACTTTGCACAACGATGACAGCGAGGCTAGGCCGCGCGGTACAGGAGGGGAAATATTCACGTACCACCTTAGAACCCTATCGCGATGACGCGCCGCGTTAAACGCCAGGCTACGCTATACGAACGTCACGCGTACGTCTCTTCGACGAGGTTCTACGGTGGTGCGTGTCTCAATGTCCTCGGCGGTACCTCGAGGCGGTGCGAGCTGGCGGCGCGCAGCACGTGTCCGGTGTGCAGGAAGTCGGGCACGGCGGCGGCGGCCTGCGCCACGGCCACGTTGTGCGCCGCGTCGGCCCAGCACAGCCGCGCGCGCGGCACCGACAGCTCCACGCTGCCCGGCAGCACGTCCACGAACTCGTACCTGCCGTCTGCAACGACCACAGCGTCAGCGCTGAAGGGCCATATACGCAGCAAGAATTTTCGCATGCGAGTTGCGTTATATTGCGGGCTGCCTAGGTGTGATATGATCGATCGGTCGATTCGCTCCATGTAAATGGTCCCCGAGGCACGAATATAACGAGCGCCCCGAGCGCCGCGTATCCGCGCGCCCGCCAGACGGAAACGCAGCGTCCGGGTGGCTCCGATTACGTCACTTTTTGGCCGACTTTGGAGCTGTTAGCACGCTAGCTGGAGTGATCGCAATTGTTATTTTATTAGGAGAAAACGACAAAAACAAATAAAAAAAGAGAAAAGATTGTTCACGAGCGTTTCAATCGCAAAAGGGATGCGCGGCGGGCGCTCGCCCTCCACGCGGTCCGTTTGCGGCAGCGCCTCGCCCTTGCTAAAATTCGTCACATAATCGGGTGCCTGCTATGTTTTGTCCCTAAGGGGCTATTTGGATGGAGCAACTACTGGTATGCGAGTTGCATTACATCGCGCGGCTCGATCAATCAATAGGGATGTCTCCTGGGTTAAAACAACAAGATTCTAATTAGTCCGTCAGTTAGATTATAGAAAAATACTCGATACGTATTTTTTTATTTGTCCATACGAATAATATTGACAAAGATACAGCACATTCAAATTCAGGAGTAGGGGCTCGTGACGTCACTCGATTCGTAAAAATTTTACGATTTAATGACGTAGCGCGAACTTTCGCCGCTCTGTAACTTTGTTATTTTAAGTTTTAGAAGCAAAAGAAAAAATACGTATCTACTATTTTCTGGCGTTCTAAAAGATGGACTAATTATTATTTTTTTGTCAACATCCCAATTGGTCACATCGTATGTCGGTAGCCCGCAATGTAGTCAAACTCGCATGCGAGAACTCGTACCATGTAAATGGCCCTTAACACAGCCTGCAGCATGAGCGTGTAGTACCAGGGGAGTTCCATTCCGCACTGTAGGTGCGCTTGCCGCATGATCTATTGCATAAGTTAATCGCAGTAGGTTGCCGGCTTGCCGCGCGCGCGCCCGCTCACTCTGTGTCGCGTGAGATAGTATTATAGTAAGCAGCTCAACCCTAGCGGTGCGCCAGGGCATTGCGGGTGGAAGGCGGACGCGGGCGGCGCCTTCCTTTTGACGCATGCCGCCTGGCGAATGTTTATGAAGCGATACGAACTTTTTATGCCTGATCATAAAATTGGAATTCGTTTAATGGCGGTCGAAAAATAGAAGTTTTTTTTTAATACAATATAGGAAGGCAAACAAGTAAATGGGTCACCTGATGGTGAGTGATCACTACCGCCTATAGACACCTGCAACAACAGAGAGAGTGCAGATGCGTTGCCAACCCAGAGGACGAAAATGGAATATCTCTTGTGCCAGTAATTACACCGGCTGTCTCGCTCTCCACGCCGGAACACAACAGTGCAAGCGCTGCCGCTTAGCGGCAGGATTAGCGAGCAAGATGGTGGGAGCGATCCGGACGGACCTTGCACAAGGTCCTACCACCCGCAATTTTCTGTACGTCAGCAGTATTATTTATTCTGTGGCCGTACCTCTGACGACGGTGGTGACGGGTTCCCCGAGGGGCGCGCCGTCGGGCGCGAGCGCGCGCAGAGCCACGCGCAGGGTTGCGCAGGCCGGCGCGTCGCGGCAGCGCACGCGGCCCGCCAGCACGGCCTTCAGCTGCGAGAACGCGCCGCCCGCCGCCGGCCCGTGGCCCACGGTGATCTTGTGCGACAGCGGGTAGTATCTGCAGCGAACGAGGGCTTTCGCTTCAACGAGAGAGACCGTTCCGGATCATCGGGCCCGCCGACTCCGGAGGGAGGGAGACTGTGGCGATCCGATCGAGACCTCCAAAATCCTAGCCGAACGTTACAATTTACCTGTACCGAGTGACATTTTCGGCCTAAACCAGAATTCCAGGCTCCTAGCGAGCCCTGATACCGCCTCCTTTCCCCCCCATACTGACAGTGTGGAGCGGTTTAACCGAGACTAGTGAACGATTAAGGAACTCTTTTAAAAATCTCAACAAACAGTTAAACCAGTAACAGAAGTGGACAATGATACGCACACACCAACTTTGAGCTGTCTGTGCATTAAAAATTATAAAATTAAAACCTTCACTGTCACCCTGGGCTCCCAGAAAAAATTAAAGAATGAAGGGAGTCCGCAAATGAACCTCGAGAATTCTAAGCGGTCTCACTTACTGGAGTCCGTCTCTCTGCTCCTGCTCCGATACGTCAACTCTTGCGGTATACACTCCCGGCGGCAGGAACGTGCACCACTGACCTGCAGGCAAGAAGCGCGGCTAAACAGAGAGTAGTCGTGCAGAACCACGTACTGTAGCCACAAATAGCTAGCCTTCTCCGGAATTCATGTTTAATTTTGAATTTTATAGATCAAATTAAATGAGGAAAATAAGTATTAACTTAATTTAAGGTCAATTTGCACACCGGAACTATGAAAGTACTGGTATAATGTATTTACATCTTGTGTTCACTATATTCTGCGAATAAATAATAATTTTATTTCATTTCATTAGACTATGTAACAGGTGGATGACTATCGTCAACTGCATTAGAATTTACTATCTTCATAGAATACTTAGCTTTACAGCGACAAGATTTAGGTATCAAAAACTGCATACAGACGTTTCTTATTTTGTGATAACCCTTGAATCCTTTAGGTATCAGCCAGTTGTCGATAGTTTGGACCGCGACAAAAACTGCACACTACAACACTTTTATTACACTATTGTCGTACAGTACAATTATTTCAAGAAGTGACTTTGGCTATATCGGAAAAATTCAGCATAGTACATTGCTGCTTTTAGATAACAGTCAAGTATCATGTAACGGTTCAAAGAAGCAATGTAGAAGCGTTCTTCGTCGACTAGTGATGAGAGGCAAACTTGAAGGTGACTGTATGACGTCTGCACTAACCCTGGTTGTCCACAGGAACTCTTATGTCCCGGCCTCGCAGCTCGAGTATGACGTCCCGCGCGATGGGCGGGGCCACGGAACCGCACACGCGCCATCTTGCTACCCTGGCTTCGGGAATGCGGACGGCGCCGTTCGGTGATATCGACAGTTGGATGTTGTCGAATTCTGACTGTTCTGGTAACAGAAAACGAGGGATTTTGAGATTATCCAGTCCTGAAATTTGTACACTGTATTTTCTCCGTGAGCAAGTGAGAAGGTAATGTATTACGGTAGTTGCATAGGCTTTGAATGACGTGTAAGCCTAAGTCAGTTCGCTTTAATATGACTTTCACATAACTTGTAACCTTGTACCATGCTTTCACAGATCAAAAATAGGTACATGACAGTGAGAGCTTTGAAAGTTTTTATCTTCATAGTGTCATTATCAGTTGAATGACTATGCCACAGATGGGTCGGATGATTTGTGATGTGTAGAGTAAACTTCTTAGCAAGAACCCCTCCTTTTGTAGCTGGATCTTTAGGTTAGTTGATCCAGTTTTAGGATTCTGCGTTTTTTAAGACTTCTAACTTGGTCAGGAATAGTAAGTTGTCCCGCCAGCTGGTTAGAGTGAAGTTGCAGGCGTTTTTTGTACTCTCTAGTTTATGCAGCATACCATGTTGCACGCTAATGGTGTAGTCTCCGCTCTGCAGCGAGGGCAGCGTGTACCGGCCCGCCGAGTCGGTGTTGCCGACCGGCCGGCCGTCCAACGACACGCGTGCGTTGGCCACCCCGGCACCCGTGGAAGACACCACGGTAGACATTATGGTGAATCCTGTCACCTAGAGAATAAAATACCAATTGTAGACCACGGTTATGCTCAGGAGAATATCAAGCATGCAGATCAGCAGATTAGAAATTATCACTGTCGCCTTGGGAGCATGCGACCCCAAGAATTGGTGATCGGTCACAAACCCTGAGGTAAGCCATAGGACTTCATGCCGATATTCTGTGGGAGTGTGGCACTACACTCATTGTTTTTACCCTTTCGTACTACAACTAGCACCTTGCTACGGTATGGATTTACTACTATCAAAAAGTGTGAAATCGTTAGTGTAAATTGTCTCAAAGATATTTTATTAAACGCAAACCTCAAATGCATTCTTGATGTACAAGCTGTCGTGCAGCACAGTAAAAGGCACCGTCTCTGGCTTCACATTGTAACTGACTGTGGCCTGGCCAGGGGTTTTGGGCAGAGCGAGGAGCCTGTACTCTCCGGCTGGCACCAGACCGAAGGTGAACTCGCCGTCATTGTCAGTGGTCGAGAAGCAGATCGGGGAGTCTGGCACACCTTGGAGCAGGGCTGTCTTGCAGCCTTCAACGCGGAATTTGGGGCTTTCCTGGAAAATTGAGGGTAAATTCAAAGGTATTAGTAATATGTTCATAAATATATACAATGAAACACAACACTTTCTACCCGCATGCTGTTTAATTTGGTTTAACATCAATATGCTTATTTGAATTGAGATTGTACATTTGAATAAAAGCTTATTAAGAAAGTAATTATTTTCGTTTTTGAAACTTATTATTATACCAAACTGTAATAGAAATTCTAAAGTATTTGTGTTACCTCTTTAGAATATAGTAGCACATACATCCCCACAATGGGGTTGCCGTTGGCCGTGACGGACCCCTTCACGTCGTAGCCTTTTACAGCAAGAACACCGGGCGGGAGGGCAGTGTTGCCCTCCTTCACTTGTACAACAGCTGATGACGGCTCTAACTTCCATCTGGAAATACGAGGTGGTATTTAGATAAATCTTCAATAGAATAAACAATAGTTTTTAACTCTGTTTTATTTACGAGGTTTGCCCTTTAAGTTAAAAGTAAAGGTTAACCTCTCACTCCCTTATTCATAAAAAGTTAACAATCTTTTTAAGCTAACAAATGTTTTGCCCCTTTCATTTGAGGGCTAATGTTACAATGACAGATAGACATAAAACATGTTAACTAACAAATGTTTATAAAGCGTTTATGAATAAGGGGGTCAGTATCCACTAGTGTTATACAGTGTCAGTCAAAATTTGTCAACTTTTATGACAAACATTTAAAACTAATGTAAAATGTAACAATGCCTGATAGCTGGAACCAAGAAATTAAGCAATTTATGTACATTCCATGACCATATTCAGCCTGACTTATTTATATCAGTTTTATTTGTGACGTACCTTGGATGTGCAGCCTTCACAGTATACTTCCCCGGTATAACCGGTGTGAAATGAAAGTCTCCTCCCGGTGTCGTGACAGTGTCTCGCACATCACCCTTATCGTTGACCAGCTGCACCGCAATGCCTCCAGGGCCTTCTTTCTGGCCAGCAGTGATCACACGCCCCGTAATACCGAAGCCGTTGAACGTAAAGTTGACATCTTGTCCCGTAGAACACTGGTCAGTTACTCCGTCAACATTCAAGCTGACTTTGGAGGGTTCAAAGCTCCAGCCTGGAGGTGGGTGGACCTTTAGTACGTATTCACCCTTTTCGTAGAGTGGAAGGAAGTAATAGCCGTTGTTTGGAGCGCATTCTGTTTTCTCCTTCAAGGTACCTTCCTTGGTATACCTACGAACAATCACAGTCAAGTTAATAAAGATTTCTAAATCAATAGTCTATAAATTTATATTAATAAATTGAAAATAAAATAATTAGTTACTGTTAATTTAATTTGTAAGGTCCTTCGCCGTCTAATTGGGTAATTAAATAAGAAAATTAAGTCAGAGAGGTTAACTTACAATCCAATCTCGATTTTAGAGAAATCCAGGTTAACATGACTTTTGACAAATCCACCGCATCCTAATATATCATTAGCGTAGCATTTCGATACTGAAAATATTAAGTAAATTACGGAAATAACTTTTAATTCCAAAAAAAATGTACCCATTTTTTGGCTTAACATGGTACAGATAAACAAAAACTGATAAGAAATGAACATGACGTTATAGACTTTTTTTTTGAAATGTCACTTCTCATGTTGTTGTGTTGGTGACATCATCTTCATTCAGAAAGTTGGCTTTTAATCTTTTAATATTAATCAAATAATCGAGTAAAAATGAGAAGCAGAATTTTTGAAAAAAAATCCCGCGATTGTGTCCAAATGGCACGGGCAAAGGAGAGAGCATCTACTAGTGTAGCCATCACGTTTCATTAAATTAAAGCCGATGACTGTATCAAATGTAGAATTTAATTTAACGTTTGACAGAAATGCTCAAACTTACATTGTTAATATCAAACATTTATCAATGGCTACAATGGATTATGTATGCCATAGTGATACTAGGATGTTACAATCCTGTTTTAATATTATTTAAAATACTAAACAACCAGTGGTAAAGTACGCTTGAGAATATTTCTTATCTGTAACTGTCACGTCACGATCTACTCCCTGAGTCTACTCCACTCTGCCGGCCGGTTCAAGTAGACTCAATTGAGCGACCCTTCTAGTGGGATATTATTATTGTATGAAATAGGTGTTGAAGATTTGAAGTATTTGTTATGAAATTATAATAATAAAAAACATATTTCGGTGCTGTTTTATTAGTTCCACACAGTTACAATGAGATAAAACTTCTGTATCAAAACATGAGGTGTTACATACAAAACAAAATAAACTTAAACATACATTTCATTTTTACTATCATAATGACCATACAAGTTGTACAGCTTCGTACCAGATTGTCTATTTATGTGGCTAAAGCCGTTTTCGCCTTATTCTGTATTGGAAGGAACAATTTGAACTCTGCTGGTAACTCGTCTTCAGAATAAAGTCTATCGGAGAAGTAAACTCTTCTTATCCTGCAGTTCGCATGTATTTGAACCCTCAAAGTTTCAACATAATTAGTTCCATAGGCCCTTCTAGTGAAGTCTGCCAAGTTAAACTGGATCTGGTTCCAACCCTCGTCAAGACGCATGGGCATGGTGCAAATGAATGGTTTCACTCGAGTTGTTGATTGGTAGTTGCTGGCTCTGAACCGTCTCCTTACATTTTTATCATCCAATACCTGCAAAAGTATAAAGAATGTTTTAAACTTATAGAGATCTTTGTCTTTTGGAAACCAACAATTTTAGAAAAACATTCTAATCTGGTTAGGTTAGAATGGTTTTTTATAGTTGGTTTTCAGAGATTCTTTCAAAAATACGCTAAGTCATTTTATTCGCAATAACAACTTACCTGAACTTCAAACGTAAAGTACTTTTTTAGGTTCTTTATGATCATAACCAAGAATGGCAGTTTGATGCCAAGGGTCTTTTTCGGGTCGGCGGGACATGTTATATACGTGGTGCTGACATTGGTTCCTACAATTTCTAGGACAAGACTTTGAATGTCGTTGTCCGTAATCCTTTTTATGTGCCCATTCCGGACCTTCTTGTCCCAAATCTGCAGAGGCTTACTGCCGATGCTGTAAAGAATTGACAGGAAACCGGACTGAAATGTGTTCTTGAACATTTCGGTAGATTTCGCGTGTTGCTATGGTACACCCTCACATTTAGCAGTCTATTAACTACAAAAGTTTAATCGATAAAGATAATTCTTTCGCCGTTGCATTACAACTTGACAGAATGACAGTAAACACAGGAATTTTGGACACGGCCATTGGCCATGAGTTGTTATCAATACAGGGTTACCATAGCAACGAATGAAGGGTACCGCTGCTCCGTTCTATGAATGCATCGTTTTGCTTTTACTCGTGAAAGGAAAAGCAAAAGCCAGTGAAACATTATTTAATCGATTTAATCATAGCAATAAAATATATGATTTGAAAATGCAACTGAAATATGTTTTGATATTATTAAAATTAAAAACTTTTTTTTCAGTTTAATAACAAACTAAAGACAAGAAAGATTTAAAAAAATAATTGAACAAATTCGTGAAACGAATCGCAGCAGTGCCTATTTGACAGATTCCATGCGATGCACCAAGTGCATAGAGGTCTTCGTTTTTTTTCATTTTCCCAAAATAATACCGCATTTATTAACAAATATTGAAATGGTATTTTATGTTTAAGTGTTTATTTATTAAATAATGAACTTTTGTTCCCTTATTTTAATATTGTGACTGATATAGTGTTTCAACAAAAATGACGGAGGAAATGTCATCAAAGAGGTAAGAATAGAATTTATCCAAATCATTGTTAATTTACGATTTCAGTAAAATTGTGGTACTCACCTGGCAGGGCAGGAAATCTCATGAATTGACACGTTAATTTTGATTGTTAAATTACCACCTTAACCCTGATTAGGGCAAATTACCCTCCGTCTGAATTGTGTAAAAATACATGCGACAGTATACAATAATTATATAAAAACGATTCTACCGCAAAAATGGAAAATGATACACAAATTAATACAAATAATACACAAACAAAAATAATACAAAAAAGACTTTATAAAATGTCATGCTAAAGACAATTTAGGATGACAGAATTAGTGTCATTTCAAAAAAAATACCGTTTTAGACACGAGGTTTGTAACATTCAGCCACATTTTTTTTAAAGCCTACTCCTTCACAGTAATTATTTCTTGTAAACATAACCAAGTTTCATAACATAAGTATCACAATAGCTTCTTATAACTGTAAATTATAAGATGCTCTTTTAAAAATAATTAAATAGTTGCTGAGGGTAGTCACATTAAAGCCTAACCCCCTTATTCACAAACGCTTCGTAAACATTTGTTAGTTAAAATGTTTGATGTCTTTATCTGTCATTGTGCCGTTTACCCTCAAATGAAAGGGACAAAACATTAGTTAGCTTAAAAATATTGTTAACTTTATGAATAAGGAGGTAAATGAGTATGGAGAATAATAAGAGAATGGACAGGAAATATATGATGATATAATTAAGTTTTGTTTTGTCCTCAATTATACACAAACTCTTGTTTATTATCTATGACTACTACAAAAGAAAGATAACTGAGTTTCTTAAAAACATGAAATACAATAGAGACAAACAAAGGAGCTCTAAATGAGGATTATTAAATCACTCGGGGCACTTTAGAGTCTCCAGTCATTACAATAGACAAACAAACAAGAAGCTCAATACTGAGAAATTGTCAGAGGGTTTCCAGAGTAATAATCCTACTAATATTATAAACGCGAAAGTTTGTAAGTATGGATGGATGTTTGTTACTCTTTCACGTAAAAACTACTGAATGGATTTGGATGAAATTTGGCACACACATAGTTTATAACCTGGATTAACACATACTTTTTATCCCGTAAAAATGCATTGTTCCCACGGGATAGCGATAAGTGAGTTATACGCCGCCGTGACGTCATGAGCAGCAAAGCAACTAATTTACATTAATTTGTCCAGGAAATATTGCAGATTACATGTTGGGTGCACGTTTGCTTGATTTAATTAAACAAGTCTACGCGGACGAAGTCACAGGCCAAAGCTAGTTATCTCTAAATTAAACTCCATACATATATTTTAACAGTTATCATGGCGTGTAATAATTTCTGCATAATGCTACTTTTTGAACCATGTCCTTGCAAATATATTAGTCCTCTCTGATAGCAACACCCTCTCCCAGCTACTGCCCCTTTGAGAAGTCCTAAAGTACCAGAGCCTCTGATAGGTTAATCGTTTAAGTGGTTGTGTGTTGTCGTGCCCACCACGCCAACAACCACTAAAAAGGTCGGAGTGAAGGTGTACTTTGATCATGAATAAAAAATATTATGAATTGTTTTTATTGGTTTAAACGTTACATCAATTAACAGTGCTTGGCGTGTGAGTGATCACTTCATTCAAATATGAAAGCGTTCAAAGGGTTAAAGACGTGACAAACTAGTGGACTATGTATTAAAGGAAAGATAGCAAGTATAATGTACTAGTTTAATAAAAATTAAATAAAGGCATTCTCTACCAGACAACTTTATATTGTACCCTCAACATTTTAAAAAACAAAACAAAAGTAGCTCCATATATCAATATGTATTACAAACTACCCACATACTGTTCCTTAATCTAAACTACCCCCATTTTTAATGACAGAATTTAAACACACCCGCAATAAAGGATAAAAAGGAAAATTAACCTGTTCATATTGATAGTGGACCCCGCGTTACTGATGTCAGCACAAAGTCTCCAAAAATGTGAAACATTCAATATTAAAATTTCCTAAGAACCTAATCCAGTTACCAGTGTTCCTTTTAATACAATATACCAATCAATATTCTTCTACAACCTGTTTGATAGTACCCAATTTAATTTTAAACCATAATGCCTTGAAATAAAACATAAAAATAGCATAATTTCCAACAACTTAATCTCATTCATTATCAATATAGAACAAAGTCCAGTTTTCAATGAACTTGTCAGCTTCCTTGTTGGTATTGTTGAGCTTACAATAGTCATGACGTAATAATTTATTCAGAGGGTATGTTATATTTTAATTTGAGTAATACACACAGATAAGAACAGCTTGGACATTTGACTTTATTACCGCTGGCGTTCAAACTTTTAATATACTTAGATAACTGCATCATACCTAGTGGCTAAGATTAAATTTTTAAACAATCTTAGTAAAACAAAATTAGACAAGTCCAAGGCGTTGCGAATTATGTATGTATGTATGTTTGTAAATTATTTATTGTACAAAAAACATAAATTACAAAAAGAGATACAGTGATGTACAAAGGCGAGCTTATCTGTCATTACTGATGTTTTCTTATGCCCCGTTTAATAAAAACAAAGAATATAAAATATCATATCAAATTTCAGCAACTCACTGCCCAAAAAATGAGTATAATGAATCTAGGTTTTGTAACCAACGTCTGGTTCTAACAGAGTTTTATAAAAACCTAGTCGTAAGTTTCAAATTTACTGAAACCTAGAGATTACCGGCGTTTTTTCTTTACCGCACCCTCGCTGCCTCCTAATTAATCTACGTTAAAGTGAACGAAACATAAAGGCTGCCCGAGCGTTGTCAGCTGAGCAAAGTACGTGTATCTGGGGGCGATACGAGCTTCCGTCGATAAGGGACCCTCGAACCCGCTCTTAAACGTCATGCAATACAATACAAATAAGTTTGGGAACAAGCGGAAGGTCCCTCACAAAATCGCTATTTACTACGCAATAAGTTTGATTGATTGAGAATGGTAGGACCTTGTGCAAGATCCGTCCCGATCGCTACCACCATCTTGCTCACTAATCCTGCCACTAAGCAGCAGTGTTTGCATTGTTGTGTTCTGGCGTGGAGAGCAAGACAGCCGGTGCAATTACTGGCACAAGAGGTATACCATCTTAGCTCTCTGGGTTGGCAATGCATCTGCAATCTCCACGGTGTGGCAGGTGTCTATGGGCAGTGGTGATCACTTACCATCAGGGGACCCACTTGCTCGTTTGCCTTCCTTTGTTGTATTAAAAAAATTGCTTTAGTCAAGGGGCCTTCCGCTTATTCTCCAGCTTCCACAATTTATTTTCACGAGCTTATCGCACGCTTAGTATTAAAGTGACTCAATTCTGAATTTGATATTTCCCAAAATTAAACCCTATGTCTTTTAATTAAGGTGATATTTTGGGACGTGTATTATTCAGAAATGGGTCACTTTAATACTAAGCGGGCGTTATGTTGTGTTTAATTATTTGTATAGTCGACAAAGAAGTTGCTCTGCCTCTTTTAGATCATTACAAAGGGACAAGGTTTAAAGTGGTAATGTAATTTCTTGGTTGACTATACCAAACTATGTATATGTAAACAAATTTAATGTAGGAAAAAATTGTTTTAAACTTTCGCGACTTTCACACATATTTATAACATTATCGGGACTTTAGCCTTTGGTCTACTCGTGACCACGGCCATTGAAACATGGCCGAAACGTCGAGTTAAATCAACAATATATTTTTATCGCGCTAAAGTCCCGTTAATGTAGGAAGTCGATTTCGACCCACTACTTGTCATCAGATTAGCATGAAATTTGGCATACGTACAAAGACTGGATGGCCGTGCAACACTAAAGTACGACTTTTACTCTTGCTTTACATTCCGCCCTCAGTACCAGTTATGACGTCATAGTCGTCATACTCTCTCTCGCCCTGTCTGAGGTAACAGAGAGTAGTTCTACCGAATTTTGCATCATTCCCATCGGCCTGGCGTTTGTTTTATACAAAACTGCGATGCGATTTCACGTCGCAAAACGTTTAGTAAGAGCGCTTTTACACTATCCGATACGATAACGATTTATCGGAAGCCGAGATGATATCAGCGCATTTAAATATATGTAACATATACGTGCCTTTCACATTGTCCGTTCCGATATCGGATATCGGATCCGATGTCGATATGTTGTCGGCCATGTTCCTGTGTGTAACTCCTGTGATCGGTTTGCGGGTCGTAGGGCCTTGTCACACCACCATTTTGCTCCCTAATCTAGCCGCTAAGCAGCAGTGCTTGCACTGTTGTGTTCCGGCGTGAAGAGCAAGACAGCCAGTGCAATCACTCGCACAAGCGGTATTCCATCTTAGCCTTCTGGGTTGGTAACGCATCTGCTATCTCCTTGGTTTTGCGGTGTCTATGGGCAGTGGTGATCACTTACTATCAGGTGACCCACTTGTTCGATTTCCTTCCTATTTTATAGCATAAATAAAAACAGATCCACACGACTCTATTGTCAAGAATATAAGAGCTTGTGTAATTTTTTGGACTTATGCCTTTGTGTGTTATCTTTATTTCCCACTAGGTTTTGCCCGCGATTTCGTCCACGTAGACTTGTTTAAGTCAGTGGAGAAATCAAATAGGCACACACTTTAAATTAAAATTTAAAGATTACTAGCTTTTGTCCGTGACTTCACCCGCCTAGACTTGTTTAATTGAATAAAGCAAACGTGCACCCAACATGCAATCTGCAATATTTCCTGAACAAATTAATGAGAATTAGTTGCTTTGCTGCTCATGACGTCACTGCGGCGTATAACTCACTTATCGCTATCCCGTGGGAACTATGCATTTTTACGGGATAAAAAGTATCCTATGTGTAAATCCAGGTTATAAACTATGTGTGTGCCAAATTTCATCTAAATCCATTCACTAGTTTTTACGTGATAGAGTAACAAACATCCATCTATACTTACAAACTTTCGCGTTTATAATATTAGTAGGAAGTAGGACCATAGTTTATTTCACCTCTAGGCAAAGTTTAGGGATCCGCGGTGGCGGTAGTGATCACTTAATTACCATGAGGTGATTGCTTGTACTTGCACTTTTTCCTTTAAAAAAAGTTTCTATTATCGGACGTACATATGCTGAGTGTCACAGGTGTTCAGATTTTTTTGGTATCTTGTTATGACCTTGACTGTACCTACCGATTACAGAGAAATGTCTAGATAGATACTTGAGACCACTTTGTTGCTCCGTTACTGACTGTTCCAGTTTTATTACCTATCCAGTCTGGTAATTATATTGCAAGTCTGTAGAACTGCCTCTAAATACCAAGTTTAATACCTGGTCCTTATGACTCAGAACGGGTCAACGAACTGACCAGACTGATTATTCTGCGCGGACGCGGCATTTCGACTGTGGTTTTGGAGTCTTATGTCATGTAAAATTGTTGCTGCACTGGCTGATTGTTTTCAGAATCAGCGTGTGAGTTTTGTATTGTTGGTCGCGTTTGCGGCGCAGAATCGGATCTCAAACTTTGTTTTTTTTATCCTTCATAATGCGAGAGGAATGAGAGGATGTTTTGGGCAATCCCTTATCTTATGAGCTCCTTTGATCAACTGTTTCGATACAAGTATAACACAAAGTGAAATTATTTCAATACAGAATAAAAAACGTAGCCCGACCAGCCACAAGATGGTCCGATGACCTCATACAGGTGGCAGGAAGGCGCTGGTTGCATGCCGCTTCCAACTGGTCACTTTGGCAATCCATGGAGGAAGCCTATGTTCAACAGTGGACTTCTTGTGGCTGAGATGATGATGATGATGATGACAATAAAAAAAATTAATGGCCACAGGCAAGGCCAAGGCAAGAGATTAGCGACGCTACTTGCATTGTTGGTTTTCATGGGTAGCGGTAATCGCTTCCCATCCTGTGGCCGTAAGCTCGTTTGCTTCCCTTAAAACAATATCAGTATTCCCAATAATTATCTTAAAAACGAATGTTTGTGTAAGTTTGGCGGAAGGTTATATAAATATTTGAAGTATAATTTCACCTCTCAATACGAAGTAAAACAAACAGACTTTACATTCGTTTTAATAACAAACACGGCTAATTGAATCCGTGGCCATTCATAACTTTATCGAAATTATACCGTAAACTTTCTCTGGAACCTAACGAGATCTCGTGACTAACAAATTTCCGTGAATACCATGGAGGTAATATGGACCTACGTGCAACTGGAAGGTGCAAGCCTCTGTTAATCAAACTAAATCAAAATCATTTATTCATTTTTTTTATAATCGAAATTGACTTCCGATTTTTTTTTTACTTTTTTTTAAACATTTAAATAAATTGAAATGATGATGACAACACCAAAAGAAATTAGGGTAATGGCAGGACTCGAACCTGCAACATCAGCATTCCGTACTTTGCATTTTTCCAGTTTCCCGACATTACCAACTCCATTACCCAAAGTTTTCTTTGCTTTGTCATTATCATTTAAATTCATTTGAATCATTTATTTCCATAGGCAACAAAGGCCCAATATAATAAATAGTTACATATTGTTATAAGATTATACATTCACACTTAAAAATCAAAAAGATAACTTAAAAGAGAATGTCAAAACGAAAACAGTACATCGCCATAGAATTAATCATAATGATTAAGTAAACAATATATTAAGCATTCAATTAACGTTAATATAAAGGAAAAAAAATCTTTCCAACAACATAAAGTTCGATTAAAAAAAAATTAATTAATAAAAGCCTACTATAAAAATATGTTTTGGACCATACATATTTTTATGCCTTTGTTTTACTGAGACAAGTCGAGTAGGCCCTATTTTATTTTGAGTAGTTTATTAACAGCTCTGAATAGTTGCCAATAACTAGTTATAAGATCGTCCCTTGACCCATGACGTCAGTTCTTTAGAATGCTCCTGCGCATTCCCACCATTGTTGGGCCCACAATGAGTGACTCAGGCAATGCGAATCTACTCTGATTTAAGTTGTGTAGCTGTCAAGGAGTGCTTTAACTTGGAACGTGCGCCAAAGTCCTTTCGTTCAAAATTAAAATATCACTGAAGTCGAAATACATCATTTTGAAACCCGCCTTTTGTTGTAAAAAAGTTAAATGAGACCATAACTCTAAAGTTTTGAAAGATATTTTGCCATGAATGGTTGATCATTGAGTGTGTGAGAGTATATCGTGTGTGTGAGGCATGAATGTATCGACACCGAAAAAGGCAAAGGGATTTAGTAATTGGAACTCATTTACATGGATGAAAAAATAAAAGAGAATTATAATGAAAAGCGGTTCGATTTAATTGATGCTAATACTGAGAATATGTGGTAACATTACAAGCATTTTAGGATTCAAATTAAATTGCTACTTACAAATAAAACGTTAAAGTCTGTCTGTCTGTATGTATGACAAGTCCTCTTTTCTCAGGAACGCGTTGAAATTATTATCAAGTACTTAGGTCTGCAGTTCCGTGAATCTGTGGAAAAATCATACTTCCCGTTGACCTAGAACCATGACGCGCTGTAGACGATCAAACAACTGGACAAATTTGATTGTCTTGTGACAGTGTGCCTTGTGCTACACGGCTAGTTATCTTATCTTATTTACTAGGGGTCCTTTTAGATACACTTCGACCAAGTGGGATCTTTTGTGTATTTACCCCTCCTTCGCACTTAGTCCATCGCTTTTTCCACTTCCTCCATAAAGTGGATGATGTGGAGCAGTGGTATTGCCTTGAATTCTCCTGGTTCGGGGTATCCGTTACCAAGGAGTTTCATTTTAGTTCCGGCGAAGGCCTCACAACACGGCTAGTTAGAAAGAGATTAGTATAGTATAGTCATTCAATCAAATCACAAGCTGTTGTGCTAGCCGATCCGGGAAAGCGCTCGACACGCGGGTCACAGCAGAGTGGATTCTCTAAGCAAAACAGCGACGAACTCGACGCTGCGGCAGCGCCCTGTCCAGTGATGCCAAATAAACCCCTTAAGGGCTAGATCTAGCCCTTGTTAAGGTTCCGTACCCAAAGATTAAAACGGGACCCTATTACTAAGACTTCGCTGTCCGTCCGTCCGTCTGTCCGTCTGTCACCCACCAGGCTGTATCTCATGAACCGTGAAAGTTAGTCAGTTGGAATTTTTAAAAGTAATGCAGTAATTTAGCGGGTGGTAGGACCTTGTGCAAGGTCCGTCTGGATCGCTACCACCATCTTGCTCTCTGATCCTGCCGCTAAGCATCAGTGCTTGCACTGTTGTGTTCCGGTGTGGATAGTAAGACAGCCAGTGCAGTTACTGGCACAAGAGGTATGCCATCTTAGCCCTCTGGGTTGGCAACGCATCTGCAATCTCATTGGTGTCACAGGTGTCTTTAGGGGGTGGTGATCACTTACCATCAGGTGACCCACTTGCTTGTTTGTCTTCCTATTTAATAAAAAAATTGCCCTGTTTCTATTTCTATTTAGCCCGAAAACCTAACACGGAGCTGGCAACACTGGCCTTGTCTTGCTCTAGCGCTAGCTCGAGTGAGAGCGATGGCGATACCTCGTCGTCGACGCTGATGCGCTTAGAGAATACCAGTGCTAGCGGTGGCGTTAGGCGTTGAAAAGTAGTCTATGCTTGTGTGCCAATGTTATTAACGTACCGAAACTGTTCTGAGAAACGTTCGGTGGTCTTAGTTAAGAGGAGTGTAGCGCTGGGTTCACACTCCTTGTATGGAGACATACAAATGACGATAAGGTTTTCCACCCTCTAAAGCTTATCCTATAGCCATGTTTTTTTTTATATGTTGTCAGTATGCTCTAGAACTAGGTTTGTATGTTTTGATTTTTTAAATATTCTTAACAGTTTAAAAAATATTGACGCTTTTTTTGTTTTGTATGAAACTCCTAAAATGCAAATATTGTCAAATCTATGACGAATATTTAAAAATCAAACATACAAACCTCGTTCCAAGACATAATGACAATATACCAAAAAATCATTGCCATAGGTTTAGAGGGTGGAAAACGCTATCGCCGTTTGTATGTGGAGCGCTTTTTGCGGGCTGGGTTCACACTCCTCTTAACAGAGTTGTTTATGTTCACGCGGTAGTGATGAGATTTTTAGATTCTAGCATTGATTGGTAGAATTTTAGGTTCATATAAGACTTAATAAAATATCACATAACCTAACCAAGGAAAAACTTTTAATCAACCCTGGACATATTTTAAAACTGCGTTGAAATCAGCCCACCTGCACTGAAAAAAGGGACAACCGAACTGTTTGGTTACTCGTGATTTTTTTAAAGTTAATCAAAGTTCGTTTAAATTAGCAAAACTATTTGCTACTGAAGAGTTAGGTAAGGCGTAACAAATAGTTTGTTAGTCACTTTTTTTATGTATAGTCGACCAAGAAATTCCTTGATCACTTTTCGGCCGTATAACAAAGAGGTAAGGTTCAAAAGTGGTCAAGCAATTACTTGGTCGACTATACCTAATAGATGACAAAACTTTGGAAACGTGTAACAAAACTGTTTTTTTCAGTGCTTTTGAGAGCTACGATGCCACAAACAAACTCACATACACAGACACACACACAGACATATAATCTTCAAACTTACGAGTATAACATCAAATTTTTCGACGGGGTTAAAAAATAATACATTCCATCGTATCTAAAACATGCATTTCTCGACTTCGCAAGTTAAATGAGGATGGTTGACATACTCTTTAGTAGGTATAACATCATTATGCTGAAGATTACTATGTTTCAGGGCTATATATATCATTATTTATTTCGTATGTGAATGTATAACCTAATGACAAAATGCAATAATAAATTACCATCAGCAAAAAAGCTTGTGTCAAAAATATTTTTACACCCAAAACTTTCTAATTTTTATTGTTTGTTTCTCGTTCGTTGTTTTTAGATGTATATTTTTGTTATTTGTTTTTTTATGCCGAATAAATATTTCTTTCTTTCTAGCTAGTAATCGATCGAGAACTACAGTGAAATGTCACGTTCGATATTTGCTCTCAAGCGAGTTAACGGCTCGCTACTACAACCATGTCAGACACGTGCTTAAGGTGAGACCGCCAAACCATTGCATCCATCACAGTTTTTTTTATGCAAAACGGGCAATAAACGAGCACGCGGGCTACTTGATGGGAGACAATAACTGCCGCCTTTAAGAATCAGTGACCCCATGATAATCCCTTTCCAGCCTTTCAGACCCCGACTGTAAGGCTCCGGAATTTTCGCTAACTGTATGAAACGCAATAACAAGTTACATGACGCCGGTATTTTGGGAGTGTCGTACTACCCCGGTGGACCCGGCTTCATACTGTAATCAGCAAGCAAGCAATGAGGGGTTTTTATATAAGGGGAAAGCCTCTGTCTGTTGCCTTGTATCTCCAGATATAATGAACCGATTTCAACGCGGTTAGTTTAGTTTAATAGCTGAATTACCCTAGATGGTACTTGCCACGTTTGGTGACAAACGGGTTAGCGGTTCTCAAGATATTAAACTTTTAAAATATGTATTTCGGGGAAAAAACTTTGTAACGTCCGTTTTGTTCAAATTAATTCACAAAGTACACGATATCTGCACACCGTTTTCATACATGTCAAACACGTTACACTTTCATCCATTCGTAAATTTATTAAATAAGAAACACTCGCTTTTAGGCTTTAATAAGTTCAAAATTTTGGCACAAGCTTTTTTGCTGTTTGTATTTTAGTTTTGGATTATCATCTAGTTTGTACAACATTAAAACAAACTGGGAACAGCGCCCAGTCTTGCTCTAGCTCGCTAGCACAAGTGAGCGAGGCAGAGTGATGCCTCAACGTCGAGCTCGTCGCCGATGCATTTAGAGATTAACGGGCTGTAGACTGTATACATAAAAGTAACCGGACGGTTGAGACTGTCGGACGTCGTGAGGGCCGTGCATCTTACGTCCCATGTCTCACGTCTTACGTCTCATGACTCACGCTTACGCCCCAGGTTTTACGTCCCATATCTACGTCTTACGAGTACGTCCCAATTCCACGTCTTACGTCCCATGTCTTGTGGCTTTAAGTCCCATGTATTGGCAAGCGCAGCGTAGGACGACCAGCCACAAGATGGTCCGATGACCTCATACAGGTGGCAGGAAGGCGCTGGCTGCATGCCGCTTCCAACCGGTCACTTTGGAAATCCATGGAGGAGGCCTATGTTCAACAGTGGACTTCTTGTGGCTGAGATGATGATGATGATGATTTATGACTTACGTTTACGTCCCCATATCTTACGTCTTATGTCCCAATTCCATATCTTATGTCTTACGTCTCATGGCTTACAGTTCCCGGCAAACAACTTGAGCGTTGACCTTGACTGCGCAGTAGCCGTTTCTAGTTCGCAAAATTACCCCCTCCACTCGATTTATGCTCAAGTTGTTTGCCTGCAACTATACGTTCCATGTTTTCCGTCTTACGTGCCTTGCATCGCGTTTTACTCGTGTGTCTCACGCCTTACGTCCAAGTTCTCAGTTACGTCTAATTTTTTTAAGAAATAAGCAGGCAAACAAACAAGTGGGTCACCTGATGGTAAGTGATTACCACCGCCTATAGACACCTGCAACAACAAAGGGAGTGCAGATGCGCTGCCAACCCAGAGTGCTAAGATGGAATACCTCTTGTGCCAGTAATTACACCGGCTGTCTTGCTCTCCACGCCGGAACACAACAGTGCAAGCACTACTATTTAGCGGCAGGATTAGCGAGCAAGATGGTGGTAGCGATCCGGACGGGCTTTGCACAAGGTCCTACCACCCGCAAAATTACGTCTCATGTCTCAACGTCTTACGTCCAATGTCTCACAACTTAAATCCCGTGTCTACGTCTTACTTCCCAATTCCACGTGTTATCTCTCACGTCTTATGTCTACGTATTACGTCCCAATCCCGTGTCTTACGTCCCATGTCTCCCATCTTACGCCGCACGTCTTACCTCTATAAATCAGGCCTTTAGGATACCTTGCACATTTCTAAGTACCACCTCCGTAGGGCTCCATATATGGCATCCGAACAGTTTCCAAGAACTAACCTCGCGGTGACTAATGGCTTTCGATTGTAAGGACTTAGCAGAAACGATCATTGCGGCCATGTTAGATTTCTTCGTCCCGTCTATGACCCATTGACCTAGTCGCTATAGTTTAGTATTTAACACAGTAGGTTTACACGCTTAGGTCATCGTTAAGGTTACTTAGTAAACAGTGTGTTGAATAGTGTGTTGCGTTTCGTACAGTGTGTGTGGCGAAACTGGCAAACGCAAGGCACGGAATGCTGATGTTGCAGGTTCGAGTCCTGCCATTACCGTATTTTTTCTTTATGTTATCATTATCATTAAAATTTATTTAGTGTGTTCAATAGAATAAAAAAGGGCCCTACTCAGCATACTGCCTCGGCAACCTGAGACGTTGATTTTCAGTGGGACCCTTGAGACTCTTAATATTAAAATAAACATTTGTGAACACTGACGACACGAACGAAAGTATGACTTCACAAAAATATGTAAATAAAACAATAAACACTGTAAGCCAGTAACGTACTTTGTCTTTGAAATATTTCAAACCCACGTCATTTCTTTCACAAATTTCCCAATCTCGTATGTATTGAAGTTGTGTAGTCAAAAACCGACGCTGTGAAGTTTAATATGAGGTTGTTTTTTGAACTGCATTATTCCGGTAGATACGAGGTTAGGAAAGAAGTAGCTGACACTATTTGGCGTTAGTTCTAGACGTAGCGTCAGAGACGCGGGCGCAGGTCATTGTCCAGATCACAAAGTAACTCAAATAAACAACCTCCTAAAATATCCGATACGTAAACTTCAAATCTATCATCTTGCAACAATTTTTGTTTTTTATATAAACTCTTGCAAGGGTGCAATTATGATGTATTTTACATAAAAACCTCCCGTGAAAAATTTCTAAATGACAGTGAAAACCGATTCAAAGTACATTGCGCGGTTTAGAAGCAGTTAGCGGCCGAAGATATGAGAGTAAGTGAAGCGAAAGTTGTATGTCAGGATCGTAGCAAATGGAAATCCGTGGTCTCTGCCTACCCCTCTGGGAAACAGGCGTGATTTTATGTATGTATGTATGATATGGGGATTGAGAGGAACGGATAGCTGCTTTGTTTTATACTACGTTTGTAGTGAGATAAAGAAGATAGGAAGGCAAACAGGCAAGTAGATCATCTGATGGTAACAGTGATCACCACCGCCCATAGACTCCCGCAACACCAAGGAGATTGCAGACTTGAATATGAAAGGGACGTTTCGTTAGGTAAAGTGTAATCTTTGTTTCCGAAACCTCTTTAAAAAAAACTATTTTAATGTAAAGCTGTTAATTTTTTTAAATAAAAATGAAAGAAAGAAATAAAATAGTTCAATAGGCGCCCAGAAAAATAGGATGCAAATAAATGCAACGACGACACAGATAAAAATCTGGGTCGTCTTGCAGGACTCGAATCTGTAACCTCCCCATTCCGTGTCAATAAAGCCACAAACACTATCAGACACTGAGATTTTTTCGATTTTTACGGTCAATGAATTCTTCGTTTTTTAGGATTAACTTTTTCAAGTTATCTCATTCAACATCGTTTATCATCAATGTCATCATTCATTATTCGTCGTCGCGATATTGTATCGTAAGGATGTTATTATGACGTAAGATTTTACGTCGCAAAGATCAAGAAATTATAGTCACGATACGATTTTTTGGCTTAATACGATTATGCCTTGGTCTTTACGATAAAAAAAGTAAGAATGAAAACTGCTTTAAAAAATATTAGAAATGTAGTCGCCATTTGTTATAGCTGAGTTGTTAACTATCAAAATAAAATATGAAGACCAATTATTTAAAAAAACTTTAGAATTGGTGTTTTATATGCTGTGAACTTGGCAAGCTCTCTTTGGTATTTAGATCAAAAGGAAATGCCAAATTAAAACTTCACACGGTCGTGAATAGTTGGCAATGAAATGTATGACGAACTGTCTTGGTTTGGACGTTGCGATTATTTCAAGATTCAATGTTTAGTTTTAAGGTAACACAAAAATTTACTGGTAGTATAGTGAGCAGCATATTGAGTGTAAATGGGGGATGGATCCAAGTGGATTAGAGGACCTTAACAGTGATCAAAAACATAACCTTTCCTTTTGGCTTTGCCGTAGTCGGGTAAAAAGACTCCTCATCTATGTATGTTCAGTGATTTTCATTTGTTTCGAAGTTATGAGCATTTTTGTGAAAATTAAAAAAAATCGTATTTCAGGCGTATTGTGCGTAACTAAATTCTTTGCGACCCTGATGATTTTCCAAAAGTAGTAAGTGACTTTGAGAGATAGAGTGAGAAATGAGGTGATAAAAGAGAAATGCGAAGTGAAAGAAGATGTAGTAACAATAATTGAGAAAGGTATGTTAAGATGGTTTGGGCACGTAGAGAGGATTGATGAAAGAAGATTAACAAGAAGGCTGTATCTTCATACAGCCTTTCGAAAACACTCCCTCCCTTCGGAGAGTGGATGGAAAAATGGGAAGGGGAACATCTCGGCGAACGGACTCCGACCAAATCGAGGACATTCTGGAGAAAGCCCAGGTCAGGAGTACCCTAAACCGACGAGCATGCATGAAAAATGTGATGAGAGTATGTGAAGCGAAAGTTGTATGTCAGGATCGTAGTAACTGGAAATCCGTGGTCTCTGCCTACCCCTCCTGGAATCAGGCGTGACTTTATGTAGGTATGTATGATGTATGTAGGAGTAAGGTAGCGGGCCTTAGAGATAAACTCTTTCTGTGCTATTTTTATGATGTACATACGACCATAGCTCAGTAGCCCGCAATGTGATGCTACTCGCATGCGAGAACTCCTACCGTGTAAATGGGCCCTAAATGAATATAAAATTCATCGATCCCTTTGCCATAGCCGCTCAAGCAACCTTGAGTATTCGGGTATCTAAAAGTTAATGATTTTATTTCATTATGCGAGTGATTACTTTGAAATTTGATTAAAATTTCTATTCGAGGCCATTCAAGGACTACATGTTCGTGAATAATACAGAATACAGAAACCATAGTTTGCTTTTGTACACTTCTAAACAAGTCTAGTAGGTAAATGACTTTCAGTAATCAACTAACAGTTTATAAGGACGAGTTGTAGTACACTGCCGGCTACCGAGGTGTAATGTCATCGATGGAAATCGAGCCGCGCAATGTACGAGTGAATGCTACTCATGAGGACTTCTAAGCAGTGTCACAAAGTAATCTACGCATGGCTCACTATGCATATATTAACTCCATCCTGACATATGGTATTGATTTTTGGGGTTTAGCTGCTTGCTGAAAGAGACGGAGTAGCTACAATACAACACACTGAATATTTTTTTATACATGTAACTACAAATGTATGGTTTTCGAATTTATTCCTTTATTTGTGCTATGAGACCTTGCTTCTTGCCAAATTTCATGGTTCTAGGTCAACGGGAAGTGCCCCATAGGTTTTCAAAAACTTTGCAATTGCAAACGGCCGTATCTTTTGATTGCATTGACTTAGAAGGTTGATTTTTTTACAGCTCTGAGGGACGTCAGACCCGAGTATTTGATATTAATTTGAACTCGATACCTCCACGCGTTCTTGAGAAAACTGGTCTTGACAGACAGACAGAAAGACAGAACCCTAAAAATAGCAGTTAGAATATTGGCCGGAGTACCATTCACACCGGGGAAGGATTGTTTCATAAATCTTAAAACACTTACAGTTCCGAGCTTGTACTTCTTTGAAATTGCGAAATACATATGGAAGCACAAGGATGAATTTAAAGCAAGACGTCAAGACCAGATAAAGAGTTGCCGTGATATGAGACCTTGTGCGATTGGCGAGAACTAACTCGTTGCGGGCGGTAGATGTAGAGCAAGAAGCCGGTGCAATTACTGGCACAAGAGGTGTTCCATCTTAGCCCTCTGAGTTGGCAAAGCATCTATGGGCGGGTGTCTATGGGCGGTGTTGATCACTTTTTGCGGGTGGTAGGACCTTGTGAAAGGTCCATCCGGATCGCTATCACCATCTTGCTCACTAATCCTGCCGCTAAGCAGCAGTGCTTGCACTGTTGTGTTCCGGCATGGAGAGCAAGACCCGGCTTAATTACTGGCACAAGAGGTATTCTATCTTCGCCCTCTGGGTTGGCAAGGCATCTGCAAGCTCTGGTGTTGCGGGTGTCTATGGGCGGTGGTGATGACTTACCATTAGGTGACTGACTTGCTTGTTTGCCTTCCTATTTTGTATAGAAAAAAGAAGAAAAGACCGACGCTAAAAGTTTATTCCACAGTGCAGACGTGCGTGGTAAAAAAGTGTAGGTGCAGAAAGCGTGTAAAGGATTTTTTTTGTTATAAAACTCTATAACGACGTATGAACATAAAACATAACATGAATAATGAGAACCTCCTTAATCAGCTGTGAGCTCGTGTCGATTTTGAAAACCACAAATTGCTCCGGGATTTTTTTTCACCACTAATGGCTTAACAGTATTCCAATAAGACGATCTGGAGTATTTATAGACGGACCAACACGCGGTAGCCGGGGCGGAGCCGTACCAACACGTGTTGGTTTGTAGATGTAGGATTAATTCTACGATATTTTGTATGATGGGGAACAGTCACTAGTAATGACATGTGACAATAGTTTCTAGTAGGAAATAGTTTTACTGGTTTACTATATGTATGACATCTACCAGAGCGCATAGAAAGTTCAAAAACTACACACGGCGCAATTTACGGGTGGTAGGACCTTGTGCAAGGTCCGTCCGGATCGCTACCACCATTTTGCTCGCTAATCCTGCCGCTAAGCAGCAGTGCTTGCACTGTTGTGGTCCGGCGTGGAGAGCAAGACAGCCGGTGTAATTACTGGCACAAGAGGTATTCCATCTTAGCCCTCTGGGTTGGCAACGCATCTGCAATCTCTTTGGTGTTGCGGGTGTCTATAGGCGGTGGTGATCACTTACCATCAGGTGACCCACTTGCTTGTTTGCCTTCCTATTTCATAAAAAAAAAAAAACGGATAGCGTCTTTCTTTATACTATGTAAAGATACAGATCAAAATAAATTACAAAAAAACTTTCTTTTGTCAAAAATATTTTCACATTACAGTTCTTCATGATACCTAACAAACTTGCTCTTAAAAGTGACAAGCGCGTCTTTTCTGCGCGTATTAGATCGTTTTTTATGCGCGTATAACCTTTTTTTTAACGCGTATACATAAGCACGTATAAGCTCGTTTTTTAAGCGCGTACAAGCTTGTTTTTTAAGCGCGTATAAGCTTGATTTTTAAACGCGTATAAGCACGTATAAGCTTATTTTTTAAGCGCATATGTGAAAATTGAAAATAATGTGATTAGTAGATCATTTCAGAATAGCTGCTTTGTGCGGAAAATTGGTTATATTAATTAGTATAGCATCCATAGACTATTGGTTATTGCGGTCAGGATATTCAGGAAGGAAGAAGAAGAATTAAGCTCCCGCGTAAAAATAATAGACCAATTGTTTTAACCTACTTCAATAAAGGGGGAGGTTCTCAATTCGAATGATATGTTATTATATCTCCGCCAATTTTAATTCGATTGAAATGTATTTTTTTAATTGAATTTGTTATAATTTGAAGAAAATATAACACCTTTAAGGGTGGAAAGTTATAAGTATGAATCGCTATTTATGTATAAATACGTGGCTCATCAGAAGCTCTATTTATGAATTCGGTTTTTAGTTTGAAAAAGTTATCACTAATGAGCACTCTCATGGAATCCAGTTCGTAATTTTCTAACAGGGTTAATTTATTTGATGCAATCCAAAGATACAAACGTGTTCTAAGCTTTGCAGGTTAAATAAAGCTAGAATAAACATTTCATTCTTACGGCCGTTCTTAATTTCCGAACCGATTCACTAGCAGTTGGGAAATTAGTGGAAGGCTAGTCTTGGATGTTGACACAGTAGCGTTTCGATCATTCCCAGCTATACTTCATTAACAAATAAAAACCAGAATGTCATCTACATGGTCCTAGACATAGTTAACGTAGTGCCGTCAGCTACAGAAGTAGCTTAACACTTAAGAACCTTGTCGTAGTAACGTATAAAATGAGAGTTGCTCGAATTTGTCACATCACTGACAGCGACAAGGTACTAAAATGTTCAGCTACTTCTAAGACACCATTTTCTTTTATTATGGTATTAGATAAATATGAAATGTGAATGGGGTTTAGAACTGGCCAGCATGTAGGTGGAGATACAGACTCGTTCCAAGTTTGAAATTTGTATTTAAACTTGGAACATCAAAGCAGTCTTGGGCAGGACGGCGCGACGGCCGGTCGCTCCTTCCCGGCTACTGTTTCAACCTGGAAAGGATACGCTTGTTTATTTCGAGACGTAGTTTTGTTTATCGTTTTCGGATGGACGCTTTGGTTACATAAACGTGTTGAGACGTGTGCGTCAAGATGTCCATATTCTCCATAAGTGACCTCGTTTCCTGTGATAGGCATTGTTTACGCAGTGAAAAACTTTCGGTTAATTGTGCGTCGTCATTCAGCGGTCTAACGTTCAGTTTACTTGGGTTCGTAGAACCGATACAACGGTGAACTCGTGGATTTATTTTTGGATTTCAATGAACTTGCCAATCGGAAATTGGCTGTGGTTGTGGGAACTGTGATATTATCGCCGTAGTCTTAGAATAGAGTGATTTTACCGTGTTTCGCATGCGGATCCAGTGTGAATTAGAGCTAGTAATCTTACATTTTCTAAGCTTAATTTGCTCCATTTTTTGAAAACAAGTATGTCATAATAATAAACCGACACGATTGGATATATTCTCAGTGCGTAAACATCACACGTTTTTCTAACATTTCCGAAGCTATTGCTTTGTGCGGATTTGCTATCTATATCCTCCCTCCATGGGTTAGCTATGGACTGGTGTCTCCATGGACAGTGAGGGTCGGCTCGTGTTCTGGAAGGGAGGAGTTTGGGAGGGGGGTGCTCCTACTCTGAACTGCAACACCTGCAAGAAGCGAAGAGCTGACAGGATGAGCGAGAGTGAAAGACCTCCGGGGTAAGCGTAGCTCAAGTGTTTAAGGCCAAACAACACTGCCTAAGCTAACCTAACCTAACGCGGTTCCAGCTATAGCTTCGTAAAGCTGCGTTACTCGTGCGTTACGTTACGTGAACGCAACCGGTGTGGCCTGGCCTTTAAGGATGTCGGTATCGTAACTAACCTTTTGCACTCTTGAAAAATGCTACTAACTACCATGCATGACCCAGAACTTGTCCTCGACGGATCTATACGCCCCTCTATATAGTGTAAGACCCCACCATAAAATTCTGCACCCATCTGTTATTTGATCGAAATCTGTTTTAACCAAATGGTTACACGTCGGGTCATGCAACGCTGCAGGGTTGCCTAGTAAACTCTAGCCTTACCTGATGGTAGGTGATCAACACCGCCCATAAACAGAAACTCCCACAAGACCAAGGACACTGCAGATGCGTTGTGAACCCAGAGGGCTAAAATAGAATACCTCTTGTGCCGGTGATTTCGCCGTCGGCCTTGCTTTCGACGCCGGAACTCAACAGTGCAAGCATACCTGCTTAGCGGCTGGATTAGCGAGCAAGTACATGTCTTCATGAGTTGTCTAGTTGTCTGTATGACAAAGAGTCTCTTACTTAATAAGGGCTATATTGTTATTATGACTATTTTAAAACTATCAGAGTTGCTTTTTATCAAGGTTACCACGTTTTTTGAGTACATACCTTTTTACGCCATATCACTGTTTATTATGATCGTGTAACAAGTGTGTTTTAGGAGGAGTGTGAACCCAGCGCTCTCCATACAAACGACGGTAACGTTTTCCACCCTCTAAACCTTAACCTATAGCCATGATTTTTTTGAATGTTATTATTATGCCCTAGAACTAGGTTTGTATGTTTTGATTTTTTAAATATTTTTAATAGTTTCAAAAATATTGACGCTTTTGTGTTTTGTATGAAATTCCTTAATTGCAAATTTTGTCAAATCTGTGAAGAATATTAAAAAAACAAAACATACAAACCTAGTTTAAGGCCATAATGACAACATACCAAAAAATCATTGCCATAGGTTAGGGTTTAGGGGGTAGGAAACGTTATCGCCGTTTGTATGGGGAGCGCTTTTTGGGGCTGGGTTCACATTCCTCTTAAGTACACGTAGGTACGTCTTCCGAGTACTTTTTAAACATGCTAATGAATCATTGCTACTACTCGTATCTTTCCTGGTAATTACTACATATAAACCGTATAGTTTTCCTCAATGGTGTTCCCATTTCAATAATATCGACCCGTCGCATTCCATGATGTTATTTATAAAAGCTATTTAAATGGCCATTGCTAAAAGTGTTTGTTTGTTGACAAATATTAGAAAGAAAAAAATATAGTTTAAAATGCAAATGCATTACAAAAATAATATAAGAATGCCGAATATCGCCACTCCATAAAAAATGCTGTTATCAGCGTCGATGTTGGGAATATTAGGATCCAGTGTACCTAGCATACTGACCTAAAAGTAATGGACTTCTAGTCATCGTTTAAAATATGGCCGCATCAAAAGTCGAACAAAACAAACCGACGATCGCAAGCACTGTCAGTCTGTCGGACCGACGGCGCTGCTGTCAATACTATTATTTTGTAAAAATACCTATTTGCAACGAAACTTACTAAATTATTATCTTATGTAGACGTAAAGTTGTAAATCCAATGATTATAAATGGTAAACTAATAATTTGCATTTGTAACATTTGCGTCAACCTGTATTCTTATGTCGGTCCGTTTTTCTGCTGTCATTTAGTATGACACTGTACATCCATGTATTACAATATCATTGACCTAGCACCAATCTTCTCCATACGCGTTAACTCACTGCGTAACTCAGTGCGTCTCTCTCCTACTGGGCTGGCTAGAACAAGACGCACTGAGT
This sequence comes from Ditula angustiorana, assembly GCA_963691745.1. NCBI lineage: Eukaryota > Metazoa > Arthropoda > Insecta > Lepidoptera > Tortricidae > Ditula > Ditula angustiorana. The sequence continues at coordinate 731,479 of OY829474.1, forward strand.
TACGTAGCGAATTAACGCGTGTCGAAAAAATTGAGCTGGCTGCACAGCAAAGCATACAGACTCCTTTGAAATGTATATCTATTAGAGTATATTTCATTATAGGTTGCATTTACTTAAAAAAAGTGGAATGTAAATGAAATTGGTTCCGCCAACTTCAACACCATACTTGTTTATCTTTATTTACATCATCATCATCATCATCATAATCAGCCCGTGTTTGTCCACTGCTGGACGTAGGCCTCTCCCAAGGCGTGCCATTGAGCCCGATCCTCGGCTCCTCTCAGCCAAGTGCTGCCAGCCACCCTGCCTATATCGTGGCTCCATCTCGCCGGAGGGCGTCCTACACTACGCTTGCCCAGACGCGGTCTATTTATATATTTACTAAATAAATATTATTTAGTGTAAAATAAAGCCGCTATTTTTCCTGTCTGTCCTGAATTTTTACGCCTTCTCCTCCTAAACAACGCAACGGATTTTGATAGGGAAAGTTTTTAACATGGCATCCCGATTGTAGGTATACCCTTGCGAAGCAGGGGCGGGGAAGTAGACTATAAAGAAGTTTAAAATTAGTTTTAAATATCGATTGCCCGCTGAAAACGTGTTTACGGTTATGGGGTTTTTAAGAGCGCCCGTCTAGCCGGGATAAGCATTAATACAGAGCTACAGCTGACTGAGATTGTTGCACTTTGTAAAGAAATACCATCCCGCTACAAAATTCTTTCTTACTTAGGTAAGAACTATTTAAACAGCATTAGACTTCAGTTACACGCTACTTCTGGCGTCAGTTCAGTTCATCATTCCGGTATAGTTTTGACTGATGCCAAAATGATGACAATTGGTTACGATCAGTTCAGACTAACACGACACGAGACAGGTTACACGGTATTTCTCTCGTCATTCTGACCAGAATGATGGACTGAACTGACGACAGAATGAGCGTATAACCGACGTCTTATACGTACCTAAAGCAACGAGAGTTGACGTCACACATACTACTGTATGTCAAGTCTGTACCGGAGAGTTTCGTTCCAATTTAATAAAAAGGTTTTGTTTTTTATGGTGTAGTCGTGTTTGGCATCGTTCATCACTACTCTCGTTGCGTTACATATGCAATCCTATTTATTTACTTTTAATTCACGACTACCTATTTTGGTTAGGGAACGAATGATCGAAAGCCCCCCGCGCCAATCCCATTTTTTTATATAACATAGGAAGGCAAACGAGCAGGTGGGTCACCTGATGGTAAGTGATCACCACCGCCCATAGACACCCGCAACACCGTGGGTCTCGACTTTGACTGGACCAGCCTTGGTACAACGAAAGGAAAAAAAAGCAAATAACATGCGGATTTACTAATCTCTACATGATTTTTATCCAACTTGTGAGTCATTGTCATTGTATATAATAACACTGATTTACGATACAATCGATATTTAAAAAAGTTATAAGCTTATCGGTGAATTCCAACGTGTAGGTACTACGTTCTTATCTTGTTTGTATTAGTGTATCTGTTTTATTGGGTCGAATCCAGAAGTGGAGAAATCCAATGGCTCTAAAATGACCGCTCAAGTTTTAATTATCCCTCCTTGCGGGTGTGCCTGACTAGTGTCATAAATGTACAACATCGAAGTAACAGTTTAGCAAATTTCAAATAAATCGACCAAGTGAAGGTAGTTAGGATCCTTTTATCAAAGAGAAAGCGATCTAATCCAGAAATGGTCTAGTTTGGAAATGGTCAAATACAGAAATGGCCTAGTCTGGCAGTGATCAAATACAGAGATGCTCCATCCGGAAGTGGTCAAATACAGAAATGATTAGTCTGATAGTGGTCGAATACAGAACTGGTCTAGTCTGGAAGTGGTCAAATACAGAAATGGTCTAGTCTGGAAGTGGTCAAATACAGAAATGGTCTAGTCTGGAAGTGGTCAAATACAGGAGTAGTCTAGTCTAACTAAGTAACTTTATCATATATAGCCACCAGCATCTATCTTGTCCAATATTGGACACAGAAATATATGAAAAATGAAACACTATTATAATAAAAGAGAAGTGTCAGATATTTGAAGGCCCGTGTTGGATAAGGTATATTGCTGGTGACTGCACTTCGTTCAAATCTTCTTCTTCTTTTGGTGCCTCTCCAACTAGTGGAGGTTGGCCGTCAGCTCAGTGTACTTTTCTTTATCCTTGGCAAGTCGGAACAGTTCAGCGGCACTCGCGATCTTGGCTCCGTAACATCCGGGAGTGGACGACCACTCCCGGATGTTACGGAGCCAAGATTTCTTACGCCGGCCAACTTTTCTCCTTCCGGCGACTTTACCCGTCATTATCAGCTGCAATAGTCCATACCTATTGTGCCAAAGTACGTGACCCAAGTATGCAACCTTTCTCTTTTTGATGGTCTGCAAGAGTTCTCGTTTTTTTTCCGACACGCCCCGTAAGACTTCCTCATTGGTCACTCTCTGAGTCCAACTAATGGCAAGCATTCGTCTGTATGCCCACATCTCAAATGCCTCTATACGTTTTCTGAGGTCTTCCTTTATCGTCCAAGCCTCGCATCCGTATAAAATGGTTCGTTCAAATGGTGACATGCAATAGTATTTGTTTACGTTGGCCGTTCGATACTGTAGATAAAAGTGATATGATATGATACAATAAATAGCGATTACGTGGTCGTGATATCAAATCCATAAAAAAATTTACTTGGTGGATGAATTCACACAGAATTAGGTCGGTGCTTATAAAGCTTGCTTTGTTTGTTTTCCATGAGAACAGAATAAGGAACGAACCAACAGGCAGTCATCACTCATCAGTCACCACGATCGATCAGTCAAACATCCACGAGTCACAACTTCTAATGAAAATGAATGAAGTCGTTTACAGTCGGTAATAAAATTTCAGTCTGAAAATTAACCTGACGGACGTTAAAATAAATCAATCTTTAATAGGTCGTTAAAGTAAAAATAAATCTTCAAGTCTTCAATATACCTAATATTGTTCTGAAGCTTCTTTTTAAACGAATATCTCTCTAACAACACTTTATCTACACTTCTACAATATCTACGCTAATATTAATATAATAAAGGTTTGTTTGTTTGTATGTAGGGTTAATCTCTGAAAATGCTAAACCGATTTCAAAAATTACTTCACAGATATAAAGCTACACTATCCCTGACGGACATCACAAACATAGGTTGCTAATTCAATGAGAAAGAAGTCGCGGGCGTCCGCTAGTTACCAATGTTTAAGGCATGAGCAGAAAGATGAAGCAAATTTATACGTATTACGTATCGAAGAAGTGTTTCTTCTATACGCCTAATCTAAGTAAAGATATTTTGAATTGGCTTTGAATAGCGACTTTGTCAGATCTCTTCTGCTCATTGTTCAACTGTGACCCTAACATGATCGCCCAAGTCAAATGTATCCCTCTGTTCTGACTCTGTTTAACGAGTGTGATAAGAAAGAGACGTATAGAGAGTATTGTATGAAGGTTTGGATTTAGACGTTCCGAGTTGCCGTTCTGAAACCGTGTCAACCGCCGTCATCAATCCATCACTATTTATCTTCTATTTATGTAATACATACATGTATACAGTCACGTTCGTGTCCTGGAAGGGTTGCCAGAGACCACAGATTTGTAATATGGATCAGAAAAATTACTAATAACATTCAGTTTTTATGAAAGCCCTTTTTGGTCTTGGCTCAGCTTCTGCATCTGCTCTGTTTGTTATCTCGCTATCTATTAATAAATAAATAAAGTAGCTGTATCAGTCCTTGACACGCGTAGGGCATTGTTTGACACTGTCTCTCGTTTTATACTCGTATGATTCAGTAGGTATATTCTCGTACTATTCTCAATGTCTGGAACCGTTACCTTAACTATCTTTGAGCTTGGGATTTTTTTTGCACACTCATAGCCTATTTTTGTGGCATCTTGACCGCGTTGACTTTCTTGCCGGTATCTTCTCATCAGAGGTTTCAGAACCGGTGGTAAATTTTCTAGCATCTAGAAGTGCTTCCTGTATGCCTAATCTGAATATGTCTGAATGAAGATATTTTAACTTGACATGATAATAAATCCTAATAATTATGTATTATTGTTGCAACTTGGAAGGTTACATAACAACTTTTTTTCTTCGGCATGGGGCAATGAACTTGGCGTTGTAAGTTTGTGACGTGATGTTTTTTTAATTAATCACGGAGATGTCAAGTTACATTGTTATCGAGGCTGGGGAGAGTGACGTGAACGACGTGATAACGTGTATGATAAACCGAGGTTCATATTGTGACCTGGTTCGGTATCTGATGTTTATTGGAGCTAGCTACATTGTTAATAAATGTTTATAATGACACAAAATTTTAACATTTTTAGAAAATGTAAAAGATTGTTATCATTAATGAAAATAAATGAAATTTAACTAACAATAATTCGTGAAATAAATACATAACTGCAAATGAAATAAATCTAAGCAAGTTTTCGGGCCTAAGAATAAGAATTGATTTCGTTCTTTCACTATTTCTTCCTCACTTTGTAGTTTACGGGTAAAACGAAAAGAAATGGTATTTTTTATGTAAACAGCGACCCCAAAAATCACTGATCCGTTCCCGACCTTTAGGTTCCCCACTCCCGTGGACCTCTAGGTCTCTCATTCATTGCTGGCTTCACGTGCTAGTAATTAAGTTATTTTAGTCTATATATTTTTATGTATGTTAGTTTGTAAGGTATTTACTCGTATCTATGGGCCCTTGTTGCCTGATAATAAATGTTTTTTTTTTTATTGCATAAAAAGGTAAAGTACTTCACACCTGTATTCTGTGAGACTATAGTACTACCCTGGTCGAGCCGGCCATTCCTAATATAAACGCCAACTGGCTACAGTGTGCTTCTACCATTAAAACCATGCGTTTATTTTGTTGCAGTGAGCTAAAAAAGCTCTCGGAGGAGAGTCTTACTAGGCAGCCAGAGGAGGTCTTCGATATTATCTGTAAGCTCGGAGAGGGCTCCTATGGCAGTGTGTATAAGGTACTTTAAAAGAGACATTAGCATAAGTGGTAAACAGTAGCTCCTCGGGTGCCGCTATGGCTAGACTTGGCGTGGATACTACCGATACAGTCGAAACATAGTAATGCCCGATGGTTACTAGATTGCTCCAGTAGCGCCTCGCACACCACACCTCAAGCGACGCCCGTACAAGCATACTCACTTGCAACTAATCCGGCATTGCTTGAGGTGCGGGGCGAGGAGTGCAGGTACAGTGATGCTTTCTTAAGACGCTCAGTAGTTATGTTTATGCCATGTCGGATCGGTTTCAGGCTCTTCACAAAGAGAGCGGGCAGGTCCTGGCGATCAAACAGGTGCCGGTGGACACGGACCTGCAGGAGATCATCAAGGAGATCTCCATCATGCAGCAGTGCGACAGCCCGTACGTCGTCAAGTACTATGGCAGCTATTTCAAGAACACTGACCTTTGGGTGAGTAGTTTGTTTGTGTTTGCACACTCTACAGCCTTACGATCACTCCCTTACGAAATCCCAGACAATCAGAACTCCCAGCCGATGTCACAGAAACAGGTCCCACTCCGGTGCTGATACCAATAGCGCGTTGAACAGTATTAGGGCGCGGAGCAGCGGCAAGTTCCTGTGCGACACAGTGCCTATAGCTGACACTGCATGCACGTCATTCTAGGTCCTTCGACACTTTCTTGGAGATGGTTTTGTCTTTGCCCTGTCTCCCGTATTGGTAATGAGTAACTTATTCTATTTGGAACAGGTCTTGGTTTCAATTTTCTGCATGGTTTTGGCGGTTTACGGGCGTAACCTCCCGTCAGAAATGATTGTCACTAGTTTGAAGCCGTTCGGTGTTCGCGTGTAGGTCACTAAAACCTGCAGTTGTTATATGTGCCCTCTAAAATAATTATATAGTTGGCAGATAGAATCGTTATCGCCCGAGAAAATCCATTACCACTATTAAATATACTAAAATATTTTCAATATTAAGGTAACCTGTAGCGATTTAAGGATTCCAGGCTGAAGGTTGTACCGTATTGTTTTCTAGATCGTAATGGAGTATTGTGGCGCTGGCTCCGTATCGGACATCATGCGCTTGCGCAAGAAGACCCTTTCCGAAGATGAAATAGCCACCATACTGTGTGACACGCTGAAGGGGCTGGAGTATCTGCACCGGAGGCGCAAGATCCACCGTGACATCAAAGCCGGGAACATTCTGTTGAACACTGAGGGACACGCGAAGCTGGCAGACTTTGGCGTCGCTGGACAATTGACTGTGAGTGTTTTCTTTCTCAAGATAAAAGCGCCATTATACTGTGTAACAGCCGGAGAGCTGGGTGTCTGCAGGGCCACTGATACATTAAAGCAGGAACCGTACTGTTCAACATGAAGCTAATATACCGAGGTGGCACAAGAAGTCAAGGGCTCTATTGCACTACGAACACCACGGTTGCCCTTGGTTACGTAACCAAGTGGACACCAGGAGAAGTACCTTTCATAAAGTTGTATGTAACTTTTTGTTGGTTGATGACCCTAGTGCAATAGGACATTACAGTATGATTTTGCGGTCAACTGCAGGCTGCAATCGCAAGTAATATTGTTGCGCCGTCTCACTCTGATACATACAAACCAGTAGAGTCGCTTGTTCGACTGAGTCGTCAAGTCGACATGCTATCGCCATTGTGCGCAGAATCATACTTCGAGTCGACTTTACCAACACTGGAAAGTTTACTTTGCGTGTTTCGTGATTATTGGCTTGCTCGGAGTCGCTAGTCAGCCATTTCTGCAGAGTCTGTTGTGAATTAAAGCCTGAGGTTGCTGAATCAAAAAAAAATATTGGCGGACAACAACTTTCCATTCAAATAAAGAAAGCAACAAACACTAGCAGCATATTGCTACTGACAATGACTATCGAGTCATCGCGGTACCTCTTCGTCGTTCGTCGCCTATCGTCAGTCAGCATCGGTCTCTGTTGGCCGTTCTAGGCGACCACTTGAACCAGATGAGACTAATCATTAACATAAACCCTGCTTCAATTGAACACTGTTTAAACATTTGCCAGGACACGATGGCGAAACGCAACACGGTGATCGGCACGCCGTTCTGGATGGCCCCGGAGGTGATCCAGGAGATCGGCTACGACTGCGTGGCCGACATCTGGTCGCTCGGCATCACGGCGCTGGAGATGGCCGAGGGGAAGCCGCCATACGGGGACATACACCCCATGCGGGCCATCTTTATGATCCCCACCAAGCCGCCGCCCTCCTTCCGGTAAGGGCGAGCGCTTACAAGTGGACAACCTATTCGGGGACATACGCCCCGTACGGGGACCTACACCCCAGTTGGGGACATATTCCCCGTTTGGGAACATGCATCATACAAGGACATACACCCCAAATGGGAATATACATCTCTTATGGCCACATACACCTCAGTTGAGGACATACGCCCCATTTGGTCACATACACCGCATATGGGGACATACATCTCATACGGGGACATGCACCTCAGTTAGAGTCATACATCCCATTTGAGGAGGACATACACCACAGTTGAGGACACACATCACATACGGGGACATACACCTCAATCGGAAACACCATTAAGAGAGGAAAAATAAAATAATGCTCAGAATTGGCCGCTTCCATAGTTATTTTTCGTGATCGTTCCCCAGAAAATAAATAGATCAGACTTTAATTTGCGCAGGTCTACGTTAAAAAAATATTATTTGTTTATTTTCGCGGAGTAGTAATTTGCTCCTGTCTGTTTTCCAGAGAACCTGACCAATGGTCACCTGAGTTCATAGACTTCGTGACGCAGTGCCTCATCAAGAACCCCGAGGAGCGGGCTACGGCCGAGTACCTTCTAACGCACGAGTTTATCGGTCAGTCACTACCCCAACTACGATTCTCAAGTTATTAAGGTCCCTTGCACGTCGCTGGACGTCGCAACTGTATTAAAAACATCATTGAAATAAGTGCGTCTGTCTGTTTATTTGGGCTTAGAAACGAACCCTACTTTCTACTACCGAGCTTTTACCCGCGGATTTGTCCGCAAGGGATTATTTATGCATTTTAAGGGATATAAAGTATCCTATGTTTCCATCCAGGATCCATCTGGCTACTAAATTTCATCTAAATCCTAATGCATCCTTATTACTTTCGTATCCTAATATCCTCCTAATATGTGATGTGAAAGTAATGGTGTTCGGATATTTGGATGTTTGTTCATCCATCACGCATTAACGGCTTGACGAATTTAGATGTAATTTCGCAGACAGATAGATCATGTTCTGGATTAAAACATGGGGTTATATTTATCCCGTAAATTAAATAAATGAAATTATGTAGACGAAGCCAGCGGCAAAAGCTGGTGAGTTCTTAATAATAGCTTATGATCTAGTCTAAGGATGCATAAGCCGTGGCCCGCAGGCCACATACGGTCCGCTAACGGTGGGCGTCTGCCAAACAAATTTTGCGTATAAGAAAAAGTACCAAATGAAATCCCTCTGGGACCACATGATAGTCAAATAAAGCCCTATTTTTCTGAGTAAACTTTCCCTGACTTGGTCTGTCGTGTCGGCAGGCAACGCGAAGCACCCGTCGATCCTGAGCAGCATGATCGCGGAGGCGCGCGAGATCCGCGAGACGCAGGCCTTCCGCGCCGCGCACACCGTGGCGCCCGACGGCAAGATCGTCGCTGCCGTGAGTAGCTGCGCTGGCGCACGGGGGCTGCAGGGCTCCGGACCCCAATCCCCCATAACACGGCACTTTCTAGTCTCGGGTGCACTTCGGAGCGTTATACCCGTTTGAAAAAAAAACAAATACAACAAATAAGTATTCTTTTTTAATTGACACATGTAAACGAAAACAAAAAGGCGGGAAAAATTTGCGAAGATTATTTTGATATCAGCTGCTCTTCCCCATGACAGAAGACCGTAAGAAATAACATGGAAATACTTGTCGGATTCGATTCACTGAATATGCCGCGGAACTAAGTTTACCTGCAAGTATGGATATATGGCATCCATAAATACTACTCTATTTTCAAATTTAAATGTCGCTCTTTAACTGTAGCTTGGCGGTGTTGGCTTTTACATTTCGTAGTGTGAACCTTACACACTTTCTCTCCTTAGTATTTAGCAGTAGGTTATTAACTATGAACTGGTTGACCATTGTAGAGCGCGCTCCCTTAATGAAGCTCCATATCGAAGTTCTGTTGCATTCTGTCCACGTTAAATAACAGTGATGTGTCATCGACAAATATCATCGATGTCATCGATAAATAAACTGCTGAGATTCTTGCGGCGTTTCTTCTCAGTAGTATCTTCCATTTTCCGAAGCGCTAGTAGATTCAGACATGTAAAAGAGCCTATACGGCCTACTTACAAAATAAATTTTTCATTTTCATTTTCATTTTCAAATAGCACAATTTGATGTAAAGCATACGGTAAATCAATAATGTAAACTAAAAACAAGAATGGGCCAAGAATTGATCCCTGAAACATTCCCATAGCAATCGTCGACCCTTGAGATTGCGTTTCTTCTGATGTCTACACGCTGAGTTTTATTAGACAGATAAGATTTTAGAAGATCAAATGGACAGTTCTTTATGCAGTAATGGCCTAACTTCCTTGTTAAAGTAACATGATCAACACAATAAAAAGCCTTCGATAGGTCACAGAAAACTTTGATTGCATCCAGTGCATCCTCTCCCAGGCATCATAGTTGTTTTATTAATGTGGTGCTGGCATCGGTAGTTGAGCGACCTTTGGTAAACCAAAATTGCCAGCTGTGCAGTAGGTTTTGCGTTGATTAGAATGTGAAATCAGTTGATCATGAATAAATTTTCACAAAAAATACTGAGTTCCGGCAGAATTGAAATTACTCTGAAATTTGTGGGCTTGTTTTTTACCCCTCATTAAAACAATAGGATAATCTTACTGTGTTTTATTTAATCGGAATACGTTACGGCATCAACACATTTTGTCCAAAATAATAACCAACCATGTAGTCTTTTTTAATTTAAAGATCTAAATGACTTGATTACAATCTTTCCTGTGTCATAATTGACATTGAATCCTTTTTTTTCATAACGCGTGCGATCAACTATGCATCGATTTAACAGCCAAACAACATTACATTAGATTTAGTGTGCCTTCCTTGCTATGACAAAAAATATTGCGATTTGAAACATATAATTATTTTTTCCAAATAGCCTCATGATTGTTAAATATCAGTCTCACAGTATCTAATTATTGCTAGTTACCTTCAAATAAAAATTACCTAATTATAATGTAATAGCATATTAATTATTATGATTGATGCACTCTAATGACGTCGTTTGGGGACTTTTGTGCGGCGATAACTCACGCACATTGCATTTGCAATTGAACGACAGTCGAGTAAATGCGCGAGCACTGTGATTTATGGTCCCATCTGCCCCGAGTGTCTGCGTTTACTATAAAAAGACTCGAAGGACTAGTGTAGGAAGATGTGGTGTCGGCAGGGCGACGGGTACGACGCTGCGACGATGAAGCAGCGCGACGCGGGCACGCTGGTGCCGGCGCGCGACGCGGCCGACGTGGCGCTCGACCTCGGCACCATGGTCATCAACGAGCCCGACGCCGACCTCGCCACCATGAAACGTGAGCCCCCCCCCCCCCTCCCATTTAACAGCGCAGGACAGACCAGATTAAGATTCAAATACCACCACTGCAACCAGTTGTATCTACGTTTACAAATGAATCGCTTTGACTTTGACTGCCATTGACTTTGGCTGACTTTGACCGACTCTGGTCTCGACTGATCGACTCTGGTCTGTGTGCAGGGCACGACACGGACCCGATGGACACTAACCGGCCGAAGTACCGGCCGCTGTTCCTCGAGCACTTCGACAAGAAGGAGGTCAATCATCTCAACATCGCGGCCAACGGTACGCTGGCGGGCCCGCTGCGGCTGCCTGGGGATGACACTGTCAGGTAAGCCGTTACGTTACCCAAAGAAATTCTCCTGCTCTTTTACCCATTCTGCATCCGGAGTTCGCTTTGATAGATCACTTACCGCGATTATCATCCCATCCTCCTCCAAGCGCGTTTTTTCCCATTCCTTTAATCAGATTTGATAGGTGACCTGGACCTCACCTGATCTCATTAATCTCATTATCATCATCGTCCTTCGAGCTCATTCTCCTGTTTCGTCATACGGACTACTCTTTGAACAACATCCCAGATTTGGCAGTTCACCTGACCAACGTGATCTCACTAACCTTATTATATTACTATCATCGTCCTCCGAGCGCTTTCTCCCGTTACTTTATTCGGGGTGCGCTTTGATCTCAATCGTAGATCTCACAAGTCACCTGAACTTACCTGATCTCATCAACCTCATTACCATCATCGTACTAAGAACGCTTTCTCCCGTTTCTTCATTCAGGTTACACTTTGAGTACGATCCCAAATTTAATAGGCGATCTGACCTCACTACTCTCATTATCATCATCCTCCAAACGTTTTCTCCCGTTTCTTGATTCGGGGTACACTTTGACTACGATCCCAGATTTGGCAAGTCACCTATTTTAAACAGCAAACTTAGCACTATCCACTTCAAGGAAGTACGAAACTTTTCATGTACGTTAGCTGGATGATGCTGAATTTGTTTCTATTGGACTCAAATGTATCTTTATTGATTTTTTTCAGGGTGGAAGGTATGGCAGGCGACGCTGGTGCATTAGCCTTCCAACGGGCGCTCGTGGAAGACGGCAACATGGAATTCGTAAGTCAACTGCACGTGGTCAGCCTACTGCCGCTCGACACCACCCACTGACGGTACCGGTATCCGCCGTACCGGTATCCGCGGTACCGGTATCCGCAGTACCGGTATCCGGTACCAGTAAGCGGTATCAAGTCGCGTAAGTCTTGGCACGGCTTGCGTGGCGTGTTGCATGAGAGTGGCGAGTGGTTTTTAAAAATATTAGAACTGTTAGTACTTAGTAATAAAAAGAAACTGTGACTAATTTAACACTTGTGTTCGTAGGTATGATGTGGCTCGAATAACAGTTTTAAATAATCTAGATTATATGTAAAGTGACGACAGTCGATGTGTGAGCCAGAGAGACATGTAGGATAATTTTGAGTGCAGTGTTTAATTTAAAAAATAACATAGGTTTATTCCAGTCGGAATCTTGTAGTTACTAAACGAGAATGCACAGACTCTTGTGTTTTATTTTTACTGTATTAAAGTTACATGCGCCACTATCTGTTATCTTTACATCAGTGGCCTGGGTCAGTGACGACTGAAAACATAATGACGTCCAATAATACCACAGTCTTTATGGAAATGTACTTATAAAAACGCGTTTACATCAATGTAAAGCACTTTATAATGCTCCCGAGAAATTCACATCTAATATGTAACCCACCGGATGGGTTGTGTCGAGTGCTATTTCGATCCAAACCTTACAATATTATAATATGGAGTAACGAAATTGGCTGCAATTAAAGATGTAGCACTGTCGTCCCCAGCTAACGTTCCTGTCGGTGAGCGAGCTGGAAGCCCGCATGGCGCGGCTGGACTCCGAGATGGAGGCGGAGATCGAGCAGCTGCGCGCGCGCTACAACCACAAGCGCCGGCCTATCCTCGAGGCCATCGACCTCAAGCGCAAGCGCCAGCAGAACTTCTAGCCGACCCCGTTGCTAACTGCTCTCCGAGGCTTAGGGTGAGGTGTCCACTTGGTTACCATAGCCGTGGTTGATTTTCAATTTCATTAGGTATTAGTCATAATGCCTTTTTTTGAGACCGTTAGCTTTCGAAATTGGTTATAAAACTAACCTAACATAACCTAATGGGTTTTATACGATGATCTAAAAATCCTGTAATAAATTTTAGCGTTATGGTTAGCGACTATTATGACTAACAATACCCAGTGAACGTTAAAATTTATGAGAGACAGGCTTCCGGAAAAAATATTTTTTTTTAGACACTTTCGTATTTAGCCCTTGAACGTCTTTGTTATAGCACAATTTAAGCTAGATGGGTGCGATTAAACCTTTCACCATTAATGGTTTCTTCAGGAAAATTTAGGGGTAATTGTACAATCTTTGAAGACTGCGTAATGGTCCGAGTAATGGTACAACTTCTTAGGTTACTCTACTTAATAGACCTTCCAAAACGTAGGCATAAAGGCTAATATACAGTAAATACCTATGGAACTCTGCTCGTTGGCGTTATAACATGCAGTGGTCATACTAATGTCATGCGAAAACCACTCGATTAGCTGAAATCATCACTGTGTACTGTCTAGACATTGGGTTAGTAATGTCATCGTGTAAAATTTTTGTGACAATTTCAGCTTCATATGCTAGTAAAATTTGTGAGGCAGAAAAGTACCTTTATCTAACTGAAACGGGAGTTATGAAGCAGAAACTAGAGTCTAGTAGTCGCATTCTCTACTTATATTGAAAGAGAGACGTTCAAAGCGCTGTAGAAACCCCCGGATGATATTCTTCTGAGACAATCAATTGGATTGTTGACTATTTTTAAAATGTGGATTACGGAGGTGTACAAAATGAAAATAAACCTGAAGCAATTTATAAGTATATTACATTATTTATGAATGAATGTTAAGTCTAAAAGCTACTTACTTTCGATTAAAGGTTTATTTTCATTTCGCACCTTTTACCTAAACAGCAGGATACTGTGAAAGGAAACGATCTGTGAAAACTATTTTTTTACGTAATCTGGTTATTTGTCTCAAATGTTTCTACCGCTGCACTTCTGTCGCCTTGTTATAGACTTGGAAGATTTATTTTAATTTATTTATATAATTTGGAAAATTAGTACAACAAATTTTCCATCAAGTTGTGTGTGTGACCGTACGGTGGAAACTTTGGAATATAAATATGTATAGTCGACCAAGTAATTGCTTGACCACTTTTGAACCTTATCCCTTTGTAATAAGGTCGAAAAGTGGTCAAGGAATTTCTTGGTCGACTATACCTTACTTTTAATACTTTACTTCCTTAAACTATGGCGTCACTTTTTGTGTCACCGAAAATTCATAATATTTCTTTCCTTTTCTCATAATATTTTTATGAATTCTATCTTCTATCCTGTTTATTTATTGACGCAGTTTATCACAGACCGATTAAAACAATTCACATTTTACAAAATATATTTGTTTAATAAAAAGTCAATATTCCAATTGAAAAAATGAATTGAGACGCTCAAACCTTTTATTTATTGTTTATATTATTTTTATTTATGATTCAAATGAATGACACGTTTTTTTTATATGAAATTGTACGATTAGTAAATAATCAATAATATTGTAGGTTCTTTTATTTTGTAAAAGTGCCAAAAGCTCTTTCAAAGTTCTTAACATTGTTTCTGAAAGTAATGACAGTTTTGCCTTTTTTGTCACTCTTCTATAATACAAAAAAAAACCTTGAAAAAGTTAACAAGCCTACTAAGACATACTACAATAAACACGAGTAAAGGTAGTATGGAAAAATATACATAGAAAAATGATTTTTCAATTTAGCTTCAGTTTGTCAACAAAATAAGGCAATCTTCATTATTAATGATTATCCTCATTAGTTTGACTCCGGTTTAAAATAACTTAAAATATATTGTATAGTGTACAAGATATTAAAATATTCTATGAGATGAATGTATTAAAATATTATTTGACTTCACCCTATAGCCTCGAAGAGCAACCAATATACTTTAGTCAATTTGACAATGTTTTTGTAGGTACAGTCAAGGAACTTAATTCCCTACCCATTTCGTTGAAATGTCGTCTGACATTCGCAATGCATTAAGGTCGATATGTCAAACTAACGTCTTGCTCTATAGCTCTTATGGTGACAGTTTGCCATATGATATTGAACCTTAGGTGGGTCGGAAATTTAATTCCTTGACTGTACCTAGTTTTATTGTAAATTTATAAAGTTTTTTTTATGTATTTGCGATTGCATTTGTACCAAACGCCCACGGTATATTTTATTTCAACGCCCTCTTTTGGTGTGTTAATAGATAAACAATTATTTATGACTTGTAATATAATTTATTTAATTCTATGACCTTCAAAATAATTCAAATTTAGGACTTAATCTACATTTTTAAGTCTAATGTGTTGTTAATGAAAATATTTTACAGAAATTCCTTTTTTTTATGTTGTGTGTTGTCATTTTGGCCTAAATCTGAGTCAAATCGCTGACTACAGAATAGAAGGTACAGTCACAGAAGTAGCTTAACACTTAAGAACTATGTCCTAGTAACGTATGAAAGGAGAGTTGCCCGAATTTGTCACATTATTGACAGCGACAAGGTACTAAAGGTTCGGCTACTTCTGAGCCTAACTATTTAGTTTTGGTATAATCAAAATGAACTTTTGTGACTGAGATTACAAGAATCAGTTTTGAGTGTATTAAAAATTACATTTAGGTGCGGCGTTCTCAGCGTAAAGAGAGATAATTGCCGTTACGGTATTTTTATTCATTCACGTATAAAAGTATCGTAGATGTTCAAAAAGTTCCTTTATGCTGAAAATACCATGAAATAATGTGCTCTAATTAACTTGAAAGATACCTTGCAGGAGTTGGTGGTTACGCCCTTTCGTAATTGCTCTACGATTTTTGTCTAGACGTAAAAACCAACTGCTGTATGGTTTTTTTTCGTATACTATAATTTATAATTAAAAATGTAATGGGTACTTGCATTTTTGCATTTGTTCTTTATTTTATCAAATTACTAATTTAAATAAATCGATTAATATAAGCCATTGTAAGCAGTAGTTGTATTTAATTTTGTTTGTATTATTTAATATTTAGTAGTTTTTTTTTTCTATTTAAGTTCCTTTTTTTTATAAATTTAGATCTCAAATAATCGTCTCGCAAATTGTGTATTTAATTAGGTTATATTAACTCGTGTACATTTGAAAGTAGTTGGTTGTGAGTTTCATGAATTTACAGATGCAACTAGATGTCGCTACTGGTACGTTATTATACATTATACGTCAAAATATACCATACAATATTCTAACCTAAAATTTCAGTTTTTGCCAAAAATACAATGTTTTTTGTTTAAATAAAACATTCTCAAGCAACAAATTATAAATCACTTCTATTTACAGCTTCGGCTTGTTTTATTTAGGCAGTAAACGATGGGTGACAAACAGTGACATTTTAGGTTAGTATGTATGTAAATTCTTTATTGTACAAAAACCATAAATTAAAAAAAAGAGATACAGTGATGTACAAAGGCGAACTTATCCCTTTAAGGGATCTCTTCCAGTTAACCTTTGAGTGTTAGTTTGTTTACTGATAAAACAACTATGGATGAACTGACTTATTCCTACATTTAGTTGTTACAGTTTCAACCGCAAAGCTAAGGGAATAAAGCCTTTGCCATATGCATAACTTATCTAAAACAGTAATATCTTAAACCTTTTTTAACTAAAGTACCAGTAACGACATCTATCTTTAACTTGATGACATTAAATTTGGCCCCTATTGCAAAAAGGTAACATACAAGATGGGGCCAAATTGAATGTTTGAAAGTGTTATTCTTACTAAATCCACATTCAAGTTCAAACGTTCATTTGTGAATTTTAATACAAAAAGTTTAGAAGTGCCATTAAAATATATTCAAAGTATTTTCGTACCCAGCAATAAACGTAAGAGATTAGAATATATCTTTTGGTTTTTTTAATTAGGAAAGGTACGGTTTTAGAAAAGGAGGCGAATAAAAACAATAGTTTTAATTTAGCTTTTTTTTTATTAAATTACGATTTATTTATCACAAAAAAAAGTAGTTTTACGACCTAAGGATTATGTCGCCTCCTTTTTTTGCCGTTGGAAGTGGACCCAAAGATAGTGTAGTCGTGCCATCTACTGAGGAGTTACTTTAGGGGCTTAAGTCCATTTTTCCTGCAATTTAAATTTACTCCTGTTGTTTAAATTTTTAATGTTAAAGCGGAACTGAGACTTTAAAGTTGCTCTTCAAATAACGAATGAAACTCCGCGATAAAAGTATTAGACGAACGTAAATATACATTAAATATTTTTTTAAGGTTATAACGAAATTATCAACTACGGGCCATATTTTTAAACTTTACGATTGTAGGTTACTGCAATTCACTTGAAGAGGACGCGGGGACGTATAGCGTTCTTATATGGCTTTTACGTCTATAAGAATACTGTAGGTCCTAAAAGCCATTAAGTTAGCCATTTTGTGATCCTTTTTTTAGTGAATTGCCTCATTTATTGTATCAAAACTTTTGGCCTATTTTTTTTGTAATTGTACAGGGTAAGAATAGTAATATAATATGTAAGTATGTATTTGTTTGAAAGTTTGCTTAAAGCGAAGATATCGCTTTTGACGCGTTGGTTTGTTGGATAGTGTAGACGCACGTGTGATAAATCGTTATTTCAACGAGACCACCAAAAATGCTGTGATTTTAAAAGGCCCGACTCACGTACAGTCACGTGCGTGAGCTAAGCGTAGCCTTATGGAAACTAACTTCACAGTGGTCTTACTGAGATGACGGTTGCAATCGAATGTAATTAAGTAGTTTTGAAATATCATTAAGATGTTGCTAATTTTCTGTTCAAACAAGGCCTAAGAATGTTGAAAGTGTGGTTGTTTATTTGCGTTTGTCGCGATGAAGAGTTATGGTGGTAACAGTGATCCAAAATAGAATAAACATAATTACTATTCTAAAACCGCCCATTACTTGCATCAGTACAATTACAACGAGAGGTAATTGTATTGAGTTATAGATAGGGTTGAGGTCATTTTCATTCAAAAAATACAGGCACAAACACTACATGGTTTATTTGATATCGATAAAAATATTAAATAAATGATTTTCTTTAAATGTTAAAATCCACCTGCGACACGGTTAAACACAATTTTTTGGGGCGTATAAAGTATTGTCATAGTTCATCACTACGTTGATTGGACTATAGCGCTAATTCGTGGTTCCTATAGGCCCTTAGTTACCAGACTAACTCTCGCTAGTACATTTGTTCAAACTTTGGTCATGCTATAATGTATTTTCACTTTTCAGGTCTAGAGCTGAAAATAGCTTAGGCGTTTCGTTGTGAGATGTTTATTGTTGAAACGGAATGCTATCAAAGGCTCAATTGTTAAGCTTGAAGCACATCACAGCAAACCAAACCAACTGCCCAAAAATACTAGAAAAGCTGTAATGTGCTTTTTGCTGAGCTATTTTGGTGATTGTCAATTTGTTCGCACATTGGTAGGTAGTCAATACAGGGGCGTTTCGACCGCCGCTTTTTCTGTTAGGAGCGTCATATTGACGAGATAAATGCTTATTAGACTCAAATTAAAGAAACAACTGCTACTAAAGTAATTAATATCAGTTTCGTAACGGTTTTATAACGATTTATGTGAGTTTAGTATCGGTTTCATTGCGAAGCTGATATTTTTAACATAAAACTACCGTGAGACTCGGACATATTAATAAAACGGATCACTCAGGTATTTGAAGTTGAGAAATGTCCGACATGTTTCGGACCAGTCCGTGGTCCTTAATCATGAGCCCCCGCGGCATGGCGCGACGACGACTGCGTACCGAAGCCCTGACAGCTCGGCTGCTCGGTGCAGGGTCGTCGTCACGCCACCGCCGCGGGGGCTCATGATTAAGGACCACAGACTGGTCCGGAACATGTCGGGCATTTCTCGACTTAAAAATACGTGAGTGATCCGTTTTATTAATAAAACTGTTACTAATTTTTATAGTAGGTAACTTGTTATGTCTGAAGGGCATATTTAAATAGGCTTTTAAGAAAGGATTGGTCTCGTTCTTGAAAGTTGCCTAAGGAATATGTTGCAACTGCAATGGCGGCGGTTAAAACGCTCCCGGAATGACCCGGGTGCTTTTAACATAAATAGAATATAATGTTGGTTGTCTTACAGCTACAACTATCCATAACATTGTCATACTTTTAGTATTACAGGAGTAAAACTATGAAGCCAAAATACTTTTTAGGGCGTATAGGTCGATTTACACCTAGCACCGTATGCCTAGAAAATATATGTCAGTTTCTTACAGTTTCGGCACCAATTCTATGAATCGATCTATACTTAAGTTTCTAATGTAATGTAACTAAGAAATAACCGGTTAAAACCGATTTTTCTTAGAAAAAAAAAACCGGATTTGCATTCGCTATCCGCGAAACCATACCCACTTGGTGAAACATCACCAAGTGTGTTTATATACCATGTTCTGAAATTTTCAAAATTGTTTTTAAATTCGAGGGTAGTTGTAGTTCTAAGGCTAGTGTGTGCGCCTGCGGTGCTAGTACAGTTGTTAGAAGTGCACTTGACTAGACGTTGCTCGTACGCATCATATTTTTGGACAGACTCACTGATTAAAAAGATAATATAATGATATTCTGAAGTTTTATTGGGGCAACTTACCTTCCCTTTTGATCTAAATATACCCTTAGGATTGACTTAATGCCTTATATCGGGTGGATTTATTTAATGGAAACTTGTTTATAGAATGTTTTGTACAGTCAGCCTCAGAGCTAACACTTAAAAACCTTGTCGCAGTAACATATGAAATGGCAGTGTCTTGAATTTGTCACATTACTGACAGCGACAAGGTACTAAAATGTTTAGCTACTTCTGAAGCGGATTGTATTATCGACAAAACTGTATCAGAATCAGAATCAGAATCAGAATCGTTTATTGCATATCACATTACAGACATATTAGGATGGTACAATTAAGCTAGGTATACATGTGACGCCCTGCAAGGGCACGGCAATATCAGAGGGCTATTTAGTATATTTTGATAAAAAATAACGTATTACAATACATTTGGCAATACTTGCTACAGTATACTTTCTGACTTAAAAACTATTTTTTGGAGCCCGGTAATAGCTTTCTATCAATTGCTCATACATATTTATCTTTAAAGTACTCGTTCAAGCTATAAAAACATTTAGTGATTAAGAAGGCTTTCAGTTGGTTATAAAATGGTCTGGCTTTATCAATGTTTTTTAAGGAATTTGGTAAGTGGTTATAAATTTTTATAGTTAGGTAGTGCGGATTTGATTTTACTAATTTTAATTTAGCTTGGGGCAGTCTGAGTTGGTTTTTATTACGATCATTTCTTTTGTCATCCGTTAATAGTGAATACAGGTTATCATGCTTTCTAACAAATTTACTAGATTCTAGGATGTACATGGAAGTGAGTGTGAGAATTTTATGTTTGATGAAGTGAGGTTTACAGGTTTCGATTTGATCTATATTGGTGATTATTCTAATACACTTTTTTTGTAGGATAAAGATTTTTTCTGCTTCACAACAGTTTCCCCAAAGCACAAGACCATATGACATTCTTGAGTAAGCATATGCGTAATATGCTGAGAGAGCGGTCTGGACATCAGTCACACGCTTTAGGTGTTGGAGAGCGTAAATAAAAGAAGACAGTTTATTGGATAATTTTTCAACATGCGACTTCCAGTTTAAACTTGAGTCTAGGTCTATACCCAATAAATTAGCGGAGTTTACGTTCTCTATTTGTGTATTTTTAAAGCAGTAATGAAGTGCTAAGGCAGATTTCTGATAGGGCTTAAATTGGATTAATTTAGTTTTGCCTATATTAAGTTTTCGGTTATGAATTTCTAACCAGTTTGATATTTTATTAAGAATATGATTTAGTTTATTTTCAGCTTCATTATAGTTAGCGCACGGAAACGTAACTGAAATATCATCTGCAAAGAGCGTGCAGTGGTCGTTTAAAATGGTAGGGAGATCATTTATGTATACTAAAAACAAGATACAACTCAAGACGCTACCTTGGGGGATAGAACCTGACATAAGGACTCTATCTGATCTAATACGTTGACATCTACCAGTTTCAGGGTCCGTACTTTCAATTTCCACATATTGGAAGCGGTTTTCGAAATATGACTTAAACCAATCGTGGCTCAAACCTCTAATTCCTGTATTATATAGTTTGTAGAGCAAAATTTCATGACAGACTCTATCGTATGCCTTACTCATGTCAAGCAGCAGTCCTATGGCGTACTTTTTGTTGTTAATCTGGGTTAAGACTTCTAAAATAAATTTGTAAATGGCAAGACTAGTAGATCGGTTCTTTCTAAAACCATTTTGACTGTCGTGGAGAATGTTATATTTTTCGTAAAAAGAGTAGAGGCGATTTATCATGGCGGTTTCGAATATTTTGGCTGATGTTGGTAATAGCGCAATTGGTCTATAGTTATTTAAGTCAGTGGTTGCTCCCTTTTTGTGGATGGGTTTTATCAGAGATATTTTTAGTGAATCTGGAAAAATACCTTCAGAAAAAGATTGGTTTATTAAAGTAGTGTATGGAATGGTTAAAACATCTGCACAATTTTTTATTAACATGAGAGGGATTTCATCTATGCCGAAAGAAGATTTATTTTTGAGATTTTTTAGTATTTTGTGTATTTCTTGAGGTAGAGCTGGGCTTAAAAAGAATGTGTTATTTGTAGACTTCGAGGGAGAGACCTTATCGGCTGAGGTGTGGTTTGAGTTCCCGATACTCGAGAAGAAAGTGTTAAAAGTATCCGCTACGTGCTTAGCATCACTTACTGTTTCATTATTTGGTGCCTTTATTTTGATGTTATTTTTCCGCTTAAAATTATGTTTATTTGTTTCTTTATTTATAATTTGCCACATTGTTCGTGTTTTGTTTTGGGAGATTTCAAAAAGTTTTTTGTTATTAATTTTTTTAGACGTATTTACGGTTTTTTTAAGTATCTTGCTGTATTGCTTATAGTGGCTTTGTAATATTTTATTTTTGGTCTGTGATACTAGGATCTTTAACAGTCTTTTATTTTTGCACGAAGTTTTTAAGCCTGATGTTAAATATGTTTTCCTGGAATTATTTTTTATTTTAATGTTTTTTCCCGGGATACATTTGTGAAGAACCTTCTTTATGACTTCATCAAATTTATTGTAATTTTCGTTTACATTTTTGTGTGGATGGATTATATTATCCCAATTTATTTTTTGTAACTCAGTTTTAAAGTTAATTATATTTTGTTTATTGAATATTCTTCTATATTATCAATCATGGAACTATGTCAAATTGACGTCATAAATAAAATCGTAGGTATTGAAGTCTCTCACCATCTCAATTCTTATGTCTGGTGGGCCAGAGTTCCATGTTGTTGATAATATATAAACTATATCGAAATACGTTGCGCGGATAAGGAGTGAGCGTTGGAACATACGACGAGGACTGACAGAAGCGTATAGTCACTTTGCTTTATACTATCTCAAAAATAAAGATAAAAGACAATTCGGATAAAATGCTGGGAAATAAAACGAAATCTCAAATAGCTATAACATTTATTGTTCCTCCAACAACCTGTATCATTGTTTACAGTGACAGCACGGGCACGATTTACTTCTCAGAAATTAAAAGCACCAGAACCTTTTGACTAGAATTTCGACGAGGGGAGTGTATTTTCAAAAATGCTGACTTATATGCTGATGTTACTTTAACCTTTTTAACGCCATGTCAAAACAAAAGTCGTCACTCAAACGCCAAGCATGGAATTTGAGTCTAACGCTAACTTATATCATAGAATAATGCTGTTTTTTTTTTCTATGCTATATCAACAAACTGGAACAGATTCCCTTGCTACTCCACGAAACTGTGCACGTGCAAGATAGCTGCGTCTGTGCGGTATATTTTTCATACGAAAACCCACCCTCCTCCGCTTCCACACTAAACAACATACATCACACAGACTCAGCTATACACCGCCACTATTAAACACTATAATACGATCGATTAAAATATGTCTCTATTGTGCATTGTACCTAAACTACTTTGCCCGGTCCGATATTTTGATGCTGACTGTACGCACTGACGAATATATCCACCGTTGGTGTTGAGCCAGTGGTGTGGATATATCCATCGTCAACGTTGAACCAGCGGTGCAGATATATCTATCGTCGGCGTTGAGCCGGTGGTGCAGGCACATCCACCATTGGTTTTGAGCCAGTGGTGCCGATATATCCTCCGTTAGCGTTGAACCAGAGGTGCGGATATATCCTCCGTTGGCGTTGAACTAGAGGTGCGGATATATCCTCCGTCGGCGTTGAACCAGTGGTGCAGATATATCTATCGTCGGCGTTGAGCCGGTGGTGCAGGCACATCCACCATTGGTTTTGAGCCAGTGGTGCCGATATATCCTCCGTTGGCGTTGAACCAGAGGTGCGGATATATCCTCCGTTGGCGTTGAACTAGTGGTGCGGATATATCCTCCGTTGGCGTTGAACTAGTGGTGCGGATATATCCTCCGTTGGCGTTGAACTAGTGGTGCGGATATATCCTCCGTCGGCGTTGAACCAGTGGTGCGGATATATTCACCGTTGGCGTTGAAAAGGTTAAATTATAAATTAGACTTTCTGCTTTGGTCTTTCAACAGCTGTGGTAAAAAGCGTTTGAAAAACACACTCATATACATTCACAAATGCCAATTTTTTCGCTACTCGGTGGGTGGATATCAGTCGGGAGTTAATAGACTTTATTCTTACTTAACTAATAAAATAATTCTAGCATATTATCTACAGATATAGGGATATTTCACACTAAACTAATACGGCAAGTTAATGGCAGTAAAAGATATACTAAAAAAATAAAAAATACTAAACCAAAATTGCTTTGCTACCAATTTTGATGGTTTCAATATGTGAAACCTATGGGCACAGCACAGAATACCTCTTGTGCCTGTAATTGCACCGGCTGTCTTGTTCTCCACGCCGAAACACAAGAGCGCAAGCACTGCTGCTTAGCGGCAGGATTAGCGAGTGAGATGGTGGTAGCGATCCGGACGGACCTTGCACAAGGTCCTACCACCCGCAAGTTTTCGGGATATTAAATTTTAAAGTGTCGGGGCCAAGGGTTAATTCACAATTCCTTTGCGCAGGTACAAGTATAGAAAATGCCTTTTAAAAAGTTTTTTATCAATGTGAGTGTTTATGGTGTCAACGGTATGCTTCCAACGCGATTAAGCAAAACAACTATTCTTCCTGTCCAATTTAAAATGCTATATAATGAATGAGAACACAAAGACAAATTAGCGTAATGGCAGGACTCGAACCTGCAACATTCGTATTCCGTGCCTTACGTTTTCCCAGTTTCGCCACATTACCGCTAAAAATAAAAATACAAAAAAAAACGAAAATTAAAAAAAATCGATTACAAAAATTCTTCCTGTATAAAAATACACCTTGCAGGCTTTTTATCTTGAAAAC
This sequence comes from Ditula angustiorana, assembly GCA_963691745.1. Taxonomy (NCBI): domain Eukaryota; kingdom Metazoa; phylum Arthropoda; class Insecta; order Lepidoptera; family Tortricidae; genus Ditula; species Ditula angustiorana. The sequence goes on from OY829474.1 coordinate 755,778, forward strand.
AAGTTACGATTATGTATGAGTATTGATAAAAATAAATAAATATGTTGGGGCAATTTATACCAATTGTTCTACACCCAAATTAAGCAACTAAAGCTTGTGCTACGGGTACTAGAGAATATATTTAATTATTGTAAATACAAACTTTAATCATAGATAACATCCATGACTCGAGTACAAAAAATCATATTCATCATACAAAGTTTGCCCCTATCGGGATTCGAACCTAAAACCTCTAGCTCTGTAGTCAGACTTACTAATAACTAGACTATCCGGTTGTCAATAGTAAAACATTTCCTTACTTGATATTCAAACTTACTAAAAAGAAATTGTATATCAACTGATTTTAAAATCAGTTTCCAAAATTAAAAAGCTTTAGACAGCGAAATGTTAACTCCGAATGTATTAAATAAATAATTTTATAAAAAACTTCTTTCACTTTGTTGTACAGTCAATACCAATAATAGCTTAAGTTAACATTGGGCACAAAAATATTTGACATTAATGAATCCAATTTTGTATGAGATATTATTGCTGATGATTGTACATACTCAATTTAATACATAAAGACAAATTATGGCGAGGCCATTTTAAACATACAAGCGGGTCCCAGTCGCTTTCGCCCTAAAATTAGATTTGACCCGGTTAAGAGGAGTGTGAACCCAGCCCCAAAAAGCGCTCCCCATACCAACGGCGATAACGTTTTCCACCGTTTTTTAACCTATGGCAATATTTTTTTATATGTTGTCATTATGCCCTGATTTTTTAAATATTCTTCATAGATTTGACAATATTTGCATTTTAGGAGTTTCATACAAAACAAAAAAGCGTCAATATTCTTGAAACTATTAAGCATATTTAAAAAATTAAAACATACTAACCTAGTTCTAGAGCATAATAATAACAAAAAAAAATCATGGCTATATGTATGTTAAGGTTTAGAGGGTGGAGAACGTTATTGCCGTTTGTATGGAGAGCGCTGGGTTCACACTCCTCTTAAATACAATATCAGATACCCTACTGTCACCCAGACCTTACCACGTTCCAAGTCCAGTGGTAAACAGTATAGTCGACCAAGTAATTGCTTGACCACTTTTGAACCTTATCTCTTTGTAATACGGACAAGTGGTCAAGCAATTTCATGGTCGACTATACCACGCTGAGAAATTCCTGTGAGTCCAGTGGTATGCACAACTGCCACGCTATAAAGTCCCCGTTCCAGCGGTAGAAACGGCTACTGCGCAGTCAAGGTCAGTGTTCAAAAAGCTTGCCGGGAACTATACTACTACGAATTCTTACCAGTAGGGATACATGTTCTTATTTTTTCCCGCACTATTCCTACCAATATCAATAGCCGGTAGAAACAGCGAGAAAAAATACACAGTAAGTATTATACTACCAGTGGCCTGTTTCACTAAGCTACAAGTTACAATTTTACAAGTCTAAACCGGCAACATTGGTCAATAATGACCAATGTTGCCGGTTTAGACTTGTAAAATTGTAACTTGTAGCTTCGTGAAACGGGCCAAAGCAATAAGACTTACAAAATTGACAGTAATCTTAATGGTAGGAGTAAAACGACTGGTAACATTATTTTTTTCATAACATACAATTAATAACCCTGCTTGATAATTTCAGTATTCAAATAATCACAGCTACCACGGAATGTAGACCTATAAATTATAATCTCACATTTCTATCACTAGTTCATACATTTAATAAAATTAAAGTAATATTACATGGGTACAGTAAAGGAAATATATTCACGTACCACCTTAGAACCCTATCGCAATGACGCGACGTGTTAAACGCCAGGTTACGTCATACAAACGTCATGCGTATGTCTCTTCGACTAGGTTCTACGGTGGTACGTGTTTCAATTTCCTTGACTGTACGTATTCGACCAGTGGGGTGATTTTCGATTTTCGAGCGTTTGACAATCAGGGCCGGCCAAAATACACGCTCGCGTATTGGATTGGCATAATTCATAACAAATAAATTATTATTATGAATTATTATAAATTATTATGAATTATGGCCGCCGGCTGGCTAACATCGAGCGCTTGAAGGCCAAAAATCAACCAGTTCTGCCTCTCTTCATGAGTAGAAACTGTAATAGCTAACATCAAAATAATAGGAACAATTATTAATACTTTCAAGTTAACACAGTACAGTCAGCCTCTGAATAGCTAAACACTTAAGAGAAGTGTGAACCCAGCCCCAAAAAGCGCCCCCCCTACAAACGGCGATAACGTCTTCCACCCTCTAAACCTTAACCTATGGCAATGATTTTTTGGTATGTTGTCATTATGACTTAGAACTAGGTTTGTATGTTTTGATTTTTTAAATATTCTTCATAGATTTGACAATATTTGCATTTAAGGAGTTTCATACGAAACACAAAATCGACTATATTGTTGAAACTATTGAGAATGTTAAAAGAATCAAAACATACAAACCTAGTTCTAGGGCATAATGATAACCTAGAAAAAAATCATGGTCAAGGTTTAGAGGGTGGAAAACGTTATCGCCGTTTGTATGGAGAGCGTTGGGTTCACACGCCTCTTAAGAACCACGTCGTGGTTACATATGAAATGAGACTTGCTCGAATTTGTCATATTAGTGACAGCGACAAAGTACTAAAATGTTTAGCTACTTCTGAGGCCGACCTTAATTTATACGGAAAGGGAAAGATTGACCTAACCTCTTAAAGACCACGCTAAATCGTGTTTGTAGAAATGTTAATCTTATTAACAGTTCAAAATGACTTTTAAAAACTGTCCTAAACTTAGGCCATTGGGCTTTACGAGGTTACTTAACTATTCTGAGAAAGTTCGGAATGGGTCCAACATAAGTTGTGTAGGTAAGTTTGTTTTTTGTAGCACTCTAGAGCCGAAACACCCTGTTAGTTATAGAAAGAGTTACGTCTGTCTGTCTGTTTGTCTATTTGAGAATTAAAACAGTTCTACTGCCTTGTGTTAGAATTTTCTATCAGGAGAGTAGCTGTACCATGTTTTTATTATTTTATTCTTTTATGTCTCATAAGGGGAACACGAGCTAGCGGGCCATATGACGTTAAGCAAACACCGCCCCCTACAAAAGCCGCAATGTAACCAAAGGACTAAAAATTTTAAGCAATAACATCTGTATATCATTAATATTTACTTTTTTTTTATGAAATAGGAAAACAAACACGCAACTGGGTCACCTGATGGTAAGTGATCACCACCGCCTATAGACACCCGCAAAACCAAAGAAGTTTCAGATGCGTTACCAACCCAGAGGGCTAAGATGGAATACCTCTTGTGCCAGTAATTGCACCGGCTGTCTTGCTCTCCATCTTAGCCCTCTGGGTTGGCACCGCATCTGCAATCTTCTTGCACCGGTGGTGATCACTTACCATCAGGTGCTTGTTTTCCTCCCTACGAGTATTTCATTTAAAGGTATGTATGTAGGTTTTTTCAGGCATTTCTTTGCCACTAGGGCATCTGGATAAGTTAAGGAGAGTGTTTCATGAATTCTTAGCAGTCTCATCATGAGGGTGGCATATTCACACAGGAGGAATATGATCTCAATAACATTAAAAAAAAAACCACAAGGGTGCTACTGGTACATACTGGTATGTTTGTCCAAAGATCCGAACTTACCCCATGGCCAATCTTGCCCCAATATACATATTACATAGATCATACAATTGTATTAGAAAAATACGTTTTCAGATCAAAATTATACAAAAGAAAAGTAATCTTTCTGCCTACAAATAACATCCTTTGGAAGATTTTGTTAACTATAAATCTATAGCTAAACAGTACTATATACTGAATGACACCTAAAGCTATCCATGACCCACCTATACTAGTGTCTGAGGATCATCTGACAGTAGAGAAAGCTATCCAACACTGAAAAAAGAATTTTTTATTAGCCATACTGATGGGTAATGGAAAAACTTCGTTTGGAAAGGAAAAGAAAGATAAATATCTTTCTTTTCATTTTTCCAGTAATTTTCAAATTTTTCCAATAATTTACGATAAGAGAGGATTAAAAATACTTAAGTAAACAATTGGAAATGACGAAATCAGAAAGAAAATACTGCTGCTCTTGTCTTTTTTCTGTAGTCTTAGTTAAAATAAAGTAATTTAATATGTTTTGTCGAAACTTTATTTTTTCTTTTATTTATTTTACTGAAAAAATAAACAGAAAAAAATTACATAATTTGAAAAATTTCGGAAAAGTATCCATCATTAATTAACCAGGCCAATGAAGTATATTTGGAATGATTCTGGGAGGGTCATTTGGGGGGGTTGAGCCTCCATTCAACCCAAAGGGTGGAGATAAAGAACAGGCACATAAAATACTCACGATACTGTGCAGCGCTGATCAGCAAATCATACAGTTGTATGGGTCCCTTCCCCTTCAGCACAACCTCGCATACAAACACATACACCACTCTACTCGTCTCGAACAGAGAGTCCAGCAGCAGCCATGAAGTGATGTTTCTGCCAGTGTTGAGGGTTGTGCTCCGGTTCATCACTACGCAGGAGTTGAGGAAGCCTATAGCGCTTGTGACTATCATGAGGCCGGATATGAAGTAGTGGATGCCTGGAAATAGAGGATAATGTCATCATCACCATCATATCAGTTGTGTTCACAACTGGGCTTAGGCCAAGGATTTCCATGACAGGTGGTCTTGTGCTAATTGCATCTATTGGTTTCCTGTGATTCTCAACAGATCATCAGTCCACCTTGTGGGAGGCTTAACAACATTTCGGATAGAAAGGATAGCTGGTGATTACTTCTGTGTTGGCAAAGGCAATTTTTTTTCTAGAGGAAAGAGAAGGCAGTGAGCATACAGGTCACCCAGTGGGAAGTGATCACTGACATCCGTGGAAACCAACATCCCAAGACAGCCTCTGATTCAATGCCATTGCCAATGCTTTGGTGTCTCAGCCTTCTGGCCTCTAGATTTAGACACTCAAAGCGATGCAGCTGAAGCTACTACCCATCAGTATTGGACGAGAGCATGGTGCTACCAGTGTTTAGCCAGCCCATCCGTGCTGCTTAACTGGCTACAGTCTGGACTCTGGTTCTACCACCAAAACACTTAATTTTGACCAAAGTAATTTTTTAATGAACACTATGAAAGTTTTCTAACCATGCTCAACTTAAATTAAAATGCAGTTTTGCTTTTTCTTCCCCTTTAAAAAAACCGTGGATATTTTAGAATGCTATATTTACCTCACAACTTTATTGGTTTTGTTTATCATTGCAGGGCAAAAGTTTCCACATTATTTTTATTTTTGCACTAGTTTGATTAATACTATGAATACTTTGGAGATGTAGAATGGTTAAATAAATACCTATATCGCTACCAAATAGCGGCTCCAAATAGAATAATTCCGGCTTCAATAAACGAAGCAAGGCCATCACAAAGGCTGTTGACGACGAAATCTGCAATCAAATAAATTAAATAAACACACAATCACAACTCGTTACTCGGCCCCGTCTTCGCTTCATACAACGCATATCAAGCCAGTGTTTAATATAATACAGTCCCTAATTACTGAATCAACAATCCTTTCCACTATAACACAAGGTAAACAGTAAATATCGGTATATAAAATAGCTTAAAATTTGAAACTCACGGAGAACACAGCAGCAACAACGCGCACGTACATTTTGAGATCTAACACTGGCATGGTCTTGGTTTTAGATTGTGTGGACATTGAAACGAGGGTAGTCCGAGAACTTGGGACGTTATAAAGCTATTTGGGGTCGAGTTTTAATATTTACGGTGTGAAAATCGATACGAAAACCGTATATTAGCGCGGTCGGATTTCATTGGGTGTCAGTTCTGACAATGACAGATTGAATTGACGGTTCGGCTTCTGTAGTCTATGGCGCAAAAATATTTCTTTTCTGGAAATTTTCTATTGAAATATCGTAATTTTTAAAAAGCATCACAATATTTTAAAATTAAAACTTACCAGGTTTTAAATACTCCCTAATAATTATTTCCCTTAGTTATTTCCATCTCATAAGATTTTACAATACTGGATTTGTAGGCAGTGTCATCTGTCGAGCTTTTTCATAATAATTATGTTTCTCAAACCGGTGGTAGATGGCGCTAGTATATGGTTTTCAGTTGGTTTCGGCGTATTTTTTTAAAGTGCGGGAATTGCGGGAAGTACAGTAGACCAGCTAGCTGCAGCTAAGTACACCTTCGGGCAGAATGCCAGGTAGGTAATCTAGTGTTTTATACCGCTTGACGGCACCTATCTCAAACTCAAGACAAAGTCGAAATATCTTTAAGTAAGTATTCATATTTAGGCTTAAAAAGCAGTTAATGTATGTCAGAAAATTTACCACCAGTTTGGATAACATTTCTAACAAGGATATACCGGCTAGTTACTAAGGAACACTATACCTACATGTTATTTGGAGTCGGGCATCGAGAAGTCGGTATCATTTTTTCCAAGATTATTTTATTATACGCTCGAAAAATTAATATTTTTTTTTCAATCACGCCGAAATTTAATGTCCATTTCAGTACGCATCTGTCTTATGAAATTTTCTTAAAAAGGGATGCATTGAGTGACAAATTACACTAGAGCGGTTACGTCAGGGCCGCTGGAAATGTTTAAAATTTTAACAAAGCGTCAAACCAAACTTTAAATCATTAAAATAATTTTATAGATAGTAGAAACATATTTCAAAGATCAAACAAACCCCATAAATATCACAGACGCATAAGTAACGAATAATTATTGGGACATTAATAAAGATTCGACGCGGTTGTCCCGCGCTCGTCAACTCTTAATTCAAGTTGACAGTCCGGCTTTTTATTCAACTATTATTTTGAACACTTGCCTCCAGCTGTCAACAAATCAAAAAATTGCATGCAATTAAAAACATAACGGATTTATTTAATAAAAGAGCTAATGGAGTTACTCATATTTAGACTTTATTAAAATTATACATTTTGGGTTACATCGCACAATGTGCTTTATTAAAATTATACACAACCCAAGTTTAATATTTCAATTAGAATTCTGGTTTACTATATTACAGTACCTACTTCGAACCTTCTCCCAACGAGATATAGCTGTGACATTGTGTCATGTAGTGTAAAAAGTCGTAATTATTAAATACAATTTACTTACTGTTAAAAGATTCTACAGTGACGGAGAAATGCATAGGTTGAAGTTGAATTTTTCAAAGGTCGCAATTTAGAAAATCTAAAATAACGCTAGTTGGTAAACTTATTTTAAGAGCTACTGTGTCAGTAACAACAATGTTTAAAACGAATCCAAATTCGGACAAACTCAAATTTAAATTTGGAACTAGAGGGGCGCTTACGATAATAGCGGGCGGGCAATCAGCCTCCATTCACGATGACCGCTCAATTCGATTAGCGATTAATTCGATTAAAATTTACGAGATGTTGCCAGTTATAAATTTGATGCAATTGTTGCGTTATATTCGGCTGAGTTACTATTTGATTACGAAATGCGTGGTTTACGATTACAGTTATGTTTATTTGATTATTAATTTTTCATTTATTCCCTTGATATTAGAATGATTTTTGGGGTCTTCTTTGATATGCCTACTCATTCGAAAACTATCTTCATGGGAATTGCGCAAAGCGGTTAGGCTCTATAATAAAAAATAAAAAAAAAGACAATTATGGTATATAGCCAGTTTCTAAGTCCTATGTGGAACCTTTTCTCAGTAGGTAAATAACATGATGATTTTCAAGACAGCTGCACTGTGTCATTACGACAATGTGGTGGTGGAGTCGCACTGTAGGTAATCAGTTGCTGTTACTTACCGTACTACAAATGGGCCGGATATACCGGGGTAGTACCAAACCCCTACTCAATAAAGGCGTTATGTAGTAGCTTGCTACTGAGTTTCGTACCGTGAGTGAGAGATCCGAACATCAGGTTTGCCGCCATTTTTCCTTAAGAAAATACTGTGAAAAGGGTTCCATAGAGACTAGAGTTAATATACCTACCCTATTTTAGGTTTATAGTATAGTAGCGAGCCCCGGCTTCGCCCAGATACAATCGGGATGTAATTTACGTAAAAACCTTCCGTAAAAAATATCTTAATGACAGTGAAAGCCGTAACAAAATACGATGCGTGGTTTAGGTGGAGAAGGCGGCCGAAGATATAAGATAAATTGGGGTAAAATCGATACATGGGGGAAATTCAAAAATCTGGATTTTCTACTCAACAGTGAGTCATTTTATACTATGGGTGCATTTACCAAAAATTGAATTTTATAATCTGGATGGGAAATGCACCCAGAGTATAAAATGACTCCCTGTTTAGTAGAAAATCACGATTTTTGAATTGGGATGTTGACAAAAAAATAATAATTAGTCCATCTTTTAGAACGCCAGAAAATAGTAGATACGTATTTTTTCTTTTGCTTCTAAAACTTAAAATAACAAAGTTACAGAGCGGCGAAAGTTCGCGCTACGTCATTATATCGTAAAATTTTTACGAATCGAGTGACGTCACGAGCCCCTACTCCTGAATTTGAATGTGCTGTATCTTTGTCAATATTATTCGTATGGACAAATAAAAAAATACGTATCGAGTATTTTCTATAATCTAACTGACGGACTAATTAGAATCTTGTTGTTTTAACCCAGGAGACATCCCTATTTCCCCCATGTATCAACTTTACCCCAATTCACCTTACTTTAAAGATTTAGGACAGACAGACACGGACAGCGACTTTACTTTTTATTATGTAAAAAAGATGTAGATGGGATGTGATTCATTGATTTATACGACAGTATTCAAATAGACCACATCTAACGACATCTTGATATTTTTAAAAACTGACTGAAAAAAATCCAAGTATTATAATTTCAAATTATAAAAACTAAGTGCAAGTGCGTGTTGCACTCATTTCTATTTATTCTACACACTTGTCAGTGGTCAGTCGTGTGGTCACTCAATAACACTTAACAAAATGCATACATAACTCACTTTTAATTCAATGACATAAAGCCCTATCTGAACCCTAAAGCTATTGAACAGACTCAATGGAAAACAGCCCTATTTACATAGAAATACAGGTCAAGGGAGAATCCCAAATGAATGAAATAGATTCTATCAAAAGCTTTCGGCTAATCGCCGTGCAATAAAACGGTATGGTCAAGCTTAGAGCTTTGATGCAATCCACTTAATTTTGTAACAATAATATTGACATTAGTGTTCCTTTTTGGACCATTGTAGTGACATGCGATAAAAAAGGTGATAGATTATTGTTCGGAGTTGTATGCAAAGGTCATTGCCGTTATTTTTTTAATACCACATAGGACGGCAAACAAGCAAGTGGGTCACCTGATGGTAAGTGATCACCACCGTCTACAGACATTCGCAACACCAATGATATTGCACGAGAAATGGATCGAGATAAGAAGAGAACAATCCGGGATAGGTACCTTTATTTGTGATTGTGACCAATCATTTCATTAAAAAAAATCACAAACTGATTCATTTCACAAGCTGATGGCAATTTTTTTTCTGAAATTGTAAACTATTCAGGATTTATTTCAAGATCACCTTGCAGAACTCAATAGGTTAGGCCAGCCCAACCCATTGAGTTCTGCAAACCTAGGTTAGTTTTATAAAAATCCTGAAATATTTACAGTAACGAAATCAAAGTATTTTGCCAAATTATCAGCTTTTGGAATGTTTTTTATGAAATGATGGTAAACCTTTAAAAGTATATTCACGATATCTCGATTCAAGAATGTTCTTTCGTCGCATCTCTCATCACGACGTAAAAGGAGATGCCGTATCAAGTCTTAGCTCGGCTTCTACATCACTCAGACGACTCAAACAGTGACGGGTTTTTATTATAAATCACTTTTTTGTTATTCTTATACTATGAAACTGCGTCATCTAGTGGCTTTCTAAAGACGTCATGTTTACAGAAAGGTAGGTTTTATTTGCGCCTGTCCACATTCGAATAACAAGGGGATTGAGTTGGACACTTATAATGTACATTCAATACTGATATCCACTGTCCACTAAATCAATTATAAGGCAGGGGTCAGCATGTAATAAATGGATTAATATTCAAATGTTTGCGGTCGTAACTCTGTCCAATAGCTCGTGCAGATGTCAATTATAATTTAGTACCGATGGTAGAGAACCGCTCCTATTTGTAATATAAATTGAGCATTGACGCGTTGAAAATCAAAAAATGTTTTGCATGTAGGCTGCATAGGCAGGCTCCTTTCAAGTCTGATTTAATCAGCGCTTCGGAAAATCAAATGTTCCAATAAGAAAAAGCACCGCAAGAAATTCAGCAGTTTTTTTAGTCGACCGACTGTCGAGAAGCTCCCTGATTATACCTCTTGAAGAGGTGAAACACGTGCCGCGTATTTTGTGTTGGTGGTTCTGTTATAGTCGCGTTTGTGTTGTTTATTTTATTTTTTGATAAAAGTATTCAACACAAGCGCTGTGGCTGACACTGGGTTCGCGGATTTAGTAAAGCAATTGTTTCCATTAATATTTTTCGTTCCCTTTTTAGAAACGAAATTATAGAGTTCCTAGTATAACTACTAGCATTGAGATAAATAATCCATATTAGGTTAATAGATAACAATAAATAACACAGTCAACTTGATTGAAATAACTTACACTAGACATTAAGTCACTGACCTGAAGATGTTAGGGATGTATAAAATTCCCTGAATTCGTAATAATTTATTTAATGTCAAATAACTTAGAAGTATAAAATTTAGTTTCCAAAGGTCAAGAAGTAATCAGTTATCTGCAGAATATATTGCAGAATACAAATTAGATGTTATAATTTAAAATTAAAGTGTTTTGTCTGTTTGAAGTAGGTAATTAAATATTTTACAGCTATGGTATTAAGAATTAATTAATTAATAGACTCGGGCGTTACATTGCGCAGGTATATAAGAAGTTGGAACAATGAAATTCCAATTTGTTGGAATTAATTAAACAAGTAAAATAAGTCAGAAGATTCGCTGAAAAATTGGTGATACCCGATACTTGTATCTATAGCTACAGGAAAAAGGCGCAAAACGAGAAAGAAGACAAGTGATCAATGCCGCCCTTGCATTATACACTCTTAAAGTTAAAAAAGACTTTTAACATAAAACTGTCGTGAGATTCTGTCATATTAATATAATAAACAGATCACTCAAGTATTTGAAGAAGAGTAAAAATTAAGAAAGCATATAACAAAGCAATTTTTTTTTATAATGCAATTTCGCAAAAACATCTGAACATAAAACGCGAACTACTTACATACTTCTATTATTTATTAACTCTAACGGTTTGAATCGAATTGGTTAAACTTTAGGATTGATCGTCACTTCAATATTATTAATTTAATTAGCAAATATGATTTATCGACTCGATTATCAATCGAAAACGAAGAAGGGTAAATTGGACGATTCAGCCGATTTTAACAGAATTAAATCGAGCCGCCATTTGGTTCTCTTGTCCAACTCTATGATCGATGACACCATCGATTATCCCTTGGATGAAGAACTAAAGTATGGATATATCCCCAGTACATGTCAAGTGTAAACATCCAAAACTGACAAAATGTTACCTTTGGTGTGCCTCGAGGTAGTGAAACCTGCAAATTAATAACAAAAACGTAGATTATATTACCTTAATGTAAAACAAATGTAACCATTTTGTCTATTGATTGTGTACAGGATGTCAATTGAAGAGGAGGTTTAGAGTTTGTAGTCATCTCCATTTGGCACATTGCCAAATGGAGATGACTACAAACGACTTACGACGACGATGACTTGCTCGCTAATCCTGCCGCTAAGCAGCAGTGCTTGCACTGTTGTGTTCCGGCGTGGAGAGTAAGATAGCCGGTGTAATTACTGGCACAAGAGGTATTCCATCTTAGCCCTCTGGGTTGGCAACGCATCTGCACTCTCTTTGTTGTTGCAGGTGTCTATAGGCGGTGGTGATCACTTACCATCAGGTGACCCACTTGCTTGCTTGCCTTCCTATGTTGTATAAAAAAAAAATTGTATTGCTATTTTAAAAGCTCAGATAATAAAATATCGCTTTCATTTTTTTACTCTTACTATGCTATACTATATCTATGGATTATAGTGTCATAGACGGTGACTTCAAAACACATCTTTCACCTCAGCAGGCGCACTTGACGAAGCAACCAGTCCTTCGGCGCACCTTTTTTTTATCACGTCGCAATGCCGCAATTGTAAACATTACATAGAATTTATTTATGTCAAAAATTAAAAGAACCCGCAAATGAAAAACAACTGTATTTTGGTTTTTTCGGTTGCGGTTCGAGTCCTGCCAAATCATCAACATTTGTCATTGCATTGTCATTGCGTCTATCGTAGTAGTTGCTAAAATTTGCCATTGCGACAGACAGAAAGACAACGGAGTTTACCATAAGAGTTCTTATTTTTATAAATGTACGGACGGAACTCTTAAAATGAAACAATACGTTTACGACGACGAGACATTCTACGTCACTGACAGACATCAATGTTCACTGTGTTTGTAAAGTGAAAGTCCACATCAGATACTATTTTCGTTCGAATATTTGTTTTAGGATTGTTTGTTATGTAGAGAATTATTTCGAAAATAAACAGATTTATATTTGTAACCCATAATTAAACTTTAAATCGAGCGCTAACGCTGCGATGAGCGCAGACATGTTACATTAAAGAATTACACCTCTGGAGAAATCTTTTTATAAAACGGCAAACGAATAAGTCGGAAACCCGATAAGTGATAACCACCGCCAAAGGTAAAAGTGCCGTCCACAAAAAGCATTTTTTTATACCACATAATAGGAAGGAAAACGAGCAAGTGAGTTCCCTGATGGTAAGTGATCACCACGGCCTATAGACACCCGCAACACCAAGAAGATTGCAGATGCGTTACCAACCCAGTGGGCTAAGATGGAATACCTCTTGTGCCAGTAATTACACCGGCTGTCTTGCTCTCCACGCCGGAACACAACAGTGCAAACACTGCTGCTAAGCGGCTGGATTAGCGAGCAAGATGTGGTAGCGATCCAGGTGGACCTTGCACAAGGTCCTACCACCCGCCTTTTGTATAATAAAATAATGTACAGTCAAAGAATTTAATTCCCCACCCATTTCGTTGAAATGTCGTCGGACATTCGCAATGCATTAAGGTCGAAACGTCGAACTAACGTCTTGCTCTAGTTAGCTCTTATGGTGACAGTTTGCTATATGATATTGAACCTTAGGTGGGTTGCAAATTAAATTCCTTGACTGTACTTACACCCTTTTTCATTAGGGGTTAAAAAGATTAAGTTTCAGCGGCCATTCGCGCTTCATTACTTTAAAAGAGCTATTATTTTTATAACCTTTCCTAATGAAAAGTAATGGATGGAACTTGACGTGAATAAAGTGAAAGGTCGGGCCGATGAACCCTTAAAAAATAACTTTAAGCGGTTTAAAATTGTGCTTAAAAATATTTTTAATAAGTAAGATAAGTAAGACGGCGAGGCAGGCCCAGGTGGTGATGGCGAGACGATCTGGACATTTATTTGAAGGATTGGCTGGATATAACCCAGGACAGGGAGATGTGGAAGTCAGAGGAGAGGTCTTTGCCCAGCAGTGGGACACTCAACAAGACTACAAAAAAAAAGATAAGTTAAGATAATATTTTTTTCCTGAAACTATAGCTTTTGTCCTGGACTGCGCCAGCGTGGACTTAGATCTACGATATTATAATGCTTATGCTGTAAGCTTTCTAACTAAACTTTAAAATTGAATAAATATCTTTTGATTCTGCGGGTCAGTTTCAAACCAATATTTAATTGTAAAAATGCTTCTCCTGTAAAGTAAGCAATTTTCAGTTGTGGCCCGTTTCGTTAGATACGACGATGTTAGTTTGTTTGTGTCTCTCGTACTGTGGCCCCAACTCGACCGGTCATGTTTGGTTTACCTGAGTTTACCTCTATGTGAGTCCCTTTCTTATGACACTAGTTTGACAGAGACGTAGGGAGGGATAAATAAACCTGGACCGGTCATGTCAGGGCCACTAGGCTGGTTAGAAACGACACACTGAGTTACGTAGTGAGTAAATGACGTAAACGTAAATCGAGAAGATTCGGGCTTAATGCATTGTACACACACAAACTTAACTCAGTGCTTCTCTCTCCTAATGGGTTAGTTAGAACGAGACGCACGAGTTACATAGTTAACGCGTGTAAAGGTTCGTGCTAGGTACACTAGTAATTAATCACTAGTGATGCTCTAGACGAGAGCTTAAAGCTTACTGAATAACGTGACTGTGTGCACAGACTGTAGTTGTGTGCGTTGGAAAGTGCATGTAGAACCGGAGCTACACCTGCGGCTGACAGTAGTCATTTTTATTAAACTTTCGTACAACGATCGTTTAACAGCTTCTTAAGACTTCTCGCAAAGATATTTTATACTAGCTGATGCAGGCGACTTCGTTCACGTAGAATTAGTAGCCTATGTCCGTCAGGTAACTTTCTATTGGTGTTTTTTTTAGAATCGGTTCAATAGTTCCAGATATATATTACCTGTTTCATACAAACAAACTAAAAACGAAGTTTACCTCTCTATTAAGGGATTTTAACGCTATAAAATAATTGTTTATTTACCTCAACGTTTCTCTCCGTGTTTCTGTGTGTTCGCGTTAGTTGTGTATGTGTCTTCTCGTGATCACGGCCGGTGCAACACGGTCGAATCGCGGTGAAATAACAATGCTTTTACCGCGATAGAGTATTTGACTTCGGTTTAAAGATATTTATTTCCCATAAGACACAGATTTTAGAAATAGTAGTTTTATATCGTGAATGAGTTAAGTTTACAGAGAAGACTCAGATATAGTTGTAATGCCACAATTACACATAAAAATAAGACGTATACAGTTTCATGTATATCTAGGAACACGTTTAAATGTGGGCAACAGTTTAAAAAAGTTAACGTTATGTACATAAGACATAAGTAGGTAGTTATGAGTTGACGATATACAATGATGAGAGCAATTAACAAAAACACTTCACTCCCGACTTTGTATATCGAAGGTCTGTTGTACCCTCAGCTTTACCGGCGAACTCAATTACATGCTTCCGGGAACCCCCTCCCACCCCCACCCCCTCGATGCACTGAAGCCTGAAAACTGAAGCGCGCTTTCATTCCCTCCAGGAACGGTCCCATGGTGTAATGGTTAGCACTCTGGACTCTGAATCCAGCGATCTGAGTTCAAGTCTCGGTGGGACCTGACATTGTTTTTGTTTATTTATTATGGTTTTAATTTATACGCAGTTAACATAAGGTTTTTGGGTATTAAGGTTTGGTAGAAAATGAAACCATTTGATTTAATCATTGCATTGCATTCCATTGTCATTTGTTTCGCGATTTACTAACATATTTAGAACGTTGACGGGACTTTAACGCGATAAAATCATTGTTGACATGGCCGAAACGTCGAGGTAGTTTAACAAAGATTTTGACTTCCATTTTGTATAAAAATGGGCATATTTGTTTAAGAAGTAATTCAAAGTTTTATGCCACCTATTTATTGTTTAAAGGTTATACAACCTTATAACGAAATAAGCATTATAACGAAATAAGATAATTTTCCCAGTCATTGACAGTGACCCAATAATGACGGGAAGATACGGAAACATACGAGTAAAGGGTCATTCTCTCATTTCGTGCAAATCGAGGCATTCTCTCGGTTTTTTTTTATTTCTATACTAATATTACGATTAGACTTTTCTCTGGTTATAAACTCGCTTGTTGACAGTTTCTTGCTAAAGGCACATTGCTATTTTTTATAAAATAAGACTTTTGGTAATGAAGTGTGCGCTGGTAATGAAATTAGCTGAGATGGTAATGATAGGTCACGGAAAGAAATGAAATGAGCATTGGATGGTAATATTTCCAGGAGATGGTAATGAAATAATATATATTAAATAAAAAATAAAAAATGTTTAGTTAGAAATAATTTTGGTAAAACGATGTTAAAATGACACAAGATATACCTACTTACTTTTAAAATAAACTGTTAGGTACCAAAGACAATATTGAATGTATTTTCTTATTAACTGATATATATCACTCATTACTACTAGGTATTTATGAATTACCCTATATATATATGCTATTGATTTTCACGCTGTGCAAAAAAAGATCCAACGCTATTTGTTTACATAAAGGCGTAATCATTTTTACTAAATGAATGATTATTTTTAAAATCACCAACTTAAGTTTTACATGTCTTCTCAATTGTATCTGTTTCGGTAATCATGAAAATACTTTTATTTAACACTATACCTATAACATGATTGATACAAATACTTTGAGAAAATCTTTGTTACATTTTTTTAATAAACACACCTTTGATAATAATGCTTTAACAGATGTTATTTTTAAACTTCCAAATTTTAGGATCTAATTCTGTAAATCATACTTAACTTTTACAATGTAAGGAAATCTCACGTTAATATTGTCAGAATAAAAAGAAAGGCTGGATGAAACTACGAAATGATCAGCTAAATATTTCGCAAGGTGTAGGCGTAGTCACAAAAAGGGAACAAATTTTAATTTTTAATTTTTTCCATAAATTTTGCATAGTTTCATACAACTAGTCTCTAAAATATATATGTTAAAACTTCAACAAAACTATATTTTTCCTTACATTTATTTACTAAGACTAATCATTAAAGTCTTAAATCAGTCTGTTCGTCACAGTAATGCAAAAATTTACACCTGCACATTATTTTTTTATGGTTATTGAGTGAAAAATTAAAGGAAATATACAAGAAATTCTATAAGCACGTAAGTAGGAGAGCCTATTTAAATTGTAATTAAAAAGCAATACAAAAAATTATAGGCAATAAGTAAATTTTTAAAGCAATACTGCCCTCGTCGATTGAGGTGTGGAATCTGTAAAGTACTCAAAATTAGCGACGCCGGAACCGTATCTTCGTCAATTACTGTTGATCAATTAAACGTATCAGACTTGATGGTAGCTTTCTTTAAAAAACTAATCGTGCAAGATTTATTGTCTGGGCAATCTTGAACTTTTTCTATATAGGCGTACACATTGGCTTTTATTTTATACTCCACGATTATCAAATCACCAACTTTGTCTTAATTTGGATTATTTTACTTATTGCCACTATCCTGTAAAGTTTGTCCTTTATTGCTCTTAATGTTATCTGTTTGCGTTTCTTTTTGAGTCAAAGTCTCTGCGTCAGATGTCATGGTATTGGATATACATACGGGGCGTCCCTAAAACCAACGCCAAAACTTCGAGGACTAATATAAAATCTCATAAGCTATCAAATTAAGTAGATATCACCTTATTAAAAAGTTAATAGTTTTCGATATATAGGCACTTTTATAAAAATCGTGATTTTTGATACCCTGAACCAGTCTTTCGGGTGCTGCAACAGCAAATTTGGGAATTTAAAAAATCAAATTTTTGCATAATGCTACTTAAGAACTGTGCTATCGAATCTAATCAAATATTTTTTACATGCTATTACGTTAAGGCGGTAAAAAAATTAACAAAACCGAACATAACATTTTTTAATTTTTCATCTGCAGTTTTGAAGGTTGTCTGGAAGAGATCACTGCTTGGCGATGAGACCGCCTGTAGACTCTGGTGTAAAATTTCCCTGTATGTGTTCTTTTATTTTGTTTCCTTGTGTGAATAGATAAAGAGTACTTATTGTTGTTGTTGTTTGATCGACGTTCACTTTAACAAGTGTTCTAAACTAACATTGTACAAAACGTAAAAAAATTGCACATTCATTGTAGTTTTCAGAATCGTACAACATTTAATAATTTACGCAGCAGTTACTGCTATGCTAATGCTACTTTACTCCAAAAGGAGCTCATACTGTAGTATGAGCTACATAAACACATTTGACTATTCAATATATATTCATTACCTTCCTAAGTCATTCATTACCATCTTTCTTAAAATTGGAAGGAAAAGAAGGTAATGTAAACGATATGAATGAAGTTTTCGTCACTTTTTTCGTTTATCTCGTTTAATAATTGACTCTAAGTTTACAAAATTATTTAACCGAAACATCGTTCAAAATACCACAAATAGACAATAGTATCGAAATTTACATAAATGTACTTATTGAATACGTCACTGGATGGTGATGAAGCCCAAACGATACCAAACCCATTCCACACGCGAGAGAAGGTGGTTATTTTCGACAGCAGCGGCGTGTGAGTGTCTCTCACGGCAGCTCGCGGTTGGCTGAACAATGAGCAAGGTTTGGAAACGTCGGTAGGCGCTACACGGACGCGCTATCTATCGATATATACCTTATCCATTTCTCGCGAGCGGAATGAAGGAATCACCAGTAACAAACACTTAGGGAGCTGTATTTTTTTTTCTGTTACTTATAAAAAATCATTATTTTTCACTTAAAAACATTACTAAATTCCCTATTGATTTGACATAAAACAGATACTCAGTGTTGATTATTTAAGGTTCAAACTGAAGGTCGATATCATAACAATATGCATTGCGTGCAGAGATGAATGAAAAAATGAGTGTTATTTTTAAATATAAGGAAAACAACATATTCTATAGGGTTGTTTTTTAAATGCCTCTGTACCTTATATGAATAACAATAATCCTGCATAAATAGATTTTTGAACATTCCAGTATATATTTTTTAATTTACCATAAATACCAATTTGCACGAAATGAGAGAACGACCCTAAAAGCGAGAGACAATGATGTCAACTACTGGTAAAATAATTAAGATGTAAAATAACATTGTAATTTTGATTTATTTAAAAAATTACACCTCGTTGAGTTTCTTGCCGGTATCTTCTCATCAGAGGTTTTTCCGAACCGGTGGTAAATTTTTTTGACATTCATAAGTGCTACCTGTAAGCCTAATCTGAATAAAATATTTTGACTTTTTGACTTTGAAAAACAATGTCCTACGTGTCAAGCAGTGGGACAGTTACCTTACCTATATTAAACGATTGGACAAATGGTACCGAACAGCGCCAACACGAGCCACACTCACCCTTGTGCTGCGCCGACGCAGAGTTAGTTTACAGTGTTTGTGAGTGTCGAAGCTTGCATTGTAGATGTGGCATCTCAACTTATATTCATGCTGCATATACGCATCTGGTATGGCCCGGCCTTTAAATATAAAGTATGTAAAGTACTATAAAAGCAACTAGAATTAAATTAAAACGATGCCGGTACAAGATATTTATTTCTCGTTCACGTGACAATATCCGAACTTAATCGAATGTGCGTGTGATGCGTTGCGCGGCCGCCGGGCAAGTGGCTTCTTCTCTATTATCGACTTAAAATACGTGAGTGATCCGTTTTATTAATATGTCCGAATATCACGGTAGTTTTATGTTGTTTATCTTCAGGTCTTCAGGAATCTAACTAGATTCGTTATAATACACGCGATATAAACCGTTTAAATTCTTTTAGCTTTCTTTTAATAAGTTTAACACGCAAAAAGTCACGCCTGTTTCCCGGAGTACGGATTTCTATTTGCTACCATCCTGATATACAATCTTTGCTTCACTTACTCCATACTTACTCTCATAACATTCTTCAAACATGCTCGTTAAAGAATCGAAGCAAGCATATACTTTTTTAGCTTATGTCGACATTATCACATTATGTATAATTCTCCATACTACTCGTAAATGGTAGGTTGAGTAAATACTAAATAACAATCTGTAATTAAGCAGGATTATATCCTCAAAGCGACGTCAATCTTAATTCTGCTCAAAGGACAGCTTACGAACTAAAGCACAATGCCTCAAAGCAATTAAACATTTTTGCCCATCACCAACATAATAAACTTGTGCCTAACGCGTGCCTGGCACGTGTCTAAACTATCAAGTTCTGCTGACCCTTATAGTCTAAAAAATAATGTTCACTTTGCCATGCCACTTTTGTACATGTACAATATAAATATTTTTATTGTGTACGGTTTAAAAAACTTGTAGTAAATATGAATGTTGTCATTAACAGTTAGCAATATAAGTAGATTTATTGTTATCTTTTTTTGTGTACCTATGTGTGTATGTCATGTACTATTGTGATAATTATGTATATTGCACTGTAATTATTTCAGGGACCATATACATCCCTATCTAATTTCTTTGATCTGGGGACCCTATACATCTCCTGTTCATTCTTAACTAGTGCCAGTTCGTTCGATACGCTTGTTCCGTACTGGAACACTATTTTATAGATTCTATTTTTTTTTATATGGTTTTTGATAATGAGACAACAACACAAGTTGGAAGATCGTTTTTCTCTTTTTATATATGTGGTATCCCTACGGTCTTCTAGCGATTTTCTGCTTCCTGTTTGGAAGCCGTCATTCCTCCGGGGATGGCAACACCGGCGCATACACAGCGCCTTCCGGCGGATACGGAGGGTCTTGTCAATCGACTAGACCAGTGCCTGTTAGTTGCGAGCGTGGCAAGCATCTCATTTTTTCTTCTGTTTCGTGTGTGCGTGTGAGGACTCTTATCCCTTGGAAGATACGTTTACCAGTGCCCTATGAACTCTGTGTACGTCATATTCAGCCTGACGACAGCCCTTGGACCCTTTGCTAAGCCCTTGGACCCCGAGGCGGTGGACGGACAGTTGCGGTAAGTCGCTTGGAGCTGTAGGAATATCGTACATATATATTTTTTGATCCGTTCGATCCGGATTGTATCTTTCAAGTTGTGTTATCTTGTCTCGTTACATTAAAATTGGTATAACTATCAATGAAAGATTCGCCATCTTTGCCGGACAACGAGGCAGACGCGCCGTCAGTATCCGTACCGAGCAAAATGTCGGACGATGAAAATCCGTGCGAACAAGATATCTTCGAAAGAGAACTCATCCTCGATGACCTCAAACGTACTATTCAGTTCGCAGCGACTGATCAACAACAGTTTCGCTCGCGAACTACCGATTTAGTGTCACACCAAAGAAAGTTCAATAAAGTACAGTCTAAAATTGAAAAAACGTTATTTAAGTTAAAACGTTTTAACAAAGAGGAACAGATTAAGATACGTAACGATTTCAACGACTTGTATTATGCTATAGTAACGCATTTAACAAATCTAAAGAAGGAGGAAGAAGAGCATAGACGTATGAGCCGTCCAAGTTTACCTTTCGCGGCTGCTCAACTTGATATGGTCAAAAAACTTCCTAATTTGCCGTTACCTACTTTCAATGGCGACCCGACAGATTGGCCGTCGTATTACGATTTATTTCGCTCACTAGTCCACTACAATAGCGCTTATACAGACGCAGAAAAGTTTCGGTACTTGCTTCTTACGATTAAAAATGAACCACATAATCTCGTCAAATCGATCCCCATAACGGACGATAATTATTCCATAGCATTGGAAAGTCTAGTGTCTCGATATGACAATAAAAGAGTAATCGCGTCGAAACATCTCGACAAAATACTTGATATCGAAACATGTACCGATAAGTCACCTCATAGCGTGCGAAATTTACTTAATGTTTATCAAGAAAACATTAAAGCACTGGAAGTTATGCATTTCCCTGTCAAGCAATGGAGTTTTATTCTGTTGAATATTCTATTACGTAAAATACCTATCAGTACTCGACGTTTTTTCGAACGATCTTTAACTAAAACAGCTGACATTCCAGACGTAGACACGTTAATTTCTTTCCTTGAACGGGAAATCTCCGCGGAAGAAATTATTATTTCTGTTCGCGGGCAGTCCGCTAAAAGTACAAATTCCGATGGGGGTAGCACCCACGGAAGTTTCTCGAACCGCGCTAGCAGCGCGAGCGCTAGTCCGAAGCAACTCGCCCGACGTTCGTTCGTTGCTAACATCAGTCCGGCGACTGGCATGCCGGTCGACTCTCGACCTAATGACCAGGGTTCAAGCAAAATTAAACCTAATTGTTTATGTTGTGAAGCTCAACATCCGTTGACAAAATGTTCGAAGTTTTTAAACTTGTCGCCGCGCGATAGGTATTCGTTAGTTCAAAATAAAAACATTTGTTACAATTGTTTGAACGTTGGTCATGACGTGAGAAGTTGCAAATCCAATTTTGTGTGTCGGACGTGCCATAAGAGACACCATACTTTAATTCATCACTATTCGAACTCGATGGCGGTAATTAGCGAATCAACCGAGCCTAGTGTTGTCTCGCTCCCTCCTACGGAGGAGCGCGCTCGCGCGGTCGCACTCTCTCCTACGGAGAAGTGCAGCGTTAATACGGTCGCCTATCCACTACCGATAAACAACGCGTTGCACGGGAATTGCGCGGCGAGTGCGCCGGCGCCGCACATTCGTTCGGACACAGTTCTTTTGTCTACGGCGCTAGTCGATGTATGGTTAGGTGATGAAAAATTATCAACTGTTCGCTGCCTGGTTGATACAGGTAGTCAGGCGACGTTTATAACCGAGGCCTGCGCGCAGCGCTTACGGTTGCAGCGTAAACACGCTACTATTCCGGTGTTCGGGATAGGCGACACGGAGCCCGTGCAACCCAAGGGTTTCGTTTCGTGCTTCATTACACCCAAGGATAAACCAAATCCCGCGATACTCGTGGATGCATTGGTTTTACCAAAATTAATGTCGCGAATGCCATGTTTGCCACTACCACAAGTAGGTTGGACACATTTAAATAATTTAACCTTGGCCGATCCAGACTTTCGTACCCCCCAGCCGGTGGAAATGTTATTAGGAGCGGATATACTATCCCAAATTCTATTAAATAACGTAATAACTGGTTCTCCGGGTTCACCCATTGCTATGGACAGTATTTTTGGGTATTTGTTATTAGGTAAGGTGTCATTTGATACCGCTGTGCCGACTCCACTCCAGGTCTGTTTTAGCTCATTTGACAATGACAATTTACAGAAGTTCTGGGAGCTGGAGTCGCTTCCTGAAAAGCGGAGTTACACTCCCGACGAACAAACATGCGAATCGTTTTTTCAAAACACGTATAACCGAGACGAGACCGGGCGGTACGTGGTCGCGCTTCCGTTCAAGCCCGATGCGCCCCCTCTCGGCGAGTCGCGGAAAATCGCACTGGCTCGATTTAGAAAACTCGAGTACCGACTCGAGCGTGATTCTAAATTGAAGGCTGACTATCACGCGTGCCTCCAGGAATATGTCGATTTAAGGCATATGGAACCTGTGGAGTGCGACACGCCAAGTCCCAATTATTATATTCCGCACCACTGCGTGGTCAAAGAGTCGAGTGAGACCACACGCACCCGGGTAGTGTTCGACGCCGGGTGCAAATCGACAAGTGGTTATTCGCTCAACGATATTTTATTAACGGGTCCAAAACTTCACCAAGATATCGTTGACGTGCTTTTAAAATTCCGCATTCATCCCGTCGCGTTTACCGCTGACATTAAACAAATGTATCGTAATATTTTAATAAGGGAATGCGATAGAGATTATCAGCGTATCTTATGGCGCCAAACGCCTGAAGAGCCTATTCGAGACTATAAACTTCGTACAGTGACTTTCGGTGTCAGCTCATCGCCGTTTCTCGCGTTGCGCACGATACAACAATTAGCTCGAGATGAGGCGTTGCGGTTCAAACTCGCTTCTCCCGTGCTTTTGGACTCGGTTTTTGTGGACGACGTGGTCTCGGGCGAGGCCTCAGAAGCTAAGGCCCTGGCTTTACAGCAGGAGCTGATCGATATCTGTGGAACAGCTGGCTTTGAATTACGCAAGTGGCACAGCAACTCGCCAGCGATACTCGCTGCAGTGCTGCCGCCAGGGTCTCACGGTGAGCGGCCGGAGGCCGTACCTTTCGCAGAAATGGAGAACGACCAAAAGGTTAAGGTTCTCGGGCTACAGTGGAACCCTAAATCTGATACGTTTGGTTTCAAGGTGCAGGTCACCACTGATAAATGTACAAAAAGGGTTATTCTGTCCGAGATAGCAAAAATCTACGACCCGCTAGGATTTCTATCGCCGGTTACATTGTATGCTAAGTATTTAATACAACTTTTATGGATCGCGGACGTGGACTGGGACGAGCCCCCGCCTGTCGACATTATTAACGCGTGGGCATCCTTCATAAACGAGTTACCGCTCTTATCCGAAGTTTCGTTTCCTCGTCACATTTTTACGCGTGCGTATTCCATACAAGTCCATGGGTTCGGGGATGCCTCGGAGAGATCAATGGCCGCGTGCGTGTATTTACGTATCACATGCAGCGATGGTAACGTTAGTACCTTTCTTATCATGGCAAAAACACGCGTCGCGCCCTTACGCGTACGTCTGACGGTCCCGAGACTCGAGCTAATGGCCGCCGTGCTCGTGTCCAGGCTCATACAAAAGGTTACGCAAACCTATGACGGCCGCATAGATCGCGATCAGATCTATGCGTGGTCTGACGCCGCTATCGTGTTGGCATGGCTCCGCGCGCCACCGCACGAATGGAAAACGTTCGTATCAAATCGAACGAGCGAGATTTTATCCTGCGTGCCGGCCGCGTGCTGGCGCCACGTACCCTCGGCCGACAACCCGGCCGACGCGGCCTCGCAAGGGATGCTTCCTTCTGCATTCTTACAGCATGACATGTGGTTTCACGGGCCGGCTTGGCTAAGGAGGAGCCAAGACGCTTGGCCTGCATCAAAACAAATTCCTACGACGAACGAAGAGAAACGCACTATAATGCCTCTGACGTCAAACGCGTCCGCGACTGGCCCTATACAGGATGTTGAAATTATCTGCCGATATTCAACCTTAGGTAAACTTCTTCGAGTTACCTCATTAATTTTTCGTTTTTATAAATTGTTGAAGCGGGATACAGTGTCGTTTCCGAACTTTATTACCGTGTCCGAATATAATTTCGCGTTAAACCGACTTATCCGGGTAGTACAACATTCAGTTTTCGCTGAAGATATTAAGAATATATCGCGAGGAAACTTACCTTCTCATAATTTACGACGTCTTATGCCCTTTTTGGACAAAGACAACTTTTTGCGCGTAGGAGGGAGGATTCATAAATCACTCCTACCTTTCGAGTCAAAACATCAAACGATTCTTCCAAAGAAACACCCTTTAACTGACCTAATTATTGACGATGCTCATGCGAGTCTTTTGCACGCCGGACCTCAGTCGGTGCAATATCGGCTACGCCAACGTTTTTGGATTTTGTCAAGCCGCGACATCGTGCGGCGACGCGTGCATCGCTGCGTGCCGTGCTTCCGCGCCCGGCCCGCGCGCGCGCAGCCGCGCATGGGCCCGCTGCCCGCGCCGCGGCTCCGGCCCGCACGGCCCTTCATTAAAACCGCAGTCGACTACGCCGGCCCCTTTTACGTGCGCGCTAACAATGTGCGTAACGCAAAAATAGTTAAATGTTATGTTGCGGTTTTCATGTGCATGAGTGTAAAGGCCATACACCTCGAAGTCGTTTCTGACCTTTCCACTGACGCATTCCTCGCCGCTTTGCGACGGTTCACGTCCCGTCGGGGTTTATGTACGGACATCTTTTCGGACTGTGGTACAAATTTCGTCGGTTGTAATAACTATCTTAAGGACTTGTACACTTTTTTGCGCAGCGACGCTGTGCAAAGCGAACTTAATAAGCATACCCTTCAACAGGGACTCACCTGGCATTTTCAGCCTGCATATGCGAGCCATTTTTGCGGACTTGTCGAGGCCGGAGTGAAAAGCTTCAAACACCACTTGCACCGTGTGGTCGGTACTCGTACCCAAACGTACGATGAGACGCACACACTTTTGTGCCAAATAGAGGCCGTTTTAAACTCACGCCCCCTGTGCGTGATGAGCGCGGATTCTACAGATCCCCTACCTTTGACGCCAGCCCATTTTTTGGTGGGAGAGCCTTTAACGGCTCTACCGGACATTTCATTGACCGACGAGAACCCCACGCGTCTTACTCGTTGGCGCTGGGTACAACAGTGTACCCAACACTTCTGGAAGAGGTGGAGTCGGGAATACCTCCACGAACTCCAACAGAGCCAGAAGTGGCTGCAGGCCCGCGGCGCCGCCGTGCGCGAGGGCGCCGTGGTCGTGGTGTGCGACGACCGGCTCCCGCCGCTGCAGTGGAAGCTCGCGCGCGTCCATGCTCTTCATCCTGGTTCGGATAACGTTACGCGAGTGGTAACTTTGCAAACGGGGAATACGTTTTACAAACGCCCCGTGGTGAAAGTTTGCCCGCTCCCTTTAGAATAATTGTAATCGTTACGCCTTAATCTTAGTACTTACTTAGTTCTATGTAATATAATAATAGCGTTATTGTTCTTTTTTGTTAAAAGCAACTTAGTTCTTTTAAGGTGAGCGGCATGTTCCGTACTGGAACACTATTTTATAGATTCTATTTTTTTTTATATGGTTTTTGATAATGAGACAACAACACAAGTTGGAAGATCGTTTTTCTCTTTTTATATATGTGGTATCCCTACGGTCTTCTAGCGATTTTCTGCTTCCTGTTTGGAAGCCGTCATTCCTCCGGGGATGGCAACACCGGCGCATACACAGCGCCTTCCGGCGGATACGGAGGGTCTTGTCAATCGACTAGACCAGTGCCTGTTAGTTGCGAGCGTGGCAAGCATCTCATTTTTTCTTCTGTTTCGTGTGTGCGTGTGAGGACTCTTATCCCTTGGAAGATACGTTTACCAGTGCCCTATGAACTCTGTGTACGTCATATTCAGCCTGACGACAGCCCTTGGACCCTTTGCTAAGCCCTTGGACCCCGAGGCGGTGGACGGACAGTTGCGGTAAGTCGCTTGGAGCTGTAGGAATATCGTACAACGCTTAAAGCTTGCTGTGCTATTTATTGTTATCTTTTTTTTTGTCCCTGTATGTGTATGTCATGTACTATTGTGATAATTATGTAAATTGCACTGTGATCGGTTTTGAAAAGAGAAGAAAAAAAAAACTACTGAATTTCTTGCGGCGTTTCTTCTCAGTAGTATCTTCCATTTTCCGAAGCGCTAGTAGATTCAGACATGTAAAAGAGCCTAGGTATATGGCCTACTTGCAAAATAAATTTTTCATTCATTTTCATTTTCAGATATCTAAAATATCTAAATGTATTACTCCAAATAGCGTTGCCAGGCGTCCGGACAAAGCGGGTGGTAGGACCTTATGCAAGGTCTGTCCGGATTGCTACCACCATCTTGCTCGCTAATCCTGCCGCTAAGCAGCAGTGCTTGCCCTGTTGTGTTCCGGCGTGGAGAGCAAGACAGCCGGTGTAATTACTGGCACAAGCGCTATTCCATCTTAGCCCTCTGGGTTGGCAACGCATCTGCAATCTCTTTGATGTTGCGGGTGTCTATGGGCGGTGGTGATCACTTACCATCAGGTGACCCACTTGCTTGTTTCATTCCTAATTCATAAAAAAACATAAAGCCGGACATAGGCTTTTGAATGCGTGTCCGGCCAAATTAGACGTCCAGCTTTTGTTAGGCTTTTTGCATTTGACCAATCACGTCGTCGGTCCCGCTCCCCTGCCTCGCGTTGCATCGCCACCAATACAAAAATCCTTAATAGTTAAGCATGTCCAGACTTTTAACTCAAGTGTCCGGCTAAACTGGCTGGTCTGGGCTATTCGGGGTTAGGACCTGGGGTGCAATTTTTGAATCTCACCGGGTGACTAATGCTCACTAAAATGACCGTTTTTCATAGAGATTAGGCCATTTTTATGAGCTTTCGTCAGCTAGTGAGATTCAAAAATTTAACCTCTGGCTACCCTAACTAAAAACGTTATCACCGTTAAATAAACCTACTTACTTAATACTATGTTAATGATTGAACAAATGATACAACATCATAACGTAGAAATACTCCACCTTTGGCGCCCATATTCTTAGAACAACATTAAGAGCAAATACAGACAAGTAATTTGTTATCTAATTAAGTATACGTACACAAATGTTATTGGAGTGTCCGTCTAGCGATGCCCATACGGTCACGTATTTTGTAAGCAAATAAACAAGACACTTCTATTTTTAGTGTTTTGCTCGACGACGGTCAAACATTCGCCTTAACACGACTGGCCAAGGTTTAATTCATCCCTCCCTGTCTCTGTTAAACTAGTGTCATAAGAAATTGACGCACATGGATATATATATAAACTCAGGATAGACTTGGCCGGTCGTGTTGAAGCACTGACGATCCTATTAAGGGTAAGGAAGATAACACGCTGCCTTGTAGAGCAGGGTGTTGACTAAGTGACTTTGTTAGCGTCAACGCTAGTAGAAACAACGGAGGATCTAACACGAATCCTCTCGATACACGTTAGCTCGCTACGTAGCTCAGCGCCGCTAGGGTTGCGCGGCACTCGTTTTCAATTACAATGACACGGCGGGGGCGAGCGAGCGAGCGCGCGGCAAGCCGACAGCCTACTGCGATTTGCCTATGCCATAGGCAAGCCGGTCAAGCGTACCTACAGTGCAGAGTGGAACCCCCCTGCTACAGGCCATCAATGATCATAAAAAGCCAGCAGTCTAAGGGTCATACTTTTCAAAAGAACTCAAGCTCCAGTTACATACTATGTTAGTATCTAACTCGAACTTGAATTCGATTTAAAACTACGACCCTAACACTAAAAACAATATACTAAAATAAAGGAAAAATGAAAAAGCTGCTTCAGAAATGTTAACTTTTGATAGCCGAATGGTCACAATGCGCTATTCATGGTCAATGATACTTAAGCTGTTTACGACGTAATACATAAAGGTAGTTTAGTTATGTAAGTAAGCTAAAAAAATCACTATTGCCTCACACAAAATATTCTCAGAGGAACCAATAAACAATTTATTACAGGAAGTACACAACCTATAAACAATATTGACCTTGGACAAATTTTCCCCTCCGTAATTAGTTGGTAATCGCCTTCTTAGAATTAGATCGTCATTCTTACGTTGTAAGTATTTCAGGCAAAATTAATTTGTCCTTTTCATTCTCAAACTCAAAATCTTTTTTGTCGGTTTTATGTAAAGAATATTGATGTTATAAATTAAAATGTCTTTGATCAATATAACCTGCATTCAGACTTTTATATAACCAGCGCCCTCCATACAAACGGCGATAACGTTTTCCACCCTCTAAACCTTAACCTATAGCCATGGTTTTTGTTGTATGTTGTCATTATGCTCAAGAACTAGGTTCGAATGTTTTGATTTTTTAAATCCTACTAATATTAAAAGCTCGAAAGTTTGTAAGTATGGATGGATGTTTGTTACTCTTTCGCGTAGAAACTACCGAATGGATTTAGATGAAATTTGGCACACACGTAGTTTATAACCTGGATTAATGCATAGAATACTTTTCATCCCGTAAAAGTGCATAGTTCCCA
This sequence comes from Ditula angustiorana, assembly GCA_963691745.1. NCBI lineage: Eukaryota > Metazoa > Arthropoda > Insecta > Lepidoptera > Tortricidae > Ditula > Ditula angustiorana. Next base: position 785,139 of record OY829474.1, read on the forward strand.
CGGGATAGCGATAAGTGAGTTATACGCCGCCGTGACGTCATGAGCAGCAAAGCAACTAATTCACATTAATTTGTCCAGGAAATATTGAAGATTGCATGTTGGGTGCACGTTTGCTTGATTCAATTAAACAAGTCTACGCGGACGAAGTCGCGGGCGCAGCTAGTTCTTTATAGTTTCAAAATTCACGCTTTATTGTTTTGTATGAAACTCCTGAAATGCGAATATTGTCAAATCTATGAAGAATATTTAAAAAATCAAAAGATAGAAACCTAGTTCTAAGACGTATTGACAGTATACCAAAAATTCATTACCATAGGTTACCACGCCAACGCCGCGGAGGCTCATGATTAAGGACCACGGACTGGTCCGAAACATGTCGGACATTTCTCGACTTAAAAATACGTGAGTGATCCGTTTTATTAATATGTCCGAGTCTCACGGTAGTTAAAACCATAAAACCATAGGTTAAGGTTTGGGGGGTGGAAAATGTTATCGCCGTTTGTATGGGAAGCGTTTTTCGGGGCTGGCTGGGTTCAGACTCCTCTTAAGTGGTATTTATTTATTTACTAGCAACGTAGCAACCCACCCCGGCCTTTCACGGGTACAATTAGAGATAATGTACACAAAGACCTTCCGTAAATAATTCTCTAAATAACAGTGTTAACCATATCAAAATCCGTTGCGTGGTTTAGAAGGCGGCCATACTTTAAGGATTTAGGACAGACAGGAACGGATAGCGACTTTACTTTATACTGTGTAAAGACATAAACATACGTATACAGGGTGTGTCATTTAAATCGGTCAGTATGGGAAAGTCTAAAACTATAAGACATACAAAGATCTGTTCGGTAATAAGAAGAAAAACTACATTCATACATTTTAAAAAAAACCTGGTATCGAACCCGGTTGTTTTGAAAAAAATTAACTTACACTATTTCTATTTAGATATCGATTGTGTAGGTTTTAAGCAGTAAATGGCTGTGTGAAACATGATGTCAGCGGTGTATGTAACAAGTTGCGACACCAGCAAACAGGTACAAACAACCATAGAGACAATTTTACATACCTGAACTTATTGAATATTGTAACGGCGGTCACTCCGAACACCTATTAAACTAAATTAAAGTATGTGAAAACAATGCATTTTATTCATTTCAGACATCATGTTTTATAGCGCCATTTACTGCTTAAGACCTACAGAATCGATATCTAAATAGAAATAGTGTAAGCTTTTTTTCAAAACAACCGGGTTCGATTCCAGTTTTTTTAAATGTTTGAATGCAGTTTTTCTTCTTATTAAAATCGAGAACATTGTTCCTAAGAACAGATCTTCGTATGTCTTATAGTTTCAGACTTTCCCATACTGACCGATTTAAATGAGACACCGATATCCGACAGCAACTTTACAACCTATCTATCTTGAGCTCGGGTTCTCTCGTGGGTGTAGGCCTCTTCACAGATCTCTCACTTAACCTCATTCTGAAGCACGTCAAGATCCTGCCTGCTCTAGTGTAGGCTAGATATATAGGTATAGCTAGGCAGCTGACGTCATCGGCTGATAACCTGGGCCCAATTTCATAAACGCGACAAGCGGCAGGTGACAGTTCGCTGTACAGTACTGTGTCGACGAGTAACGCTACAGACTTACAGACTTAACATCATAGTGGGCAAGCAATGTATACCGAACTGTCACTGTCAACTGTCACCTGTCGCGTTTATGAAGTGTTGAACTGTAGTCGACATTGCTCTAAGTGATAAAGTGGAGGTGGAAAATTACTAAGTTTTGACTCGCCCTCTTTTTGGGGTTTTTATTAATTTTTATACTCACGTGGAAAACATGCATGCGACACACACATAAGTAAGAAAAACATCAAAATAGCACTACACACAACCGTAATTTGAAAGATTTTTCAAGTGTTTAGTATTGGTGAAGCTAGGAGCAGACAGTTGTCTAGCTGAGATATTTTTTCTAGGGTGGGCATTTTAAATGATTTGCGATGACAGCACAAAGAAAAATCTTGGGCGTCTGTCAGGACTCGAACCTGCAACCGTTTTCTATTCAATTCCGTGCTCTAACCAAGTAAAGCGAGGCATTTCCCCGCGAACTAGGATTTTAGGTGGTGAGGTGTGGGGGGCCGCGCAGCCGCCGCGCTCATGCGTCTCACTCTACACGCGCCTAAGAGCATATAGTTACAGAGCCGTTGGCATAGACCCTGGTGCGCATTTTTTTACATAACTTTTTAAGTCCTATTATCGGAAGTCCGAAAATGTTTCTCTTACGATTTTACATCATAATTACCACTTTTCATAAAAATATTAAATACTAACAATCAAAACTCATTCATATAATCATCAAAATTCAAAATATCGCTATTCACACACTTTTTAAATACTAAAATTTGTTTTCATATATTTTCTTATTCTAACGATCGAAACTCCTAATCATTCTAATTCATAACGCCAATGTTTATAAATTTGTTTATAGTAATAGAGTGAGAGACAGCAGCAAAAACTTCACGTCATTTTCAAACGATTTAAATTACTCTAGTCGTGTTCTGGGGTGTTTCTGGACTACCATTGTTTCAGTCTGGCTGCTGGGCGCCGTTGCGTTTAGGAGGGGTGGGGGCTCAAAACTCATAAAAAATCATGAAAATGACGTGATTTTCTCAAGGTTAATTTTAAGATTTTCTATTAGTTAGCAACGTAAACAATCCCAAATCAGTGTTGCCAGACTATTTACTGGTTGCCAAGTCAGTGCCAGACTGGTTTAAAGTGGCTGAAACCGACATGAAATTGACGTAATGTGTTAAAAAAAACTGTTCCTAAACATTGTCATGCCTGATGGTCGAACATAAATTTAGATCCCGTTCTCAAATTTTACCATCTTGTTCATACTATTATGTTCAGTGAATGAACGATTCATTCCATTACTAAATTTTGGTTTTAAAAATCGATAATTTTGCTTTGCAACTGTACAGTCAAGGAATTTAATTTCCAACCCACCTAAGGTTCAATATCGTATAGCAAACTGTCACCATAAGAGCTAACTAGAGCAAAGCGTTGGTTTGACATATCGACCTTAATGCATTGCGAATGTCATACGACATTTCAACGAAATGGATAGGGAATTAAATTCTTTGACTGTACAATAATAAAGCAAATTAGTAAATAAACAAACATTTAATACAAGAAAGAGTAGCACCTAACCAAAAATGCGAAGTGTCAAGTTGCGACGTGGGAACGCGCGCGGGCGCCGTTCACACGCGGCACGTGCCATTCATCCCCTTTATGTTACGTTTTATACAAATTACGACCTTAACTGAACGACAGAAGGTTCTATTTCAGACAGTATAAACCTAATAGTTCGTAAAGTATAGATCATTTAAATAATACACCCTCTATGTAACGACTTAGCAAGCAAATAGGAACCTACAGTGGGTGGGTAAAGGTGGAATTTGGAATAGCGTGGGTTTGGGGATAATTTGCTGTAAGCTTTATGCGGTTTTATTAGGCTGATGTTTTTGATGTGTGAAGTTATTGAACATGAAACGCCCTGTATGTTTGACGTTGTCAGGGAGTTGTGAACTTTGAGTCTTGTTATTAAGGTAGGTTTGACGATGACATGTTATTAATAATTGTGAAAATTAATTAAGTCTTTGTAATTTAGTTGAACTGTTTGGAGTATAGCGAAAACAGTAAAGCCATTTAAATATCATTGTTTTTCATATTGTTTTGTGTAATTATATTGTAGGTACCCAATTGTTTTTGTTTTATTTTAATTTAATTGTATTTTTTGCTAATTTTGACATTTTCACCTTTTGTGAGTTTGTAGTTTTATTGATATTTTTATTGTGACATTTTTTTTACCATTTTCGAAACATTTCTAATTATTTTTATTTTATCATTTTGTTTACCTTTTTGACGATCTTATTGTGAATTTGTTATGTTCGACATTCTAAAAGTTATTTTCAATAAGCTATAAATAAATCTAATCTCATTTGATTCCTGTCTTCCCACGACAGTAAAAATAAAAATAAAATTGGACCTTCAAATTAATTATAATAATACCAGGCTTCGAAAGTTAAATCTGAAATCCATTAGTTTTATTATAAGAAATGGGCGATTATTTTGTTTACAATAGCTATTTTCGTTGGTAAACAACAATTAACACTATAAAACTGAAAGTTGACAGCCATTGGACAATACTAGGGAATGCAATCCGGTTAACCGGGTAACCGGTTAACCGGCCATATTTTGAGACGGTAAATTACCGGTAATTTGTATCTATTACCGGTTTTTTACCGAACTGTCAAAAGTGTCAAATCTGTGAATTTGTTAAACATCCAAAACAAAAATGACAAACTTTAATAGGGATGTTGAATTAGCCAACGTCGTGGTTTTCACCGTGGCATTCCGTGACCGATAAGGTTTTCATCGAGTTGTATCATATTGGAGAAACCTACAAATACCTAGTGCCAGCTGCGAATATTGTCCGTCGGTCCCTTCTCTTAATAACTAGTATAAATCGTACTTTCAGAGGGTTTATGTATTATTGTCATTTATTTGAATTATTATGAGGGTAGTAGACGCATCATAAAATTACTCACTCTAGCCATGACCATGATCGTTGAAACTGTTGTTATTTATAATACTACTAGTAACTAACCAGCGGAGTGCCGCTCGCTCAGCGACCAAAACTAGATCTTGGCCTCCGACACGAGCTGACGCTAACGTTCTGAACGATCTTCTGTCAGTTTTCTGTCAATAAGGCGCGTAGGCCTTCCTATACGTCATCTTTCCAGCGGTACTTGGGTTGTCGGACCGGCCACTATAAGTAAGCCCTTTTTACGGCTTTATCATCTCGCATCCTCTGTAGATTTCCAAACTAATGTCGTCTTGTAGACTTGACTTTCGTAATAATATTGGGCTCAGGCTAGTGATGAGAGATACTCAATCTTATAAGGCCTACTAAAAAGACTCGACTCCATTTTAAAGGACTGGGCTCTAAAAATTAAGAATGGAGGTTTGACTTCTTATAAATTAGACTAAGTCATTTTACTAAAACGACTCGTAACAAGCTCGTAAATTAAACGTTTTAAAAAGACTTGCGCCTGAGTCGCACATGATATTTAATATTAGATTAAGCTTTATTTACATATTTTGTGTCTGTTAAGCCCCGCAGGCTGAAAATAAAATAATATGGTATAATTATAATCATGTTATTATTTACTTTGTGGCAATATCGGTATGTACAACAAACTGGAACAAATTACCTTGCTACTCCACGAAACCAATGCTGTGCTACATATATTTTCATGCAAAAATAATATCGGTATGTAACTATACGCACACGCCTCACGACTCCCGAGGCGACATGGCCAGAGTTCTTTTAGTCATTTAAGTATTTTAAGTAATAATTCAGTTTTTAAGGCCTAATATGGTTAAAAGACTGCGACTCAAATTAGTCTTCAGTTTTAATTTTATGGCTCAAAACTTGAGGGTTAACAGATTAGTCTAGTCGTGGGGCATTAAAAATGACTCAAGTCTTTTTAATATGACTTAAAAGGCTGTGTCTCTTTCATCACTAGCTCAGACACTAGATACTTTTGCTCTTGGTTCTGCCGGATTCTCAAATTACCATATTTCCTCTGCGTCTGTCCCAAAAATTTACGACAGATTGTCCTCTAGACAGCCAAAAGTTTGTTGTCTTCCTTCAAAGTCAAACTCCACGCTTTGCATCCATACATTAATATTAGGTATTATGACTGTCTTGTAGACACGGATCTTCGTTCTCCAAGGCCATCTATGCGCATGTCGCATGGTGATAATGAGATATCATTAATGGCGTATGTCATTCCTAGTGATTGTTGGTAACAGTGAATAAGAAAACAACAAATTCAGGTTTTTCTCTTGAAAAATCTAAAAATAATAATTACCGGTAAAAATACCGGTTAACCGGTTACGACCTCCACATGTCGGTAATTTACCGGTAATCAAATTCATCCGGTTACTGCATTCCCTAGACAATATTATACCCCGTCTACCCCACGCCATGGGGTAGAGGAGGATAAACAACCCCTACTTTCGTGTAGAGGACCCTCAAAAAATATCGTTAAGATTTTATACTAAAAATATAAGAAAAAAGCCAAACTGGCAAGCCACGGAATGCTGATGTTGCAGGTTCGAGTCCTGCCATTGCCCAAATTTTTCTTTGTATTGTCATTATATAGCATTTTAAAAATATAAGAGTTCCTTGTTGTGACTACAGAACCCTAAAAAGACAATCTTTATCATTTATTGTGAACTTCAGGATGCTGTTGAACGCTATGCCACAATACAAACAAAATTGCTGTCATAGGCCCAATTTCATAAACGGGACAGGCGGCAGTTGACAGTGACAATTCGTTATACATTGCTTGCCCACTATGATGTTAACTCTGTAAATCTGTAGTGTTACTTGTCGACGCAGTAATGTACGGTGAACTTTCACTGTCACCTGTCGCGTTTATGAAATTGGTCCCTGGTATTTGAAACAAAATCGATTAAAACTTTACGATGACTGCGCCTGATTATTGTATTTTAAAGGCAGTTTAATGGGATCTTGTCGAAAATTCAACTGACGTGTTGTTAGTTTCGTAGACGCTTCGTAGTGTCGCTACGGCGTAGACGATGTTGCGTAGCGAAAGCCTCTGCTACGGTTGACGTGCTGTCTCATTCATTACTACCTTCCTTTTGAGCTCTAAAATAATATAACCATTGTGTCTTATTTCGAATATGTTATTCGCGAGTCCCGATCGCTACCACCTTCTTGCTGACTAATACTGCTGCTAAGCAGCAGCGCTAGCACTGTTGTGTTCCGGCGTGGAGAGCAAGACAGACGGTGCAATTACTGGCACAAGAGGTATTCCATCTTAGCCCTCTGGGTTGGTAACACATCTGCAATCCCTTTAGTGTTGCGGATGTTCAAGGGCGGTGGTGATTACTTACCATCAAGCGACCCACTTGCTCGTTTTCCTTCCTATGTTGTATAAAAAAAGTGGGCTGTGATTGGTCGATTTACGGCCCGTTCCTCTCTACTCCGCCCAGTCTGCGTCAACCTTATCCAATATCGATGCGTTGCCAACCCAAAGGGGTTAAGAAACCCCTTTGGGTTGGCAACGCATCTGCAATCCCTTTGGCGTTGCCTTCCTATTTCTTAAAAAAATAATAATATATATATATAAAACTAGCGACCGAAACTGAAAAACCGGTTTAAACTGGTTCTGTTCTCTAAGAAAACCGGTTTTAACCGGTTATTCCTTAAGGAAAATAACCGAATTTGCATTCCCAGCTGGCAACTCCCGTGGGTACTACTAGGATTTTAACTACAAAACTTTTCTGTAAAAAACTTCTAAGTAACAGTGAAAACCGTATCAAAATCCGTTGCGTGGTTTAGAAGGAGTAAGCGGCCGAAGATATAAAGACAAACAAAGGATAGCGACTTTGTTTCATACTAGTGGCTAAGGAATGCAAGCCGGGTTATTGTTTCTAAGTAAAACCGGTTTTAACCGGTTATGTTCTCTAAGAAAAACCGGTTTTAACAGGTTATGTTCTCTAAGAAAACCGGTTTTAACCGGTTATTCCTTAAGGAAAATAACCGGATTTGCATTCCTAGCTGGCAACTTCCGTGGGTACTACTAGGATTTTAACTACAAAACTTTTCTGTAAAAAACTTCTAAGTAACAGTGAAAACCTTATCAAAATCCGTTGCGTCGTTTAGAAGGAGTAAGCGATCGAAGGTATTCGAACAGACAGAGGCGGATGTCTACTTAGTTTTAAAATATGCAAAGAATGTTTAAGATGTTTTAGGGCCAATCTAGTGCTTGTAATAAAAATTAGAGATTTAAATTATAATTCATTTATTGAAGCAAAAAAATGTTGACAAAACTTGACAACCTAGCCGAGAGTGCACAAGCGCTGCGCGGACCGCTGCGTGGTAGCTACAATGCAATATTTGATGGACTACAGGAAATGAGTCAAAATTTAATAGCAAATAAAAGAGGCAACTTACGAATTTATATAGTTACGAGCATGCAGTTAAGAGCCAGGTCACACTGCGCTACTAAGAACGGCGTAACGCAACTCTATAGCTAGTATCGTATACGCTGGGTACGCAACCGGTGTGGCCTATTAAACAAAAGCTTGCGAAAATCACGCTGCGCAATACTCGAGTGAAACCCGCCCACTCGTGCGCTCGTACACAGTACACACTCCATGTACACAGTATCAAGTGGCATGGGCGCGGTTGGCACGCTGGCATCAGGCGGGTACTGCGTGCGCGCCATGGAGCATATACCCAATAGAGCGGTAAAATGGCATTAATTCTAAAACTCATAACTGATTTGTCACTAACGAACAGTGGCCATCACCCGCACTGAAGATTACAGTGCTAAAAACTGACCTGTGCAAATTTCCGTAAGTTTCGAAATAGTATTCAAAAGAAGTATACTTGCTTATAAAAGTGGTGTGCTATTCGTTAATATGGGTAAAACCGCAAAAATTTAACTAAAAAACTAGTGCGGGAATTTTCGCGAGGACTGTGTGCTAGGTCTGTCCGGATCGCTTCCACCATCGTGATCATTAATCCATTCGCTACGCAGCAATGTTTGCAATATTGTGTTCCGGTGTGTAGCGCAAGACAGTTGGTGATGTTACTGGCTCAAGAGGTATGCTATCTTAACCCTCTGGGTTGGCCACGCATCTGCAAATTCCCTGATGTTGCAGGTGTTCCGGAGCGGTGGTGATCACTTACCATCAGGTCCACTTGCTCATTTGCCTTCCTATTTCATATTAGAAAAAGATGGAATCACAATTCATCGATATTAAATGACAGTAAATATTAAATTCAATTATAAATAGCTTGTCCAAAACGTAGCATACTAACATAGCATATAACTGGAACTTAAGTTTGGTTTATAACTACCACTCCTTGGTGTTTTGTTTGACTTTAGATCTGCCAATTGTAGCTCAGCTATTGCAGCAGTAATTTTTGTGAACTAGTTTAAAGAAAAATTATTAGCGACATTTCCTCTCCATTAGATGTGTACTTGATGGTTTGTCCACGTGGCTTCGGACAAATCTCAGTTAAGGCGAAAGGGTCTTTGTAAAGACTTAGTGTATGCGAAGTTTTACCATGTGTCGTTGAACATGGCGTATAATAATAATGTTATTTATAGAAGTATAACTAACAGGACAACACAGAGCAGGGTTCAGCTCTTAACTACTACTTAAAGTGAAGGGTAGGCATACTGCCATGTAATCCGGATGGTGTCAGTTGTACAGCCATTCAAAGGCCACTGTGGAACCTTTCCTAAATAAATATCATAAAGACTTCAGAAAAAATATCATGATATCCCGTAATGACACATTGCGACAACGTTCTACAGCGGCATGAATCAAGGTTGACTGTACTCAACGGATCACGAACAAATACTCCAACGCGTCTTCAAAGTCAGAAAAGTGATGAAAATTATTAAAAAGAGAAAAGCTGAGAATCTCGGGCATGTGTTTAGGGATGTCAGAGACCAACTTCTTCAATTAAATGGGGGAAAAAATCATGGTTGAGGAACATAAGAGAGTGGACGGGAGTCCAGTGCTGAACAGCTGTTCAGAGTGCCACCTGAGCGGGACAAATTCGCAGAGTTAACGGCTAACCTCCAGTAGTGGAGAGGCACCTGAAGAAATCTAGATGCCCAGTGATCGCCTCCTCCTATAGAAATCAACAGTTCAAATATGCACCGCTTATAGACACCCGCAAAACCAAAGAGATTGCAGATGCTTTGCCAACCCAGATGGAATACCTCTTGTATCAGTCATTGCACTGACAGTCTTGCTCTCCACGCCGGCACAAGCTTAGCGGCAGGATTAGCGAGCAAGATGGTGGTAGCGATCCGGACGGACCTTGCATAAGGTTCTACAACCCGCAAAATACCCGCAATAGTAGGAATTTCTGATCCTTTAGGACAATGCGCGCTAAAAGTACTTCCAAGAGACGATTCTAATTCCGCAGCTATTTGTTCAACATAGGTCTAGGTACAAAAGTCTTAAAACCAGGAATGTTCCACTATGTTGCGCTGCAAGACATACAAATTGGTCATGCAGATCTTGCAGTCAATGAAGTGTAGCAAGCACATGCAAATTAGATGTAATCAAGCAAACATTCGTTGACTGTGTTGGCTTTCTATACTAGAAAATTGGCTAAGGATCTTTTAAATTTACACTTGTTTTCTATGGTCATAAAATAATTTCATTTGGCACTTTATCTATCTACAATCTACACTAATATAATCTACACTTCTACATCTACATCTACATCTACACTGTATAATAAAGAGGTAAACTTTACTTGTTTGTTTGTTTGCATGCAATCTTTGGAACTACTGAACCGATTTCAAAAATTCTTTCACTGATAGAAAGCTATACTATCTCTAACGGACATAGGTTACTTATTCCACGCAAATGAAGTCGCGGGCGTCCGCTAGTCTACACTAATATAATAAAGAGGTAAACTTTGTATAATTGTTTTTTTGTTTCTTTCTTTGTATGTAGGGGGTAATCTCTGGAACTACGGAACCGATTTCAAAAATTATTTCACAGATAAATAGAAAGCTACACTATCCCTGACGGACATAGGCTACTAATAATACTAAAAAACGCGCGCGTACGCTAGTTGTAAATAAAGGAGGTAAGAAATAAGGAAGGATCGTACTCGACACTTTACGAATAGGCCTCCATCGCCGTATTTCAAGACTCTTTCACCTTACAATGTCGAAGTTACATTGGTGTCAAAATGATATTGACAGCCATCGGCGAGGAAATCAGAGCCGCCCTACATCGCTCGGTCAACACCATTAGTCGATGGCTTGGGTGCGATACGACAGAACTTCGACAGTTTTGTCTATGCCAGGGTTGCCCCAACCGCGGCCCGCGATCCGCATTAATAAAGTTTTCGTTATCCTCTAAACGTATCAGCGTCGGGTTCGACGTCGAGGCATTGCTTTGTCTTGTCACTTTAACTAACGCGATAAAGAAAGACAGCATACTGCCCGAACGTCGAGCTACTCGCTACTGCGCTCAGAGGATCACTCTATTGTAGTTAATGACGTTTTACCGTCCGACTGCGTTCTCAAGGTCTCATTTGACGTTTCGTTCCTATAAAAACAGTTTTCCAGTGGATAAAATCACAGTGTATTACAGATTCACGTATGTATAGTCGACCAAGAAATTGCTTGACTACTTTTGTACCTTATCCCTTTGTAATACGGTCGAAAAGTGGTCAAGCAATTTCTTGGTCGACTATAAAAGAGAAGTGACATGACACAACAAAAAAAAATTAGAAAATACATTCAAATATACATTTAACATGCACAAAATACTGAACGTTAAACAAAAACAAAAGGTTAAATGCGAACTTCAGTGCGCTATTGTACTAGAGATTGATCTGTAACTACAGTGGCCCTAACTCGACCGGTCATGTTTAGTTTACCTGAGTTTACCTCTGTGTGCGTCCCTTTCTTAAGACACTAGTTTGACAGAGACAGAGAGGGATAAGTTAAACCTGGGCCGGTCATGTTAGGGCCACAGACGGCCACTCCCCGTGCTCCGTATTATAACCGATGCTGGACTGTTATTCCCTTTTTTTTCTCGACTCTGGGACATCGCTCTGTCTTGCTTCAGCGCGCCGGCACGAGTGAGCTAGACCACAGAATAAATAATAGTACTAACGTACAGAAACTTCTCTTTTATGACCGGGATTAAACGAATTCCGACTTCACACGCTCAACAAGTTCGTATTACTTCATACACCGTGCGCCAGGCGGCGCGAGTCAATAGGAACGTGCCGCCCGCGCCCGCCTTTCCCCCGCTACTCCCGGCTACGCGTAGGGTTGAGTGGCAATCGTTTTCAATTACACTGACACGGCGGGGGCGAGCCAGCGCGCGGCAAGCCGACAGCCTACTGCGATTTGCTTATGCCATAGGCAAGGCGGTCGAGCGTACCTACAGTGCGGAGTGGAACCCCCCTGGCGAAATAAAGCGATGCCTCGTCGACGAGCTCGACTCTAATGCACTATGAGAATGAGGGGACCAACTTGGACAGCCCTGATCTACATGAGTTGTAAATTTACTTCCTGTTCGAAAAACATTCGTCGGTGCTAATCGGGTCCTAACCTCAATATGAATCATGAAATCGTTCCATGACACTAAATACCAAACAAACAATGAACTGTGTTAACCCTGTTGGTTAAAAGTTAAATATATTCTTAGAAACAGTTCATCAAATTTTGATCAATTTTTCGGTTATACGATTAGCCCAGAAATGCCATAATGGAATAAAGAATGGATAGTAGATAGTGGCATACTGTAGCGAGTTATAAATGTACTGCTGCTCGACCAGGGTAGTACTACATGGCCTTAGGATACCGGCGTATAGTAGCAGCTGGTTACAGTTGTTACTGCGAGGTCCGGAGACGCAGAGTCAGCAGTTCTGAAGGTGGTTACATTGAAGGACAATAGTATTTTATGCAGCTGCTATATAATGAGAGGCCTTAAAACACGAGTGTGGCTTTATGAAACGAGCGCTAGCGAGTTTCATCATAGGATCACACGAGTGTTTTAAGGCCTAATTATATACAGTTGCATACATTTATCTACACACATATCATAACTGCAAAAAACCGTAACAGCAAAAAACCAACAAACGATTGACAAATAGTAATGGCGGCCATTCGATCTATCCGTCAAGATGAACCTTTTTTTTTAAATCATAGACAAACCAATGAAGTCCCTATTGTCATGTCACTCGAGATCAAATGTCGTGCGTTTAAATTAAAAAAATATACTGAGTTGATGTTTCGTATCGATAACTGTTTTAATATCTGTGGATACTAGAATAGAGACCAACTTGAATTTTGACAGCTGTTCCAAATTTAAATTTATAACGTCACGAGCAGTCACGAGATATCGGTAATCTGATGAACAATAAAGAACAGATTTACCTACTACCACAGACAAGAAAATTCTTATAATAACATTGGTTGTAATAATGCTGGTCATTACCTAAGGTTTTTGAAGGCGTTATTTAGCCTTTATGATATGTGTGTAGATAAAGTCTGTTACTACATCTTCGGCCCGGCTGGAAGGGACTCGCGGGCCTTTTCCAGCTTCGACAGTGGCTGCGCTTCCCTAAACAAATGAACGATTTTGATTTTTGATTTTTTAAGATACGGAACCCTAAAAACCAGAACCAAAAACCAGAGCCTTGCTTTCGTCGCAATACGACGTTTTTTAATTTAAACAAGCCGTAAAAGACTAGAATTAATAATGAATACAGTAGTCCTCAAGAGACTTCCTTGGGGCTTATGTACATTTAATAGGATTTGTAATGGCTTGACGGTTTTCTTTTAATATGAAATGTTCTTTGGAGTTATTCTCAAGGTAAAATTCTGAATAAATGTACGTCATTGCGTTTTTCTCGGAAGTTCCTACGTAAATAGATCTGAATATAAAATAATTATTAACATTACAAATATTTTGGCAGGTAAGTTTGTTATGGCGACAGAGCTAGTGAGGGTTTGTGGGAAAAAGTGATGGTTTAGATCACTGAATCTAAGTAAAACAAGAAATAGTAGAGCAAAAAATTGCGGCTAAGTAATTACTTACCACTGCTGGACATAGGCCTTCCCCAAGGATCTCCACGACGGTCGTGCTAGTGGTGCTCGCATCCACCGGTTTCCAGCGATCTTCACCAGGTCGTCGGTCTACCTTGTGGTAGGCCTACCAACACCTCGTCTTCCGGTACGTGGTCTCCACTCGAGAACCTTTCCGCCCCAACGGCCATCGGTTCTACGAGCAATGTGGCCCGCTCACTGCCACTGAAGGTTTGCAATTACTTACAGTAGACATTATTAATTGTGATTATTGTTTATAATTTTACATATTCTTTAGTCACACATAAACTCCGAGTGAATCCGCTTTAATCTTCTCATCACGCGGATTATGAATGCAGACACCCAGTACCGTTGCTAGCTGCCAAGTTTGCCAGCCGCACTTTTTGCTAACGCTTCGGCTGTAGCCGTTTTACCGGAATTACTCGACCTTGATTCCCTTCCACTGCTTCCAGCGTCCCTGGAGTACTTTTGAGTAACAACTTTACTTTATACCTCCATGTCTGCCAGCCAGCAGAACCGTCGAGCCGACCGATCTCGATTCTCACGCCTGTTGAAACTGTATGCATAATCGAGAGCTCTGTTTTTCTGACTATTGCAATGAACTTGGGATAATTTTAACGCTCTGCTACCATAATTAAAACGTAAATTTGTTTTACTAGACAAAATATATTTCTTTAATTGATGAACAATTAATGTCTAAGACAAGACGACAAGAAGATGAGTAAAATTAAACTATGTATGTAAAACTATTAGTCTGCATTCATAAATTCATTTGATAAGGACATTTAAAACTTCCCTAAATGAGAATGAGGACCGTATCAAAGTCCATTGCGTGGTTTAAAGGGGGTAAGCGGCCGAAGATATGAGATCAGACAAGAACGGATAGCAAGTTCGTTAACTAATACTTAAAGACAAAGATAAAGTTAAATATATATAAAGAAGGTATAAATTAAATAGTATTGTAGTGGGTGGTTCAGCTCGACGGGGATCATTCTACTGTTTGCTGATAACCAATTAAAGACTTATCTTACACTTTTACGTTCATTTATTGTTAAACCGATGTTGTCTCTAAGGCTCCTGCCTCGAGACTTGTTTGGAACGGTGTTGTCCCCTATTTTTATCAATTCAAAATTATACATTTATAAAAATGGACAGTGTTCCAAACCGTTACGATGAAGGCCCTATTACAGTATACTTAACTATAAATTACCTAAATTTTTAAGTACAGTCAAGGAAGTTAATTCCCTACCCATTTCGTTGAAATGTCGTCTGACATTCGCAATGCATTAAGGTCGATATGTCAAACTAACGTCTTGCTCTATAGCTCTTATGGTGACAGTTTGCTATATGCTATTGAACCTTAGGTGGGTTGGAAATTTAATTCCTTGACTGTACCTTGCTATAAACACAAATGAAACTCTGAGCGTCTAGTGTAAGTTTTGGTTACAATAAAGGCCTCAAACGCGTCAGCGTTAACTTCTCTATTACTATGGAAGCAAAGACAGCGTCTCTTGCCACGCGTATTTTGAAGTGAATGCTAACGCGTTTGAGATGTTTTTTTGACAGAAAACTTACACTAAGGGCTCTGTTGTCTTTAATTAACGACACGCGTTTAAACAAAAGTGAAGAGATACCGCGAAAAGTGACCGTAAGTCTTAATGAGATCTTATTTCCCTCTTCGCCAGGGTACTCGTGTCCCGTCCGGTGGGCACGTGGCGCGTTGCGTGGCTCGCTTCCTCGGCCATGTGACAAAGGAATGTTTTTTCTGGAGTGGGCGGACACAATGCACGTTGTCAAGACTGTAAGCAAGGCGGGATAGTGTGAGATCCCGCCGTGAAATCCTTCACCTATCTGTACACTTACTTGAGTTTACGGTGACATACTCTTACGTAAACGATTGTATGGAGTAAGTATCTGGTAGAGCGCCTCTGGCAGTCACTTGTAGACTACAGATCGCTTGTACGAGTCTAAGAGTTATCGACTAACGTTTTATAGCTTTAGCCGAAGAACATCGGTAACATGAGTCACAAATGTGACAAATCTGTATGGACTGTACAGACGAGTTCATAAACATATTATGAGCATTTCCAAGGCTTCAGAAATATCTGTACAGATACGGGTACAGAAATATCTAGCCGGCCAAAGTAATCAAAAATATGTAAACGTTTCCACCGCCGTATTCATCTGAGCATGCCTTTCAGTAATAATGTGAGCAATTAGATACCTATAAAAATGGTTTTTCAAATTGGCAAATGGTGGTTGCCAGCATTTAATTAAGATAAAGGTAATTCCGGCAAGATTTTGTTAGGCAACCCTGCGGCATTGTATGACCCAACGTGTAACCTTATGTATTTTACCTAAATTGTACCTTTTCATGTTGTTTTGTGGTGATCCATAAAAAGTTATTGTATTGTATAGTATTTCGATCAAAAAACAGGTACAGTCACAAGCGCCAACAACTATACAGTCAATCTTCCATAAATATGTATACACAGACCTTATGCCTCTAACAATAAGGTTGATGTTTACATAATTTTGACAGGTTGGGAAGGATTGGCTGTATACATGTTGGTGCTCGTGACTGTAGGTGCGAAATTTTACGGTGGGATCTTAGACTAGGAGGCTGTTTCTGTATCGTCACCGTAACTTGTTTTATTATAACCCCCTCCTCGTGTTGGGAGATGAATGCGTATCTACAACGTATCCATTACTGAAAAGACACACGAAATTTAGTAGGTACAGTTTTATTCAATTATTAGATACAGATATGACTTTGCGGTGGGCGATATAAATTAGACTATAGATAATTTATATTCTAATGTGTTTTTGTAAAGTCGCTAATCCAGTCGTTGAACAGCAGTGCTTGCAATGTTGTTCCGGCGTGGAGAGCAAGACAGCCGGTGCAATTACTGGCACAAGAGGTACTCCATCTTAACGCTCTGGGTTGACAAGGTATCTGCAAGCTCCTTGGTGTTGCGGTTGTCTATAAACGGTGGTGATCACTTACTCTTACTTATTACTTACTTATTCGCTCGTTTGCCTTCCTTTTCTATATAAATAATCTACAATGCATTTTTTGTGTGTTTACAATACCTATTCTATTTTGTCCAGTGTAAGGCCCCAAGTCCTAAATATGGGTCAAATGTCAAACTGACGTTGAACTCACTGTCTCAAACGATATGGTTCAACGTAATTTGATGTGGGCCTTACAAGGCTAAGCGAAAATAATGTTCTTTAAAAACTAGGTTAACTCAGTCTCCGCGTTTAGCCGGTAGGTAGGCTTCGAAGGTGATACGTCACGCGGGGCCAGATTGCGCGATGTAGGTCACCTGGTGAAGGGCGCGATCCGCTGATAGCGGGATCGATGCTCGACAGGTCGGGGCTAACCACCTGATACTCAGAACAAATGAAAAGAAGAAAAAAAAGGAAGAGGAAGACCTAGATGCAACTACTTTGCTTAAGCAAAGGAGAAAGTTAATGTCATGTCGTATCATGAAGTCAGGTCCTTGGCAGGGGAAAGAGAGAGACGGCGGTTACTCCACTGAAAAGAAGTAAGCTCTGAGACTTCGGTTACATGCTGAAACCACCATTTTGGCAGCTAATCAAGCCGCTAAGCAGCAGTGCTTGCACTGTTGTTTTCCGGTGTGGAGAGCAAGACTGTCGGTGAAATTACTGACACTAAAGGTACTTCGTCTGAGTTGGCAACGAATCAACATTCTCCTTGATGTTGCAGGAGTCTATGGGTGGTAATGATCACTTACCATCACGTGACCTACTTGCCCGTTTCCTTTCCTCTATTAGAAAAAAATAAAGATTAAGACAAACAATCATCCTTATACCTAATGAGATCTGCTCTCAACTAATTCGACTCTATAATTCACCCAAGGGTTGACCTGGTAATATCATAGAGAAAACTCTTTATTAGCTTTAGTACTGCACTGTTGAAGACAGCGTTGCAAGAGGGTGCTTGCAACAAGCTGTCACAACATTACCATTTACAGTTCTTGCGGCCTGCAGCCTACAGTGCCATGAAACTGACATGCAGGTCAGTGAAATGTGGGTCACCAACGCATCTAGCATGAACGTTCTTGACCCGCGTTAACTCGCTACGCAACTCAGTGCACCTAGTACGCATCTGTGCACCTAGCACGAACCTTCTCGATACGCGTTAACTCGCCACGTAACTCGCTGCGTCTCTCTCCTATTGGGCTAGTTAGAAAGAGACGCACTGAGTTACGTAGCGAGTTAACGCGTATAATGAAGATTCGTGCTAGGTGCACTGCTTGAGACGCGTTAACTCGCTACGTAACTCAGTGCGTCGCTTTCTAACCAGCCCCGGAAAAGAGGGACGCTCTGGGGTGCAATTTTTGAATCTCACCAGGTGAGTAGAGCTCACCAAAATGGCCGGATCCCTATGAAAAACGGCTATTTTGGTGAGCTTTAGTTACCCGGTGAGATTCAAATAAAATTTTTGAATCTCACCAGGTGACTAAAGGTCAACAAAATGGCCGCATTTGTATGAAAAACGGCCATTTTGGCGAGCTTAAGTCACCCGGTGAGATTCAAAAATCGCACTCCTTGAGATACGTAGCGAGTTACCGCGTGTTGTTAAGATTCGTGCTAGGTGCGCTGTAGGTACATCCTCTCTAACTACTCTCTAACTACGCGAGTTACAATGAGCTCAGCTCAGTAGTTAGTGACACTGATTATGAAACCCAATAGAGGCAAATATTTTCCAAACATTTGTATGTTCTTTACTCATATATGTATTAAACAAGTGTTTTTGTATATGTACATACATTTACTACTAGCAATCCGTCCAGACTTCACAGGGGACAGTTAGGACGTAATGGAGATAAAAAACCTTTCTGAAAAATTGACAAAATGCCCGTGTAGACCGTATCAAAATCTGTTGCGTGGTTTGGAATATAAACGGCCCAAGATATTAAGTCAGACACAGCCAAATAGAAACTTTGTTTTAAGTATCTACACTGTCTACACTAATATAATAAAGAGGTAACTTTGTTTGTTTGTATGTAGATGGCAATCTCTGGAACAGAACCGATTACAAAAATTCTGTCACAGATAGTAAGCTACACTATCCCTGACGGACATAGCCTACTAATTTCACGCGAACCAAGTCGCGGGCATCCGCTAGTACTACGTAAAAATTAAGATAAAAATTATGCATTCTTGTTTGCGCTAGAATCTAGCTTGCTTTGTGCTATAATATAGCTTGCCTTGCGCTGTTAGAATTTAACAAGGTTGACTGATAGATATTTCATGCGTTATTAACAGAAAAACAGGCCAAGTGCAGATCCGGCTCGCTTAGCTGGTTTCGTAGATGTATTTACTGGTAAATTTTCGTTCCTTGCCCTGTTCCACTTCATTCCCGTCCACATTCTACTCTCTACCTCGTCAGCCTCAATTTGCCGAACCGAGGGCTAACTATCAATATTCTACCGCACGCCCCTTAAACCCTTATCGCCGTGACTTGAATATAAACCTATTAAATAGGGTTGCTAGAAACTCTGTTATTTACGGAATCCAAGATCAAAAGTAAAGGTCTATAGAAGACATGATCTGGTGAATGTTATGGTCAGGAGAGCAGCAGTGCTTGCACTGTTGTGTCCCGGCGTGGAGAGCTAGACAGCCGATGCAATTACTGGCACAAGAGGTATTCCATCTTAGCCCTCTGGGTTTTCAACGCATCTGCAATCGCTTTGGTGTTGCGGGTGTCTATAGGCGGTGGTGATCACTTACCATCAGGTGACTCACTTGCTTGATTACCTTCCTATGTTGCAACAGTGCAAGCACTGCTGCTTAGCGGCAGGATTAGCGAGCAAGATGGTGGTAGCGATCCGGGTGGACCTACTACTACTTTAATCAGAGTGGTCTAAATTTAGATCAGTGAAGGTCGATTCATGGTCCGCTCCGCCACTGCGCTACGCAAAGAAAGGTAATGTTTCTCAGCATATATGTATGTTTCTTTGTCGCGCTCTAGAGTCCAAACGCGTGGGCCAATTTTGATTATTCTTACGTCAATCGATTTGTCTTAATCTTGCGAGTGTCACTAAAGTAATGACAGTAATACAAATTCAATATGGCGACAAGCCGACGCCATATTGTGAAAAAGGAAAATGAAAGTCTACGAAAGTTAAGTGGGGTATCTTTAAGTTTCTCTTAGAAACGTGTAAGTGGGTATTTATTTATAGTATTTTCCCGTCCGACTTTGCCTCTGTTCTGTTTTAATATTTTCCGAGAAATTCTTGTTTTGTAGCAGTCTTATCTTCAGGATCGATGGAAAAAATCCAAGAGGGATTACTTGAACTGGTAAATACTTGGAGCTACTTGATGCTTAAGCCTAAGCCGTTAAAAAGGAGCCGAATCACGTTCGCCATTTTTAATAGGCTACAGTGAGCCCTAAAGGGCTATGACAATTTTACTTACCTAAGTAATTAATAGATTCAGGCGTTACTTTGCGGAGGTCCATTTCAACAAACTGGAACAAATTACTTTGCTACTCCGCGAAACCAGTGCCTTGCTCGTGCAAGTTAGCTGCGTCTGTGCGACATATATTGTTCAAGCAAAAAATCACCCTTCTCCGCTTCCACACGAAACAACATATATCACACAGACTCAACTACACACCACCACCACTAAACACTAAGCAACGCGATCAACGCGCGTTTCGCCTCTATACAAGGCATCATCGGGATCTAAATTTTACTTAAGTGACAGTTATCATAAGTTAACCCGGAGTTTATAACGTCAATCAGGACTTTTATTTTACTTTTTGATATCTACCGCTTCTGTGGTTGGTGGAATCTTTACATATCTTTATCTTTTCATAGTTTAAAACAAAGTCGCTAGTCCTCAAACTCGTATCTTTTTTTACAGAAGGATTGTATGTACATATGTACGTTACGTCCTAATTAGTAATTCGCGTGGAAGCGGAGGAGGGTGGGTTTTTGCATGAACACACATATACACACACACACATATATATATACTATGAAAAGTATATATATATATATATGTAGAAAAGACGCAGCTAACTTGCACGAGCATGGCACTGGTTTCGCGGATTAGCAAGGTAATTTGTTTCAGTTTGTTTAAATCTAATTCGCTATCCCCTTCTGTTTGTCCTCATATCTACGCAAAGCATTATGAAACGGCTATTTAAATTTCATTTAGAGAATTAAATTTGTAATGACAACACAAAGAAAAATTAGGGCAATGGCAGGACTTGAACCTGCAACATCAGCATTCCGTGCCTTGCGTTTGCCAGTTTCGCCACACTGCCTCTGCCATACCCTGCGAATTTTTCAATGTGCTTCGTCTTACGGTCATTACATTATTGATTTGAAGGGTCGAAAGAAATTTCGGTTACAAAAATTCATTTAGAGATTTTTTTCGGAAGGTTTCACGTACAGTCAAGGAAATTGAAACACGTACCACCGTAGAACCTAGTCGAAGAGACATACGCATGACGTTTGTATGACATAGCCTGGCGTTTAACGCGTCGCGTCATCGCGATAGGGTTCTTAGGTGGTACGTGAATATATTTCCCCTACTGTACATTAGATGTTAACTATACTCGTGCGAAGCCATTAGTGCAGCAAACAACGTCCATCATAAAATATGTATAAGCGGAAACGAATACTTATGTCCCAAAAAAAAAACAACTTGTGACAACCCTATCCTAACGTCCAGTGTCGTCCAATTCCGGAAAGTTCCAGCGAAAGCTTTGATAACCTGATTCTTAACCCAATCCCAACTTTTCAAATTCAGGGATTTACTAAATTCGCTGTGACTGACTTGCAGGTCAGTGAGGGAGGGGTTGGTGACCAGAATAACCCGATCGTTGCAGACCAGTTATTAGAAGAGAATAGAATAGAATTAGTTTATTTCCAAGGAATTGTTTGGATTAATACCAGCAGCTAAATTCCATCAGCGCAGAACTCGAAACAAGCTTTCGTTTCATCCTCACCACCTGGATGGTTGGCGTTCAACCACTGTGCGTTTAAACGTACCATTTTACCACGTACGTCAGCTCTGTGGAATCAACTTTCGGCCTCGGTGTTTCCAAATGGATACGACTTAGGGACCTTCAAGAAACGAGCCTATTCCTTTCTTAAAGGCCGGCAACGCGCTTGCGCTTCTCTTGCTATTGCAGGTGTCTATGAGCGGCGGTGATTGCTTACCATCACGTGACCCGTCTGCTCAATTTCCCCCTCTACTATAAAAAAAGTAATTGCATTGCACCAAGGAGATTGCAGATATGACGTTAACTCAGAGGGCTAAGATAGAATACCTCTTGTGCCACACCGGCTGTCTTGTTTTCCACGCAGTGCAAGCACTGCTGCTTAGCGGATGGTTTGGCGACATTATTGTTGAATGCAAAAAATTAATAGCCGAATAGGTAATAATTTAAGACGTCGGTTAAACGCTCATTCTGTCGTCAGTTCAGTCCATCATTCTGGTCAGAATGAAGAGAGAATTATCGTGTTACCTGTCTCGTGTCGTGTCAGTCTGAACTGATCGTAACCGTGTCCATTTGTCATCATTCTGGCATCAGTCAAAACTATACCGGAATGATGGACTGAACTGATGCCAGAATTAGCGTGTAACCGAAGTCTTACTTAGTTCATCCACCCACGAACATTGACATTTCGTCGACTGAAATATAATAGTTCTACTGCACGCAAATATGTACATTAATTATTTCCCACGAATATGATAATTAACCAGTGTGTTTACTAGACGCTTAATTTTCTACGACGTACGAGCCTTGTTAGGGCTGTAGTACACTGACACTTCTGTTACAGTCTAAGTCAAAATATTTTTATTCATGTATCTATAAGCTTACCAGGCCCAATTTCATAAACGTGACAGGCGAAAGGTGACAGTGACAATTCGGTATACATTGCTTGCCCACTATGATGTTCAGTCTGTTAGAATGTAGAGTTGCACGAGATGCACCGCGAATTGCCACTGTCACCTGTTGCCTGTTGCGTTTATGAAATTGGTCCCAGAAGACATTTTTGAATATATTAATAACTTTACCGAGACTTTAACGCGATAAAAGCACTGTTAATTTACATTAAAATTGTAATGACAACACAAAGTAAAAAAAAAAGAAATTAAAAATCAAAAGAAATTTCGGTTACAAAATTTACTGTTAATTTACCCCGACGTTTTGGCCATGTTACAACGGCCGTGGTCACGAGTAGACTGAAGTGGAGGGTATTACTTTTATTTAGCCGCGCGAGTTTTACGAACTACCCGCACTTTTTTTGTTTATTTTCCACCGGCATATCGCTACACCGACACACAATGCTCACAATGTCTGTTTATTCGAAGATATAGTCGACGCTTACATCTGTTAATTACAGGATTCCACGATGAAGACAGCTTGTATCCGTCTTCCCGATTAATTGTTTTTGTATTTGCTTTCCTGCCTAAAATATACGCTCGTGAATTGGACGGCCCGCGGCTGGCGAATATCGAGCGCTTGTAAGTTAAAAATCGACCAATGTTTCACTCAGTCCCAATGTGTTACTTGCCTTTAGTTGAGTCTTCAAAGTTAATCAAGTAACATTCATACGGAACGTTACTACTACGGCGTTTGCTACATGACATGACATTTTACTTATTATTATTCTAATTTGTTTTGTTAACCTTACCGGTGTCGTGACATTTGCGTAAAAAATAACCTCCTACCTCCTACTTGAAGGGTAAAAGAGGGATCGTTTAATTTCAGGAGGGAATGTTAATAATTACGCTGTTTTTAATTTATTGTGGCGAATGATATCATAATGCATGGATGTACAGTGTCATACTAAATGACAGCAGAAAAATGGCCAGACATTGACGCCAATTTTACAAATGCAAATTATTAGTTTACCTTTTATACCTAGTCATTGGATTTACAACTTTACGTCTAACTGCATAAAATTTCACATGCCTAACGGCCGAATGTATCATGGATCTCTAATATACATGTAACATCATTTAAACCATATGTTCTTGTGAATAAACATCATTTCATTTCATTTCATTTCAATAATAATTTATTAAGTTTCGTAGCAAATAGGATTTTTTACAAAATAATAGTATTGACAGCAGCGCCGTCGGTTCGAACGACTGACAGCGCGAGTGATTGTCGATTTATTGTACTTTTGTTCGACTTTTAATGCGGCCATTTCTTAAACGCTGACTAGAAGTCCCTTACTTATAGGTCAGTGATTGTGGCTCAATGATGTGACTTTTCAACAAACCCAGATGTTTTGCAACCATAAAGGCTTTATTTTACGCGATTGCGTTTTGATTTTGGGCGTTCGAGTTACCAATTCTAAAAACCTTTACCTTTTATTTGACTTTCTGGCATTTAATTTACCTTACTTAATTTTTTTTATTACCAATCATAAAAACTCACTCACTTATTTAAACTTCACGCCAGTAATACAATTAGGATGTTCTGAACCTATATTTAAAAACCTATCTGTAAAAAAAAAACTTTAAATCGCTGACCTAACAGACGTGTCATTTACACTGAAAATGTTTCATAGTGGATAGGTAAATTTTCCTGCTTCGGCTTTGATGAATTATTTATGAGTAAAACTGAATCTTAAGTGCGAGTAGTTATTGTATCTTTTACAATACAATAACTCCTCATTGAACTACTACAACTTCGGACAGGTACAAGTGTAGTTTCCTGTTAAAACTTAACAGAAGCACGTTACAGTTCAAAATTGAATGGAATGAAACAGTTTATTATTTTTACGACCTGTTGAGATAGCGGTGGAGCTATCGCAGTGTACTATCTGCATAATAATAAAGGAGTTAATATTAACAACTGAAATACTGTTATGTTCGAGTTATATACCTGACAAATATTGAATAACTATCCGACAGGTATTTATTTATTGTACCTACTAGCAAGCCGCCTCGGCTTCAAAAGGGTACTACTAGGATGTATCTTGTTTTTATCTTTCCATAGCATAAATTTGCAGTCCATTCCTGTCTGTCCTAAATTCCTATAGTGTATGTTCGGCCGCCTTCTCCTTCTAAACCACGCAATGGATTTCGATGCGGTTTTCACTGGCACTTTTACAATAAGCGCCAATTATCAATGAGGCTCCGAAACTGGTTAAAAATAAAACAAAAATTTAGACTTAACGTGCCTACCGAAGTTTAATTTATCTCTATCTGCGTCCTTTTTTTTAATACTAGTTAAAACAGAGCCACGCGGAGGAATACATTAAATCTAGGCGGTTATGTTAGGGCTGCTTACTGACGTCATAAAACTTATTCACTAAATTTGACATCAAAGCCAGTGGTTGTACGGCCATAGTTATCATTGCCTTTCTCAAATTAAGCAACACATGACACTACATACAGGATGCACTTTATAAACGTTATGAATTATGAATTTTAGGTCTGATGCTTATCATCTAAAAGATAACTATAATTACCACGCCTCCAACTTCGTGTTTATGCCAAATTACAATATCTTATCAACTCATTTAACGACGACATGAAAGTCAAAATCTTTGTAAACATTACTTCAATGGAAATAGAGATAAAACCTCTAAAATACCAATAAACACAACATATCATATTAAACATAACCTTTGTATAATAACGCATGAAAGCCTAATTTAACTTTTTTTAAATAAAATAGGAAGGCAAACAAGCAAGTGGGTCACATGATGGTAAGTGATCACCACGGCCTATAGACACCCGCAACACCAAGAAGATTACAGATGCGTTGCCAACCCAGAGGGCTAAGATGTAATACCTCTTGGGCCAGTAATTATACCGGCTGTCTTGCTCTCTACGGCCGCACTGCTGCTTAGCGGCAGGATTTAGCGAGCAAGATAAAATGTTATTGTATAAAATGTACTCCCTATTTTACCAAGGTGACAGGTGGCACGTGACAACGATAATTCGGCATAAGGTCCCCGATCCCTAATGATTGTCGAGAAGATACGAAAACGTAGGAGTTGGCGACATAGGGGCCAAGTACGTAGGTAGAGTGCACAGACGAGGTAGTCTGTTCGATGAACTTTATAAATCCATAAAATAACTACATGCTGTATCGTTTACACATAAATAGACATAATATAGGCCTAGAGTGTAAACCTGCTAAGGGCGTATTAGGCAATTTTACAGGAGTAACAAAAAACATTATAAAAAAAAAGGAAAAATATCTGAAGAAGGATTTCGGATTGACTTACCGTTGGTGTAGATTTTAATTTTGTTTATTACCATATAAAACAAACATGTTTAAATTCTGCATAATGTTTATTTATTAACTAGTCACTTTAGTGACTTAGCAGCTTTTTTATATCGAGTAATATTATTAATTACGGATTTAACAGTTTTTCCCAAAAACATTTTCTTTTATAACCGACACATATTGCTGAATTATAATCAATTCTGTTATAAAAATTTTGTAACCTAAATTTCTTTCGATTTTTATTTTTAAATGTTTAACATTCCAATTATTAAATTAAAATGCTAAGTATTTTAATTTCTGTTGTCATTACATAGCGTTTTAGTTCTGTTATACATTATAACGTAAACTTGTTACAAAAAGAAATTGTAAAAAAAAGTTATAATTGACAGCCTTAGAGCAGACAGTTTTAGAGACTAAAATTTAAAAAGAAGGAAAAAAAACATTTATGTAAAACTATTCAGCACAAAACACATATACACACATAACACAGAGTACAACTATAATAAACACAATAACGTTTGTGTTGAATAGAAACAAAAAGGGCCCCACTCAGCATACTGCCTCGGTAAAACCGAAACGCTGGTTTTCAGTGGGACCCAATGATATTATAATGCATGGATGTACAGTTTCATACTAAATGACAGCAGAAAAACGGCCTGACATAAGAATACAGGTTGACGCTAAAGTTACAAATGTAGATTAATAGTTTACCATTTACAGTCATTGGATTTACAACTTTACGTCTAACTGCATAAAATAATAATTTATTGAGTTTCGTTGCAAATAGGTTTTTTTACAAAATAATATTATTGACAGCAGCGCCGTCGGTCCGACAGACTGACAGCGCGAGCGATTATCGATTTAGTCTTCTTTTTAGCCTCCTTTGATCCGCCATTTTTTAAACACTGACTAGAAGTCCATATTACTTATAGGTCAGTGGTGGGACCCTTGAGATTCTTAATACTAAACTAACCTAAATCAATGATTAATCAATTAACACAAATTTTAAATAAACCTAAAAAAAAAATTGCGGCTTTTGCCGTTGAAACGTTAGGACCGTGGAGCCCAGACGCGCATAAACTTTTTGAAAAGCTTAAATCAAAACTGATCGAAATCTCGCATGACCGTAGGGCTGGTGCATTTCTTGGTCAACGCATTGGAATTGCGATCCAACGTGGAAATGCAGCCAGCCTTATGGGCACTTTACCGCAGGGGACAGACTTGGGAGATATTTGTACATGTAATTAAGTTTTTGTATTTTTTATTAGATTAAGTTATTCATATTTCATTAAATGTATCATATTGTTGTTTTTTCCTCATAAATAAAATTCAAATAAAAAGAAAAACTAAACTTGTTTTTAGCACACAAACATTTAGTCAGTAGAGAATAATAGAAACATTTCCGAAGCAGTTCAAATAATTAGGATGTAAGATGTAGATCATCCAAAAATATTATAGCAAAGCAACCAAACATCTAAAGAATGTAGCTAACTATCGTTGTGTACATTTAAGTCACAATATTAACTCGACTGTACCGGCGGGGAGGGGAGTGTCGGTCCCTCAGTATCCCACCACATTCCCTCCGACGCCCTCGCCTAGCGCGCACGCCGCCCGCTACCAACCATTTACGCAAACATTTACGGCGTTTTAACCATTTTGTAACTACAACTGGTTTACGGAACTCAAGTGAAGTGAACATGGTGTTGACTGATTTCCTGACGGAGACCAGGAGGCGGTGGTTGAAGGTGAGTTTTTTTAATATATTTTTTTTAATTTTGACGCATATTTATGATGTTTATTGGGACTTTCACGCGGTGATAATGTTGTTTATTCACTTCTACGTTTCGACCGTATTGCATTTATGGTGGTTTTAATATTATGGTTTTCACTTATAAAGAAAGAAAAAAACATTTTGATTCAGCTCATAAGATAAGATAAAATATAACAATTGAAAACACATTACAAGTGTAAATTTATTTAACCAATATTTACTTCTTTTTATTCTGTGTATTGATGTTATGATTTCATGTATTTATATTAAGTGAAGTTTCTATTATGATAGTTTTTGTTTTTAACAAATTATTTGTTTCGAATAAGTTCGAATGTACCTATAGTATTATTATTATTATATTTATTTAAAATCTTAGGTCAAGTTTTTACAATATTTCTATAAAAAGTAATAAACCAATATCAATACAAAATATACAAACATTATAAAAACCTAACCTAGAGTGCCGCCGGCAGCGGGGCAGGGCTCAAGCTACCGGTGGTTATTATTACGTATTATTATTATTATTATTTTCTCGGGGACCCGTAGTAATCAACTCAGCAATAAAGTTGTCCTGGAAACATATTTTTCTCGTATTTGCTTACAGTTATCGTTATTTTTTACCGACGTCAAAAAAGGAGGTTACCGAGTTAACATGAAACATTAAGACAAACACCCTACTAAAAATCCGAAATGTATGTCACACGAAGTTTTTGTGTCTTTTGATTAACTTCTTTGGGTTTTCAGGACTTCGAAAAGATTTTTGCGTTTTTTTTTATGAAATAGGAAGGCAAACAAGCAAGTGGGTCACCTGATGGTAAGTGATCACCACCGCCTATAGACATCCGCAATACCAAAGAGATTGCAGATGCGTTGCCAACCCAGAGGCCTAAGATGACCTCTTGTGCCAGTAATTACATCGGCTGTCTTGCTCTCCACGCCGGAACACAACAGTGCAAGCACTGCTGCTTAGCGGCAGGATTAGCGAGCAAGATGGTGGTAGCGATCCGGACGGACCTTGCACAAGGTCCTACCACCCGCAAATGAATATTTAGATTAAATTCTAAGCTTAAAGGAAGGTTTTTCTTAGGTAGGGCAGGGCAACAGATTGCATACGTATTGTTCATAAAAATATATAAAACTATATACCTAAATAAACAATAACTTTTTTATAAATATTTTCGAGTTCTTTTTTTTTAATTTTTGTTAAAGCGATAGTATTTCAATCAAAAGTAATTCAACTTTGAATTTTAAGAATTGTTTTACATTTTTTGAAGTCTAGAAAATAGAAGAATAGTAAAATAGAAAGGTTGACATTTTTTAGTCTGTTTTTTATGATAGTGGCAAAAGAAACCTGAATGTAGTAAAATTAGATCAATAAACACTATAACTATACTCACTGCGAATGTATCATTAGGTAACAGTTTAAGCTATTGTACACGCTATTTGCATTCGAGATAAGATTGACAATGTAGTTGGGGCGTACGCGACAGACGCGTAAGCCCCAGAAGCGGAAGGGCGTAAAACTGTGACGTAAAAACTTTGTTTCAAATATTTGAATTTGTTCAACCTATGACGTCTGGAGATAACATGGGGTGTTATATTCAAACAACGTCTGGTTTTACCTTCCAAGTATCTATGGGAAAATTACGAAAATTAACGGGTTATGCCGCGCTCTTATATTCAAACTAGCGGACGCCCGCGACTTCTTTCGCTTGGGAATTGTAGCCTATGTCCGTCAGGGATAGTGTAGCCCTCTATTAGTGAAAGATTTTTTTAAATCGGTTCCGTAGTTCCAGAGATTAGGTACCCCTACATACAGACAAACAAAGTTTACCTCTTTTTTTATATTAGTGTAGATAGTGTACATTAGTGTAGACTAGTGTGTACATTAGTGCAAACTAGTATAAATTAGTGTAGATAACGGTTCGTTTTATCAACCAGCCCCCTATACCACAAAAATTACAAGTGGTACAATTTGATATAATTGTAAAGTTTTTCATACAAAAATGTAACAAATACGTTAAATTTGCCGTTGCCGTTATTTTGACAGGTGCCCAGTATAAAATCTGTTAAAATTTAACAGCTGGTAGGTAAATGGCTTGAATTGAAAATAGGAACGCGGTGTTCGTTTTTTGAAACTGTACTTGCCGCATTCAAGTTCATTTAATTGACGTTAAAGGGCGGCGCAAATTGTCGGCGCGGACGCAGCTCAGCGGTATTGAGGGCTCCGTCTTTTGTAAATTTGGAACATTCTTTTTTTTATTGAAAGAATATACATCCAGTTTGGTTCCATTTCGATCAAAAATTAATTTTGATGATAGAATATGTGAACAATTGAAGGAACTCCTCAAATATTTTAGGTATACCTACCTATATATAGCGATTTTTAAATATGCATAGGTAAGGTGAAAAAATCGGCCAAGTGCGAGTCGGTTTCGCGCACGAAGAGTCCCGTATCTTTACCTACGAGTATAAAAACGGCAAAAAAATTATGTCTGTTGTAGAGGAGCCCCTTAATTATTTATTTTATTCTATTTCTTAGTTTTTGTTCTTATAACGGCAACGGCATACATCATCTGAAAAAATTTCAACTGTCTAACTATCTCGGCTCATGAGATACAGCCTGGTGACAGGCGGACAGACGGACGGGCAGCTGAGTCTTTCTAATACGGTCCCGTTTTACCCTTTGGGGCGTCTAAAAACATTGACATTGACTTAAGACCCATTTATGCTGAATTTATGTCAAACGTTTTACTCACTATTATTATAGTTAGGTTACTTATGTTTCTTCTTCTTGTCTTTTACTCTTGACAACTTGTGTTAGGGTAACCATGAGAAGCTGAAAATAACATGACTTATTAAAAAAGAAAAACTATACTTTTCATTAGTTTAACAACACGGGACAAAGCAGGATATTTAAGTATTAGGAAAACGTCTATAAATAAGTGGTTTTGTATTACGTCTTATGTGTCACCCTGTATAAACCACCTTCGATGACAATCTGTATATTAATTTCAAAAAGTATCTGATTTCTGTTTCTCCCAATATTTCGTGAATGACGGCTTTATCTACCAAGGAAAATCAAAGACAATACCGAATCGAACACTTCAGGGGAGATTACACAAAATTTAACAATATCATAAAACTTTGGAAGAACAAAAATACGAGTAGCTTCGAAATATCTGAAGGGGTGCCTATTGTTCGTGATAATTAATTTGAATCTTGATTCTCCACTTGGAAAACTGAACTCTTTGTTCATAGAAGAAGGATGAATTTAGATTTTATTTAGAATGTAAGATGAGACCTTTTGACGTTGTGGCTTGCTTTTCATTACTCCCAACGACTGCCTGTTTTGTAAGGCATTCGACAAGTTGAATTACTTTTTGATACAAGTACCTGGAGCTTTAAAGGTAACGTAATAAACAAGGGCCTAATTTCATGAACGCGACCAGCGACATATGACAGTGACAATTCGATATACATTGCTTGCCCACTTTGATGTTAAATCCGTAAGTCTGTAGTGTTACTTGTCGACAGAGTAATGTACGGCGGACTGTCACTGTCACCTGTCGCCTGTCGCGTTTATGAAATTGGGCCAAGAACTCGTCAATATCTGTACATCTTTATTATTACCATTCTAATACACGATGACTTTGAATCAGTGATCAGGACCCCAATTCTCGGGTCATGCGAGACGCTATCTCGCATGCCACATACGTCAAAAATGACAGATTTCCTTGGGATTTGACAGTTATTCTCGTGCGAGATGAATCTCGCATGAACCCAGAATAGGGGCTCAGAAAGAAGTAAAAGAATATTACTCAACAAGATTTTACCCCGGCTCTTTCGCATGGTTTTATTTATGCATTTTACGGGAATTTACGAGATATAAATCATGTTTTATTTCATCCAGGAGATGACCTATCTGTCTGTCAAATTTTATCTTAATGCGTTTAGCTGTTATTGCAGAACGGCGTGAATGATGAACAAACATCCAAATATCAAAGTTTAAGAACCGTGTTCCGGAGCTTTCGTTCTCAAAGCCCTACTCAAGTATTTCTAGTAATCTACAAAGTCTAGACTTCCTGAGACAGTTTCAAGTTTTAATTACAAAGGGGAATTAATTACTGGAATGTCTCAGGTAGATATACGATCTATATTCTTGAGTCAACTGACGAATAATTAATCCTAGCGGTTCAGTAGTGTTTGCGTGAAGGAGTGACTAACGAATATCCATAAATCCTCACAAACTATAACCAGGGGGGTTCCACTCCGTACTGTAGGTACGCTCGACCGCCTTACCTATGGCATAGGCAAATCGCAGTAGGCTGTCGGCTTGCCGCGCGCTCTTTCTCTCGCCCCCGCCGTGTCAGTGTAATTAAAAACAAATGCCGCGCAACCCTAGCGTGTCGCCGGGAGTAGCGGGGGGAAGGCGGGCGCGCGCGGCGCGTTCCTTTTGACTCCTGCCGCCTGGCGCATGGTGTATGAAGTAATACGAAGTTTTTGAGGGGTTAATAAAGTTGGAATTCGTTTAATCGCGGTCGTAAAAGAGAAGTTTCTGTACTATTATTTATCCTGTGCTATAACGTTTATAATTAATAAGAATTATTAGGATTAGAAAAAGGATTGTGACAATTAGTATAGATTCAGGCGATACTTTACCGAGGTCCATATCAACAAACTGAAAACTGAAACTGGTTTCGCGGAGTAGCAAGGTAATTTGTTTCACTTTAATTCGGATTCGAATTGTGATGTTTAAGTCTTTGAATGAAAGGAACAGAATTTTGGCCAATTTATGTTGTGTCCCGTTGGCTGCCGGCGGCACGGTGACGCGGCGCCGGTGATGGCGAGTCGACGGAGCCCCGCCGTGTTGTCACCTACGTATATAATTAAATACATATATTATGCTTTTATTGAATTTCATGCTGTAAAGTTTTACTTTATTTGAAAAATAAAATAATAAATAATAATCTTAGTGGTCTAGTTAGTCTTTAAAATGAATTAAAAGCAATCGTGTCGTTAAAACTAATTAGTTTAATTCGAGTATCTT
Source organism: Ditula angustiorana (assembly GCA_963691745.1). Classification (NCBI taxonomy): domain Eukaryota; kingdom Metazoa; phylum Arthropoda; class Insecta; order Lepidoptera; family Tortricidae; genus Ditula; species Ditula angustiorana. The sequence goes on from OY829474.1 coordinate 817,913, forward strand.
AGTCTAATGAGTTTTATTCAGCTCTTGCGAAACTAGGTCGATCCCGTTTGAGATAAATGCGACGGGGGCTTCTAGAAGATTAGAACTTTGAGAGCATTGTGTACAGTCGACGGCATAGAGATGTTTACACTTTCGCATCTTATCGCAATGGAATAAGGTGTAAACATCAGATCTCTTTGAAGTCGACCGTACCCTCCAAGCCTCAAAAAGAGCTTTACAATCTGCGGTAACTTCAATCATCTAACCCTTAACCTATAGCCATGGATTCTTTTAGTAACCTATGTTGTTGTTATGCCTTAGAATTAGGTTTGTAGGTTTTGCTTTGGCGCTGGATACCATGGTCTTAATTGAAGAGAAAATATTTAATTTCAAACTTTAATTTAAATCCACAGTGAAAGTAATTACAGATTATTTATTGATAAGGTTAGTAAGTGACAAGGAAGTATTTTTAAACTCGTATCTCGCCCCGGCTTAGAACGGGACTCGGGACGATTTCTTCGCTAGCAATGGTGTACAATAAGAATAAGAATAAGAATCTTTATTTCTCAATTAGGATGTCTTGCATTTTCCGAAGTTCTAGTAGAGTCTGTACCTTGTCTAATTGCGTTCATTGGAATGATTTCATTTTTAGTTTTTATTTTTATTGGTTTTAGTATTTTTATAACCGACTTCAAAAAACGAGAAGGTTCTCAATTCGACTGAAATTTTATTTCATTTTTTATTTCGTGTGTGTTATACATTATATCACTAACCACTAGGCCAACCGGTTGGTTTAGCAATTAATAATTACCTGCCGTTTTACATTTCGCTGTTAGATGTTTATCATTATTAACATAAAATTATACTGTAAGATTCCGACAAATGTAAGTGTATAATCATCACGAATTCTAAAGTAAAACATTGTACATTGTTGTTCACGACAACAATTTATCTTATCACAATAATGTATGAATGCATATTTACTGTTATTGTCGCCTGTCCGTCTGTGCCAATTACGTGATACCGGAGCAATAAAAGCGTCAGCGTGATGGACGATTCTTTGTCCAAGTTATTATTTATGGGTCAGAGGAATTGTGTGAAATTCGGACAACCAATAAGGGATTTGTAATTTCTAATTTCCACTAAACTCTGGAATCGTATCCGAGATCAACAGTAGAGTCTAAAGATGACATAATCTGATGAGTGTTATGATTATGACCAGATTTTGCGGGTGGTAGGACCTTGTGCACCATCTTGCTCGCTAATCCTGCCGCTAAGCAGCAGTGCTTGCACTGTTGTGTTCCGGCGTGGAGAGCAAGACAGCCGGTGTAATTACTGGCACAAGAGGTATTCCATCTTAGCCCTCTGGGTTGGCAACGCATCTGCACTCTCTTTGTTGTTGCAGGTGTCTATAGGCGGTGGTGATCACTTACCATCAGGTGACCCACTTGCTTGTTTTCCTTCCTATGTTGTATAAAAAAAAAAGATCAGGAGTGCGATTTTTGAATCTCACCGGGTGACTAGAGCTCACCAAAATGGCCGTCTTTCAAAGAGATTCGGCCATTTTGGTGAGCTTAAGTCGCCCGATGACATTCAAAACTTGTACCCCCGCCAATTTTTTTTATGAAATAGGAAGACAAACAATCAAGTGTCAAGCAAGTCACCTTATGGTAAGTGAACACCACCGCCTATAGACACCCGCAACATCGAAGAGATTGCAGATGCGTCGCCAACCCAGAGGGCTAAAATGGAATACCTCTTGTGCCAGTAATTATACCGGCCGTCTTGCTCTCCACGCCGGAACACAACAGTGTAAGCACTGCTGCTTAGCGGCAAATCAGTGATTATCTTCAAAAGCGTACCCCATGAAAGTAGGAGGATGGATGAATTATAAAATGGTTATTTAACAAGGATTCTCTTCGACCCATTTCATGTTTTACCATTCGAATACAGGTTGGGTTGCTGCTGTATCGGGCTGGTTCCCTGAAAATGTTTTTCCAATAAACTTTAAAGAAGTACTTAATAACTAACTACAAATAAAACGTCTCAACACTGTTATATCCTTTTGTATTCTTCCGAAAAATGACTTTATAAAACAGAATTGCGCCAAAATCGTTTTCCAAACAACAACCATCTGACATCTCTATCTTTTTTAAATTATCTACTTTGACGTCTGTCAAACGTTCAGAAACAACCATGACTTCTAGCGAAACTTAATTCAATAAAATCAATCAAATTATTTTAAATTATTCTTGTAACATTTTAACAGTAGTATCTAACATACTGGAAATATCGCCCAAGGAAACTCTTCTCATCCTACGTAAACTTGTTCACAACAAGATATAGATTAAACTGAATGGATAATTCTATTTATAGCTTCGCCACGGTTCAGAAAGGTTAAATAAAAGTTGCTTTAAACTTCCCGCCCACGTATGAAAGATTATCTGTTTGAGTTGTAGTAGACGAATTTCTTTACCTTTTAAGAATGTGTTTAAAAATATTACTCTTACGACACTTAAACGATTCTATGTATACGCTTGAGTTCTAGGAAAGTATACACATACTTAAAAAATCCACCTTATCACAGTTAGTTAAAGCAGGGCGGTTCCACTCCGCACTGTAGGTACGCTCGACCGCCTTGCCTATGGCATAGGCAAATCGTAGCAGGCTGTCGGCTTGCCGCGTGCTCGCTCGCTCGCCCCCGCCGTGTCAGTGTAATTGAAAACGAATGCCGCGCAACCATAGCGTGTCGCCGGGAGTACCGGGGGGAAGGTAGGCGCGGGCGGCGCGTTCCTTTTGAATCGCTCCATCTGGCACATGGCGTATGAAGTAATACAACAAACTTTTTAAGCGTGTGAATAAAGTTGGAATTCGTTTAATCGCGGTCGTAAAAGAGAAGTTTCTGTACGTTAGTACTATTATTAATCTGTGGTTAAAGGTCAAAGACCTCAGCTAGCCAACTCGTTAACTACCCCATCCCTCGACTCCATCTTGAACGTGCATGTATCTGTTCGGGATTGGGCACAGCATTCTTAGTATTCTGACCCCTTCGCCCCTAATGGGTTCTATTGTTGAGGTCACCGGACTTCGCAAGTTCAACGGATCCTGCGCACTCTTGATTATTTGCTAGTGTCCAATCTACGTACTGAATTTTACTATCATCATTCCAAATTGGCGTTTAATCATCATCATTTCAGCCGAAAGATGTCCACTGCTGGACCTAGGATCGCCACAACGACCGGTCTTGTGCTGCTTGCATCCAGCGGGTTCCCGCAACGATCACCAGGTCATCGGTCCACCTTGTGGCGGGTCTGCCCACGCTGCGTCTTCCGGTACGCGGAATTGGCGTTTAATGAAACAAGAAAAAAACTGTAATACTTTAATGAACTAAACAATCAAACTACTTAAAAACAAAAGAAGTTCAATAGTTTATTTAATAAACGCTAGTTACAAAAACATATATTAAAACACTTCACCTTAGAAATACAAATTACAAATAAAATAATGCCTCCATACCAGCAACAGGCGGAAGAGTACCCAACAGGCTGGCAGCATTGCACCCGGTGCACGGCAATGCCGATGCGCTGAGCCAAACACGACCCAGCTCTTTAGAGGAGTGTGAACCCAGCGCTCTCCACACAAACGGCGATAACGTTTTCCACCCTCTAAACTTTAACCTATAGCCCTGATTTTTTTGTATGTTGTCACTATGCCCTAGAACTAGGTTTGTATGTTTTGATTTTTTAAATATTCTTAATAGTTTCAAAAATATTGACGCTTTTGTGTTTTGTATGAAACTCCTAAAATGCAAATATTGTCAAATCTATCAAGAATATTAAAGAAATCAAAAGTAACAGTTGTAGATAGTAAAGTAATTCTTTTTCTGCTTGCAAAGGTATTTCTAGATGTTTTAGATGTTTTATTTTATTTTATAATTATGTCTTCCTTTTAAATGACAATGTAATTGTGAATTTCTTATATTTTGGCATTTTAAATGAAATATATTTTTTAAGGATAATTAAATAAACCAGTCAAATACGCTAGTTTATATTTTTAATATTTGTATTTTTTTTACCTTTTGTTCCTTTATGATTGATCTTTTATTTGTCATATCTGTTTGAATAAAGTTTGTATCTAATTAGGTATCTATCTAACACTTACAATATACAGGGTGTCTCAAAAGTCAAGGTCAAATCAGAAATGCGTATTAGACCAAGTGATACTAGAAAAAAAATCTAAATCAGGTACTTTTTAATTACATGCTTTAGAAAACTGTACTTACTTGATTACGAACGAGCAAAAAAAGATTCGAGACAAAATCTTTTACATAAAACAGGTTTGATTAAATTTACTTTAAAAATAACATAAAAGGAATGTTAATAAGCTTAAGTTAAAAATAAAATCAATCAGCATTCAGGTCATTCAGGGAATAAAAAAAGAGTTTTACAATTTTTCCCATCCAAAGATTTTGTATTCACGAAATATTGAGGAAAATTTGCGGTTATTCCGTCAGGGAATATAGCGTATCCCGCCCACAAGGGCCGGGGAATATTTTGTTGGATAAATAATTGCTTTAACGTCCCGTTTCTTCGCATGGAAAATATATGCTTCAAATGATTTCTAGAAGCCTTTAAGAGCTTTAGCGGTCGTCCAACAACTCAACAAGCTGACTAGGTATATATATTTTAAGGAAAAGGCAGGTAAACGAGCGTGCGGGTCACCTGATGGAAAGTTGATCACCACCGCCCATAGGAATAAGCGATCTCAAGAGAACCGCTGATCCGTTGCCGCCATATAGGTCGCTCCTGTGGACCTCTGGATCGCTCAGCCATCATACGAAACGCAGTAGCTAAACCTACTTCACGCCGGTATTTTGTGAGAGTGTGGTACTACCCCGGCCAGCCGGCCCATTGGTGCTGCAGTCTGTAACTGGCTACAGTACCACTACAAGTTTCTAGTAATTAAATAAAATCATGTTTCATTCAGTTTTTTTGCTAATGGTTATTATTCCACTAGCGTCCCGGCCCGGTTTCGTACGGCTGCAATTTACTAACTAAAATTGGTTCAGACAGAATGTATTCTACATGAAAACCTTCAGTACCCACGGAAGGCCAGCGTCTTGGTACGTAGCCGTGTCTCGACATAATATGCTGAGTGGGTACCCGTTCGGTCTAGTTCTAAATTCATCCTGTGTAGTACATGCTATAGCACCGAATAAACTGTTTTCTTACTTTCTTTTAGTAAAAAAAGTCTCTAAATGACGGTGAAAACTGTATCAAAATCCGTTGCGTGGTTTAGAAGGAGTAAGCGGCCGAAGATTTGAGGACAGACAGGAACGGACAGCGAGTTTGTTTTACCTACAGCAGGGGGGTTCCACTCCGCACTGTAGGTGCGCTCGCCGCATGTCCTATGGCATAGGTTAATCGCAGTAGGTTGCCGGCTTGCCGCGCGCGCGCCCGCTCACTCTGTATCGCGCGTTGATAGTATTACAGTAAGCAGCCCAACCCTAGCGGTGCGCCAGGGCATTGCGGGGGGAAGGCGGGCGCGGGCGGCGCCTTCCTTTTGACGCATGCCGCCTGGCGAATGTTTATGAAGTAATACGAACTTTTTGTGCCTGATCATAAAGTTGGAAATCGTTTAATGGTGGTCGAAAAAGAGAAGTTTCTGTACGTTAGTACTATTGTTTATTCTGTGCCTACAGTATAGATAAAGTGCTAATAAATTATATGCAACACGACCGCTGTTATTTTTCACGATTGCTGACACTGGGTTCGCAATTCCGTTAATAGCTAGTTAAAACCCACTATCAAAATAAATTAAAATTTCTTCTAAGTTGAAAACAAGAAAAGAATGACAATTTAATTCAGGCACGAGTGGCACGAGGGAAGTCCCTGTCGCGGCCACAGTCGGGCACAAAAACGTGATGTTTTGGTTAGGGGCACGTTTTGCAAAGTTTCCGAGTCACCGCCTCAGTGGCTTCGGCGGGCGCCTTATTCCTTGTTATAACGCGGCCAATTAGAACTTGCCGCCCTTGGCGCATTTATTAATTTATTTTTGAGTAAAAAAAGGTAAACGAGCTGACGTATTATCTGGTACTTCACTCATATTATGTTTTTTTTTATTTAATGCGTAATTATTTTTGGGCGTATTGTTACTGTAAAATCAGTTTGACACTTACCACACTCATTATTAAAGCGAAATTAAGTCCTGTTTGGAACGAATTATAGTCTAACTTTGTTGGTTACCCCCAAAAGACAGTTTAAGTGATTATAATTATGTATATTATCTTCTTAATTATAACTACCGTTAAATCATTAGCTTTACTTGAATGTAAAAACAATTTAACAGAAAAATAAAGCGTTTCTTATCGTCTGGTGTTTACTTAAATTTTCTAGTAATGTTCGTGTAAACAAAACATTTATGGCGGTTGTTATGATAACTACTTCCTAATTCCTTTGAAATGATAATGTTTAAAAACAATTATAAACGATTGCTGTGTTTAAAATTCATTTAGGCGAATTCCATGCAACATTTCATTTCAATCTGTACAACTTAGCTTAGCGACCTTTAAATGGGCTACCTACTTAAAGTTATACCTCAGCGCATCATTCTCTAACTGAATAACGATCGTTTCTCGGAGGATGGTTTTTACGGTGTGACAATTACAACTAGTCAATGTCGTTTTGACACAATCACGCAATCTAAATTTGAAACGTATGTATGACTTTACTCGTTAACAGTGTAGCTACGTCGCTGTTATTAGAATATGTTACACTAAAGAATTTTTAATAATTAAATTTACTAAAACTGGAATATCTCAGAAATTAAGCCGAATTGACCTTTGCGATATCGAAGAAGGCGCTGATGAAATATTTCGGACTGCTCCGGAAACACCCCGTATATTCGTCACATAGACGCAACTGTTTTGTGAGTTCACGACTGTGCACCTAGCACAACTCGCTATGTAACTCAGGGCTTCTCTCTCCTACTGGGCTAGTGAGAACGAGAAGCACTGAGTTATGTAGCGAGTGAACGCGTGTCGAGAAGCTCCGTGCAGGTGCACGGGTTTCGCGTAGTAGCAAGGTGGTTTGTTCTAATTACCTTAATCAATAAATTGTCTGATTAAATTAAACGTCGAGGTAAACAAACAACGTTGTTATCACGATAAAGTCCTGATGTACGTTATTGATAAGTCTGGTTGATTTGGTAAATCATCTTCTTTGCCTTTACAAACTATAAAACAAAGTTGCTATCCATTCCTGCCTATCTTCACATCTTCGTCAGCTTACACCTTCTAAACCACGCAACGTATTTTGATACGGTTTCCACTGCCTTTGATAGTATTTTTAACGGAAGGTTTTTATGCACAAATTTATATATCACTTAACTGTACTTCAGAATGAACTGCTAAAGCATAACATGTAGCCTCACTAAATGTCAAGCGTACAAACCCGAAAATGTCAAAATAGCTACCTTAAGTACTATGTGTCAATGTAGAAACACCTTTAAATTTATCCTATTTTAATGTACGCCAAAGGAGACCATTTTGGGTTTCTCATGTCAGTATGGTGTGTCGCGGTGTCGTCTCTTTTCGGCACATTGTACTGTCATTTAAAGTATAGAGATCAGCTATTATAATTTTGATTTCAATTTTAAAACTCCTTCTATGCTATACTATTTCTATGACTGTTATTGTGTGAAGCCAGGGGGCGCTAGGTATTTATAAATGACCCAACCCCTAGCGACACGAACTGAGTATTAAAGTAACACCAGACGCAGCAGGTGACGCCCCCTCGGACGGCGCAACTCACGTGGAAAATTAATATCGATACACTGACCTACACCACCTTACACTACTCGACATAATATAGTCTAGTCAACGGGGTAACAATTATTTTTGACCGATGACAAAATGGAGGAGTTTCTCAAATCAACCCCTGTATACATATTTTATTTGTTTATAAGTATGACCACGAATATTTTTTTTTACTGAGATGCTTTTTCACATAGGAATAGTATAGCATAGAAAAAGTAATAAAATGGAAAGCGATATTTGCTGTCGCGCAACCCAACCAGGGCTCCACAGAAAACCAGCGTTGCTGCACTCGTCTCGTGTAGGAACATGTGCTGACCCCTTTATTGGTGTCAAATTGTGTCACTATCGATAGTTAAGTTATAAATATTCTGTAAGTTTGTTTTCTTAATGGTGGTGGTACTTTATGAGACTAAATAAAAATGTATTCTGTCTTTCTTCTTTTTTTTATATTTAAGTAGCTGATTTCTTTACTTTAAATGGCAATATAATGTGCCAAAAAGAGGCGACTACATACTCTAAACCTCCTCTTCAATTAACAACCAGATAACTATTAACAAACAGGAACAAATTACCTTGCTACTCCGCGAAACCAGTGCTGTGCACGTGCAAAATAGCTCTGAGCGACATATATATTTTCGTTTCGTAATCAGCAATTGGCTACATTATTTATTATCCCTTTTTAGGTTAATTACCCAATATATTCCCAATAGCAACTAATAAGTGACATAATATCGTATCATCGTATCGTATTTACGTCAGTATCGATACTGAAGGCTGTTTAATTTAGTCCAATTACTAAGACCTAGATTTTCGCCCCTCGACCCCATAAACCGATAAGTGCCTATTAGTATATTTTTAGCACCCATAAACATAATTAGATGACTTTCACAAATTACGGTTCACCTAGTTCGAAGGCTTGTCAGGTTATTATTTGACAAGTGAACACCACCGCCCATAATCACCCGCAGCATCAAGGAGATTGCAGACGCGTTGCCAACCCAGACGGCTAAGATGGAATACCTCTTGTGCCAATTGCACCGGCTGTCTTGTTCTCCACGCCGGAAGACAACAGTGCAAGCACTGATGCTTAGTGGCAGGATTAGCGAGCAAAATGGTTACCACCATTTTGCTCGCTAATCCTGCAGTTCGGATGGACCTTGCACAAGGTAAACTCCGGCTCTTTTATGGAAAAGGGAAGGGAAGGAATATGATTACCGCAGCCCATGGGAATTAGGGACCTCCAGAGAGTCGCTGATCCGTTGCCATCCGTAAATTCCCCGTGACCTCGTGTCAGAACTATACCCGAGTGACTCTACATGAAAATTACTAACGAAAATTAAATGAAAATTTAGTTCGACATTAGTTGATAAGTGAAACGGCCTTGAAAGTTTTTAATTAAACAAATTCTACACATTATTGTGATGAACGTGTAGTAAACTCGACCACCGGTCCCTCGGGGTTGTGGAATGAAGTAAAGCAATAACAACTGTATTAGGGGCACGAACAACTACGGGGCAAAGGGTTGGGAACTCTAGGAAATGTAATTAGTTATCGAGATGTTTGAAATTTAAAATGGAAAATGAAATAACTTGGCCTGTTTTTTACCTTGTTTAATCGAGTGGTAAACTAAAATGTGATAAGAAAATTACAAAGAGACAAGCTTCAATATATATTTTATAATTGGGTAGGTTTAGTTTAGTTTTAAGTTAAGTTTTCTGAAGAGGTAATTGTACATATTTTGTGTTGACAATTGACGAATGAGGGATTTAAAAAATACGCCATTTTTTAGTTTTTTTGCTGCAGTTGATAATTCAGCTGTTTATTTGGCTGTATAATATATTAAAGTCGGGTTCAATAGAAATGACTATTATTGTAAACAAATATGGCTAGCATTTGACACATAACCTTCAATTTTCAACGAAAGTGTTTATTCAAATAAGAACTAATTAATAGATATTTTGACTTAAAACTAATAAAAATACAAAGATAAACTGTATAAATCGATAATGTTCAAAAGTACGTGACAATTGTAAATTGTTTTGTTTACAACATTGACAATTTCTATTGAACCAACATAAAATATAACATGTATCTTTTCAAAAAACTTTTACCTGTCTAATTAAAAACAAAAAACTTGATTCACCCACACAAGATAAAAAAAGATAGCCCGTTTGACATCTATTTTTGACTGGGCCCTCCGAGGTCCTCCACTCCCGAGGGCCTGCACCCTCGTCATTCACCGTCTTACATGTCCTCACCAAGTTAATACCGTAATTTAAAAGTTTCAGGATCCTCGTGTTATTTTCGTTTCCCAAAATAACACGATCTTTAGCTTCAGATGTAGACATACGAATAGACAGTTTTATTTGACATCAAAATGATACACTGACATCAATTTCTTAAGACCAAAAATAATATTAGAAAGTGGTGATACCAGAAAGCTTGACTTAGTTATGCTGCAGTGACTTAATGCACTACAGCGCTGATTTTCAGTCAGACCCTTCATATTTCTGGATTAAACGTGCTGGACCAGAATCAGTATGTAAAATACAAAACAATAACTCTTTATTAATCACCACAACACACAAAAAACTACAATATAGAGAGAAAACATAAGGCACACAATAGGCGGTCTTTATCGCTAAAAACGATCTCTTTCGGACAACTATTACAAATGAGAGATGAAGAACAGAACAGATAAGAGCAGTTGGTGCAACATGGCAATAAAGCGATCTAGAAAAACAGACATATACTATCATAAACATGCACATACATATATAATTGTAAATTTATGTACTGAGTATAATGAACTGTGTATAATGGTGAAAAAATTTTGAAACTACGTACATAAATAAAGCATAAACGATGTACCGCAAGACCCTGCCGAGTACAAATGAAATACTGTCATAACAAGGACCGTACATCCATGACGTCCCTAATACACCCATTACATTAAATCAATTGTACGAACATGATGTCAATTCGGCTCTTAATCTTGATTGAATGACGGCGTTGCTGACGGCTGTCCTCCCACATCTTCACATAATACGAGTACAAAACAAGACTATTCAGAGACGAAAAAATATATTCTACCGCTTGTTTATTTTAACCTAAAAGACACAGGATAAACATGTATTGAAATGTGAGCAGTTTTGTCTTCTTTATACAATTTATAGACACTATATTCAGGCGTTATAACCAAAAACACTTCAAGACAAACTGGAACAAATGACCTTGCTACTCCGCAAAACCAGTGCCGGGCTCGTACAAAATAGCTGCGTCTGTGCGACATATATATTCATGCAAAACCCACCCTCCTCCACTTCCACACGAAACAACATATATCACACAGAGTCAACTACACACCACCACCACTAAACACTAACACTACACGATCGACGCGCGTTTCGCCTCTGTACGAGACATCATCCGGATCTAAATCCGCTTTTACCCACGCTCAAGTGGCCTATGTTTTAATCCAGGATGAAGGCTGTCTGCCAAGTTTCATGTAAATCTGTCCACTCGTTTAAGCGTCTTTGAGGAACAAACACCTAATCATAACTACGTTCACATTTATAATATCAGTAGGATCACACGGACAATAATCTCCTAAGATCAAAAACTTGAATTTTTATTATACATATAAACCTACAGCAATGTAACATACATCAGAACATGTTGGTCTAAACTATTAGCAGTGCAGACCTAAGACTAATTTTGGATCTCATTTGGGGTCATACCTTCGAGAAGGTTATTTCTTGCATTTACCTAACATGCCCTATTAATTGTATTCATCACAGAGCTCAGTCATTGAAAATCATTAAAGAGTCTCCGTTTTACTTTAACTCCTTTTCCTTTGTTACAGGCCTTCAAACTCTTCAAGAGGAACAAGAGCCGTAAGAGCGCCCGGAATCGCATCTCGCCGCTCGTCCACTCGCCTTCTTACAACGGCACTGTAGACGCTCGTTCCGAGATCGACATCCAACGCTACTGCCCTTGCCGGGGCTCTGCGCCACCCGTCAACATCCCTGCCGAACCCTTCGATGGTTACAGCAGCTGCAATAGCTACGACAGCTCAAAGAACGACAGTTTGAAAAGCTACGGCTACAACTGCGCCAGATCTGACTCGGCCTACGAATCTGCTAGAAGCAGCCCTGCGCGGGCTCCCGTCTGCTACGCGACTGTCACCTACTTCAATGTTAATGATAGTGAAGATAGCAGCAGCATCAGAACAGAATACACACTCCTAGATTACGAGGTGGATGATAGAGAGATGGAAGATACGGAAAGAGCGCAGAATCTGATCAACGAAAGCCTAGAGCTGGTCAGCACTTTATGAATTAGACTAGCAGTTCAAGCCAAAGATGGATGGATTGGTGGTAGATGGTGGATGGTAGATTTTGTATGATACTGATAATAATTAATTATTGTAAATTAGTTTTGAGTTTAAATGATTGTTTTATGGTAAAGTAAAGTTTAACTCTGACTATTATCATTGCTGTGGTAGGCAGTTCTAGTTTTAGTGAAGTACTTGATGTTTAAATGGAATGCATGAGTATTTTCGGTCAAATGAATCAGTGTTGAAGATAAATTCGAGCTACGTTTTGTTGATTATTTTGTTTCTGATTTTAATGCTATCTGAAAAAAAAATCGTCCATATCAGTCAAATTCGGTGATCAATTTTAAGAGCTTATATTATATAACGACGGTAAAATGATTGTAGTCTATGTAAAGTTAAAAGACAATTTTATACAGATTCATTTGATGGCCTTTAGTACTTTTGGAAACAATCATCATTAATTGTATATATTAATGATATTAATTTATCTATTCAAAATGCAGGTGTAAAGTTAAGCTATGCATCCTCTTCTACAACATTTACCTAAGAAATAACTACCAAAGTGTGTTTTAAGTTTAGTGAGTAAAGTAATACTTTTATTTATGTCAAAGTATTTATGTCTATTACTTTAACGAAAATGTTTGTCGACTTAAATGTCAACCCGAAAATATTTGGTGTTTGAGTTGCCAAAACGTCTTTTTTCGTCTTTACTATTCCAATTCATTTGTTTGAAAACCCGTCATTTTAACAATAATAATTTAATCGTTGTATCGTTTCGCACAGTTTTCGTTTTACAGAATGTAAGTTTCTGGTAAACAGTAGGTTAGGTTAGGTTTATTTAATAAACATTCCTAAATAGTAACATTTTATAAGAAAATAAAATTCTGGGAAACAAATAATCTGCGAATCGATACATTTTGCGAATAGTTTGTTGGTGAAATAATTAGAACTCTTCATAAAACATCAAGGTTCTATGACAAAATCCTCGGTAAAGTAATCACTGATCAGAATTTGTTCTCATTTACGCAATTGAATAATGATGAGGATTAATAAAAAAAAAATCAATTAAGAAAAATATTCAAAAACGAGAACAGATATAACATCTATTCGTATCGAAAAAGCATATCTTCGTTAAGTATATGTACAATCCATAATTAATTTAATGAAATATTATGATAGTCTATGTCGTTGATCTCAATTAAATTTTATTGCCTAGCCCATAAGGTCACTTTTCTTTCGCTTGACTTCGTAAGCAGGGTACACACCGCGAGCATTCGCGTGTAATGTAAATTATGCATAATTAGAAACGTTCAATGTACATTAACTATTTTTTATTCGTCCTTTGTTGTACTTTCTGCCTAAATTATTCTGTAGTAATATTTTGTAACTTTAAAATGTTTTAGGCAGTAAGTTTAATAAAGAAAATGTACTGCAAAATAAATGCTGCTTTCATTGCTTTACATAGGCGATTGCTGTTGTAAAAGCTGATTTGAGCATGATAGCGGTATGAACAGTCAAACATACTAAATCAAACCTTTATAAAACTTTACAATAAATCTCATAATGATTGTCAAAGTAAATGTCATAATAATAATAGCAATTACTGTTAGAATTTAAATTAGTTGCTTCTATTTCGAATATCTAGTGCACTCGTTCTAAAAATAGTTACGTGTAATGTATGAAGTTGTTACATTACGCGCTAACGCTCGCGGTGTGTCCTCAGCTTTAATTTAGCTAAGTCATAAGGAGTTTTTTTTACTAAGTTCTACAGTATGCTGTGAAGATGAACTTAGTATTCCATTTTTCCTAGTTATAAAGTTCCTTTGTTTTATAAGTTATAATTAATCTCAGTTTTACGTGTAATGTAAGTAAATCGGTTCCAAAGTAACAGATTCTCAAAATACCGGATTCTGAAAATACCTTATTCTCAAAATACCGGATTCTCAAAATACCAGATTCTTAAAATACCAGATTCTCAAAATACCAGATTCTCAAAATACTAGATTCTCAAAATAGCAGATTTAAAAAATATCATAAATTCTAAAAATACCATGTAACTAACAATTACTGATCGTGACATAATTCAAAGGGTGTTGCAGAAAGTTGTTAGATTAAATTGCAGGATTTTGTATTTTCGAAATCTGGTATTTTGAGAATCTGGTAATTTGAAAATCTGGCAGTTTTGGAACAAGGTGTTAAACTGTCAGTAGGTAGTCCATAGTACTACACAAAGTAATAACTTGGAATTAACCCTAACCCGTTTACCACCAAACATGACAAAAAACCTGAAAAATTGTACAGTTTTCCATAAAGTTAAAGTTCCGTATCGTTTGCTATAATTATTCATTCAAGATACTTGATTTTTGGAAGTCTTGAACTTTCAGAAATGTTTAAAAAAAATCTAAAATAACTCTAATACTTCGATATTTTAATAAGTTCTGAAAAGTTAAAGGTTTCAGCAACAAATCCATTAAGTATAGCAAATGATACATTCGCATCTAAAATTTTATGGAAGACGACTAACTTTGAAATGGGGTCTAAGATTTTGGAGCTAAGACGCCACAGACAAACGGACAGACAGGCAGAAGCTTCGAACTTATGATACGTTTATTTGCTTTACGTCAGGGTTAAAACCAAGTTTTAAGACATTTTTACTATATCGTTTTACTTGAAGATTTTGAGACAGACAGATAACCGTATTATTTAAGCGTTCACAGAGATTGTACTTATGAAAGACGAATTAAATAAATTGCTGTGTTTAATTCTGTGTCTTATTTGGCTTATTCCCATTTGTCGTTAGATGGGGTCAACAAACCACGAAGTAGATACAGGAATGGGGTTATGAACTCAAAAATTAAAAAAAAAAACATGCTCTTGATTATGGTTTTCTTTCATTGCATTGTCATTTTGCGGGTGGTAGGACCTTGTGAAAGGTCCGTCCTGATCGCTACCACCATCTTGCTCGCTAATCTTGCCGCTAAGCAGCAGTGCTTGCACTGTTGTGTTCCGGCGTGGAGTGCAAGACAGCCGGTGTAATTACTGGCACAAGAGGTATTCCATCTTAGCCGTCTGGGTTGGCAACACATCTGCAATGTTCTTGGTGTTGCGGGTGTCTATTGGCGGTGGTGATCACTTACCATCAGGTGACCCACTTGCTTGTTTGCCTTCCTATTTCGTAAAAAAAAAATCCAAAGAATCAATCTGACCATTGGAAGTGGGTCAAAATTGGCTTGTAAATCCTTAAAGTGACTACGCATAGTCGACCAAGAAAGAGCTTGACCACTTTTCAACATTATTACAAAGGGATAAAGTTAAAAAGTGGGCAAGCAATTACTTGGTCGAATATACTTACAGTATTACCAAAAATATATTGTGCCACGATGTACCTGCGCGGTAGACCAATTTAAGTAGCGCGAGAAATTTTGATCTACCAATGATAAAGTAGAATTTTACGCGCGCTAAACTCTTGCGCTTATATTGGTCTATCGATTTCGGAGCAACATGGCGGCAGCCCGTGCGCTACAGTGTAAGCGGGACAAAGCTAAGAATGCATAGCAAGCAATACTCTGCCAGTTGCGCTTGCAAATAAAGTACAATATGGATTATTCACACGTTCGGCTAATGTCGAAAATCGGTCTGCGCTTCTCTGCGCAAACGAATACTGCCGATGCTCAATATAATTTTGGTAAAACTGTACGAATATTGCAAGCTATAAAACTATCGTAATAATAAAACCGGCCAAGTGCGAGACGGAATAGCACATGAAGGGTTCCTTACCAGCGTACAATATACGCCAGCGGATTAGCAAGTTGAAGTGGCAGTGGGCAGGGCACATAGCACGGAGAACTGATGGCCGATGGGGTCGGAAAGTTCTCGAATGGCGGCCGCGTATTGGCAAGCGCAGCGTAGGACGGACAGCCACAAGATGGTCCGATGACCTCATACAGGTGGCAGGAAGGCGCTGGTTGCATGCTGCTTCCAACCGACCACTTTGGAAATCCATGGAGGAGGCCTATGTCCAACAGTGGACTTCTTGTGGCTGAGATGATGATGATGATGATGTACAATATACGACTACTAAATACGCTGAAATTAATACAGCTACTCTACAACAGACAGTGTTATATTTAAAAAAACCGTTTCTGGTGGTGGTTTATAGTTGAATCTGTGTGATGTATTTTGTTCCGTTTGGAAACGGAGGAAGGTAGGGTTTTGCATGAAAATATAAATGCCGCACAGACGCAGCTCTTTCGCATGTACACAGCACTGGTTTCGCGAAGTACCTAAGTAATTTAATTCAGTTTTTTTGAGTAGCCTTTTAAAGTGTTTACTAGTTAGACTAAAATAAATCTATGAGTATTGAATCTCGCTAAACCTCTACTAACGAGTAAAAGAGGGCTTATTGGGCCCTCCCACTCACGCAGCTAATCTGAGATACTCTAGTTAATAATGCTGCAAAGTTTCCGATAACTACGACTAAAAATAGATTTAATGAGGCTTTATCATTAGAAACTAAAACAATAATTTTATCTTATAGACTAGGAGGTCACGACAAATTTGGCAACGATCACCAATATGGCTGATCGGAAGCTCACAAGATAAAGGGCAACTCCGTGATGCCAAATATGTCGGTCTGCCTGCGCTAAGTGGTTGCGTTATCGAAATATGGCGCCTGCAAAACCAGTTATTGTTCCCAAAAAAAACGATAAGTAAAATGGCTGAATAAAGTACAGAAAGGAAGTACCGGTTGCACTCATGTGAATTCTGCTAAAACTGAACAAATATTTGGTCGCGTTTCGAAGTTCAGCTCGTTTAAAGACCCTTGATCGTTGCCAAAAAAAAACGATAACGGAAATGGCTGAATATGACGTGGTATAAAGTATCAGTATGTACGAGCTTAATGCATCAAAACTGAAAAAATCTTTGGTCGCGTTTCGTAGTTATGAAGCGGTCTAGGTTACAATATCTCATACATTGTTGGAGTATTTTTTCAAAAGCATTGGATAAATCAAGTTCAAACATATTTTTGGGGAATAAGCACAGTGTCAAAAACATCCTCCTACACTTCTTTAGCAAACCTACCCTCCTCCGGTTAGGGGTAAGTAAGATCTGGTATCCAAATGGAAGACAAATTCTTTCTCACCTGCTGAATCTTATCAGTTTCTGGGGACCTAGCACGCTAGCTTTTATCGATGACATAAAGCATTTATCCCGTTCTAAGCAGTATGCGTGTGCAAAAGGGACGAATGTTTTATGTCAGCGATAAACGCTAGTGTGCTAGAGGGGCTCGATCCTATTCATTTCTTTTTCATCCACATCGACATTTAACGAAAAACAACCCTTAAACTTAACAGTTGTAGTTACGTTCTAATGAACGTAACGACATCATTACATAATTGCTACCGTCAAATCGAGGTTTGATGATAATAATTATAAAAAGGCTTCGTTTATAGTTCTAAAGTGAGTTTATTTTTCAAATGCTGCGTTTCTTTTGATTTATGATGATGATGATGGATTTGCAACTAGTTTCATCCCCAAAGCTTTGAGCCCTTTTCAGATCTCGTGTTTAGTGGCAGACTGATATAATAATAGCCTATGTACGAGTATGACGAAACATTAAAAAAATACATACTACAGCTTAAATTCAATAATAGACATAAAAACACCCTGCCAATCTGCTAAATATAAACTGATTTTATTTGATCCTTACGTCTAATATTCCTGTTATCAATAAAGAAACTTCTAAAAGTATAAACAAGCTCCATTTGTTGGCGTATCATCGGTATCTTACCTGCCGCTCTACGACGCCACTTCGCATCGCGTTGCAAAAGCGCCACTGTGCGCTTAACGGGAAAGACACAAACTATTCCGGTAAAATGTATACATGCGTGCCGCGCAACCATGCGGATACAGATTAGTGTGCATTGCTATAGATAAGTAGCACACAATTATATAAATAACGCATACAATAGCACAGAGTAAACAGTGTCTTTCTCAGCTTGAGCGTCAACAATTACCGAAATTTTCCGAACAGTTAGCTTGAGAGTAAATGGCTTTTGTACACCTGATTTAAAATTAATGAAAACCAAACGCAAGTTAAACCGTCACTTAAACGTCTACCCTGTCTAAAAATTCTGTGAACGGCACTGAACATCAAAGCAAGACTAGAGGTGACATTTCAAAAAGAAAAAGCTTCGGTAGATGAGGAAGGACTTGTCTTCCATTTGGATACCAGATCTTACTTACCCCTAACCGGAGGAGGGTAGGTTTGCTAAAGAAGTGCAGGAGGATGTTTTTGACACTGTGCTTATTCCCCAAAAATATGTTTGAACTTGATTTATCCAATGCTTTTGAAAAAATACTCCAACAATGTATGAGATATTGTAACCTAGACCGCTTCATAACTACGAAACGCGACCAAAGATTTTTTCAGTTTTGGTGCATTAAGCTCGTACATACTGATACTTTATACCACGTCATATTCAGCCATTTCCGTTATCGTTTTTTTTTGGCAACGATCAAGGGTCTTTAAACGAGCTGAACTTCGAAACGCGACCAAATATTTGTTCAGTTTTAGCAGAATTCACATGAGTGCAACCGGTACTTCCTTTCTGTACTTTATTCAGCCATTTTACTTATCGTTTTTTTTTGGGAACAATAACTGGTTTTGCAGGCGCCATATTTCGATAACGCAACCACTTAGCGCAGGCAGACCGACATATTTGGCATCACGGAGTTGCCCTTTATCTTGTGAGCTTCCGATCAGCCATATTGGTGATCGTTGCCAAATTTGTCGTGACCTCCCGTAATATTACCCCCAGCACGGCTAGCACGTCGTACACACGCGACGCGACTCGCGGCTCGACAAAGCTCTCTCGCGGCTGCCAATTCTCTCATCTCTTTTTGCGTAGCACAACATGACATCCCGAGAAATTTTGGCTGCGTTTCCACCAGAGATGTGCGAGGATGCGTAGCGAGGGATGTGTTTGTAAAGACCCAATGAGCCGTTTCCACCAGAGCTGTGCTAAGCGAGGCGAGGTAAATGAATCGATTCTATTGGTTCTTAAAAACACATCCCTCGCTACGCATCCTCGCAAATCTCTGGTGGAAAAGCAGTGTGTTACCATCTATATGTATATGTTCAGTGGTTCTGTTGTGTGTATCGTCTCGTCTGTCGATAAATCGGTTTTCCATGAAAGAGCAAACCTAAGAGATTTTGTAAAGTACGATGAAGTATGATGAAGTGGAAACTTGGAGTCTCTCGGGGGATTAAGCCGGCTTCAACGGGTCTTTAAGTACGTCCCGAGGCCACTTGTTCATACAAACATTTTTTCACGTTTGGGTTACGGGAAGCACTTATGAATGTAGAAAATTTACCACTGGTTCGGAAAAACCTCAGATGGGAAGAAACGGGCAAGAAACTTAACGTGATATCATTTTTACAAATAAAATGATATAACAATGTTTTCGTTTTATATTTTAAGTAGGTATTTAACACACTTTTTGGAGCCCCCTAGCTTCCCAATAGAATTTAGAATCATTTCCAAACATCCCTGTTCAAGATATATTCATTAATTTAATATTACGCCCGAGAAAATAGTAATAAGACAGTAGATTTGAATTTTGTATCTGCTCCACTGCACTTTTTTGCGCCAATAGCGTTCATTCCAAGTCAAGACTTTTCTGTATTAATTCAATCGAGGTTTAAAAATTATTCATATTATATCATTGTGATAAGCAAAAGACGGTCCTAAATATCACATTTTACAGTTTAATTCTCACCGTCTAAACGTTGCGTAGATGAAAACCAGAGATAGGCGGATCCGGTTCAAATAACGAGAACTCAAAACTTTAAGAAGTTGGTGAAGCATATGTAGATGGAGGTCTACACAGAAGCGGCAACAAATGGACTACGATAGTGATAATGTCAATTTAATTTGTGCCTCCTTTGTGATGATAAACCAACACACAACACAGACAGCCACATTGAGCTGTTATACAAATTGCTTTATGGCATGTTCTCTGACTAAGCATTCTTTTGACAGGTTATGATGGATGGTTGGTACTGCAAATACTTAGTGAAACAAGTTTATTTCTGGAGGTCATTTACTCTAAGGACACGAGTAATTTGCGTAAATATAAAAAGTGGTATGAATATGGCGACTTTTTCAAATTAAAACCGACTTCCTACATAGACCTTCTGATAAGCTAATTATTTAATATGACTTTTAAATAGATGGGGTGATTTATCACTTAATTTTCCACTCTCAGAGGTAGTATATTTACCCCAAATTAAATGAGACTAACCTTGAGGATAGTTATGCTTGAGCATAACCAATTAAATTCATAAAATAATCATTGAAATTGGGTGACAACAGAGAATATCCATGAACTATTTTTTATTCCCCAAATTAAAATGAATCCGGAAAAAAATGTGTATTGGGTTTTTTCTACATTTATGACTATTTAAAATATGACAAATAGAAAGGTAACAATAAGCAAGACTCACAAAATCGCTCCATACAAAGCTGGTATGGAAGTTGTCGTCATAGCCCACGTTATTACTAGTAAAATTAAACATATTTATTTTGCAAATAATATTTTTAAAGATGATCTACAACAATTCGACAGTCATATTTCTTACCTCTTCATGCAAAATAAACAATTTTTTAATTTTAATTTAATTTAATATGCCATTTGATTCATGATGCATATTCCCTAGTGGTAGTATCGCGAAACATACACAAAAACTATACGGGTTGAATTGAGAACCTCCTCCGTTTTTCTTCGTCGGTTAAATAGGGCAGTTAAATTCAGAAACTCCTCTTTTTCAAAGTTTGTTAAAAATAGGTCGTTGGTACTCGTAAGTCTAGAGTAGGAGTAAAAGGAGGAGATTCCCAATTTTTTTAGCCATCATGTTTATACACCACAAAGCAATAGCGAGAATATCGCAGCATTAATTTTAAATAAATTGTATGGCTGCCGGGTTTATGGTAACAGAAGAATTATTCTTAGTAATATTTTTGAGTGGTATTAAAATGTTTTCAGCATGAAATATTTCTTAAACCTTTTCCTCAAGGTCATAAAGTCCTTTACTATTATGTTTTTCACTCTGACGAGGGATGAAGGCATGATACAATTCTAAATTTAAGTACAGTCTATTATTTGCAACTCCTTTACATCTTTTTGAGAGGTAATTTGCTTTGATCATTGCTGAACATGCATTGCTGAGCATTTAAAAAAAATACTATTTGAAGTTTTTTACTGAGCCAGTTTTTTGGTTTTTCCTACTCGCCAATGGTTTAAGTTTCCGGATTATATCACGTTTCTATTTGGAAGCAATTGCGTAGGTAGTAGTGTATCGTGACGTACTAGACAATATTTTTCTATGGCAAAACTTAGGTTTTGTTTTTTTAGGAAAACGGTACCTAGTCATAATTCCACATATGAAAAATTAAAACAATACTCTTTGTAAAAATGCTGGTATTTTTTGAAAAACGCTCAATAACTAATTAATAGAGCCTCGTACAGAGGCGAAACGCGCGTCGATCGTGTTGTTTCGTGTTTAGTGGTGGTGGTGTACAGTTGAGTATGTGTTATTGTTTCGTGTGGAAGCGGAGGCGGGTGGGTTTTTGCATGAATGCATGTCGCACCGACGCAGCTAACTTGCACGAACACGGCACTGTTTTCGCGGAGTAGCAAGGTAATTTGTTCCAGTTTGCTCAATAACTACACTTGGTCGTTTTATTAAACAAATTAATTAACTTAAAGAGTAGGTAACATAAGGGTATCTGGATCACCTTGTCTTAAAAAAAAAAGATCCGTAATCTGTTTGCTATACTTATTAATGATTTTTGTCCAAGAACTGAAGAATTATAACAATTAACCGGGTTAGGTTGGTTTTATAACATGTCTGAAAGTTATAATAACATTTTTCGCAAAAAAAATATTACCTTACTTAAATGGCAATTTAATGATTATGGAAATACTTCGAAACTTTCGTTTTATGGAAGATAATAGACCATTTTATTTTTAACAATACATTCACACAAAGATTTTGTGCGACAAACCGGTATCCTTCAAATGCGACATTACGGACATTTTAGCAAACGGACAATACGGACAAAGGGGACAATAGGAGAAACAGGTTTCCCGTGTCTTTGAAACGAGCGTTACCATGAATTGCAGGGAATTGAGGACAATCTTATTTTGACATTCTGTACTGTTATGTTCGGTACTTTTAATTTATCCCGACATTTTAACTTTTACAGTTAATCTTTATACTAATGAAATATTAAAATTTAACTTCCTCTCACTTATTTTAGGCTGCGTTCAGACGATGCGAAATTTTTGTGAGCCTGCTGTTCTGTCAACGCGCTGTCATGTCCATTAATTAAAACCATTAAAACATAATATGCAGCAGTATTAATAAATACATAATAGGTATAATTTATGTTCTAATGTTATTAAAAAAAACATTTGACTGCTGATTTTTCTGCCGCGTTTCTTCGTCGTGCGTGTAATTTGACATTCTATACAATATACACATAATGTAATTTAATTTTATATAAACTGAATAGATAAACTGAACTAAACTTGTAAGCAGATTGAATTTTTCAATTTGTTAATATTTTTTTTAAATTGAGGTAGATAGCATTTTTTTTCTAATTACTTGCGCTAATATCCTCAGACGGCTTCGTCGCCTTACCAAAGAGGAAGGCGAGCAACCAGAAGAAGAAAAGCGCTCAGCAAGGAAAGCTAATTTATTTTTAAATCGCGCTTCACTCCCTTTTAACCTGTGAAGGTAAGCCAATAAAGGAGATCTCTCTCCAGGCGGGTGTTACGCCTGGGGACCGAAGTCCGAAGGATGAAAGCTGGAAGTTGTATATATGCGTCCGTGTTACGAAACCTCGTTAGCGTAACGTAGCGCATGTCAGTTGGCTTCCTCTATCCTACACTAGATGGCGCTAGAGTCGCTACAAACCCTTTAACGTGTTATTAATATATATAACTTTGTCACCCTACGCTTCAATACATCTCGATATTCCAATACAAGTTTTCAATACAAAGGCGCGTCACGATACAAGCGGGATAAATCCCTAAACTGGAAATTCAGGTTTTAAGGATTTGTACGCAAAACACAATATTTTGCTGTTAATTATGAGGATTATATTTATTTTGTGGTGTTTGTATTCATGCTTTTTGTATTTTTTATGAAAATTGTTTAGAACATAATTATCCTGTTTTATGTGTGGTTTAAACGCGAGGCGCGGAATACTGAGGATATAGGTTTGAATCCTGCCATTACCGTAATTTTTCTGTGTGTTGTCATTATATAGCATTTAAAAAATTTGAATGTAAAACAATCGAAAGTTAATGTCGATTAATTAGTAAAATTTAAGTGTGGCTGTTTTTTTCAATCGTTTGTCAGGTTTTTTTTGTGGCCTGAATGTCTCAAATCGTAGTCCTCGCGAGAGGTACGGGCGACTACGATTGCTTAGCAAGTAAAATGAATAGATGCATCATAAGGGTTATAATGAAGATCGAAGGGTCCATCGGCCCGTGCGCCGCCTCCGGTCGTTTGTCAGGTTTGACGTAAAAAAATCTAGATATTTTTGCGGGTATAATATGATAATCCTCCAAGAGGTTATTTACAGCATTTTTTTATGTCTCTCGTGATCCAGAAAGTTCTTATAAGCCTGGTTTTTTCAAAATCTGGTCTAGTAAACTTACGAATATAGACTGAAATTAACTACGTTCTCAGTTTATTTGGGAACAAAAGAGAGCAATTTAAAAGAAAATGATAATTTTTTATCACCCAAGCAATCAGTAGAAAGATAAATATTTTATTTATTTATTTCTGATGTAAAAACATTAAGTTAAAAAGCGGCCAAGAGCGAGTCGTACTCGCGCACTGGGGGTTCCGTCAGTATCGCATTTTTGCTTTGTAAGACCAAAAAATTTTTTTTTGTGTGTATCAACTGCAAATTTACAGTTTTTGGATTTATTGTTTTATTTGTGCTGTGAGACCTTGCTTCTCGCCAAATTTCATATTTCTAGGTCAACGGGAAGTACCCCATAGGTTTTTAAGTGCCTTGTGAATGTATGAAACATGCGGCATAAACTGCTGTATCTTTTGATTCCGTTGACTTAGAAGTTTAATTTTTTCACGGCTCTAAGGGACTACAGACTTGAATATTTGATATTAATTTCAACCCAATACCTCTACGCGTTCTTGAGAAAAATGGTCTTGACAGACAAACAGACAGATGGACAAGAAAGTGATCCGATAAGGGTTCCGTTTTTCCTTTTGAGGTACGGAACCCTAAAAATGGAGTGCGGTGTGACAACATTGTGAAATATTGTGAAAACTGTATCCATAGAACAAACATGATTACTTGATTCGTGGTCATACTCATTTAGATAGCAGATAAAAAATATGTCGCAAGCTTTTGTTTAAGCTATGGAGCAAGTTATTTTCTGACGTATATTTATTACCTATAGCAAGTTTTATATTAGATACGACACGTATAGTCGACCAAGTAATTGCTAGTTTTGAACCGTATCCCTTTGTAATACGGTCGAAAAGTGGTCAGCAATTTCTTGGTCGACTATACTCTGGTAAAACATAACCCTTTGGCTTTGTTGGTCGAGTAAAAAGTACTACACAGCAGAATGAAACAACACCGGGTTTTTGCGGGTGGTAGGACCTTGTGCAAGGTCTGTCCGGATCGCTACCACCATCTTGTTCGCTAATCCTGCCGCTAAGCAGCAGTGCTTGCACTGTTGTGTTCCGGCGTGGAGAGCAAGACAGCCTGTGTAATTACTGGCACAAGAGGTATTCCATCTTAGCCCTCTGGGTTGGCAACGCATCTGCACTCTCTTTGTTGTTGCAGGTGTCTATAGGCGGTGGTGCTCACTTACCATCAGGTGACCCACTTGCTTGTTTTCTTCCTATGTTGTATAAAAAAAACACCAAAATAATAACTGTTTTTTTTTCTGTATCATTGATCTTTTTACTTAATGAAAATGAAAATGAAAAATTTATTTTGCACATACTCGTAGGTCATATAGGCTCTTTTACATGTCTGAATCTACTAGCGCTTCGGAAAATGAAGATACTACTGAGAAGAAACGCCGCAAGAAACTCAGCAGTTTAATTTTCTATTGTTTGTTTATAGTACTAACAAGAAGGTATGTTGGTTTATCTGCAAGCCAATCTACAGAAATTTGTCGCCTGAAAATAAATGACTTTATGATAATTATTATGTTAGTTAATTATTAATTTATCCATGCTCCAAAAATGAAAATATTATAAAAGACGGTCGCTGCCCTGTATTTATAACGTAGATCGTTCTCAAGATTGCTTTTGACGTTTCGTTTCTTTAGAAATCAAACGACAAATGGGATCTTGAGGATGCGGTAGTAGTAGGTATGTGTATGGAAAACAATTTATATCTACAGGCTCTCCGGAACTCCGGTAGAATATAAAAGTACTGTGGCCCGTTTCACGAAGCTACAAGTTACAATTTTACAAGTCTAAACCGGCAACATTGGTCAATAATGACCAATGGCAATGGGCATAATGACAAATGTTGCCGGTTTAGACTTGTAAAATTGTAACTTGTAGCTTCGTGAAACGGGCCACTGATATAATGTATTTACATCTTATGTTCACTATATTCTGCGAATAAATAATCATTTAATTTAGTTTAATTTCAGCTTTAATGCTAGAGGCATTTTCTAAGGTTAGCGGGAATGAAACCCTTATGTTAAACTAACTGAATACCCGATTAATTAGTTTGTACCAACGTTTCACGTCCTTCAACCCCCTGTAAACATGGCTCCTGAAGGATCAGAAACATTGCCAGCTAATTATTCGTCAAATTGATACGATTAAAGTATGTATTTAAATTAGTTTAGTGTAGTGACCTTGTTTCAAACCCCTTGGTAAAGAGAAGAGTGAGATTAAAATGCCATGCAATGACAACGCAAAGAAACAAAAAATCAGCCACTGGAAGGACTTTTTTATGAAATAGGAAGGCAAACAAGCAAGTGGGTTACCTGATGGTAAGTGATCACCACCGCCTGTAGACATCCGCAACATCAAAGAGATTGCAGATGCGTTGCCAACCCAGAGGGCTAAGAAGGAATACCTCTTGTGCCAGTAATTACACCGGCTGTCTTCCTCTCCACGCCGGAACACAACAGTGCAAGCACTGCTGCTGAGCGGCAGGATTAGCAAGCAAGATGGTGGTAGCGATCCGGACGGACCTTGCAAAGGTCCTACCACCCGCAAAAGCAAAAGCTTAGATTCTTTAAGCCCTTTCCTCTTTAAGTGACCCAAGACCAAGTTTTCTGTTTAATCACACCTTACTGTTCTTTTTAAGTGTTTTAATTTAACCTTAAATTATATAACATCAATGAATCACAAATCCGATTAAACCCGTCAAATTACAAAGTCAAACACACACATTCCAACACACGGCGCCCACACGCGCGCGCAAAAAACGTTTCGCACCCTGCGCGCGCGCTTCCTACGGAAGTGGAGAGCGAGAGGCCTCGAGGGAGAGGGACGGGCGCCGTGGGAAACACAGGGGTGGCGGTATCCCATACTCGACCCCTAGAATTGCGGTATATACGGTATTGGGCGAAAGGGCGTAAGTCTCATTAAGCATTTTATTGCTTTTAAAGTCACATTTTGTAAAAAATATAAGTCCATTCTTAAAACGTTATTTTTAGGATTCTTTAGTCTAACTAAATGCTCTTATAGTTGCTCTATGTACGTTCGTCTGTCTGTTTGTATGTCATAGTTACTTTTTCTCGAAAAGAGTTATTGTTACATAAGCTGTTTAATTTTACAACGATATACTATAGGTATGTGTACAAATTTTCAGCAAAAGACCAAGATTAGAACTTGAAATGTCCGTCTAAGTTTATTATAGGTATCCCTATGTGTTTGTGACTAACTAACTAGCATAAATTAAATTTGAACGGTCAGGTTGGGACCAATAGTGGTGACTACGGTGGTCATCACGGTCACAAAATCTCTTCTATGCAGTAAGAACACACTGACAATCTTTCAACAATATCTCAGCTACATATCGTATAAAATAAAGTTACTATCCGTCTGTTCTTACATCTTCGACCGCTTACGCAACGGATTTTGATGCAGTTTTCAATCTCATTTAGAGCGTTTTCACAAAAGGTTTTCATGCACATAACATCCTGATTGTACGGTAGAGGAAATATATTCACGTACCACCTTAGAACCCTATCGCATTGACGCGACGCGTTAAACGCTAGGCTATGTCATACAAATGTCATGCGTCTCTTCGACTAGGTTCTACGGTGGTACGTGTTTCAATTTCCTTGACTGTACGCGTGCCAAGCCGGGGCGGGTTACTAGTTAAGTATATTATATTATTCTATTGAGCAATCAATTAAAAGTTGGGTCCGCGTAATGCAATAAACAGCCATCACTTTAATCATTACGTGACTTGGCTATTTTCTGCATAACGCGATTCGTGCACCCTCATTCGCCAACAAGTCGCTTACGGCATTTTACGGAAAAAGTTAACACCTGGTTATTTTAAATTTGTTCTACACCTGTGCGATGGTTATCTTAATTAATGCAGTAGCAAATGGCGAGGTCGGTTACTGACCGGTTAGTTTAAACGGAGGTTAATTAGTTCCGTTTTTTGCCGTAACGTTGGCGTTAGTGAAATGGGTGGTTTTGTAATATACCACCTAATGATATTATAATACATGGATGTACAGTGACATACTAAAAGACTGCAGAAAAACGAAAGGACATAAGAATACAGGTTGACGCCAATGTTACAAATGCAAATTATTAGTTTACCATTTATAGTCATTGGATTCACAACTTTACGTCTAACTGCATGAAATAATAATTTATTATGTTTCGTTTCAAATTGGCATTTTTGCAAAATAATAGTATTGAAGTTGACCACAGCGCCGTCGGTCCGACAGACTGACAGCGCGAGCGATTGTCGTTTGTTGTACTTTTGTTCGACTTTTGATGCGGCCATATTTTAAGCGCTTGTTTGGTTTAAAATTGAATAAGATTCGTAGCGATTACTGTTAGCCAAGAAAGATTAAACAAAAAACTTGAACAGTTTTTAATTATTCATAAATACATATATATAAATCAATTATTTAGAAGAGTCTTCTTTTTTTATATACTTAGGTAGTATTAAACTTAGTCGCCATCCGTGTCTGTCCACGTATTTTCGACCACAGAACAGACAGAAACTTAATTAAAATAGGTAACTTTAAAATGCCTTTGACCAGCCTTTGACCATTCAGGCAACGCGTGACATTTCAGAAAATAATTTTCGTCGAGCAAGTTACTTTCTTGGAAAAAAAACCGGCCAAGTGCGAGTCGTACTCGTGCACCGAGGGTTCCGCTAGGAGTAGCTACAATACAACACTTAATATTTCGATTTTATCTTATTATTTTCTTTCATTTCCCCCATTATCTTTCAAACTGTGTGGTTATAAAAATCTCTGGGATACAATAGTATTTTATGCAACTGTTGCATAATGAGGGGTCTTAAAACACTACGTGTGGTTTTATGAAACGAGCGTCAGCGAGTTTCATAATAGGATCACACGAGTGTTTTAAGACCTAATTATGTACAGTTGCATACGTTTTTGTAGGTTAACGGCCGACATAATCAAATGTAAAAAAAAGGATTTTTCTTAGTAAAACGACAAAAAAAAATTGTCAAAATAATTTATTTTTTATCAAAATGGCTTTCTTTCTCTTACATATTTACAAATAAAATTGTACAATGACATACTCAATGTAAGTCAATTTATCTTATATACAAATTACATCACAAAATATCAGAAAAGCTTCGATTTTCACAACCTTGTAGAGTTTCCTTATTACATGGGAAGCCGTTATTAATAATACAATTTATTACCTATGAACGAATTTATTTCGCTTGCCGGTTAGATAACCAAAATAGATAACCATTTTTTTACAGAAACAGGTGGCAAACGAGCATTGGGTCTTCTGATGGGAAGTGATCACCGCTTATAAGAACCAGCGACCCGAAGAGGATCGCCGAATCGTTACCGGCCTATAGGTTTCACCCGTGAGCTTCGGACCTCCGCATTCACCATACGTAATACATGTTACTACTTCTGCCGGTATTTTGGGATGGTGTGGTACTACCCCTAACAAGCCGTAGCATTGGTACTGCAACTGGCAGCAGTGACCCATACTTCAAGTAGACATTTATTACATCGATACCGGAAATCTCAATTGGCGTAAAGGACATACCATTCGATAGGGGGAAACAAACTGTACCGATTATATGATGAGATATAAAACTCATTTTAGCATTTTTGTCCTTTACGCCATTTGAGATTTCCAGTATCGATATCAACAAACTGACATCAGATATCGTCATCTCTAAACTCCAGCTTTTGATCTCGGATTTAAATTCGCAGTACAGTAAAGCAAAATAACCGACAAATCTAAATTAAAGCTCCATTTTTGGTCCCATAGCCTAGTGACTACGTAAAGTAATATACTATGTTACTATCACACAACTTAATATATCTCTATACAACAGTACAGTCTCAAAAATAGTTTAAACTCTGAGATCGCCAACATACAACAAACCTAACAGTCCGTTGTTAAATCCATTGTTGGGTACATTTTCAAACTCCAGACCTTTGATGTAATTTGTATGGCACTCTTTTGGTAAAAAAAACATGGAAACGGTGATAATTTAAGAGTGTACCTGCCGGTACACGAATAAAGAACACACATTTTCGCAGATGCGCTTACCCTCTATCATCGCTACCAACATTTAGTAAACAAAAGATGCGCCATACAAATTACACCAATGTTGACCAAAGGTCTACATTTTGAAAATATACCCTGTTAACTCATTTAATAGTTATTTTTTTTATAAAATCCTTATAGTGTATGTTCGTCCGCCTTCTCCTTCTAAACCACGTGATTGTGATGCAGTTTTTACTGCAATTTAGAGTTTTTTTATAGGAGGTTTTTATGTGTATTATCCCGGTTGTACCCGTGTGACACCGCGGCGAGCCACTAGTTTTGTATAAAGGCCCATTTACATGATGTGAGTTCTCATATTACGCATTACGTTTCCTAGGTATGACGTGATCGAGCGATCGCTCGAGCCCTGCGATGTATTGCAACTCGCATGCGGGAACTCGTACCGTGTAAATGGATCTTTAATATTATACCTGGTAATAGCTCTCATTCAGAAGGAATTCGAGACGAATTTTAGTAAATAAACTAAGCAAAATACGATCGTTTGAACGTTTAAAAATGATCTTACTTGTTACTTTCTAAGAAATCACAAATATCATGCCTTCATACTTATTAATCTTCTTATAGATTTAATAAGGCAAAATAAATATTGTAGGCGGAGTTACGTAGTCCCAAATTTAATATATTGGAGATAATTGGAGTTTCTTATGAAAACAAGAAGACTTAAAAAATATCTAGGGTAGGATTATGTCCTAGAAGTTAATCATTTCTTCACAATTTTCTAGTACAAGTTAATCACCAAATTTACGAGTAATCGTTGCTTATTTGTATGTAACTGAGGCAATGGTCCCAGTCATTGACAGTGACCCAATAATTGACAAGAAGATACGGAAATATATGAGTAAAACGAGAGACAATGATGCCACTACTGGTACAAACAATGCCCTACGTGTCGAGCACTGGTACATAGGCGTACTGTATTTTTACTTCTAAAATAGAAAAAACTGACACTCGCTTTTAAACTTTTACCAAGTAAACTTGGTAACTTTTTTTGACAATTAAATCGGCAAATTATAATATTGCTAATTATCTTGAGAATTACAATACAGACAGCAATTATTTGTTTTTTCCTGTTGTTTCATTCAAGTAAACTCATACCCAAACCTTTGCTTAGCATCTCGGTTTTTAAAGTAGAATAAAAGTAATATTATTACGGTTTAGAGTCAAGACTATTTTACTTTCAAGCCGATGCTCTAAATATATGAAACATAAGCTTAACGTCATTACGAATTGTATGCAACGGCCTTGTGTTTCATACATTAAGAACCATTTTTTTGTTAGCGAGGGAGTTGCTACTGTTCAAATCATGCTCAAATATTAATTTGTCAAATCTCTAGCTCCCCTGTTGCTTTGCTTGCCCCATCTTTGTGACAGAAATGGAAGTAAAAACATTAATCGATCACAATTTAAACTACCTACAACATACATTTAATACGCCAACTCTGCCCCCCAAGGCCTGTACGGCTTTGAGCTATTTTGGGAGTACTGATGATGCGTAGGATGGTGAGGGTACGGAGTAGGGTAGTGGGGAACTGGAGGGGCGGGGTGGGGGCCTGGTGGCGCAGGAGGGGCTGGCGGTGCTGGTGGATAGTGGGGGTAACTTGGAGGAGCTGATAATGGAGCCGCTATCGCCATTGGAGCTGCCACCGTGGTGGTAGCCGTTGAGGTAGTTGGCTCTTGTCTTAGCTCTGAGTAGCCGTGCTGTGGTTGAGCAACGGGCGTCGCAGGGTATTGTGGATAGCCCCAGTTAGCTGACTTGGCTGCTAGCTCCCTTTGGGCTGCGAAGCATTGCAGGTGGCTCATCAGGCGTAGCCTCAAGGGGTCTTGGATGTCCAGGCCTTCGCAGCTCACGAGGTAGCGGGCCACCTCAGCGGCACACTCCCGAAAGCCGATGCTGTGGTAGTCCATGGCATAACGTTGAGGGTCATAGGCGAAGGTGTCCAGACCTAGAACAAGGAAAATACTAATTATACTAAAGTTGTATGGAATGGCAAAAGAGATAATTTATGGTTGTTTCTCGGTTTCGTTTTACTTTTTTTGTGCACCCATGTTTGTAATTTTGTTTTTTATGTTATGGTTGACTGGTAGAGAATACCTGCTGGCATTTGTATTTGTTTTGAAAAGTGTGCAATGAAGCTTAAATAAATAAAGAAAAAGTTGTTAAAGTTGTGGAAGATTTGTAAAGTTTTCAAATTCGATCTTACAGTATCCTGTTTACTGTGACCTTCAGGAGCTCAACATAACTGACCAAGTTTAAGCTAATGTCCCAGTATATCGAATGGTCAAGGCTTACATATATGTATGCGCTAATCCAGCCGCTAAGCAGCAGTGCTTGCACTGTAGTGTCCCGGCGTGGAGACAAAGACAGCCGGTGCAATTACTGGTACAAGAGGTATTCCATCTTAGACCTCTGGGTTGGCAACGCATCTGCAATCTCTTTGGTGTTGCGGACGTCTATAGGCGGTGGTGATCACTTACCATCAGGTGACCCACTTGCTTGTTTGCCTTCGTATGTCATAAAAAAATATGTATAGGCGTAACAAAACCGCAACTACATATTATTGTTGAGTCGTTTAAATCGAAATATATTTTTAAATTTAATCTAACTTGTATTGTCGACCAAGTTACTATGCTTGGCCACTTTTAAACCTTATCGCTTTTGTAATACGGTCGAAATGTGGGCTAACAATTTCTTGGTCAACTATGCCATATGGGCAAAATTGAAGAGTCCATCAAGATTTAGGCGATTACAGTACGATGATATCAAACGTATTTCCCTGATAAAATAGAAAGTTAACACAATAGCCCAAATAAGATCCAAGCACGTCGCGCAGATGTTTCAAAATTTGCATATTAAAGGGATACGAACAAAAATCGAAATCAAGACGATCCACTTCAACCCATTCACTAACCCTCTTACGCACCCTGACGCAACAAGTGAAAGAGCAAATAATATATCAACTCGTGTGTGTAAGAGAGACGTAAAGATTCCTGTAACGGGAACACTCAAATTTCCGGATGTCTTCCGTACGGATGTCCAGATTGTGGTGAGCCACGTTCCCCTTGATCCCATTGAGTTGTTGTATGGGGAAAAACTGGTTCATTGAGTTTGAATAGGTCTGGATAGACTGGTCTTGTTACTGGGACACCGGACTCGGTTGGCTTGGGGTTAGCTTTTTGTATTGGAAATAGCTTCAATCATTGTTGCACAAGGGCAGTAGGACTCTTAATTGGATTAAATAGTATTTTATGCAACTGCTATATAATGAGAGGCCTTAAAACACGAGTATAGTTTTATGAAATGAGCGTAAGCGAGTTTCATAATAGGATCACACGAGTGTTTTAAGGCCTAATTATATACAGTTGCATAAATTACTTTATCTACACACATATCATAACTGCAAAAAACCGTAACAGCAAAAAACCAACAAACAGTCATGGCGGCCATTCGACCTATCCCCAAGACGAACGTTTTTTTTAAACCATAGACAAACGAATGAAGTCCCTATTGTCATGTCACTCGAGATCAAATGTCGTGCGTTTAAATTAAAAAAACATACTGAGTTGACGTTTCGTATCGATAACTGTTTTAATATCTGTGGATACTAGAATAGAGACCAATTTGAATTTTGACAGCTGTTCCAAATTTAAATTCATAAAGTCACGAGATATCGGTAATGTGATCACCAATAAACACAGACTACTAAGAGATACTACCCAATAAAGAACAGATTTACCTACTACCACAGACAAGAAAATTCTTATAATAACATTGGTTGTAATAATGCTGGTCATTTTCTATGGTTTTTGAACGCGTTATTGAGCACTTATGATATGTGTGTAGATAAAGAATATTACTGTCTATGTGTTACTACAAAGTTATTGCAGCTACGTGTAATATACTGTTAAAAGTTGTTGGTGTAATAAAAATAGATTGAGGAACTCGTATGCAAGACGACTAAAAGAAAAAGTTTGTGTAATTAAAACGATATGAGATTTTTTTTATTACTTTTACTATAGGTACTTTTTCGCGGGTGGTACCTGTGCAAGGTTCGTCCGGATCGCTACCACCATCTTGGCCAATTCATTCCTCCATCGAATTATATTTGTGATATTTCCACCAATAGTCATTGCGTAGACAAAAAATTAAAAAGTGTTTTCTTTTCATGGTGAATTCCTTCAATTTAAATACAAGAATTACTAAAAAATCTTCAATCCTCATAATTTATTTCGTTTTTGTTAATTTGGAAATTATAGTCATCAAGGCTATTCTGTGAACTTATTACTTACCTTCCTTGTGCCTAAATGGACAGTTTTGGCTCTCGTCTGCTAACTTGGCAAAGTTAATTATCTTCGAGGAGGCCAAGTGAATTAGCCGCTTTTGTTTATTACCGCGTCCTTCGTCAAGTTTTGGCATTCTTTGTAGATAATTAGGTTTAGAATGTCCAACTTGAAATGAAGGTTTGTTCGAAGCTGCTCATTTGTGGCAAGAAATGGAAAGACTTAGATTTCTAGCTCGTTCTTTTACCTGGTAGACAGGTGTTGGGTGTCTTTTGAGAAGATTTTAATGACATTGCCGTGTTAGTTATTTTGGTTTCTACTTTGACCTACTTTCAGTGACTGGATTGCCATGAACTTTGGTATATGTATGTTGATCTAAGGACAAAGCAATAACGTACCGTCAACAGAAATTAAGGAAAGTTATTTTTTTTTATGTAACAACAAAATAGACATTTGAAAATTATTTCTTGTTATAAGAAAAGTATCTAGAGTCTTAAATAAGTTTGCAGCTATAGTTTGACCACGTTTATCAGTCAGTCTATGACATGATGGATAGATCCAAATGTGTTTTTTGGCAAGCTAACTTTTCTGCCCAATTGTTTCGACAAAGGTAATTTTTGTTGTATACAAGATGATTGTCAACTAACCTTTAAAACATCAAACACTGTACTTATCTCTACATTTGTGGTATTTTAATATCCAATCTCCCCTAAACTGAAGATAACTTCTTTAACCTCCGTTCACTTCCTTCCTATAGTAAAGTTTTTTCCAATGCAGGTGTGACAACCCTTTGCTGAAGGATATTTAACTTTTGGCTTAGAAATCAACCTTATTCCTAAGTAATAAGAGTGTTGTAAGGCAGAAGAATACAATTTCCGCTTGTCATTGTACACAATTGACGCGTGATCATTTAATATAGGTAGATGTAGATTATGTTTTTTTGCATATTACACATTTTCTGAATGTGGATTAAAAAAAAATTTTTTAATGGCAATATGTATGCTGCTCTGTATCTGCCTACAAAATTAAGGATGGTAGTTATAGACTGAGCCTAAGACCCGTTTCATAACTACGTTAGTATGGAACTGGAACTTGATTTCGATTTAAAAACAAGACCCTAAGACTTCAGAGCACAGACACGACAGAAAAAACATACCGCTAAAAGATCCGTAGCAAGAACGCACACATCAACAACCACAGAACTGGGGCCGTATTTGGGACAGATAAATTCAATGATTATAAAATGGACAAACGAATGTACACGAATTATGTTCAGTTTGCTCTCTCTTATGTCTATGCTCCAGAGCTTCTTCTTCTTATAGTGCCTTTCCAGTACTGGATGTTGGCAGTTAACTCTGCAAACTCCTTGTTTTGAGCCACCCAGAACAGTTGCTCTGCACTGGTGATCCCAGTCCACTCCTTAATATTACGCATCCAAGATTTCTTCCGCCTTCCGGGACGCCACTTTCCCCTCAATCTTGCCCATCAATATAAGTTGAAGCAGCTGATATCTGTCGTGCCCCAGATATTCTATTTTGCGCTTTTTGACGGTGTGCCATTATTTCCAGGTCGTACCCGCTCCAGAACTCCAGTAAATAGTTTGAGGAGTTCACCACCAATGTTTAGTTTAAAATTAGACTCACAGCGCATAGGATAGTTCATGAGACTCGCTTAGATAATGTACGCTGTGTATGAAGCCCTAGTCCTAACGTTTCAAATTGGGTCTAATAATTTGTACTCCGAGTCGTAATAAAAAAGACTACAGAAGGTAAAGGTGGTGCAGTGTAAGACACCTACATGATTAAGGCCCCGGAATATAATGTTTTTGCTTGTCGATGGAAGAATTTGTGTGATGAATGTTTGAGGTTCTGTAAGGGAATGGATGCACGTCCGTCGTCTGTGCCACACGCCTATTGTCTTTTTTTTCTCTTTCTTTCTTTTGTTGTAACAGTGTTAATTTGTAATAATAATATTTATGTTTTTGTTTATATCTAATATTTCGAATAATATTTTTGTACCATTTTTATTAACCCAGTGCCTTAGTTTCCACTGTCACACTGTGTAAATTATTTGCATAATAAAATAAAATGATTGTGGAAGGCTTTATAACCATCTTGCTCGCTAATCCAGTCGCTAAGCAGCAGTGCTTGCACTGTTGTGTTCCGGCGAGGAGAGCAAGACTGCCGGTGATATTACTGGCACAAGAGATATCCCAACTCCCAACTAAGCCCTCTGGGTTGGCATCGCATTTGCAATTTCCTTGGTGTTGCGGATGTCTATGGGTAGTGGGGATCACGTACCATCAGGTGATATACTTGCTCGTTTGCCTTTATATTTATATATAATATATCGTAAGTGATATTTGTGAAGGAAAAATCCGATAGCATTTGTGTTTTATTTTAACAAAAGGGACCTCCATTCCGTATTATAATAGAGAGAATTTCGTTGTTATATTGCTTGTAGGGGCAAGAATCTGGGCCAACTCAATTTGCTATATTGCTTTTCTATAAATAGTTTTTTTGTAGCACGTGTACTTACATAAAAAAAAATATATATATATTTCATGATTCACGCATCTCCATTATGTATTTGGTGAATGAGGTTCGAAGCCAAACTAGGGAAAACTTTGAATTTGAGGTAAAAGAATTAGAGCAATAAGTGACGAGTACTGGGCCCAATTTTATAAACAGGACTTGTATGTTTTGATTTTTTTTATCGTTTTTTTGATTTGCAATATATACATTTCAGGAGTTTCTTACAAAACAAAAAGCGTCATTATTTGCTATACCATTAAGAATATTTATAAAGTCAAAACATACAAACCTATAGTTCTAGGGCATAATGAAAACATACAAAAAAATCATGGCTATAGGTTAAGGTTTAGAGGGTGGAACGTTATATCCGTTTGTATGGAGAGCGCTGGGTTCACACTCCTCTTAATAAAAGGCACTAAGACGTCATTAGGCTACGAATACCATGGGGCAACATAGCCGTGCTGAGCTGAAGCTTATTTCAACAAATTGTATTTGCGGAGGGCTACCCTCAACCCTCAGTGGGACAACCCGGGGAGCTGCGTTCCCACGCGACCCCTGCGCGCGCGCTGGTAGATAACACGATTATGCCCGGACGGTGAATATTGGCGAGCTGCAATATGATTCTGTACTTAAGCAATATAAGGGTGACTTTACACTGAAAGTTGACTTTTTTTTACTGTGGTTTAAGCGCATTTCCATAAAAGTAAGTATGTTTTTGATGCAATCTTTTACTTTGTCAATCTTGTTTGGCGTATGTAAATACGTGGCGTCGCCCTGATATGACTGCCCAAGTTAAATTTATTCCTATGTGCATCTCTTTCTTGTGACACTGTTTAGACAGCCGCAGGGAGGAAAAAAAATGAAATTTAGGTGGTGATGTCAGCTCACTGTGCCTTATGGTGCGATATGCACATAAGGATAAATTTAACCTGGGCAGTCACATCAGGGCGACAGCCACGTGTTTTCATACGTCAAACAAGATTGACAAAGTAAAAGATTGGATCAAAAACATAATATTTACTCTTATGTAAATGCGCTTAAACCACAGTAAAAATGTTTTATTTTTATTTGACATGCATACGAGGCTCAGTACGACGCATCATCGGGATTTAAATCCCGATTTAGATCCCGATGATGCCTCGTACAGAGGCGAAACGCGCGTCGATCGTGTTGTTTGGTGTTTAGTGGTGGTGGTGTGTAGTTGAGTCTGTGTGATATATGTTGTTTCGTGTGGAAGCTGAGGAGGGTGGGTTTTTGAATGAACATATATACATATAATGTGTCGCACAGCACTTGTTTCACGGAGAAGCAAGGTAATTTGTTCCAGTTTGTTAAAAATAAATCTATAATATACGTGCGTTCTTGAGTTGCTCTCAACATCTCAGCTACAATACAAAACCACCATAACGTTACTTATGTTAACCTTACTGAGCGTAACTCCAGAAACATCCCCCAAGTGCGAAAGGGACAGAAAGTGGACCACATGTGGGACACTTCCTGCTTTTTTTGGCGCCAGGTGGGCCCGTCTACCTGGGCCGAGTAACCGATAGGCCTGACCCATTAAAGGGCCATCGTGCGGTCAATAATAGATTTAATGCGGTAAACAGTGTTTGGAGGTGTTTTAAATTTAATATTGAGGTTACGTCCTGAGGGAGGTTTTGATGACAAAAACAGAACTATTATATTTCGCCCGTATCCGTCTGTACGTCTGTTTGTTGTTATAGGAATTTATGCGCAGACTACAAGTTGCTGGGAAGTTTAAATTTTGATTTATTATAAGTTATGAGTATCGAGGAATGCTATAGTGATTGATTGATTGATTGTTAAATTCTGGAACAGAATTTTATGAAATACAAACAAGGGTAGTTTTTGTTATGTTTTCGCGACTTGTGGACATTAAAATTAAACAAATAAAACGGTTTAATGCCAAACATATAATTTTAGAATAATGCACGCTCGCGCTATTAAAAATTCTATTCAATAATCGACCAGTTTGTGCAAATAATAGGCAGTTTGATTCATTCATAAATTAAGTGGGTACTAAATCAGTTACAATACGGTTGTAATTGTTTTATTTCAAAACAAAGTTGCCTCAAAATTCCCTAGAATAATTAATAGATTCAGGAATAAATTTTGGCGTTATTTTCAGAAGTCTAAATCAAAAAATTAGAAGTGTAAAGACGAAACACATTGAAAAATTCGCAGGGTATGGCAGCGGTAATGTGGCGGAAACTGGAATACGCAAGGCACGGAATGCTGATGTTGCAGGTTCGAACCCTGCCATTACCCTAATTTTTCTTTGTGTTGTCATTCATTATATAGCATTTTAAATTCAATTTGATCTATATCTATGCAAGTAATTAGTTTAATAAAATTTTAAATCAGTATTCAGGACGTAATGGTCCCTTTGCCGACTGACCTTTAAGCCCACCCTTCTAAAAGGACGGACGGACACTTGCGGTTAAACAGTCGGGCAGGTACAGTCACCTTGAATTACTAATTTACTTATACATAATTACATACGTACTGTATGGAGGGACGATAGGGCAACAGATTTTTTTAGGTTAATTCAATAAACCAAAAAACATGGAGCAATGCAAGGTTGCGGGTGGTAGGACCTTGTGCAAGGTCCGTCCGGATCGCCACCACCATCTTGCTCGCTAATTTTGCCGCAAAGCAGCATTGCTTGCACTGTTATGTTCCGGCGTGGAGAGCAAGACAGCCGGTGTAATTACTGGCACAAGAGGTATTCCAGCTTAGGCCTCTGGGTTACCAACGCATCTGCAATCTTCTTGGTGTTGCGGGTGTCTATAGTCGGTGGTGATCTCTTACCATTAGGTGATCCGCTTGCTTGTTTGCCTTTCTATTTCATAAAAAAAAAAGCAACGAACTTTTGCAGTAATGGGACCTAGATCCTAGCTAGATCGATTTATCGCCCCCTTACTCATGTACCGTTATATACATCAGAATACTTAACGTTTTCAAAAAGAAGAAGAAGAAGAAGAAGTTTACAAACAAAATATAAAAATTACTCCTACAATGGAATAGGATAAAACATCGTCTGTCCTTTGAGGTAGATTTTAATTGGGTTGTTTTAGTACTGAATAAAGAATTCCCGTTCAGCTTGAATTATTCACAAATACAGTTCCTCCGTTACACCAAGTAATTGTTTTTTTTATTTTATCCCCCGTATTATCATTAATTTGGAAAAAGTTTAACAAATAAAAAGAATTCGTAGTGTCTTCATAGTTATTCAAAATGTTCGCTTTTTTATTTATTATTTTCTATTCATGGTAAGTAAGGTAAGGTAAGTATTTAATATAGCTCGTTTGATTGTACTTTCCGATTAGGTAACTCGATAGTTACGAACAGGGACGTTGTTGAAAGAATTCAAAAAAGATGGAAGTATAAGCTGGACTAGTCTACCAATACCTACAACGTTATTTTCTATTAAAACTTTAGAGAAAAATGAGTGTTAAATAATTGAAGGAAAAAAATCACTAATTACCGGACATCCTGTACGGTCAATTTTTAGTTGAATCTACAGGATGTTACATTTGATTTACAATTGTACAAATTTAAAATCTAGATTAAATTAAGAACTGAAGCGCAACTTTGACCGCAACTAGCAGAAATCTGGTCAACCGCAATGTTATTGGTTAACCGCATTTCCGTGTTGTGTCTAATTCATATTGTTCGTATGGCATATCAACTACACAAGGGACTATTAAAACAACAATTTTAAAGCCAATGACTTCAGCCAGTCCTTGGCAATGATATTATGATACATGGATGTACAGTGTCATACTAAATGACAGCAGAAAAACGGACCGACAAAAGAATACAGGTTGTCGCCAATGTTACAAATGCAAATTATTAGTTTACCATTTATAGTCATTGGATTTACAACTTTACGTCTAACAGCATAAAATAATAATTTATTAAGTTTCGTGGCAAATAGGTTTTTTTTACAAAATAATAGTATAGACAGCAGCGCCGTCCGATTGTCGATTTGTTGTACTTCTGTTCGACTTTTGATGCGGCCATATTTTA
Organism: Ditula angustiorana; assembly: GCA_963691745.1. Lineage (NCBI taxonomy): Eukaryota > Metazoa > Arthropoda > Insecta > Lepidoptera > Tortricidae > Ditula > Ditula angustiorana. The sequence goes on from OY829474.1 coordinate 858,760, forward strand.
AACGCTGACTAGAAGTCCATTACTTATAGGTCAGTGGTCCTTGGACTCGTCGTTAAGGATGATCAGAGTGTCTAGATAAGTGACATCCTGTTAGCGTTAACGCTGGTAGAAACTGAATGATCATGATATTTCCATAATTGTTTACATATATTTAGATAAATTTATTGCAATACAGGTCACCTTACATAAAATTGAAGCTTATTCGCAGAGTAATAGGTACTGCAATAACGAGCGTGCGTCTGCACGCGCCGCCTGCCGCCGTACCCTGGCGATTTTAATTAAACCACTCTTTGTATAGTCGACCAAGAAATTGCTTGACCACTTTTCGACCGTATTACAAAGGGATAAGGTTCAAAAGTGGTCAAGCAATTACTTGGTCGACTCTACATGTACAGTCGGCCTCAGAAGTAGCTGAACACTTAAGAACCTTGTCGTATTAACGTATAAAATGAAAGTTACACTCACTACACAGTTATGCAATAAATATTTCCATTTCTATTTAGTTGCTCGAATGTGTCTGACTGACAGCGACAAGGTACTAAAATATTCAGATACTTTGGAGGCCGACCGTACTAACTCTAGGAATAAATAAGCTTCTGTAATTACTAACACTATGGATTGAGAGTCAGAAATTAATTACCTATTTGTACTGTATTGTAATGAAATAACATTTATCTGAGTTCCAAATAAACTAAAATTATCTATTCGTAAGTACCGTCTTCTCTTACAAAATGACAAAGCGGACAATCATAAGCACAAAACAATCACATCTTAGTGCGGCATCTTTGTCAACTCAAATTATGTCAAAAGCTCTGCTCTAGCCGCATCTAATATTTCTATATTCCGCACAGCATGGCGGTAACAAACGCCCACGGCTTTGAGGACCCGGCCTCTGGCTTGTGCCACCTGTCGCACCCGGAAGGTACCGTGGGAACGCGGAACTATGCGGTACCATCCGCTGTCCCAAAAATCCGTCACTCATTTTTGAACATCCTATATTTTATGTCATTCACTATTATTATTACATAATAAGTTGTTTTGGCCTAATTATTTTATTGATTGTGTAATTGCTGTGACATTTTGAATTTGTAATGACTTATTATTTATTATTGTACTACATTTATTTCAATTTTATTTTGTGTTTTTGCTATTATTTTTCTTCGTTTTTGACATCTTCGTGATGATCACAATGTAAATACATACATCTTGACATAACTTATAATTTGTGTAATTAAAATTAAAAGTAAATCAAATCAAATCAATACCTATTCTTCATACCCAGTGCACATGACATTGGGGTTTAAACTTAAAAACCACAAGATGTTCCGTTTTGATTAGGCATGAAATATATATTTATGGGTAGAGAGCTATTTGATTGGCTATTTGAGAAGCTCATGTCAATGAGAAAGAAATGTCAAATTCGCAAAGCTGGCACGCGGCGAAGTTTAGTTGGTCTCGAGTGACAGCGGGACTATTGGGAGGGCTTCTTTGGGTTCAAATAAAGGGATTTATAAGTATTAATAATGTTCGTGTTTAGTTTAAATGTCATAAAATATTTTTAAGGTTTATTTACGGAGAATAGCAATGTAGTACTCGGAGCTTTTACGAAAATAAATTAAATTACGGAAATTTAATTTCACACATACGGTCCGCAAAACACAGAGGCGTGAGGAAGGGTTGAAATCCATAGAGAGGTGGCCAAACCTCTATTTCTTGCTAGTAGTCGACACATATCTATTAGAAAGCTTTAAGGCGTGCTTAAATCAAGATTGTTGAACCTCATCAATAGATAGCTAATCCACGGTCCTAATCACATTTAATTTAGCTCGGTTTGTTCTTAAGATTTAGCTTCTTGAATAATTTAAACAGTTAAAATTGTTTCGGAACTTAATCCGTTCTGGAGAGTGGGTGGAACTGAAAATTCATCTTAGGAAATTGAATACTATTGTATAACCGAAAATCGTTGATAACTTGTCACAATTCAATGTAATTGATTAAATACTTTTGAACATTTATTCAAAGAGAGCTATTGTTACTAAAAGAAAAATACGAATGATTATAAATAAAATGGAATGAGAATTGATAAAAGAAACAGTAACTTTTACTTAAAAAAATATTGTAACGCTTCCAAAAGACAGGAAAAGAGACCGTTAAAATACTTTTGCTTTTTTAAGACGCCTTGTAAAAGCTTCGCGAAATACCGTTAAATCTTTTATTAATTGAGGGAAACGGAAATGAATTAGTGAATGAATGAATGACAGATTTAAGGATTTTATGGTTGAAATAGCGGTTTCTTTAAAACGGTGTCTTTTTTTGTGAATCCGGAAATCTGTGACTCAAGTGTTTTTGAACGTGATTTTTATTAGTCACCGAACTTTCTCGTAAAGTTTCTGTCTAAAGTTTCTTTTATATATTAAAAAAGTGATATTTTACTTCTTAAAAAAAATGTAAGATACTCGTAGAATAATTCGTCTACCATACTACTTTTGCGGAAAATCGTTGTCAACACACCACTTGACATTGAATTTGACACTATTTGGTATGTCCAAATAGTGTCAAATTCCGTCCGGATATAGCCGGACACAGTCAGGGGTTTTGGTTGCGCGTTCGGCCAAATTAAGCATTGTCCGGCCTGTCTGGCGTTTGTTAGGCTTTTTAAATTTGACCAATTTGCGCAACCGAGCGGACTAACACTGTCCTCCCCGCGCATTTGATTGTTGTTTCATTTATGGTAAATGACAAAAAAGCGTTGTTTTGCTTTAAAAAAAATGATGTTCTATACTAAGACTAAAAAATAGCGTTGCGGCAATATGTCGAACTATCGATTGTAATGTTGATAGTATCGTGACCTCGAAAAATAGTCATAATATCGATAGGCCTATCGATAGTTTCGATAGTATCGATAGTATTGGATTTTAATGACTATCGATACCATCGAAAGTTTTTAAAACCCAATACTATCGATAGTATCGATACTGTCGATACTATCGATAGGTCTATCGACATTGTGACTATTTTTCGAGGTATAGTCAAAGTATCGATAGTTCAGCAACGCTATTAAAAAAAAATTACAGGGTGTCCGGTCTTTTAACCCAAATGTCCGGCTCAACTGACTGGTTTGTCCGGCTTTTCGGTTTCCAGACCCGGCAATCCTATCTAGGTACCTTTGGCATGCAGCATCTTAAGATGATCCACGGTCAGCTGTAATATCTCGGCTTTCTCCAGCTTGGCGCTGCCCTGTTTCTCGCAGGCTGCCGGCACCAGCCTCTTCAGCTCCGTAAGGGAAGTGTTGATGCGATCCCGTCGCTTCTTCTCGATGACGCCGCGCCGGCGCTTGCGCGTCATGAGCTGACATGAATCGCCACCTGGAGACCTGATGGGAAAGACTGGTTAAAGCATTGGTTTCCAGAGTGGAGGTGGTGCTTGAGAGATGGAAAGACAAGTTAAAGGTGGTGCGAGAAATCTAACCTATAGTTGCCGCAAGATAAGAGGTTAGTCCCGAGAGCTGTCATCTTAGTACAATGTATAACCTACAAACACGTATTCATGCACAAATGGTACTAAGGTGACAGCTGTCAGGATTGACTTCTTAGTTTGCGGCAACTATACGAGAAGGTATTAAAAATAGAGTTGTTAAGTTTTAATAGAACTTGCATGGTAAAGAGGTGGTGAGTTTAAGCAACAGGCCAAGCGGCCTTTTAACGCACCATACAAAAAAACGCCAGTTTCGGTCCCGCAGCGAACGTGTTAAGTAATGCAGGTTTACTGAACGTCCATGAGCAAGAAAGTCAATCGAGAGTTGCATGGAAAGGATTCCTATGATCTGTACTGTATTAATACTTTCATTCCATAGCGCTATGATTTGCCGTTGTAGCCAAGTAGCATCATTTTCCGTTTAGAAGTAGAAATTCCCTAAGAATAGAGAATCCAATGTAGGAATCTGAGCACTGAACGTGTTAAGACCTATAATATTACAATAAATTATTCATAAATTTCTTTCGTTTTCAAATTCATAAAATAGTTTGTAATAGAAGTGAAATGCTAAACTAATAAATATCATCAATCATTCACGAAATAAATATTTTTTAGAATATTTAATAATAAAACGTAGACGCGTAGACACAATCATTAATAGTTGTTTTCGTAGCGCGCTACGGGGCGCAAAATAATAATTTCTTATTAGAATCTCTTTTCACTTTACTCTTCGTCTGTTATATTATTAATGTTCTTTTATTAACACCTCCGGATGATGGATCAAAATGATCAAACAATAAATATTCATTACTTTATCACTTTTCATTTCGGCTTTATTTTCTGCGGAGATTGTGATATACTTTTTACAGCAATTTTTTGATAAAAATACCTGCTTATTCAGAGATTGCCGAGTTTTCTGTTTTCTCCATTTTCAAGATAGGTAATTAAAAAATTTCCTTTTTAAGTGACGAAAATTTGTTAAAAGTTGTATATAATTCGAGAAGCCCGCCTTTGGGTATCAAGCTCATGGTTTAGTTTATTTATTCTAATTCTGTCTATATGTTACATTATAAATTGCATAAAATGTTACATTACTTGTTTTAATATTGATATCATCAAAATAATAATAAATTAAAAAACAAATACATCATAATGTCAAATTAATTACATAACATGGAATTTCTACACATAGTCTTTTAAGTACTTAAGTTATGTTTTGATGGTGTAATGTATGTAATATGCATAAATAAATAAAATAATTTAAAAAGTTGTGTCCGCTAAGAACTCTTTTTATAAAGCTTAGTACTCACGTGGCGTCCTTACTGCTTTCTTCCGAGAACGCATCGTCTTCGCTTTCCGAATGCGCGCGCTTGGCCCGCGGCGCCGGCGGCGGCGGCGCGGGCGCAGCCGGTGGGCCCCACCCGTAGCCCCACTGCTGCTGCGGCTGCGGCTGCAACGGCTCCATATGCCGGTGGTGGTATTCCATAACACTTCCACTTAATTATACAACTTTAACATTGAGTTATAAACCAGTACTTTTGACTCGCACTTAATTACTTAATTTGAGTTTGAGTTACACCCTACTAAACATCTGAGTATGATTTAAAGCTGCCACTATAGCTCACAAAGTGGTACAAGACGTCAGTAGTGTGACCTTACAAAAACACAAAAACTTTTAAAAAGTATCACTAGTTTTGAAAACTTTTCCGAAAAAGTCACGTGTCTTCCGAAATCATCGCTATAACTTCCGAAATAGTAGCTCTAACTTCCCAAATTGACACTTTTAACTACAAATAAATTTGAAACACTTGTATCTTATCTTAAACTAGGTCACTTTTCACTATCCACTTTTCCGATATCTATTTTTACGTGCTGCGCGACACGTGCGCGCGCGCTGCCGTCGTCGCGGAGTGTGGCCAGAGTGTGGCGCCGCGTGTCGCCACCCCAGCGCGTATGCACTCGCCTTAACAACAGCCACAGAAGCGCATCACCCTACTTTAAACTTTATAAGAACGTGTTAAAGTTTGTTGTGAATGCACATGCAACTTTGTGTGGTACGAAAATTGCAATAATATTTTTGCAGTTCGTGTAACTGATTTTGAATCATGCATTGTCGTTTTTAAGAGCGTTTAGGAGCGTATTTGTTGGAACTACTGTTAGAACTGTGTATAAATTTAAAGGAAATAATACCGTTACTCAATATAGTTCTTGTTCTTATTCGGATAGGGTGGTTATTTGTATGTTAGTGGGGGGTTTGAATGGCCGCGTGGCAGGCGCACGGTGGGAAATGGACGAGCAATTAGGAAATGCAATATTATTTAAGTTATGAATGTGTGGGGGGTGCCGGTGTGTGTGTGAGCGTGGGAGGATTAGGTCCATGGTAAATAAGGGTAAAAAGTTAAATTACAATGGCTTTGAGTGCTTTTTTAAATAAAAATGCACCCTATTTTGCGCCAAGTCACTTAATGAAAAATTGCACTCTATAATCATTTTAATAGTATTTTATGCAACTGCTATATAATGAGAGGCCTTAAAACATGAGTGTGGTTTTATGAAACGAGCGTCAGCGAGTTTCATAATAGGATCACACGAGTGTTTTAAGGCCTAATTATATAAGTTGCATACATTACTTTATCTACACACATATCATAACTGCAAAAAAACGTAACAGCATAAAACCAACAAACGTATGACAACTAATGGCGGCCATGTATATTAAAAAGGTACTCTGTGATTCGATCTATCCGTCAAGACGAACGTTTTTTTTTAACCATAGAGGAACGAATGAAGTCCCTATTATCTTGTCACTCGAGATCAAATGTCGTGCGTTTAAATTAAAAAAACATACTGAGTTGACCTTTCGTATCGATAACAGAACTGTTTTAATATCTGTGGATACTAGAATAGAGACCAACTTGAATTTTGACAGCTGTTCCAAATTTAAATTCATAACGTCACGAGCAGTCACGAGATATCGGTAATATGATGACCAATAAAGAACAGATTTACCTACTACCACAGACAAGAAAATTCTTATAATAACATTGGTTGTAATAATGCTGGTCATTTCCTAGGGTTTTTGAACGCGTTATTTAGCCTTTATGATATGTGTGTAGATAAAAGTTGTAACTGTCTCTTCGTGTAACGGCCTGTATGTTATAGATCAAGGAACAAGTTATCGATATTGGAGGTGAAAAATCGTTAGTCCACTTAACAAAGTTGTCAAATGAACGTTATCGCATGTGGCTACATTTAAATAATGTTCGGCTGCGGAAATCATTGGGCTGCGGAATAAATTCAAGACAGATCTTCATGCGTGGCTGTTGCACCGATCCTTTTACTCTATTAACGAGTTCTTTAGTAATTAAGTTAAGTAAGCTTTTATACAAAATATTCGCACGCCAGTAATGGTGTAATGTGCAGTTTTTAATTTAAATTTTGGAAGATCCCTGTAACAATATTACTGCGAATAAACGATTTTGATTTGATTTGATTTGATTTGCGTTCTCTTTCTATCCACACAACGGATTTCGATACGGTTTTCACGAAAGGTTTTTATATCAAGATTTTACCGTGCAAAACCGGAGTGCGTCGCTAGTGTAATATAAACGGATGAAACTACAAATAAAAACCGCTTTACGCACTTACTACTTTTATTTGAAACGACGTGAATTACTCAAAAAAATCTCTATTATTATACAGCAATAATATGAACCGGAACCAATGAAAAAGGGATTTGCTTTAATTAAAAATAGCTATAATTCTATTATCATTAAAAACGAAAGCGTTTGCAAAAACAAGCGTCCATGGAACAGGGAAGACCTAACATTAAAGGCTTAACCCATTAACCTTCCCGTTCTTTTAAGACCAATAATAGACGTTTCAGTACAAACGAGCCAATTTGCATAAAGTATTAATGACAGGATCTTTTAATTGACGCACCGCAGGCCAAGGCACGCTTCTACGGCCCCTAAATCTACAATTAATTATAACCGAATAACCAATGAAACTTATATCGTTAAAAGTTTAAAGGTTTATCATGCCATTTTCGCAAAAGGCATCGGCATTTTAACATCGAAATGAGAAAACAAAAGAACTGTGTACAACGCAGTGGCAGAGTCACCGACCATAGTCTATTTGGTAGACTATGTTGGACAGCCTTAATAAAACTGTATGTGCCAATTGTCAAGTAAACAGCTCTGCGTTTTGTACGTTTTAAATTGGCATCTTATTTTTAGTTCTGCTATCCGACGCCGTGTGTCGCTGCTAGTGAGAAAACTTAGAAGCACTTTATTCGCTTACGATAAGATTCAAAGTTGAACCAATGGCTAAATATTGAAAGCCCCTCTTCACCTGCTTCACCCCGTCGCAAAATGGTGGCAATCCGAACAAGTAGGCATATCTATTGTCTTTTTATATCGATGACTGTTAACGAGTTACATTATTTTAGAAGAGGGCGAGGGTTATACCGCTGAACCGAGGCCTCGCCAGCTAGATGAGAACGGAACACCCCGAGGTTTTTAAGTGGGTAATAAGCCACATAACTCCATGATCCCCCGTGTCAATGGGGCACTAAATGCAGATTTTACCCCGGGAAAAAGGTTACATCTTCATAGATTAAACGCCCGGTAAACCTACTTTAGTTAGCATAGCATATGGCCTAACTGCGTCGAAACTGCAAATGAACTGTTTGCGTGATGCACACTGGCTGGGCCCCAATTCTGGCACTCATCAAGATTCATCTCACATTCGAGATGTGTCAAAAAATTACAGATTTTGAAGGTATCTGACAGCTTTTTTTGGCTTATCTGGAATATGACTTCATCCCTACTGACGCGAGAATTGCCCCGCTGCTTCTAAGACTGACACTGATTGCAAACGGATTGCATATTTCATTTGCAGTTTCGATGCAGCTATGCTAAATGCATACTGCAAAGCATGTGCAGTCTCTTTGGTGTTGCAGGTGGTGACCACTTTACCAGCAGGGACCAATTCCATAAACGCGACAGGCGACGCGTGACAGTGATAATTCGCCGTACATTACTGCTTCGACAAGTAACGCGAGATAACATTCCGAAATGTCACTGTCGCCTGTCGCGTTTATGGAATTTGGGCCCTGATCTCCCATTTGCTGGTTTGCTTTCTTACTTAAGCCAAAAAACCTTATAGTTGGATTGTACATATACATTTTTTTTTCAATACCAAGTTTAGTTTAAAGTTAAAACACTTCATGTTTACTCACAGTTTTTACATTAAGGTCCCAAGCTTCCGTCCCTTTCGTACGCTGACTGGTTAGAAAGGGATAAATCCTTTATGCCCGCGACAAAAGCTAGGGTCCCAGGGTCCCACACTTGACACCCACGTCGATAACAACTCCTACGCTACACCTGCCACAAAAACCCACAGATTCTCACGCCCCACAACGGGGTATAATCCCATTGGCAAAAACGGGCCTTTTCGCGTGTGAGTTGAAATTAGCAAGGTAGGATTAAAGGCGACATGTCCGAACATGTCTTTTGATTACATCGGGTGGTAGGGCCTTGTGCAAGGTCCGTCCGGATCGCTACCACCATCTTGCTCGCTAATCCTGCCGCTAAGCAGCAGTGCTTGCACGCTTGTTCCGGCGTGGAGAGCAAGACAGCCGGTGTAATTACTGGCACAAGAGTTATTCCATCTTAGCCCTCTGGGTTGGCAACGCATCTCCACTCTCTTTGTTGTTGCAGGTGTCTATAGGCGGTGGTGATCACTTACCATCAGGTGACCCACTTGCTTGTTTGCCTTCCTGTTGTATATATAAAAAAAAACATCGTGTATTGACTTCAGTTGTTATAACTTTCCCTTCTGGCGGAAATTGGGTAAATAACTGTTCGTTTCTCTAGTGTTTTATGCGCTAAAAAGATTAATTTACCTAAATCTAGACCTACTAATATTATAAACGCGAAAGTTTGTAACTATGGACGGATGTTTGTTACTCTTTCACGTAAAAACTCCTGAATGTATTTGGATGAAATTTGGCGTACACATAGTTTATTACCTGGATTAACATATAAGATACTGTTTATCCCGTGAAAATGCATAGTTCCCACGGCATAGCGATAAGTGAGTTATACGCTGCCGTGACGTCATGAGCAGCAAAGCAACTAATTCTCATTAATTTGTCCAGGAAATATTGCAGATTGCATGTTGGGTGCACGTTTGCTTGATACAATTAAACAAGTCTACGTGGACGAAGTCGCGGGCAAAAGCTAGTTATAGTATAAATAAATACAAATCAACTTCTTTATCTTCATATAGTATAAATTCAAGTAGTTATACGTTCCTGTCAGTGCGAATATCTTTAGCTGCTTAATGCTTCTAAGCTACACGACGGATTTTGATACTATTTTCTCTGTCATTTTGTTACCACTAATAAATAAAGTATTCACGTATTACCAAACCGCGATTACAAAATAATTCGAGAGTATCGTCAGCCCATTGTCGTTTCATACAATGTAGGAATGAGCCTTGACGCAAGTCTATGAAATGACAGTGTGCTGACGTTACTCTCCAATTATATTCTAATCGCGGTTTGATGTATTTGATTGGCCCGCGCCAGGCCCATGTCGAGTCAAAAAACGTTGTCATGCAACTTTAAATAGCTTCTATGTCACTTGCCATGCTGCATTTTTTATTTGTGTTACTTTAGGCTGAAACATTTCAAGTGATTTGATCTTCTTCCAGAAATCGGATTGACAAAAATAAACCATTAGCAATTTTGTACCCCGGTCCATCTCGTGTTTTCTTAATATTTTATTGCGCGTGGGACTAAGACTGTGACCTTTCAGCCAAAGAAATAAAAGATATAAATATTCAATAATAGACAAAATGTCCTTGTTCATTTTTCTTCACATTCGCCTTCCAAGTAATCGCGTCATTACAGGAATATCTGTCGAAGTGTTAGTGTTTTGCCCAGGGATGGTCAAACTAGACAAACTTTCAGAAACGAACCGTCTAATTCTTAAACGCTGCATAACCTTATGTTAGCTAAGACTTAGATGAAGAATTAAAACATCGATAATAGCTTCAGTACCTACATGCAGGGTCGGATCTACCATATGGTTTTTTGGGCTTCAGCCCAAGGCCCCGTGGATTCAAGGGCCCCCCAGCTAAGACAAATCAAAGTCAAAAATAGACGATAATGCGAAAAAATCCATAATTTTATTTACTAATAGTTGGGCCCCTAAGTCCTGCCATTAACTTAAATTTTTCTTTGTGTTGTCTTTGCATAGCATTTAAAGAAGTTTTTTTATGAATAAGATAAGGACGCAAGACTTTTTCTTAAGTGGGCCACTATTTACAAGCAAAGACAAAAGAGGGGCAAGTTTTTTAATATTTTACTCAACTCACTTTACTTTTTCTCAACGGCGTGGAGAGCAAGACAGCCGGTGTAATTACTGGCACAAGAGGTATTCCATCTTAGCCCTCTGGGTTGGCAACGCATCTGCAATCTCTTTGGTGTTTCGGATGTCTATAGGCGGTGGTGAACACTTACCATCAGGTGACCCACTTGCTTGTTTGCCTTCCTATTTCATAATGTATAATGTAACCATCATCTTTTTATGATCTATGTTATGTTATTATATACTTCTATCTAGGTCGACGGTCGTGGGCCGGGTTTGCAAACGTTTGCGGGCCGGAGATCGCCTGCGGGCCGTAGTTTTGCCACCCCTGGTTATACCTGTAACGTAACAACGGTTCTTAGTACTAATTTGTTTAAACAAGGTATATGTTTCGTAAGAATCCTGCTAATATTATAAGTAAGAGAGAATTGTGATGTATATTAATCTTCTTTTCTCTAGTCTCGATCCTACACCAACTTATTATCGGTTAAACTGATGGTTGACTTGGTGAAAATGCCTTAGCATTAAGTCCGCCATTTATACATTCATTTGTTGTGTTGTGCTTTTTAAGTTTACATAAACAAAAAGTATAAAAAATTTTTGCTATTCTTAGGAAGGGAGTATATTTTTGTCCTGTTAAATTGAAATTTAAGGAAAATGTCTGCAATGAAAACATAAAGAAAAATCTTGGACATCAGACAAGTCTCGAAAATACAACCTTGAGCGAGATCTGTTGCTTAATTGGTAAGAGCGCGGTACGAAATGCTACGGTAGCGGGATCGAGTCTTCTCAGATGCCTTACACTTTTATTGATACATTCAAATTATATTTGAAATGCTTTTAATGACAACACAAAGAAAAATTAGGGTAGTGGTAGGACCCGAACCTGCAACATCAGCATTCCGTGCCTTGCGTTTGCCAGTTTCGTCACATTACCGCTTACAATTTTGTTTTGTGTTACTTTAATTATAAAATTAAAAGAAACTTCAGTTACTAAGAATTTGAAGCACCAAAGCTTTTCTTCAAGAGCTCTCCTAATAATAATTACAAGATCGTGATTCCCAAAATTGCCTTCTAAATATACCGACACAGGATCATGTCCTCTTCGTTTTTTATTAAAATCCGAGCCGTGTGGAGTGGCGTTCGAGGTATCGCGAAATCGCATTAAATTGCACAAAGGTTTTTAATCCTCTCATCATGAAAAGGCTCAGTTTCCAGAATGAGCAGTAAATAAGCGTACACTAATACATGCGGGTGGTAGGACCTTATGCAAGGTCCGTCCGGATCGCTACCACCATCTTGCTCGCTAATCCTGCCGCTAAGCAGCAGTGCTTGCACTGTAGTGTTCCGGCGTGGAGAGCAAGACTGCCGGTGTAATTACTGGCACAAGAGGTATTCCATCTTAGCCCTCTGAGTTGGCAACGCATCTGCACTCTCTTTGTTGTTGCAGGTGTCTATAGGCGGTGGTGATCACTTACTATCAGGTGACCCACTTGCTTGTTTGCCTTCCTATGTTGTATAAAAAAAACTAATACAGGTAAATAATAATACATAAACATAAAATAAAAAATAAAAGATAAAATTCGTAACGAAGTGATCCGGCAGAGAACAAAGGTCACCGATATCGCTCAAAGGATTAGCAAGCTGAAGTGGCAGGGTGGTCACATACATATGCTGCTGGACAAAGCGTGTTCTAGCGTGGTGACCGCGTCTGGGCAAACGTAGTGCGCCGTTCTAGATGACTTTTGGTGGTGGTTCGAACTGCCGGAGGCGTCGCACGGGCTGATGAACCTTTCGATCTTCATTATAACCCTTATGTTGCATTTATTCAATTTAATTGCTAAGCAATCGTAGCCGCCCTTACCTCATGATAGCCTGATCACATTCAGATCATGTAAAAAGAAACCTATTACGGTTAATAAGAAAGAGTCCGTTTAAGGACGGACGCCGACGTAATAGGATCCTACTGGCACCCTTTGAGTACGGAACCCTAATTTTTTTTGCGAAATTCATCATCCTCTTTCAATGAACTCGAACTTGATTCTTTACAATTTAAAAAGTCTAAGGCCATGTTTCACCACTCCCTATTATGTCCCCGACATCATCATGTAACATAGGTAACTGTAATACTGTCTCTTTTTGTGTCCATAGAATAGACAGAGACGGCATCACAGATTTGTTGGCCAATACCAGGAACTTATCAAAGTGGTGGGACAGGCCTTAAGCCGTTGATCGCATCGCCTCCCACGTTACACAAAACAGCGAAAAGACATTTTTTCACAATTCAACCGAACAATAAACTAACGTTGTTATCCCATAAGATTTCATGTCAGAAAGAGTCAATCCCAAAAACCCTTATCTGTGTTATCTGACATCTTTTGTGCCACAACGCCGATCGAAAGGGATTTGCTACAATTGTTCGGTTGCGCAAGACGGCAGGGGATTTGCTTCGATCTATTGTTAAGTAAATTGTTATAAACTACGCAGTGCGTTCACGGTCTTTGTCATTCTGAAGATCGATAAAATTAGTCTACTTTAGTATAATAAAGAGGTAAACTTTGTTTGTTTGTAAGGGGGTAATCTCTAGAGCTATCTACGGAACTGATTCCAAAAAATCTTTCACTGACACAAACTAAATACTAATTCCATTCGAACGAAGTCGCGGGCGTCCGCTAGTATACAATAAGCTTATGGTTTTAACCGAACATGAAAGACTTTAGTCTTTTTGTTTCGTTCAAAGGAATATCGCCGGAACTGGCGGAAGTAAGGAAGCAAAGGACTGTTGCCAATTTTGCAGTGAAATTGTAGTACCTACCGGATCCGGTTTTATTAAAAGTCTTCAGTGACCCTGTTGAACGTTCAAGTTTAGTCTGTATGTTGAGTTATGACACTAAGTTAGATAGAACCGCAGGGAGGAATAAATTAAACTTACGCTGTGATGTTAGGTTCATAGCCGTTATCCTACTAGCTAATCTTATAAATCTTTACCTGGAGGGATTTTTTTAAAGAAAGGATTCTATGTATAGTCGACCAAGTAGTTGCTTAGCCACTTTTGTACCTTATCCCCTTGTAATAAAAACATAACTGAACTAAATGATATAAAATTTAAATCTATTGTCAAGAAGACATTAATTTCTCGGGCGTATTATAAAATCAATGATTATATCTTGGACAAGGATGTTTGGAAATGATCCCGATCTGTATTGGCGATCCCTGGCTCCAAAGATTGTACACCTGCTGTGTTAAATTGGTAAATTGTAAAAAATTTAAATATTTATTTAAAAGATGTAAAATAACATTGTAATTTTGATTTATTTAAAAAATTACACCTCGTTGAGTTTCTTGCCGGTGTCTTCTCATCAGAGGTTTTTCCGAACCGGTGGTAAATTTTTTGACATTCATAAGTGCTACCAGTAAGCCTAATCTGAATAAAATATTTTGACTTGACTCTTAATACGGTCGAAAAGTAGTTACGCAATTTCTTGGTCGACTATACATTACATCTAGGAAATCTAGGGTAGCTAGTATTATAAATGTGAAAGTAACGATGTTTGTATATTTGTATGAACCGTGTACGCATTAACAGCTGAACGAATTTAGATAAAATGTCGCGTATAGATAGATTATGTCCTGCATTAAAATACAGGATACTTTTTATCCCGTAAAATGCATAAATGAAGTCACGCGGGCGAAATCGCTGATCGATATAGGCTACTATACCTACATATATCCCGATTGAAGTTCCCGCGGAATATTGTTTGACCCCATTCAAGTAACTAAACAAATAAACCAAATTCGTTAGAAAGCCTTTTAAATTGTCTAACCTTTCGTATTTTCATAATCTACAAATAATAAAGTACCAACTCTATTCTACGAATCGACTATGAAATTAATTATCGTTTTTTTTAAATGTTCTCACAGTGAAAAATTTAATAATAGCAAATAAATTAACATTGTCACTAAGTGCGCAATCCGTGTGGACTGGACATGACTCAAAAAACTGGAACAAATTACCTTGCTACTCCGTGAAACCAAGTTCCAGTTTCTTGAAATGGACCTCCGCCAAGTAACGCCTGTATCTATTAATTATTTGGGCGCGACTCTTTATGGAGATCAGCATTTTTCAGGCTGTTCAGTTTTACATAATATGTTAATGTTAGCAGCATCTGTTCGACAGCTAATTTAAAAGTCAAGTTAAATAATAAATTGTTAAAAACCGAGCAAAAGCCATCGCTTGTCGGCCCATGCTTAATTTGGGTTCAGAAACCATTACAAAAAACTATACTGTTTTACATTAATGTATTATACCGATAGGTAGTGAAAATAAGTTTGCATTTCGAAGTATTTTCTAAAGACAAAATGAAAAACAAAATTGCATCTGCGCTCGTTAAACTCAAAATAAATAGCCAAAAATATCCCATTAGTCTCAAAGTAGTGATTTCCTTTCCGTGATGGTTCTTCATTGAAATTCGTTATATTTTCTTTTATCTTACAGTTACTTAGTAGAGATTTAAAAAAGCAGCTAAGATATCTAAAAATAAACAATCCTTAAAACCTTAATGTTTCATGAATAGTTTGCATTGACATTTCATCTTATACATTTTATGACATTTCCTTTAGCTACCTGTCAGTTTGGTCTCTGTATTAAAATCAGACTGTAACAAATTTCCATTCAAGTGTACTCGTACACTCACGCGCAAAAACAACGGCTAAGATTTCATGACAAAATACATAACTCCAACCCGGTGTTTTTGTTAGTGAGTATAGAAATCTGTCTATATTGAATGTAAACATTTAATATGAATTTCTAATATCGTTTATATTTGTTTATTGGAGTTGTTTATTCTGTCTTGCTAATATCTTCGAAGCAATCGCTTGAAAGCAAACTTATCGCTTTAAGGCTATCTGCATAAATTGTGTTAGAGATTATAACTTAGGCATAGGCTTATAGGTAACGCAACATGAGTTTAGGTTCACAATTAATAATAGTACTAAACGTACAGAATCTTCTCTTTTACGACCGCGATTAAAATAATTCCAACTTAATTAACACGATCAAAAAGTTCGTATTACTTCATTGCCTGCGTCCGCCTTCCCCCGCAACTCGCGGCGATACGCTAGGGTCGCGCGGCATTCGTTTTCAATTACTCTGACACAGCGGGGGCCAGCGGGCGGGCGCGCGGCAAGCCGACAGCCTACTGCGATTTGCCTACGCTGTGGGCATGACGGCCGAGCGTACTTACCTACAGTGCGGAGCGGAACCTTCCTGGTACCGAAGAGTTTCGATCGAATTTTCGAATATTTGTTTTATTTTGTATGGCACGTGTGTGTGTTTTGAAGTTAGCATCTTGAAATTTTGTTGTTAGGCTTGTGTAAAAAAATAAATTTATACGGGTCTCAGTGTTTTTGATAATTCCACCCCTGAAGGGTTGAAAAGGGGGATAAAGTTGTGTATGGAAAGGCCTTCATTTTCACAGCAAAAATCACTACATTTGTTATTTAGGATTATAACGAAACGTGTATATTGGGCGTTATTGGAATTACAACCCTTAAGGGGATGAAAAGGGGGATGAAATTTTGTATTTGAGTTGTTCGTTCACAATTTTTTTGTATTGAAGTAAAAATAACGTACGTGGTAACGTGTTATTACTAAGGCTCTAGGGTTGCCACCCGTCTATCCGTCTGTCCATCTGTCTGCCACGCGTAAACATGTCCTGACTGGTTTGCTTTCATCGTCCAACCGAAACGATTGAATCAAGAAAGCTGAAATTTGGAATATAGGTTTATTTTAAACGTCGGCATCCGCTAAGAAACCATTTTAGGTATTTTTTACCTTCAGGGGGAAAACGGGGGGTGGGAATTGAACTTTGTGTGAAAGTCTTTGTTGATTGAAATTCTAAACATGAAAAATTGAATTAGAACTACTGATCATGAATAGATTATAAGTATTATAACGTGTTTAAGGATTTTTGCATTTTTACCTTTAAAGGGGGAGATGCGGGGGTGAAAGTTTGTAAGAACGTATTGATTTTTTTTAATAGGAGCTTGTAATTTTTAAATACAGCTACTTATCATAAATAAATTATGACGCGTCACAGGGTTTTTGGATTTTCAAATTTGTAGGGGGGGAAACGGGGAGTAAAATTTTGGATGGAGGTATCGGGTTTTTAATAGGAACTTGAAATTTTAACAAAACACCAAAGAGAGTGCAATTGCGTTGCCAACCCAGAGGGCTAAGATGGAATATCTCTTGTGCCAGTAATTGCACCGGCTGTCTTGCTTTCCACGCCGGAACACAACAGTGCTGCTTAGCGCCAGGATTAGCGAGCAAGATGGTGGAAGCGAACCGGACGGACCTTGCACAAGGTCCTACCACCCGCAAAATAGATACTTATCATAAAGAAATAATTATGTGTTTCAGGGTTTTACGACTATCGAATTTTAGGATAGGGAAACGAGGGTGAAACTTTGTATGGAGGGGAGGGAGGTAACGGTTTATTCAAAAATAGGAATTTCAAAATGTTTGTTTGTTTTAGGGTATTTGGATTTTTACATTGGAAAGTGGTAAAACGGGCGGTGAAAATAGGAGAGGGAGTGAGAGCACTTATAAGTTTTTTTGATTCTAAAAAAAAGTCATTTGTGTTCTATAGACCACGCGGGCGAAGCCGCGGGCAGAAGCTAGTATTTTATAGAATAGAAAAGAAGAAATGTACGAGCTCTATGGTCACAGATACAAATCAATACGTTCGGAGTCCAAGTATTATTTTATTTATTTTTATTTTATTTATTCAAGGTTCACCAACGAGATTATTAACATCATAGATACAAAAAGTTAAATGCTTTTACATATAGTATGGGTGTCACAATCACTTACATATATCGCACGCTTAGTCTTAAACTGACCCATTTCTGAATAATACACGTCCCAAAATATCACCTTAATTAAAAGACATAGGGTTTAATTTTGGGAAATATCAAATTCAGAATTGAGTCAGTTTAAGACTAAGCGTGCGATATGTAGGTGAACACCACATGCAAAAACTATAGTGAAGGTAACAAGCAAATTAACAGCAATTGAGGATCACTAATTACGTATTAAGTTACAATTATCAAAATCAAGTTTAAGTTTCAAATACTGCAAATAATGCTGTCAAAAAACAACCACAAGAAACATTATGTCAATTTATAAAACCTCGACTTTGAAAAACCCACCCTTCCAAAAAAGAACTCGCACGTTTTATTCATTTCAAAGTGTATTTACTCTATTTTTGAGTGAATTGCGGTTAGCTCTATGCCGGGGTGCCGCGGGCGCGGGTTCAATCCGGGCAAACAAACATTAGGTCCTCAAAGCAAATACTTCGGGTAATGAAATCCCACCCGGGCTGTCAGATTATTTGAAAATCGGTATTTTTAGAAGGAAGGAATTAAAAGTTCGTATAATACTGTTAGTCTTTGAGCCTTTTACTGGAAAATTACCCGTCTAATGAATCTAAAATGCAAGAAAAATAAAAGAATTTGTATGTCACTTAACGGTTCCAGTCATTAACAGTGACCCAAAAGTTGACGAGAAGAAACACACAAGTGAAAACGAGAGACAATGATGTCAACTACTGGTACGAACAATGTTCTATGGCACAAGATATATTCCATCTTTGCCGTCTTGGTTGGCAACGTATCTGTATTGTATTGTATTGGATTCATTTATTTGCACATCATAAACACATTACATTAGTATTTGAGGTTTTGAACAACAAGTATAAGTTAATTGGTCTATTGGCGGTGGTAATCACTTACCATCAGGTGACCCACTTGCTCGTTTGCCGTCCTTTTTGGAAAAAAACTCATGTGTTTACAGGTTCTCGTGGGTAACGGTGATCACGAGGAGACCCGTACGCCAGTTTACCTCCAAACAAATTTGAATATACAGTTCAGTGGCGCGCTCTGATTCTCCCTCATACTTCATCATCAGTAGTAGAATACAACCGTACATACAAACATTTTCAATGACCTACCATTACAGATTGGATTTCAACTCCACAATACTACATTACACCCCTATCCACCCCTATTCATAACCGAATAGGGTATATTTTGTAGTAAAGTGAAAGTGAATGTTGCGTGGTAATAATAGTTCCCACGGATAACGGGGGTGGGTTGCAGAGGGTCGGTTTTATAGTTTTTTTGCAACCAAGTAATTATTTTGAATTCTTATTTGTACTTGATTCTTATCTGTTAAATGGAAAGATAATTCAGTTTTAAAAACAGTCTGGTATAAGATAAATATCCTTTGTATTGGAAATTGTTTGTGGTCTGTTTTAGGCCATTTAAAAAAATAGCTGCTTCCTGCGACTTCGTTCGCGTGGAATTAGCCTATGTCCGTTTGGGATAGTGTAGATTTCTATTAGAGAAATATTTTTTGAAATCGCTTCAGTAGGTCCAGATTATTCCTTACATACAAACAAACAAAAAAACACAGTTTACTTTAGTGAATTTTATAAAAGAGGAAGGCAAACAAGCAAGTGGGACACCTGATGGTAAGTGTTCACCACCGGCTATAGATACCCGCAACACCAAAGATTGCAGATGCGTTGCCAACCCAGAGGGCTAAGATGGAATACCTCTTGTGCCAGTAATTGCACCGGCTGTCTTGCTCTCCACGCCGGAACACAACAACACAAGCACTGCTGCTTAGCGGCAGGATTAGCTAGCAAGATGGTGGTAGCGATCCGGACGGACCTTGCACAAGATCCTATCACGCGCAAAAGAAGCATAGGAAGGAAACGAGCAAGTGGGTCATCTAATGGCAAGCAATCACCGGGAGACACCAGAAATAAACTGTATACAGGGTGTAAAGGACAGCGTACCGAATACTGACACCCTG
The DNA here is from genome assembly GCA_963691745.1 of Ditula angustiorana. Taxonomy (NCBI): domain Eukaryota; kingdom Metazoa; phylum Arthropoda; class Insecta; order Lepidoptera; family Tortricidae; genus Ditula; species Ditula angustiorana. The sequence goes on from OY829474.1 coordinate 878,494, forward strand.
GTTTAAGACCATTGCCCCAAACTAAAAATAGTGAAATTTTAATTGAGAAAAGCAGAAAAAAGTTCAAGAAAAAGAAGTTAAGTTGTTAAAGTTTCTTTAGGCAGAAAAAAGTTTCTGACATAGAAAAAAATATTGCGTATCGGAAGGCCACCCCTGATGTCTGACCAAGCGTAAGACGGTAAGACGCGATACATAGCGTCGTAAAAATAAAATTTTAATAGGGATTATTTTGTTCTTGATTTTCTGGAAAAAATAACCTCTTAATTCAGTTCAAGATTTTGTTTTTTTTTGCAGTAAATTACGGCTTATTATATGCTATTATAAGTTAAACAACAAATATCAGTGCAAGTATAAGAGTTTTACAGGACTTTAATGCTTATAAACTGTTCGTTATAGGATTACTTTGTTACTAGGGCTGAAACCATAAAATGGGTTTCAGTTTTAGATATGCCGTCCCCTGCAGCCTGTAGAGGGCGTATACTGCGTTAGATTAATATCTATGCAAAGCAAGACGGCCATCTGTCAGCATCCCTTTCCCTTATTATTAATGGACAAGTTCACCAAGTTTAGATGTGACGACGTAGGTAACCGAAGTTTAGGTAAAGTCTGGACTTCGATATTATCGTGTTATCATCTATCTAATTAGTTAATTTATGAATAAGGAAGGCAAACAAGCAAGTGGGTCACCTGATGGTTAGTGTACACCACCGCCTATAGACACCTGCTACAACAAAGAGAGTGCAGATGCGTTGCCAACCCAGAGGGCTAAGATGGAATACCTCTTGTGCCAGTAATTACACCGGCTGTCTTGCTCTCCACGCCGGAACACAACAGTGCAGCACTGCTGCTTAGCGGCAGGATTAGCGAGCAAGATGGTGGTATCTATCCGGACTGACGTTGCACAAGGTCCTACCACCCGCAAATCTATCATCTATCTTCTTTATAATACGAAAATGCGAAATCCCATTAACTTGCTCATCACGAAATCGTACAAATCCGAAATTTAGATGTAAGTCCCATAAATGATAGAACAGGCGTCTAATAACAATGGCTTTTTGAAATTCATTCCCTTAAATAGTTAAAAATGGGGTGTAATTTTGAGTTAAAGTTACGTTTATTATTATTAACCTAATCCTAAAGTTTAGAGTTTAGGTAGGTAATTAAGAAAATCTTTAAATAATGTGTTTATTTATTTGTTACCAATAAATTCACGTGTTCTTAACTTTAAATTTAAACTAGGAAATACAGACAGAAACATTCAAACAGACAGCTACTCTTTCATTCCGAAAAAAATCTCCCTAAAGCTTGCAATAAATTTAAACGGTAATGACAACCAAAGAACAATTAGGGTAATGGCAGGACTCGAACCTGCAACATCAGCATTCCTTGCCTTGCGTTTGCCAGTTTCGCCACATTACCATTACTGCTTATTTGATAATTATTACTGCCATTAAAAATTGCGATTACAAAAACTCCCTAAAGCTTGTCAATAAAAAATAAACTATAACTATCTACTTGACGCTAGACCGGGCGCGTGCGCGTCGCGTGTGAGCGCGTGCGCCGCGGCGGTCGCACGGCGCGCGCGCACCGATTATATCAGGGCCGAGGGGAGATGTATGACGATCAATGACTTGCCAATGACAGGTGGGAGTCATGGATGACACGCAATCAATTACAGCAGTGAGCGAGGGAAGAATTAGTACAATATTTCCGATGTCCAAATGTGTTTTTCAATCTTGTTACCCAGGTTCCGCCGTCGCAAGTACCTATGTCCATCGAACAGGACCCCAATTATCGGGTCATGCGAGACGCTATCTCGCATGCCACATACGTCAAAAATGACAGATTTCCTTGGGATTTGACAATTATTCTCGTGCGAGATGAATCTCGCATGAACCCAGAATAGGGGCCCTGGAGTGCGATTTTTTAATCTCACCGGGTGACTAAAGCTCGCCAAAATGGCCATGTTTCATAGAAATGCGGCCATTTTGGTGAGCTCTAGTCACCTGGTGGGATTCAAAAATTGCATTTGAATCTCACCGGGTAACTAAAGCTCACCAAAATAGCCGTTTTTCATAGAGATTCAGCCATTTTGGTGAGCTCTAGTCACCTGGTGAGATTCAAAAATTGCACCCCTGCTGCGTAAAAGCAGGTACGTAGTGTCCGATCCGTATCCGAGTAAATAACGGTTCAAGATATTTAAAGAAAGGGCCGTTTAAATTGGATCGGACGCTTTCTGTAAACACACGAATAGCAACTACTATCTACTGCTTCGGATCGGATCATACGATTGAGCCAGAATATAATACATTACAAGTATTTCAACTATAATGACTAACCTAAGTACTTATACTATCTACTCTACTAAATATGTCTACCAGTAAGAACGTTTTACTGGAAGAGATCCCTTGAAGGGATAAGTTTCTCTTTGTACATGTTATTCGATTTCTTGTAAACTGTTATATTAATTATCACGTGCAATTAAGAGCTTTACATCTACATCTACACTAATATTATAAAGAGGAAAGATTTGTACCTATTTTTGTATGTTTGTATGTTTGTAATTAATAGGCTCCAAAAGTACTGGGCCGATTTAAAAAATTCTTTCACCAATAGAATGCTACATTCTTCCAATTTGACATAGGCTACATTTCATTTTGAAAAAAATTAGGGATCCTTGGTAAAATTTGAACAATGTAACCGAAGGTGTAGAAAAATGAGTCTTAAAATTGATTGTACCCGTGCGAAGCCGGGGCGGGTCGCTAGTAACATATATAGCCATATACTATCCGTAGTTTTAATCAACTCCGCGGCCCTGATAAAACAAAACATAACGTATCCCTCAGTGCAGCTCCATCTATGACCGCTAGATGGGAAAACTAAAATAATATGGCAAAATTTCAAACAGTTAAGATTTGGGATTATTGCCGAGACAAATAAATGTTGCAAATGAAAATGTTTGGTACTTTTTGTAATTAATTTTCAATATCTGTTTCGTTAAAAACTTTACAAGAAGCTGTTTGTCAGGAACCACAAGAACTTGCGGCTTAGTCTAGACTGACTAGTGCTGCCACCTTGTAAATAAATTGAACAACTTTTTGCTGTATTCGTGCACAAGTGGTGCCATCTTACGATATGTATATAAACTAGTTAGGTAACTACCTACACTATGTTGGCGGTATGAAAGATGTCGCTACCACAAAACTGGGGTTGAAATGATTTTAAAAATGCTTTTATAAATCCTTTTACTCACTGCATTTTTAATTCCTACAGTTCAACTCATAAACTATGTGTTTTTGACATTACTAGCCGTCGTAACCAAAGAACATAAAAAAAGTTCTAGTGTGCAGAAATTGTTAAACTTGAAACGTTTTCGTATTTGAATAAAGTAATTAGCTGATCAGTCATGCGCCAAGCAATGAATTAATATGACCCAAGAGCCTATAAAAATGCTTTAAAATAAAACTATTCATGATCGAAGTACTTCATCTCAGACGCCTTTAGGAGTCACGACAGCTCACGCCTTTAGGCAAGCTTGGCATTCAAAGTGTCGTGCATCGTGTTGCAGAGGAAACCGAATAAATAAAACACTTACAATACTTTGTTAATTATTGCTTATTTTATTACAATCTATTCGTATGCCGTTTAATTTATAATGTTCACTTGTCAGAGATCACTTGTCGTGGCTGGAACGGGAGTCTGGGTCCGATATGGTGTGCTCATGCATTTCCAGTTCGAAATCGTCAACGGCCATGGGAGTGTCTGAAAAGAAGTAATGACTAATGTTGGATAGGGATATCCGAAAATCACTGAGAGCTGGGTGATTACAGCTTCTTCGAGATGCATTTAACTAACTTCTTGGTTATTTTTCTTTATCTAAAACTCCTACACAAACAAAATGGAGTTTGAAACACATTTGTCTTTTACGAAGGTTTCACATTGATATCTCACTATTTGATCCTTCAAGGTTCAATAATTCTTTAGTTTTATTTAATTTTGCGGGTTGATATCACCATCTTGCTTGCTAACCCAGCCGCTAAGCAGAAGTGCTTGCGCTGCTGTGTTCCAGCGTGTAGAGCAAGACAGCCGGTTAAATTGCCGGCACAAGAGGTACTCCATCTTAGCCCTCTAGTTTAGCAACGCATTAGCAACCTCTTGGTGTTGCAGATGGTGATAGCGTACCATCAGGTGACCTTATTGCTGGTGTTCCTTCCTGTTTTATAAAAAAAAGTGGTCGTTACCGAGGTGGTCGAGTGTGACACCCATGGCTTTGCGCAGGCGCGGCAGCGGCGCGAGCGGCGCGGGCGGCACGCGGGCGGCCATGCCGCGCAGCCAGCCGGCCGCCTGCCGCGCCAGCTCGCGCTCCGTGCCGCCGGCGCGCGCCGACAGGGACAGGTGCCACGGGGGCGCCGTCGACAACCTAAGGGAACACCAGATAAACCGCTTAGAATCGTATTGTCGAAGTACAGTCAAGGAATTAAATTTCCAACCCACCTAAGGTTCAATAGTATATAGCAAACTGTCACTATAAGAGCTATAGACCAAGACGTTAGTTTGACATATCGACCTTAATGCATTGCGAATGTCAGACGACATTTCAACGAAATGGGTAGGGAATTAAATTCCTTGACTGTACCTCTATAATGTGGCCAGCTGAGAGCATGCGTGCTAAGCTTATGAGCGCCTTGACAACCAATAGCCAGAGCGGCTCATTTAAAGTCTTTGAGACTTTTCACTGATGAAGATGACTTGGACAGGCCTGGCTCTGACCGTTCTTTGATGGTAATATTTTATGAGACTAAACGCATTTCTGCATTAAGGCATTTTCTGATATTATGATGGCGAGAAGACTTATACAGGAAGGCGGGAAGGAAATAGATGCGTAAAGTGAAAGACAGGACCTCGTGGCGCGCCTTCGGAGAGGCCTGTGTCCAGCAGTACCATTACCATGAGTTTCTATTAAAAAATTCGTATTACGTTACTACAGTCGATAGCGGTTAAATACGCTCCCATTTGTCAGTGAAAGAGTTAACCATAGTCGATACGGTATTTTTCGATGACATGTGTCATCAAATTTGTGACTCATGGTACCAATATTCTACGGAAACAGCTACAAAACGTTAGACACTGACGTTCAGATTTCGATAGGTAATTTACCGTTGGACTCATACTAGCGATCTTTAGTTATCTAAGTGAGCGCCAGAGGCGCTGTGCAATTTCCCATACGAATCATTTTACGCTGTCGCTAGCGAGTATGGTTACGGCTAGGTGCACTGTACTCATGGTAAGGGTACAGTAGACTGCGGTGGGCTGAGACGATAACGGGTTGAAAAACCAAAAAGCAGTTAGTGCAGCAAACCTAACTTCTCGTACACTTATCAGCAGCCCATGCGTGTGAACATGCGTGTGTAATTGAACACCAACGACGAGTAAATAGAAAATGAGAGCGTTGAGAAGTATGTATGGTGTAACTTTGAGAGATAGACTGAGAGATTACATGATAAGAGAAAAATGTGGAGTGAATAAAGATGTAGTAACAAAAATTTTGTAGGGTATGTTAAGATGGTTGGCCCATGTAGAGCATGGGTGAAAGAAGATGACCAAAAAGGTGTATGAAGGGAGAGTGGATGGGAAAACGGGAAGGGGACGACTTCGTCGAAAGTACTCCGGCCAAAACGGAGACATTCTGGAGAAAAGTCTGGTCAGGAGTACCCTTACCGACGAGCATGCCTGAAGATGGCTTTGAGAGTAAGTGAAGCGAAGGTTTAGGTCAGGATTATAGCAAGTGGAAATCTGTTATCTCAGTCCCAATAGCGACTGACCGTTCCCGCTGTTCCTTCTCGAGCTTCTGCAGCAGCTCGCAGGTGTGTTTGAGCGCGGAGGCGATGCCGTAGTCGCGCTGCGAGGCGGCGATGTCGTCCTCGACATCGTTGAGGAACTCGACGTCGATGCCGAGCTCCGACAGCGAGCGCAGCTGCTCCACATCCACCACCGTCTTTGATATGTCCTACCAAAAAAATATTATTTAATTATATAGAGAAACATTACTTTATTACTGTAAACTAAAATAAATACAACATACACAGATAAAACTAAAGAAAAAACTTAAAAACTAAATATACCATAAAATTAAAATAACTATAAAAACTAATCTAAACTAAAGAAAGTATAATACAATATAAAACTAACACTAATAAACACTAAATCTAATAAAATCTAAACTAAACCCTTGCAGGTAACCCGTGGCCTGGGAGGAACTATTTTTCTTTAAAGACAACTATCGCAAATATCAGTTAACTACAAGGAAAATTGAATCCTTGCAGTGGCCCGTTTCACGAAGCTACAAGTTAAAATTTTACAAGTCTAAACCGGCAACATTGGTCCTTATACCCATTGGCATTGGTCATTATTGACCAATGTTGCCGGTTTAGACTTGTAAAATTGTAACTTGTAGCTTAGTGAAACGGGCCACAGATGGTGCAAGGATTCAATTGTTACAATCCTTTTTGTGATGTGTGTGTATTGTGATAAATATTTTTAAATAAATATTTTATCTAATTCTTTCTTCTTCTTTCTAGTACTTACGTTGTCTTCAGCGGGAGGAGTTTCAGTCTCCTTCTTTCTATCCGGGAACATTGACTCCATGTCGTAGAACAGTGTCCAAGGCGAGTCGGGCGCGAAACGGAGCATCTCCTCGTTACCGTTGCCGGTCTCCGACGCTGCGGACAGAGTTACCGAGGAGATTTTTTTTTTAAATAGAAAGGCGAACGAGCTGGTTGGTCACCTGATGGCAAGTGATCACCTCTCATAACCCGCAAAGCCAAAAAGATTGCAGATGCATTGCCAACCGAGAGACCTAAGATGGTATATCTCTTGAATAAGCTTGGCTTGCGGGGGTGAAAATAAAATAGTATTTTATGCAACTGTTGCATAATGAGGGGTCTTAAAACACGAGTAATAGGATCACACGAGTGTTTTAAGACCGAATTATGTACAGTTGCATACATTACTTTATCTACACACATACCATAAGTAGTCTATGATGGGTTCAGAAGCCATAGGGCAATGACCTGCGTTGCTACTAGCTACAAGTGCTAGGTACCTAATCAATATTTACAGACTACACATTAAAATAATGTAATAAAAAATGAATTTGAACAAATATAGAAACAAATTAGAAAAATTCTCATAATAATATTGGTTGTTATAATACTGGTCATTGCCTACGGTTTCTGAACGCATTATAGAGCATTTATGATATATGTGTAGATAAATAAAGTTAAAAAGGGGGTCCCCATTATAACGCCATCTGCTGTAAAGTAATTTCGACGTATTTGGTAGTAGTTTATTATCCAAAACAGCAAGAAACTTAACCGGCCATTAAAGAGGAAACTAAAAGAAATTGTTTACGGTCGAACGGGATCAACATATCAACTTCATAGCGCATATTACATAGTTTTTATGAAAGAGGAAGGAAAACAAGCAAGTGGGTCAACTGATGGTAAGTGATCATCACCGCCTATAGACACCCGCAACACCAAAGAGATTGCAAATGCGTCGCCAACCCAGAGGGCTAAGATGGAATACCTCTTGCGCCAGTAATTACACCGGCTGTCTTGCTCTCCATGTCGGAACATAACAGTGCAAGCAATGCTGCTTAGCGGCAGGATTAGCGAGCAAGATGGTGGTAGAGATCCGGACCATCCGCGAAATTTGTTTTTTTTTTATACTTACGCAGCGTGTGGTAAAGTAAATGCGATTCCTCTTTAGTGAGGGTGGCGAAGGTTCCATCGTAGGAGGGCGCGAACGAGCTGAAGGGCCCGTAGTTCAGAGGTTTCACTCCCTTCACGAGGTTCCGTCTGTCTTCGCGCGGCGCTGTAAGCAACATCAGTGCATTTAAAAGAGTTCTGTGTGACTGACTGACTGGCATACAACGCGCAACCTTAACCGCTTAAGACAGAAACATGAAATTTGGAACGTTTTCTTAAGAGTGGTGGACTAAAAAAGATTTTTTGGAAATTCCAACATGAGTTTTTTTTATAAATGGAAGGCAAACAAGCAATTGGGTCACCTGGTAAGTGATCACCACTGCCCATAGATAGCCACAACATCAGTCCACCGAAACCAGTAAAATTTTGAAAGTGGTCCACGAGAAAAATAAGTTTGGGAACTACTGCTCTTGACTCACGCCGCCTGGCTATAATGTAAATAGTAATACGAACTTTTTGAGCATGTTAATAAAGTTGGAATTCGTTTAATCGCGGTCGTAAAAGAGAAGTTTCCGTTCGTTAGTACTACAATTTATTTTGTAGTCAGAGTCTCTATAACCACTAGGCTATCCGGTCGTCTTAGCATGGGTCTACCACGACTCTCACCATACAGAGTGCCAGTGCCTTGGGTCAGCTTGCCGATATACTGGCCCAGGGTCATTGGCCGCTCGTCGGCCGGCGCTGACGCGTCCACTGTGTTGGTTACCAGGTTCAACGTCGTCTTGCCGTCAGCATCCATGTTGGGGAAGGCTGGAACCAGAACGGTGCACTTGCTAAGAGAGGTTACTTACAATATATTATTACTACCGACCGCTAAGAACCGCGGCGCCGGTACAGTTAGGTACGAAACATAGCAAGCGCCCCGAGCCGCCCCGAGCGCCCGTCGCCATATATTTTTGAAATAATCATGTACGTTAGGAAAAATATATGCAATTTCCCTACCAACGTCGATAAGCCAAAGGCTACTAGAAATACGGGAAAGCTTAAAGTTCCAACTTACAGACTGGCTAAAACCAATAAGCCGTTCATGGGAAATTGCGTAAGGTTTTACAACTAAATTCCAAAAAATATTACTGAACTAAATGATACAAAATTCAAATCTATTGTCAAATAGACATTTATTTCTCGGGTGTATTATAAAATCAATGACTATATCTTGGACAGGGATGTTTGGAAATGATCCCGATTTGTATTGGCGATCCCGGCTTCAAATATTGTACACCTACTGTGTTAAATTGTTACATTTTTAAATAAATTAAGATGTAAAATAATTTTGATTTATTAAAAAAATTAACTGTAAGCCTAATTTGAACAAAAATATATTGACTTTGACTTTGAGCGGCTAACGGATACGCAGCGCCCAACGGCCCAGGTGGCTAGTATGACGCCATTTTATGACTGACTTTGGAGCCGTCAACATGCTAGCTAGAGTAATCACAATTTTCTTATTATTGAGGACGACAAAAACAAAGAAAAAAGGGAATAGATTGTTTCCGAGCGTTTCGACCGCTAAAGGGACCTCGTGTCCCGTTTGCGGCGGCTCCTCGGCCGCTTGCTATAGTTCGTCACAAACAATTTAACGGAGCGCACAGAAGGCAGCGCCCGGGACGCGCTTCGGGCGCTAGCTATGTTTTGTTTCTTTGTACATTATGCTTATGTAGGTATAGTCGACCAAGAAACTGCTTGACCACTTTTCGACCGTATTACAAAGGGATAAGGTTCAAAAGTGGGCAAGCAATTACTTGGTCGACTATACATTGCATACCATGGGAAGCCAGAGCGGGTCGCTGCTATAACTTAAATAAAGCCAAGTTTTCCGAAGCACTGCTGGAATCAGACTTGCAAAAGAGCCTACTTGCAAAACATTTATTTATTTATTTAATCTTTATTGCACTAAATTAACAATAAAATGTACAAAAGGCGGACTCAAGCCTTAAGGCATTCTCTACCAGTCAACCTTTAGGCAAGGCAGAGATAGTAGTCACATTCACTTTCAGTAGCAGGTGTGACCTCACCTTTCTTAGCCAACCGCCTCCGGTGCTGCTCGCGCGCAGCCTCCATCTGTATCTTGACGCTGTCGCCGCTGTCCTGGCGCTCCTGGCCGTCGGACACGGCCTCGGCCTCCGAGCCGCCCGACTTGATGGGGCTGGAGCGTTTCAGCACCTTCTGCGGGGGCGGGCGGTCAGCGGCGGGCGGGCGGCGCGGGGGGTGCTTGTGGGGGCTTGCGACCGTTTCGGTTGTTGGAATCTTATTAACAAGTGGCAACAGGCAACACTGGCTGGTTGGCTTCTGACGAGTGCACGCTCCATTTGTTTTTGTTAAGTATAAAAATTGGTCCTTCGAACCGGATCAGACATCAAATATTGCGAAAAGGTTATATGCTACTTTGTAATCTTTTCAGGCCTGATGGTCTCTTCGAAGCGATGGTATTATTTATGAACAGGTGCCATGGACGACTTTTCATTAATTTAACTGAGCTTTGTTATAATTGTCAAATTGGGCTCTTAGCGACCTAATGTCGCCAAAAATTCAATTTATACCACCTCTTAATACAATTAATACAAAATGGTGTCATGCATTATTATGACAGCCATCATGATAAACGTGATGCATGTTACCTTAAAGATTCACAAATTTAAACTTTTTAGTTAAGTGTTTAAGATGCTTTTTTATTTTAAAGATTCACATTTTTTTAAGTACTAAAGTTGCTTTGTTCCCACAAACAACCCACCGGCCAAAACCTAACACTTGCACTGCACATGCAATACCGGGTCAATGAGACCCATCATTCACTAGAGCGACGAATATCTCACCCTTACAACGAAATCAACTCGTCTCCAAGTACCGAACATTTGGAAACAAACAACGAATGCTCGCTAGCAGGTGAATGTAAAAATGACGTTTCGACGTCTAGGTTGACGATTGCTTATTATCAACTGATCTATACATAACAGTGCTTTAGACATTTAAAGTATATTTCTGTCACTTCTATGATACTTGTTAGTTTGTCAGACAAATCTTGGCCAAATTTAATAAACGCGACATGCGACAGGTGACAGTGACAATTCGGTACACATTGCTTGCCCACTATAAATCTGACTCACTGACTGACTGACTGACTGAAAATCATGATAATTATTAAAAATGTTTTTTATTACAAAAGTTACAAAACTTACTGAATGAATATGTATTAATCAAAAATATTCGATTTCGTTGTAAAGGTCCGATGTCCGCTACACAAATCGGGTCATCTGATTGGTCTACTGTCAACTTCGACCAATCAAAGGAAAGGAATTGCGTTGAAAACATGTCGCATAGCTCTAATGGATGACGGCCTTTGTAATGAGCATTAAAAATACGACCAGAGTCTCATTTCATGACGCCACAATTATCAACTGCAAGACTAAAATGGCAATAATAATAAACAAGGATCGCCATTTTAGAATAATAAAAGTTATCCAATCACAAGCCCGAAACTTAATTTGCCAATTGTGTCATTATAACAAAAAATCCAAATCTGTATCAAATATAAATTAACATTTCAGCAAAACTTCAGAGCTCTCTGAGCAATTTGCATTTACCTTTCAGTGGAGACTGTTTTGGCTTATGTACTAGCGTCATATTTATTTTTTATTTTGTAACATTTTATGCTGTTTGTTTCCCAATAAACGAAAATAAATAAAATAAAACTCTCGGTTGAATTGGCAAATGTCATTTCGGATTTTTAGGTGTCCTAGAGTTTGATTATGTGTCGCCATGAAACGGGGCCCCTGAAGCGAAACCAAAACAAAATTCTACGGGCCACTACATAATCTGCAAATGGTACCTTACGGCCGTACGTCCTAAGAGGCTGCGTGGCAGAAATTTATTGAGTCAAGATCTTTTATTATACTATGTTATGCAGCTGACGAGAGCCAATGATCATTAGTTTCGCTTTAGCTCAAATGCTCACGAACAGAATAAATAACGTACAGAAACTTCTCTTTTACGACCGCCATTAAACAAATTCAAATTTTATTCACACGCGCAAAAAGTTCGTATTACTTCATATACCATGCGCCAGACGGCGCTAGTCAAAAGGAACGCCGCTACTCCCGGCGACGCGCTAGGGTTGCGCGGCATTCGTGTTCAATTACACTGACACGGCGGAGGCGAGCGGGCGAGCGCGCGGCAAGCCGACAGCCTACTGCGATTTGCCTATGCAATAGGCAAGGCGGTCGAGCGTGCCTACAGTGCGGAGTGGAACCCCCCTGGCTCAAGTCTGTTTCCCTTTGGAGTAGACAAGGATTACAGAACGCTTTGCTCCAGTCCTGGCATACTTTTCTCGCTTCCTACAACATTCGTTGTTTGAGCAGATACTTAATCAGTTTAATATATTCGAATATAAAGTTATAATAAAAGTAGCATAAAATGTCGAGTATATGAATTTATAAATCGCCAAAATGAAAATAGAATATTCAAATTAGAAACAATATAAAATAAAGAAAGTAATTTAAAAAATATCCGTCCCTATTTGTAATCGTCAGTAACAGAATATCCAATGCACTATTAATTAGTAAAATTCAATAAATCATAGTAATTGGTTAGATAACACCTAAAACCAAATGGCGTAAAAGTGTAAAATTTCCACACAAAAAAATAATAATACATACTCGTACATTATGGAAGCTATAGCGATATAAAAGTACGAAACGCCGGAACACAGCAGTACACTGCTGCTTAGTGGCAGGACTAGCGAGTAACCAGCAGATATTTGTGAATTGTGATGCTCTCATATTTATTCTATGTACACAAACAGAGACGACATAGCAGATATCCGTTAGAAATAATATCGGAAACTTATCAGAGATTGGTTATCCAAGGCTTTAACGATCAGAATAGATGAAAGACCATTATTGTTCCTTATTTTAAACCTACTTCAAAAAAAGACGGATGTTCTCAATTAGACTTTTTTTTTATTAACTGGTCTGTAAATAATGCTTGTTCTCAAAATCGACGAGACATTGTTGCTTCTCTCTTACGTCCATGCGAACCTAAAGAAACGGCGAATTGGCTCTTGTTAGCTCATATGTGGATATTATGAAACTCAAAAGCAAATATAACATTACTGTCCCTTTCCGAAAAACTTTTGTTACCTATTCGAAACAGAAGTCTGCAAGATCTTAAAAACCTCCTGCTTTCATCGGAAACAATCATTTCCCAGGTAATCCGTTCGTTAAAAAAAAACGGTGCATGACGAAGAAACCCAAGAGATTTTTGAAGATCTTACGAACTTTAAGGAATATCAGGTGGCTAAAAGTAACCGTAGCCATATAAGTTTACAACGTCAAACGGGACTTTAACGCGATAAAACATTAACATTGTGCATTGTTTAGCATTGTTGCTGGTTGAAAATAAATACGACAAAGTGCGGGTAGTTTGTAAAAATCGCGCGGCTAAATGTAATACCCTCCACTTCAGTCTACTCGTGACCACGGCCGTTGAAACACGGTCGAAACGTCGAGGTAAATTAATGATTTTATCGCATTAAAGTCCCGTTTGACGTTATAAATATGTGTGAAAACCGCGTAAGTTTAAAACATTTAGCCATATAAGTTATCATGGTCGTTTTCGGTTAGATTATGACGAAAGGACCAGCGGGACAATAACCGCGTCAGTAGAGATGAGGTTGCAGTAGAGATATGTCAAAAGAGCTGTCAGAATCCTATTTAGTCTGTCATTTTTTTGTCATATTATGTCGAGTGTGAGACTAATGTTGGTGAACACGAGAATTTAGGGCCTGTCTTAGACCATACAGCAGTGAAAAAGGCATCCAGACAAACAAGTTGTATGGGAAAGTTGAGGTGCAAAGAGATTCCGAAAATCGGTATATATATCAGAATTGTTTAGAGCAAGCTAAATATAAAATAAGTTTGGTATAAAAATATAGATTTTTAAGAACGCTAGTCATACTGGTGGCGAAAAAAATCCTAACCTATTTATTGGCAAACTATTGCACATTTCCTTGCACTAGTGGGCTTTAACACACTCGCTGCAGGACAAAAACTGGGTTTTTCATAGGTAGCGTTAGAGGGCCAATATGCCTGTTACCTAAACTCCCTACCAGTGCGTTGTAAGGCTTATAAATCTAGTACAGTATTGATGGATGTAAATGATCATACCTACATGAAATATAGAATAGAAATACTCAAATGATGGCCCGGAGACCATATCATGTACCATACATCCTCTGGTGCAGACACCAGAGGATGTAGAGCGTATTTCCCTCCGTACTGAGTGAGAACAACTACATTGGGTATTCATACCTTATTCCGCAGTGAACGTGTTAATAGTTCTTACCACATCCATCTTGCCGATGTCGAAGCCAAGCTCCCTGATGGGTATCTCGTACATGTAGGTGAGCATGTCCCCGAGCGGGCGCAGCTTCTGCGGCGTCAGCTGCTTCAGGCCGGCGTGGAGCAGCCGGCGGGCAGCCTTGTGGTAGACCGTGCCGGTCTTGTTGTACTTCATGGCGTTGTTGCACATCAGCTTGAAGTCACTCTGCGGGTTAGAGTTTTGATGGAAAAGGGTGGGAACGAGCTACTGTAAAAGAGTTGGTGATCGTTTTCTCCCACTGCATCAATGGCTATAACTTGGACAAAGATGTTTGGAAATTACCTTGGTGTGCAGCAATCCCTGGCTCTAAATAGTGTATAGGTTACACCAAAGGTGTTCAAAAATGTACACACTTTTTAACAATAACTGTAATATTTTTGTTTATATTAACTTGTAGATGTTTCTGTTTATCATGCTGTGTTCACATAATTGTGGAATGTAATCTAGTACTTAATCTGTTTGTATATTATTTATTTAAATCTATTGCTTTCTGTTTTGTAGATCTAATAAAATAAAATAAAAATAAATAAATTAGCTGGTATATTTTTAACATTTTCAGGTTCGTACTTAAACAGGAACCTTTATAGTTTGACCATGTTCGTCTGTCCAGGTGCATACCTTGTTTCATCATCATCATCTCAGCCGTAACTCGTCCACTGCTGGACAAAGCGTCACCAAAGATTGACACGACGCCCGGTCCTGCACCGCTACCGTCCAGTAGCTTCTCGCAACTATGACCAGTCATCGGTCCATCTTGTGACAAATCGACTAACGCTGCACGGCACGCTGCAGGCACGGTCAACTTTGGGAAGCTACCAGAACATCGGCGCACCGCAGCACTGTGGCCGTCGCAAATTAATTACTGTGCGCGAGTGAATACGAGTCATACTATAGACAGGGAGATACAGTAGGATGTTTCTTATACTGCAGTTTTTGTTGGAAGTAACACACTCGTACTGTTATTTATTTTGTGCCACTGCCACATAAGTCTAGCATTTCTTAGGATTGTGTGTGGTTTGCGAGAAAGACAAAAAGAAAGCAGGAAACATAACTTTAAGCACCACATCGCATAGATAGTTTACTCACAATAAAGCAATTGAGTGACTTGTACTCATTGTCATCAATCTTCTGCTTGATGGTGGAGAAGTCCATGGGGCGCCTGATTATGTTGGAGTACCCAGGCGCGAAGGTGTCGTTGACGGGCCACGCGAAGAACTGGTGCGGATCCCGCTTCTCCAGGTTTCGGAGCAGCTGTTCCAGGAGACGGGACAGGGGACGTCGCTTCTGGGAGGCCTGAAGATGACAGGAATATGAGTATACGTCAAGTCGATTTGTACCGTCATAAACAAAATTGTAACTTAAATTTCCTCTCAATTGAGATGCGGCAGACGGGTATTATTCAGAACACCAATTGTCTTAGTCTTAAAAATTAAGCAAAGATTGTGCTGTAGCTACTGAACAACAGATAAACTTTATGACATTCATACATGCTTTCTGTAAGTCTAATCTGAATTAAAATATTTTGACTTTGATATAAAGATACATACATATAAAGATAATTACACACTTAAAAGGTTTAATTAGGTTTAATTCCTATAAAGTTTACAGTTTTAGACTAAAATCCTTAAGGAGAAACGATGATTAGGACAAACATTGTTATAGAGCTCAAGGACAATGGTTGGATGGGGTAAAACTTAAAAAAAAACTCAGTGACGTAAGGCAAGTCATAAAGTGCAATAAAAAAATGTTTTCATACTTTGTCATAATTATAATCAGAGAGCCCAGACAGATTTAATTTTATTTCATGTCAAGACTAATTTTTGTACAAAAGCCAGATTGGTTTTATCCATGTTGCCTATTTCAATTTTATTCAAAGAGTACATAATATTATTGTCAATTGAATCAAATCTTATTGAGATTTGTCTTAAGCCAAGCCGAGGCAACCACCAACCTTGAGCACACAAGTGCGAGGCTCCCTAGAGCTGGGTCCCGGACTCAGTCTGCGGTGAAGCTTCTTGGTCAAGCCTTCATCATCAGTGTCATCATCGTCCGACAGCTTAATCTGAGGAAATCATCAAAGTACTTGATATCTAACTGGGAACTTGCTTGGCATAACTCGTAAGGGAAAAACTGGCTCAATAGGACTATTATCCAGGGCCGGAAACGAAAAAAAAATGTTTCTTCACCGCAGTATTTTTACAAATAGGTCTTTAATTTGGTTACATGTAAAGTTTAAAAAATGTAAGTTGGAGTAGTTGTAAAAGCCGGAAAATAATCTTTTCATTGATGATAATAAACACTGTAGATGTGCCCTCTTACATTGTGAGCGTACCGAAACGTAAGACCTCTAATCGTGCGAACGGCACATCTTTGACTATTTCTATACCAGATACAGTATGAGTAAAAAACTACTATATTTCTATTCCGACAGTACATTTTCAGATAATGACACGACTTTTCAATGCTAGGGCCTTCTACCTTGTTTGCATCGGTGGATTTCATTCAGAAAATCAACAAAACCTACCATATCAATTTCGCGACGTCTTCGCTTCTTTTTCTTGGGTTTATCGTCCATTTCCTTATGGTCATCGGTAGCGGAGTTCTCCACATCGCTCATATCCAACACTTCCTCTGTTAAAAACACGGAATTGGTTAACTATCACATCGGATTTTAGAAAATTTTAACGGTACAAAATAGGTTATATTTGTACTGACTACAACTCAGTTTGTCCATGTCATCCATTGCGTTAACTGCGGTTTAAAGATAGCTTATATAACACAAAACAGTTTAAACTAATCACACCGAGTCCAGTTATAATAATTGGCGAGAAAAGCACTTATTACAAAAACATTTGTTCCGATGCGCTTCTCTAAAATCTATTTATTTTTTAGTAATTGTTTCCTTTACAAAATATTTGACATCTGTCACGATGCCACTTAAAAGACTCCAATTATTGGATAATAATGGCGATGCAAGAATCAATTGACCAATCACAGATAGACTTTGACGACCTCGATCCATAGTCTTTGCATAATAGACAGTGAAAACATTCTAACTAACGCTGAACGTTTCAATTTACGCAGACTGAGGTTATTTTTTTAGAACAAAAACCGAAAACGCGGTTCGTATTAAATTAATGACATTAGAATACATCAGGCACAGTATTTTATATTGCCTTTTTCCATGACACTCAATTTAGAAGTCTTCCAAAAGTCTAAAATACTTTTAAAACAAGATTTATCCTTTCCGAGATTTAATTTTATATCAACACGGGCTATATATAGTACAGTACAGAGTAACACGGGACCAAAAGGTTTTTAAAATATTTTGGGCTTAGATAGAATTACATATTTTTTAAGATCGTAGATCGTTTGGTGGTTAATAGCCGAGCAAGCCCCTGTGATGTAATGGTGACGTACATGTTCTTTCATGTGAAAGCGGAGGAGGGTGGTTTTTGCATTAGAAGTTTCGCACAGACGCAGCTGTTTTGCATTAGAGTACACGACGTTAGTTTGACGGAGTACTTATCTCTACCAAGTTAATTTCTTTTTTGTTGATAATATGGACCTCCGCAAAGTACCTAGGTAACTCCTGAATCCAGCTTGAATCACTAATAAAGATAAATAATAGAGAATTCAACAAACCGGAACAAATTACCTTGCTACTCCGCGAAACCAGTGCCGGGCTCGTGCAAAATAGCTGCGTCTGTGCGACACATATATGTTCATGCAAAAACCCACCCTCCTCCGCTTCCACACGAAACAACATATATCACACAGACTCAACTACACACCACCACCACTAAACACTAAAACTACACGATCGACGCGCGTTTCGCCTCTATACGAGGCATCATCAAGATCAAAGAAACAGTACGACCGTTCGCTACTTGAACGAATGGCGTACTGACAAACTAAAACATTTTGCTTTAATCCCGCCTACCGCCAACATGTTGGCGTAACGCCTGAATCTATTAATTAATAGAGAATTCGCCGATTTTGTTTAAGTTTGCAAATGCTAAAAAAGCACTAATGCCACGCATCTACTAGGTACATTATTTTACATTCAATGATCCAACAACACAACAACTTACTATTCACGTTCTACCATCAACATGTTAGAATAACACATAAAACAAAATACATCTACGATAAAGCACGCATCTGAGTTAACACGCTCCAAATATCAGTAATCTGTAACACCGCAAAAAGTCGTTTTAGGGTTCCGCACCAAATTTTTAAAAACTAAACCAGTAGAGTCAGTTTTGTCTTTGAAGCGCTCGATACTCGCCAGTCGCGCGCCAATCAGTGACGACTAAAATATACGCTCGCGTATTTGATTGGCCCGCGGTTGGCGAATGTCAAGCGTTAGTAAGTCAAAAATCGACCCACAGTTCTCCCACTACTATCTTACTTTGTTTTGTCTGTCTGTCAGGTGTGTCTATACTTTTTGCTCAGGAAAGTAGCATTGAGTTGAAATGTGGCATTGTTGTATTATTTTTGAAAGTCATCACGAGATGTAAGAGCATGAAAGAAACATAAAGATGACCACAATTAAACAGCGAAGCCAAACTGTACCCTCGTTTAAGGTAAAAAATATTAGTTATAAAATTACAGGAAGTTCTAAACGAAAATGAGAAATATTAAATAACATTTGAAAACAAAAATTGCCAAACCGGACCAGCAGTTCTCAAAGTGATGTGCTTAAACATTAACGGCCTCTTTAAGAGTAAAATAATGAAGCAAATAATGGAAAATGTTAAATAAAGATAAATAAAAACAGGTGAAAACATTACAAAATTAAAATAAAATTAATATTTCCATGTCTTCAAGTCACGAAAACAACAAATTATTAGCTATAAATTAACTTTTTAGAGTTATATATGGTGGTACGGAACCGTTTGGCTGGCGAGTCTAACTCGCACTTGATTAATTCTTTTTACTTTTTGTTCTACTATCGTCTGATTAAACTAATTGGAACGGTCGTTTACATAGTTTAATGAGAGAGGAGGGCCGGTAGCTTGATGTGAGCATGCCGTCTCTTGTTAACTTTTTATACTGGTTACTAAAATCAATGACAAGGTTCCTGAGAACAGTAGTGCTATTTTTGAATCTCACCGGTTGACTAAAGCTCGCCAAAACTGCAGTTTTTCATAGAAATGCGGCCATTTTGGTAAGCTTTAGTCACCTGCGGCCCTAACATGACAGCCCATGTTTAGTTTAACCCCTCCCTGTGTCTCTGTCTAACTAGTGTCAAACGAAAGGGACGCAGATAGAGATAAACTAAACTTGGCCAGTCATGTTAGGGCCACTGGTGAGATTCAAAAATTGCATTTGAATCTCTCCGGGTAACTAAAGCTCATCAAAAATAGCCGTTTTTCATAGAGATTTTTGTGAGCTTAAGTCACCTGGTGAGATTTACAAATAGCACTCCAGATCTTCGTGTGTCTTATAGTTTCAGACTTTCCTATACTGCCCGATCTAAATATTACACCCTATATACTATGCATTATAGAGAACGCTAGCACCACAGCCAATCAAATTAAAAACAAACGCTAAGATCTAACATCGAACGAAACTCAGCGATTTATTGAGCGCGATCTTCCATTACGGTGCGCGCGCGCCGGGCCGATTTAATTAGGGTCTTACACGGAAAGATGCTGCAACTAAACGCAACAAAAAGCTATAAGGGGGGGTGCAGGCTTTTGGAAAGTCCACGAAATAACTTTTTTATACGACTTCAGTGGCAAAGAAGCATAGTTTTTACTGAATATAAACAGCTCGTCTTGCTGGGTCGACAATGAGTACTAATTACTTTTTATGTTACAAGAGTCAAAACATTTTTACATAAATGAACTCTGGACCTTTCTCCCTATTTACAGAAACAGCGTTAACACGATGATAGAAACCGCTTTAAGCATCGTGAGCGTCATTCGAAACGCAACCCATGAACGTGTAAGAAGGGTCTAATGTTATATAGAATTAAATATAATTTTAAATTCTGCACGCTTCAATATGGTACGTAAATCACAACATCCAAGACATCACAGGCGCGCTGCCGACTTTCAGGGGATAAATAAAACAGAATAGGGTAGGGGAATTTCGACCCGGTATACTCTCACTGACCGAAGAATACGCTACAGGAGTACTGTTACTTTACGTCGATGTTCTGTAGGAAAGTAATACTACCGCGATGAAACTAGTTCAGGTTTGTAAGAAACGAGGACCCAATTGCAGTAGATCTACATTTCAGCATTTAAAAATATAAAAATTTGACCTTTCTTCTGACCAATCGGCAGTGTGAACTACCCCCACCAATAACAAACCATGGTTATCTGTCGACACGCGAATTACTGCGCCCGCGCCGCGTATCGATCATCGAGCCGCTCCATAGACTTATATCTAGCAATGGACATGAAATATCACTAGGAAAATACATACACTTGAAAGACATAACCCTCTCTTCTGACGGCTGTGGAGTAAAAAGTTTTAGTCGTATGAGCGCGTTTTTATTTTATTGAAAACAACAATTTAACAACAACAACAACAACAAATTCTTTATTGATTCACACAAGTTAACAAAAAGGAACACCCTCAGAGAAATTTTACATGGGATACAACAGGTGGTCTTATCGCTAAGCAGCGATCTCTTCCAGACAAAGATTTGGATTTAAATTAAATAACAAGAATAATATTCTTGTTATTTATATGATAATTATTATCAATCTGCACCATTTTTTTGCCGAAATGCCGTTACTTGTATCACTTTTCACAAAATTATCTCCGAAACTATAGCTCCTAGAAGTACGTGACATAGACCAAAAAATTCGTAATTTTTATTCTGATTATTTCTAAGTAAAAAAACACAAAAGGGTACAAGTCGAGTTACATCACTTATCACAGGAGGCACAGAATTGAAGTTTGGCAATGGGTGCCAGTCTCAGCATGTGCTGGGCTCGGTGCTTGGCGCCCCTTGGGGTAGTTGATTGCAGCCCCTGCCAGCCAGCAATCAATTAAAAAAACTAGTAGTAATGCTGTTACGTAAACCAAAAAGTGTGTGTGTGTATATGTGTGTGTGTAATTACAATGTCATACGTATACATTTACACACACGTTGACAGATTTTAGAACGAACCACCTAACAGACTAACGGGCATCAAAAAAGGCTAGCGCAAAACATGACAGAAAATTTTATTATGTAACTGGCAACCGGTGGATGCGAGCAGCACAAGACCGACCGTCGTGGGGATCCTT
Source organism: Ditula angustiorana (assembly GCA_963691745.1). Lineage (NCBI taxonomy): Eukaryota > Metazoa > Arthropoda > Insecta > Lepidoptera > Tortricidae > Ditula > Ditula angustiorana. The sequence goes on from OY829474.1 coordinate 899,892, forward strand.
GGGGAAGGCCTATGCCCAGCAGTGGGCGTCTTCCGCTGATATGATGATGATGATGATGACCCCTTCTAAACCACGCAACGGATTTTGATATGGTTTTCACTGTCGTTTAGGGTTTTTTTTAAGGAAGGTTTATTTGTATATTAGATCCTAATTGTACTCGTGCGAATCGGCTAGGCGTTAGTATTTGTATACTTGCTGTGTTTTGCACTAAATGCCGACTCCGTTTTCTTCTATGCGCACGCGGCTCGCGATCGCCGCTGCGGAGATTTCAAAATAGTTTATGTAGCACTTCCGCGCTACGGCCACGTTATCTGAAAACAATATTCGATTATGTTTAAAAAACAGTTAAAAGGTTAAGGTTTCCATACAAAATCCATTATAGCAAATAAGTGATTATAGCAAACGATATGGTCGATGCGCATAAGCACTGGAACGGCCTTCAAAATAACATGATAGAACATTTGAATACTTACTTAATTGTAATTGACTTACAAATAAATGAATATCTTGCGGCAATTAACAATTAACATTAATTTGGGGATTCTACCGCAGGAATCAGACCAGTGGCCCTAACATGACTGGTCAAGTTTAGTTTATCTCTATCTGCGTCTCTTTCTTATGGCACTAGTTAGACAGAGACACAGGGAGGGGTTAAACTAAACCTGGGCTGTCATGTTAGGGCCGCTGGGGGACCTCACTTAGTTTTTGTTTGAGTTTTCTATGTCTTTCATTTCTTTGTTTTGCATAATTCAAGTTGTAATTCAACTTCAAAATTAACACTAAATTGGACTAGTCCTAAACTAAACAAAAATAAGTCGAACGGGATATGATATGAAAGAACCAATTACCTAATTACAAATGTACTCAGGGACAAATTAAAGAAACTTTGCATAGCCTGATGCCTAATAATCGTTCCCCTAATATCGTTTTGGGGTGCTATTTTTGAATCTTACCAGGAGACTAAAGCTCACCAAAGTGAAAATGACCGAATCTCTATGAAAAACGGCCATTTTGGTGAGCTTTAGTCACCCACCCGGCGAGTGCTACCCAACAGTACATTGGAAATAAAATAAATCCGTGAAATTGGAAATTTGATCCGTCCGTGGTACCATTCCTTTACTTTGTTTTATTATTACTAACATAGCTTATAAGTCTTTTTGTTTCTAACACAGTATGGATCAACCGGTCTGAAAAAAAAAAATTTTTAATATTTTTTTATTTTATATTAACATTTACCCCAAAATAACACTTACACGTGCAAATAAATTTCCTCTCAACGAACCACTCAGAGAACCTGTCCACAATCGTGTTGGTATATTTGATTAGTGTGTATTATGCACGCTCTCTACACTGTGTGACATATATTACACAACGATTCGCTAATGGCGCTACTGTCAAAATCAAACATTCCTTTACTTTCACTTGGGTTTGGAGAACACCGGTTCTGCCATGTGCGTCGACTATAAAATAAATTATGGCAGTTGATCTGTGGGGCCCGTCTGGTTAAAAGTAGACTAGCGACCCGTTCCGCCTTCGCACGGTTACAATCGCGATGTAATATACATAAAAACCTTCTTAAAAATCTCTAAATGACAGTTAGAACCGTATCAAAATCCGTTGCGTGGTTTAGAAGAAGAAGGCAGTCGAATATACAGTATAAGGATTTAGGACAGACAGGGACGGATAGCGATTTATACTATTAAATTTTGTAACCGAAATTTCTTTCGATTTTTATTTTAAATGTTTAACATTCAATGTTTAACATTGTTTAACATTCAAATTATTAAATTAAAATTGTAATGACAACACAAAGAAAAATTAGGGCAATGGCAGGACTTGAACCTGCAACATCAGCATTCCGTGCCTTGCGTTTTCCAGTTTCGCCACACTGTGTGTAAAGCTTCATATAGATGACACCGAGGGTAGTTATACCCTTAAAATCAATAATGTAATGACCGTAAGACGAAGCACATTGAAAAACTCGCAGGGTAGGGCAGCGACAGTGTGGCGAAACTGGAAAACGCAAGGCACGAAATGCTGATGTTGCAGGTTCAAGTCCTGCCATTGCCCTAATTTTTCTTTGCGTTGTCATTACAATTTTGATTTATACTATGTTACAAAGATTTTGCATCGCCTTTGGCCCTAACCGGCAAAATTTAGTTTATCTGAGTTTATCTCTCTAATATACTTAAGTCCCTTTCTTATGACACTAGTTTGGAGAGAGGTTAAATAAATTAAACCTAGGTCGGTCATGTTTTATCATAAAACATAAAAATAAACATGACTGGAGCGTTGCAGTTGTAAAATTACAAGGGGCAAAAAATTACAATTTATGATCCAAATTAATTGTATAACAAAAAAAATCGTAAATTGCAGTTTATAAACTTATAATCAGAGTCAAAAACGTGACGCATTTTGCGTAAAATAAAGAATTAATTCAGCATCAACAGTGTATTTTTTTATTTCCTTTATGTTTGCTGAATCAAGATTTTTTTCTTTCTTTCTTTAATCAACACGACACGTCAACACGAAGCATGGAGAGGACGAAGCGCCGCCTCTATTAAGTCTTTATTCATATGGTTATGCTTATAGCCGCTTCCTAGAAGACATTTTCCAGCATTAAAAAGACAAAACAAGCAAAAAAAACCGCCTCCCGCAATCCCGCGCTAAAATTATACAAGCCCACAGTAAACAACTTAAGTTACGGCTAATTTAAACAAAAGAATTCCAAAAGGAACAGGCTTCATAGTTCCCCGACAATTATCTTTATGAAGCTGCTGAACAAAGGCCCGATAAGATGCGCCCGCGCCGCTAAACGGACGAATTAAATTGTTAAAGGGCGAGGAATGCTAGGAGTCCTACTCGGGGAACAGTGAGGGGGTTAGATACTTAAGAACTTACCCTCGAAAATAAATTAATTATTGAGATCGCTCTCAAGCGATAAGACCGCCTTTTGAACTATTTAAGATTTTCCTGTAATTCTGTGATTTAATAATGTGGATACGTAAATACGTATGGTCATTTATTTACAAATAATAGTGAATGCTCTTTCTAACCTTACTTAAAATATTCTGCGCGTTTAAGCATATTTTGTTTCTTGGATTGCACTGTTCAATACGTGTCGTAATTTTAGTTTAAACCTGCTGCCCTTATTTGACAAACTTAGTTTAATTAATATATATTCTTCTCTGGAGCTCTGTCTATTCACGTGTCATAAAATAGGACGCTCATGCCCCTCTAGCACACTAGCGTTTATCGCTGACATAAAGCATTCGTCCCTTTCGCACACGCATACTGGTGAGAACGGGATAAATGCTTTATGTCATCGATAAAAGCTAGCGTGCTAGGCCCCCTGGACATATAAATATTTACAAATCAGGACATATAACACATATTACTATGTCCTGATTTGTCGTTTATCCTAATCGCCATATTTTGTGCTGAAACTTTTTAGAAATTAGGCGGGTGGTAGAACCTTGTGCAAGGTCCGTCCGGATCGCTACCACCATCTTGCTCGCTACTTCTGCCGCTAAGCAGCAGTGCAGCCGGTGCAATAGGTATTCCATCTTAGCCATCTGGGTTGGCAACGCATTTGCAATCTCTTTGGCGTTGCGGGTGTCTATAGGCAGTGCTGATTACTTACCATCAGGTGACCCACTTGCTGGTTAGCCTTCCTATTTCATAAAAAAAACTATATGTAGACCAAAATCTAACCAAACCTATAGAAAATCTTGCAAATATTTCAGTTCCAAAAACCCTTTAAGACAAATGTTGAACAGGGATTTCTTAGGGACCCATAAACTATACCTTTACTTGCGCGGTCACGTTAGGGCTTTTTGTGTAAAACTTTTGTGTCAATACTGAAACACCTCACAGTAATGCGACTGCGCACCCGGGATACGCGAATATCGCGCTATCTAGCGTCAAAAACTTGTATGCTAATTAGGTGCCGCCGCCTCAAATATTTTGATCAAATCTACGGTAGATTTTTAAAGCCAGGTTTTGTTTAGAATTTGCAGGAAGCTGGGATCTTTTTGCATGCGGAATTTGGTACAATAGTAAGGAAATTGCACGTCACTATTATCGCTAGGATAAATCGAAGTTTTTAAAACTTAGTATAAAGTACTTTTTTAGCTGACAGTTAAGGCCTTTCATGCTTTCTTTCAGTCATCATTTGAGAACATGCCAATGTTCATGCCATTCTGGAACTTCGCCGAGATCGTTCTATCATCCCTTTCTACTCTGCTCTGCCTCAGTGCGACGTCTCTAACACAAAAAAAAAATTATTCAGGCCTTAAATACTTTGCGGAGGTTTATAGTTGAGTCTGTCTGATATATGTCGTTTGGTATGGAAGCGGAGGAGGGTGAGTTTTTGCATGAAAAATATATATGTCAGTACAGGCAAATCGCAGTAGATGCTCGTACTGATTGTTTCAATGTAATTGAATACAAATGCAGCGCAACCCTAACGTGTCGCCGGGAGGTGCGGGGGGAACGCGGGCGCGGGTGGCGCGTTATTTGACGCGTGCCGCCTGGCGCATGTGTATGAAGTAAATATGAACTTTGTGTACGTGTCAATAAATTTGGAATTAGTATAATCGCGTTCGTAATCGAGAAGTTTCTGTACGTTAGTACTATTATTTATTCTGTGGAATATAGCTAACGTGACCATTTATTTATTTTGTCAGACCGGGACACATCTGCGGAAATATATAATAAAAAAAAGTTTTTAGTGTTTTACAAGAATTTTATTCTTTATTCATTCATTCATTGCAACCATGACTTTACAAGATGTTATAAATTAAAATGGGTGAGCGATACATTTATTATAGAAGATGGAATAACACGAAATAATCAACGCTCTAAACACAAAATATTTAAGTTGGCATGACTTACTAACTAAGCCCCCAGTAGTGGCGTGTCGGGCCACGCATTTCGAGCAGAAAAATAAATTTTAAACTATCGTTGGGTCTGCTTGCAAAACCGGGACTATGTTGGCTTCGCTGGGGACACCGGGATAGACTGCCTGAAACCGGGACTGTCCCGCCCAAATCGGGACGTATGGTCACGTTAAATATAGCTTGGTGTTCAAGTTTACCAATGAAGGTCAAAGAAATATCTGAGACTGTCGCGAAGTCTGGTCCTTGTTAGGTAGTATAGTGGGCGAAGCAACTTAATGGCGGCGGAAATAACAAGGTGTTATGTCATCAATAATAAAAGAAGCAGAACAACAAAACTCCAATAAAATACCTTACTTTCCAAACAACGGCAAGCTGCCGTGGATGATTCTTTGCAAAGGCTGAGACTAGAAATGGACGAATTGCAGTGGCCCGTTTCACTAAGCTACAAGTTACAATTTTACCAATGGCAATGGGCATAATGACCAATGTTGCCGGTTTAGACTTGTAAAATTGTAACTTGTAGCTTAGTGAAACGGGCCACAGGTTTACAAAAAGGTGAGAATATTCTTAATTTTTTTGCAAATTGAAGTTTTTAGAAATTGAGAAAAATTCCGTCTGCGCATCATAGAGACTGGAGAAAGTTTATTTCAAAAAGATTACACTAAAATAACATGATTATTTGTAATATATTTCATAGTTTACCCAGCCCCCTTCATAAGAATTGGAGGGCTATCATACTTAGGCCTGTCACTTTGAGACTCAAGTGAAGTGCTGTAAATTAGTTTTTGTTTTTAGTTTTAAGGACTTATTGGATTTGTATGTGGAACCAAGTTCAGAGGTGCAATTTTTGAATCTCACCGGGTGACTAAAGCTCACCAAGATGGAATTTTTTCATAGAGATTCGGCCATCTTGGTGAGCTGTAGTATCCCCGGTAAGATTCAAAAATCGCACTCCTGGATTAAAGTTGGTTCATTTAATTATTTTTTTTCATTTATATTTATTTATAAATAACACTTTTAAGAAAAAAAAATGCATTTTTTTTACAGCATTTTTGATCTTAAAAAAAACGAGGTTTTTGTACAGTCGACTACACCAAAATGGAACCTACTTTGGCACCTTATGGCATAAAAAAGGTACAGTGGTCCAAGTAATTGTTTAGCCACTTTGAAGCCTCTTATTCCCTTGGAATACGACCTAAAAGTGGTTAAGCAATTTCGTGGTTATATTTTTGTTGTAGTATACTTACGGACTTTAATCGTTGAGCCGGTATGGACTCTTGTCACAGTGACACTGCTTTGGATTGTTTACTAACACGTGACTACAGATTGGCAAATTCATTATGACAGAGTTCTGTGGTGGCTTAACAATTAATGTCTGCGACCGTACACTGTGCCTACGAGTTTAAGTAGATCAAATTTCTCAGTAGTCTTTCTATCTCTTCCACTAATAATTCAAAGTAACGTGAAACCTCGATCTTATCAAAACCGGCTTCTCCGTAAAACACTTTTCCGCCGATAAAGATATCTACTATTACTTAACAGTTTCGTGTCAACATTGTAGAAGCAATAAACACCGTGATATGTTTGTTTGTTTCCATGAAACCCACGCCATACCATTTCCTATCGAGTTTCATATCTTTTATTGTTATTACAATTTGTTGTAAAGTAATAAAGTGAATTTTTGTTATGTTCACAACTAGCTACCCGCCCCGGCCACGCACGGGTACATTCGCACGGGTCGTGCTTGGGAACGATCTGTACTACAGGCAGGGGGGTTCCACTCCGCACTGTAGGTGCGCTCGCCGCATCACCTATGGCATAGGTTAATCGCAGTAGGTTGCCAGCCCGCCGCGCGCGCGCCCGCTCGCTCTGTGTCGCATGAGATAGTATTATAGTAAGCAGCCCAACCCTAGCGGTGCGCCAGGGCATTGCGGGTGGAAGGCGGGCGCGGGCGGCGCCTTCCTTTTGGCGCATGCCGCCTGGCGAATGTTTATGAAGTACGAACTTTTTGTGCCTGATCATAAAGTTGGAATTCGTTTAATGGTGGTCGAAAAAGAGAAGTTTCTGTACGTTAGTACTATTATTTATTCTGTGCTACAGGCCATGTCTCGTAGACTCCAGATCTCTGAATGAACAAGTTCCGTATACATTTATAATGTGCACATCACCACGCAGGTTGCGTCGTGCATCCGACGACAGAATATAAACTATAGTAAACGCATCCTAGACGGTTAGCATGCTCACGCGCAGTTAATCTTTACTACCTTTCAATGTGTTTTGTTATACGATTATTTCATTCTTGACTTTAAAGTGTTACTTACTCTCGGCTTGGAAAGCTAAGCTTGCAGGTTCGAGTTCTGCCCGATGCCCTCAATTTTTCTAAGTGTTATCATTTCATTACATATTATTTCAATTTAATAATTTGTATGTTCTACATTTAAAAAAAAGAAAGCATTATTTTTCTTATATCGTAATATTCCGTTTCATGCTCTTATTTAATTGAAGCTGACTGTATCAGTCACTGCATTGCAAAAGTAGTTATCAATAAAGCAGTGGTTTTTAACCTGTAGTCCGCGGACTGGTGGTCCGTGGAAGCATCTCAAGTGGTCCGCAAAATACTTGACATGTATGCTATAACGTCATGGAAAAATTTTAGTAATCATATTAGACATCATTACTATATCACTAAGAAATGTTTGGTGGTCCCTGGCAGAACAAGAATTTGGTCAAATGGTCCAACACCTCTAAGAGGTTAAGAACCACTGCAATAAAGGAAACAATGGTGGTAATAAACAATAAAAAGGCACAATTTGGATTAACTTAACTTAAAATTAAAACAGTCAATATCATCATGCTAGGGCTAGTGAAATGATGAAAGGATTAAGGTCATGGAGAGCAGGGAAACCGATGCTAATCGCTGATTCACAGAGATATTGTACAAACAAACAGACATACTCGTATCATTATTAATTAGGCGCATCAAATAATAACCCTCCTTTTTGAGTACGATAACTTATCCCTTAGTGGTTTTTTAGGGACCCTATTACTAAAACCCACTGTCCGTCCGTCTGTCACCTGTGGCACTAACATGACTGGCCAAGGTTAGTTTATCTCTATCTGCGTCCCTTTCTTATGACACTAGTTAGACAGAGACACAGGGAGGGGTTAAACTAAACCTGGGCTGTCATGTTAGGGCCGCAGGCTGTATCTCAAGAACGGTGATAGATAGACAGTCGAAATTTTTACAGACATGATGTGTTTCTGCTGCCGCTGTAACAAACAATACTAAACAACAGATTAAAATAAATATGTAAGGGGGCTCCCATATAACAAACTTGATTTTTTTGCCATTTTTATACATGGTACGGAACCCTTCGTGCGCGAGTCCGACTCGCACTTGGCCGTTTTTTTTAAATCTGATGTCATAATAAAGGGATGTACTGAGGGTTAACATCTTGGATGAAGAACTAAAGCATGGATATAGCCTCAGTAGAAGTGTACACACCCAAAGCTGTCAAAATGGTTACCTTTGATGTGCGTCAATGTAGTAAAACGTGTAAATTAATAAGATAAACGTAGATTGTACTACCTTAATGTACACCAAACGTAATCCAACCTTCCACTTAAAATAACATACATCCAGACTCAACTATACCTATACCAACAACGCTAAACAATCTACACGATCTGCACGTGTTTGGCCTCTATACGAAATTTAACAAGCATGCGGGACGACGGAAAATGATCACCGCTGCCCGTAGAAATCAGCGATTCCAAGAAAATCGCTGATCTGTTGCAGCCCTATAGCCCCGTGGGTCTGCGGATCTCTCAGTCACCATACTAAAAGCGCAGCAAGCTGCTAATTTACGCCGGTCTTTTGTAAGAGATTAGTACTACCTCGGTCGAGCCGGTTCGTTCGTACTGCAGTCGCAACTCTACAGTTGGCTCTACTACTATGAAATCTTCGACTTACCTTCACTATATGTCCGTTTTAAGAACCTCTGACCCCGGCGGCCCTCCCAAAAGCACTTTCCCCCGATCTGGGAGATAACACTGCCCATCTCCATTGATAACCTGCTGGCATAGATTAATAAATACAGAAACGACTGTAGGCATGATACAATGAAACAAAAAACAAAATCTTACAACTTTACTTTATGCGTTTTTTATAACATATACGAAAGCAAAGAGCAAGTGGGTCACCCCTTCCCCCCACAAAAATTACAGTTGCTGCAATTTGACATAATTGTAGAGTTTTTCATACAAAAATGTGACAAATATGTTAAATTGTAACACTTGTAAGTTTTGTGGTACAATTGACACCCGCAACGTGTGGAGACTGCTGATGCGTTGCTAAACCAATAAGAAAAAGACAAGGTTGTTCGTCATCACTTACTCTATCCAGTTTAGGGTTTTGAAAGAGTTTTGGGCCACGTTGTAGAAAGAATACCTCTTGAGCTAGTAATTTGATCAACTGTCTCACTCTCCCGCTAGAACACAACAGAGTAAGTATTGCTGCTTAGCGGCTGGATTAGCGAGCAAGATGGTGGTAGCGATACGGATGGACCTTGCACAGGGTTCTACCACCTGCAACTTGCAAAATTATATCAGACATTGTGTCCTAGTAATGCAATGTGGACATTAAATTGCGTGTTTAGTTTTCGTCCATTGGATTAAAGTTTCAAATAGAACAGCTAACTGAGACTATAATAAAATAGACCATCGATTGCCACATGTACTTGTAGATTAAAATCAACTTGAAATTTTAGCTAGACCTTTTTATTTTTTACCTAAATTAAAATGTATACCTAATTAATTCTCTACCATCAAAACATTTCTCTACCATCTGCCGCGTCTCCCGCGCACCATCTATGCACAGCCGCGCGACCGCTTTCCACAGCCTGCGCATAACGGCGCGAAGCAGCGGCGCGTGCGCACGCTACGCGACACGAAACTGTTGTTACACGACCACTACACGACTGTTATACGTTCAGTGACTGTGCTGTGAAGTTAAGTGTTATTAAAGTTGTATTGTTGTGTATTATACCGGTAAGTCATACTATTTAATAATCCTCGTACACTATAGTTTAAAAAGGATTTGCGTTAATATTTATGTCGTGAAACGGTACTTGGAGTAAACGTATGTTTCATTTACTTCGACGGTTCAATCGTATTGCAACGATTAAGCAAATTTGAGGTGAGAAAAGTTTTTACAAAACAATTCCGTTGTAGCTTTACATAATAAATGTGATTTTTATGCAGTTTTCTTTATTACAACAGTTATGAAGCATGGCCTAATTCTAATATAGTTTAAACAGTTCATAATGTGTCGTTTACCTTGTCGTTTTGACCGTTTTGCGATGAATTCTAACCCTATTTATTATCGAAAATAGCGACAGTTGAAGGCAATATGTTGATTACAAGAAACATAACATTTTAATACGGTACTTGGAATCTAGGTTTATTTTATTTATAGTTAAGTTGAGGTAGTTTAATTAGATTTTGTTCTGTATTAATTGCGGGACCGTTATGTGGGTCCGTCTGGCAGTTCTGCTCTAACTCAGCAACGCCGTTATGCCTGAACACATCCGAATGAACTCGGCAGGTTGATTGCTGTGATATGATGAGAAATTGGTTCGGATAATCGCTTGGCTAGCTTCGCTATTTCAATTGGAGAATGGGTATTATTTGCTACTGGCATTTATAAGTGCATGTTAGTTAAGGTTTTTTCAAGAAATGCCATTGAGTTAAAATTTATTTAACATAGTAATTACTATCATTTTATGAATCAACATAAATATATTAATAATCTTTAATTTGACAGAATTGAAAAAATTTTCAATTCCAGTTTCATTGTACTTTATCTCTTGCACCTACTTCATGGAAAAAAATGGTTCTCAAATGATGGATTAATACCGGTATAGTCAGCCTCAGAAATAGCGTAACACTTAAGAACCTTGTCGTCGTAACGTATAAAATGAGAGTTGCTCTAATTTGTCACACTACTGACGGTGACAAGGTACTAAAATGTTTAGCTACTTCTGACCGTACTAAAATACATATACAGCGAAAAACAATACCTTCCCTACTGGTGGCAGTTGGGTAGTAAAATACTCATTTTTTTGCCATTCAGGGGCTATTGCACTTTATTATTAGTAAATATATGCATAAGTACCTACCTAATTTGTTTTAGATGAGATATCGATAAATGCGGAGACCTCTACTTAAGTGTCTTCGACCTTCGTATCCTAAAGCCTTTAATAAAAGCGATATTATTCATACGATTTTATATGTATAGTCTGTAAGTCTGTCATGTCAATATATCAGACCAAACAGCACAATTTGTGACGTTAAGAGGAGTGTGAACCCAGCCCGAAAAAGCGCTCCCCACACAAACGGCGATAACGTTTTCCACCCTCTAAATCTTAACGTATGGCAAAGATTTTTTGGTATGTTGTCGTTGTGTCTAGGAACTAGGTTTATATGTTTTGATTTTTTTAATATTCTTCATAGATTTGACAATATTTGCATTTTAAGAGTTTCATACAAAACAAAAAAACGTCAATATTTTTGAAACTATTAAGAATATTAAAAAAATCAAAACATACAAACCTAGTTCTAGGGCATAATGGCAACATACCAAAAAATCATGGCAATAGGTTAAGGTTAAGGGGGTTGAAAACGTTATCGCCGTTTGTATGGAGAGCGCTGGGTTCACACTCCTCTTAATAACTATATTTTGATTCTAACTGACAATTTTATTATAAATTTCATCCTGGAAATAAAATACCTGTAATTTACAGCACTGCAACAAATCACACCGTATATGTATAAAAAATTTAAAGGTACGATATATTATATTTACCGAAATAAAAAAAACATACCGTCACAAACACAAGATAATATTCATCTGTTTAGCTAAAATTCTGTGTTCCTTTATCTTATCTATTTTTTGTGAAACTACCTTACTATAACATTTAATTTTAATATTGGTAGAGTCATTATAGTCAGTAACTGGTTGTAGTACGAATAGGACGTCTCGACCGGGGTAGTATCACATTATCACAGAATACCGGCGTCAAGAAGTAGCCGGCTACTACAGTTCGGTGGGTGAGAGATCCGGAAGCCCACGACCGGGGGAACTAAAGGTCGGCAATAGATCAGCGATTCTCTTTGTGTCGCTGCTTCCCATGAGTGGCGGTGACCACTTCCTATTAAATGACTGAAGAAACAGATTTAAGTAATCCTTAAGTATCATCTGATGATTACAAGACGCGTCGCAAAACGGCCGCGCGCCGCCGCGTGCGCAGCTGCGTACACAGTCGCGAGCAAAACTAGGCCTAATTACATATGAGCGTTTATATAAACATTGAATTTTTTCATAAACAAGGTGTGAGATATTCAGAAAGAAAGATTCATTATCGTTTCAATTGATCCTTATTGTTCTTCATCTGTCGGCCTTCACTTCAAAGGGAGTCACTTTCCGTCGTTTTCGCGGTCACTCCGAAAGGTCACACGTCGCCGAAGTAACGTGCAAATTTCCATGTTTTTTTGCGGGTGGTAGGACCTCGTACAAGGTCCGTCCGGATCGCTACCACCATCTTGCTCGCTAATCCTGCCGCTAAGCAGCAGTGCTTGCACTGTTGCGTTCCGGTGTGGAGAGCAAGACAGCCGGTGTAATTACTGGCACAAGAGGTATTCCATCTTAGCCCTCTGGGTTGGCAACGCATCTGCAATCTCATTGGAGTAGCGGGTGTCTATAGACGGTGACCCACTTGCTTGTTTTCCTTCCTATTTCATAAAAAAAAGTTTTATAAATTAAGAAAATGGTTTTAAAGAAAAATAATGAAATATTTATTGCCTGTGCTAACTAGAGCTCTTCTTCTTTATTTGATCATGAGTGGTCCCTGAAGTCTTAATATGACCGATCAAGGTTAATTTGCCACCAAAAAGATTAAAACATTGTATTTTTTTAATGCCCGAAACTCCGTACCTAATTGCCCCCTTGCACCACATTTTAGAATACGTTAGAAACCCGATGGCATCATTTAAATTCCTTAAAATAAAAGGGACCGTGGTCGTCCCCTAATAGCACCTGTCGCAAGGTTACTGAAGCGTTGCCGAAACAGTAAACAAGCTTGTTTAAAATTCGTTTGATTCCCCGTTCCTCCTTATCCTATATTGTATGTAACTTAATTGTGTGTGCTTACAGTAACAAATAAACGTTTTATCTATCTATCTATCCCAAAAAACCTCGGGCCACGCGCATTGTAGGCATCTAGTTGCCTAATTACTCGTAAACTTGTAAAGCCTACTTAGACGTGATGGTTTTACATTTAAGTTCGTTATACATGTACGTAATAATATACAATTAATAGATTCAGGCGTTACTTTGCGGAGGTCCATATCAACAAACTGTAACAAATTACCTTGCTACTCCGCTCTTTCTTGCTTGTTCGATCTTGATGATGCCTCGTATAGAGGCGAAACGCGCGTCGATCGTGTAGTTTTAGTGTTTAGTGGTGGTGGTGTGTAGTTGAGTCTGTGTGATATAATTATGTTGTTTCGTGCGGAAGCGGAGGAGGGTGGGTTTTTGCATGAACATATATGTGTCGCACAGACGCAGCTATTTTGCACGAGCCCGGCACTTTCGCGGAGTAGCAAGGTAATTTGTTCCAGTTTGATAATAACAGTGGATTTTTCTACGTGTCCTAAAACCACCATTTGGCTGGCAGCGGGAGGACACTTGACTCTACCAAGAAGTAGCACTTTAAAGCTGAATATTTTACAAACGGACACTTTAATCGAAAAATTGTTTGAGCAAACCCGCAATGTTTTTTAAGGACCTATTTAACGACATCACATACCATGGGGTAGAGGAGAAAAAAATCCCCACTTTATGTCTAAGAAAAGCCAACTATACTGACTTATAACCAAAAGTTATCAATAAAATTATCTTGTCTTATCTTATCTTATCTTACAAAAAAAAAACTAAAGTTTATTTTGAACACTTTATCGCCATGACTAGTATATATCCATGCCAAATTATAGCTTTTTAGCAGCAAGAGTCTCTGAGCTAAGCTGCACAGACGGGCGGACGGACGGACGGATATGGTGAAACTATAGGGGTACTTTAATGCAGAACCCTAAAAATGGCTAATCTAAAATCTATAGCTGCAATGCGCATACGCATCTACCGCTGCGTAACCACAGACTGCGATCTGTATTGTCTCCGAACATAATCCGCTGTGATATAATAATAGCTACGTTTCCGCCATTTGCCAACTCTTACCTAACAAACGCATGCGCAGTTAATTGAATGCAGGTTTCTAATCCACGTGAGATTCGTTGGATGAACTATTAAATAATTCTGTCTATTTTTACCACCACACATCGAGCACGTACCAAATAGAGAGGAAATGTCAATTTTCCTCTTCATAGTGTAAGAGCGCAACGTAAAATTCTACACCTGTCTGTTTTTTGATCGAAAACAATGTTATTTAAATAAAAGGTTACTTGTTTGGTCCTACAACGCCACAGGGTTACCTAGCAAATTTTTTCCGCAAGTATCTTTTGCTTTCATATGTTTGAAAAGTAAATTAAGCGCATGAGAAAATAACTCGATCTAAATAACTCGCAAAAATAGGTTTGCTCTCTGTTAATTTGCCGCAACACTTGGACTGTCAGGGTATGGTATGTATGGTAATATATGCAACTGTTTAACTGTCGTATCGACTTCAATTTTACATCAAATTTAAGCTATTATCTTCCCCCAAATTATGAATTTTGATACGTTTTCACTGTTATTTAGAGATTTTCACTGGGGCGAAAGATTTATGTATATACATTACATTCTAACTGAAACGAAAACTTCGTTAGTTAATTGTTAATTGGTCGCTAGTCTACACTAATATAATAAAGAGAAAAACTTTATTTGTTTGTTTTTTTGTTAGTTTGTTTGTATGTAGGGGGTAATTTCTGGAACTGTTGAACCAATTTCAAAAATTCTTTCACAGATAGAAAGCTACACTATTCCTGACGGACATAGGCTACTAATTTTACGTGAACAAAGTCGCGCACATCCGCTAGTCAGAAATAAATCTACTGAAATATTATGAGACAAATCAATAACATGACTGTTTAAGTTAGTACGATCAGCCTCAAAAGTGGCCTAACTTTTTAGTCCCTTGTCGCTGTCAGTGATGTGACAAATTCTAGGAACTCTCATTTCATCCGTTACTAAGACAAGGTTCTTAAGTGTTAAGCTAGTTCTAAAGCTGGCTGTACGAAAGAGACGCAAATTAGCTCATTATACATAAAACAGCTAAACCTCTCAGTAAACTGTCGTAGAGGTTAAACCACGGTTAAGCCGGCGAATCAGCGTACTTAGCACGTACCGCGCTTCCGGTAACCGTCACTTAACTAACGGTTAATCGCTAACCTGTGTTTAAACTGTTGTGATGCGACAGCTGATAAATACAAATTAGGATTAAGTTCAACTTGTTATGCAATGGAAACGAAGTTGATGTATGTTTCAATATTGACTGTATTTTTTTTATGAAATAGGAAGGCAAACAAGCAAGTGGGTTACCTGATGATAAGTGATCACCACCGCCTATAGACACTCGCAACACCAATGAGACTGCAGATGCGTTGCCAACCTAGAGGGCTAAGATGGAATCCTCTTGTGCCAGTAATTACACCGGCTGTCTTGCTCTCCACGCCGGAACACAACAGTGCAAGCAATGCTGCTTTGCGGCAGAATTAGCGAGCAAGATGGTGGCAGCGATCCGGACGGGTCTTGCACAAGGCCCTACGATAGGTGTATTTTTAGGGTTTTTCATTTACAGACGCCATATTTGATTATCATAAACTAGCGACTTGCCCTGGCTTCACATGGATTGTGTAGATAAAATCTTCTGTAAAAGTTCTCTAAATAACAGTGAAAACTGTATCAAAATCTGTTGCGTGGTTTAGAAGGAGTAAGTGGCCAAAGATATAAGGACAGACAGGAACGGATAACGATAAGATTAATAAAATACCAAGAGACAAATTTTAAATAACAGTTTTGAGAAAAAATGTTTTTCTTCTAGTTGACATTATTGCAAGTAGAAAAAGCCAAGAAACATCGGGATTAACAGCGAATCGATCAAAACCGACTCAGTCGTTTAGTCTACGTTGGAACATAAAAAAACGACCTACAATCTACGTTTTCCTTATTCATTTGCAGGTTGTACCACCTTGACGCATATTAAAGGTAACCATTTTGACAGTTTTGGGTATGTAAGGTTGACATGCACTGAGGCTATATCGATGCTTTAGGTCTTAATCCAAAGGCCTATGAATCAAATTGGTTGACAGTACCAGGGGGGTTCCACTCCGCACTGTAGGTACGCTCGACCGCCTTGCCTATGGCATAGGCACATCGCAGTAGGCTGTCGGCTTGCCGCGCGCTCGCTCGCTCGCCCCCGCCGTGTCAGTGTAATTGAAAACGAATGCCGCGCAACCCTAGCGTGTCGCCGGGAGTAGCGGGGGGAACTCGTACCTCCGCCAAACTGGATAGCGGTTTGTTGCTTCTCGCGGAAATAATTCTAACTCACAGTTTGTCCGTTTGCCTATTCTTAATTTCAATTGACCATTTCAAGTACCACTTAATTATGTACTCTCACGATGCTTAACATAGCGTCGCGCGAACAAAAGACTTCCATGCCTGCGCCCGCGCCGCGGAAGCTGGCTCATCGCGATGCGCATGCGCCTGATTGCCGGGGCCGTGGTAACGCGGGAAAAGCTGTGTCGGTTTGTGGGGAATTTAGAACGGGTATGGGAGTTTCATTTGAGATAAACCTTATTCTCAGATCATAGATTCTTTGCAGAACCACAATGTTGCCAGTTGATGTACACCTATTAGCCTATACTTAGAAATGAAATCCGAGATTAAACGGTTGGGTTAGATGGCATTATCAGATGCCTGATGTGGTTGGGTCGGGTGTTTTTTATTTTTTACTTAATTTGTTTATTCTCATACAGCTGCTATCAATACAGGATTAACAGGTGATCTAATTCAATAGTGACGTAACCGTGATCTAGACACGCGGCAGCGTGTCAAGCCAAGTTCAAGCAAAGAAACTGGCTAGCCAGCGCCGAGTTTAATATTACACGAACCACTTGGTGCCACTTTTGACCCTTCTATAACTCAAAACCTCTTTAAGTTAAGTTTTTATCAGAATTAAAAATTATAGACATATATATGTTGAATAACTTTATAAAATGACTGATGTAATGAAAACTGACCAAGTCAAATCTAACCTACTTTAAGATTTCGTATTTTTAAATAACAGCAATTGTTATAAATATCCAATAAAGCAAAGAAATAAAGTTTTAAATACTTGTTCATAATGTTATTTTGTTGCTATAAATATATTTGGATTTTGCATAGAACTTGACACTCATTTAGATCTCCATTCTTTTTGCGGCGATGCCCACAGCCAAGCTTAATTTTTGTATTGAACTTGGCTCTCCTTTTTTACATTTATGTTTTTGGTGGGATAACAATAACAAAGTAAGTAACCTAATAAATACGGTATTCTAAGGACTTTATTTCCAAAATTGATAGATAGCGAATTATTTCGCGTCAAACGACCTGCATGCTCGTTTGTTTTTCGATTCAAAATCAAAAGATTCCATATCAACTGCTGCTCAAAAATAAATGCTGTTTTCATTACTCTGTATTGATTTATTAAGGCACTTTACATTGTACTATAAAACTCGTTAAGTATTGGATTAGCACCTACATAATAAGTTAACGGCCGCAATCGCCTGCGCAGCGATATTGCGAACGCATCGTCCCGAACTATTGTTTACGGCATGGAACAAAGAATCATTTTCGCGAATGATTTTTCTCTAGATCGCTTTAGAACAATGGGTATGGATTTTATGAGCACAGTGTGTTACGATACAGTGGTTTCATTTTCGTTAAATGGATTAGTATCGATACTCTGTCCGCACAAAGCGCGTTGCCTCACGGGGCACAAAAGGCACCGTTTCGTATAGCACGCTAAAATGATCGCAAAAGTTTAATTTCAATATTTGTAGTTTTATGACATAATAGTAAATGGTTGCCAGGAAAAGATCGCTCTTAAACTATTATATCGCTAATTATTTACAGTGTAAGTTATTTTAAGTCGCATTCAGTAGAGAATTATCTATCTGTTTTGTCTCTATAGTTTTTAAGTATGTTATTCTGTAAATAATTTATCTATGAGCCTTTCTAGCCTGCTCATTTTTTGGCTCGTGCACCTCTCTCCTACTGGGCTCGTAAAAAATGCACTGGGCATAAAGTGAGCTACAAATTTGTGCTTGCCATCTTACAACGGATTAGTAAGAGCCATAATTAGCATCTTTCGTAAATTAAATTTCATTACAAGTGCGGCAATGTGACATTATTGTAAATTTGTACTAAAAGATACTGGACAATTATGCTATGTATAGATTGTTGTTCTGTTGTATGAATTAGTGGTCCGTCCGTCCTTCGCCATGTAAATGATACCACTGGTGCCAAAATACACTGTGAACTCTGTACAACGTAACAATACGGGTTCACTCGTATTGTACAATAAGTTGTTTTTATAATATCGTTACAAAGGTCAATTGCCTTTGTCTAGAGATTGCCTTCATTAAATTTCGTTCTTTGTAATTATTTTAAAACTATTATTAACTTAATAAGCGGTTCGAGTGATGATAATATTTAAGATAGAGGTAAAAATGATTAGCTGGTGTCAAGGTCCTAAATACTCCATCTTTATCTTTACATAGTATAACATGAAGTCGCTATCCGTTCCAGTCTGTCCTAAATCCTTATAGTGTATTAGCTTTTGCCCGCGACTTCGTCCGCGTAGACTTGTTAAATTGAATCAAGCAACCAACATGCAATCTGCAAAATTTCCTGGACAAATTAACGAGAATTAGTTGCTTTGCTGCTCCTGACATCACGGCGGCGTATAGCTCACTTATCGCTATCCCGTGGAAACTATCTATTTTTACTGGATAAAAAGTATCATATGTGTTAATCCAGGTTATAAACTATGTGTGTGCCAAATTTCATCCAAATCCATTCAGTAGTTTTTACGTGAAAGAGTAACAAACATCCATCCATACTTACAAACTTTCGTGTTTATAATGTCGTATGTATAAGTAGGATAGTATGAAGTAACGTCGCTATCCGTTCTTGTCTGTCCTAAATCCTTATAGTGTATGTTCGGCCGCCTTTTCCTTCTAAACCACGCAACGGATTTTGATATGGTTTTCACTGTCATTTATAGAATTTTTCACGGAAGGTTTTTATGTATATTAAATCCCCGTTGTACCCGTGCAAAGTCATATATTCATATACCACTGCCACGCAGGCGCAGGGCGTATGTTCGTTTGTTGACCGATTTCTTCGTAGAATGTTGTCCATTAGTGGACCTTTTGTCTAATAATACGTACAGTCAAGGAATTTAATTTCCAACCCACCTAAGGTTCAATAGCACATAGCAAACTGTCAACATAAGAGCTATAGAGCAAGACGTTAGTTTGACATATCGACCTTAATGCATTGCGAATGTCAGACGACATTTCAACGAAATGGGTAGGGAATTAAATTCCTTGACTGTACCTTGCTTGAATTTCTCCCTTAGCGTCCAAATTCCGAGGTCGGCTCAATAGGAGCATCCTTTGGCATGCTAAGTAATACTCCCCTTGCCGAGCGCCCTTCTGGTTGCTCGCCCTCTCTCCGATAAGCTGACAAAGTCATCTGAGGCTACCAGCACACGTACTTCAAAAAAAAACCCTAGCGATTATTTTTATCTTAAATTAGTATAGGCGCTTTTGTGGTCTCTGCCTACCCCAAAGGGAAACAGGCGTAAGCATATAAAAATAATAAGTATAGGATACTTTTAGACCAGTGAGTCAGCTAAGTTAGGGATATGTGTTACCAGAGCACATGTGTTAGTATGAATGAGTTTAGTATCGTTAATGAGTCGGATGAAACTAGGGTTGCCAACCGTACTATATTATATAGTATTGTACTATATTTCGGCTCTCCGTACTATATACTGTTGAACTAATATATAGTACGCAAATATACTATATTTCGAGCACTCTTCATGTTATTAAAATACATAGAATTTGGAGATAGATAGATAGACAACAAACTTACCCCCTTATTCATAAACGCTTCGTAAACGTTTGTTAGTTATTTTTTTGTCTTTATCTGTCATCGTGACGTTTACCCTTCAAATAAAAGGGACAAAAGATTTGTTAGCTTAAAAATATTGTTAAGTTTTTACGAATAAGGGGGTTACACTATTCCTTTTTTTCATCTTTCCAAAAAATACTATATTTTATTGAAGCGTACTATATATTTTTTAGCTTATTCTCAAAAATACTATATTCAACCGAATAAATGTTGGCAACCCTAGATGGAACTACAATGACCGGAAATTCCTAACACCGCAAACAGCTGTCTTTGTTTTGAAATCCGCGAAGTACTGTATGTGTATCAATATGAACTAAATCTAAGAAAGGCGCGAGAACTAATGGAAATGAAAATGAAAAATTTACTTTGCAATGGAGGCTTTATCTCAAGTTTAATAGGCCATTTAAACGGTACGAGTTTTCGCATACCAGGCGCACTACATTGCGGGTCTCGATCGATCGTTCGACGACGTCATTCCTTGGTAGTGCGCAATGCAATGCAACTCGCATGCGATGAATCGCACCATGTAAATTACCCTTAATTCTACCGCGCCGCAAGAAAATCAGCAACATATTAACTATACTCTATTTTTATTTACTACTTAGTTACGATTTTTTTGTGCTGTGAAAAAGTGTCCAACCGAAACTGAAAACGAATCGGATTTCGGTTTCTGTTCCAGTTTCGGCAGCAACCGAAACTTACTTCGAGGGCTATTCTAGTGTATTTATTAATTTTAAACTTTTGCTAATCTTAGCTCTAACATCTAAAATGTTGAACGTACACCGCAGCCCAAAACAATTAAGTAACACGCTCGACAGTGGGCAGTTTGCGAGGTGAAGCCGACAGTGACACTGACACGTTCTGCAGCCAAACTACGCCAGACACTCCTCGTGCTGAGTTTCGATTTCGGTTTTAGTTTCGGCAGATTTTCTGCCAATAACGGAACCAAATCAAAACACCAAGTTTACGTCGAAACTCGCCGAAATCGAAAGTTTGGTCGAACACTACTGTCAAATATTTGTAAAGCGCCATCTACCGGGAACTGTTGTCACTACGAAGCTCCTTAGCCTGCTACGATGGCTTACATGAGCCGGTGGTTTTCGTAATTTTCGCGAAATAGAGAAGTTGATACAGATGTTATGTATGGATCTATAGAAAAACTGATCTTGCGTCAGCCATAACACCATCTACTAGGATAATTCCCATAAGGCTTGCGTCATGGACAATATGTAGCATATAAACGCGAGAACCAGGCCGTGAGAGTGATATAAAAACGGGATGGTGTTATGCAAAACAATGGGAAACTTAAAATTAAATGTTGGAAGTTTTGAAAAGTTACACTCGTATTGCGTGCAAATGCAATTTTTTTTTTATGAAATAGGAACGGCTATCACTTACTTAAATAATTGCCTCAAAACGGTCTTAGTTTATACTATGATGTAAAATCCAAGATCAAACATTGGGGTTTACAGATGACACTTTCTGAAGCCTGAAGTGCTCGAGCCCTGATCTGTCTTGTCCTAGAGATTTATGAGATGACAAGCCTGCACATGATATTGCTCCTGGCCTGACCATAACATTCACCAGATCAAGGCCGGATCTACCATATCGCTTTTTGGGATTCAGCCCAGGGCCTCGTGAATTCAAGGGGCCCCCAGCTAAGTCAAGTCAAAGTCAAAAATCCTACTAATATTATAAACGCGAAAGTTTGTAAGTATGGCCATCCATACTTACAAACTTTCGCGTTTCATGTTTGTTACTCTTTCACGTAAAAACTACTGAATGGATTTGGATGATATTTGGCTGGCACACATATAATTTATAACCTGGATTAACACATAGGTAACTTTTATCCCGTAAAATGCATAGTTCCCACGGGATAGCGATAAGTGAGTTATACACCGCTAAAGCTAATCCTCATTAATTTGCCCAGGAAATATTGCAGATTGCATGTTGGGTGCATGTATTCTTGATTCAATTAAACAAGTCTACGCGGACAAAGTCGCAGGCAAAAGCTAGTAGACGATAATGCGAAAAAATCCATAA
The DNA here is from genome assembly GCA_963691745.1 of Ditula angustiorana. Classification (NCBI taxonomy): domain Eukaryota; kingdom Metazoa; phylum Arthropoda; class Insecta; order Lepidoptera; family Tortricidae; genus Ditula; species Ditula angustiorana. The sequence continues at coordinate 922,074 of OY829474.1, forward strand.
TTTTATTTACTTTGAGTAATTAAGGTAACGGCGCCTATTACCGTGGTACTTAAGGATGTTTTCAAACAAGTCCAAAAAATTAAGAGTATCAAAGCTACTTAACGACCGAGAATATTTTTTTTATTTAAGAGTGTTTATTGAACTTTCAGCGTAGTAACTTTTTTTACTCATTTTACTTATTCTTATTTAATAAAATAATTATTGAAACCAAAATACCTAATTCTTCTATTACCGTGGTAATGGCTAGGCTGTGATTCTATTACCGCAAATTGAGCTTCCATTACCGACGGTATATAAAGCAGCAATTTTCTACCATCGGTATTAGGATTCAGACTCATGTTAAGATTCGGAACTAATTAACAAGGGGTAAAAAAATATGGTTTTGGTTCTGTACATTATTGCTGTACATTAAGTTTTTTAAGGGTAAGTAATAGAACGTTAAACATATACAACTCATGACAACTACATAATGTGTCTATCTACTAATCTCCTTAATGGATCAGTACAAATGGAAAAGATTCCAACTGATAAATAAGTCTCAATTTTATTAAATATACTGTACTTACGGTACCCTAAATGCGATTTATTTTAATAAAAGACTGAAATGTCACTCGATAATAGACACTTTTTTAAAAGCCTATCACCGACCCAAACAAAAATTAAATGGATCGGCAATAGATTCCTATACATTCTAATACCGAGGGTTATGTGATCTAAGCATCGGTAATAGGCTTAATTTGGAGTGTTATAAAACCTAATTCCGACCCATAACAACAATAACACACAGTTGTATTATCATTTCAAATCAAAAATAAAAATTACAACCTTGGTATAAAACCAAAATTACATAACTGGTCAGTAAGTATATCATTTTATTTCAATATTTAAACAACTTGACAAAATAAGGGTTTCTATAGAAACTACAAAATCAGTACTGAAGTTTTTGTTAAAAATTAAGGGTTTGTTGAATACATTTTATACCACGGAAATGGTTCTTTATTAGCGTGACTAGATTAAGATTGGAATAACTGTAAGAACTTAACTAACCGGTCACACATACCCAAATTAAAAAATAAAGAACCAAAATCACAACTTTACTTACTACCGTGGTACACCATGGTAATAGAACCCACGCCAAAAAATGGTGCCTATCACCGCTGTATTTTATTTTCCATTTTAAACGTATTTTCAGGCCAAAAAATATATAAAGAGTACTCAGAACTCGTGCAGAAAATTACAAACAACCATTTAAAGACCATAACATTAGTTCAATTGCCATAACCATTATGTAAAATACTAAATACGATTCCAGTTCACCTACATGTGGCGTCCCGCGTTAGTATGGTAGGACCTGTTCCTGCGCTGGCGTTGCGGAAACGGACGAATTGCAAGCTCTTTGTTTTATTTACACACACTAGCGCTAATAGCACCGTTAGTCAAGTAAATAAGCTTCGTTCGTGAAATAATTTTTTTTTTAAGATATCAATCGGTTTGCTTATAAAATACGTATTTGAAAACGCCGCGGTGATGGTCGTCGATTTTGATACCCCCGGTAATAGGCGCCGTTACCTTAGGTAGGCCCCTAAGTAGTATTAGCCCAGGGCCCCCTAAACTCACGGTCCGATACTGCATCAGATCATGCCATCTGAAGATCTTTTGATCTTAGTTTCCATTTTGAAGTTAACCAACTTGCTCAGGTTGATGTAAATTATTAATAGATTTAGGCGTTACTTTGCGGAGGTCCATATCAACAAACTGGAACAAATTACCTTGCTACTCCGCGAAACCAAGTTGGTTTCGCGGAGTAGCAAGGTAATTTGTTCCAGTTTGTTGATGTAAATTGACATTGTTTCGTAAGAACGTGACTGCGATTCATCAAAGTTATCAGTTGACATTGCAAATTCCAATATCGTGTTACTTTACATTCCAAAAGTCTGCCCAGAGATTAGTGAGCATCGTTAGCAATCGACACGCGAGATTTCCACTTATTACGACTTTCGTGGTATTGCAATAAACCGAATGCAATATTATAAATGTTGTTGGATAGGATTGTGTACAGTCAGCGTCTAACATACCAGAGCGGGCAAGGTGGTCTAAAATATCTGAACACGCCCGAGCGTATTTGACAATAGAGTCGAATTCAGATATTTTTGACACCTTGCCCGCTCTGGTATATTTGACGCTGACTGTACCGTGTTTTTAGTTATTTATTGTTATACAATACGATTTGAATCATCAGGGTCTGATGATGGAACAGAAAAGAGAATTAAGGATAAATTGAGCTCTTAAAATTTAAAAAATAACAATTAGAAACTTTATATTGCAAAAAAAATGATGTAACTACATCAAATTTCTGAATAAAGATATTTTGACTTTGACTTTTACTTTGACTTTTCATGATTCTAGGTCACTGGGAAGTACTCTATAGGTTTTCGATTCTCTTGCGAGCGTCTAAATACGCGTTTGCGTAGTTGAAGTTTGATTTTTCACAGCTAAAGGGATTTTAAACAAACCGGAATAAATTACCTTGCTACTCCACAACCAGTGCCGTGCTTATGCAAGATAGCTGCGCCTGTGCAACATATATATATCTTCATACAAAAACCCACCCTCTTCCGCTTCCACACGAAACAACATAATTATATCACACAGACTCAACTACATACCACTAAAACAACGCGATCGACGCACGTTTCGCCTCTCTACGAAGCATCATCTGGATCAAACAGCACGAACGTTCGCTACTTGAACGAATGGCGTAAGACCTCAGTAGGTATTTGATATTAATTTTAATTTGATACCTTGATGCATTCATAGGAAAAAGGATATTGACAGACAGCAAACTGACACAGAAAGGCGGATGACAACGAGTTCTTTTTTTCCTTTTGAGGTACGGAACCCTAATAATGGCAATTAACCTACGATAGCAAACAGTTTGTGAAAATCGGTCTAGAATTCCTTTTATTTAACGCCACGAAAACTATAAAAACTTCCAAACCTTATCTTATTTCCAAACTATGTCCAAACATAATATTTGGTCAACCAAGCCACAACATTACTTAACTTGACAAACAAAATTGAAATCGAAGCAATTTAAAAAGAAAAAGAAATGGAGCAAAATTTCAATGCTGCCAGCATTTCAAATCGAATGTAGGTAATCAAACCACTCTACCATTGCACGTGCAACACCCTTATCTTCCCACACATAAGGTGCAATTTTATATAATGCAACTGCATTCACAGAGATACCCAAATGCTCTTGACGACGTTCTTTTGTCAGAAGAATAAGGTTTAATTTTGTGTAATCAAACCGCATTGTCAGCATGTTGACAAATACGCGAGTGTCACGTTTCGGTTGCCATGAAAGTTAATATTGCTTGTAATTTTATTTGTAATTTTGTAATTATTTAATTATGTCGCAGAAATATGGTTATTATTATTAAACCTATCAGTAGAGACATGGAATTGATGAAGCAATCAATTTGTTGTGATGACATTAGAATAAAACTAATTTGAACGGATAAAATTGCGTACAAGCAACTTGTAAAATTATCGTCTTGTATAGTTTGATAAATTGAATGCAAATCTAAACAAACTAGTATTCATTTCGACCGTTGACTCTGTTTATGGATGATAGATATATGAGACAGTTACAAAATTATGAAATAAAAAAATTCTGTCGCTAGAATATAAAGGAAGAGTTATTTTTTTTTATATAACTATCAAATGTCACAGTTATTGATCTTTAATCCTAAATACAATGAAAAATGTTGTAATAATTTCAGATAAGTATTTAGTTAATATATTCGTTTTATCAATAAATTTTGAATATAAAAAAATATATAAAAATTTAAGATACTTATAGCAGCATTCACGTTCGAGTATACATTATAAATGTAGGTATATCAGTCCGCTGCTAGGTCAAATTATGACCGAAACCAGGGCATCATAATCAAATCAGAGTAACGCAGTAGACACGATTTGTTCGCGTCACCACACCTACTGGCAGGTACAGTCGCAACGAAAGACCTTATGGTCCTACTAATAATATCATACTAAATACAGTGCAGTCTAGTATACATGTGGGATCGCAGAAGGAAAAACTTCAATAATAAATATTAAAAAGTTTAATTCAAAATAAAATTACGGAAAGAAAACAAAGAACACAACTCGCAGCTAAAGAATCACCAAACGCACTCCCAGTCACTCCGGCATACACATTCGTTCACATCTCTTCCAGTCATTCGCTCGTTTACATCAATCGTTCGCTCAGTGTTACTACCATTCCCACATACATTATACAGTATAGTATCCTTGTATGAAACACATCTAAAACTATAATTAATTAATTAAATGTAGTAACATTGTACTTAGTTCCGGGCTTGGCCGCGAGGTGGCGTCCCAAGCGCTCTCTTGCAAATCATCCATTACTGTGCTTGCGTCGTAAATATGTAAAAACTATAGGTACATTCTTCTTCCTATAGTGCCTTTCCATTACTGGATGTTGGCCGTTAGCTCTGCAAACTTTTCCCTGTCTTGAGCCACCCGAAACAGTTGCTCTGCACTGGTAATACCAGTCCACTCACTAATATTACGCAGCCAAGATTTCTTCCGCCTTCCGGGACGCCGCTTTCCCTCAATTTTGCCCATCAATATATATAGGTACATATAAAACTAATAATATAGTCTATTATCACAAACCATGTGTGTATTTAATGCACCAAAACCCAGCAGCGACCACCACAATCCTGCAGTATCTTTTTATTCTGATTTATCTTCTTTAATTCTTATAATGTATCGGTAACGTGAGCATACGTCCCGGTTTCAGGCAGTCTGTCCTAGTGTCCCCAGTGAAGCCAACGTAGTCTCGGTTTTGCAAGCAGACCCAACGATAGTTTAAAAAATTATTTTTTCCGCTCGAAATGCGTGGCCCGACACGCCACTACTGGGGGCTTAGTAAGTCATGCTAACTTAACCATTTTGTGTTTAGAGCGTTGATTATTTAATGTTAGTCCATCTTCTATAATAAAATACTTATAAAACACTCATCATCATCATCATCATCATCAGCCTATATTCGTCCACTGCTGGACATAGGCCTCTCCCATGGCACGCCACTGAGCACGATCCCCGGCCACTCTCATCCAGCTCTTGCCAGCCGCCTTGCGAAGATCATCGCTCCACCGAGTCTGAGGACGTCCCACGCTACGTTTGCCGATCCGTGGTCTCCACTCAAGAACTCGTCTACCCCAACGGTTATCGGTTCTTCGGGTTATATGGCCGGCCCACTGCCACTTCAGCGTGCTAATGCGGTGGGCTATGTCGATAACTTTGGTTCTCTGTCGGATCACTTCGTTTCTAATTCGATCTTTTAGAGAAACTCCGAGCATAGCCCTTTCCATAGCACGTTGAGCAACTTTAAATTTGTGGACCAGCCCTACAGTGAGTGTCCACGTTTCGGCACCGTATGTCATGACATGAGACACTAAAAACTTTTTTTTATTATATATTTCCGCAGATGTGGTCTGACAAAATAAATAAATGGTCACGTGTATCGGTCGCCTTCTCCTTCTAAACCACGCAACGGATTCTGATACGGTTTTCACTGTCGTTTAGTATTTTTTTACGAAGTATTTGTATTGAGATACTGTAGATATAGGTAGACAGCGATGTAAAGCACGGGGGTCTTTTAAAAAGGCAACAAAAGTGTCTTGCACGTGATTCTAATGGAGTTACACTGCCTTGTGGCGGTATTTGCTGCCCATCCTGCCGCATGTCTGTTTGTCACCAACGTGTTATAAAAAAAAATCATGGACTTTCGTCGTTGACTGTACGCGTTATGTTATTTCGCAACTCATGCGCATACCGCTAACACCTTACAACAACTGTTTGACAGATGTAAAATCATCAATTATCAGGTAGTAGTAATAGTAGATTAATGATAAGAGTTTGCTATGTTCGAGTCTCATTGTTTATTTGAGTGCATTGAAGTTTAATAGTCGAATAGTAAGGTATCTTTGTCTCGGTGCAAAGGTTGAGCTGCTGGCTGGCAACGAGAAAAAAAGTAAGTTTAAATATTTTTTTCTTAAAAAGGAAAAAAAACAGTGAGCCGGTGGAACTTCATTTTTAATATTAATAAGTAGCCAGTTGCAATTTTTACATAATGTGTTATTTGTGGATATCCTGATATGACAAATGATAAAAAAAATTAAAGTTAAGTATCTCTATCGTACAAACTGCAATAAGTAGGTACAAGCATAAAACTTAGAGTGATTCGACATAGTTGGAAATCTAGAGTAAGAAAAAAAAGGATGCGATTGCGGCTTGCATTTGACTTTTTTTTTAATGAAACAATGAATAATTTATTCCCTGAACATATCCAGAGAACAAACAAGACGGTCAAATTTTATAGCACTGGTCCTAAATATGTTCGACCATCAGACATATGAAAGTTAGGAATAAGTAAATTTTGTTAAACATTAAGCAGAATTAGAATTACATATAAGATTAGAAGTATAAGTAGGTACAAACTACTTTACCTATGTGATATGTCAAAGCCATTATAAAACTTAAGTGTAGCTAAAAAAAGTCGTCAATACTGTAAAATCAAACATTACATTACAATCTATAAAATCTTCTCTTATTTTTTTTGTATATTTTTAAGATCGTCGCAGTACTCTATACTACTCAATTATTATTTTGATGAGAGTAGGTCAGAGCGACGCAAGAGGCTCGCATGTAGACTGGTTTATTCTAACATTTATAATAATATACTATTTATTTTCGGTGATTGCAAAACTTGCATATGCCCTTGCGCCGCCTAAATCGATGACATTGCGTTACCGATACAAGTGTGTGATTCAGATCAACTTGCCTTTGGTTCGGAATGTTAATGTTTGTGTCACAAGAGCGCATTAAAAGCCTACTTTGTGGCCTTGAGCGGTAAGTAAAGAGTGCTCGGTAAGCTCTACTTTCCATCTTGTTTTTAGAAAATGTATCTGACACTGACACTAGAACCACTAGAAGGTTTGTAAAAAGGTTTCGAACTTCGGACTAAATTATTGGCGTCTCGGGTGATTAGTGGTGAGTAGTAGGTTCTTGTGCAAAGTCCGTCCGGATCGCTACCACCATCTTGCATCTTGTTGTGTTCCGGCGTGAAGAGCGTTAGCGTTAGCCCTCAGGATTGCAGATTCGTTGCCAACCCAGAGGGATAAGATGGAATACCTCTTGTGCCAGTAATCACGCCGGCTGACTTGCTTTCCACGCTAGAACACAACGGTGCAAGCGCTGCTGCTTAGCGGCAGGATTAGCGAGCAAGATGGCGGCAGCTTCCAGACAGCCCTTGCACAAGGTCCTACCACCCGCGGCTGTAAAAACTGTCAAGTTAATTTATGTGTATGGTTTTGCAATGCATGCTGCGCTTTAAGAATGTATAAAAACAAGCCGGCTCTCATTCATTCCTACCGCATTAATAGTAGGCACAGTGTACATATAAGCAGTAAGGAATCTACGTACAGTCAAGGAATTTAATTTCCAACCCACCTAAGGTTCAATAGCATATAGCAAACTGTCACCATAAGAGCTATAGAGCAAGACGTTAGTTTGACATATCGACCTCAATGCATTGCGAATGTCAGACGACATTTCAACGAAATGGGTAGGGAATTAAGTTCCTTGACTGTACAAACGCTCGGAACCGACGCACTCACACAGACGCACGCTCAACACGGCTGCTAAGGAGTTTTCACGGTCCGTCAGTCGCGGCACAATAGTCGTGGCTACCGCGTCGAGACGGGTATCGCGGGTGTCGAAGCGCTTTGCGTTCATCATTATTCCGTGCGCCCGAGACAATGCGCGATCTTTTTAAAGATGCTACAAAAGTATTGAGTCGTAATTAGCTGCTTGAACTCAAGTTCTTTAAAACCGGAGCTTTAATTTTTTCTTACTTCTTAAAATGTTGAACTGTTTTTAATAACCCAGTTTTATTTGTAAATTCGTTAATCATTTCATTATTTCGTATAGAATTATCGTTATAGAAGCCAAGTAAACGTTGTTATACTCCACCGAAGCTTAGGTATCTAACTCAACAAACAGGCCCAGTTTGGGTACTGCTGTATTTATATACTGTAGTAGGTACCTATACCATTATGTCGAGTGAACAAGCTTCTGCATAATTTAACCAAGTGACAAAAGTGAGAACTCCCCTAAGCATGTGAACCGTTGCCCCTTAATGGAGTTATTGTTCGCTTCAATTAGTTTGGGCCGCTACACGTTACATCAGTTTATTGTTAGAAAGTGTAATAGAAAAATTATGAGAATTCGACATTGTTTAGACGAGAGAAATTTTAAATATGTTGTTTTACGACAAACAGTGACGACGCGCCAAAATTGCCAAGATGGCCGATGACCATTGGGATTTTTCGATGTGCCGGAAGATGGGTGCAAATAATGGATTGGCTTTTTTAAGGCGTCGTGGAATTGTATTTTTCGGGTTCCGTACCTAAATAGGAAAAAAAACGGAACCCTTATAAGATCACTTGTGTGCTTTGTTCGTCTGTCACAGCCTATTTGCTCAGAAACTACTGTACTGATTGAACTGAAATTTAAATCAGAAAATTTAAGAGATGATTTGCCAAATATATGTATTGCACGACATATTATCAAATACAAGGACTAATTGTAAGAATCTCAAGTATATATTTATAATTTTAAGGTAAATGGTTTTGAAGTTATTGAAAATAGGCGAAAATTTACCATTCATGCTTGTCTTGACAAGTAAAAAATATTCTAACTTAAAATTTCATATTTTGTTACCTATACCTAATTTATTTTAAGGTGATTAAAATGGCAGGTGTCACTTCATGAATGGTATGTATCTTTGTAAGGAGGTAAGTAAAAAATGATTTTTTCGAAGTGAGAAATAATGTTTAGAAAAATGAAATCACCTCTAAAATGTGGATTGTGTAAAGACTTGAACTCGAATCTGCTAATAAAAGTCTAACCTGCTGCGAAAACACTCCGTAATGTTCACTTATTTTCTTTAGTGACCGCCTTTACAATGTTATTCCCTGGGCTTTAATTGCTAGAGGTGAGGGTCTATCGATAACAAATAAATGAAATAAATATTTGGAATGTAAAGGTTTCTTTTACATTGTGTAAGGAAATAAATATTTGGAATGTAAAGGTTTCTTTTTCATGTAACTGTAATAATATACCTATCAATTTTTATAAGTGGCAACATAAATACGACCGATGCGCTTCAATTTTGTATTTTGGTGACGTTGCTTGTCAATATTACAATAAATGGTCGCTATCCGTTCCTGTCTGTCCTAAATTCTTATAATGTATGTTTGGCCGGCTTCTGCTTCTAGACCCGCAATGGATTTTGATACTTACAGTTTTCACCGTCATTTAGATAATTTTACTGAGGGTTTTTATGTACATTACATCACGATTGTACCCGCGATCGGGGCGGGTCGCTAGTTAGAAATATATACTCTCATCTGTTACTTGACGATGACAAAGATTATATTGTAGGTAATATTTCATCAATTTCATTCAATTTTCGTCAGACTGGGAAACTGACTCTGCTAATGATGAATAAATTATTGAAATGCATACTATAAGCTTTCATTTTAATGGCGTTACATTTTCCAACATTTTAATGCTAGTATTGATGCTTTTAGTACTAGGAATACGTATACTATGCGTGAGAGTATCGATAGTTTGCATAACAATAGGGACATCTCTAGTTACGTCAGGTTGACACCTCTCATTTTTATCACCTTAAAATAAATTAGGTATAAACAGTATTTAACGCCTAAATTAAACAAATTGCAGCTGATTTATTTGTTGCTTCAGAACGTTTTATTTGCAAATTAAACAATATTGTGGCAAAAACCGAACTTTAAGGATAGAATTTTGTTTTCGACTTAAAACAAGCAATAAATAATAATTGTGGTTTAATTCCAACGATACTTCATTCGATGTTTCAGAATAAAAATCTACAACTATTTTACACATGTATATCGTTTGGTTTGGAAATAAGATAATACCGTACAGTTTAAATTACCATAAAGGTCCAAATCCCAAAGTATAAACTAACCCATTATAAACCAGAATTATTCAAAACAGCCGTACAATTTTCAGCGCCCGATTGTGGCCGGTTGAATGCGAATTCCGTTTGTGAGAACGAAGTCGCGTGCGCAGCTTGCGTAAGGCGCAGCTTCGGGCCGGCGCAAGAGTTCGCGGGGTGGCGATTTGCCTTGCAAATCTCGAAGCTTTGAATGTTTTTTAAGTTTCAGAATTGTTGTGGCAGTATTTTCTTTAGGAAATAAACCTGTAAAGAATGAGAGGTTCTAATTTTTATGTCAAATTTATATTTTATTTTCATTTATAAAAAAGCAAGGCAAATTGAAATAGTAAAGTATCAACAGACTCGTACTTACCGTTAGCGGTTTATTTATCTACACTTCTACGCTAATACAATAAACAGGTAAACTTTGTTTGTTTGTATGTAGGGGGTAATTTCTGAAACTACTGACCCGTTTCAAAAATTCTTTCACTAATAGAAAGCTACACTAACCCTGACGGACATAGGCTACTAATTTTAAGCGAACGAAGTCGTGCGCGTCCGCTAGTATCATATACATATCAGCAATATTTGGTATAACATTAGACTTAGGTAAAATAAATTTTAAACATAAATTTAAGAGGTTTAGTAATAGAATAAAAGTTCAAAATAATTGCAAGTTTGGGATAAATTCCATCGAGGCAAGTTTTAGCTTTTTCTTTTGTATAAAATCCTCTTTTAGTCTTGTATATAAGGGTACCTTTACCCATAGACTTATGCTTAGTTTAATGTGTAATATTTCTACGCTTATGTGATAATCTATATGTAGGATAAACGAATCCTAATCTTACTAATAAATGCGAAAGTAATGATATTTGGACATTTGAATGTTTGGATGTTTGATCCTCAATCATGCATTACAAATAAAATAATATCAAATGGGTGAAGCAACAGGTAATTGGTTAATAATATGTACAACACGTCTTCAAAGTCATCTAGCATTATACTCCCCCCTCTTACCTTAACAGCTTAATATCTTCTCAGCAGAATCTTTAATTTTCCGAAAAAAGCGCCTTTAAAAGAGCCTATATGGCCTACTTGCAAAATAAAATTTTCATTTTCATTTTTTCATTTTCAGCTCCTTCTGTATCGTTCTAGACACCTATGACTTGCGCCCCCAGCCCCACAAAACTCTCCCACGGCTGACCACCTTGCCAGCGCCGCGGGCGCAGGTTTCGACACCCGCCATGATCGCGCACTCAAGGATGATGCGTCTTTATTGCGTGAATTAATTGAAATTGATAACAATACTAGTGCCTTTTGACTTTTGACCTCCAGACATGTTTGCGTGGTTCTTGTTAAATGCTTGGGATGATTTCTTAAGAGAGTATGAGATGAGACCGGCAAATCTCGCATACAACGTTATTTGTTTTTTCTGTCCTTGAGTTGTCTGTCTTTGGATTTTTGGATATATAAGAATTGTTAATTAAGCGGCGTTTTGCTTATGTTCTTGATTTCGGAAACATTTTAAAAAGAAGAGAGAAAGAAAGAAACAAAAGTCGTTTAGTGTAAATGAAAAAAAAAATAAGGCAATTAGGTCATATAGGCTCTTTTATATATCTGAGTCCAATAGCGCTTCGGTAAATGAAAGATTCAGCTGAGAAGAAATGCCGCAAGAAATTCAGCAGCTTATCCGTTTGATTAATTCAATTCAATTAATTGATTGAATAGTTTACAATTTCAATTTAGCGGTTATTGCTCAGAAATTTATAAATTAATAACAAGAATGAGTTTAGTATGTCTTATTGGTACGTGTATGTATTTTAATATTATTCTCTTATCTTTTAAAAGTATAAATAAAAGTCGCTATCCTTTCCTGTCTGTCCTGAATCCTTATAGCGTCATACTTAGCTGCCTTCTCCATCTAAATCGCTTAAGGGATTTTGATTCGGTTTTCAACTGTCATTTGGAGATTTTTTACGGAAGGTTTTATGTACATTTCTTTTCGATCGTAACCGGTGTAGCCAGATTGACTCACCAGTGTTATGATAATATTGCGTGTTATATCTATTAACCAGAAATAACATAATTCAACTCAATTTCATGTAAAAAAGACGAAACAACTTTCGATACCCGACGACATTAACTTCACACTAACCTCAAACCACGATTGATAGTCGCCAATAGCCCAACTCTATCATTACGATTAGCACGTCCGCAATTAACCGTATAATCTTTATTACAAATTACACACTAAACAAATAATTTCTATTCGACTACCTGAGCACTTTCACCGAACGAGGACGGGTGAAAAACTTGTTCGTATCAGAAATTACGTAATGCATTATGTGGGAGCTTTTTTTATATAATTGCTAGCTTTTGTCCGCGACTTCGTCCGCATAAACTTTGCATTGGATAGATTCATTTATTTCTTATTGGAAATTACTTAAAAATTTAAATGTAAAACATAAATCTATATAAATAAAAATGAATTGTTGTTCGTTAGTCTGATTAAAACTCAAGAACGGCTGGGCCGATTGAGCTGATTTTGGTTTTAAAATGTTTGTCGTAGTCCAGGGTAGGTCTAAACGGTGAGCAAATATGCCTCCAATAATTAGGCGGTACGAAGTTCGCCGGGTCAGCTAGTTTGAAATAAAATTGTCAAGTTACTTGATCAAAATAATCAACTGTAATAAAATACTCAATATTTTATTGCTTTTCCACAATGTACGAGTGTGTTACAGATGTCAACTTAAGCTATGTGTTCATCGTGGACCCTGTCTGGCACAGCAACGATATATTTAGATATAAATATATATCGTTTTATATCTAATTTAGATCTGAATCATGTAATTATGTAAAGTTTAACTTATTATTATTATTATAAGCTCACGCCTGTTTCCCTTTGGGGTAGGCAGAGACCACAGAACGCCATTTACTCCGGTCCTGGCATACTTCTCTCACTTCCTCCACACACATTCCTCTCTCCATACATGCTCGGCGGTTACGGGTACTTCTAATTCGGGCATTTTAACTACTAATGACGTAGTTATTTATATTTTTAAGTTTAATTCACTTGTTTTTTTTCTTGTTTCAGTTGTGTGCCAAAAAGTGTATTTTGGATTCATTGGACAAATTGTAAGTATATCTAAGGATTGTTAACTTTTTACTTTTATTATTTGTTGTTATGGCTGCCATGTGAAAATTTCAAGTGTACCTTCACGGTTAAAAAGATACAGCCCTGAGACAGACACACAGACAGCGGAGGTAGGGTCTCATTGGCATCACTTAGTGGCTTTGTTGATCACATTGGATCCCTAGATTGCATTCCGTTCGGTGACCTGCATGTCCGTTTGTCCACCCTTTCCATAATCAAATCTTTACAGCATTACAGCACCAAAGCGCTATAAAAAATCTGTAGGCGACAACACGGCGGGGCTCCGTCGAGTCGCCACCGCCGGCGCCATATCAACCGTGGGCATGCTCCCCAAACCAAAACCGACAGACATAAAACCTGCACAAAATTACAAGTTTCCGAACCAACTAACAAACTAAACAAACATACAATTAATCACCGCTCATCAGCAAACCAGCTCGTCTATAATTATTGCCTCTCCAACAATCCATGTCACTGAGTATAGAGATCATTGCGTATCGGGACGTGCAGTTTTTGCAGCGTTTGTTCGACATATGTACGTACTGTCATTAACATAATATCTTAGGCTAGCTTCCGGCCTGTGAGATATTATCGCATTCGGGATGGCAAAAAAAACGAAGATTGAATACAGGATTGGACTGAGCTACCTTAAAACTGCAGGTCCAGTATAGATTGATAAAGTTTTAGAGGGTTTTAAAAATATGCCAAAAACCAACATACCTATGGCCGTAGCATCTTTATCTTTATATCTTTACATATAGTATAAACTGGAGAACTGATGGCCGATGGGGTCGAAAAGTTCTCGAATGGCGGCCGCGTATTGGCAAGCGCAGCGTAGGACGACCAGCCACAAGATGGTCCGATGACCTCATACAGGTGGCAGGAAGGCGCTGGTTGCATGCTGCTTCCAACCGGCCACTTTGGAAATCCATGGAGGAGGTCTATGTTCAACAGTGGACTTCTTGTGGCTGAGATGATGATGATGATGAGTATAAACTAAAGTCGTTATCCGTCCCTGTCCGTCCCCATATCTTGGGCATACTTCCTTTTAAGCCATGCAACGTGCGAACCCGGGCGTGTTGCTTGTTTGTTATACTTGATAATTGTAGTTCACACTCGATCACAGCACTTTTTTTTTATTGATGATGGGTTCTTGACCACTGTCACACCTGATGGAAAATGCTGACGAGGCCGAAGGTGGGACGCGATTACCCAGAAAAAAGCCTATTTACTCACTCTCCTTTTAAAAGTGTCCAGATTAGTCTTGAATTGAGTTATAGCGTTACTAATGTGATACTACCAGAAGACTTAAAACAGAAGTAAATTAACAGTAATATCCAAAGACTACGTAAATATCAAAAGACTTACCCCTTTACTCTTAAACGTTGCGTAAACCTATGTTAGTTAACATTAACATTGTATTATGTATTTATCCGTCATTGTGACGTTTACCCTCAAATGAAAGGGACAAAACATTTGTTTGTTTAAAAATATTGTTGTTTTTTTATGAAAAAAGGAGTTACTCAATAAGACAATGATAGCAATCAGTCAACACACAACTTATTTCTATTTCTTTTTAGTTTATTAATTAACTGAAATGTTAAAAAATCCTCAAGTACGTTACAACAATTCAGCTCAGTTTAAACTTCGGGCAAACAAAAGGGCAATTAAAATTAATTGTAAGTTAAATAATGATTTAATGATTATTACCTTTCATTAATGAACTATAAAGGATGCTCTACGATTGTATAGTGTTGATCGTCATCCTGTATCAGAGAGAAGAATTTGCTTAAAAAAAACAACTCAAAGAGATAGAGCCATGAACAGTGATGTGAACCGATAGGGTTGTCGACGCAGATTACCAATTTCACAGAAAATGTCTCACAAACTTTTCTTACAGAAATCTTACACTAAGAGCTCTGATTTATATGTCACAAACTGATCATATGGCAAAATTATTATATTTCCGGAACTGTATATATTTCAGGATTTTTATATAGTAAATCTAACCTAATCTATAGCGTTGGCACTAAAATAAATCCTGAATAGTTTACTGTTTTGGGTATAAAAGTATTGTGCCCAATGACTAGAGTGTGATTTTTTTTATGAAATGATTGTTCACGGTTTTCTACATTGCTAGTGACCAAAACATATTAAAAATATTAAATTGTAACTGGCCGATGGCTAGGTAGGATATATTTAAAAAAAAATTATAAGGGGTATTTATAAGACTTTCAAAAATAAAATATACATCACAAACGCGACTATAACCTAACTACCACCCAATACGTCACGGGTTTCACCTTTCTACGAGGTATCATCAGGAGCTGTTGAATGCTCGTGCTCAGAACGAACATTGGATTAACATTCAAAATATATTTTTATAAAAAGGTAGCCGAGGAATAAAACGTTAAAATTTTAAAAGAAGAAATATACAAGATTAAACAAATCTACAATAATTAAAACTCACTGGCAACCCTGCTCGTCCATCCACACCGGAAGCGCGCGCGAGCCGCGCCGGCGCCGCCCTCGCCGCGCTTTTTGTGCGCGCGAGACTGGGACGGTTACGATAAACGCCCAAGCCTTTATGATTTGCGAATACCAAAAAAAAACCAATACATTCAGGCGTTACTTTGCAGAGGTCCATATTTATACATATGATACATATAGCGGTGTACCATCAGGTGACCCACTACTCTTTTCCTATGTTGTATAAAAAAACATGGGTCCGTAGTACAATTTCTAAAATCAAAATACCTGAGGACAAAACAAAAAAAAAATTGCTAATGTACAATTAACTAGACTCATAGGCCCCTGTAGAACGTTGTCGCAATGTGTCATCCCTGGGACATTATACCATGTATTCAGAAGTCATTGTGACACTGTGAAAATTTTCTACAGTAGCTTATGTATCAAATTGGTTGACTGTACGAAATTCAACAACGGCCGGCTTCTTTATTTTAGGAGCTCCTTCACCAGCACATAAGGCTTGCGTGGGAAGATATCTATCCCCAGCTGTGGGCTCACTTTGACTAACAATTAAACCCTGAGTTCCCCAGCCTCCAGGCCGAAGTAAGGCCGAGTCCGCACGCATTCCTGCTCGGCCGCGTAATTACGGATCGCTCCACGTACGCATTCCGTCCGATATTCCCACGAGTGTGGACGCGGGCTTATTGCCAGCTAATGGGATCGGAAAAATTGGAACTAGACTCGTCTTTAGAGGCGAAGATAACCTTAAATATATCAAATAAGGTAGGTAAAGCTGCTGGATGCGACTAGACAAACACTGCCAGGGACAGAGGTGTGGAAAACATTCAAGATGGACTTTACACGACGGCAAACATACAGGGGATCAATTTTTGAATCTCACCAGGTGACTAAAGCTCACCAAAATAGTCGTTTTTCATAGAGATTAGGCCATTTTGATGAGCCCTAGTCACCTGGTGAGATTCACAAATTGCACCCCAGGCCATTAAAGACGAAACTGAGATTGTCTTTGCTCGAGAGGAATAGATCAGGGAAGAGTGTAACAAACCCCCCCCTAAGCGCTATTTCTCTGACCTAATAAGACCTAATTTGACCTAACCTAAATTTAGACCTATTAAGACCTAGGCTCTACTGTTATAACTATGAAGCTATAGGTGAATTCTACTCCTAAGCACCATAGATCTAGAAGTATATATAACTGGCTAGCGGCTTCTCTGATGGTAAGTAAATATCGAATACCTAGTCTGAAACTCATGTCCTATGTAATGTACACCCTAATCTATACGCTTATTCATCCCTAGCACAATACTGACTGAATTAATATACGTACGAATGATTTGGCCAAGTGATCGTCTAGTTACCCTGCGTTGTGTCCTACAGTAGTAATCCAAGCTCTTTGAAATGTATGTAAGATCGGTTCAATCGCTATGCCCTAACCTTAACCTACCTTAACCTATTATACGTGCTATCAAATACTAATAAATACCATGTCCTAATTGTCCTATTATTTAAAACTGAATCCTATTTTGTTGAATGCTGCTACTAAAGAATGGCTACGCCGATTCTGATGAAGTTTATAGCAAAATAATTAAATAGTAATAATGACTGTTATGTACTCGCATAAATAGAGAGGTTCGACCTTTGTTCTGCTTCCTATTTAATATAAACTTAGGCCGAATAACTAGCTACGATTAGTATGCATACGGGGATAACTATGCATATCGTAATTATGTATGTTTGTCTACATGCTATGAAAATAAAGACATTTCGTAACTCATTCAAAGCCTTGTGGCTTTTAAACCTAAGTTATAAGTATACCAAAGTAAGAAACCTCCCAACTGACCTCCTACTCCACTCTCTAGCGGATATTGGTCTCACGTTAATTACGATGGTAAGTAATAAGGTAATGCCTAATTGAAACACTAATAATAACTAGTTGAAGCCATCTGTTTCGTAAGAAATAACTGTAGGTACAGTGGAGACGTCAACTGGCTGTCGTACGAATACTACATAGTTATGTGAGAATTACTGAGTTGGATAATCATCCCTGGATAAACCGGAGTTCAATAGAACTCCGGGAGGTTCTCCTTCCGCCCCTAAACCTCTGCCTTCGCCTCCTAAATACACTTCTCCGTAAAGAAATGTATTGTTAAGGAACTACGTTAAGCGCTAACCACGGCGCATCACAAAGAAAAGTTATGAGATTCTCATCACAACTCGTTAAAATAAAATATACATTATAAGTTATCGGACACAATAATCTACGTAAGGAAGCATATTGCTATGTTGACAAAGTTAAAGTTATCTAGCGCAGACATATTTGAAAAGCTCGATACTTTAGAATGATTTCTCTCACAAAGCTGAGCCATAGTCGTAACCAGGCCTTCTTTTACAGTCAGTGACTCGAAGATTGGGCATATCCCGTGGGACAGTGGCCCGTGCTACTTGTAGCACAAGAGTATGACTACGAGTACTTGTACCCGTTGATAATAACTTCATGATCCAAATCATTCCTTAGAACGATAGTGATGCAGCAATTTTAATAAAGATATAGTTAAGTTGCCATAGCAATATGCTTGAGAGCACTTATACTTATAAATCAGCGTTTTCTTTGCTGTTAAATTAAAAATAGCTTTATGAACAAATCAATCCTTAGACCGACAATAATGATAATAGCCGTAGCTAGAAAAATACCCTTAAGTAATCTTAATGAAGACATGATTAAGCAGTTAAAACAATAAAGTTACGAGTGGTAAAATATGGTAAATAACCTGAAAGTAATCTTAATGAAGAAATGGTTAAATGGTTATAGCAATAGTTATAAGTCGAGAAATAAGGTAAATAAGTCTTAAGGTATAGGTAGAAATCAACCTTAGCTGAGCCTATAAGAAGTATATGAAAAGAATAAACCTTATACTAAAACCGTACTATACCCTACAAAACAGTGTATCTACCTATACCTATTCTATAGCCCTATTCTTTGTTTTGCAAACTAGGAGATTTTCTCCACATTTAGTGTTAAACGTGTAGTGTGTAATGTAGTTTTCCGAGGTGCAATGGAAAACTCCTAGCTATACTAACTGAACGAAAGAAGGTGGCTGTGGCGTAACCATGTGTCTAATAAGCCATGTGTGCGTTGCTCCCAACACCAAGTCGAAACTATGGATCGGCGCGAGAGCAGAATACCTAAGGGGTGTAATATATATATAAATACCAATAAGACCGACTGCAATAAACCACATACGCAGATTTACGGGTGCCTAAGCATCGGTCCGTCCACTGGGTCCGCCCGTACCTTGTATATGTGTTTTAGGGAGCCGGGGCCTGGGCATGGCGAGGGTAATACCCCAATATAACGCCACGAAAAGGGTCCAGCCAGTACCCAATTTTAACCCGCCTACACAGACTCTAAAACCAGGAGCTTCGTTAACACCGCATGGTATCAACTCCTAGCCGGCACTTCGCCGCACAAGCTAAGTTCCGTAGATAGCTCCTCAATCCTTAACAAGTGTTTCCATTAACGCGATTCTAACCCCATTATTAAGTAAAATAAATTACACCCACAACACAGAATGAAATGCAAAACTTACGCGAGCCCAGTTACGTAATAGAACCAAAACTCACTGAATTTAAAGAACACTTACAATAAAATAATAGAAATATAACGCAATCCTACCCCATTACTAAATTAAATATAAACCCACAGCATAAAATGAAATGCAAAAACTTACGCGAACCCAGTTACGGGATAGACAATTACAACCAAAACTCACTGAATTTAAAGAACACTTACAATAAAATAATAGAAATATAACAGCAAACCGGCAGAGCTTTGCCGTAAGTAACGAATTTAAGCACACCTGTTGAGGACAGAGAAGAGTCTCCGACGATCGATGAATGAAGAATGGAACCCCGTATTTGCTAACGTCTCGTCTTAAATACCCCTTGCCTCACTGGTTAGCGACAAACGCGACTTTAGCGACAAATGCGACTTTGGCGACAGATGCGACTTTAGCGACAAATGCGACTTTAGCGACAAATGCGACTTTAGCGACAAACGCGACTTTAGCGACAAACGCGACTTTAGCGACAAATGCGACTTTAGCGACAAATGCGACTTTGGCGACACTTCTATTTTTTCCTTTAGGCAACCGAAACCTTAGTACTTTAAATTTAAGATTGAATTCCTAATGCGACCAAATGGCGTATAAGCTTTTTTAGAATATACCTCACTATCTCAAGCGTGGCTATTAACTACCCTATCTAGGCTAACTCTTAGCATTATAGAATTAAGGACGAATTTCTAATGTAGCCTTATGGCTCATTTTTAAAATGTATACTGCATGACTCAGCTCACTACCCTCGTTTTGTTTTAACTTCGAGATTTGTGGAACTATATATTTTAATGGTAACGGAACCTTTATACTGCTACATTTTTCTAAAAGGTTCTGCCAACGTATTTGTAAATAATAATTCTTTTTCCTATTCTTTGAATAAATAGCCCTATCTGAGCCTACTTAGTCCATTCATAAATAAATAAATCCTATAAGTTTGTGAATTAAACGGACAAGCAGAGGCTGGACCGTTACAATCGCCCCCGATATTCTTCGCAGGTAATAACCCTTATTCCGAAGAAGAATATCTAAAATAAATGAAAAATTCACAAACGCTATCATCGAATAATTTATTAATATTTTTACCCCTGAGTGTAAGATGTGCATGTGGTGTGTACCAACAAGAGAAGATATCTCAGATTTCTCGAAATGTTTTCCATGAATGACCATGATCGCGCTTGTCAATCTGTTTTGGTAGAGAACTGGGTTGTGAGTCCAGTCAGCCATAGGGGCAACGCATTGACTCTTCCATCCCCAGTCTTAGCCTTGGCCCTCAACTGAGCGCAAAGAACCGCCAATACATCTCGTTCCCAAACAGGGATGACAGTGCAGTGTAAAGGTTGAGGAACACAATACAAAGGGTCTTCGCCCCGTGAAGAGCGGAAAAATCTAACGACCATAACCACCCATGTACTAATACTTCTATCTCAAGACATCAACCCAAATTGTAATGTATGTGCAAGAGCAGAGATGGAAATCGAAATCGAATTAATATTTTGTTTTTTATGAAAAATTCAATAAAACTTGATACAATTTATACTTTATGCCTTTACGTAGTCCGTACTTATTATTATGTAATAAGTTGGCACAGATGATTTCAAATTCCAGTTCTGTCTCTAGTGTAGAGATGTCCATAATTCATAGCCGCGTGTGTAGTTATGTGTTTACTATCCACAGCTTAAACGCTGATGTCCACTGGACTTAACCTAACACAATCCAGATAGCAAACCCATTTGTGTGAGTGCTGTTTCAGGGGATAAACATTAACAAACCGTCCAACTCATCTGCATAGCTACTGAAATGCGTGAGCCCTTCATACCAATTCCTAACACGTTAAGTTAATTACCCATCACCTGTTAATGCCCTTTTTCCATTAGAAAATATCATCAGTATTCATACATCATACTTATTTCGTACCTCCTCAATCACGCATTCACGCGACTCAGCATTTCACCAGCTCACCAAGATGAGTAAGACACTTCGATTTAAGCTTTATAAAAATCATCAAGTTCAGAGTAATACTTTACAGATGTAAAAGACTAATTTTGAAAAATCTACCCCGTCCGACTTTCTTATAGAATACACATACTGCTTAAACACTAATGTCGTTACCGTCGCCTAAAAGACAATTTTCAACCGTTCTTTATTGATTCTAATTTTTACTTTTTTATTTTTTGGTACTCTAGAATACGAGTATAGTTATTAGAAAACAAGTGAAATATGAATAACTTAAACTAATAAAAATTATAAAACTTATTTAAAAATTATTTCTAATTCTCTTAACCTAAATTTGTAAAAAAAACCTTAGATATATTTATTCCTCGCCCCCACTCTTTTAACCCCCTACTGCACTTATCAAGAATTTAGCACCTTAATAAATAATTTCCATAATGGAATTTTACTAACGTTACTTAAAGCTAGCCACAATTTTCATAAAGTATATAAAACAGCATTAGCGTCTCCACTACCATGGTACCTTTTGTTCCAAATAAGCACTATTAAGCAAAATACTCTCTCCAACTCTACTAAGTAATTACCGCAAAATAAAATTAACGGATGTAACTCTTATACATTGCTACTTCAATTCTTAGGTGCAATATAAAACTTCACATACACACAAGTACTCCATTCTCTAACATATCTATAGATATACCTATAGGCAATTCTTTTCACTTTTATAATTTACAACAGATACTATCTATTTATACAATCTTAACCATGTTCCGTTCACTACAACGATAACAGTCGCTAAAATGATATTTCACTAACTATCCCATCCATGAACCCAGTCGTGAGCATACCTTAATTATTTATAATGCCTGTTAACACTTAATTAGTACCTAGTAACGCCATCTATTATCAACTAATTGAACTGTTAGAGTTTCCAAATAAATCGTTTAGAAGGCGCTCGTAACGCTAGTAAAAATGTGGTTTGTGTCAGTATCTGACACCGTACGCTACAATACCTATCTATATTCTAACAATAAGTCTATTAAAATTGTAAATACTTTCCTTACTTCTAACATACTACTATAATACATTTTGAATAAACCGATTAACTTTCCTTTTTTTTCAGTCTTTCTGAATCTATCAAAACCTACGGGTTTTCCCTCCCGCAAGCTCATAACATAATACTCATTGCATGGTGATGCGAAACCCTCGGTGCGCGAGTCAAACTCTCTTTGACCGGTGTTCAAAGTACCTACTTATCTAAATCTTATTAAAGTTATCTTAAACTAGCTTTTGTTATAGAGTCCTCACGAGTAGGTATCTATTTTTACTTCCTATTAACAATAACTTTACTTCTTGATGGTGCATCAAGATTAACCATGCAACAGATTTCGAACAAGATCTTCAGAAATACAACTGTTTAAACTGTATCAAACTTTTTGCAGTACCTAGTTTCATAAACCTACAGACTGATAAATAAACTTAGAGATACATAGACAGACAGACGGATAGACAGAAGATAACTATTACGCCTTCCACCGCTTTCATAAAGTTCATTTTTCGTAAATATTTGCTATACATCGACCAGCCACAACCTGTTATTATTGTATAGATTAACAGACTTATATACACACATACAGACAAGCCCGTCTCCCAGAGGAGCAAACAGAGACCACGGACTGGAGTCTACTACAATCCTGACATACTACCTTCGCTAGCCTTTAAATAAAATTTGCTTAATTTATCCTGATTTATCTAAAAGTAATTTTATCTATTCAACTTAAATTATCTTAATTTATCTTAATTTTATCATACTTAAAATAATTATTTAACTTAATTTACCTCACACGTTTCTATTATATTAGTAGTTTTCTACCTAATCGCTCTAAGGTATTCTAAAAGAGCGCCCCCTGCGGGAAAAGCTCGCCCCCACTCATCTATTTCGTTCTACAAGTCTATCTTCGTTATGTTTTACAAACAGTAAAAAGCCATACACAAATCTACACTAATCTATACTTTCCACACTAACATAACAAAAAACCAATTCCTATTCTTTGTTTGTTTGCTTTTATGCATAGGCAATCCCCAATACCACCGAACAGATTTCAAAACTTCACAGAAGACTGACAAACAAGCTGCTACTGCTACACGAACGAAGTCGTCTGTCTAGTCATACAAAACTTTGCAAGTTCCTAACATTAAACCTACTCATAGACACTATAGCATTTTCCTACTGGCAACCAGAATACTTATCATAATATGCTCCTAAAGTTAACCTTTACAACCAGTCTAAACACACACAATTTATCTTTAAATGCAATGTAATGACAACACAATGAAAAACTAGGGTAATGGCAGGACTCGAACCTGCAACCAACTAACTACACGGCTGCTACTACACAACTACTGCTACAATTTATCTTATTCCTAATTTGTCAAAGTCTGTAAGAAACTCGATCTTACTCCTATACAAATAGGGTCGGTTATTTCAGCTAATTTATGACATTAGTTTGTCAACCACGTACTGTATCTATTTAGTATAAAACCAACTGCCGCTAAAAATAACTTCGTTTCTTAAGTAACTGCATTCAAATTAAACTCTTATTACCTTAAGGTTAAGAATCGATACCGTATGTACAGAAAGAGTGCCGTTCGACTAACAAATTCTTCGATTTTCTTTAGCTCTGGTCTACCGTCGGAAAGTACCCTCAACAGAATTTATAATGTACCGCTCACTCAATCTTTAAGCTAAGTAAGTCGTTGATTAAAATAGAATAAAACTGTGTAAAATACAAAGTTGGACCTTAATATTCATTGCTGTTGTATTGATAAGAACATAACTGCTGTGCATTGACAAAACCATCTACTTTTTCCGCTTAGTGTAAAAATTAAATGGAACAACTAAGGACTAAACTAGCCTACCGTCTAGTTATCATGAGTTATCTACATACAGACTGAGATTTTCGACAGTTAATTGCCATTTACATACCAGGAGAGACTCAAGAAACGGAAAACTACAGGTAACGAAATTTTTCTTACCATTAGTTATTCAACATACATATGTTTCATATATTTATACTGTGACCTTCCCTCCCTATTCAGATTAATTAGTACTAGATAATCGTACTTCTTTGCTTAGGTCATTATGTAAACGAATGGACCCGAATGAAAATTAAAATGGAAACTATTCTGCAAGTTAGAAAATTAAAAAGTTATTTAACCTGATTTTTATTTTGACCTATTAATTAATTGACATACTTATAAAAAAATTTAACCTACTATAACTTTAAATTGAAACATCTTGTTTCTATTGTAGATCGAATTAAAATTAAGACTCAATATTGTACTTTTTTTTTTTAAGGTAGGCCACTTACTCTAAGAAATATAAATTTTAAAAACCTTTCAGAGCGAAAACTCTCTAAACAACAGCGAAATCCGTTTCGGAGCTCAAAAAGAGCGACCGAAGATACGATAAAAACAGCCGGGCAGCGACCTTGCCCTATAAATCTATACTATATAAGTATGTAAAGAAAGAAGATTAATTTAAGGTAAGTTACTAATTACAGACAGACATACACACACCCTTACCTATTTTTTATGACTATTTCTACCACCAGATAGCAAAGTGATGCATTCCCTATCTTGACCCGTACGAAACGCAGTAGCAAATCACCACTTTATTAGAGTGAGGTACTACCCCGGCCTAGGCGGCCCATATAACATAAGCATTGGCATTTCCTTCATAAGGCCTGACGGTACGATTATGGTCACATACCTAACCTCAAATCAAAGGGACTACTGGAAGTGGGTCTAAATTCAGTTTGCGTGATTTGCAACAAACATACGCACATACAAATGGAGTCAACAAAGCTTGTATATGACCTAACTAACCCTAATAATTTCCTCAAAATCGAAGAGGTAATATACCTAGAAAAATACCTTCAAGTGATAAGCTAAACTTTGTGCTACTGTTTTTATGCACAAATATTTTCCTATCATATATTTTATTTATTTTCCTTGCAGTCTACTTTGTTCAGATGCTAGACTATCTTGTAAGATTTTCTTAACCCTCCAGTGCTACGCTACATAACCATATTAATACTATTTCCATTTATTTCAAAATAACTTAAAGAGAAGTACGAGTAGCATCGAAATTTCATTCATCACTCACTTAGAAACAGATAATTTACCTAGTCTATTCCTAAAACAAAATTACCTAGCATCAACTTTTTCCAAAATAGAGAGCAAAACAAGCAAGTGGGTCACCCGCTGACAAGTGATCACCGCCGCCCATAGACACCCGCAACACCAAAGAGACCTCAGACGCGCTACCGACCCTGAGGGCTAAGGTGGAATACCTCTAACTAAACTACCTTTAAACTAATTCCTTCTAGTTTTAAACTACCGCACTTTACGCACGTATTCCTAATTAATGTTTTTCGTTTTGTTCTTTCTAGGTCGATCCTGCCTGAACTGCCTAAGGTTAGGCAGTTTTTTTATAAAAACTGCCTTATTTAACTGCCTTATTTAAATTATAAATTAAAAGTCCTACCTTCATTTGTATTTTTCTTTCAATAGTATCTACTAATATTGTCCTAAATGATAACGCTGTCACAAGTTAAGTTACTAAAATAAACATTTAATAAATACAGAAAATAAAACAAAAGCGAGTGAACCAATCTTACAACATTCTCCATTCCACGAACAACAAATTGTGTGACTGTAGGCAGTCACACCTGAAATAAAATAGATCTACCTAATACTTGTAAAAAACGTGAACTACTAACAATCTATACGTAAGTATAAAAGTAAATATGTAAAATAGAAAACCCTAAATACACTTCAGATCCTGGTCATTTCGGCACCCATATTGTAACAAACCCCCCCCTAAGCGCTATTTCTCTGACCTAATAAGACCTAATTTGACCTAACCTAAATTTAGACCTATTAAGACCTAGGCTCTACTGTTATAACTATGAAGCTATAGGTGAATTCTACTCCTAAGCACCATAGATCTAGAAGTATATATAACTGGCTAGCGGCTTCTCTGATGGTAAGTAAATATCGAATACCTAGTCTGAAACTCATGTCCTATGTAATGTACACCCTAATCTATACGCTTATTCATCCCTAGCACAATACTGACTGAATTAATATACGTACGAATGATTTGGCCAAGTGATCGTCTAGTTACCCTGCGTTGTGTCCTACAGTAGTAATCCAAGCTCTTTGAAATGTATGTAAGATCGGTTCAATCGCTATGCCCTAACCTTAACCTACCTTAACCTATTATACGTGCTATCAAATACTAATAAATACCATGTCCTAATTGTCCTATTATTTAAAACTGAATCCTATTTTGTTGAATGCTGCTACTAAAGAATGGCTACGCCGATTCTGATGAAGTTTATAGCAAAATAATTAAATAGTAATAATGACTGTTATGTACTCGCATAAATAGAGAGGTTCGACCTTTGTTCTGCTTCCTATTTAATATAAACTTAGGCCGAATAACTAGCTACGATTAGTATGCATACGGGGATAACTATGCATATCGTAATTATGTATGTTTGTCTACATGCTATGAAAATAAAGACATTTCGTAACTCATTCAAAGCCTTGTGGCTTTTAAACCTAAGTTATAAGTATACCAAAGTAAGAAACCTCCCAACTGACCTCCTACTCCACTCTCTAGCGGATATTGGTCTCACGTTAATTACGATGGTAAGTAATAAGGTAATGCCTAATTGAAACACTAATAATAACTAGTTGAAGCCATCTGTTTCGTAAGAAATAACTGTAGGTACAGTGGAGACGTCAACTGGCTGTCGTACGAATACTACATAGTTATGTGAGAATTACTGAGTTGGATAATCATCCCTGGATAAACCGGAGTTCAATAGAACTCCGGGAGGTTCTCCTTCCGCCCCTAAACCTCTGCCTTCGCCTCCTAAATACACTTCTCCGTAAAGAAATGTATTGTTAAGGAACTACGTTAAGCGCTAACCACGGCGCATCACAAAGAAAAGTTATGAGATTCTCATCACAACTCGTTAAAATAAAATATACATTATAAGTTATCGGACACAATAATCTACGTAAGGAAGCATATTGCTATGTTGACAAAGTTAAAGTTATCTAGCGCAGACATATTTGAAAAGCTCGATACTTTAGAATGATTTCTCTCACAAAGCTGAGCCATAGTCGTAACCAGGCCTTCTTTTACAGTCAGTGACTCGAAGATTGGGCATATCCCGTGGGACAGTGGCCCGTGCTACTTGTAGCACAAGAGTATGACTACGAGTACTTGTACCCGTTGATAATAACTTCATGATCCAAATCATTCCTTAGAACGATAGTGATGCAGCAATTTTAATAAAGATATAGTTAAGTTGCCATAGCAATATGCTTGAGAGCACTTATACTTATAAATCAGCGTTTTCTTTGCTGTTAAATTAAAAATAGCTTTATGAACAAATCAATCCTTAGACCGACAATAATGATAATAGCCGTAGCTAGAAAAATACCCTTAAGTAATCTTAATGAAGACATGATTAAGCAGTTAAAACAATAAAGTTACGAGTGGTAAAATATGGTAAATAACCTGAAAGTAATCTTAATGAAGAAATGGTTAAATGGTTATAGCAATAGTTATAAGTCGAGAAATAAGGTAAATAAGTCTTAAGGTATAGGTAGAAATCAACCTTAGCTGAGCCTATAAGAAGTATATGAAAAGAATAAACCTTATACTAAAACCGTACTATACCCTACAAAACAGTGTATCTACCTATACCTATTCTATAGCCCTATTCTTTGTTTTGCAAACTAGGAGATTTTCTCCACATTTAGTGTTAAACGTGTAGTGTGTAATGTAGTTTTCCGAGGTGCAATGGAAAACTCCTAGCTATACTAACTGAACGAAAGAAGGTGGCTGTGGCGTAACCATGTGTCTAATAAGCCATGTGTGCGTTGCTCCCAACACCAAGTCGAAACTATGGATCGGCGCGAGAGCAGAATACCTAAGGGGTGTAATATATATATAAATACCAATAAGACCGACTGCAATAAACCACATACGCAGATTTACGGGTGCCTAAGCATCGGTCCGTCCACTGGGTCCGCCCGTACCTTGTATATGTGTTTTAGGGAGCCGGGGCCTGGGCATGGCGAGGGTAATACCCCAATATAACGCCACGAAAAGGGTCCAGCCAGTACCCAATTTTAACCCGCCTACACAGACTCTAAAACCAGGAGCTTCGTTAACACCGCATGGTATCAACTCCTAGCCGGCACTTCGCCGCACAAGCTAAGTTCCGTAGATAGCTCCTCAATCCTTAACAAGTGTTTCCATTAACGCGATTCTAACCCCATTATTAAGTAAAATAAATTACACCCACAACACAGAATGAAATGCAAAACTTACGCGAGCCCAGTTACGTAATAGAACCAAAACTCACTGAATTTAAAGAACACTTACAATAAAATAATAGAAATATAACGCAATCCTACCCCATTACTAAATTAAATATAAACCCACAGCATAAAATGAAATGCAAAAACTTACGCGAACCCAGTTACGGGATAGACAATTACAACCAAAACTCACTGAATTTAAAGAACACTTACAATAAAATAATAGAAATATAACAGCAAACCGGCAGAGCTTTGCCGTAAGTAACGAATTTAAGCACACCTGTTGAGGACAGAGAAGAGTCTCCGACGATCGATGAATGAAGAATGGAACCCCGTATTTGCTAACGTCTCGTCTTAAATACCCCTTGCCTCACTGGTTAGCGACAAACGCGACTTTAGCGACAAATGCGACTTTGGCGACAGATGCGACTTTAGCGACAAATGCGACTTTAGCGACAAATGCGACTTTAGCGACAAACGCGACTTTAGCGACAAACGCGACTTTAGCGACAAATGCGACTTTAGCGACAAATGCGACTTTGGCGACACTTCTATTTTTTCCTTTAGGCAACCGAAACCTTAGTACTTTAAATTTAAGATTGAATTCCTAATGCGACCAAATGGCGTATAAGCTTTTTTAGAATATACCTCACTATCTCAAGCGTGGCTATTAACTACCCTATCTAGGCTAACTCTTAGCATTATAGAATTAAGGACGAATTTCTAATGTAGCCTTATGGCTCATTTTTAAAATGTATACTGCATGACTCAGCTCACTACCCTCGTTTTGTTTTAACTTCGAGATTTGTGGAACTATATATTTTAATGGTAACGGAACCTTTATACTGCTACATTTTTCTAAAAGGTTCTGCCAACGTATTTGTAAATAATAATTCTTTTTCCTATTCTTTGAATAAATAGCCCTATCTGAGCCTACTTAGTCCATTCATAAATAAATAAATCCTATAAGTTTGTGAATTAAACGGACAAGCAGAGGCTGGACCGTTACAAGAGACATATAGAACCATTTATTTCAGCCTGCATAGGCCCATAGAAAAAATACCTTGAAGATTAACCATACATATTTATAAAACAAAACATTAAAATTAGCACGTTACTTCGGCGACGTACAGTCGTACACCTCAAAACTTGCAAGCGGTACAATCTTTACATAGTCTACATCTACACTAATCTAGATCTACATCCACACTAATCTTCACTGGCTAAATCTACATCTACACTAATCTTCACTAGCTAAATGTACAACTACACTAATCTACATCTACACTAATCTACATCTACACTAATCTTCACTAGCTAAATGTACATCTACACTAATCTACATCTACACTAATCTACATCTACACTAATCTACATCTACACTAATCTTCACTAGCTAAATGTACAACTACACTAATCTACATCTACACTAATCTACATCTACACTAATCTACATCTACACTAATCTTCACTAGCTAAATGTACATCTACACTAATCTACATCTACACTAATCTACATCTACACTAATCTACATCTACACTAATCTACATCTACACTAATCTACATTAAAAATTATAATAGTAAATACCCGGATTTTTTTACAGCTGAAGTCGTATATCTTAATAAACTAAAAAACAAGTTTCATTCGCTATTTAAGAAGTCTAATAATCAACTGTACTACGCATTTTTTACATACTATAGAAAACTAGTAAAAACTACATCTGAAGAATGTATGACATCCTACATTAATCGTATACAGCAAAACATTGCCA
Organism: Ditula angustiorana; assembly: GCA_963691745.1. Taxonomy (NCBI): domain Eukaryota; kingdom Metazoa; phylum Arthropoda; class Insecta; order Lepidoptera; family Tortricidae; genus Ditula; species Ditula angustiorana. Next base: position 952,540 of record OY829474.1, read on the forward strand.
TAGATCCGTCCACATTTTGGACATTCGTAAAGCGTAATCGGGAGACCCGGTCCAAGCAACCGGATACTTTTGGTAAAATGACATCCCAGGAGATTGCCGATTCGTTCGCTAGTTTTTTCCAAAGTGTTTTTCTCCCGACGGCTCCCTCACTGGATGTAGCAGCGGCAAGTGGTTCTGGCTACAGTGGACTCCAAGGAAATCTCAACCATGTGGCCATAGAGTTCATTGATGAGGCTGACGTTCGTAAAGCAATAAAACGCCTGTCTCCTAAGCAAACACAGGGCCCCGACGGAATGCCCCAGTTTGTCGTTAGAGATTGTTGTGAAGCGTTTGTGCAACCGTTACAACACATATTTAATCTTTCTCTTCAGACAACCATTTATCCGTCAGCCTGGAAAACATCCAAAGTACTCCCAATACATAAGTCAGGATCAAAATCGCATATACCCAACTATAGACCAATTGCAGTTCTTTCGATATTTGGCAAATTATTTGAATCCATTCTCTATGCGCACATATATAGGCAACTTCAGGGCTGGTTTTGCGACGAACAGCATGGTTTTTTGCCAAGGCGCTCAACTACATCCAATCTAATAAATGTAACCACACTGATTGCCAATAATCTCGATCAGAGGAGACAGGTGGATGTTTTTGCAAAGCATTTGACAAAGTTGATAACGATATCTTGTTAAAGAAAATTGCCATTGCAGGCTTTTCAGCTCCACTATTACACCTGTTTGCCTCCTACCTTTCCAAAAGGCAACAGTTTGTTCAATATGAAAAGTCCAAATCGGAACCGTACTCTGTCACATCTGGAATCGGACAAGGAAGCAATCTTGGACCCTTATTGTTTCTCATACTGATAAATGACTTACCGAATTCAATTAGGTCTTCCACCTGTCTCTTATTTGCTGACGACTTGAAATTGGCACTACCTATCAATAACTCGGAGGACTGTGGAAAACTGCAGGATGACATAGATAGAGTTTGCGCCTGGGGACTTCAGAACAGCTTGAGCCTTAATAAGGAAAAATGCTCAGTCATGTCGTATACGCGCGCGCGACAACCCCTGGTCTTCAGCTATTCTGTTGAAAGTGAATCCTTGCAGCATGTTACCTCAGTCAGAGATCTCGGTACTTGGTTCGACTCGCATCTTACTTTTAACGACAATATCTCAAAAATGTGCAATGGTGCGAGAAGGTGTTTGGGTTTTGTCATTCGACAATCTAGGTCCTTCTCCAACCGGAACGCCATTACTGTCCTATTCAATGCGTTTGTTCGTAGCCGCCTCGAAACTAACTGTCTAGTGTGGAGTCCTCACGAGCAATGCTATGCTCAAATGGTGGAGAGGATACAGAAAACGTTTGTCCGTTTTTTATTTAAGAAACTGCATGGATACTATCCATACATGTATCCTACGCTTTACATATTAGGAATGGTCAACTACAATTCCTTAGAGAAAAGGAGGAATATGTATCTTATCAGGTATTTCTATCAACTGATACGTGGGTACACTAAGAACCCGTCACTCTTAGCACTAGTCTCACTGCGGGTACCGCCCGTCTCTCCCAAACAACTTCGCCCTCGTCGTCGCTCGCTGTTCGCCGTCCCGACGGCGCGCACTAGGGCGCTGTCGCACTCGCCGCTGCATCGAGCGCTGACCCTCTTAAACGATATCCTGGACAGCGACAGCAACTTGGACTTGTTTTTCACCTCTGAATTGAGATTTCTTGCGTCAGCCAGCCGGCACTTGGAGTCAATTGCAACATTGAGCTCAATTACTTAGATAATAAGATTATCTCTTTGTAAAAATTTCTCTTATTTTAATTAACATGTGTGGCTAGTCTGTAAGTGTTAATTATGAGATTATTAAATAAATAAAAACATCTACACTAATCTTCACTAGCTAAATGTACAACTACACTAATCTACATCTACACTAATCTTCACTAGCTAAATCTACATCTACACTAATCTACATCTACACTAATCTTCACTAGCTAAATGTACAACTACACTAATCTACATCTACACTAATCTACATCTACACTAATCTTCACTAGCTAAATGTACAACTACACTAATCTACATCTACACTAATCTTCACTAGCTAAATATACACTAATCTACATCTTCATCCACACTAATCTACACTAGTCTACATCTTCATCTACACTAATATATTAAAGAGGTAAACTTTGTTTGTTTGTATATAGGGGGCAATAATCTCTGGAACTACTAAACAGATTTGAAAAATTCTTTCACAAATAGAAAGCTACACTATCCCAGACGAATATAGGCTGCTAATTCCACGCTAACGAAGTCGCGGGCGTCCGCTAATCTACACTAATATAATAAAGAGGTAAACTTTGTTTGTTTGTACGTAGGAGGTAATCTCTGGTACTACAGAACCGATAATTTGTGTTCTATAGACCCTTAGACTTCCTTCTAATGATTTTTACAAACTCATTGTATTTTTTTTAAATAAACCAGCTCTTCTTTGGTCATTACTAGGTAACTTCAATTATCCAAACGAATATTGCTCTTTAGAAAATACCCTCACACTATACTTTAGTTTCCCGCGTCGTCTGCGCATCATTTTGGCCGATAATCTCCAAGAAACACTGGCCTCCTGTCGAGCATCTCATCTCGGCGCGCGCGCAGCGAGCCGCAACGGTAGCGCACAGAGGCTGCGCTCCATTTACCGCGCCTGCGCACTGCACATGTGGCCGTTCACTTCGGAACTAGATCATGATGGTTTTGGTTAGTTAAATGAACTAATCTTAAGTATCTCAAATATTTTAGAGTTTTTTTGGTACGAAAAAGTGAGGCAAATGAGCTTTCGGGTTACCAGGTGGTAAGTGATTACCGTCGATAATGAGGACAAGTCTGTAACAAGTAAGAGCTTTTTTAAATTTTAGCAAAGATAAGCCAACCTAACCAAAAAAAACTTTTAATTAAATCCCCAATGTAATATTTTAAAAGCTGAATATCTCCATAACTGTTAGCTCATTTTACTCAAATACACACATAAATATATAGGCAATAAATATAAAAGTATTCACGAATCAGGTAGGTACAATTATTCATATACATCTTACAAACATTTTTATTTCTCACGGGAATCGAACCGGCTACCTCTAACTTGTAGTCAAAGCCTTTAACCCTCGCCACACGGTCGTCAAAAGTGCAAAAGGGTTACTAAAATTCTCAACAGATATAAGTGCTTTTATACTAAACTTTATTTATTTCAATACTAATATTAAAAAGAGTTTAAGTTTGTAAGTTTGCACGTGGGAGGTAATTTTCGAAAAACTTTTACCATTAAAAATATTTTACGCTGGCAAAACCACGGACACCTTATTTTTGCACTAAACACATTATATCCATAAGGGAACTTAACGTCTTAAAGAATTCCCTACCAGTCAACCTTTCAAGATACATAACTTTACAAGATAAGAATCGTCCGCATTTCTCCATACAAATAAATAATATCAAATAAGCCAAGCATCGGCATTCCGTTATTTATTGCTTTCCGCTCACGCCATCTGCCGGGAAAGCGCGTCATCGCATCTTAATATCTAGGCTTCTGAGATCAGTTGAGATGCCACCTGTTCTATGCAACATCTAGCTATGTCACAGAAAAGATAACAGTGCTAGTACCATTGACTTCTATGTAAAAACTAGACTCGCTACCGAACAGACACAATGTCACACTGAAGTGCGGTACATGGCCGCAACTCATGTGCGCAATCGTAAGGCAGATACTTCTATGTATCACACATAACCAAATGTGGGAAAATTCTTCAACAACACAGCATTTTCGGGTTCAAACAGCCGCTGTGTTTTGAAGCCGAAAATGCCGTGTTGAGTTGCGGGCATGTAGCGCACCTCAATGTGACAATAATGTTTCTGTTCCGAACAGCGTGTCTAGTATATGTATACATAGAAGTCGATGATATTTACCTGATATTTATTTTGCTAAACACTTGACACTTAGTCTTCAAATTTCAAAGGCTATTTTACCAACATTTAGAACTAGCGGTCGTCTGCGACTTCGTCCGCCTTAAATTAGTAGCCTATATCCGTCAGGAATAGTGTAGCCTTCTATAAGTAAAAAAAAAATGTAATCGGTTCAGTATTTCCAAAAACCCCCTATATACAAACAAACAAGCAAACTTAATCTCTTCATTATATTAACGTCGAACTGTAGATGGGCTTTTATTATGGAGATAGGCATATTTTTTCACGCAAGCGAAACTACAGGTACAGCTAGTTGGTCATAAAAACGTTTGACTCAAGCGGGATCCTTTCCCGTGACCTCTAGCTTATATTTACTAGTCAGGGCCACTCACTAACCACACAGGGTCATACAAGTCCAAGTTTAAATACCAGTCCTTGGCCCAGGTCCCCATATAAAGGCTGGTCGCAGAAAGTCCCGTCAAGACCTTGTATGATCTGCGATTCATTTCTCCGGGATCGGAAAGCGGACAGTTTCACTTTCCGGGCGCATCGTAAACTGAGTTGATGTTAAAAGCAATTTACTTCAGTTTCTAAAAACATTGCTGCGTAATTATGGTCAACTAACTTTTTAACTTTGCTTGCTTTTGGATTACATGATAACGGTCCCAGTATTTGACAGTGAAGTGAAAACATACGAATAAAAAAGATGATGTGAAGCACTGGCACCTTTTTCAGAAATGAAATACGAGACCAAAAGTTGAGGCTTATAGGACATTATCTGATGCCTGATGTGATCGGACCTTGATCTGTCCTGTCCGAGAGATTGACCAGGGCGCAATTTCATAAATGCGACAGGCGACAAGTGACAGTGACAATTCGTTATACATTGCTTGCCCACTATGATGTTAAATCTGTAACCCCTTATTCATAAAAAGTTAACAATCTTTTTAAGCTAACAAATGTTTTGTCCCTTTCATTTGAGGGCAAACGTCACAATCACAGATAAAGACATAAAACATGTTAACTAACAAACGTTTACGAAGCGTTTATGAATATGGGGGGGGGGGGGGGTTACTTGTCGACACAGTAATATATGGCGAATTGTCACTGTCATCTGTCGCCTGTCGCGTTTATGAAATTGGGCCCAGGTGATAAGCCACACCACACCACATGATATTTTTCCTGATCTGATCATAACTTTCACCAGATCATGGCATCTGTAGACTTCTTTTGATCCTGGGTTCTACTTCCGAGTTTAACTTCCACTCCCTTTTAACTTAATAGTTCCGATACTCATTTTTTTAAAGGCACCTCTAAACCTCCTAAGGAAAACATATACCAAATTTCAGCAATTTCAATTCCATTTAAGCAGTTAAGGCTGGGCGTTGCCGGTCAGTAATTCAATATAACCGAACTCTTAAATATAAGTTCTTGAGAATAAACGGAACTCTTAAATGGAAGTTCTTGAGAATAAACATAACTCTTAAATGGAAGTTCTTGAGAATAAACAGAACTCTTAAGTGCAAGTTCTTGAGAATAAACAGAACTCTTAAATGGAAGTTTTTGAGAATAAACGAAACTCTTAAAATGGAAGTTGTTGAGAATATTCTCGGTATGCCATACGTTCAAGTGGAGAATGGTCGTACTATTTCAGATCCCGTTGAAGCCTGAAGTTTCGTATGGTGCGAAAGGCGCGTAGATCGTGTAGTTTCATATTCTCGGTAATTACTTGAGAAGATTTTCGGAATTTTCGGAACCTGCAACTTCCATAAGAAAAGTGGAGGATTAACCTATTTTAAGTGACCTATAATCCATTATTATCAAACATGGCAGGCTGCGCATGAGTGGAAAGTAAGTTATCTGGACTATTTAAATTGATACGTGAAACCAGTTCAGTTTTAAACTTTTCTCCATAAAAATGATTGTTATAATATATTATGTTCGAAAGTGAAGTTACATTGGAAAGTCAATAAAGTGACTATCTACGTTATTATGGAAAAGCCGTCTTTATTGCCCTAGCTTCAAGAACGTTAGAGGATGGATTTACGATCACACATAAACTGGGTGTGTTGACTTGCTATAGATAGCGAAAATGGCGTCTTAATAGGGTATTATGATGGTGATTTGAAACTAACGTAGCGGTCATTGACCTAGAAGGAAAGTTGTTATCTATAAAGCGGTTATTATGATATCAGTTTTCTCAATAGCGTAATGGCAAGGATGAAACAGTATCTATAGAACCTAGAACTTTTACCGGTAGATTAAAACTCAAAAGGTTTCAAAGTCAATGTACTTATTCAAGTTATGTATGTATATTATGTATTAGGTATACACATACGTATAAGGCACTATAATAAATAATAATAATAATAATGTGGGATGTTGACTCGACAATCATTGTTCCGATAGTCGTCTCAGTGAACGGTCTTATAGCGAAGAGTCTCGACCAACACCTCAAGAGACTCTCGCTAGAAGGCTGGATCAAGGGTCAGATACAAAAGGCGGTACTCCTGGACACGGCACGAATAGTCAGAAGATTCCTCACTCTGCAGCCCTAACCACCGGTAGCTTGAGCCCTGCCCCGCTGCCGGCGGCACTCTAGGTTAGGTTTTTATAATGTTTGTATATTTTGTATTGATATTGTTTTATTACTTTTTATAGAAATATTGTAAAAACTTAACCTAAGATTTTAAATAAATATACATAAATAATTATAATAATTAAATTCATTTATTCAAGTAACAGGACTCATTTGGTTAGTTAAAAAAAAAAAAGAAAAAAAATTACTACGTTTTAATTTTTTTTACTTAAACTATCACATATTTGTATAAAAACAAAACATATACACGTAGAGTTTTACTATTATAAATGATATCTCAACTAAGTGCTTGGAATCATAATAATAATAATTCAGTGTTTCTTAAAACTATAATAAAATGGTCCTCTTTATGTAAAAGATTCCTTCTTTGCGATAAACGCGAGGCACTCACAACGAGAAGAGCGCAAACCGTGAACATCTAATAAAAATAAAAGTTTTTATTGCTGACATTTGACTAAGCAACCTGTCATTCGGGTAAATGTTAAACAAATATTAGCATAAAACTGTCATTAACGAGTGCAAGTGGACTCCCACGGCTGGGGCTTAGAAAGTGAAATTTTGAAGACACCAACTTCGGATTTGGACACGAGCGAAAGGATTGAAATGGAATTTTAGCCGAAACTTTTTTCGATTTTCGGCTATGCTCGCCGCAATGATATAAAGAAGGCCGTGAAGGTACTCGTATGTTAGGTATGTCGTCTAATTCTCGATAATCACTTCGATTTAAAAAAGACTTTCCAATCTACATCTACACGTATGTATACATACACATATGACGGTATGATGATGATTTGACGGCCGGATAGCCTAGTGGTTAGTGACCCTGACTATGAAGCTTGAGGTACCGGGTTCGATTCCCGGGAGGGGCAAATGTTTGTATGATGAATACGAATGTTTGTGCCCGAGTCGTGGATGTTATATGTATTTAAGTATATATTTATCTGTATAAGTATGTATATCCGTTGTCAAGTACCCATAACACAAGCAGCTTCAGTTGCTTACTTTGGGACTAGGTCAGTTGGTGTTAATTGTCCCAAGATATTTATTTTATTTATTTATTTATTTATATAAATTGCAATTTCAGAAGCTTACTAATTAAGTATGAAAGTGAGCTTAGTACTCGCCGATAAAAATTATTGAATGGCGATTTTATGTTTGTAAAAATGATGTACCATTGTGTTATTAATAAATAAATAAAACAAATAAAACCCTTGCGTTATTGCCTAACTGACAGCACAGCATAAACCACTGAAGATACAAACATGAAATAGGAGGGTGTAAAGGTGGACTAAGAAAAGATTTTGGGAAAATTCACGTTTAAGGGGTTTGAAATGTATTATTCTTATTTACTCAATAACATAGTTACATCACTAATATTTGGCAAATTATGACATGAAGTGCGACTCTTGCAACCTTACGCCGAAAACCGAGACCAAAAATCCGAAACACCAATACAAATAGCCGAAACCAAAACACGATCGGACAACATAACCTTTACAAACAAATCCATATTTACTTTCCCTTTAAGTATTGATTGAACCATCAAACCCGATCCATTGGAAACCCACGTTTAAGTCTTAAGGCTAAGCATTGCTTTTGTTTGTGGGGTTTGTTTGATTTTCATATCACGATGTTCTCTTATTGACAGTACGACGTTATTGTTCCTTCTGATTGGACCGACCAATAGGAAGTGGCCACGGTTCTTAATGACCAGAAAAGGTGAAAGTATGGAAAGGATACCGATTATAATAAACTAGTGACTCGTCCTGACTTCGCATGTGTATGTATGTAATGTACATAAAAACCCTTCGTAAAAAAATTACTATACGTACCTAACAGTGTAAACCGTATCAAATATTATATAAATTGCACTGTAATCTGTTTTAAAAAGAGAGGAAAAAAAAATAAACTGCTGAGTTTCTTGCGGCGTTTCTTCTCTAGTATCTTCCATTTTCCGAAGCGCTAGTAGATTCAGACATGTAAAAGAGCCTATACGGCCTACTTGCAAAATAAATTTTTCATTTTCATTTTCATTTTCATTTTCATTTTCAAAATCCGTTGCGTGGTTTAGAAGGAGCAAGTGGTCGAGACGACTTGTATTTATACTATTAATAGCACTCGTACAATCGCACTGGTAATTAGCATTTATAAATACGGTATTCCACTCAAAAATTTAATGGCATAAAAGTGCAAGTTGTAGACGACCACTAAAACATATTTATGTCCAAAGAAGTCGGTAAAAAAACCTGATATTTTAGAAGTTACAGTGATTCAAAGTTACAAAGATGAAGAAAAAGGGCTTTTTTTAGTTTCGAAATATATCATTCGAATTCAAATAAAAAATGTAGAAAATTTCAGTATGTGAGTAATTAGTTAAAAGCTTACAGTATTACAATAAACACGGTTTAGTGTTGGCTCCATACAAAATCACTATAGTGACGTCACTGGTGCTGTATGTAGCGCGATAGAGCGTTTTCGCGACGCACGCCCGTTGTCATTTTATTACTCGTGATTTTTCGAAAAATAATGATCGTAAAAGAAAACTAAAAGAGACATAAGAATACCGTATTAATATAGTCGACCAAGAAATTGCTTGACCACTTTTCGACCGTGTTACAAAGGGATAAGGTTCAAAAGTGGTCAAGCAATTACTTGGTCGATTATACATAAAAATCCTCAAATTCGGATTTTGATAAAGTTTTCATTGTCATATTTATAGAGTTCTTGTCGTAATAATGAGAAGAGTGTAATTTGTGAACAGTAGGGGTCGATAGACTGTCCAACGGAATAAAGCAAAAATATTAAATTTTTGCAACCGAAATTTCTTTTGATTTTATTTTTTAAATGTTTTTACATTCAAATTATTAAATTAAAAATGTAATGACAACACAAAGAAGAAAAAAAAGAGAGAGAGGCAGTGTGGCGAAACTGGCAAACGCAAGGCACGGAATGCTGATGTTGCAGGTTCAAGTCCTGCCATTGCCCTAATTTTTCTTTGTGTTGCGTTGTTGTGTTGTCATTAAAATTTTAACAAAAATATTAATTTAATATTTGATATCTTTAATTTATATTGGCTGGATTGACCCTTACAAAAACTAGCCCTTTCCGTTGGGCGGCGCGCGCGCCGGCGTGTCGTGAAATGTCGAACCTTCACATTTACTTTACGCTGAATCACTTTATATTTATACTTCCTTTGGAAATTAAATCAGTCCCATTTAGAATATACTTATAAGTCAGTTATTAGTTGCTACTAATAACTCCATAGAAATCCATAGAAACACGTAGCCGACGGGACCGAGACATCTGCTGCGTCCTGCTGTTCCAACGACGCAGCTGTACGTGTCCCGGCTGCATTACTCTACGAAGGTTGAGGAGATCGTAGAGTATATACGGGTGAAGACCAGATTTACCCTGAGGGCCGAGCGGTTGGAGTCCCGCCACAACGTCAATTTTACGTCCTTTGTGGTGCGGGTGCCGACCGATCATCTGTCGACCTTCATGAAGCAGGAATTCTGGCCGAAGGGAGTCGCTTTCCGTCGTTTTCGCGGACGGTTGCTGGACACCCCGAAAATAGGTCACACGTCGCCGAAGTAACGTGCTAATTTTAATTGTATTTTAGTCTATATATTTTTATGTATGTTAGTTTGTAAGGTATTTATCTATGGGCCCTTGTTGCCTGAAAATAAATGATTTTGAATCTTGAATTTGAATTTTGAATTTCAATTTATCCGGAAGCTAAAAGTGACATTTCACATTCCATACACCTTTTGTCATTTTTTTACACAACATAAGACGGCAAACGAGCAAGTGGGTCAACTGATGGAAGTGATCACCACCGCCTTCCCGACACCCACAACATCAAGGATATTACCAACCCAGAGTACCGCTCCGTGCACCCGCTCCGTGCACCCGCGCGGCGTAGCAGACGCTCTAAATCTATCAAGTAGTTTCGACGGTATCCTTTTTGTATCCGTGCCAAGTCGTAGCCGGCCGCTAGAGTAGTCAATATATGAATATTGTTAGGTTTTTAATACAAAGTTATATTTGTTCACTAAAGTATTTAAGCAAAAACAAATGAAGGCATTAGAAGAGCGACGAACAGTCTATCAATAAATAACTTGACGCTTCGATTCGCTTGAACACTTGTAGCAATTTACATCGACCGCTTTGCTTGGTCATTCTTAATCAGTTTTAAACCAAACCAGCAATGGATACTATTTAATCTTTTTTGCCACTTGACCTGCGCAGCCAAGGATGCGCAATGACCTCCGTAATCGGCTAAAAACTGACAAAAAGAAGGTTATGTAATTAGAATTTCACGCTCGAATTTATAGTGTACGCCTGCGTCGGCGCACTTGTTTGTTACGAGTATTTTTGTGTTACGAGCATTATCTTAGGGTAAGTCGATTACAATAGAAAAGCCAATGTTTTTTAGACTTCTTAGCAGAATCATCCATTTTCCGAAGCGCTGGTAGAATCAGGAATGTAAAAGAGCCTATATGCCTATGTCTACTTGGAAAATATTTTAATTTGTCATTGAATAGGGTTTTTTTTTTATAAAAACAGAAATAGCTCTTAAAGTGAAGCTTGATGTGATTACACATTACAGTATACTCCCTAAGGGAAATCAAATAATAATAAACTGGCCAAGTGTGATTCGAACTCGCGTAAATATAGGTAACTCAAAATTAATTATGTGAAATCCTACATGTAATTCTAAAGTTTTATTTAAACGAGTCGTCGAAGAAAACATGTACATCGCACTTGTAATAAATCATTACTCGTATTAAAAATGGGCAACTAACTACTGCTGTCAAATAACAATAGCTATTACAACCTGTCCGTTTCATAACAACACATTCTGCGGTTATTCCTACTTGCAACGGAATGTACAATACGGACCGCGAGTTAATACCTACTTAGACGCTCAAATAAAATTACAAACTTACCGAACCAGTGGTGAAATCTAGAACTAACTCATCCACGTACTAATAGTGCGAGGACAGCGCTACTTTGAACAGTAAAGGTAATTTGGTTTTTAGTCCTTTGTGGTCCAAAACGAGCTTCATTCATAACTCCTTGCATAATTTACGATGGTTTGACGTTCGAAGTCGTTTTGCGTAGCGGCCGTTGGCACGGTTTACTTTTCGGACATTGTCTATTTTGCGGTTTGAGCGATTTAAAAATGGAATTATCTTAGCGGAGAGAAGGAACGCGCGGTCTGAAGGGCACACAGCAAAGGGCAAAGTTTAATATTCCTGCTAAAATGTGCTCTTATTAATAAACTATAAATATTAAATAGGTTCAGAACTTACTTTGCAGAGGAACAAACTCTATCGCTATTTTTTGTCTATGGTTATTTATGGTTTTAATTAATTAGCAATTTATTGCGAGTCACCTAATTTGCATTTTTACTTTATCTAAATGGACTGAATAGTTAAATTATCCATTTTGTTTTCAAAATAAGAAAAAAGGTTGCGTAGATTTGGTTGACTCTTTGAAGTCTTTACCTGCTTTTTTTATAAAATAGGAAGGCGAACAAGCAAATGGGTCACCTGATGGTAAGTAATCACCACCACCTATAGACACCCGCAACAGCAAAGAGATAGCAGATGCGTTGCCAACCTAGAGGGCTAATATGGAAAACCTCTTGTGCCAGTAATTACACCGGCTATCTTGCTCTCCACGCCGGAACACAACAGTGCAAGCACTGCTGCTTAGCGGCAGGATTAGCGAGCAAGATAGTGATAGCGGTCCGGACGGACCTTGCACAAGGTCCTACCACCCTGCTTGCAGAGTGTATCTTTTAGGATTGGATGGTTAGTACCCCAGCAATCAAAGCAGCACAATCAGAACGAGGCGCTGGTGTAAGTGGAGTCTTTGAAGGAGCCGAGTGTTACGGTTACGACACTCTCATTAACATGCTCCGGCGCAGCGCAAGGCATTAGCGAAAGCTTCTCACTCAATCCAGAATATGAAATCAAAACAAAGTTAACAAAAAAATATCTGGGAACAATTCACACCAATTGACCTAGTTCCTAACTAAGCAATATGAATGCCGCCAAGCGAGCGGCAGCCGCGCTTCCTCAGTAAATGTAAAAAAAACAATCTAACCAATCTTATTTACTATAATATGTATTGCTTGTGAGTTACATTGTGTTTTCATGCGATGGCCATTATTTAAACATAAAAGATTTTCAATATTAATGTGGTCACTGTAAGATGTTGTTAGACTAGCTAATTACGTAATAACTTAAGACAGAAGGTCCCTTAAGTAGGGACTGAATAAACAAACGGACTTGGTTTTACATGGATCTCACAACTTTTTACGGTAGAAGAACTGAGTTGCGAGACTTGGTTTTTTTACAAGTTTTGTTTTTGATGGCATTTCATTTAGTACAAATAAAACGAAAACACACACCACAAACGCGCATCTAGACGTATCGCCATTCTGTGATACTTTGAGTGAAATTCATTTGGAATCGGTGCCGGTATCGATGCGCGCATCGGATGCGATTTTTCTGATACGGATGCGTATCGATATCAAAAATACCTTAAATCGCCCTAAAATTATATCTAAAATATATCAAAAAATACGTTTTTACGTATTCACGTACAATTCAATTCACGTTTTTTTGGTGCCATTAGATTCTTCTTGAGAAGCCCTTTCCAACCGTATACGATCTTTGTATTTTGATTTGGCTTTTTGGCTTTTTATAATTATTTTAACGTATAACATTCACTGTCACTATTTTGCACTAAGGTTTTATCGCTAATCAATACAATCGCTAGCTTTTGGCGCGAGCTGACTATTGAAACTTAAACGAACCTCGTAGCTCTTTCAAGTCAAAAGTTATACTAAGTGGAAATTTCGATACGCAGCAAAATCATCTCAAAATGGCGGCACTTCCCCCTCCCCCACGCGCGATGCGTCGCAGTCCTTACTTGGCGAAATGAATTCTTTGATTCTTTAGCTATTCAATGGTGTAATTGAATTTAGGATAGGGATGATAGATATGAATCTGCAGCATCAAATTGTATCCCCCGATTTTGTTATCATTGGTTTTTTTGACTTGCCTCCCACTATGGAAGCAATTTTAAAGACGTATTCACGTCAAAAAGATAGAAGAAGATTTCCCCTTGGCATGGTACCGAAGATACTAGCAGCATTACCTACGGTTGCTCTAAAATTGTATTGTATGAAAAATTGCCAAAAAAGCTTATACTTTAATCCCGCTATCCGCTCGTCCCTTGGCGGGGGCCCTCCGACTAACCGGCCAGTTGGCAGCAGTGAAAGGCCTCCAAATATCAAATGTTTGCGATACACATTGGCCAACGTTTGCGCAAGCTAAACGATACGTTTATTGGCCTATTCACCTTATACGGCAAAAGTTTTGTGGTTTTTAAACTTTGTAAGCCGATTTGTTCGTGCTTAATTTTCTGATTGGTTTTGGGGTTATTATTGTTTGACGTAAGAGTACTGTTGCAGTGGCTGATGTATTTAAATTGTTTACACAAACATAAATGGCGAATAGGGATATCTGATGTACAAAGGCGATTTTAATTAAAAGGATCTCTTCCAGTTAAGCTTTGAGAGAGATCACCCCTGGTTGTGGAACCAGTGATTACAAGAAGGTCGCTGAATATCTCTAGCCTTTACAACCTCTCCATGGTTTAGTTAAGTTTGGTTTATTTATCCAGTCAATATAAAATTACATTATAAATTGCGTAGAATACATACTGCGGGTGGTAGGACCTTGTGCAAGGTCCGTCCGGATCGCTACCACCATCTTGCTCGCTAATCCGGCCGCTAAGCGGCAGAGCTTGCACTGCTGTGTTCCGGCGTGGAGAGCAAGACAGCCGGTGTAATCACTGGCACAAGAGGTATTCCATCTTAGCCCTCTGAGTTTGCAACGCATCTGCAGTCTCTTTATTGTTGTGGGTGTTTATGGACGGTGGTGATCACTTACCATCAGGTGACCCACTTGCTTGTTTTCCTTCCTATTTCATAAAAAAAACGTTCAAAATTAAGTCTACTATCTATACCTTGTATTAGGCAATAAAGTGTAATTACCTCATATGCACACAACATAAAACCTTCAAAGAAAAAGCGTTAACATTTAATCCAAATTAATCTGCGATTACTTAATGCGTTAATAAGGATTCGGGTCGCAACGATAATCTCAGATTAACTCGTTACGATCATTTCCGTTACAATGATAATTAAACGTTACGTAACTTATGTTATTTAGCACGAGTGAGGCAGAAGATAGAAATCATCACGTGTGAATTACACACGTCTGGCAATAAGAATGGCATTTTAATTACATTTATTTGCCATTTTTCATAAGCCTCATTTGAGTCAAACTACAGAAAATAGGAAGTAGGTAACGGAACATTACATTTATTAGTTGTGACGAGATTCCCTGTGGCCCGTTTCACTAAGCTACAAGTTACAATTTTACAAGTCTAAACCGGGAACATAGGCCAATAATGACCAATGGCAATGGGCATAATGATCAATGTTGCCGGTTTAGACTTGTAAAATTGTAACTTGTAGCTTCGTAAAACGGGCCACTGGCGGTAGAGACAAAATAATATCAATAATAACAGGTTATTCATTTAAGGGGGTATTTATGTTCAAAGTACACTCCATAAGATGATTAGTTACACAGATAATAAAATAAAATTAAAATTAAATTAAAATTGTAATTAAGACTTAAAAGGTTTCCCCAAAACAATCGACGTGGATTCGGTTTTGGTGTGAGGAGACCCTAAGTAATGAAAAGTTAAGTTCAACTAAACTAAATTAAATACTGCTATAGAAATACAAACCGGGCATCATTAAATAAGTATCATGTAGTCAAAGTCAAAGTCAAAGTCAAAATATCTTATTCAGATTAGGCTTACAGGTAGCACTTATGAATGTCAAAAAATTTACCACCGGTTCGGAAAAACCTCTGATGAGAAGATACCGGCAAGAAACTCAACGAGGGGGTATGGTAAGCGATGCAGAAAGTTAACTTACTTAATTTGGAACTAGGCCTATACAGTGTAAAAGTCAAAGTACTTATTTATTCATTATATTTTATGTAATGAACAAATTCATGTGATACTTTGCGGAGGTCCATATCAACAAACTGGAATAAATTACCTCACTACTCCACAACTTCAACCAACACAACTCGGCTTCGCGGAGTACAGTACCCGGCAAACTTCTTGAGCACCAACTTTGACTGCGCAGTAGCCGTTTCTAGTACAAATGTGTATGCGCAAAGATACTCAAGATGTTTGCCTGCAACTATAACGAGGTAATTTGTTCCAGTTTGTACATCAGTTCTTGGACTGTGTAATCATTCTGCTGTTCTGCAGGGTAAGGACCCTCGTGTCGTGTCGCTAATAAGATCATAATAACTCGATCCACGCGCGAACGATTTCAGCACCAATTAGCTACAAAAAACTGGAAGAAAAACGTTACATGGATCGATGGCGGTAATGGAATGAAAGTTATGCGTGTCGGATTATTAGTAGATTTAAAATTAGTGGTATACGCAGGTATTTTAAAAGGAGCTGCGCACACCGACTGCTTGATATATGCATGATAAAGGATAGGTACTTCAATTTACCCTTGACAACTTTTGCCTTTTTTGCTTGCTTTGTTCTTGAGAACTCAACCAAAGTCGCGGACATCGTTCGAGTGTAGACAAGCGCACCTGGGGGCAAACGGTTGAAGTCCCGCCGTGACGTGATTTTTATTAATTTGTGGTGAGAGTTCCGACTGACCAGCTGTCGACCTTCACCAGAAGAGTCAAAGTCGATGGAACAAATTTACGTAGCTACTCCGTAAAACCCTTGAGTAACAAGTAGGTAATTTGTTTCAGTTTGTCTACTTGTAGGTAGATGTTTTCGCATAGAACAAGTGGCATCTCAACTCAACTGATCTGAGGCCTAAATGTTACGATACGATGACTCGCTTTCCCGGCAAATGGCGCGAGCGAAGTTAGGACGATGATGAGTAATTCTTCTGGACTCGCATTAATCTCAGTTATATTATTTACTACTTCAGTTGATGATGTTCTCTGTTCGTTTGGTAATCGACTTTCGGAATCAAATTCAAAGGAATGTTGCGAGTTATTTAATAAACTGCTTGCTTTCCCCTTTTACACCGCATTATATCCTTACACCAGTTTCCAAACGAGAGAGTTGCCGTAACCGTCGTTGAATCATTTATCATTATTCATCTAGCCGTTTTGCATGATTTTAATGCGATTCCGTTGTTAAATTATTCATAGATCATTCGCAAGAATTTGTTGATGGCTTCTGTTATTTATATGAGTAAACAACACAACTTTATTAACACTTTCTCGCATAAATAAGACAATTTATTGTAAAATTTCTGTGGTAAGTACATTATTTTCTTCCGTGGTCAACGACACAGAATCTATGATTTGAAATTTTGTATAACTGGTTTTTAATCGTTCGATGTAATTATTTGTTATGCATTTTACGTTATAAAAAGTATTATATGTTTTAATTCAGGACATGATCTATCTCAACATCATTACTTTTGCATATATAATATTTAGTAGGAAGTAGGATAGTTAATATACAAGCAGGTAGATAAACATAAATATTATGGTTTTCATGCTGTTTTGTGGTGACCAGTAAAGAGTTATTGTATTGTATAAGCTTCACTTTGATCGTCTCAGCCAGACCAATTAAGTTACAACCAGATCATAAGACTTCCACAACTAAGGCAATGTTTACCAAGCAGCCCTGCTCAGACATAACAATAGCCGATAAATACCGAACGGACTTACAGTGAAAGTGTGCGCTCGCGCCACGTGTGACCGTGATGTAACATCGGTGACCGATCTGATGATAGGTCACTTAAATTATCTGAGTTTATCTCTATTTGCGTCCCTATCTTATAATACGAGTGTAACAGGCACGCAGGGAGGGATAAATTAAATATGTGCCGGTCATGTTATGGGCACAATGGAGATAGCTTATACCCTGACTCAACACATAGACTACCTGTTATCCTAGAAAAACATAGGCTTAAGCGCGGGTAAGAGCTAGTGGGCCAAAATTCTTTTTGATACCTAATAAAATGTCCCTTGTACATTTTAACGCATATTTTTTATTTATCCTGATATTCTTAAAATAATAATATGTTATCTTTAAATTCGGAATGACATACGCATACCCGAATGATGATTGTTATAAAAATATTTGGGGTCAGAATAAGAAAAAAACTATTGTTTGGTAACGCAGTGGACACTATTCTTGAGGAGTCATGGGGACTGGTAACGCAGTGGTAATTTGGGTACCAAATGAGAATTTTCTGTAATAAAAAACCCAGGATGGTGGGAAAATTCATAATCAAAATTGGGGCCCGGTTGAGAACTAACGTAATATTACTAGGAAAATATTTCGAGACTTCTACAATTTTGTAAAAGTGCTTATACATTTTCATTTTTTTAGGCACTAAAAAGAATTTTGGCTCTAGAAGTAAATATTTAACAGCAAATTATGCCGCATTTTTTGTCTGCCTGACGCAATGCTTCGAGCGTCCGCAACGGCACGCGGGTGCACGGAGCGGGTGCACGCCTGTCGAACAAATAGTATGAGCCCACACACCCGCGCCAGTTAGCGGACGCTCTCATACTATTTTTCTATAGGCGTGCACCCGCTCCGTGCTCCCGCTTACCGGAGGTTTTTAAAGATTGGGCAATTGAATCTGCTGTTTACTCGTAGAATGCTGTCGTGCCTAAATGACTAAATGAAATAAAGAATTGCTCAGAATTTCCAGCAAAGAAACATTTACAAAAACAAGACTATTTCAAGTTATAAAACGAAAGAAAGTTTATTTACTTAGCTCCTACGTGACATAATTCTTTTGACAATAGTTTCTGGAAACGAGAGACTGTTGTTACAGATACACGTTTGATTTTTTATCAGTACACGTATTTAACCTTTTGTGACACCGAAGTGTGGGAGAAAGTGAGAAAAAGTTCAAATTTGTTTAACTGGTCGTAAAAAATATTGAATAGCCGATTTTTTGTTGACAATTCGACTTTAAGCTCAACGTAATAGAGTAAACATAGATAAGCATCTTAGAAATGTTAGGATTCGACGAAAATGTAACCTCGTATTATTCTGTGATAATGCGGTGTAAAATATTTTCTTTATAACGAAGTCATGCAATACCTTGTATAGATTTCATTCTGTCAGTCAGTGGTATGGATATACCTAAGGGAAACGACGGGATGGAAGCTCCTTTCGTTACCCTTATACATCGAAATGAGAAAACTATAGAACTGTGTACAACGCAGTGGCAGAGTAGTCGACCATAGTCTATTTGGTAGACTATGTTGGATAGCGCATGCTTACCCTGAATAAAACTGTCTGTGCCAATTGTCAAGTAAACAGCTCTGCGTTTCTTACGTTTTAAATTGGCGTCATATTTTTAGTTCTGCTATCCGATGGCTGTGTCGCTGCTAGTTAGAAAACTTAGAAGCACTTTATTCTTTTACGATAAGATCCAAAGTTGAACCAATGGCTAAATATTGAAAGCCCCTCTTCACCTGCTTCACCCCGTCGCAAAGTGGTGACGCTAGGCTTGTAACAATCCGAACAAGTAAGCAGATCTATTGTCTTCTTATATCGATGCCCTTATAGTATTCATACCGACGTGGACTGCAAATAAGGGACAACCGAACTAATTTGGTTAATCGTGATTTTGGTTAATGGTAATCCAAGTTCGTTTAAATTAGCAAAACTATTTGCTACTGATAAACATTTGATGATTTGATAACAAATCAAGAGTTAAGTTAGAGGTATTACAATAGTTCGGTAGTCACTTGTTTATGTAATTGATAAACAGAACTTCTGTTACGTGTAATTAAACTGTTTTTTCAGTGTGGAGTGTAGCTTACTACTGCGTTTCGTACAGTGAATGGAAAATCCGGAGGACCACGGAGAAAGGGACGCCAACGTCAAATAATCAGAAGTGCAATTTTTGAATCTCACCAGATGACTCTCATCAAAATGGCCGAATCTCCTATGAAAAACGGCCATTTTGGTGAGCTTTAGTCACCCGGTGAGATTCAAAAACACACTCCAGCAATTCTTGGGGTCGTTGATTCCCATGTACGGCAGTCATCACTTCCCATTTGGTTAACCGCATGCTCGTTTGGCTCCCTTTTCTATAAAAAGTCTTCATTTGGCTCTGTAATTAGTAAACATTTGTATCTTTCACTACACCGACTAGATTGATCGTCATAATTATCCACTACAGAGATTTGACATACAATAATAACTACACCCAAAACTGGCTACGAAATGACGATAAAAAATTCAAGGTTAACAATTAAAATAAAAAACGCTCTCCAAAATAATAACAACCTTCATTCCCATTAGAATATGGCTTTGGGCGACGTGTAATAGAATAGAAAGCCTTCGCCTGAAGGTATTTTAAATCATTTCACATTCCTCTAGTTTTGGAGTAAAATGTGGTGAAGAGCGAGTTGAAATTAGTAGTAGAAGTCAGCGGTTGTAAAGAAGCTTTGCTTTGCCTTGTGGTTTCACCCCGTAGAGGTCGTTTAACCCCTTTAAGTCTGCTTTTTCACTAGAGATGTGCGAGGATGCGTAGCGAGGGATGTGTTTGTAAGAACAAATAGAATAGCTTCATTTACCTCGCCTCGGTCAGCACAGCTCTGGTGGAAGCGGCTCATTGGCTCTTTACGAACACTTCCCTCGCTACGCATCCTCGCTCATCTCTGGTGGAAACGCAGCCTAATGAGATTATTATGTGTATAGGTATTATTAAGTTTTTGATGTACTTACTGAAGCACTGTAGGCACTTGGTTTGAACCTCAGATCAAAGAAAGACTTCGATTTTGCGGGTAGGACCTTGTGCATGGTCCGTCTGGATCGCTACCACCATCTTGCTCGCTAATACTGCCGCTAAGCAGCAGTGCTTGCACTGTTGTGTTCCGGCAAAGAGACCAAGACAGCCGGTGTAATTACTGGCACACCTCTGGAATACCTCTGTATTCCATCTTAGCCCTCTGGGTTGACAACGCATCTGCAATCTCTTTGGTGTTGTGTCTATAGGCGGTGGTGATCACTTACCATCAAGTGACCCACTTGCTTGTTTTCCTTCCTTTTTCATAAAAAAAAAAAATGGAAAGAATTATTGAAGTTCAGAGGTTTAAACATTTAAAGGTGCTAAGCTAAAATTTCTGATTCAACAAATTCCTCTCGATTTTATAATGAAAGATGAAAACGAAAATAATTCTCTATTTAAATATCTTATTTAACATAATCGGCTAAATTTGTTGTCCGAGGTTGCGAAATGTTTACCTCATGCATAATGTATGAATACGCTCTTAAAGATGAAAAAAGCTATGATGTAAATGTATGGAAATGGCATTGACATTGACCGAGAGATTTCTAACAGGATATTAAAAAATTGTATGACTGTGTGGTTTTGTCTATCTCCAAATGTATAGTAAATGGATTTACAAAAATTTCGTATCACGAAAGGCGAAGAAGGAACCTTTCTCGGATCACTTCGTTGTCTGTCTGTCCAGAACCTTTTGCTCAGGAACGCGTTGAGGCATCAACTTTTTTTATGAATTAGGAAGGAAAACAAGCAAGTGGATCACCTGATGGTAAGTGATCACCATCGCCTATAGACACCCGCAACATCAAAGAGATTGCAGATGCGTTGCCAACCCAGAGACATAAGATGGAATACCTCTTGAAATTAATGTCAAACTAGCTACTCGCCCCGGCTTCGCACTGCTACAATCGAGATGTAATGCACATAAAAATTTTCCGTAAATAAATCTCCAAATGACAGTGAAAACTGTGTCAAAATCTGTTGCGTGGTTTAGAAGGAGAAGGCGGCCGAACATACACAATAAGGATTTAGGACAGACAGGAACAGATAGCGACTTTACTTCATACTGTGTTTTTTTTTATACAACATAGGAAGGCAAACAAGCAAGTGGGTCACCTGATGGTAAGTGATCACCACCGCCTATAGACACCTGCAACAACAAAGAGAGTGCAGATGCGTTGCCAACCCAGAGGGCTAAGATGGAATACCTCTTG
This sequence comes from Ditula angustiorana, assembly GCA_963691745.1. Lineage (NCBI taxonomy): Eukaryota > Metazoa > Arthropoda > Insecta > Lepidoptera > Tortricidae > Ditula > Ditula angustiorana. The sequence goes on from OY829474.1 coordinate 974,228, forward strand.
TGCCAGTAATTACACCGGCTGTCTTGCTCTCCACGCCGGAACACAACAGTGCAAGCACTGCTGCTTAGCGGCAGGATTAGCGAGCAAGATGGTGGTAGCGACCCGGACGGACATTGCACAAGGTCCTACCACCCGCAAACTTACATTTCCTTTATACTGTGTAAAGATAAAAAAAGATACTTAAGATAGCTTCAAAGCTTTGCAAAGTTTAACAGGTGACCTCCCAACATTTGCGAGCTTTGAAAGCTCCAGCTGAAGCTTGTTATCGCGAGGTCAACGCCCGATCTATTACGTGCCAAGTTCGAAATTTCACTTTCGATGCGCGGACGCACTCGATACGGAATGCTGTTAATTAATTTATTTGCCATCTGCTTTCCAAAGTTGCGACGTTTCTCACGATGCTTCGGTGTGATTAGAAGCTTTAGATATGTATACAAAACGAACAACTAGGTATATACCTACGCCAATTAACGTAGGTTAACTAGAAGAGATACTGTAAAGAGATAATTTCGTCTTTTTTCATCTGTTTTGTCCTGTAATCTGTTACTTTTATGTGTTATGTACAATAAAGAGTCATACTGCCACTGTAGAACGTTGTCGCAATGTGTCGTCGTTGGGATATTATAGCACTAATTGTGATAAGGTTCTGCAGTGGCCTTGAATCAAATTGGTAGTCTGCACAAACATACAAACATGTATACTATTATAAAGATACTAGTTGTTGAGTTTCTTGCCGGTATCTTCTCATCAGAGGTTTTTCCGAACCGGTGGTAAATTTTTTGACATTCATAAGTGCTACCTGTAAGCCTAATCTGAATAAAATATTTTGACTTGACTTGACTTGATACCACGAAAAAAATTACAAAAGCACAATTTAGTTTTTTTTATGAAAAGGGGGCAAACGTCATATAATGAAGTCATGATAAAAGCCATCTAATAGAACCAGCGACCTGAAGAGTTTCGCTGATGCGTTGCCGGCCTTAAGGTCCCCCCCGTCGGCCTCCTAATCTCTCACTCGCCGTACGAAACATAGAAGTAAGCTAGTTAAGACCATTTCTGTGACGGTGAGAGTAAAAACCCTGCTTGCTAAACAAAAAAATTGTTTGCGGGTGGTAGGACCTTGTGCAAGGTCCATCCATATCGCTACCACCATCTTGCTCGCTAATTCTGCCGCTAATCAACAGTGCTGGCACTGTTGTGTTTCGGCGTGGAGAGCAAGACAGCTGGTACAATTACTGGCTCAAGAGGTATTCCATCTTAACCCTCTAGGTAGGCAACGCATCTGCAATATCCTTGGTGTTGCAGATGTCTATAGGCAATGGTGTTCCACTTGCTTGTTTGCCTTCCTATTTCATAAAAAAAAATACGAGTGTTTTGAAACTGTTGCCGACAGATTGGTGTGAGTAAAAAAAAATATTGGCTCACATGCTTCGTGGAAGCCTACCAAATATATTTTCACTTTGAATCATCGCTGAACTCATTTCATTACACATTGCGCGTCACCCTGCGCGCGCGCATAATGGAACACAAGAAGCCACTTATTACGCGCTTTTTAAACCGGTCCGGGAAACGTGACGATTGGCGCAACATTAAGGTCTTATGTAATCAACACATTTGATAATCAAGTCCTATTAGCTGACTTAAAAAAAGAGGTTATCAATTTAACTCTTTGGTATTTAGATATTTTTCGGAGTAGCGAGGTAATTTGTTTCAGTTTGATATATCAACTTAAGCAAAGTATCGCCTGAATGCTTATTTTATAATGTATTTATTATTAGATGTTTTGTTTAGTTATCTTTATATAATTAAAAGATTCCGGCGTTACTTTGCGGAGGTCCATTTCAACAAACTTAAAATTACCTTGCTACTCCGCGAAACCTCGCGAAGGCAAGGCGAAGGTAATTTGTTCCAGTTTGTTAGTTATCTTCAGCTTACCTTGTTGTTTCGTAACCACAGGCTACGAAAGTTATAATATCCTCCATACAAACGGCGACGTTTTCCACCCTCTAAACCAGTAGTTCCCAAACTTATTTTTCTCGTGGACCACTTTCAAAATTTGACTGGTTTCGGTGGACCCCCTGCTGCTACATTTCTACCCCCAGCAAGTCTCCCGTGGACCCCTAGGGGTCCACCTGGACCACTTTGGGAATCACTGCTCTAAACCTATGCTGTTGCCGTGATTTTGTAACATACTGTTGTATAGTCAACCAATAAATTGCTTGACCACTTTTCGACCTTATTACAAAGGGATTAAGTTAAAAGTGGGCAAGCAATAACTTGGTCGACTATACTGTATGTCTTGGAACTAAAGTTTGCATGTTTTGACTTTTTAAATAAAGAAAAGAAAGAAAACAGTTTATTCGGTGCTAAGATGTATAGTCGACCAAGTAATTGCTTGACCACTTTTGAACCTTAACTCTTTGTAATACGGTCGAAAAGTGGTGAAGCAATTTCTTGGTCGACTATACTAAACAGCTCGTATAGTTTTAAAAATATTGACGCTTTTTGTTTTGTGTGCACTACTAAAATGCAAATATTTTAAAAACTTTGATAAATATAAAAAAATTAAAAACATACAAACCTAGATCTGGCTATAGATAAAGGTTTAGAGGGTGGAAATCATTATCGCCGTTTGTATAGAGAGCGATTTTTAAAGCTGGGTACACATTCATTTTAATCCCTAGCTAAAAAGTTGCAATGTTTATGAAGTGAATTATTTTATTAAAACTAACGACTAATCTCTGTTGTCCGCAGACGCGGTGTCGGGTTCCTGCGCGCGCGCACGTGACCCGTGATCGAGGTAAGACTTATCGCCGGCATTGACGTTCGGAAGGGAAATCAATTTACAGATGAACTTCGGGAATAAATAAAATTAGTGTTCTTACATGGTATTAAATAAATAAAAAAAAATTATTGCCACCGGAAGAAAGGCACAATTAAATTAAATTAAAATAATGCTTAGATCAGAGATAAATCACAGAAGGAACAAGCTCGAGGGGCAAAAATCTCAGGCTCAGCATGCGCGGCGAGGTAAGATATTACACTCCCACGCTGATTTTTAGTCCACACCAGCGGGGCAATTCTCGCGTCAGTAGAGATGAAGTCACACTCGAGATAAGCCAAAAAGAGCTGTCAAATCCCTTCAAAATCTGTTATGTTTTGACACATCTCGAACGTCAGATTAATTACCGCCAGAATTTGGGGCCTGAACCGTATTTAATAAACGTTACTAGTGCTACAAGTTGACATAATTGTAACATTTTAGTATCGAAAAGCTTAAATTTTTATCGAATTGTAGCACGTGTAACGTTTATTAAACAGGGGCCTGCTATAGTAGCACGCTAGCGTTTATCGCGCACATAAACGCTTTGGTCCCTCTCGCACACGCAAATTGGATAGAAAGGGATAAATGGTTTATGTCATCGATAAAAGCTAGCGTGCTAGGCCCCCTGATCTACACTCGGAGTATTGAACCGGGTAGGACCAAAATCAAATGAAAAGGGGACCTCACCTAGTTTTAGTTTCCCTAGTATTAATTTCAGTTTTATATGTCTATGTCTAGTTTAGAATTTTTAAATGCATTATTGATTAGTTATTGTTTCGCTCTGAATACAAAGAATGAAATTACATAATTAGCAAGTTTTGAGCAAAATTCTTCTAAAGGTCGATTCTCTCTCTCTTCTCTTCTTCGGCCTGTATCCACCCAATGCTGAGTGTAGGCCTCTTCGATTTCACGCCATTCCTTCCGATGTTAACTAGACTGACTGACATAGCCATGGTTTTGGCTCGAAGGAAATGGAAGTGGGCAGGCCACATATGCCGACGACAGGACAGCAGGTGGGGCGTAAAAGTACTCGAGTGGAGACCCAGTACTGGTCGAAGGAATGTGGGCAAACAACCAATGAGATGGTCAGACGGTCTGGTTGTGGTTGCAGGTAACGGATGGATGAGGAAGGGTCGATTAAACTTGAACAATTAAATTACTTTCATGTCAAGGAAACAGCGCGCTATGTCACTCCACAGCGCCAATTTCACATTAACAGAAACAATCTAGATCTGGCATATGTGTACCTGAGTAGTATCCGTGGGACCGTGTGCTATGGGAACTGCTACCCATTGTCTGAACAGTATTTGAATCAGAACGATTGTGAAACGTGTTGCGTAAAAGACTGATAACTTGCGAAATTGATGTTAAACAGGGACTCTATGTTCTTGAAACTACATGTGAACGTTGCTATAGTTTTATTTTACTTCTGTACTTTTTTCTCATCAAAGAATTCATAGCAAAGTGTACCAGCAACATCTATCGGCGTAATTGGTAACGATAATAATATAATACATAATACGATAATCATATTAAAAAAAACGGATCACTCACGTATTTTTGCGTCGGGAAATGCCCTATATTTGACATTAAAAATAATGAAGCAAACGAGGGTAGTTGTACGCCGCCGCCCGAGCCGCCTGTGCCGAGTAGCCGAGCTATCAGGGCTTCGGTACGCAGTCGTCGTCGCGCCACCGCCGCGGGGGCTCATGATTAAGGACCACGGACTGGTCCGAAACATGTCGGGCATTTCCCGACGCAAAAATACGTGAGTGATCCGTTTTTTTTTATATGTCTGAGTCTCACGGTAGTTTTATGTACAATAATCATTTAATATATTTTATATATTTATTTACACTATGAATTTGAATAGCAATTACATATAAAGACTTAGAATAATTTAAATAGCACAACAAACTAGTTGGTCACCTGAGTAAGTAATCACCACCCTCTATAGACACCCGCAACACCAAAGAGATTGCAGATGCGTTGCCAACCTAGAGGGCTAAGATAGAACACCTCTTGTGCCAGTAATTGCACTGGCTGTCTTGCTCTCCACGCCGGAACACAACAGTGCAAGCACTGCTACTTAGTAGCAGGATTAACGTGCAAGATGGTGGTAGCTATCCGGACGGACCTTGCACAAGGTCCTACCACCCGCAGATATTTTTGAAATCTTCGCGTGTTCAGCTACTTCCTTTGCTCACTGTTCTAAGAATAAAAATAGTAAATTTCTCAGGCATGTGCAGTGTGAATAAAATATTAACATACACTATGTTGATATTTCAATAGATACAGGTGACAGCCATGCCCATGTCAACAGAGGCTGGCAGATCCATTTCGGTTCTTTTATTTGCTACCTCCAGCCGGACTTATCACCGGGAGCGATCAATACCACTCAAGTATGGGATGATTGGAATAGTTGTGAATTTATTGTGTAGTATGGTACAAGCTTAGAGCGATAATTATGAAACTCATTTTGTTTTTTTTATTATTTTTTATGAAAAAAGATAGGGAACAAATAAACGGGCATACGGAACATGTGATAGGAAGAGATCACCGCCGCCTATGGGAACCAACGATGTTTTCTAAATTGATTACTTTGCATCCTTAGAGAGGCTTAATTCTTTAGGATAGACGTTGCGTAACATTTGTTTTTTTTTTGACGAAATGTGTCATCATCTTCATCATCTCAGCCACAAGAAGTCCACTGTTGGACATAGGCCTCCTCCATGGATTTCCAAAGTGGCCGGTTGGAAGCGGCATGCAACCAACGCCTTCCTGCCACCTGTATGAGGTCATCGGACCATCTTGTGGCTGGTCGTCCTACGCTGCGCTTGCCAATACGCATTCATATGTATTCATTGTAATTTAAGGAATACCAACCGATTCAATTGTTTTATTGTAATACAGAATTTGCTTATTAATTTGTATTGTTATCGATTAAGTGAATGAATTATTGGCACAAGAGACCCTCTTAGCCCTCTAAGTTGGCAACGTCCAAAGACTATGGGTGGTGGTGATCACTTACCATCAAGTGACCCACTTGCTCTTTCGCCTTCCTATTTTATAAAAAAGAACATTAATAATCTTGTCTCATCGAAACTACTTATAGATTAATTAATTCTTCCGCTAGATCTCTCAACTTGCGTCGCACGTTCCGCGTCGCACGCGCTCCCGCAATCTTAGCTATCGATCCTCTTTAATTGATCACTCACACCTGCCCCTGCCTCTCCTCCCTGGACATTACTCAGTAACACTATCTCTTAGCCGCAATATTTATAAGGAGTATCGTTTGTTTGTCGTTGCAAGCAGTGGCTAATGAGCCTGTTGCGTCGTGAAAATACTAGTTCTGAATTTAGAAGTCTGGAGGCCTCGGGCTAACAAAGGAGTGGAGACCCCCTGGCCGCAAATTATTTTCCATAATTAATAGATTCAGGCGTTACTTTGCGGAGGTCCATATCAACAAACTGGAACAAATTACGTTGCTTCTCCGCGAAACCAGTGCCGGGCTCGTGCAAAATAGCTGCGTCTGTGCGACACATATATGTTCATGCAAAAACCCACCCTCCTCCGCTTCCACACGAAACAACATATATCACACAGACTCAACTACACACCACCACCACTAAACACTAAAACTACACAATCGACGCGCGTTTCGCCTCTATACGAGGCATCATCAAGATCGAACAGTACGACCGTTCGCTACTTGAACGAATGGCGCCATAGTTATTCATAGGTAACATCGTTATCTCTATACATTTAGTGATATCCCTCCTGCAATATTGTCACAGCTATAATAGAACAATGTTTCACAGTTGGCTAGCACTGGCTGTCGCGATGCGCTTGCGCCACCGGCTTGCACGCTATGCCCGCAAGCGGCCAACACCAACAGACGGACTACGGCCTCTTCCAACGCCAAAATAATTTTATCGTTATCTCTTTCTTACTTATGGAACTGTCATAACAAATTACTTTATCACTCTCACTTCCATACTTAATAGGTATACTATAGGGTGACCCAAAATTTACGCAAGATTTAAATTGGCCTCTTTTTGTACGGAAAAGTACTGGCCACTAAACAAAATAAACAATCAGCTGGCAGCTGACAGTTTAGGTTTATTAAAAATAAAACACTACACAAGAGAACAACGCATTTTTATTGTTGAACAATGTTTCAAAAATAATGAAAATTTGGCTGCCACAGTTCGCAAATGGCGTACAAAATATGGTCGAAATATTGATTTAACTTCGTCAACTGCGAAGAGAATAATTAAAAATTAAAAAATGGATCAATTGAGGGTGATAAGCACACTGGTCGTGTAAAAACAAGCCGTTTAATAGAAAATATCGAAGCAACGCGTGAGAGTGAGAGTGTAAGTCCAGGAACATCAATTCGGCGTCGTGGACAAGAATTGCAGATTTCAAGAAGCTGTCTACAGCGTATAATTATTCACTAAAGATTTAGGTCTCCATGCTTACAAAGTTCAACTGACACAAAAACTGCACCCAAATGACCGTGCACTACGAAAAGAGTTTGTTGAATGGATTATTGAACATCAACAAGTGGATGCTGATTTTTCGATGAAGCTCATTTTCATCTTGATGGCTTCGTTAATCGTCAAAATTGCCGCATTTGGAGTTTGGAAAACCCTTGTGCGATTGTCGAAAAACAAATGCATCCGCATGATCCGCAACATGTCACTGTTTGGTGCGGATTTTAGGCTGGAGGCGTCATTTGACCATTCTTCTTCGAAAAGGGTCATGGAAAATTTCATTAAAATAATTCGTTCGAGCCAGCAAAGCAATGGTGGACATTTGCCCGATGTGCTATTTCACACATAACCCTATGCTTTGTAGTTAATGTTAAAATAAAAAAAATACAGAAAAAACAAAAACAAATGTGTTTTCTATTTCATTCAAATCTTGCGTAAATTTTGGGTCACCCTTTATTTACATATTATGAAACAAAGGTCGCTGTCCGTTTCTTTCTGTCCTCATATCTTCGGCCGCCTTCTCCTTCTAAACCACGCAACGGATTCTGATACGGTTTTCACTGTCATTTAGAAAAAAATTGCGGAACGTTTTCATGTATAGTCGACCAAGTAATTGCTTGACCACTTTTGAACCATATCCCTTTTAAATACGGTCGAAAAGTGATTAGGCAATTTCTTGGTCGACTATACATTACATCCTAATAGTATCCTTTTAAAGCCGGGATGTCACGCTAGTAAGTATATTATACGGGGGGGAGGGGCGGACTGAAAACCTGCGCTGCGCAGGTACGAGCGTTCGCTCGCACTCGCAGCAAATGCTGAGTCCGATCCTTTTGTCACATGAAGTGTTTGTAATTTTTATACTACTTATATATGTTAACTGTATATTTACTTTGTAATAAACGCATATTCTATTCTATTCCATTCTTCTATTCTTATACGTTTTCGAAAAATATTACGGTTACATCAAAAAAATCAATTAGGTCAAGTTGAACTTTTCCCAAATTGCATATTCAGCTCAAGTGATTTCGCACTTTTCATATGAAAACTGTATCTATCAACCTTCACCTTTCTTTTCTGGAGTCACGCACTGCGCCCGCGGCGGCGCCGGCGCCGGTCAGTATTGTTAACATATCGCTACTTAAGCTAATAGCGCATTCAGAGCGCATGCGTATAGGTGGTATACATACTTTTGTGATTATTAGTTTATATTCAAAGTCAAAGTCAAAGTCAAAATATTTTATTCAGATTAGGCTTACAGGTAGCACTTATGAATGTCAAAAAATTTACCACCGGTTCGGAAAAACCTCTGATGAGAAGATACCGGCAAGAAACTCAACGAGGTGTAATTTTTTAAATAAATCAAAATTACAATGTTATTTTACATCTCAAATATTTAAAATTTTTACAATTTAATAATTTAACACAGCAGGTGTACAATCTTTGGAGCCAGGGATCGCCAATACAGATCGGGATCATTTCCAAACATTACTACTAAACATTTATTTATTACAAGTGAACCACCTCGGCTTCACACGGTTTATATGTAGAGCGCTTTTTGAGGCTGGGTACTGGGCACACTCCTCATAACCATATGTCATTTTGGAATTGAGGCATTGGTTCAAACCGTATGACATTTTTGGACCGTAGTAAAGGCCAGATGATTCTACCTCTTTATAGATGACTGTATGCCTCCCGCCTCGTTGCCAGCTATTACGGCAACAATTGCCAACAATAGTCGCGATGCCAGATTACCTGCGCCCGCGCCATTGTTCGGAGTTGCTGACGGCGCCAAAAACGACGAGGGGACCACACCGAGGTCCTAGCGCTGTACCTAAGGGTTTATTGCTGGGCCACGACTTTTAGAGTACCTACTCGAGACGACGCAAAAACGAGCACATGTATTATTTTAACTACTTCATTGAAACCTTAAGGATGCCTAAAAAAATTATGTCTAAATTCGTTTCAAAATACAATATTTGAACTGGCAGAAATGGTTTTAGATTTAAAAAGTGGCCATAAATAAGACCACGATTTCAGAGGTCCGTCGCTCATGGCACTGTATTCGTCAACGTTCTTTTAATAATATACAGGAACCAATACTACCACATCGATCTGTTGAGGTAAGGTTCATTAGACAAATGTCGAGGAATAACAAATCATCTCTAAATAATATCTGTTAACTCATTTTGATCCGATGAGCCCATACAGGTGGCAGGAAGGCGCTGGTTGCATGCCGCTTCCAACCGGTCACTTTAGAAATCCAGGGAGGAGGCCTATGTTCAATAGTGGACTTCTTGTGGCTGAGATGATGATGTTGATGAAGTCATTTTGAAGTTTTCCAGATTTTAAATAAGTAAATAGAATTGATTTTACGCTCTGTAAGGTTATATTATTAAGAATTCTGCTGGCCATTATTATAATTATGCATTTAAAGTGTAGAATATCAAAAGATTTTAAATTGGATATTGATTACACGCGCTCATTCATAATGAGCATGCAAAACAAGCAAGAGGCCGAACCGATAGCCTGCCAATAGCCAACACTTGATTGCTATTTAATTGGCTAATATTGCTCTCACACTTTCATTCTGACCAATCACGGGTAGGCAAACGGTCACCAGTCTACCTTGGCATCTTCCTTCTCAGAGTTTGTAAAATATTTGTTGGAAGCTTTTCATTACAAATACGTCCTTTGAGTTCAAGATATAATAGTCGATACACTCCAGCCTTTTGTTTAAACTTTGCAGTGTCATCGATTACTTCAATTGTATTGAACGAAATTGCACTTTCAGTCATTTTAATAGTACTGCTTTGAGCGTACAGTTCTGTAGTGTTGTTTTAGATATTGCGATGATTGTTCGATTTCTTTTGTAAAGGAAAATTACACTCGACTGCATTTTAATTGTCTGAATCGATTGGCGTTATTATGCATGTGGGGTTTGTAATAATGACGATTACAAGCTTGTTTCACGCACACTTTACTGGTAATTACATTATATATTGAGTAAGTTTATTATAATAGGTAATTTTCATGTAACATGACTCTAGGATTCATTGTAATAGTAACTTTTTATTACTTTTTTGTTGGTTATATTTCTTTATACAAAAACGAATACTTGCAAAAATTGTATTTAGTTCAAGTTCAAATAGTTTGAAGTAAAAGTTTTAATAAATAAGGGAATAATACTAGCGTTAAAAGACTCGAAAACAAAAGCAATGTTTCTTCTTAAAGAAAATCCTAAAATGGTTCTTTACTGTCATTTTCGTTTCAGTCAGTTTTTGGTATAAAATACAAACCAAGACATTATAACTACTTATTAAATTTAATGATATTTTATTTAGTTCTTGTTCCATGTATTTATTTTTGTTTTTGTTTTGATTTTCCCTATTGTAGACTTTACCTTGACATTCCATAGATAAAGTCTCAGTTATGGTGTTATAAGATTTTTTTTTTATGAAATAGTAAGGCAAGCAAACAAGTGGGTCACCTGATGGTAAGTGTACACCACCGCCTATAGACACTCGCAACATCGAAGACATTGCAGATGCGTTGCCAACCCAGAGGGCTAAGATGGAATACCTCTTGTGCCAGTAATTACACCGGCTGTCTTGCTCTCCACGCCAGAACACAACAGTGCAAGCACTGCTGCTAAGCGGCAGGATTAGCGAGCAAGATGGTGGTAGCGATCCGGACGGACCTTGCACAAGGTCCTACAACCTTCCAAAAGATTTTTATTTAGCTTCTAATTTTTGTAACTATACATATTATGCATAATTTTGATGATCTTAACATAAATTCGTATAATTTGGCTTGTTATGCAATTCGTAGTGTAACAACTACGTAAAAATATATGAACACAAAGCAACGGACGGACGAAAAACTTATATTTATAATACTCTAGGGATGTTCTCACGGAACAAAGCCTATATTCAAACACTTTGTCCGTAACCGTACATAATGTCTCAGTCGCCATAATTATTTCTGTACTAACACCATTGTTTAAAATCAAGATTATACTGGGAATACTGTGTGTCATTATAATTTTTGTTTGTTTAAAATAAAAAAAGAACATCATAATTAGTAAATATACACTCCTTTTCCGAGTGCGTGTGAGTTGAAAATTGACCATAAGTGGCTTTACATAACCGCTTCATTTATCTCTCTGTACCATTCTTATGACACTAAGTCGTATATTGAATTAGCTGGAGTAAACTGACTTTTGCGGGCGGACATCAGGCGTGTTAACTCCATTATGGTTGAAGTACTGTTTATGAATAGAACTTACCGACTACGAATTACTTAATATATAATAGTATAAACATACATATAACACGTATATTATAATATACATACGAATATAATACACAAATAAATATATCCATTTACGCGCGACAAATGGAATTTCTCATCTACTCTGATTCCTGTATAAATAAATGAGTGCTTTAGTCTCTTCACTTAAGGATTTTTTTTAACTAGGGAGTTACCTCTCAGTAGAGTATACGAACTCGTATGGGATTGGTCAGTAATTTCCTATATTGCGACATTATCGGCGCACACGCATGTGCAACGTCGTACGAGTTGCAGGGAAACGGTTTTGCAACATCAATGACAACACTTAAGTATAAAATGCCGACAAAATTGTGCAAATCGAGGAAAAACCGTTTTTGGTTTATTTCTATGATCATTTATGGAAATATCACGAGTAAAGTGACAGTAGGTAAGCCTCGTGAAAACGCTCAATACAGTATTAATGACGTCACTATTACAATAATGTATGGAGAGCAACACTAAATCGCGCTTATTTTAATATTGCTCTGATTGCAGGACCTTGTGCAAGGTCCTTCCGGATAGCTACCACTATCTTGCTCGCTAATCCTACCGCTAAGCAGCAGTGCTTGCACTGTTGTGTTCCGGCGTGAGAGCAAGACAGCCGGTGTAATTACTGGCACAAGAGGTATTCCATCTTAGCCCTCTGGGTTGACAACGCATCTGCAATCTCTTTGGTGTTGCGGATGTCTATAGGCGGTGGTGATCACTTACCATCAGGTGACCAACCTGCTTGTTTGCCTTCCTATTTCATAAAAAAAATAGAACAAACTTCAAAACAAAAAAGTTTTTTCTTAAATTTTGTTACCTTGTATCGCTAAAATTTCTACGTTCATCGTTTTTTTTCTTTTGACGTAAATTAAAACCACGATTTACAATTTGGCACTATTATGCCATTTTATTTGTGAGTGAAATACGGTATTCTACATGACTATAGCAGTAACCGGAAGCCACAAATAATAACCATACAATTTTTAACTTTAACTCGGAGCGAGCGTCTAATGCTCATCATCGCTTTAATTGAATCTACCATCCACACAAATTCCTAATAATAAATAATGTATATAATTAAGTTCATCACGTGATGTCACAACAACTTCGCCACAGTCTTTCAATATCAGTAGGCTAACGTCATACAAATTTAAAAGTTAATTGTAAATGGCGCGGGATAGGCCTATTCCCACATGAAGGCACATCCCTAAAGGTATATATTTAACACCTAATACTATAATAATATTGACCTTAAATAATTAATAGATTCAGGCGTTACTTTGCGAAGGCGTTATATTGACCCTAGAAAAAAACGCTTTTATTTTTTTACGAAATTTTATAATTATAAACCTCTAAAAGCTATTGTTTTTAGGATTTCGTACCGCAAAAGAAGAAAAAGAACCCTTTTAGGAGCACTTGTGTTTGTTTGTCTGTCAACTCACAAGGGAATCTCAATTTAAAGGGTATGTACACGTTGACCTAGAATCATGATATTTCGCAAGAAGAGTCCGAAAAGTCCGAAAAGTTCGAAAAGTTTATAGTTACATCATATAAAACATTTCTTTTTTTTTCTATTGTAAACGTATTTACAGTTAAAAACTGTCTGCGACCTAAGTCGATGTATGGGGATAACAGTTATTTAACGGCAAAGTTAACTTTATCCCTCGATCCAGTTTAGAAAAGCTGGTAGAACAATGCTTGGTGCTTATTAATTTTGTACGAAATCTTCAGTGCGCGAGTCCGTTCGCATTTGTATTCTCTGAATGTCATTTAAAAATTAACAGCGTTTTAGATCTTATTTTACTCCATTAATCAATTAACTTACAGTCTACATTTAAAGTAACGACCTGTTTTAATTTTTTACTATGAAATTGCTCTGGGAATTGTTACATCAGTCATCACGGTGTATTGACTCCAACAGAATATGACAGGTGTAAAACAAGCTTTAATAGCTTGCTGGTGAGTAATTATCTTTGCACAAAAGTTACGAGCTCGACGCTGCGGCAGCGCTCTGTCATGTTTTAGCGCTAGATCGAATGAGCGAGACAGGCCTTGCCTCGACGTCGAATCCAACGCTAGTAAGCTTAGAATAACAGTGCGTTGTCACGTAAGCTTTTGTTAGAAACTTTCCTGTAGTTTTATGCCTCTAATACTCGTTACTCGTTGCAACTCGTTTTGTGTAAGTACGTAATGTTTTCCACTCCGTAACTTTCTTATTTTAAGTAACTATTTTAGTAAGCTTCCTGAAAAAAAAATGGTTTGAGCAAATACAGATTTAAGTCAATACAGTTGGCAGACCCGCGTTGGCAAGCCTAGAGCTGAGTTTTCGTTGATGTAATTTTTTGATTTATGTGTGCATGTATTATCTTTATCTATAAAATTCAAAGTCCTGACTGATATCTCAACGCACAGCCCAAACCGCTGGACCTAAGATATTTGAAATTTTGCACATAGATACCTTATACAGGGTAGGCATCCGCTAAGGAAGGATTTTTGGAAAGTCTATCCTGCCATTTGTTTCTGTAGGCCACGCGGGCGAAGCTAGTTTTTAATGAACGTTTGATGGCAAAAACTTATATAAAATTACATCGTTCAAATGAATGCAATTAGACTTCAGACTCTACAAGCACTTCGGAAAATGGCATCGGCTGAGAAGAATTCGCCGCAAGAAACTCAGCATTAAATCTTTTGTCAATCCAAAAATTTGGTAGTTCGTGTTTTTAACTATTTTAGCCAGTCACTCCGTGAAAATGAGATCTTGGGAATTTGATTCATTACAATACACGCGATTTTGTGTTATTTTCAATGATAATTTTCTTTATGTGTATAGAATAGAAAGAAAAACGAGCAAATGGGTCACTAGATGGTAATTGATCACCACCGCCTCTACAGCATAGACACCCGCCCAACGAAACTGCAGATGCGTTGCCAACCTAGAAGGCTAAGATGGAGTACCTCTTGTGCCAGTAATTGCACCGGCTGTCTAGGCCTCCACATCGGAACAAAACAGCGCAAGCGCTGCTGCTTAGCGGCTGGCTACTGGCTTAGCAAGCAAGTTGGATGTGAAACTGATAAAGGCCTTTCACACTCACGTAGGCGTCTAACATCGCATCCATCAACGTGTCGCCGATATTGCATGGGTGCGGTCTTTGGACATACCTTTCGCTTTCACTACCTTTGAAGTTTTTTATCAATAAAATAGGTGTGGGTGAATTAATTATGATTTATCGAAGCATTAAACTCAATAATCGTATTCAGGTCAGAGTCTAGTCAATATTTACAAACACCCTCCCTATTCCAAGATTTTTAAAACCGATCAAGGGCGAGTCGGACTCGCGTAGTGTAAGGTTCCCTAGTTGCCTGATTACTCGTAAACTTGTAAAGTCTACTTAGCTGTAATAGCCTTCCTTTTAACTTCACCATATTATAAACAACAACTTTGATTTATTTGACTTATCCAATAACAACTATTTCGCTGGCATTGGGGCACTTGACTTTAACAAAACTTTACACTTTAAAGCTTAATAAAATTCACAAACGGATGCCTCCATCAAAAAACTTCTTTGGCAAACCCGCAATATTTTTGAAATGGCTATCCAACGACATCATTTACTATAGGGTAGACAAGAAGAAAATACATCCCTACTTCACGTGTAACATAAAACCGTGAAGCTTGGCTTAAAGGACTTTGATTCCAGGCCATAAAATATTGAAAAAAAAAAACCGTGAAACCAAAAAATAAAATTTTAAAAAATTTAACTTCACTTTGTCGACATGATTAATAATGTACGAGCATATCTATGCCAAATTACAGCTTTCTAGTACTAAGAGTCTATGAGCTAGGCTGCGGACAGACGGACGGACATGGCGAAACTATAAGGATTCCTGTTGACTACGGAACCGTACAAAAGCTTCGTAAAACACGTAACCCAAAAGTTCAAAGCTCGTCACGGGCATTACACATTATATCACACAGCATAATGCATCTTATGAGAAAGATCATCCATAGTAACAGCCAAGCCGAAGGTGCGCTATGGCATGACTGGCCAGTTTGGGTAATGACGCTCGTTGCGTCAGCCGGGGTAATCAAATGACACTCAGCGTCATGGAGGCGGAAGCGTTCCCACGATCGCCGGGACCTGATGACGCGGTTGGGGAGCGGGAGGATATTATCCAGAAATGACACTCCGTAAGATTCGTGCTCATTTTTGTTCGTAAGGTTCAATAATTTCTTATGTTTGTTCTTATTTGTTCATGGGTAGGATTATTTAATTATTTCAATACAAACACTCAACCTAAGACCTAAAATCTTCTTCACATAGTACAAAACAAAGTTGTTATCCGATCCTGTTAGTCTGCATCGACCACCTTCTAAACCACGCGACACATTTTGATACGTTTTCTACTGCCATTTAGTGATTATTTTAAAGAAGGGTTTTATGTATAATTTTTCTGCAGTAGACAAAATTCAATGTTTTTTATCAAGGCATAAAAAAAATTATTTTCGACGTTAGTAAAAACTATGTATATGTGGCCTTATTACGCTGGTATAAGAGTATTTGCTATTTATTTTTGAGAGAGTTTAAATGTATAGTTGACCAAGAAATTGATTAACTACTTCGATCGTATTACAAGAGGATAAAGTTCAAAAGTGACTAAACAATTACCTGGTCGACTATACTCTTTTTTTTACTTGACCGTACTAGCACTAGCATACGAGCTTCTAACCGCAGCGAGCATGAAGCTGAACGGTCACCACCTTTACCATCAAACAGACAGACAGAACAGTCCTTACAGTTCAAATAAAACGTTTAAACTTTTGCTACTTTCAGTCACAGGGCTAGGGGTTTAGGTACAGTCAGCCTCAAAAGTAGCTAACACTTAAGAACCTAGTCGTAGTAACGTATGATGTGAGTTGATCGAGTTTGTCACATTACTGACAGTGACAAGGTACTAAAATGTTCAGCTATTTCTGAGGCTGACCGGTACTATCATGCATTGGTTCTAAAATTCATGAAGTCGTCGTCGATCCCTGGTCTGAAATAGATGTAGTTTTTTTTTAATTAGTTGAACCACGTGCTCTTTTTTTTCAATTAGAAACGGGTTAAACTACTGTTCCATTACGGAAAGAATATTTAAAGATAAAATAGTCTAATTTGGTACATACTCAAATTACCACTGCGTTACCAGTCCCAATGTTCCCTCAAAAATAATGTCCACTGCGTTACCAAACAAGCTTTTTTTTTATTCTGCGCCCAAATATTTCGATAAAGTCATCATTCGGGTGCAGTATACCATTTGGAATTTGAAAGTAAAATGTTTTTTTGAAGAATATCTAAACAAGTAAAAAAATATGCGTTAAAATGTACAGTCAAGGAATTTAATTTCCAACCCACCTAAGGTTCAATATCATAAAGCAAACTGTCAACATAAGAGCTAACTAGAGCAAGACGTTATAGTTTGACATATCGACCTTAATGCATTGCGAATGTCTGACGACATTTCAGCGAAATGGGTAGGGAATTAAATTCTTTGACTGTACAAGGGACATTTTTACTGGCATAAAAAAACATGTTGGCCTAGCTACAATTGCTCAGTGATCAGGTTGTCCTCTCTGGGCTTAGAAGCAGTAATTCCTAGATTTCTGGCCGTAACTTAGTGTTTCGAGTTCCTTATTTTCGCCCTTTGTTTAGTTTTTGCGTTTCGCCAGTTTCTAATGCTTTATGACTTATTGTTTGTTAACAAAGTCGCCAGTTGACAAAACATTCACAATGCAGTTTGGAAAATATACCTAATACAACATTGATAAGACGCTTTACTGTTCCTATAGACCCCGTATCGTTTTTAGGGTTCCGTACCCAATGGGTAAAACGGGACCATATTACTAAGACGCCGCTGTCCGTCCGTCTGTCGGTCCGTCTGTCACCAGGCTGTATCTCATGACCCGTGATTGACAGTTGAAATTTTCACAGATGATGTATTTCTGTTCCCGCTATAATTAAAATACTAAAAAACAGAATAAAATAAATCTTTAAGGGAGCTCTCAACGACAAACTTGATTTATTTTGCTCGTTTGTATAAATAATGATACAGAACCCTTTCTGCGCGAGTCCGACTTGCACTTGACCGGGTTTTTTTTAAGAAGAGAAATGTTGTAATCAACTTGCGTCATTTTCTATTCTTATTTTTCTTTTCTCTGGGTTGGTAACGCATCTGGAATCTCCTTGGTGTTGCAGTTGTCTATAGGCGGTGGTGATCACTTACCATCAGGTGACCGACTTGATTGTTTGCCTTCCTATTTCATAAAAAAAATCGGTCTATCTTAAAAAAAAACTGGTCCTTGTTGAAGACAGGGTCGATTAATACAGTGCTTAATAAGTTTTTTTTTAGTGCATGGCACGTGTTTGTCACACACAGCCATGTTAATGCTACAGCATTTAGTAATAAGCAATTAAACTGAATTGCGAAACGGTAATGTATAAAATTATGTTTATTTATGGCATTGAACGGGAAACTTGTTCACAATTTGGCCAAGGCGAGCGGCTGCGCGTGCGCTGCCCGCGCATCCATCAATACCCATTGACATGTTATGATTCATTGAGTAAAAATAATAATTTAAATATGTACCGTATTGTTTTAAATATAATAATAATTGGTTTAATTTAGTTTAGTTTCCTTTATTCGGTCAATATAAATAGCATAGGATGACAAATTACGCGTTTTTATATTGAGATCGTCAAAATTACATAATTATTGAAAAAGGAAACAAGTAATAAATAAAAAATAAATATTTTGAGATAATTTACACCAATTGATCTTCTTTCGCAGCAGTGCTTGCACTGTTGTGTTCCGGCGTGGAGAGCAAGACAGCCGATGTAATTACTGGCACAAGAAGTATTCCATCTTAGCCCTCTGGGTTGGCAACGCACCTGCAATCTCTTTGGTGTTGCGGGTGTCTATAGGCGGTGGTGATCACTTACCATCAGGTGACCAACTTGCTTGTTTGCCTTCCTATATCATAAAAAAAATTACCAGTACAAAATGATCGAGGCGTAGCCGTGGGAAATAAATATGTATGTAAGCTAAGTTTTTTGCAGTCGGGTGACGCATAAAGCTCCGGCCACACCTGGTGAAAGCTATCACGTAACTGCACCGGGTGTGCCACTTCCTTAAGGTCAAGTTTAAGATGATTTGTGTTTCGATTAAGGGCCTGATAGGGTAATAAAATCGCTAACCCGTAATTTATGTTACGACGACACAAAGAAAATCCTGGGGTAATGGCAGGACTCGAACTTGCAACCTCAGTATTCCGTGCCTTGGGGATGCCAAGTTCACCACATTACCACTGCCATACCCTGCGAATAAAAAACCATACAAAACTCGAATTATATCTAGACAATGCAAAAAACCAGCTAAATACTGCCTGCAACTTCTTCTTCCTACAATTTGTCTATCGCTATTCTAAGAGAACTGCAAATATATCCTGGATAATTTCAGTATGAGAAAGTGCCTACATCCATGTGTCATACAAATTATCCCCTAGCTAAACTCCATCAAGATTTATTCAGCAGTTTGTTGGCAGAGTTCAAACAGACACAGCTTTCACATTCACGAACAAACATTTTCCTCAACTTTTGACAGTGTTATTACCTAATAAAAATTCCTACATCTGTCTGTCTGTCTTCGACCGCACCTTCACCAAACATCCCAAACCGCAAGTCAACAACTTAAATAAAATAAATTGCGTAACACTATAAACAAAACGCGCCGACCTTCCCTTTGACAAATACCTGCAAATTCTTTGAGAGAAACAAACATAACAGCACAAAAAAACCGTCATATCAATTTGCACCTTAAAACTCTACAACCAGAGTTGTAATACCACTTTATTTTCACGGCACTTAGGATTTTATTCCTATGTTATGGTCGCCTGCGCATTTCGATAACTTTATTGGTCATACAATTGCGTAATGTTGATGTGTGCGAAGCTCCGACAGGTTGTTAAGCTTTTACAGGATGTCTGTCCGTCCGTCAGTTTTGTTGTAAAACATCGGCAGTTTGTTTTCGCTTTCCGTTACATGAAAAGTTGTCATAACCTCACGAATGGGTCATATCTACACCGTGTTCTTAATACCACGTCTGTGGCTAACGGGCATGTTGCTTGCCTGATGGTAAGCAATTACCGCCGCCTATAGACGCTTGCAATTTAAGGGGAGTCAAGACCTTTACCGGGGAAATCAGAACCTTTTAATTATTCTTTTTTGCGGGTGGTAGGACCTTGTGCAAGATCCGTCCGGATCACTACCACCATCTTTCTCGCTTTATCCTGCCGCTAAGCAGCAGTGCTTGCACTGTTGTGTTCCCGCGTGGAGCGCAAGACAGCCGGTGTAATTACTGGCACAAGAGGTATTCTATCTTAGCCCTCTGGGTTGGAAACGCATCTGTAATCTCTTCGATATTGCAGATGCGTATGCATTGGGGTGGTGTACACTTACAATCAGGTGACCCACTTGCTTGTTTGCCTTCCTTTTTCATAAAAAAAAGTACCTTGCTGCGTAAATCTCAAAATTCCGCAACTGAGGTAGTCCTTAAAAGTTTACTTTAGTTTATTTATTCAGTCAATATAAAATTAAATTATAAATTACATAAAATGTCAAATTACACGTGTTTATATTGAGATCATCAAAATTCCACACATTAATAATTATTAAAATAAACATCTTTTGAACCCAAACAGATGGTGAAACTAATGGCACAAGTTTCTATCTATTTAGCTTAGCCCTATGGGATGGCAACGCATCTGCAATCTCCTTGGTGTTGCGAGTGTCTATTGGTCGTGATCACTAATCAACCGGTGACCTTCTTGCTTGTTTGCCTTTCTATAAAAAATTGTGCTTAGCCGATAGCATTACCAATCAGGTGTGATTGTGAAAATTTGCGACGGACTTTATTGGTAAAAGCCGTCTTAACGTAATGTATGCCGTTAAAAGCAGCATTCAAAATTGATTGTTTACACTTTCGGTAGCTTAATTCAACAACTATGATCTCAAATCTCTTAAAACTCAAGTATTTCTTACAAGCACCCACAAAACCACATTGGTATGCAATTAAATAAAAACGCAACGTCTCAACTGAGACTAAATAAAATTGCATAATTGCCGGACAGAATGATACCACGGGCCGTTTACTTTTTCTGCGTAATTATTTTTTGTCCCGTGTCATATATAAAGGACAATAAAACTATAAATTTGCCCTTATTTAACTACCATTAAGTTGCACTTGCAGTTTTTACAGCCTACCCCGGACAGCTAAATCACGGAATAAATAATAGTCCTGGAACTAAATCGCTGCGTTTAGAGTGAAGCAAAAAGATTCCTCTGATGATTGCAAATGATGTCAAATGATTGCTGTTACATTAGTAGCATTGACAGTTTTAGATTCTTTAGAAGAGACCAGAAAAGGAGAACCAAACATTTATTAAGAAATTATGAATACATATTGCATTGTCCATCAGAACACTCTAAGACCAACCCCATTATTCATAAAAAGTTAACAATCTTTTTAAGCTAACAAATGTTTTGTCTCTTTCAATTGAGGGTAAACGTCACAGCAACAGATAAAGACATAAAACATGTTAACTAACAAACGTTTACGAAGCGTTTATGAATAAGGGGGTAAATCTTTTGCTTGTTAATACAGCTGCTAACCAGCAGTGCTTGCACTCTTGTGTTGGAGTGTGAACTTTATTATACTAAACTATATTATATTAAATAAACTTTATTATACTAAAATGTGACTAAATAAACATATTTTCTATCTTTGTTCTTACTTCTTTTATTAGAACTTGCCACCTAAAGAGTCGTTGATCCTATGCCAACTGATTGTTAAATTTCTGTGCTGTGCACATGCCAAACAGCTGCGTCATAAACCAACCACTATATACATTTAAACTAGATTACGCGCGTTTCACCTCTAAACGAGGCATCGCCGGGATCTTAAATAGTACGATCGTTCGTTACTTAACCGAACATTGAAATAGTAAATCATCTGTAATCATCAAACTGTGGACTCTGTTAATTTTTGCTCTTGCCTTCTCAAACAACGTCATAAACACTTCTAGACATATCAGTGGCTCATGCATTCGACCAAAGCTCTCTAAATTAAGATTAAACTAAGGGCTTTCGCTAAGTTGCGCTGGCGCACGGAACGTGTGCACCTTATAGAAAAATAGTACGAGATCGTCCGCTAACTCGCGCGGGTGCGGGCCCAAACTATTTGTTCGATAGGCGTGCACCCGCTCCGTGCACCCGTGCAACGTAGCGGACGCACTAAATGGTTTCATGACGCAGTCGACAAAGCTTTACCCTGCCACGATATAGGTAATGCTAGGTGACTCCAAGAACATCAATTACCGCATCTTGTCAACTGACACAGTTGAGGGGTTGTTAAGCCCCACCCCTTGTCCCAAACTTATGTTTTCGTTTCCCGTAGACCCTTTGATTTAGTTATAACATTTGTTACAAATCTATTTTTTTAATGGAACAATTTCTCTTTTGGCCGGTGTAGTATTTATTACTAGCTTTTGCCCGCGACTTCGTCCGCGTAGACTTGTTTAATTGAATCAAGCAAATGTGCACCCAACATGCAATCTACAATCTTTCCTGGACAAATTGCTTTGCTGCTCATGACGTCTCGGCGGCGTATAACCCACTTATCGCTATCCCGTGGGAACTATGCATTTTTACGGGATAAAAAGTATCCTATGTGTTAATCCAGGTTCTAAACTATATGTGTGCCAAATTTGATACAAATCCATTCAGTTGTTTTTGCGTGATTGAGTAACAAACATCCAAACATATAAACATACAAACATACAAACTTTCACATTTATAATATTAGTAGGATTATTATTTCTCAAACGAGGTCTTTAGAAAATACTTAGTTTTCCCACTAATTAATAAAAAATATAGTAAATAATTCTGGCCGAAGGATATCGTGTTCCGGCGGATCCGGGGCAAAGCGACATCAAAAGTGACGACGCATCCATTTTGCCACTGGTATAGTTTTTTATGGGTTTTATTCTATGGATTAGTTACTTACCAGAATTTTTTGACATTTTAATGAGATTAAAAATGTATTATTTACATTTTTCTTCCATTTTTATGAATCATTGACGTTCTAAACACGCAACACGACAAGTCATAAATAAATAAATAAATTACTCATCTTTTTATTAAATCTTTTTATTCTACGCGTTCAGTGCACCGCCGCCTTAGCGTGCGCGGGAGTGGCCGCGCGTGACATTTCTTTGATCGCGACCGCGCTAATCTGCGCGCGCGCAATGCTCCTGTAATTTGTAGCTGGTCTTTGTTTTTGCATAGAAGCGTAGAGCAGTTGTTCGTGTTTAAATTTAAATGGAAACTGACATAAATGTACACTCGGCCCATGAAGAAGTGTTACACGTCCCCTTCATGTATTTTAGTCGTTTGTTGTGTTTGTCTGTCAATCTAGAACGAACATTTTGATTGACTATTGAAAAATACGTCACGTTCACTCTTCATATACATAGGTAATCAACAACAACAAACAACAAGAAATATTCTTTATTGTACAGTCAGCGTAAAATATACCAGAGCGGGCAAGGTGTCAAAAATATCTGAACTCGACTCTATTGTCAAATACGCTCGGGCGTGTTCAGATATTTTTGACCACCTTGCCCGCTCTGGTATATTTTACGCTGACTGTACACAACATAAAAATACAAAGAAAACAAAGAAACGAATTAAAAAGGTAGACAATAGGCGGTAGACAATAATCATATTTATAATATTTTTTTTAAATAGCCTGTTAATGTGTCCCACTGCTGGGCAAAGGCCTCTTCTTTTGACCTCTACAACTCCCTGTCTGGTGCAGGATCAGGCCAGCACCTATCATACGATCCAAGTCCAAGCAAAAAAAAACCATATCGGCCTTTACATAAAACACAAACACAAACACATTTAAAGTCGAAGTCGAAATATTCCATAAATAATAATTTGCAGCTATTTACGCCAACATGCCCAAACGCAGCAATTACGACACTGAGCTACGGGTAGGGTTGCCAACCATACTTTATAATAACGTATCCTACTTTATTTTTGGTAATTATACTTTATACTTTTACATACTTTATACTTTTAATTAAAAACGAATTGTTTATCTAAATATACTTTTTTTTCTTCCTAATACTTTATTTTTTTCCTATCCAAACCACTTTTATACGTTTTATTTGTCAAAAAAAGTTGGCAACCCTAGCTACGGGCCACGAGTTCGGTTCCGTTTTGCAACACCCCTGTATGGTGCTGCCGGGTGCGGCCGTCCATACCTGGCGACAGTAGTACATTCTGTCGCTAACACGTCTAAATAAACAAGACTTAATACTGGGTCACAAATTACACAAATCACCCAGCGCTCTCCATACAAACGGCGATAACGTTTTCCACCCTCTAAACCTTAACCTATAGCCATGATTTTTTGTATGTTATCATTATACCCTAGAACTAGGTTTGTATGTTTCGATTTCTTAAATATTCTTTATAGTTTCAAAAATATTGACGCTTTTGTGTTTTGTATGAAATTCCTAAAATATAAATATTATCAAATCTATGGAGTACCTATATTTGAAAAATCAAAAAATACAAACCTAGTTTTAAGGCATAATGTCCAAATACCAAAAAATAATTACCATAGGTTAATGTTTAGAGGGTGGAAGACGTTATCGCCGTTTGTATAAAGAGCGCTTTTTGGGGCTGGGTTCACACTCCTCTTAAGGCACACAACGTGGGTACGGCGGGCAGTAGAGATGAAGTAAAGTTCGAGATATGACAAAAAAGTTAGATAAAACCCTTTGGAATTTGTGATTTTTGACATATCGTGAGAATTTTCACCGGTGGTAGGATCTTGTGCAAGGTCCGTCTGGATGGCTACTACCATCTTTCTCGCTAATCCAGTCGCTAAGCAGCTGTGCTTGCACTGTTGTGTTCCGGCGTGGAGAGCAAGACAGCCGGTGACATTACTGGCACAAGTGTTCCATCTTAGCCCTCTGGGTCGGTAACGCATTTACGATATTCGTGGTGTTGCGGGAGTCTCAGGCTGCAGTAGTGATCGCTTACCATCAGGTCACACACTTGCTAGTTTTCCTCTTAATTTTATTTAAAAGAAATTGAAATAAGTTCATAGTCTTGTAATTAGTTTATTATAACAAAACCACATTGTATACTGTATTTGGTGCAGGCAGACTTAGAATTAGCTGAACATTTTAGCCCCTTGTCGCTGTCAGTAATGTGACAAATACGAGCAAATCTCATTTCATACAAACTACGACAAGGTTCTTAAGTGTTTAGCTACTTTAGAGGTTGACTGTACAGAGAGTGAAAAACACAAACGCATCATAAAACTCATAAACCACCGACGTACCCGATCCTTTAATCACATTACCTATCCAAACGACTGTTTCGATAAGTAGCTAAAGATACTTTCTAAGATCTGCAGCACTAGTCTAGCAAATCTTGCCAAACCGCGCCCAAGGCGGGTTGTGGGAATCGAGCAAGGTGCGCGTGACCCCACCGGCCTTGCGCCCGCGCCGCTCGCACTTCACTATTGATCCTTTACTACGCATTGGTTTAAGGGGCTTAGACCCCAGAAACTAAGTATATACAAAGGTTTCATTATCGTGTTATCGCTTTTTAAGTGTGATTATTTGTAAGTGTGTGTGTGTGTTTTAAAGTGTGGTACGAGGTTCTAAGTAAAGGTGTGAAAGTCTATCACTAATCCAGTCGCTAAGCAGCAGTGCTTGCACTGTTGTGTTCCGGCGTGGAGAGCAAGACAGCCGGTGCAATTACTGGCACAAGAAGTATTCCATTTTAGCCCTCTGGATTGGCAATGTATCTGCAGTCTTCTTGATGTTGCAGGTGTCAATGGATTGTGGTGATCACTTACCATCATGTGACCCATTTGCTCGTTTTCCTGCTTATTTGATATAAAAATAAAATTAAGATATTATTATGTATTACCAGGGTTAAATGAAAATATTTTTTGTTGATTAGTTTTTAGCATATTATGTATTATGATGTGTATGCATAAATATTATGCCTTATGAGTATGCGACATAGGTCTACGAGGCACATTGCTCGTAGAACCGATGGCTGTTGGGGCGGAAAGGTTCCCGAGTGAAGACCACGTTCCGGAAGACGAAGTGTTAGTAGGCCTCCCACAAGGTGGACCGGCGATCTTTTAAGGATCGCTGGAAACCGGTGGATGCGAACAGCACAAGATCGAGCGTCGTGGAGATCCTTGGGGAAGGCATATGCCCAGCAGTGGGCGTCTTCCGCTGATATGATGATGATGATGCGTATTATGTGATGGCAAGTGATTACCGCAGGGATGCCGCAACCCCAAAAGATCCGTTGCCGGCCCGTTTTTATCGTAGGCCCTAGTTTTAGTAGAACTGATTTTAGTGTATCAATTTAGCTAATACCTAGGTACTTACAGTTCATTTATTATCCAGTCAGTATCAGAATTCGTGTGCACTTGTCCCAGCGTGGGCGAGTCCATTTTCGAACGTAGGAAGGTGCGGCTAATGGACTTGTACCTTGCACGAACCTTTTCGATACTCTGTCACTCGCTACATAGCTAAGTGCGTCTTTATCCTACTGGGTTTGTTAGAAAGAGAGGCGCTGAGTTACGAAGCTAGATAGGGAGTGTAGTAAAGAATCGTGTTAGGTGTTCTGACCTGGTTAGTTTTGAGCCATTTCCGAACTTTAGGCTTTCAATCACGCTGATGGTGTAAGCACGAGGAAATTTATAGGGAACTTGTATGGGAATTAAGTTGTTCACGCCTGTTTTGCTGAGTGAAATTAAGAAAAACTTTTATGAATAAGAGGGTTTTTCGCGACAGAGTACTGATCCGATAACTGTACTGTCTTTGAGTACGGCCTAAAATACAACAGAGGCCATCAAGATTCTCCTCACATTCAAGATATATCAAAAACTGACAGATTTGGAAGGGATCTTACAATCTGTTTTTAAAATATCTCGAATGTGACTTCATCTCTACCGACGCGAGCATTGTCCCACTGTGTTCATTATGCACATTAATTTAACACAAAGAACCTAAGCTTACCGTAAATCTCGGTCAATAATTACAGCGACCATAGATGTATAGTCGACCAAGTAATTGTTTGACCACTTTTGAACTTTATTCCTTTGTAATACGGTCGAAAAGTGGTCAAGCAATACCTTGGTCGACTATACAAGACGGATGCCGGGGCAATAGATCACAATCGGCCATTACGCTAATGTCACGGCCGCTTGCGCGTGCGCACATTCCGAGCGGTGCACTGGTTCACAATTACGACTGATGACAGGTGGAATTTCATTGTAAACAATAGCTTTTAACTACTGATAATGGAGGCTCACAGCTTAATAGGCAAGACATAATCTAGACTCTTAATTATCTCTTGATAATCTAGAATCTTTAATATGGCTATCTGGAATAGATTGCTGCTTAGCGGTAAAACCCTGTATGTGTTCTTTTATTTTTGTTTACTTGTGTGAATCAATAAATGGTATTTGTTGTTGTTGTTATGGACAAAAGTAAGTTTGTAGACATAGACAAAATGGACCCTAACCCCTATGGATGGATTTGCTACCCACTACTTTCATACTGTCGTACTCTATAAAGCGTGCGACTTTGTTCGCGTGAAATCAGTACCCTAAGTCAGTCCGGGATAGTGTAATTAATAGTTAATAGATTCAGGCGTTACTTTGCGGAGGTCCATATCAACAAACTGGAACAAATTACCTTGCTACTCCGCGAAACCAGTGCCGGGCTCGTGCAAAATAGCTGCGTCTGTGCGACACATATATGTTCATGCATGTTTTTGCACTGCTGGCACTGGTTTCGCGGAGTAGCAAGGTAATTTGTTCCAGTGTAGTTTTGTATTAGTGAAAGAGTTTTTGCAATCGCTTCAGTACTTTCAGAGATTACCCTACATTTAAACTAGGGTCGGCTAAAGTGGAGACAACACAACGCTTTTTTGACTAAAATGTTGGGTTGGTGGTAGGACCTTGTGTAAGGTTCGTCCGGATCGCTACTACCATCTTGCTTGCTAATCCTGCCGCTAAGCAGCAGTGCTTGCACTGTTGTGTTCCGGCGTGGAGAGCAAGACAGCCGGTGCCATTACTGGCACAAAGGATATTCCATCTTAGCCTTCTGGGTTGGCAACGCATCTGCAATTTATTTGGTGACCCACTTGCTTGCTTGCATTCCTAATTCATAAAAAAGTCACTATGACACACATATGTGCTAACCCAGCTTATATACATATACGTTATGTCTACTCTGTTGATGATGTCTAAAAGATCCGCATACTTTTCTATCGACAAGAGTAATCTTTGTGTAGTTTTTTTCGACTCCTTCTAATGTCCAGCTGTGGTCTCGAAGCAGGGTATTCCAGAGAAGAAGAAGCCAGGGGTAAATGTTTTTTTTAATGGTATACGAATCATATTATTTATGCCTATAAGTTCATGATGAGTGTGATGTCACCCAGTGAGTTTAGTTTTGAGGGTCCAAAAGTAATTCACGGCCCAACTGAAATATTCCCTTTATTCAAATTCAAATTCAAATTATGCTTGGCAGCAGCGTATGCTGCTGACGCTTTCAGCATCGACAATTTTTATGATCTATGAGTATATTATTGTCCACATCTTACAATATTTAGAACATTCCAGGAGAGAACACTCATACCCCTTGGACCAAAACCGGCCGAATGAGCCAAAAATCAGCCTTTATTTAGCTAGTAAACGTTCCTTTCCTAGCATCTATTGGCCACTTATTTCTGAATTGCAATTCTCGCCAAATGAAAACTATATGTTGATGATTGCCAACAAACGACAATACGGATCCGTGTCATTGGAAAGCTCAATCATGACCATTTTCCAGTAATCTGGAGCACATGTCATCATCATTACTGGAGTATATGCGCATGCGACGGTGCGGTTTGCTTTTCTTTTTGAACTTTTTGTGTGCGTGAGAAAATCGGCTTACAAAAGAAGGCCAAGGTTGCGTGGTGCGTGTCTTTTGTTTTAGTTTTAATAAAGTATGGTCTTGGATTTGAACTGTCAGATGTGATGACAAGCTGACAAGAGTCGATGACCTTAGAATAAGATTATAACGACATCATATATTTTGAAATATGCTGACCACCAAAATAACTTTTGAGAGCCCAAACATTTCTTGCGCATGAGTATGGGAGATATGCTCCTGCGCATATCTCCCATACTCTTATCTCTTGGTGTCTGCCCTCAATTTTTTTACACCCTTCTGGATATTACTGTGTCATTTCTGATCATAAGTCTATCGTTTTTAAAAACTACTTACCGTGAGATTCAGACATATTGAAGTATATCTTCATTGCAATTTTTTCATAAGTGCATTTTTTCTTTTTTACACATTTTATGCGTACACAATGCAAGCTGCAATTAATTGAAAAAAACATGCATTTTTTCGTTCAACGCATAAATATTATCAGATGAACTTGGAACGTATCAATTGTATTGTTTAATAAAACTTAATTATGACGTTAAAGCCGTGGGTTCTCGAAGTAATTACTAAACAATAAATGATGCGTCGACTCTGATTAATGGGACGATTACTTCGAAGGTTGTTCATACAAATGTTTGTAATTGAATCGTTACGAAATGTGTATTTTGTATGTATGTAAATAACTAATTAGCATGTAATGTTTGTGTGCTTATTGTATAGCATTCAATTGGTCGTGAAAATTATGATGAATTATTAATTATTTATGATAACTAATTCATTGTTTTCTTTCTTACAGGTAAGAATTTGAAAGCCTCTACCTACATAATAGTAAGTTATTACCGTATTGTTACAATTATTACAATTTCTTAACCAATTTTCAACCGTTTACAACGAGGTAAGATTCAAAGTTGGTAAAGCAATAACTTGGTTGACTATACAATTGTTTACCTTATAATGACTCTAAACTCTAAATGTATTTTTAAGGCTGTCTCTCCGAAGACAGTATTAGTAAGTAAGTTTTTTCATTTAATTTCATTTGAGACAATTGCTGTTCTAAACTACATGCCAACCAAATTTTCGTCCAAGTCACAGACAACTTGAAGTAGGTCAAAGTCGGTTTGTAAGATATTAACCCAATAACCCTCCCGAGTATAGGCAGGAAAAAAACGGTAGGTAACATTTAATGTTTCTAACCAAAATTGCTTTAATTTTTTGTTCGACTGTAGAACATTGAAATCATTACATCTAAACGATGTGATGACAATACGAAAAAAGATCTGGGCTATTTCGCGGGACTCCAACCTGCAACGTCGGCTATGCCAACGCGTCGCGTCTCCACGCTGGAGTACAACAGCGCAAGCACTGCTTACCGGCAGGATCAGCAAGCAAAATGGTGGTAGCGATTCGGACGAACCTTGCACAAGGTCCTACCACCCGCAAATTGCCGCATTATAGTATTTTTATTAACAAAACTACAGTTTCCTATGAATCAAATTGGTTGACTGTAGGTACTTATGTTTAATGGGTGTTGAGTTTCACGCGCACTGAATTCCTCGTTTGAAGCCGCAGGCGCAGATAGCTGTGGAATTAGGGAAAATAAATAAGTTTTAAGTTCTCAGCACTGAGCTATTTGTTAGCAGCCCGTTTTGAGTATGAGTTATTGTTGGGTAAGTCACGAATATCCCAATCCAAGGTTTTAAAGCTTAACATCTTAAGATTTTGCTATTGTAATTACAAAGGATTCTATTGTTAATCCTTGTCGCAACGGAAATATATAGATAGTTTTTTTTTATCAGTATGTTGCTGATCGTAGACCTCGCAAGGGGTACGGGCGGCTATACGATCGTTGAGCAAATAACTATGTATTTAAACACTAATATATGTGATTTACCAATAATCGAAGGGCAAATCTATCGTCGATCGGACGGAACTTAACGCGTATACCTATCATATACGCATACAGAGTGATTTGCTCTTTGACTTTCAACAACTTTATGAAGAATATTGTGGGTGTGATTTCTAATGCAGTCAGTGGCTAGCACGAGTGGCTATAACTCGCTGTGTCGAGCGGTGCGTCCTTTTTAAACAGAGTCCTGTAGGAAAAGTCGAGAAGATAGATAGTTAAAAACTTAATTCAAATAGCCAGCTATGACGAATAAAAGAATAACAAACTGTATTGCTCAAAGTCGAAGTTAAAATATTTTTATTCGGATTACGAATAAAGGAAGCACTTAAGAATGTCATAAAGTTTACCAACGGTTCGGAAAAACTTCTAACGAGAATATACCATCGAAATAAAACATTAAAAATTTATATTAGTTTATTGTATTGCGGAATAAATAAAACTAAAACATACAAGTGTAGCTAAATGAGTTTACTACACCTTCGAGTATTCCTAGTAACCGCACTGAATGCGCCGGCGCAATGATATGAACCGCTTTACGCAATCATAATAAATGGTCTACTAACAAATTAGATTAAAGCGTGCGTTGACTGACGGACAGACAAAGTTCACTAATCAACGGTTTGTTGTGTACTGAGTTCATTGCACAATAGGTAATAAAGAAAGGTTGGTACGTACTTAAAAAAATAATTGAAATGGTGCCCATGATGAAAGTTTATTGACGTATCTATAGCAATCTTGTATTAAGATCTGTCTGTCTGTAGAAGTCCAATAATTAAGCGGATATCAACCCACGTAAAGTGTAAAGACAGGCCAAATTAGAAGTACCCGAAACCTCCGACGATGTATGAAGTGAGGAATGTGTGTGGAAGAAGCGAGGGAAGCATGCAAGGACCGGAGCAAATGGCGTTCTGTGGTCTCTGCCTACCTCAAAGGGAAACAGGCGTGAGCTTTTTTTTTTTACTTGATATTTACTAGATAGAAGTTTGAATAACAATATAAATGACATTATTAAATTAAATTATAAATAAAAATTAGAATTAACACAATATGGTATTTTAACGATTTTTTTTCTATGACAAAAATTTAAAGAATTTGCCTTCTATTTCCCTACATCTGCCTGTCTGCACGTAATTTTTTTCTCAAAAACTAAAAGTATCGAAAGAAAAAAATACGAGATATATATTATCTATTACAATATGTGTGACTAACGCCCCGCCCTGGCTTCTTACGGATACAATTACGATATAATGTACACAAAAAGCTTCCCTAAAATATTCTCAAAATGACAGAGAAAACCGTATCAAAATCGATTTTTCAAAAAAAAAGATGTCGAAAAAAATTAAAAATAAATAATTTCGATTACAATAATTTAACAACAAATGTCGTCATCTCTCGTCAGCTAACGGGCATTCATAAATGACCAAGTTGAATGAGATAGACACCGACGGTAGTTTTCCCAAAGAAAAAATATCAATAATGTAATGACCGTAAAGACGAAACACATTGAAAAATTCGCAGGGTATGGCAGCGGTAATGTGGCGGAAACTGGAATACGCAAGGCACGGAATGCTGATGTTGCAGGTTCGCACCCTGCCATTACCCTAATTTTTCTTTGTGTTGTCATTCATTATATAGCATTTTTTTAATTTCAAAGTCAAAGTCAAAATATTTTTATTCAGATTAGGCTTACAGGTAGCGCTTATGAATGTCAGAAAATTTACCACCTAGGACACAAGGACAGACAGAAATGGAAAGCTAAGTACTTGTTTTATACTATGAAAAATTAAAGAAACAGATAATTAAGATACGAGTATAGTAAAAGCCACTGTAACGTATAGAGTAGAGACAGACAGACAGATGAAATGGCGAAACTGTTATGTTTGCCTACAAAACCCAAAAAACGAACTTTAACCTCAATTTGATACGAAATACATTTACCTACCTTTTACCAAACCGCATATTTTAATTCCATTCAAGGGCCAAAACCAAAACTAAATCGCCAGTAAATTGAACTTTACTTACAAGTGTCAAGACTCAAATTTGAATATATTTTAGTTACCGCTTTTTTATAGTAAGATTGTATAGTACCTTTGGAGCCCAATGACCTGGCCCTTTGCGTCTGTGACACACAAACCGACAGGTTTATAATTTAGTACGATATTAGCGGTACAAACTACTCATTTCTGAACTTGAAGTGAAAGCATTGAAAAGTATTGTATTTTATATTATACCATTATATAAAAAAGTACAAACTTTAATATACTTAATTGGTATAATTATGTATATTAATTAGTATATATTATACATAATCGGTGCTAGGAAAACATGCAAAAAAAACTTACTGACGTAAGAAAGGAGGATTATGTTTTTGAAATCTGTTAAAAAAGATACCCTTTAATGCGATTCCGTGTGTCCGTAAGTTGGTCTGTCTGTCTCTCACAACGGTTCCTATCTCATCAACTACTGATGCTTATTTGAAGAATAGAGACCCTGGTTTAGCTTATCAACTAATATATTATTTAGATCTTCTGCATAGCCATCAAAGGTAGATAGACAAACAAACACAAGAATACCTCACGCCCGGCCTTGTGCCCCACTGGCACATCTAACTATTTGCTCACGAAGACTGGTATGTTTGTCTGTTTGTTCACACTATTGAACCAAGATCATTGAGCTGTGCGCAGGATTGGAAAATGTTTGTTCTCTGTTCTTAGATTAAGAGCCCGTTAGTAGATGTTGATTTTTAGAGACGAGAGATCCGGCTCGGCTTCACATGGGTACAATTCGCATGTACAGTCAGCGTCAAATATACCAGAGCGGGCAAGGTGGTCAAAAATATCTGTACACGCCCGAGCGTATTTGACAATAGAGTCGAGTTCAGATATTTTTGACACCTTGCCCGCTCTGGTATATTTGACGCTGACTGTACATAAAAAACTTCCATAAAGAAAATCTAACTGACAGTAAAACTGTATCAAAATCCGTTTCGTAGTTTAGAGGGTGTAAGCGACCGAAAATATGATGAGAATAGACAGAGCCGGAATATGACTCTGGTTTATACTTTTTTTTATGAAATAGGAAGGCAAACAAGCGAGTCACCTGATGGTAAGTGATCACCATCGCCTATAGACATCCGTAACACCAAGAAGATTCCAGATGCGTTGCCAACCCAGAGGGCTAAGATGGAATACCTCTTGTGCCAGTAATTACACCGGCTGTCTTGCTCTCCACGCCGGAACACAACAGTGCAAGCACTGCTGCTTAGCGGCTGGATTGGATGGTGGTAGCGATCCGGACGAACCTTACACAAGGTCCTACCATCCGCAAAAATGTGACTATGTGAAAATAAATATATATTTAGTCGTTTTGCACAAAAACAATAACATTTGAATTTACAAAAGGTGGAATGACATTTACGGATCTAATTCTATTTAGGACCCTTTCAATCTCAATGTTAGTTTCATTGAAAAATTTAACAGGTAATTTATTATTTTACTGAACCAAACACCATAACCCGTTCCAATGACATTTTTTGCTTTCCTCATGATCGAAATGAGAAGTAGAGTCTTTAACATGGGTGAAACACCAATTCCGCCTTCGAACTATTGACGCTCTCGCTTCACTCGAATGCCAATATATCTCAGGTGAAATTGGTATCTTTCATCCCTCGTTAAGCAATCTACTATTGTTTGCTTATGTAAATCAATAGTTATCGTTGAAACAAGTTTTTAAATGAAATTGTAATGTAATTCGTGTAATTACAAGAAACCCTTCTAAGTCCATCTATTATCCATCTTTCTCGCAGCTAAGCAGCAGTGCTTGTACTGTTGTGTTTCGGCGTGTAAACCAAGACAGCCGGTGATAATACTTGCACAAGAGGTATTCCATCTTAGCCCTCTGGGTTGGCAACGCATCTGCAGTATCTTTGGTTTCGCACCTACAAGCGGCGATCGCTTACCATCAGGTGACCCATTTGCTAGTTTTCCTTTAGGTTGTATATAAATGAAATAAAATAAATGAATATCTATAATGTAAAGTGCGTATTGTAGTCTTAATTAAGTGTCGCAAGATAGAAAATAATCCAAAGATGGCGACGGACGTGATTTCACATCCTCCGGACAGCGAAAGGCGCGTCGATTAAAAGTTAATGAGCTCACAGCGAGACAAGTTAATGGCTGACTTGTGTTCAAATGATTTCAAGTCATCATTATAGTTTCACGAGGACGTCTGCTTCTAAACCATATTTAGCTGTACCTGTCTTAAGCAGTAAACAACGTTCTGAACTAAAATTTCAGTTTCTGCTATCAAAATTTTAATTATTGTTAAAATAAGACATTCTATAGCAAGAAATTATACGTCATAATAATAAAACGGATCACTCACGTATTTTACGTCGAGAAATGCCCGACATGTTCCAGACCAGTCCGTGGTCCTTAATCATGAGCCCCCGCGATGGGGTTCCGAGTCTCACGGTAGTTTTATGTTAAAAATTATACGTCATCTCTTCTATTTACAGCCTCCATTACTTTTTATTTATTCTACAACCGATTTTTCGGTGACAACACAAGATATATTTTTGGGAGGTCGCTCTCAGGTGATAAGACCGCCTTTTGGATACCTATATTTAAGATTCATCAGTAATTCTGTGAAATTGTAATATTATGGTATTCAATAAAGCATTTTGTTTTGTATTGTATTGTAATTTTAGTCAGAAAATCTAGGAAAATATTAAAGGAGCTTGATAATAATTTTTTTTATATAAAATAGGAAGGCAAACAAGCAAGTGGGTCAGCTGATGGTAAGTGATCACCACCGCCTATAGACATCCGCAACACCAAAGAGATTGCAATTCTTTTGATCGCACTTGGTCGGTTTTTTGTTTATGTTCGATCTTGTAATAATTACTTACTTATTGAGATAATGGATCCGCTGACCAACTTTCCCTTTCTCTGGTTTATTTTTAATTTCACCATTCTGATAAAATCTCTGTAAACAATGCACGCATTGTTCGGCGCGGCCGCAGCGAGCAACGCACAGCTGCCTCACTCGGTATACCGACTGAGTGACAAGGGCTGGCGCGTTCCTCTCTCAACGTATTGGCATTGCCAATCGAAGAAATAACGCCACTTACTAATTTTAAATTTATTTAGTTATCTTTTAAATTTTTTCAGCAAAAACCTCATCTTTCTTTTCTTAATAAAAATGCTCACCTAGCATATTCATTAAACCCCTTATTCATAAACGCTTCGTAAACGTTTGTTAGTTAACATGTTTTATGTCTTTATCTGTCATTGTGACGTTTACCTCGAAATGAAAGGGAAAAATATTTGTTAGCCCAAAAAAAACCTATTTTTTTATGAACATGGGGGTGAGTGACTAATTCGTTCAAAGTCACGCCGTCTGATTAGAAGACATTGCAAACTTTGTATCAATGTCATTAAAATGCTAGAATAGCAGTGCTATCCACTTAAATTATTAATAAAACAAATAATTTAATTAGATCCATTTTAAACATCAATTTACGCAAAAAAAAAAAAAACTTTTGTCGACAAATCTATGTAGCTTTCGCGACATTGAAATAAAACTACAATTAGATTCGTTACAATACACGCGATATAAACCGTTTAAATTGTTTAACTCAATGTCTATTTGTTATTCGTCATTTCAATGAAATCGATACAAAGTTTACTATGTCTGCTGATTAAATTATGAAACATATGGTTATGTGTTTGTTTAAAGTTAAATCTTATGAAAAAATATGGCTGTTACATAAAGATTTCCATTATGCAATTTTCAATTTCAATGTAAGGTATTTATTTTCTTAAGATTTTTTTACATAAACATACCTCAGTACATACATTTCATTAATAATAAAGAGAGTAACAGTGTCAAAAAAATCTCGTTTACAAGTATCAGTATTCAATAAGTCTAGTGAACTTTATGTGTTATTTTGACCCAATGTAGTTTGTTTCGAAAGTTTTGTTAATCATTAAATAAAAACAAATTCATAACAATTAAATACCTTGCCGCTATAATATTATTCAATCACTTTATGAAATTGTCAAAAGATACGACAAGGTAGGTACATAATTGCTCAAAGAAGTGTTCACGCACGCGCGGTCAACCAATTTAAACTCTGGTCCGTTCTAGAACCCTGTCGCAGTAAATAAACTGTAGCACTATGGCATTTATTGTCAAAAGTCATTGACATGTATTGTGAAAGTTTTAAAGACTGCAGTGGTCCTGAAATCAGTTTGGTTGGACCCGTAAGAGTATTAAAGTGACGCATCTGTTCGTAATTAAACTGTAGCACTAATTAAATGTAGTATTTGAGAGCAAAGCATGCTCTGATTAGCAAGTTCCACATGCAGGTATGTCTGTCTGTCCACAGCAGGTGGGCGGCTTAACTAAACGTCCTTGCGGTTTGCATTCATTTTGCATAGTTAGGGTAGAGCGAATTGTTGTTTTACTAAAGTGTATAAATCAATTGAAATTAACATCGTAGTGGAAATAAAATAACATTAATTAATTACTTTTGTAGTAACAGTGAGTTACTTTTTTTTTTAATGAAATAGGAAGGTAAACAAGCAAGCGGGTCACCTGATGGTAAGTGCTCACCACCGCCCATAGACACCCGCAACTCCAAAGGAATTCAATTCAATTCATTTATTCATTTTTATTCATGTTCATTACAGTTTACAGATGTTAAGCATAAGGTGGTCGTTGGTACATGAAACCCTGCAAGAGTGGTAATGTCAAATTTTAACCTATGAAACATATTAATAAATGCTTACATTCTACGTTAACCAATAAGCTACAATGTCACAAACTATATAATTTTACAATAAATAATAAATAACAATAATTCAATTTTCTAATGTCAAAAATTACAAGTATTTCTACGGATATAAACATTCTTCAATTTGTGTTACAATAATAAAATAGAATATAAATTAAACATTTCGTAAAATTTTTGTGTGTTGTGTTGTAAAAATTTAGGGTAGGAAAATAATGTAAATTTCACTTCGGCGCATTTGTATCATTCAAGTATTCGTCTATACGTTCGTCTATCGTTGCCAACCCAGAGGGCTAAGATGGAATACCTCTTGTGCCAGTAATTGCACCGGCTGTCTTGCTCTCCATGCCGGAACACAACAGTGCAAGCACTGCTGCTTAGAGGCAGGATTAGCAAGCAAGATGGTGGTAGCCATCCGGACGGAACTTGCACAAGGTCCTACCACCCGCAAAATCTAATGCTGACTGTACTCTTTGTTAACAACAGTGACTAAATTATGATCTTTACTGATACATAAGTATCCACTGGTTTAATGGACAGGTATTACTGACTTAATGAATAAATATGCTAATACAGCAATTATAATAACGTGGGAATTCTAAAGGAATTCAGTATTGAGAGTTGTTTCCCAAATACCAGCTTAGAAGTTTAAACCATGCTACCATGCAGAGTTAGTTTAAATAATAACGAAGCGAGTAAAGTGCTTAAAAATGACTGACCTGGGGTCTGTACAGTCAGCCTCATGCCCGCCTTCCACTGCGAGCGGAATGGGCTCCGCACGGAGTCTGTTTAACTCGCTATGGTGAACTACATAGAAGCTCACTCTTGTTCAGTGGAAGCGCTTCTATGCAGTACCCTTACCATGAGTACAGTGCACCTAGCCGTAACCATACTCGCTAGCGACAGCGTAAAACGATTCGTATGGGAAATTGCGCAGCGCCTCTAGCGCTCACTTAGATAACTAAAGATCGCTAGTATGAGTCCAACGGTAAATTACCTATCGAAATCTGAACGTCAGTGTCTAACGTTTTGTAGCTGTTGCCGTAGAATATTGGTACCATGAGTCACAAATTTGACACATGTCTTCGAAAAATACCGTATCGACTATCGTTAACTCTTTCACTGACAAATGGGAGCGTATTTAACCGCTATCGACTGTAGTAACGTAATACGAATTTTTGATAGAAACTCATGGTAATGGTACTGTTCACCATTGCGAGTTAAACGGACTCCGTACGGAGCCCGTTCCGCTGGCAGTGGAAGGCGGTCATCAGGAGTAGCTTAACACTTAAGAACCTTGTCGTGGTAACGAATTAAATGAGAGTTGCTCGAATTTGTCACATCACTGACAGCGACAAGGTACTAAAATGTTCAGTTACTTCTGAGGCTGACCGTACCACAAAATTTACAAGTGCTACAGTTTAACATATTTATTATTCATTTATTTAATCTTATTGCACAAAAAAAATACATTTGAATGTACAAAAGGCGGACTTAATGCCTTAAGGCATTCTCTACCAGTCAACCTTTAGGCAAAACAGAAATCGTTGTAGGTAGTGCAACACAATATAGTCATTTTCGGGGTACCCTGGGGCTGGACTTTGTCAGACTTGTTCAGGTATTTTTGACCACCTTGCTTGTTCCGGTTTTTTTGAATTTTAGATCTTTTTTTCTACTGTAGTAATAATTTAAAGCAGGCTATTAAAATAAACGCGATCTTAGTTTTGAAGCTTATACATTTCACAATAAGTGACAACGTGTATGACGTCGAAGTTTCCGGTCGTTTTGTAAGCAGCGTTTTTTTTAATGGAATAGGAAGGCAAACATGCCTATTTTAAAAAAAGGCATTTTGTCGTGACGTCATTCGGTTCGTCAGTGATGAGGTCGGGCGTTAGATCAGGTTGTCTGTAGGGTGCATAACATCAACCCCCAACGATCCCACCATGGTGCGCAGTGCCAGGCACGCGGCTAGCAACGGTCCGCTTCCGTCTCGTGCTCACGCGCAGCTGATCATCGCATCTCGGCTCTCAGCGCGCTTGCGCCAGGGTTGTCACCAGCTTCTCAAGAATTTATAGGTACATAGGTACTCGTAATATTTGAACTCGACTCAATTTTGTCAAATCGACAGTGGAAAACGTCGTAAAGGACATTAAGGGACATGTTCCTTACGACATTTCAGATTTCTAGTGTCGAAATATGATCGGGCGTGTTTAGATATCTTTGATGTTGAATGTACAGTCAACCAATTTGATTCATGCCACTGTAGAACGTTGTCGCAATGAGTCATCGCTGGGATATTTTGACATTTATTCAGAAGTTATTTTGATGTTTATTGTGAAAAGGTTCTACAGTGGCTTATGAGTCAAGTTGATACACGGAAAAAAAGGATATCTTGGAGACTTAGTAGGACTTAAAATAAGATTTAACTGGCAAACGGCATTATGATCAAATAGTCGGCTAAAACATAACCCTTTTTTTTACTTTGCCGTGGTCGCGTTAAAACTGATTATCAATAATTATTTGCACTCCTTTAATTCCAGTGTTGCAGCCCTAGGGACGGAAGCGGCGAATAATTTTCCGCGTCCGTGCGCGCAACTGTTCTATAATGGCTGCGCGGGAGTGCTAGATCGCGCTAAGTGTTTATTAACATACGGACAAACAATCAACGATTAATTACCGTTAACATCGCACTAAGCTACCTTAACTAGAACGACCTAATCTAGACCTCTGTTTTAATTGCTCTTACCGTGAGCCTTCGGACCCCTCAACTTACCGTACGAAATGCAATAAACTTTTACCAAAAATATATAGAGCATCGGCAGAGAAGCGCAGACCGGTTTCTGACGGTAGCCGAACGTGTGAATAATCCATATTGTACTTTATTTGCAAGCGCAACTGGCAGAGTATTGCTTGCTATGCATTCTTAGCTTTGTCCCGCTTACACAATTTGTACACTGTGGCGCACGGGCTGCCGCCAAGTTTCCTTTGAAATCGATAGACCAATAAAAGCGCAAGAGCTTAGCGCGCGTAAAATTCTACTTTATCATTGGTAGATCGACATTTCTCGCGCTACTAAAATTGGTCTACTGCGCAGGCACATCGTGGCACAATATATTTTTGGTAATACTGTACCAAGTTGCTACGTCCTGCCGATATTTTCTGTGAAAGTGTGGTACTGTCCCGGTCTGGCCAGACAATTCCTACCAACACTGAAAAAACAGTTTTGTTACACGTAACCAAAGTTCTGTTTACCTATTACACAAAAAAGTGACTACCGAACCATTTGTTACACCTTACCTTACTCTTGATTTGTAAATAAATCATCAAATGATTATCACCAGCTAAAATAGTTTTAAGAAAATGGAACAAATGACCTTGCTACTCCGCGAAACCAGTGCCGTGCTCGTGCAAGTTAGCTGCGTCAGGTCAAGTATCATGTAATGGTCAAAAGAAGCACTGAAAATCAAAAACAATCTATATCGACTAACACAGAGACGCAAGCTTTTAATAATCCTTCTGTCTGTACGTAAAGGAATGTTAGATAAACAAACTTTATTTGAAAAACTATTAGCAAAGAGTATACGAGGATACAAATGACTGTATTCCTAACGTATTGCATCCTTCCTGGACACCAGACGCGTGAGACAGGCACACCTTCGTTTATAAAACCGTGTGAAGTCACTGGCGACATCGACCCTCCATCACGGTTGTCAGTGTCATTGTGGTGTCATTATTCTTAAGCATAGATGAATATCTATGGGGAGATAGCAAAAATATGCTTGGGAATAGATTCCATAGGCAGTTTGAAAGAAAATAACTTTGTCATTGGAAAACTGTTGTTCCCATAGGATACATACCACGTAGCACAACCCTCCTTGGACCTACGCAAAGTAAGGCCTGAATTATATAGTATTTTATGCAACTGTTGCATAATGAGGGGTCTTAAAACACGAGTGTGGTTTTATAAAACGAGCGTTAGCGAGTTTCATAATAGGATCACACGAGTGTTTTAAGACCTAGTTATGTACAGTTGCATACATTACTTTATCTACACACATATCATAAGTACTCTAAGATGGGTTCAGAAGCCATAGGGCAATGACCTGAATTGCTACTAGCTACTAGTGCTAGGTGCCTATTAAATATCTATAGACTGTACACATTAAAATAATGTTATAAAAAATGAATTAGAACAAATATAGAAACAAATTAGAAAAATTCTCATAATAATACTGGTTGTTATAATGCTGGTCATTGCCTACGATTTCTGAACGCATTATAGAGCATTTATGATATATGTGTAGATAAAAACGAATATAAACTCGTATAGCAATAAAAAAATTGTGATGTAACTATAAATTTACGGTTTTTGGATTTTTCCCTTTATTTGTGCAGTGAGGCCTTGCTTCTTGCCAAATTGCATGGTTCTAGGTCAACGGGAAGTACCCTGTAGGTTTTTGATTTCCATGCGAGTGTATGAAAACGCGGCATAAAAGATACGGCTATCTTTAGATTGCGTTGGTTTAGAAGTTTGATTTTTACACTTCTAAGGAACGAACGAACATTTGATATTAATTTCAATTTGATACTTTCTCGGGTTCCTGAAAAAAACGACAGACAGACAACGAAGTGAAGAGTGAATGGTTAATTTTTCTTTTTGACGTACCTACGGAACCCTAAAAAGAGTAAAAAGACTACAAAGGATCCCTTAGAGCTTCAAAAATACTTTTAACACTTAGCCAAGTTTAATTAGTATCGCAAATACTTAATTCCGATTAAAGTTGGTTAAATGACGTTTTGTGTAAATTGTGAGAAAACACATGAAATGGAATTAGAACCTTATCGCCATATTACACTTTTATTTTATTTGAACAGCGTCGAGTCCAAGTGTTAAGATTTCTTTTTTTTACTCTAGTTGGTATAAAATAGGATTGTGATTAACTTTAAAATATATTCAACCGTGTCGGGTAAACAAACTTCTAACTTCCTCGTAAAACATCATTCTTTATCATCTTCACCTAAAAGCGTTTATCGCCTAAATTAAAAAAAAAACCACATAGCCTGAGCTTAGTTTAAAATATGACTCGTTTGGCATAAATCCGTAACCTGTTCAAGGGTTAATTTTCGAACTCTAGACCTTTGAAGTAATTTGTATAAAAATATAGAAACAGTGATAATATAAAAGTCTGTCCACCGGTACACGCTTAACACAGATAAGTGCGCTTCTATCATTGCTTTCATCATTCAATAAACAACACACACACACACACACACACACACACACACACACACTGGCGCGCGCGCGCCATACAACTTATACCAAATACATTTTTAAGGTATCGCGCTCTTGGCGCATTTAGCCTACACCAAAGTTGAACAAAGGTATAAAGTTTGAAAATCTACCCTTATTTATTAATCCGCAATGCTGCCCTCTTGGATGAAGGACTAAAGCATGGATA
The DNA here is from genome assembly GCA_963691745.1 of Ditula angustiorana. Classification (NCBI taxonomy): domain Eukaryota; kingdom Metazoa; phylum Arthropoda; class Insecta; order Lepidoptera; family Tortricidae; genus Ditula; species Ditula angustiorana. The sequence continues at coordinate 1,017,115 of OY829474.1, forward strand.
TAGCCTCAGTACTTGTCAAGTGTACATAGCCAAAACTGTCAAAATGGTCACCTTTGTGTGCGTCAAGGTAGTACCTGCAAATTAATAAGAAAAACGTAGATTATGCTACCTTAATGTAAACATTACCATAACCAAAGGTGACCATTTTGTCTATTGGTTGTGTACAGGGTGTCAATTGAAGAGGAGTTTAGAGTATGTAGTCATCTCTTTTTGACACATTATATTGCCATTTAAAGTAAAGAGATCAGCTAATAAAATATCGCTTTCAATTTTAACACTCTTTCTATGCTGTACTATTTCTATGGCTGCCCTCCCGCCGCCGCTCGCGTCCTGCGCCTGCGCACCCCAGCAGCACAACGTCCATCCATTACGCTGCTTTAGTGCGCACACGGCTAATTATTAGTCGCCCGCGCCGATTTACACGGCGATTAGTAGCCATTGTCGGCGCATGGGAATACCTTAATGTGCTGCCAACAAACAAACATACATAAAACCTGGAGTCGTGATTATACCTATTTAAATTAACTGTTAAGCTAGAACCGCAGAGGCTTTAACACGCTTTTAAAAAGGAAACTGCCGTGAGACCGAAGTATAATAGTGTTAGCGATTTTTTTATACATTCAAATTAAAATTAAAATGCTATATAATGACAACACAAAGAAAAATTAGGGTAGTGGCAGGACTCGAATCTGCAACATCAGTATTCCGGGCCTTGCGTTTGCCAGTTTAGTTTTTTTTTAATACAAAAAAAATCGAAAAGTATAATTTCGATTACAATAATGTTAGCAATGTCAACTAACTACTCGAAATGTTTCGGAGCTGTCCTCAAAACGGTAATTATATCATATTATTTTTGAGGGCCGGATAGCCTAGTGGTCAGTGACCTTGACTATGAAGCTTGAGGTACCGGGTTCGATTCCCGGGAGGGGCAAATGTTTGTATGATGAATACGAATGTTTGTGCCCGAGTCGTGGATGTTATATGTACTTAAGTATATATTTATCTATATAAGTATGTATATCCGTTGTCTAGTACCCATAACACAAGCAGCTTTAGTTGCTTACTTTGGGACTTAGCCAATTGGTGTTAACTGTCCCAAGTTTTTTTTTTTTCAGAATTCAAAACAGGGAAAACTGTGTTTTAGATATTTTCTATGATCACTATTTTCGAAATATCACGAGTAGTAAAATGACAGTGGACGAGGGTTGCGATAATGCACTATCGCGCTATACAGCGCCAGTGTCGTCACTGTCGATTACGTAGCACCAACACTAAATCACATTTTTTTAATACTGTAAGCTTTTAACTAAAAAAATCTATTTATCTGCATTCGAATAAGCATATTTAGAAAAAAAAAATTTTTCTTCATACGAGGATTTTCCCGCAGTTTGTAGTCCTTAATCATGAATAGAGCTAGAACTTTCGGTAGAATACAGTGGCTCTAAGATTCATGGAGTCGCTATTTCTTTAAATACAATAATAAACTTGTATTTATTTAACTTTTACGTTATAGAAATAATCTTTATTGTAGGATCATGGTATACACATAAGTGAAGATGTTACAAGTTTGAGTCTCACATAACCTGCCCATTGGAGCATACAATAGCAGACACAAAATTAATACATTCATTTAAATGTCAAATAATTTAGCAGTTACACTATGTCATTAAAATTAAATTCAAAATATTCCCTTAAACTATAAAAACATTTCTTAGCAAGCAATTTTCTTAACGTTGTTTTAAATTTAGCTCCGGACATCATTTTAATATGTTTGGGTAGGTGGTTATACATTTTTATGCTGTTATAATACATTCCTTTGCGTACAATGACCATTCTTGAGTCCGGCACCCTTAAACTTAACATATATTTGTTTCTTACAGGCCTAGTAGCTTCCTTTACTTGAAATTCAGAAGGGTTGTTTTTGATAAAAAGGCAGCATTGGAGAATATAAATACACGTCAGCGTAAGTAGACCATGATTAGAGAATGTAGGCCGACACGATTCATCGTCTTGACGTCGTTTAAAATACTTTGTTATTATTTTCACATTTTCAATTGATATAGTTAAAATTTAAATTCTGTGCAATAAAAACCACAATAAATAGCATAATGGCAGAACTCGAACCTACAACCTCAGCATTCCGTGTCTTGCGTTTGTCATTAAAAAATAAAAATGAAAAGAAATTTCAGTTAAAAATTTATATTATTCAATTAATTAATACATAATTTATGAGCAAATCTTTTTACAAAAAACAAATGACCAGAAAGCAATAAATTAAGCTATGATCGGTCATACACTCGTCATGCTACGTATGTCCCTAATTAGTTAACAAAATTAATAAATTTAACAACAACTGTACAGTTTGACTTAAAAAAAGATTTTAATGAATTTTAGAACTACATCATGCTACCAAGAGTTCAAGACCTCAGCTGCGCCCGCGCACATGTCGTTGCGTAACTCGAGTATTCGTCCATAATTCTCATAATAAATACCTGCCTAGTTAAATATTTTATTCTCTAAACATTATGCGTTATAATTATTCATATTCAACGTCATGTTAACCTCAACCTTATAAGGGCCGGTGTCCATGTTGGACATAGTATAGCTCACCTCGCTCCCTCCGGCCGCGACAATTATCTCTTCTGATTTATATCCCCGGGGAATGCGATAAATAAGTATTAGGCGGGTATCGACAAGATTTATCGCCGTGACATGCGCTTGCGCGTCTGCTAATCGAGCCTATAGGGTATCTAACACGTTTTGTAACTGGATACCAGCGGCATGGTGTAATCTTAATTGGCTTATCGTAAAAAAAGTATTAACGGGCGTAAAGCACCCGTCCTTTTCGCACACCCTTACTGGTTAGAACGGGACATGCTATACTAGCGGACGCCCGCGACCATAGTGTATTTCTTTAGATACTTTAAATTAGGTAAACAACATAAGTCAAGTGACTCGGCAGGTCAACCAATCAAATCAATCTTATGGGTCTCCACAGATCCAAAAGATTGACTTGATTGGTTGATTTGCCGAGTCACTTGACTATTTTGTTTACCTTATTTTAAATATCTAAGGAAATAAACTATACGTCCGCGTGTTTGTCAAGAACGCCGCACGTAAAAAAAAATGCCTTTAATAGTTTATTTTTTTAGGTACTGAAAATAAGGTAAACAAAATAAGTCACGTGACTCGGCAAATCGACCAATCATTGCAAGCAATGTTGATTTGCTATTTTGTTTACCTTATTTTCAGTGCCTAAAGAAGTAAACTATAGCGACCCGCCCCGATTTTGCACTGATACAATTAACGCACAAGGATGTACTGTACATAAAACATTCAATAAAATTCTCTAAATGACAGTGAAAACCATATCAAAATCCGTTGCGTTGTTGAGGAGTTAACAGCCGAAGATATGAGGGCAGATAGAACTTTGTTTTATACTACGTACTCGTAACCATAAAGATAAACATGTTCTGATGTGTATCTGTGAGAGTGTGGTACTACCCCGGTCGCACCGGCTCATTCGTACTGCCTGCAACTTGCTACAGTGTGAATCTACCACTATGAAATGTCCTGCAATCTTACATAACTTATTGTAACACCCGACAGTTCATTGAAGCCAGGTGATTGCACTAGCACCGAACCGTGAGTCTGGTCAACCGTGGCATTACTATTTCATATTAACAATGTTAACTATATTATATGAATTAAATACTTGGGTTTAGTAGCTTTAGATAGATATTTTAGAAAGACCTAAGTAACAGGCCCCCTTATTTATAACCGCTCAGTAAACCTACATTACTTAACACTTCGTCTTTATATCTGTGATTAGTGTTAGTTAGAAGAGGTTGGTAATTTTTTTAATGCATAAGCAGGTTAGAATATTTCTCGTAAACATTCATTTTTGTAAGTCGTTATGGAATTAAAGAAATCTTGGATGGAATATTTAAAAAACATAATTTATCTTAGAAGTCATAATAATAAAACAAGTTTAATCGGTGACCTTTGTTTGACATTGCCTATTTTTAGTAAACAAGACATCAACGCGTTCGGTTATTAACAATAAAGATAAAAAACCATGTAAATGCGAAGTGGATGAAACTGGCTTATGATGGTAGCGTATTTTAACGAGTTTAGTGACTGCAGCTTAGCTCTTAATCGCAGTAGTTAAGATCTTAGTTACTGCAGCTAAGCATATCAAACATACAGCATGTGGGTCAGTTTGTTTGCTATTATATGTCTAAGATACGATAGTCAACAAACCGACCCACAAACATCAAGATTGAGATTACAATTGCAAAGCGTGAAAATTTGGTAAACGTCCAGCTGCGCATTATCATAAAGAAAGCGGTGCGCGCGCGCCGCCTCTCTAGAGAAAATGATGCGCGCTATGCACTTTTGCCTTCGACGCGCAGGGTTGCCAACCACGCGGACACTTTATACTATATATGCTGTTCCCTGCGAAGACACATAATACATACTATTTACAAAACTCGTGACTCCATCTGCCTAGAATTAATTTGAGGAGCTTGCATAAACGCATTCGGTCACTATTTTTTAAGTATAAGTGACACTTGATCTCCCCCCCCCCCCCCTTTTCACTCCAATAGCGTCACATGATTTTATGAACGTCCCTTAACTGTATAAATACTGTAAATCCGTCGTTAGTGTTGAACTTAGAGTGAAGGTATTTCCGTCTTTGAAGTTGAAAAGATTAAGCATTTTTTCGGGATAAAATTCCTTTTCAAAATTCATTGAAATTGAGCTGGTATTGTAATGAAAAGATTGCGACTGTGATAGGTCAGTTGGTGTGTTTATTCAGTGAAGCCACTGGCAACCCTAAGCTGGCGCGGGCGCAGTATCGCTGCTGAGTCGGTGAATGCATTTCTCCGCTAACTAATAGCGGCCATCGCGGTTTGCATATGGTGGAGAAATGGGACTTTCCACATGTTCCTTGTACGATACAGTCAGTTAGTCACCCAACCCGAATTCCGGGCCATTGTATCATATACTGACTTTTCATATATATTTTTTTGTTATAAAATAAGAAGGCAAACAAGCAAGTGGGTCGCCTGATGGTAAGTGATCACCACCGCCTATAGACACCCGCAACACCAAGGAGATTGCAGATGCGTTGCCAACCTAGAGGACTAAGATGGAATATGTATCTATGTATGTATGTAAATTCTTTATTGTACAAAAAAGAGATACAGTGATGTACGAAGGCGAACTTATCCCTTTAAGGGATCTCTTCCAGTTAGCCTTTGAGTGTGTGTGTGAAAGGAGTATCATAGTAGGAACAGACAAAGAGCAAAATATTGAAACAAATTAGAAAAATTCTCATAATAATATTGGTTGTTATAATGCTGGTCATTGCCTACTGTTTTTGAACGCATTATAGAGCATTTTTATGATATATGTGTAGATAAAATCTTTTTCAAAATCAAAGCATGCATGACTATTGTATTACCTACCTACATACTTGATGATATTAACTTAGACTTAGAAATATATTTGTAACAAATACCGACTCCATGGATGTTAGAACCACCAAAAGTCTTGGCCCTAGTAATAAAATTAAATTTACGACATTGGGTATTACGAAGTTTTAGCCATATGCGTATATCTTTATACCGTGAGTTACGCCTGTCAAGTGTCATTCCTTATAATAATAATAATAATGACTACACAATGGCGTACGAATTTGAAACAATGAAAGCGTATAGAAGCGACACGCCCCTGTTAATTCCTTGTTTGTGCTGTCGTGTCCACCTAACCAAGTTTTTTATCACACAAATCCAGCAATAATGATTTCAAACCTTATGATAAGCGCCGTATGATCAGATTTCCAAGTTACATCGTAAGTAAACTACGCTACTCGCGCCATCTTGCTCGCTAATCCTGCCGCTAAGCAGCAGTGCTTGCACTGTTGTGTTCCGGCGTGGGTAGCAGACAGCCGGTGTAATTACTGGCACAAGACGCATTCCATCTTAGCCCCCCGGGTTGGCAACGCATCTGCAATATCCTTGGTGTTGCGTATTTATGGGCGGTCATGATCACTTACAATCAGTGGCCCGTTTCACGAAGCTACTAGTTACAATTTTACGAGTCTAAACCGGCAACATTTGTAAAATTGTAACTTGTAGCTTCGTGAAACGGGCCACAGGTGACCCACTTGCTCGTTTGCCTCCTTATTTCATAAAATAAAAAAATGAGGCGTCTCGCCATAAACGCGAGAATACAGTATGTATCTAATGTTATATGAAATGGAGTATATTTACCTGATCCTACTATCCTACTAATATTATAAATGTGAAAGTTTGTATGTTTGGATGTTTGGATGTTTGGATGTTTGTTACTCAATCACGCAAAAACAACTGAATGGATTTGGATGAAATTTGGCACACATATAGTTTATAACCTGGATTAACACATAGGATACTTTTCATCCCGTAAAAATGCATAGTTCCCACGGGATAGCGGTAAGTGAGTTATACGCCGCCGAGACGTCATGAGCATCAAATCAACTAATTCTCATTAATTGTCCAGGAAATATTGCAGATTGCATGTTGGGTGCACGTTTGCTTGATTCAATTAAACAAGTCTACGCGGACGAAGTCGCGGGCAAAAGCTAGTTACTAATAAAAGGATAGATAAAGAAGATTTAAGAAGATACTGACCTTTCTTAACTAAGCACTAAAAACATCATTTCACTTACACAGCTTCCCTATTTGCATATTAATAGTTAAGTGCCGCATTCCGTCAAAGCAGCTAATGTAAAATGGTCGCGTTTATTTTTAATCTCCTTTACCTCGTAACTTTCTATCATAAATTTTGTTTATTAAATACCGGAATAAGGGACCGTGTGTGGTTTATGAGGAAGGTAAACTATAATTTTTTGGTTTAATTATAATAGTTTTATGCTTCGTAGTCGTTACGTTGGTCGGTTTATCTTTCGGTTAACTCTATTCCGTCAGTGTTTTAATCCATATTTATCTACATATATATCATAAATGCTCTATAATGCGTTCAGAAACCGTAGGCCAGTATTATAACAACCAATATTATTATGAGAATTTTTCTGATTTGTTTCTATATTTGTTCAAATTAATTTTTAATTACATTATTTTAATGTGTACGGTCTATAGATATTTAATAGGTACCTGGCACTAGTAGCTAGTAGCAATGCAGGTCATTGCCCTATGGCTTCTGAACCCATCATAGAGTACTTATGATATGTGTGTAGATAAAGTAATGTATGCAAATGCAACTGTACATAATTAGGTCTTAAAACACTCGTGTGATCCTATTATGAAACTCGCTGACGCTCGTTTCATAAAACCACACTCTTATTTTATGACCCCTCATTATGCAACAGTTGCATAAAATACTATTAATTTATTGAACCTTGTCGTAGAAACTTGTCAAATATATATATAAAATTTAGGAATTATTTGATTAAAATGAATTATAAGGATTTGGAAATATAACGCAATATTAACCTTTAAAAATGTCGCATAGAGGCGAAACGGCTACAAGTTCTCAAGTCAAGGACCACCATCTTGCTCGCTAATCCTGCCGCTTAGAAGCAGCGCTTGCACTGTTGTGTTCCGGCGTGGAGAGCAAGACAGCCGGTGCAATTACTGATACAAGAGGTATTTCATCTTAGCCCTCTGGGTTGGCTGCTGCTTAGCGGCAGGATTAGCGAGCAAGATGGTGGTAGCGATCCGGACGGACCTTGCACAAGGTCCTACCACCCGCATGTTCAATAAAGAATTTACAAATACCCCGCCCATTTTACGATTCATCCACGATTATTATTATACGGTTCCTTTAATCCTGGGTCTTTATTGGTTCAATTTCTTGAATCATATTTCAATTTAACGATCGTTGGGATCACAATTAGTTGGGGATTAGCTTTCTTACAACCATTAGAAGAAAATAGGCTGGCGCGGGGAGGCAGATGGTCACACCGACAAGGCTTATTTATACATATATTAAATGTTCTTATTAGGGTACCGTTTTTTGAGTTCAGTCAACCCTGGAACGCTGCACTGCCCTGGTCACGCGACAAGCGCCATATTAATAAAGACAAATAGGAGCCAAATTTTTTTTTAAATGTCTGTTAGCAAAAACTGGATTAAAACCATTTTTATGAACTACTAGCTTTTGCCCGCGACTTCGTCCGCGTAGACTTGTTTAATTGAAACATGCAATTTCCTGGACAAATTAATGAGAATTAGTTGCTTTGCTGCTCATGACGACACGGCGGCGTTTACCTCACATATCGCTATCCCGTGGGAATTATGCATTTTTACGGGATAAAAAGTATCCTATGTGTTAATTCAGGTTATAAACTATATGTGTGCCAAATTTCATCCAAATCCATTCAGTTGTTTTTGCGTGATTGAGTACCAAACATCCAAACATACAAACTTTCGCATTTATAATATTAGTTATTAGACTACATGAAAGCTAGAGTTTTAGCATTTACTGCGGGTGGTCACCGAGGGGGGAGAGGGTTAAAAATTGGAAGAAATGGTTCACGAAGTATGGGTACAGTAGGGGAAATATATTCACGTACCACCTTAGAACCCTATCGCAATGACGCGTCGCGTTAATCGCCAAGCTATGTCATACAAATATCATGCGTATGTCTCTTCGACTAAGTTATATGGTGGTAAGTGTTTCAATTTCCTTGACTGTACATTTCCTTACCTGAGACATAGTTGTTTTATTTTATAGTGTAAAATTAGCAACTATAATCGCGGTTGTTACGTGACTCTATCTCTACGCAACTACTTATTGGTATACTTGGCAATGAAATGACAATGACATGTTTCTGCGCAGTTGAACCAAACAACAGCTGTTCACATCGCGTAATTCAATCGACATGGCAAACACCATCTTTGTTTTACCGTAATCCATACAGAAAAATGTCAATGACAAATGGAGCGCTTTATATGCCGAAGCATGTTTTTTTTAGTATAAAACATAGGAAGGGAAACGAGCAAGTGGGTCACCTGATGGTAAGTCCACCGTCCGTAGACACCCGCAACACCAAAAGGGATTGCGTTGCCAACCCAGAGGGCTGAGATAGAATACCTCTTGTGCCAGTAATTGCACCGGCTCTCTTGCTCTCCACGCCGGAACACAACAGTGCAAGCACTGCTGCTTAGCGGCAGGATTAGCAAGAAAGATTGTGGTAGCGATCCCGTTGGACCTTGCACAAGGCCCTACCACCCTCAAAAGTAAGATGTTATAAATCATTAAAAACATACTAGTAAGAGACTAAAATTTCAATTAATCGCGTATTTCTTTGCCCTTTTTTCTGATTCCATGTCAAATCGGTCCCCGGAATTAACTAGAGCTACACAGACTACAGTTCCCGGCAAACAACTTGAGCATTGACTGTGACCGCGCTGTAGCCGTTTCTAGTCCTAATGTGTATGCGCAAACAAACCCCCTCTACTCGATTTATGCTCAAGTTGTTTGCCTGCAATTATACGCCTCTGATGTGGTGCCCCTCGTTTCCAGATGCGCGTGACCGAGTAGCGGGCCGATGGGCCAGGCGAGCAGCCAGCAGGCCGCCGCGCCGCCGCCGCGCGCGCGCCGTGCGCACACGCTGCCGCACGAGCCTCTGCGACACGCCCCCAAGGTAACTTCGATGACGTCATCATCAGTTTTTGTATGAAGTAGGAAGGCAAACAAGCAAGTGGGTCAACAAACTGGAACAAATTACCTTGCTACTCCGCGAAACCAGTGCCGGGCTCATGCAAAATAGCTGCGTCTGTGCGACACATATATGTTCATGCAAAAACCCACCCTCCTCCGCTTCCACGCGAAACAACATATATCACACAGACTCAACTACACACCACCACCACTAAACACTAAAACTACACGATCGACGCGCGTTTCGCCTCTATACGAGGCATCATCAAGATCGACCCGTACGACCGTTCGCTACTTGAACGAATGGCGTGGATGTACGCCATTCGTTCAAGTAGCGATTTTGCACGAGCCCGGCACTGGTTTCGCGGAGTAGCAAGGTAATTTGTTCCAGTTTGTTGATATGGACCTCCGCAAAGTAACGCCTGAATCTATTAATTAGCAAGTGGGTCACCTAAAGGTAAATGATCACCACCGCCTATAGACACCCGCAACACTAAAAAGATTGCAGATGCATTACCAACCCAGAGGGCTAAGATGGAATACCTTTTGTGCCAGTAATTACGCAGGCTGTTTTGCTCTCCACGCCGAAACACAACAGTGCAAGCACTGCTGCTTGTCGGCAGGATTAGTGAGCAAGATGGTGGTAGCGATCCGGACGGACCTTGCACAAGTTCCTACCACCCGCCAACTACACGTAGCAGAGTTATACCCTAAAAAATCTATAATGTAATGACCCTAAAAACGAAAACACATTGAAAAATTCGCAGGGTATGGTAGTGGTAATGTGGCGAAACTGGAAAACGCAACGCAAGGAATGCTGATGTTGTAGGTTGGAGTCCTGCCGTTACCCTAATTTTTCTTTGTGTTGTCATTATATAGCATTTAAATTTATTTGAATGTTTAAAAAAAATGATTAATTCAAAATCAGTCTTATTAACTAGTCCACACATCCTTCTTATTGGAGCCTTAATGTGTGTGTGTAGCAAATAAATAATGATCATCTATGTATTGCTCCTGCGCCGGTGAGCAAGCAAAACAATTGTTCGTCGTCTCAGCCTCCCCCCTCCCGTTTCCAGGTGCTTCCGTCGCTGACGGAGTCCCCGCGCCTGCGCAGCACGGACAACGGCGCCATCTTGCACTCCGGCGGCACCATCAGCGGCCGCCGGCCCGCCTCTCTCATCCCGGAGACCACAAGGACGCCGCACGGACATGTGGTAATTAAATAGTAATTAATATTATTATACGCTATGGAGGATCCAGGGGGGAGGTCAAGACTAGCGTTGCTGAACTACCGATAGTTTGACTATCGATAGGTGACCTCGAAAAATAGTCACAATATCGATAGTATCGGTACTATCGATAGTCATTAAAATCCAAAAGCAATACTATCAATAGTAACAATAGTATTGATGCCTATCGATAGTATTGGATTTCAATGACTGTCAAAACTATCGATAGTACCGATACTATCGATACTCTCAATAGGCCTATCGATATTGTGACTATTTACCGAAGTCACGATACTATCAACAATACTATAGACAGGTCGATATATTGCGGCAACGCTAGTCAACTGGCAATTTTTCTGATGTCATTGATGACCCTGTCCTAACTGATTTTGGACTACGTGACTCCTGACTTGAAAGCTGGACCAGCCCTTGATTATACGTTAACTAGCGGCCCGCTTCAGTTTCGCATGGGCACAATTAGAGCGTCCGCTACGTCGCGCGGGTGCACGGATCTGTCATACTATTTTTCTATAGGCGTGCACCCGCTCCGTGCGTCCGCGCGACTTAGCAGAGGCCCTTAGGATGTACAAAAAAAAACCTTTCTTAACACATTGCGTAAATGACAGTGAAAACCGTATCAAAATCCATTACGTGGTTTAGAAGAAGTACAGACAGACAGTGAGGACAGACAGGAACGGACAGCGACTTGATTTTATACTATGCAAAGATGGTCCTTGTCACATACTAAACCTAGTAATATAATAAGCATCTGCAATTACTAACGCTATAATGGACTCAACGTCCATACTTACATTTAGTACCTTTTGTTTTTTTCTTGCAACAATGATTAAATTAAACGTCAGAAATAATTAAATAAATAAAAAAATTTAAATGCTATATAATGAATGACAACACAAAGAAAAATTAGGGTAATGGCAGGGTTCGAACCTGCAACATCAGCATTCCGTGCCTTGCGTATTCCAGTTTCCGCCACATTACCGCTGCCATACCGTGCGAATTTTTCAATGTGTTTCGTCTTTACGGTCATTACATTATTGATATTTTTTTTCTTTGAAATTCTTTAAAATATCAATAATGTAATGACCGTAAAGACGAAACACATTGAAAAATTCGCACGGTATGGCAGCGGTAATGTGGCGGAAACTAGAATACGCAAGGCACGGAATGCTGATGTTGCAGGTTCGAACCCTGCCATTACCCTAATTTTTCTTTGTGTTGTCATTCATTATATAGCATTTTAAATTAAATTTGAATGTAAAAAAAATACAAAAAGAAAAATCGAAAAAATTTAAAAATAAATAATTTCGATTACAATAAATAAAAAATAATATTTGTAAAATTAAAGAGAAAAATTACGCCCAAGCCGCGTTTTCTGGGTGGGGTGCCCAAAAGGCTAGGTGTTATCAACCTCTTTGATTAGCAATGCTTATACGTTGAGCGAGGAACGCGCCAGGCCTTGGGTCACCAGAGGTATCCACTCTTTTTCTATAATACCTTATCTTATTTGTATCTGTATTATTTCCCAGCACTCCACCGCCTACCGCTCGCGCTCAGCCGGCGCCGCCAGCGACAGCGAGCTGCGCGCGCGCGAGCGGGACCCGCTGCACCGCTCGTACACCAACCTCGACCTTAGGCATAACGACAGTGAGTATCTATTAGACAGTCAAACACACAACCCCTTATAAAAAACAACTCTTTTTGTTAAAATTTGTTGTTAAGGAAGAACAAATTGCTTCGTCTTTATCTATCAAATGCAACAATAATTTTGTTTGTTATAGTATGTAAAATTTACATGTTTGACTGAAAGTGAAGGTTGGGTCGTAAATGCTTGAATTTATCTAAGACCCCAATTATTTACGAAATCAGTGACAAAAAAAACACAAAATCCTCTATTCCTTAAATACATTTTATGCTTAATTTAATGTCATTTCCAGATGGTAGCATAAACAAAAGATTCGGTTCCGAACCAGACTTGCGTGTGGAGGAAGACATACCGAAGCCGAGGTGCAATAAACACTTCAGAAAGAAGTACCGAGCACCCGCGCCACCTACTAATGATGTAAGTATTTTATGACGACTTTACTGCCGAAGAGACTTAAGAGAAAGGAAAACATCTTATTTTTTTTTTCTAGCATCGTGAGGGTTCTTCACCAGATTCCAACGAAGGGAACATGAGACCAGAACCTCAGAGAAAACTCCGACTATTCAGGACGAGGCATGAGACGAAGAAGCTGGGTCATGATCCTCAGATCCCACGGAACACTTACACTGACTACAAATCTTTGGACTGCGATCCATCCTTCGAACGACGATACAGATCACCCTGCAAAGACAAAGAACAACATTTCAAATACCCTGATACACATGATATGATCCAGAGTACAGCGTCCTTGAAGCGGGAAGAACATTTATTACAGTCTAAACAAGACTTTAGAAAGAGGACAGACAGAGTTAGCGGATGTAGAGCGAAAACATCCAAAACAAATGATAGTGAAGCATGGAAGACGCCATTGCTAAATAGAAATTTCAGACACTCGGAGAGATTTAAAAAGGTCGAACCAGAACCACCTGTATTAAGGAGAGAAAAGACTTTTGACACGTTAGTCTCTAGTGAAAGAGACAGCGTTTCTCCAAGAGCCATACACGAGAACAGAATGAAAGCTATAGGAGAACAGTTAAAGGGCAGCAGACTCGACGCGAGTCAGCCTTTGAGAAAATCTCTTCCTTCACTATTAACCAAGAATAATGAAGAAAAAGATGAATTTCAAACGGAATTAAAAAAGGCAACAAGTAGGATAAGGCACGAATTAGCGACTAAAATTAATGTAAGTGAAAATAAAACTAGTCAGAACAAAACGACGCAGAAACCAAACCCAACGAAAATACCGAGCAAAGTCAAAGAGTCTAGTCTTAAAACGAACGTCAGCAAGCCAGAAACAAAAACAGCTCTTAGTAGGAGGCCTTTAAATAGAGTAAATGACATTAAAGTAAAGCCAACAGTTATACAAAGTAAAATTATTACTAAATCGAATATAATCAATGGAGATAAAACGAATAAGGGGAAAGGTAGAGCCATTCCTGATAGAGGACAGGCATCAGGGAAGGAGTCCACTCCAGAGCATTCGCCAACGAGGAAAATTACACCAGTTCATCTTGTTTCACAAGAGAAGTAAGTTTTTTTTTTACATAACAAATAACAATTTTTTTTCTAATTAATGAAGGCAGTTCAGTGAATGAGTCCAGTTATTTTTTCTGCGAAAACGAGTTTAATCAGGTGACTATTATTTAGTGTCTTATTTTCTGTTCAGGGTTTTCATACTTTCTAAATCAAATTTCTTCTTTAGTAGTACGTATTCGAATATACTTTAGACTCCTTTCCAACTTTGTTCTAATATATTTACTGTCCTCATGACTTAGTTAATGATTCAAATACCTCTAGACTCATCAATGATCTAGGTTACGTCGATCACGATCACGACAATTAATCCAAAAACAATGAATTATTATTTTAGACAAAAGCCAGCCCCCTCAAAGCATTTCTACTTCGGCATGATAGAAAGCAAACAGACCGAGCTCCAGGACCACCTGAAAGATTTCCCAGGTCTGGGCAGCCCGATCATCGAGGAAATCAGCAACTTCCACGCGATAGAGCAGAAGCTACTGGGCTACCATGAGGAAGACGCAGAGTTTGACAAGTTCCATGCGAAGCTAAAGGAGGACTGCAAAATGAAGAACTGTGAGTAGCTGTCATTTTTGGTATCACACAAGATTGATTAAGTGTCAATTTACCTATTGTATTGACGAAAGCCTTTTAAACAGATCCATAATAAACTATAAAAAATCCACCAAAGCTTTATGTACAAATTTAAGGTAGATGTGAACATAAGCCTTATACACTACTTACGAGTATTTGTACCCATATCTTTCTTCTTTTAAAATTACTCAGCCAGAACATATAAGACCCATTCTAAGTAAAGTGTTCTTTGGTTTTGATTTGGTGGGAAAATTTACTTTCGCAACATTTGAATAGCTAATGAGAATTCTCTACCAATTCCTCATACAGTTGATCTGTTACACTAGTTAGTACCTAACAACTTAAAACTCCTTGAAATTGATACCTTATTTTCACAACCTGTATTCCAAACCTTCAAGCTTGACCTTACTTCTTCCAGTGTCATCAGAGTCAGCACTGTCTTCGGACGCGTCAGACTCTGACGGTTCACTCGGCATCGCTTTGCGCCTGCGTCCCACGCTGCCCAAGAAACAGCGCGCTGTTCCAAGGTTCTCGCCCGCAGCCGCCTGGCGACAGCTTGCTACTCTAGACGCCCATCTTGCTTCTGGTAAGACAGTCTTTTCTAGGCATGCCCTGAATTGCCAACATTCTTACTTAGCTTCTTACTCAACTTATTTTAATTCTGGACCACATTGCCATGAGTCATCGCTATGATGTTACTGCATTTATTGTAAAGAGGTTCTATAGTGGCAATGTGAAATTCCAGTCCTAAATAATACAATTAAATCTCTCGATCTCCAAATTTTTAAGTGACATGTATACCGCAGGTAGGGTCAGCAAAAAAAGTGACTAAAACGCAAGACCTAAACAAGATCAGCACACTCTCTACTCTCTTAATATCTATCATACTCTTGAATATCATTTCACGAAAATGTCTTGTTCTACCAGAAACGCAACCACTAGCCGTGGAGACGAAGGTGTCGGCCGACATATCAGCTGAATCGTCGCCTCGCTCGGAGCAGTCGGCCGACAAGTCGGGCGATTCAGGAATATCGGGCGACCACGCGCATAGCGACGAGAGAATTGAGTCACCTTCAAGACAAGTGAGTTACAAAACACTTGCCCAAATGTTTGATGGTATCTGCAAAGCAACAAGACGACTCCAAATCAAAAGCTGCATGCAACAATATTTTTCAAAGTAACTATTGACATCGAACTTCTGCCCTCATTTTGCAGGCACCAGACACAACTCCCGCTTGGACTCCACAGCAGGATCTCGGCGACAGCAGTTCTGACGGCGTTAGTGGAGCCCTGCACCTCCACAGTTCCGGGATGGGGGTGGCCACCTACAGCCCTGGCGCCCAGCCCTTCAGCCTGTCCCTGCCACGAGACTCGCAGGACAAGGTGAGTGGACCAGGGTGCGGAGTACGCGGGATATTAGGTACGCGATTTGAGATGGTAAAGTAGCTTAGAACACTTGAAAAAAAAAATTAAAACTTACAACGCGGAAAGCTATTTGTGATATTGGATGTAAGGATAGAAGTAAATAACATAACCGTACCTGTGTTTGACACGCGTAGAGCATTATTTTTACCAGTTGTTGACACATTCAACCATTTAATTCAATTACTAACCAACTAATGGTTGGGTCGCGTATTCGAGTCATTGGACCTGAATTAGGACTTTCTTTGTCACTACTTGCCTTCCTTTTTTGAACTACTAAAGTCAATAGAAGATATTATATATCCACACGAAGATATCAAAAGTACACAACTCTATTGTAATAAACGTTAAAAGCTTGTGCTGCTCCTTTTGACCTCGTCGTATGTTCAGCCACTTCTCTGCTGTTAACTGTACAAAATAAAGTTTCTTAAAGACAAACAAGTAATGACAAGCTACGATAGAAAAATAAAAATAAGGAGAATGTATTTCGCAATGCGGCTAGTGCCATGATAAAAAGATTTACTGAAAAATAACTTATTCCGAAATCTATGTCATTCATGTTGAAAGCCACAGCTATTTTATAGTCATTTTGCTCTTCTTGTTGTACTTTCCTTTCAGGAGTTGCCAATGATTTGATTTTTTTCGTATAAGTGCGGCATCAAAGATTTTTTAATTGTTTCAGTCTTTACCATCTCACATTGTGTTTAACTTTTTAATCAAAATTATCACATCCTAACATTGTAACTAACAGACTAATTTTGGCTTTGATCTAACCTAAACTCCCGTGTACCTGGCTGAGGAGGAGTAAAGGCAATACTACCAGCATTTACTTCACTAATCTCTATTCTAACTCTAGTTTATACTTAAAGGTGATCAAGGTCACATTTATCATCATAAGCTCACTTTCCCGGAAACAGTTTGTCTAATTTCTTGTCTTTACTTACTAACCTGATCAGATTCTGTGAAAGTGGAATGCTAGCCATCAAAGCCATTTGCTATCTAATGCATTTTTATATCATTAAATGTTATTATTACTAGTTGTCATGTTTTAGCCTTTAAATTTTAAACAATTATAATAACAATATGATGAATGTTATGTGGTACTAGTTATAACAAATATTTTGTTTCCAATCTTACGATGAACATGACAATATGGAAGATGGAAGGAACCAATGAACAGGAAGACAGCGAGAGTTCATGATGTAAATATACACTGGACAACTTATAGCTTTCATGGTCAGCGTCATATTGCTCTGCAAGTTGTTGAGTAAAGGTTACTTCTATTGCATGCTACTATACTTTTTCCTATCTTCATTCATTATTTTCGTATTCTAACCATCATTCCTAAGCTTCATAAAAAACCTTTATTCCTCATCAGCTCATCATACCATAAGAACATCACCACTCCCTCCTAGTTAAAAGGGATGTCGTGCTTCTACGAATGCTTTCAGGGCAAGCAACTGCAGCAAGGATTCAACAGTCTCCAGAAACTTCGGAAGTCTGTATCGGGGGCTTTGGGAGCTGCGCTCGGTTCCAGAAGATTCGATCTGGAGCACGAGCCGATGCTGCAAGAACCTGAACAGAATTGGTTCTTGACTAAGTCAGCCCCGAATTCACTGAGCAATCCCCTGCTGTACCAGCCACCAGCGAGGGCCAAGGCTACTGAGGATGATATTAAGGAGGAGAACTCTATAACACCTTTGGAAAAGGTAGAATAGCTATTACACTATCATACTGACCTAACCCTTATAATGGTCCTTATTTCCGCATTACGAACATAGAAATTGGTAGTAATATTAGATCATTTTGTTGAAGATAAGCGTATTTTGCGGTAGCACAAGGTTTATTTGTTGTTGCGGTTAGTGGTAAGGACATTTTTGAGCTAAGCGTCATCATCTGATACGCAATTGTTTCCTAATATTTAAGTTCCCTATCTGTCTTCGTTTTTCTTTTTTTTAATTAGAGTCAAATAGAAGTCTTTAAGTCTTCATTTTGAGCGGAATGCGGGAGCTGATTCCCTGATGGGAAGTGACTATGCTGTCCATGAGAAAACAAGAAACCAAAGATAGTCGCTGTACTCGCTGATCCCTTATCAGCCTTCATATCCCTATACCCTTTGACTCTGCCCTAATGTACCTACTCTTTGGCCTCAGGGTATCGTGACTTACAATAGGAACCGTAGTTTCAAGCTAGTACTTTAAGCTGGTCTCCTGTAAGAGTATGGCACTGGCTAGTTTGTTCCTCGCCTTAGCAGGGACCCTATATCTATTGCCATCTTGTAATACCATTTTTGTAAAAAAAAATGAATATGAGTACTACAATCAGCAACTGAGTGCAAAGTTTCTCTACCTCTGCCTCTCTCTCCCACTAGACCTAGATTGGTACTCAATGCTTTTGCTCGATGTCTAGGAGGACACGATACCCTGGCGCCCTGGGACTTCGTACCTGTCTTGGGGCGGGCATGTGATGTACCTACCACCGGCGCCCGCGACGCCAGCGCAGCCGCTCTCCATGCTTGGACCCATCGATAGACCTGTCAGGTAACTTCTCATTATTTTAGCGTCAACCTGTGCACAGATAGTTAAATAGTAGTGATATAATTGAATAGGATGGCGGCAGAGTTGGGAAACACGTTACGAGTTTATAACGGAGACGATAAAGATATCCCAGGCAAGCCACAGTCCCAAGGGTTTCATAATTAAAGGCTAAGAACTGGTCACAAACTAATCGACCTATTTCTCGATATATATATGTCAGTAAGTTATCTGTTGTTTATCGTGTCAGAGCTTTGTTGAGTTGGCTAAACCATACATTTACCTTTACATTACTTAACCAAGGCCATTGGAGATGAACTAAAATCTACAGGGCTAAAAGTAACATTAATTAATTCTTTGTCAAGAGCACACCTCCAAGGATGAGAATGATAGTTTAAGATCTAAAGCATAAATTCAGTAGCTTTTGTTAAAAACTCAGTTTGTCTCATAGGAGCAAATCCAGCGGTTCTCTCGAGGTGGCGGCGCGGGCGGCGCGCGCTGCGGCCCTGGCCAGCGAGATGCGCGAGCGCGAGCGATCCGCGTCACCCGATGTTGCGCGCGCGCTGCCTGCTCGCGTGCAGCCCGTGCCAGAGGTCAGTGCCCTTCAATTAACACACATTGTAACACAGGGTACCTAGCACAGGGTCCTGCCTTGTAATTTTTCTGTAAAATTTTATTGGAATTATGCATTAGAAATGTCAATGACAAAATGTGGGAACATTGACTTGAACGAACGGAATGCTGAGTTTTTTCCTTAGCGGAATTTTCCATTTTCCGAAGCGCTGTTAGACTCAGACGTGTAAAAGAGCCTATGCGTACATTTTGCAAAAAAAAACATTTTTAATAAATGGAGTCAAGCATATGTTTTTAGGTTTAGAATATTTTATTTTAATGTTTATATTATCTTGTATACTTTTTCTTTTTTGTGAATAAATGATCCAGCAAATGTGAGTTAGCAACGAATGTGAGTCGTTGAACAAAAAAAATGTTTGCTAGAATGAAAAATTTTGTTATCAAAGGAAAACCTTCGAGTCTGTCTGTCTTAAACAACGCTACGAACCATACATCATTTAGCCAAGCATTAAGCGGTAATATATCGAACTATCGATAGTATTGCACTATCGATAGTTCGTAAAACTTCGATAGTATTACCCTTGAATTAGAATTAAAATGGTATATTATGCTATTGATTTTTTAAGAACTATCGATAGTGCAATACTATCGATATTATCGATTGTTTGTCGAAATAAGTACGGCATTAATATCGATACTATCGAAAATCAATACTATCGATAGTAGCAATTGTATTGGTGCCTATCGATAGTATTGGATTTTAATGACTATCGATACTATCGATAGTCATTCAAATCCGATACCGATACTATTGATAGACCTATGTGACTATTTTTCGAGATCAATTATCGATAGTCAAACTATCGATAGTTCAGCACCACTAATTTAGCCTAAGTCGGGCGCTTGTGCAACGCGCGCGATTCTTTGTGTGACGTTACTCAACTAAATCTGCGCTTGATTAATACGGCCTGTTGCTCTCTTTGTTTCTGATGTCACGCATTATCGATAAATCTGTCAAGTGTGGAGCCATCGGCTTAATGTTTGACAATACGGTGCAGTTCATTCTCGATTGCAAGGGTTGTAGTTGTTAAATGATAATCTTTATCTTCTTCTTTATTCTGTACATAGTATAAGTCTTGCGGGTGGTAGGACCTTGTGCAAGGTCCGTCCGGATCGCTACCACCATCTTGCTCGCTAATCCTGCCGCTAAGCAGCAGTGCTTGCACTGTTGTGTTCCGGCGTGGAGAGCAAGACAACCGGTGCAATTACTGGCACAAGAGGTATTCCATCTTATCCCTCTGGGTTGGCAACGCATCTGTAATCTCTTTGGTGTTGCGGGTGTTTATAGGCGGTGGTGATCACTTACCATCAGATGACCCACTTGCTTGTTTGCTTTCCTATTTCATAAAAAAAAAGTAAAGATGCTATTTATCCGTTCCTGTCTAGTGTTTTATATAGTGTATGTTCGTCCGTTCACTCCAAAGGCATACTGGCAGAGGATGAGCAGCTCTCTTAGGGTTGATGATTCTCGTTGGCGAGGGTGATCACTTCCCATTAGATGTTCCATTTGCTAGTTTTCCCCCCTTTTCCACACCTGTAAAAAATCATTATGAAATTACTCGTCTTGTGCGCTAATCCAGCCGCTAAGCACCAGTGCTTGCAGTGTTGTGTTCCGGTAAGAGTAAGCAAAGCGGTACATTACTAGCACAAGAGGTACAGTAGGGGAAATATATTCACGCACCACCATAGAACCCTATCGCAATGACGCGACGCGTTAAATGCCAGGCTATGTCATACAAATGTCATGCGTATGGCTCTTCGACTAGGTTCTACGGTGGTACGTGTTTCAATTTCCTTGACTGTACGAGTATTCAATCTCAGTTCTTTGGGTTGGCAACGCATCTGCAATCTCTCTCTTCTGGAACCACAATGGTCACGCACAGTCCGGTTCAAAAATTGTTTCCTTCCGAGGACGCTTCGGTCGTGGAATAAGCTCCCTGCTGAGGTCTTCCCAGCGAGGTACAGAGGGTCTTCAAGAGGGGTGTTATAAGGTTCTTGCAATATCGGAAACGCGCGCGTGATTCCCCTGGAGTTGCAAGCGTTCATAGGCAGCGGTAATTGCTTAACATCAGGCGAGCCGCATGCTTGTTTTCCACCGACGTGGTATAAAAAAATCTCCTTAGTGTTGCGGGTATCTTTGGGCGGTGCTCAAAAATCACCCCTCTGATCCCCTCTTCACACCCATCTTTCACTGATGTGCGAATCTCCATTTCTACTCTACAAACTTTTTCAAAACGTCAAGCATTTATAGCACAGTCAAGGAATTTAATTTCCAATCCATCTAAGGTTCAATATCGTATAGCAAACTGTCACCATAAGAGCTAACTAGAGCAAGACGTTAGTTTGACATATCGACCTTAATGCATTGCGAATGTCAGACGACATTTCAACGAAACGGGTATGGAATTAAATTCCTTGACTGTACAAGAGCTGAACAACTCTTAATTAATCACCGAAAAAAACTGAGATTGTTTAATTGCGGAAAGCATTAAAGCAAATGTTCAGGCGACAGCGCAGTTCCCACGACAAAATACAAACACACAATAGTGCCGAGCCTTCCGGGTTTGTTTGACTGTTTTGAAGTTACATGACGCGACCTTGGATTACGGAAGTGTCGTTTGAGACTGTAATCTATCCAGCAAGTTCGTGGTAACGCAGGGGATTATGTTACAACCACGTTACTACAAAACCGATATGGTCATTTTTTGCGATTAGTTGAATCAACATTGAGTAACGCACTTTGTACGGTTCCGTACCCAAAGGGTAAAACGTGACCCTGTTACTATGACTCCGCTGTCCGTCCGTCACCAGGCTGTATCTCATAAACCGTGATAGTTAGACAGTTGATATTTTCACAGATGATGTATTTCTGTTGCCGCTATAACAACAAATACTAATAAACAGAATAAAATAAATATTAAAGGGGGCTCCTATACAACAGACATTTTTTTTGCCGTTTTTATAGATAGTGGTAAGGAACCCTTCGTGCGTTTTTTTATTTATTGTGTGTTTCCCAAAAAGGCAAAGGGATTAATGTCCATACGGTCATAGTGAGCTCGACGTCATCCAATAGGTTTAATATTAAGGTTTAGTTTTAAGTTCAGGGCCTCACTGAAAATCAGCGCTGCTGCTTGCAGCAGCATTTGTTTCAGCTTTAGCAGTGTATTTTTTTATTTTTCTTCGATGTTGTGAGCTGAATTTTTTTTCCTTACTTTTTTTAGATTGTTGCACCTCAGTCACAGCTGATGGTGAGTAAATGAATTAGATGAAAGATGCATCAGATTTTAAATTAAACCTCCATCAATAAACTGTGAATACCGCATTAATATCTTACACTAGTTTGTGCGTGCTGCGCGTACAAACGTAAAGACAAACAGACAGACAAAAATTCTAAGGATAATCGTTTTAGCTGCTATTGGTTTTGTAAGGATCTTTCTAATTGTTTATTCCTTAATATCTCTTATGTAGGCATCGTCTTTTGCAACTATTGATATGTATGTATACATACTACAGATGAATAAGTATATATTCTTAATTCAATAAATAAATACATTTAGACAAAAAATATTAAAAAGAACTAAAACTCAGCACCAGATTTCGTCAGTAGATTTTCACAAAACAAATTGGAATCCACAACAAGTTTCATCTAAAATTAACCTCACTAACTTATCCTAATAAAAATCCCCTACTTGTTGAACCAGCCACCCAGAGCGAGGATCGCAGCCCCAGCATGAATAAATACTATCTATAACAATCTATTAATCATTCGATTTAGGTATAGCATACAACAGTCAGTTTCTACAAATGAATAACACCTCCAGCCAATTCATACATTCCTTAGCCATTTTTTGTCCAATTAGTCAGAGGCCCAAAACACAGACAATGGTGTCATTAATACTCGTCGCTATATGAAACGTGCGTTATTTAAAAATGTACTTCTACGAAATATTTATATGAAACACTAGCGACCCGCCCCGGCTTTGCACGGGGTGCAATCAGGATGTAATGTATATGAAAACTTACCCTAAAAAAATACCTAAATAACAGTGAAAACCGTATCGAAATCAGTTGAGTAGTTTAGGAAGAGAAGGCGGCCGAAGATACATTGCACAAATTCTGGACAGACAAGAAAAATACCGACTTTACACTAAGTAAAGAAGATATACATACAAATTATTAAATTAAAATGCTATGTAATTACAACACAAAGAAAAACGAAAACGAAATATAACAAAACGGCGCCATCTCTCGTCAGCTGACGGTAGCTGTAAAGGTACCCAGTTGAATATGATAACTTGTTAAAAGTTTCATATAGATGACACCGAGGGTAGTTGTACCCTTAAAATCAATAATGTAATGACCGTAAGACGAAGCACATTGAAAAATTCGCAGGGTATGGCAGCGGTAATGTGGCGAAACTGGCAACCGCAAGGCACGGAATGCTGATGTTGCAGGTTCAAGTCCTGCCATTTTCCTAATTTTTCTTTGTGTTGTCATTACATAGCATTTTAATTTAATAATTTGAATGTTAAACATCTAAAAAATAAAAATCAAAAGAAAATTCGGTTACAAAATTTAAGATATACATATTTTAAATGTATGTGTTTTTAAAGAACTACAGGTAATCTTCTTTCTTTTTGAGATTTTTTTATTATACATCCATATATAAAATGTCAATGACAAATGATGCGCTTTATTTGCCGAAGCATGTTTTTTTTAATATACAACGTAGAAAGGCAAACGAGCAAATAGGTCACCTGCTGGTAAGTGATCACCACCGCCCATCGACAACAACAACAACAACAACAACAACAACAAATACTCTTTATTGATTCACACAAGTAAACAAAATAAAAGAACACACACAGGGAAATTTTACATGGGATTCAACAGGCGGCATCGACATCCGTAACACCAAGGCCATTGCAAATGCATTGCCAAACCAAAGGTCTAAGATACCTCTTGTGCCAGTAATTTCACCCGCTGTCTTGCTCTCCACGCCGGAACATAATCAGTGCAGCACTGCTACTTAGCGACCATATTAGCGAACAAGATGATGGAAGTGATCCGGGCGGAAATCTCACAAGGTCCTACCTCCCGTTAAAAGTTAGCTAAGCACGTTCCTCGTTTGCTACCATTTGGAACCATTAGCTGTTAGCAGCCAAGCCGATTAGTATTCCGGGGGCGACGATCATTGTCCGCCAGCATATGGCACTTGATACAAGCCTTTACTTACGATTCACGTATTCTAGAGAAACTGGAGAACAAATGCACGAAAACTTTGTTAGAACTGACCAGAGGCGTATTTAAAGATTTGGCGCTCCGGGCCATTTAGCTTTGGCACCTCATTAAATGACGATAAAGTATTTCATTTCAGGGGCGGCTGTCGCCCCTCGCAGCCTGGCGCCCCGGACCATGGCCTGGATGGCCCTAGGGTACCATACGCCCTCGTAACTGACGTACAACCGCTAAGGCCCGGATCTAGCGGGGAGCAAACCGGGGCACCTGTCCGGGGCGACAGTTTCAGGGGATACCAACTTCATAATATAATATTATGCTAGGCGTGCCAAAATCATGGATAGCGCCCTCCGCCCTCGCTGCAGCAGCCTCCAGCGCACAAATAAAAACAAACAGTTACTCTTCTTCTAGCTGGGCTGGTGTCACGAGGTTCAAAACGGCCAGTAGGATCAATCAGTAAAAACGCCTGCTTGTCCTTCCAACGCGATTTAGAAGCTCTAGGCGAAAATACGATGAGGACAGATGTCAAAGTCAAAGTCAAAATATTTTATTCAGATTAGACTTACAGGTAGCGCTTATGAATGTCATAAAATTTACCACCGGGTCGGAAAAACCTCTGATGAGAAGATACCGGCAAGAAACTCAACGAGGTGTAATTTTTTTAAATAAATCAAAATTACAATGTTAATTTATATCTTAAATGTTTAAAAATTTAACACAGTAGGTGTACAATATTTGGAGCCAGGATCGCTAATACAAATCGGGATCATTTATAAACATCCTTGTCCAAGATAATAGTCATTTATTTTATAATACGCCCGAGAAATTAATGTCTGCTTGACAATAGATTTTTTTGTATCATTTAGTTCAGTAAATGATGAACGGATAGCGACTTTTATTCTACGTAAAGATAAAGATGAATGGTATCCTCAGAATAAAGCCTCGCACATGACTTAGTTCTGGCGGAGCGCGTTGATCGTGACCTCGCAGTTGGCTCCATGTCAAAATGCGATAACTCCCTGTGACAGGAATTTACTTAGATGTTTTATAGAACACAGGGAGGAAAACGAGCAAGTGGTTCACCTGAAGCTAAGTAATGATCACCGCCCATAGGCACAAGTGACACCATGGATATTGCAGATGCGTTGCCAACCCAGAGGGCTAAGATGGAATACCTCTTGTGTAAGTAATTGCACCGGCTGTCTTGCTCTCCACGCCGGAACACATTAATGCAAGCACTGCTGCTTAGCGGCAGGATTAGCGAGCAAGATGGTGGTAGCGATCCGGACGGACCTTGCGCAAGGCCCTACCACCAGTAAAGTGGTTAATTTAAGTTGTAGATAGAAAAAATGCTGTCTTATTAGGCGCTAATAAACAAAACAAACCGATAAATATATTGACAAAATAATCAATAATCATTAACTTGTTGATTATTCAATACTAATGTACGAATTAAGGATGTTCATGACACCGCGCATCAAGTTGCGGCGCGCCACAAAAACAGGTACGACACAAATTTATCAACAACTCCCTAATTACGTAAACTATTGCTATCAATTGTGATCGCCTTGGGAAATCTACAATGAACAAACTTGCAAAATGTAGTTTTTGATTCTTTTATTTTCAATAAAATTTGTTATACACACGAATATTGTTAACAATACGAAAACAAGTAAAATTATGAAGAACTTAACCTAATAAAAAATATTAAAACATAATTATATGTACAAATATCTCCCAAATTTGTCCCCTGCGGTCAATGATATTATAATGCACGGATGTACAGTTTCATTCTAAATGACAGCAGAAAAACGGCCCTACATAAGAATACAGGTTGACGCCAATGTTACAAATGCAAATTATTAGTTTACCATTTATAGTCATTGGATTTACAACTTTACGTCTAACTGCATTAAATAATAATTTATTGAGTTTCGTTGCAAATAGGTTTTTTTACAAAATAATAGTATTGACAGCAGCGCCGTCGGTCCGACAGACTGACAGCGCGAGCGATTGTCGATTTAGTGTTCTTTTTATCCTACTTTGATACGCCATTTTTTAAACACTGACTAGAAGTCCATATTACTTATAGGTCAGCGCCTGCGGTAAATTATCAGTGAATATAAATGATTTTAATGTAGACTCGATTGAAATGTGATACGATGAAGTTCAAATTTTCTTTTTAGTAATTATTGTATATTTACGGAAAATAAATTGAACCCTCCTGAAATTGAAATTGATAACCCTCACGTGATATTTGACATTTTTTTTTTATTAAAGCTTCATTGCATAGTTTACAAAACAAATTTTCGGCGGACTTAATACCAGAAGGCATTCTCTACCAGTCAACCACAACATAAATAAGTAAATTACAAACATGAGTGCACAATAAAAAGGAAAAATTAAAAATAAACCGAAAACATTCCATCATTGAGACATTCAATCTAAAGGCACAGTAATGTACAGTCAACCAATTTGCTTCATAGGCCACCGTGGGACGTTGTCGCAATGTGTCACGCTGAAATGAACATTAATTCAGATTCATTATGGCATTTATTTATAAAAAGTTCTACAGTGGCCTATAAATCAAATGGGTTGACTGTACTTTCCATACATTTTAACTGTTTTTCCGATGAAAGCGTACACAACAATGCCATAGCAATTGAAGACTGCCATCAATCGTCATGACACGTAACCCGGCTGGTGGGGAGCCGCGGCGTCTGCGCGCATCCCGCGTCACATCGGCGTTGCGCACGCGGCTTACTGGTCTCGCGCAATCTTTTTTTTTCTAATCCATACGGAGTGATTTGTTTTGTTTGAATACAGGCGGATTGAGGGCGGTAAGTTTGAAAAAAAATTTTTTTTGAAGTTTTCTTTTTAATCTTTTTTTGTGTTAATTGTGTTGTTAAAAATTTGTGTTTGGTTTCATATATGTACTTGCGATAGGGTTCAATTTTTAATAGAGTTAAAAAACGGAAGAGTAACTAACAAATTACTTATATCTGTTTTAATAATTATTTATCTAAATGTATATCCCCAGTCTAGTATAGGTAAAGTGAATAAATGTTTTACAAGTGAAAGTCTTTGTGACATTGGCACAAGATCTATTTTTGCTTGATTCATGGCAAATCTTTTAGCACTACAAGTATACCCATAGTACAAGCTTTGCTTAGTTTGAGACTAGGTCAATTGGTGTCCCAATATTCCCAAGATATTTCTTTTTCGTTTGTATAGTCGACCAAGTAATAGCTTGACCATTTGTGAACCTTATTCCTCTGTTATACGGTCGAAAAGTGGTCAAGCAATTTCTTGATCGACTATACTAGCGACGCGCCCCGGCTTGCGGTACAATTAGGATATATTGTACATAAAAACCTTCTGTAAACAAATCTCTAAATGACAGTGAAAACCGAATCAAAATCTGTTGCGTGGTTTAGAAGGAGGGAGATATGCAGACAGACAGGAACGGTTAGCGACCTTTGTTTTATTCTATGTAATGAAGATGTCTAAATTATGTGTGTAATTAATGAGAAAATATTAAATTAAAATTGTAATGACAACACAAATAAAAATTAGGGCAATGGCAGGACTTGAAACTGCAACATCAGCATTCTGTGCCTTGCGTTTTCCAGTTTAGCGGCATTGTGGCGAAACTGGAAAACGCAAGGCACGGAATGCTGATGTTGCAGGTTCAAGTCCTGCCATTGCCCTAATTTTTCTTTGTGTTGTCATTACAATTTTAATTTAATAATTTGAATGTTAAAAACATTTAAAATAAAAATCGAAAGAAATTTCGGTTACAAAAAAAAAGAGAAAATATTAATTAAAGCCAAGTAAGGCAAACTATAACAGACCCAAGATAATGTATGTAATGAATTTCTGAGAACAGAAGAGACATACATTAAACAGTAAATGAACGTGTTTATGGAAACGGAGGAAAAACGGCATGCAGGTCGCTTGATAGAAAATGATCACCGCCGCCCATCGTCACCAACAACCCCAAGAAAATCACTGATCCGTTGCCAACCTTGTTACTTCATGCATAAACTACCTCAGTCGAGCCGGCTTATTATCGGCGGGTTTTTTTTCTATAGGCTTATGCAGCCTGAAAAAAACAAAAAAATCTTCTATTATTCATACTGAAATCAGCAATTAATTACATTTTATCTTTACCAATTATAACTACAAAAACTAGTAAAAGCGTTTATTACCTTATGGACAATGTCTGAAATAAAGTGTTATATTATTATTATTATATTATTCAAACAAGAACCAGCCAAATTAAGTTTTGAAGCAATATAAAAATGAATCTTGTTTATATAATTCCGCTAGTAAAAGTGCAGTGTTTCACTTTCGTAACGACTTTTGTTATAAAGTGAGTGTTCATATACCTACCATTATAATTAGACGGAAAGACAATCGCTTTCAAGTTTCAGCACTCGAGTGCATCCAGCCGTTTCTAATGCATTCTAACCTGTATACTAAGTAATAAAAGAAAAATAAACTAATTATTCTTAGAGAAAACAAAAGCCAAATAAAATCGAATAAAAAATTACATTGCTACTGCTGTAAGGACCTCTTCGTATAAATATGTTACTATTACTAAATAATAACTACTAGTAAGTCAGATTTTTTTAGGTCGGATAGTCCGCGGCTGTTTTGACATACACACTACATTAGGTATACGTTCGACTAGATTCGGTAATCTTCGTCTGCCATCGTCGCGCGCGGTTTATTTAAAAGTTAGAGCATAAGGCCTCGTTTACACTTTGATTAGTAATTAGGCGAGTTCATACATGGTCTGCGAGATTTCCAGGGGGGGGCAGCTGCCCCCCCCCTCTGGGTACGCCTACTAGTCTCCTACTACTAGTCCACCAAGTGGTAAATAATAAATTGGATTTAAAATAAATTATTTAATAATACCTACACATTTCTAATCCTCTGATTGATTGAAGATTACGCCCAGCGCCGCAATCCGTGAGTTCTTAATAAAAACTCGTTTCCATGGTCCACATTAACCTCGACCTTTGAATTTGTCGATATGGTATCTAGATTCCACAGTTAATTAAATTCAGGCATTTTGTCAAAACACGCTTCAACGCGCTAAGCTCGAAGCCAACATTTTGGGGTATTGCCTACATGCCCAGAAGAATGGCAAATTGTTTTAAGCTTTCGCGATTGTCACACATATTTATAACGTTATCGGGACTTAAACGCGATAAAAATATATTGATACCCTCCACTTCAGTCTACCCGACCACGGCCATTGGAATATGGCCGAAACGTCGAGGTAAATTATCAATATATTTTTATCGCGTCTGAAGAATGGCATTGGTCAGTAGAGGCAACTGCTTCTACCTGAAGACATTCGTACTTGTGGACACTCTAGATCTTAGAGCTAAATATACTTTTATTTTATTTTATTTATTTATTAACTAACTTACATTTACAGACTATACTCTTATTATTATACTCTCTCATGGTCCGAGCAATCCCTATGTTTCTCTCATCTCTGCCTTCAGAATTCCAAAGAGAAGACAGAGAATAGAGAAACGTATGGATTGCTCCAACGATGAGAGATTATGTTCTAAGATTTAGAGTGTCCACAGATACAGCTAGAGCCGGTAAAGCAGTTGACACAACCAATAGCTCCTTGCTGCGTTACCTCCCGTTTCAATTACTTTAATTCCCAACCCTCCGCCCCCAACCCTTGTTACACCTTAGGCGTTATACCAAACGAACCGGTGAACCGGGAACCAAATTCACTAGTGTTTTCCGTTCCTTAATTAATTGATGAAATACCAAACGTTGAGCACCAATACCTGCTAAAACTAGTGTCAAAACCGAGTACAGCTTCTGTTCTTGCCTGAAGTCCATGTTAGTGGATCAGTATTTCAACAATTAATGAAGAAACGGTAATGGGCAAAGATGAAAACGCCGGAGAATTACCTTAACTCAGTCATAATAAAGTATTGTATTGTTTTTCATTTTCAAAATTGAAAGAATTCGTTAAAAGAAGAAAAAACGTGTATCTTTGATCACCACTTTTCGAAACGGTCAAGGCTGACACGCGTAAAGTAATTAGTGAAAAAACGCATTTTTGGTCGCGTAATAACAATCACTTCCTGTTTTAAAATGCGAAGAATGCGTTGTCGAAACTGTGTGACCGAGTTTCAGGTGCTGAATAAAAATCAGCCACAAGCGTAAATTGGGTCTCTTTACACTTACAATAAAGATTATATTAAGAAAAACCGGTTAAGTGCGAGTTGCACGCACGCATCAGGGGTCCGTACCGCCACACAATATATACTTAGTTGTGGTTGTGGTATCAAAAAAGGTTTGAAGTATGGTTTTTTACTTGTTATTTTACTTTACTGTTGGCACTATAATCACACCAAGTTTGATGTTTGATGGCTATGGATAACCGTTTTTACGATAGGGCAAAAAAAAATTATTTGGGGGAAAAATTTTCTTGTTTATTTCATTATTTTGTTTAGGTATCCACTACAATAAAACATCCTGTTACATATAAGGACGGACGAACGGATGGCTTAGCAGCAAGCAGACTTCACCGATGATCTGATGATATCTGAGGCATCTGGGACGTCTTCCATGAGACATGAATCAGACCGTATTATGGTCCCGACTGTTGAAGTTCATGAAACTATTGCAATGGTCTTGTTATTCAATATTACTTAACAGAATTCTCGACTACTGGAATTGCTTTTCTGTTTTCGGTTTTATTAACGGCAATAATAACTCTTAATGCCAGTTCATCTGCTTAAACGAGCAACTAAAAGATGTCAATCTTGGCAACCATAATACCAGTTTTCCTGCACCTTATCTTATGTGGTTGTCATTTATATAAAAGCGACAGGTAACTTGAAGCGTCCTTATTCTGAATAGCACAGCAGACCTTGCACCCTGACGTCATCGGAGCATCTGCTAAGGCACTTCTACATATAATAGTTCAACTATAGCTAGGATGAATTTTGTTCTAATGCAATTAAGTATAGGTATTTGCTATAGCGTGCAGCTTGATGACATAAAACAAAGTAGATTAAACGAGCTATGCTTGGTTTGTTGAGGTTATACTCGTTTTTAAATATATTTAATTATACGCCTTTTTTAATTTTATTACTTTCGAATTTTATAACTTAAATTAAAATCAAACTTGAGAGATTTCATAATAAACACTGATCTAAATTAATTTATATGTAGACATGTTAGAAGTAATTAAGGAACGGTCCCAGTCATTGATAGTGACCCAATAAACGACGTAAAGACACAGACATACGAGTAAAAACAAAAAACAGTATGTCAACCACTGGTAAATGGTGTGTCGATCATTTAATTAATTATTTTCCAAATTTTTCTTACAAAGCCATACAAAGCGTCCTACATACAATACAATTTAAAAGCAAAAGTAACGTAAGTACGTTTTCTCCCCTTTTTTTAATTACCCGCACGTCGCGGGTTCAATTAATTAACAAAAATTAACTTAGAATTCATAAAAACCTTCTGTCAAAAAATATTTCTAAATGGCAGTGGAAATCGTATCAAAATCTGTTGCGTGGTTTAGGAATTACGCGGCGGAACACATGATGAAGACGGAGACGGAAAAACTTTGTTTTATACTATGTAAAGATAAATAAGGTACACAGGCTAGCGTTGCTGAACTATCGATAGTTTGACTATCGATAGTTGACCTCGAAAAATAGTCACAATATCGATAGGCCTATCGATTGTATCGACACTATCGAAAAGCAATACTTTTGATAGTATCGATAGTATTGATGCCTTTCGATAGATGATGTGATGACTATCGACAGTATCGATACTATCTAAACTATCGATAGGCCTATCGATATTGTGACTATTTTTCGAGGTCACAATACTATCAACAATACTATCGATAGTTCGAGCCGCAACGCTAACACAGACAGAAATGACACCCAACTACTGTTTTTATATGGTAATTAGTGGCTCTTAATCTACAACAAAAACAATCCATGTTTTTATTCACTTTTAGTGTATGACACGCAAACACTTAATCATGTAGTCACCTTCCATGTTATTATCTTTTTTGGGTTCCTAAGCTAAATAACAAAGACAGACAGACCTTATCGTTTCACCATGGCCGTCCGTCCACCAGTATGTCACAGGCATTTTACTTGAGAGCCATAAAACAATAAAATTGCATAGTTATGACTGCAAAGATATGTATTAGAATTTAACAAAAACAGATATACAGCGTACCACCGTAGGTATAAAGGGGGGGGGGGGGGGGGGGTTGTTTTATTCGTGCACCCTACAGTATCGTTGAATACTAGGAAATGACAAAACACATTTTTTTACTATGGCGAACAGTTTTCAAAAATTTCAGGTATGAAAGAGAGATTATTGTGAAACTTGCGTTTCTTTATTTTAATGCCTGAATTAATTGTATAGTATTATAAGTCTAACTACTTTCAACGGAACATTATTACGAAGAAATGACTCAATTACTTTTTGAGATATAAGAGATTTTCGGTTAGACGCCAATTCAACATACTTGCTGTAAAATAAACACCTACTCAGTTTGCTGATGTGAATTGAAATAAAAATAAATATCATGTTTTCGTGAAAGTTAGTTTTTTTTTGTAATGCCTACGGAATCCTATATTAACTAACCTGACCAGCTTTGTTCGGTTTTTCAAACAAAAACATTGCTGTATTTTTTGCATATCCACACCACGCGTCTTTGATGACCTTTTGTTATAGCTTGGCAACTACTTGGCAACAGTGGACCGACAGATATAAATGGCAATTCTTTTCTTATGTCATGGAGGTCATCTCCATTTTCTTCCAAAATTCTATAAGTAACTAGTACCTTTGGAAAACTATTCACTATCTTCAAGCTCGTAGACTCAAAGATAGGCAACTAAAGAGGTTAAATAGTGTCATCCATGGGAAGTACTCATCTAAAGCTGACGGCCCACTGTTGCCAAGTGGGTGGTAGGACTGCAAGGTCTGTCCAGATCGCTACCACCACCATCTTGCTCGCGAATCGTTGTATTCCGGCGTAGAGGGTAAAACAGGCGGTGAAATTACTGTAACGAGAGGTATTCCATCTTAGCCCTCTGGGTTGGCAACACATCTGCAGACCTCGGTATTGAAGGCACTCTTATGGACGGTGGTAATCACTTACCATTAGGCGATCCACTTGCTTGGTTACCTTCCTATTTTGTACAAAAAGTGAGAAGTACCCAGTTACGGAATGAGCACAAAGTCTCAGTGCCAGAGCTCAATCGTTTTGTACAGCAAATGGCGACTTTGACTAGACATTTTCGCTCGTTTGTCGTAGTATACCTACATCAGGGAGGTTCCATTCCGCACTGTAGGTATGCTCGACCGCCTTGCCTATGGCATAGGCAAATCGCAGTAGGCTGTCGGCTTGCCGCGCACCCGCTACCTCGCTCCTCTGTGTTAGTGTAATTGAAAACGAATGCCGCGCAACCCTAGCGTGTCGCCCCGATTAGCGGGGGGAAGGCAGGCGCGGGCGGCGCGTTCCTTTTGACTCGCGCCCCTGGCGCATGGTGTATGAAATAATACAAACTTTTTTAAACGTGGTAATAAAGTTGGAATTCGTTTAATCGCGGTCGTAAAACAGAAGTTTCTGAACGTTATGTGCCTGCATGTATTCAATGTCTAAAGTAACCCAACACTTTTATGCTTTTAATTTGTTATCTTTTTGCATTCCATCTTTTTTTACGTTTTAAGTTTAAAGATAACACTCGTGCTAAAATCACGGAACTCATCTCACTGTAATATTATTCAAATGTGTTTCTCTCGCCAACCTCACGCTATTGGCAACTACTGTTGCATAAAATTACTGTTTAAATACGTAACCTTGTAAGGTATTAACATTAAACAAAGTCCGTATTGCTAGTCAGAAGCACATAAAATCTTTTTTTCCAATATTTAAATAGAAGTATTAAGAATTAAATAGTTTACAGATCCTGCACGGCAAACAGTAATTGCGTGTTTGGATTACCATCGTGTAAAGTAGATGAGTGGTATTCCACAAAGTCCGCGGGTGGTAAGACCTTGTGCAAGGTCCGTCTGGATCGCTACCACCATCTTGCTCGCTAATCCTGCTGCTAAGCAGCAGTGCTTGCACCGTTGTGTTCCGGCGTGGAGAGCAAGACAGCCGGTGTAATTACTGGCACAAGAGGTATTCCATCTTAGCCCTCTGAGTTGGCAACGCATCTGCAATTTCTTCGATGTTGCGGGTGTTTATAGGCGGTGGTGTATACTTACCATCAGGTGACCCACTTGCTTGTTAGCCTTCCTATTTATTTACAAAACAAAAAGTTATGTTGAAGTTTTTGTTTTATTTGTTTTGGAAAGAAAACTGATCGAATCGTCGAACTTTAAAGGACTTTTTTCGTCACCGGATCCTCATAGGCATACATACACAACTTAAGGTCCATCCGGGCGACGGAAGTAATTGAAATTCGTCTCACGAGATTGAACTGGAATGACAGATGTAGAGACAAAGAAGATTAAAAAAGCGCCTGTAAACATAACCTTTCTGAGGGCAGTCGCGTAAGATAACTATGTATTTGTTTTGTATTACGTATTTATCAACCCAGGTATACAACAAAACGAGTCGTCTGTCAATATCATTTTACAAACTTAAATATATTTTACTTATTTATTATGGTATCTAAACTACACGATATACTGTCGCCAGAGGCCCTTAAAAGGTTCACAAACTAATTAACACGTCTGTTGCGTAATGTACTATTAATAGTGTCAAGACTGAATACTCATCTCCACGCGTTTAGTATGAAATCATAGCAAAGCTTATGTAACTATGTCTAACATTTAATATCACCTTTAGAGGTTCTGTTTATTTGAACGACCGCAAAGTGTTATTATTGCGAATTAACACTTTAAATGTTACAGTAGTAAGTGAATATTTTGTTTTTATAATTCCGGGTTTTGCAGGCCCATTAACCTAAAGGCCGGGCCACACTGGATGCGTTTGCAGCACGTCTCCAGCTCGCTTCGTAGAGCTGCGCTACGTGCACGCAACGCAAGCGGTGTGGCATCATAATTATTAAATCTACGTCAGTGGAAATGATTATTCTTGCTGTCATTGACAAGTATTATACAATCATATAGACGGACCGTTTGAGTCAATTTAATACACCTAAGAGAAAAAGCCTTTGCAAAGGCTTTCGGGTGGTAGGACCTTGTGCAAGGTCCGTCCGGATCGCTACCACCATCTTGCTCGCTAATCCTGCCCCTAAGCAACAGCGTGCACTGTTGCGTTCCGGCGAGGAGAGCAAGATAGCCGGTGTAATTAATGGCACAAGAGGTATTCCATCTTAGCCCTCTGAGTTGGCAACGCATCTGCAATCTCTTTGGTGTTGCGGGTGTCTATAGGCGGTGGTGATCACTTACCATCAGGTGACCCACTTGTTTGTTTTCCTTCATATTTCATAAAAAATAAAAAAAGGTTATCCTTCAAGATAGAGAATTTATGACTACAATTAAGCCATCTTAAAAAATATTACGATAACATTTAAAACATCTCTACAGGTAAAATAATTCAAAAATATAGTTATACTTAGTTACATTTTCCTCATCGAAAAATGTTAGAAACATCGCCTATAGATGTTTAATTCAAAGTTTGAAAGCATATCGAAACACAGTTTCATAACTACGGGTTTAAATAAATTATAGTTAATTTCTCAAAGTTAAAGTAAACATAGATAACCTGAAATTTAAAAACCAATGTTCAAAATATCTTATACACTCGATAATCGTCCGGATTTGGACTCAATCATCAAAGCTTAAAGTCGAAATTAGAAACTTCGTTCGAGTTAGATATGGTATTTCCAAAGTCACTACAATAAACGAGTTTACAAAATTCCATAACGTCAACCATAAAATATCTATTTTCCAATCAATTTTAAATAATACAGCTCTTCTGTTGCCAACACAACGTGAATTAATATTAATGTTTTGGTAATAATCCTATACTGTTATATTAGTTATATTTATAAAGTCAGGCTCAATAGAAACGGTCAATGCAAGCGCGGATCCAGCCCTCAAAAAAGGTTGTGGTCACAGCTACTACAAAATCGGCTAAGTACGAGTCGTAGCATAAAGATGCTCATTAACAATCGTGCAAGTCGTTTATGAACTTTGGAATTAGATTACTTCCTTTTTTCTAAGCATCAGGACTTTGGCCTTAGGAATGGAAATAAACTTAGGAGGAAGTCGGACCTGTTTTTTTTTTAAATATAGTCAGTTTCGATCCAAACCTATTTCAATCAATAACTTATATTTTTTTCTTTTTTTCTAGTAGCCAGTAAGCCAATATAGGGACACTAGACTGGGTAAATAGGTACCTAGTTGGTTACTAAGTTCTGTTACTCGATTTCCAAAGCATTTTCTTGCGTTAAAACAAATGCTACCGAAAAAATAAAAAAATTACGTAATATGGCGGGTTGGTAGTTATAATTTTATAGCACACACAACACTTATCTCGTCGTATTTATAATGGACTGGGGTCTAAAAAAAAATCGTGTCCCTGAAATTGCGTTGCACAAATGCGGGCATCCGCCAAACGTGATTTTGAAGTTGCTTCAAAATCTGAAAATCAACAAACAATTCGTTTATCGTACCATTAATAGGTACAATAGTACCCTGAGCTTTGATGACCGCAAGAGGTTTGGAAGACCACGCACCGTTTGGACCCCAGCTCTAATAAAGGCAGTGAAGGCGAGAATCGCAAAAAACCCCGTCCGGAAGCAAAAGTTGTTGGCAATTCAGATGTCTGTGAAGAGAAGCTCCCTTAAAAAAGTTATCAATCAAGACCTTAGACTACACGCTTATCGTAGACGGAAAGGTCATTTGCTTAATGGACGATTGAAGACTATGAGGCTGAATAGAAGTCGCGTGCTACTGAAGCGGTACGCACAAAATGGCCACCGAAATATATTATTTACAGACGCAAAAATTTTTACCATTGAAGAATGTTGTAACCGCCAGAATGACAGAGTGTATGCAGAAAACAGTCAAGAAGCGAGTGTAGCTGCTCCGAGAGTGTAACGAGGCCATCATCCCTCTCAAGTCATGATTTAGTTAGGTGTGTCATACTCAGGGTTAAGACAGGTCCATTTCTGTGAAAAAGGTGTCAAAACTGGGGCTAAAGTTTACCAGGAAACCGTTCTGGAACCAGTAGTGAAGCCTTGAAGCCACTCTCTATTTCAAAACCAGCCCTGGGTCTTTCAACAAGACTCAGCCCCTCCACATCAAGCAAAAACAACTCAAGCCTGGTTTCGAAGCAACAAAATTGACTTCATTGCCCACGAAGACTGGTCCACCTCCAGCCCAGACCTCAACCCCTGGATTATGTTATATGGCAGGTTATTGAGGAGAAAGCCTGTGCTAAACCCCACACAAATCTTGACTCCCTCAAGCGAGCCATAGTCAAGACAGTGACGGAATCAGATATGAGAACCGTGCGTGTCGCTATTGATGACTGGCCTCGTCGTCTGAAGGCCTGCGTTCAGGCCCAAGGAGGCCGTTTTGAATGAAATTGACAAATGTAAATCCTGATTGTGTGTACTTCATTTTAATATATAATTTATTTAACTTTCGTTAGTATATTTTATGTAGAGAAGGATTATTACAGTAACAGAACTTAGTAACCAACTAGGTATCTTGACGTTGTATCAGGAGTAATGTAAGTGATATCAGCAAGTGAGATCCACCAGGCGAGATTTTGATTATTTTTGACATTTTCTAAGAATATCAAATTAAATTAAATGCTGGGTAGATTTTACATTAAACAACTTTCTTTAGGTACTTACTTAAATTACAAATTCAAGCTTACGTTTCTTTTTTGCGAAAACGTTGATAATGTCATCGATATCCAGGTTCACATCTTTGTGTATATTTAGGAGAGCTAGCCCGGATAATCTTTCCTGTGCCATTGAGGCACGCAACCAAGATTTTATTCTGCGAAGAGTAGAAAAAGATCTCTCTGCGGTAGCTACGCTGACCGGAAGATTAGATGCATAGCTGCGAAAGTAGATGTAGGATTTAATTTAATAGATAGATACTTAGTTATCCCATTAGTAAACGCTAAAAAACCTCCCCAACCTAGAAAACAAACTTTTTCGTACCCACAGCCAGCACACACACAAAAAAAAAATATATTATGCATGCAATCAATGCAATAAATTTCATTCTTTGTTACTTCTTTTATTATAAAACAAAGTTACAACTGATGAAACATAGCGAAAGGCTTTGCATTAGAGCAGTAGAATAGGAATAATTTCATTAAAATAACTTACCATGATACAACAATATGTATTATGTTGCAAAAAATAATCAAAGTAATTTACGCTTTCTAAGTAATCTTTTTTAGGTTATGCTAGGTTGCTTACGTGTCACAGCATAAACAAAAGTAGGTACTAAGTAAAGTCGGCCAGCGCAATTAAGTAGCGCCACCTAGCGCCACGCACGCCGCGCTACGCGGCTCGGAAATTTTGGCGGCACGGCAATAAGTTGTCAAAAATGTGACATGTCAGCATAATATCGTCTATGGCGCTTTGCTGCGTTCCGAATCACGCACGTTTCATGATTCAGTGTGTTTTTAAAATTTTATTAATGCATATCGTTTATTATCATCAGCCTATCGATCTCAATAGACCGTAAAAGTGTGACGTCACAAGTCTATTAAGGTTGTGGGCATGCCCATCGTGCCCACAACGGTGGATCCGCCCTTGGGTCAATGTTGTAAACAAACCAATTTACCGTTATCACTCCTTTATCATTCACTTTTGAACAACAAGTCTATACTTGTTCACCATTCCCATTACCGATTTTTACACTTCATCCTTGTTGTATTTGTTTTAAGTCAAAATATCTATTAATTATTTCAGTAAACACTTTCGTTGGAAATTGAAGGTTATGTGTCAAATGCTAGCCATATTTGTGTACATTATTGGCCATTTCCATTGAACCTGACTTTATATGTGTTGTTTCCATTAATTGCTATCTTAATAATACCTTTAACGATTTCAATAGTTAGTATTTAATCCATAGGCTATACTTTTATTTAATAACCGTTTTTAGCACCTTGTCTAACTTCTTGTCTGTCAAAACGTTGTTTTCATAATAATACTTTATTATTTTATGCTTTTTACATTTAAAAGTATGTCCACTATATTCTGCAAATAAATAAATAAACATTTCGTTTCATTTGGTAGCGACTCTAACGCCATCTAGTGTAGAACAGAGGAAACCAACTGACATGCGCTACATCACGCTAACAAAGTTTCGTTACACGGACGCATATAATATACAACTTCCAATTCTCATCCTTCGATCTTCGGTCCCCAGGCATAATACCCGCCTGGGCCCAATTTCATAAACGCGACAGGCGACAAGTGACAGTGACAATTCGTTATACATTTGCTTGCCCACTATGATGTTAAGTCTGTAAGTCTGTAGCGTTGCTTGTCGACACAGTCACGTACGGCGATTGTCACTGTCACCTGTCACCTGTCGAGTTTACCTACCTCACAATTTCATATCCTATAAGTTATTTATTTCACCAGATAAATCGTTTAATAGCCGTAAATCTTTAGAAACATTTTACTATGCTAATTATGTAGGTGAAATGTTCCTCATTAAACGCTAGCAGATTGGTGTCGATTTAAACAAAGATAAATAGACCTTTTACTCGTATAAAACTGTTATAAAACGAGGCTCAAGTTAGACTGAACGAATTTACATTCTACGCTCGTACTTTGGCGTTATCTTCGTGCGTAGAATCTAATTTATAAAGAAATATGGACTCAAGTATTTATTACTGCTATTTTTTTTATGCGACCTTAATGGACTTGGCTTTGTACAATAAAGAAATTTGCATACATACACAATTCAATTCAATCTTTGTATTATAGCGCCATCATTACTCTCAATGATTCCGCATTATATACGTAGAAAAAAAATAACTGTCACTTTTGACGTTTTGCAATTTCTCCCGCGCATTTTTAGATATTTATCTGTGACGGAAGAGACTGTATCGTCTTAAAACCATAGCCTTACTCCCGTATAAAAAAATAACAATATTTTAAGCTAACAAATGTTTGCTCCCGTTCATTTGTGGGCAAACGTCACAATGACAGATAAGACATTAAACATGTTAACTAACAAACGTTTACGAAGCGTTTATGAAAAAGGGGGTTAATCTTGTTCAACATCGTAAAAAAATAGGGATGTGCCATTTATTCGTGAGTTTCACTTTGGACTTCTGATATATCGTTTTTTAGATAGGAATTTTAAATCTTAGGCAATTGTTTTATATGTTCAGATACTTAAGCAGATAGCGGGCTCTAACAGAAACATAGTTCCCCGTTAGCTGCGACTTAACTGATGTTAACTGGCTGTTAACCGACCGCAGCGAACGGGTTAATTGTTAACTGCTACGAACACGAGATCGGTTAACTCTGCGTTCCGTTTGAAACTAACTTATTAAGCAATTAGATGTCGTGACAACAGTTTTTTTTAACGGTTTTTAATTAATTACAATTCTGTACTTAACTTTATAATGATTTTATGGCAGCAGCTTAAAGAATTCGTTTTCGAAACTTACCTAATTATTTTGTTTAAGAAGTTTCTCGTAATTTGAACCTCTGGTATTCCAGCGCAAGTTTGTCTAGACTATTTTGTATAGTAAATTGGAAATAATAATAAATAGACGCATACGAGTATATCATTGCGAAGAAAATCATTCCCGATTTAATTTCATTTCCAGTAAAATTTGAACATTTAGATATTCAATATTTTACCGTCACAAAATTTTAAATACATATATGTATATATATATTTTTTTTGTATATAAATATTGTTTATATTTACACTTTGTCTGGGTATGTGTTATATGTAATTGTATTTTTGAAAATTAATTTTTAATGTGGTGTGCAGTAAATAGAATCTGATATTGTTTTGTCAACAGAATCACAGCTGTCATAAATCTTATCTAATAAGAAAATCAGATTTTTAAACTACAATTTTGGATAATTAAATAAAGGTGCACTGTTTTTGCTAAGTAGTTAAATATTAAACTGTAAATATGCTAAATTCTAGTTTATCTGCACTTAACCAGTTTTTGTACCTAAATAAATATCATTAGCTTTCTAATTATAATAGGCAAATATTACAAACGTGTTTAAAAGTATTTCAAACGGGTATCGAACCTGAGTCATTGCTCCAGAACAGTTTGCTGTACAATCGCCACATGACTAACGTGCTATGCTAAACGAACTCTTAATACTTGGTAATAAGACGTGCCAATATTACAAAAAAATAGTTAAGCAACGCGCAAATACACTGCTTGCACAGCTGTGCATCGATTTTCTTACGGCAAGTAAACATGGCATTAAAATCAAAGAAATTTAGCCCTTATCGGAAAGGCTTACGGTTCAGAGCAAAGGCCATAGTCGTGTGACGTACAAACCTCAAACATCGCGTATGTGTTTGGCATAGTTTTGTGTTTAACAGAGGTTTCGGAATGTATTTGTACGAATTTTTTAAATTATACTTTAACTAGCGACCCGTCCCGACTTCACTTGAATACACTTAGGATGTCACGTACGTAACCTTTCTGTAAAAAAATCTCTAAATGACAGTGAAAACCGTATCAAAATCCTCCTTTATTCCCAACAAGTCACACCCTCAACTGTCACACTGTGACTCGTTGGAAATATTTTTACAAAAAAAATCCCAACCAGCCACGCTGTTACTAGATGGGGCAGTATTCAATATTTATTCCCAAAGAGACACACCCGTGACTGTCACACTGTGACTCGTTGGGAATACTTTAAAAAAAATACCAACCAGCCACGCTGTTACTAGATGGGGCAGTATTCAATATTTATTCCCAAAGAGACACACCCGTGACTGTCACACTGTGACTCTTTGGAAATACTTTTAAAAAAATACCAAGCAGTCACGCTGTTACTAGATGGGACAGTATTCAATATTTATTCCCAACGAGTCAAACCCGCAACTGTCACACTGTGACTCGTTGGGAATACTTTTTGCTACAAAAACCCCAACTAGTCACACTGTTACTGAGTAGATGGGACAGCAATGAATATTTGTTCCCTTTTTGTAGCAATAAGTATTCCCAACGAGTCACGCCCGAAACTGTCAAACTCGTTGGGAAAAAGTACTGTATATTGTCCCATCTAGTAACAGTGAGACTGGTTAGGATATTTTTAGTAAAAATATTCCTAACGAGTCTCAATGTGACAGTTGAGGGTGTGACTCGACGGGAACAAACCAAAATTCGTTGCGTGGTACATCCTATCCTACTATAATATTATAAATGTGAAAGTTTGTATGTTTGGATGTTTGTATGTTTGGATGTTTGGATGTTTGTTACTCGATCACGCAAAAACAACTGAATGGATTTGAATGAAATTTGACACACATATAGTTTATAACCTGGATTAACATAT
The DNA here is from genome assembly GCA_963691745.1 of Ditula angustiorana. Lineage (NCBI taxonomy): Eukaryota > Metazoa > Arthropoda > Insecta > Lepidoptera > Tortricidae > Ditula > Ditula angustiorana. Next base: position 1,060,160 of record OY829474.1, read on the forward strand.
AGGATACTTTTTATCCCGTAAAAATGCATAGTTCCCACCGGACACTGATAAGTGAGTTATACGCCGCCGTGACGTCATGAACAGCAAAGCAACTAATTCTCATTAATTTGTCCAGGAAATATTGCAGATTGCATGTTTCAATTAAACAAGTCTACGCGGACGAAGTCGCGGGCAAAAGCTAGTAAGAAATAAGCGGCCTAAGACATGAAGACAGACAGGCACGGATAGCGACTTAACTTAATACTGTGTTTAAGAAGATTAAGATGGAGAAGATGATTATGATACTTACGAGTATAACTATACTAAAGAACAGAGTCAAACTTATGCGTGTATTTCATTCCTTTAAGAACAAACGGGTGGTAGGACCTTGTGCAAGGTCCGTCCGGATCGCTACCACCATCTTGCTCGCTAATCCTACCGCTAAGCAGCAGTGCTTGCACTGTTGTGTTCCGGCGTGGAGAGCAAGACAGCCGGTGTAATTACTGGCACAAGAGGTATTCCATCTTAGCCCTCTGGGTTGGCAACGCATCTGCGCTCTCTTTGTTGTTGCAGGTGTCTATAGGCGGTGGTGATCACTTACCATCAGGTGACCCACTTGCTTGTTTGCCTTCCTATGTTGTATAAAAAAAAAAACACTGTTTCCGATTGTCGCCAACTTCACGTATTAACATAAGTAATAGTAATATTAATCGACGTTTAAATCCCCATCAAACCAAGCCCATGTAGACGGCGACTTTGACACACAAACAACATATAAATAAATCAAATACGTATGCCAGGAGCTATTCAAGACCGTGCAAGGACACTCCTTTGCGCAGCCGGACAATGGGACCGCGCCATAAACTATTTTACGCCCTGAATACAGAATTATGATATTAAACTCGTAATAGTTGTTATGCCAATGATAATGAAGGCGGGTTTGATTCCTGTCGAAGAATAACATTAGCACCACACTGCAATTTAATAACTTAATGTGGCATCGTTGGTTATGTATGTTATACAAGTTGAGAGAAATAAATGTTTGGTTAAACAAAGTTCTTGACTCCATTTGAGTCAAACAAGATGTTAACTACTAACACTTTGGTCTTAACTACTTTAGTAACCAAGATTTTAGTTACAGTATTTAAGATATTGTGACTTGTGAGGCTCATGAAACCTTTGTCAAACCAAGTATTGAATTATTCACGAACAATTTTCATGTGAGACCAATCTTTGTCAAATCCGAAATAGTTGCGACTGTGTATATTCATAATTATTATTGCTGAGATGGTACAAACGATATTTGCCACTTGTCGATTGACGTTTGTAGTGACGAGGTTAAGGTGTGTTGATTTACGTATCTACCGATTATCGACTAAGGGTGGCAGGTTATTGCAATCGATTATAGTGACGATTTTTAAAAATATTTTTATCTGAGTTACGACGATGAACCTCGTGCAGGTTCCGCCCGGATTGGTACCATAATCTGATATTGTTTCAGTCAGAAATCTATGCTTTGAAAATTCAAAATTCGCTTTTTAGTGAATCTGGTTGTTTATCTAAGTTACACGCCTAATGTCAATTGCTCACAACCCTTAACAAAATATTGCTTTTCCCAAGGTACCGTAATTCTTGAGGAATTCTCCTGGAGTGCGATTTTTGAATCTCACCGGGTGACTAAAGCTCACCAAACTGGCCGTTTTTCATAGAGATTCGGTCATTTTTGTGAGCTTTAGTCACCTGGTAAGATTCAAAAATTGCACCTCTTCACCATCAGCCTCATTTAACCAAATGCATTGCAATGAGCATAAATTGCCTTAGCAACTAGGTATATTAAAATAACCGTGCGTATCGCCACCCGTGAAATACTTTTGAGTGGTTCCGGAGGATGTCTGTATTCACCATCAGTTCCAGTTTTCCGATAGCAAAAGTACAAGTTACTATAAAAAATATCCAAATCGCTACAGGTGTGCATATATTTTTTTAATATTTCCCTCGACTTCTCCAGGATCCCACCATCAGATGGTGACCTGATGACAATGGAACCAACTTGAAAGTATGCCCTTTCCAACAAAACAAGAATTTTTCAAATCGGTCCAGCCGTCTTCGAGTAATCCCGGAACATACTCCTCCTTTTTTTGAAGTCGGTTAAAAAGGGCGCGTTCTTAGTCATGGGGATTCTTTTGGTTCATTTTAATGTTTGACTTAATGTTTTGATATCTTATTGATTTTGTAATAAATTAATCGATTTCAACAAATTTACGAAAATGTTATCTGAATCGAAACGAAGAACTTGGTTACTACACTAAGTTTAAGAAAAAAAAGACTTAATATGTAACTGTTTACGTGTTGAGTTGTTAGTATGAAATAGTTTATTATTACGATAGAAATAAATGTAATAAACACTTAGTTGCACCTCAAAAGAGCATATACATAGCTTTTAGGTATCTATGAAGCTCAAAAGTTGTTGAATATTTAATTTATAATTTCAATGGATAATGCACATTTACGTTATATAGGTGTTGTCATGTGTCAAATGATGGGTCTTACATATATACTTCTGTAGGTAACAATTAGACATTGACATGAAACTGTCATACATCGCCCTCCGTTTTCCCTCCCTTCTACCTAAAATAAAATACACAAACAGACCCAACTATTGCAACTAATTCACTAACGGATAAGGCTCAGATTTCGCCTCTTCATTATTAAGAAATTGTAGGAGAGATGCACCGTACGGGCATTGTACGAGTATGACGTTTATTCGACACTCTTAAACGGCTTTTTTCTTCTTCTTTCGACGTCATTTTTAATGGTGATTTACAACAATTTTACACTTTTATGCCATTTGATTAGTTGGAATACCGTATTAGTGAAACTGACACGTAAATTATATGTAACTAGCGGGCGCGCGCCACTTCGTTCACGTAAAATTAGTAGCCTATGTCCGTCAGGAATAGTGTAGCTTTCTATCTGTGAAAGAGTTTTTGAAATCGGTTCAGTAGTTCCAGAGATTACCCCCTAGAAACAAACAAACAAACAAAGTTTACCTCTTTATTATATTAGTGTAGAAGTGTAGATGTAGACTAGCAACCCGCCCAGGCTTGGCACAGGTACAATAGGATGTAATGTACATAAAAACCCTCCGTAGAAAATGCTCTAAATGACAGTAAAACTGTATTGAAATCCGTTGCGTGGTTTAGAAGGACAAGGCGGCCGAATATACACTATAAGGATTTAGAACAGACAGGAACAGATAGCGACTTTACTTAAACTATGTAGGGCCATTTAGATGGGGCGAGTTCTCGTATGCGAGTTACATTGCGCGGCTCGATCGATCGATCGATCACATCATACCGCGTTAGCCGGCAATGTAATGCAACTAGCATGCGAGAACTGTTATCACGTAAATGACCCTTACCTAAACATCGATATAAGAAGACAATAGATCTGCTTACTTGTTCGGATTGTTACAAGCCTAGCGTCACCACTTTGCGACGGGGTGAAGCAGGAGAAGAGGGGCTTTCAATATTTAGCCATTGGTTCAACTTTGAATCTTATCGTAAGTGAATAAAGTGCTTCTAAGTTTTCGAACTAGCAGCGACACAGGCGTCGGATAGCAGAACTAAAAATATGACGCCAATTTAAAACGTACAAAACGCAGAGCTGTTAAGTTGACAATTGGCACATACAGCTTTATTCAGGCTATCCAACATAGTCTACCAAATAGACTATGGTCGGCTACTCTGCCACTGCGTTGAACACAGTTCTATAGTTTTCTCATTTCGATGCCCTTAAAGATGATGCACAACAATTTTACACTTTTATGCCATTTGGTTAGTTGGAATACCGTATTAGTGAAACTGGCACTTGAATTACATGTAATAAGCATTTAAACATAACTTTTTAATTACTACACTGGCCACATCACTTTCGCAACGCGTTACCCAATCCGCCGCGCCAGTTCAACCCGTTGTCGCTTTGTTTTGTTTTGTGTCATCAATTGTTTGTGTCATCAATGCAATGTTACGGCATTGGCTAGCGTCACGCGTTGATTTGTGACGCTGGGTGCCGGTTTATTTATAAATACCTTTAAAAATGTGTAGGTGGTCAAAATTAGCATTTGTGTTTGGGAAACCACCTGTGGAATGTTTCTAATATTAAACAACTGGCCAAGTGTGTTTCGGACTCGCTGAGGGCTCCGTACAACCACACAGTGCAGTTGAGATGTATATTAAAAAAAATCAGTTCAACAAACTGGAACAAATTACCTTGCTACTCCGCGAAACCAGTGCCGGGCTCGTGCAAAATAGCTGCGTCTGTGCGACATATGTATGTTCATACAAAAACCCACCCTCCTCCGCTTGAACGAATGGCGTAGCATTCGTTCAAGTAGCGAACGGTCGTACTGTTTGATCTTAATGATGCCTCGATCGTGTGGTTTAAGTATTTAGTGGTGATGGTGTGTAGTTGAGTCTGTGTGATATATGTTGTTTCGTGTGGAAGCGGAGAGTGGGTTTTTGCATGAACATACACATATCGCACAGACGCGGCTATTTTGCACGAGCCCGGCACTGGTTTCGCGGGGGTAGCAAGGTAATTTGTTCCAGTTTGTTGATATGGACCTCCGCAAAGTAACGCCTTCAGGCGTTACTTTGCGGAGGTCCATATTTCTATTAATTATTTAATATTCAGTTCTGCACAGTTACTTTTAGTTTTTAATAATCTGTTAATTATAATCATATTAAGATTGACGCTTGCATGTATTACCGTTTTTACGATAGAGCAAAATAAAAACATGTAAAAAACACGTTTCTTGTGGACCTTCCGTTTTTTTTCATTATTATTTTAAAGTTATCCGTTATAACACATATTCTGTGAAAAGTTCTCCCAGCTACCAATAAAGTTTTAAAAGATTAACCTCCTTATTCAGAAACGCTTCGTAAACGTTTGTTAGTTAACATGTTTTGTCTTTATCTGTCATTGTGACGTTTGCCCTCAAATGAAAGGGACAAAATATTTGTTAGCTTAAAAATATTGTTAAGTTTTTATGAATAAGGGGGTTAGCCCCTTGAAGGTCTTACGGATGGCGTAGGGTAACTAAGTGGCCCTTTGGCATCGTTTGGGGTACGTAACCCTAACAGAGGTTTTAAAATAACCGGCCAAGTTTAAGTTATGTATATCTGCATCCTCTTCTTATGATACTAATTAGACAGAAACGCAGTGAGGGATAAATTAAACCTAAGCCGTCATGTTAGGATCGTAGGGCCATTAAGCCATAAATACTTGTGTATTTGACGATCGGATAGCCTAGTGGTTAGTGGCCCTGACTACAAAGCTTGAGGTTTCGGGTTCGATTCCCGGGAGGGACAAATGTTTGTATGATGAATGTGAATGTTTGTACCCGAATCGTGGATGTTATATGCATTTATCTAAATAAGTATTTATATCCGTTGTCTAGTACCCATAACACAAGCAGCTTTAGTTGCTTACTTTGGGACTAGGTCAACTAGTGTTAACTGTCCCAAGATATTTGTTTATTATTTATTATGGCCCTATGGACGACGCTGGCAGTATTGGCAGTTGCCTATATGACCTATAGTATATAAAAGTGTATGTATATAATCCGTAACTGCAGATCGGTCTTAAACCTACCGGAGGCTCTGGGCACTTTAGGATAACGGGGCTCAATAATTATGATGACAGAGAGGTATTTTATCAACAACAGGCAAAATCAAAGTCAAAGTCAAAATATCTTTATTCAGATTAGGCTTACAGGAAGCACTTACGAATATCATAAAATTTAAATGAGTAGGTTGATGATTCAGCTGGAGCTAGGGGGCCCCATGGACCGAGCCCTGGCCACTTAGAATGCCCCATGGTAATGAAGCCTTTGTAACTGAACCCCAAAAAGCAGCTTATCACACAATCCCATTATCCACCTGCCCTTCAAAGTAATGGTTCTGTCTCACGCAGCATCACAGACGTTGAGGCATGACTGAGATTCGCGTGCCTTATCGCGATGCACGTGCTCATAGTTGCCTTTAAGCACCTGCTACACTACTGAGAGCGAACGAGGTCGGCCAAAATTAAGCCCAATACCACTGAATTAATAATAGAACTAACGTGCAGAAACTTCTCTTTTTGACCGCGATTAAACGAATTCCAACTTTATTAACAAGCGTAAAAAGTTTGTATTACTTCTTACACTTTCGCCAAGCGGCTCGCGTGAAAAGAAACGCGCCGCCCGCGTCCGCCTTCCCCCGCATCTCCCGCGACACATTAAGGTTGCGCTGCGTTCATTTTCAATTACATTGACACAGCGTTGACATTACTGACAACCTACTGCGATTTGCCTACTCTGCAGGCAAGGCGGCCGAGCGTACCTACCGTGCGGAGTGGAACCCCCCTGCCAATACGATATTTTTTTATTATTTCTAAAAGTAGAAAAACGGTGAGTTCGGTTTTTTTCTACGATTTTTTAAAATATCATTAGTACTAAAATTACGCTCCATCGCGCTTTATATGGCACTAGTGACGTCACTATTGTAATAAAGTACCTACTAACTTATTTTGACACTGCCAGCTTTTAAATCATTGCTCTCTTAATATAACTTGTTTAGCGGAATACCGTAGTGATGATTAATGAATGATGAATTCAGAGATGTTAAAAATCTACCAAGCTAACCATATGGGCGTTCAGTCAGCCTCAGTAGTAGCTAAACACTTAAAAACCTTGTCGTAGTAAAGTATGAGATGAGATTCGCTCGAGTTTGTCTAATCACTGACAGCGACAAGGTACTAAAATGTTCAACTATTTCTGAACACCTTGACACGTGTAGGACATAGTTTTTGCCAGTAATTTTCTCTCATTTTTACTCTTATTTCTCCGTTTCTTCTCGTGAATTATTGTCACTGTCAAAGACTGGGACCGTTACCTTTGATACTTTAAAAAAAAACATTTGCCTTCGCCCCGATGTACCAATGTATGGCTCAGCAATACAGTACCTAACAAATTATCCGGTTACAATCTTCAGTAGACCTAAGGGCTTCCGCTAACTCGCGCGGGCGCACGGAGCGGGTGCACGAAGCGGGTGCACACCTATAGAAAAATAGTATGAGGGCGTCCGCTAACTCGCGCGGGTGCGGGCTCAACTAATTTTTCGATAGGCATGCACCCGCTCCGTGCACCCGCGCGACGTAGCAGACGCTCTAACACGTAAAAGGGACTTACGATGATTTTTGCTAGATAGGGTAAACACTCCTATCGTGGGCACTACACGTTCAACAAACTGGAACAAATTACCTTGCTACTCCGCGCAACCAGTGCCGGGCTCGTGCACAATAGCCGCGTCTGTGCGACATATATATATATGTTCATGCAAAAACCCACCCTCCTCTGCTTCCACACGAAACAACATATATCACACAGACTCAACTACACACCACCACCACTAAACACTAAAACTACACGATCGACGCGCGTTTCGCCTCTTTAGATCTTGATGATGCCTCGAATAGAGCCCAGCACTGATTTCGCGGAGTAGCAAGGTAATTTGTTCCAGTTTGTTGATATGGACCTCCGCAAAGTAACGCCTGAATCTATTAATTACTACACGTTCAATTTATTTGATTTTATTCGAAAAATCTCGAGCCCGAATACCTCATAATTAAACCATACCGTTCAAATAATACTGGCGAACGCCATCTAGTTATTTGGTACAAAACCGTATCATGGTCCGGTGAAGCCGGTGTTACCAAATATTGGTGGTTACGCGGGTAAATATTGATCGATAGTTTTCTCTTTGGAAGTCTGGTACTGGTACATTTGTGTACCGGTTCAGTTTAAGGTAAACACGGGTAATGGACACGTATGGGATGACATGCATTATTTGTGGGTGAAGAATGACGGTGTTTGTTGGTATTAACATAGCACTCACAATCAATTTTACATCTTGGAAAAATAGACGTTTCTATCGAGAATAAACTTAGCTAGAAGTTGATGCGCTGTCATACGAAGGCCCGCTATTGCCTGTTTGTGGGGTTCCGTACCTCAAAAGGAAAAACAGAACCCTTATAGGATCACTTTATTGTCCGTCTGTCTGTCTGTCAAGACCATTTATCTCAAGAACGCGTGGAGGTATTGAGTTGAAATTAATATCAAATATTCAAGTCTGCAGACTCTTAGAGCCAATGTTTCGTACATTCGCAAGGCGCTCAAAAACCCACGGGGTACTTCCCGTTGTCCCGTTGACCTAGGACTATGAAATTGGTCAAAAACAAGGTCTTGCAGCACAAATAAAGTAATAAATTCGAAAACCGTAAGTTTGAAGTTAATACACACACAAAAATATTTTTCTCTTAAAAAGCAAAAATGTCGCTATTCGATACTAGATGTCACCACTCATAGACGTGGACTTTAAAACAAATAAATTAAGGTTCATGTCATCTACCGGGACATCTAGGAAATTAACTTCCTTTTTCGATTTGACCTTTTTACCCGACTACGGCAAAGCCAAAAGGAAAGGTTATGTTTTTAATTGTTATTTATGTAGGTCGGATTGACTGGGAAATTGGAGTGCAATCGTTTGTTACATACTGGTTTAACAAATAATAAAACACTTTAAACAAAAAATGTAGGGTAAACACCCTATTCATTGGCAACTGAAATACCAAGCTGGCACCTAGTATTTAGACAATATGCACGTTTGCCTTGCTTTTCAATTAAATCAAATTAAAAATTTAATATTCAAACTGCATGGTAATGACCACACCATGATGTTTTATGAATGGCAGAGGAACTATAAAGGTCGCGTTGCATCACCCAGGATGCAGCAGATAACGATCAAATTAACAAATATTACGTCCTGTCGTTATCTGCTATATTATAACGCTTGTTTCCTTTTGATAACTTGAAATACTGACGGTGGTACATATCCGTTTTTGTACCATTATGTTCTGAATCATCGACGTGCAGTCAAGTATAAAAAATGGGTATATTCCAAAAGTAAAGTTAAAAATTATTTTTCATGTATTTAAAATATCAAGTGACCACATAATAAGGCAATCTGTATCCGGTGGAAACAAAAATCAATTGAAAAAAATTACTAGGAATTAAAATTGGATAGCAAAAATAAGTAAAATATCAAAAATATTTTATGAGTGTTCTTGATAGTTTTCACGATAAATTCACTGCGGCATACAGACAGAAATACTAAACAAAACTATAAGGGTTTATTGTTTAATTACGGGACTCTAAAAAGGCTAACATATTCACAAAAGTGCACTAAAGGTTTAATAACCTTAAAAGGACCTTGTGCAAGGTCCGTCCGGATATTTACCACCATCCTGCTTGCTAATCCTGCCGCTAAGCAGCAGTGCTTGCACTGTTGTCTTCCGGCGTGGAGAGCAAGACAGCCGGTGTAATTACTGGCACAAGAGGTATTCCATCTTAGCCCTCTGGGTTGGCAACGCATCTGCACTCTCTTTGTTGTTGCAGGTGTCTATAGGCGGTGGTGATCACTTACCATCAGGTGACCCACTTGCTAGTTTACCTTCCTACTTCATAAAAAAAAATGAAAACTGTAAAAAAGGTCTTCAAAATTAATTTGCATTGCGGTACTCCACGTTACTCCGCAGTTATTTTTAAGGTAAATTCGCCTCGCTTGTTACGGTAACCGACCCGTTACTACATAACTACATAACCAGATCTAATTCGATGGGTTTGGACGGAACTATCTTACATAGAATGATTCACACTTAATGTACATTTAGGATTGACACCGGCAACCATACAAATTTTTCTATTTTTTTTAACGCTGTTAGCTTTACACGGCTACCGGACAGCTTACCGGAGAAATGACGAGCGGCAGAAGCGCTTAGTAATTAGTTTGAATAGTTATACGCATGTTCTGTTGCCGGTGTCAATTTGTTAAAACAAAAGTCTAATTTTTAACATAAATTAGGCTAACAGAAATCATTTATACATTTTCAAAACCTTTAACTACACATATTAATAAAACTTGAGAAAAATTCGCTTACCTAGCTGAACTTACAAACAAAAGTTAAATGAAATAATATTAAGCATACAGGTCACGTGAGCTCTTTTATATGACTAATTCTACCAACGCTTAGGGAAACTAAATAAAACCTTCAGAGAAAGAAGCCGCAATATTATATTTACCTCTAAGAATGTTGCTTAGAAGTCATTAAAATCTTTATTATTCAGTGGACATACATATTACGACATATCGTAACTACACTTCATTTATTTCACCTTTTGTGAATTTGTATTTATATTTTTATTGTGGCATATTGATTTTTTATTTTTGAGTTTTCGACATTTTCTAGACTTATTTCTAAATATTTAATATAATACTTTTTATTATTTTGTTTAACTTTATGACGATTTTATTGTGAATTTGTTATGTTTGTGACATTCTAAATTTAATGTAATTTCTCAAATTATTGCATTTCACAAAATAATGAATGAAATCGAATACAGAATACATGGCAAACGAGGTTGCTGTAATTTTCGTGAATCTCTTCAATCAAAATTACAGTTTTTTTTTCTCGGAAAACTATAATCAAAACATTCAGCCTAACGAGAGGCAAACAAAACCTTTTGTGTGGCCAGCGGAGCCCAACATTAAGGCAACCCACATACGATAACAATGAAAGCAAAAGCCACTGGTTCCAAACATTTCTTTGTCTGCAACCGCATTCGGATTCAGAGCGTGAGAGCCCAGATGGGGCGATAGCCCACCGGTGGTCTAGTATTCTATTCGCAAATGAGGCAACACTATTAATGTGTGAGATAATTTCAATTCGGATTTTGAGGTGACTCTGGCTTTCGACCGGTTTTTCATTTTGACAATCACTTGTAATTATGAACAACAGCATTTAAAAGAATGAAAGATTTTTTTTTGATGGATCATTTATGTATTTATATCGAGAATATTAATATGTCCGAGTCTAACGGTAGTTTCACATTTAAAAAAATTATACTGTTCGCTTTGTGAGAGGAATACAGTATTACCACACTTCCCTAGTTAAAATCTTGAGAAGATGTTATACAAATTGGGTAATCTAAATGGCTAAACACTCCTAATGGTCGACACACCTCCTATGGTGGCCATGTTCAATCTCATTTCTGAGCACTAGATGTCACAATTCTGCAAAAACCAGGTGTTATTTACTTTGAGTATTCGGTGCTAATAGAAGAGGATTAGTTTAGTAGCAGTTAAGACCCCTTTTAGCCTAACGAATATGACATCAGATTTTCTTTTTTTTTTTAGCGCTCCGCAAACGCTCGCAACCGAGGCAAACGTTTCACCTTCCAGTCCACTGTCAGACAGCTGGAGCGGCGACGGCTGGCGGAGAAGCTGTCCAAGGAGGCGGATCTGAAGGAGCAGCAGCGACGCACCGAGCTGGAGGCCATGAGGAGGTACTTGATGACCAAGAAGGCCCACCAAGCTAGCCCGTGCCAATGGTTCTAAGCAACTCCCACCTAAAGTTTGCCTTCTACTGATTCGGTCTAACTAATGATATAAGAAAGGGATGGTCTGCAGGTTAATTTCTACACAAATTCTTTTTGGGTAGTAATACATATTTACAGCTGACTATACATGCTGGTACAACTGTTGAAAATGGACTGTCTGGCCTTTTTCGAAGATCTTAAAAATAAAATAAATCATTTATCGCCACCACAAAAAGGCACAATTTGGACAAACTTAACTTAAAATGAAAAAATGCTTCGGCCAACCAGACCAGAAAAAAAACAAGACTCTTCTTCTCAAGAATCATGGCGATCACCCCCCCCCCCCCCCCCCTCCCTTCAAAATGAAGAAGAACTTTGCCGTCACACTACGCGCGCCATCTATAGCATGAACATTGATTGATGTTCTGTAATATAAACTGGTAGCACAAATAATAATATGATGCTATATACGCCTATGCCAATTATGATAGTTTATGTGAGTACTCACCATGCTGAAATCATTCTTCCGTGACAGAAATATGTTAACAACAATGTCAATTATGCACTGTACAATGATGATGAAGCGTCAATCAAACAGATTAGCACACTAATTAACTTTTTCAGCAAACGTTTCTTTACAAAATACCTTCCCGTTTTCTTAGATAGTAACAGACGATTTCATCTAATCTATTATTTCCATCTTTTATAGAGTTGAAGAGGAGTTCCAGAGGAAGCGTGCGAGGGAAAAAGCAAGCATCCGCCAGCAGCTCCGACTGGTCAGCAGCGGTGCCGCCAGCATGCCTATCACTCCTCACCACGGAAACAAGGTACTTTCAAGATCAAGAGAACACAGCTGAGTGGAGTCTTTGGTGAAAGTTCAATCCAGGAAACAGAGCAGAGACACTTTAGAAAGCATCCTGAATTGATGCCAATTCAGGATGCTTTTTAAAGTGAACTCTGAATGGTACTTTTTAATTTCAACCATTCTTGGATAATATTGATTTTCTGTAGAAATGATTTAAGGGTTATGAAGCTCGATTGATGAGGATGTTAGTTACTCATTTCTTCACGCTCCTGGTTCCAGGCACGCGACGAGCCGGACGGCTCGTGCCGGGCGTCGCCGGCGCCGGAGCGGCTGCGGGACCGGCAGCGGCACAGCAATGCTTCTTCAGAGATCAGCGCGCGGAGCAAAAGTACCACACCGGTAAGGTGTCTTACTACCAAACTTGATTTCGTTGTTTGGTTTGTTTGACTTACCACTTTCATCGCAAAATTTCTAATATAGCGCCGAAACGCGCGTAGATTGTGTAATTTAGGCGTACAATGGTTCATAGTTCTGACTGTGTGATGTATGTGGTTTCGTGTGGAAGCAGAGGATGTTAGGTTTTTGAATGAAAAATATGTAAATATCTCACAGACGCAGCTGTTATGCACGTGCACAGCACTGATTTCGCAGAGTAGCAAGGTAATTTCTTCCAGTTTGCGGATGTGGACCTCCACAAAGTAACGCCTGAATCAATTAATTATTCGTTGAGTTTCTTGCCGGTATCCTATCATCAGAAGGTTTTTCCGAATCGATGGTAAAATGAATATATTTTAACTTGACTTAACATACACTACAAACATTGGATTTCTTGACTCTCACTTTGTTTATAGCATAAAATCATTTTTAATTTACCTCTAACCTTGCTGTCTACAGGTCCGTTGCGTGGAGCTGTCGGAGTGGCGCACGGAGAGCGCGGCGCGCGTGTACCGCGACTGGGGCGGCGCGGGCGCGGCTCTACCTGCGCACGCGCACCCGCCCGCCTGCGCGCGCATGCCCATCGCGCACGCCGGTATGTACACGTTACTGGATCCATTTAGGGTATTTTGCTGTTTATAAGGGACTGTAGATAGTATGGTAATAGGGACGAGCAAGTCTGGAATAGTTTCAAGGTGGCTTGTTAGACACAATATTGTTGGTCAAACATAGTGATACTTTTACAAATTGAACACCTAATACCTATGTTTCACAAATAAATCATTCTGATTCTGATTTTGATGCATCATCATCATCATCAAACTTATTTGAGCTGTTCATTTAAACAAGTAAAATAACACGAAACCGAATCCATCTGTGGATTTGACCTACCGGTCAATAGAGAGATCTCTTACCAGGCGGATGTTATGCCTGGGGACAAAAGTCCGAAAGATGAAAGTTGGAAGTTATATGTTACGAAACTTCGTTAGCGTGATGTAGCGCATGTCAGTAAGTTCCCACTATTCTACACTAGGTGGTGCTTGAGTCGCTACAAATCCACATATAACAATCGATGATTTTATTATATCGAAAGAATAATTCATGAGGTCAGGAGAATGCGAAGTACTTATTGAATCCTAGCGGATAGGCAGGTTCTTGCACAAAGGTTCCACAATTTATTTGGTCGAAATCGTTTACACAAAAAACCTAATGATTTCTAAGACAGTATCAGTGTTTGACAAGCGTAGGACATAGTTTTATCAATAGTTGACATCATTCTCTCTCGTTTTTACTCGTATGTTTAATCAATTTGTCAATTATTTTCTCACTATCCCTTGACAGTGAGCCAATAACTAGAATCGTTACCTCATTTACTTTTATCTAAAAACTTTGTGTGACATTGTAATAACAAATGACATGTTCCGCCATTTTGTGTGCTCCGCCATCTTGTCTATTATCACATGGCATGACCGCAGCGCAAGAGACCGAGGCGTTCAGCGGCAGCCCGCGCTCCGACAACTACCGGCTGGAGTTCGCGCGCGGCCGCTCGCCCCGCTCCCCGCGCACGCCGCGCCCCCCGCGCCTCCTGTCCGCCACCCGCTCGCCCTCCACCTCCGGCTCCGAGCTGTCACTGCGGCAACCCATTAAGATCAGGTGGGAACGAATCCATAGGACCAACTTGAATAAATTGCCGGAGAAACCAACTTGTTAATAATATTGACCTCCGCAAAGTAACGCCTGAATCTATGAATCAATCAATAGGAGTTCCATTGAACCTAGCACGAATCTTCTCGATACGCGTTAATTCGCTACATAATTCTGTGCGTCTTTCTCTTACTGAGCTGGTTAGAAAGCGACGCACTGAGTTTCGTAGCGAGTTAACGCGTATCAGGAAGATTCTTGCTAGCTGCACAGAATAGTAGATAAAGAATATAAACAAACAACTACTCGTTTCTACCGTGATAAGTACTTGTTTTAAAGCGGTGATAGACGGACGAGTAAGTTTGCGTACTTATGCTCGACGACCTTTTATCGTCCAAAGTTACTCGCCTTGTTCGCGTACATAGGGTGACACACGAACGATAAAGGTCGTCAAGCCATGAGTACGTTAACTTACACTTATCTGTCTATCGCTCCTTTAAGACGTACCTCAATTTGTTAAGGCCGGGCTTCACCGGATATTATGTACGTAGCACGGCTCACACAGGTCAGTTGTAATATATGGAATTATATGTAGGGATGCCTCATCACTTCCGTTACACAATTCTATGAAGCGAGCTGCAGCCGTGCTACATACGCATCCGACGCAGCTTGGTATTAAATGCGTCCTACTTCGCTCGCTCGATAGCTCCGTTTTCAAATGCACTTGTGTGTCCAGAGGGAGGCTGACCCCTCCCCCCATTCCCCAGTTCAAGTTCCTGAGTTAAACATTAACTGTAACGCTTTTACTGTCAAATGCATGACAAGAAGGTTGACAGTTTGTAGAACGCTTCACGCTTTTAAAGAATCGTATTTTGAATTTCTTCTGCTAAATGCTAAGGGTTGTTTTACCACGCTCTTATAAGTTTCTGGTCCTGAGTATATCTAACAGATATCTGTGCACCGTCTCTGTTTGTGTCCTTAGAATAAACAAAGACGGCATCACAGATGTCTGTTGGATATACTCAGGACACCGAACTTACCAGAGAATGGTGAGACTGGCCTTAAATCTAGTAAACAATCAAATTGTAGAACTTTAGTGTCGCCGGTATTTGAGTTACCATTTTTGTGAAAGAAAATGTAAAATTTGGACAGAATCAAATAAGCTTGTCCTATTTGTAATGGATAGGTTACATGTTAACCTAGAAAGTGTTTGCCGTGATTATTTATACTAAATGAAATTGCTCCCATAACCTAATTAGCCGGGAACACGCTCGCGCGTCACGCGTCGCCGATACCGTACTAATCTGAAGATTAATTACAATATTTAGTTGTTACTTGCTTACCCATTTGCAAAGAAATATCCTGTAGGTAAAAAATGACCTAGAATTCTTGGCAAACATACGACAAAAGTATTAGAATACTTCTTAACAAGTACAGTCAAAGACTCATATGTGACTATTAAAATCTGAACTGGGAAAAGATGTAATGTTTCGAAAAGCAGGCATATTATATGCATTATCCATATCCAAACTGCCCAACATATCGTGGTGTGGCGACTCTAGCGCCATCTAGTGTTGAGTAGAGGAAACCAACTGACATGCGCTAGTTCGCGCCAACGAAGTTTCGTAACACGGACGCATATATACAACTTCCAACTTTCATCCTTCGGACTTCGGTCCCCAGGCATAACACCCGCCTGGAGAGAGATCTCTCTTATGCGACCTACTTCTACATTGGTGACCCACGACAATGAACAAAAAAAAAACGCAACCTTCGACGACTTTCAAGACGAAGACGCAGTCCCACAGCAAGCCAGACTACCGCACTGTGCACCACTAGCATGCTGCTATATCTCCATGCCTGGTGTCTACAGTGCAAACCCTTCTCCTACGACTACTGCTACGCTCTCTAACGAGAATCCTGAGCAGCAGCAACTCAACTCCACAACGCTCTCCGACTCGGATCTGAGCAACTACGAAGCAACAATCCTCGCCAACGAGGCTCTGAGCAACCAAGCAACTGGCACTTGCAAGCGCGCCCACATGACGCACAGACTGCACTGCATTACGCACCAACCTCCGGTTTCAAAAGGGGGGCTGGTGTGGCGACTCTAGCGCCATCTAGTGTTGAGTAGAGGAAACCAACTGACATGCGCTAGTTCGCGCCAACGAAGTTTCGTAACACGGACGCATATATACAACTTCCAACTTTCATCCTTCGGACTTCGGTCCCCAGGCATAACACCCGCCTGGAGAAAGATCTCTCTTATGCGACCTACCTCTACAGTACTTATAAGTTGATATTTATACTTTTGAGCATAGATAATTTCTCTCGGTTCCCATTTTAATTGTTCGTTTAAGTTTATTGCTGTTACTATACGGTTAGTTTTTATAGTTTTAGAGCCACACTGTAGCCAGTCGCTGCTTGTAGTACGAGGGGACTGCTCAAGTAGTGCATTCTTGAAGGGACGATAGATGTACGAGTTTTTCGTGGCTCGACGATCTTACCGTCCGTGTGTCACCATAGTACGAACAACGAAAGTAATTTTGGATGTTAAAAGATCGTTGAGCCATAACTAAGCAAACTTGCTCATCCGTTTATCACCTCTTTTAGATTACCGTCGTGAAGTAGTAGCTTATTGCTGTGATTCGTACGGTGTGTGACAAGATCTTGAGGCCTGAAGGGCCGGCGTAATCAGCTACTATCTTAATGTTTATTAACTCTGATGAGTGGTGAAAATCACTTCTTATCTAAGGAGTATGCGTTTCCCCTCCCTTTTGGATAAAAATAATAAAACTTATTGACCACTTTTTGGTGTCTTCAAGTATTTCTTTAACTTTTCGTGGGAAAGACTAAACGAATTAGATCAAACATTGCTGGAGAGCAGATCAAAAATGCCAGTTTTTAAACACAAAAAAGAACGCAGGCTACGCCGTGACTTTTGAGGGCTCGCCACGGAAATCAGCGTCCCATTTTCCGCCATCTTTGTTTATCCCTTACAGCATGAGCGTAGAGTTGAAGTATTAACGTGGTATTTGTCCAAAGGTGGTGACCGCCGCGGCATGTAGCTTAACCCTAACAGCCTTAGACAGGTGAGTGCTTCTAACGCTTTGTCCTCTAGTAGTTAGATAATAAGTAAGGTTCAAGAGAGCATGGTTAGAATAAGCAAAAACCCGGTTACGAGGTGTGAAAAGACCCTTCAAGAATATTTAATACTGGCGGACGCGCGCAACTTCGTCACGTAAAATTAGTAGCCTATGTAGTTTTCTATCTATGAAAGAATTTTTGAAATTGGTTCAGTAGTTCCAGAGATTATCCCCTACATACAAACAAACTAACAAACAATGTTAACCTCTTACTATATTAGTGTGGATGTAGATTAACAGAGTGCTAGGGATCTTCGAAACTTCAATAAATAAAAAAATCGGTTTGAACGCACGTCCTTATAATTTTTTTAACACCCAGCAGGTATAGTTATGTGTTTAATTATTTATTTTGAATAGGTGTTTAAAAATAATAATGTATTTTCTCTCCTTTCTTGTCGTTTAAGGCAGTCATCTTAAATAGTTGGTTTTGAAAAAGCCTAATTGAGAAAATCTTGAATTTATTTATTTATTCATTTCATTTATTTGCTTTAAAAAAAAACGTAAGTTAATAGGTAAATGTCTGAAAAAATGCACCAGGGAAATTAATGACTTAATTAACTCTTCTGTTTTCGTCACTTATAAATTATTCAATATGTAATGAAACGAGCTTAAAACCTACCAACTATTACAATATTCTTGAAGAGTTTTTGAAGCCCAGTATATAAGCATGGAGCAAAGACGACTGACAAATCGTCACTTAAGAATGCAGGTAATTGCCATTAACTATCTCCTGAATGCGTAAGGTAAGTAGTAGTGCTTTAAAGGCTTTATCAGACAGCGGGCCAGGCGTGACGCGATACTGGCGTGACGCGATACTGGCGTGTCGCGATACTGGCGTGACGCAATACTGGCGTGACGTGAGACTGGGGTGTCACAACACTACGTGACGCAACCATGAACCTACTACCCAAAGGGACTGCGCGCTGTTAATAGCATAAACGGTCAAAGCGAAAGGCACTTATTATAAGTCTTGTGTCTCTTTCTAGTGTGGGCATCATCGGAAACGGATTCCCCGTTTCTTTCTTACTTTTTCAATGTCGAGTTTTTTGTTAAATTTTATTAGAAACAAAAACTTACGTCCGATGCCTCAAAATAATATTGAATTTACGGTTACGATATAATTCCTACAGTAGCGACACCACTTATTGGCATTTGTGTCACTTGTTAATGAAATTTGTTGTGGTAAGGTAGAACAAGACACAGGACTATAGCAGGTGCCTCTCGCTCTGACATTTTTTTATACCAACACGCAGTCCCTTTGGGTCATGAGCGCAACGCTGGCGTGTCGTGACGCTGGCGTGGCGTGACGCTATCGTGGCATGACGCTTACATGGCGCGAGACCAGTATAGAGAACATCCCGCGCTCACGTCACTGTCGCACCGAGGGCTGTATGACAAATCGTATACGAGTACATGTAGAGTGCATTAGCTCCATAAATTCTCTGGGTTCGGGTGACTACGATTAACGATATCGTATAGTAGTTAAGCTAAAATAAGCGTTAGAATGAGATAAGACTTATTTACCATATAATATCAAAAGTTTTGAGTCTGTGTATACAAATCAGGACAATGCAATTTTGTTTTAAAACCAGAAACCACTAAATTATAACTGATGGCAGTATCGCACGGATCAACGGAGCCTTCAATTTTCATTGTAATCCTAATAGTACTGTTTAGATTTATTGTAATTGCTAAGCAATTTTAGCAGTTCGTAATTTACGTGAGGTCCTTCGATTCACAACAGACAGAAAAAGCAATGTGTAGTACAAGAGAGCGATTTTTGAATCTCACCGGGTGACTAAAGCTCACCGAAATGGCCGTTTTTCACAGAGATTCGGCTTGAGCTTTAGTCACATGGTGAGATTCAAAAATTGCACCTCAGCTTCCCCAAATACCTTTACATTGCCTAAATTTAAAAACAACTACTAATCGGTACATGCATTCTAGGGAGCCCAAGGAGTTAAAGGAGTCAAAGGAAGAGATGAAGGAGGAGTTAGAGGAGCCAGCCATAGTACCAACACTGCGACCAGGCCCCGCGCGGGCCACCTTCGCCATCCGTTGAACAGGACCTAGCGTCACATTTACCATTCCTGGGCATCAGAAACCACAAACTCACCAATGTCACCAGTGCTAAGGGCTCCCCCGCTGTCTACAACTCGTGGTACCACTCATTAAAGCATCCGCTACGTCGCGCGGGGGCACGGAGCGGGTGCACGCCTATCGAACGAATTGTATGAGCCCGCACGCGGACCCGCGCGAGTTGCCGAAGCTTCCATACTATTTTTCTATTGGCGTGCACCCGCTCCATGCACCCGCGCGACTTAGCGGACGCCCTTAGGGTAGCTAGGGACAATTCAATAACTTACGATAGAACCCTTGGGAGTAATGTGACTCTAGGGTTGGCAGTGTCCCCTCTTAGTAGGGTTGCCATCCGTCCGGGTTTCCCCGGATTAGTCCTAGTTTATAGGGCATCCGGGGAGCGTCCGGGCGGGGCTTCATTTGTGGTCCGGGTTTAAAAAATGAAAGTCTTGGGCCACCCGCGATAGACGCACGGTGCCCGCACGCCGCGATCAACCGGGTTCTGGACTCTAAAATCCGGGGTTTTCACACGTCTTGTCCTGTACCCTTACCATGAGTAGAGTGCACCTAGCCGTAACCATACTCGCTAGCGACAGCGTAAAACGATTCGTATGGGAAATTGCACAGCGCCTCTAGCGCTCACTTAGATAACTAAAAATCGCTAGTATGAGTCCAACGGTAAATTACCTATTGAAATCTGAACGTCAGTGTCTAACGTTTTGTAGCTGTTGCCGTAGAATATTGGTACCATGAGTCACAAATTTGACTTTGAATTTGAATTTGAATTACATGTCATCGAAAAATACCGTATCGACTATGGTTAACTCTTTCACTGACAAATGGGAGCGTGTTTAACCGCTATCGACTGTAGTAACGTAATACGAATTTTCGATAGAAACTCATGGTAATGGTACTGGTCGCCAAATTTTAGAGATGGCAACCCTACCTCTAAGGTTTGACTTCAGATAGAAGAAGATAGCGTACGCTTTGCATAAATTTGAGTGATTTTAATATTTTAGTATAGGTACGACAGAAAAATATTGTCGACTATTTATATTTAATTTTTTTGGTCGTTGTAAATAGTAGTACATATCTAAATTTAACACAAAAATTATGAAGTTATTAGGAATTCGTACTTTGCAAAAATCTTTAAAAACTTTTTAAATCATTCTTAACATGAAAAGGGTAAACAAATAACCTTAAATGTCATACTGACATTTCAGCGGTCATAAACCTTTTGGTACAAAATGTAGAGTCATTTCTATTTTGACAACAGAAAAGTAAAGAGTGGCGATTCTCCTTTAAATGACTTAGACTAGTCGGATTAAAAAAAAATAGATTTTTTTGGTTGTCTTAACATGATTTATAACTTTATACAAACGCCAATAAAAAAGTAGATTTGTGTTAGCAAACAAAGCTTCCCTTTTCGAAGTCGGTAAATAAAACTAAGTGACTTACGAGGCTAACAACTGTTTAGCCAAGGCGTGTTCACATCGTGGCCACAAAGCGATTTGGGTCAAACACACCCACCGCCATTTGTTCGTCATTTCATTTTGGGCTCGTCTGTAAACGCCTTTATGTTGAAAGAGTTTCTGTCATTCCCAAATTGAAATTCATTGAGCTGTTGTTGTTTGCTGTACTGTCTTGGACCAAATGTTGGTGATGTGGGGACGACCAATGTTGGTGGACGTTGGTACTATACTATATTCGATTCGAATGTTGTTAATTATTAATTAAATTGTACTTAAAATTATTAACATTGTCAAATTAATCAAAGTTGAGTCGTATGTTTATGAGACAAGGTAATTTGACTATAATGTATTATGTATAGTTTTATTTTTCGTATTAGAACATTAATGTTATTTACTGTCTTCCATTGTAAGCGAATACTGAAGCTTTAAATACTTTAAAATATATTGTATAAAATAACTTAGTCTTAACCTAGATACATTTAAGATCTGGTGCTAATATTTCCATACACTTTATTTAATGCGTTTATATGTTTAGACATACATAAATTTGGCTGGAAAAAAATACCATTTAAACTTTTTATTTCGATTGTCACTTGTTTAAAAAAAATAGTTGTGTCCAAGCATATGAATCCTTCAATGAGGGATAATTTAAATGCCTTGCGGATTGGCGCCAAAATGCCAACTTGCTTCACACCGCGTTGACGGTGGCGCCGCGCGTGTCAAAAGAAAAAACTTCGGCTCGGAACATCGGCGGTTATGGCGGCTGCGCTCTCGTCGCTCCTGTAAAAATTGGTGTAATACTGTGCCTTCTGGACTTAAATTGCTAGAACTTCGATAGAAACATTCCTAGTGATTCCAGTGAGCAGTGTGAGTGAAGTGAACGGATTATTACCCATTAAAGGACAATCTCTCGGTGATTTACGTCGGCGGCTGGCCAGCACGCGGCGAATTGGACATCGGACTTGCACCCGCACCAGTACATGGTATGAAAAATTGTCTTTTATTGGGGAATCATATGCCTGTACGGATAATAACGCCAGTGACCTACCTTTCCTAAAATACAGTCCTCTTTCTTTGCTCTGAGACCTAGCTATCGGAAAATATGGTAACTCCAACATATTTTTTGGTCCATCGACCCTGGATTTCATGTCCTATCTGTCTTGAATAGCATTCCATACATACATTTTAAGCGGCGTTGTTATAACAATTAAGTTTTTCGGTCATTTTTACCTAACTATTGAGTATCGGTTCGGTTCGACTGCCCTCGGTTCATATTATACCTAAATTCATACTTAAGCGTAATAAAGTGTGTAAATATTACGTGTATTTTGCAAACTAGGAATATTTTCGGAAAATAAGTAATTCGGTCGGTTAATTTGTTAAGGTTAGGTACCTACCTATCTATCTGTACATTCGGTCTGTGGTTGAATTGTAATTCAAAATGGCGAAAGCAAGTGAAGTCAAATTTAAAATCGAATGCGAGTGGTTTGAGCAATCGTTTGCCATGAGCAAATCAAGTGAATACTCATCAGGGGTATTATCGGCTCGGCTCAGAAAATTAGAAGATCATTATGAAAGATTATCGGCTGTTTACGAGAATCTCTTGAATATTGTATCGGATG
This sequence comes from Ditula angustiorana, assembly GCA_963691745.1. NCBI lineage: Eukaryota > Metazoa > Arthropoda > Insecta > Lepidoptera > Tortricidae > Ditula > Ditula angustiorana. The sequence goes on from OY829474.1 coordinate 1,082,818, forward strand.
AAAAAATGACGGCAAGCTATGATACTCGTTATAAAACCGCCACTATCCAGTATAATGAGCTGGATGCGATTTTGGCTAAATTTCCAAATTCTGACGGCTCCTACGCGACTACGGAAAGTGCCGTACACTCGCGCCTGCCCGTATTGGACTTGGATAATTTCGACGGAAACGTGTTTGAATGGTACAGTTTCATAAGTTTGTATAACTCTTTAGTCCTGTCCAGAAAAGATCTTTCAAAAACAGAAAAGTACCATTACTTGTTTTCACATGTTCATAAGGAACCGCGCACGCTTATAGAGCATTTGCCAATGACAAATGATTCGTTAGATATCGGGTTAGAAATATTAAAATCTCGGTATGAAAACAAACGAATGATTATTGACCGGCATCTTTCGCGGTTGATTAATTTACCCTCTGTATCGGACAGTCAAAACCTGCGCATAAACATGTTGAACCCACTGTTAGCGTCAGTTAGGTCGCTTAAAAATCTAGGACTCTCGATCGAAGACTACTTTCTAGTCTATATGTGCATGTCTAAATTGTCATTAGAATTAAAAACACGGTTTGAACAAAAGTACGGCGGCGTTAAAAACGATCTACCTACATTTGACAATTTCATCACCTTCTTACAAAACGAATGTCATTTCGTTGAAACGAGCAACCACTCGGCGGCCGCGGCAAACGCAGAGACGGCTTCGGCAAACTTCGGTCAACCTCGGAAAACCAACTTCACACCGCGCGAGTTTAATAGGCCGTGCGACAAATTAAGGTGCGCGTTGTGCAACAATCAATCACATAAGATTGCGGATTGTTACAAGTTTCAGAGTATGTCACGTGATGATAGACGCGGATTTATTAAATCTAAAAATCTGTGTTTTAGATGTTTCGGTGCCCACTCGGCCATTTCTTGCAAACGTAATGTACCATGTACGTACTGCAATCATAACGGTCATAATAAAATGATTTGTACATTTGCTAATCCTCGAAATGATAACAATTGTTTAAAGAATGTCGGCAAATTTGAAACGCCTTCTTATAAAAAACCAAGTCATGTTTCGGTAGGTGCAATTGATCATGGTTCGGATCGACAAACTAATAATGGTCGTGAGCGTGATGTTGATTTCAATCGGAACGAAAATCGCGGCACCTGTTTCGAGCGAACGTACAGTAGCGATCGCACGAGCCGCGCTGTGGAACCGGTGCCGCCACCTGGCGAGCACCGCGCGCCTCACGCCCAATAGCAACTACAGCAGAACAGTAATGCCGTTTCACTAACTACACCTAAAGTTGTAGAAAATGTATCGTTACCTACGGTCATTGTTTATGTTCGGTCAGCTTGCGGTGATTACGTCCCCGCTCGCGCCTTATTAGATTCCGGTTCTCAAATTACTATCATACGAAATGATTTTGCGAATTCACTTTGTTTGAAGCGGCATAACTGTTCTATACCTATTGTCGGTGTTGGCGGCAATAGTACAAAGCTAAGTGACCAAATGGTTATTATTAATTTCAAGTCAAAACTTGACTCGGAGTCTTTTCTTGCGGTGTCGGCGGTGGTCATGAAAACGCCTACTACTTATGTTTCTAAACGGTTTACATCATTCAATGAATGTAAAATAAAGTTATCGGACAGTAACTTTGCACATTTAGTAAAGACGGATATTATTTTTGGATGTGACATTTTGGGCGAAATTCTAGGCAGCGGAAAAATAAACCTGCGGTCGGACGGTCCGTACGCCTTGGACACTATTTGTGATTACGCCTTATTCGGTCCGGTTAAAGATGGTATTAATTCGGTATCGGTGTCAGATAAAAATTCGGTTTCGGTATCTGACCATAATTCGGTTTCGGTATCTGATTATAATTCGGTTTCGGTATCTGATAAAAATTCGGTTTCGGTTTCGGTATCCAACTCATTGAATAAGAGTTCTGTTTTAAATGTCACGGGTTCTCCTCATATCTCAGGGAACAATCTTTCGATTTCGGCGAAAGATAAAATTACGGATTTGGCAACTTCGGATGTTGTGATTTTTTCGGGAAGTTCACTAATAGAAACAGTAGAACGGTTCTGGGCGACAGAAGAGCCTCCTTCGGTTAATATTATAAAAAATCCAATGGATGTCGAGTGTGAAAACTTGTTTATAGAAACTACTACTCGCGGTTCGGACGGAAAATATACGGTGCGGTTACCACTTATACCTACTCATGCTCGACTAGGCGATTCCAGACAAATGGCTTATCGGCGATTACAGTCACTAGAAAGACGATTTCAAATGCAACCGGAATTTAAAACTAAATATGTCGAATTCATAAATGAATATATCGAACTCGGACATATGCAAAGATCGGATTTTCGGAATTACAATAATGAACATTATTTTTTGGCACATCACGGTGTTTTCAAAAAATCGGGAGATACTTCAAAAATACGAGTTGTTTTTGACGGTAGCGGAAAAACATCAAACGGTATTGCTTTGAATGACTGTCTGTACGCGGGTGAAAAGCTGCAAAATGACATAACTAAAATAATTTTGAATTTTCGGCATCCGGTTTTTGTATTTACTACGGACGTACGTATGATGTTTAGGCAGACTTGGATTCATCCAGACGATCGGCGATATCAGTTAATTCTCTGGAGAGAGAGTAGTTCGGCTCCGGTTACTGTCTACGAATTGACCACCAATACTTATGGTCTTAAATCTAGTCCATTTGTGGCGATTCGGTGCTTACTTCAATTGGCGGATGATGAAGGTGACCGATTCCCTAGGGCTGCTAAATTAATACGTCACAATAGCTACGTAGACGATCTCAACGGCGGTGCAGACACTCTAGAGGAAGCTATTGAGATCAGAAACGAACTGATAACCATAATGCACACAGCAGGTTACGACTTGCGAAAGTGGTCCTCTAATGACCCTAGAATACTACAGGACTTGCCTAAGGAGCATTGTGAAATGCCTACAAATTTCGATAAAGATGACAAATTCGGTTGCGTTAAAGTTTTAGGTGTACAGTGGGACCCTAAATCGGACAACTTTACATATACTGTAAACTTACCATCGGACGAACGCGTTACTCGCCGCGTTATCTTAGCGTCTACGGCTAGGTTATTTGATCCGCTCGGATGGATCTGTCCGGTAGTCTTTCGGGCTAAATTACTACTTCAATCTTTGCTCAGCAGTGGTGATGGTAAACCAATTGAATGGGACGCCCCTGCACCTGATGATCTTGTTCAGAAATGGCAAGAATTTCTCTCGGACATACGTAATCTAGCTAATCTTTCAATACCACGGTGTATTAAATCGGACGGTAATAAAAATAACAAATATTCCTTACACGGTTTTTGTGATGGTTCATCTTTTGGGTTCGGTAGCGTAATATATTTACGGACTGAAGATGAAAACAAAAAAGTAACGATTCGGATTCTTATGGCTAAGTCCCGCGTGGCCCCGTTAAAGAAAAAAATTACTATACCTCATCTTGAACTCGAAGGTGCTTGCCTTTTGGTAACACTGCTTGACCACGTTTACGACACGTTAGTCAACGACTTGTCAATGACGATAGACAATATTTACGGATGGTGCGATAGCACAATCGTTTTGGCGTGGATCAACACACCACCACATAAACTTAAAGTCTTTGAAGGAAATCGGGTTTCTAGAATCATTTCCTCCACTGTGCCTATCACATGGAGACATGTACCTACGGAGCAAAATTGTGCAGACGCTGCATCCCGCGGTACCTCGGCTGTGGAATTGTTAACACATCCACTCTGGTGGCAACCTACTTGGTTAAGTCTTCCTCCTAACACCTGGCCTCATTCAGGGCCAGAATTTCCTGACACATTCCTTCCTGGCTTAAAGTCTAATAAAGTAACGGCAAATGTTACAACTTCGGATACGCAATCGGATAGGAATTTTGATCTACATGAGAGATATAGTTCTTATGATAAACTGGTTAACGTCACGGGTTTTATTTTACGGTTTATTCACAATTGCAGAAATCCAAATTCACGGAAATTAGATAAAAATCTTTCAGTAATTGAGCGTCGAAATGCGGTAACGCTATTGATTCGTACGGTACAGCAAAATACATTCAGTGAAGAAATAGAAGCTCTTCAAGCAAACACAAAAATTAAATCGGCTTTAAAGAAACTTAACTTATTCATGGACGCGGACAATCTAATTAGAGTAGGCGGTAGAATCAAATACTCTAACTTACCTTACAATGCCAGACACCCAATTTTGCTCCCGGGGAAGGGTAGGCTTGTACAATTAATTGCGGAACACTTTCACAAAACCTATTGTCATGTCGGTGCTAATGCATTGGAAGCAATTTTGTCCCGTAACTACTGGATTTTATCCGCGAGACGTTTAACACGTTCGGTTACCTTTAAATGTGTACAATGTTATAAAACTCGTCCTCATTTGGTACAACCATTCATGTCAGATTTACCACGTGATCGGGTTAAAGAACTGCGGCCCTTCCAGAGCGTAGGGACGGACTTTGCTGGTCCTTTTTTTATAAAATCCAGCTCACTTAGAAACTCACGGATTGAGAAATGTTATCTGTGCGTTTTTGTGTGCCTCGTTACCAAAGCGGTACATTTAGAAGTAGTTTCTGGATTATCGATAGAAGCGTTCGTTGACACATTTACTAGATTTGTATCAAGACGTGGTTTGCCCACGCTTGTGAGATCGGATTGCGGCACAAATTTTACCGGAACAGACAAATACTTAAAGGATGTATACGTGTATATTCGTGATAACAGTTCGGAGATCAGTAGGGAACTAGCTAAATACAATGTCACTTGGTTATTTAACCCTCCAAGTAGTCCCAATATGGGCGGACTTTTTGAGGCTGCTGTAAAGACGGCTAAAATGCATATGTCAAGAGTACTCGGAGAACAAAAGTTGACTTTTGAGCAACTCACTACCTTCTTTACTCGCGTAGAAGCAGTTATGAATTCGCGACCCTTGACTCCACTGAGCTCGGATCCTAATGATTTAGAAGTTTTAACGCCCGGACATTTTCTGATCGGTGAGCCGCTAGTTTCCCTGCCTGAGTATAACTATGATGAAGTTAAAGTCAGTACATTGAATAGATTTCAATTACTTCAACGTCTCTCGCAACATTTTTGGATAAGATGGCGAAACGAATATTTGCACACTTTACAATTACGGCACAAGTGGAATGACCAAACCACACCCCCTAAAGTTAACGACTTAGTTTTGATTAAAGAAGATAACTGTCCTCCTTTGGAATGGAAGCGCGGAAGAATAATAAGTTTAATGCCCGGTAAAGACGGGGTTGTCAGAGTAGTAAAAGTTAGGACTCGAAATAATGTTTTAGTCAGACCCGTTTCTAAACTTAGTAAACTTCCACTTGATGATTAGGTCAACCAAGTTACACCTTGGTTTGGGGGGGAGTGTATGTCCAAGCATATGAATCCTTCAATGAGGGATAATTTAAATGCCTTGCGGATTGGCGCCAAAATGCCAACTTGCTTCACACCGCGTTGACGGTGGCGCCGCGCGTGTCAAAAGAAAAAACTTCGGCTCGGAACATCGGCGGTTATGGCGGCTGCGCTCTCGTCGCTCCTGTAAAAATTGGTGTAATACTGTGCCTTCTGGACTTAAATTGCTAGAACTTCGATAGAAACATTCCTAGTGATTCCAGTGAGCAGTGTGAGTGAAGTGAACGGATTATTACCCATTAAAGGACAATCTCTCGGTGATTTACGTCGGCGGCTGGCCAGCACGCGGCGAATTGGACATCGGACTTGCACCCGCACCAGTACATGGTATGAAAAATTGTCTTTTATTGGGGAATCATATGCCTGTACGGATAATAACGCCAGTGACCTACCTTTCCTAAAATACAGTCCTCTTTCTTTGCTCTGAGACCTAGCTATCGGAAAATATGGTAACTCCAACAAGTTGTCTACAGTAGAACAAGTAAATGCTTAGTATCAAAAACTTCAAACTATAAAGAATTATTTAAATATTGCGATATGTTTGTTATATCCGTGAATAAATGTGATAACCCCAAAATATGATGAAACAACCTTTTGAAAAGAAAATTAACAAAATGTCATTCCTTTTTAACCTTTAGTGGTCCATCAATCATAACTACAGGTTGTTATGAAAGCACACCCGCTGGGTCTGCAAAGTTATTGCCATTCTTCAAAATACAAGTGAACTTAAAATGCCACATTGCTTAATTTATTTACCAAAGTTGAATGTATGCCTTTTTTTATAGTTACTAAAATGTTTAAAAAAAAATGCTAAGCGTTATGTAATTTAAAAGGACAGAAAGTATTCCACTACAATCGATTTTAATGTTTGAAAGTTTTCATTTTAATAAAAGATCTGGTCCTTACAAACAATTAGAAAGTTAAATCTGCTGTAATAGTTCTTTAAAAATAAATTGCCCTAAACAAACAGTAGTAAAATAATTTGTTTAATTTATGATAATAATAAACTCATCTATTGTGTTAACAAGTTAACATCAAACAACTTAGAATTGGCTTCTTAGATTTTTACCAAACATATTTATAAAACAATTTCAAAACAGCTTTTTAATTTAAAAAAATAGAAATCGCCTGTTTCTTCCCAACGGTGCAAAAAAATAGACGAAACCATCAAACTTCTAACAACCCTCTTTATGGGTGCTAAAAAGGGACAGTCATGCGTGTATCTAATATAGCTAACTAACTGATCATTAATTTTATTAATAATAAAAGCCGAGAACCTTTCACCTACATTAATTCGGTGGGCCCACCCTTTACAACCTATATTTATACCAGGGGTCGTCAAATGGTGGACCGCGGTCCGCATTCGGACCGCCAACCCATTCTGTGAAACTTGCTTTAATCTTCATTTCAAATTGGAGTGTGACTCCGTGTGATAAATCTACACTAATATAATAAAGAGGTAAACTTTGTTAGTTTGTATGTAGAGGGTAATCTCTAGAACTAAATCGATTCCAAAAATTATTTCACTAATAGAAAGCTACACTATCCCTGACGGACATAGGCTACTATTTTTACGCGAACGATGTCGCACGCGTCCGCTAGTATTAAATAAAAACATAAATAAATAAATATGTAATGAAAATTTACTGCAATCAACCTAGTACAAAAATATCTTATAAGATGCTTGATTCATACTATATGACTGATATAAGTATATACTTAAATACATACCTATCTATATTGACATTCATGTTTCACATCCGCGAGAACACAGCAACTTGCACTACATAGTACGTCATTTAATAAAATTGTATCCCCCTCATTATCTTTGTAGACGTCAATTCTTGTCGTTGACGCGAATTCAGCTTGCACCAATTTTACTCCAAACTTCAGACAGATAGTCCACAACAAAAAATGTCATTTTTTTCATTGATGTAAAGAAATACCTTTGTTATTTCCGTAATTACATTTGTTTAATATTCTTTTCTATAAAATGATGTGCGGATCGCACTGGTTATTTCATTTCTTAAAACGGACCCCGAGAGAAACTAGTTGGTGACCCCTGATTTATACCAGTATAACATATTGTGTAAGTATATCACGCAGGGTGTAACCAAACTGGGTTACCTAACTATCATTTTATGAACTCTCAATATTACCTTATTACAATCACTGACCAATAAGCAATGGACTTCTAGTCAGCGTTTAAAATATGGCCGCATCAAAAGTCGAACAAAAGTACAACAAATCGACAACCACTGCGACCGACGGCGCTCCTGTCAATACTATTATTTTGTAAAAGAATATATTTGCAACGAAACTTTTTAAATTATTATAATATTTATCACACCCCGATTTCTAATGAAGATAGCAAGTTTCACACTACGCATTATTAAAAAAAAATTCTAAAGCATTTTTATTTTCATTGAAAACAAGTGACGATAGAATAAAAAACAAAATTATACAAGTAAGCTTTCTAAATCTAAGTGAAATAGTTTAAAAATGTGCAATTTTATTACAATGCAAGTTTACATTTTACAATAACGTATGAAAAAAAAAACAATAGATTTACTGTACAGTTTTACTATAACTTAATAACAACTTATAACATATTACGGTGCAATATACAATACTGTTTTAAATAAAAGATGTAATAAATGAATCTTTGAAAACGCTCAATATATTTACATACATATGTTAGTAGGATTGTATATAAAATCATACGGTAAAATAATGTATTATGTAAGTATACCTAAGTCTTGATATGCCATTATTCTTAAAAAAATATAAGATGTACCCTTATGAACTCATGTTGCATATAGACTAATTTAATACCGCTATAGGACCAAAACCGTATCGGTTTCAAAAGTTGAAGGTATTCGTCCATCTAACAGCGGTCACTTGCGCTAGCCGTATAAATAAGGAAAGACAATGTTTTGGCATTATTCTAATCTTTATGTAAATTCTAATATAATAATAATAATAATATAGATGTATACATATGTTTGTTTCTAATATAATATATACTCACGTAGCTTTAGACTGTATATACATACCTAGATACGTAACGACGGTGCATGTATATAGGTAAGATGTACTTAAAGGATGAAATAAACATTTGTATTTAAAATACTTATTGTGTTTTATTTAAATTGTAGTTTACATCAACGTGATAATATCCACAGTGGAACAGCCTGTAGCAAACATCTACTTAATCGAACTTAACTTGGCTATCAGAGTCAAAGTCAAAATATCTTTATTCAGATTAGGCTTACAGAAAGAACTTATAGCCAGAAAAATCACCACCAGTTCGGAAAAAACCTCTGATGGGTATACGTAACGTGACCATACGTCCCGGTTTGGACGGGAAAGTCCCGGTTTTAGGCAGTCTGTCCCGGTGTCCCGAGCGAAGCTAACATAGTCCCGGTTTTGCAAGCAGACCCAACGATAGTTTAAAATTGATTTTTTCCGCTCAAAATGCGTAGCCCGACACGCCATTACTGGGGGCTTAGTTAGTAAGTCATGCCAACTTAACTATTTTGTGTTTAGAGCGTTGATTATTTTGTGTTATTCCATCTTCTATGTATAATGAAATACTTGTAAAACACCAAAAACTTTTTTTTAATAATATATTTCCGCAGATGTGTCCCGGTCTGACAAAATAAATAAATGGTCACGTTAGGTATACGTATATCAACTTCATAGTGACACTTTCTCGCAATTCCATCTTTAATGGCGGCTTATATTAATAGTAAAACATTCCGGGGAAAGGCCAGGTCAGGAGTGCCCTAAACTGACGAACATACATGAAGAACATGAACATACATACAAGAGTGATCGTAGCAAGTGTAAGTAGGTCCTACGTGGTCTCTGCCTACCCCTTCAGGGACTGGCATGACTGTATGTTTGTAATAATAATACTTTCGTCTATTTGCGGTCTCTTTTAGAGCATAGCAGACGTGAGACATGATTAATTTTTTTATATGTAATGTTTTTTGTTAGGATGTCTTAGGATTTCACTTAACATAGTTAATACAATTAGCATTTCAGTTCAAAGGACCATCGGAATTATAAATGTTGTATAAATCTCGTTTAGAACGCATTAAAGACAATTACCTTATAACCATTAGGAAATACCGGCCAGTGCCCTGAAAACAATGAATAATGAATCAAACAACGACATAATTTCACAACAGCCTATCCAACGTCGCGTTTCTTCCACCAGTTTCATATAAAAGTTGTATACAGGCTGCAATGTATGGTCGGAAGGTAAACTTTCGCCGCTAAATGACTTTAGACATGCGCAAAAGACATTAGGAAAAAGCTTTTGGAGGGAATTCAGTTTCTGTCGTGATACCTGGTGGAGTATACCTCCCTTAGTTAAAAGTTTTCGTAGTTTTTTTGTTTTTATCACTTTAATCAATAAAAAAAACATTTGACTGCCGCCGCGTTGAAATAACTTTTTAAAAACCAACCATAGACTATAAATTTTAAAGCCAGCTTCACATCCACCGTGGCATTTGACGAAGCGCCACTCAGCAGCGGGCCTTGCTTGCTGCAATCGTCAACCAGCTCTCGCCAGTGTTTAGCATGCGCCCACAAAGCTAAGCTTCGGAACGGCACAGCACCGGCAGAACTGCGCCTAGATCCGGCTGCCCTCAAAACTGAACCGAAGAAAGTCGAAACTTGGGAAAACTCTTCTGATAAAGATCGGGTGCTAGAAGCCGGGTGTCAGACGGAAGGTTGGACCGAGAGTCCGGTGGTTTTGGGGCTAGGAGGACGGCCGGTTGCGGGCAAACTGACGGACATGGCGGTTATAAAACCGGACAGCGGCGTCCGGGAGGCGCTGGAAGATCGGGACCCTAATAATTTGAATCAACATGTACAGGTGGGTTTTGTTTGTTTTTATAAAATATTCAAGAATGATATCACGTTCATGCATTTCAATGGAATTCAGTTTCAGCAAGCTTTTATTAAGTTTCACTTCGCTCATAGATTTCTTTCTTAGTTAATTTTTATTGCAGAATAAAATGCTGAACTTATTTTAATAAAAGAGAATGACTAAAACTTTTGCGTAATTGAATCATACTCATACACGTTGAAAGGTCACGTTTAAAGTCTCTTTTCACAATTTTTAATATTAGATTTAGTGTAGGATAGGATGTGTTCAATTCCTTTTTAAATGTTCCCAAACATTGTAGTATTCTTCCATAGTGCGTTTGAGACCGTGATAACTTTTGATTATTTCATACATCCGAATATTTCATTTGTACATCGAATTTACCAGGTTTTTCTAAACATTATTGTATCATCAGAACCCGTTAGTTTTGTAACATTCCTGACACGTTTACTTTTTAGAATCACTGTTGCAATTGAAACATTCGGACGTATAAAATAGTGAAAAACGATGGACAAACTAGTTCATATAACCACCATAAAATATGTATATATAAATAGGTAAGAAATGGCCAAATAAACACTTTCGCGTAATTGTGACTCATCATCCATTCAATACATTTTAACCTGACGAAGTGGGCGTAGCCATTCTTAACAACTTAATTTCACCCTTCCGAGCAGCTAAAAAAACAACAATAAATTTGATGCCATTGAAAAACAACACGTCATTCAGTGACTAAATAAATTCCTGAGAACCCTCACTTTAGCTGGCAATGATGAATTATTAAACAGTATGTAAATACAACCCTTAAAATAGATCTTTACGGTACGTAGACGTAGAAACCAAGCCAAGTTGCAAATATACTCAGTAAACAGTGCAAAATATAATTCGAACCATAAAGTTTTTTTTCGTAACTTAAGTAAGACGCTTTTAGATTTAAGTTAATTTTATCAGATCTAATTGCCGAATATTTAGCATTTTACGTAAGTATGTTAGAAACATCCTTTAAAACTGTTGTTCTAGTTAACATGTGTTTCTCTTCTCCACGAAAAACATAACTGTATTTATTATTAAACCGTAAACGTGTTTTACCAAGCAAACTACGAGTATATGTACTTCAATCTCCTTCTAAATTCGTATACAGGATTACAATAAGAATATACCTAAACCATATTAAGCGTTCTTTTCTTAATGCTTGATTTCTTTACTCAATTTTTCACTGGCCAGTTTAGACAATACCAAAACCTATAGAATGTTAGCTAAGCAACAATTTACAATTTCAATGACATCGCAAGAACCTCTTGGGACTATTTTTAGTTGTAATACAGTACTTGTCTTTCACTTAAGCTACATTTCCATCAATCAGTCAAACTCTTTAGGTGAATATTTTCCTGACTGTAGGTATGTGCTTTCTCTGGTTTTGTCTATTTACTCAAGCTTGGCTTGCGCTCTCCCTCCACAAGGATATTAGCATGGAAATTTCCATCCAGCGCTCACAAAGGTTACGAGCAAAGGTTGGAGTGAAAAGGTCAGGCAATCTAATATATGCGTGTTGCTTATTGTTATTTAAATAAAACTTCAGAACTTGGCTATGCTGAAAACACTTCGCCTTATAACATATGTAGCAGGTGAAGAGTAACATTTGCATTCGCTTTTAATAGCTGAATGATCATATGACCCAAAGAAACCATGGGGTTTTTTGACGTCGATCTGCCGAGCATTAATGGCGTCCTGCGTATGTATAGTCAACAACAAGGGGATAAGGTTCGAAAGCGGTCAAGGAATATATTGGTCGACTATACCTTAGAGCCTTTAGTGTAAGTTTCCTGTCACAAAAAACGTCCCGAACGCGTTAGCGTTTACTTCTAAATTGTATGGAAGCATTTTGTTGCAAATAAGCGCCATGAGAGGCGCTGTCTGTGCTTCCATAGTAATTGAGAAGTTAACGTTAAAGCGTTCGAGGTGTTTTTTGTTACAAAAACTTGCACTGAACGCTGGTTGTTATATATATATATCCTTTTTAATTTACCTGCTCTTCATATCTCATGTCATGCTTTGGTTGCCGAGTTACCTTGGTGTTTATATGTCATCTGCCACTTAATAAATTTACTATCTTCGGATATCTAATGGATTTATCACTGGCGACGAAATGAACCCATTCGACGTAGCCAAAGCCCGCCGGGCCCGGGGAGTGCTGCGCGGCATACTTACAAAGACGCAAAATATAATTTTGAGTCAAGAAAGTTTCAACAGTGATGAAGTAAACGTACGTATTCAATCCTTAACGGACAACTTACAAAAATTTCAAGAATTACAATCGAATATAGAACTAGAAACTGAACTGGAGAATATTAATAATGAAATAGAATATAGACAAGATTTTGAAGAAACAACAATACAATTGAAATTAAAATTATTGAGTTTTAAAACCAATATTGAGTCCCAAGTTTTCTTGAGTGCATCAAGCAATGTTGATGTTTCACCTCCTGTTACCCAACTTCATCATGGTATACCTAAATTTCAATTTCAACCTTTCAATGAAGAAGAATCCATGAACAATTTCATTAAACGACTTGAATTATATCTTACCTTGAATAACATTTCTGATCCGAAGATTAAGACCTACACGTTCTTATCATCCTTGCCTCCGCGCCTCCATGAACAAATTTATGTATTGTGCTCACCAGAAAACCCTACGACAATGCAATTTGAAAAACTAGCACAAACGCTTGAAAACTTTATAGACCCGAAACCCAGTATCTGGGTATTGCAACATAAATTTATTATTAGAAAACAAAATACAGATGAAACTATAGCGCAATATGCATCAGAATTAAAAAAGTTGACCTTAAATTGCGAATTTCAATGTCAAAGCTGTAAAAAACCTATATCAGATAACATCCTATGCTTGCAGTTTATAAGAGGTATACGGGACGGGGATATTCGCACAAAAATTCTCCAGGACAACAAAACCTCGACCTTTCCAGATCTGATTCAATTTGCAACAGCTATTGAAATGAGTAAATCTGAAAGTAAACTTCTAACAAACATGGAAAACATCGAAAGTGACACTATGAACAAAATTACTGCTTCAAGACAACAGCGTTACAACTGGCCATCGAATAACCGACCGGACGTTATTACTCTTAAAGATCTGAAAGGAAAGTGCTACAGATGCGGCCAAAGCAATCATAGAGCCAACGAATGTGAACATATTGCAAACATTTGCCATAGATGCAACCGAAGAGGTCATTTACAAAAAGTTTGTATGCAACGCAACCTAAGCAGCCATCCAAAAGACCTAAAAGAAATCGATTTGGCAAATGAGACACACTCAGGAGTTAATACAAACAACCAACTTGAACTCAATAGCTCAAACGTTTCAGTTGAAAGCTTATGCGACATTCATTTACTGAGAACGGAATCATCAGACAAATATACAATTACCTTGGAAATCAATACAAAAATTGTGAAAATGGAATTCGATACAGGAGCAGCACTTTCATCCATTTCGCTTAAACAATATAAAGAACTGAAGTTTGAAAACAGAATTTATAAGACTGACATCAGGTTAAAAACGTACACGGGAGAAATAATAATCCCGTTTGGAGTCATTTATGTCAAATGTAGATATAATGGTCAAAGCTTCAATGGAAAACTATATATAATCGACCAAGATGTCGATGCAATTTTCGGAAGAAGCTGGATGAAAGAATTTAAACTAGAACTTGCTGACGTGAAAACTGTACAGGTTGAAAATCCATCCAAATTGAAGGAACTCCTTAAAGATTTCTCAGAATCCATTTTTAAATCTGACCTTGGAAAAATTCCGAACTTCAAAGGTCATCTTAGTCTACCTGCAAATACAAGGCCCGTATTTATAAAACCAAGGCGAGTACCATATGCTTTAAAACAAAAGGTTGATGATGAAATAGAAAGACTCTGTTCTTCTGGCGTAATTACCAAAATCGATCAAGCGGAATGGGGGACACCTATAGTACCAATCGTCAAGCCCAATGGCTCCATTCGATTGTGTGCTGATTACAAGGTAACCCTAAACAAAGTTATTAAGGATGAACAATATCCCATACCGATTATCGAAGACATTCTATCAGAAATGAATGGTGGTCAACTATTCTGCACCCTCGACATTAGTCAGGCCTATTTACACATGGAAATGGACGAAGAAAGCGCATTACTACAAACCTTAAGCACTCATAAAGGAACTTACAAAGTTAATCGGTTGATGTTTGGTGTAAAAACTGCCCCAAATTTATGGCAAAAGTTTATGGACCAACTATTGCAAGGAATAGAAGGGGTAAAATGTTTCTTTGACGATATAATAATACAAGGCATTTCCGAAGAACAATTATTAAATCGCCTTAAACAGGTATTTCAAAAACTTCAAGACTATAACTTGCGATTAAACAAGGATAAATGTCAATTTTTTCAACGTAGCATAAATTATTTAGGTCATACGATCGATAGTAATGGATTACATAAAAACAAAGAAAAAACACAGGCTCTCATGAACACGGAACGCCCTACCAACGTAAGTGAATTACGTACTTTTCTTGGAATGGCTAACTATTACAACAGATTTATACCAAACCTTGCCACCATCACGAACCCTTTAAACCAACTCCTGAAGAAGGGTGTACCATTTCAATGGTCTGATGAATGTGAAAAAAGTTTTAAAGCTATTAAGACTGAAATCTCAAGTGAAAAAATTCTTATTCATTTCGACCCTAGAAAAACTCTTACTTTAGCAACTGATGCTTCACCAACAGGCCTCGGAGCGGTTTTATCTCATCGACTACGCGATGGCTCCGAGAGACCAATAGCATTCGCTTCCAGAAGTCTTACAGTAAGTGAGAAAAAGTACAGTCAGATTGACAAAGAAGCTACGGCCATTCACTGGGGTTTAAAAAAATTCTTTCATTATTGTTATGGAAGAAAATTTGTTCTCATTACGGACCACAAACCCCTCACTAGTATTTTCCACCCCCATAAGACTCTTCCAGCAATGAGCACCATGCGACTATTTCATTATGCACATTTCCTATCCGGTTTTGATTACGATATTGAATATCGCACTTCGGCTGCAAATTCTAATGCAGATTATTTATCAAGATTTCCAACTGAAAGAACACCAGAATACAAAATAGATCAACATTCCGTTTTTCAATTACATCAAATTCATAACTTATCAGTGAACTTTCAAAAGATCGTTAACGAAACACAAAACGATCCGGAATACCAGTTAATTTTACATGCTCTACAGACAGGAAGAAGTTTAAGGCAACTTGGCTATAATGACAATGAATTTACATTACAAGATGGCTGTATTCTTAAAGGCATCAGAGTCATGATTCCAAGCCCCTTACGCGAAGCCGTACTAAACGAACTTCACGTCGGCCATCTTGGTATTGTCAAAATGAAGCTTCTAGCCCGAAGTTTTGTCTACTGGAAGAACATTGACAGGGATATTGAAATCAAGGCAACATCATGTAGAGCATGCAGACTAAGTCAAAATGAACCAAAGAAGGTACCGATCCACCATTGGGAGGAACCAACTCAGCCATGGCAACGAATCCATATTGACTTCGCGGGCCCCATTGATGGATACCACCTTTTTATACTTATAGACGCTTTTACAAAATGGGTAGAAATTATCCCAACAAAGACAACGACCAGTTCTTGGTGCATCAGCAAGCTTAAGGAAATTTTCAGCGTTTTCGGATTCCCACATATCTTAGTGTCCGATAATGCACGCCAATTTACCTCAAATGAGTTCACGCAATTCCTTAATAGCAGCAGTATTTCACACAGAACATCAGCACCTTACCATCCAGCGTCAAATGGACAAGCTGAGCGTTGTGTTCAGACGGTGAAGAAAGCTCTACGTAGCATGGAACAAAACTCTGGGACCCTCAACGATAAACTTTACCTAATAAAGACACAACTAAGGCGGACGCCTAATCAATCAGGTCGTAGTGCATATGAACTGATGTTCAATAGAGATGTAAGAACGACCCTACATGTAATGCTAGGAGAGATCCTCCCACGCATACCAGCAGATAATGTTGACTCGGTTGTTAGAAAGGCTTTTAGTGAGGGCGAGAGGGTACAAGTCCACAGCTACTCGCATCCACACAAGAAGTGCGAGTTCGCCAGAGTAGTGGAGAGGCTAGGTCGCCTACACTATCGCGTGACCACAGACGGGGGCGAGAGCTGGCGCCGCCATGCTGATCAGATGCTGCCAGCTGCCGGAGTCCCTCCAGCTGCTAACTAAGGGCGGAGACCTGTTATATATATATATCCTTTTTAATTTACCTGCTCTTCATATCTCATGTCATGCTTTGGTTGCCGAGTTACCTTGGTGTTTATATGTCATCTGCCACTTAATAAATTTACTATCTTCGGATATCTAATGGATTTATCACTGGTGTCAAACGTTTAGAACGACTGGAAGTTTTAATTCCGGTTGCTAGATTGAACTTGCTAATATTATAGAAGGAAGGATAGAAAGAAAGAGAAGGGGCAGACCTGGAAATTATGTTAATCAAGTGAAGGAGAAAATCCGTGTCATGTAGTGTAGAGAAGCCAAAGAATATCGATAGAGAAACTTGGAAAGCACGGCACCGACAAGACCAAAGTCAAATTTGAGAAGATTGAACTTAAAGTTTGAGCTTCCTGTTTAAGAGTTATTTGCTTACAAAAAATAAATACCAAAACAAATGTCATACAGAGATGCAGTGTACAACTTAGGTGTACAAATGAAACCTACCCCTTTAAATTACATGGCATTAAGTAAAACCTGAAAGTATGGTAAACTCGGACATGGAACACAAGATCAAAGGTCCAGGGTACTGGGTAAAGGGTCTACAGATGACGTGATCTGGTGAATGTTATGGTTAGATCAGGAGCAATATCATGTGGTGTAGAATAACCTGATAAACTGCTCGAACATGACAGATCAAGGCCCAACCACATCAGGCATTATCGGTTAACCTCAATTTTTGATTAAAAAGGATATAATTTTGAAAAGGGAAAATAACAGGAAAATTAATTTAGAATTTAATTTCCCAAACTCAAATCCACTTACAAATTTCCTATATTAGTCTACTACTAACAATTTGCAAAAAAAGTAAACCTGCAGAAGACATTAAATTTGTAAAAAACTAAGTTATTATTAAAAGTCAAAATATTTTATATAGATTAGGCTTAAAAGAAACAAGTAATTCATATTAGAAAATTCGCTCCAGAGAAACCTCTGTTGAGAGGATACCGGCAAGAAACTGAACGAAGTAACATTATTCATATAATTTTTTACACCAATGAGATGGGTACCAAGGTACCGAGAAGCAAGCTATTAATCTAAAACAGTTCCATTATAATGTTACCACCCTGTTTTCGAGTAAAAGAATTCCCGTATTTCCACACTAACAACTAACCAATTACTGGCACGCGAAAATGAAGAATAGCCATTGGAAAAGAAAAAAGAAACAAAACAAAACACGAACTGTAGAGTGGGCAGTAAAGAGTTTATTGTTCTACAGAAGTTTCGTTTTTTAGAACTTTTTTCTTTGGACGTTGGGTCGTTTCTTGCTTACGTTAAGTTGAAAGCGTTTTTGAGGCATAAATTGCACTTTACTAACGAATAATTAGAATATATTGTACAGAAAAAACCTTTTATAACAAATCTTTTAATAATAGTGGAAATCGTGTCTAAATCCGTTGCATGGTTTAGAAGTAAGCGGTCAAAGATATGAGGACAGATGGAGAACAGACAGGAACGGATAGCGACTTTTTTATGCTATGTAACTAGCGACCCACCCTGGCTTCACACGGATACAATTAGGATGTAATGTAACATAAAAACTTCCGAGAATAAATCTGTAAACGACAGTTAAAACCGTACCGAAATCCGTAGCGTGGTTGATGAGGAGTAAGCTGCCGAAGGTACGATGAGGATTGGAGACAGACAGGAAAGGATAGAGACTTTATTTTACTTTATATAAAGATATGAGGAGGGGGAGGGAGGAGGATATGAGGAGGTTTTAATGAGAGTGGAAGAGAAACGAACAATATTAAGCACAGTGGAAAACAGGAGGGGAAGAATGATCGGGCACCTTGTACGACACTATGATTTCGTTGCAAATATTATAGAAGGAAGGATAGAAAGAAAGAGAGGAAGGGGCAGACCTAGAAGGAGTTATACGGATCAAGTGAAGGAGAAGGTTTGTGTCGTATCGTACAGAGAAGTCAAGGAGCTGGCGGTCGATAGGGAAGCTTGGAAAGCACTACACCGACAAGATTAAAAGTCTTAAATTTGTGATGGCAAGATACGAGTAAAACTATGTAACGATAAAGAGGACAAAGATTATGGATTAAGAGCACCGTTTGGGAAATACTGAGCTCTAAACGTGCAGTTTACGTTAGAGTTACTTTGCTACAAGATGCTCCACTAAGCGCACGGTGCGACTTCTCTTACCGATTTTTCTACCACGTTTAAAGGAGGCTAACGATCAGTCTGGAATGTTTCTGTACTCGATGGCAAGCCCTATATTACTATAGAGTCAACGCCCGACAAGCATCATGTAACCAATCTCGTGCACCTGTGAAATAAGTCGCGTGACCGCCTCGTGCCTTAAATTATGTGAATTATTTCAAAGGGCTATCCAAGTGGAAACATGGAGGAAGAATAAACGGGGTCATACTTAATTTTTTTCATAATTGGTTGCGTAAGAAACAGAAGACCTAGTACAACAATAAAGAAAAAATCTCCCAAGGGAGACTCGCGCACCAAGCATACGTTTGCGTGCCACCACGCAATTTATTTGTATATTTATTATATTGTACAATATAGGAAGGCAAACGAGCAGATCTCCTGATGATAAGTGATCACCACGGTCCATAGACACCCGCAACACCAAGGAGATTGCAGATGCGTCGCCAGCCCAGAGGGCTAAGATGCAAATTGATTTGTGTAAATAATTGAGCTAGTTGAAGATAGAAGTAGTACTCTAGTATATAAATAAACTTTTATCAGATTTCACGGTTCTCTTTCTTCGGTGACAAGGCGGGGGGATTATATTTTTCTGACACTTAGTGTTTTAAATTTTTTTTTTTTCAAAATCAAACTAGTTCATTTGCTAGAAATACAGTCAAGTGGATGTTGATAGGTATAACAATTTTGTATCGTGTATTCTGCCTGCTAATGGGCATGCAAATATTTAAAGTTAAAGTTAATTACTAATACAGTTAATTACAGTCTTAAATTTAGTAAATATGAGCCTTATAATCTAAAAATATTCCTTAACTGTGATAAATGTTTCTTGAAGTCTTGCGTTTCAGATCCTCTTATAAATTCTGGTAACTTATTATATAATTTGGGTGCCATACCGAACGCACTTTTTGCACATAAGGCTGTTTTTGATCGTTTATTTGCGATTTTATAAGTCTTCTTCTCTTACAATTTAAAATCTAGCTTTATATCTTTTTATAATATCAACCGTTTAAACGATATTTTAAAAACTTTCGATTTAAGATGGTCCCTATAACTAACCAAAGAGGTCAAAAACTTAAATTTTCTTCAAGACCCCATACCAAATCCACATGTTAAACAATGGGAACAAAGTTTGTGCCCTGTCGTAAACTCAGGTCCGATAACGAGTTATGTGTGATTTATGAATCACTTTTTTTTACATTCATGTTTCCAACATTTGTTCGTGTTTATTTGATGACGATAGATCTGACGCATTCTTCGAACAGTTGATGTTCCGTGTTTATACAGAAAAAAACAATAAAATTCACGGTTATCGAGTATTCAGATCACAAGACACGTTTTTTACTCATAACTACGAGTACACATATAATAATCAAGAAATGTACAGTAAAATCGAACCCGCGTCCTTGACACAGCAGGAAGTTAGTTGTCATTATATTTAGAACGACAATTGCTATTATTTAACTTCGGCCACCTTGGAAAACCAATCAAATATGCTTTCCAATGACACTCAGCACGTGTTTTGAAATTGGACAATGGTTTGATTGAAAGTTAATCAATAAGAGTATTTTAATCTGTTACGCCGAGAATGCTTTGACGGTAGTCTTCAATCTTACACGAAATAACACCCTCGAAAAGCAACCATGCAGCTATAGTAGCACGCTAGCATTTATCGCGCACATAAACGCTTTGGTCCCTCTCGCACACGCGTACTGGTTAGAACGGGATAAATGCTTTATGTCATCGATAAAAGCTAGCGCGCTAGGCCCCCAGGTCCGCTGACTTCTTTTACCGATTCCCAGATACGATAGAAAATGCAAAATAGCTCGGTATGTTTTGATTTTGTCACCTATACTTGTTCACGTGATATTGTATGACAGAAACACTAAAACACTTTGAGATTTTAAGCTAACTATACTTTTACTTGGTCTTAGCTTTTTCAAAATTACTAGATTTCTGACGTCTAGTTCAAAAGTTAAAATAACCAATAACTGGATATCTATAGACAAGGTGGCATTATTTTGACAACACATACTATAGACTTTACGTGAAGATGACTAAAGCAAACGTCAAAATGTATCGACAATGTCAAACCCATATATTCAGACATTTCTACCAGCGTTGACGCTAGCAGAATGTCACTGTGTACCCATCCCATCAGGGACCCAGTTATTGCTCCATAACATTTCCAATTGCAAGCAGCGCAAGACCGGTCGTTGTGGCGATGTGGGAGAGGCCTATGTCCAGCAGTGGACGTCTTTTGGCTGAAATGATGATGATGATGATTTCCAATTGTAAACTATATTGTCCCTTACAGATAGTATGGGATGACATAATTGGCGAGCCAGAAGGTGCGCGAAGCCCTGAGTGCGCGTGGCGTGTGAGCAACGTGTGCTTCAAGCATGCTCGCAACTGGTGCTATACCGTGCTCGCCGTGCTAATAGCACCGCCGTGCGCGCTGCTTCTCGGCTGTGGGTTCGCTTGCTTGGCATTTGAGGTTAGTATACAGCTACGATGCTTGAAGCATGCTCACAAATTGACTCCACTAAAGTTTATTTGTCTAGCGTTTGTATGCTTTAATAGTGTACGGAAATCAACGAATAAGTTATAATGATCAGGGTCATTGACTGCAAAGTATATGTAGTGATTTCTCGTCCGTAGGTAACGAACTATGATTGCCTTAGACCAACGCAAAGTTATCGTAACTGCCAATGTAGCAAAGGTTCGAAATACAAACGAAATACTCATACCAAAGAGTATTACATTCTTAAAGTACGTAACAGCACAATAATTTTATTTCTAGCAAATCTGGTGCACCGCGCCCTGCCTTCGTTGCGTCAAGATCTACTTCGCTTCTCTCCGTACTATGGTGCAGTCTTGCATGGCAGCGACAGTTGTGCCAACCGCAGAAGCTGTCGGCCATGTTTGCCGCCACATCCGCGTCAACTTCAGGCGGGACGCGGCGGACGAACGCGACATGCTCGTCGTGTAGTGTAGACGTGGCTTAATGACTGTGTGTTTCATAACCATAAGTGCCTTTTGTCTTTGTAGTTTTAATTTAATTAAAAAAGTAAGTTAAAAAAACTTAAGTATTTATTTATATTTGAAAAGTAAAATAATTGAGTAAATACAAACTATACTATTTAATATGCTACTAAATACTATATTATGTAGATTCCATAAAACTTCTAATAAGATAAATTTAATTAATGTGCGTAATTATAATAAAACTCTTCTTAAATGTTTTACTATTAATACATTGATTAAAAACTTTTATATTAACCCAAAGTTTTTTATTATTCTTTTAAGTTTTCGTTAAATTCTCGTATCGTTGGTATTTTCCACAAAAAAATAATTACGCGGTTGCTTTGAATGTGGAAAGCGTGTAACGTATCTACTCGTCACGATTGTTATCTTTTTAAAACCGCTATTGTTTTTTAGAACCATGAATTTTCAGCAGGTTCAAGTAGCACTAGTTTGCTCACACAAATCTGACAAGTGATAAGGTCATTAACCTCATAAAGGGTGAAACCGAACGGCGGCAAAACACGCGAGTTTTATAGATTTTTTTTAATTAACTGTTATGTCGCTAACACTGGTTTATTAACTGTGGAAATAATTACATTGTTGTTATCTAAATATTATGACGGTTTTAAAATTGATGAATACATATTTTTTTAATATTTTTCAATTTGTACGACCGCGTGTCTTGCAAGTGAATTTTGCCCCAATTCTAGTGACCGAATTGGTCAATAATGGTCTGTCAAATAGCTTTAAAAAAAAAACTTAACAAATGTTATTATAAATAGTATGAGCTCTAAGACAGTATGTTATGTTTATTTAAGCTTTTTACATGAAGACATTTTTTAAAGGTATGCAAAAAACGGGCTTAATTTTATGATAACCAAGAGACGTACGTAGTGGCACTACGTACGTGTAGTGGCTCTACGGTAGTGCAACGCAATATAGGTAATCGACGCACAGAATAATAAATAAATAATAAATTGCCATTTTATCCACAGTTTTGTTGTCTAGCAGATGCCTATAAAGCATTCGCTTGAAAGAAAACTTCCTTGGGCCTTGGCTTACAGTGTTTAAACGCATCAAAAACACTGGCCGGTATTTATAAAAACCCTATTCAAACACTGGCCAGTAAGAAAATATTCGCGGCAGCGGCTGTATATGTCTAAACACCTTTGCCTCACGCAAAATCTTTTCCAATTTAGAAGACAATTCACAATTGGCGGGAAACGAAAATGTTATACCGAAATTGTAACCTATTTTCGTTTTAAGAATTATTCATTTATTTGTTGAAAGCGAGTGATTCTTTTGTATAGTGACAATGATTAATGATAATTCTGAAGCTACTTCAGTGACCGTGGCACGACCGAGCAGTAGTGAAACTAATCAAGATTCGTTTATTATTTCGAGGTGTCAAAGGTAGGAATTTAATTTGATATACAATTTAATATACCTACGATGTACTCTTGGTTTTTTTTATGTCCAGTGTTTTAACCGCAACTCTTAAGAGTATTAGCTGAAAGTCAGAATTGAAAAACTCTAAACTTTAAATTCAAAACCCATTCTCGTAGAAACTACTAGAAACACGATGCGATGCGATCGATTTACCCGCTCCGTGCGCTCGCGCGACTTCGCGGAGGCCCTTATACTAGTTTATACTAAACATGGCCCGATACGCTCTTGTTCAGTCTTTTAAATGTAAATATAAAACTTCTTTGTGACATGTAATTTTAGAAATACAGATGTGACCGTCATTGACAACGATGACCACAACGATTCCACTGAAGATACTGATGTAGAAGAGGTAAGTCGTCATATTTTTCGAAATTATTCTGAAATTATTTTGTAATAGCATTTTAAGACGTTAAATAGAAGAATTAGAGAAAAAAGAATCATGGCTCTGTTACACTTACTTAGGTACTGATGACTTCAGGTCTTCAGCAATTCCAGTTCATTGAAATAATTTGTAAATGTGAACTATTCTTTCAATGTCCACGACTTACAATGAGTATAATTTCATTTATTATTAAGTAAAAAAAGGCTTATCATTACACTATTTTGCGGTGGTAGGATCTTGTGCAAGGTCCGCCCGGATCACTACCACCATCTTGCTACCTAATCCTGCCGCTAAGCAGCAGTGCTTGCACTGTTGTGTTCCGGCGTGGAGAGCAAGACAGCCGGTGTAATTACTGGCACAAGAGGTATTCCATCTTAGCCCTTTGGGTTGGCAACGCATCTGCACTCTCTTTGTTGTTGCAGGTGTCTATAGGCGGTGGTGATCACTTACCATCAGGTGATCCACTTGCCTGTTTGCCTTCCTATGTTGTATTAAAACTATAGTTCAAATTAAAGTCGCTATCCGTTTCTGTCTGTCCTCAAATCTTCGGTCGCTTAGTCCTTCTAAACCACGCAACGGATTTTGATACGATTTTAATTTTTACAAGGTTTTTACGTACAATAGTAATGCTAATTGTACACGAGCGAAGCCGAGGCGGGCCGCTAGTTTAACTTGTACGTCAGTTAGTATTCAACTATTAAATAAAAAATATCTTGGGACAATTGACACCAATTGGGATGTTGACTAAAAAATAATAATTAGTCCATCTTTTAGAACGCCAGAAAATAGTAGATACGTATTTTTTCTTTTGCTTCTAAAACTTAAAATAACAAAGTTACAGAGCGGCGAAAGTTCGCGCTACGTCATTATTTCGTAAAATTTTTACGAACGAGTGACGTCACGAACCCCTACTCCTGAATTTGAATGTGCTGTATCTTTGTCAATATTATTCGTATGGACAAATAAAAAAATACGTATCGAGTATTTTTCTATAATCTAACTGACGGACTAATTAGAATCTTGTTGTTTTAACCCAGGAGACATCCCTATTGCCCTAGTCCCAAACTAAGCAAACCTTGTGTTATGGGTACTAGACAACGGATAAACATTCTTATATATAGATAAATATAGCTCCTTATAGAGGCCTCCCGTGACCAGAAGGCTGGGCAATACTTAGCCCAAAGAATCAGCATTGCCATCCAACGTGGCAATGCTGCCAGCCTTCTGGGCACCCTCCCTATTGGCGGCGAGTTGGGACAATTTTTTTATCTTTAAGTTTAGAATAAGATTTTACAGTTGTTTTTTTTTCTTCTGAATGTAGTGTCTTAAATAAATAGATAAATACATACTTAAATACAAATAACATCCATGACTGAGGTACAGTCAAGGAAATTGAAACACGTACCACCGTAGAACCTAGTCGAAGAGACATACGCTTGACATTTGTATGACATAGCCTGGCGTTTAACGCGTCGCGTCATTGCGATAGGGTTCTAAGGTGGTACGTGAATATATTTCCCCTACTGTACAAACATTCGTGTTCGTCACACAAATATTGGTAATCAAAGGCAGAGGTGCTACGGAATGGAAGGGCTACGACGTAGAAACTCGTAGCACTTAGCGTTCCCTCACGGTAAATTATTCATTGGGCTGTCATGTTTGTTTTCATTCTGTTTATAACTCTTGGAGGCTAAACTCAATAGGCAACCGGGTGTAAGAAACACTCAACGCCCTGTGCACCTAGCACGAATTTTCTCGATGCGCGTTAAGAGCGTACAAACAGAGATTTGGCAACGTCGCCTATAGCTGCCAAATATTTAGCTGTTTTCATTGATTTATCAAAATTAATGAATTAAAATACGGAATATAGCAACGGTATGTTAGTACATACCGTTCTGTACCGTTGTGTTCTTACATTTGTTGGTAAGTAGTAAACCTTATATACTTATACCGAAATGTACACATTTACAAATGGAAAGTTTCCAAATGCTTGTTTTACACTTAATTATAACTATTTAGTATAACTGTATTAACTATTGCAATGCATTATCAATATTTTAGTACATACCGTTGCTATATTCCGTACTTTAATTCATTAATTTTGATAAATCAATGAAAACATCTAAATATTTGGCAGCTATAGGCGACGTTGCCAAATCTCTGTTTGCACGCTTTTAACTTGCTACGTAACTCAATGCGTCTCTCTCCCACTGGGCTAGTTAGAAAGAGACGCACTGAGTTACGTAGCGAGGTAACGCATATCGAGAAGATTCGTGCTAGGTGCACAGTACCCAACAACTTCTTCGTTATTGTTGTTCTTTAGTATCACTTTAACTAAAAACATTCTCATTCTTAATGTCTTTGATGACGATCTGCAATAAATCACCACTTTTATGCCACTTGTACAGTCACCAGCACCAATATCTGACACAACAAAGCGTGCATAAATATCTGATACGACTCTATTTCTAGGGCTGGTAGGACGTGTCAGATATTTTTGCACGCTTCGCTGTGTCATATATTGGTGTTGGTGACTGTACTCTATTGTTTGTTTTTTTTTAGTCTTTAAGTATAAGTAGTTACGGGTTTTGTCAAAACTGTGACCCTAACATGACTGGCCAAGTTTGTTTACCTCTATCTGCGTCCCTTTCTTATGACACTAGTTAGACAGAGACACAGGGAGGGGTTAAACTAAACCTGGGCTGTCATGTTAGGGCCGCTGAACATGTCAACCCGTAGTTTTTATTTACTTGAACCCAACAATATCAGCTAACAAATATTTGGTTTCGTTTAGAAGTTACTGACCGTGTACTGCCGATCAGGGAAGTTAGGTGCCGCCTACTACACTCTACAAACTGGAGAGGTAAGAAAAAATAATATAGTTTATTCGGTTTTAAAATGAGCAGCCAAGTTTAAGTTAGTACTGTTTCCTTTTTATACCGGCGTAATTCACCTTATCAACTAATTTAGTATTTTACAGTTCGACATTAAAGAAATTTGATCAAGTTGACAGGTTGATTTAAAAAAAACATGACGATAATAAGAGGGCCAGCAAAAATATAGAAAATGGCCAAATAACTCAAATAACTGTCGATTCATCCAATAATATTAAAAACAATGTTGAAAAAAATTTGGAGATTTTTTGCACGCACTACTACAGTACTAAAAAGCCGTTAGTACTGCGGTACTTATTAAAGATATTAAGTATCTAAAAGGCAACTTTAACACGTTTCTAAACACCTATCAAAGGTCCATTAAACGCGTCTAAACCACTGTTACCCAGCTGTTTATCTTGGACGAGCTGCCAGACCGACCACCAGAGTTCACCATGTTCAGCAATCTGTTCCGACAAGTGGACCCAGTCAGGGTCTTACTGGACGGACGGACCCAAAGCGCCTTCGTCAGCCTAGTCAAGAAAACAGTCTTTGATGAAGGGGACGAGGGTGGAAAATGCAAGTTGGTATTCTTGGCTTCTAAAGAATACAGTAAGTACGGTTTGATTTTGGTGTGTGTGTGTGTGTGTGTTTTGATTCAAACTCTATATGTATAACGTTACAAAAATAATGAAGGCGAAACGGGAGTTTTGCTTGGCCTAAACATCCAGCACGGACCTTCTCGACAACTGTTAACTTGCTACGTATAGTTGCAGGCAAACAAGTTGAGCATAAATCGAGTGGAGGGGGTAAATTTGCGCATACACATTTGTACTAGAAACGGCTACTGCGCAGTCAAGGTCAGTGCTCAAGTTGTTTGCCGGGAACTGTATCTCAGTGCATCTTTCTATCACTGGGCCAATTGGAAAGAGACGCACTGAGTTACGAATCAAGTTACGGCGGCGTGTGGAAAAGGTTCGTGCTAGGGGTTCTGAACGGAACCCTCTGTGAGTAATTCCGACTCGCACGTGGTCGATTTTTTAATCTATAAGACTTTTAACTTTAAACATTACTACCTACTATAAACTACTTCTTTTCAACCGATTTCAAAAAAGAAGGAGGTTCTCAAATCGACTGAATGTATTTTTTTTTATTTAGAATTGTTGAACACTATTTTTTGTGTGGTTTTCACTAAAGACTAATGTCGAATGCGAATTTTTAAACGTGTTTCGAAACACATTGAAAAATTCGCAAAGTATGGCAGTGGTGGTGTGGCGAAATTGAAAAACGCAAGGCACGGAATGCTGATGTTGCAGGTTTGAATCCTGCCATCACCCTAATTTTTCTTTGTGTTGTCATTCATTATATAGCATTTTGGATGTAAAAAACAAAAAAACCAAAAAATAAATTTAAAAATAAATAACGTCGATTACAAAAAAAAGACTAATATCATTTTCATACAGATTTTGTTACAATTCATAAATAAATGTTTGGTTGAGTAACGACTCACGATTTCACTACACTGAACTGATAATATAAATCATGACAAAATCGTTACGAACTGATGGTTTCTTTTTTAACGGTCGAACGGTATCTGTTTCATTTTGACCCTTGTCTTGCCTTGTCTAGTTCGATCATTACTGTACATTATTCTTCTCTTCTTCGTCTTTTTTTCCTTTTTTTTCTTTCACAAGGCTTTGAAGCCTGCAAACGCCGCATCTACTCCCTCTCCCTTCCGACCGAGCCAAACGACTGCACAGAAAACGAGCGTACCCTGTTCCTTCGAACAGTCGTAGACTTCAACCAGACGCAAACCGTGCATGCCCTGGGCTCCCTACTCCGGTACCTAGACCTGAACTGGTCTAATTTGAACCTAGATCTGCAGAGCAAGCCGCAGTTTTTGAGCTTAAGAAGAATATCCTTGTAAGTTTAAAAGATGAAAAAACTATAGTAGCAGGCAAACAACTTGAGCATAAATCGAGTGGAGGGGGTATGTTTGCGCACACATTTGTACTAGAAACGGCTACTGCGCACTCAAGGTCAGTGCTCAAGTTGTTTGCCGGGAACTATACCACAGAATAAATAATAGTACTAACGTACAGAACTTCTCTTTTACGGCCGCGATTAAACCAATTGCAACTTTATTAACACGAACAAAAAGTTCGTATTACTTCATACACTATGCGCCAAGCGGCGCAAGTCAAAAGGAACGCGCCGCCCGCGCCCGCATCTCCCCCGCTACTCCCGGCGACTCGCTAGGGTTGCGCGGCATTCATTTTCAATTACACTGACACGGCGGATGCGAGCGAGCGCGCGGCAAGCCGACAGCCTACTGCGATTTGCCTATGCCGTAGACTTCGGTTACAGGCTCATTCTGTCGTCAATTCAGTCCATCATTCTGGTCAGAATGACGAGAGAATTATCGTGTAACCTGTCTCGTGTCGTGTCAGTCTGAACTGGTCGTAACCGTGTCCATTTGTCATCATTCTGGCGTCAGTCAAAACTATACCGGAAGGATGGACTGAACTGACGCCAGAATTAGCGTGTAACCGAAGTCATAGGCAAGGCGGTCGAGAGTACCTACAGTGCGGAGCGAAACCCCCTTCCCAGTATTTCTATACGCTAATATACAGTGTGGTCCAAAACCCATACACAAAACCTATACAGACCTATAGGGTAAGACAAACAACCTTTTTTTTTTCTTTATTGATAACTAGCTTTTGCCCGGCACTTCGTCCGCGTAGACTTATTTAATTGAATCAAGCAAACGTGCACCCAACATGAAATCTGCAATATTTCCTGGACAATTAATGAGAATTAGTTGCTTTGATGCTCATGACGTCACGGCGGCGTATAACTCACTTATCGCTATCCCGTGCGAACTATGCATTTTTAAGGGATAAAAAGTATCCTATGTGTTAATCCAGGTTATAAACTATACGTGTGCCAAATTTCATCCAAATCCATTCAGTTGTTTTTGCGTGATTGAGTAACAAACATCCAAACATCCAAACATACAAACTTTCACATTTATAATATTTTAATTAATAGTAATATTATTGATTGATAATTTTATAGTTTTAATTAATAAACTCCTAGGAAAGACATAGTAACTATAGACGAGGATACATACCGCGGGCTCCAAATCTTCAGCACCATTTCACACCCTAGCGGCTTCAAGAAGGGCGTCCAAGGGAGCAACAGGGAAGGTCTGAGCCTCTTCCGTTTGTTCAGCAAGTGCTCCAGCAAAGTTGGCCAGAAGATGATGAGGTAAGCAAGACGTTAAAGTCAATATATCTTTATAAGAAATAAGTCCACTGGTACATATTTTTGAGTAACTTAATTCGATATTTATTTTGACGTCACCCCGGGCCGTAAGTAGCCATTTACAGCCCGCTATGCGAGCGGAAATTTCCATTTCCTGGCCAGGCGAAGACGTAAAATTGTGTACACACCTCGGGCGGTGATAAAGAAAGCCTCAGGAGAGCGATTTTTGAATCTCACCGGGTGACTAAATCTCACCAAAAGAACCATTTTTCATAGAGATTCGGCCATTTTTGTGAGTGTTAGTCACCTGGTGAAATTCCAAAATAGCACCTCTGGTCGCATGTTTATCGCCCTCGCCTTTGGCTCGTGCGACAAGTTGCTGCGATCTCAGAAATTCTTTATTTCACCACCCTCAGGGTGTAATGTACTATTACAGTTCCCCGTACTTGAACTTAAATTGTTTTAAGCTACCCGATTTTTCACTCGTATTTATAATTAGATAATTATTAATTATAGTAAGACGGGACGGTAGAAAGGTCGCAGATACTTCACTTACAGTTCCCGGCAAACATCTTGAGCACTGAGCTTGACTGCGCAGTAGCCGTTTCTAGCACAAATGTGTATGCGCGAACTTACCCCTCGACTCGATTTATGCTCAAGTTGTTTGCCTGCAACTATACTCAATTCTGCTTTATTCGATTTTTAAAAATATCCTTTAAAGAACTTACCGTCCTTCCACGTTAAAAACATAATTAATTAATTATAATTAATAAATTTAAGCAATTAAATAAATCTAATTGACATTTTAACATGACTTATACATATTTCTAGTAAAATAAATATTGTTAAAAAAATGCGTCTTCACTTTTCGCCAACTTAAATGAAGGTTACGAAAAGACTTTTAAGAAATGTCCCCTGTTCCGGAACAGGGTCCTAATGCAGCACCCGACCACGGATCTCGGGACCCTGAAGCGTCGCCAGGACGCCGTCGAGTTCTTCCTGAAGCCACAGAACGACACGCTCGTCAGGAACATGTGTTCCTCGCTCAGATACATTAAGAACGTTAATGTAAGGTTCGCAAACTATTTTTCCAAAAACGGAGATAAACGAGCCTGCGGGTCACTGAGTGGGAAGTAATTATCGACGCCCATAGGACACAGCCACAAGATGGTCCGATGACCTCATACAGGTGGCAGGAAGGCGCTGGTTGCATGCCGCTTCCAACCGGCCACTTTGGAAATCCATGGAGGAGGCCTATGTCCAACAGTGGACTTCTTGTGGCTGAGATGATGATGATGATGATGATGATGATAGGACACAGCTACCCCAAGAGAGTTTAAAGAGCAAATATTGAATCTTTAGATAATATAAAACCAATTCGCTATATTCCTATCTATTCTCATATCTTCGGCCGCTTACTCGTTCTAAACCTTGCAACAAATTTTGATACGGTTTGATTTTTCACTGTCATTTAGAGATTTTTTTACCGAAGGTTATTAATGCACATACAAATGTGCATTAATAAATAAATAAATATCTCAGGACAGTTCACACCAATTGACCTAGGGGCCGTTCAAGTATTACGTAAGCAGATTTACTACAATTATTTACCCCCCCTTCCCCCTTGTCAGCAAAAGTAATCAAAGCTCTTACCCCTCCCCCCCATGCTTACGTAAACATTGGTAGGTATATGCATTTTTCTTTTATTAAAAAGTGCTCCTCAATGTTGTATGTCTGCGCACTTTTATCTGATTTTGGAATGCCTACGTCGTTCTCATCTCATCGAACCATTCAACATCTTGGTGCTCTAAATTTTGAATAATGCACATCAGTTCCATATGTGTAAAAAAGTAAATAACTACTGCTGACGTAATCACCATCTAGACCCCCCCCCCATGTCATCAAAAATAAGCACAGCAATGACCCCCCGCCCCCCCATACTGCTTACGTAATACTTGAACGGCCCCCTAGTCCCAAGCTAAATAAAACTTGTGTTATGGGTACTAGACAACGGATATACATACTTAAATACATATAACATCCAAGACTCGGGTACAAATATTCATATTCATCATACAAACATTTGCCCTTCCCGTGAATCGAACCCGGAACCTCTAGCTTCATAGTCAGGGTCACTAACCACTAGGCTATCCGGTCGTCATTATATCATATATGTACCGTGCGAAGCCGGGGCGGGTTGCTAGTTCTCTTATATTTTAAAAAACAGGCCCCTGTTGTATAAATAACTTGTAACTTATAATATAACGGAATTCTATTTTCAACTCCTTTTAATAGAAAGAGATTTCCGCTTGTTTTATTAGTTACAGATTATTCTGCAACAGGGGCCTTACATGACATAAAGGACAACTATGCATAGTTCTTTTCTTTTGACACTATTTTGACAGAACGCAGCACGGTGGGATATAATAACACAGTCATATGTGGGCCGCTGGAACAGTTTCCTAAATAAAAGAAATTGATGCTTTATATGACTTTAGAACGCTTTTACATTTTGCAGGGTATTCTGGCAAAAATCAAAGCACTCTCTGCAAAACCTTACCAGTGGAAATCTCTCTACAACGTTAGTATCAATTTCAAATCTATTCCTAGTATTAAACAATCTGTCTATACATAGAACTGTTACTAACTCAATGGACATTGTCTGAAATAAACATTGAATTGAATTGAATAAAATAAGAGTTCTAGACAGACAGACTTAATGACAGACAACTTTCAGCATAAGGCTGCGTTTCCACCAGAGATGTACGAGGATGCGTAGCGAGGGATGTGTTTGTAAAGAACCAATGAGCCGTTTCCACCAGAGCTGTGCTGACCGAAGCGAGGTAAATAAAGCGATTCTATTGTTCTTACAAACACATCCTTCGCTACGCATCCTCGCACATCTCTGGTGGAAAATCACCCTGAAGCACTGAAGATAAAGATCACTGAAGATCTTGCGGGTGGTAGGACCTTGTGCAAGGTCCGTCCGGATCGCTACCACCATCTTGCTCGCTAATCCTGCCGCTAAGCAGCAGTGCTTGCACTGTTGTGTTCCGGAGTGGAGAGCAAGACAGCCGGTGTAATTACTGGCACAAGAGGTATTCCATCTTAGCCCTCTGGGTTGGCAACGCATCTGGACTCTTTTTGTTGTTGCAGGTGTCTATAGGCGGTGGTGATCACTTACCATCAGGTGACCCACTTGCTTGTTTTCCTTCCTATGTTGTATAAAAAAAAAGATAGAAACATGAAATTATTAACATGTATTCCTTAGAGGTGAAAATGAATGATTTTTTATAATTCCACCCTTAAGGGGTAACTGCGGACGAAGCCGCGAGCAAAGCTTAGGTACTTTTGGTGAGAAAAAGTTTTTAGTTTTGATTTTATTAACCAACTAGTTTTTGCCCGCCACTTCGTCCGCGTAGACTTGTTTAATTGAATCAAGCAAACGTGCACCCAACATGCAATCTGCAATATTTCCTGGACAAATTAATGAGAATTAGTTGCTTTGCTGCTCATGACGTCACGGCGGCGTATAACTCACTTATCGCTATCCCGTGGGAACTATGCATTTTTACGGGATAAAAAGTATCCTGTGTGTTAATCCAGGTTATAAACTATGTGTGTGCCAAACTTCATCCAAATCCATTCAGTAGTTTTTACGTGAAAGAGTAACAAACATCCATCCATACTTATAAACTTTCGCGTTTATAATATGAGTAGGATTTAAAACTAACACTCAACAATTTTTCAGACACTATACAACGCGGTTCTGATATGTGAAATGTGTGAAAATACTGGAAAATCTAGTGAATTCCTAGAACAACTGGCTTCGTTTGATAACAACAAACTTTACGAGGTAAGCATGAAGTATTGGCGACTGGTAGTGCTTGTGCGAGGTTCGTCGGGATCGCTACCACTATCTAGCTCGCTAATCCTGCCGCTAAGCAGCAGCGCTTGCACTGTTGTTTTCCGAAGCGGAGAGCAAGACTACCGGTGCAATTACTGGCACAAGAGGTATTTCATCTTAGCCCTATGGATTGGCAACGCATCTGCAATCTCCTTGGTGTTGCGGGTGCTTATGGGCGGTGGTGATCACTTACCACCAGTGCATATTTTGTTTTGAGTACTTAGTTTATAATGTAGTTAAACATAGTTTAAATGTGCTGTACTTATAGATGGCGTTATACATGAACAGAATTATAGATTTCGACTTGTCCAAAACCGAGCGCAAATTCACAGTGAAGGCGGGGGTGGACCCAGAACTCGACATGAGTAAGTCCTTCGCCTTTGCTTTCATCAGTCGTGCGATTTATTCTAAACCAGTGCACCTACCACGAATATTCTCGATACGCGTTAACTCGCTCCGTAACTCAGTGCGTCTCTTTCTAACTAGCCCAGTAGGAGAGAGACGTAGCGAGTTACGTATCGAGAAGGGTCGTGCTAGGTGCACAGCAACTGGCCCCGGTTTTGCACGATTAATAATCTCTAAGGGATCGTCCATTAATCACGTGACACTCGAAAGGGGGGAGAGGTTCGGCAAAAATCACGAAATATCACAAGGGGGGAAGACGGTGTAGTGAGATATCACGTGTAGTTTTTTTTTCGTTGAACGCGCGATTACTACACCAAAGTGGCGTGTGAGTGAAAATTTTTAAGATCCTTTGTAGGTACTTTAAAAATACAGGTGATTTAAGGCGGTGGAGGGGGGTTAGTTTTAAATCTCACCACGTATCACTAGGAGGGAGGGAAATGTTAAAAATGCTAAGAAACATCACATGATTAATGGAAGACCCTTTATTAACTGTAAAAAACCTTATAAAAAATCCATTACGTGGTTCAGAAGGAGTAAGCGGCCGAAGATACGAGGGCAGACAGTAATGGATAGCGACTTTATTTTATACTAGCGGACGCGCGCGACTTCCTTCGCGTAAAATTAGTGGCCTATGTCCGTAAGGGATAGTGTAGCTTTCTGTTAGTGAAAGAATTTTTAAAATCGGTTCTGTAGTTCCAGTGATTACCCCTACAAACAAACAAACAAACAAACAAACACGCAAACAAAGTTTACCCCTTATTATCTTTCTTACCTTTAAAATATTTGTTTGAGACTTGTAGCTATGGAGGAGCGGGGCTTTCTGACACAGGTTTGCATACCTACTAGGAAGCTCCAATCACTGTTGTCAAGTACACTTAAGTTTTAAAGAAATAAACATTTTTTCATTTTCATTTTCATTATATTGTATACTATGTGAAGATAAAGATATTAATATTTCTAATAGAGAAACAAACCATGGCTAGCCTCCACGGGCTGATGTCAGAAACAGCGAAGGTTGAGCTGGAGCGGCTGCCCGCTTTCGTAGAGGAGTGCACGATGTTGTACATGCCCCACCTGGGGTACCTGCTCGGCGTGAAGACCTGGGCCGAGGGACTGACCATGGAACAGAAGCAGCTGCCGGATATGAAGTTCATGGTGAGATTAGAAGTTATAGATGTTAGAGTTTGAGGATGTGTGTATTACGTCTTAGAGTTTGAGGATGTGTTTGTAACATCTTAGAGTTTGAAAATGTAAGTCACCCCGAGCCGTAAATAGCAATTTACCGCCCGGTACGCGAGCAGAAAATTCCACTTCCTGTGGCCTAATATGACTGGCCAAGTTTAGTTTATCTCTATCTGCGTCCCTTTCTTATGATACTAGTTAGACAGAGACACAGGGAGGGGTTAAACTAAACCTGGGCTGTCATGCTAGGGCCGCTGGCCAGGGGAAGACGTAAAATTGTGTACACACCTCGGGCGATTATAAAGAAAGCCTCAGGTCGCATGTTTATCGCCCTCGCCTTAAGCTCGTGCGGCAAGTTCCTGCGATCTGAGACATTCTTTATTTCACCACCCTCAGGGTGTAATGTACTATTTTGTATTACATCTTAGAGCTTTAAGATGAATCTGGAGGTTAAGAATGTGTTTGTTAGGTACTTCATAGAGTTTGAGGATGTGGGTGTTCCATCTTAGAGTACCTATGACAATGCTTGTTTCATCTTAGATGTGACGATGTAAATATAATCATGTTATGCTTTACAGTTCGAGGATGTATATGATACATCTTAGTCTGTCTATGTAAAATCTAATTGGTTAGAGCCAATCACGGATGCCGAGGTTCAAGGTTCGAGTACGGCCTGATGACCTACATTTTTCTTTGGCCGTCTTGTACTACATTCTTTAAACAAATTAATACACAAAAATTTAGTAACACATTATACCTTTTATCCTTCCACAGTTCCAAAACAACGACTACATTCACTACAAAAGCAAGGGTTGTGAAGGTAAAACTGAACATACATACATACACGGGAAAAACATAAACCTCTTTTCTGGCGACACTTAAGTTTAAAAGTAAACATTCTTCAAAAACAATGTGTACGAGGCCTAAGTGGAGTAGAATTTAAGGTAGGACGGACGAGAACTACAAAACCAATACAAAACCCAACACTGCGTCACTCCGACTCGCACTTGGCTGGTTCTTAAAGTGCACTACTCCACTATGCCGCCACAGAATAATTAATAGTACTAAACGTACATAAACTTCTCTTTTACGACCGCGATTACACGAATTCTAACTTTTTGATCACGCTCAAAAAGTTCGTATTAGTTCATACACCATGCGCCAGGCGGCGCGAGTCAAAAGGAACGCGCCGCCCGCGCCCGCCTTTCCCCCGCTACTCCCGCGACACGCTAGGGTTGCGCGGCATTTGTTTTCAATTACACTGACACGGCGGGGGCGAGCGAGGGAACGCGCGGCAAGCCGACAGCCTACTGCGATTTACCTATGCCATAGGCAAGCTAGTCGAGCGTACCTACAGTGCATAGTGGAACCCCCTGATGCTGCCCCCTAGCTATCGCCTTGAGGGATCATCCATTAATCACGTGAGGCTCGAAAGGGGGGAGGGGGTTGGGCAAAAATCACGAAATATCACAAGGAGTAGTGAAATATTACGTGTGTTTATTTTTTCATTGAACGCGCGATTTCGAAAAATTTTAAGATACTTTGCACTTTTAAAAAAGTATACGTGATTTTGGATAGGGGAGGGGGGTTAGTCTTAAACCTTACCACGTATCACCACGGGAAGGGGTTAAAAAAATGCTAAAAAACATCACATGATTAATGGACGTCACCCGAATGTGTATCTTTTTTTATATATAAAATAGGAGAAGCAACTGGGTCACCTGAGGGTAAGCGATCACCATCGCCTATAGACACCCGCATATAGAGGGCTAAGCTAACTAGATTTTTACTAGTTTAAAGTTAAGTTCCAAACCTTCATACGTCCCCAGAGCTGGACGTGATGATAGGCGACACGTACCCCGAGATCGTGGCGCACGAGACGCGCGTCATGATGCGGCTCGTCGCCGTCCTGCTGGACAACTTACATGCGCTGGCCGCCTGCGTTGACGCATGCGCGCTGCTGGACTGGTGAGCCAGGCCACAGTGATTAACAAGTGATCAAATAAATATCTTGAGACAGTAAACCGGAAATCGAACCCGTAACATCTAGCTTCATGGTCATCACTGACCGTATCTATTCGACCGTCTGACAATAAAAATATAAACAAGGTATTCCAAAAAAGGTGGCGGTTTTGCTAAATCTATTTACCTTTTCCCAGCGGATTAAATATTGATCCCCAGTTCTCGGTAGTATCTTCCCATCGACGATTTTTCCAAACCGGAAGTAAATTTTGCTGACATTCATAAATACTTCTCATAAGCCTTATCAGAATTAAGACATTTTGACTTCGACTCTGATAGCTTGTAAATACTTATTTAAAAACCAAGTCAATTACCTTTCTAAATCCAGCCTCATAGCATTCTCGAAGGTAGCCAAAGAGCACAACTTCGTCCGTCCCGCGCTAAAGGCTGACAAGGTCATCAGCATCCAGGAGGGCCGGCACGCGCTGCACGCGCTCACGTGCGACAACTTCGTACCCAATGACGCGCGGTCCAGCGCTGATGACGGCTGCGTGAAGGTGCTGACGGGACCGAACGCGAGCGGGAAGTCGGTTTATATGAAGCAGATTGGTAAGGCGTAATGTTAGAAGGCGATTAATCATGTGATATTTTTTGCATTTTTAACCCCATCGTCCGCCTGGTGATACATAGTGAGTTAAGTTAAATTCTAGATACATTCAGGGGTCGT
Organism: Ditula angustiorana; assembly: GCA_963691745.1. Taxonomy (NCBI): domain Eukaryota; kingdom Metazoa; phylum Arthropoda; class Insecta; order Lepidoptera; family Tortricidae; genus Ditula; species Ditula angustiorana. Next base: position 1,120,884 of record OY829474.1, read on the forward strand.
CCATTAATCACGTGATGATTTTTAGAATTTTTTAAGACACCCTCCTCCCTCCTGCGGCCCTAACACGACAGCCTAGGTTTAGTTTAACCCCTCCCTGTGTCTTTGTCTAACTAGTGTCATAAGAAAGAGACGCAGATAGAGATAAACTAACCTTGGCTAGTCATGTTAGGGCCACTGGTGATATATGGTGAGTTAAGTTAAACTCTAGATACATTCAGGGGTCGTCCATTAATCATGTGATGTTATTAGTTTTTTTTTAAACCACCTCCTCCCTCCTAGTGACACGTGGTGAGGTTTAAAACTAACCCTCCTCTACCCAAAAACAAATTAAACATCTTAAATTGTTTCACACGCTACTTTTCGTGAAAATCAGCGCTGCTGCTTGCAGCAGCATATGCTGAGTGGGGTCCTTTTCAGCATCAATCGTGTTATTTTTCATCTGTTTTCTTTGTTTTGTTATTCTTTGCTGAAATAAACCTTTTCTTTCTTTCTTCTTTTCTTTCTAATTAGAAAAATACGGGACCATACCATACAAAAAAAGGCGTTGTCCTGTATTTTTCAATTAATCCTGTAAATTTTTATCATATGTCCTGTAAAATGAGCACACAGAATTGGTCACCCTAGCGCTAAGTAGTAGATTCGTTTTATACATCTACTTTATTTTAAAATTTTTCTCTTTTCTTGTAAACTATTATTTCGTTTGTAGCGCGTATATAACTCGCTTTTCACGAGTTTCAATACATTAATTTCCGCCCTCGCCGTAAATGCATCACTTTGCACCCTTGACACACAATCTACTATTACCCACGCTTTCGTCGGCTATAGGTCTAATAGTGTACCTGGCACACATCGGCAGCTTCGTACCAGCGCGCTCGGCTACCGTTGGCATCGTCCGGCGCGTGCGCACACGCCTGCAGGCCGCGGAATGCGTCGCTGCACATATGTCCGCCTTCCTCATCGACCTTAAACAGGTCTCTAAATAATTTAATTTAAGAAATTTTTAAGAGTATTGTGTAGGTACAGTCAAGGAATTTAATTCCCTACCCATTTCGTTGAAATGTCGTCTGACATTCGCAATGCATTAAGGTCGATATGTCAAACTAACGTCTTGCTCTATAGCTCTTATGGTGACAGTTTGCTATATGATATTGAACCTTAGGTGGGTTGGAAATTTAATTCCTTGACTGTACCAAACCTCAAAAAGCACTCACTGACTCCGAACATTTTCTACCCTCTTACCTCACCAACATGTTTTTTTTATGAAATAGGAAGGCAAACAAGCAAGTGGGTCACCTGATGGTAAGTGTACACCACCGCCTATAGACATGCGCAACATCGAAGAGATTGCAGATGCGTTACCAACCAAGCCAAGAGGGCAAGAGGGCTAAGATGGAATACCTCTTGTGCCAGTAATTGCACCGGCTGTCTTACTCTCCACGCTGGAACACAACAATGCAAGCACTGCTGCTTAGCGGCAGGATTAGCGAGCAAGACGGTGGTTAGTTCGACAAAGCTCCAGTTTTCGCGAGAAAAAAACATTATTTCCCAAGAACACTATGACTCATTGTTCATTTGCTTTATTTTTGTAATTTTTGTAATTTTTTGTTTGTATTTTTTGGTTGAAAAAAGCTACTTAGTAAAGTCTGTCCCCTTATTGCGTTAATTGGAAAATTAATTATTAGTTTTTAATTTTTTTATTATAAAAATCGGGTATTTTGTATTTTTAACTATTCTTGTCAGTCTGTTCGTGAACATGAGATCCGAAAAGGCTCAAAACGTCGGGAATTAGATTCTCTATAATACACGCGATATAAACCGTTTTAATTGTTCTAAGTACTTCAATCTACCAGTCGCAAAAACACGAAATTATTTTCAATACCACATCTCCTTCCCAGATGGAGCTTGCCCTCCAAGAGTCAACATCCAACTCCTTAATCCTGATAGACGAGTTCGGTAAAGGCACCTCCGAGGTGGACGGGCTGGCCCTCCTAGCCGCCTGCCTTAACACCTTCCTCTTCCGAGGAGGCAGCTGCCCGCATGTCTTCCTGTCCACTCACTTCCTGAACATCAAGGACTATATCACTGAAACTCCGCTAGTCAAATTCCTGGTGAGGATTTAGTCCGGTTCCAAGGACCAATGGACGATATTTTTTGCTTGAACGAAATTTAATACACGAAAGAGTTAAATGTCAGAAAACACACTTGATAATCATAACCCTCCCTTTTGGCGGCTGTTGGGCTATTTTTAATACACCAAAGTAACGCAACGAGAGTCGTGGTCACCCACACTACTGCATGTCTCGCGTGTATCATTCGATTTTTTGTTTTATTTTGTATTTGTGTAGTCGTGTATGTAATTGTTCCGCAAGTCTCATTGCGGTACTTATACGTACAATAAGGTACTATTAACGACAGCGTTTCGAGCACGTAATGGACGGCGACGCGCCAGTATTCCTGTTCCGCGTGGCCGAGGGCTGCGTGGACACCAGTTTCGCCGCGCAGGTCGCGCTGGCCAGCGGGCTCGCCCAGCACGTGCTGGCGCGCGCCGCCGAGGTCGCTGACAGCATGAAGGTAAGCACGTATCAGGTTGGCACTGACACGCGGCCAAGAGATTGTAGAATTCTAAGAAAACCACTGATTTTACCTATACAACCATTTTGGTCGTCATGCAGTAACCACGTTCTGGCCCGCGCCGCCGAAGTCGCTGCCAGCATGGAGGTGAGGGTAGGTACTGCACTGACACGTGGCCAAGAGATTGCAGAAATGCCTTAGCCAACCACTGTTTTTACCCAGACAACCATTTTGGTCGTCATGTAGTAACCACGTGCTGGCCCGCGCCGCCGAAGTCACTGCCAGCATGAAGGTGAGCGTACTGCACTGACACGTAGCCAAGAGATTGTAGAAATGCCTTAGCCAACCACTGTTTTTACCCAGACAACCATTTTGGTCGTCATGTAGTAACCACGTGCTGGCCTACGCCGCCGGCGGATGCGTTTACGCTAGCGTGCTACACTAGCTATTAATCTTAAAGTATAGAATACGATTCATACAGTCAGCTTCAGAGGAGCCCTTAAGAACCTCGTCGTAATATCGTATGAAATGGAAGTTGCTCGAATTTGCCACATTACTGACAATGATACGGTAATAAAATGTTCAGGTTCTGAGGCTGCCCGTACAATCAAAGCCCTTGTCTCATTAAACCTTTTTTTTTCAGAACAACTCTTTGCCACCACTTAATAAGAAAATAGCAGCAAAACTGAAGGCATTCACCGAAATAATAAAAACCGATCTCGCCGAAGATATTTAATAATAAAATTTGCATATAAACAGTGATATCTTAGCTTAGCAACTAATACAATAACAATATTCTTATAAAATTCTCAAATGTTACAATAAAAAAAAATCACAACTTACATTGTGTCTTACTTACATTTCATAAGGTTTTCCATTTGTTTTAAATATACTCAATTATAAATAACAGCATCAGAAATAGAATCACGTATTCATACTTTTGTAATACTTATACCAATAAATCTATTTTTATTATTATGCTAGCAGCGCAAAATGAAAAATATAAATGTTTATAAGTATGCTTCAGTAAATTTACAGCAATTTAGACATGAACCCACAAATTTTTGAGATTACAAAAGTGGTTCAAATGGGATTTTAAAACGGTTACGTTGTTAAAAGGCAATACTATAATTCTGAACTTTAAAAAAATGAACCAACTAAAGAAAGATACTCAGGACAAAAGTGGGAAACATAAGAAAACAAGAAATGTAAAAAAAACTTACAGAAAATACTATAATCAACAGAAGAAATACCCTGAAAGAGGTCAAAAAGATCTTGATAATAGAATCCTGTATAGTGTTGCCCGCTTTGAACTGTAAAGATATATCCTTGGCTGAGTTTCTAAAGTCATCCACATATATGACTTTATACTTTCAAAATAATGGGTGCGAACATTGTCAAATCCAGAGTCAATTAGCTATTCAAACATTTTTGGACAATGGGTTACAGTTTGGTCATCCTCTACCGATACAAAACGCGCTAAGATAGAAACATTACTTAAAGAAGAATATTAAGTATTTAATAAAAATATGGATCAAGTATTACTTATCTCAATATTTTGTGGGGACAAGTCATGAGCTGTCGAAACACCAAAACACACCCATTTTAACATAACTTTTCGTTTAAATAAGAAATACATTAAATATATTCTGTAAAGCACAATTTACAAACAGTTACTTATAATAAAGCTGGAATGTATTTTTAAATTATTACGTTTTCAGGTAAACGTATAGACTCATCGACTTTTCATATTATAATTTGTATTATAACAAGTCTTATAAGTTTCCATTTTGTTTGAGTGGAAAACGGCCACACATACCATAGTGGACAAGGTGCTTAAAATATTTTTTATTATACTCAGATTCATATATAAAAAAACATTAATTAATTTAATTTCAAATCATTCTTTTAATGTCACATATGTTTAATATACTAACATTGAATAAATTATACATTAAGTACTATAAATAAAATAAAATTAAAACAATTACAGTCACCAATGTCATAATTATAGTTAAAAATCTACTTTAAATATTACTTAAGTATCGATTGTACTTTTTAGTTAACACTTCTCTGATATTCTCAAAACATTATCTGCAACTAGAATTTGGGAACAAACTGAAGGGTGTATCAAGATTTTCGGCATTCCGACTGCCAAATTCAGTAATCGCGGGTGCAAAAACGATTCGACAGTATTAAAATATTGTTGAATAAGTAATAATAAAAGTGACAGTCAAAATATAAACGATATTATGTGATATACTCGATATTATATAGAATAGGACTGCATTCGAAGTGAAAGGCGGTCGAAATGTCTAAATACACCCCAAACGCAATGGGACAAAATTCAACTTGACTACACATCTTTCAGCCCCTGCCCCTGAGCTCAATTTAAAAGCCAGACAAGAGCGACAACGCGACATATGTCATCTTTTTTCTAAAAGTGACAGTTACTTGTCATTAGAAAGAGACGCCTATAGCGACAACTTGTGCTGCCTGAGGTTAGTTTGTGACTGCACTTTCGTGCGAAATGCCAGAATACGTTTACTGCCGGCATTGTTATTCAAACTTTAGCCCGTTGCCGTAAACGCGCATACGCGTTCATACGACTACAAAAGCGACAGCGGTTCTGGGCGTAACTAACAAAAAAGCCTAACGCCGACACTCAATATGTTAAACCATGAGCGCACAGAAAGCGAAAGCGGCACGGCAACAAATGTTTAAATAAATAACGCAACCGCTTCCGGTTTCAGTGTGCGGTGGCTCATACAATCTCGAACAACACTGCCCGGTGAGTAACTGTCGGTGTGCTTATATGGACTTCATCTGCTGCATCAGTTCCTCTAGAGACAGTTCAGAGGCTGCTACGGCACCGCCGGTGCTTGACTCCGGAGTGCTGTTGTCAACTGGTATGCTGTATGCCACCTGGAGCCAAAGTCAAAGTGAAAGTCAAAATTTTTAATTGCAAGTCACAAGCGTATTAAATGTTTGTTATGGAAAAGAGAGGCAAACGAGAATGCAGAGTATCTGATGGGAAGCAGAACCCTTTGTAACCGAAACCTTTTAGAGTTCATATTGTATTAGTCATAACGCTGAAACCGTAAACTTTTTAGGACATTTTTAAAAATTAGGGTAAATAAACAAACAGGTAGGTAACGTTAAGTTAGTTTCAGAAAAATATGATTCTTCACAAACAATACATTATGAGAATCAGATCAAACAGTTGCTCTTCACGGGAATCAAACCCGAAACCTCCAGCTTTGTAGTCTATGTCACTACTAACCAGTAAGTATAGACTGTCATACTGAATTTCAAAGTTCAAAATTGCGATTCAATGTAACCCTAAAGTACTTGAATGCGACGCACGTTACTGCGAAAGTACGCCGCATCGATGCACATAATCTCGAATTTTCATCACCGCGATGCACGTTAGTGCGAAAGTATGCCTCATCGATACCCAATGATGTCAAAAATGTATTTATCCGATTCGACGGAGCTCTGCTACGCGGAGCTTCTATATCCGGGCGCTTTGGCCCTTCGGACCTGAAGAATACTAACCCTATCTAAACCTATACCCGCTACAGTACTGAACAAATGTAGATCGATGAGGCATACTTTCGCACTAACGTGCATCGCGGTGATGAAAATTCGAGAATATGTGCATCGATGTTTGGAAATGATCCCGATCTGTATTGGCGATCCCTGGCTCCAAAGATTGTACACCTGCTGTGTTAAATTGTAAAAATTTTAAATATTTGAAATGTAAAATAACATTGTAATTTTGATTTATTTAAGAAATTACACTTCGTTGAGTTTCTTGCCGGTATCTTCTCATCAGAGGTTTTTCCGAACCGGTGGTAAATTTTTTGACATTCATAAGTGCTACCTGTAAGCCTAATCTGTATAAAATATTTTGACTGTTGAGTTTTGACGCGGCGTACTTTCGCAGTAGCGTGCGTCGCATTTAAGTACTTTAGGGTTACAGTGAATCGCAATTTTGAACTTCGGAATTCAGTATGACAGTCGTAGGTATATTAATTTGGCAAATAATAATTAATTACTTGAATTTTAAAAAACAAAAAAACAGAAATATTTAAACAGAACACTGACCTGAACACCATCTACTAATTTCAAGTTGGACGTGTCATCGTCTTCCGGACAGTTCTCGTCGACTAAACTGATACCTATAAAGAAAAGTTATAATTTTAGCTAAAGCAATTTGTTATCTTCTAGATTTCGCATAGTCGGGTCCACCCGCGAGCCTAGTCAAAAAACTATAAGCGAGAGCTAAGGCTCGTATGGGAACTTCACGTCGTGTAGGGCCGAAGCCGTTGGCGTTAAACCTATACTGATGGTTATATCTGCCATTGGCGTTGAAGTTATACTGATGGATATATCCGTCATTGGCGTTGAACCTAGTAACAGATATATCCGTCATTGTCCTGACAGAATTATACTGAGACTGGTACCCATTGTCAAACAAATAGTTTAATTCAACTTGTTAATGCTTGTTCTATTACTATGATTGTGGCAACAACAACAACAAACAACAAACAACAAATACTCTTTATTGATTCACACAAGCAAAAAAATAAAATTTAATTTAATTTAATTTAATTTAAAAAGGTTAAAGTTATTTATAGTTACTATTATTAGTGCAAGCCGGCGCGTGTGTGTGTGTGTGTGTGTGTGCGTGTGTGTGTGTGCGTGTGCGTGTGTGTATGTGTGTGTGCGTGTGCGTGTGTGTGGATGTGTGTGTGCGCGTGTGTGTGTGTGTGTGTGTATGTGTGCGTGTGTGTGTATGTGTGTGTGTGTGTGTGCGTGTGTGTGTGTGTGCGTGTGTGTGTGTGTGTGTGTGTGTGTGCGTGTGCGCGTGTGAGTGTGTGTGTATGTGTGTGTGTGTGTGTGTGCGTGTGTGTGTGTGTGTATATATGTGTGTGTGTGTGTGTGTGTGTGTGTGTGTGTGTGCGTGTGTGTGTGTGTGCGTGTGCGTGTGTGTGTGTGTGTGTGCGTGTGCGTGTGGGTGTGTGTGTGTGTGTGTGTGTCTCACCCCAGTGGTTGTCGGCGTGCACGGGCGCGGCATCTTCGGTGACCTCGGTGGCGAGCTCGACGGGCGGGCGCGCGCGCGCCTCCACCTGGCGCGTGCGGCAGTGGTTGTCGTCACACTGCGTGTTTGGCTGCCGGACACGACCGTCACATCATGACGACATTTTTTATATAAAATAGGCAAGTGGGTCACCTGATGGTAAGTAATCACCACCGCTAGACACCCGCAACACCAAGATTGCAGATGCGTTGCCAACCCAGAGGGCTAAGATGGAATACCCCTTGTACCAATGCCTTACATGCCAAAATCTGTTACATGGTTTAGAAGGTGAGAGTGGTTGAACATGGACTATACGGATTTAGGACAGACAAGAACGGATAGCTACTTTACTTTATATTATGTAAATATAAATAAGATTGTATCACTATAATATTTCATTTGAAAGTATAAAAATAATAATACAAAAAATCAAAAAGTAAAAAATTTCGATTACAATTTTTTTTTACAACAAATGGCTTTATCTCATGTCAGCTAACGGGCATTCATAAATGACCAAGTTGAATGAGATAACTTGATTAAGTTTCTCATAGATGACACCGAGGGTAGTTTTCCCAAAGAAAAATCAAATAATATTATATTATGTAATGACCGTAAAGACGAAACACATTGAAAAGTTCGCAGGCTATGGTAGCGGTAATGTGGCGAAACTGGCAAACGCAAGGCACGGAATGCTGATGTTGCAGGTTCTAATATTTCTTTGTGTTGTCATTTTATAATATTTTAAATAAAATTGCTTAAATTGCCTTTTACTAATATTATACATATATATATATATTTATTTATTCAGACAACTAGATCCACAATTTGTTAGTAAATTAAATTACCTATGTCTATGTTAGTTATATCTTAGTATTCATATTTTACAAGTGACAGAGTATTCTTAATTAGGTGTTGCATTATCGAGCACTCATGCCTGGCCGCAATCGTCGTCAGGAGGCTGTTAGTGCTGCCACGTATTCGGGTCAGAAGCGATGCCATCTTTTTCCGCAGTACAGCAGTAAAGCTGTCCACTCGCGCTTCGGCAAACATGGCGGATGCACTAATGATCCACAATATTTTACACTTTTATCCACTATGATTCGCCATATTGGGATTTGGCAAGCCCGAATGTTGTTGCATCCTACCACTTCCATATTTAATTTAAACGTACCTTTAAACTCATCATGGGGAAGAAATCAGTCAACGCGCTGTAACCCAGGTAATGGCTCACGGTCCCGAATCCTAGCAGATACTTAAGTGTGTTTTGAACTGAAACAAGTAAGCAAAACATACAAACCTAGTTCTTTAAATGTACTAAAAAACCATGGCTATAATAGGTTAAGGTTTAGAGGGATAAAAACGTTATCGCCGTTTTTTTTATGAAATAAGAAGGCAATCAAGCAAGTGGGTCACCTGATGGTAAGTGTTCACCACTGCCCATAGACACCCGCAACACCAAAGAGATTGCAAATGCGTTGCCAACCCAGAGGGCTAAGATGGAATACCTCTTGTGCCAGTAATTACACCGGCTGTCTGCCGGTTTGGAACACAACAGTGCATCCACTGCTGCTTAGCGGCAGGATTAGTGAGCAAGATGGTGGTAGCGATCCGGACGAACCTTGCACAAGGTCCTACCACCCGCGTTTGTATGGAGAACGGTTTTTGAGAACTGAGAACGCAGTTTTCTTAAGTGCCATCACCGTGACTGTGGCTTTTTGCCACAGTCACGGTGAAAAAAAAAGTTAAAAAAGAAAACAAATAAAATAATAATAATAATGCTAGCCTGCAATCGTTTCCCACTGCTGAGCAAAGGCCTCTCCCTCGGATTTCCAGTTCCCTCTATCTTTAGCAATCTCTGCCCAGTCATTTGAAAATGCGTCCAGATCATCCCGCCATCAAATAAATAAATAAAATTAAAATGAAAAAATTGTTTTGCAAGTACTACTACTTACCGAGGAAGCCGGCAACGATGCCCATAGTGGTGGGAAGGCTGGCTGCGCACACGCCTTCCCGCTTCAGCGTGCGCTCGTCTATCTTAGACGCCACCACTAGCGGCGGCGCGCACTGCGCACAAAAGCAAAAAAAAATTGAATTGAAATTGAAATATAATGGTCCAGCAGCCCCCGCCTGTGAAGTGATTAATAACAGGCTGAATCTTCGTATGTTCGTTCGGTTCCACGAGACGCCCGAGTTTTTCCTATGTGCATATTCTCAAAGAGGTAGGTAATGTAGTGCCGTGGAATCGAAAACTTCCAAGCGTAGGACTAGGAAAACGTAGCACTACATTTGTAGGACTTTGTGGCTATTCAATTATACTAATATTTACTAAGCTGCACACAACAAATCAGCTAGTTATTAATGATTTTTATGACCTCATTATTTCGACATATTCAGCGTGGAGGACGCTCCAACTCAAACCATCGATTTTGTAGGACAATTGTTTTTCCGAGTTTATTGACAGCTTATAATTGAATGGCGACATGGTCCTACAAATGTAGTGGTACGTTTTCCTAGTCCTACGCTGGACGACTCAGCCTGTTATTAATCACTTAAAAACATAGGCGGGGGCTGCTGGACCATAACAGACATATGAAATTCAAAATTTTTATTGTATAATTGTAGGTAGAAATAGATGTTAAACAGAATAGTATTCGCTGCAGCCTACCATGATATGGTGTGTGTATATACAACATAGGAAGAAAAACAAGCAAATGAGTCACCTGATGGTGACAACCGCAACACCAAGGAGATTGCAGATGTGTTGCCAACCCAGAGGACTAAGGCTAAGATGGAATACCTCTTATGCCAGTAATCGCACCGGCTGTCTTGCTCTCCATGCCGGAATACAACAGTGCGAGCACTGCTGCTCAGCGGCTGGATTAGCGAGCAAGATGGTGATAACGATCCTGTTGGACCTTGCACAAGGTCCTACCACCCGCAAATTTATTATTATTATACATTTTATTATCCAACCGACATTATTAATGTGAATTTGCTTGTAATATTTTAATTTAACTGCATAGAGTTGTGAATGTATTGAATGCCGGATGCGGCTGGATGTACAGGACGGATTTATTTTATTTATTAAATTATTTGTTAACTCGCATTCCAACAATAAAAATATTTGACTTTGACTTTGAAAGCCGAAGTCAAAAAAACCACAAATCAAAACTATAAAATAAATAAATTAGAAAATGCTTAATCATCCAATTTAAAATAACAATGACATGTATTATCAACAAATAGATTTAGAACAGTGTCAAATTGACGGTTTACCATCATTTCATAAAAAAATGTTTCACAAACCGAGGCATTTAACAGAATGCTTTTATTTCCGAAATTGTAAATATTTCAGGATTATTATAAAACAACCTAACCTGTAAGTTTCTACACGATGGTCCTGAAATAAAGCCTAAATAGTTTACCATTTCAGAAATAAAAGCATTTTTCCTAATGGTCAGTTTGTGAATCGGTTTTTTTATGTCATGATTGGTCACACAAATTGACATAATTAGTAAAATAGTGAAAGACTTCTTAAGATTCGATTGATAACGACACTTAGACATTGTTTTTGGTGCCATTCTGTTATTTGTCCAAATAAAGGACCAGGATTTATTGAATAGACTTCGAAAATATACAAATTTAAAACTATAAAATTTATATACAACATAATACAAAGACTCTCCATCAAACACCACATACAAATACAATATGCGATACTATACCTCTATCAACGGAGTCGAGTGTCAAGTTTTCAAGCCGTCCTTGCATCAGAATTTCAATGATGGCTAGCTTAGCGTATGCATTCTGCGTCGGAGGTAACAGCTTCAGCTCTGCAGCAACCATCTTACCCCAAGTGTCGTTAGCATCACGTACTTTCCTCAGAGGAGTGATTTTAACCCTCTGCGTGTCTTTTCCTTCAACATCTTCTCCATCGCGTATTTCTTGTGTTTCTTCTAGTTGCTTAAAATCTATTTCTAGCGGTGATTTTATGTTATTTATGATAATGGTGTTCGGAGATTCTACATGTGTTAGAGGCGCATTGTTATTTGACGCATCCTCTTCTACTATCGCAACATTTTCTTCTGTCTTGTCTTCTTTATTTGTCCGAATTGCCGCGTGATCTGAAGGATCTCTATCTCCCGGTATCATTAAATTGACTTCTGTCTGAGTATGAACATTAACAGCATACTTTAAGGCATGCCCTTCTGATCCTTTAAAATTCCCTTCTGTCCGAGATTCCTCGTTAATTGTTGGTAGTGTCAGGTATTTTAACACAACCTCTTGTCCTAAGACTTCTGTTGCTTCTGTCCGATATACTTCCTTATTTGTCTGAGGTGCCTTATAATTTATTAATGCAAACTCTTTTCCTAATACCTTCAAATCATGTTCGGTTTGAGATATGTTATTTTTCCGAAGTGTCTTATAAGGTGACGCATAAGCTTCTGCTGATTTAATAGAATTGTTTTCTGACAGATATTCTTCGTAAGTCGATGTACTTGCTTTTGGTTCATACTCTGCACTTGACTCTACGTTATGTTCTCTTACATGTATGCCCATGTTTCCGGTTCCTTCGCTTGAATTGCCCTATGAAATAGTTTGTTTAGTATCTTAAGTTTTTATAAAGACTTCTTAGCATTATAGTTACTATTTTTAGTACAAATTAGGTTAATGGAATAATGAAGACTTTAATTCAATTAAATAATAACTAAACAAAAGGACTGTCCCAGATTTCATTGTAGCGAGAGATCTAAAAAGCCAGTGAACATAATACCTGAACAGGTCTCAAAACGTCGATAATTCGATTCGTTATATTATACGCGAAATAAACCGTTTTAATTGCTGACATCAATGTCTACAAGTCGCGAAAACAACAAATTATTACACTAATGAGATAAAACCTTTACTGAGCGGTAAATGGCAAATTGTATCACAGCCCTGTGGCTGACCATTCAATGCGGGAGGGGAGGGCATGTTGACTTTGTCTCTTTTCACCTGACGCAACACAAACTAGATCGCCACAAAGGAACAAACATACATACATATATATGCTACTAAACATATTACCCTCCTTTGCGTCGCGCAGTCGGGTAAAAAGGGTGTTAAATACAAGGCCTGACTGTCTGTCCGTGACTCAGAAGGTAAGGATCCGATTTCAATGCGATTTACTTTGGACTTTCTAGCCATGTTTGGGACCAAACAGGGTAGAATTGGACGGATTTGCAAGGCGGACCGACGATCAGGGCCCAGTTTCATAAACGCGACATGCGACAGGTGACAGTGACAATTAGCCGTACATTACTGTGCCGATACGTAACGCTTACCGACTTACAGACTTAAAATCATATTGGGCAAGCAATTTATACCGAATTGTCACTGTCACCTGTCGCCTGTCGCGTTTATGAAATTGGGCCCTGGTGAGAGTCGTCAGTCACCGATGGAAGCGAGCAGTACAACCGACGGCGTTGAGGTCATATTTCAGCTGATATGATGATGAGGGTAGATTTCGAGATATTTAACATTTAAAATATGAGGGTACATTCAAACTTCTCGCTTTGTACAATTATTTTAGCGGTTGTGTTATAATTATAATAGAACTCCTTAGCTGCTCTGATATGACCGCCCAAGTAAACTTATCCCTCAGTGTCTCCCTCGCTTAATATACTACATCTTACATTAGTTACATAGATCTCCACAGAAAGATTAGTTAAAATTAATGACCAACCGTCGCTTCGTTTTCGGCTACCTTCGACAAAAAAAATATGATTCGGCCTTTCACCAAAAATGTCCCAGATTCGATTGAAAAAAAATTGCCGCCTTAACTAATAAAGACAAAGCCAAATGCCGCGTTCCTATATTCAAAAAACGAATCGCTTTGGCCTAGCCCAGGGGTTCCCAAAGTGTGCGCCGTGAGAGGTAAAAAGGGGCGCCGTGAGGTGCTCGCTCAAAGATACTCACAAATAACTCAGATTTATGTCTTGTATCCTATTTCGACTACCGAGGGCGCCGCCACAAAATACTAAAGCTGCAAGTGCGCCGCGTACTAAAAAAGTTTGGGAGCCCCAGGCCTAACCGTTAATTTTTTAAACATCTCATACGACATATCTGTCAAATTATAATGGCTGGTAGGTAAAATGATTCTCTTTGAATATAAAAACGCAGCATAAATCAACAGATAACTTTTAAAAAATCAGATAATATACTAACTTCAGTCACGAGGTCAAAGTCCTCTAAGTACTCTATTCCGGTTAGTAGCTCATCTCTGATGTGTTCGTAGTATACATCTACATCCAACTCCTTGTCTATATACTCCTCACATAGCACAAAAGTCATCTCATTGTACCAGAAGACTTTATCCTCATCGCTGGATTCCTTCGAGTGAATCTTTCGGAAATTCTTCCTCAAATCAAGAATTTCTCTCTTCACGTCCATCATAGTTGCCGTCGGATACTGCTTCCTATATTTCCATAGAAGTAGCGCGTAAGATTTCCTCCTTGCTTCAGTGTTATGGTATCTATGGTGTTTTATATTCCACAGTGCCGGTAAAACCTTATAAAACCTAATGAAATCCAAAAGGAATTCTTCGTGTGTCTCAAATGCAGTACTCATTTTGCTATAAATTTAACTTTAGCATAAAGATTTCAAATAATACACGATGTCTTCAAACCGTTTGAATAATCACTGCACTTTTACTGAATGTAAAGACGTATTGGAAATTTTGTTCCAGAACGCTGTCGATAAAATATTGTCGAAAAATAATTTCCGTTGAAAGCAGCCACCAGGCTTGGGCGAATAACAGTAAAAGAAATTTAAAAGGTGAATACATTTTTTAATATGTGGGTATTCACGTTTTTGTTTTTTTACAATTACGGGCAGGCAATGGTACTAAGCCCATACAACCATGTCTGACGTGCAAAAATATTGGGCGTTTTGACCGCCGTCATCGTCATCGACCACTTGTTGGCAGATTATGAAAGTGATAGCTGGGTGTTGGATTATGTGTATTCCAAACAGATACTTTTTTTAATTGTTGCCAACCTAGGGAAGTCTCCTTAAGGTGGATTCATAACGCAATGTAGCAAGCGACTGCTGCATTTTATCGCTTGCTACATTACATTGTTAAACCACCTTTATTTATGTGATGTCACGAGAATCAGGGATTCAATATGACATACCTGAATTCAGAGTTGCCAGCGTTCAAAACTCAAAACGATTATTTGACAGAAATATATTCTAAAACTTAACTCATAATAAATTTAAATGCATATGTATACACAGAAGCACTTTTATGTGTTTTGTACATTCAGAAACAGCTAGCTTAGGGCCTGACTAATGTCAACTGATGCCGTAATTGGCGAAATCCGTTCCAATCTAGAGATCTACTCACAGCAAAGCAGGCAGTGACTCCGGGCACGATGAACTGGATGTGGCCGGAGACAGCATTCTCGCTCACACCACTCTCGAACCACTTCTGATTGAGCTCGTTGCAGGCCGTGTTGATGGCCATCCGGGCTTCGAAGTTGTCCACACAGCTCAGCACCAGGTCCACGCGCCCGCCGGTGAGGCTGCCAGTGCTGGGGACGGCAGACATTTAAATGAGTTTTCAGGCCATAATCCGGAAGAAGATTGTCTGTCTACTGGGGCAAGGGATGACAAGTCACAACAGCATTCTATGAGTAACAATGCAGATTTCATTGCTCGATGTTTAGCTGTGTTGACACCAATAATGTTATAATGCATGGATGTCCGGATTCATACTAAATGACAGCAGAAAAACGGCCAGACATGAGAATACAAGTTGACGTGAATGGGGCCGTTCAAGTATTACGTAAGCAGATTTACTACAATTATTTACCCCCCCATCCCCCTTGTCAGCAAAAGTAATCAAAGCTCTTACCCCCCCCCCCCCCATGCTTACGTAAACATTGATATGCATTTTTCTTTTAATGTATTCTTTTTTTTATTGATTCATGAGCAGCAGATATAATTCTAGAAATAAGAAAATTAAAAAGTGCTCCTCAATATTGTATGTCTGCTTACTTTTATCAGATTTTGGAACGCCTACGTCGTTCTCATCTCATCGAACCATTCAACATCTTGGTGCTCTAAATTTTGAATAATGCACATCAGTTCCATATGTGTAAAAAAGTAAATGCTGCTGACGTAATCACCATCTAGACCCCCCCACCCCCCATGTCATCAAAAATAAGCACAGCAAGGACCCCCCCCGCCCCCCTATACTGCTTACGTAATACTTGAACGGTTCCAATGTCATAAATGCAAATTATTCGTTTACCATTTTTAGTAATTGGATTTACAATTTTACGTCTAACTGCATAAAATAATAATTTTAAGTTTCGTTGCAAATAGGTTTTTTTACAAAATAATAGTATTGACAGCAGCGCCGTCGGTCCGACAGACTGACAGCGCTAGCGATTGTCGATTTATTGTACTATTTGTTGGACTTTTCAGGCCATTTTTTAAACGCTGACTAGAAACCCATTATTCATAGGTCAGTGGTTGACACACTCAAAGTCTGCTTTGAAAAAATAGTTTTGATAACTTCTTTGACCTTATATTGACTGTGTAACCAGCAATCAAAGCATAAGTACTTTGACAAAGGTGTTCAATCATAGTGAACTTGGCCAGCATTTTAGTTTTCAAGCCAACTTGGATGTCAAAAAACACATTCAAATTAGCAGGCGCGGCTTTTTTCGCGGAGCTACCATTATACTGGGCGTGTCACTGTATACAAGGTATACGACAGACAGAGAGGCATATAGTAGGATGCTTCTTATACTAGACACCGTCAGGGGGGTTCCACTCCGCACTGTAGGTACGCTCGACCGCCTTGCCTATGGCATAGGCAAATCGCAGTAGGCTGTCGGCTTGCCGCGTGCTCGTTCGCTCTGCCCCGCCGTGTCAGTGTAATTGAAAACGAATACCGCGCAACCGTAGCGTGTCACCGAGAGTACCGGACGCAGGCGTCGCGTTCCTTTTGACTCGCGCCGCCTGGCGTATGGTGTATGAAGTAATACGTACAAAATAAATAATAATAATAGTGTTTTTGTGTGAATAAAGTTGGAATTCGTTTAATTGTGGCCGTAAAAGAGAAGTTTCTGTATGTTATTTATTCTGTGACACTGTTTTTTTTAAAGTATAACTTTTGTTCTAGTACTATTATTTATTTTGTGCCATTGGTTGAATATTAAAGTCTTCTATAGCCTGCCTGTCTCTCGCCCTTTTTACATACAAAGCACATAACAAACCTTATAGCATCACAGAACTTCTGAAAGTTCTCCATAGTGGTGATGTTGTAGTTGTATGCATCGATGGCAACATCGGGGTTGATGTTCTGTAGGGTGGCGGCAGCGGCCTCCACCTTGCTGAGCCCGGCCTGGTGTGGTTGGAAGAAGAGGCGGTTCATGTTCGCCAGCTCCACTTTATCATAGTCGAAAAGGATCAGCTGAAAGAATTAAAAAATAGGCTACTTAGCTTTTTTTGTAATCAAAATGTACACTTTTCGGTTTTTGTATTTTTATTAAATATTTAAATTTAAAGCTAAACCGGTAATGTGGTGAAACTGGCAAACGTAAGATAAGATAAGTTAATGTTTATTTGCAGGAAAAGGGTTAGGGCAAAGCACGGAATGCTGATGTTGCAGGTTCGAGTCCTGCCATTACCCTTATTTTTCTTTGTGTTGTCATTATATAGCATTTTAAATTTAATTTGGCTACTTAGCTATCACTATACTATACTTAGAAAATACCAATCTCATTATTCACTGAAGTTTAATAACAAAAAGATGAAGAGCTCAAAGAGGACAGGAAGATGTGATAACAAAAATAAAAACGCTTAAATGGAAATGGACTGGCCATATACTCAGAGAGCAAGTAACAAAGTGGAGCGGAAGCTCACAGAATGGACCCCCTGCTATAACACTAAAAGAAAAAGGGGATGACAGAAAAAAAGGTGGTCAGACAACATTAAAAAAGTATCTGGGCCTCTGTGGCTACGGTTGGCTAAAGATAGAGAGAGTTGGAGAAGGCTGGAGGAGGCCTTTGTGTCAGAGGGACACGCTAATTAGGAATCCAAACTATTTAATTTAACTTTATTATGTACAACTTTGTTCTTACATAAGTAAATAAAGGGCTTTGAAATTGAAATTGAAATCTTTGGATGGGGTAAAATATGTTTTATTTAAGCTGTTAAAAGCTTGTCAAACTGATTAGGTGTTAGGACCCATTGGGTCAAAGGACCCATATCAGATTAAAGTCAATCAGTGCTAAAACTCTTTCCGTCTGTCATATCACCAGGCTGTGAGGGTCATATATTGCTAGAGTAAATGGCGGATAGGAAGCCATTAAAAAAGGGTGATGGACAAGTTAGTGATAGAACCAGTGGTTTAGATATTAACAGACCTTGCCGATCCCACATCTGGTACATTTCAGCGGTGATGCTGCCCACTCCGCCCAGTGGTGGACAAGTTAGTTATAGAACCAGTGGTTTAGATATTAACAGACCTTGCCGATCCCACATCTGGTAAGCATTTCAGCAGTGCAGGTGCCCACTCTGCCCCGTGGTGGACAAGTTAGTTGTAGAACCAGTGGTTTAGATATTAACAGACCTTGCCGATCCCACATCTGGTAAGCATTTCATCGGTGATGCTGCCCACTCCACCCCGTGGTGGACAAGTTAGTTGTAGAACCAGTGGTTTAGATATTAACAGACCTTGCCGATCCCACATCTGGTAAGCATTGCATCGGTGATGCTGCCCACTCCGCCCCGTGGTGGACAAGTTAGTTGTAGAACCAGTGGTTTAGATATTAACAGACCTTGCCGATCCCACATCTGGTAAGCATCTCAGCAGTGACACTGCCCACTCCGCCCACACCCACCACAGCCACTGACAGCTCTCGGATCTTCTCGTAGTTGTCCACTATACCCATCCGCTTGAGTGCCATGAGCCGACTGTCAAACAAAACAGTAGAAAAATGGTTGCACTTACAAGATATTTGAAATACGCAGTTTATTTTAACTTTTATTTGTAAGTAATAATATTTTGAGATAATTTGTGACATTTTGCTTTACATATGGTAAATACACGGAACTTATTAGAAAATCTTAAGATTATTAAGGCTAACACGTGCGTTGTATTTATATCGCTTTAAGGAAGATTATTTTAGAAAATATATCAAATCCATAATAATTATACATTGTAGAGACAATATAATACAATTTTAAATACATAAAGGTTTTAGGGCACACAATACCTGTAAGGATTGGAGTCAACGACTTCGGACGACATTACATCGATTTTCTGCCGCGCCGGGCCCGCGTTGCCTTGCACGGCGGCTAGCTTAGCCTCCAACTCCTTCACTTTCTTCTGCAACTCTTCGATAGAAGCCATTTTTTATGGAATTGATGTTTATTTAGCGAAAATATCTCGAAACAAACCACCCAGCTGGCGATCTGAGTTGTCAAGTGAAATGTCAAGTTGACATTTCGATTGCCACGATATACAATGCGTTCATGCAATCCACCGCGTCCTGTAAAATGTAAATAAAATTCGCAAGGAAACTGTAAAACGGACAAATTAAAGTAACTACTTAACGCTGTCTAATAAGTAACTTAAAAAATATGACTAGAATACAATTATAAGTTGTTTCAAAATTACCTACTAAAATCGATTTGAGAAATCCTAGAAGTGCACTTACCCCAATCTAGATATTTTCCCCCTAACTATTAAGAATCGACAGTGTTTTCGATTTTACATTGGTTTGGCTTCAGTTCAGCTATTCACCTCGTATACGAATACCTTTAAACAAGCAAATAGATACCACTAAGTATGATTAAGTATACAAAAAAGTGCGAGTCGGACTCGCGCACCGAGGGTTCCGTCGTCAACAATATCTAGTATCGCATATTTGCTTTGTAAGACTAAAAAATATTTTGTGTGTATTACCTACAAATTTACAGTTTTCGGATTTATTATTTTATTTGTGCTGTGAGGCCTTGCTTCTTGCCAAATTTCATAGTTCTAGGTCAACGCGAAGTACCCCATAGGTTTTTGAATGCCTTGTAAATGTATGAAACATGCGGCATAAACGGCCGTATCTTTTGATTCCGTTGACTTAGAAGTTTGATTTTTTCACGGCTCTAAGGGACTATAGACTTGAGTATTTGGTATTAATTTCAACTCAATGCCTCCACGCGGTCTTGAGAAAAATGGTATTGACAGACAGACAGTCGGACAAGAAACTTATCCTATGAAGGTTCCGTTTTTCCTTTTGTGGTACGGAACCCTAAAAACCAAGGGAAATTTCTCAGTACCTACGAAACGTTCTTACATGCGTTCCACTAATTATTTCATCTTTGATTTGTAACTAAGTACGAAGGATATTTAAATCGTCATTGTATTGCATTCTTCCTACGAATAAATAAAATTGACTCGAGGTCTCAGATTGAGGGCCAAACTTATAACACCCCTCTTTATCTATGTCCCACAGTTAATAAGCCTCACAACGAAAGCTTTGGTCCCACGCGGGCCAAGTGCGTATCGGGCCTTCTCACACACCATTAAATTGGTTTTCAGGTGTATCTAGGTTTCGTAACGATGTTTTCCATTACCTGAAAGTTATAGTCCAAACTAATATTATAAATGCGAAAGTATATCTCTCTGTCCGGCTTTCATGCATAAACGGCAATTTTTATTCCGAAAAGGTACAAAATTCTTGCGGGACATTGAGCATATCTGCGGCCTAGTTTTTTTTTTATGAAATAGGAAGGAAAACAAGCAAGTGGGTCACCTGATGGTAAGTGAACACCACCGCCTATAGACATCCGCAACACCAAAGAGATTGCAGATGCGTTGCCAACCCAGAGGGCTAAGATGGAATACTTCTTGTGCCAGTAATTACACCGGCTATCCTGCTCTCCACGCCGGAACACAACAGTGCAAGCACTGCTGCTTAGCGGCAGGATTAGCGAGCAAGATGATGGTAGCGATCCCGACAAACCTTGCACAATGTCCTACCACCCGTAGTTTCTAAAAAAGCCTTTAAAAAGCTACACACTTAGTTTTCTTTAGGCAGCAGTCCTCACTACGTCTTTTCTTATCGAAAAGGTAATGCTAAGTTTCTTATGTGAGGACTAGAAGTACCAGACTTCATTAAAAATGGTATTTCTATCTACAATAGTATTTTATGCAACTGTTGCATAATGAGGGGTCTTAAAACACGAGTGTGGTTTTATGAAACGAGCGTCAGCGAGTTTCATAATAGGATCACACGAGTGTTTTAAGACCTAATTATGGACAGTTGCATACATTACTTTATCTACACACATATCATAAGTATTCTATGATGGGTTCAGAAGCCATAGGGCAATGACCTGCATTGCTACTAGCTACTAGTGCTAGGTACCTATTGCATATCTATAGACTGTACACATTAAAATAATGTTATAAAAAATGAATTTGAACAAATATAGAAACAAATTAGAAAAAATCTCTTAATAATATTGGTTGTTATAATGCTGGTCATTGCCTACGGTTTCTGAACGCATTATAGAGCATTTATGGTATGTGTGTAGATAAAATGGCTTATTTATAACCGTTAATTAATATTGCACCATTAAAACCACGTTTGGTTACTGACCGTAGTGTCTCAGTCCACTTCTATTTGGCAGTCAGAGCATTCGTGCCTTCGTCACCGGTCGTCCAAAAGGCGCGCGTTTGTAAAAAGTAGAGTTCCAAATTCGAAACCAAATAAACAAATACAGAATAACTTTTTAAAATGTGACATGTGACGGTAATCAAAGGAGTTTTGTGAATAAAGTTTTGGGCGTTTTATCAAGTTTGCAACATTTTGCTGAAATATTTACGGAAAAGTAAGTTTTTTGTATGTTATTATTTTTTGTTATTTTTGTCTGCTATCGGAGACGAAGCGCTCTACTATAAAACCTGTTTTGACTAAGTACTTGCTAGTGCGATGCCCTTCGTCTGCCAGAAATAAGTTAGAAAGTTTATCAAATAAATAAGAATCTTCCTTTCCTTAATAATCTTGTTTATTTACACTGTTTTTTATGAAGAAGAAAAAGGAAGAAAAAAATTAATTTAAGGCAGATATTTTTTGTTTAGAATACGTACATATAAATGTCTAAATGTAGTTTGAAAGTAGAGATATGAAACTTTTGATTCTCGTCATAATACAACATATTTATTTTCTGCACTCACTACATACTCAGTATAAAACAAACTCGCTATCCATTCCTGTCTGTCGTCATCGTATCTGTTTGCCTGTCACCGCCTACTCCTTCTAAACCACTCAACGAATTTTGATGCAGTTTTCCCGGTACCTACCTAATTTAGAGATTTTTTTACGGAAGGTTTTTAGTATACCTTTTTTTTTAAATCTTAGTCTAGGTTTTTACAATATTTTTTTAAAAAGTACCTAAAAAAAATATCAAAAAAATATACAGAAATATTATAAAAATCTAACCTAGAGTGCCGCCGACAGCGGGGCAGGGCTCAAGCTACCGGTAGTTAGGGCTGCAAAGTGAGGAATCTCCTGACTATTCGTGACGTGTCCAGGATTACCGCCTTCTGAATCTGACCCTGTAGGGCGATTTTTGAATGTTACCGGGTGACTAAAGCTCACCAAACTAGCCGTTTTTCATAGAGATTCGCCCATTTTGGTGAGCTTTAGTCTCCTGTGGCCTCCCTTTCTTATGACACTAGTTAGACAGAGACACAGGGAGGGGTTAAACTAAACCTGGGGGACGCAAATAGAGATAAAGTAACCTTGGCCAGTCATGTTAGGGCCACTGGTAGATTAAAAAATTGCACTTCTGACCACGTTTTTCGTTATTATGTAGACTGTTTTTTATGTATACTCGACCAAGTAATTGCTTGACCACTTTTGAACTTTAACTCTTTGTAATACGCAGTGGCCCTAACATGACTGGCCAAGTTTAGTTTATCTCTATCTGTGTCTCTTTCTTATCACACTAGTTAGACAGAGACGCAGGGAGGGGTTAAACTAAACCTGGGCTGTCATGTTAGGGCCCCGCAGGGGCGTATTTACCCTAGGTCCATCCGGGCCATGGCCCGGGGCGCCAGGCTGCGAGGTGCGGCAGCCGCCCCTAAAATGAAATACTTTATCGTCATGGGGCGCCAAAGCTAAATGACCTTGGGCGCCAAATCTTTAAATACGCCTCTGGTAATACGGTCGAAAAGTTGGTCAAGCAATTTCTTGGTCGACTATACCTACATTCATTACATCCTAATTGTAACCGTGGCAAGCCGGTGCGGGTCGCTAGTAAATGACAAAATTAAATCTATCTGTAGTGTTGCCAATGCTACGGCAATTGCCGTGTTCTACGGCTTTCAGGCCAAAAAATCACAAAATCCACGGCCTACGGCTGCAACCCTGTGGCCGTAGTAGACTCCACGGCTTTTCGCGAATTCTACGGTAGTTAATTAATTAATTTATAACAAATTCATTTTTAGAGTATTCGACTGTTATTTTAAGAATCTGGTTCGACTGTGTATTGTATCCGATTCCGAATCCGAATGGCAACTTTGCAAAAATATCTAGGGTATGTCTAGGGCTGGGCTTAATGTTAAAAACCTTAAAACAGCGCCTTGGCCTATGTTGAAAAGTGTTTTTTTTTTAAGTAGTGACACGGCCCACCGTTTGGTCTTTTTCCATAAAACACGGCTTTTTTACCTAATATACACGGCCCACTGGCCCGTGTTAAAGCGATGGGAAAAAGCGTGACAGGGGGGGGGGGAGGGGGGCTTGAAATCATTAAAATCGTGTGACGTAATTTATCGATGATCCCTGGGACACAGAGAGCTCAGTACCCGGGTTTCTCCTTAAGATAATATTCAAAATGCTATGTAATAACAAAAATATAAAAATAAAACGAAAAAAAACGGTTATAAAATCAAATGTTCTGCAACCAGCAGCCCGGACTTAATTTATTTCTCCCTACGTCTTCTCTGTCTAAACTCTTATTTATTTTATCTTCAATGTAAAATAATTTTAAATTTAATTTTACTTATTCCTAAAGTTTCACATGCCTGATGGTCGAACATATGAAAATGATGAAAATGGGGATCTGCTGCATATATCTGCTGCTGCTGATATTGAGTCAGTTTTCATTTTGCAAAAAAGGGCAGTTAGAGCAATTTATAATATGGATACTCGTGAGTCATTAAGGGAATTTTTCAAAGAAATAGACATCTTAACCCGTCGCTATATATTTTTGAAATAATCATGTACGTTAGGAAAAATATATGCAATTTCCCTACCAACGTCGATAAGCCAAAGGCTACTAGAAATACAGGAAAGCTTAAAGTTCCAACTTACAGACTGGCTAAAACCAATAAGTCGTTCATGGGAAATTGTAGCCGCCAGTGTCGCGTTTGGGTGCCTCGTGGAGCGTAAAAGAAACAAAAGTTGTCACGACAAGTGTTTATTGCACCCAACCGACGAGCACGAGATTTGTAGGGTCGTGGATATAGCGATTGCAGTTGGTTCTGGTATGTAGGCCGGAACTTCCCTCGGGCAGAAGGTCGTGCAGTACGGCGAAGGACTCGCAGGGGACTGCAAGTGGCGTGAGCTGGAGCGATCGAAGAGGGGCCGCTCTCTACGCCACTAGAAGACGCCAAGCAGGAGAAGACAGGCAGAGGGGTGCTGGTTGAAGCGTGCGTGCAAGGCCGAGCAGGAAGAGTTTCAACCCGTAGGTAGCCGTAGGTATTTTACAACAAAATTCCAAAAAACATAACTGAACTAAATGATACAAAATTTAAATCTATTGTCAAGAAGACATTAATTTCTCGGGCGTATTATAAAGTCAATATCTTGGACAAGGATGTTTGAAAATGATCCCGATCTGTATTGGCGATCCCTGGCTCCAAAGATTGTGCACCTGCTGTGTTAAATTGTAAAAATTTTAAATATTTGAGATGTAAAATAACATTGTAATTTTGATTTATTTAAAAAATTACACTTCGTTGAGTTTCTTGCCGGTATCTTCTCATCAGAGGTTTTTCCGAACCGGTGGTAAATTTTTTGACATTCATAAGTGCTACCTGTAAGCCTAATCTGAATAAAATATTTTGACTTTTGACTTTTTTTTGAAAATGAAATTTTTTTTGCAAGTAGGCCAATAGGCTCTTTTACATGTCTGAATCTGAATCTACTAGCGCTTCAGAAAATGAAAGATACTACTGAGAAGAAACGCCGCAAGAAAATCAGCAGTTTATTTAGAACCGGTGGACTAAATGTTTACCATCTTATTTTTATACTATATTTGTTCAATGAATAAACGATTCATTCATTTATTCATTAACTAGTCTAACAAGAAAGTGACGCAGACAGATAAATTTAAACTTGGGCAGTTTTATAAGAGCCATACTGATATTGTAACAACAACTAATAAACTGGAGTAAATTACCTTGCTACTCCGCGAAACCAGTGCTATGTCATTCGTTCAAGTAGCGAACGGTCGTACTATTTAAGCTCCCATCGATGCCGCGTCTAGAGGCGAAACACGCGTAGATCTTATAGTTTAAGTGGTTAGTGATGGTGGTTTATAGTTGAGTCTGTGTGGAAGCGGTGGAGGGATTTTTTCACACAGACGCAGCTGTTTTGCACGTGCACTGGTTTCGCGGGGGTAGCAAGGTAATTTGTTCCAGTATGTTGATATGTACATCCGCAAATAAACGCCTGAATCTATTAAAAACAACAACTGAGCATATTTCCACTGTATGTATTAATTACACAAGGAAATTACGAAAAGATACTTTTTCATCTTACCACCTCCAATATGGACTCTCCTCTGACACTCAAATAGTTCAAATTCAAACTGGCAGTCGAGTGGAAATAAGTCGTTACGAAAAGCCACTCGTCTCCAAATAAAAATTTGGTAACGTATATTAACATGTTCCTTGCGCAAGCGCACGGAAACAAGATAATATTGTTAACTGTTAACACTAAGATATGAAGACAGACAGACGCTTTATTGTTATCAAACTATATACCTATAAAATATAGTGTGAGGAATCCCAACACAAGTTTTTAGGGTTCCGTACCCAAACGGTAAAACGGGACCCTAAAAGACTCCGCTCGCTGTCCAATTATTGTAATCGAAATTATTATTTTTTAAATTTTTTTCGATTTTTCTTTTTGTATTTTTTTTTACATTCAAATTAAATTTAAAATGCTATATAATGAATGACAACACAAAGAAAAATTAGGGTAATGGCAGGTTCAAACCCTGCCATTACCCTAATTTTTCTGCAACATCAGCATTCCGTGCCTTGCCTTGCGTATTCCAGTGTGAAACTGGAATACGCAAGGCACGGAATGCTGATGTTGCAGGTTCAAACCCTGCCATTGCCCTAATTTTTCTTTGTGTTGTCATTCATTATATAGCATTTTAAATTTACTCCGCTGTCCGTCCGTCCGTCAGCAGGCTATATCTCATGAACCGTGATAAAAATAAATAAAATAAATAAAATAAAATAATTCTTTATTTAGGTATTAACCCATAGAAACCTTTAGCATTAAGTTAAGTGTAAGTATTACAATATAATTAAAATTAAATTAAATTTAATTTAAAATTAAAATTAATTACAATGGAGGTTAACTACACGACTATGTGTTCTAACCCTACAGGTACATAGACGAGACCTTACCCGTAAAGTCAAAACAGCATGTAGTGGTGATAGATAGACAGTTGAAATACGCAGTAGTGATAGATAGACAGTTGAAATTTTCATAGATGATGTATTTCTGTTGCCGCTATAACAACAAATACTAGAGAACACAATAAAATAAATATTAAGGAGGCTTCCATACAACAAACGTGATTTTTTTTGCCCTTTTTATAGAAACCTTATAGCATCACTTTGTTGTCCGTCTGTCTGTCTGTCAACACCATTTTTCTCAAGACAGCGTGGAGGTATTGAGTTGAAATTAATATCAAATAAATTAAAATTGTAATGACACCACAAAGAAAAATTAGGGAAATGGCAGGACTTGAACCTGCAACATCAGCATTCCGAGCCTTGCGTTTGCCAGTTTCGCCACACTGCCTCTTATATTTTTCTTTGTGTTGTCATTACAATTTTAATTTAATAATTTGAATGTAAAAACATTTAAAAAATAAATTCGAAAGAAATTTCGGTTACAAAAATTTATTTATATCAAATACTCAAGTCTGTAGTCCCTTAGTGCCGTGAAAAAATCAAACTTCTAAGTCAACGGAATCAAAAGATACGGCCGTTTACGCCGCATATTTCATACATTCGCAAGGCAATCAGAAACCTATGGGGTACTTACCGTTGACCTGGAACTATAAAATTTGGCAAGAAGCAAGGTCTCATAGCACAAATAAAATATTAAATCTAAAAACCGTAAGTTAATCCAAAAAAAAAAATGTTTTAGTTTTACAAAGCAAAAATGCGGTACTAGATGTCATTGATGACGGAACCCTCAGTGCGCGAGTCCGACTCGCACTTGACCGGTTTTTTTTAAACCTCCAACAATAGAACTGTAAAAACCACAGTAGTTTTTGCGTGATGCGCGTGCAAACGATCAGACAAAAAATCTAAAATTGTTTTTTTTTGGCTTCTATTGCTCTAACATTCAAAGACTTCTCACATATTTTTGCTTAAATCTACATTGTAACTGGCCGATGTCTATCTATATTCTATAGTATCTCTATCTCAAATCTATCCGATTTCCTATTCTTGTGATTTTAGTGATTCAATTTGTTTGTCTAAATTAAAATAGCCTAATGTTAATTGCTTTTACCAAATATTGCTTTTCCTAAGTATGAATGACTCTTTATTGTACTAAACATATAAAATAACAGACAACAGGACAAAACAGATATACAAAGGTGAACTTATCCCGTTAAGGTATCTCTTCCAGCTAACCTTTGAGCGATTGACAAGACCCAAGATCTAGAGTAGACACACAGAAAAAATAAAGAAAAAGCAAACTAAGCAAAACCTACTTTTATCTTTTAATACTTAAAATATTCATACTTATAATAATATACCAATAGAAATAGATTTAGACATACATAAACTATATATAAAATGCATATACATAAGTCAGAGGACATACAATAACCTTTAAGAGGCTATAATGTTTAAAGAGTTCCCTCGATTTCTCCAGGATCCCATCATCAGGTCCTTTGGTCACAATGGGACCAACTTGAAAGTACACTCATTCAAACAACAAAGAATTTTTCAAATTGGTTCAGCCGTGTTCAAGTAATCGGGGAACACACATTAAAAAAAATCGAGATGAATTGAGAACCTCCTCCTTTTTTGAATTCGGTTAAGAATAATATGAGACCGCTGGATCCAATAAAGAGCAATAGAAGATAAAACAATTATTCATAGAATTTTTCTTTGCTCGATGTTACGTTTAGACGCGTATCACGCAAAAACTGCTGCACTAAATTAGATATAGTTTTAACAGTTGCATTGCTTGAGAGCTAACATCAAATCTAGTCTATGTTTTATCTTGACACGCCGTCTCGAAGCCGAGCTACATACTTCCAAATTCCATGCATACTAAGTTGCGGTCAAAAGCTATTTTAATGACTATCGATACTATCGATAGTACCGATACTATCGATAGTACCGATACTATCGATAGGCCTATCGATATTGTGACTATTTTTCGAGGTCAACTATCGATAGTCAAACCATCGATAGTTCGGCAACGCTAGCTAGTATCTCCTATGTATGTACAGACTTGTGGTCCTAACATGACCGATCCAGATTTATCCCTCCATGCGTCTCTGTCAAACCAGTATCTTAAGAAAAGGTCGCACATAGAGATAAACTCGGATAAACAAAACTTGGTCGATCATGACAGGGCAGGCCCGGCCAAGTTGATTTTGAGGGGCCAGTTAAAATTGTATTAAATGTCCAGATTTATTTTAATGTGACTAGGTTACAATGGAGCGAGCTGGCACAAGCAGCGAGCGCACCCCGCTAGTACAGCCGACCTACGTCTTCGAGTCTTCACTCTCGCGCCAGTACCGCAAGCGCCTGCGCAACTGCCAGTGCGCCGTCTGCGTCTCCATACTGTGAGTCAGGGCCTTCATTATCCGGCTTGAAGGACCTTTTTTATTGATCAAGGTTTGACCAGAGTCTGATCTGTTGAGTGACGATTAGGTCCAAGGTGGGGCGCCATTATCCGAATTATTTAGCATCCTCATTTGAAAATGACAGGAGTGTGTGAATAACTGACAGGGAATGATGAGGGAGGCAGGTTTTTCCATTTCTTGGAAGTATGTCGACCACCACGCCTTATTAATTTAGTATATCAGGTTCCAAGGACCAGTTAGAAGGATCATTTCCGATTTGATGAACTTAATCTCTGTTCCATAGGGTCTAACAGTGGATCTAAGTTTAGTAGGTTGCTTTGGTTTTGACGCTCCTCATACTCAGTTATTAATTTAGTTTGTCAATGCCATGATCAGATTGCTAAATTACGAAAGAATGAACTTTGATACTTCACAAGAATTAGTAGAAATACGAGTTTTCGCAAAAGTTTTGTAGTAAACGTTGCTGACTCTACGTCTTTTTCAGTAATAACTGACTTCGTGCTGTGTCATGGCTTCTATGAGTCAAAAGCTTCTGATTTCCATGTATTTAGGGATAACTTTATAAAACTTGTGTCAGTCATATAAGGAGTAGAACCACTGGTAGACAAACCACCTGTGCCTTAAAACCAGAGGCGTCTTTACCTATGATGCAGGGTTGCACACGGGCGCAGCTGTCCTGGGGGGCGCTGTTACATGTACTTTGTACCCATTCCATTTTGACCTCGCGCTTATTAGGGGATTAGGGGGCGCTAAGGTAATGTTTGCACACGGGCGCTACATGGGCTGTAGACGCCTCTGCTTAAAACTCTTCTTCTTCGGCAGTGTTCTTCTCAGCGTGATTCTTCTCGTGACTGTATCGTACAACCTCGCCAATGACCTTGATGATGACGACAACAGTACCTTCATCCCCTTGCCGATTCCCGTCACAAACATATCTACTAACCAGGCGGGCTTGAGCAATCTGACGAATAGCGCGAACAATCTTACGACTAGCGGGTTCAATCTGACGGCGAGCGGGGCCAATCTGACGACGAGCAGGACGAATCTGACGGCTAGCGGCAACAACACTGTGCACAACTTGGCGTCGATACAGCCGAATTTGCAGCCGATTATCAATCAAAAATGGCCTTTGGAAGGTATTTATTTCGTTCTTATTTTCATAGCCAGTAGCCTTTTGTCCGTCAGGGATAGTGTAGCAATTTATTATTGACATATTTTTTGGGATCGGTTCAGTAGTTCCAGAGACTACCACCTACATTCAAACAAACAAAAAAAAAGTTTACCTCTTTATTGTTAGTGTATATTACATAAATATTACCTAACAAATTACATATAAACTAACTTGCACGGTAGCACCAATAAAATAAATATGTGTAAGACGCTAACTAAATCGATTTTTCTCGTCTCACACAACCTTTCGCCCTAACCGGACCTGTCAAGTGTAGTTCATCTCTATGTGCATCACTTACTTATGAAACTAGTCTGACAGAGATACAGCGAGGGATATCATGGTCATGTCGATTTAGCGTCTTAACCATATTTGTTTAACTTTAAGCTTTCATTTTTAAATGAAATCGTCCAATGTATAGCTCAAAATCTTGTTAGGAGTGAATCTTGAAATGAAATAATCTGTTTTTGATCTAATTACGTCTATCACAAATCATTTAAAACATTGCGAAACATCAGAACTGTCAGTAACTCATCATTGTTCAATTAGAGAACTATTTAACTTACCACTAAGTTCATTTTAATTGTATCAAAGTCTTCTGCGGTCTTAAAATAATGTTACGGAGTTGACGATAGTTAAGTGTTACGGAATTTCGTTTTTTGTATACTTAGCAGAACCGGTCGTAGGTTTTCGTTGAATAAATAGTTTTATGATACACGTGGAGCTATTCGACCTATGTAATTTACATTTTATATATTTATAGCTGGTTAAATCCTGTTGGTGACTGGTGGCTGTTTACAGCTGTTAAAAGCAAATGAAAGCACTTAATTTTATAGGTAGTGCCATCAAGGCCCACAAGGTCGTGTTGTATTTTTACACGATTGCCCAAAAAAGCAGAGTACTTAATTGGAGTTTTTATAGTCCATACATGCAATTATTAATAGTCATGCATTTGGTTTCAAAAATCCCATATATTTTTGTAACTTCTTATCACTAACAAAAATATTTTTTCATAAAAATGTAGACCTAACAATATCTTTTTGTTCAATCAGATAAGTTTTTTCAATTATATTTTGAATTACTATCTAGCCTAGTCCAAAGGCTAGTCTACACTAATCTACACTTATACAATAAAGAGGTAAACTTTATTTTTTATTTGTTTGTTTCACTAATAGAAAGCTTCACTAGCCCTATAGGCTTTAAATTGCACGCGAACGAATCGCGGGCGTCCGACCGTCCGCTAGTAAAAAAGAAAAGTACCTATAAACTAAACTTCTTAATATACTGTATATCTAAAGAAACCTCTTTCCCAGGGAAACCAACCACCCCCTGGCCGCACACGCCCTCGCCTCAAAACATCTCAGACGCCGTGGTAGCCGGCAAGGCGGCGCTCGCGCTGCAACAGAAGGCTGAGGCCGTGCGCCGAGCGCTCGCACCGGACACTCCTGCGCACCGCGCGCAGCGGGCCGCCGCCACCGCGGCTGAAGTCAAACCCTTGGCTGACGCCGCGTTCGCGGCTGAAGAGGCCACAAAGGCGCTCGTCAACGGGTAAAGATCTTATTGAAACAGCTAGCCTCAAGTATCAAGTAATTTAGGTTTATTTAACGTTTATGAATGAGGATTCATAAACGCTGAATTAACCTAAATTATTTCATACTTGTGACACTAGGAACGAAACATATATTATGTTAGTTAAAAGCGTTGGTACTCGTAAATTATGAATAAGAGGGTAGATGTTTAGTGGGGCAGTTTATAGTCTATTTCTATAGGTACTTAAAATAAGGTAAACAAAATAGTCACGTGACTCGGCAAAGCAACCAATCAAGTCAATCTTTTGGATCTGTGGAGACCCAAAAGATTGATTTGATTGGTTGATTTGCCGAGTCACATGACTTATTTTGTTTACCTTCTTTTAGGTATCTAAAGAAATAAACTATAAGTACAGTACGATTACTGAAAGTTTAAACGGCATTAGTCGACGAAGATCGGTTTTGATTTGTATTGCATCTTTGGACCAATACTTGATACTTGACCTTCTATCTAAAGGCAGCAATGTACTTCGCTTAATTTTATTTACTATGACATTTTTAACAGCCGAAATCAATTCTTGAAATAATAGTACTGTAACAAAACGATATTAGCAATTAAGTATTATTTTTCACATTTTAACTCTTTCACAAGTGGAGCCGGGATATTAAATTTGTCTATCATCTGACATTCGTCACAAAGTAGTATTATAAGCTGAGTATTTATTGAGTTGAGTGAGTAGACAAGATAAGGTCGGGCCATCGGGGGCGTTCGCATCGACCCGGCTGCGATTTTTAGCTGATGCTGCGTTGTATATCTGAAAATACCACCAAAGCATTAAGTACGAGATTGAGTGGCGAATTTTGTTTTTAACCTTTACCTTTCCCAGCTCAATAAATGATCGTAAATCGCACTTAGCGTATACAACACGATAATCATTAGTAATAGCATTAATAGCTAAGTCTGCAGGATAGGTTAAGTTAGGTTAGAATTAAGTACATAGGCTGCTACGAAAGTTTTTAGCTGTATAAAAACTAACAACATTTACTTTTCAAAGTGTATTGCAAATTAAGGGTAATTTAGCTGCCCCTTTGTAAAATAAAATTCTTTACTGGCCGGTTACTTTTTTTTGCTGACCATATCAGTCCAGTTTTGTTTCTTGCAATGGTGCTGTAGCGAGAATCGTTTCGTGCTACGAAATTCTACAACTACAACAGGAACTTGATATTTAAGGAATCTCATAAAAATTTAAACGACGCACTTGGGGAGTACGCTCAATCGTTAGCCACAACCTCATATAGCTACCGCTAGTATGTATAAATAAAAAAGAGAGATACACAATAGAAAGATAGATAGAAAGAGATGCTAGTTTAAGCGGGGTCGGGAGTACCTCAAAGGTGAGCCGAGACCAGGGCGGCTGTCGTGTGCTGTAACGCCAGAAGACGTGATCAAAGCCGAGTGGTTGATTAAAGAACACAGAAATATACCACATCGGGAAATAGAGCATGAACTTGGCATTGGATGACCAGTAGTTGCGAGCATTTTAAATGATCATCTCGACGTCAGGAAGTTTGCT
Source organism: Ditula angustiorana (assembly GCA_963691745.1). Taxonomy (NCBI): domain Eukaryota; kingdom Metazoa; phylum Arthropoda; class Insecta; order Lepidoptera; family Tortricidae; genus Ditula; species Ditula angustiorana. The sequence continues at coordinate 1,153,956 of OY829474.1, forward strand.
TGGCGTTGGATACCACATTTGCTGACCAAAGAGCAAAAAGCCCGACTAGTAGATTGCTGTAAATTTATGCTCAAAAAATTCGAGGGAGGCAATTCCCAACAGGTGTCTTATATCCTTACTGATGAGTCCTGGGTATACTGCTATGACCCTCTAACAAAGCAACTACCTATATGCAATGGGTGTTCGAGGAAGACGGGCCGCCATTAAAAATAGTTCGTGGCCGTACTGTTATCAAACAAAAATCGCCGTTTTGTTTCGCCACGGGGGTCCAGTACTTGTAATTCCACTTGAATATCGAAGAACAGTTACTAGCCAGTGGTACACAGAGATCTGTCCACCCCAGGCATTTGACCGACTTGATGAGGATCGTCCAAAGAGCGGCACTCATGGAGTTCTTTTTCACCGAGACAATGCACCTGCACACACAGCGGCAATAACAATGGACTTTACGACCTTTAAAGGTGTTCGGCTGCTGTCCCATCCGCCCTACAGTCCAGTCCCGTGCCACTATTTCTTATTCCCCACTATAAAGAAAATGATGCATGGCCGAACTGTTACGAACTCGAACGAGGCAGTACTCGAATTTGAACGACTTTTCTTTGACCGCAGAACGCATTTTTTCAATGTTTTGAGGATTAGTTTTTATAGAATGAGGCGGTGTATTGAACTTGGAGGAGTATATTTTAAAAAATATTGAAGTCATTTAGAAAAAAAATGAATAGTTTTTACTTTAGAACTTAAAAATTTTCGTAGCAACCCTCGTAGACTCTCCCGCTAGCGCGGGCAAGCTTGCATGTGCACGCTTCAGAAGACATAGCTGCAGGCAGGCTGACGCTGCGTCCCTGGCTGAAGACACCTGCGCCACCAGGTTCACGAGTAAAATAATTTAAGAGTCCGTTTAGTGGGAGACAGAATTGGAGAAATAAAGCAAGATTGGCAAACCTGGATAATTATTCAATATTAGCAAGATTTTATGTTACGGATTTTGTGTTCTTTCTCGCCCAATCTTCAACAAGCCACCCAAGTACTTGCATTTAATACAGCTAGGATATTCTTCTGTTTTGTTCTGTTCCTGAATCCTTCCAACAGTCTAGACGTCTAAAATTTTCCGTGCGCCTAGCACGAATCTTCTCGACTTGCTTTAACTCGCTACGTAGCTCAGTGCGTCTGGTTCTAACCAACCCAGGAGGAAAGAGACACACTGAGTTACGTAGCAAGAGAAGATTCGTGCTAGGTGCACCGTACTTAAGAAGACTCGGTTAACCGCGGCCAAAAGTTTGTTGGTAGATCTAAACTAAATGATATACTTAGTATAGTTCAGTAGATATCCATTTAAGATATAATACTCGTAGGTACATTGTGCACTGTTAGTATTAAGTATGCTGCACTGTAGAATTGTGTTAACGTTTGTGTTTGTACTGGGATTATATTGTAAATGATATGACGGGACAGATTGAACTAATCTTTGCTGTCGACAATGTACGATTTTACTCTGTTGTCTACTTAGTCAAACCAATACGAGGCATCTAGTTCCCATGACTCTATAACAAAAAGGATCAGCGTGTAAAAAAGACTTCCTGGATGATAAGAAACACACACAAGAGCGCATTGGAGTGTCCTTCTGTCATTATTTGCACTGAAACCGCTGTCACTGGTGCCAAGTGACTAAACACCACTGTGGCCCTAACATGTCGGGCTCAGTTTACTTTATCTGAGCATCCCTTTCTTATGTCAATAGTTTAACAGAGACGCAGAGACGGAAAAATAGGGGCAACTACTCTCTCTGTGGACAGCTGTACCGATACTCTAAATCTTAAAGCTCTCTCTCATCTTTGGAAGCATCGATATGCTTCTCTATGCTCTGCCTTCTGTTTAACCTCCTGAAGCCTGAAGGCAGGGAATAGAGAAACATGGGAATTACTCGAACGATGAGTGAGATTAGCTTTAAGATTTAGTGTATCCACGGTACAGCTGTCTCCAGGTAGAGGAGCAGTTGTCCCTAAACCCTGGGCCGGCCATGTTAAGGCCATTGACAGTGACTGCGTAACAATAGAAACATTAAGCATTTGCTAATTTACACTATGTGCTCTGTGGCTGTAACGCATGTCTTTTTCTCGATAGTCGCTCAGCCTGATCTTTTCCACACCGGTTATTTTGTCGCGGTCACGTATGCTTGCTCTTACGATTCCCCGAGTGTTTAGACAAACATTCTGTTAGCGTCAATTCTTGTAGAAAGCAAACGTCAAAATGTGAATATCATCAATCTCACAAATCATACATTCTGTCGTTCTTCTTCTTTCTTTTTCCTTTTCTTTAATGGCGGCCACGAGGCTTGTGCCAATGTCAGTTATGAACGATATTGTTCGGTATGGGCCGTAAGACCTACCATATAGGCTAGGAAATCATTGACCGATGCCCAGGGTGCACCGGCCCTAGCACTGCTCTTTCCCCGGAGAAGTCCATAAGGGAACCGCAGCACTTGGGCACACGAGGAGGAAACCCGATACCCCCATTCTGTCGTTTAAACTAGCATCTTCGCTAACCAAATGTCGCTTTGTCTATACTCCCAGAAAACGTGAGTTCCAAGTGACGTCACATCATTACAATATACCCATTCGTCTGTATTGTGTCCATTAACATAGTTGTTGTATGCATAACATAGTGTATTGTATAATGCTTTAATACACGTTTTGTTACAAATGCACTGTATGATTTACCTGCCCCTGCACCAAGCTTTTAGGTATCCTCACGATTTAATGTTCTTTATTATAAAAAGCGCTCTTAATCGAGGAATTCTAAGGGGTTTCAGGGTATTTTAGTGATAATTTCTAGACGATCTAGCATAAGCGAAAATCGATAATGGAAAACACTGCTCCAAGCGGATACGCCAGCGGTGTTTCAAATGTATGTAATCCACTCCACTCAGCCTCACTGAAAGGAAGGGGCAGCCTTATACTTGTCTACCCAAGCACATCCCATGTCTGTATGTCTGTATACTCCTTAAGTTGACTCTTAAACACTGGGCACGCCTTTCCTTCTGCATCTTCTGCACCTTCGCACACTCATTCAAGAAATTCCATCAAATTAAGATTTGGTAAGTAAAGTATATTTATATGAGTATATATTTAGTAACATAACTTACGACCTTTTAACAATGACCGGCTGAGTTTAATTTATCTGAGTTTATTTTAGCATTGCTGGACTATTGACAGTTGATCTGGAAAAATAGTCACAATATCGATAGGCTTACCGATAGTATCGACAATATCGGTACTATCGATAGCATCGATAGTAATTAAAATACAATATTATAGAAAGGCATTAATACTATTACTACCTACTATCAATAATGTTTTTTTCGTTAGTATCAGTACAGTTAAAACCGATATTATCCATAGTATCGATACTATTGATGTACTCATTTTAACAAACAATCGATACTATCGATAGTCCTAAAAAGTAATAGATAGTATTGCGCTTTCGATAGTTTGTATATATTCAACATTATTAATGTTCCACGACAGCAAGAACCGACCAGGTTAAACACATATCAAATGTAGGTACAATTATATCTAACACTGTTTAATTTTTACAAACTATCAATAGTCCAATCCTACCGATACTGTCGATACCATCGATAGGCCTATCTATATTGTAACTATTTTTCAAGGCGCCGATACTATCGATAGTAGTTCGATATTTTGCCGCAACACTAGTTTATCTCTATATGTGTGTCCTTTTCTAATGACACTAGTTTGACAGAAACGCAGTGAGGGATAAATTAAACCTGCGCCGCTCATGTTAGCTTAGAACCAACAACCCCAAAAGAATCGCTGATCCAATACTAGCACGCTAGCGTTTATAGCGCACATAAAAGCATTCATCCCTCTCGCACACACTTACTGGTAAGAAAGAGATATATGCTTTATGTCGGCGATAAAAGCTAGTGTGCTGGGGCCCCTATTGCCGGTGTTTAGGTCCTCGTGAACCTCCAAACCGTACGAAACCCAATATCAAGCTACTACTTCACTGTATCTACGAGAATCTGTATGGTCGTATGTATGGAGTATTACTCGTAAAACGATAGTAACTACAATCCAGTATTGTAATTGACCGAGATATCGTCAATTGGCGTAATAGCTCGGATGTGGTCTATCATCAACCAATAAGGGGCTCAGCTTGAATGAAAAATACATATAATGACTAGCAAATACTCTACGTCATATGAAAAAGTATACGTCATAACCTAAGATAATATGTACATCCTAAAAAAAAGATATAGAAAACTTTCAATTGCCTAACCGGTACTCATTTGGGTCCAAAAAATCTGGCCAAGCTCAATTAAAATTTTAATCCAGCTTCTAAGTTCAATTAGGCTCGGTTTTACAATAGTATTTTATGCAACTGTTGCATAATGAGGGGTCTTAAAACACGATTGTGGTTTTATGAAACGAGCGTGAGCGAGTTTCATAATAGGATCACACGAGTGTTTTAAGACCTAATTACGAACAGTTGCATACATTACTTTATCTACACACATATCATAAGTACTCTATGATGAGTTCAGCATTGCTACTAGCTACTAGTACCTATTAAATATCTATAGACTGTACACACTAAAAAAATGTAATAAAAAATGAATTTGAACAAATATAGAAACAAATTAGAAAAATTCTCATAACAATATTGATTGTTATAATGCTAGTCATTGCCTACGGTTTCTGAACGCATTATAGAGCATTTATGATATATGTGTAGATAAAAGCTAATAATAACCTAACTCTGTACAATTTGTGGAATTTACTAACCGCAAGTTAATCAAGCGGGGCTTTATTACAAAACACAGAGTGTGTTGACACTTACTGAAAAAACAGTTTTGTTACATGTACGGTCTTTATAACCGCACAATGTCGACACAGCATTTCTACTACTTACTCATATTATAATTGCATGTTTTACGTACACAACTCACTCCTAACATAGCAAGCGTGTAATGCACTTGTGTTTATCAATAAACGTATTAATCAAACCGATCGGTCTATCAGTATATCATCATATCAGTATAAATCAGTTATAAAGCAGTATCATCTCAATATCAAGAATGTATCAATATCAGCATTATCAGCATCTTATCAGTGATTAAGCATATATCACTAAGGGTTGTATAGAGTGTATCAAGAGCCCGTACATTACACATAACCGAAGTTTTGTTTACCAATTACGCAAAAAAAGTGACTACCGAACTATTTGTTACACCTTACCTAACTCTTGATTTGTAAATAAATCATCCAATGTTTATCAGTAGCAAATAGTTTTGCTAATTTAAGCGAACTTTGATTACCATTAACCAGAATCACGAGTAGCCAAACTAGTTCGGTTGTCCCTTTTTTCAGTGATGATGCAAACCTGGGCGGAGTGGAGAGAAGCGAACCGTAAATTAACAAAAAAAAGTACATATAAAAAATCAAAAAACCCAACTGCGTAAAAAGTGAAGCAAAACATCGCAAATATGCGTGTCTTGGCGACAATTTTATTTTTGCTGCCTTCGCCGTGGAGACCCTGGGCCCATGGGGACCCGACGCCCACACGTTGTTCAAAAAAATAAAGAAAGGTAATGCCGCCAGCCTTTTGGGCACTCTGCCCAGAAACAGCGGCTTGGGTGACATTTTTCACTTTAATTTTAATGAGATTTTTAACTTTTCTATTTTCTTTTCTGTGATCGCTTTGTTTCTTTTGTTGTAAATAAACATATAATCAAAACAAAAAAGACTAAAAGAAGTCCAGTAGTATGAAGTTCTAGCTGTTAAGTAATGTTGAATACCTACACCATTGCAATATTTTCATGAACTTCAACATTCGGGACCCATTACTGGAAAGATTTGAGCCGGTCTACATTTTTAATGGGTCCCGACAATTTTTAGTTCGGATTAAGTGAAAATGATTGTTAGTCAACTTTAAATAGTTATAGAATATAGATCCTAAACGGTTATTCAAAATGAAAAATGATTTGAGAAACCTAAAAATGATTTTCAAAGACCTATCCAATGATATTCCACTATGGCGTCTGGTTGCCGCCATATTGAATTTTGATTATTGTCATGTCTTTAGTGACACTCGCAAGATTAAGGCTAATCGATTGACGTAAAAATCATTAAAATTGGCACACGCGTTCGGTCTCTAGATCGCCACAAAGGAACAAACATACATACATACATACATATATAGGCTGATAAATACATTACCCTCCTTTCCGCGCAGTCGGGTAAAAACACGGTGGTCAAAATCTCCACTGTGATCTCCACTCCTCTCTCCTCTCCACTCCTCCTCGCTTCGCGTCAGTGGAAACGCATCCTTAGATGGACTATACTAGATTAATGTCTCATAGAGGCTTAGATAGAGTCGCTGGAAACGTGATACTCAATGTCAACAAACGACACCCGATACTAGAATGGCTTCATTCGTTGCTACTGGCCGAAACTGACCGCCATGCTCGATTGCCGCCCCATATGGGGTGTTTATAGCGCAAGTAATATGTAGATATAGTTTTGTGTAAAACAGTTCTGTTAATGGCTGACTGGCAGACAACACAAAACCTAAAGAGCTGAAGATTGTAACAGTAATTCTCTAGTGTTTTCACCGTTACACATTACCGTTCCTTCATAAATAGTTGAAATACAGGTCTACTAACATGGACTTCAGGCAAGAAAAGCTGTACTCGGAGTTGATACTAGTTTTAACAGAAGTTGGCAACGTTGGTAACGTTTAGAAAACGTTAGATAGTTTAGTTTAGTTTAGTTTATTTATTCAGTCAATATAATTACATCATAAATTGCACAAAATGTCAAATTACACGTTTTTATATCGAGATCGTCAAATTTCATAAAAAGCATTAATCAATAAAACTAAAACAAAATCATATTCGAATGTCAGCATAATTAAACAAATATTAAAACTATTAAAAACTAAAACTAATCAAATTAATTTTGGTATGTCAACATAATAAAAATAATAAGCATTATACACTAAAACTAAGTCAAAATTAAAATTAAAATTGGAATGTCAACATGAAAAATTCGTCTCTAAAAGGGATCAAAAATAAATAAAAAAGAAGAAAGAAATAAATTAAATATGAAAATGTCAAATTACACTTACAAAAACTAAACAAAAATGTCCAAATACAGTATTACGACTACTAAAAAAGGTTAAAGGGGGCGGAGTATGAATTCAAATTCTGTGCAGATGAAGTCACGGACAAAAGGTAGTAACTGATGGGTGACTTATAGTTCCTTTGATAAATAGTCGGCCAAAAACCTAATAGTAACGTAGGGCACAGAATCTTTCGTCAGAGGTTTGGCATGAGTACCAAAGTCTCATTACCACGAAGCACCCTCTAACTTAACCCATGTTTAAACTATCTCTCAGCACGCCCCGTTTAATTTCACTAGAGACAGTGACGCGGGAAGTATAAATTAAACTTAGGGCTCTCATCTCAGAGCAACTGCTATGTTAGCACGTTAGCGTTTATCGCGCATATAAATTCATTTGTCCCTCTTGCACACGCTAGCTGGTGAGAAAGGGATACATGCTTTATGACAGCGATAAAATCTAACTGCTACTGCTGGTCTCAATTATTCTAAAGTAAACCTCAAAATCTAACGGACTGTAACGACTCAAGTGCCATCTAGTTTAGAATAGAGGAAACCAAGAGACACGCGCTACATCACGCTAACGAAGTTTCGTAACACGGACGTATAACAACTTCCAACTTTCATCCTTCGGACTTCGGTGCTCCGGCATAGTACCCGCCAGAGATCTCTCTACAGATTGCCCTCCAAAGAACGATCAATGATAGACGCCATTTTTTTCTACGTATTTAGTATCAATTAATCAAAATAGTTAACACATCCGGCTTTAACGGATAGTGGTCGTCGTAGTCGATATGACTTAGTCACACTCCAGTCGTCTAAGCCGCAGCTATCGGGTTTCCGCTCTTCAGATCTGTTACCGACTGGGAACTCCGATATCACGTTACCTCAGGCGTCGCTTTGTTTAAAGATAAATAACATATCAACAAACTGGAACAAATTGCCTTGATGCTCCGCGAAACCAGTGCCGTGCCCGTGCAAGTTAGCTGCGTCTGTGCGACATATACATGTTCATTCAAAAACCCAATCACCTCCGCCCCCACACGAAACAACATATATATCACACAGACTCAACTACACACCACCACCACTTAACACCAAACAACACGATCGACGCGCGTTTCGCCTTTGTACGAGGCATTATCGGGATCTGAGAGTACGACCGCTAGCTACTTGAACGAATGGTGTACGCCATTATTATTATTGTTGGTACGGTTTCCGATCACGGGCCCATGGGGACCCGGTCATTTGAAAGGCGTTCAAGGGGCCGAAGCCAACATGAAGAGGCCTTTTTGGTAGTACCATATAATATAAATGAGATGGGCGCAACTATGGAGGTCTATCCCCTAATACACTACGGAGGATACTAGCGGACAATATTTATTAGCAAGGTAATTTGTTCCAGGTTGTTGAAATGGACCTCCGCAAAGTAACGCCTGAATCTATTAATTATTATAAATAACATAATAATTTGTAAAATTGTTTTAAACTTTCGCAATTTTCACACTTATAACGTCCACGGGGCTTTAACGCGATAAAATCATTGTTAATTCACCTCGACGTTTTCTTATAGGCGACCCTACTAAACCCTTCACTTCAGTCTTCTCGTGGCCGTTGCAACACGGTCGAAACACGGTTAAAGTCACTTTGACGTTAAACTCGTGAATAAACAATGAGTAGAATACAAGTAAAACTTATAGATGAAACATTAGTTTACATTCTTCATTAGGACTTTGAGCAAAATTATGAAAACAAAATGGCCGCTAACGCTCCGAATCTGCGATATAAAACAAATGATTACATTAAACAAGCCGCAAACTAACAAGTTCAAGTTAGAACATTTTTTTTTATGAAATAGGAAGGCAAACAAACAAGTGAGTCACCTGATGGTAAGTGATCACCACCGCCTATAGATACCCGCAACACCAAGAAGATTGCAGATGTGTTGGCAACCAAGAGGGCTAAGATGGAATACCTCTTGTGCCAGTAATTGCACCGGCTGTCTTGCTCTCCACGCCGAAACACAACAATGCGAGCACTGCACATATGTATGTTTGTATGTAAACTCTTTATTGTACATAAGCACTTACAAATACACAGAAAAAAAACAAGAAGTGGTACAAAGGCGAACTTATCCCTTAAAGGGATCTCTTCCAGCTAACCTTTGAGCAAAAGAGATAGGATTATGCTGCATTATTAATAACAAGTATGCAAAAATTAAAGCGAAACCTACGTTAACTCGATTTCGAGTTTGCTTTAGCGCCTGACGAAAAAGAATAGCACGAAAGACATAATTTACTCTTAAAATATTAAATAACACCAAGGCGTTACGTTCATTATCAACATAACGACATTTCTATTACATTTTGACCTTCAAAGGCATCGCATAAGTCAAATTTATCTCCATGTGCATCCGTTAAATTTCTTGTAGAGAACCTTAGGAAGGGATAAATTCGACTAGTCCGATCATGTCAGGGTAGGTAGTCAAAAAACTACCAGAATCACCCTGAACCAAATTTTCAATAAAATAGCGTCAACTATTTTCAATGTTTTTCCCAGAACGAACCCCAAAAGCCGTGGGGGTGTGGGCGTGGGGCCGAAGACTAACGGCTCATTCCTCGAGCCCTCATACTGCTGGGACACCACGCCTGTCTGTCCGAAGAGCAAATACAGAAGCCAAGACGGCAGCTGCAACAATCTGGCGCAGCCGCTACGCTGGGGAGTCTCCAGAACACCATTCAGGCGCGTGCTGCCTGCTGATTATGGCGATGGTATGGAGCGATACATGGAATGGCCTTCCGCTGTGATTTTTTTATACCACGTCTGTGGAAAATAACCATGCGGCTCGCCTGATGATAAGCAATTACCACAGCTTAAGGACTCGTTCTCATCCCATAAAAAAATGTCTTCCAGGCATCGGCTCCCCTCGCACCGGCGTCAACGGTACTGCCCTGCCGAGCGCTCGGGATGTCAGCCTAACGGTCCACCGGCCCAGCTACGCGCATGACATCTCCTTCACCGTCATGCTGGCTGTCTGGGGCCAGTTCATTGATCATGATATCACGGCCACTGCGCTTAGTAAAGGTACTTATTTGACGCAGGTATAAATGGTAGACGCAACGACAACATAAAGAAATATCTTGCAGGACTTGTTCTTGCAACCTCTAAACTTTTGCAACTTTTTACGGAAAGGGCATTCTTGGTTTTGACAATTCAGTAGGTTGGTACCCTTAGTGTTTTCAAGTCTGTACTTTTTCAAGTTATCTCTTGACATGTCATTCTTCCGTCTCTTAAATCACTCTAAGTTTAAAATGAATGTTCTAAGTACATTAAAAATAACAATCGAAAGTAATTTCGGTCACAAAATCAAAATTACCTGAAAGACTGAAGTAATTACGGCCAGTGCTTGACACCTGTGGGAGATTGTTGTACCAGTAGTTGACAATATTGTCTCTCAGTCAATTATTGGTTCACTGTCAAATACTGGGACCGTTACTACATCATTCTTAAAAACGGTTAAACCGTTATAGAGGGATTCAGAATATTGCTTCCACTCCACGTCTATATCATTAAGACGGTGTTGACGGCTCCATCACTTGCGCTAACTCTCTCTGTCCGCCAGGAGAGAACGGCACAGCGCTGTCGTGCTGCGACCCCTCGCAGCCCCCGCACCCCGCCTGCTTCCCGGTCCCGCTGGACGTGGAGGACCCCTTCTACCAGAGCTACAGCGCCACCTGCATGGAGTTCGTGCGCTCGGCGCCGGCGCCGACCTGCCACTTTGGTGAGACCTGCGGGGCAATGCTCGCTTCAGTAGAGACGAAGTCACACTCGAGATAAGCCAAAAAGAGCTGTCAAATGCCTTCAAAATTAGTCATATTTTAACACATCTCGAACGTTAGATGAATTTCGATGAGTGCCAGAATTGGGGGCCAGGCGTGCTGTAGGCGGGCGTGCTAGGCGTGCACCGCTCGCGGGCGGCACGTCCAGGGGTGCGGCAATTCGAGGGCCGGATCTACCGTATGACTTTTAGGGCTTTAGCCCAGGGCCCCGTGGATTCAAGAGTACTCTAAACCTCCTCTTCAATTGACACTCTGTCTGTACAAACACGAGTAGACAGAATGGTTACCTTGGTGCACATTAAGGTGTATAATCTACGTTTTTCTTATGCAAATTTGCAGGTTTACTACGTTGACACACACCTAAGGTAACCATTTTGACAGTTTTGGGTGTGCTCTTGACATGTCCTGAAGGAGCTATGCAATGATTCATGCTTAACTTCTACATCTAAGCTCATTGCTATGATTGAAACAGTAGGCGCCATTTTTTATTTTGAAAATGAATAGGTACAGCTACAGACAGTAATTTGGATTTAAGCTTTTGTTTAACTCCATGTATAGTCGACTAAATAATTGCTTGACCACTTTTGAACCTTATCTCTCTGTAATACGGTCGAAAAGTGGTCAATAATATCATGGTCGACTAAACGTAGGTTTTTTAATTCTGTAATTTTTGCTGATCGTAGTCCTAGTGAAGAGTGCTAATGGCTACGATCGCATCACAAAAGCAAATTTTTAAGCTAAGAAATGTTTTGTCATTGGAGGGTAAACGTCGAAATGACAGATAAAGACATAAAACATATTAAGTAACAAACATTTACGCAGCGTTTAGGAATAAGGGGGTAAGATAGGTGATTTAATAATAATCAAAAGTAAAAGCCAATCAATCAAAAGTCAATCGGAGAGAACGTTACGCGTAGAAAAGTATATAGACACAGGAATGGCCGTATAAATATAATGGCGGAATACAAATGGCGGAGTGAAAGAAGATGTGTGAAAGGTATGTTGAGATGGTTTGGGCATGTAGAGAGGATGGATGAAATAAAGATTAACAAAAAGGCTGTATGAAGGGAGAGTGGATGGAAAAATGGGAAGGGGAAGACCTCGGCGCACGTACTCCGACCAAATCGGAGACATTCTGGAGAAAGGCCAGGTCAGGAGTACTCTAAACCGACGAGCATGCATGAAGAATGTCATGAGAGTAAGTGAAGCGAAAGTTATATGTCAGGATCGTAGCAAATGGAAATCCGTGGTCTCTATCTACCCCTCTGGGAAACAGGCGTGATTTTATGTATAATGGCCGTATAGAGGTTAACATGAGATTAACGTGCACTTATTATGATTCTCTCCACCAGGTTCCCGGGAGCAGATGAACCAAGCGACAGCCTACCTGGACGGCTCCACGGTGTACGGGTACTCCGAGCCGCGCGCCGGGCAGCTGCGCGCGCGCACGGGCGGCCTGCTGCGCATGCTGGACGCGGGCGGCGCGGAGCTGCTGCCGCCCTCCCTGGACCCTAACGACGGCTGCAACACTCAGGAGATGAACGCTAAAGGGCGGTACTGCTTTGAGACCGGTGAGTGAAAAGTACCCACTTTAGTTGGGGCATTGTTTGAATAAATAATAGTTTTAGGCATAACAAGCGTCCTACTCCGCGTCTGTTTGTCGTCTAACTTGTATTGGTTCGTACGCGTGGAAACTCAATTGCAGCGGCCCCAGTACAGAGGTGCTGAGTGCCGTAAAGTTCTAAAGCGTTTATTTCTAGTCACTTTTATCTCCTTACCTTATGCATGGCTCTAACAGGATTACCTAAATTTAGTTTAGCTCTCTGCGCGTCCTTTTTGTAATACTAGTTAGACACAGGCACAAAACGCAGGGAGGAAAGGAATAAATTCAATTTAGGCTGGCATGATACTGGATGTCACGACCGTTTATAAATTGCGGTAATTGCTTACCATCGAGCGATCCTAATGCTTGTGTTCCACTGAAATTATACATATAAGAAACCGGCGAAGTGCGCGTCGGACTCGAACACGAAGGGTTTCGTATAAAAAACGGCAAAAAAAAGCGATCTTGTATAAATGCTTTCTTTAATTTTTAACTTTTTTATTTTTATTTTCCCTCTTATTTGTTATTGTTATAGCGGCCATAACACACACTGTTTAACCACACTGTGAAAAATGTGTTTGCCTATTACGGTTCAAAAGAAGCGTTACAGACCTGTGACAGACGCACGGACAGACAGCGGGGCCTTAGTTTCAGTTGGCACCCCTTAGGTGTACAGAACCCTAAAAAGAACCATTTGCCAGGTGACGACCGTGCCAATGAGAACCTCCATCTGACCACGATGCACCTGATCTGGGCGCGCCAGCACAACCGGGTGGCGCGGGCGCTGGCCGCCCTCAACCCTCGCTGGGAGGACGAGACCCTCTACCAGGAGGCTAGGAAGATAGTCGGCGCGCAGATGCAGCATATTACTTATAATGAGTTTCTGCCATTGGTGCTAGGTGAGTTCAATTTATGTAATACTATATACTTTTAAGTCATTCTCAAACCAGCCAATCTTCAGTTATATAGACAAATTAAATCTGTAGTGCCTAGTGCCAGGGGGGGTTCCACTCCAGACGGTACGTACGCTCGGCCGCCTTGCCTACTCCGTAGGCAAATCGCAGTAGGGTTTCGGTTTGCCACGGTCCGCTCGCTTGCTCTCACTATTTCAATGTGATTGAAAACGAATGCAGCGCATCTAGTAGAAAACAAAGTAACAATCCGTTCCTGTCTGACTCCTGTTCGGCCTTCTGAACCACGCAATAGATTTTGATACAGTTTTCACCGACATTTAGAGATTTTTTTACGAAAGGTTTTTATTTACAACACATTCTAATTAGGTTTCTATTGTGTCCAATTCAATGCCTTATAATCAAGTCGTAAAATAAATCGATCGTCCACATTTAGTACACCATAGGTGCAATTTTTGAATCTTACCAGGTGACTAGAGCTCACCAAAATGGCCGAATCTCTATGAAAAACGGCTATTTTGGTGAGCTTTAGTTACCCGGTGAGATTCAAATGCAATTTTTGAATCTCATAAAAATGGCCGCATTTCTATGAAACACGGCCATTTTGGCGAGCTTTAGTTACCCGGTGAGATTCAAAAATCGCACTCCAAGCGTATTAATACGTTAAGAAAACTCGGGTCTGCATGCGCTAATGACCTTGGACATGTTATTTTCAGGCAACGACGTAATGTGGGCCCTGAACCTGTCGCTGCAAGAGGAGGGCCACTCCCGCGCATACAACCCGAACGTGGACGCTTCAATGGCAAACCACTTCTCCGCCGCGGCTTTTAGATTCGCCCACACTTTACTGCCAGTGATTATCCCTTGTATTTTCTAGTATCGATTGTTTGGTGAAATAAGTAAGTCAATAGTATCGATACTATCGACATTATCGACAATTATAGACCTATCCATATTATGACTATTTTTCAAGGTCTCTATGCTATTGAAAATACTATCGATAGTCCGATATTGATGCAACACTAATAAGACCCCATCCGTCGGGTAATTCATTATCGGCAAATGACCCCATCATATACGCTAAGAAATCATCAACCGCAGCAAAGGGTACACCCGCCCAACCATTGCTCTTCTGCTCTTGAAGTCCATAAGGGAACCGCAGCAATTAGATACTCGAGGAAACCCCGCTCCCCGAGGTAAACGAACCTTAGTGACATCACGATGACGTCTGCAAACTGGAACAAATTGCTACCACTTCTTGTTGATTTCGCGGAGTAGCAAGGTAATTTGTTCCCCTTGTTAGTAGGAGCTCCGCAAAGTAAAACCTGAACCTAATTACGATAGCGTCTGTTTGAAGTGAGCCTTTGTCCCCAGGGCCTGATCCACTCGTTCGACGCCGACACCGGTTCCGTGGACTACGTGCACCTGCACGAGATGCTGTTCAACCCGTTCACGCTGTACCGCGCGGGCGGCGCGCGCCGCTCCGTGCACTCCGCGCTCAGCACGCCCGTGCACGGCGTGGACCCGCACGTCACTGACGAGGTGGGGGTTGCTGACTGATGTTCAGCATTAAAATAAACATAAAGTCCAACTCCTGCACGTAAGTCTCTCCCACGCGCGCCACTAAGCCCGTTCTTCAGATCCTTTCATCCATAGATATGATATGGATGGTAACTTGCGTATATATCTGAGTCTGCCAGCGCTTCAGAAAACGTAAGATTTTGCTAAGAAGAAGCGCCGCAAGAAACTCAGCAGCTTATCCCTGTTTTTGGCATCACCAGCTCAGCAACCACCTGTTCGAGCGCCCCGTCAGCAGCAACTCCTCGCTGCCGGCGCACCCGTGCGGGCTGGACCTGGTGTCGCTGAACATCCAGCGCGGCCGCGACCACGGCCTGCCGCCTTACCCCGCCTGGCGCGAGCACTGCGGCTTCCCGCGCCCCAGCAGCTTCGAGGAGCTGGTGGGAGTGTTCAATGACGTGTCTTGGAGGAGAATCAGTACGATATACAGGTGAGAAATTGTTAGAAGAATAAAGCTCGTTAAATTTCTTGCTGGTATCATCTCATCCGTGGCCCTATCATGCCCGGCCAAGTTTTAGCTTATGTGAGTACCATGGCCTATCGCCTTTCCCCATCTGGCGGGAACACTGCGGCTTCCCCGGGCCTACCAGGTTCGAGGAGCTGGTAGGAGTGTTCAATGAAGTCTCCTGAAGGAGGATTAGTACGATATACAGGACAAAAATGGGGATGACTAAAAATTATGTTATCCAAATTAAAGGACTCGTCAAAAGAAAAAAAAATCGGTTATTACGATCTGATTTTTACGATTTTGTGGTTTTACGGTCACTATTTGTTGTAATACTGCGAATAGAAAACAATGCAATGCAAGCCCCACGAGGACGCTCCATTTAAAATGGCTGCTGGTAATGTTGGTATCGTAGGTTGGTATGACATTATTTGACCTAAAACAGACTTTAAAATTGGAAATAGGGCAAGAGAATCAAAAAATTCTAAACTTACGACCCGTTGAATCTATTTTGGGCCGGGTAAACGACTCCGGCGTGCTGACTGCCGTTGACCCTTCATTCAACGACTGATTTGCCCAAACTAGTCCAAGTTTTTTGTTTATGTGTTGTGGACAGTATTTTTAATACCTAGTACTATTATCTATACTGGGGTTTTATTGTCATTGTTTGCGAAAATACCTAAACCTAAACACACGCTGTTTAAGATATTTTGTTCACCTTGATACACGCTGCACAGCAATGAAACCATCTCTCAATACAATATGTTTATTCCGACCGGCACTTAATAATCGTCATAAAACTTGTCTGCGATTCGGATAAAGTCTCCGCTGAGAGAACTAACGAAGAACTCAGAAATTTTAAAGCATCTCGACCACCGATAAGCGTAACACCATTTTTTATATTAATTGCATCAATGTTTCTATTTTAAACCTCCTTAATCTTGAAAACTTTAAAGCGAATCGCCTAAATAAAAATAATCACACAGACATTCCTCATTTATTTACAAGTATATTTCTTTAAGACAATTGAGCACATTTAAGTATAAATCGAGGAGTAAATCATCGCCAGTCATCATCAATCCCTGTAATACTATACAATACTACAAATGTACTGTTTACTACAAATTTTTTAGTTTTAGTATTGGTACAAGTTTTAGTATCCCTGCGGCCCTAACATGACAGTCCAGGTTTAGTTTAACCCCTCCCTATGTCTCTGTCTAACTAGTGTCATAAGAAAGGGACGCAGATAGAGATAAACTAAACTTGGCCAGTCATGTTAGGGCCACTGATAGAAAATTTTAACTTGAATCTATCTTGCAACATATGTGTCACGTATCCTCTGATCAAACCAAATGAAGAGGTCATTGCAAGCACCAGCCCCTGGAAGAATACTGTCAACAAGACCACAGGAGATTCTTTCCAGGATGGATATCACAAAATAATTTGTAATAAGCACCACCATGCTACAGAAAAACAATAAGCATCAGCAGATAGAAAAACTTTGCCCTGTCCGGTGCCACTCCACATATCAAAGCTTACGTCACCTAAGTAACCCATTCGTAAAATAAACGTCGGATCAAAGAAATAGAGTCACAGATTTGTATTCTAAAATAATTGTAGTATTAAATATTGATCCAGATGTTTATCACATACGGTTTACACTAAATCTCTGTTCATTAGCAGATTAAGTACCAAGATAAGATGGAAAGATTGCATAGCTCTTTCGTTTATTTGATCAAGCTTTACCAAAACCATTGTATGCAAATCAGTAAGCAAAGGACTGTATTGGGACCAATCCATTACAATGTTTTGTGAGGCTTTCGCGTTTCAAAATACTGAGAAATTATCCTCAATTGGATAGGATAGTTTTATTCTTGGAACGAAATCTGGGGTAACATTAACATGTCATTATTCTGAGAAGACCTAGTTTTAGTGAATAATAATAGATATGGAAAACTGATTATTGTTAGAGTTTGTAGCAGACCATAAACTAGTAAAAAAGAAATACGGTTGCTAAGCTACAACTCTTGTTGATTTTCGTTTTAGACTTTGACATATGTATAAATTATAATATTGTTGCGAATGTTTTCTTTGTGTTAGTAAAGTGTATGATAAATCGTCTTATGGTTGTTTCCATTAGTTTGCGCGTGAACACTCATCTTTAACAGGTTATGGGAGTATACTAAGATGGAAAGTTTTACTGCCAAATTAAAAATTGGAAATTTAGAAGGGAAGGGTAATTGGGCTCAATGGAGGTACAAAGTGTCCATTATGCTACGTGGTACAGAAGGTGCCTTAGAAGCAGCAGAAGGCAAACTCCTAAAGCCAACCCAACCGAACCAAGGAGCTGGTGATGCAGAAGTCAGTGCCTATGATGTCGCTATGGCAAAATATAGAAAAGCTGACAGCAATGCTTTGCTTATTATCACGACGAGTTTATCAGACGACACACTGAATAAGGTCATGCGTTTCGAGACTGCAAAAGAAGTTTGGGAGGAGCTTCACCGACTTTTTGATGGACAATCTGAAGATAGAGCTTACAATTTGTGCATGGAGTTTTTTGGCTTTAAGCGTGATAGCACCGACGACGTGTCTACACACATGTCCAAGCTTAAAAATATTTGGAATAATCTGAATGCTGAAATTACCAAAAGTGATACAAGCGGTAAGCTACCAGAGCTGTTCTTAATCTGCAAGATTCTCGACACGTTAGATGACAAATACTTCGCATTCAAGTCAAGCTGGCTTCTGATCAATCAAAAAGACAGAACCATAGAGAGTTTGACAAGTCACCTCTGTGCTTACGAGAGAGCACTGAGCGGAAATGGCGAGACTAGTCAAGAGGCCCTAGTAATAAATAAGACTGTGCAGAAAAATAAGAAGAAGCCGTTGACAAAGTGTCACTATTGTTCAGAGAATGGTCATTGGGTTAAAACCTGTCCAAAGTGGATCAGAGATGGAAGACCACCGAAACCTAAAATAGGAACAGGCTCTTCACCGCAAGTTCAAAACATAACGTTGATGGTCGTCAATGCATGTTCATCGGAACAGACTCAGAATAAGGAGAATTGGTTCATGGACAACGGAGCGACTGTACACATAACAAACAGGAGTGACATATTTCAAGACTTTGCGAATTTTGATTTGAACCACACAGTGACCACAGCAGACGGCACTACCATTCCTGCGAAAGGGAAAGGATCGGTGGTAGTTGAATCAAAAATAAATGGAAGAAATGAATTAATAACACTCAGCAACGTTTGGTATGTGCCATCACTAACAAGGAACTTATTTTCGGGTTTAGCTGCACAAGACATGATTCCAAATAGCGTTTTTACTTCTACTGCAACAGAATGCAAGTTGGTAATAAATGGAATCACACGCGTAATTGGGAACAGAAAACCCAATGGAGGATTATACAAGTTAAATATAAAAGCTATAATCCCAGCCAACCATATTCAAGTGAATGCAATAACGTCACAAGAAGACCTACTTCAAATATACCATGAGAGGTTTGGACACCAAAATCCAAGACATGTCAAGAACCTAGTAAAGCGAGAACTAGGAATAGACATCAATTGTGATGGTCTTAAATGTGAAGGATGCATATATGGAAAGGCACACCGTCTGAAATTCGGTAAAAGAGAGAGAGCGTCAAGCATAGGTGAATTGATCCATACAGATGTCTGCGGTCCATTTGAAGAGAGCTTTTCTAAATATAAGTACTTTGTGTTATTCAAAGATGATTTTTCTGGGTACAAATCGGTGTATTTTATTCGACAGAAATCCGAGGTAAAGAATATGTTGATACGCTTTATCGCAGAAACGAAAGCGAATGGCCACACGATCAAAACTATTCTGTCAGATAATGGCGGAGAGTTTGACAACAAGGATTTTCGAGATATTTTACACAGACATGGAATTACACAGAGGTTAACAATGCCGTACACACCCGAACAAAATGGTGTTAGCGAACGCGAGAATCGTACATTGGTAGAAACAGCTCGATCAATAATGCACTCAAGAGTAGAACTGCCACAAAAGCTTTGGGCGGAACTCATAAACACCGCGACATACGTGTTAAATCGAACAGGCCCGTCTCGAGTGGAGAACAAAGCGCCTTTCGAATTGTGGCACGGAAAGAAACCCAAAATCAGTCACCTTAGAATCATTGGTAGTGAATGCTACGCTCATGTACCGAAGCAGAAAAGAAAGAAACTTAACAAGAAAGCTGTAAAAGGGATACTCATTGGATATGAAAATGATGATGGTTACCGCATATGGGATGGTCACCAAACCCAGAGATCGAGAGACGTAACCTTCCAAAAAGACGTTGAATATAGGATTTCAACAGGAATTCAATTGAATAAACCAAACGAGCAGCCCATTGTGTTACAGCAGGCAAATGAAAAGCCAACTCATGATCTAGAGGGAGAAGAAGCCAGAAATCATGATTTAGAGTCTGAGGATCCCGAGCTAGAGGGAGATAATATCATCTATCAGGAAGAAAGAGCTGAAGATCGACATTTAGATGACGAAGATAAAATTCTAGAGGAAGACAGAGACCTGCCTGAAAACCTTGTCAACAAAGATCTGCAAGAACGAGATTATTTCTTTGATGCTGAAGAGATAGATCCCGAAGAAATGATTGTTGTTGATGAGCACAGATACAACTTGAGAGACAGAAGCACTCTGCGACTTCCTAACAAGTACCAGGATTTTGTCTGTCTAGTTGACTCTTTTCCTGATACTTTCCAAGATGCTATTCAGGCTAAGGACAGTGAGCACTGGCTACAAGCTATGAAGAGCGAAATTAACTCTCTCAAAGAAAACGACGTATGGACGTTAAGTGAACTACCACCAAAGAGAAAGGCGCTTCCCTCGAAGTGGGTTTTCAGAATTAAAAGAAATCCTGATGGCTCAACTGACAAATACAAAGCTCGCCTTGTGGTGAAGGGGTTCAAACAGCGCAAAGGTGTCGACTATGACCAAACATTTAGTCCAGTTGCAAGGATGGGGACTATTAGAGCCTTAATAAGTGTTGCGGCTAAAGAAAGATTGGTCCTCACACAGTTTGATGTTTCGACAGCGTTCTTATATGGACAGCTTCAAGAGGAGATATATATGGAGCAACCTGATGGTTTTAACGATGGTTCAACGAAAGTTTGGAAACTGAAACGAAGCTTGTATGGACTGAAGCAAGCGCCACGTTGCTGGAATTCTTGTTTCGCCGAGATTCTTCTGGACTTAGACTTCAAACAGAGTGATGCCGACAGCTGTTTGTTTGTCAAGGATATCCAAGGGAAGAAACTACTAATCACATTGTATGTAGATGACGGATTAGTAGCTGCTACAGACGCAGAAGTTACAGAGGCATTTCTAAATGAGTTAAGGAAAAAACTGAAAATAACTACGAAACCGGCAAGTTATTACCTTGGTTTACAAATTGAGCGAGATAAAGATGGATCTATAACCATAAAACAAGAATCTTATACGAAGAAGATTCTGGAGAGGTTCCATATGTCGGACTGCAATCCCATTTCAACTCCGATTCAAAAGGAATCGATGACCTTTGAGACAGGGAAAGTGGATGATGGCGAAAGAACGGATTTCCCATATCGAGAAGCAGTAGGTGCTTTGGCATACCTTATGGTG
This sequence comes from Ditula angustiorana, assembly GCA_963691745.1. Taxonomy (NCBI): domain Eukaryota; kingdom Metazoa; phylum Arthropoda; class Insecta; order Lepidoptera; family Tortricidae; genus Ditula; species Ditula angustiorana. Next base: position 1,175,132 of record OY829474.1, read on the forward strand.
GGAACTCGCCCTGATATTGCATATGCAGTCGGCGTGGCATCTAGAAAACTTGAAAATCCAGACAAGTCAGATTGGCAGATGGTCAAGAAGATTTTCAGATACTTGAAAGGAACAACTTCTTTTGGTATAAAGTACAAGCCAGACCACTCCAGTCATTGCATTGTTGGCTATAGTGACGCTGACCATGGAGGAGATCAGCAAACCGGCCGATCAACTACTGGTGTAACATGTTTATATGCTGGAGGAGCTGTGACATGGTTGAGCCAAAGACAAGCATCAGTGGCAATTTCAACAACAGAAGCCGAAATTGTTGCAGCAAGTGAAGCTACAAGAGAGTTAATTTGGTTGCAGAGAATATTTACCAAACTAACAAGTATTAAGGAAGTTCCAATGCTCTTAGTAGACAATGAAGCAGCAATTCGCCTGGCACACAATCCTGAATTCCACAAGAGAACTAAACACATAAGGATTAGACATTTCTTCGTAAGAGAAAAGGTTCTTGAAGGTGAAATAATTGTGGAGAGAACTAGCACAACCAGTCAGTTGGCCGATATGCTAACCAAAGCAATGCCAAGACCACGACTTGTCCAGCTAAGAAGTCAACTTGGACTAGTTGAAACTTTTTAACATATTCAAAGAGGGAAAGTGTTAGAGTTTGTAGCAGACCATAAACTAGTAAAAAAGAAATACGGTTGCTAAGCTACAACTCTTGTTGATTTTCGTTTTAGACTTTGACATATGTATAAATTATAATATTGTTGCGAATGTTTTCTTTGTGTTAGTAAAGTGTATGATAAATCGTCTTATGGTTGTTTCCATTAGTTTGCGCGTGAACACTCATCTTTAACAATTATTCGTAGAGTTGCTAGAGCATGTAAGACAGGAAGTCGTCGAAGGCATATTTGAAGGTATATTTAAATTTATAGAAACACTGCACTATGCTGACTTGATAGTCAAAGATCCGGGCGGAAATGAGTTTTGTCTCTTATCTCTAACGGGGCCTAAGTGCCTAACCTACTTATACTTCAAATAGAGTTTATCACAGTGTCTGTCTTGAATCCATGACTCAATTTACAAACTCTTCTTAAATTCGGAAATATAGATTGAGTTCACATGAATAGATTGAGTGATTCACATTAGACTCAATCCAAACACATCAACTATCGTATATTCGTCGTCATAGTTTTTCGGTTCAAGGTTAAATTAAAATCAGTCATCAACTTTACTGGTTTGATGAATGGCATTTTGTATCATTTTTGTAAGTAGGTATAGTTAGAAAAGCCTCCCTTAAACCTTAATGTACAAGACTGCAATTCAACCAAGTGCATTAGGTAACATATTGCTGCGAATTCTTTTGAGGTATCATCAAAAACCTTTACATTATCGTAATTTTCCTCTCATCCCTCACCAGGGACACACACTCTTGCACTTCTTTGCACCCTTTTTGATTTCAGGGGCGTAGGGCTCTTTTCAAACTTTTCCATTCGGTGCGATCCTGACTATCCTGAGCGATGGAATCCAGTTCGCTCCAGTTTAATTGGGCTGCTTCAGGCAGAGTCGTAACTTGTATTTTGTGAGCCCGGTGTCAGGTTCTATAAAGACGCCTTCGACAAATGCTGCTAACGACCATGTATGACCCAAAATTGGGTCCGTCATTTCTACATCCCTCCAGGGCACCGCTGGCACTGTATCAGGCGGCGACTTTTGCATCTCCCAGTAAAATTTACTGTCTCGGTTTTGAACTACCTCTATATAAGCTGCCTTTTTGACGTGTGTGTTTCGTTCACACCCCAGAAGAAGAAGAAGCAAATACTTATTGTCTATACCCTACTGAATGTCCATTCGTACTGCAATACCAGTTAGAGTAGATTATTGTGGAAATGAAGCATCCGTCTCCCTGGCACAGCTAGCTAGCTAGAAAGGGATTGGTTTATGTCAATGATAAAAGCCAGCCTCCTGGGGCCCCAGCAACTGGTTGTATCATTGGCTGGGTGCGGTACGGCACCGACGGGACCGAGACATCGGCTGCGTCCTGCTGCCCCAAGCAGCTGTACGTGTCCCAGCTGCATTACTCTACGAAGGTTGAGGAGATCGTAGAGTAAACGAATGAAGACTAGTTTTACCCTGAGGGTCGAGTGGTTGGAGTCCCGCCACTTCGGCAACTTTGCGTCCTTTGTGGTGCGGGTGCGGGATCATCAGATCTGTTGACCTTCATGAAGCAGGAATTCTGGCCGGAGGGAGTCACTTTCCGTCGATTTGGCGAATGGTTGCTGGACACCCCGAAACTAGGTCACACGTCGCCGAAGAAACGGCTAATTTTATTGTTTGTCTTATAAATATATATATTAGTCTTTAAGGTATTTTTTCTATGGGCCTATGAAGCCTGAAATAAATGATTCTATTCTATTCTATAAGTTCCATCTGTGGTCTTTCAGTCACGTGGACGACATAGACCTGTACACGGGCGCGCTGGCTGAGGAGCCGCACGGCCGGCTGCTGGGCGCCACGCTGACCTGCCTGCTGGCCGACCAGTTCCTGAGGGTCAAGGTCGGAGATCGCTTCTGGTATGAGACCGAAGATGAGGTCGCCGGCTTCACTATTGGTAAGGGCCTGTAAGGAGCTGTAGCTCGAGCTGCGTTACGCGTGACTTAATTATGCGCGTAACGCAGCTGTATACGAAGCTATGTTAGAGCCGTGTCGCATACGCGACGTGGACGGGTGTGGTCCGGTCTTAACAGAACATCTTTTTTTAAAACATATGCATCATAGGAAGGCAAACGAGCAAGTGGGTCAGCTAATGGTGATCACCACCGACTATAGACACCCGCAACGTCAAGGATATTGCAGATGCATTATCCAAGAATAACCCAACCCAAAATACCTTAAATTTTTTTTATAAAATAGGAAGTCAAACAAGCAAATGGGTCACATGATGGTAAGTGATCACCACCGCCTATAGACACCCGCAACTCCAAGGAGATTGCAAATGCGTTGCCAACCTAGAGGGTTAAAATGGAATACCTCTTGTGCTAGTAATTGCACCGGCTGTCTTGCTCTTCACGCCGGAACATAACAGTGCAAGCACTGCTGCTTAGCGGTAGGATTAACGAGCAAGACGGTGTAAGCTATCCGGACGGACCTTGCACAAGGCCCTACCACCCGCATTTGAACATTACCCTATAATGGGAATTTGGTAACTTCAAGAAACCTCTCTTGTGTTTCAGAACAACTGACAGAGATCCGCAAGTCGACGCTGGCGGGTGTGATCTGCGCGAACGAGGCGTCGCTTGCGCGCGCGCAGCCGCGCGTCATGCAGCTGCTGGGGGCCACCAACCCGCTGGTGTCCTGCCAGGAGCTGCCGCAGCCCGCCTGGACGCCCTGGAAGGAGTAGGGCGGGACTGACGTTCATCGTGGGCTTTGGACCAAACAACACTTAAGTCTGAAATAATCTAACAAGAATTGTTTTATGTAAACAGCTCTAAAAGCCAAAAAGATCTATGCTAGAGATAGGGTTGCCAACCATACTATATTATATAGTATTTTACTATATTTCGGCTCTCCATACTATATACTGTTGAACTAATAAATAGTACGCAAATATACTATATTTCGAGCACTTGTCACGTTATTAAAATAGATAGTATGGATAAATAGATAACAAACTTACACTATTGCCTTTTTTTCATCTTTCCAAAAAATACTGTATTTTTTCGAAGCGTAGGTTCTAAATATTTTCTTAGCTTATTCTCAGAAATACTATATTCAACCGAAGATATGTTGGCAACCCTAACTAGAGATGTACCGACTAGTGGCCGACTAGCCGAGAAAGCCGACAATCGGGCTAAGTATAATAGTCGGCAAAAAGCATCGACTAGTCGGACCATTACTCATAATACTATTTTTTGCCGATTCCACCGAACATCGCCAAAAGCAATGATCGGCTTGACCGACTAGCCGTCTAGTCGGCTGGTCGGCTAGAAGGCCAAGATCATAGTCCATCTCTATACTTCATTTAATTTAGCATTAGAAAGAAGTTTACAGAACTCCGTGTGAAATATATTATCAGTCAAGTTATAAGATGTCATTGTGAAATATTTTTTAAACTGTCAAATAATTTTTTTTTTATCGTATTGCTGTAAATTGATATCGGCAAATAATAACATGTGCAATTTGCTCCCTTGTATTGAGACTGTTCAAGAATAATATTTTTAATAATTTATTTATAATATTGAATGAAAGTCGACGAAATGTTGCACAATAAAAAACCCGAAGATGCAGAGGTTGCAAACTAACGGAACGTTTTTCTAGAAAAGGGCTGTCATTACGTCAGATTTTTGAACATCACTCAAACTCATGTCTTATAACGAGCACGGGTGTGACACGTTGCTTAATTACTCCCGTCTTTTCATTGTTTTGATTTGTTAAGTTGTTATTATTGCTGTTCTAGAATAGAAAAGAATAGAATAGAACCATTTATTTCAGGCTGCATAAGCCCATAGAAAAAATACCTTAAAGACTAACATACATACTACACTACATACATACATACTACACTACATACATACTTACTACTACTACTACTATATTGTTCTACTATAGTTATTTTGCTTGGTGAAGCGTGTTGAGATAGATGAACCCGAAGTCGGCCCGAATGAGTTGCAACGGAAGCTTCCTCGATCTTGACGATCTCAATTAAAGTGTAATTGATCGATCAATTACACTTTAATTACGATGATCAATCATTACTTAACTTTCTGTACAACAAATTAGTCATTTTTTTAAAGTTAAAACTACCCAAGTTCGAGGTAGTATAAGGTTGCATGCGTTTATAAAAGTCGGTTAGCTAGTAATACTACATAGTACAAATATGAAGGTCATTGTTGTATCCTATTTACAGGAAATTATAATTAAGAAGAAAATAATGCAATAATTGTTTTAATAATTAATACTTAACCTCTAAATAAAAAGGTTTATGACTACTGCTTCTTTGTTTACCCAATTTCTAATGCTAAAATAAATGAAGTATAATGTCTATTGTCAAGAGAATAAGAGCTTATGTAGTTTTTTTGACTTGTTCTTGTGTTTAGTTATTTTCGCTGCTGACTGTATTTGGAAATAGTAATAATAATAGCATTTGATATATATTTATTTGCTGGCGGAGGCTGCAAAAACAGAATTTAATATACTTAAGATCATAAAACTAGAATATTTATTCCAATTCCTTACTTAAGACTGTTTTAAATTTCAGAAATAGAGGTTATTTTGGCTAAATTTGTAAAAAAACCGGTCAAGTGCGAGTCGGACTCGCGCACGAAGAGTTCCGTACCATTAAAACGGCAAAAAAATCACGTTTATTGTATGGGAGCCCCCTTAAATATTTATTTTATTCTGTTTTTTAGTATTTGTTGTTATAGCGGGCAGGCTGGTGACAGACAGACGGACGGACAGCGGAGTCTAAGTAAGGGTCCCGTTTTATCCTTTGGGTTCGGAACCCCTGAGTGTAAGTAAGTGAAGTAACACACACCAGTGTCATAGAGGTACAGTCAGAACAAAATATACACAGTCGAAGAGGTGAACACACCATTCTATTATCAAGAGCAGGGCTTTAAGAGGAGTGTGAACCCAACGCTCTCCATACAAACGGCGATAACATTTTCCACCCTCTAAACCTTCACCTACGGCAATGATTTTGTATTGGTATGTTGTCATTATGCCTTAGAACTAGGTTTGTATGTTTTGATTTTTTAAATATTCTTAATTGTTTCAAAAATATTGATGCTTTTGTTTTGTATGGACCTCCTAAAATTCAAATATTGTCAAATCTATAAAGAATATTTAAAAAATCAAACTTACAAACCTAGTTCTAAGGCATAATAATGACAACATACCAAAACATCATTCCCATGGGTTAAGGTTTAGACGGTGGAAAACGTTATCGCCGTTTGTATGGGGTTTTTCGGGCTGGGTTCACACTCCCCTTAATATCGGTACCTATCGGCAGTCATTAACGTTAAGTAGTTTTTAACGTTAAACAATTTACTGTTACTTTTACTCGGTACTTTTTACCGGTAAACAAATGCTAAAAATGGCAAATATTCATACTAATTTGGTTTAACGTTAATTTTGGGTAACGTACATTTTGTTACCGGTACCGAGGTATTAAAAAAAACCGTTTTATTAACGTTAAATAACTAAGATATTTAGTAACGTTACTTTGTAAAGGGAATTTGGTAACGTTAACAAGCCTTGGTCAAGAAAATAAAATGGAGCTAATTTGGACCTATTTGACCTTTGAGTATTTAAACAAAGGAGATGGCAAGCCGTATATCACCTAACAATTTTTTCTGCCAATTTTACCGGGGGGAGACGGGTCTAGTGTTGCCAGATGGCCGGGAAATCCGGGATTGTCCTGGAATTACGCGTCTTGTCCCGTGTCCAGGAATTACACTTCAGAGTCTCGGATTTCGAATATTACGATATCGTAGCGAACTGGTTTTTATGAACCGTTATGACGAAAACTAACAGTTTTGGTCATGTGCATTGGCAGAGGGGAATGCGTGCGCTTGTCAGGTCCCTTGGTTTAATTGTCTAAGTATTTGACTTGTTCTAGTTTCAGCACTTCTGTTAACCTTCTGTAACGAGCTTTAATATAAATTACCGACTGTAATAATTAGTTCCTATATTAAATTTTATTACTTTTATTACCAGTTATTAAGTTATGAATAACATTCATTAATGATAAACTTTAACTGATTTAAACCTAAGTATTTTATTACGAAGCTACCATTACTAAATATATGCTTAGGTTTACTTTAAATCAACCGGGGTAAGTTCGATCACAGGGGTAACCGCAATGAAAAAAAACAAAGCCTACTTTTTTCGCGGAATTTAAAAACAAATACGTACAGGTTGCGTGAAATAAACCTACTCATATCGAATCTAATCTCTAATGTGAGAAGAATCTTGCATGAACTGAGAATTGGGGTCTACTCCGTGGTCGGGTATGTGGCGCAAGGGTAGTGCGGCTCTTTTAAACTAGCCCAGTAGGAGAGAGACGCACTGAGTTACGTAGCGAGTTAACGCGTATCGAGAAGATTTGTGCTAGGTGCGCTGATCGAGCTCGTTAAATGACACCTGCAGCACTTAGCGTTCATTGCATATTGTAGACATAAAGTATCCATCCCTTTCTCACTTACACGATATATAACTGGACCCCAATTCTGGCACTCATCGAGATTCATTTCGCATTTGACATGTGTCAAAAAATTTCAGATTTTAAAGGGATCTGACAGCTCTTTTTGGCATATGTCGAGTGTGACTTCATCTCTACTGGCGGCAGAATTGCCCCGCTGGTTAGAAAATGATATTTGTTTCACGCCCGCGACTAAAGCTAGTGTGCAAGGGCAAGGGCGTCTGATTGTCGCAGTTACCCGAATTGCGGTCACTTAATATTTCAATTAAAAATTAACAAAATACTTATTCTAATTATTGGTTTTATAAAAAATGTTCCTATAAAATTAACGATTTTGTAGTTGTTTAGCATAATTGTTTGTTTATCAATATTCATGCGGCTATACTCAGAGACATTAATTTGTCTTGTTTGTAATTCATTAGTGACTACTTTAATGCAAATTTTAAAAAGATATACATGCAGTATACGTGTCAATTGAATTTTCTGAGTGTGCCGGCTAAGTAAGTGACGTTTGTATTTTAATAAAATAAACGAGTTTAAGCAATAACTGTGTTTCATAGCTAGCCGAGGGCTGTCAGAGCTTTAAATCTCAACCCGTTTTGAGTGTGGGAGACGAGTATCTCGATGAACGCCAGAATTAGGCAGCGCCTGGAGTGCAATTTTTGAATCTCACCAGGTGACTAGAGCTCACCAAAATGGCCGAATCTCTATGAAAAACGGCTATTTTGGTGAGCTTTAGTTACCCGGTGAGATTCAAATGCAATTTTTGAATCTCACCAAAATGGCCACATTTCTATCAAAAACGGCAATTTTGGCGAGCTTTAGTCACCCGGTGAGATTCAAAAAACGCCCTGCCTAATTCTGGCGTTCATCGAGATACTCGTACCTCACACTCCAAACGGGTCAAAAATGACAGATTTTAAAGGGATCTGACAGTTCCTTTCGACATATCTCGAATGTAACTTCATCTCTTCTGCCGTGCGAATTGCCCTACCTACTGGACTTTGTGACAGTTAGACAACATGCCCTGGAAATAAAAGTGCCAAAATATTTTTGAGCTAAAAATGAGACAAAAAAACGATTGAAGGGGTTAATGATTTGGCAAAATTTATCTAACAAGTCCACCCTATACAGATGCATGCTTATTTTGTCTCAAAATAAATGTCTTTCAACCTGGGGACATACATACCTACTCTTGCCTGGTCAATTTTAACTGGTTCGAGTTGGTTCAATATGCTTAAAGCTTACTGTTGTATTTATTATTATCTACTAGCTTTTGCCCGCGACTTCGCGACTTGAATCAAGCAAACGTGCACCCAACATGCAATCTGCAATATTTCCTGGACAAATTAATGAGAATTTGTTGCTTTGCTGCTCATGACGTCACGGCGGCGTATAACTCACTTATCACTATCCCGTGGGAACTATGCATTTTTACGGGATAAAAAGCATCCTATGTGTTAATCCAGGTTATAAACTATATGTGTGCCAAATTTCATCCAAATCCATTCAGTTGTTTTTGCGTGATTGAGTAACAAACATCCACATTTAAAATATTATATTAGTAGGATTCTTCTAACATATTGTATATTGCTCTGTAATTTTGTTTTAAAAAGAGAAGTTAAAAAAAATAAGCTGCCGAGTTTCTTGCGGCGCTTCTTCTCAGCAGAACTTTTGTTTTTTAAGCGCTGGTAGACTCAGATAAAAAAAGGCCCTACTTAGAAAACTCTTTTTTAATTTCATTTTGGATGCCACAAAGTAAAATAGAACTGATCTAAATTGATCAAAACATCGTCCTGCAATCTTGACTCATAGCATACTGTTACTAAGTTCCCATATGGTATCTCGTGGGAGGCTGATGACCTTGCTGTCTCAAGAAAAATACACTCAAATCACCATTCTTCCGCTTAATTCAACTCTAAATCCGAAAGCGTAAGGTACCGGACTTGTAAGTTAACTGCAAAATCTATTTTGTTAACGACCTTGCCGGCTCAAGATTATTGCACTTACATTGCAGTTTTTCAGCCAAATTAAACCTTATGAAGAAGCAGTTAGGATTCCGGGTACGTTATTTGACGGCAAATTAAGTTAGTTAAATATATTCCAACAATTTGACACCTGGATCGCTAACCTTAATGCTAAATAGAACATTATCCCTCTAAGTATAAGGTTTTGAATTAGTTTTCTGATGGCAATTTTAAATTGGTAAATTTTATATGGCAGAATTATGTCACAGTTCCTGGACAAAACAATAGGACTTGAAAACTGAACGTGTATGTTGACGATTGTGTTGGCAGGTATGGACAATGTCTTGCTGCGGCCCTGACAGGACTACCACAAGGATAACATATCCCTTAGTCCAGCGTCTCATAAGAAAGAGAGGCACAGAAGAATAACTTTTTCGCAGGGCGAGCCAAAAGCTAAATCTATTAATTTCTAGTGTTGCAAAAGATTGATTCGATTGGAAAATATGCAGTTACGTGATTTTTTATTAAGGGAAGGCAACGGATAGTAAGTGATCACCACCGCCCATAGACAATACCAAGGACTTTAGATGCGTTGTCAACCCAAAGGACTAACATGGAATACCTTTTGTGCCAGTAATTTCACCGACTCTCTATAGCTAGCTCGGTAAACATATAAATCGAGGCCCGTCTTTATCCTATGGGAGGCCCTGGGCACCTCAGGATAATGGGGCCCCTATGACTAACTGGCCCGTTGCGGATGGTAGGACCATCTTGCTCGCTAATCCTGCCGCTAAGCAGCAGTGCTTGCACTGTTGTGTTCCGGCGTGGAGAGCCTGCCGGTGCAATTACTGGCACAAGAGGTATTCCACCTTAGCCCTCTGGGTTGGCAACGCATCTGCAATTTCCTGGGTATTGCGAATGTCTATAGGCGGTGGTAATTACTTACCATCACGTGACCCGCTTGCTTGTTTTCCTTCCTATTTTATTTAAAAAATACGACTGAGGGCTATTTAGTAACAACAGACTAAAGAAGCAGCTAGTTCTGAGGCCCCAACATGACAGCCCAGGTTTAGTTTAACCCCTCCCTGTGTCTCTGTCTAACTAGTGTCATAAGAAAGGGACGCAGATAGAGATAAACTAAACTTGGCCAGTCATGTTAGGGCCACTGGTAGGATCCAGGACTCCAGGAAACACGGGGCCTTGGAAACATAGCCATAGTGCCCAATGGGAATGGTCAAGGGAGCCTGCTAAAGTTTCGTTTAATAGTATGGGCAAACTCAATTTTTTCCCTATTGGTTTTGAATATTTTGTCAAAATCGCTCCTAATTATTTTAAATTGTTATTTGAACACGAACCACAATCGAATGAAATACCGATGTCTGCAGTCCGACATTGTAATCTGTACCTTATGACTAAGTATTATTTAGAATTAAGATTCAATTTCGCAAGAGTCAAACAAAATAAAGGTAAACGAGTGTAACGATACGGATCATTATCTAATTACTGTGGCATTTAAAAACAAATTAGTATTCTAAATTTAAACAAATAAAAGTCCGATTGCTTTGATTCGTCCTGTATTGAACATTTCACTTGTATGTACAGTCAAAGAATTAAATTCCCTACCCATTTCGCTGAAATGTCGTCTGACATTCGCAATGCATTAAGGACGATATGTCAAAGTAACGTCTTGCTCTATAGCTCTTATGGTGACAGTTTGCTATATGATATTGAACTTTAGGTGGGTTGGAATTGCATGCATTATAATATCGTTGGTTGGAAATGAAATTCCTTGACTGTACACCCGATCAAGTAAATGCTTCGTAAATTATTTCTTCAATAAAATAATTAAAAAGAAAAGTATAGTCGGCGTCCATACATTATTTATGGACGGACTATATAATTATTATATATGGTATAATGATGACATATATGATATAATTATTATATCACACGATTTTTAAGGCTTCAAAACCCCGTCCCCCTTCGTCAGGGTTTTTCCCATGACCTTGCCACGGGCTGTCACTTTTAGTTAATTCACCCCCCCCCCCTTTGAGCATGACGTGGTGACACAATGGGGCTGACAGTGCCTACGACAGGGTTAGTGATGGGTAATTTTCAAATCGTGGAAATTATTCAGTTTATTATTCGGAAAAATAAATAAATGGAAAAACATTGTTTAGTGTAAAATTAGACAAAAATAATATGAAATAACGTTTTATTTCATAAACAAAACTATTTCATAAAGACAAGAGTAGTATTTTTATCTGATTTTATCATTTCCAATGTACCTATACTTACTTAAGTATTTTTAATCGTTAAAGAATAAATGTCGATTTTATTTTGGTATAATTATCTTAATTTCTAAGCAAGTAAATTTATAGAGTAGGAAAAATATCAGAAAAATTTTGGTGAAATTGGAAAAAAAAAAATTTTTCTTTTCTTTTCCGAAAGAAATTTTTCCATTACCCATCAGTAGACAAGCCCTATGGCACTGTAAAGGCACTGTCAGCATTATGCTGAGGCAGTTAAGAGCCAGGCCCCCTAGGTTGCGTACACGTTGCGTACATAGTACAGTTCCATCAGCTCTAGAAAACGAGCTGCGTACGTACAAACCCCCAATTCGCGGTTCATGCGAGATGCATCTCACGTGCGAGATACGTCAAGAACAGACAGCTTTCAAAAAGGGATTTGACAGTTGTTTTCGTGCGAGATGAATCTCGGAAGCCGAGAATCGCCCCGCAGACCTACGTATATTCAACAAATCAATAATGATCATATATTATTACAACAATCACGAATAAATTATCTGTGTTATCTCTTTCCAATTTTCACGTGTTCGATCATACGACGATAAACAACAAAACTTGCCGCGCTCCGGAACGTTCGAGAAATTAAAAACACATGCTAGTGACATGTGACGTACGAACGCATCGCTATGTTTACGTTCGCAAGCAATACAAAATTGGACTTTAAAATTAACAGGCAAGGGTGCATTACCTCTTGGCTTAATAATTTTAACCTCTTTTGTCCTTTTCATACTAAACCAATTCGAAAGGGATTAAACGATACGGTCATTGCACCACCAATGAACCAGAGACTCCACGAACCAAAGCTTCTTAAAATTAACAGCCGGCTATAGTAGCACCAGGGGGCCTAGCACGCCAGCTTTTATCGATGACATAAAGCATTTATCCCGTTCTAACCAGTATGCGTGTGCGAAAGGGACGAATGCTTTATGTCAGCGATAAACGCTAGTGTGCTAGAGGGGCAGTAGCACGCTAGCGTTTATCGCACACATAAACGCTTTGGTCCCTCTCGCACACGCATACTGGTTAGAACGGGATAAATGCTTTATGTCATCGATAAAAGCTAGCGTTCTACCCCTGCTGATATCTAGTAAAACAACAATATTTTTATTGTGTTGTCGTTTGTTTTATAATTTCAACTGACTCTCCCAGAGGCGTATTTAAAGATTTGGCGCCCCGGGCCATTTAGCTTTGGCACCCCAAATCGCGTCATTTGACGATAAAGTATTTAATTTTAGGGGCGGCTGCCGCCCCTCGCTGCCTGGCGCCCCGGGCCATGGCCCGGATGGCCCTTGGGTAAATACGCCTCTGTTACTCTCCCGAACTCTCGACCGACTGATTTTTTTGATATCACCGCGGCCATGCCCGAAGAATGCGGTGCGATTCTCGGTGCATACGAGATTTAGGTCGCACGAAAACAACTGTCAAATCCTTTTAAAATCTGGCCCCCCAATTCTGGCGCTCATCGAGATTCATCTGACGTTAGAGAAGTGTCAAAATATGACAGATTTTGAAGGGACTTGACAGCTCTTTTTGGCTTATCTCGAGTGTAACTTCATCTCTACTGACGCGAGAATTGCCCTGCTGTCATTTTGACGTATCTCGAATGTGAGATGAATCTTAGAAAAACCGGGATTTCTGGTTCTAAAACTGTGCATGCCTTTTTCAACCTCGACCTCGACATTGTCAGAATGACCGAATGTATAGTCAATCAAGGATTTCCTTTGAGTAGAGTTATTTATAGACTCTATCTACAGGGAAATTAATTTGTTTATCATTATAGGTAGTTAAGTAGGTACAGACCGTACAGACAGTTTTAATGATCTTGATGGATTATCTCCACATTGTAAATATTCTTTAGGCCATCAAATCATAAACATTAGCATTACAACCCGGCCGAATTTAACAGTCTGGTAAGATACCGAGCTAATTAACAAATTGATCAATTAAACCACGTTAATTTTGACATTTAAAAAATTACACGACGCCTTTAATACAAAGGGCTTAATAGCAAAGTTCTTTGCTAAAGATAATTTCAATAGTTTGAACCGTTTGTAGTAAACTGACGAGCATGTATCAAAAATTCTAAAACTCTTTGACATTGTACCATAAAATATACCATGAACCTGCTATAAACTCTAACAAGTCGGTATTAGGTTCAATATTCAAATGACGAATAAATACTTTTTAATTTGGTCGTGTAATCGGTACCGTTGGAAACTGGGTTGCCCGCGTGCGTTTCGAATGTCACGTTTCCCCAACACGTGACTTCGCCAAGCACGTGTATTGCACGAACTACTTGACTTCCCTGGTGTAACGGTCAGTGTTGCCAGGAAAATGAAATTTACAAGAATTAAGGGGATTTTTTTCTGTGTTCCGAACTTAGTGATACCGAAATGTTGTTTTTAATAAATACGGACTATTTTTGAATTTAAGCCTGTGTAATATTAACTGCTTTATTGTTTATGTTGGTTTTGAAGAGTTTTTCTGTTGCATTGCGTACATTAACGTATTGTACCATCCATTTCTGTCATTACTACATTTTCAACATTTTATTAGCACTTATTTCTGCCACAACTTTCCAAGTAATAATTAATTAATACATTAATGAATAAATAACTAACATACTGGTGTTACGCAGTGCAGCGTATCAGATATAATTATAAAGGTAACTAGGGCAAGAGTGAAATCAGCCTTCGAGTTACGAGGGGGGGGGGGGTCACGTAGTCGAAGCTCAGTCAGAATAGGGTCATCAAGGACATTAGAACAACGAGAGCGGTCGACCTGAACGCCTTTGGTGACACCCTTGACCTGGGGCTTGCAATCCAGGATATATTTTGGTTTAGGCAATTTCGGGATCCCAGAAAATAGGGTGATGGGATTTGCCTCTTCTAAAATATCCAACGGCGAGATTACAGTACCAACCAAAAAGGGAAAAAATAAAACAATTCGTAGCTACTCAACCTGATTTACACAATTATAATACCTACAATAAGTGTAAAAAAATGAAAGAAAACAAAGACGCATAGAGAAGAGATCAGTGACATAATTTCCGCTAATAGTGGTCTTACAAGAGCAATTTTTGAAGCAATTATTTATCTATTTCCTTTTAGTATAAGAAATGAGAGCAAGGCCCGCTACACAACACAATTGCGGGAATTAATAAAAAATGCCCCGTTTAAGCTTAATTTCCACTGATTAAGTAATTAATGGGTTGTTAGTTAAAAATAACTGGTAACACTGATAAAAACGTGGCCGGCATCGGTAGTGAGCGGCTGCCCCAGCCGGTTCACTTCGGCCCTATTCGCCAGTCTTCGGAGTTGCTCGATTTCTCTAGACGTTTCTACGCCGCTCCGATAAACGCACTATCTAACTAGCATATTTTACCGCTGTGACGAAGGAAAGTAAACTTTATAGATACGGGTAACATAGGTATTTGTTTTGTTAGCACAAGATTATCTCAACTTAATTGTCTTTATTGTACTTAATAATAAAACCGTTTAGTTTTACATGATTGTTACAATATTTCGAGTATACAATAGGGAATAAAATAAACGTAATTGTTAACCTAGAACTAGTAAAATGGCATATTCACTATATTGCTGTATTCGATAATGATATGAAAAATCAGCTTAGATTATTCGTTGTGCGCGGTTATGACGGGTGTGATTGGTTTTTAAAAAATAAACAATAAATTATAACTATGGTGCACACAATAATAACAAACAATACTGGCGTGCTTGCGCTGTTTGGTGGTAGATAAAGTCAAGGTGATATCATAAAATATCTACGAACAGATTTTTTATCATATTGGAGTTAAGTGGAATTACCTTGACTGCACGTATCTAAAATTAAAAAAAAAACTTATTGAGCTTATCGAACGATGCTACTGTTGTAAAACCCCCAAAATTCCTAAAAAATACTTTTTTTCTCAATTGTTGGTAACATTGATATAATTCTGAACTTCAGTTTTAGTTTCAAAACAGCATTGTACCAACCCAAACGAACAAAAATCATTGTATTTTTTATAACCGACCCGATATCGTTGCTATTGAAGAAATTTATCATGTGCGTCTTTGTTTTGCTGTTTATATTTATAAATTGGGTGCATTGATAATTTTAATTAAAGTACAGGTTGTTCAACGCATTACCGAATCAGGATCTCAATTCTCGGTTTATACGAGATTCATCTCACATTCGAGATCGTCAAAAATTTACAATTTCAGAAGAAGTTGACAGTAAATCGTAACCGAGAAGAGAATCGCCCGCTGGCTGTTTGTATAGACGACATAGAAATTGGTTGACCACTTTTCGACCGTATTATAAAGAGTTAAGGCTCAAAAGTGGTCAAGCAATTACTTGGTCGACTATACGATTAAAGATTTGTAAAGATTTTCACTTGGTCAAAGTCACGATTAGATGGTAGCTACCAAATTATTAACCATGTGTGTGCAAATTTCTATTTCACTTTTTAACAAGGTACAAATTACTCCGGAATTTCGCTACTGGACCTAATTAAATTGTGGGTAATGTAGCATGGGATTTCCACCAATCTGCTAAACAATCCTTGCTTCTGTTCTGAGTCATGATGTACTTGTTAACATTTGGTGTCTTTTTACCGGAAATTTCCTTCGTTTACCTGCACGGTAATTTGCACATAAAAATACCTTTTATGTTTCCTACGTAAAAGACCTGCCGGCCAATACGAGTGACCTTGACCTGCAGTCAATGCAAACGATGTTACGCTATCTGCTAGTAAATTAGCGCTAATGAATTAATATGACTACGCCCTATTATTCTAAAAAAACTTAACTGTGCCAGAACAGAAAGTACAGAAACACCCAATTAATTTAGTTTATTTTCATTACTCAAGGTTTTGTCTATGGTCAAGAGTGCCGGAAGTACTACAGAATCAAGTACACTGTCGCGTTATCTAATAAAAGCATTTCATGAAAACTGTTAAACCTTGACAGTTGTTTTATCTTAATTAAAATGTGGAAAAATTAATGGATGCATCAATTTCTCCAGTAGGCCTTGCGGGGGCGGGCGCGTATTTTGGTTGCATGACGTCAGCTGCGCGCGTCTCTGAGGACGTCTGTTGGTTGAGCCAACAAATGTGCTATATCTCTGTTTCTTTATTTGACGTTTTTCTTCTAGACTGAGAACAATGTCCTCGAGTAATCACAATCCTAAAACTAAACACAATTCTTATCTTTATCTTACTACTACTAAGGTGGGTTACCTCCAACTATGTAAGAGTGCATAGGAGAGGGTGCACAAAATGCTTAATTTTTCAGAAAAATGCGTGTACATCTACAGTAAAAATCAACGGTAAAAATTGTAAACGATTTGAGCATGTATGTGAAGCTGTGGAGAGGAGAGGCTTTCAAATAACAGCGAGACCCACGAAGTTCAAAAATACCCGCCTCACTCAGTCTTTTAAACGCTAGTATGTAGAACCCTGTAGTTTCTTTATTTTTTAATTAGTGGTAAGGACGTAGGTTAGCTCAAATGTGGTCCATAGGTAAGAGAGTAAACAAATTCGTAAAAACTTCGTGTGAACTTAACACGCTTTAAACAAAAATCAGATTGTAACAACTGTATACATTCCTACCAAGTAACAAAACAAAATAATCCTAGCAGTTTAGTAATTACCTACTATGCTAGCGCCTAGCAGAGACCAATCCCGTAACTCATCTAGTTAGAGGGTCATAGGATAGGAACACTCAATTATTTCCGCGTCGCGCCATTTAATTTTGTTATGTTGGCAACGAATCGCTATCAAAATAGACCAATTCTATTTTCAAAACAAACCTCTGCTAATGTTAGCTGGCAAATAAAAATATTGCTACAAATAAAATTGTAGGTGTTCATAAATAAAAGAAATTGGTTTTACTTTATCTTTTCATTTATTAGTCAATTTTGCAACAGCAATTATAAGTAATAAGTTCCTGGCACTGGTCCATTCATCCAAAACAATTTAATATAAATCAAAGTAAAACTCATACAACAGTACACAACTGAAGCTAGCCACTTACAATTACTGTCAACGTATTTACAAAATATTTACATACAAGCCTATCGAAATCAAATTAAATACTCACACAAGCAAATCTCATACAGTACTTTGTACTAAAACGCACAAAGGACGACAACCGCTCAACTTTTAATAAAACATTACTGTTACGCAGAACTAATGAGTAGAGATTTCACAGGAATGTCCCATGTCATTTGAGCATTCACAAGTGGAACGATAGCTAGCAACCTCAGATCACAGCCTTCAGCCATCCTAAGGCACATTGCCTCAACTATCCACAAGTTATACTGAAATCTGAACCAATGAGACCACTGTTAGTCAATTCAGTTTGGCAACGTATCTGCTAGAATCTCCTTGACTCCTTGGCTAAGACGGTCCGGGAACTTGATGTCGAATGCTACCAGCAGGTCTCCTTTCCGGGTTGGCTCCTTAGGGAATGGCAGCCCGTATCCAGGGAACCTCTTCACCGTGTGGGGCTTCACAACTTCTCCTTGAAGGTTGACCGTCAGCTTGTCTCCGGACATGGTGGGTACTTCGATGATGGTGCCGCATAAAGCCTGAGAACAATGAGAAATAATGGTTAGACATATGCATAAGTGTTAAGATTCTAAGCAGGAACTATGACAGCAGCTTGTATGTTAAATGTTGACTCAGAGTTTGGGATTTACTGTCTGATGACTTAAGGTATGTATATGTTTAGAATCACAATAAGTTCAACATATCAATGAAAACATAAGACCTACTAAAGGGGAATAATATTAATTTGTGAGATAATAGGAAATGTAGCACTTGTTTGTTGTTGTACACACATACATATTTGTTGTGATGTTCGATGTATTGTTTTAGTATGCAATTAAAAACAAAACAATGACCTAAATAGTAACTTTTCTAGACCATTTACATAGATTCAGAGGAACTATGAATGAGTAAACAGAGCCTTAAAAACAATAAAATAATTTACCAACCTGTTTGAGGGAGACTTTGGCTGTATGTCGGATGTCGCTGCCTTCTCTCTTGAACATGGGGTTGGGTTTGTCTCGGATGATGAACACAATGTCAGCAGGAATCTTATTCCTGCCTTGATCGCCTTCTTTCTGGAAGGTGATCTTGGTCCCAGCTTTCCATCCCGGTTTTACATGGATCGTCAACACTTTGTCTTCTTTCTTGGATGTGCCGTCTGGTTGTATGACACGTCGAGAGATCTTCATCTTCTTCACGCAGCCCTTGGCGATGTCTTCGAGTGATACGTACAAGTCGTGTTCAATTGGCGGGTCTTGGGTCTTCTCTTTCCGGTTAGGTGATCCGTGGAAGTTGAAACTGTGGCTACGGAAGGCGCCGCCGGGGCCGCCCGGTCGCGCCTGCCCCATGCCGAGGTTGGCAAACGGATCCATATCGACATCCATATCTCGGTCGAAGAACATGGTGTTGCCGCCGCCGCTGCCGTTGAGATCGAAAAAGGCTTGGAAGGGGCTCGCAGAACCGAAGAACTGAGCGAACGTGGCCTTTGGGTCTCCGTGGAATGTATAGGAGAACGACTGTCCTCCGCCAGGGCCGTTGTGCGCGCCCATTCCTCCCTTCAAGCCCTCCTCGCCGTGGGCATCGTAGATTTCTCTCTTTTTCTTGTCAGAGAGGACCTCGTACGCCTCCGCGACCTCTTTGAACCTCTCCTCCGCGCCAGAAGCTTTGTTCTTGTCAGGATGGTACTTCAAGGCGAGCTTGCGGTACGCCTTCTTTATCTCGTCGTCGCTCGCTCCCTTCGCGAGTCCCAGTATTTTGTAATAGTCTTTCCCCATTTCTGAAGACTTATGGCTGCAACAAAAACGGTTCTAGTTAGCCTCCGCGCGACTGACACCTTTTTTGGGTACGTACACCGATGATTCGCGCAATGTAAATTATTGCTAGAAGTTTTTTTTGGCACGAGATAAATACGATATTTTATGACAAATTAATAAATAAAAACAAAGATTCCGTTATGCTTACCTAAATTAACTAGTATTACAACGAAATCCTGTAGCAGAAGTAAGCGAAATTATGTAAAATATTCACTTTTCTCACACACAACACACCTCACTGTTCACACGTTCAAATTCACAAATGAATGAAACGTAGCGCCGCCGTCGCGCCGTATTATATACATTAAAACGTCTAGAACGTTCTAGGGCCTTCATTCGACGTAAAAAAGAGACAAAACACACGCCACCATAAGGCTTGCTGCGGTGTTAGAAAGAGATAAATATAAATTTAGTAGTTCAAATGTTCAACGTTCCACGATTTCTCGTAGCATACGAGAATGTTCTCATTGCCCAGATAACACAACGTGATCTCTGTACAATATTTAAACCAATCAGAGTTATGGGTGTGATAGGAAGATACCAACCCGTAGCAAACGCTTCACGAAAAGTCCGTGTTTAATCAATAATTTTCTGTAACATAAAACAGTCCAAAACAAAATAAAGGAAGGAGGTATAATATTATATCAATGGACATCTGTATAAAATACAAATCTTTACTGAAAAAAGAAAGCGGAAGAGAAGATTTGAGGATTACTCACACACAATATTAGTTTTTATTTTTATTTGATGTTATTAACATTTTATTAATATTAGGTAACTAACAAATATGAAAAAATCATAAAAAGTATTTCTATTCAATTTATAATTCACAAGGGTGATTTGAGTTATTTGACTAATAATAAGTAAGTACTTATTTTACGACAGTTATGACTGTTGTTGGTTATCAATAATTAAATTAGGTACCTACGCTTAATTTTACAACGCAGAAGTTAACACATTTTCCAATTTAGTATTTGTTTTATTTAAAACCTAAGTAAAGTAATTATTGTTAATTATTGTTAATAAATTGTTGTTGTTGCCGTATTATTGTTATCTGAAAAAATGTGAAGTATACTTTCTGCTTTCTTTACTTTATACTTAGGCTAAATATAACTAAGGTAGGTAGTTAAATGACTTCTCTAAGTATGTAGAATACTTGTTTACTGTAAGTATAGTCTACCAAGTAATTGCTTGGCCACTTTTGTACTCTATCCCTTTGTAATACGGTCGAAAAGTGGTCAAGCAATTTCATGGTCGACTTCTATTAGACTATTAGAGGTAGAAGTGCAATGACCGCACCCGCTTTGCTCCGGGAACCTAACCTACTTTTAGGTACCGAACTGCGCTAGTCTAGTCTAGTCTAGCTAGGCTGGTACGTATTTAGCTTGTATTTAGGTACAGTCAGCAGCAGAAATAGCTAACCATAGATAATTAACAAGCTCTTATTTTCTTGACAATAGAATCGCGTGTAGGCATTCGGAACTTTTTGGGCTCTTTGAATGAGTTGATGTAATATGATGCCGATTGTACCAACGGTCACATTCACAGCAATGATTTAGAACACGTTACTGGTCCTCTTTGGCTCCGTTTGTGGTTGATCAACTATACAGTAGGGGAAATATATTCACTTACCGCCTTAGAACTCTATCGCAATGATGCGACGCGTTAAACGCCAGGGTATGTCATACAAATGTCATGCGTATGTCTCTTCGACTAGGTTCTACGGTGGTGTGTGTTTCAATGTCCTTGACTGTATACCGCAGAAAGCAGAATATTGGATGTTATGGAAACATGGTAAGTAGGTGTTATGCTACCCATGCTGGTCATAATGTTGTGATATATCGTTGTATCGTCGAGGTAAATGGAACATAACGGATAATGGGTACCTATCCCAAACAAAGTACGAGTACATACTACTTAGTTAAGAGTGGAACGACGTCATAAGTCTCATGTATGAAGATCATTCGAGAAATCCGACCAACTGGTATGTAGTTATGTACGTATATAAAAGACGAGTATGAATATCAAAGTTTATATTTAAACAAACATTTGTTGTATAAGTGTCTAAGTAGGTATATTGTAAATAGGTAGATACACATCGAAACTATAACTCTTTCCTTCTTCTGGCGGAATTCGGGTGAATAAAGAAAGATTTCCGGTATGATTTGAGTCCGAAAATCAAAGACTTCGATCAGTTTAAAAGTCTTTGCTGGAAACCTTAAAAAATAGGACCATTATTGTTTCTAATGACCTTCTATGATATCCATGCAATAAATACTGGAAAAAAAATATTTTTCCTAAGTTTTATGGGAAAAGAGATTGGTGTCGACATCTGTTGAGTTTATTATGTACTTATTCGAATGTTTAACTAACAACTTGCCGATTGAATTTGCTCAATGAGTACGAGTTAGTAAGTTTAAGTCAGGGTTATAAACAGAACTGACATGTTAGTTTTGTAGATGTTGATTCTGATGAGTAAAAATGAATAATCTCATTAATAATTTTGCTGATTACGTAAGAAAAAAATGTTTAATGAGTTGGTATTAGCGCCATCTTACGGTGACTAGTACAACGAATGTCCTAGCGACACGCTGTGAGGTGAGGAGGCTTGAATCATGCTTGAATACTAAAAATAATCAGCTTAGGTTTAGATTACTTATATATTCATGGCGTTTATCATTATCACGGAATTCTAGTGCTTTCTCATGGTAGCATGATAATTATCCTTAATTTGTACTTAAATGTTAACTTCGGTCAAAGTAGCTTCTGCATATTTTAAGTACGGCAACACTGGAAATCACATGGCAATTTATCTGCTGTCAATGTCACCAAATCAATAAATAAAAGGATCGCTTGTTTATTTGCGAGGGCGAGAACGTGTTGTTTTTCACAAGAAAGCAATAAAACCAAACACAAAATACTTCAAACAACTTTATTTATCTAGTTAGTCTTAAGAATAGTGCGTGCCGGCATCCCTTATAATCAATATCGTAGTACTTCTCGTAAAAATCTTGGATAAACTCCTCGACCTGCGAAGAAAAATGTCGAATGATATATTGCAGACGAAATGCGCTAGTTGCGGTGAGAATCCTAATGAGCCCTACATTGAGTGCTGCGAGTGCGACGCGAGCCTGTGCACCGGCTGTTTCGCTTCCGGGCAAGAAGCAGGTAGTCACAAAAATGATCACAAGTACGCAGTAAGAAAAAACGATTTTCCGCTCTTTGACAACTGCAATTGGTCGGCTAAGGAGGAATGCAAGTTGTTGTCCGCGTTATCCACCTACGGTTACGGCAATTGGGAGGAAATATCAAAAATGGTCCACAGCAGATCCAAATTAGAATGCCAGGAGCATTACAAAAAGTATTATATCGAAAATGTGCAGTACAAGGAGCTAAAGTTGCTCCCTGAAACAGAGCAATCTTTGTTTCCTAGAATGGTGACTCCGTACTTGTATAGTATGGAACCAAGTTCAAACCCGCCAAGAAATAATCTGTGCGACCAGCATTTAGCGGGCTACAATGCTCACAGATCCGAATTTGAACTAAGCTACGATCACAATGCAGAAAGCATATTTAGCATAGAAGACTCCTACTCAGATGATGACGATGATGATGATGAATGCATGGATGCTTTAAAAGTAGCTTTAGTCAGTGCTTTGAACACAAGACTTAGAGAAAGGCAAAGACGTTACGAAATAATACAGCATCATGGTTTGATTGTGCCCAATAAATTATTATCGTGGATACAGAAGTTTGACAAGTTTTTGACGAGACAGAAATCTGAGAGACTTCTGGCGTTCATGCAGTTTATGACAGGGATGCAGTTTGACGCTTTCATGGAGGCTCTGAGTGCAGAATCTGAATTATTCCAACGGCTAACTAAACTAACGGAATACCGAAAGAATGGTATCAGAACACTTTACTGCGTAAAATTGTATAAAGAGTTGAAAAAAGAGCATGATCTGGTTTTGAAGGAGCAGAAGTACAACACCATGCTGATGATGAAGAAATTTGAAACTCAGTCACCAGTGAAGAGCAAAGTTTGCTTCTCAAGAGACCCACAGGTCAAGAGATACAAACGGCAGATGACTCCGTTAGAAATTGTCGACTTACCAGGATTCCATCTCCTCTCAGACTCGGAGAAAGTTCTTTGTTCTAATTTAAGGCTTATACCAGAGAATTATATTGAAATCAAGGAGCAACTTATAGCAGAAAACAATAAACTAGGGTTCTTAAGATTGCTGGATGCGAGGCGGATAGTCAAGATCGACGTGAACAAGACCAGGAAGATCTATGATTATCTCATCACTGAGGGGTTTATCTATAAACCCTTGTAAATAAATATTTTGTACAATGCTTTTTAATCTTTTTGTTACCCTTAAAATGTTATAATGACGATGAGATTCCATGTACTTGATGTACTTCTTATTCTTTTTGTTAATTTAGTTTGGGCCATTTTAGGGTTCCATCATTACACTTATAGTTTCGCTGTCATGTCTGTCTGTCTACTGCAAACGAAAATGTATAGAATTCATCTGCAGCTTTCGTGAAACAACCAGTACCTAATACTCACTTTAAACCCAAATTTCTGGTAGAGGAAGATGGCGGGGTTGGTCGGAGAGACGTGCAGCGTGACATCCTTGCCTGAACAGGTCTAGAACAATTTGGAAAAGTGTAGAGAATGAAACTGGTAAAGTCTAATACTTCAAGTTACGCGTAATTTTTCTTTTAACATGCGTTGATAAGTAGGCCATATAGGCTCTTCTACATGTCCGAAGTGGAAGCGAAAGCGTGGCGCGGTGCGGCCGGTACCTGCAGCAGGTGGTAGAGCATGAAGGTGGCGAGGCCGGCGCGGCGCCACTCGGGCCGCACGAGCACGAAGCTGAGGTAGGCGGCGCGCGCGCCCGGCACCAGGAAGGCCGCGCCCAGCACCAGGCGCCGGTGCGTCGCCACGCAGCTGTACTCCGGGTACTGCAGCGCCTCCGTCACTGCGGGCGGGGTCCGTACTCTGAGTGACTCGGGCTCTATCCCGGGCCGGAAGAGCGGGGGAGGCTCTCGGTCTATCCTGGGTTGGAAAAACTGAGACTCTCTGTCTTTCTCGGGCAGGGAGAACTGGGAGTGACACACGGTCTATCCCGGGCCGGAAGAGCTGAGAGTGACTGTCTATCCCGAGACAAAAGAACTGGGATTGGTTCTCGGTCTATCCTGAGCTAGAACTAGCCACTGACTGTGACTCTGAGTGACTCACTGTCTATCTCGAGCCAGGACTGGCCACTGACTTAGACTCTGAGTGACTCACGGTCTATCTCGAGCCAGGACTGGCCACTGACTGTGACTCTGAGTGACTCACTGTCTATCTCGAGCCAGGACTGGCCACTGACTGTGACTCTGAGTGACTCACTGTCTATCTCGAGCCAGGACTGGCCACTGACTGAGACTCTTGAGTGACTTACGGTCCATCTCGAACCAGAACTGACCACTGACTGAGACTCTGAGTGACTCACTGTCTATCTCGAGCCAGAACTGACCACTGACTGAGACTCTTGAGTGACTCACGGTCTATTCCGGGCCAGAAGAACTGGGCACACAGGTTGTTGACCGCGGCGATGTGGTGCGGCCGCACGTACGAGTAGTCGATGGTGGCGTGAGGCGGCGGCTGGTAGTTCTTCACGTGCCTGGTGACAAACAATATACAGTAAAAGAAACACAGCTGAGGATAGCAACACCCGAGTGCGGTGAAGGTGGACATACTAGCTGAGCGTGTTGGGACCAGTTCAAAGATGTTTAACTCAAAGTCAAAATATTTTTGTTCAGGCTAGGCTTACAGGAAGCACTTATGAATGTCATAAAATTTACCACCGGTTCGGAAAAACCTCTGATGGGAAGATACCGGCAAGAAAGTCAACGAGGTGTAATTTTTTAAAATAAATCATAATCACATTGTTATTTTACATTTTAAATATTGAAAAATTTTAACAATTTAACAGAGTAGGTGTACAATATTTGGAGCCAGGGATCGCCAATACAAGTCGGGATCATTTCCTAGCATCCCTGTCTAAGATATAGCCATTGAACGTTGTTAGTGGGCTTGCGTGGGTGTCTGGTGGGTGAGTGTGTTTTTCTTGGATGTACTCGTAGGTAGGTGGTATTAGATAGGTGGATTAGTGTGAAGACGTTTGTTGGGTGTTTATGGAAATGTCCAGTAGTCACGTTTGAGGATATTAAGTGAGCAAGTTTGAAATTGTTTAATGGGCAATTATAATGCCTGGTGGGCGAGAGTGAAGTGTTTTTAACATATCCTCTTAAGACCCAAAGTGCTATTTAAAGGACAAAATGGCATTGATGTTGAACCACTCCTTTAAGTGACATTAAAATTCAAAGAGAAATTTCTAAGTAGGCTGTACGAGGTTATGGTACAGTCAGCGTCAAAAGTAGCTAAACACTTAACAACCGTCGACGTAACGTAGGAAATGAAAGTTGCTAGTATTTAGTATTTTCTTATGTTTTTGCGACTCATAGACATTGAAATAAAACAATTTAAACCAATATAAACCGTTATAGAGATATAAACCGTTTAAATTATTTTGCTAGAATTTGTCATATTATTGACTGGGACAACGTACTAAAATGTTCAACTACTTTTGAGAGTGACTTGACTGTGTGGAGGTCAATCTCTCTCCAGGCGGGTGTTATGCCTGGGCTGGGGATTGAAGTCCGAAGGATGAAAGTTGCAAGTTGTACATGTGTCTGTGTAACAAAACTTAGCGCGATGTAGCACATGTCAGTTGGTTCGTCCATTCTGAACTAGATGGCGCTAGAGTCGTTACAGACTGTACGGTCAGAGGGGTTCCACTCCGCACTGTAGGTACGCTCGACCGCCTTGCCTATGGCATAGGCAAATCGCAGTAGGCTGTCGGTTCGCCGCGCGTCCGCTCGCTTGCCCTCGCCGAGTCAGTGTAATTGAAAACGAATGCCGCGCAACCCTAGCGTGGCGCCGGGAGTAGCGGGGGAGAAGCGGGCGCGGGCGGCGCGTTCCTTTTGACTCGCGCCGCCTGGCGCATGGTGTATGAAGTAATACGAACTAATAAGTTGGAATTCGTTTAATCACTGTCGTAAAAGAGAAGTTTCTGTACGTTAGTACTATTATTTATTCTGTGGTGTTACGAAACTTGGTTAGCGTGATGTAGCGCATGTCAGTTGGTTTCCTGTATTCTGAGCTAGATGGCGCTAGAGTCGCTACAGACTTGTACGATACCTGTGCGTCCTGGTTAGCAGCTCGTCCTGCAGCCGCAGCCAGAGCGGCCGCGCGTGCTGTCGCCGGATGTAGGGCGGCAGCAGCGCGCAGGAGAACGCCGATCGGAAAGGCACGGGTTCGACTCCCGCCAGCACCGTCATGCCGTAGGTCGTGTCTGGGATCGTGCCGCACAGGTTGTCTTGATGGTACTGGGATGGAAATATTTAAAAAGTATTGACTGAAAGATGTCCAATGGTCGAGGGAAGACCGAGGTAGGTATTCAGCTCGAACTAGCACTGAATTTTGTATTCGTATTTTTTAAGTGTATTATTTTTAATGTTTCTTACCTACTAGCGGACGCGCGCGACTTCGTTCGCGTTTAATTAGTAGCCTATGTCCGTCAGGCATAGTGTAGCTTTCTATTAGTGAAAGAATTTATGATATCGGTGCAGTAGTTCCAGACATTACCCCCTACATACAAACAAACAAAGCTTACCTCTTTATTATATTAGTGTAGATATTTTCAACTGTCAATACGAACAATGGTAATTCACAACTTACATAGTATGATTTACCGCAATAGTAACTTGTATATTTACATTGAAAAAAAAAATTAAAGATAGAAATAAAATATTTGTTCAGCTAACACACAATTAACATAAAAAATAAAAATTACATAGACTACGCTAAAAGGGCAGCATAGACCCTCAGCTCTGCGGGGCTCTGAACCTAAAATTAAAAACCTGTTGTTCCACATACCACATTGTTTGTTTGTTCGAACAACGGTGATTGGTATATTAAATAAATATGTATGTATGTTTTATTGTAACGTACCGATCTCTGGAACCGGTCGAGCACGCGTTCCCCGTTACCGTCCGCTTGCGAGTCCTCAGGTACTTGGCCCGACAGAACTTTCACTGCCCTGCAATTTAAAAACATACTTTTTTGTTTTAATATGTCGTGATACTTTTTTCGCTGTCAAAGTTGGGTTTCAGGTATTTTCTACCACATATGTGTAAGGCAATATGTATATTTATTTATATGTATATGTCGATATATATACTAAGTTTGTACGTAAAAAAAGGGCTCACTTGACCTTTCTCGGTAAAATTCAAACAAAAATAAATACGAAATTCTACTAATACATGTCTTGAAATTAGGGTTTAGTACTAATTTCATTAATAAAAAATTAATAAAACCATAATATAAAAGTATGTTTTCGAACATACAATTTTTTATTGTTATTGTTTTACTGAGAAAAGTCGAGAGGGCCCTATTTTATTTTGAGTAGAATATAGCATCTTGTGCAAGGTCCTACCATCCGCTATCACCATCTTGCTCGCTAATCCAGCCGCTAGTCTGGGTTGGCAACGCATCTACAGTCACCTTGGCGTTCCGGCTATCTATGGGCTGTGGTGATCATTTACAATTAGGTGACCTACTTACCCTTTCCCTTGCTATTTTATAAAATCATCACCATCATCATCATCTCAGCCACAAGAAGTCCACTGCTGAACATAGGCCTCCTCCATGGATTTCCAAACCGACCGGTTGGAAGCGGCATGCAACCAGCGCTTTCCTGCCACCTGTATGAGGTCATCGGACCATCTTGTGGCTGGTCGTACTACGCTGCGCTTGCCAATACGCGGCCGCTGTTCGAGAACTTTCCGAGCCCATCGGCCATCAGTTCTCCGTGCTATGTGCCCAGCCCGCTGCCACTTCAACTTGCTAATCCGCTGGGCTACGTCGGTTACTTTCGTTCGTCTTCGGATCTCCTCATTTCTTAATTCTCAAAATTATAAAATAGGTACACCTTAAATTCCCAGGTTCTAGAAATACTTACTTATCCAAATCGAAGACCGGCAAGTGTTTGTGCCTCTTCAGCCTGCGCAGGGCTAGCTTGGCCCTCAGCCGGTGCAGGTAGGCCTTCTTGTTAGGGTCCCGGACCTTGGGCACCAGGGTCTCCACCTGCTTCAACAGCTGCACCTCCTGGTACTGCGTGAGGTCCACCAAGTCTTTCTGTACCTGTTCAGTTGTTGATCGCGTTAATAGTGCATTATGGCACGAGTGTGCTATATGGTCATTATACGAGCCGGTATTATTCGCGCGAGTGGTACGCGAGCGCGATAAAGGAGTGAGTGTGTAATGATCAATGCATACACGTTTCATACGACGTTTTTCAACACACTTGCGAGAAAAAAGACTTGTATTGATGTTAACTTCTTCGTCGGTATAAAAAAATCCTCTTTCCGTTAAACTGTCATAGCCATCTGAGGCTACCAGCGCAAGACTATTCGAAAAGTAAAAAAAAAAACTTTTTGGCTTGGTTAAATTAAGAATGCTTCGTTGGCATACAAATAATTTGCAGTGGTGTACAAACTAAATCGATGGGATATTATAAAACGCTAGTGCATTAGTGTAAAGTGGAAAAACCCTACAATAAGGTATTTAAAAAATATCAAAACATACAAAACTAGTTCTAAGGCATAATGACAACATACTAAAAAAACATTGCTTTAGGTTAGGGTTTCGTTATAGGGTGGAAACCGTTATCGCCATTTGCTAGCTTCACACTCCTTTTAAAACATACCTCATAGTTATCCAGCCACGGTAACTCCAAACTGTTCAACTCTTTGGAGAACAACGATTCTCTTTTGAGCTTTCGTTTTTCTTCGGGCTTCTTCGGCTTGAGCTCGGGTTTAGAGTCCTCGGGCTCCAGCTCGGGCTGCGGCGCCGGCTCGGGCTCGGGCGGGGGGTGGGGCGAGGCGCTGCGCGAGTCCGAGTCGTAGTACAGCGCTGACTGCTGCAGCGAGTGGACGCTCGAAGAGTCGCTCTGCAAGGGAACAGCATCTCTAACATAATTCCCTATGGACGAACTCCAGCAAAGTACTTGGATATTTTTTTAATACAAAGTAAATAGCTTCTTAAGTAAACCCAAATAATATCGGATTTTTTTGGTTGCCTCACTTAATTATAAAAAATAATCCCTTTAGTTTGTTTCGTTTATTTTTGGTAGCAAACTGGAACAAATTACCTTGCTACCCCGCGAAACCAGTGCCGTGCTCGTGCAAGTGAGCTGCGTCTGTGCGACACACAAAACCATGCAAAACCCACCCTCCTCCGCTTCCACACGAAACAACATACATCACACAAACTCAACTACACACCACCACCACTAAACACGTTTCACCTCTGTACGAGGCATCATCGGAATCTAACAGTACGACCGTTAGCTACTTGAACGAATGGCGTACGCCTGAATCTATTATTTTAGGTAGGTTATGCTTACCGGAGGCATGTAGCCGGCGGGCTGGTAGGCGAAGCGATAGGACTCCCCCTCCGAGAAGCCATCTTGCGCTTGCGTCGATTCCTCCTCTTGCGTGTCTTGTCTACAGAAGTTTTTAAAGGATTATATACACTAATATAATAATGAGGTGAACTTTGTCTGTTTGTTTGTATGTAGGGGTAATCTCTGGAACCACTGAACCGATTCCAATCGGTTTGTCTATCATTAAATATATTAACAATAAAAAAAAACGTGCGTCTCGACGGATGGATCGAATTGCCGCCATTACTGTTGTCATTTGTTTGTTGGTTTTTTGCTATTACGGTTTTTTGCAGTTATGATATGCGTGTAGATAAAATAACTTATGCAACTATATGTAATTAACCCTTAAAATACTTGTTTCATTTTTATGAAACAAGTATTTTAACAGGTATTTTTTATTTTTTTTTGTTTTCCATACTCGTGTTTTAAGGCCTCTCATAATGTCACAGTTGCATAAACTACTATTTGGTGAATATTCGGGCGTTTTAACCGCCGTCAAAGGGATGGCAATTAGCATTGACATTTGTCATATAGTCACGCTTTGCCGGGAGAAATACCTGATTTGACTGCACAAAAGATAATTCGACAATCACCATACCTTCAAAAATCTGTCGGCAAGTTGTTGCTGACAATGACGGCGGTTAAAACGCCCAATATTCGCCCTATTAAGGGAAGTCATCAGAGAGCGGTGCGACAGGTCCCCAGTAGAGTAGTGCTCACCCCCGGCTGTCGTCGTCGTGCTGGTCGTGCTGGTCGCGCTGGTCGCGCTGGTCGCGCTGGTCGCGCTGGTCGGGCAGCGCGCGGCGGCGCTTGGCCGCGGGCGGCGCGGGGGGCGCGGGGGGAGCCTCGCCGCCCGCGCGCAGCAGCTCCGCGTAGCCTGGGAAATGAAAATGAAAAATGATAGTGACAGCCAACATAGGTCATTTAATCTTTCAGTAATTGTAATATAAAAGGTGTTACCCATTTCAGTGACTTTCTCCATAAACAAAGTGATGTCCAGCGCCATTTGGCTCCGCGCTCGCCCTTTTGGTTTGTCACGGGCCATTTCTTGTACTAAAAACAAATCATAAACAACTTAATCAATATAATAAACGCGAAAGTCTGACTGGTTGGAATCGATTTGGATTGATTTTCCTCTTTATTAGAAAAAAAAACACCGACCATGTGCGATTCGGACTTGCGCCTCGGTTTCGCACAAACATAATAAGAACCGAAGATTGCGGTAACGAAAAGATAAACTGGATTGACGAGGGCGAAATTGAACCTTGCTTGCTTGTAATAATCGTCAAAAAATGATTTTTGAGTAGCAAAACTACAAATTTACGGTTTTCGGAGTTTTCCCTTTTCTTGTGCTATAAAATTGCTTATTGCAAAATTTCATGATTGTAGGTGTAGGTCATCGGGAAGTACATCTTTTGTGGGACTTTTTTCATAGGATTAAGTTTTTTGTTGTGTATATAACTCCCGGCAAACAACTTGAGCATAGACCTTGAGTGCGCAGTAGCTGTTCTAGTACAAATGTGTATGCGCAAACTTACACCCCCTCTACTCGGTTTATGCTCAAGTTGTTTGCTTGCTACTATACCCTATAGGTTTTGATTCGCTTGCGAGTTGACTGACAGACAGATGGACAACCAAGTAATCTAACACAGGTTCTTTATGGCAGCGTTTCACAGACGTCGGTTACACGCTCATTCTGTCGTCAGTTCAGTCCATCATTCTGGTCAGAATGGCGAGAGAATTATCGTGTAAACTGTCTCGTGCTGTGTCAATCTGAACTGATGGTAATCGTGTCCATTTGTCATCATTCTGGCATCAGTCAAAACTATACCGGAAGGATGGACTGAACTGACGCCAGAATTAGCGTGTAACCAAAGTCTTAACCTGTGGTCCGCGGACCCCTGGGGGTCCGCGAGCATATGTATGGGGGTCCGCAGTCTTATCTATGGACCATTTAACAGTCATAAATAAATGTCACCAAAAGTCTCGTAATCGCTATTCACGCATATTTTTTTGTAATTTGTAGTAGTAAAATAAATGGTCCGAAATTTATTGCTGGTTTTTTTATTGAGTAGGCCCTTAAAATTGTGCTTGATTTCCTAAGGGGTCCGAGGATAAAAAAGGTTAAGAAACGCTGCTTTATGGTCTTTTGAGGTACGGAACCCTAAAAAAGCTACAAAAAGTACGGTACTGATGTGCGAAGCGACGGCCGGCGAGAAGGCGTGCTGCAGCCGCCACCAGCCTGTCTCCCCGAGTACGGCAGAGCCCGAGCGGAACATCAGGTTACTGTACACCGACAGGGCTCCGGCTATGGTGCCCACCCAGTTCTTCTTCTGCTTGCTGGAAGTTGATGCTATATTTCAATCAATGGTGTATGCAACACCATATGCTTGTGTCATGCTGTCAATAAATAGCCTTAAAACATCATACTACAGATGGTGTTTGTGCTTCTTGGGCAGGCAGGGGTTATGACCTCCATGCCTCATACAAGCTTTTGAATTCTGTCGTGACAAAACCCACCAGAGTGAAAGAGAACAAGGTTTGATTTTTGCAAGACTAAAAATAGGCACAATTGCAGCTTTTTATCATGATGGAATTACATCTAACATTATTTTTGCAGAACAACAAAATAATTTGTTTCAATTACACAAGGCCAGAGTCCCTCCGTGGCTGTCCATGGCACAGCCTGGCCCCAGCCCAGTGTAATGTGAATCATCCTTAATTCTATACTCACAACTGCGGGTCAAACAAGATGGCCCAGTTGCGGTCGATGAAGGAGCAGATGTGCGTCTTGTAGTGGAAGAAGCCATGATTGCTGATCCCGTACGCATTAGTGGTGAGGTGGTGCAGCGTCAGCAGGATTACGTTGACCCTGAAACATACATAGATAATCTTTATTGGATCACTAATCTGCTTCGTAAACCGCAAAAAATACAACTGGTACAATTTGACATAATTGTATAGTTTTTTATACAGAAATGTGACAAATATGTTAAATTGTAATGTTGTAAAGTTGTTTGGTAGTATAGGCCTCTGGGCTTAATTTTCTTAAAGTATCAAGTGTCTACTTACCTATTATGATTCAAAAGATAGCCCTGTAAAGGACAGATTGACAGACAGACACCAGAGGCTCTATAATCATAGGATCCCTTTGGCACCCTTTTGGGTATGGAATAAAAAAAAGTAGTGTTGACTGAACAATTTGTTTGATTTTACTGAGAATTGATAATTATAAAAGTCTCACTTCATACAAACTTAGTATCAGAAATATTAGAATACCATCACTGTGATGTCATTTCTCGACTGAGCGATTTTGGTTGGCTTTAATTCAAAATGTAAGTAAATAAACTTGTTAGTAAGTCGAGTTTGTTTTTGGCTGAAGAGCTTTGCACCCATTGCCACAAATAAATTAAAACTAAGAATTTCATTGGATAATGTGTAATCTACTGGCTCAAAAGTGTGTAAGCAGCTAAAATGTGTTAATTTTTAAGTGCCAGCAAATACGCTATGTATCAGTTAACCGTCTAACCAAAAGTAGTTAAAATTATGTTTAAAACTTACCACGGAAATCTAGTCCGCGTAAACACTTCATTGTTACTCGGGGAGCATTCTTCACACGTAAAATCATAGAATACGTCGCAAGCCAAGTCTCCGGGCGTACCGAGACTTCGTAAACACGTCAAGTGCACGAAACAAATGCAAGCATCACATATGAGTCCTGGCCTGTACTGTTTATTTTCTGGTTCATTGCAGTATTTGCAAATTGTGGTCATTATGAATGGGACTGGTTTAAAAAATTAAATCACAGGGAAATACAAATACACTCCATTCAGTATAGTATACAATAACATAACCTCAAAATAGTTCTGTCACTGTCAGTCAGTCAATGTCAATGTTTGTTTTGTTATTGCATGGTTATTGCATAATTGATTGCTGTGCGAAAAATTTGAACGTTTCACCAGTTTACTTTGTAAAAGTTTACGTTTTAGGAATAGGGATATTTGAAAAATTAAATGATTTATTTTTGTCAAATTGTTTGACGGTCTACGTAGTATCTTAGTAGTCTGTGAACGGTTTGGAGGTTCTACATATATGAGGCTCACAGCTGAGGCCTTTGTGAGATTCATCTCATAATCGACATAATGATTAACGTTAAGTTCCGAAGGGATTTGGCAGTTATTTTTAGGGTTCCGAAGTCACAACAAGGACGATGAAAATAAATGCCTGTGACACCTGAATTCGATTTGTGAAGTTGACATAACTTCATTTATCATTCTTATTATATAACTAGGTACTTTAAATATATCTGCTGGCTGTTCAAAAGAAACCCAAAAATATTACAAAATCAGTTTATTTAGTCTAGCTGTAGGCCGCCCAGAACTCGCTGATCCAAGTCCGGATGTTGTCCTTGTGTATCCCGCGCGCCATCTTGACGTTCTCCGGGTCGCTCGGGTTAGCAGGCATCAGATCCAGGTGGTGCGCGCCGTTGAAGATCACCACCGCCTTCACTGTGGAGCTGATGCTGTTGAGGATGCCACCTGAAAGTCGAAGGGAAATGTGACGGCGGTTGGTGTGCGGAGGTTGAAAATGACCGTGAAGCCAACCTCAAAAAGTGCCCCTCCATACAAAAGGCGATAATGTTTTCTACCCTCTAAACCTTAACCTATAGCCATAGTTTTTTTGGTATGTATGTTGTCATTATGCCGCAGAACTAGGTTTGTAGTATGTTGGGGGAGGCGGTAGACGACAGCAGCATACGGTCGATATGCGTTACCAACCTAGAGGGCTAAAATGGAATACCCCTTGTGCCAGTAATATCACCGGCTGTCTCGCTCTCCATACCAGAACACAACAATGCAAGCACTGCTGCTTAGCGAGCAAGATACTGTAGCAATCCGGATAGACCTTGCACAAGGTCCTACTACCCGAATCCCCGTGAACCGAGTTGTTGGCTTACCACCAGCCCAGGGGTCCAATAGTCCGTTGCTGAACACGATGTTGGAAGCCGCTTGCAGCCTGTCTCCCCCGTACCGCACTCTTGCGCACCCTTCCTTCGGGTACACTTTGTACTTCTCGTAGCATGCTTTGGAGTAGGCGGTGAAGTTCCAGGGGTTTGGTTCGAACATGTCGTTCTCGCCGGTCGTGCACATTGGCATCACCATTTCTGTACAGGCCTATAACAGAACAGTCACATGAAAACGAAAAAAAAAAATCTGCAAGTAAGCTACATGGGCTCTCTTACATGCCTCATTCTACCAGCTCTTGGGAAGATGGAAGATTCTAAAAAGCGCCGCAAGACACTCAGCAGCTTATCCTTTGTTTCAAAACAAAATTACAGAGAAATATACTGTGTCTATAGTTGACATAAAGAGTAAGAATTAAAGGAAAGAAAGTCAAGCATCATGGAGACGTTATGTCATGTTGAATCACCTGGTAATCCCATCCGCTGGCATCTAGGTTGCCATAGTCATCCCCCTTCTTGTAGTCGACGCATTTATTGTTGCCTTTGTAGTTGGTAAACACTTGCAGTATTTTGCCAACAGCCTGAAAACATTTAGAAAATATATAATTTAAAGTCTATTAAGGCTTCTTATCTGGCGGGTGGTAGGACCTTTGCAAGGTCTGTTCAAATCGCAACCACCACTTTGCTCGCTACTCTAGCCGGTAATCCTTTACTATCAGGTGACCCATTTGCTTGTTTGCCTTCTTTTTATGAAGAAAAACTCGTAAACTCAACCCTACTTACTAATCAATACATTATTATTTGGTTTTGTAACACCCAAAAAAATGCCCACTTACTAAATCTTCCAATTTTATAAACAATGCAGCTGCATCTTACCAAGAAATATCTGATTTACCAAAACCAACAGCTGGTTATGCCCATATTCATACTAACTCACCTCAAGCAAAGCCTGCCCTTTCAAGGTCTCGTTCAAATGCTGGCAGACCACCCTGACCGGCTCAGCGGGCAGTGGCACCAGGAAGTCCGAAGCGAAAGGATAGTTCACCATCGCGAGTGTCCCGTACATGGACTGCAGGAACTCGATCAGCTGTTGCACTTCGGTGGTGTTCCGTACAGGGTCGCAGAGCTGCCAGTTCTTCTGCAGCCATTCCGAGCTGTTGGCGGTTGTTGAGAAATTTCTAGAAAGAGGACAAAGGAAAGGTTACTTTAAGCTCCTCAAAAGGAATAAGAAACAAAGTCTAAAATTGCTACGCCCTAATAGAGCGCATTTAAATTGTATTTATGTGACAATAAATAAATCTATATATATAAAAATGAATCCCTATTTCCCTTGGTCACGACATCACGCCTGAACGGCTGGACCGATTTCGCTAATTCTTTTTTTGTTCTGTTCGTTATTATCAGGAGAAGGTTCTTATGAAAGAAAAAATCAAAAATCTGCTCATTTATGGCGTCTAAGGCGGAACAAAGTTCGCCGGGTCAGCTAGTACTGAATACATTTACTTTTTATGCAATCTATTTTTCCACAGACGGCATAAAAAATAAATGAATAGCTTAGATGAAAAGAGTATAACAAGCACCAATAATCCAAAACACCTTTTAAGTCAACAAACTGGAACAAATTACCTAGCTACTTCGCGAAACCAGTGCCATGCTCGTGCAAGATAGCTGCGTCTGTGCGACATATATATCTTCGTGCAATAATCCACCCTCCTCCACTTCCACACGAAACAACATATATCACACAGACTCAACTACACACCACCACCACTAAACACTAAAACAACACGATCGACGCACGTTTCACCCCTCTACGAGGCATCATTGGGTTCAAACAGTACGATCGTTCGCTACTTGGTGTACGTCATTCGCGAAGTTTGTTGAAATGGACCCCCGCAAAGTAACGCCTGAATCTATTAATTACCTTCAGAGTATTTTTAAATATAACTTAAACGTTGTATGGTACGGCCTGCGGGGACAATAGCGAGTGCTATATTATGTAATCTAAATAAGGATGTGAGAATCAAGTTGTGTGCTTTACGGGTTAGGCTCGTAAAACACATTTTCCCGAAATGTGCACTTTCTGTAAAGGTGCATTTTCTTAGAATGATCACTTTCCCGGAAAGTACACTTTCTTTAAAAGTTAACTTCCCAATATGTACACTTTTACAGAATGTGCACTTTCTGTAAAGGTGCATTTTCATAAAATGATTACTTTCCCGAAAAGTACATTTTCTCTAGAATATGTATATATATACACTCGTATGTATCACATAAGTAACAATTCAATAGTTTATTAAATTAAGGACACGCCAGACTGAATAATTCAGCAGTATAAGTGGCTAGACACTTCAAAAGTTAAAAGTTCGAAAAGATCTAAACAAGCTTTTACTCTCTCCGCCCCTCTCTCACCACCTCTCTTTCTCTCCCCCTCCCCCTCTCTTGCCACCTCTCTTCCCCCCCCTCTGTTGACAATAGAGTCGTGTATAGATCTTTGGACATATGCCCTCAACTCCTCACCTCAAAGTACCCCATGACGCTCGCACGTTCTCCACACACTTTGCCCCAGCGATGTTGAAACTGGACGTCACGATCCTGGGGTAAGCCTCGCAGGGCACCATGCCGGGGAACATGTGGATCGGCGCGGACGCAGCGATGGCGCCCGCCACCACGTGAGGGTACTTCATGCGGAAGTACGCTGCTAACATACCACCGTAGGATCCTGCGGGTATAAAAAATTGTTTAGGTTATAGTGACGACATCTGAAAACTATTCAAATTCAAATTCAAATTCAAATTATTTATTTCAGGCATAGCCCATAGTGTTAGTAACAATGGAGACTTATAATAATATTAGATATTACTATTGGCATGACATCTTTGACCGCTGCACCGAGAAAAAAAAACGTTTGGTTTAAGTATCTTAATCATAACTTAACAGGGTGGTCACTAAGATCTCAACAACAGTAACTTTAAGATCTAAACTACAGTAACTAAGATCCATTGCCAATTCGAAATACCAGCGTCTATGTCTCAGCACCATATAACAATTAGGCATCACTAGAGCAACATCACCTCAGATCATAAAAAGAAATGTGGCCTCTGGTTAAAGACTACCCTCTACAGGCATACGGTATCTTGGACAAGAATGTTCATCAACATCGGCAAAATAGTGCGTTATCCCTCGCGACTCTTGAGACGGCTTGCTTATTCAGTAGTTACCCGCGCTGCTGTGGATCTTCTTCCAGGTTGTCTTCCCTAATAACGGAACCTACTAGTAAACTGCAAATGGAGTAATGTGTTCTAGTGTTCTAGAGTTACCTCCAAAAGCGATGACAGGATATTTCGGGCTGACTTCATGGCCCTGGAGGTAGTCAATGAGGTCGGCGTAGTCAGCCAAGGCCTGTTCCGAAGTCAGATATCCGATGTGTTCATTGTCCAGAGACTTGTTCCCGAAGGGCATTGACTCTCCATAGTATCTGCGAAGATATTTGACGTGTTAAATGCCATAACCGGTGCTTTGGGATTCGAATATCACTTATTAGGTTACAAGAAACGATATAATGTACCCTAGCTTCCGTAATGTGAGCAATGAGCATCACCGGTGGTGCCCAAATGTAGTGTTAGTTGATCGCTTAGAGCCCATTTGATGTTTCAATTACAGAACTCGTAATAACCTCAGCTATGCCTTATAATAGTTATAATGCTTATTCTCAGAACAAATAATAGTTAAGGCATGCATAAGCGAATTCCTTTGCAGCGAAGCAAAGTTTTTGAGCGAAATAATTCACACGACGAAATACAAGTAAGAACCTACATCACTTTTGTTCCCCAAACAAACGTCCCACGCCAAAACAAATGAACAACTCCTAGTTCTAGCTCAATTGAAGTTATTACCAGCTAATAACAGATGAGATTGACCCAGTGTCCTTACCAATTGTAAATGCTTATCTAGACTAGCCTTACCGGTGCTCAGCGAATACAATCTTGGCCTTGAACTCCTCTGCTATATCCCACATGAATCCTGTATGCTGGGCGAACAGCTCGATCTGACCCTGAATAGCAAACAATGTGAAAATAATATATTTGTCTAAATACAGACTTGACTGGGCAAGGCCTTTGCGCAGCGGTTTTCGCACAATTTCGGCGTTACTTTGCAAAGTGGTTAGTAACAACTCGGAAAAAACTTTGCTGTTAAGAAACCACGTAATTAAAGAGATGCCCGCGCGGCATGAGGGGTTGGGCAGCATGTCAACTTGCGCGGCAGGAAGCGATTGTCAGTGTATGGCAGGTGCACGCCCCCCGTCCCCCGACCTGTTACCCCGCGGGCGTTCCATCAATTGAACCATAAACGATCGCTAGGAGGTATGGTCAACTAATTTAAGGTCTAGGCAACACAGAACTCTGTCGCAATGAGTCATCGTTGTGACAATACGGCTTTTGTGTAAAAACACGTAAGTGCCTAATAACAATTTAGTGTAAAAACAATTCTCAGTGGCCTAGAAATTAATTCTGTTGACGGTGCGACATCGGTTTTGATTGCCTTTGTGCCAAATTGCCTGCGATTTTGAAAAGCGTGTCTCTCTCTCACAGTGACTAGTAAGGGTCAGTAATTTAAGTTTTGATTCGCAGATTTATTCTTCGAGGTAATGCAATAGGTATCCTATTAAGCCTAACACAAGTTCGAAACTACATTTGACAAATTAAAACAAATTACCGTGCAACTCCTCGCTACCCCGATTTGCCGAAAGCGTGAAGATTGAACGATAATGCAAGGTTAATTAAATTGTAAAAACGTTACTTTTATATCAGAAATGTTTAAGTTTTATAAATAACTTATGGCCCGCAAAATCTAACGTTGTTCCGTACTTTTTCCAGAGAAAAACAAGATCTGGATTTTCATAAACACCTGAGTCATAGCCATATTTATGGATATTCCATTTTTAACCGATTTCATGTACATTACATGACATGATTACATGTGAATCATGAAATCGGTTAAAAAACAAAACCTAAAGATGTAATGTAAAGACATGGGTTTAATACTCGCAAATCAATTTCCTTGTGGGACAATCAGGAAGGATAACAAGAATAATAAGTGCGAACGTTTAAAACTAACTAACAAGGAAATTTAAAAATAACCAAAAAATTATTTCAAAGATTTAAAAATTTATTAAATTAAACAAAACTTTCTAGCTTACCTAACGATTACGAAATACTTAGTAACTTTTTCATTTTTATATATTTATCGACAGGGGTAATCCCATGTCCCTTTAATGTCCCTTACGACATTTGAAATTTCCACTGTCCATATATTTAACTCGCTGTTATTATTAAAAGTAACATGTTTTCAAGATATAATTAGAATAAAATTGATGTAAAGGACAATTTTAATCTGAACTCGTATTGAATGTTGTATGTAAATTCTTTATTGTACAAAAAACATAAATTACAAAAAGAGATACAGTGATGTACAAAGGTGCCCTTTGAGGGATCTCTTCCAGTTAACCTTTGAGTGTGTGGAAGGAGTATCATAGTAGGGGCAGACAAAGAGCAAAAGCTAAAAAAAAGATAAATTAACATTATAATAAACTAATAAATACCATACACATATCTAATAGATAAAATATCGACATACTAAATGCAATACATATCCATAATATATTTTAAATAAACACTGAAAAGTCAAAGGAGTAGAAGGAAATGAATTTAAAGATATTGCTTACGTTCATCAGAAAATAATTATTTTATTGTAACAAATTTATTGTAAAGGATAACAAATACACCTTTAACTTAAATGAAGACGCGTCGTTTACGTTATTTATAAGAAGTTATGAGAATAAGACATTTTTGGAACAATTTTATGATAACTCTATCATTTGTGTTTGTTTATATTTGAGTATTATTTATTAAAATAGATAAGAAAGCCTACAAAGAATGACCTGTTACTGTAGATGTAGGCATTATGTAAAAAGTTAAAGCTATTATTATAATAACTACACAACAAATGACATTATTTTCATAATTCACATTTGTAAATCATAAAAAAAACATTGATGACAAATCCTAAAACCACGAACAATCAATAATTGAGTCATTTACTTCTATTGTGCGACTATACAATTTCCCGGAAAAACTCACGAAAAACTTAAAATAAATATTTAAATGTCTGCCAAAATAACGAAAAAAGCTCCCGCTGAGATACCTACTTATTTTTTTTACTTGTACTTATTTATGTTTTCTGAACGAGTTCAATGTGCCCTACATTCTACAGGTCAGGGGTTATCCTATAATTATCCCATTAACTTATACCAACCAACATGCAAATACATTTCTCGTACCTACTTGGAAACAACGTTACAAACATACCACAAAACAAACCCCTTATTAGTGTGCTATGTTCTTTTGGGCGTTAAATAAACTTTTTATCTTTCTTTTTTTGTTAAGCGCTTGGGACAAGAATCGTACTTAGAAAACTAGCTTTTGCCCGCGGCTTCGTCGTTCTTAGTAGATTTTTGATAACAACCTTCTAACTTCTATCCCCTTTTCAACCCCTTCATGGGTAAGGTAGTGGGATGGTAAACATTGTTTAAAGAATACATTGGTTCAAATTTTATGTAGGTATCTATTTTCAGTGATTAAATAAGGCTGTGCATTGTATGTTAGTTAGTGAATAACGGAACTCTTTTAATGTATAATCTAATCTAGTTTAGATAATATAGCAATGAAAACAAGAAAACACATTTAGGTACGGTTAAAAAGGAATTCGAGTGTGGCTTATTCCGATAGTATTTTTAACTAAATATTCCGAACAGGAATTGCCAGTCAAAGTCTCCTTAAGTTTTTTAAACTTTCAGAAGTATCAAATCAATTTGCCATTAAAAGTAAACCATCAAAAAACCACATACCTCATTTCCAGTGTAGAAGAAAATTGGTCCGTTGTTCTTGTCCCAATGGTCTTCGTTGACCAGATATTTTATCTGGAACTCCTCGCTCCTCTGGAACCCGAAGTGATCCAGCGGCACCTTGAACCAGTTCGTCGTATACTTATATTCTGACTTAACTATAGTTATTAAAACTAGCACTGGTATAGTGTTTTGCCACATGGCGCGTCCGTTCAGTATGAATCCGTGATTAGTATTGCCTGCGATCGAGAACGCCGGCGACGTCGAAGTGTTTTGTTGACTTATGTAATGTTTTCGTACAGGGGGATAGAAAAGTATTCGGTACACATATTTTAATTTTATCTAACTTGTCCCCTTTGCAACGTCACGTCATGCTTTGATAAAGTAAATTAAAACTACCCGCATAGCATTTTAGAAATTAGAGAAGCCAATTCACGTTTCAGAAACACGATGTTACCACTTGTGCTTTTTTGCATCGGAGTAAATAAGACAGAAAGGTAAACTTGGAAATGGAGGATTCCATTTCCAAAGATCAAAAGTAAGGGTCTACAGCTACGTCTACTGATATGATCTTGTAAATGTTACGGTCAGATAAGGAGCAATATCTATCTATCTTAATATATATAATTCTTCTGTACGTGTGTTTGTCACCTAACTCCTCCTAAACGGCTAGAACGATTTGGACGTAATATTGTGTGTATATTTCAATGGGTTCTTTCTTGGATGGTTTGAAAACACACTTGGTAGGTGGCGCTGCTGTCAGTGCAGATACAGCTGCTTTTTCGGGCAGGACGACGTCTGCCGGGCCCTCTATTAGTAATATAAATCTCCTGGAAGAGATACAACAAGTCCAGACCACACCACACATCAATAACGCCATCTGAAAACCTGAACTTTTGATTTCAGATTTTATTTCAGACTATAGGAAACCGATAATAATCAAGCAGCGATTATACTTACGCTTACCATGCGGATCGCCTAGCACGTAATAAACACTATTTTTTCGCTCATCGCTTCTTGCGTCTTATCCACCGAGCTAGTGGCAAGCACAATGCTATTTTCTCAATTTATGCTCTGTGCATCTTGTCGACTAAAATATATAGTGGCTAGTATGCTTTTTATTTTCTTACTTGATGCTCTGAAGCTTTATATGTACGGCTGCGTCTTTGTCAAACTAGAGTCCTAGAAAGTGACGCACATAGAGATAAACTCAGATAAACTAAACTTGGCCGGTCATGTTAGGGCCACCGAGCGTCTTATCAAGATCTTATCTACCGAGCTAGTGGTTTACACGTTTTGCGCTTGTGGCTCACCAGACTAACGAAAACCGACGCATATAAACGACAAAACGAGTTGCAGCACATGTTACCGAGGAACCTTTTAATTAGTGTATCGCCTGCGTCGTAAGATGGGCGAGGGGGGCTACTGACACAGCACACAGGCTCAGTCGCTAGCTTATTGTGCCGCGCGACTTCGCTGCATTCTTTCGGTGTAATTACTGGCACAAGAGGTATTCCATCTTAGCCCTCTGGGTTGGCAACGCATCTGCATTCTCTTTGTTGTTGCAGGTGTCTATAGGCGGTGGTGATCACTTACCATCAGGTGACCCACCTGCTTGTTTGCCTTCCTATGTTGTATCGTTCTAAGCTCGCTCCCCCGTCTCTCCAAACCTGGTCCATACCCCAATTAAGAAATCGCTCTGTGTAAATCCCACTTGTTGCTCGCTGTGTCTCTTTCCTATTGAACTAAATAGAAAGGAGAGCACGAATCGATAAAGCTTCGTGTATCACTTGTGCGCAGGAGCATACGTGTCATCGCTTATCGCGCTTCATTTGACCCCAGCGCTCGGCAGGATGTACTCGATTGTGCGTAGTGATGTCACGAATATCAGCTTGTTTATTACCATTCGCGAAAATTGCGAATGCGAATTTTGAATAACTATCAACCTCAAAGCGCGAAGTGACGTGGCAAACGTCACTACATTATCATTAAAGTCGTGATTTATAGCGTCCTCACGCCTTTTTAATTTAAAAATAAATTAGGACGTTCATTAGTAGGGACATTTTTGACTTGCGCCGCTGACACTCGCCAGCCGCGCGCCAATCAGTGTCGACTAAAATATGCGATCGCGTATTTGATTGGCCCGCGGCTGGCGAAATCAAAAATCAACGTTCTGTCAGAAAGTCGCTTTGTCACATCATGAGTTTTAATTTAAAATATCTTATTCTTTGAGAATTAAACGATGCAAAACGGGTTGATATTCACAAATAGAAATTCGCGTATTCGTTACATCACTACTCGATTAGACTTCATGCTTTTAGTCGATGAATCTTCTTTCTTCCTTTTAGCATTGTTTTAACGTAAGATATTTGTTCATAATTTACCTAATTATTTCTGAAAGAGACAGTTTCCTTTATCAGTTTTTTTAAATAAAGAGTAACTAAAGAATAATAAGCATTGAATTAAAACAAT
Source organism: Ditula angustiorana (assembly GCA_963691745.1). NCBI lineage: Eukaryota > Metazoa > Arthropoda > Insecta > Lepidoptera > Tortricidae > Ditula > Ditula angustiorana. The sequence continues at coordinate 1,219,367 of OY829474.1, forward strand.
TTAATCGTTTTATATCGCGTGTATCGCCTGTAAAGGGCTCAAACGTCGGCAATTACAGTTACAATACACGCGATATAAACCGTTTAAATTGTTTTATTTCAAAAATAACAAGGTGGATCATAAAAATAAATGAAAAAAATTACCTTGAGCCCCTTTCTGATACAAACAATACAACTTTCAAATAATAAACCAACGAAATAGTAATAAACTGATTTATTTTACGACAAAATTCCAACAGCTACATGAGGGAAATAACTAGAATTGACGTAATTGTTTTTTTCTACAATTTTTATGCAATGAAATAATCAAGCACAGTGAAATTGAAGGTATTTAAGCATTAAACATCAATAGCAAGCATTCTTGCTTATTCTATTAACCTGTGCAGTGACATTAACTTAATAACTCCCATCTTATTCATAATCGCTGCGTAAACCTATGTTAGTTAACGTGTGTTATGTCTTTATCTGTCATTGTGACGTTTGTCCTCGAATGAAAGGGACAAAACATTGTTATAAATAAGGGGGTCAACAATGCGTACACATTAACGAGAACGTACAGCAAATTAGAACAAATTACCTCGCTATTCCGCGAAACCGGTATTGTGTACTAACTTACAAAACAGCTGCGTCTGTGTGACATTTTTATTTTCAAGCAAAAACCCACCTTCCTCTACTTCCACACGAAACAACATACATCACACAGACTCAACTATTAACCACCATTACTACACAACTGCACGATCTACGCACGTTTCGCTTCTATACGCGGCATCATCGGATTCTTAACGGGATCGGGAGAACAGTCGGCCCATGAAAGCGTAAAGCATAGAACGTTGTCATTATAAACGTCTATTAGCAAATCCTTTCACAATTCACTAGACTCGTAAGTGATAATTCTTCGCATAAAAAGGTTTTTGCAACTGTTGCACTCGCCATTTCATTGGCAAATTAGGGTCACACGATAAAAAGCTTTGTAAGAATGTGTCACACATTTTCTTAACCTCATAAGTGACATTACCAAATGTTACATTCAGATGTGGTCAAGACAAGAGGCCTTCTTTACAAACTGCCTTCCTTGTATTTTGATGTTTTAGGTGCATAACAGATATTTTGTAACAATTTGAAAAAAAAGTGTAAGTGACCTACATACGTTAAAATTTATTTTGAATTTGGGACAGGTACGTATAAATATAAATACTACTACTGCAGAGTAAGTATAAATACTACTCAAACTAAAATAGAACCCACTCGATTCTTTTCTGTAAAACAAAAATGTATTAAATGTATGTGCAAGCATATTTTAAAAATAGGTTCTTATAAATTGTTTATGCATGAAATTAAAAATAAAGTTCTACTTTCAAATCATAATAAACTAGCTGACCCGGCGAACTTTGTTCCGCCTTAGACGCCATAAATGAGCAGATTTTTGATTTTTTCTTTCATAAGAACCTTCTCCTGATAATAACGAACAGAACAGTCTAGCCGTTCAGGCGTGATGTCGTGACCAAGGGAAATAGGGATTCATTTTTTTTTATATAAATAGATTAATAATATTAGAAAAAATACACGTTTATTTTAACATTTAATTTAACTGAGAATTTAAGTGGGTCTTATTTTATTTTGAGTAGTTTTCAAATACTATACATAACTATGGACGGTTAGCCTCAGAAGCAGCTAAATAGTTAAGTATAATCCTGACGAGCAAATTATAATTCCTTTTTTTTAACTTCTTAAATTTAAATGGAAACAGCGTAGGTGATGTAATTTACATTAGGTAATGAGTAATGACATTTGATTAAAATTAAAATTGTTGTAAGTGACATTAGTAGGATGACGGCAGCTTACAATATAAATTGACACATTGGATATTATCATTAGAATATAGAACATATTTTGTTTTCATGAGACACTCCAGATTTGTTTAAAATCAAAACCGTCAAATTCTATTACGTTTCTTGTCGGTCTAGATCATAAACTTAGCATCAAAAAAATTAAAACTCTGAGTCTCTAACCCGCCATACAACTGTTTCAAATTGACATAATGTATAAACCAGTAAGAGAGACTTATTACGATTTGATTTAGGTAAATTTTATAACGTCACTTTTAGTCTTTGACACAGTAGTACATAATGGTACCCTGATTCACCATGGCGTCAGTCTAAATCATGTGCACCTAGCACGAATCTTATCGACATGCCGTGCCGTAACTCGCTATGTCACTCAGTGTGTCTGTCCACTACTGTGGCCCTAACATGACTGGCCAAATTTGGTTTATCTCTATATGCGTCCCTTTCCTTTGACACTAGTAAGACAGAGACACAGGGAGGGGTTAAACTAAACCTGGCCTGTCATGCTAGGCTAGTTATAAAGTGACCCAATGCAAAAGTTCGAGGCGAGGCGCTTACAGAATAACGGGGCACTCTCTTGTAGTCTCTATCACTATCATTATCAATTGTTATAGTTACATCATCATTTCCCTGCCATGAGTCCGTAGTATCACCGCTAACTTGGCCATAATGGGGTGTTAGACGAACGAGTACGTTAGCGTACTGATTGGTTCGACGTCCTTTACGCCCGCGTCACTGTATGTCACAATTTTGGGCGATAAAAGATTGTCGAGTCATATCGCCAGTCATCCCCTCGAAATCATTTGTATTTTAGCCACGCTTAGAATCATTCCCGTGTCGTCACCGGTCACTAATCACCCCCCGCGTCTTTCCCCTGCCACCAGTCCAATCACCTCCAGATGCGGCACGTGTTGTCCTTGGAGGCGGTGATGATGGCATCGCCAGCGTACGAGTATGCGCAGGAGAAGATCTCTCCCTGATGTCCGGACAGTACCTGGGAAGGACAGTAATGTCAGCTTCTTGGGATTGGAACATAGACTATTGCGTACCCAGCGCTCTCCATACAAACGGCGATATGAAAATGAAAATGAAAAATGAAAATGAAAAATTTATTTTGCAAGTAGGCCATATAGGCTCTTTTACATGTCTGAATCTACTAGCGCTTCGGAAAATGGAAGAATCTGCTGAGAAGAAACGCCGCAAGAAACTCAGCAGTTTATCTTTTTTTTTCTTCTCTTTTGAAAACGTTCTCCACCCTCTAAACCTTAACCTAATGCCATTGTTTTTTGTTTGTTGTCATTATGCCTTAGAGTTTGGTTCCTGTGTTTTGATCTATTTAATATTCTTTACAATTTCAAAAACATATACGCTCTTTTGTTTTGTGTAAAACTCCCAAAATGCAAATTTTGTCAAATTACTATATTTCACTTCATTACATGACAAGTAATCTGACAAACATTAATGGATTACAAAAGTATAATCAAGTAACTGTAATCAGGAATCAATTACTAAATGCCCAACTCTGGCTAGAGGTTATCTTTCATTCCAGGTGAGACGCGCTATGAAAACAACTGTAATTTATTGTTTAAGCTAAGTACCTTTGTATCTGCGGTTAGAAAAAAGTGTCACAGTGACATCACCAGCGCTCTCAGTGAGTCACAGCGACGCTGCGCCCTCGATGCAGGGTTCAAAGGCATCGGAGTAAATTGGACTCGACCATTTCCTACACTTGAGCTAATGTTTGTTTTGCGCGTGAGCATAAAGTAGGTTGGGTTTCATTTGGAACGCGTAAGGAATGCCATTTCTGCAGTTGTAACATTTAGAATCAAAAATTTAGATACTTCTGTAATGTACTTTTTTATGGAGTAGGGAGTCATCTGATGGGATGTGACTACCGCTAGAGACGGAGCTAGTGAGGTAAGGTGCCGGAACTGCTGTTGTATGGTACATAATAACGATTTAGAACACTCAATCTACTAAATAGGTAGGTTACATAGACATAGTTGGAAGAAAACTATGTCCATATTGTAGTCAATCCTTGAAAGTCATCCTTACCTGACAGGGACAGGACATCATTTACCTGCGTGCAGTTGCCAGTGGAGGTGTTCCAAATGCGAGAGGTGCGGTCAGCCGAAGCGGTCAGCAGGCAGCCACCTGCCGGGCTGAAGCAGACCTGAAAACAACACCAAGACTTATAGAAGGTGTAAGGGATGGCGTAACAACACCAAGTCTTATACAAGGTGTAAGGGATAGCGTAACAACAACATGTCTTATACAGGGTGTAAGACATGGCGTAACAACGCCATGTCTTATACAAGGTGTAAGGGATGGCGTAACTACGCCATGTCTTATACAGGGTGTAAGACATGGCGTAACAACGCCATGTCTTATACAAGGTGTAAGGGATGGCGTAACTACGCCATGTCTTATACAGGGTGTAAGACATGGCGTAACAACGCCATGTCTTATACAAGGTGTAAGGGATGGCGTAACTACGCCATGTCTTATACAGGGTGTAAAGGATGGCGTAACAACACCATGTCTTAAGGTGTAACGGACCGCGTAGCGAGAACGAAAACCCTGTTTTCAGACCATTAACCGAACTGAAATTAGTGGTTCCCAGAAACTCAAGAACAAAGTTTTCCCTATCAACATTAGGTACTATTTCAGCTACGCAATGTGTCAGACAGCACGGGTCGATACCTGCCCATATGTGTAGTCGACCAAGAAATTGCTTGTCCTCTTTTCGACCGTATTACAAACGGATAAGGTTCAAAAGTGGTTAAGCAATTACTTGGTCGACTATACTTATACATAAAAAAAAGTGCGAGTAAATTCAGTTTTCAACTCTACAAACACTGGAGTCGATTCGAGTGGGGTCAGTGATCGTATATTTCTTGCACAATATCCATCGCTGGTTTTGTTTAAGTTGTCGTTTTAGGAAAATTTTTAGAACATGAGGAAGAAGTACCTCATTAATACTTTTTAAGTTTTTAATAACAAAGACGCAATAAGTTTCTTTACGTCGGAAAAACATGAAAAATTTCACTGTGTTCAAAATAATGGTCCGAAACCAGGGTTTCAGTTTTCGGTAGGTGCGCTGTCCTTTACACCCTTTACATAAACTAATAACGCTTGTGACTTCTCATCGTTAGTAACTGTGCCAGGCCAGCAGTGTAGCTGACTTTAAAAAATAGAGATAATTGTCTTGTCTTGTTACCTTGGAGACCTCTTCGCGGTGGCCCTTCATGACGGCCAGCTCCTTGAAGTCGGCGCGGACGTCGTAGATCCGCGCCGAGCAGTCGCTGGACGCCGTCGCCATGCGCTGCCCGGCCCAGTCGAAGCAGATGTCCAGGACCTGGACAAACAAAGCTAATAGGTATTCAAAGTCAAAGTAACTATATACTCAGATAAAGCTTAAAATAGTTATGGCAGTCAAACAATTCACCACCAGTTCGGAAAAACCTCTGATAAGAATCGATACGAAACTTAAGGAGACATTGAAACAAATTACCTATGAGCGCAGGGCAAGCCTTAAACATTGTTGCACCCAGGGCCCTTTAATATTTCATTTTGTTTAAAAAATATGGCGCACGCAAACACCACGGATATCCAATCGTCAGCGCCCCGATCCCCTTCCTCTCCCCGGCGCTGCTTAAGCGTCAATCTGAACTGGACCATAGGCTGTAAATTAGGGATGAAAATGAAAATGAAAAATGAATCAGTAGGTAACAGTTGTTGCTGCTGCTGTAGATGCACAGTGGGGCCATGGGTCTCCAAGGCATATACGACCTAGAGGCGTGCACAAAATAATGTTTTTTTTCGTCGGTCTGCTGGTTCTGGAGGGATTTCATTGGGTATTTTTTCTCGAACGTGTGATTTTTAACTTTCGTTGTTCCTATTCATGCATCCTTGCAGTAGACCATGGTTGGCTGGTTACCTCGTCAGTATGCCCGGAGACGGTGGCCAGGCAGGAGCTCTGCCGCGCGTCCCAAAGCTTGGCGCTGCCGTCCAGGGAAGACGAGCCCACCAGCGAGCTGTCCCAGTTGAACTGCACGTTGGAGATCTCGCCTTCGTGCCCGCAGAGGACTGATACGCGACTGTCAAAAAACGCCATGTTTTAACAAGACTCCTGCAGAAGTTAGAACAAATTTTGATGGCATGTGAAATTGCTAATAATTTTTAAAAGGGTTTATTTATTTCATTTTATTTAATAGGCTCTTTATTTGTGAGGTTCTGGTGTTACATTCGTTTTGAAACATAGGAAAGGCTATTTATTCGTACATTTGAGGCACTTTTAACCCTCTGATGTTAGTAAAAGCATTATTATGAGCTTGTAAATCTTGGCAACCTATTTTATTACATAAAATGCTTTTGGTGGAATGGCATTGAATTGGTCGACTAACACAAATAGATTCCTCTTTTTATCTGTACAAATCTTCAAGATTATTTCGACACATAAATCTACCTAATACAGATTTTCGTTGCATTTGCACACACAGAAATTTCGATTGACGACTCCATAACTTCGATTTAGTCTTCCTGTAACTACGATTAAAACTTCGACCCTTAAAAATTACTAACTTCATCACTGTAACCAATTGAACACCCAAAACATTCTAGTAATCGCAGGCTCGCTGCCAACCTTCAGGAAAGGAAAAGGAAATAAAAAGAGACAGCGAATTTTGCTCTCCGGCACACTCCGCAACAGGAGTATGTCGTAATATATTTATTTATGTATAGTCGACCAAGTAATTGCTTGACCACTTTCGAACCTTATGCCTTTGTAATACGGTCGAAAAGTGATCAAGCAATTTCTTGGTCGACTATACGTTTATGCACGTTTATTTTGAGTGTGTTTGGTTCGCTTTTAATTTTCACTGCCCATTGTACTTTGCTTAATTCTCACCGTATCTCTTTCCAAAGATTGTCTGCAAGTGATCGCTGCTTAGCGATAAGACCGCCTGTTGACTCCCATGTAAAATTTCCCTGTGTGTGTTCTTTAATTTTGTTTACTTGTGTGAACCAATAAAGAGAATTTTTTGTTGTATTGTTGTTGTTGTTGTTGTATGGTACTTCATGTCAGTCCTGGGACTCCGAATGCCCTTACTCCTTCATCCTGGTGTCCCACATAGAGATGGTGCCGTCGAAGGAGCCGGTGATGAGCCTCTGCCCCTCGTTGGGGTCGAACTGCAACGCTATCACCTCCGCCGTGTGCCCCGTGTACGTGTGTAGCTCTTCACCTGCAGACAAAATGGAACCTTGTCACAGAATACATACAATACTGCACTAGTGGTAGCCCAGTGGCTAAGTAAGACCAATGAGGTTTTCTAACTCATGTACAGTCAAACTTAAATCATAGTTCAGATAGGAACGTTGTCGCAATATGTCAATCACGGCTGTATAACATTTATTGAGCAAAGGTTCTACAATGACCTATGAATCAAATTGATTGACTGTACGTATAAGCACTGTAGTTACCAACACTCTTGCGGTGAGGGAAAACATTGTGAGGAAATCTGCATGTTTATGTTGCTGGCATCACACTGATACTGGTGGTATTGGTACAGTGAGCCTCAGAAGTAGCTAATAATTACCTAAGAACCTCTTCGTAGTAACGTATGAAATGAGAGTTGCTCGAATTTCTCATATCAATCACAGCGACAGGGTACTAAAATGTTCAGCTACTTCTAAGAGTGACCGTATACCATGGCAGACATGCTTTGTCGCTGTCATTAATGTGACAAATTCGAGCATCTCTCGTTTCATACGTTACTGCGCTGAGGTTCTTAGGTATTTAGCTACTTCTGAGGCTAGCGCACTAACCGGTCCTAACGTCGAACAGCTTCGCCGTGTGGTCCATGGAGCCGGTGGCCGCGTAGTCACCCTTCGAGTTGAACTGGGCCGCCACCACCTCGCCGGCGTGGCCCCACAGCGTGGCCAGGCACTCGCCGGTCGCCGGGTCCCAGATCTTCGCCGACTTGTCGAACGAGCCGGTGATGACCCGGTCGCTGAAGGTAACACATTATTATTATTTTTATGTTCACGTTTGTTTCCCTTTGAGGTAGGTAGAGACCACAGGGCGCCATTGGCTCCGGTCCTGGCATACTTCCCTGACTTCCTCCACACACATTCCTCTTTTCATGCTCGGCGGTTACGGCCCATGTGCCTTTTCAGTTGAATGTCAGGCTGCATGAGCCCATAAAAAATCTCTTAAAGACTAACATACATATTTATAAAACAAGCCATTAGATCATTAAAGTTAGCACGTTACTTCTGTTGTAGTAGATTATTGCATCTGTGCGATATATCGGTATTGTATCTGTACCCAGTTGTCATTACACTTATGTTCGACTACAGTGAATTGGTTTTATTTCAAATATAATCTTAAAACATGGCGCAGTCGTGTAAAACGATTAATTGAATAACGGGATTGCATTATATATATCATTCATCACCGTAAATTTACACGGGAAAATGGAACACGCGGTGAAATTGCCACCAAATTTTGACCTCAGATCAAGCAATGCAGCGGCGGAATGGCGGCTATGGCGTTGCTGTTTTGAAGATTATTTATTGTGTACGGGGAAAGACAAAGCGGAAGACAATGTAAAATTGTCTTTGCTCAGAAATATGCTTGGTATTGAGTCCTCTCGTATTCTAATGACGCTACCGATAAAGGAAAGTGATGGTAAGAAATTTGATAGCGTCTTGGAGGCCATTTCTAAATATGTAAATCCTCGTGTTAGCGAAGTTTTTGAGCGCTATAAGTTTAATGACAGAAGACAAAAAGAAAACGAGTCATTCGAAAATTTTTTTACGGAATGCAAGCAACTAATATCAACATGCAATTATTCATCCATGTTAAGCGAAAGCATCGAGGACCAAATGCTGCGTGATAAGATTGTTCACGGCATTAATGATAAATCTTTACAAGAAAGTTTATTGAGGATGGACGGCCTAACTCTTGAGAAAGCAACGACGCATTGTCGTGCCTCTGAGCAGAGCAAGATTCAAGTTCGAGAAATGAACCCTGCAATAGAAATAGATGCGGTAAAAGAGAAACATGATGGGAATAAATTCAATTGTAGACGGTGTCAAACTAAGCATGGACGCAGACAATGCCCAGCTTATGGGAAAAAGTGTTCGAAGTGTGGAATATTAAACCACTTAGCCATAAGCTGCAAAGTGAAGCGGGAAATACAATCAGTTAAGCAGGCTAAGTCTGAGAAGAACGCTCAGACTCTGGATAGCATGGACTCTGACGACTCCATCTACTGTGGACATGTGCTTAGTCCCGGGACACAAGACTGGATTGAAAGCATAAAAATTGAAACGAAAAACATTACTTGCAGAATTGATACAGGTGCAGATGTGAGTATTATGCCTATGGAAATTTTTGAAAAACTGGAAACAAACCTAAAATTAAAACAATGCAACAGAAGTCTAGAAGGATTTGAGGGTTCCAGAATCAAGCCAATTGGAGTTGTCAATCTTCATTGCCAGTATAAAGGCATGGAGTGCTATGAAGACTTTATGATAGTAAACTGCAAATCTATGCTGCTAGGTCTTCCTGCCTGCATCTCATTAAATCTGGTAAAGAGAGTGCACTGTGTGAAAATGCATGAAGATAAAGTTAAAGAGAAATTTATTAATAACAACATAGACATTTTCCAAGGACATGGTAGGTTTCCAAATAAATGTGCAATACCTACAGTCCCACATGCGCAGATCTGTCATCCAGCACCTAAAATCCCTTACAGTTTGCATGTTCCTTTACAGACAGAACTAGATAGGTTAGTAAAAAGGGGTGCTATATTGAAAGTAGAGGAAATAGATTCTACAGCTTGTATAAACAGAGTAGTCATAGTAGAAAAACCTAATAAAAAAATCAGATTGTGTCTAGATCCCTCAGATCTCAATAAAAGCATAGTGAGAAAACCTAAAACATTACTGACAGTAGATGAAATTGCGGCAAAGCTACAAGGCAAACAATATTTTTCTGTCTTTGATTTGTCTGAAGCTTTCCATTGTATACCACTCACAGAGGAGTCTTCATGGAAGTGTTGCTTCTCAACACCTTTTGGAGTGTATAGATACTTAGTATTACCTTATGGCTTATCTAATTCACCTGATCTTTTCCAGGATCAAATTGAAAGCTACTTTGGAGACATTCCCAATGTGATAACATGGTTTGATGACATTTTAATTATGGGTGACACTGAGGAGTCACATGACCAAACTGTAAGTAAAGTTGTTCAACGGGCTCGCAAAATTAATGCTGTGTTTAATAAAGACAAATTACAATATAAGCAATCCCAAGTTAAGTATGTTGGGCAGATATTTAGTGGCACGGGTGTCAGTATTGATATGTCTCGGGTTGAAGCACTGTTAAAGTTACAGCCACCCAATAGTAAAGAACAATTACAAAAAATCATTGGTTCATTTAATTATGTAAGACGTTATGTACCTGAAATGGCAGAACTGATGTCACCATTATGCAAATTATTAAGAAAAGATGTGGAATTTCAGTGGTTACCCTATCATGCTGAAGTTTTTAATACTCTTAAAAATAAAATCTCAAACGCCCCTGCCTTGTGCCCATTCAATCCACATAAACAAATCATACTGCAATGTGATGCTTCACAAAGTGGGCTAGCCTGCTGCTTATTTCAAAAAGGAGAAAATGATGTACTTCTTTTAGTGGCATGTGTGTCTCGAACCATGAACGATTGTGAACTAAATTATAGTCAAACAGAAAAGGAGTTACTTGCAATTTACTTTGGCACCCAAAAATTTCATAAATATGTGTATGGATCAAGTGTGATAGTACAGACTGACCATAAACCTCTACTTGCAATTATGTCTAAGTCAGTCACTAAAGTAGGGTCACCACGTTTGCGTCGTCTCTGTTTAAAATTGCTAAACTATAGTCTTGAATTAAAGTATGTACCTGGCAAGGAAATACATTTTGCCGACATGTTATCACGCAATAGCTTAAAGGTCACAGAGACAGACCCACAGATGCTTGAAATGGTACATTCTGTATCATCACATTTGCCCATGAGTGATGAAAGAAAATCGCAGTTCAGAGTAGAAACTAGTCAAGACAAAACATTGGCGAATGTGTGCAAATATTACTATGAAGGATGGCCAGATGAGAAAAAACTGCCACAGAATTGTTTACCCTATTATAACCTTAAAGATAAAATATATGTTGAGTCTGGACTGGTCTTTCTTGGTGACAAAATCATTGTGCCAGAATCTTTAAAATTGTATGTACTGAAGTTAGTACATGAAGGCCACTGTGGTATAAGCAAGTGTACTCAGAAAGCTAGGCAGTTATTTTACTGGCCTAAACTAGCATCAGATATAAAAAAGTTTATTACACAGTGTCGCACTTGTGAAAAGTTTAGCCCATCTAAGTTACATGAACCATTGTTACCACACAAAATCCCAAAGGGTAGATTCTCCAAAATAGGCACCGATATCTTTGAGTATGCAGGGAAGTCATATCTTGTTATCGTGGATTACTTCTCACACTGGTTAGAAGTCAGACCACTGTCTAGCAAAACATCGGCATCGGTCATCGATGCTATGCAAGAAGTGTTTACAAGGTTTGGCTACCCGGTACAAATTATATCTGACAATAATCCCTTTAAATCTCAAGAGTGTCTAGACTATTATAAATCAAAAGATATTACTATAGTCACCAGTAGTCCACATTATTCCAGAAGTAACGGGATGGCTGAGAAAGCTGTTAATATAAGTAAAAATTTGATAAAAAAAGCTACCGAGGATAGAGTGGACTACCGAGACTATTTATTGAGTTATAACAATACGCCATTATCGGGATTACAAGTGTCGCCCTCTCAGATTTTAAACAGCAGGCGTGTCCGAACTAATCTACCCACTACTGACGCAGCCCTTGAGCCTAAGGTCGAAAAAGACATTTATAATCTTTTAAAATTAAGGCAATCTATTACAAAGCGTAGTCATGACAGGCATGCACGCAAAAACGCTGTACTATTTAAGGAAGGTGATCATATAGTGTATAAGACAAATAAAAATGATTGTTGGATGAAAGGGATAATTCTTAAAAAATGTAAAGAACCCAGATCATATTGGGTAGCTAAAAATTATAACAGTAGGCCCTTCAGGCGAAACACTCATCATCTTAAAAGGTCGTTCACTACGACGAATTCATTTCAGAGAGATGTAATTGACCTTGATCAGCTTCAAAATCATGATGATGATTCGCAGAATAGTGCGTGTGATTTTAGTAATAGTGATGCTGATAATAGGGTAGATGAACCCATACCTACTGTACTACCAGCACCAGCATCTGCTGAGTATCGAACCAGGAGTGGACGGGCGGTTCGTCCCAGGCAAGTGCTGGACTGGTAAAGGAGGTGTTGTAGTAGATTATTGCATCTGTGCGATATATCGGTATTGTATCTGTACCCAGTTGTCATTACACTTATGTTCGACTACAGTGAATTGGTTTTATTTCAAATATAATCTTAAAACAACTTCTGCAACGTGTGATCCAGTTTCGAGGTGTCCAACAGCCACCCGCGAAAACGACGGAAATCGACTCCCTTCGGCCAGAATAATAAAGTTCTTACCAAGTCGGAAAGTTGAAGGCAACGGAGTACACCACGTTCTGGTGCCCCGCGAGGGTCTTGAGCTCCTTTCCTGACTCCACGTCCCACAGCTTGCAGGTTCGATCGTAGCTGCCGGTCAGACATCTGACAACCATAAAAACATACCTCTGTTATAATTTACTAACGACCCGCCAGCGGGGCAATTCGCGCGTCCGTTAGAGATGAAGTCACACTCGAGATAAGCCAAAAAGAGCTGTCAGATCCCTTCAAAATCTGTCATTTTTTGACAATTCTCGAATGTGAGATGAATCTCGAAGAGTACCAGAATTGGGGGCCAGGCGGGCACACTTATAACTTCCTAAATTTTGACAGTTAGCAGCGTTCCCTCGCGGTTGGTGACTGAACTACAAAATAAATAAAAAAACTATCTGCCACTGCTAGCTTCATGCTGCTAGCTAGCCACTCGTGTCGGAGGCGGCCATTGTCAACTCTGGCTTTCGTTTGCTTGGATGGTGATGTGCTCTTAGCTATCTCTTTCTGTTTAATCATCAAAACTTTCATTGTTCGTGCAAATTTTATGACTATGGCATTCTTACTTATATATTATATAAGTGTTCATAAAATTTGCCAGAACAAAGCTTTGATTGAGTACATTCAGTTCTAAAAATAACGCAGGTGCGCATACACACGTACATGTATATATGCCTATCTATAGCTATACGAGTGCACTGCATTAGTTCAGTTACTTGACACTAACAGCAGCACTTTCCATACATGCTAGATAAAACTCAGAGTTGTCACGCTTCTCATTCCACATACAGTCAAGGAAATTGAAACACGTACCACCGTAGAACCAAGTCGAAGAGACATACGCATGACATTTGTATGACATAGCCTGGCGTTTAACGCATCACGCCTTTGCGATAGGGTTCTAAGGTGGTACGTGAATATATTTCTCCTACTGTACAATACTCTTTGCGACCGGCCCCGGCTCTGCATGGGTACAGTTAGGATGTACCTATGTACATAAAAACCTTTCTTAAAAGATTCTCTAAATGACAAGTGAAAACCGAATCGAAATCCGTTGCGTGGTTTAGAAGGTGGCGAAGATTGCGGACAGGCAGAGATGGATAGCGACTTGGTTTATGCTATGTAGTGATAGTGATAGCGCAGACACATCAGACCAGTCACTCAGGTTTCATTGTTTGACGTAACTATTATAAGTTTCGAAACGCATAACTGAAAGGATTACAAAGATTTAATGCTTAAATGCGAGATAAACTTAGCAAACGGCAAAAATATTACGCTTAGTATGCCTAGGCTCTAAGGCCTAGACGAATTAAAATGTGACGTTGACCGAAGTTTATTTTCAAAAAGGTGAGAATAGATAGGAGAGTTCTTAGTTTCGCGCTCTTTTGGCTCAACGATCTCGAACTCGCGGCTAGATCGTCGAGCCACGAACTTACTCGTCCGTATCACGCCTCTAAGATATATTTTTTACTACAGTATAGGTGAGCGACCATGTTTACCTAGGAGGATGTAATGGTAATGACCTGAATACCCGTACTGCATGCTTATTAGGTCTAAGATGGATAAAAACACACTAGAAACCTTAGAAATCGTGAGAGCATTGACGTGACTGCGCCGAGAGGAAAAGAAATCGAGGCTGCAACGACAATATCGATCTGTACTGCTGATTATTTCTAAGGAAGCAGCTAACAGTCTATATTTATAGTTCTGTACACAGTTTACTGTTTCACATGTCTTTCAACAGATAAATTAAAAGCTTCTATTTGGTTACAACAACAACAACAACAACAAATACTCTTTAATGATTCACACAAGTAAACAAAATAAAAGAACACACACAGGGAAATTTTACTTGGGATTCAACAGGCGGTCTTATCGCTAAGCAGCGATCTCTTCCAGACAACCTTTGGAAAGAGACACGTACGTTTGGTTACGTAACATTGCCTCGGAAATGTCCTAAGAAAATCTAAAATTTTCTTTCATTTTCTTTTTACTTTATTTGGGGCGTCAACAGCAATATAAAAATATCATCTTATCCTACTAATTCAATACAAAGTTTTAAGCTACAGTTTTTTATATTAGAAATCAAGAAAGCAATACCACTTCAAGTCAAGTAGGTATTGCAGTCGCTGCAGTATTGTATTAACTAACTTATCTGCCTGTGCTTATTTATGTAACTAATTTTTTTTACATTAATGCATGCTCAACCTAAGTCGCAACTCTACTGCCTAAATCTCTCCATCACCTCGTTTCCTCCAAAACTAGAATGCTCGTTTTGCGGGTGGTAGGGCCTTGTGCAAGGTCCGTCCGGATCGCTACAACCATCTTCGTCGCTAGCCGCTAAGCAGCAGTGGTGTAAGCAGCGTGGAGAGCAAGACAGCCGGTGACATTACGGGCACAGAGGTATTCTATCTTAAGTAGCCTTCTGGATTGGCAAAGCATCTGCAATCCCTTTGATGTTGCGGGTATATCTATGGGTGGTGGTGATCACTTACCATCAGGTGACCCACTTGTCGTTTGCTCAGTGCTCACTCGGCTATACTGCTCGCTCCACTATTCTACGTCGACCTACTTGTCTCCAGCCTTGTCAAAGGCAACGTTGGTGAGCGGCAGGACGTGTGTCATCAGGGTTTTGTAGATATAGAACCGCTTTCCGGCTGGACCCTCGTGTTCCACGCGCTTCTTCAGGATCGTCAGGCATTGCTCTAGCTGTTCCTTCACGTCTTCTGTGAGGAGCACCTCCTTAGCATAGAGGTGGGACGCGAGGGATGGGATGTCTGTTCTGGGAATTGAATGAATGATGAAACCAATGGACGTCAAAATGGCAAATGAAAAAATATATAACTGATCACTAGCTTTAGCTAACATAACATATTATTATGTATGACTGTTTGTTTCTAAATAAAGTAAAAAAAAAATGGAAACTTTGAGCTAATGTTTCATGAATAACGTCCTCCGAGTGCTTGGCTCGGTGCACCCTGGGCATCAATCAATGATTTCCTAGTCTATATGTTGGGATATCATTGGCCGATGGCTAATAAATCGACAGGTAACGAGGGACGAGGTCTTTAACCAAAACCGTATAACGTTACTAAACGCTTATATTGGTAGAAGTCTAAATTTGTGCGTGGTAGGACCTTGTGCTAGGTCCGTCTGGACCTTGAATACCATCTTGCTTGCAAATTCAACCGCAAAGTAGCAGCTTCCACTGTTATATTCCGTGGTAGGAAGCTGGTGAAATTTCTGGCAAATGTGATATTCCATCTTAGTCATTTGGGTTGGCAATACAGCTGTCTCCTTGGTGTTGGATGTCTATGGTCGGTGTTGAACACGTTATGGGCATTGTTCGTTTGCCTTCCTGTGTTATAATAATGGCTTCGTTGTCGTCATCAAAGAAAGAATGAAGAACTTACTTGCTGTTAAGGTCTAACAGATCAATCTCCTTACTCTTCACCGCACCTTTTTGTGAATACTCCAGAATTATACCTGGAGGGTGGTACCTCAAATGTATCTTCAGAAGCTTCATTATTGTAAATACGATTTAAAACAACATTTTTATTAACTTTTTGTTGGTTCAGTAAATAAAGTATAAACACTGTCAGAATTTTGTCAATAACAACAGTCGTCGTGGCAACCGATGTTTTTGTTGGTAATGGTTTTTCAAAGGTTTTTCGCTTCACAAAGAGGTTTTGAACTGAACATGTAAATCAATGTAAATCTATGATGTTAATAAAACTAGAGGTGAAAAACAAATAATTGTGTACAGTTAGCGAAAAAGTTCATAACTAAATGGATTTTTTTTTGTGGCCTGAATGTCTCAAATCGTAGTCCTCGCGAGAAGTACGGGCGACTACGATCGCTTAGCAAGTAAAATGAATAGATGCATCGTAAGGGTTATAACGAGCTTTTCTCCATCTCTTATTTCAAAGTAAAGACCGTTTGACAAGGGCTGCCTCCGAAAATCTGCCATTAATCTCGTAGAAATTAGGCCCCAGCCCTTGTGAAATGACCTATGCTGATAATAAGATGCCATTAAAAACAAAACTTGTAAAAAAACCAAGTCTCGCACTAAGTTCTCTACCGTAAAAAGTTGTGAGATCCATGTTATACCAAGTCGGTTGGCTTATTAAGTCCCTAATTAAGGGACCGTCTGTCTTAAGTTATTTCGTAATTAGCTAATCTAACAACATCTTGTAGTGACCACATTAATATTAAAAATCTTTTATGTTTAAATAAAATAGATTGACTTGGCCATCGCATGAAAACACAATGTAACTCACAAGCAATTCATGTTATAGTAAATAAGATTGTTTAGATTGTTTCTGTTACATTAACTATATGTATTGCTTTTGAGTTACAGTGCACCGTTCTGGATGACTTTTGGTGGTGGTTCGAACTGCCGACCGGAGTCGTCGCATGGGCCGATGGACCCTTCGATCTTCATTATAACTAAATGGAATTGAAATTAAACAATTGTATTCCACAACTAGGTTCCGTAGCGCATATTTATATATCTATGTATGCAAATGGGAAATAACAAAAATCGCGACCTGCCCCGGCTTGGCAGGGGTACAATTTACTAAAAAACTTAATTAGAATATCTTCTTTACATTTATAAAATAAAATCTTATAAAATAATATCTTTACCGTTTCTGTCCGGCCTCATAACACTTAGAGATTTTATTTACAGAAGTTTAATTAATAAATATTATTATAGTTGAAATGAATTTTTAACTGACATCTTGTAATGGATCTTCTCCAATTTAATGTATTGCTATTGTTTTTTTCTTTTCTTACTGATTTAAACTTGACATGTATAATAAATAATTATAATAATTAGCTTTAAGGACCTTTTACGAATGTCTGTACGCCTGCGGGCAGTTTATAGTGATACAAGTTTAATTATAACAACTAATTGTTAACCCACACCTGTAAACACTAGTAAATAAATTGATTGATTGATTTTTTAGGTATTACACCCCAATTGTAGTACCTTCGGTAAAAACAATATCAAAGATAGTGAAAACTGTTTTAAAATCCGTTGCGTGCTTAAAGGAGTAAACGTTCGAAGCAAACAGAGGCAAATAGCAACTTTTTAATACTATGTATTATCAAAGGCAAACCTTAAACATTTACAAAAACGATTAAAATCCGTCTAAAACACTGACCATAACAATCTCATACCGCTAATCCAGGTAACCAAAGCTATTCATAAAGCGCAGCAAAAGCTCATCTCGCGATGTCCCGTGCAAACAGCGGCAGATGAAAGCATCCCATTTACCGCGAGCTTTGTGCTTTTGGATCTGGGCCATGTCGAATAGGTACGAAGCTTTAATCATGAGAGCAAGAAAGCTGTCGTCTGAGCTTAGGTTTTTGGAAATTTCGTGTCTTTGCCATTAGAATGGATTTTTACCCCCTTATTCACAAAAGCTTGTCAATTTATTTTCACTAACAAATGTTTTGTTCCCTTCGACAAATAGAATAGCATGGAAATAATAATAAAGTTGAAAGCGATATTTTATTAGCTGATCTTTTTGCTTTAAATGGCAATACAATGTGCCAAAAAGAGACGACTACATACTCTAAACCTCCTCCTAATTTAACAGTAAGCACCTCGGACAAGGTACCTCTTATGCCAGTAATTGCAATTGCAATGCAGGCACTGTTGCTTAGCGGCACGATTAGCGAGCAAGATGGTGGTAGCGATCCGGACGGACCTTGCACGAGGTCCTGCCACCCTCGCATCAATTAATTGAAATCTAGCAACCCTGATGTTGTGAATCGGTTTGAAACCGGTCCAGCGAGTAGTCGTCATTCTTGACGATTCGTACGTGCAGAATATGTAAATATCGGCTTGTTGAGTTCACCTTTACTGTAGGTATATGGTGTCTGTTACACGGGTCATTACACCATACTTAGTGTGGTACAGTCAGCCATAGAAGTAACTAAACACTTAAGAACCTGTCGTAGTACCGTATGAAATGAGAGTAGCTCTTCTTGTGCCAGTAATTTCACCAAGCACTGCTGCTTTAGCGGCTGGATTAGCGAGCAAGATGGTGGCAGCAATCTGGACGGACCTTGCACAAGGTCCTACCACCCGGATAAGCTAAAGTTAGAGCTGCGGGAAGGAATACCTATTATTATGGACAATTGGGCAGTCATATCAAATCACTGGAAGTTTCTGACGTATTATTGTTATTATTTGGAGATCTAGACGCAAGTTCAATCCCGCGATATCACATTGAACATATTTGTTACGGTTCACTCTTAAGTGATGGCAAATACCGTGACGAAACCTGCACGCAATCGTGTGCAATGACCTGAGCGACAGCGGTAGTACGGGCAGGAGTGGGATTTTTGAATCACACCGGAGACTAAAGCTGCCAAAATGGCCGTTTTTCATAGAAATGCGGCCATTTTGGTGAGCTGGTGAGATTCAAAAATTGCACCCCAGGGCGCCTTGTTTGGTTTCCAATGAGCTCGGCGGAAGGCAGATTTGATGTTCCTTTAACCGCGACATCGGAAATAAACTATTGTTAATACAGCAGTTGTTTCATTGACCAGACGCCTGCGCGGCACCTGGGGGCGGGGGCGGCAAGACCTAAGGCTGTTAAGTCGTTCGTTTTCCGTCAATCTACGGTGCCTGCGGGGGTTGCAGTATCTCAATTGATGGTGATATACCATCTGAATTAAGACTATTGTGCACTTAATGCTCCCCATACATAACTAGGTTGTAAGTTTTGCTTTTTCTATATTTTTTTATTAGATTGAAAAATAAATACTGACTCGTTTCTGTTTTGTATGAAACCCCTAAAGTACAAATATTATTATTTATGTTGGAAAAGTAAGTATTAAACAAAAAAATCATACAAACCAAGTTCTAAGACATAAAATAATACAAAAAAGTACTATTTAAAGGACGCTGGAAAACAAGCGCCGTTTTTATGGAGAGTGCTTTTCGCTTGGTAGGATCCTTCCTTAGTCTAATGGTCGAACCACACCGGATGATATGCAGCTCTACGAAGCTTGCTGGAGCCGTGTTGTACGCAACGTGTACGCAACCGGATTGGCCCGCACCTATATTACTTAGTAAGTAGACCATAAAATTATACGGGTATACAGACGTTGATCTCATGATACATAATCCCTTCATCTGAACTCCATAGGCATGGCATGGCAGCCCTTCCGGTCTAACAGGTAGGTAGCGGTCCTTGACCGGCGCGCGCGCAGTCTACCGCGAGACAGGTGCGCGTGCGCACGTGGAGTACTCTTACTTTTGCGCACACTCGTATGTTTGCAAGAAGTGTTAAAAGTGAGGTGTCAAAAAATACTTGTGAGAAATTGTGTTTGTTTAATCCCTTGTTTTTTAAGGGTTGTTTAACTGCGTTTGGATTTAAGTGACATGGATTTTTAACTGCGGTTTAGAAGTGAGTTAAATTTGTAATTAAACCTGTTTCAACGTAGTCTTGGCAAAAATTGGTAACTGAGGTTAACGTCTTAATACGCGTTTACTGAGTCGTATATAATTTCGTTAAATGTATTCAACTCTTACTTAGATAAAAATGAAGTAGTTTTTTTTTAATCCCAAGAAAACTAAGGTTTATATTCTTTGTAGGTATGCTTCAGTTTTCTGTTTCACAAATGATTTAATAAATGCTTATATTCTTACCCAATTGCCTTTGGCATATGCCTTTGGGTAAACGGATAGGAAATAGTAGAAAATTACATTTTAGGTTTTCAAAATAACTGCAAAACTACCACACCTTTGTGTAGTAGCTGATTTTAATTTCAACGTTGAAGGATAATCAAACAAATTTGATAAACTCTTTCTAAAATTATTGCCTAATTATAATGTTGATTAATAGGTATATTCCTAGTGTTACCAATACCGAGAAACTATCGCTTCGTGCCATTCTGCATCTTGATTAATTCTTGATTGCCTAAGAAAAATCATTAAGTAAGTTGCAAGTGGTAAGAGTGGTTAGATTTGCTCTGTCATGGTCGCAACAATCAGCAATGCCCATCAATAGTAGGTTGTGGTCAGAATAAATGGAACCTTATCACATTCCGTAAATTCATGTCAGATTGCTTCATTTTCCATTATCTTTTATTTCTGAACCTGTAAACTTTCTAGGTTTCTTTAAAGGCTGGGCTAGGCTTTACTAAGGAAATATTATGTTGCGGATACGCGCCGCTAGAGGCGCTGTCTTTACTTCCATAGTATTGTCACATAATAAATAATAGTACTAACGCACAGAAACTTCTCTTTTTCGTCCACCATTAAACGAATCCCAACTTTATGATCAGGCACAATGCCCCGCCTTCCACCCGCAATGCCCTGGCGCACCGCTAGGGTTGGGCTGCTTACTATAATACTATCACAACGCGCGACACAGTGAGCGGGCGCGCGCACGGCAAGCCGGCAACCTACTGAGATTAACCTATGCCGTAGGTAATGCGGCGAGCGCACCTACAGTGCGGAGTGGAAACCCCCCTGGTATTGGAAAGTTAACGCTAACGTGTTTGAGACGAATTGTTTAACAATAACTTACACTAAGGGCTCTGTGGGACGATTCTCGATTTATGTGAGAATTATCTCTCACGAAAACAACTGTTAAATGCCTTGGAAATCTGGAATTTTTTGACGTATCTCGCACGTGAAAAGCATCTCGCGTGAACCGAAAATTGGGGTCCTGATTCCCGTCTCACCAAACGGACGTATTATATCACAGAGTACCTTTTTAATATTATATTGGAAAACGCATAAGTTGCATAAGTGAAAATTGCATAAGTGTGCCAAATGAAATAACGCCAATCGATAGGTTATGTAAGGTATAACAAAACAGTTCCTCTATGTATTGATGTGTTACGTATGGCTTATTCGTTCGTCAGTCTATCAGTTTGAGTCAATAACGAAAGGTAAATAAATAGACAAAGATGACCTAGAAAACTAAATATCGGTTCATACGTCCGTCTTGATTGGCGAGTTTTTAAGTCACGTGGTTTCATTTGTTTTCTTTTAGTTAATCACCTACACTGACGACTAGATAAGGTTTGAAAATGGTCGCAATTGAATATTTTTCTAATTATTTAGTAGGTAGGTAGACTAACTTATCAAACAATGAAAAACGCAATGGTTAATGCAGATGGCGCCACAAGTAAGGTTGTTTTGCTAACGTTACGCATATCGTCGAGTTTAACACACTGACATTGCGGGGTAATTATCGCGCCAGTAGGGATGAAGTCACATTCGAGATATATCAAAAGGAACTGTCAGATCCCTTCAAAAAATCTCGCATGTAGACGAATCTCGATGACCCCAGAATTGCGAATTTACGAATAACAAATGCACGGTCAAAACAAATACGAACTTTGACCGTCAAGTGACTGTATCAAAGTGAGGTCATTATTGTCATTAAGCATGGAATTCAACACGGTTCTATGCTGGATCAATGTTCTATTTTGTCGACAGTACAGTCTACAAACTGGAACAAATTACCTTGCTAGTCCGCGAAACCAGCGCCGTACTCGTGCAAGATAGCTGCGTCTGCGCGAAATATATATCTTCATGCATGCATAGGAGGCCGAAAATAGGAGGACAAAAAGGAACGGATAGCGATTTTGTTTTCCTAGTATGTGATAATTATAAAGATATATGGTTCTTTGATAAATAATGAATGTCCTTGGTACCGTATACCAGGCTTTATATCCAGTTAGTTGATGCGTTTGCAGTTTGCGCACAGCTCATGAATAAATGCATTCCATCACTGTCCGCTTCACCATGCATAACATTATAACACAGTATAGATATAACCAGTAAGGAATCTACGTACAAACGCTCGGAACCGACGCACGCACACAGACGCACGCTCAACACGGCCGCTAAGGCTGCTAAGGCCGCCGTCAGTCGCGTTAGCAGCCTTAGCGGCCGTGTTGAGCGTGCGTCTGTGTGCGTGCGTCGGTTCCGAGCGTTTGTACGTAGATTCCTTACTGGTTATATCTATACTGTGATTATAACTTGCCGTCTCTTTTCCTAAAAGGTAAGAGGCGAACCTGATTCCTAATTAAGTTAGGAATAAATATTTTTTTTTTCATGAAATAGGAAGGCAAACAAAAAAGTGGTCACCTGATAGTAAGTGATCACCACCGCCTCTAGACACCCGCATCACCAAGGAGATTGCAGATGCGTTGCCGACCCAGAGGGCCAAGATAGAATACCTCTTGTGCCAGTAACTGCACCGGCTGTCTTGCTCTCCACGCCGGGACACAACAGTGCAAGCACTGCTGTTTAGCGGCAGGATTAGCGAGCAAGATGGTGGTAGCGATCCGGACGGACCTTGCACAAGGTTGCTTCCTACCACCCGTAATTGCTACAAAAAAGATCGTATAAATAATTGGGATGTTGACTAAAAAATAATAATTAGTCCATCTTTTAGAACGCCAGAAAATAGTAGATACGTATTTTTTCTTTTGCTTCTAAAACTTAAAATAACAAAGTTACAGAGCGGCGAAAGTTCGCGCTACGTCATTATTTCGTAAAATTTTTACGAACGAGTGACGTCACGAACCCCTACTCCTGAATTTGAATGTGCTGTATCTTTGTCAATATTATTCGTATGGACAAATAAAAAAATACGTATCGAGTATTTTTCTATAATCTAACTGACGGACTAATTAGAATCTTGTTGTTTTAACCCAGGAGACATCCCTATTGTTCTAGGACCTTGCATGTTTTGCCAGATGGCGTACAAATGGCTAGATGCGCTGATTCGTGTTAGGTGCACAGAAAAGAGATTCTTGTGACGAAAACTGTTTAAAACCGATTATAAATGATTAAAACTGGTACGCAAGAATTGCAATGCAAATAATGTTGAATAATTAGTCCACTTAGTAAGTAACATAGTTTCATGCGCCACGCAATCCTCTAGATAGTGAAACCGACTTTGTTTGCTGTGATAAGATTTCAAATATGTGTCGTATCGTATTACTAATGATTTTGGTGTATTTAAACGCGGAAGGTGCATTCTATCCCGTGTTTTACCAAACTGTATGTATGTATGTATGTATGTATGACTCTTTATTGTACTAAACACATAAAATAACAGATAACAGGACAAAACAGATGTACAAAGGCGAACTTATCCCTTTAAGGGATCTCTTCCAGCTAACCTTTGAGCGATTGACAGGACTCATGATCTAGAGTAGACACGCAGAAATAATAAAGAAAAAGCAAACTAAGCAATAAAATATTCATACTTATAATAATATACCAATACAAATAGATATAGACATACATAAACTACATATAAAATACATATACATAAGTCAGAGGACATACAATAACTATTAAGAAGAAGAGTCAAGCCAGTACTTTCTCAAACTACTCCGGAAAGAGGCGACCGACTGCGATTGCCTGATGTCAGTGGGAAGTTGATTCCACAATCTGACAGAATGCAAAGAAAAGGATTTAGAGAAGGATTTAGATTTGTCATTATGTCAGTTATGTTTATGACATTGTGTCAGTTATTATGTGTCATTATGTGTGTTATGTCTTTGGTGTTGCAGGTGTTTATAGGCGGTGGTGATCACTTACTTGTTTGCCTTCCTATTTCATAAAAAAAATGTCAGGCAGGTGACAAGTAGAGCTAAAGCCTTGGATGAAGGACTAAAGCATGGATGTAGCCTCAGTACTTGTCAAGTGTACATAGCCAAAGCTGTCAAAATGGTCACCTTTGTGTGCGTCAAGGTAGTAAAACCTGCAAATTAATAAGAAAAACGTTGAGTATACTACCTTAATGTAAACATTACCATAGCCAAAGGTGACCATTTTGTCTATTGGTCGTGTACAGGGTGTCAATTGAAGAGGAGTTTAGAGTATGTAGTCATCTCTTTTTGACACATTGTATTGCCATTTAAAGTAAAGAGATAAGATAATAAAATGTCGCTTTCAAATTTAAGCTCCTTCTATGCTGTACTATTTCTATGGCTAAAGCTAACTAAACTAGAAGAGTTATAATTCTGGGCTTAATAGTGGATTAGATACGTAATGTACTTTGTATTCAGATTTTTTTTAACTTTCACGAGTTTAACACACATTTATAACATTTAAATGCGTTGTAAAAACAGCACCATGAAAATTCTAGGGTAATAGCAGGAATCAAACCTCCAACCTCAGCATCCGTGCCGTGCGTTGCAAGGTTGGAAGTTCGAGTGCAGCCATTACCCTAGATTTTTCTTTGGTGCACCTCTGCGCTGGGGCCGCCGCAATCGAGTGGCCGCACGTGCGAATGAATACGAGATAGTTGGACACAGTAGGACCATTGCCGTAGGTTAAGGTTTAGAGGGTGGAAGACGTTATCGCCGTTTGTATGGGGAGCATTTTTTGGGGCTGGGTTCACACTCCTCTTAATTCTCTGGCAGAACGACCCCTGTTGAAATCGGATGTGCACTATAACAGCCCGTATTGCACAAGGTGCGACCGTTGCGCCGTGTCCGCCACATTATGGGTGTGCGCTGGCGCATGACCATTGACGATCGATCGATGACTGCTGGCTGAGGAGTGCCTTTAAAAGTGTGTGCCGTTTTTCTAATTTTCATTTTACTAGCGAACCCTGGCTTCGCAAGGGTACAATCGGTATTTGTATTGTATATAAAAACATTCCCTTAAAAAAAGCTCAAAATAACAGTCTAAACCGTATCAAAATCCGTTCCGTGGTTTAGGAGGAGAAGGCGGCCGAACATACACAAAAATTTTAGGACATACAGTGGCCCTAACATGAGTGGCGAAGTTTAGTTTATCTCTATCTGCGTCCCTTTCTTATGACACTAGTTAGACAAAGACACAGGGAGGGGTTAAACTAAACCTGGGCTGTCATGTTAGGGCCGCAGGAAAAAATGGCGACTTCACTTAATACTGGGTCCCGGGTGGTAGGACCTTATTGTGCAAGCTTTATCTTTAATTAGTATTTTTTTTTATGAAATAGGAAGGCAAACAAGCAAGCGGGCCACCTGATCGTAAGTGATCACCACCGCCTATAGACACCCGCAACACCAAGGAGATTACAGATGCGTTGCCAACCCAGAGGGCTAAGGTGGAACACCTCTTATGCCAGTAATTGCACCGGCTGTCTTGCTCTCCATGCCGGAACATAACAGTGCAAGCACTGCTGTTTAGCGGCAGGATTTGCGAGTAAGATGCTGGTAGCGATCTGGATAGATCTTAGAAGCTAGAAACGAACCAGCTCTAGGGCCGTGGCTAAATGTAACGTTCGTGCCGAAAATGCAGTTTAGAATTTCCCATAAGTTTCAACCCCCATCCCCTTTAAGAGTTAGATTTTTGAAAAAAAAGTATTTTATGTCCTTTTCCTAGTGTACCCAATTTCATCCACATCAGTTCAGCTGTTTAAGCGTGAAAGCGGACGGGCATACGGACAGACTTTCGATGAATAGGGACATATTTAATTTCAATAATTTCTTATGCAGCTTGGGCTATTCTTTCGATGCCACTAGGCGCGTGCGCACTCATTCTGGTTCCCAGGCGATTGTTTCGAAATATCTAGAACACCGGTATCAATGAGGAATTTCTCCTATTGTTGTGTGTTATGAATACTTATTCTACGAGTATTGTTAAAAATCTTGATTGAAAATATTTATTTTGATTATTAAAAATTAATGGCCTATGCTAAAGCCATTCATTTAGGGCCAACGAGCACGATTTGTAAGAAAACATAATTTATCCATTCAAGCGTTACTTTATGGAAGTCCATATTGATATAATTGAAACCAATTACTCCGCGAAACCTGTGCTAGAGCTACGCAAATGGCAGCGCTTGTGTGGAATACTTATATCAATAATTTCCCTCACTCCAAGTATTACCACATCCATATCCACCACCAAAATTCCACTTGACACGTGTATCACCTCTATACGAGGCATCCTTAGGAGCTGACTTCGCGACACTCGGCCGTCATTTATTGGCAAAGAAAAGGCTGGTAACGGATCAGAGATTCCCTTGTTATCGCTGGTTGCCATGGGCGGGGATAACTTCCCATCAAGCGATCCGCTTGTTCGTTTTCCTGCATTAATAAAAAAAATTGTTTCAGACTAAAGATGGCGGAGGCGGGCGTGGTGAACAAGGCGTTCGACGCCGGCGACGACGGCTTCCACACCATCGACCTGCGCCCGCGCAGAGACGATACGCAGGCGAGACTGGTAATTCCAAATTCAATAAGTTGTACTTGCTTCGTATAATTAACTAGTGAAGTGACCCGTCGAGGCTTGGTACGTGTACAAACAAGCTGTTATGTATAGTCGACCAAGTAATTGCTTGGCCACTTTTGTACTCTATCCCTTTGTAAAACGATCGAAAAGTGGTCTAGCAATTTCTTGGTCGACTATACATAAAATCCTTCTGTAAAAATAAATTTTTAGACATTCGGTAGTAGCTCTTTTGAAATAACTTACATATATATCACGTTCACGTGCGCAGTTGATTTTATAGAATATCGTTGTTTACAGTATTTCCCCATACAAAATACAACGACGTCTATAGACTTTGTGATACAACGTAGGTAAAAATAACGCGAAATCTGACAGGAACGTTTCTTAACGTCAACTGGCGGAACTAGCAGCGACGTCATAGGACGTACAACGTCCTATGACGTCGCTGCTAGTATGTGCACTCTAGTCATCTTTAGTGAGGGTAAAGTTGGATATAGCGTGGCACTAGTGGTTCCAATTTTTGACATAATGTAGCACGATGACGTAGCTGATAGAATTTAGTACGGGCGCTCGGCGTTCAGTCACGTTGTATGAGATTTTAATTTTTTTATTTTGACGGCTATTTACGTTCTGTTGCGCCGTGTATACCATTTTTTTACGTCTTATCACGTAGCGCACATGAACGTGATATGCGATAGCGTATGTGATAGCGTAGTCGCAATTTTCACTAAATACAATTCGTCATTCAGTGAAATAAAGCCAAAAATTCGAGGTATGTCAAAAATAAATTATCAAACCCGTTTAAATCTGTAACTTTTAAGGTCCGACACAAGGAAAAACTGAACCCTTTGGATCACTTTGTTGTCCGTCTGTCTGTCTGTTTTAAAGAAAGTATCTTGGATGTCACATGATCCAAGAATTGAGGGCCAGACTTAGACTAATAAGGTGAAGCAACTAACTGTACTTGTAAACTAGTGGACGCCCGCGACTTCGACAGTAAATATAAAGGCTCTTTTACATGTCTGAATCTACTAGCGCTTCGGAAAATGGAAGATACTACTGAGAAGAAACGCCGCAAGAAACTTTGCAGTTTAATTTTTTTTTTCTCTTTTCATTTTTTTCTTTTCATATCAAAGTCTGTTGCGTGGTTTAGAAAAGGTAAGCGGCCGATGATATAAGGACAGACAGGAACGGATAGCGACTTGTTTAACACTATAACGGTCCTTAATCACACTTAACGTGTCTTTAGCAGAATGTCATTGTTTAGTCAATGAATCACAACCATAGGTCAACTTTACCGACTTTCTTACTACCCAATGTGGTCACGCCCCCCCCTTGTTTACATCCTTCTATCAGTTGTTTGTTAACATTTGCATGCGTTTGGTTGTCACTTTACTTTGTGGTTTACATGTTCTACGGGTTATGACAATTAACAGTTAGCTTAACTACCTAATTTCTATGTAAATAACTCAATGAGACGTAGCTTAGTGTGTCTTGCAAGGTTTTGGATACGTCTCTGAGCATTTTTAAGTGTTCTTTAAAATAATGGACTAGTACATTAAAAAATATAGACCTCCAATCAATTTTAAATGTAAATAAAAGGGTGCTTTAAAATGGAAATTCAATTAAAAGACACTTCCTCCATTAAAAGAACCTTTTAAAAAAGTAGAAAAGAACCGTCCTGGCCACTCTCGATTTCCTTATAAAAGCCATAAATATGGCGCGAATTTAATTTTGTTCCAAATTCAAATTGGAGTCACGTCAACGCACGTGCGCAGTACAAGTGGAATACAGATTAAACGGCAGTGAAATGCCACGATACTAAAGTCGCGTGGTGTGGTTCTTATGTCGGTGACATTGAGTCGATTTATGCTTAACTTTTGGGAATGCTCATCTTGTTTTTATATTGCTGCGTATTGCATGCAGTTCCGTAAGTAGAAAGTGTATTGTGATGTCACTTTGTCAACAGTAAAATATCGTTACACTTTAGAGGATTCGTTGCGTGTTAACAGTCTGAGACTATTGCGTGTCGTGTTCCGATGCTTAGTTCACAGATGTGTTTATGATCAGATAATGAACGAGTTTAGTTACTATAACAACTTTAGAGTCTGTCTAATGAAAGCTGAACCCTCCTATTATTTGAGTGGCAACATTTTTTAAATGTCATTTTGACAATGACAAACAAGTCGTTGTTCAGTAGGAGTTAAATACTCTTTGGTCGTTGTGGTTGAGGCCACATTCGAGTGTTAAATAGAAGAGTTTTTACTGCTGAATTTACTGCTGAAACATGGGTAAAACAATTAAAAGTGGTGTGCGACAAATTATTTTTACCATAATAAACAAATGCATTTTATTCTGATGATTTTATTTACTAAAAGAGATGACAAATAAGAAAGCTTGCTGGTGGTGGTCTACATTTATTTTTCATAGGTACTGAGTACTGCATCATACATTAAAAAATCACTTATTAAAACGGGCCTTATTGTGTTGTGAAAAATTACGCGTTTTCTCTCCCTTAAGGCCTACCAAAAGAAACAAAATAAAAAAGTATCAAAATCGTTTATACCTACTTGGATCGATAATACCATATGAAGATTTTTTGGATTTACCGCTTTTTTGTAGATTCAGCTTTCATCAGACAGACTCTAACATCTGAGAAGAAGTGTTATTTTGGTGTACACATTTTTATTGCCAATGTTGTTAAAAAATACTTTACGTCATTTAATGCGCTAAGAAGAAATTACTTTAACAGTTTTAAAATTTATTAACTTCATTAAATATAATAACTTAACCTAATAAAAAATACATTATTTCTTAAATGAATATGTTGACCTTTTCAAAGGTAAATTTTATTCAGATATATTATTATTGTGTTGGAGGTAAGTCATTAATAATTATTGAATACAATACAAATAAACTTATTACAAATAAAACACTAGTAAAAAAAAACTAACATTCAATTCTATTTAGGTATAAACTCAATGCTGGACGTTGAGATTTCAAATACATACTTAGTTTTTATGATTTCATAAATGTGATTGTCGTTACTTGATCAAACATCTTTGTTTGAATCATCTTGAATCTTTTCTTTTTTATATTATTCTTATTTTATATGTATACATATTTTCTTATTTATATACATATTATATTTATGGCGACCATGGTTTATAAATTAATCTTCAATCTATTTTGTGTGGGATCCATGTCTACGTCCTAGAATTGTTCCACGTATAGTCGATCAAAAAATTTGCTTGACCACTTTTCGACCGTATTACAAAGGAAAATTAGGTTTAAAAGTGGTCGATTATACCTTTTTATAATGTTGATGTAGAGAGGTGACTCTAGAATTAAACATTTAGTAACTCTTCTTCTCTACTTGTAATTGCAATATGCCATTTCCGCTCCCGTGCGTCAAACGGCGTGGTTTTGACAAAAAAGAGGCTACTTTGATATTATACAGTTTTATTAAACCGAATATAATCAATGCAATCTTTGTTAGGCAAGTTTTGTTATATGTATAGATTACTAGTCAACCCATAAACCTTTAGCAAGTTACGTCAATGAATAGTATGAAGACATCAACCAGATTAAAAAAATACGATTTAAATCATTACCCATGAAATTTTTTTAAAAGTCGAAATAAATTGAAAACAAATATATTTATTCAAAAGTAATACAAATACTCATGACTTTGGGTCCTGAGCTAGAATTTCCTGTGTTTTAGGACCCAGTGTCAATCGAAGTGACCCTATTTGATCGTACTAAGTTAGTTTTTAATTTTGACGCAAACATATTCGTCATTGCATGAGGACCATGATCATTCGTAGCTCATTTTCGAACAATTCGTCTCTATTCCCATTCGTAGCTGTCAACAATTTTCGTCATCGCCTGACAGAAACTATTACTTATTCTTTTCTTTTTAATGGCGGCTACATGGCTTGTCCCAATGCCAATGTAACTGTACGATTTGAGATTTGGGACGAAATACCGTCAGGTTCATCCATCGGCCATTGATATCCCACCATATACGCATATACCATCAGCCATGCCCAGGGTCCACCTGCCTTAGCACTGTTCTTACCCTCGAAGGAGCACAAAAGGGAACTGGACTTAAATTGGGCACACAAAGAGGAAATCCGACACGCAGAATCTATTAGGTAAGATAAGAATTGACCTGCCCACCTCGTCTTTCATGTTGCTAATGGTTAGATCTATAATGAATAGGCTTGCGTTTGACCACGATCTGGCCTGATGATAATTGACAATGTAAATTGCAGTGAAGTATGCTTGCCTAGTAAATGAAATAGAAATTTATTATCCCATTGTGAATGGTATAGACGTCTTATGACGTTACAGCGCGTCACAATCAACCGGTTTCCGGCTCACGATTATGGATAGTGAATGTCCATTCACTCTGAGTCTAATACTGCCGGGTTGTGTTAAATATCCAGGAAAAACAGTCGCAGGCAAGGAGTTCCACTTCTCTCTAAGCTGTTCACATGATAAACCTGCCGCTAAGCAGTAGTGCTAGCACTGTTCTGTTACGGCGTGGAGAGCAAGACAGCCGGTGTAATTTCTGGCACTAGAGGTGTTCCATCTTAGCCCTCTGGGTTGGCAACGCATCTGCAATCTCTTTGGTGATGCGGGTGTCTATAGGCGGTGGTGATCACTTACCATCAAATGACCCACTTGCTTGTTAGCCTTCCTAAATCATGTGCTACTTCGCAGATGAATTAAGCGGTCATGCAGTGCCTTTCAGTGTTACTCTCCCGGATGCAGAATTTATAACGAAAGGCAAGCCACTTTTTTCCTAACTTGTTAGTGATAAATTATGCAATAGGGCCAAATGTACATCCTCGATAAACGCTATCCTTAGATTTTCAGCATTGCAATTGGTAGCACACTATTTATCGCAGACAAAACGCATCGGTCCCCTTTGCACGTGCTAACTGGTTTTAAAGGAGTATGCTGCGTGTCAAAAAAGGCTAGGTAACTCCCTTAGATGTCCCGTCTCCTTTCCCCCTAGCCGTCCTTTACCCACATTCTCATCTGCAACCCTTCCATATACTGTCTTGTTTGTACACGGCTTCGTATTCATATCCCACAGACCTTCAGTTCAGTTACTTCAGTTCAGTTTGCCCCGTGAGGCCGTATCGGCGGCACGTCACGGACGCTCGCGCGCGTAAACTTCCGCGTGTTACAACTCGAAATTCAAACTTGCGTGTTGGATGCGACTGATGAAATAAAAATGGTATTTATTTTTGTATACTAGTTGTAGATGTTGTAGTATAGAACTTTAGCTAATATTCTGTATAGGATTTTTTTTAAATTTAACTCTTAGAATTGTCTCTTCTGCTGTTAAAAGTAAAAATCATGTGGCGTTTTAATAATTAGTTTTGCCAAAACGCAAATTTGAAAAAAAACTTTGAAGATAATTTCAGAGACTTAAAAAGAATTAAAATTAAAATAAATGCGTAGTAAGGTCTAATATAAGTCTTTATAAGGTAAGTTGTATTTCTTCTCTTGTGATATAAATATGAAACTGCCGCACTTCGTGACTCGTTCTATTATTATTTATTTTTATCAAATTTGTAAGTAAGTACATTTATAAAAAGGTGGCAATTAAAGGCGAAACAATATTATGGATATTTTAAATAATATGTACTTATTGCATTTTATCGCAACCAACTTTTAACTTTTTTTTTAATTGATCATCAAAAATACTAAATTCTGAGCACCCTCCCTATTGACCGCGATTTGGGATTTTTTTTTTACCTTTAAGTTTAGAATAAGATTTTATTGATTTGTTTTCTTAATTTAGAATTTCGCCCAAAAAATATTTTAGTTCTTTAGTTTTTGCATGCCAAGGACTATGACTATAATGTGTCAAAAGTACAACTAAACACATAGACCTATTTACCTGTCCATTTTTTTAAATCAACAATGTATTTACATCTTATTCCTAAATTAAATTGTATACAAAATAAAACAACTTTTAATTAAAACTAAAATACAATATAAAACACAAAATAATATAATACAAAAGTGTTAGTTGTTTAAATAAAATGCTATGTAATGACAACACAAAGAAAAAAAGTAAGGAGTAAAAAGTGAAGTTTAAAAAAAAATCGCAGGGTTTGGTTGTGGTAATGTGGCGAAACTGGTAAAAGCAAGGCACGGAATGCTGATGTTGCAGGTTCAAGTCCTGCCATTACGCTAATTTTTCTTTGTGTTGTCATTACATAGCATTTTAATTTAATAATTTGAATTTTTAAAACATTTAAAAATAGAAATCGAAAGAAATTTCGCTTACTAAAATTTGTTAGTTGTTCAGTTAGTATTTTTGACGATCAATCAATACAGTTTTTGCGGTGCAATTGATTATTTCCCGTTTTTGTAATCAAATTCATCACATCCCGTTTCCTGCCGGTTGTTGTAATGACGCAAGATGGCGGTAAGTAGCTAGCTTTCTCAACTCCACTTACACTAAATTACGCAACGTTGTAAAAACGCCACGCCTGCCTAAAACTAATATTAACTACTTAGATTTCGTTGATATCAAGTTTTTATCAGGGACCAATTTCATAAACGCGACAGGCGACAGGTGACAGTGATAATTCGCCGTACACAGTGTCGACAAGTAACGCTACAGACTTACAGACTTAACATCATACCGAATTGTCACAATTACCTGTCGCTTATCGCGTTTATGAAATTGGGCCCAGATTGTATTCAAAGTTAGCCCTCGAGTCAGGCGGTCACGTAGTGGAAGTTTAGTCAGGTCATCAATGAGATTACAAAAATTACCAGTGGTCGACATGGCCCCAGTCCGGGGGGTCATTACCCCCTTACCCCCCCCTTGATCCGCAGTAGTATTTAGTTAGGCAATTGTAAGTTAGCTCAAATTTACGTCACGCGAGACCTTTGAGGTCATTAGCATTTGCTAGCCAACTTAAAACTTTGGTATCGTGGAATTCAACTTAAAATAAGTATCGCAAATTTACGTGAGTTTTTTTAAAGAGTGTGAACCCAACGCTCTCCATACAAACGGCGATAACGTTTTCCACCCTCTAAACCTTAACCTATAGCCATGATTTTTTTGTATGTTGTCATTATGCCCTAGAACTAGGTTTGTATGTTTCGATTTTTTAAATATTCTTAATAGTTTCAAAAATATTGACGCCTTTTATTTTTGTATGAAACTCCTAAAATGCAAATATTGTCAAATCTATGAAGAATGTTTAAAAAATCAAAACACAAACCTAGTCCTAAGACATAATGACAACATACCAAAAAATCATTGCCATAGGTTAAGGTTTAGAGGGTGGAAAACGTTATCGCCTTTTGTATGGAGAGCGTTTTTTGGGGCTGGGTTCACACTCCTCTTAAACTTAGATGGATATGTACAACACCAAAGAACGAACGAACTCGTGATTGTAAGGTACCGAGTTCGACTCCTGGCGGTGTCGCCATGCAAATAACAATGAGTATGTATGTATGTAAACTCTTTATTGTACTTAAGCACTTACAAATACACAGAAAAATACAGGAAGTGGTACAAAGGCGAACTTTTCCCTTAAAGGGATCTCTTCCAGCTAACCTTTGAGCCAAAGACAGAGGATTTACTTATATTTAGGGTTAGTTTTTCTAACTTAAGAACATTACCGAAGTGCGAAGTGATTTGCGGGTGGTAGGACCTTGTGCAAGGTCCGTCCTGATCGCTACCACCATCTTGCTTGCTAATCCGGCCGCTAAGCACTTGCACTGTTGTGTTCCGGCGTGGAGAGCAAGACTGCCGGTGTAATTAACACAAGAGGCATTCCATCTGAGCCCTCTGGGTTGGCAACGCATCTATAATCCCTTTGGTGCTGCGGGTGTCTATAGGCGGTGGTGATCACTTACCATCAGGTGACCCACTTGCTTGTTTACCTTCCTATTTTATAAAATAAAATAAGTTTAGGCACCAAGTAACGCTCTTACGGCGAAGGTATTGAGAATTTGGACCTCAGGGCGAGAATGGCATTAATTTTCTTTGCTTTGCAAAAAATCCACCCGCAGTGCCCTGGCGCATCGCTAGGGTTGCGCTGCTTACTGTAATACTATCACAACGCGCGACACAGAGTGAGCGGGCGCGCGCGCGGCAAGCCGGCAACCTACTGCGATTAACCTATGCCATAGGTAATGCGGCGAGCGCACCTACAGTGAGGAGTGGAATCCCCCTGGTTATGTTAATGCCATCTGATGTACAGAAGCTATTAATTTCGGCGTATTTGGTAGCGGTGTAGCAGTATATTGTAGTACAGTGTTGCGTAAGCCTTTGTGTTCGGTACGAGTCCGACTGGCACGTAGACGGTTAAAAAAAATATATTTAGGGATTCGAAAATATTTGTCGAAGGTAGGTCAATAGAGAGATCTCTCTCCAGGTGGATGTTATGCCAGGGGACCGAAGTCCGAAGGATGAAAGTTGGAAGTTGTATATGCGTCCGTGTTATGAAACTTCGTTAGCGTGATGTAGCGCATGTCACTTGGTTTCCTCTATTCTGCACTAGATGGCGCTAGTCGCTGCATATTGACACTTTTTAGTTTAGTATGAATCAAATTAATCAAGTATACAGGGTGGAAGGACATGACGGACCTTCCCGGAAATATTGCGTCAATTAAGAGGTACACAGTCGATTTGTGATGGTTAGAAGCATGAATTAAATAAAAAACAATAAAATCGAATTCACCTATTTTTAATTGTGGTGACAACCCTATTGCAGCTACCCATCACGGCTCATGTAAGGAAAGGGAACGGGGCGTCGTCGGGAAAACTCGGAGACCAAACTTATTTCCGAACGTTGACGTTACCGTAATGACGCATAAATGTCAAATAATCCAAGAACAAAACCAAATGAAAATGAGTCTGATTATAATGGAATTTTATTAACCATTTGTTTACACTTTGCCATATTGTTAAAAGACTCTAACACTACCTTCACATTCGGTGTTCAAAGGTTCTTCCGCGTCTTGTACACGCTGCAGCCCGTGCCAGATTATGTCGGTGCACCTTCGATACTGTGTGCTCTTCATCATTTTTTCTACGCAGACTGTTGAAGGCAACAGTTGTTCTTTGACGCACCTCGTCCGCAGTGTCGCATTCCGTTTTATACTTTTTACCGAAAACCTCAAGTTTTCCTCTCCGACCGGCTAGCCGGCGACAACACATTATCTTTTACAGAGCCCCACAGGAAGAAATCAAAACACTTGAGATCCAGAGACCTCGGTGGCCAACGGGGCGGTCCAAACCGGCCTATCCAGCAATCCCCAAACTATATCGACGTAAAGCTTCAGCCGCCTTATAATTGCACGTCGCGTAAAAGCAAATTCAAATAATCATGAGCTTCTAACAAAGGCATTTGCGTTGGGCGTTTGTATTGAAAGAATGACATTAGGGAGATTTAATGACATTTTCATTTCAAACATTAATGAAATGCATCTTGTCGATGTCCAATAACACAAAGAGTTTCGTAAATTAACAAAATATGTTTCTTAATAATGTTTATTAAGTAAATGTTTCAAATGCACGTTTTAAACTATGAAATTGGATGAAAAATGTTCAGCAGTTTATTTTCAATTGATTCGTAACACTCACTGTGTTAACGAGCTAAAACCTTTTTATCAATTAGGTAAACTAAGATACGATGAAAGAGGTTCTTACATCATATTTAATTCTTTATGACGCATAAGTACTTTGGTTGTCAGTGTAAGTGGCTGTCAATGTCGATATAGTATTTGATTGATTTGAATAATGTGTTGTGGTTCGTATTATTCATAGTTTTAGGATTAACATAAATAAAGAAGTTGTACAAGATGAAGCTACAAAGAGAATCGCCTCCACAAACTCTGGAATGTTTCAACAAAGCAGGTCTAAATATGCATCGGCGACTAAAAAACATAATAATATCCTGTAATTAAAAGATTGTTTACAAGTAAGTTCAATGACCTAAGATCATGATGACGTCATGTTTAGTTCATTGACACATCATGTTTAGGGTTGAAACAAGTAGTTTTTTGTGTGAATGTTTAACAGGCTATAATTTGAAAACGGCTACTTATATTCACATAGTTTGTATGGAGAAAATATAGCGTTAAGGCTAAACTATCTCCCGTTTCCGGGAAGGTCCCTCGTCCTCCACCACAAGGTATACTTTCCTTAGCTCCCAATTAAACTGAAGTCAACCACCTGAAGCCATAACACACTTTAATAACAAATGACACGGTATTCTAGTTTCCTAGGTTACCGAACATAAATAATTACAAATCGATGTAATTACAACTCGAACAGGCGGTTTAACGTGACCGGCCAAGTTGAGTTTATCCGAGTTTATCTCTATGTCCCTTTCTTATGTCACTAGTTAGACAGAGACAGGGAGGGATAAACTAAACCTAGGCCGGCCATGTTAGGGTCACGGAATGACGTATGTGCTGAGAGTTAAACCCATGACCGACAGGGATTGACCTTAGCGTGTAAGTTTTTTTAATAATTAAAGAGGTCTGTGAACCAATCCACATACTCCTTAAGAGGAGTAACCCAGCGCTCTTCATACAAAGGGCGATAACGTTTTCCACCCTTTAAACTTTAACGAATAGCCATGATTTTTTTGTATGTGGTCATTATACCCCAGAACTAGGTTTGTATGTTTTGATTTTTTAAATATTCTTAACAGTTTCAAAAATATTGACGCTTTTTTGTTTTGTATGAAACTCTCAAAATGCAAATGTTGTCAAATCTATGAAGAATATTTAAAAAATCAAATCGCCGTTTGTATGGACAGCGCTGAGTTCACACTCCTCTTAAGGGCCATTTACATGGGGCGAGGTCTCTCATGCGAGTCGTACATATTAGTTTGCGGGCTACCGAGGTATGATGTGATCGATCGAGCGATCGAACCGCGCAATGTAATGCAACTCGCATACGAGAACTCACTTCGTGTAAATGGCCCCTTAGTGTACATACGATGTACGGCTGCTAGCAAAAAGTCCGCAACTCAAGATCGAGATAAGATCACCTTTCACAACGAAAGCGAGAGTTGCACAACGGTGCTGGCGTGACGTAACTGACCTTAGCCAACACGCCCCCTTTTTTGGATATGGCTAGTTCTGTTTGTTATTCTCGTATGTTTATTTAAAACTTAGATTTGGTCTTTAAAATATTTTCAATCATCTTTAAATAGTATAAAGTCAAGTCACTATTTTATCCTGTTTGTCCGAATTCTTATAGTGTATCTTCGGTCGCCTTCTGATTCTAAACCACGCAACGGATTCAATGCGGCTTCCACTGTTTTTTAGGGAATGTTTTAGAGAAGGTTTTGATATACATTACATCCCGATTGTACCAGTCGAAACCCGGGGCGAGTTGATAGTTTTAATAAGTTATAAAACAATATCAATACATAATTCAATAGTATTTTATGCAACTGCTATATAATAAGAGGCCTTAAAACACGAGTGTGGTTTTATGAAACGAGCGTCAGCGAGTTTCATAATAGGATCACACGAGTGTTTTAAGGCCTAATTATATACAGTTGCATACATTACTTTATCTACACACATATCATAACTGCAAAAAATCGTAACAGCAAAAAACCAATAAACAAGTATGGCGGCAATTTGATCTATCCGTCAAGACGAACGTTTTTTTTAAATCATAGACAAAAGAATGAAGTCTCTATTGTCATGTCACTCGAGATCAAATGACGTGCGTTTAAATTAAAAAATCACACTGAATTGACGTTTCGTATCGATAACTGTTTTAATATCTGTGGATACTAGAATAGAGACCAACTTGAATTTTGACAGCTGTTCCAAATTTAAATTCATAACGTCACGAGATATCGGTAATGTAATCACCAATAAACACAAACTACTAAGAGATACTACTCAATAAAGAAAGATTTACCTACTACCACAGACAAGAAAATTCTTAAAATAACATTGGTTGTAATAATGCTGGTCATTTTCTATGGTTTTTGAACGCGTTATTGAGAAATTATGATATGTGTGTAGATAAAAATCATTATGCAATCTCAACGTAGGGCCTAAAGTTCCTTCGGCTGCGGAAAAAGGCTCAAGCTACCGGTGGTTATGAAAATGAAAAATATATTTTGCAAGTAGGCCATATAGGCTCTTTTACATGTCTAAGTCTACCAGCGCTTCGGAAAATACAAGATTCGTCTAAAAACAAACGCCGCAGAAACTCAGCAGCATATCTGTTTATTTTCTTCTGTTTTCAAAACAAGATTACTGTAGGGCAGCAGAGTGAGAAACCTATTGACTATTCACGTCGCGTTCAATTATTATAATCTTTTTCTG
This sequence comes from Ditula angustiorana, assembly GCA_963691745.1. NCBI lineage: Eukaryota > Metazoa > Arthropoda > Insecta > Lepidoptera > Tortricidae > Ditula > Ditula angustiorana. The sequence goes on from OY829474.1 coordinate 1,258,425, forward strand.
CTTTACATACTGTGAAATAAAATCGCTATCTGTTCCCCTCTTACCTACCTTAATAGTCCTCATATCTTCGGCCGCTTACTCCTTCTAAACCACGCAACGGATTTTGATCCGGTTATTCATTGCCATGTGAAGATTTATTGTAGAAAGTTTTAATGTCATTTATAACATTGACGGCCGGATAGCCTAGTGGTTAGTGACCCTGACCATGAAGCTTGAGGTACCGGGTTCGATTCCCGGGAGGGGCAAATGTTTGTATGACGAATACGAATGTTTGTGCCCGAGTCGTGGTTGTTATATATATTTAAGTATATATTTATCTATATAAGTATGTATATCCATTGTCTAGTACCCATAACACAAGCAGCTTTAGTTGCTTACTTTGGGATTAAGGCAATTGGTGTTAATTGTCCCAAGATATTTATTATAACATTACATCCTTATGCGGTGTTCAATAACAGTGCAATAACAGGTATGGACGCTAAAGAAACTTCAAAAACTTCAAAAAACTTTAAATAACAACCTTTACCTTACTTACTTTACAACCTTTAGGAACACAATGTTTATTGCCACATACTGACTTCACTTTTGGCGTAATTATCGTTTATATCGTATCCTATCCTGCTATTCTGTCCCACTCATATCCTATCTTTCTATTCTCCTACTCATATTATGAATGCGAGTTTGTGGCTGTATATTTGTAACCACTTAGCTCCATAAAAGACGATCGGATTTTTACCAAATTTGAGATCCCCATTGCTTAGGTTGTACAGACGAACATAGGGTACTTTTATCTCTGAAAAAAGCAATGTTTCCGATAGAATAACCATAAAAAAATTCAGCCTAGTGGCCTAAATACGCGACCAGTTGTCATGAAGTAGGCATGGATATAGCTTAAGATCATGGAGACGGACTTAAGCCAGTTTCGTAATAAACATGCAAAGAAAGAGTCAGCCTCTATTTGAATTGATCTGATAAGACGCATAAAGACCTGGCCTTCACTGAATGATGAATTGGGATTTATGTCTCGACTCACAAAGGGCAGGATATCAGCTGTTGAGAGTCTTTTGTGAGCTTGTACAGGATTAAAACGACCATTGAGAGCGTGATGTGTTTAATAGGAAGGAAGATTATCATACAGTCTTACTCCTACCTATACATACTTACTATAAGTACTTTAGAATCAACACCAGGGCACAGAATAAATAATAGTACAGAAACTTCTCTTTTACAACCGTGATTAAACGAATTCCAACTTTATTAAAATCCTCAAAAAGTTCGTATTACTTCATAAACCATGCGCCAGGCGGCGTGAGTCAAAAGAAACGCGCCGCCCGCGCCCACCTTCCCCCCGCTACTCCCAGCGACACGCTAGGGTTGCGCGGCATTCGTTTTCAATTACACTGACGTGGCGGGGGCGAGCGAGCGAGCGCGCGGCAAGCCGACAGCTTACTGCGATTTGCCTATGCCATAGGCAAGGCGGTCGAGCGTACCTACAGTGCGGAGTGGAACCCCCTTGGCGAGGGATAGTCTTTTTCCTACAAGCGCCAATATTTACAAGCAGAATTCGTGGGGGGCAAGTTTTGAATTTACAACAAGATAGTCAAAAAGTTAACAAAACAATTAAATAAAAATACCAAAAAAAGACTAGAAAATATCAAAATAAAAAAATTCAAATGTCACAAATATAAATTTGTGAAGGTGTGAAGGTGAAAATGTCTAAATTAGCGAAAAATACAATGATCATTACTGCTTTCACTGTAGGTACTCTTTCATAGAGTACAGTGATTTGTTCAACAAATATTTTTTTGCTGTCAACCAAAATATGCTTCGTTAACAATTCCCATCTTGACGTCTTAATAATGGGTTATCAAACCATAGATCAGACACCATAGAGTTATAGACTGCCGACTGCACCATTGTCTGAGAGTGTATAGCCTGAGTCAACAAGATAAGCCAAACATATTACCTACATCCCACTAATGTAATTAATTTGAACTGTTGAAACAGCCAAACAGACAAGTAATCCTGGAATTAATTATCAGTGATATTTGTGTTAGGTAACGCACAATTATTCCCTAAGACTGGCTGTCAATTGGTACTGCCATAGTTTAAAAAGTTTTGCAAGGTCATAGATAAATAAAAAAAATTAACTGTATAGTCGACAACGTATTTGCTGGTCACTTTTGAACCTTATCTATTTGTAATACGGTCGGACAGTGGTCAAGCACTGTACTTGGCATGAACATTAAGCCACTGCAGTCTCTATCTTTCAGCGCTGCCAGCGTATACATTTTTGAATGGTAAATTACCTTCGCCTTGTCTTTAAGCCTTTAAAAAAAATCTGCCACTGAATCAGTCGAGATTGAAGAATCGGAAACTCCCACTCTATCCGTCGCAGGCGCAGGCGGGTAAATTGACCGGCGCATTAAATCATCATACCGTACGTCACATATCGGTCCTGTAATTGTTCCGGCTCGCCCTATATCATTGTATAAGCTTTTATTGTGCTTAATAAGGGCTTTGATTGTGGCTTTTGGTCGTGCTCGGGAATTGGTAGTTGAGAATGTTCTATAAACGTTATTTGACAACCGGATGGGTTAGTTAGTGACCAACTACGAAGCCAAAAGTCAAAGTCAAAATATCTCTATTGAGAATCTGATTTAATATCTGTAAAACTATTTTGTCGCGAATTTTGCGAGATACTGTTTCGGCTTCTGTTGGACCAATCGCCATTTTCAATCAATCCAGTTTATCTTTTCGTTAGAGTATTGTTTGGTGCTTCAAGTTTGTACGGAACCCTCGGTGCGCGAGTCCGACTCGCACTTGGCCGGTTTTTTACGCATCCCTCAACTAAGCAGGTGGATTCATTCTGCTCATTATCGATGATAAAAAATTGGTAAGCCCCACTTTTCTTTCTGCTACCTCGATATTCTCGACCCATTTTTGATTTTTTTTGTTCGACTTTTGAGGCCATTTTTAAACGCTGAATAGAAGTCCATTATTTATAGGTCAGTATTCTATCCTAATTCTCAATCAATCAAAGAAAATATTATTTGTATTAAATAAATAAGTTGTTACTAAGAGGTGTAACATGACATTAGAGTCCACAATTCTTGTTTTACCATAGTTTGGTTGGTCTTTAAATACCCACGAAGCAAGTTTTGGGCTACTGCCTGCACAACAGTTTTTTATTTTTATTATAAAATAGGAAGGCAAACAAGCAAGTGGGTCACATGATGGTAAGTGATCACTACCGCCTATAGAAACCCGCAACTCCAAGGAGATTGCAGATGCGTTGCCAACCTAGAGGGCTAAGATGAAATACCTCTTGTGCCAGTAATTACACCGGTTTGTTCTTACAGTGAATTTCTGCAGAGCAAGGCCCGAATCTATAAATAAACTTCGATAGAAGTAGCTATAACGAACACTTTGTAGGGTAAACGTAGCGTTACCAATCTACATAAATGCAGTATCTCGATGCACAAAGCTGAGCAGTGATCCGGGCATTCTGTGACACTGCACACGAATGACGTGTCCGAGCATTGGTCGGATGTATGGCTCGCGTGCATTTAGATAGGTGATGATAAGTGGGTTTACCCTATTTTTGGGTAATATTTTCCTAAGACTCCGTTGCAATATTTTGGTGGAAGGAAACTAGTGTTGTGATGTAAAGTAGGTGCAAACATCCAACTCTAACTATTTAATGAGTTCGTAAATTATTAAGACATTCAAGAAAATCCATGTAAAATATTGCTAGTTAAACTACAGGTTGTTTTAAAAGGCACCTTAGCTAAATTGGTTTATGAAAGGGCAGCAGCGCTTTTATTATTATGAATTGACGGTGACAATGTTGCCCCCCCCCCCCCCGCTAGTAAACTGACTTCAAAAAGGAGGACGTTCCCATATTGACTGTTTTTGTGGTTGTGTACACTACACTATGCGTACTCCAGCTGGCTTCCATACGAAAATATTGAACGTCCGCTACGTCGCGCGGGTGCACGGAGCGGGTGCACGCCTATCGAACAAATAGTATGAGGCCGCACCCGCACCCGCGCGAGTTAGCGGACGCTCTCATACTATTTTTCTATGGGCGTGCGCCCGCTCGTTGCGCCCGCGCGTCTTAGCGGAAGCCCTAATATTGCAAAATTATGGGATGAATCGCCGTCTATATGTATATGTATAAATATGAGGCTCACCAGAAGCTCAATGTGTGAAATTGCTTTTTAATTTGCAACAAAAAAATCTTTACAAATTGTCGTAGAGTCTGCTACGACAAAAGATTTGCTGCCGTAGACCCTATATATATTTCTATTTATTTCAGTCCAATTTCTGTAGACCGCGCCAGTTGCATGTGCAATCAACAAAATGGAACCCTGACCCACTATGGGACTATGTCAAAGTGACGTTGTAAATCAAATTGTTAGAAGTCTGTTACTATTATCTTATTACGTGAATTTGACACGGTTCTATGGTAGGTCAGGGTTCCATTTTGTCGATAGTCTGTAGCAATGCACACCCCGTGGTGATATTTATAACCTGTACCATCTACCTACCTATAATATTGCGGGTGGTAGGACCTCGTGCGAGGTCCGTCCGGAACGCTACCACCATCTTGCTCGCTAATCCTGCCGCTAAGCAGCAGGGCTTGCACTTTTGTGTTTTGGCGTGGAGAGCAAGACAGCCGGTGTAATTACTGGCACAAGAGGTATTCCATCTTAGCCCTCTGGGATAGCAACGCATCTGCAATCACTTCGATGTTGCCGGTGTCTATAGGCGGTGGTGTAGACTTACCATCAGGTGACCCACTTGCTTGTTTGCCTTCCTATTTCACAAAAAAAATACCATTTATAACCTGTACTGTAGCTGTGTACTATTTTTTCGCAGCGGGAGACTGAACCCGAGGGAGAGCAGGCAGCGGCCGAGCTGCGATGCGGCTGGGGCTCGCTGCGCCCGCGCTGGCTGCAGCGCTTCCGCACCGCCAAGTGGGCGCTGTTCTGGTTATGCTGGGCCGGCGCTGTGCAGGGTAAGTGATGACCATGCCAGCTGCAACTAAAGTCAGCTCTATTCAGAGTCATCTACAACCAGAGTCAGCTGTATCCAGAATTAGCTGTATCCAGAATCAGCTGTATACAGAGCCAGCTGTATACAGAATCAGCTGTATTCAGAGCGAGCTGTATTCAGAGTCCGCTGTAGCCCAGTCTGGGTCTATACTTAGACTGGTTCTTGACCTGAGGGACGACTTGCAACCAGATTCGGATGCAGAGACGCTGAGCAAACAGCGTCGCAAAGCACGCAGCAAAGCAGCGTGGGCTGCGGCTCGCTGGAAAGAGGTAGGCTTAAGGGGGGTAGGAGCAAGACTACCTAATATTCAAGGGTCTCATTACGTAACGACTTCTTAAAATTTTGTAACCGCTTTCGATGTTTATTTAATTTTTTTTAATGTTATACATTTAAATTATTCAATTTAAATGCTATGTAATGACGGGACTCGAACCTGCAACCACCGCTGCCGCAACATTGCGTTCCTTGTCCCTATTCAAAATATTGTACTGATTACAATGAAACCCGCAACTTCCAACACAATTCAAATTGTATTTCACCCTGTCATTTTTTTAATACATTTCCTTTTAAATCACATTCATAATAGCGCAAGCAATAAAGGTGGCTCGTGCCAAGCGATAGTCACGGTCAATCAGTTCACTCATTTATGTTCTACATTCCACACGCATAGTTATTATTACTGTTATGTTATCCTTCAGACCTACCCAGAAAACACTGGTGCCAGCTTAATAATCTCCGAACTGGTTGAGGTCGTGCCCGAGGCTTTTTGCACAAGTGTGGCTGGAGAGAGTCGCCGAGTGCGAGTGTGGTGCGTGTTCAGCGGGGATATTCTCGGTTTATGTGAGATGCATCTCACACGAAAACAACTGTCAATTCCCCTGGATATCTGTCACTTTGACGGATCTCGCACGTGAGATGCATCTCGCATGACCAGAGAATTGAGGTCCAGGACGTCAACCATAACCTGCGAGACTGCCCGCTCACGAAATACGAAGGAATCCCAATAGACTTATTCACCCTGGAAAATGACGCAATCCAGTGGATACAGAATTCAAACTTATGAATTTAACTGAGTACTAAGTTTTCTTATTGTAATAATTGCTAGGGATTGACTGTTGCACTGATGCCATACGATTAAATAAATAAATTATCCTTTGGAACAGCGCTTTTGGGCGAATGTTTGGGCGTTTCAAATGCTGTCATTGTTCTCTACGCGATATTGACGACTGAGGTGATCGATGTAATCTAGTTTTGAAACAAACTACGTTTTTGTAGATTCAAAGTCAAAGGCAAAATATCTTTATTCAGATTAGGCTTACAGGAAGCACTTATGAATATCATAAAATTTTCCACTGGTTCGGTAAAAACCTCAGATGAGAAGACACCGGCAAGAAACTCAACGAGGTGATATTCGGCAAAAATTCGACAATATTTTTGAAACTATTAAGAATATTTAAAAAATCAAAACACACAAATCTAGTTCTAGGTCATAAGGTTTGGAGGGTAGAAAACGTTATCGCCGTTTTTATGGAGAACGCTGGGTTCACACTCCTCTTTTTCCCCCTCCTAGGAATCGAACCCGGAACCTATAGCTTCATAGTTAGGCAGGGTCACTAACTACTAAGCTATTTGGTCGTCCAAAAATTCAAATCAAAATGAAAACCTATCGTCGATTGAAGAGAACTTTACGCGTATATTGACACAGGAGTAGTTCCCTATACCCCATAGAACACCACCAAAGAGATCACAGCCATGATGATATTATAATGCATGGATGTACAGCGTCGTACTAAATGACAGCAGAAAAACGGCCCGATATGAGAATACAGGTTGACGCCAATGTTATAAATGCAAATTATTAGTTTACCATTTACAATAATTGGATTTACAATTTTACGTCTAACTGCATAAAATAATAATTTAGTAAGTTTCGTTGCAAATGGGTTTTAAAAAAATTTGTATTGACAGCAGCGCCGTCGGTCCGACAGACTGACAGCGCGAGCGATTGTCGATTTATTTTTTAAACGCTGACAAGAAGTCCATTATTTATAGGTCAGTGCACAGAGCGATTTCTTCTTTGCCTATAGACAACTTTATGGAAAATATTGTGGGTGTAATTATTAACGAAGAGAGCAAAAAAATGCTTTTTCATTCGGCTACAAGAGTCTTTCTAAACAACAATAGGCATGTAAGCAAGCAAATTAAACAAGCGTCCTAACTGGCCCAAACAAACGGGTTAATTAAATGGAGTTAATTAGTTTAATAAAAACACCAGTAAGGCCTTCCGCGGAGTTAACCAGATTTACGGCGATTTGCTCAACGAATTAGTCCGGACGCAAGTGACAAGCGGTTAAATCTCGAAATTGTCGAACTACTCCTTATAGGGTACAATCTAAACCCGTTACTCGATATATTTTTAAAAACATCATCATAATAATCACTTGCACAGATAGTATCTGAAAAATCTAAATAATAATTATTCCATGGTCCTTCAATATTGATTTTATGATTTTTTCAAATTCAAATTCAAATACATTTATTTGCTAGAAATCAAGTACAAAATAAGATGGTAGGTACATTTATAAAAGAACATATGAATTCTGCCGTTTGTCGGCATGCAAATCATAAATAAATTTACATTTGTCACTTACTTGTCATGAAATATGTATTAAAGTAAGATATATTGGCCTCGTTGAATTTTTGCTGACTAGCTAAATCGTTTTGGCATGAACTTTCAATAACGACACTATTTTCATTTCGCAAGATAGGCCATATAGGTCGAGTATGGTGACCATAAACAATTGAAAACTAAGGCCAACTTTATTTTAAATAATTATTAATTAGATTCAGGTGTCACAATTGAAGTAAATTGTTCAGTGCTTTGTACAACTTTTTAACTACTAGAAAGCTCTGTCTATAAATTTTAGGTATTTTATAACTTCCGCTTAACCCCTTCAGTGAAGTAATTTCCAAAAATCCTTTTTTAGGGCACATCTACACTTCCAAGGAACACAACATGTTCCAAATTTTGCGTTTCTATCTTCAGCGGTTTGGACATTGAATCTAAATGTCAGTCAGTCACTAACGGTACCTCTTAAGTAAAGATTTGTTGAACCACTCTACTGACATAGTTTGGGGTGTATTTTGTGGAATCTGCTGATGAAATTGTATGTATTGTATAATGTATTTAAGTATGTATTTATCTATATATGTATGTTTATCCGTTGTCTAGTATCCATAGTACAAGCTTTGCTTAGTTTGGGACTAGGTCAATTGGTGTAAATTGTCCCGAGATATTTGTTTATTTATTATTTATTTAAATCAAAACGGGCACGTGATGGTACGCAGTTACCGCTGCCCATAGACAACAATATCCGAAGAAGCGCACGCGGATTGCCGGCTTTTAAGAAAGGAATAGGCTTGTTTTTTGAAGGCCCCTGAGTGTAGATTCAACGCATTTCAGCTTTTGAGGTAATGTATTTATGATTCCCGCTTCCAACTCGTCCCTTGCGTGTTATATAAAACTCGTATTCGGCAGTTAAATAACAGCATAACACGATAAAGATTCAGTTAGGCGGCGTGGAGTGTGGCGAAAGGATTCGCGAATAACTCTGGCATGAGGACGTTGACTCCAGCGTTCAGATAAGGTTATTTTTGGTGTACTGCTAAATAACAGGTGGAATTGGAGACGAGACCATAACTAGGCGTTTTCAAAAAAAGTTTGTACGGTTAACCTAAACTAGAGTTATATTAAAATACTGTCCAAAGCGTCCGTTATGTTACAAAACATACGTCATTAGTTACTATTCGTCGGTTTGGTAATGGCCACTAACCACCCGCTAACAGTATAACAATACAGGTTTAAAGGAAAACGCAAAAAAAAGACAATTTGACACGTACTTGCGTAAAGGACGAGCGCATAAATATCCTTTCCTTGGCTAAAGTGGAGTAAAAAAAAACTAAAGCATATACCTACACAGTATTCACTAACGAAAAAAAGAAAAATCGCTTTTGAAATCGACTGAAATCCCAACAATCCAAACCTATCAATCCGGAAATGAAGACTGGCGTCCGAACACCGTTTAAAAATAAACTCTTCCGTTGTCAGAGTTATTAAAGTTTCACATGATCCGACGGGTGAAACTGCAACTGAAATAGCTTCGCGTTTTTGAGGGAAAAATACCGGTTTAAAAATTTTCCGATAATAGGATGTCCGGTTATTGAATATTGAATGGAAATGTGGCCGTGGTGAAATTAATTAAGTGGTTTTAATTATAGGTCAAAATATTAACTTCTCAATATTTCCGCTACTCCAATGGTAACATATAGACGTGCTTTTTTTGGCTGCCAAAAGAAGAAAACTCTCTTTGTTTAATTTTTATTTCGGTCGTTTAGTCAAGATTATCAAAATTACTTCTGCATCTATTTAGCTAAATCTCTCTTGTATGATATCTGCAATGATATTATTATAATGCATGGATGTACAGTGTCGTACTAAATGACAGCAGATAAACGGTCCGACATGAGATTACAGGTTGACGCCAACGTTACAAATGCAAATTATTAGTTTACTATTTACAATCATTGGACTAACAATTTTACGTCTAACTGCATAAAATAATAATTTATTAAGTTTCGTTGCAAATAGGTTAAAAAAAAAATAGTATTGACAGCAGCGCCGTCGGTCCGACGATTGTCAATTTGTTGTACTTTTTGGTTCGACTTTTAAGGCCATTTTTTAAACGCTGATTAGAAGTCCATTATTTATTGGTCAGTGGATATCTGCGATCGAAAATTATATGTCTAATTAAAGCATTCCCGCATTCCTGTCTGTATGATATTCACACACTGTATAATGACAAGGTTCAATTAATTTGTATTACAATATAACCGGAATTTATACGGCACGGCACTTGTAAAATATCAACCCGGTAATAGTTTTAAAATTACAATATAATTTCCTAATATTAAATTTTACCAAAACAAGCAGTACCTATCGTGGCCAATGTACCGGCACATCCGGTCAACTGACGGTCCAACACACAGATGACATTGAATGATTTGCACTTCCGATACTGTGATCAGATTCAGATTGAAATAAGATAATAGCATTGCTATTTTAAGGCATTTTAATATATATTTAAACTAAATTACAATAACAAAACCTACTACTTATTGTTTGACGTGATTTACAATCAAAATTACTACAACACTTTAATGCCATACTGCCATACATTTGGGTTGTGTTAATACAATACAAATACTCTTTATGGTTACACGACAGAGGAAAACAAACAAGGAAATATAAAGAGAAGAAACATAACTAACTAAACTTAGGATATATGAAATGGTTAATGTGTCAACATACTTTTGAGAAAATTATCTATTTACATTATGTCTTATATTAAAAAACCTTACAGCCTTAAAATACAACGAAAATGACACATCGCTCGCAGCTTATTAAATTATGCTATGCATTTTTCTGAAGAGTTATTCTTGTATTTAAATAACAAAATATACAAGAGAATCGTTGAAATACTTTTCGTAGTTTAAAAGCCTTAGTGATTAAAATTAAAAAACTGTTTGCAAACAATATTTTCGTAGAGTGTTTTAATATTTGCAGACACTGCGAATCCAAAGTGCGTTGCTTGTCCGGTCATTGCATTCTCGCTTTTAAGGGCTTACTTGTCCTTATTCCATTATTATTTATTATCAAATAATAATAAAACAAAACAAAAGAGGGTGACTATATAAGAAGTCCGTGTCACTGCATAATAAGACATAGAACGTGACCAAATATGCAATGAGGTCTGGAGCAAGATCCGAGAACATGCAGAATTACCCATCTCACGTCTTATGAACATCTACTGTATAATCCAAATTAGACTATCCTACTTTTTTCTTTCTTCTTTATTTATCAATGAAACAGTGCTGTTTGCGGGTGGTAGGGCCTTGTACAAGATCGGTCCGGATCGGTACCACCATCTTGCTCGCTAGCAGCAAGCTGCAGTGCTTGCACTGTTGTGTTCCGGCGTGGAGAGCAAGACAGCCACTATGTAATTACTGGCACAAGAGGTATTCAATCTTAGCCCTCTATTGGCAACGCATTTGCAATCTTCTTGGTGTTGCGGGTGTCCATAGGCGGTGGTAATCACTTACCATCAGGTGACCCATTTGCTTGTTTGCCTTCCTATATCATAAAAAAAATATATAACATATACTAGTGTACATTTTACATCCTAGGTACAGTTAAACATGTTTTAATAATGTTTAGTGAGCTATGAACGCCCAATGTCAACTACTTAATTTTTTTTATTGTACTTTTTAATTATTTAGCATTTAAGCATTCGTTCACAAAGCCGTGCTTATGTTTACATGGCAAGACAGGACGATAACCATATGCATGTGCTTTGTAAGCTGACATTAATAGCATGAGGAAAAAATACTAAAACTAAATAATAAGTGTAACAAATTGAGTTGCGGGTGGTAGGACCTTGTGCAAGGTCCGTCCGGATCGCTACCACCATCTTGCTCGCTAATCCTGCCGCTAAGCAGCAGTGCTTGCACTGTTGTGTTCCGGCGTGGAGAGCAAGACAGCCGGTGTAATTACTGGCACAAGAGGTATTCCATCTTAGCCCTCTGGGTTGGCAACGCATCTGCACTCTCTTTGTTGTTGCAGGTGTCTATAGGCGGTGGTGATCACTTACCATCAGGTGACCCACTTGCTTGTTTGCCTTCTTATGTTGTATAAAAAAAATTAAAAAAAAATTGTTTGAGGCAGACTCATGCATTATTAGAGAATTGGCTGGTAGTATGCGTTGTGCAAACGGTCCTAGTAATAAATTTTTGTAACCGAAATTTCTTTCGATTTCTTTTGAAAAATTCGCAGGGTATGGCAGAGGCAGTGTGGCGAAACTGGCAAAAGCAAGGCACGGAATGCTGATGTTGCAGGTTCAAGTCTTTGCCCTAATTTTTCTTTGTGTTGTCATTACAATTTTAATTTGGTCCTACTAATATTATAAATGCTAAAGCAATAAGTGTGTTTATTTATACAAATGTTATTTACCACAAGTACTTATATTTACATACAAGCGACCCGCTCCGGCTTTACACGGTTACAATTGGGATAAAATGCACATAAAAACCTTCCCTATACAATTTTCTAAATGACAGTGAAAACCACATCAAAATCCATGGCGTGGTTTAGGAGTAGAAGGCGACCGAAGGTACGTTATAAGAATTTTAGACAGACAGGAAAATCAGCGACTTTACTTTTTTTTTATACAACATAGGAAGGAAAACAAGCAAGTGGGTCACCTGATGGTAAGTGATCACCACCGCCTATAGACACCTGTAACAACAAAGAGAGTGCAGATGCGTTGCCAACCCAGAGGGCTAAGATGGAATACCTCTTGTGCCAGTAATTACACCGGCTGTCTTGCTCTCCATGTCGGAACACAACAGTGCAAGCACTACTGCTTAGCGGCAGGATTAGCGAACAAGATGGTGGTAGCGATCCGGACGGACCTTGCACAACTTTATAATATGTAAAGATTTACAGAAATAGTAGTTTATGCAGCTGCTATAACTACGACAGTAACGGCGGCAATTAAATGCTGGTCATTTCCTACGGTTTCTGAACGCATTATAGAGCACTTATGATATGGGTGAAGATAAATTAACTATACTACTACTTACTACAATGCTAAAGTGATGATTTTTGGAAATTTGGATAGTGGTACACTTGACCTGGTATCTCAATCACGTATGAAAATGAAAATGAAAATGAAAATGAAAATGAAAAATTTATTGATAACAATCGTTACAAGTCAATGTTTTCAAGTTATTATTAACTAACACAATACATTATTCATTATTAATAATGTTGATAAAACAAGTTATTATATATACATTCTACATATCAAATTATATTAATTTTTACATTATAATAATTTTTATTTATTTAATTAATTCGTATTTGCGGCTGGACGGATTTTCTTGTCCTGTATTGAATTTCTGATTTCTGAGGTAGGTAGCCTAAAATGCGAAAAACGATCTAATCTGGCAGTATTTGTAGCTATCGTGATTTTTCACGGCTGAAGGACTTTGTATCTATGGCAACAAATAAATAAAAAAAAGTGTTTTTTCACATCATTAACAGTCCGGACTAACTTTTAATAAATGGTTCTCGCAATCCCGAGGTATCCAGGCGACAGCTTGTTATTAGTTTATTATATATTTCCATATCGAAGTTACTTAGTGAAACTTTTACAGATCACTGGAACTTAAGCTTTTTAATTTTGCTAAGCGGAGTGTGAACCCAGCGCTCTCCATACAAACGGCGATAACGTTTTCCACCCTCTAAACCTTAACCTATAGCGATGATTTTTGTGTATGTTCATTATGCCCTAGAACTAAGTTTGTATGTTTTGATTTTTTAAATATTCTTAATAGTTTTAAAAATATTGACGCTTTTTTTTGTATCTAACTCCTAAAATGCAAATATTGTCAAATTTATGAAGAATATTAAAACAATCAAAACATATAAACCTAGTTTCAAGGCATAATGACAACATATCAAAAAATCATTGCAATAGGTTAAGGTTTAGAGGGTGGTAAACGTTATCGCCGTTTGTATGGGGAGCGCTTTTTCGGGCTGGGTTTACACTCCTCTTAACCTGCCCTTGCTGTTAAGGCAGTGAGTTTACATACAGAGTGAGTGAGGCAGTTTGGAATCACTGCCTTATGTAAAAAATCTTTATCTGCAATAATTTAATAACTGAGATGTCTAATCGGTACGGCTAGTAATCTAATGGGGATTATGTTTAGAGATAAGTATGTTTTTGATTTAATGTGTCAGAGTGCCTAGATAGTGTGTGTGTAGAGGTGCCCAGGAAAGAACAGTGTCGTGGTACTAAACCGTACCTCGGGATTACGCCAAGTGGGTAAACAAAAAACAGATTTGCCTTGCTACATAGTTGTATAGGTTCGCCCTATGTACAAACTTCTGAGCAACGAATAAACTTTCTTATGTAGATAAGTACATACTTAAATATATAACATCCAAGACTCGGGTACAAAAATTTATATTCATCTTACAAACATTTGCCTCTCCAGGGAACCGAACGCGAACTCAAGTTTCATAGTCAGGGTCACTAACGACTAGGCTATCCGGTCATTAAAAATATAATAATATCATAAAACGTCAATATTCGTATCGCTTCCAAGTCAATTAAGGAATCGTTTTCAAAACGCAAACTTACTTTGCTATTTGTTGTAATACCAATATCCAAATGGAAGAAGGAGACACTAATATTATGTTTCCTTAGAAAAATAACGAAAGACGCTAAGTCCCGTGATATGTCTGCGGGAATCCTAACTAATGTGCGGTGTTACCGGGATCACGGGCAAATCCCGGAACGGGACACGGACAGCCGGGGACAATGAAACCACAGTAAATTAGCTAGAGCAGTTAAACAAGTCCGTAATGCTGATTTCAAACAGAACTATCAGGCAGTAAACTGGACAGCACAGGACTAATAAAATTTGAACGCGTATGCCGAGACAGAATAGTACTGTTAAGACAGCAATCAAGGCAGGGCAGTTAATCCACGCAATCTATTTTTCGAGGCAGTTGGCTTCCCCTGCCACCTTTTTCAATCAACTGCCCTCTGGCTGGACTCATGTGAATAAGATGGCAGTGCAGTGCAGTACGTTGAGATGGATAGTGATGTTCTCAGTTTGTACTAGTTGACTGATCTATATTTGAACTCCAACTGTCTTCCTAACTGTCCTGTTCGACTATTCTACCTTACTGTTCTGCCCCCGTGTGCAATTAGCATTAGATAAGACTCACTCACACAGGCGTCGCAACAAGACCGCTATCCAAGCAAGCTTTGCAATACTATAGGTACTGTAGGTTCTGGCCATGCAGCCAATCGCGGGAGTTGCCAATGCTCCCAAATACATTTTTTTTCCTAAATCAGACTTTTCTTATTTTCTTGTTCTAAATCTAAATCTTTTTATTTATTAAACGAATAAAACCGCATTGTCAGTGTGTTTATCGTCTAATGAAGCATTACAATTTATCGATAGAGACTTCAAAATAAATCACAGATATTGAAAACAAAACGGAAATTTTGCAAAAAAATAATGCTAGTCATGTGTGGTGACTGGTGACATTGGGAGGTGAGAGGAGCATTAACTATGCATGTACAGCCCAGTTGACATACTGTTCTATACACATTTTCTGTTATGAAACGCTCGGGTTTTTCCGGTATTCTCTTATACTTATTTGTCAGCGTTAATAAGCCAGTGAGCCGTGGTAACTGAAAGGTTTGACCTCGCGTCTCTAGAGGATCGTGGGTTCTAGTCCGGGATATAAACAGTGGTTAATTGAACGATTTGATTTACACACTATCTATCTGTACTTGTTAGTTTTTCCAATCTGATAATGTGTGGGATTTTTATGAAAAACTGGAATACTAGAACGTATGTACTGGACTGGATTTAGCCAAACGTAACGGTCAGCAGATAAAAAGATGGGAAAAAGCCAATAATATTATAATGCATGGATGTGCAGTGTCATACGAAATGACAGCAGAACAACGGGCCGATATGAGAATACAGGTTGACGCCAATGTTACAAATGCAAATTATTAGTTTACCATTTATAGTCATTGGATTTTCAATTTTACCTCTAACTGCATAAAATAATAATTTATTAAGTTTCGATGCAAATAGATTTTTACAAAATAATAGTATTGACAGCAGCGCCGTCGGTCCGACATACTAACAGCGCGAGCGATTGACGATTTATTGTACTTTGCGTTCTACTTTTGACGCCATTTTTTAAACCCTGACTAGAAGTCCATTATTTATAGGTCAGTGAAAAAAGCGATAAATCTAAAAAAACTTGTAACGTAATTACAACGAAATATCCAACCTACCAGAATATTATGCCAAATTTTAGTTTCGGAGAAAAACAGTCTTGACAGACCGACAGACTGACAACAAAGTTTTTTTTTAATATTCAGAACCTACGGAACCCTAACACAAAAATTACCAATTATTTACCACAATACAGTCCATTCACCCCCGCGCGAAAGAGACAGCACGTGTATTCTATAGGCTTGTCCCGCTCACTCCTGCACAAAACTTGGGCCGTACAGTCAGCATGACGAAGCCGTAGCGATAGATTAATCACCAGCTTATTGCGTTTAGTAAATCACTGCCCTTATTAATTTACGTGTCTTATTAGAACACGGCGGGGGCACACCGGGAGAGTAATATATATATTTAAATTTTGTAACCGAAATTTCTTTCGATTTTTATTTGAAATGTTTTTAACATTCAAATTATTAAATTAAAATTGTAATGACAACACAAAGAAAAAAAAAACCGAGGGTAGTTGTACCCTTAAAATCAATAATGTAATGACCGTAAGACGAAGCACATTGAAAAATTCGCAGGGTATGGCAGCGGCAGTGTGGCGAAACTGGCAGACGCAAGGCACGGAATGCTGATGTTGCAGGTTCAAGTTCTGCCATTGCCCTAATTTTTCTTTGTGTTGTCATTACAATTTTAATTTAATATACATATTTCTTAGGGCCTCCGCTAAGTCGCGCGGGTGCACGGAGCTGGTGCACTGAGCGGGCGCACGCCTATATAAAAATAGTATGAGGGCGTCCGCTGCCTCGCGCGGGTGCGGGCTTTTTTTTTATGAAATAGGAAGGCAAACAAGCCAGTGGGTCACCTGATGGTAAGTGTACACCACCGCCTATAGACATCCGCAACATATTAATAAAACGGATCACTCACGTATTTTTGCGTCGGGAAATGCCCGACATGTTTCGGACCAGTCCGTGGTCCTTAATCATGAGCCCCCGCGGCGGTCTCGGGAGTCTCACGGTAGTTTAATGTTAAAAAAGACATCCGCAACATCGAAGAGATTGCAGATGCGTTACCAAACCAGAGGGCTAAGATGGAATTTGTGTAATTCAATAAAGACTACTTTTTCTTGTTGTTGTTCGATAATCTCGTGTATTTTCTTATTTATTTCGCTTAGAATCTTATCCCAGTGTGGCCCAACTCTGTCCGCTCTCCCCGCGTGACGCAGCATGCGCCGGGCTCATAGCAGGAATCTGCTCCCGCCATTTGCAAAATTGATATTGTTCAGCCAGTGAATAGTCTTTGTTTGGTGGTTTAATACTTATAACAAGGCTAAGGAGGTATGCAGCGCGAGCATTAGACGTAGGAGCTCGACTTTCACCATTACTTGACAAATCTAGACCAATTATGTAGTCTGCAAAATTAAATAATTTGAATTGGGTAGGTGACGTTTTTTGAAGTGCTCATATTAAAGATTTAGAAACTACAGTTAAAACGTGACAGCCCATGTCAAAGTGTCTTGTAATCTTAAAACTGTGTGACGTAATTTATGCAGCAGTGAGGTAAAGTTTCTTCCAATTCTTACTATGAAGTTTAATTCAATGACCAAATAGACAGATTTTAAAATATTTTTACACTTTCTGTCAGTTTTATTAGCTGAACAACACTATATTTTAGTGCGAATGTGCGATTGGCCCGCGGCTGGCATAATGCCGATGCTTATACATAACTCGTGAATGCTCGCGGTAGATACCCGGCTAAAGCATAACTACAGGCCTAATAGAAAGATTCGTAGATAGAAAGCGACATTTATTTCATCATCTCCACGCCGTTGTCCTTGATGATGTCACCGAGCAGGGCGAACTGACACTTCTATTTGACCACCGGATAGCCTAGTGGTTAGTGAAGCTAGAGGTTCCGGGTTCGATTCCCGGGAAGGGCAAATGTTTGAATGATGAATATGAATATTTGAACCCGAGTCTTGGATGTTATATGTATTTAAGTATGTATATCCGTTGTCTAGTACCCATAACACAAGGTTTACTTAGCTTGGGACTAGGTCAATTGGTGTGAATTGTCCTGATTTATTTTTTTATCAATTAGCTTCTCTTTCTATAATTTCTTCCTCAAATCTTCATTACAAATACCTAGGTCAAGCGAACAATGTACCAACAACAACTTAATTAAAATGCAAATCAGTTAATTAATGACACAACGGCGGCAGACAATAGCGTGAGATGGGCTGGAGGGGAGCACAATGCCTTTCACTATAGTTAGTAAAACCCTATTGAAAGTGAATCTGAAATCCAAGAGGTTAGGGGATTGGAAACCATTTTCCTGGTACTCTGGATACCGATGCGATTGGTACCTATAGCTAAGATTTTTTAAGATTTCTTATCATATTTGGACATCAAATTATGTAATCCTGGATTTAGTTATTAATTATTATTGTGTGTCCTTACAGGGCGTCATGGACTGACTTTATACCAATGTAACATCCATACTTATAATGTTCATGACTTGATAATGAATAAATGAAATGAAATGAAATGAAAGATCCACGATATGGTTAATTGGTAAAAATGGTCCCAAGCCAAGACCCTAATTCCTACGCATATTTTGTTTCTCAATTAGGCTTTAACGGCTTTTTTTATTATTAAATAGGAAGGCAAACAAACAAGTGGGTCACCTGATGGTAAGTGATCACCACCGCCTATAGACACCTGCAACAACAAAGAGAGTGCAGATGCGTTGCCAACCCAGAGGGTTAAGATGGAATACCTCTTGTGCCAGTAATTACACCGGCTGTCTTGCTCTCCACGCCGGAATACAACAATGCAAGCAATGTTGCTTAGCGGCAGGATTAGCAAGCAAGATGGTGGTATTGATCCGGACGGACCTTGCACAAGATCCTACCACCCGCAAAACTGTTGGCTGGACGGATTTCGATGAATTTTTGCGCAGAGATACACCATATCCTGGATTAAAACGTAGGATACTTTTTATTCCGTGAAATGGATAGAAAATAAGATCTACATACTTCACCAGCGCTTAGGAATTGGAATAATTGCAATATTTGCATCTATCTGCTGGAAAGAATGCGCCGCAAGAAACTCTGCAATGCACTGCTGTTTGGCGGCTGGATTAAAGTAATAATATTATAATTGAAAATTTCTTAATTTTTTTCATGCATTTCCTCACGAACCCAGTTTACAACAACAACAACAACAACAACAAATACTCTTTATTGATTCACACAAGTAAACAAAATAAAAGAACACACACAGGGAAATTTTACATGGGATTCAGCAGGCGGTCTTATCGCTAAGCAGCGATCTCTTCCAGACAACCTTTGGAAAGAGATACGGTGAGATATAGTCAGAGTACAACGGGCAGTGCAAATAAAAAAGAATCAAACACACTCACAATAAGCATACATAAGAGTTTACATAGATAATAATAAATAAATAATAAACATACATATAAATATAAATATATACATAAAAATATAAATTTACATGGAATACGTTTACCTGGCTATTAAGAGCTTAAAAAGTACACACACTTGACTTTAGAAAATAAGCCCCATTTATGGAGCAAAGCATTCGCTTAACAAGATTGCGTTTGGGTTGAGAGAGCGTCTCAAGTGTTGCTAACTCGATTGCCGCCTCGCATTTACCTGCGGCAGGGTACTGAGAATGAGGCAGGGTACTGAGGAATCAGCCAGGGGACTGAGAAGTGAATATGACTTTGATCAGAAATTGAGTTTGTAATTGGGATTGAAGTGTAATTTTAGTACAAGCACATATAATGTGTGCCTGTGGGTATAGCACAAATATATCGGTTTAAAGAAATCTCAACCCCGAAAAGGCGGACAGACCTTAATTTCCGGCTAAACTAGCTAGTTTTAAATTTAGGTAATTTTGTCTTAGTAGTGATAAAAATTCGTTACAATATACGCGATAAAAATTGTTAAAATTATATCATTTCAAAATTGGATTCGTGTTATTTTCAAGTCGATTAAACAGTGTCCATAAGGGAGACAATACCATTTCCGTAAAGCTATATCTCCATTCTACATCAACGTAATACATTTTTTAACAACCAACTCGGAAGGTTTATTTTTCTACAAACTTAAACCGCTTCTACGCATAAAAGATAAAAGTCCTAAGTTCGTGATTTTGTGTCGATGGAATAAGAACTTTGTGTGCGATGAAGAAGGTAGCAATTGGTTTGAGGTTGAATTCTATATTAGCTGCCAGTATCAGCTGGCTGCGCCTGACACTAAAACTGTTGTCGGGCTAGTGATCGTGGCATAAGGCTGGGGTGCACTGGGGTCGAAGATATATTAATTAGAATTGAGTAGATGACACCTAAAAATAAATGCATGAAATATCATCATCATGAAATGTCATATTTAAATAATACCCACAAAAAATAATGTTTATTTTTTTTAAAATTTACTTGTATTATTTATATTTCCAGCCATTTTATATGGATCGTTTTCTCAGTCAAAGTCAAAGTATTTTTTTTAATGTAGATTAGGCTTAAGTATAAGAAGCACTTATGATATTTCAACAAATTAGTGATCGTAGACAAAAAAAATACAATTTTTCTTCTTTTGATGGGTTCTTTCAATTTTGATATACATGACCATTACGCTAGTTTCCTGAAAAAATGTATTTAGTTTGTCATTTATATTATCATATTTGTCATAAAATTGGACACATATTTCTTATATTTGTATTTTTATTTATTTTTCATTAGTCGGTGAGTTGAAGATCCGCGTGCGGCGGGACGTCACGCCAAGCTAGTTTAAAGCACGAAGTGACGTCACGAGCTGCTGCTCCCGAACTTTGGCGCGTTTTATCTTTGTCAGTTTCCATTGATTTGATAAAGCAAAAAATTCGTATCCAATATTTTTTGATAATCTAACTTATGGACTAATTCGATTAATTTTCTTTTCACAGGAAACATCCCTATTATGATAAGTAGATCAATTGAAATGGCCAATGTAGAGAAATGGTATTTTTTATTTTGTCTTTAACCCGTTCTTAGTTATTTTGTAGTTGTAATGATAGAACCACACGGAAACCAGTTACTAGTTGCAGTAATAGTTCGTACAAAACGCGTTCGTATCACTGCAATGAGGTTTCGCCCTAAACCCACGCATTCATACACACTACACAACCGTTCATGCGAGCCACACCTGTTAACTATAGCACCCTACTCCATCCCAATAAGATTCCAATACCCTTTAAATCAGATTCACCTAATACAATTTCAACCAATCAAATTACACCCCTTATTGCACCCAGTGTACCCTGTTTTACGCCCCGTCGACCCCGAGTCCGTAACAGGTAATTATACCAAGTACTCGGTACTCGAACGCGTACTTGCGGTATTTAACAGGGATATTACACAGTAATTCTGCCGGCAGCACAGTTGTGCTGCCGGCAGATCAGCCTGAGACTCAGAACTCGGATCCTGCATTGCTACATTTGGCCTGTGGTTATGTATGGAAGCGAATCATGGACCATTAAGGAGGATACCAGAAGGCGCTTAGAAGCGTTTGAGATGTGGTGTTACCGTCGCATGCTCCGTATAAGCTGGGTCCATAAAGTCAGCAATGAGAAAGTGCTTCAGCGTGCGGGTACGACCCGGAAATTATTGCACACCGTCAAAAAGCGCAAGGTAGAATATCTGGGGCACGTGTTGCGACACGACAGATATCAGCTGCTTCAACTTATATTGATGGGCAAAATTGAGGGAAAGCGGCGTCCCGGAAGGCGGAAGAAATCTTGGCTGCGTAATATTAGGGAGTGGACTGGTATTACCAGTGCAGAGCAACTGTTCCGGGTGGCTCAAGACAGGGAAAAGTTTGCAGAGCTAACGGCCAACATCCAGTAATGGAAAGGCACTATAGGAAGAAGAAGAATTACACAGTAAACGATATTGCGATTGAAGACAAGTGGCCTTTAGGATTAAGATAGAAATATAGTGTTATTGAGAGTACATTGGTGATGTAACAATTTCTTATGTTGTCGCGACTTAGAGATATACATACATACATACATAAAATCACGCCTGTTTCCCAGAGGGGTAGGCAGAGACCATGGATTTCCATTTGCTACGATCCTGACGTACAACTTTCGCTTCACTGACTCTCATGACATTCTTCATGCATGCTCGTCGGTTTAGTTGTTTGAGACATTGAAATAAAACAATTTTAACGGTTTACAACACGTAAATTGTAATGGATCTAATCAGTTACTAGATTCAGGCGTTACTTTGCGGAGGTCTATATAAACAACAACAAATTACCTTTGTTACTCCGCGAAACCAGTGCTGTTTTTTTTCATGCAAAACGCCACCCTCCTCCGCTTCCAAATGAAACAAAATACATCACAAAGACTCCAGAACCACCACCAATCAAAGAAACTTATTCCTGACGTTTCGCGCCCTTTTTAGGTGTCATGTTCACAGATAGACTGACAAAAAAATAGTCAAAACAATACAAATAACCCAATTTTGAAAAAAAACTAAGAATGAAATCTTTACATTTCAAACAATTAGACTACGTAATAGGCTCTACCAGCGCTTTGGATAAATTCATGTGTTCAATCGAATTGATCATCATCATCATCATCTCAGCCACAAGAAGTCCACTGTTGAACATATAGGCCTCCTCCATGGATTTCCAAAGTGACCGGTTGAAAGCAGCATGCAACCAGCGCCTTCCTGCCACCTGTATGAGGTCATCGGACCATCTTGTGGCTGGTCGTCCTACGCTGCGCTTGCCAATACGCGGCCGCCATTCGAGAACTTTGCGACCCCATCGGCCGACATCGAATTGATATTGTAATTTATTCACCAATAAAAACCTTCGTAATACATTTTAATGCTGTATGTAATGACAATACAAAGAAAAATCTAGAGTAATGGCAGGATTCGAACCTGCAACCTCTGCATTCTTTGCCGTTTTGTCAACGTCGCCACATTACCAACTACCCTACTCTGAAAATTTTCCAATACTTAATAATAAACAAACTGGAACAAATTACCTTGCTACTCCGCGAAACCAGTGCCGGGCTCGTGCAAAATAGCTGCGTCTGTGCGACACACATATGTTCATGCAAAAACCCACCCTCCTCCTCTTTGTGATAACATACGGGGGTACTTTTGTTTTATTTTTAAATTTTGAGGGTAGGCTTTGAGAGAAATAATAAGGGTAGTTGTGCAAAAATGTTGGCGGTAGGCGGGATTAAAGAAAAATGTTTTAGTTTGTCAGTACGCCATTCGTTCAAGTAGCGAACGGTCGTACGGGTCGATCTTGATAATGCCTCGTATAGAGGCGAAACGCGCGTCGATCGTGTAGTTTTAGTGTTTAGTGGTGGTGGTGTGTAGTTGAGTCTGTGTGATATATGTTGTTTCGTGTGGAAGCGGAGGAGGGTGGGTTTTTGCATGAACATATGTGTGTCGCACAGACGCAGCTATTTTGCACGAGCCCGGCACTGGTTTCGCGTAGTAGCAAGGTAATTTGTTCCAGTTTGTTGATATGGACCTCCGCAAAGTAACGCCTGAATCTATTAATTACTTAATAATAAATACCGAAGCCCACAAAGTGCAGCAAGTAGGTAACTTATAAACTCGACTAAAGTGTCCTGTGCAGGCAAGGCACCTCTGTGCCATCTATCACGTGGCAGGTGCATGGAAGTTTGGTCGCCAAGTTGCCGAGTAGCTTGAGAATGCATGAGGTAATTTACTTGCACCAACTAGTTATCTCTAAGGGCTTGGTAAATGTGAATATATGTTGTCTATAGGCAGTGGTGATCACTTACCATCAGGTGACCGACTTGCTTGTTTGCCTTCCTATTTCATAAAAAAAAAGAATAATCAGATTTTTTTATGAAATAGGAAGGCAAACAAGCAGGTGGGTCACCTGATGGTAAGTGTACACCAGCGCCTATAGACACACGTAACATCGAAGAGATTGCAGATGCATTGCCAACCCAGAGGGCTAAGATGGAATACCTCTTGTGCCAGTAATTGCACCGGCTGTCTTGCTCTTCACGCCGGAACACAACAGTGGAATCACTGCTGCTTAGCGGCAGGATTAGCGAGCAAGATTGTGGTAGCGATCCGGACGGACCTTGCACAAGGCTTGCTTTTTTTCTTTGGCATCTAAAAAATTATTTCTAGGTAACGTTTCTGTATGAGAAAACAATTTTAAGACCTCATAATTAATTTAATGTTTTCCATTTTTCTCCCAGGTAATAAAGACTCTGCGTTATTAATTAATTCCCGCGGTCGCTGTCACCTGGCAGCGGTAACTTTTTAATTAACTCAGGCCAAGTCTGGTAATTAACACGTGCAAGTTTGATTAACGTGTGCTCATGTGTTGGATTGAGTTGGCGAAGTGATTTAGCATTTAAGTATGCACGTTTGTTTGAAAGAGAAGGAGATATGCTTCTTAAGAGGAGTGTGAACCCAGCCCCAAAAAGCGCTCCTCATACAAACGGCGATATAGTTTTCCACCCTCTAAACCGTAACCTAGGGCAATGACTTTTTGGTATGTTGTCATTATGCCTTAGAACTAGGTTTGTATGTTTTGATTTTTTAAATTTTCTTCATAGATTTTAGGAGTTTCATACAAAACAAAAAACGTGAATATTTTTGAAACTATTAAGAATATTTAAAAAATCAAAACATACAAACCTAGTTCTAAGGCATAATGACAACATACCAAAACATCATTGCCATAGGTTAAGGTTTAGAGGGTGGAAAACGTTATCGCCGTTTGTATGGAGAGCGCTGGGTTCACACTCCTCTTAAGATTATACAGAGTGAGGTACTCACTTGTATGCATCCAGCTTTATTTAGATTGTTTTGTATTCGTACCCAAAGGGTGCCGATGGGATCATAATATATTTCTAACTAAGCCATCTTTGACATCTCTGTCTGTCCGTCCGTCGGTTACAAGTTAGTATCTTTTGAACAGCAATAATAGACACTTAAAATGTTCACTGTGTTTATTTACCACACAGACTTCTGTCTACATATATGTATGTATGTTTGTATAGAAGTCTTTGATTTACCACGGCCACTGTCCAAGTACTAAAAACAAGTAATAAAAACAAAAAAGTTAAAAATTAATGGGGTGCCCACAATTCCCCATACAAGAATCATGTTTTTATTATTGACTAGCGGACGCCCGCGACTTCGTTTGCGCAGAATTAGTGTCCGTCAGGGATAGTGTAGCTTTCTATTGGTGTAAGAATTTTTGAAATCGGTTAGTAGTTCCAGAGATTACCCCTACATACATACAAACAAACAAAGTCCTCCACTATATTAGTAATAATTAATAATAAGTATGAATTCTGAGTTTCATGATTCTAGAACAATCTTATAACTTTTTTCCATACAAACTGCACCCCCCCCCCCCCATTTCCCCCCTTCTCCTCCGTTTTTCCCAATTTTTTATAGCCTAAGTCCTATTCTGGACTTATTAAAGTCGATCTGTGAAAACTCCATCCAAATCCGTTCAGCGGTTTTTACGTGATGCGCGTACAAACATCTTTGTCACAACGATTTTATTATATGTATAGATAGATAGATAGATAGATGGCGTACTTAGAAGTGCAATATAGTACGGTGGTACGGATCCTTCGGGTGCGAC
This sequence comes from Ditula angustiorana, assembly GCA_963691745.1. Classification (NCBI taxonomy): domain Eukaryota; kingdom Metazoa; phylum Arthropoda; class Insecta; order Lepidoptera; family Tortricidae; genus Ditula; species Ditula angustiorana. The sequence goes on from OY829474.1 coordinate 1,284,055, forward strand.
TCCGACTCGCTCTTGACCGGTTTTTCTTAGTTACCGGAAAGACATCGGTTACACGCTAATTCTGGCGTCAGTTCAGTCCATCATTCCGGTATAGTTTTGACTGACGCCAGAATGATGACAAATGGACACGGTTACGATCAGTTCAGACTGACACGACACGAGACAGGTTACACGATAATTCTCTCGTCATTCTGAACAGAATGATGGACTGAACTGACGACAGAATGAGCGTGTAAACGACGTCAAAGACTGAAAGCGGCATTTTCACGGATCGGGTTGTAACGAATGGACTACAAAGCTGAGATATCCCTATGGAGTTTTTTTTTGGCTCACGCGGATTGCGTATGTGCCACAGCCTATGGAATTATTACGTTGTTTCACGATGGTTTGAAAAACATTGCCATGGTAACCGTTCTAGTGCTTGACACGGGACATTGTCTTTTGTTTTTACTCCTGTTTCCGTATCTTCTCGTCAATGTTGATCACTGTCAAAGACTGGGACCGTTAGGGCATCGCAGGACGCGCGGATGCAAGGAGCGGGTGCACGCTTATCGAACAAATAGTATGAGCCCGCTCCGTGCGTCCGTGCGACTTAGCGGCCCTAACAAATCGCTCTAAATCCGTAATATAGTACAGTATTGGAAATATATTCACGTACCACCTTAGAACCCTATCGCAATGACGCGACGCGTTAAACGCCATGCTATGTCATACAAATGTCATGCGTATGTCTCTTCGAATAGGTTCTACGGTGGTACGTGTTTCAATTTCCTTGACTGTAGGTACCTATTACGTGCTATTACGAAACTCTGAAAGCCATAAAACGAAAAATTCATTACCCTTTCTCTAGTAACAAAAAGCCAGGCACTTAAGCCGGGAAGACCGGCCAACTTCGCAAACCGGACAACAGGTGGCGCGCGTAAACTTCCGCCATATTTTAAACTTTCAGTGCGCGGTAATAATTAATTCTAGAGGAGTTAAGTTTTACGGCGGGTTTCGTTATTGGCTGAAGTTTTCTAAATGGATTTTAATCATAATTAATAGGCGCAGACAGGTACATTCAGCTGCAAAAGTAGCTAAGCACTTAAGAAGCTTGTTGTAGTAACGTATGAAATAAGTTGCTCGAATTTGTCACATTACTGACAGCGACAAGGTACTAAAATGTTCAACTACTTCTGAGGATTTAAGCTGTTTAGAATTTAAAAAGACTTAGGTTTAGTTTGTTAGGGTGCCTAACCCAAGGGCGCCGCAACAAATAGTGCGGAACATATCGCACGTTTAGTATTAAAGCGACTCAATTCTGAATATGACATTTCCCAAAATTAAACCCTATGTCTTTTAGTTAAGGTGATATTTTGGGACGTGTATAATTCAGAAATGGGTCTCTTTAATTCTAAGCGTGCGTATAAGGAAAGACAGGAACGGATATAGACTTTCGCACGCTTAGAATTAAAGTGACCCATTTCTGAATAATACACGTCCCAAAATATCACCTTAATTAAAAGACATAAGGTTTAATTTTGGGTAATATCATATTCAGAATTGAGTCGCTTTAATTCTAAGGGTGCGCTTTGTTTTATACTACTATATGTATAGACACAGAATAAATAACGTACAGAAACTTCTCTTATACGACCGCGATTAAACGAATTCCAACTTTATTCACACGCCCAAAAAGTTCGTATCACTTCATACACCATGCGCCAGGCGACGCGAGTCAAAAGGAACGCGACGCCCGCGCCCGCCTTTCCGCTAGGGTTACACGCACGCTAGGGTTGCGCGGCATTCGTTTTCAATTACACTGACACGGCGGGGGCGAGCGAGCGAGAGCGCGGCAAGCCGACAGCCTACTGCGTTTCGCCTATGCCATAGGCAAGGCGCTCGAGCGTACGTACAGTGCGGAGTGGAACCCCCCTCGCATAGAATACCTACGTAGAAAAACCACGCTCTAGCCACATTGATGTTTGTTGTATAGGCCGGCTCGGCCGTTGAGTACAGTCAGCGTCAAATATATATCTGAACACGCCCGAGCGTATTTAACAATAGAGTCGAGTTCAGATATTTTTGACACCTTGCCTGCTCTGGTATAATTGACGCTGACTGTACCACTCGTTGGAATACCGGCGTGAAGTAGTAGCTTATTACTTTGTTTCGTACGGTGAGTGGGATCCGGAGGCTCACAGGGGGAGCTTAAATCCGGCAACGGATCAGCGATCTTTTAACGGTTGCTGGTTCCTAGATGACGCTTGCTTGTTTGCCTGTCGTGTCTGTAGAAAAACCTTCGACAATGTCTTTGTTTCAAACAACACAAAGAAGTTGTAAAGCGTAAGTCGTTTTTAAACAAATCTTGTAATCCTTCAACAACCAGAATGAAAATTATCTTGTTTGCTGGATTAGGTGTCTGGAAATACCGTTTCTGTGCACATATTAACACCTAAACGTGTAAAAAAAAGATTACATAAACGTCTAAAGACAACTTGTATTGTGTTAGTAGAATTCTCCACTGGTATAGGTTTCTATAATTTTTATACATACATAGACATACAACTGTCAAGCCTGTTGTTGTAGGGGTATAAGTTAGTTACTTACTTCCCATCAGTTGACCCGCATGGTCGTTGCCTCATGGGCGGATCTGGCATTCGCGTCGGGGCGTCACATAGTCGAAATTCAGTCTGGACAGGGTCATCATCATTATTGAGTTTAGAAATATTACCAGTGGTCGACCTGGACCAAGCCCAGGGGGGGGGGGGACCATGACCCCCTGGATCCGAGCTTGCTTTGCCTCCTATTTTTATAAAAAAAAGTATTGTTTTTTTCTTCATTCCGCCTTAACTTAAATAAACACATTAATTATTGTTTTTAGGCGCAGGCTGGGTCGAGTGTGTGTCTGTGTGTATTTAGCACAAAGATAAAGATATCTCAGACTTTAGCACTAAACATACAATTAAAGGATATACGTCTAAAGCTAAACAAACGTTGACAGGTGGGATCTGTTACGTTCATCCTTAGTTTTATCCGACTGCCGCCAGAAGGGAGGATTATGTTTTCGAGTTTATATTTAATTTGCGTGTCAGTTAGGTAGTTTATCAATTTGTACGTTCACAATAAAAGTTAATTTTAATTAAATTTCAGTGGTCAGATTGACTTGAAATTTGGTATGTGTTCAGTCAGAATTGAAGGGAATTTTAATTTTTCGATAGGAATATATTATGCACTATGAAGTCGATCTATTATAGTCAATTTCTCTCAGTTTTTTCTTTAGTGGTTACTTAAATCTATAGCTGTTTGTATGTTAAACCGATGCAATTCGATTGATTTTAACAAAAATTAAGGTTTTAGTACGGCAAAAAAGTTTTTTTTTTTGAAAAGTAATTTTGTCTTTACTAACATCAACGGATGATACAAATAAACAAAAAAAAATGAAACTAATCTCACTGTTAAACATCTTAAATTTACTGAAATAAAAAGTAACGTGTCATTATTTCTATAAATAAATTAATATACATAAGTATGATATATTATTTCCTACTCATATCTCGTGCCTAAGTGTTTATGATTGCAACCATCATAAAGTTAAACTACGCTATAAAGCCTATAATAATAAAATAAATATTTTCGACGACGTAATTAAACTAAACCTGCATTAGATAAAACTAAATAATAAATATATTCAGGCGTTCCAGTTTGTTAAACTAAATACTTACCAGGGCTTTAATAATTATGGAAGGAAACATACAGGAAGAGTTATTCCCTTATTTCATCTCTTAAATGACAGAGAAATGCTTGCACCGCGTTTAATAAACCCATGATTTGTGACAGAGTTTAGTAGACGGGTCCACACTATCCGTACGGTGCCGTGCTTGTGTATAGCACCTGTCAATTCCCTTGGAAATTTGTCACTTTTCGACGGATCTCACACGTGAGATGAATCTCGAAGAGCGCCAGAATTGGAGGTCTGATGTGGCTCAAGCTTTATAATGGTAGGTTATCCTGAGTAACACAGTACTTTTCGCATTAAATGCGAAAAAATAAAATTTCATCCAGAAAAATAAGGATTTTATTAGCCAAAATGCTGGTTAAGTTAGTATAGAAGTGTTTTCTCGTATAATAATCGTAAATGTTAGACGAAGCCAGTGTTTTTTACGATGCTAGCGTGTCTGGCAGACCTGGAGTGTGATTCTCTAAGGAACGTCGTTGTATAACATCAATAATTTCAACGATGAAAACACAAATTAGTATTCTCTAAGACCGTTAGAAAATCGAAAAGGCGAGGTTTATGCGATCTCAGCGCTTCACCGATGATGGTGGCGAAAGGCGGAACTATTAATGACGTTTTTGTATGAAAACGGTATTCCGGCAGTTAGTAGCTTTATTCGGTTATCTAAGTTAATGTAGCAGGTAATTAAAAAAAAACCTTTAAATCTCTAGAGAGACATTAAATTCAAGATTGTAGTCCACCTATACGTGATGCCTATTATTAGCTATTATTGACAAACTTAGAGCATGAGAAGTGAATAGTCCAATATGTATTTGTGCATAAATGATGATTTTGAAAAAAATCTAATAAATGCCATTAAGCATTATTAAGCAAGTTCGCCTTTGTACATCACTGTATTTCTTCTTGTCATTTATGTTCTTTTGTACAATAAAGGATTTACATACATACATACTTTGCACGACATTGAGGTTAGGTTAGATAATAAAGTTTGCGAAATCTCCGTGCGGTTAGTGCGCCCCCGGTTAATAATGATTCCGCATAATCTTATTACGTGTGATTTATTCGCTTTTATATTAAGGTTTGAAAAATGCAATGAAGGCAGTTAGTTGGTGCTTCGGGGGAATTTATTCTTTCAATTTAAATAGAGTATGCACATTTATGAACCAGGCTGTAAGCGATGATAGTGCATTCCGGGTATTATAAGTGAAAAAAATGGTTAGAAAAAGGTAAGTAGGAAACATAGGCACAGAATAGATAGGTAGGCTATGGCATAGCATAACGTAACCTCTATTACAAAATGCATTAAATTAAAATGAAATTACAAAACGAATCAATTAACTGCCTCGCGATGTGAATATTCAGTGATTTCACGCCTGAGATGCGATATCCAATGTACAGTCTGCATCAAAATAAAAAGATAAAAACAAGAATTGAAAATAATACACTAGAGCCCTTAGTAAAAGTTTTCTGTAAAAAAACCTCTCGAACGCGTTAGCGCTAACTTCTAAATTGTATGGAAACATTTTGTTGCAAACACGCGCCGCTAGAGGCGCTGTCTTTGTGTCCACAGTAACTAAAAAGTTAACACCACAGGAGGGAACCTAAAGCTCGGCGATTCTTCGGGTCGCTGGTTCTCATGGGCGGTGGTAGTAACTTTCCATCAGGGGACCCGCAAGCTCGTTTACCACTTTTCCATAAATGCATTGTTTACGGACTCCCAAAGCACTGCATTGTAGTACAATGGAAGACACATTTAAGCCAATAAAGACGGAACTGCGAGAAAGTGTAATTTTTCGAAAGGGAAGCATATAGTATGCACTATGAAGTTGATATACATGTCTATCATTTGTGAGCATAGATAATTTATCTCCCTCTTTACAGTTAAAATTAACATAAATATAGAACAATTAAAAACAAACCTGAACTAAAACACAATTTATTTACAAAACATTAAAAATATCTAAAAAGGAAGCACGCCGTCTGCGTTTTCGCTTGCGCCATGCGGAAAAGAACCTAGAACACTGGCTGCATTGCCCCACTGGATAGCAAGGCTTAGCCTTTGGGCAAAGTAGCAGCCAGCCCTGAGATCCCCGGAGGCAAGGACCAGTCTTGTGGACAGGTCCTTGCACAACGCCTTTGAGTGAGACGACCAAAATGGTCGGCAAGTTTGTTGCTGTTTGTATGTTTATATTTATGCATAATTTTCTTTAACTATTTTACATGCGTGATTCTACAGGCTGTGAAATTTATGGACCATGACGCTAATCAAGTCATCTTGAATGTATTATTATGTTTAACTATGTCACGATACCATCGTATAAAGGTGCTGTAAGAGATTCACTTGTAAGCGAACATCTATCATCGTTTTAAACGCCTACATCTATTATCAAACGTCAGTCAGCACACTGTCATTTCATAGACTTGTGTCAAACTTCATTCCTATATCTATGAAATGACAGCGTGCTGACGTTACTCTCCAATGCTATTCTAATCGCAGTTTGATAATACACGTTGTGTGCTGTTCTTAGGGCTCCGTACTTCAATAGTAAAAAAAAACCAACTGGGACCACTCCCGTATCTCTCTGTCCCTTCTTCATCTTCATCATCTTCTCTGTCACAACCAATTTGCTCCGAAACTACTGAAACGATTGAGATGAAATTTGACACGTAATATGTAAGTTGGTGACCCAAAGACGGTCTTGTAACGTAAATAAATGAATCTTAAACATGGGGTCCATTTTTTGGGCATAAATTAGATATAAAATAAAAAAAATTGCGAATTATATCGTGTGACATATCAAATGAAAGAGCTTGTTGCGAGAACAACATTAACACCACGGTTCACTCTTGGTTGTCCGAATTTCAATTGCCATAAACGTATCATTTGCCATAATGTTCGTTTTCCCGAATGGCTTTCTTTATTAAACATTGAAGTCTTCCCTCCCCCCTTCCCTTACAGGGATATGCTCGCCTTTGTACTATTCTATTTTAATTGTAATGTTTTGTACCGTGTTTATGTACAATAAAGTGTACTTACTAATTTAAGTATTCCGAATTGTTATAAAACAAACCTTACCAAACCTATTCGGTTCTATACGATGGTATCTGAGGTTTACGGTTTTAGAAAAAGTGGCTTTCGGGCAAATGAATATTATGGCAATTGATAGATTATGACAACTGAAATTCGGCCAAACGATATTATGCGTAACGCCATATTAGACAGAAGCTGGTTCCCCAAGAATGTATAGAAACTACGTAGGAACATACCAGCGTCAAAACATCTGGGGGCCTAGCACGCCAGCTTTTATCGATGACATAAAGCATTTATCCCGTTCTAACCAGTATGCGTGTGCGAAAGGGACCAAAGCGTTTATGTGCGCAATAAACGCTAGCGTGCTACTATATCAGTCAGTCTATTTGGCTGCTGCCACCAACGCTTCTTTCGCTAATAACCTTTTAATAACCTATAGCTACCCGTGGCTTAACCCCTTTGTATACCCAAGATCATAGATAACCGGTTATAATATAGAAGTACCTATTTTTCCCACCTTAAGGGTAACGCCACCAAAAGCGAGCTCCCGGCTTAATCTCCCGGACAGTGTCACCGGCTCCCGGGGGAAATTATAAGGATGTTAATGCACTATAAATATCCCGGGATAGTCGGTTTAGACGGTAACGGTGACGTTGGTTATTGCCCCACATTTGCTTGTTACGTACCTTTGTTATGGAACTAGGATTTTAAGTGTTTTGTTTTTTTTTTCTCTCTTGTGTTGTGTTGAACGTGTAAATAAACTTTTTTCTTTATTTGTATCTTCTTTCTTTTCTGTATTTGTCAAAACTTTTTTTTATGAAATAGGAAGGCAAACAAGCAAGTGGGTCACCTGATGGTAAGTGATCACCACCGCCTATAGACACCCGTAACGGCAAAGAGATTGCAGATGCGTTGCCAACCCAGAGGGCTAAGATGGAATACCTCTTATGCCAGTAATTGCACCGGCTGTCTTGCTCTCCACGCCGGAACACAACAGTGCAAGCACTGCTGCTTAGCGGCAGGATTAGCGAGCATGATGGTGGTGGCGATCCGGGCGGACCTTGAATGTGAACGTATAGCCATAAGTATAGATAAGTAGCAAAATTTGGTTCTATAATAGTCCTGAGAACGTTTTGGAGCATGTTATTGGTATTTTTACAGAGTATAAAACAAACTCGCCATCCGTTCCAGGCCCCCCATTCTGGCACTCATCGAGATTCATCTCACATTCGAGATCTGTTAAAAAATGACAGATTTTGAAGGGATCCGACAGCTCTTTTTAGCTTATTTCGAGTTCTTCATCTCTACTGACGCGAGAATTTCCCCGCTGTTTTTCCTCATATCTCTACTGTCTTAATATCAAAGTCGTATCCACAAATAGTTGCTAAAAGAAGTTCGTGTTTTACATTTTTATTAAGCAGAAATATAAAACATCACCTGTAGATCCAACTTTATTCGCTGGGAGACGGTTGATTTGCGGCCGATTAACTCCTAAACCACGCCATAGAGTACATGGAACTATAAGAAACCACGCAATGGATTTTGATTGGGTTTTCACTGTCATTTAGAGATTTTTTTACAGAAGGTTTTTATGAACATTATTCTAACATTATTGTATGTTAATTGTACCTGTGTGAAAACGGGCCGAATTGCTAGTAGTTTATAAAATATTTCTCACGTGAATCAAGTTAGGTATGCTATAGTAGTGATTAGATTACAGCTTATCGTATGAAATGTTAGTAAATTATTTCCACCTGTTATTTTCTTTTGCCTATAGTATAAAAATATTCGGTCAGTCGGTCTGTCTTTCTCTATTTTGCTTACTAAGCCAAACAGACCGAGTGACTAAGCCTGTGGCGACCACTAGGGCTAGTCCTTTAGATAATATTCATATTCATATAATTATAATTAAAGTAAATTACGAACGAAGGGTGCACCGTTCTGGATGACTTTTGGTGGTGGTTCGAACTGCCGACCGGAGTCGTCGCACGGACCGATGGACCCTTCGATCTTCATTATAACCCTTACGATGCACCGATTCATTTTACTTGCTAAGCAATCGTAGTCGCCCGTACCTCTCACGAGGACTACGATTTAAGATATTCAGGCCACAAAAAAAGTATATTTTTTTTTTCCATTTAAAAGTATCTCAGAAATTATTCATTTACCTACCTAGTTAAATGTATTACAACCTTTTTTTGTACCCTACTGCGTCAAGAGCGGGAGGGCTATTAACCATATCGATTTTTAGTTTTCGTTCTAGTTTAGAATTAGTTTTTTCCTATAGCTTTAAGTTTACAATAACTTTTTATCCCTTTTTGAAATGTAATATTATTTGTATTGAATTATTCGACTTTAAAGTCTAAAAATTTAATGGTATGCGGAATTTTGTCCACTTAATTCGTGATACTGAATGTTATAATAATAACATATTAAATATATTATATTTAAGTATTTTTTTTACATATATGTATAGGTATGTCTGTTTATCCGTTGTCTAGTACATATAGTACAAGCTTCGCTTAGTTTAGGACTAGCTCCATTACGTAAACTGTAACTGTCACTAGATATTTATTTATTTTTATTATTTTTTAAGCAAACTATTTTTCCGACGGTACTAAAGTAAAGTGTCGCCTGGCAAAAGCGGACCCAATTTTCTCACTAAAATAGTGTTAAGTTATGATTAGTTTCACTTTCTATTATACTCTGGTACTTTTAACTAATTTTTCATGAAATTGGCCTTTCAAGAGACGCGTACGCCGGTTGACTTTATGAAATACAGCCAGTTAAACAAATAAAAGGTTGCTAATATCTTGGGATTTACTCCTTGCTTCGGTTTCCGCATCACTGAGGGTCGTGGTCATGGCTTGGGAATAATTTGTTTCGGATGATGTTCCGCCATCTCTTTCTATCTGCAGCCGAATTGGTGCGGTGTTCTGTCCACGATGCACGTAACATTTTTCGCCAGCACCACATCTCAAAAGCATCGACACGGCCACGGTCTGCCTTCTTAAGGGTCCATGTCTCTGCACCGTAGATAAATATGAAGAATATTAAGGTGTGCACTAAGTTACTCTTGGTGTTGGTAGAGATATTCCTATCCTTCCATACTTTCTCCAGCTGGCACATGGCGCCCTTCGCCATTCCGATCCTCCTGCGAATCTCTGTCTCACAAGAGCCATTGTGATTTACTACATCAGTTTATCTAGTTTGCACTTGTTTTTATTCCCTTAATAATTTATTTTTATTAATATTTCTCTTTAGAAAAAACATAAATATTTATTTGGGGAAAGAAACAAGGAAAACATTGGGTTATTTTCGAGTATTTTCAACACTAATCAAGAGTCGTAACGTCAATTTTGCTGTAGACTATTAGCAGTCGGTTGGCTGGTCGAGAATGCTTTAAGGTATTAAGACCGCCATTTGTGAAATTTATCGTTTATCTCATGTAATAAAGAAATCTATCTAATGCAAGCAACGATATTATAATGCATGGATGTACAATGTCATACTAAATGTCAGCCGAAAAATGGCCCGACAAATGAGAATAGGTTGACGCCAATATTCAAAATGTACACTCTTAATTGACTTTTTATATTTACTTTAATTTCAACCTTACTACGTCGCCATACTGTATAAAATTATCATTTATAAAGTTTTGTCGCAAATAGGTTTTTTTATTATTGCATTTCTAAAAATATGTCTGGCAACTTATAAAAAAAACATTGACATTGATACACGTCCCAAAATTTCACCTTAATGAAAAGACATAGGGTTTAATTTTGGGAGTTGTCATATTCAGAATTAAGTCGCTTTAATTCTAAAGGTGCGAATTACTCCTCTTTTTACTCTTCTTTCGATAAGGCCATTTTTTAAACACTGACTAGAAGTCCATTATAGACTAGGAGGTCACGACAAATTTGGCAACGATCACCAATATGGCTGATCGGAAGCTCACAAGATAAAGGGCAACTCCGTGATGCCAAATATGTCGGTCTGCCTGCGCTAAGTGGTTGCGTTATCGAAATATGGCGCCTGCAAAACCAGTTATTGTTCCCAAAAAAAAACGATAAGTAAAATGGCTGAATAAAGTACAGAAAGGAAGTACCGGTTGCACTCATGTGAATTCTGCTAAAACTGAACAAATATTTGGTCGCGTTTCGAAGTTCAGCTCGTTTAAAAACCCTTGATCGTTGCCAAAAAAAAACGATAACGGAAATGGCTGAATATGACGTGGTATAAAGTATCAGTATGTACGAGCTTAATGCACCAAAAGTGAAAAAATCTTTGGTCGCGTTTCGTAGTTATGAAGCGGTCTAGGTTACAATATCTCATACATTGTTGGAGTATTTTTTCAAAAGCATTGGATAAATCAAGTTCAAACATATTTTTGGGGAATAAGCACAGTGTCAAAAACATCCTCCTACACTTCTTTAGCAAACCTACCCTCCTCCGGTTAGGGGTAAGTAAGATCTGGTATCCAAATGGAAGACAAATTCTTTCTCACCTGCTGAATCTTATCAGTTTCTGGGGGCCTTGCACGCTAGCTTTTATCGATGACATAAAGCATTTATCCCGTTCTAAGCAGTATGCGTGAGCAAAAGGGACGAATGTTTAATGTCAGCGATAAACGCTAGTGTGCTAGAGGGGCTGGATCCTATTCATTTCTTTTTCATCCACATCGACATTTAACGAAAAACAACCCTTAAACTTAACAGTTGTAGTTACGTTCTAATGAACGTAACGACATCATTACATAATTGCTACCGTCAAATCGAGGTTTGATGATAATAATTATAAAAAGGCTTCGTTTATAGTTCTAAAGTGAGTTTATTTTTCAAATGCTGCGTTTCTTTTGATTTATGATGATGATGATGGATTTGCAACTAGTTTCATCCCCAAAGCTTTGAGCCCTTTTCAGATCTCGTGTTTAGTGGCAGACTGATATAATAATAGCCTATGTACGAGTATGACGAAACATTAAAAAAATACATACTACAGCTTAAATTCAATAATAGACATAAAAACACCCTGCCAATCTGCTAAATATAAACTGATTTTATTTGATCCTTACGTCTAATATTCCTGTTATCAATAAAGAAACTTCTAAAAGTATAAACAAGCTCCATTTGTTGGCGTATCATCGGTATCTTACCTGCCGCTCAACGACGCCACTTCGCATCGCGTTGCAAAAGCGCCACTGTGCGCTTAACGGGAAAGACACAAACTATTCCGGTAAAATGTATACATGCGTGCCGCGCAACCATGCGGATACAGATTAGTGTGCATTCCTATAGATAAGTAGCACACAATGATATAAATACCGCATACAATAGCACAGAGTAAACAGAGTGTCTTTCTCAGGTTGAGCGTCACCAATTACCGAAATTTTCCGAACAGTTAGCTTGATAGTAAATGGCTTTTGTACACCTGATTTGAAATTAATGAAAACCAAACGCAAGTTAAACCGTCACTTAAACGTCTACCCTGTCTAAAAATTCTGTGAACGGCACTGAACATCAAAGCAAGACTAGAGGTGACATTTCAAAAAGGAAAAACTTCGGTAGATGAGGAAGGACTTGTCTTCTATTTGGATACCAGATCTTACTTACCCCTAACCGGAGGAGGGTAGGTTTGCTAAAGAAGTGTAGGAGGATGTTTTTGACACTGTACTTATTCCCCAAAAATATGTTTGAACTTGATTTATCCAATGCTTTTGAAAAAATACTCCAACAATGTATGAGATATTGTAACCTAGACCGCTTCATAACTACGAAACGCGACCAAAGATTTTTTCAGTTTTGGTGCATTAAGCTCGTACATACTGATACTTTATACCACGTCATATTCAGCCATTTCCGTTATCGTTTTTTTTTGGCAACGATCAAGGGTCTTTAAACGAGCTGAACTTCGAAACGCGACCAAATATTTGTTCAGTTTTAGCAGAATTCACATGAGTGCAACCGGTACTTCCTTTCTGTACTTTATTCAGCCATTTTACTTATCGTTTTTTTTTGGGAACAATAACTGGTTTTGCAGGCGCCATATTTCGATAACGCAACCACTTAGCGCAGGCAGACCGACATATTTGGCATCACGGAGTTGCCCTTTATCTTGTGAGCTTCCGATCAGCCATATTGGTGATCGTTGCCAAATTTGTCGTGACCTCCCGTAATATTACTTATAGGTCAGTGAATGCAAGTTATCAAGTGACCAATCGTGATTTCCACTTTAGGAAATTTGATATTCCACAACCTTTTAATAAGTCAAACACCAAACAGCGTAAACGCCTCATCTGAACATCATTGTAAATCGAGCTTTATTCTTGTGCAGGTATGGTGGTGAATGGCTTCGTGAACGTGGTCATTACGACCATTGAGAAGAGGTTCGGGCTGCGGTCCATGCAGACGGGCGTTATTGCTGGAGGGTAAGGTTTAGTTTAGTTAATTTATTTACCCCCTTATTCAAAAACGCTTCGTAAACATTTGTTAGTTAACATTTTTATGTCTTTATCTGTCATTGTGACGTTTGCCCTCAAATGAAAGGGACAAAAGATTTGTTAGCTAAAAAAATATTGTTCAGTTTTTATGAATAAGGGGGTACATCAGTATAAAATTTGATTATAGAAAGACAGATAGATTTGATAGGTTCATTTATTACTTATTGAAAATGACATTAAATTTAGAATGTCAAAACATAACAAATTCACAATAAGATTGTCAAAAAGGTAAACAAAATAATAAAATAAAAAAATCACATTAAAATGTCAATATGAATAATACAAACTCAAAACGTAATGAAAATAAAACAAAAACAATATAAATTGGATAGAATGTGTGAAAAAATAATGATTACAGTAAACGTTACGCGACTTTAATTTTAAGGAAGACAACGGGTTTCGTTTATTGCCAGGAGGAAATCCTATGGATACCCCACCGTCGGGGTAACAGTAAGTTTATGCCGGACTTAAACTCCCTGTCCAGTGGCAGTCCTCAGTTGGGCTTTGGGGTCTCCGTGATAATTTCGGTGGAACACGCTGAAAGAAAGAAAGAAAGAAAAGAAGCAACATTTATTCTGCGATAAACACTGGACAATGATATCCATTTAACTAAGGGCCCCGTTAACCTGCGCGTGTGCTTATACTAGTGATGTAACGAATATTCGCATTCGCATTCGCATTCGCGAATATTCGCATATTCATTGCATTATTCGCATTCGCCAAAATTTATGCGAATGTCTTGCGAATATGAATAGCAGAAAAAAAACCAATTTGAAGACAATAGTAGATAAATAAAATCAAAATCCATTCATTTCTTATGTTTTTTAATGCAAGAAAAAGTAACTAACCTCGTAATCACAATATCAGTTTTCACTCTATTACTTAGTATTATTTATTTACTTACTTGATTTTTTTTGCAATGAAGCTTAACAATTACATTTTCATTGGAACTTATAAATACAAATGGAACGCATCTCCTTCGAACGAGTCTGCCTCCAAGCCATAGACAATTGGCGCCAAATTTGAACAAAAACTGAATATTCGCATTCGCGAATGTCGGTAGCAGATATTTGCATTCGCATTCGCATCCGCGAATGTGCAAAAAATGACATTCGTTACATCACTAGCTCATACTATTGTTCGATAGCCGTGCACCCGCGCGAATTAGCGGACGCCCTAAACCTGAAAGGGCTCACAGCTCAGCATAATGCTGATTTTCAGCTGGTGGTCCCATAGTGCCGTGTTTACTAAGGCTCACCACTGCGGGAACTGACCTGTCTCTTTATGATCCTAGGACCCGACGGCATGGTGATCACATCTTCCCGGGGCTCGCTAATCTAATACGTAGGTGTACGACAAACATCCAAACCCAGTCCGTTGGATATATATCCGGATCGGGTCGTGTTTCCCGATCGCCTTGCCGGATGAACACTAATGGATTTCAGTTTTAACCCCACGCGGATGAAAGGGGTGTTACTTACTGATAAGTATGTATGAAATGAACGTATGTACAAAACGCTAGAAGCCTTAGCCTCTCTGTAAACATAATCGTGGTGGTTTTTTGGGCGTGTCAGGGTTCCGTCCTAAAATGTTAAAAAACCAGCCAAGTGCGAATCGGACTCGCGGACGAAGGGTTCCGTACCATTATTTATAAAAACGGCAGAATAATCATGTCTTTTGTATGGGAGCCCTCTTAAATATTTATGTTTTTTTGTTTTTCAGTATTTGTTCTTAAAGCGGCAACAGAAATACATCATCTGTGAAAATTTCAATTATCTTACTATCACGGTTGATGAGATACAGCCTGGTGACAGACGGACAGACAGACAGACAGACAGACGGACGGACTGCGGAGTCTTAGTAATAGGATCTCGTTTTACCCTTTGGGTATGGAACCCTAAAAAGGGAACTTTTATTTACCGTTCGTTTGTTCTTGGAAACCACCATTTAGTGAAGTGGTACTGGCGATGTAGACCACAGATGGCCACCGAAACCATTTCACGGTGCACCTAGCACGAATCTTCTCGATACGCGTTAATTCAGTGCGTCCCATTCTAACTAGCCCAGTGGGAGCGAGATGCACTGAGTTACGTAGCTAGTTGACGCGTATAGAGAAGATTCGTACTAGGTCAATGATATTGTAATACATGGATGTACAGAGTCATACCAAATGACAGCAGAAAAACGGCCGGACATGAGAATACAGGTTGACGCCAATGTTACAAATGCAAATTATTAGTTTACCATTTTTAGTCATTAGATTTACAACTTTACGTCTAACTACATAAAATAATAATTTATTAAGTTTCGTTGCAAATAGTTTTTTTTACAAAATAATAGTATTGACAGCAGCGCCATCGGTCCGACGGACTGACAGCGCGGGCGATTCTCGATTTGTTGTACTTTTGTTGACTTTTGACGCGGCCATATTTTAAACGCTGACTAGAAGTCCATTACTTGTAGGTCAGTGTACTAGGTACACGGGTTGCGATAAGATCAGTCTGATATTTCCAGATACGACATGGCGTCGTTCATCTGCCTGGCGCCGGTGACGTATTTGGGCGGGCGGCGGGGCGCCTCCAAGCCGCGCTGGCTGGGCTGGGGCGCGCTGCTGATGGGCGCCGGCTCGCTGCTGTTCGCGCTGCCCCACTTCCTCGTGCCGGCGTACCGGGCCGCGGGCGAAGAGGAGCTGGACCTGTGCCACGGGAACAGCACCGTGGTAAGTGGTAGATACCATGCATAGGGCATTCCTGCAAGTCGCGATTCTTAATAACCAATGAAAAATAGAACACAGAAGCGAAGGGAGGCAAGTGACAATTTCATGCTCTATTGCTCTAAGGGTAAGTGTTGAACGTCAGGGCACTCAGTGACTTGAGTCTGAGCAATGGCTTTCCTTTGCTTGTTTACAGGTTTTGTTTTCCAGAGAACTGAACTTGCGGATATACTCACAATTAGCAACAGATGTGGCTGTGGTCGTGGTACAGACAAATGGAGCCACAAATGTCTTCTAGAGTAGAGGCTGTGATTAGGCAAGCGTGAATTTGAAGTCCTGCTTGATGAAGCGATGATTTGTTGAACCATTTCTTACAATTTTTTAACCCCTTATCCCCTCCCTCGGTGATCACCCGTAGTAAATGCTACCCCTCCCCACCCCTCTAGTTTTCACGTAATAGTTCATAAATATGGTTTTAAATCAGTTTTGCCTATAGATAAAAAAAATTGGCTCCTATTTGTCTTTGTTAATACGGCGCTTGTCGTGTGACCCCAAGAGTGCGTGCATATCTATAATTACAATTTGAATATAGCTTGAAAAATGGGTCACGTAGTATGATACGTTTTCTTATGAATTTGAGAAGAATTGTAGTATGAACGTGTTCTCTGTTCCCAGTCGTCCCACCGCTGCGGCGCGGACGCACCGTCGGAGGGCGGTTCATGGGCGGTGGCAATCTTCGTGGCGGCGCAGCTTCTACACGGCGCGGGCGCAACGCCGCTCTTCACGCTCGGCGTCACCTACATCGACGAGAACGTCTCCAAGAAGATGTCCTCGGTCTATCTCGGTATGTTACTGCTGAAACTGCTAAACATACGGTTTATTATCACTTTTTTATATTTTTTTACTTACAATACGAAGGCAAACAAGCAAGTGGGTCACCAGTAGCCCGTTTCACTAAGCTACAAGTTACAATTTTACAAGTCTAAACCGGCAACATTGGTCAATAATGACCAATGGCAATGGGCATGTTAACCAATGTTGCCGGTTTAGACTTGTAAAATTGTAACTTGTAGCTTCGTGAAACGGGTCACTGATGGTAAGTGATCACCACCGCCTATAGACACCCGCAATACCAAGGAGATTGCAGATGCGTTGCTAATCCAGAGGGCTAAGATGGAATACCTCTTGTGCCAGTAATTGCAACGGCTGTCTTGCTCTCCACGCCGCCTCGGTAAAAGCCACTCGCGGCGCGTATTCGCAACAAAATGTTTCCACACCAATTTCGATGTTAACGTTAACTACATTAAGATGATTCTTATGACTGAAAACTTACATTAAGAGCTCTGAGCATCTAGTGTAAGTTTTTGTTCCCCCCTCGAACCCGTTAGAGATAACTTCTCATTACTATGGGAGCAAAGACATCGCCTCTTGCTGCGCGTATTTGCAACAAAACGTTTCCATGATAGTTTAGAAGTCAACGCTATCGCGTTCGAGACCTTTTTTACCCCACTACGGACAAGCTAAAAGGAAGGGTTATGTTTTTGTGACAGAAAACTTACAGTAAGGGCTCTGATCATTTGGCAAAATGTTTTTTTTTCTCGAAACGGTAAATATTTCAAGTTTTTTAATAAACAAACCTAACCTAACCAAAAGGGTCCTTCATGACGGTCCTGAAAAAAATCCTGAATAGTTAACAGTTTCAGAAAATTGCCAAAAAGCTTTACCTTTTCAACCTTATTTTATTTCAAAGCCTCTTCAGCTAATGTAACACATATAAATTTCTGTGTGTACCACTAAACACAAAAAACAACTGTCATAAGTCATAACCCCGTAACGCGCAGTTTCGCGGCCGACACAAGAACGCACTCAAGGACGCAGTTACGCGGTTATTAATATGAGCAGAAGCGGGTAAATTACTGTCATGGCGTTGGTAACACAAGGTTTATAAAGAGTTATGAAGTGTAATATGTTCGACATTTGTGCTTTAATGTGCATTTAATGTAAAAATATTTATTGTTAGATATATTATACAAACCTGACATTCAATTATAACTGTTTAATTTTACATCTATTGTACATAATAATCAATATCACATCATAATTAATTTAAAAACTCTAAACTTAGAATGGTGACATCATCAGCTGTATGCAAATAAGTAAATAATAATAAAAAAAATGTGATTAAGGTTAAAATTAAAATTTGCATGTGATCCTATGACTAAACGTGTGAAATCTTTTTTATCTACTTTAACACCAATGTACCTACCATGTTTTTAGCAAATAAATGATTTCTAAATTTCTAAATAAAACAATAAAGTTCTTATATGTACACCTACAAGCGGATCTCAAATAGATAAACTGCTGAGTTTCTTGCAGCGTTCCTTCTCAGCAGATTCTTCCATTTTCCGAAGCGCTAGTAGATTCAGACATGTAAAAGAGCCTATGGCCTACTGGCAAAGTAAATTTTTCATTTTCATTTTCATATTCAAACCTTTATGGCTGTGGAAGCCTTCTGAAACGTTTCGTCTTTCGCGGAACCCTAAAAGTTAGCATAACCTGATTCCTATGGGCGGAGGTAATCACTTTCCTTCCGGTGACCCGCATGCTTGTTTCCTACCTTTTCCATAAAAAACACTTGGGCGGCCATTTTAAAACTACTAGTATGTATGTATGTATGTAATTTTTTTGTTGTACAAAAGAACATAAATGGCAAGAAGTAATACAGTGATGTATAGTTGACCAAATAATTGCTTGACCACTTTTGAACCTTATATAACTCTTTGTAACTTATCCCTTTAAGAGACTAGTTTGTCACTAGTAGTTTGTGACTAGTTTTCTTTGTATTTTTATGTGGTGTACAGTCAGCGTCAAATATACCAGAGCGGGCAAGGTGTCAAAAATATCTGAACTCGACTCTATTGTCAAATACGCTCGGGCGTTTTCAGATATTTTTGACCACCTTGCCCGCTCTGGTATATTTGACGCTGACTGTACAATAAAGAATATTTGTTGTTGTTGTAGTTTGTTTGTTAGAAGAATTCATATTACTTTTAACGGCTAAAATGCTAGAAATTTCTGTTAACAAGGTAGAGCGTCGATTAATTGGCAGGTAATGCAATAGGAAGTGCAAATGGTATGGTGTAGAGGATATGATTGACAGACGGACATCTTTAATAGCCCCGTCGTTGCAAGCAAGCCATGCGGCAATGCATTTGGAAATAACTGTTAGGGTGACCACAATGATATTATAATACATGGATGTACAGTGTCATACTAAATGACAGCAGAAAAACGGACCAACATAAGAATACAGGTTGCCGCCAATGTTACAAATGCAAATTATTAGTTTACCATTTATAGTCATTGGATTTACAACTTTACGTCTAACTAAGTACGTAAAATAACAATTTATTAAGTTTCTTTGCAAATAGGTTTTTTTACAAAATAATAGCAGCAGCGCCGTCGGTCCGACAGACTGACAGCGGGAGCGATTGTCGATTTGTTGTGCTTTTCTCCTACTTTGGATGCGGCCAGATTTTAAACGCTGACTAGAAGTCTATTACTTATAGGTTAGTGGGTGACCACTAATAATTCAATGCTTATTTGCATGTAAGCTGCATAGGCTCCTTTACATGTCCGGAACTCAGTTAGAAACAAAAAAAAGAGGTAGTATTTTAAATTTTGTAACCGAAATGTCTTTAAAATTGTAATGACAACACAAAGAAAAATTAGGGCAATGGCAGGACTTGAACCTGCAACATCAGCATTCCGTGCCTTGCGTTTTCCAGTTTCGCCACACTGTCACTGCCCTACCCTGCGAATTTTTCAATATGCTTCGTCTTACGGGCATTACATTATTGATTTTAAGGGTACAACTACCCTCGGTGTCATCTATATGAAACTTTTTTAACAAGTTATCATATTCAATTGGAAAACGCAAGGCACGGAATGTTGATGTTGCAGGTTCAAGTCCTGCCATTGCCCTAATTTTTCTTTGTGTTGTCATTACAATTTTAATTTTAAGGTAGTATTTTATTAATATTTACGAGTGGCAACCCTGTTCGGTGAATTCGGGGCGGTCGGTGTCCATATCCAGGGATTGTGTTGGATTTAGCTCGGACCCGGATGACTTGCCGCGGCTATTTCGGATATCTAACACAAATGGCGACAACATTAAGTTTTAATAATATTAATGACAACACAAAGAAAAATCTAGGGTAATAGCAGGACTCGAACTTTTAACCTCAGCATTCCGTGCCTTCCGTTGCCAATTTCCCCACGTTACCATACCCTGCGAATTTTTCAATGTGCTTCGTTCATACGGTCATTACATTATTGATTTAAGGTATAACTAACCTCGGCATCATCTATGAGAAACTTTATCAAGTTATCTCATTCAACTTGGTCATTTTTCAATGACCGCTAGCTGACGAAAGATGGCGCCATTTGTTATTAAACTTTGGTTACAAAAAGTTTTTTTAATTAGGAAAGCAAACAAGCAAGTGGGTCACCTGATGGTAAGTGATCACCACCGCCTATAGACACCCGCAACACCAAGAAGATTGCAGATGCGTTGCCAACCCAGAGCACTAAGATGGAATACCTCTTGTGCCAGTAATTACACCGGCTGTCTTGCTCTCCACGGCGGAACACAAAGTGCAAGGAATGCTGTTTAGCGGCAGGATTAGCGAGCAAGATGGTGGTAGCAATCCGAACGGACCTAAACTTACTAAGACCTAACTTACCTAACCTTACCTACCTATCTACCTTAGGACTTAACTTATTAAGTAGCGGACGCTCGCGATTTCGTTCGCGTGGAGTTCAAATGTCGTGTGCCATACAAATAAATTATAGCCAATAGACTACCTGATCTTCAAGCTATATTACTGTAAAGTTTCATCAAAATCCATGTAGTAGTTTTCGCATAAAAGACTTACAAACAACCATCCATCCTCATGAACTTACACGTGCATACTTAGTTTTTAGTTAGAAATGCAATCTGCATGCATATTTTCGACCAATCAGAGATAGCGATCTGCGTCGCACAATAAATTGCTGCGTTTTATTACTTTGCATTGTAAATCCATAGACATTTTCACCGACACCACTTTGAAGCCTACTCGTACCCCACTCCGGCGACGCTCGCATATGTAACCCACTCTTTAAAGACTGAAAGCCGTAAGCCCCGCGCTCCATTACTGGCCATGTATAGCGCCATTCATGGCTGAGGGCCCTTGAGAGGTATCGAGAGTGTAGGTCCGTCGTTATGCGCAAGCGAGGCGGGAGCTATAAAAATATTAAAACGAAATTGAACACTACTTTTCGATTCCCCTAGCTCAATGCTTCTTTCTCTTTCTAACTACCCCAGTAGGACAAGACACACTGAGTGACGTAGCGAGTTACACTATATCCACAATCAGAAATTACGAGCGAAAAAAATGCAAATGCCTACGATTAATCAACCAATCAGAGATAGTGATGTGCAGCGTTTTTGGATTTCTATCGCTCTTAACTTTTGAATTCTGATTTTGTTCTGATCCTGAATCTAGCTATTTACATTGGAGCGACTGCCATCTGACCTACGCAGCCCATGTTACATGAAAAATAGACTGATAGGATATGGTTTACATATTCCTTTACATGAATGTGCAACCACTTTCATTTCACTGTCGTTTAGAAAAAGAAGAATCATTTGATATCCATGACGATATGATAGTCAAAAAAAATTTTTTTTGACCCCCTCTTTTTTTAATATAACATTCGTCATTTTAATTTTGTTCTCAAAAAATATAGCCTATGCCACCCAGACTACAATTACGAACCGATTGACACCTCATTCACCAAAATCGGCTCAGTCGTTTAGGCACTATAGTGGAACATACGTAAATACAAACATACATACATAGGCTGCTAAAAACATAACCCTTCCTTTTGGCTTTGCCGTAGTCGGGTAAAAAGAAGGTTTTTATGTACATTAGTACATGCTAATTGAACCCGCGAAAAGCGGGGGGGGGGGGCTAGTATTATATGGTGCTTTAAACGTTTCTGCTACAGTACATACCACTATCACTTGCGGATGGTAGGACCTTGTGTAAGGTCCGCCCGGATCGCTACCACCATCTTGCTCGCTAATCCTGCCGCTAAACAGCAGTGCTTGCACTGTTGTGTTCCGGCGTGGAGAGCAAGACAGACGGTGTAATTATTGGCACAAGAGGTATTCCACCTTAGCCCTCTGGGTTGGCAACACGTCTGCAATCCCTTTGATGTTGTGGGTGTTTAGGAGCGGTAGTGATTACTTACCATCAGGTGACGCACTTGCTCGTTTGCCTTCCTATGTTGTATAAAAAAACTAGCTTAGTGAAGCTTTTACAGCGCCGCAAGCTTTAGCCATCTCCGTGGCAGCTTTTAGCTGTAAAAACAGCGGGCGACACCGCGCTATTTGAGTCGCGACGATTCGCGCGCGATTGTTTACTTAGCTTCGGAAAAGCGCAAGGGAATTACATTAAACGTAACGGCGTTTACCGTCGCAGGTGGAATCAGCTTGAAAAGATATGATTTTTTTTTCTGATTACAATAATAGGTCAAACATGCAATATTTCCCAGTGAATTCTATTCTATGTACTTCTTTATATTTATCTTAACCTACTATTACTATTATCCTACTAATCTTTAAAACAAAACCAAAAACAAGTATGTACGTCTCTAACCTTTTGAACGCTTTCATATTTGAATGAAGTGATCACTCGCACGCCAACCACTGTTAATTGATGTAATGTTTAAACCAATAAAAACAATTCGTAATAGATTTTATTCATGTTCAAAGTACACCTTCACTCCGACCTTTTGGTTGTTGGCGTGGTGGGCACGACGACACACGACCACTTTATAGGTTCTTGGCGTTCAAAGGGCTAAGGGACAATTTACAGTTTGCAAAGTGCAAGTGTGAAGTTCATACATTTACTGTTGAGCTCAACTCACCAGTAAATGCATACCCACTTAACGCTTGCCTAAGTGTAAATTGCCCGTAAGCCCTTTAAATTTTATTCCAAATATTCATATTTCACTATTTTACCGTTGGGATTTTTTCGTCTTGTTTCAGGTGTATACTACACGATGGCAGTCGTAGGCCCAGCGCTGGGCTACGTCGTGGGCGGACAGATGTTAAAGATATACACGGACTTTCCTACGGTGGACTCAGAAGCGTAAGAAACTAGAAGCAACTATTTTTTTTTCGTTTTCATAATCGTTTATTCACCCTTAGGGTAAATTTTCTTCCACTAACGCGGAGTTAGAGTGGAGGGGAGTGGACCGTGAATTGACCAATCACAGTGGTCGAAATCTGTATCAGTGGAGATTCTGCCTCGCGTCAACGGAAACGCACCCTTAGACTTTAATGCTGTCGACTTATACAGCCAACCAATTCTGAATCCAGAGTCCCTGTTAGAACTTTTTCATAATAGGCACCCAAACGTCAAGATGACTTTTAACTGTAATGATGTCAAATACTAATAGGCAATGATTATTCATGGCGACAAGGTCCTATGAAAAATATTTAAAAAATCAAAGCAATAGGTTTGTACTATTCTAAGGCATAACGACAACATACCAAAAAATCATTGCCATGGGTTAACGTTTAGAGAGTGGAAAACGTTATCGCCTTTTGTATTGGGAGAATTTTTTGGGGCTGGGTTCACACTCCTTTTAAGTCGCTATATTTTGATTTGCTGCATACCAAGTTAGAGTTTTGTTATGGTAGGAAACAGCAAGAGCCTTCCGCCGTTTCCCTAACTATGCATGAATTACGTTTGCGAAAGCTATTTTAAAATGTCACCCACAAAACTTATTACTTATAAAAAAAATTACACAAACATGCCCTTTGACGAAATTACTCGGTTAGAAAATTACATTTCCAAAATGGTGGAAATCGCGTTAAGCAAAGACAAGCTCGAGTTTTTTTAATTCCATATTTCATTATGGCAGCGAACCGGCTTCATTCAGCCAAAGTTGCCTTCTCGCTTTCATCTCATTGTGTTGCCAGCAAAATTAATTTCAGTTTCGTGCTGCCACGGTTTCCTCGAAATATGATTTTGCGGAACTTTTGAACTGCACTTTTGTGGCCTCATTTTAATATGATACGTGAGATGCAGAATGGAATGATTCCCTACCAGTGTTGATTTGCTGGGAGGTTTTTCTGCAGGATGAGCTGCGTAACGGGAAAAGTAATTAGATTTCAAAGAGAGTAGCTACCTACGTTAATATTGTTCTACGTACGTTAATCTCTTGGGATTTATCCTGAAGCTCGAGTTCTACCTATTTGGGAAGTACTTAGCATCGTTTGAGATGGCACATTTTAGAAGATACTTTTTAAATTGTTTTAGACTTTAGCGATTTTGACACATATTTTTAACCGTTAACGGGATTTAAACGCGATAAAAACATTGTTAATTTACCTCAACGTTTCGGCCATGTTTCAACGGCCGAAAAGTCGAGGTAAATTAACAATGTTTTTATCGCGTTAAAGTCCCATTAACGTTAAAAATAGATACTTATTGTTTAAGACTTGATTATGAAAAACGTATGTCGTATGGCATCGTTGTTACGACCAAACTTTACCTCTATCGAGCAGGTCTGTGACCATGTGACCAGGGGGTCTAGCACGATAGCTTTTATAGATGACATAAAGCATTTATCCCGTTCTAACCAGTATGCGTGTGCGAGAGGGACTAAAGCGTTTATGTGCGCGATAAACGCTAGCGTGCTACTATAGCAGCAGTTAATATAATCCTTAAATTGTCAGTAACCTATTTAATTGAGCAGCCGTTAGGCAAGTTAAATGGCGTCGAAACGTGTCTACTACGCTCAACAAATGAAATAACAGAACAAAAAGGTAAAGTATGCGTTTCCCATTTAGCAATTCAATGGAGAACACTCGGGCTCTATTATTTTAGTTCATTAGGAGCGCACATTTTGCTAAGAGCTCTCATAAATACAATGGCGTTACTCGACGAATAGATTGGTTTGAGTTCATTTGAATTTTACAATAATTAAATAAAAAAATACGGTTGCACGTTTACTGACCAAGCTTAAGAGGATTGTGTACCAAGCCACAGAATAGATAGTACTTAGTAACCAAGCCTTAAAAAGCGCTTTCCATACAAACGGCGGTGACGTTTTTCACGATCTAAACCGTTAATCTACTAGTATAGTTATATTTTTTCTATGCTGTTGTTACTCCATACAACTATGTTTGTATGTTTCGATTCTTCTTATACCTCTGTTCTTCATAGATTTGTCAATATTTTATATTTTAGAATTTTTGACAATATTTTCAATACAGTAAGGAATAATTAAAAGTAAACACCTTCAAACCTAGTTCTAAGACATAACAACAAAATGTGATCAAAATGTAAGTGTACACAGTTTTGACAATAAATGATTATGATTATGACTACGAACAGACAAAACATACATAACTATACTCGTCGATTTAGAAACCGTTAGGTTTAGATCGTGGAAAACGTAACCGCCGACATAACTACAGCACGTACGCAATACGTCAAAGTTTAGTGGGTGGAAAACGTTAGCATTCTTCGTATCACGATCCCTTAGTTCAGATACGGCTTAGGTAGTTAAAACGACATCGAGCGATAAGTACTTATGTCAGTCATAAGGACCGCTGATGTTACTTATCGAGGGAACATCAGTTGAATCAACATCGCACTAAGATTGGAAGCCTGGCGCATCAGAACGTTCTAAATCTAGATACAGCGGGGAGCAAGCTGAAATCTCCTATCAAAGTCGCTTATTTACTATACTAATACGTTAGATTTTGCTTTGGCACATTCTCCAACTGTAGGTACCTATACTGTACCAACTAAATACACTTCATCGGCGCGCACTCAACCGTCCCGCGTATGGATTGTTAAGCAAACCGCATTAGCATGAGAAAACACTTGGGCGCGTCGATTCTGGTCTGTTACAGGATAGGAGCTTCGTGCATGTTGCGGAATGTATTTGTAGTTAGATGTAATTAATGTTGTTTGCATTAATGCAATTGTCGGCAAGAATTGTTAAGAAAGGGATAGCAATTATATATAACGTTATCGGGACTCTAACGGATAAAAATATATTGTTAATTTACCTCGACGTTTCGACCATGTTTCAACGGCCGTGGTCACGAGTATACTGAAGCAACACTGACTGACTGAGGATAGCAATTAGCATCAATTTTTGAGACACGCTGAAGCTCTGTCGGCAAAAATGCCTGTTAGGGTTACACAAATTGATTTGACACACCATCCCTTCAAAAGAAGAAGAAGAAAAAGCTAACGTTTTCTTTCTCTTCCAGGCTGGGCATAACTCCAGTGAGTTCAGTGTGGATCGGTGCGTGGTGGGTCGGCTTCCTTCTATCTGCGCTGCTCTGCCTCATAGTGGCAATTCCGCTGCTAGCATTCCCGTATGAGTTGCCAGGTGAGGACTTCTTTGTATAAATCATACAATTCGGAAGAGCATATTTTTTTTATGAAATAAGAAGGCAAACAAGCAAGTGGGTCACCTGACGGTAAGTGATCACCACCGCCTATAGATACCCGCAACACCAAAGAGATTGCAGATGCGTTGCCAACCCAGAGGGCTAAGATGGCATACCTCTGTGCCAGTAATTACACCGGCAAAAAAATTTGGACCTGCGTTACTATATGTAATAACCACTACACTAAATTTCATTAAAATCATCCTAATATTTAATGGCCATGACTGAACATGGATTGGTTTTATTGTAGTAGATCTTACTCAATTCAACTTCTTGCAAAATACCATCATAAGGTAAGAAAACAACTACCAAAGTATTATGTCTTCTTAGGGGCCGAGGAAATCCGTGCATCAAAGGTGTCGGAAGCCCACGACACGGCCTCAAAGTCCGCCGCCTTCAGCTCCCTCCGCGAGCTGCCACGCGCGGCCACCGCGCTACTCCGGAACCCCACCTTCCTGTTTCTGAACTTGGCCGGAGCAAGCGAAGGCATGCTGATCTCCGGGTTCGCTGCGTTCCTGCCGAAACTGATTGAAAACCAGTTTGCGGTTACCGCGTCAGAAGCGGCACTGTTGTTGGGTAAGGATCTTGAAGGACTATTTTTATAGCACGTTGATTAGATTTAGATTAGATTGGAGACGTTGGTGGCCACCAGGCATGTGGCTCATCAGTCGCGCGTTGGTGACCCTCAAGAGCCTGGTATATCCAGTTGGGGAAGAGGCTAAAAACTTTAACGAAGAAACCACCATAAAACATAACTGTTTAAGGTCTACTTATTATGATGATTAGGGCTTACATTATTTTAGAATGGGATATAGACCCATCAGCAAAGTCGAAATACTTTAATCGGTTTCGTTTGTCTTGGTTCCAGGTGTTATCACAGTCCCGGCCGGCGGCGGCGGCACGTTCCTCGGCGGTTGGCTAGTGAAGCGTTGGCAGCTGGCGTGCGCCGGCATCATCAAACTCTGCGTGGCCGCCACGCTGGTCGCCGCTGCCTTCACCTTCAGCTTCGTCCTGACCTGTGACGACTACCCGTTCGCCGGAGTCACTGTTCCGTACAATTCGCCAAGTATACCGGGGTGAGCATTTTTGAGTGTTTTTTAGGAACTCTTGGTATGATTATTGCTAGAAGTTCAATGTTTTGTTTAGGTTGCATTTCCGCAACGTTCATAGCTGCGTTGCTTTGAGCTGTTGGGACTACTCTTGCGTGTTTATGTCTAGGAGGATTTTGTGTTACCAATGACTTCTTGGAGCAGCCCGTTTACCTGAGGTAGGTACTATAAGAATTTAGGTTTTGCACTGACGGTTCAAAAGTTGGTTTTGGAGCAACCGCTCTTTTGAATGAAGTTATGCTACATAATTAAACATTAAAAGGCAATTATTAGATTATTATGCAAAATCTCAAAGGAGGCCCTGGAGGCTTATATGATATGGTCAGTCCACTTTTGTTACGTTTTATTTATATTTATTTTATATTTATTTATATTTATATTTTTTTCGGAGAATCAACAGCTTACAGACACACATAAACATCTTCAATAACATTAACAAAGCCAATTATAGGATCTCACAAGTAGCAACAAAGTATATAAACTTAAAAACTAGCACGCACAAGGTCGCAGCAATGCACGATCAGTAAACACAAGTAAAGAAAACAAGCCAAAAGCCACTCTCAACACAGGTAGTATTATATATAACCATAAAAAAAAGAAGAATTGACACCAATATATTAACACATCGACATACCCTCAATCAAAACATCTCTCCGCCAAACGCCGCCTCACAGTATGGACGTTGCAGTTGAATACATCGATATCGAGCTCCCTCGTTACGTCGTTCAAACTACGACAAGCTCGCCTCAAGGATGAGTTTTTTCTATATTTAGATGACGGAAATTTAAGTGAAATAGGGGGGTAGTACCTTTTCAACCTATTAGGCGTATTAAAAGAGAGACTAGAGAGCAATTCCGGACAGTCCACCTTTCCACTAGTAATACTAAGGGCATAAACAATATCAGCTATCTCTCGACGTTTATGTAGCGGGATAAGATGGTGCTTTTTACACTCGGTATAATAATCCGAGGAATGGTACGGAGATTTTAATTTGAAACAAAGGAATTAATAAACTTTTTCTGTACACGTTCGATTCTGTCAATATATGTTCGATAGCAGGGGTTCCAGATTTGAGAAGCATATTCAAGTTTGCTTCTAACATATGAGCAATACAAAATTTTAAATGTTTTAGCTTTGGAGAAATGTGAAGAGTTGCGCATGATAAAACCAAGTGCCCTTAAAGCACTACTTACAATGCTGTCAATATGGTTACTAAATAAAAGTTTTGAGTCATGTACCACTCCAAGATCCCTCATGAACGGCATTTTTTTCAACATGGAACCTTTCAATGTATAAGTCGTTGGAATCAATGTGCGTTGACGTGAATAGGTTACTGTAAAGCATTTAGAAGGGTTAAGATCTAATTTATTATTACGACAATATTCATCAAGACGAGCAAGATCTTCCTGAACAAGCAGAGAGTCCTGATTCGACTTAATCTTCGAATATATTTTCATGTCGTCCGCGAAACAAAGTAGATTTGTAAAGGTGCAGCACCTGCTGATGTCGTCAACAAATACATTGAAAAGCAACGGGCCGAGCAGGGATCCTTGAGGAACACCACTCGGGACAGGTATCCATCCAGACATATAATTATGTACAACAACAGCCTGAGACCTATTATTTATATAAGATGAGAACCATCTCAGTAAGTCCCCATGAATTCCGATTCTGTATAATTTTGGTATAAGTAAGCCGTGGTCGATCCTATCAAATGCCTTACTGTAATCAGTATAAATAACGTCGACTTGAAAGCCACTATCCATAGCCTCGGTTACATAATCATTTAGTAGTACCAGGTTCGACACCGTGGACCGATGCTTGTAAAATCCATGCTGATATTGACTGAAACAATTTTTTAAGGCTTTAAACACTTGGTTGTATACTATTTTTTCCATCACTTTGGATAATATGCATAGTTTTGATATAGGTCTATAATTACATACGTTAGTTTTAGGGCCTTTTTTGTGAACTGGTGTTATAAAAGCAGATTTCCATATCGATGGTACGTAACATTCGGAAAAAGAACGATTTAAGAGCAGTACAATAGGCGACACAATACTTTCTGTGCATTTGATTAAAAATTGGGCGGGTAGATTGTCCGGCCCTGCTGATTTAGAAGGATCAAGTTTAAGTAGCATATCGGTAAGTTCCTCTGGGTCAACTGTGATTTTACAAAGGCTGGCCGCAGAGTCGTGGGAAAGATTTAAATCACGACTTGGCCCGCTACCATCCGGAGTCGAGAATGTAGAAGAGAAATAGTCCCAAAATGCATTACATATATCTACACATTGATCGTTCCATTGAGAGTTGGGAAAACTCCCCTTTCCAATCAATAGAGGATAGCTCTGAATTAATAGCAGTATAATCACCTTTATTATAAAAATATTTTAAGCGGGCTGCCGGTTTTAAGTACGTAATAACGGAAAATTTAATATAAATAACTAGGGCTTTATGGTAGGGGTCGATAGGAACCAGGGCATCCAGGCATTCACTAACGGAAACAACATCATTTGACAAAACAAGGTCTTTTTGGAACATAATACCTACAGTATATATTTATCGCCTAAAAACGTCTGTAAACTACGTGATCGTCAAGCATCCATCACTCAATGTTTGGGAATACCTATCGAACGCTCACTCAAATATTATGAATACGTCCTGCGCAGTAGCTCACGCTCATCTAAAGAAAAGTCAAGAGAATTTGGTAGCAAACAAACAAAACAGAGTCAAAGCAACCTTCCCCCCGCCAGCTCGGACCGGCTGGCCGCCAGTTGCAACGCGGCTTGCGGCTGCGCGGGCGCGGCGTTCGCGCCCGTGTGCGGCGCGGACGGCGTGGTGTACTACTCGGCGTGCCACGCGGGCTGCGGCGCGCGCGCGCTGGCCGGCGCCGCGCAGCTCTACAGCGACTGCGCATGCGTCGCCAACCAGACCCAGTACAGCGTGCCCGGTGAGTGGAGCGGCCCGGTACGCTGTGGTGTACTACTCGGCGTGCCACGCGGGCTGCGGCGCGCGCGCGCTGGCCGGCGCCGCGCAGCTCTACAGCGACTGCGCATGCGTCGCCAACCAGACCCAGTACAGCGTGCCCGGTGAGTGGAGCGGCCCGGTACGCTGTGGTGTACTACTCGGCGTGCCACGCGGGCTGCGGCGCGCGCGCGCTGGCCGGCGCCGCGCAGCTCTACAGCGACTGCGCATGCGTCGCCAACCAGACCCAGTACAGCGTGCCCGGTGAGTGGAGCGGCCCGGTACGCTGTGGTGTACTACTCGGCGTGCCACGCGGGCTGCGGCGCGCGCGCGCTGGCCGGCGCCGCGCAGCTCTACAGCGACTGCGCATGCGTCGCCAACCAGACCCAGTACAGCGTGCCCGGTGAGTGGCCGGCGGCCCGGTACACTGTGGCAACCTCGTGTGGTGCATTCGGTTAGACGGAACACCCAGCAGAGTTACTTCATGAAAGAAGAAGTTTTACTTTTCGATAACATTATAATGATAAATAATTTTTAAATACCTAAATACGATCACCACAAAAAGAATGAATCAAAATTTGTGTTATCTCTTTTGTCAACTTGGGGATGCTGGAGATTAACTCGATCGGGTGTGATTAAAATTTTTCAACCGATGGCGTTAGAACTGCGGGCCTAACATTATAGACCAGGTGTTAAACTAACCCCGAGAGATAAAATTTTAAACCCCGCCATATCTTAACTCAAACGCTAACATGACTGACCACACAGATAAAATTAACACCAGGGTTAAGACGGTGTTAAAAAAGATAAAACTGTGTTACTACAGTAATGAAAATATTGTTTAATAATTCAGTTCATTCGTTCATTTTCGCAATGTGACAGAAACAACCATGCATAGATTTCCTTAAACATACATAGCTAGCTTTAAAAACAGTCCTGGACGATTTGCATCTGTAGTTTCCGAACGAAAATCAACTAAATTTGACACTTGACAGTTGAAAATTTTGAAATTGACAGCGATCAGACATGAAGACCTGTTACAATTTTAGTAAACAAAAGGAAAGCAAAAGCCTGAAATAAACCGAAGTTGCCGAAATGCCGCCGAAAGAAAAACAGGTGTAAGTATTATATAATTCTGTAAATATATTTTCTATTTATTTTACCTGCTCCAGAATTTATGGTGAATAACAGGTAGTTTGGTAAAATGACAAACTGGAACCATGGTTGCAGGACCCAAATGGTAACTAAAATCATCCGAAGATCGTCGACAACCTTCATCAATAAATGTGTGCTTGACTGTATGCAGTTAACTTGATAACATTGACTAGATAATTGATTATTAAAATTATTGTTTCAGGCGTTGCACAATGGTGCAAAAACTCATTGGTACATACATGGCTAACGCTGAGGTACGAACTCGGTACCTCACGAACTCACGATAACGGGTCTACCTCTATGCACTAAGCCTCCCAATGCTCTATGTATCCCTAATAATAAACATATTTTTCTTATTCCTTCTCCAGGCAGAGGTTATCAAAAACATAAATGGGAAATGAGGGCTTCAATATTATGATATACTATACCTTGGTTGTTGACTTCAATGTTGTTGATTTTATGTAGTATGTCTCCATGTATGAGACCTCTTTAACCCTCTTTTATTCTGTGCTCATATCAAATAATAAGATAGAATAAAGTAAACAAGTAAATGAAACAATTATTTATTAGTATAGCACATTTAGCTTGAGCCACTCTTAAAATCAAAGCATTAACAGTTCTAGAGCATATTCTAAATCACCTGTAAATCAAAATAGTAACCAATTTGTTTCATTTTCAGATATGCACCAAGGCGCCGGCGTACCTCGAATTATTAGTACCTCACACCTACGACAAATAATAAAACTTATTATCATAGTCTAATACACAACCACTTCGCTGTATTGTACTTTTTAATAAACATATTTTATGGCTATGCAGTTGTATATTATTTTAAATAAATCAACCTTTGCAAGCCCAAACTGCAATTTTCTGTATCATGAATTGAAACTGAAACACTCACTCTTTACAAACTCAAACCTTATAAAAGTTATAAATGTGGGTGGCAATTATTATTAATTATTACAGTGTGCTTATTTCAGTACCAATGAGCAGACTTGACTGGGGTAGTACTATAGGGACGTAAGGTACCTAGGGCTTCAAAATAACAAGCTAGCGCATAAGTTTAAGAACTTTATAATTTACTCTAGTTTATATTCCAATTCATACATTGCATGTCAATCTAAAAATCAAAATAAGTCCCTTTTCTTCTTCTACTACAAACTGCCACTCTTGTTGCCGTGGTCAGCTCTGGAAGAGGCTGTAAGGAAACCTAAAGGTCCTTACAGTACCTTGCTTAGACAGAATACCGACATGAAGTAGTATACATTTCGTTTCGTGCGATTAATGATGATCCGAAGGCCCAGCGACAGGGTGGGCGGCTAAACGTTGACAACGGATTAGCGACTGCAGGGTTGGTGGTTACCATTAGCGGGAGTGATCACTTCCCATAAGGTGACTGGCATGCGTCTGTCTTTTCCATAAAATAAACAAATCACTGTAGTATCGTTTTTATCATTTATTTATTTGCTATTATCACGGGGTCACACACGGCTCAATAGAGTAAGTAAAGAAGTGTGCTCGTCACATTCCACAAAAACATTGGTCAATTATTACACGTAATACAACAGTTTGGTAACTATCCCACTGAATTAATAACCTTTTGTGATGATAAAATCTAATATTACAAAGTAAAGACACTGTTTAAATAAAATAAAATATCTTATACCCACCTTCGACGACCCAGATAAAGTAACCCGTTTTATCTCGATTAACTGTCAAAATGACGCTAGGTTTATCACCGAACGTGGCCGGTCATGTTAGGCAAAAGGATAAACTAACCCTAACACCTGTCAAAAGAGTGTTTAACACCGTGACACGTGCGGTCATGTTAGCCACCGGGGATAAGGCTAGTTTATCCACGATGGGAGTGTTAAAAACAGATAAAGTGGCTGTCATGTTAGGGCCGCTGTAAACCCTTAAAAACTAAAAATGAAATGACTGTTCAAATACCACACATTCATTGCTTCTTCTTAGCTCAGTTGAAAGATCATAGTACGAAATACAGAAGATGCAGAATCACGCGCTGCATTATGGGATTTTTTTGTGTGATCATTACTTCCCACATTTTTTTTCGTTGCGTTTTTGACCATGTCACGTCTTCAACTAAGTGTCTCCCTCAGATTCAAACGTGACTGTCCCGTACTCCGCCATCAACAGCATCTGCTCGTCGTCGTGCCCGTACCTGTGGCTGTTCGTGTTCCTGTCCTTCTGCGTCATGCTGTTCACCTTCATCGCCACCATGCCGGCGCTGTCCGCCACGCTCAGGTCGGTGGATATAGCTATTTATGTTACAAGGGCAGTAGATCAGTCACAGGCGTCTCTAGCCCATGTAGCGCCCGTGTGCAAACATTGCCCTAGCGCCCACTAGACTAGGGGTCGCTAGAGTAATGCCGAGTGGGGCTCCATAGCGAGGGGCGCCCGGCGCCCCCTAGCACCGCTGCGCCCGTGTACAACGGACACCCTGCACCATATAGGTAAAGACGCCTCTGAGATCAGTAATTACAAAACTCTGGTGGTCAATTTTTTGATACACACAAGTGCTTCCTGTAAGCCTATCTGAATAAAGATATTTGACTTTGAGTATTACAGCAGTGACCCGAGACACGACACCTGTGATTCGGGATCAGAGAACTGCCACCTAAAACACCTCAACGCCTGAATGCTACTAAGAACTACTAATTACACGTATTGCTGAGAACTTGACACTGACACATTAAATCTGGCAACGCTACACATCACGACGTACCCTACACTCATGACAATTCGACAGCTGAGAGGGCACATAATTTCCGCTAGAACTACAAAACCAGTAAGCCTGAACTTTTATTCTAGGTGTGTCCGCGAAGATCAAAGATCCTTCGCGCTCGGCATCCAATGGATCAAGGTGCGGCTGCTCGGCACCATCCCAGCGCCACTGCTTTTCGGGTTCCTCATCGACCTGTCCTGCTCGCTGTGGGCCCGCACCTGCCAACGCACCGGCGCCTGCCTGCTCTATGACAACGTGAACATGAGCAGGTGAATGTTCTTTTTAACAAGACTTTTGGTTAACGAGTACCAGTTCTGTCTCTTGGTTTCGAGTACCCTAAATGGTTGAGGAGTTTTATTAGAACTGCAGTCGTAAACTCCTAGTAAAGTTTGTCACTTATCACGGATGTAGAGGGGTAGAAAGTGTGGTCATAGTTTAATGTATCTTTTTTCAGTGGGTTTCAAAACGGCGGTAGATAACTCATGAGCTTTGAAGCTCCTCAAA
Organism: Ditula angustiorana; assembly: GCA_963691745.1. Classification (NCBI taxonomy): domain Eukaryota; kingdom Metazoa; phylum Arthropoda; class Insecta; order Lepidoptera; family Tortricidae; genus Ditula; species Ditula angustiorana. The sequence goes on from OY829474.1 coordinate 1,319,025, forward strand.
ACCCTTACTGAATTAATAATTTAGCCCTCTAGCAATGTCAATGTAATACAAATTACGTTTTTATTCTGTGCACTCAATCAAACAAACCTCGGTTAATTTATTTAATCGGTGCTTGTCATAGATGTTTCTTGTTGACACTATATCAGGCTTTATTTTTGATAACAAAAGTGAGACGCGTAATTATTTTCACCTCTGATGGCTCCTAAACAAAGATGCCGTCACCAGTTTCTGGCTCTGCCTTATTGTTCATTGTCTTCGCTAACTTTGTCATCGTAAAACACTAATACTTAATCTTTATTTCAGGTACATGCTAGCCTTGGCTTTACTAGGCAAGCTCTGTTCCCTTCTCTTCTTCTTCCTGGCCTGGTGGTTCTACCGCCCGCCAGGCGGCAAAACTAATGCTGTGGTCCCTTCTGTAGACTTAGTGGTGTGCGCCGAAAAAACAAACGGAGTTGCCAGTGTTATTAATGGCAATACTACCAACACATCCAATGGCGATCGAGTGGGTAATGGATACTGCAACGCTGCGCTAGAGTGTAGTGAGCATTTGTAAATGTTGCCAGTTAGGATAAGACATTCGTAAACTACCTTGGTAGATTTTGTAAGAAATATTTACAAAGTATGGTTACAATTTGAAACAGAACAGGATCGTTAAGAGTTAGTGAAAGTATTGTTTGGAAACTCGTTTATACCTTCAATTTGTAACAGTATTATTTTTAGAATTAACCTTTGACAACTGTCATCCAAAAAAAATTTCACAGACATACTAAATATAAACCTGACGAGTTGTTAATTTTGTACTTAAATATGAATTAGCTACCAATTGAAACAATTTATTGCGTTCTTTTTCTAAATACTAAAATGTGTCAACGTATATGTAGATGTGTACCTATACCTATGTATCCCATTGTATTTAAGCGAAGTTATCCGCAATTTTTAATGCTCAGTCGGCTTCATTATATGGTACTTACTATATTGCATCTCCACTGGTTAGATACTCCTTCAAGATATTCTGAACTCTAAAGTTTTACTAGGATGACAGCTGTCAAAAATTAACTCATAAAACTTTTCAACTGTTTCAACCTTTTTGATAACCACATGTACCTACACCTCAGACCTACACTCGTGTAGGTAGAACAGTTTTCAGGCTCCATAAACATAATTGACTAAGTTTACCTCAGAATTGAGTGGTTCTGTTGTGTGGAAATATGACAAAAAAAACACCTGCGATAGCTTTTACGACGTTTTACTTATGTACCTACCTATTATTAAGTCATTTTGAGCAATCGCTAAATAACAGTCAATTTTAACAATAAGGGACAAACAATGTTGTTTGGTAGCATTATACCAACTATTAACATTTGATCTAAAGGTGCGACGCCATTTTGAATCTTTTCAAACGAGCACAAAATGGCCGCTACTGTTATTTTGACAATCGCTAGTGTTGCAAGCGCAAATATTAATGACACTAGGAGGCTAGATTAACATCCATATCCTATCAATGTTAGGTTAAACGCATAGTTTTATAAAAAAAAACATTCCAAACCATATACATAGTAATGTCCCTTTGTAACTGTAAAGTATCTGTGATGTTGTAGTATTTAATTATAATTTATTTATATTTATATGTAACCCCATTTGTACTAAAAACATAGTTATGGTAAAGGATTTAAATATAAATATCAGCGGTTGATTTTGTACGATTGAATATTATTAAGGTGGGATATTGCCCACTAAGTATTTGATAATTTTAGGATATAATACGATGATATATTTAAACTAGAAAAGTACAATTTGTAACGGCACAATTTTTATTATATTTGATTGGATTTTTATACATATATTTATTTTGTCACTTATTAAGGTTTGTTGTTGTTTTATGATAGGATGGCTGGGGTGAAATATAAACTCAGTCGATAAGAGGGGTTTGATCGGTTTTGTACGATATTTTTTTAGCTATTGCTTTTAGGTACAATACAGCACTTTGTACCGCAAATATTAAGCCACTTTAAAACGTTCTTGCAAGGTTGGCAGCGCACGTTTCCTCTGGAGTTACAAGCGTCTTTAGGCAGCAGTAATTGCTTACCATCAAACGAGCCGCATGCCTGTTTCCACTGAGACGTGGTTTAAAAATACTTGTCAAATCGCCAGATGTGATTCCAAACGAAGAGATATTTATGAACTTATGTCACTACAATTTTTGTAAAAAAATAGTAGACTCCTAAGAATAAATATGTCAGCGCTGACAAAAGATTAATAAAATATAAACCAACTCCCTACTAAATGAGTTTATGTTTCAACCCGGTTATTCAATAGTTGTTATGGTCAATGTACATTTTGGTTGAAGACTGATCCCTTGTTAGTATTAATGTGAGTGTATTTGAGTCTAAGATTGGTAATAATAGAAAAAGGTCACGGGAAATAGAATAATACAGTTAATGATTAGTAATCCGTTAAAAAAAAAACAATAATTCGAGACAGGTAACACCATTAATATCTATACAATTTAATACCTTGTCGGCATCCTCATCATGACGTACCTAGGGGGGAAGGGAAGCAAGGGGGCACTGCCTGCACTAGAAACCTCTTCTCTACCGTAAAAAAAATCACCTCTAATTAAATGAATGTGCTTAGTTCAAAATCCCTAGCTACGTCAATGTTTATCCCGTTGTCTTAACTGTCAACCAGTGCTTACTTCTGTTTTCTTCTTTTCAACCTGAGGAAAGCTGCTGAAAGGTCTTCTTCAAAGACTTCCGCAACGTACGTTCGTAGACCTTTACCAAGCAGGTCCTTTATCAACCAAATCCTCTGTCCCGGTCTATGCTATCCACCCGAGAACCTTAACTCCCCACGAGCCATCCGTTCTCTGAGCTATCCTCAAGCCCATGCCACTTCAGCTTGCAGACTAGAGCTATGACGGCGACTTTGGTTCTGCTACTTATTTCTTATCCCATCAGCTGTGACTTTAATACAATAGCGGAAGATAGGTGGCCAGCCTCTAGCATATGGTCGTCATAAATTAGGCCAACGTCGCCTAATTGAACTAGTCGCTAAGCGTCTTTGAAATACCTTTGTGATTCTAGGCGGGATAAAGGTACCACAATGCCTTCTTGTGCTTTACTCGTTTTAATAATCATTAAAAGAACAAAACATACAAAAACATATGTCTCGATTCGTTTTGTTTGATCGACATTTTGCAGAACAGGACAAACATACTACACAATACGCACACGTATACGAGTACTAACGAAGTTAAACGAACAGTGAAACGATACTCTATCTTGCTCGCGCTCTACCTGTTTGTGTCATTACATCTCTAGTAGGCGTGTAATGAACCTTTGTTTGTGTGATTAAATGTATCTGTAGTATTACCAGGGGGGTTCCACTCCGCACTGTAGGTGCGCTCGCCGCATTACCTATGGCATAGGTTAATCGCAGTAGGTTGCCGGCATGCCGCGCGCGCGCCCGCTCGCTGTGTCGCGCGTTGTGATAGTATTATAGTAAGCAGCCCAACCCTAGCGGTGCGCCAGGGCATTGCGGGTGGAAGGCGGGCGCGGGCGGCGCCTTCCTTTTGACGCATGCCGCCTGGCGAATGTTTATGAAGTAATACAAACTTTTTGTGCCTGATCATAAAGTTGGAATTCGTTAAATGGTGGTCGAAAAAGAGAAGTTTCTGTACGTTAGTACTATTATTTATTCTGTGGTATTACCAGAGTCAGTGTAATGTTAGGACGTCGCCTATCTTCAGCTATTTTATTTTAATCAAAGCCTATCCAGAGCTATGTGCTTTTACCACTTCAGCTTGCACACTTGGGGAGCTACGTTGGCGACTCAGCTTGTCGATTTTTGACACTCGCCAGCCGCGGGCCAATCAAATACGCGAGCGTAAATTATAGCCGGCGCTGATTGGCGCGCGGCTGGCGAATATTGAGCGTTCGAAAATCAAAAACCGCCCTAAAGTTTCTGCTCGTATTTCCTAATTTCTTATTCTATCACATAGAGACACTCCGAGCATGCCTTCTCCATAGCAAGTACGTTAAATGACATTGAACTTCAAAATAAGTAACTTTATAAAGGAGTTCTTTCGAAACTAATAAAGACGTTAAAGAGGCAACGTAATAAATTGTTCAGATATACCTATTGATCACCATGGCCCGGTTTGCTGCAGCGTCTATCTCACTCTCAAAAGTCACAAATGACTAAAGTATGGGTGCCGCGTGAATTCCTGCAGCCAATAGCAGCATATAAAAGTGCCGCGTTAGCCGCTCTGATTGGTGGATATTATTTCCCGCGTTTCCAAAGATCATAGAACACTTATCTATGGTCGTTCTGTAGTTATTTGATGTTTGTCATACTGTACTTCATCTAGTAGCCTAATATCGCAATGAATTGTGTTCATATAAGTTAACCCCAAAGAACCTCAAACCGGATTGAGCCAGTTATAAGGACTGCAGCCCAGTACCTTGAAAACAATCTGAGATATATAACCGGTTGACCAGTTTGATACATTCCACTGTTTATACACATTTACAAGAATAACAAAACGTTTGTACCATATCGGTAGTCTTGTTTGTAAGACGATTTCGAAGTTGTACAATTTTACACTGTATTATGATTAATGAATTGAAATAAATTATTTCACAAAAACATGTTTTTTATTTCGGTTTACAGATATAAATTGTATTTTTTGTTATTAAATAGGGATGCAAACGAGCTAGTCACCTGATGGAAAGTGATCCCTGCCGCCTATGGGAACCAACAAGCCCAAGAGAATCAGCGATCCGTTGCCTGACTTCAGCCCCCCCCCCCACTCCCCTCCCCCAAGTGGAAGGCCTCCGGATCTCTCACTCACCATACGAAACGCAGTAGTAGTTATTTACTAGCAATTAGCCTAACTTTTGTTATTAACTAAACTACTTCCGAAAGCCATATTGACAGCTTTAATTGCTCGCAAAAATTCGATTTTATGGGGTTTGAGATTAAAGTCTGTGTTGCCAGCCTACTAAAATTCTATCCTACTATCCTAGTAATATAATAAATGAATGTTTGGATGTTTGATCCTCAATCACTCATTAACGGCTGGACTGATTTAGATGAAATTTGGCAGACAGATAGATTGTGTCCTGAATTACATAGGATATTTTTCTACACTATCTATGATCTACACTTAATACTCATAATAAAGCGGTAAACTTTGTTTGTTTGTATGTAGCGGGTAATCATTGAAACTACTGAACTGATTCCAAAAAATATTTCACCAATAGAAAGCTATACTATCGTGACGGACATAGGCTATTAATTTCACGCGAACGAAGTCGCGGGCGTCCTCTAGTATGATGAGATGAGATTAACCACTCTATGTTAACGTCAAATAAAAAGCTATATAATAAAATATCAGACAATATACTCCAACATCATAAAAGGTTAACTTAACAAATGCATTGAAACATATACTTATAAAATACACTAAACATTATGTGTTAGAAAAACTTAACTCCTTGGTTGTCGTCAAACTCCATCAGTTCACATTTGCCTTTCGCCTCCAATGACTTCAGGGCCTTAACTAGGATCGTCATGTCCAGTCCGTGGAATTCTGGAACAACAGATCGCTTATATTTATATTCATTTATTTATTGTTTACTCATGGCACATACATAATAATATACAAACAGACATATAGACAGACAGGTGTTGTTATCATTTTGGGTAATATTAATTAACCCAAATTACTACATATTACCTCTTTGTAATTGTGAAAAGCCAGAAAATAATGACAGAGACTAATTAAAATAACAATAGTATGAAATGAGTAATCTTATTGGTTAATGCTTATACAAATACATGTGGAAGGAAAACACTTTTGTAATAACAATTAAAAAGTATAATTAAAACAAAAACTCTGAAATAACAACAGAAAACACAAGTTGCTATTCGATCGTCTAACACTCCCAGTCGCTTATGTTCGTTCACAAAATCTCTTCCAGTCATTCGCTCGTTAACATCAGTCGTTCATTCAGTGTTGCAATTCCCACATACATATAAAAACTAAAGTTATACATTTTTACAAAGTATAAAATTAAGTCTCTATCTGTCCTCATAATCTTCGGTCGCTTACTCCTTCAAAACCACGCAGCAGATTTTGATACAGTATTCAGTCATTTAGAGGGTTTTTTACTGTTTTTTTACGTACATGAGGTAAGTACATCCTCCTAATGATACCCATGCGAAACCAGGGTGGGTCTCTAGTTACTAATAAAAACAAAAAATCGCTTGAATAAAACAAACTGTATAGAAAAACCAGCCCTATAATTTAAAAAAAAGTTGGGGCAATGTAGATAGAGAAACACCTACAAATCTTTTGAAATGTGTGTTAAATATTATAATGTATTGCCAGCGGGAACATATTTATAACGTTGATGTTGACACAATAAAATAATTGTTAAAATTTACCTCGACTCTTCACCGTTGAAACATGGCCAAAACGTTGAGGTAAATTAACAATGATTTTATCATGTTAAAATCTCGTCAACGTTATAAATAACTTTGACTTGGATATAACATTTCAATACTAACCTTCATCAATAGTATTCTCACCCTCCCGCAGCTCAAACAGTGTGCACACAGAATTGTTCATCCCATTATTACTGGCCCACGTGTAGACCATATTGCCCCATTCGTCCAGCGAATGCCAATACACCTCCCATACATTCTTGCTCTTGTCTAGCGGCGCCGCCTGCCCCACCTTAGCCATGTACTCGAGTATAACCAGAATTGACTCTTGGGACAATTTCCTATTAATTGATTGGTTGTTGAAGAGGGGTGTGTTCTGCGATTCTCTTATATCTATGGTCGACTGTTTTGTGGTTTTGAGGTATTCTGCTATGAGCTGCTGCCATGCTTCGAGCTGTTTAGAGCGGGTTTCCGAATGTGGCTGGATCCTGGAAATTAATAATTCGTTGTTACCGCAAAACAACCCAATTAGACGCCTTATAATTATAGGGCAACTGACGAGAGCGCAACGTTTATCTTGACGATGTTATTGTGAGTTTCTTGTTTTGATATTTTGAATTTAATGCACTTTGGTATGATTCCTACTGGCAGTTTTAATCTAAAATCAAGAGTCTTCAGAAAGATGCATAGAATAGAACATCTTTGTAACTTGAGCTATTTTTATGGGCAGATTTCAGGCAGGACTTGCTATTTTTGTTACTTAGTTAATCACTAGCAGACAAGACAAGACATACACCATATTGAAAATCATCATGGAAAATAATTTACAAAAATTCCACTTCAAAATAACATACACGCGTGGCATTGATGCACAGATTATGGTCTCAAATCCTGCCAGAGACACAAGATTTTTCTAAGTATTGTCATCATATCATTTAAATTAAATAATTTTAATGTTCTACATTAAAAATTAAAAATCGAAAAAAAATCAGATAAAAATTTAACCAGAAATAAGTACACATAGGTACCTACATACAAAACCTTCACAAAACATCTAATCAATTACTTAGGATGCAGTCTTACATAATAAAATAATAGCACAATCAATACAAATCGAATAAAATACCTTAATAATAAATAAAAAAAATTGTGACTTTGTAAGTTGGGAAAGATTGAATTACTTAACCAATTAAAAAAGAAAAGAAAAAAAAACTTAGATACTTTTTCATCAAGACATAATGTGACGCCATTTTTATTTAGTACTAATGTATAGTACGAGCTGATTCCCCGTGATACTTACACAACCATTATTCCGAGTTAAATAATTCTCATATACCTCTATCAGTTTTCTTTCCGTCTCCTTTCTCTTTGCTAACGTCTTTGGCAGTTTCGGTTCTAAATCTGTCACAGAGACTCTGAACGGTATTTTATGTTTTTCAACTTCAACAAATTCAGCATTATCATCATCATCATCACCATGTTCGTTTGTGAAGGTTATCATTATCGAACAGTCTTTAGCAATAGCAGAGATAAGGGCTAAATACACTGCCTTGGTTTTATTAAGGAATTTTTCTCTTTCTGTGTCGTCAAAAAGACTTGTCTTTAAGTCAAGTTGTTCCAAAATAGATGACACATAGTCTGTCGAATCATCATTGATTGCTTCTGTTGGTATGTTCAGTTCTTCAGATAGTTTTTGTGTTTGCAATATTTTATACAATATTGTTTGTTCATGTAGATTAGTAGTGTCATCGCAATGATTCATTTTTTTAGTAATAATGGCAGTCTTTAAATGATAAATAGTCTGTTTACAGCCAATAGATAATAATGTTTCTATTATAAATTCAAAAAATACATCACTTGACTTAAACATTTTCATATTAGTAACAATTTCATTCAATTCATCTTTATTAGCTTCTTTAAATATGATCTGTCCATTTTTAAACAATTTAAAATTGTTCTGTGGATTTTCACTTAAGTGATACAACGCTGTTTTCATTATATTTCTGTCACCAGAAAACAAATCGAGTGGGCAGTATCTGCTTGTGTTAAAAATTTCTTGTTGTTGTAATTTTAAATGCTGTTTCAAACAATAATAACACTTGCCGTATTTTTTAAACACAGAAGCCATGAAGCCTTCTTTTGGTTTTATTTCAACACAATAATTAACAGCTTTCGGGTTTAAAATGGTCAAATTTGTTGTTTTGATAGCATAGCAACTTATTTCTGACTTTATAAGTCTTTCTTTTGGCCGAAACTTTGCCAGATTTTTAATTAATTGTGGTAACTCAGCAGCAGGTATTTTTGTTACTTCAAGATGTCCATAACTTTTATTGGATACTAAAGGCAACATGATTAAATTGACGAAATCAACTGACTTTTGTATATTATTTTGCTGTGCGGTTTTGCTATCCTCTTTAATAAGACGGAGCACGTAATTGGAATCTGAGATTTCATCCTGGATCCCAATAACAATATGAGCGTTTCCCTCGTTAATATACGTCCAAGTTTTCCTCAAAATGGACATGATTTGTGTAAACAAAACTCTTTCGAAAACAAAAATCAATTTACTTACGTAAAAAAGGGAGGGAAGTTGTACTGCCAAGGCCAAGATATCTCTGCCATTTGCACTAACTAATCTTAGTACAGTTAGTTACTAAGATAATTAAAGTTTTCATAAAATTTTGCTATGTATATCACAAATTCTGTGTAACTAAAATTGACATCTGAAAAGAAAAAAAAAAGTGACAGACAATGAATGACATCAGTTTACGCTGTTGTAGCTACAGTGATCTGACCAAAGATTTAGAAAAAACTCATTATGTGCGTTTTTCTAAGGTGTTCCAGTAAACTGGGGGCCTAGCACGATAGCTTTTATCGATGACAAAAATCTGGTATTCGGTATTTATGACTGACATCACTATTTCTGTTTTTAATCTATGCATTGTTTTGACAATGACATTAGACTGGCTTGACATAAAAAAACGTCGCGATACAGCAGTATCAATAGAAATCCAATATTTTTAACACAAAATATAGTAGACTTTCTTGTTAACACCGTTGATATGTCATTATTTCCTGTGGTATATTAAAGTATTTATAAGTAAAACTAGCTATAACAATGATTACGCTTAATAGGAAGACAAAACAGGAGCATACGGAACCTCCTAATGGCATCGCCGTTGAAACAAGTAAAAGAATATCAGTGAGGGACAAATTGCTAGTGAAAGAGGTCCAGGAAATGGAGGAGAATCTTCCAGGGACGTGTTCTGTGCACTTCGACGATCCTAACGCCTTGAATGAGTTCGTTCTGACGGTAACCCCGGACGAAGGTTTTTGGCAAGGGGGCAAGTTTAAATTCAGTGTTTTCGTTACAGAAGACTATAATATGGCGGTAAGCGATACTCTACGGTTCATATTCAGTGCTGTGATACATAATAAGTTTTACAAAAATATTGTTTTTTTTAAATCTTTTTGCCAAACAATGCCGGGTGATCATTGTGTATCTTCATAAAGATGCCAAATTTATTGTCAATCGAATTACAAGAAGTGTATTAAAAAATATTTTTTTAAAACCCAAGATATTTCTATGTGTTGTCAATTTGTCATTCATTCAAATGTACTTAATTTGACTCTACAGCCTCCCAAAGTGAAATGCCTGACGCGCCTTTGGCACCCGAACATCAACGTGGACGGAGACATCTGCCTGTCGCTGCTCCGCCAGACCTCCATCGACGAGCATGGCTGGGCACCCACGCGCAGGCTCAAAGATGTTGTGTGGGGGCTGAATTCTCTATTCACAGTATGTATCATTTGGATTGATTCCCCTTTAACCATATTCCTGATTGGATAGACACTTGATTCGACAGGTTCTGGTTTGGACACATTTGTTTTTTGCCAGAAAAAAAAGATTTTTTGTATTACTATACAATAATATGGCAGCATGCATTCTTAAAGATTAATAAACTAATAAATATACCTGAGATCCAGCATCCATTTGCAATGATTTATAGTGAGAGTACAAATAAAAATTAACCTGGTTCCAATAATAATATGCATGCCAAGGTTTGGCTACATATGTCATTCTTAAATTTTATTGACATGTCAACCTTCTGTACCATATCTTGGGCAAATAAATGATTTCATTGTAACTTCAATAACATTTTTTTTCATTTTAATGTTAGCCTGCAATCATGTCCCACTGCTAGGCAAAGGCTTCTCCCTCGTATTGCCAGTTCCCAGTAATCTCTGACAAGTCATTTGGAAATGCATCTAAATCATCCCCCCATCTCCATATAGGCCTGTCCCAAATTTATCACAATCCATTATTGTATTTTCAGGATCTCCTCAACTTCGAAGACCCTCTCAACATCGAAGCGGCCGAGATGTACAAAAAGAATAAAGTGGACTTCCAGGCGAAGGTGCAAGAATATATATCCGGAGCAAAAGGCAAGAGATGAAACTTGGCTCCGGCTACCACTACCCTTAGAAAACTTTGTACATTATTAATAATCTTTATCTACCATTACTTTGTAGGTAAATATTTAATACTCCAAAAGTGATAAATATTTTAAACGATTTCACATTGAAATGGACTGGCTTGGTAATTTTTGTAGCTGTGATTTGGACTTGGTTGTTCTATTTTTATTTTTATTTTTGGACCTATCTCATCTATTTATCAATTTGAGATGGTTGAAGTTGAAGCAACGAAAATGAACTAGGTTTTGAGTCCTTATCAGGTTTCATGTTCATGAGCAGACTGAATCAATTTGTTAGTTATAATAACATGCAAACTACCCAGTAACAAAATAATCAGCTAATAAAACCTGGAAAGGGCTTAAAACTACTTATTTATAAACCGTTTAAACTGTTTTAAATCAAGATTATTTCAAACTTTCCAAAATATTTAAACTTGGCTTCCACTAACATTGAGTGCAAGGTTTGGGGAGCGGTAGCCATCCATAATAGTATGTCTCAAATGTCTACTTTGTATAGCTAGATGTCAGTCAAGACTAAGAATCTGATATCTTTGTATACCTAGATGTCAGTCAGGACTAATATTGAGTCTGAAATCTTTGTAGGCATACCTGGATGTCAGTCAGGACTAATATGCGTCTAACATCTTTGTATACCTAGATGTCAGTCAGGACTGATATTGAGTCTGAAATCTTTGTAGGTGTACCTAGATGTCAGTCAAGAGTAATCTAACATCTTTGTATACTTAGATGTCAGTTAAGAAAATTATTGAGTCTGAAATCTTTGTTGGCGTACCTGGATGTCAGTCAGGACTAATATTGAGTCTAAAATCTTTGTAGGCGTACCTACCATCACTAATATGCGTCTAACATCTTTGTATACCTAGATGTCAGTCAGGACTAATACTGAGTCTGAAATCTTTGTAGGCGTACCTGGATGTCAGTCAGGACAAATATGCGTTTAACATCTTTGTATGATGTCAGTCAGGACTAAAGTGAATTTGACATCTTTGTAAACTTAGATGTTAATAAAAACTTAAGTGAATCTGACATTTCTGTTTTAAACCTGGTTGTGTTTTATCTTACGTTTTAATAATATAACATGTGCTTAAATGAAATTCTTTGCCTCAATAATTATGTTTTGTATTGTATTTGTACTATTTGTAGTAGTCGATGTTGAGTATTTTGCGACTAATAATCAAGCTTAATCAGCCTTAGTTCGACTTGTACCATGTCTTTCAATCACGATTTAACGTTTAAAGCTGGTTTAGTAACCAAAGAAAATCCGGTTGGTGCAAGCACTGACCTATAAATAAAGGACTTCGACTCAGCGTTTAAAAAATGACCGGATCAAAAGTCATCAAAAGGACAACAAATCGACAATCGCTCACGCTGTCAGTCGGACCGACGGCGCTGCTGTCAATACTATTATTTTGTAAAAAAACCTATTTGCAACGAAACTTAATGAATTATTATTTATGCAGTTAGACGTAAAATTGTAAATTCAATGACTATAAATGGTAAACTAATAATTTGTATTTGTAACGTTGGCGTCAACCTGTATTCTTATGTCGGGCCGTTTTTCTGCTGTCATTTGGTATGACGCTGTATGTACATACATTATAATATCATTGGGTGCAAGCCAGGTTTTAACGTTAGATTCAGCTGAAGTTAATCTGACGTCTGTCATATTTAGGATTGACGTAATCTGCATTAAACTATTCCCTTATTTTATGAATCAAAACAATAGATAACAAAATACTGGACTCACGGCAGTGCCTCCGCCGAGTCACAGCGCGCTTCATGCATTACCGTGTACTTTTTCCCGTAGCGATCTGGCGAGTTTTTTTAATTTTTTTCTGTCTAAGACTGCTTTTCCACCAGAGACGTGCGAGGATGCGTAGCGAGGAATGTGTTTGTAAGAACCAATAGAATCGCTTCATTTACCTCGCCTCGGTCAGCACAGCTCTGGTGGAAACGGCTCATTGGTTCTTTACAAATACATCCCTCGCTACGCATCCTCGCGCATCTCTGGTGGAAACGCAGCCTTAAGGTCATTGTCATTATGCCACGTTCCCAGGCAAAAAGGACGTTAAGGCGGAACGCACTTAAGTTCCTAACTTATTATTATTTATGAAGAAAAATAAACAATGAAATCGTAACGCGTCTTAATTTCGTCTTTTGCTCGGAACGCGATATATTTTTTAACTATGCATAAAGGAAGTCATGACATTGTATTTGGAATGTGTTGCTGTTTAAAGATATTGCTTTTTATTTTTACACATCCGACATAGTTATAGTAACGCATGCTTAAAGGTTAATCTAATTTTAATGAAGTAATGATTAACCCCCTTATTCATAAAAAAATTAAACCCAAACCAGCTATCACATGCACTGCTCCAACCTAACGCCATTAGAGGTTTGAACCCAGCTCGAAAAAGCGCTCCCCATACAAACGGTTATAACGTTTTCCACCCTCTAAACCTTAACCTATGGCAATGATTTTTTGGTATGATTTTTGGAACTAAGTTTGTATGTTTGGTTGACAATATTTGCATTCTATGAGTTTCATACAAAACAAAAAAACGTCAATATTTTTGAAACTATTAAGAATATTTAAAAAACATACTAACCTATTTCTAGGGCATAATGACAACAAACCAAAAAATCATGGCTATTAGTAAGGGCTCAGGGGGTGGAAAACGTTATCGCCGTTTGTATGGAGAGAGCTGGGTTCACACTCCTCTTAAGAGACTTAAGAGAGCCGAGGTGCTGCCTGACTTGGGGGAGTGGGGGTAGGAGTAGGGGTTAGTGGCCCTAGTTTGCCAAACCATCTTGCATCTCACAACCCATCTGATAGTCTCAGGACTGATAGCAGATTAGATTAAAAAAAACTTTTTAAGCTACTAAATGTTTTGTCTCTTTCATTTGAGGGCAAACGTCACAATGACAGATAAAGACATAAAACATGTTAGCTAACAAACGTTTACGCAGCGTTTATGAATTAGGGGGTTAGACATCATTGTGATCTTAAAGGGTACGAACATTCGCTACGTGAACGAATGACATACTGATAAAACTTAAATGTTTGTCCTTAATCCTTAGGTAGTATCAAACTTACAAAACTGAAGATTTGTAAACATATATTTATAACCAAGAATGTTCTTTACGAAGTTTCTATCCGCTTCAGTTTGTCTTCATGTCTTAGGTCCTTTTGTTCTTTTAAACCACGCAATGGAGTGTCATACCGTTTTCATTGTAATTTAAAGATTTTTTGTAAGCAAGGTTTCTATGTGTTTGTACGTAACATAACTAATAGAATCAGGCGTTACTTTGCGGAGGTCCATATCAACAAATTGGAACAAATTACCTTGCTACTCCGCGAAACCAGTGCCGTGCATGAGCAAGATAGCTGCTTCTGTGAGACATGTATATTTTTCATGCAATGACCCACCCTCTTCCGCTTCCACACGAAACCACATATATATCACACAGACGCAATCTTGCACGCGCACGGCACTGGTTTCGCGGAGTAGCAAAGTTTTTGTTTCAGTTTGTTGTATGTTACATCCAAATAGTGCGAAACTGGGGCGGGTTGGTAATAAAATATTTTTTTTTAGGTTACCTGACATGTATAATTCAAAGGGGAATTATTTATGACTTTAGTTCTACAAAGTTGAACGAGGTATTGTTAGATAGCTCTTTAACCCTTTGAACGCCAAGAACGCTTAAAGGCGTCGCGAGCTTCCGTGCTCGTCACTGACCCATAGTTGACCGATGACATTGTGCTTTATCTGCAAATTTGAAGTTTAAAACTCAAATTCGCGTTTGACATAATGGCGACCTGGGGTGCGATTTTTGAATCTCACCAGGTGACTAGAGCTCACCAAAATGGCCGAATCTCTTTGAAGAACGGCTATTTTGGCGAGCTTTAGTTACCCGGTGAGATTCAAATGCAATTTTTGAATCTTTCCAGGTGACTAAAGCTCACCAAATGGCCGCATTTCTATGAAAAACGGCCATTTTGGCGAGATTCAAAAATCGCACCCCTGGACGGCACGATAACAAATCTTCTCGGTTGTAGCTCAGTCCGTCTCACTCCTACTGGGCAAGTTAGAAAGAGGCGCACTGAGTGACAAAGCGACTGCATCGTGCATCGTGGTAGCTATTCTGGTGTTAGCGACAACTTTTATGCGTTGTTGGCGGTGACACTTATGTATATTTTCCTGTCTAGTTTAGACTTTAGAATAGCGTTTAAGGGATATTTTGTTCCGAATGCGAATTGTTTGTGTTCCCCCTTTACAGCCGAATGCTAAAATCGGAATTTCAAATGCAAGCGTATATGTATAACGAAATGAAAAGAAAAACTATCTTGACTATGACGAGCTTTACTAGTTCTTGAGTTATACTCGACTAAAATATTTATAAACTACTCAAAACTAAATATCCACCTGACCTTTCTCAGTGAAATTCAAACGTAAAAATAAATATGAATTTCTACCAATGCATGTTTTGAAAGTAGGGCTTTCTTCTACTAATTTACTACTTTATTCATAAAAAACTAACAATCTTTTTAAGATAACAAAACTATTGGCCCTTTTAGTTTGAGGGCAAACGTCACAATGACAGATAAAGACATAAAACATGTTAGCTAACGAACGTTTACGAAGCGTTTATGAATAAGGGGGTTAGACCAGTGACTTGTCATTAAATAGACAGGTTATACCCATACAAAAACTCCAAGAAAAATGATCGGAATGCAGTGGCGAACACACACATGCAAAATGTTTCTTTTTTTACTTTTACGCACACATAATGAACTGTGTGTAAGGGACAACGTGATTAAAGCCATAGAAACAAAGAAGACAGCTAGTATTTAGCTGTTGCGAATATTTTTTCAGTACCCGGCGATAAACATTGCAAATCGGTCTTTAGAAAGAGACTCGGCTAATTTCGGCTTCATAGAGCGTTGTCACACACTAAATATATGACGTTCGTCAGTCGTTGTACAGCTCCAGTAGAGTACGGACGCATTTAGTTGAAAATATATAATATAGAGTTGTTGAAACCCCTCGACTTTAACTTGTACGATGTGTTTATGAATAAGGGGGTTAATGTATACACAATTAATAAAACCCTACTATAAAAATATGTTTTGCACCATACATAATTTTATATTTTTGTTTTACTGGGGAAATTCGAGTGAGCTCTATTTCATTTTGAGTAGTATAAATGTTGAGCGCTTGGTTAAGTTTTTGTTATAATAAACGGCGAACGCGTTAGCTTTAAATTTCCAAATACTATGGAATACAACTAAGCCAGTCCGACTGACCGATGAACCGATTGACGACTGATGCGACAATCGAAACACCTGTCGATTGTTTTGTGACACGGCAGGTGGTTAACTCGATTGTATGTTTTGTCGATTGCGATTCTTTCGATTGTTAAAACATCTCGCAATCGCTCATCGCTGCTATGGAAATAACAGCGCCTCTATCGGCGCGTATCCGTAACAATTTCCATAGTAATTAACAATTAAGAAGTTAACGCTGACACGTTTGAGACGTTTTTTTGTGACTGAAATCTTACACTTAAGAGGAGTGTGAACCCAGCCACAAAACGCGCTCCCCATACAAACGGCGATAATGTTTTCCACCCTCTAAAGCTTGATCTATGGCAATGATTTCTTGGTATGTTGTCATTATGCCTTAGCTCCAGGTTTGTATGTTTTGATTTTTTAAATATTCTTCATAGATTTGACAATATTTGCATTTTAGGAGTTACATACAAAACAAAAAAAACGCCAATATTTTTTAAACTATTAGGAATATTTAAAAAATTAAAACATACAAACCTAGTCCTAGGGCACAATGACAACATACAAAAAAATCATGACAATAGGTTAAGGTTTATAGGGTGGAAAACGTTGTAGCCGTTTGTTTGGAGACCAGTAGGTTCACACTCCTCTTAAGGCCATGAGTATCATCGGAGGTAGCACGGAATAACTTAAAAAACTAGGTAAGCCTTCAGAAATCATACTTTTGTTAGTTTTTTCTTATATCTTATTTTAAATTAATGAGGGGGTAAACGGGCAAGCGGGTTTTTTGCTTTTTTGCTCATAAACCGTACGTATATTATCTAGTCGTAAGCTACAAAAGATACTGTTGTCTTTGTCCCACACAAACGAAGCTGTGAGACCGCAATAATAGCTGTTCTGAGACTATGTGGCCATTTTTATAATAATGACGTGTTCCAAATGAATTAATTGAGTTTTATAATAAATTGAAATTGAATATGCACGCTCCATTCTTGTTTCATTTTGCTAAAAAAAGGGGAGGGACAGACCCGGAGTCTTATTTGACCCAAAGGCCAGCAACGGATTAGCGATTCTCTTGGGGTTACCTGTTCCATGGGCGCCGGTGATTGTAGTATTAAATCCCGGGACGTATAAGTATACACGACCCCGGGATTCCGGGATTGGTCATACTAAAAGTCCCGGGATTACAAGCCCTAGCGGTGATAACTTCCCATCGGTTGACCCGCATGCTTCTTTTCCTCAATTTCTCATAGGAAAATAGAACGGCGAACGGTACTCACAAATTATGACTTTCCTCAGGCTGGGTTTTATAAGAGCCCGTTAGATTAAATATCGGTTATTAAAGTTACGTTAGTTTAGTTTTTTTTTCTAAATTTGGTTCGCAACACTAAAAATTGCATAAATAATCTGTAATTACCAACATTTTCCTTTTGTGCTTGGCGGCCTTCATCTGTTTTTTTTTTTTTTTTTTTTTCTCCTGTCTGCAACATGGCGATCTGTGATTGTTCACAATGAGCCACTTTTTTGTCGTTTTCTCGCTAAATATCATCTAATGAGAGATTCTCCACTGAGCTCCTCGTCATGGGTTGTCTTCTTGCCATCGAATCTGCCCACCAGTGTGGGTAGGCCATGTCTTTTGAGCCTGGTGAAATTTACACTTCCCGTGCCTTGCAGTTTCATTGCCAATTGGTTTATATGTCCAGATAGCTTAGTCTGGTATGATTTGCTGTATTTAGCAATCTCTTGCTTGACAGTGCTGATATTCAAATCGAGGTGTATCAGTTTATTGCTTATGAAGAATGGTATATTCAGCATTGTTCTCAGTGTTTTATTTTGATATCTTTGGAGTATTTCAATGTTACTGTTACTCGCTGTTCCCCATAGCTGTATTCCATAGGTCCAGATAGGTTTCAGGATGGTCTTGTAAATAGTTATCTTGCTTTCTGGGGATAGTATTTCATCTGTAGTCTTCTGTTTCTGGACTATTTATCGTAGTCAAAATAAAACAATCATAAGCAAATTAACGCTCTTTATTAATCATATTAATATTCGAGCATCAAATACCAATTAGTATAAATATAAATAAATAGTAAAAATTGTATACAATAAATAGCTTAACAAGTAACAAAACTGTCGTAACAAAATTCCCTTCATGACTAGACTTCTTGATAATGATAATGAATATGGCAACATTTGGAAATATCACTTTTGAACCCCATCTGGCAACCCTGAATATTTGTTCCTTACAAACCCTGTTCACCGCTAAAACTGAATTAAATGAATACAAACATAAAACGATAGCTACTCGAATCTATAATCGAGATTCAACTTTACTGTAATTCTCCAGGCCATTGGACATGTTTTAGTTATTAATTTACTGGTGTGATTAACTCCATGGGTTTGCAGATGAATCTGAAAGTGGTTACGCTGCGGAGTCTGTTCGCACGTCACCCATGACCGACGGCGTTGGTTGATGGGCTAAATTATGTTTGGGTCAACCTCAATTGCCAATGTTAAAACCTAAAACAGTCATGTGCCAGCAGTCGAGACTGGCGCATTTATATTCGACCTACTTCGACTAATTCGATATATTCGTCTCTACTGAGAGACGTTAAACCCGGCTCAAATACAAAGAGGGATGTTGTTTAAGGTTCTGCCAGTTTGTGGCCTCGTAGTTCCGGATCCGATAAACCGATTTCAACACTGTTTCTCTTTATTCCGTAGCCGCATTCAGCGATATGGTTCTCAGCCAATTTGGTGTCAAACACGCGAAAAGTTTTCAAGATATTTGATTAACAAAATGTGTCGGGGTTATTCAAATTGTACGCAGTTTTAGCCGTTTCCCTGGCGTGTTGTAGGGTCCGGGGGTAGGAGGTGGCTAGTGGCTGGAGAAGTTGGTTTCCAGTTCGTCCTGGATGCTGGTGGAGCGCATGAGGCGGCGCGCCTGGCCGAAGGCGCTGGACACGGTGGCAGCGGTATCAGCCTCGGCCGCCTCCCTGGACTTCTTCTCGTGGTACTGCTCCGAGAATTCCTGGAATGAAGAGGTTCGATTAGGTCTAGGTGTGCCTCTGGGGGGAAGGTCTGGCGTTACCGGCTTTCCTTTCCTTTGGCGCAAGGGGGGGCCCTGGCGGACTAACCGGAGCGCTCCCGGCGGGCGTCGTAGAGGATAGAGTCTCTGGATCCCACGACGCCCCATTAGACCGGTTGAGCGGGTAACGCCAAGGAGGTTTTTAGTTCGGGTATGCCCCTTTATTTGGGGGGTGAGTCCCACATATCCCCTGAGCTGCCCCAGGCCAGGGGAAGCGATAAAGCTTTCCCTCCTTGTAAACAAAAAAGGTCTAAGTGTGCCTGAATTTTGACAGAAACCGTCGCGGGCACGCTGAACAATTCACCGGTCCAATTCATGGTATCGAATGACAGGTACGAATCCCGCTATCCCGCGTTACATTTTAGTCGTTTCAATTCCCAATGACTCTAACATAACCGTCCAAGTTTAGTTTATCTGAGTTTATCTCTATATGCGTCACTTTCTTGTGACACTAGTTTGGCAGAAACCTGACCCCCAATTCTAACGCTAATCGAGATTCATCTGACGTTCGAGACGTGTCAAAATATGACAGATTTTGTAGGAATTTAAGCTCTTTTTATCTTATCTCGAGTGTGACTTCATCTCTACTGACACCAGAATTGTCCCGCTGGCCTGGTCATGTTAGGGCTACCGGTGACGTATGGAAGTTTTTAAAAGTCTTTCCCCTCGTATGGCATAGGCATGGGATGCCTTGTATTAAAAATATGTACGTACGATTCGTCTACACCAGTGAATTTTAACCATTGGTCTGCGAACCACTTATCACTCCAGAGAATAAAACATTACTTATTATCACCAATAAGAGATTGGTGGTTCTTGGCTAGAAAAATATTTGGTGAAATGGTTCTACATCTCTCTAAAAGGTTAAGAACCTTCTGGAGTCAACACGTATCTGTCTCTTGACGTACCTTGAGCCTGTTTCCGAGGAACACGGCGCGCTCGCGCTTCTTGTTCATGAAGTCGGAGTGCGTGAGCCAGCGGTGCTCGTGGCACTCGTCCGCCGTCGGCCGCTTCAGAGGGACCTTCTTGAACAGGAACATCAGGAAGCGGGTCGCCTCCTGGCGAGAGGAAAACGAAGGCGTGTCATTTACTTGTCGGAGGATGGCCAGGGGTAATGTTCCCCATTAGATATTCGAGGACCCAACAGGAAGGTATAGTCGTTTCAATATTGTGTTAATCCAAGCCTGGTCCGATACAAATTCGTCTGACACGATTTGTCTGACCGAACAATAAATAACTAAACATCTCATATTTTCACATTTATAAACAAGCTTTCGCCCCCGACTTCGCCCGCATAGATTACATACTAACTTCTATCTTTCTTGAAACCCTCTCAATCATGGCATTTTAAGAAATCTTTTTTTCTGCACCTCTAGATCCCCCAAGGAACACCTGTTCAAGATTGTAAGTCTAAGTGTACCTCAGGTCATGCGTTGTTTGTTAGTCAGCACTAACCTTTCATATTTATAAATAAATAGCTTTTTCCCGCGCGAAAAAGTATCCTGGATTTTAGTCCAGGACATAATCTATCTCTCTGCCAACCCGTCCAGTGGTTAACGCGTGATTGAGCGACAAAAATCCAAACATCGTTAATTTCACATTGATAATATCAGTGGGATAAAAGCGGGCAGTTACCGGCGTGATCTCCTTGTAGAGGTGCTCGAACCGGTAGCGCACGAAGGCGATGTTCTGGCGCGTCTCCGCGTCGTCGGCGCCGCGGAACGGCGAAACGCCAGACAGCATCACGTACGCCAGCACGCCCAGCGACCAGATGTCCGTCTGCGGGTACGCCGGCTCGTCCGACACGATCTCCGGCGCTGCAACGGAATACTCGCAGGTCACGACTAGCACGGGGGAATTATCATCATCATCATCATCATCATATCTTCGGAAGACTTCCACTACTGGACATGGACCTCCCCCAAAGATCGGCCCTGCGCTGCTCGCATCCAGCGCCCATTACTCGCATCGAGCCCCAATTTCATCAAGCTGAAAGGTGCAATCGGACAACGACCAAAGTTTTGGTATTGCGAGGCTTAGATAGTGGATAACCGAGATATGTTGCTTTGATGAAATAGGGCCAGGTCATCTCTAATAAATAGTGACAATATATTTGCCATTATAAGTTCCACCAGTCATAATGTCAAATATAATATGAAACTTAATTTTGAATGTATTTATGATAATATCAACAAGTATCATGTAATGGTCCAAAGAAGCAATGTTAAATAAAAAACTATACTTGTCGACGAACGCCGAAAGGCAAATTTTAAGTACTATACATACAAAAGTTGTACTGGAATATCAATACAAAACACGCCCTCACCTTTGTATTCCAGTTCTCCAACCTGCGGCACGCTGGTACCTAGTTTCGTGACCTTGTGGGCCGATCCGAAGTCGATCAGTTTGACCTGAATAGACCTCACCGAAGCCATCACCACGTTGTCGGGCTGCAGGTCCAAGTGGCAGTACCCTCGCCAGTGCAGATATTGAAGACCATCCAAGATCTGAGTTACAATAGTAGCTACCATCTGTTCCGTGTAATCGTGCCTGCTCGAGAGGTACGTAAGGATATCAGCGCCTTGAAGCTTCTCCATGATAAAAGCTGATACAGGCGACCCTGGGGCTTGATACGCCCCTAATAAGTTAGATATCCTCTCGTGCCTTAGCCTTCTTAAGCATTCGAATTCCCGTTTGATTTGGACCTCTGTTTCCGGTTTGTTTTCTAGAATTTTCGACACGATTACGCTATCGTTTCTCTTGTCTACACCTTTTACAACTATCGAGAATTTACCGCGCCAGAGTTCGGATATGAAGCTATAACGTTCTGTGAATGAATCAGAGGACTCCCATTCAACAGGTGTTTCTTCAGTGCTGTAGTCCAATTTAGGTTTCTCCTCTTCTAAGACCACCTCTTGTCCCGACTCCGTCATCTGTTGGAGATGCTTCATAGCTTTGGTGACTTCGATTTTGCTCGCGCCAGATTCCTTGGTCTTCACTAGGTGAGTAGGTATGCCCTTATCGCTCCAGCCGATCCTGTTTCTCGATGCCAAGCGGAATTGGTAGCTAGTGTTCGGCTTAAGATCTCTGATGACGTAGAACTCATGGTCAATGTTGGAAGCCACGTCTATCCATTCGACGCTATCGCCTTCTTTGTATTGCAAGTTGTAGCAGATAACCGGGGAGTTTCCGTCATATTTCGGCTGCTTCCATCGGAGTAAGACTTCGGTGTCGGAAACGTCGGATGCTGTCGGACTGTCGGGGGCGTCAGGCGTCGTCGCTTCTACGACTCTGGTCCTCGCAACCGTTTGTCCCACTTTATTTCTCGCCACAACCTTGTAGAAGCCGATGTCGTGATGCATTGCCGGTTCGAATTTGAGGGTGGATCTTCCCTCCTCGTCTTCCACGATCTTGATGCGTTGGCCTTCTGCGATAACCATATCGTTTTTGAACCACTGGATCACGGGCTTCGGGTCACCGACGGCGTAGCATGAGAACTGTGCCGGTTCTCCCTCCCTGGTTACAATAACAATACAGTTTATAGGCATGGGAAAAATATTAATAAATGGGATTATGAGAATGTCTTTAGCTAGGCAGTAGTAGCGGCATGACTAGAGCCCTATTAATCTGTTATAGAGGAAAAACAACTATCAAATAATTCCTGGCACTTTGTTAGCCTAGAAACTTATTTCTTCTTTTCGGTCATTAGATATGTTTATCATCTCTTCTAATTTAAAAGCTTTAAGTCTCTTTTGTCGCTGTTCATATGACATACTTGATGTGCAAAATCTTCTGCTTCTCTGTATGAAACGGCAGATCGCGTATCCTAAATGCACTCACGGCAACAGCGAATAAGCCCGTTTTGGGCTACCTTAAATTATCGTCGACAGTATAAGATAAATAGTCAAAACGTACCTGATGGGCAGTATCTGCGGCTTCTCTCTAAAGAACGGCAGCTGTCCGTCCTTCTTGGCCTCCATGAGAGCCTGGGCCTCGGCGTAGCTGTCGAGCCGGGTGCCGAGCTCGTGGCGCAGACGCCGGATAGTGTAGGACTCCTGGCCGTAGTTGTTGATGCGCTCACGGCGCTCGTCGTCGATCTCCTCGTCCATTATGTCCGTGAAGCGGCGACGCTCGCGGATTATAGGCGTCTGGGGAACGGAACAGAGTTAACGAGACGATGAAGAGAGGATGCGAGCAGTTTAGTCGAGTTCAGTTTTGGAAAAGTCCCAAGACAAGTTTGTTTTGGGAGAAAGAACAAACGTTTACCCAATATGGACCCTCGGGGTACCCCACAAGGAGTAAACATTTTGGGGTCGATTTGTCAATGCAAAGCAAAAAAAACCGACTTCATAGATCCGATAAGTCTGTAATAACTCGATTAAACAAACAGGAGTCTACTGAAGGAGTTTCGGTTAAAACATATCATGCACAGACAGCATCAGAGGCCTTCTATACGTCCAAACTAGTCCAAAGTAACGTGTGACGTAACGCGACTGACCCTGGGGTCGTAGGAGTCGCTGACGCTGATGGTGTAGGCGGGCGAGCGGTGGCACGCCACCTTCATGTACTCGCGCAGGCGCACCGGGAAGCCCACGTCGCGCAGCTGCAGCAGGTACGTGTCCGGCCCGTTCTGGTAGCTGCGGGGGAAATGCCACGCTTAGCGCTGTTATTTCTCATCCATGTTATTATAAAAAAATTCTTGTCTGTGGTAGTAGGTAAATCTGTTCTTTATTGGTCATCACATTACCGATATCTCGTGACTGCTCGTGACGTTATTCAAGTTCAAGTTGGTCTCTATTCTAGTATCCACAGACATTAAAGCAGTTATCGATACGAAACGTCAACTCAGTATATTTTTTTAATTTAAACGCACGACATTTGATCTCGAGTGACATGACAATAGGGACTTCATTCGTTTGTCTATGATTAAAAAAAAATGTTCGTCTTGACGGATAGATCGAATGGCCGCCATTACTAGTTGTCATTCGTTTGTTGGTTTTTTGCAGTTATGATATGTGTGTAGATAATAGTATTTTATGCAACTGCTATATAATAAGAGGCCTTACACCACAAGTGTGGTTTTATGAAACGAGCGTCGATCATGGAAAATTCCAAATTAGTTATGTTAATTATGTGATGCTCGAAGGTCTATTCTCATTGAGAAACAATACTACGGGTTTCAGTCTCCCAGAAATGAGACTGTTGAAATTTTACTACGTATACTTTTTGCATTAAAATAATTTATAGCAAGTAATGTAAGGAGATGTGGAGATTATTGGGGAAGGCACATGCCCAGCGGTGGGCGTCATCCGGCCGATATAAAGATGTTTGATGATGACGGCAACTCACTGGCTCTCGGACGTGGCGGTGACCTCCCAGTCGGGGTGCTCCCACTGCTTGAACTTGAGGTCCCACGGGCTCGCTTGTCGGTCGCGTGACGACCGCTCCGGCGTACCTGTAGAATAATCGCTCTTTCAAGACGGGCATAAACTGAGTCTGTTTTGACCATCATATTGGATCATTGCACCACCTCATAACATCATTCCTTTTTTCGTCGTTATTGTTACTTAGTTATCTAAAAATTAAACCATGCAGTGAAAGAAAAAGACTATTCCTCGAGCGGGTTTCTGTCTTGAGTCTTTGACAAGACTAACGCCCCAGTCTATTATTATAATTGATAACAGTCTAATTGGCGAAATTGTAAAATGGGGTGACAGGTATACCTTCCGGCGTGTAAACTTCTCCTGGCGGGTAAACCATCTTTGAGGGATGCTCGAACGCGCCGCTGAGCGGCCGGCGACGGAACCAGTTGCGGCATTGAGCGTTGCTCGTCCAATCCCTGTTAGATAAGTTTATAACATACATATATAAATGACTGATACAACATTTAACAGTTCATACTAAGGAGCGACAGCCATCTGACCTCTGTAACTGTTACGACCTACGATCGGGCAACCAGACCGATAGGAACATGGTTACACATTTTCATGAATGTGCACCGAGAGAACGTTGGTTACCACTGTACTTAAGTAATGTAAATAAGTTAAAAAAACTCATTGGTACATGGCGAATGTTGGTAATCGAATTAGCTACCTCACGATCACGAGTCCATTCCCCTAGCTACTAGACTACCAACGCTCTCTACGAGTTTATAATAAGCCGATTTTCTTAAACAATCAGACCATGAGAGAGTCTTGGACTCCAAAAAAAGAGAAGAAAAAAAAAGATAAACTGCTGAGTTTCTTGCGGCGTTTCTTCTCAGCAGATTCTTCCATTTTCCGAAGCGCTAGTAGATTCAGACATGTAAAAGAGCCTATATGGCCTACTTGCAAAATAAATTTTTCATTTTCATTTTCATTTCAGCGATCCTGCTCATAGATTCTTCCGTTTATATACCTACTAATAGCTTGGAAATGAAATCAATATTCACCTATACAAGTTATAATAGTTCCTCAGGCGATCAGTACTGATGCAGTACTCCTCTCGGACCCTGTCCGCCCCCGTCAACCAGGGATGGTTAAGCGCTGCGTTGACGTCCATCCTGTCCCTCCAGTTGTAAACCAGCAGCTTAGAGATGAAGTCTCTGCACTCCATACTGAGCTGGGACCACCAGAGCTCGTCGTGCCACTCCCATTTGCCTTCGCGGATCTTTGTCAGGGTCTCTCTGTCGTTAAGGCCTGGAAAATTAGGTTATGTAGATGATGAAGGCAGTGTCATACTTTTGAGGCATTTAAATTAGAATTAATTCTTTCTCAGTTATGTCATTCAGTTAATAACACTTAAATGTCTCTAAATAGATACAGCAATTGGTCCTATTGATTTCTGCTCAAAAGTTTGCAAGGATCAAATACGTACAAGAATCTGGAGATTTGAATGAATAAATACGCAGTTTTGAATAGGAAGTGACCGAATTAATAATATTTAATTCTGAGTCAAATCTACTCTCAACCCAGAGCATTTAAAAGCTCAAAAGCAGCTATACACTTGTACTTCATCTTATTTGTCAATCTTGTTTGGGATAACGTAAGTAGCTGTAACGTTAACGCTAGCTACGCTACTTTTGCTTTTTTTACGTAGGATTCCTTTTTTAATTTTACCTCTGAACGGCGAATGTCCGCTGAGCAGTATGTAGGTGATGATGCCGACGCTCCACATGTCAGCGTTGAAGGAGACGCCCTCGCCGCTGGCCACTTCGGGCGCCACGTACTCCGGCATGCCGTAGTCAAGCGACGCATGCTTGTCGAACATGATGCGGCGGGAGAGGCCGAAGTCG
Organism: Ditula angustiorana; assembly: GCA_963691745.1. Taxonomy (NCBI): domain Eukaryota; kingdom Metazoa; phylum Arthropoda; class Insecta; order Lepidoptera; family Tortricidae; genus Ditula; species Ditula angustiorana. The sequence continues at coordinate 1,345,625 of OY829474.1, forward strand.
CAGATCTTCAGCTGGTTGGAGCCAGCGTGCGAGAGAAGGAGCTCGCCGATCTGGGAATGGTAATATTAGCTTCAAATCAAAATGTTCTGATCGTGTACCTTCTACAGAAACCACAGAACGGTTAGTAAGTTTGGTAAATAAGTGTGCGTCACGTACAAGAATTAGGTTAGGGAACTGCGGTTTATCCTGTTCGAATTTGAGCTGACTGTCTAAGTATAGACCTTCACTTTATAGACAAGCACAATAAAATAATAGGTACTGATTAGCTGTGTTGTGTTTCTGTTAGGTAATATAAGTTAAGTCTCCAGCGCTCGCTTTGTATGGCCAGTAAATAGTATCTCTTTTTTTAACACGTCAATCTTGTCTTATTTGCTCTTTAACACGCGAGTGACAGTTCCAGTGTTGCAAGCGTCTACAGGCTGTGGTAATCGACTACCATCAAAATTGCAGCGTGACGGCCTCCCACCAATGCGATAAAACACTCATCGTGTAATACGGCAGAATATTTCACGTCCCTAACCTCATTTTGGCGGACTATGGGAAGCTGGAGTAAAATATCCACAATTTTAAGTGTGGCTGTAGTTACTCATAATTCTTAGAACTTTCACAGCTTGGTTTAATAAGAAAATGCAAAGGTTATAGTTTCTTTTACTTACCGTGAGTCCAAGATGCGCGAAACTGTTGTCGTGCATGTATTTGAGTCCCCTAAGCAACTGTCGCATATAGCCTGCGATGTCGCTCTCTGTGTAGCCGGAGCCTCGGAGCAATCTGAATAGAAAAAAAAAGAATAAAAAATAAGTGTACAATAGCACCAGTGTACAATATTCTGCGGAGGTTTGGTAGTATCGTATGGATTATATTAGATCCATGGTAATGTAATAAGGCCATTAGTGTAAGTGAAGTTTAGCAGGTACGTCTTTCTCCGCAGACAGAGGAGAAGAACCCATACAAACCTTTTCAGAAGAGAACGAGAGATTACAGACTGGAAGACCAGTGGCCCGTTTCACGAAGCTACAAGTCACAATTTATGCCCATTGCCATTGGTCATTATTGACCAATGTTGCCGGTCTAAACCCGGTAAAATTGTAACTTGTAGCTTAGTGAAACGGGCCACTGGGGATATTTGCTTTTATTATGCACTTAAAGCACTGGAACATATCTTGTGGCAGGACACGTGACAAAAGAGAGAGTCAAGCCGGACAACGAGAGAAAAAAGTCAACGCAGATAATAAGACTAAACCAATAAATTAAAATCATGAAACGACACAATATTTGCACTAAAATTAAATCATCAAAATAAACGGCGGTACTAACCTGTCTCTGACCAGTTCGCCACCACCGGCCAGCTCTGTGACCAGGGCCAGCGTGTGGTCGTGCTCATAAGCATCATGAAGACGGATGAGGTGGATGTCATTGAGTTGGTTCATGATCTCCAGTTCGTTTTTCATGAAAGGCTTGAGTGCCGAGTGCCCGTGCATTATCTTGGCAGCGTAGTTGCGACCTGAGAGAGAATTTCAAGATATAAATCTGTAGAATCGAGCTGTTTGAGAGATTGTTTAGAATCTACAAAGGGAAACCTACGAATGGTTTTAGTTTTTAAATAAAACTCTGTGCTATAGGTTTTTCAAACCCTGACGCAATAAAAACGGCGTGTCGTAATCTAAAGATTAAAACCCTTCGTGTGTGGCCTCGTAACTTCGGATCCGTTGCTGTTTGTTTTATTTAGCAACTGAAGTAAGTAAGATTCTTATTAATCATTGGGTAGTAAATGGGCTTGTGTTTTTCTAGATATTTAACTTTTAAAATATGAATGTCAGCCAGTGAAATTAATGGCACAAGAGGTATTCCATGTTAGCCCCTGGGTTAGCAATGCATTTGCAATCTCCTTGGTTTTGCGGGTGTCTATGGGCGGTGGGGATCCTTACTATCAGGTTACCCACTTAATAGTTCGCCTTCCCGATTTATAATAATAAAAAAATGTCTGGTTAATTCCAAGGTTTTGGTATAAGCAATAATTACCTGTGAGTCTCTCAGCGGCGTGGTATACGACGCCCTGCACGCCGCGGCCGAGCTCGTCGCCGAGGTCGTAGAAGTCGCCGAACGGTTTCGTCGATGGCTTCACTCGCGGCGGGTGTTCGCGGATCCTGCAATAATAAATAGTGAAATTCGGAATGGAGATAGCTTTGATCCTGGGTTAACACGTAGGATACTTTGTACCCCGCAAAAGAGCATAGTTCCCGTGGGTTCCCGCGAAAGTCGCGGGCAACAGCCTGTAATCTGTCATTAACTGGGATATTATTTACGAAAGGTTTTTATGTACTATTAGATAAGTCATAATTGTATCCGTGCGAAACCGAAGCAGATCACTAGTTCGGTATAACTTGTTTGACGACCCAAAGGTTGAACACGACAAAATGTGGGCACACACATACTTAGACCATATATCTTCCAAACATCGCAAAGAGTGTCCGCCTTAAAAACTACAAGAGAGAGTCAAGCTCCGAATAGAAACGTCACATCGTGGACGACTGCAGATTAACGCACCAATCACAATGGACTTAGTGCCGCCGCACCCCGCCATCTTGGCAGCTTTGCAATTCGATTGAGGATGTAGTGAAGTGTCGATAGCATACCTGATAGAGTACTCATGTTCGGTCTCCTCAACATACAGCATGGCGGAGGAACTGACTGCGCCGGCGACGTTGCGCGCCGACACCGAGTACAGTCCCTCGTCCTTCAAGATGGCGTCGTTGATCACCAGGACGGTCGTGTCAGGCTCGATGAACTGGATCTGCGAGGGTAAATGATCTTATATTAGGATGTATAGTTGCCCTATAGTTCTTTGTGTAGGAAGCAGAGCCGCGTTGAGAAGGGCGTGTTAGTATTTCTACTCTATGGTATCAATATTGCAACTCTATGGCAACAATATATTGGTTGTGTTAGTGTTTTGCTTTCTAGTACAAAATTTGCATTTCTAGTACGGTTAGCCACAGAAGTAGCTGAACATTTTAGTACCTGTCGCTGTCAGTGATGTGACAAATTCGAACAACTCTCATTTAATTTGTTACTACGACAAAGTTCTTAAGTGTTAAGCTACTCCTGAGACTGACTGTACATGCTTATTTGTTTCTTTGGTACTTTATTAGAAGTAGACTTATTAAATTATAGAACCAAAGTTAGGGCATCAAAGCTTACGCCTTTAATTTTTCACCCAGTAGTTTCGGAGATAAGGGGAGGAGGAAAGTAGATTTTTGCATATTGTTGTTTTAAATAAAATTAATACTACTCGTATTTATTTATTTTAAAATTTAAAAACAAACTATTTGAGATTTTCACAAGAAGCCCTATCATTTGGTAAAAAAAATTAAATTAAATTAAAAATAGTTTATTCATTTGATATGTCAGCAACTGTTTGCAATTTATTTACCCCCAAAAAGTGGCCCCCAATGATTAAAATTCATTTACTTACGTTACACGTCTCTCTTTGTGTCACCGATTTACATAGGTATGAGCACCAAATTTCAACTTAATCAGTGCAGAATTTTTCACAATGAATGTTACAATGTTTTTTTAAGGAATGTCATAATATCTCGGTATGGCACATTGCGACGTTCTACAGTAGCCTATGAAACAAGTTGCTTGATTGTACGGAGCCCAAAAATTTTTTAAACTAACCTTGATCCTAGAGCTGGCGGCGAGCGGCTGCCAGTCCTTATACCACTTGATATCGGGGTAGGGGACTCCAGTGACCCGGGCCTCGATCCTGGCCGTGCGGCGCTGCAGTGCCACCGTCTCCTCGGGGCGCCGGATGAACGTGGGGTACTCCGCGATGGCCAGCCGCACGCGCTGCCGGGTCTGGCCGTGCTCGTTGGTGGCCACAGCTTCGTACCAGCCCTCGTCCCGCTCCAGCATTCTTTAAGAGCAAGAGACCACGAGTTGAGATCAATGAACCACTCGGTAAAAAGTTATGAGTAAATAAATAAAAATAATATACGAGTCAAATTGAGAATCCCTCCGTTTTTTTCGTCGGTTAAAGAGTACCTAAACGCAGATGGATTGAGTCTTTAGCTAGACGTAAGTGAATCATTGGGAACAGTGGCCCAAGTATGGTGAGGTAGGTTGTTTTAAACTTACGCGATTTTTACACATATTCAGAACCGGATTTAGGGAAGGGCAATCGACGCTACAGCCCCGGGGCCTCTACAAAAGAGGGGCGCCCACAACAGAGACTTCGGTTTTTTAAATTTGAAAACGCGACAAAAAAAATTAACATTTTATTTGGAAAATGATTTGTTGTCTCCAGACTTCTCAATCCGGCATTGTACATATTTATAACGTTATCGGGACTTAAGCGCGATAAAAACATTGTTAAATTACCTCGACATTTAAATTGAGTCGAGTCGAGGTAAATTAACAATGTTTTTATCGCGTTAAAGTTCCCATGAGCGGCGGCGATTACTTACCATTAACTGACCCACATGCTTGTTTGCTTTCTTTTTCCAATAATAAAAATTAAAATGTGGAGCATAAAATAATTAAAAATAAAATTAAAGATGTGTAAGTACTGTATGTCTTTTTAAGGGTAACTATTTATCAAATAAAAGGTAGAATGCACATTAATACATTTAATATCACATCCAGCAGCGAAAATGACAGTTTACTATGCAATTTTTTGCAAAATTTTCTGTATTGCATGGTTTGCTTTTTTGACAATTTGATACATTCCGTTCCGTTCATTTTGATTGAACAAAGTAGTTTTAATAATGCAGTCCCTGGTTTGGAGCGTACTTTACAGGCCAGAAGTTACATGCAACTGAATATTTAAAACCCATTTCAATTCTTTTTGAATATACTGACTAATGTCTGGTTCTTTGTAACTGGATGCAAATCTTCATTCGCTGATAATACTGTTTCCGAAGCATTGTCCATTTCAAAATTGGTAAAAAAATATATAGAATTTGTTCTAGCTTTCTTCGTCTGTTTTGCAGAAGCTGTTTAAATTGCTCCGTGTGTAATGACCAACTCTTGGTTCTTTTTTGACAGGAATTAAATCTTCTTTTACAGATAATGGTGCTTCCAAAGCTAAGTGTTTAGGTTTAACATCCTTGTCTGTAGTTAAATGCGAAGCTGGGGGGCAAGATCCATCTAGAACTTCTGTCTTAATTGTAAACTTAACATCTGATGCAAAAGGTTCAACAGTAAATTCCACTTGAGGCTTATTAAGACGTTTAACATTTGTATCTTGATATTTATTATCCAGACTACGCTCTAATTCTTTCTTAATAAATAATTTGCTATCAGTCAATGAAACTGTTTCTATAATCTCAACGTCTGTTGATGTCTCTCCTTTAACATGTTTAGTTAGACTATGACTCTCAACGATTATTGGTTCAGACTTAATTTTCTTTACTTGTTTATTGTTAGATATTTTCTTTTCAGGATAGCGACGTAACCGTGTCACTGGTTTGCTTGATGAAGGTAGCTCTATGTTGCATGTTGCAACAATAGGTACATCATATGTACATGGTAATGCAAGGTCACCAGACTGCAAACGGTTTTTGCGATCCGTGTACAAGCGTAATTTACGTTGGGAGCTCTTTTTATTTGTTGGTGATTCAGGTCGCTCAGTCATGTCCAAGCTTAACAGTGACTCCCTAGTGGCTTCTTCATATAAACTTCCCAGAAAAGTAAATCCCAGCTCCCCTGATTCCATTTGGCGCTTCCGTTCCAAGTAGAGTCTTAATTGACGCTCGGCACTGGTTTCGCCCTTAGTGGCTACATATTCATTTCCAAGTGGCCTATTAGCATTCAAGATTTTGGCAGCTCGAGGAACTCGAGATGGCGTTCGATAGTCGCTATTCTGGTTTAAAGGTAATGACGGGGAACGATCAGTTTCCAAACATTGGTTTTTTTTCAGGGTTCCAAAGTCTTGAGAAGTTGTAGGGAGATATTTATCTTCCAAGTTTAACTGGAGCCCTTCTTTGGTTGCTTGAGAATTAGTTTCCAGGCGTGACTGACGCACTCTCTGGCTTATAGAAGCGCTTTTTAATGGTTGTGCATGTTTGCGTTCAATATGCTTCCGTTTCTTGCCAGCTGCGGCAAGGGCGTCTTTGCCAGCAAGCGGGAGTGTGCATTGCGTTGCCATTGAACGCTCCATTCGAAGTTTCACAATTTTTAATGCAGGGCAGTTACTTAGTAATCCGATAACACAGCTTCAATCCAAAATTTTAGTCTTGTAAAAAACTGTTGTTTAAACATTGGGTATCCCCTATATTACATAAATGAAATAACTGTGAGTCTCGATTCTTATGGTTTTGAACCGATTTTCTAATATTTCTGAATGTTTGGCACAGAAGCTTGACTTGACAGCCTTGACAATTTGACAACATTGACGTGACAGTGACATTTGACGGAGGCCGCGTTCCGAATCACGTTTATAGCACTCAGAGCGTTCAGACGATCGGACAAAATCACGTTCACATCGCTCACAAGTCATACATCTGGGAGCACGGCAGTGCCTCCGCCAAGTCGAGCAATTTGGTTTACATCGCTAACACTGTCAGGCGTAAGCATTGTGAGCGACTATGGTGAGCGGAAACGTCAAATTATCGTTTGTCAATTTTGATCGACATTAATTTACTACTGACACGCAAACCCGGCTGATGATGAGAAAATTCAAAGTGTAAGTAGTGCACAAATGACGCTTGTTTTTCGAACTTTTTTTAGAAATTTGTATAGTAGGGATTTGAAAGATGCTTAACATTTTAGTTAGGCAGTTAGTTGATTTTTGGCCGTTAAGCTAGTTCCATTGGTTAGAAGATTTAGCAATTTTAGCTTGCTCACGATCGTTGAGCGCGCTAACTGATTTTTTACCTCAGAAAAGGACAATCAACATTGAGTTGCAATGTTTCAATAATAATATACTGTAGCCATACCAAGACGCTATGGACAGACGTACGAATGCATTGACAGAGTCACATCATAAGGATTATTTCTACCATTTTATTACCTACGGAACTGTAATAATGATAAAAAAACTTACTTGTTAATGAACAGCGTGGCCTGTCCGTTCCGCGTGTAGCTCCAATCGTACCGCCCCCCAATCTCGATCGGTTCGTCGTTGAAGAAATAGGTCATCTTCGGCTTGGGGTACCCGTACACGAACCAGAACAGGTTCACGTTGTGTCCCTTCACGCCGTATTGGGAGTCGTATTCCTGGCGCAGGAATCTAGGTGCTTGGGCGTAGCCATCATGAGGAGGTCTCTCTATATCGAAGTCCTTAGGGAAGTACGGAGATGTTTCCGGCCGGAAATCTATTCCGGGTTCAAGGTACGGGATGAATTTAGGCGGGTCCGGTTCTAGTTTGGCTCTGTGCGTGATGGCGTAAGGCGAAGGGTCGGAGACGCCGTATTTGTTCTCGACGCGGATGCGGAACTTGTAGTCCCGGAAGGGCTCCAGGTTGCTGATGTCGCACACGCAGGAGCGCAGGCCGGTGCGCGCGGTGAACCAATCGCCGTCAGGGACCTCGCACATTTCCACCTAAAACAAATCGTGCATCGGATTAAACGCATCGTATTACCTACCAGCAGTCAAATTTTTACAGATTTCCCATAGAAAATGTGTCTAAATGTAACAGTTAGTGGGTAAAATGAATTATTTAAATATAGGACGCGGCTTAAATGGTTTATTGGTGTTACGTCATATTGTACTGCATTGGGGATCCTGGCTTTAAATATAATAATAATAAAATTGCAACTTTTTTAAACAAGACCTCGATGAATATCATCAGAGGTTTTTCCAGTGACACTTGAGGTTAATATGGGCTCTTCTATGACTATGACATGACAGAGGACTATTTTGTTAACAGACAGAAGGCATAAAGCTCCTAAGGATCCCATGGATGGGGACTCCATGGATCGCGGCGCCCTGGGCACTTGCCCAGAGTGCCCAATGGTTAAGGGGAGCGTGACCCTAAAAAGGAGTACCTGGTAGGTGACGGGGAAGCGCGGGCCGTGCGGGATGGACGGCTTCCAGGACAGCGTGAGGCGGCGGTCGGTCATGCGCGAGATGATCGGCCGGTCGGCCAACGGCATCGGCACGCCGGTCTTCTTCATCTTGTCGAAGTCCGAGTACTGGTCTGAGATTGGCCGCTTGTTCTGACGAGGCTCGAGGGCTGAGGAGAGAGTTGAGGTCAGGTTCTAAAAGCGTTTTTTAGGAAAACGAGCAGCTGAGTGATCCTCGTCCGATTGGAACCAGCGATACCAAGATAATCACAGATCCGTTACAGGGGCGTACCTACCGTCGTATCAGCTGTAACAATGATAGGGGGCCACCGAGCTACAGGTGCCACGACACTGTCCAACCTTAAGAATCATTATCCTCCATTTGGGCTTTGCCGCAGTCGGGTAGTCTGACAAATTTTGATACGGGGGCCGTTCAGGGTAAACTACGCCACTGATCCGTTAGGACTCCTCCGGTTAAGGCTGCCGGATCTGTCTGAACAAGCGAAACTTCATGCCGGTATTCTGTGAGTGTTACTTCCTCAGTCTAGCCGTCGAATTTATACTGCAATTAGCAATAGGCCACAGTTTAGCCTGAAGAGAGGTAGTATTGAAGCCAGTTGCTGAGTCTACTGGGATGCTATCACACTCTCACAGAAAACCAGTGGAAAGCAGCTTGCTATAATATTATCTTATGTAGGTATATATGACCAGATCCGAAGTTGAAGAACTAAGGGCTGGCAACGGACTTTACGGTTTATGGTTGCCATGGATCCAATTTCAAATCAGTTGACTCGCGTCCTCATACTTAATGAGAGAATACCCTTGACATCAATACTTAGGGTCTGTTTCACCATTCTCTGGTATGTTCCTAGCATTATATAGCCAACATTTATCTGTGATGTTCTTTGTTTATTCTATGGACACAAACAGACGGTATCACAGATATCAGGGACTTATCAGGAAGTGGCGAACAGTGCTGACAATTTAGCACCTTTGTCGCTAGATCTGGCGGGTTTCGGGACTACGTTGGTGACTATTTTTACAAGTGTTTCATACATTTGTGCGCCTTCTTATGGCCAGTGCTCCCATACATCTAGCGGCATTTCGACCCCACTTGACATAAACTGGAGACATTTTGCAACATATTTCTAGCGACTTCCACAAAACTAAGTCGGCAACACTGGTGGTGAAACAGGGCCTTACTATCGTAGTTGAGTTGCGCGGTGCAGGACTCCTCGCCGTGCGGGTTGAAGATGCGGCAGCGGTAGGAGCCCACGTCGCTGGGGTCCACCTGGCTGATGACGAGCCGCAGCAGGCCGGTGGTCTCCTTGTCCATGCGGATGCGCTCGCACGGGTACAGCTTCTCATCGTTGCGGTACCTGACGGTGACAGGGTCGAGATTAACCACAGGAGCAGGGCCTGATTTAGAGTTCTGACAGCCCTAGCCTCACTATAAACATAACCCCCCACCCCCGATGTGTCCGCATTAGGCCCTGCATAGTTCCTGGTGTGGACTTAATAAACGTGACGAATGCTGCAAGCTGACATAGTTGTCGCATTTTAGTGTGGGAAAGTAAAAAATCTGTCGCAGGATGTAAATGAATATTTGCACGAATTAAGATGAAATTTTGGCAGATAGATTTTAAGTTATGTCCTACATTAAAACATAGGATATTTTTTACGTCTTAGAATCCTGAATTGTATAAATAACATCACGCAGGTCAAGTCGCAGGTCGAAGCTTGTTAGCTATTTCAATGTTCGAATATTTGTATGTTTGGACGTTTTTTCATCAATCACGCATTAACGGATGGACGAATTTAGATGAAATTTGGCAGACAGATACATCTTTCCTGAATTAAAACATAGGACACTTTTTATCCCGTAAAATGCAAAAACAATCCCGCGCTGACGAAGCCGCAGGAAAGATGTCGTCTGCTATAGCCCATAATATACTACAATCACGGAATTACACGCACCATTCGACCTCCGGTTCGGGTGAGCCGGTGGCGCAGGCGGTGAACTTGGCGCTCATGCCGCGGTACACCTCTGCGTCTCCGATCTTCTTCAGGAACGACGGCGGCTCGATCTTCTGTCTCTTGCCACTGGAAGAGGAAATACAAGGATAGAATCATACCTGGGGTGCAATTTTTGAATCTCACCGTGGTGACCAATGCTCACTAAAATGGCCGTTTTTCATAAGAGATTAGGCCATTTTTGTGAGCTTTTGTCAGCTGGTGAGATTCAAAAATTGCACCTTTGGACAGTCATCGTTATACAGTGTTAGGTACAAAGTTCAGCTTGTCGCTAATTTTGACTTAAATATACTTTAGTGTTTGTTGTTTTCATAATTTATGAACTGAACTTCAATAATGCTGTTTATTTTTGTGAGAGTAATCCGATTGGCACTTCTATTTCTTCATTAAAGTGCTAATAGTTGAGTATTCACTTGTATTGAGCAATCTAGCGCATGCTACAAAGCTTACAAAATAAATAGATACAAAAACAGCGCGCAGTGTGCAGGCATTTACGACCGAATGCTCGATGTTTTGTTACAAGTGAATGCTGAAGTCTATCTGCAACCTTTACACTCTTGACAGAGCGGTTGCAGTCACAAGTGATTCCCCGCGTTTTCGAGTGTCTTCGATCGAATCGTTCCTGAAACACTAGCCGCTGGACTGAACAATAGTCACGGTAGCACGTGCACTTATTTATCATAGCTAAATGTCTCATTCGGGATCTTTAAAAATGAATTTCCTAATGCAGTGTCATTAATTACAAAAAAGTCTGTTATTTCCAAAAAATCTATGGTACTAGCGTAAAATCCTTCACGAGAAATGACAATGAACGTTACTACAGATTCCGATAGAGACCCGAAATTACACTCACATCTTATCAACGACCTCGAGCTTGGCCTCGCAGCTGGCCTCGCCCTCCCTGTTCCTGGCGACGCAAGTGAAGGTCCCTGCATCGTCGGGTCCGATGTCCCGCACGTACAGGCAGCAGGCGTCGCCGTCGCGCTTGATGTGGTACTTGTCGGACTCGCGGAGCGGCGCGCCGTCCTTGAACCACGAGATGTCGGGCGCAGGCACGCCCAGCACGCGGGCGGGGAACTTCGCGTCGAACGTCGGCAGCTGGGGAAGGGAGGAATTAGCTCTAGTTCTCCTCCTCTACCCCCCTTTTGACGCGCAGTTGCCATACGTACCCTACGCCACTCCTACATTTTTTTTTAAACAACGAAATGTCACAGAGTAATACAATCATACTTGAACATTTTGGAGTGAAATACCTGGAATGCCGTATGACTACCGAAATATACAGGGTGACACATAAGACGTAATACAAAACCACTTTTTTATATGCGTTTCCCTAATACTTAAGTATCCTGCTATGTCCTGTGTTGTTAAATTAAGTATAAGTATCGTTTTTTAATTTTTAATAAGTCCTGTTATTTTCAGCTTCTTATGGTTACCCTAACACAAGTTGTTAAGAGTAAAAAGTTTGAAATCGGGTTCATAGTAAATACTCCTTTATGTTGGCCGGTAAATTATGAATAAAACACGTTCTGACACGGTTAGTTTTCTGATTTGAATTATCTCTCAAAAATTTGATTGAATTGAATAAGTTTATCGTATTTACCTATGTACGATGACTCCTGCCTATCCGTATATCCATATTCGGCAATGGTAGCGTTTTATTTTACGTCATCGAGCATGGTGCAAACACAAACCCTGTTTCGGCTCGGCTGTTAATAAACTCAGGAGTTTGGTCAGTTTCGAATTCCAGTACATGCTCAAAGTAGATGCCGCCGACCACGATACTCACACGCATTCAGAACGCGAGTACTCAGGTATTTTCTACGTCACCCAGAAGCCAGTACTACAGAAGCAGCATCACAATTTGGGACAACACAAATTTTTATTTGGCGTCTGCTAAACGCCGAAGGATTGCATTCTTTTCATGTCCAACGGGTGCATGATATCGTTTTAGCAGAATACCCCAGAAGGGTGCAATTTTGTCAGGGGCTGCTGTCAAACCTGGACTCGAAAATTTTGTGGTCCGATGAAGCCACTTTTACCAGGGTAGGATTGTTTCATATCCACGACATGATGAGTTGTGTTGCCGAGAAGGTGGTGACCACTTCGAACACTTGTTAAAATACGTTTACGGACTTAATACAATTATGTAGTTAAAAATAAATGTAAAAATAATTCAACTTGGTTTATTATTCATTCGAATGTATTAGAAGTTGCTGAAAGTGTTATTATCATAATTATTATTAACCAGCGATTGAGTACAGAGATGATATGATAATTTTACAAGTTGATAATTATGACAGTTAAGTACTTGCTGTAGGGTGTCCACAATTTTCAAGATTTAATTATTTTTTTTGTTAGAAAATTAGTAAAAGTTAAACAAAGCGAGTATTAATGATTCACAAATTGCATTATATTATTTTTTAACAACTGAATCCGATATGTTTGTTTTGTATTACGTCTTATGTGTCACCCTGTATACTGCGGTAATAAGGGACGGTAGACAGCAGATGTTTATGTTTTCTAATCGTAAACATCTGCCGTTTTATAAAACAACCTAAAATCATGTTTACGTTAGGAAAGCAATCATTAACTTAATGAGGAAAGAAGCAAGCAATATTAACTAAGGTATCTGAACTGTTATAACATGCATTTAGAAATGATACGATTGTTTAAATTCCCTAAATCCATCAACCCCTTAATTGTCGTAAATTTTTGCAAGATATTTTGTAAAGTTTAAAAAGACATCTCAGTCACCCCTGAATTCCTCACCTGCTGCAGGTCAGTGAACCGCTGCGAGAAGCTGGGCGGCTGGTACACCTTGCGCACATCAATCTTGCCCTGACTAGCGTCCTCTCCCAGCGGGTTCACCAGCCTCACGGAGTACACGCCAGCGTCGGGCAGTTCCATGGGAGTGATTTCTAGGCCCACCTAAGAAAAATTAAGGAAACGTGTCACATGAATATTATTCACGTTAAATATGTACTGCTTTGATCTTGTCATAGCAGCAAGAATACTTTTTAGGTACGAGCGTGCCGAGGCGAAGCCACTGCCACGATATTGTAGTCTCTCCTCCCCTAGAGCACCCTGTTTTCCGTACACTATTGCTGTAGCTGATTAGGTTTCTGATTTACCTCTCTCCTGATTTGCCCTCAGCTGTCGTCAAAGGCAGCGTGAAGCAAGGAAAGATAAATAACCTAAAGACTTGATCACATAATGTACTTTAACGGTTTCATTCCAATAAACTTACCCTCTTTCCGTCGCAAGTGAGCAGCAGCTTCTCGCTAGGCTTTAACGGCTGGCCGTCCTTGGTCCACTCGACGTCAGGCACGGGGTTCCCGACGAAGGGCGCGCTGATGCTGAAGGGCTGGCCCTCCTCGGCGGTCACGTCGCGCAGACCGTGGATGAACTGCGGACGCTCTTGCGGCGATGAGTCGTCCGAGCGACCTAGTAACAGGGATGGAAGAACATTTCAACGTTGAGAAGTCTACTATTGAACTATTGAACATATGGTTCTAATATAAGTAGTAGAGCTATTGCATCAGTTGCTGGTTGCAGTATGAATGGGCCAGCTTGACCGAAGTCGACAATCCTCTCACAGAATATCAACGTGAAAGAGCGGTAGCTTGCTAGTGCGTTTCGTGCTGTAAGTGAAAGAGACCCATTGGGCGAGGGCCCTAAAGGCCGGCAACGGATGATCGATTATCTTGAGGTCACTGGCTTCCACGGACAACGGTGATAACTTCCCATTAAGTATCCACGTGCTCGCTTGCCTTCCTTGTTAATTAAAAAAGCATTGATCTCCCCCTAAAACCACAAGAAACGGTCGTATGCCTGCCAATTTCCACCAGTTACTGGCAATTAGGTAAATGTAAGGTCAGTCGATCCGTCCTGCAGAGGGTCGCCCTTACCCTTGCCTTACCATACGAAGCATCTCAATATATTTGGTCTGTATTCGTAAAACCTTCATGCACAATTGGGTATCAGTTCTAGAGATATGTACCACCGCCACTTCAACTTGCATGCTTTAAAAGTCTTATCAGGGACTTCAGTTCTGCTAATACTGTTGATTCTGCTGTTGGGATGACGGTAATAAATAAACAAATATCTTGATCCCCTGACACCTGGGCATCCAATATTAAATGGCATGTGGGAGTGATAACATAGGCTATACTTACTGGCCACACTAAGTTGCGCCGTGCTAGCCGTCTCGCCCTGGTCGTTGACAGCGACCACGCCGTACTCTCCGGCGTCCTCCGCCGTCGCCTTGTCCAGAAGCAGCGCGTGCGTGCCGTCCGGCTGCGCGACGATTCGGATGTGTTTGCCATCTGGGACGATCTCTTTGCCGTTGTGAGTCCTAGACAATCCGATATTTTCATCGATTTATGGGACAGTTTCAAAAGGTTGTACCTATCTGTTATCCATGAGTTATAAATACAGAAGAATCCTTTCTGTAATTGGCAAGAAAGAATAATTCTTCTACTCGCTGCTCTTCGAAAATAAGTAGATTTAGTTTCGCGGAGCTTTTACCAATTAGTTGCTATAGATCTCCTAAGTGACGCCTTAATGTATTGATAAATTCTTCTAGTTTTAATTCAACTTTAATTAGATGAAAAATTAAACTTCTGTAATGTATCATTGCCATTCTTCAATCCATGTTCGTGGCATATCTTGACAGTACTTCGGACTGTGTATACTCACCACTTGATGGTAGGCTGCGGGTGTCCTAGCACTTTGACCTCCATCTTGACGGGGAAACCTTCGATGACTTTAGCCGGTTGAAGTTCAGCGATGAAGGTTGGCTTCTTCTCCTTTTGTTGTACCTGAATAAACCAAATTATGAACAATGACTGTTCTAAGCTGTAACCTCATGGGCCTTCAAAGAATGTTTTTTTTTGTCGTTCACGACTTTATGACAACATTTAATTTGACATTTGAAATCTGAAAAAAATATTTTAAAATGACAAAGGCTTCGGGTCGGGGTTTGCAGTTACTAACACTCAGCCAATAGTTGGTTGGCGTAATGTGCTGGATATACAATGTTTTCTCGATGATACCGTAAAGCTGGTGTCTTCCAGACTCTTGGTGACAGTAAGTATTGAAACTGTAGGTACATCAACAGAATAACTAGCAACACTGACCCATATCTCAATGTCGCTCAGTGTATCTTTTTTAACTAGTTCAGTAGGAGTGTGATCTGATACGTGACAAAATAAAATGAACACACGGGCTAGCCGTTCAGGTCTATAAACCCAAGCTTGTGTAGTGTGATGGTTGTGCTAGTTACCTCGACGACAGCTTTGGAGCTGATGTCTCCAAGTTTGTTGGTAACGGTGAGGCTGTAGACGCCGGCATCCTCAGGCTTGCAGCTGTCAACCACCAGGCCAATGACTCCGCCCGGTTGGTTGATGAAGTTGATCGCTTGGGACGGACGGATGGGCAGACCTAGACCAGCCAAAACAGTAGGTTAAGCGTTTTAGTCAGGCAATTGCACTGAAATATGTAAATATGCTAAGGTAATGGACAGGATAAGAAGCGCCAATGCTCTATGATTAGCTGATGGACGCTGGAAATGGAATGATTATAATACCAATACCTAGTTACATTGCAGCAAGCCTTTAAGCTTGGCCCCTGTTTAATGTTACAGGTGTTACGATACGAGAATGGCCTCAAAAGATCATGAAATGATCGCAGAAAAAAAGATAGATAGATCCCAAGGACTGAAATGTATCGGAAATGAGAAGGAAAGGGCTTTAAAAGATGATAGTACTGACCATCCTTGAACCACTTGACTTCGGGCGCGGGGAAGGCCATGACCCTGGCCTCCAGCTTCAACGGTTGCCCTACTACTGCCTTCACGTCCTCTAGTTCCTTGCTGAATGATGGCTTGCGAGGAGTAGCTGAAAAAAACAAACAAAAAATATACAGAATTGTGCAATTACTTCGTCAGCTAGGGGTGCAATTTACGACAAAGTGGGTTACTTCCTATTTCTTAAATAAAATCGTGAGAAACCATTTTGCGTTTGCCTCCAGTATCTTTAAAAGAAAATAATAAAAATAAACTCACGGTTAACAGCGACGGCGCATAACGCCGAATTCTCCCCATTAGGATTGGTGATCACTAGTTTGTACGCGCCGCAATCACCAGGGGTCACGCGTTCGATGCTCAGTTTGACCGTTCCGTCGGGCAAGGCTGTTTGGACCACGCGGGGGTCTGAGGGTGACAGTTCCACGCCGTCCTTGTACCTGGGGAGATTGAAGAATAACCTGATGTGCCATTAAAAATTCGTTAATGGAGAATAATGGTTTCATGACGACAACCCGGGAACGCCCTTTGAGCACACGTGTGATCATAACTTTTCTTGGTCTTCTTCGATTATTACAATGAAAGAAATTGTAAATTAATGTCAAATGCTTTACAATTGTTACTTATCCCGTGGAGCACCCTATGATTACACGTGTGATCATAGGGCTCTATAGGCCAAAAAGAGTTATGATCACACCTGTGATCATGGGGCGCTATCGTAAACGTTAGTTCATCAACGCAATTAGTATAATCACAGACTTAAATTGCAAGCTTAAACGCGATATGATAGCGTTCCATATTGGGTCGACAAATCTTTTAAATACCTACATTGGTTCTGCGTAGAGAACCAAATTAGACAACCCACATAATTAGTATTAGACGTTAAGTCAGAACGCAATTTACTTTTTAACTTTTTAATTATGTGACCGCTGTCAACCATGTTCTTTTTACAAATTCTACAGTTGGCATAAATAATGCATTGATAATCAGAAAATAAGAGCGATAGAACGCAAAAACGCAGCAATGGCCTCCTCTGATTGGTCGATTCTTCCGTTTTTATCGTTCATAACTTCTGATTAAGAATCCAGTCTTAGTTCGGTAGTTATCTTATTTGGTTATCAATGTAGCACAAACGGATTAATTTATACTTACCTGTAATGTAGCCACCGAAAGTTGAAGGTTGCAATCATCATTCACTTTACGATTATCCACATAACTACACATATAACTAACTATTATTTATACCTAAGTACATTTTAGTAAACACATTTTATAAGACAAACATAATTTTTTATCATAAACATATCTCTAGCCACAAAGTAGGTATACAATACTACAGTAGATCTCAATAATGTTAAAGACAATCTAAAATAAAATACATTAGACATTGAATTTAAGTACCATGCTAACGAACGCAGGACCGTTTGTGTAATTGGAAATCATTTGACTCTATGCCCATATAAATCAGTCGAAAAAAGCGTGGCGATAGCATCTCCATTACAGATGCTTATTGGGCCAAAAAGCATTGCTCCCGATTCCTGTGTGCTGACATTCTTCACAATCTCAGGCAAGTGTATTAGCACATTGAACATGGTTTGCTCGGTGGCAATACTTGGTTACATACCATTTGGCGGTGGGTATAGGGCTGCCGTCCAACTTGGCTTTGAGCTCGAGGGGCTCTCCTTCATCCACGTCTCTCTGTCGGTCGAGCTTGTGGGCGAACCCTGGTGCGGTCTGAGCCAGCAAGATGGCTGCCTCGCAGAACGCTTCGCCCGCTAGGTTCACTGCGCGGACTTTGTACTAAAAGAGATGATAATATCTGTTGGAATTACTGAATGACTAAAATTGAAGTGCTTTAAAGGGTAAGAATGAACAACCTCTAAGCCCACAGTGCTGCAGTGTTATCTCAGTCAAGGCGCAAAGGTCTACGATTTCTCAATTTAAAGTTATCATAGCAAAGTGCGCCGGATGACGCATCGTGGGCAGACCCGCCACAAGGTGGACCGATGACCTGGTGATCGTTTCGGGAACCCGCTGGATGCAAGCAGAACAAGACCGGTCGCTGTGGCGATCCTTGGGGGAGGCCTATGTCCAGCAGTGGACGTCTTTTGGCTGACATGATGATGATGATGATGATGATAGCAAAGTTTAGCTTAGCTTGATTGAAGTCTAAGAAGTCTAGCTTTATTTCATTGTTCCAAGAAATACTCCGATTTAGCATACACTATACTTCTTACCTTTCCAGAATCACTAGCATTGAAGTGTTTGATCTCCAATTCGCTGTCGACCTGTCCTCCGATTTCAGTGGTGATGGTGTGCCTCTCATCATTGCTGATCTCCTTGCCCTCCCTGAACCAGTGGACCTCGGGCTTGGGCACGCCATCGCAGCGGACTTTGAGGGAGCAGTCTTCATAGTCTTTGACGGTTTGCTTTTGGAGAGGCTTAGTGAAGATCGGCTCGCCGGCTGTAGAAATTTTGTGACTATGACGTTCATGTACGTTGACGACATTTTATTTTTGGCTTACTAAATAACTTTATTGTTTCCACCCTGTGTAAAGGCTTGACAATGATATGAATTACGTAAAACTTGATCAACCTACTGTGTACGGTAAGCTTGGCTTGCACTGCCGTTTCTCCGATCTCGTTCTTGGCTGTGAGTGTGTAGACACCACCATCGGCCACGCCCACCTACACAAAAAAATTAAGGAATTTTATTGCTTAAAACGAAAATGGCAGTTGTTGCTAAATTTGGTACGTTTTACATAGTGCAATTTCTTCGTTATCGGTAACCCTGAGTCAGAAAAAAATTGTACTAACCTTTTTGATGATAAGCTGGAAGTTCTCACTGGAGCGATCCTCGACGATATCGATGTTGGTAGATGGCTGAATGACAATGCCATCCTTACTCCTGAAGATATAAAAGATGATACATTTATTTAAGACTAAGTGTAGAACGGCGCTCACCTCAATTCATGACTACATTATACCAAATTGCTGATTTTCTAGTTCTTATAATTTTGAAATGGAGCGAGTTATATTTAAATTAACATGTAAACAATTGGATCAGCTAACGGTTCAAGTAACACCTTGCACCATAAAATTGCAAAATCACAAAAGTAACTAAACTATTTCCAAATCGGTAAGACTTGTTCTTGCAATGAAATGCTTGGCTTCCTCTTACAATGATAGGCCTACCCTATGTATATAACTAATAACCATCGCTGGCCAGGCAAGATATCACTCTAACATTATTGAACGCTTAATCAAGGGTAGCTTTTGGAATTAAATACACCTTAAAATCAAGATGTAGAAATAAAGCAAACTAATTTAACGTTAAGAAAAACTTCATCTCTCACCATGCCACCTCAGCAATAGGGTTGGCATGTATGCAAGCCACGAAGGTGGTCTCTTCGAAAGGTGTGGTGGTGACATCGTGTAAGCCTTCAATCTCCGGCCGTAACAGGATGTCAAGGCGGGCTGAGCTCTCGCCAATGCCATATTGGTTTTTGGCGCGAATGGTGTAGACACCGGTGTCGGCGTGGCGACCTAAAAATAATATATCGTCAAATGAGTATAATTATACATAAATCTATTAGGACAAGACTAATGGACGAAATAATCTTCTCATGCCCCATTGACGTCCTTTATAAGGTAAGACGTGAACATTTTGGCAGAATACACAAGATACAAAGAATGTTAATAATCAAAAACAAAACAAATGTAGTTCAAATTGTAAGACACCTTTTAATTTTTATCGTGACATAAATGCCTTTAGTAATGATTTTATCATTACTAAAAGAATTGATGCACACGAAACATGTTATTTTCGATTTTTTTCTACATGCTTAAAAGTGATATAAAAATGCTCTAAATGATTTTGGCTATCTGCTTTCACCCGGGCAGTAACCTAGACATAACTTGTCAGTAGGCATAAACATGGCGGTGCACAATGCCAGGAAAATGATACTATGATACTTTGTTTTAAATAACTATTTCATAATGAAGCATGCTGCTATACATGGCAAGCTCGTACTGCTTCAATGCTTTCATATACTGAAGGTAAATCTTAAATACACGTACCAGTTGGTATAGCCAGTGTAAACGTGCACTCCTTCAACCCGTGCTCGATCTCCTTGGAATCAGCGGTGGTCTTCAAAGTGGCATCCGGTGTCAATTCGACCCCGTTCAGCAGCCAGGACACATGAGGTTGTGGGTCCGCGGTGCACACTGCCTTCATCAGCACTGGCTCGCGTTGCATGACGCGTTGTGCTTCGAGGGGCGACGTGAAGATTGGCTTGCGGAATTCACTGACGGCTGAGTAGGAAATTAAGGGTTAAAAGTGATGGTTAGTTTAGGAAATACTCCTATTTGGTGAAATTATAGAGTTGGAATTTTTATAGATAATCATTGCGCCGCCGGCCTTGCAGAGCTCAATTATGCTTCTTCGACTGAAAATTTCCCTGGCAACGTTTGAACGCAGTTCAATGCTTCAGAAGTGATAAATTTACAGGAAAAAGACAATTCCTCGTTTGCTTTAGAAATACTTACAAGCAACAGACAGCTCTGCTTTCAAGACCTTCTTCCCGACATCATTGCTGATCTCACACTGCCACTTGCCGCCATCGGACATCAGGAGGCTGTCGATTTCCAACTTGTAAACGTCTCCGACGTTGCTGATGTGGACTCTTCCGCAAGGCTTTACTTCTTTGCCTTCGTGCAGCCAGCGTACTGTGAATGTCGAAGAGGTACGGAGCATTTTTTAAATTGTCTACATTCAAACTTTAAGAAAGTTGCGGCAATGCCGACAGTTAAAATTAAGTTCTTGAAATGTTATTTTTGTTACTGAAATTACTATATTCACTTTGAGCTGCCTTATTTACAGTTTAAGCCCTAACGCCCTGCTCTTTGTTAAAAGATGATTCTCCGAAATGTCACAAAACTTTATTTTTTGAAGTAAGTCCACCTGCTTATGTTATCGGTGACTAAGATACACAAGAATTCTTACCAGTGGGTTTCGGCACACCAACAGCCGTGACGGTGTAGACATGAGGGAGAGACTCATACACGTTGCAGTCTTTCATGTTGCTGTCTTTTACTGTGGGGGGCGCTGAAAGGTTAAAGGAGAGAGTATTAGAGGAAGTTGTGGTGGAAGAGAATGCTGACGCTAAGGAGACTAACGAACATATTAATTAATTAGCGCAAGATGCACCTAATGTCTTGGAAAATAAGATATATGAAAGGGGAACTGAAAATTGACATTGACAATTTACTTATAATTTCAAAGACAAAACTCAACTGATGACAAAATTAATACAAATTGGTAACTATTATTGTTTAATTGTTTGATAAACTTAAATCATACTGTATGAAAGAGACGAATATGTACAAAATTTACTTGACAGAAAAAGGACCCTGGAAAAGAAAACACATGAAACAATGTACAAAATGCCTAAGCTGAAGTATAAAAGAGAGAAACCGCCGCCATAGTCCCAAAGCTAAAAAAGCTCCTAGAAACGGAAATATATTATTTACAATAACCCATAGATATCGCTTATATACAGCAGTTATTTAAATATAGGACTTACCAGTACCATAAGTATAAAGTATAGAGTGCAGAGTCGTGTTTGTGTGTGTGTGGATTACATACCTTATGAAAACGAGGATTGATTCCATCTTAATTTTAGAAAGCGTTAAATTCAAAACCGAACACCGTGCGACGTATAATATAGTTTACCTTGATGATGTGTTTGGGGTTCCGTAGTTCAGAACCCTAGGGTTCTGAGGTCTAGTACCGCCGGCGCAGCGAGCCCCAAGTATTAGTATGCCAGAAGGGAATGTTATTACGCATGCGCTCTAAAACAGACATACGACAATGCATTAGTACAGTACACTATAATGTTGACGAAACATGATGTGGATCTGCCGTTTTCTTAATACCAATGACTATTATAAAACATAAAATGTCAAATTAAAGAATGCGGTAAGAATAGTGAAAAAATCAACATAATTAAAAAGTTCAACGAATCTAATCTATTTACGTTCGTAAGTCTATTCTTTATTATTCTAGTTGGAAATAATTAGAAAATGGCAGATCTAATATAAAGCAACGTCTACTATAGCTGGTATTTAAAAGCATCTATACTGGTTACTGGCCCTAACATTGCGCAGCATTTAATTTTATTGTAATTGCCATCTCCTCATTTTTACCTTTTTCATCTTCGTGATTAAGTATATCATCTAGTATGCTCCTTTGTCTCTGACTACGCTTAAGCAACGCTTCTAATTCATCATCTTCTTCTTCAACGCTATACAGTTTTGAGACATGCTTCTTCTTTTTTTCGAAACTAGTTTCCGAAACATTTTTAGTTAAATTATTTAAGTTCTTCAAGGGCCCAAGAACTAGCTCTTCCATCAACTTATTCTTAACTTCGTCTATTTTGTTTTCAAGCGTTCTGCAATCATCATCAAACTCTCTGGATATATTAATAAGTTTCTCAGTTATATCGTTTTCGTATACTTTTTCAGACGTCTCTTTGACGATGACGGACTCTTCTCCATCTTGTGTGTAGTAATCCTCTTGGAAAGACGATTGACGTACGTAAGAGTCTTTGCTAAAAACTTTTCTAGTCTCGTCAATATCGAATATTGATTTCGAAAGATCTTCTATTGAAATCTCTCTAGATAGAGGCTCATTTTGCCAACTGGTTTCATCTTCAGATACAGATACGATTGACATCGTACGGTTGCCTTGATTTCTACCTCTAACAGAGCTATTATCAGCTTCAGATTCTGGTTCTTCAATAATACCATAAATGCCTCTACGTATGTGATCCGGGAGAGAAAACTGTCCAATATCAGTTAAGAAATAACTATGGCTAGCAATTTCCTCGACTTCTAGTGAGGTTGTATGCGGTTTATTTGGAGGTATTATTTTTCTGCTGTAATCGTCATCGTCATAAAATACGGCGGTGGATGTCATTTTGTGTAACGTTCGAGTTTCAGCCGGACCTAACAGTTAAAATATTATTATGTTGATTGCTCTAATAATACTTTCTATGAAGCCATGCAGTGATATATTTTCTTTATGCTTTTCTACAAGATGTTGATACAAGATTTAATAAGGCAAACTTGATATTTTTTGTAACGCTTTAGTTTTAGTCTTACCAGATGCCCTTATCATTAGAATTTTCATTGATAAAAAGTTCAATTTTATGATGGACTTATTACATTACGATGGACATCTAGCAAAATTCAAGTCTAAAAACAAATGAATCATGAAGTTAGAACTAGGAAGAGAAAGGTAGGAAGCTTAATACTGACCTGTGATTATCGCGCCATGGGATTTTGTGCTACTGACTTTAGACATAATTATACTGCCGTCGTCACCACTCTTGAACGTTGTTACTGTTTCGAATACGCGTCCTAAACAAGAATCACACTTAGGCTGTTAGAACACAGGTTAAAGGCATGCAACGTACATTATCATATCCAACAAAAAGGGACCTAACTTCTTCGTATACTAGGTACAATCAGGGCCTTTTTGTTGAGCATGTAGTGCGAAAACGTGATTGAAGCTGTTTGAAGAGATAAGCTAAGCTCTTGAATATACCTTCAGTTTCAGCACTCATTGGTTCTTGGAGAGATTCTTTTCTAGATTTTTTGGGTTTTATGAACTCTTCTTCTACAGGGATTTCCTCAATGATGTCAGGTTTTGTAGCCGCTTTCTTACCAGCTTGGCTTTCCGTTTCCACTTCCTCTATTATTGGCTGTTTGTTTTGTTCATTATGATTCTCATCCCAGAATGATTTTTCTTCTGCCACCTCGGGTTCAGTTACAGATTTTTTCCCCTTCTCAGATTTTGGTGATTCTTCTGTTTTGGTCTTTTTGGGTTCATCAGTTACGTCATCCCAGAACGATTTCTCTTCAGCAACCTCTGGTTCTGTTGCTGCTTTTTTGGCTTTCGCTGGCTGCTCGACGTCTTTCGTTTCTGCTTTTTTAGCTTTACCATCTTCGTCTTCATCCCAGAATGATTTTTCTTCAGCACTTTCAGCTTTCGTTTTACCTTTCTCCGCCTTCAATGTTTCGACTTCATCTTCTTCCAAGAGAGGTTTTTTCGTTTCGTCTAAATCACTTTCGACAATTTCTTTTTGCAGTCTCGTATGTATTTCCCTTGCTATTGGACATGAATAAAAGGGTTACGATAAAACATGGGTTTTATTAAATGGGTACATGTATTAAGGACATCACAAGTGGTTGGTGAGGGTAGAATGCAAGACTCATGAACGACATTATCAACCATATTGAAGAGCATTTTATAGCTTCAAATAAAAACATTTAGGGTTGAAAGTATCGTCCAATTTAGATTGTATTGAACTTAAATAACGGTGCATCAGCGATCCAGTCACATGGATGCTTCGATGTTTCTCTACCAATTTCATATGGCATCTACACCACAAACTAACTCGTGCAGTTTAACCGTAACTAAACTCCAGTTCATTCTATGTTAATAGTAAAACTACTGTACCTACTGGAGGACTTGTGCTGTGGAGCCAATCCGTTGCATACATTACCAATGTGTTGTGATGTGTGTCACTCGAACTCTTTAATGCTATGTGGGTATCAAATGTGAGTTTGACCCTACTTTCATGTATTTGTAGACTGTAATTGTAATTTGGACGTTAACATTTTTTTTTCGCCACTAATTTGTAAAACATTTTCCTAACTGCAATTATCAGATGAACTACTTAACCTACTCTTTAACATTTGTTTAAACTAATTTCTCAGTCTAAATTTAAGAAATCCCAGCATTCTTTCTACCGTGACCCCTATCATTTCACCAATTTCTAGTGCATCCAACAGGTAATAATACCAATCTTTCAACGTTTTCCAGTAGTCCTTAATACTCACTGTGTACTGTGACAGTGCTCTTAGACGATACGCTGCCCATCTCGTTCTCAGCCCTGACTTCATACTCGCCGCCATCTTCTTCCTTCACTAGTGTCACAGTTAGGTTGTAGTTCTCTAATCTATAATGGAAACAAAATATTTTCATGTAATTCAATAGTGGAGTTAAAAAAAAACCCGACCCGAATGACGTTCTTTTTGCGATTTAGTTATACGACAGTAAATGACACATCAGATATTAAATTAGATATTAGAGTTAAGAATATTTATATCTCACATTAGACTCAAACTTTTGATTCCTTCAACTTTGAATAATTGAAGATATTGTACAGAATGGGTTTTCATGTTAATGATATTTTTTAGTATTTTGTTAAATATGTCTTGTAGTTATTGTAATTATTTTCACTTAAATTATGACTTCGATGAACTGTATTTACATGCAACCATCTTAATAACAACAAGCGTAACTGCTGTCCTCAGCATTTATTAAAATAGGTATTGATTCCCTGAAAAGCATTATTTCCCTAAAAATTTGGAAATATTTTGCAATTGACTATGCATGAATAGCGATCTTATTTGTTTAAAGTAGTTTATCATATATATTTTAGTTTTTTAAATATATATCACAAAAAGAAAGAAGATATCATGTAAAATGTAAAGTTTCCAGTTAATTATCTAAAGTCATGATCATAACTTACCTCTGAGTGTCCCTCTCAATTCTGACCCTGGCATCTAGAGTGACTTCCTTCCCATCCTTGAACCACTTGACCTTCGGTTCCGGGCAACCTTCGACCTCTACTTCCAATTTCAGCGTCTGGCCTTGGTCTACCGTCATGTCTAGTAGGCTCTTGGTGATACGGGGCTTTCCTGAAAAGTAAACTTTATGTTATTGAAGTAGGGATTCATATAATTGTAATTTGGAAACAGGAATTTGAAAAAGCATGTAACAACATTGGTATGCAATCAATACGATTCGTAATAGTAGTATAAATTAAGGACAGCTTTATCTTCACTTACATTTACTAAATTTAGTAAGTTAACTTGAAAAAAAAAAACATTGTAACCTAATTCCACATAGATTCGATATCTAGTGTCATTTGCAAGCGCGAATAAAACCGCTTTCAGAAAGGAAAATAAACTTCAAAATGGCTCAAAATCTTACTTTTAACGGTGAAGGTTGCTTGGCAGGAGTCGGCTCCCAAATCGTTGGAGACCCTGCAGGTGTATTGTCCAGACAAATCTGACGTCACTTCCTTGAGGATAAGCTTGTGGGTGCTGCCGTTGTCCACGCGAGTGAACACCGACTTCTTCTCGGTGATTTCCACGTCGCCAAGGTACCTAAACAGATAAGAGTAATAAGGAGAAGCACAAAATAATGACAAGCTATAAAAATCTCACCATTGAATTAAAACAACTTATATATTTTTGACGCAGGTTACTTGTTTGATTAAAAACATATATATTTTATTTTATGTTAAAAAGGATAGAAGAAGCTTTTAGGCGACAACAATGGGATATTTGACAGAGTCGCTAGACTAGCTAGAGTGTGGTGAAACTGATTATATTGATAATTGACCTTGCTTATAGCCTTTGTGTCAAAAAGTATCAAAATCGAAAGTGAAATTTCTGAGCACTTCTCATGTTGAAAAATTACCAACAGGGTATCAGTAAATGGGATACTGACCATTTGACCTGCGGCTCGGGGTAAGCCTCGACGGCGACGGTGAACTCTACGTTGACGTCGCCCTCGCTGGCCACGGTGTCCTTCAGCCGCTGCGTGAAGAGCGGCGCGCCGCGCACGTGCAGTGCGCATGAGTCCGACGCGGTGCCATGTACGTTACGCACCTGGGTACAATTGATACGTACGATAAAATTGAGTTAGGTTAAAATCATCTGAGAATATTGTTATTTCTCTAGTGGTGACGTCTATTGTAGAACATAGTCTACCCCAGAGACTTTCATAAGGAATGGTCGGTCGCCTGCATTCAGGCCGGGCCACATTGGTTGCGTATGCAACACGGCTCCATCTAGCTTCGTAGAGCTGCATACCGTGTGCTGCGACTGTGTCCGGTCACCCAGGTTTATGAACCATTATAATAATATGATCATCTTTGATGAATGCCGCAACCGCTGACGAATAGCTTTATTATAGCGTTCTACTGTGTTTGTTTGTGGATAGTAACGTGTGTAGTGTATTATAAGTACATTTTATACCTTAACCTGTCAGCCCATATTTAAAGGGGTTATCCTATATCACGTCCTTGGTTATGTTATATTTAACTTAGTTATATCTGATTTTCTGATCAAAGGATGTCCTTGGATGTCCCAAGTATCGCTGGAATGACGTAGTCGTTTTCGCATAGTCGTTTTTAAATGGGTTTGCATACCCGATAACAATATGTTACAAAACGTATTTGTTGGCTAAGTCCGTCTTGGGACTACTAAACCACCCAAGTTAATCAAAGGTTTACCTCGCACGAGTATTCACCAGCATCAGCCCTGGCAGCAGAGCTGATAACGAGGCTGTGAGCTGCGGCCGATGACGATATCTTCACAGTCGTCGACTCTTGGAGTTCAGTCTTGTTCTTGAACCTAAACATATTTTAAAATTAACAACTATAGTTGTCATTTTTAGTCTTTCTCGTCTACTCTGCAAGCTGGAAGAGTGTTCTCAAAAAATGTACTTTCAAACAAGTTACCATGTTTTGTTAGTTAATTTGATCCAAATGGTTCTTGACCTTGCGTAGATCAGAGTAGAGTAGATGGTATATTAAAGATTATATAAATCATTTTTTTTTCTGTGGTGCCACCTTTGAAGCGAGGCGAGGCATATAAATATAGTATAGGCAGTAAATAGATGCCTAATGCCACCATTTGTGGTTAGTCCTTAATCCTGAGAACCTCTTTTGTTCTTGCACTGTATTGTTTTTCACGAGAGAGACGGAGGTGCATTGACTAAACGCGAAACACGACGTGAAGTGCTACATAAGAACTAAGGTGTATATTTTCTTAAAATGCTTACCATTTGACGGTGGGCGCAGGCTCTGCCTCAGTCTGTATCTGGAAGGTGACAGTCTCCTTTTCATCGCAGACCTTCGCATCGCCCAGTTTCTTCGTCAGCTTAGGCGGGGATGTCACGTGCCATTGCCAGAAGTCGCTGCATTGGTTCACCTCGTTCCTAAAGGAAAACAAAAGTTATCCAAATTAAGAATATTATCTTCAGTTTTGCGTGTTAAACCTTTTAGTAAAAATATAAAGATTCGTAGACTCACTTGGCAACAATAGAATATGAGCCAGTGTCCGTCAGCTTGGCATCTTTAATGGTGATCTTGTACACCTCATCAGACTCCTTCACGATCTGGACGCGATCAGAGCTCTTGATCTCCATGCCGTCCTTGTAGAACGACACTTCGGGAGCCGGCGTGCCCTCCACCTCGATGGTCACGGTATGAGTCGAAGACACCTGAGACAAACGATATTGAGATTTTAACATTGGAAATTGGTTTGGTGTGATATTTGTTTAATATTTACAAAAAAACCTGGACGAAACCCTGTCAAGCCAGGTCTGATTTAAGGTTCTGTAGGCATTACTATAAACGATAAAGACTGATATTCTCGATCTTTTCAAAGGTCTAGCTAGTTTTTTTCATGGAAAATATTTTTGTGTTCTTTTCGATGATGTTCAGTAGGTATATTTTATTCGTTTAAATGTTTTAGTTGCCTCTTACTTAAAAACTAAGCCAAATTTTTAAGCTAATATAAAATTTGCAACAAAAAAACACATATTAAGATAATTTTCGAAAAC
This sequence comes from Ditula angustiorana, assembly GCA_963691745.1. Lineage (NCBI taxonomy): Eukaryota > Metazoa > Arthropoda > Insecta > Lepidoptera > Tortricidae > Ditula > Ditula angustiorana. The sequence continues at coordinate 1,374,177 of OY829474.1, forward strand.
TATATCTAAAATTACTCCAAATTTTAAATCGATGGCTTTTATTTATTTATTTATTTAAACTTTATTGCACAAAAAATACAGAATGTACAAAAGGCGGACTTAATGCCTTAAGGCATTCCCTGCCAGTCAATCTTTGGGCATAAACAGGAAAATTGTGGGCATTAGAAGTTGCTAAAATATGCAAATATTAGAATAGTATTATGTATTCTGTGAGGCAGCAGTATCAGATAGAACATCATGATGGTTCCCTATTACCCTAACCCAGACAGTGATAAGCCCATTTTGGGCATCTTCGGATCTGCCAACAATCCGCCACTCACCATGCAAGTCTGGTTTTCCACCTTCTTCTTGATCTTCGGCGCGGCCTTGACAATCAGTTGCATCGTGGTCGAGTCCTCGCCCAGCTCGTTGGAAGCCGTCACGTGGTAGGTGCCAGCATCGGCGCTGGTCACGTTCTTTATCACCAGGGACATCGACTCGTCGTCTTCGTACAAGAACCTAAGATACACGTTGATGTGAATGTTTGAGAGACCATTGTGGGTAGGCTGTTGACAATATCACAACTCAGAACGTGTGATTAGATTTAGCAAGACATCAATAAGCACGAAAGACTCTTGGTTTGTAGAACAAAGAGGAATTGTCAAAAATTATTCAATAATAGCCTTGCATTGGAAATTTTTGTCTCCAACTAGACCATTATTACACTCGTAGGGGTTTAAGAAAGTGACTCATAATTATTATTAACTCTAACATTCAGTGGGTCATCGAGAGCTTATTCGAATGTTACACAAGAGAAAAAGCTTGCATGAAAAGGATTTGCACGAGTAGCTTCATGGCAATTTCTTAACTCATGACTTACTTGTGCCTGGTGTCAGCTTCTATGATCTTGCCGTCGTGTTTGAACACGATGTCAGGCTTGGGGAAGCCCTTGCAGGTCAGTTCGAGCATGGCAGATGCGCCTGCGGACACGATGGCCTCGCGGTGCTCGATGACGAGCTGAGGCTTCTCAGGCTCGCGATGGAGCATGGTCACCGCACCTGGAGGGAATATCACAGAGATATAGGTACCCATTACCTGAGATTTTTAGTCACCATCAGATAGCTACACTAGAGGCGCAGACGCAACCTCAGTAAATAAAAGTCAATATCTTAGAAAAGAGATAAGCGAAACAGAAGAAGACGGATACCTCTTACCTTGGACGGTGAGTTCAGCGGAACAGGAGATGTTTCCAGTGGAAGTCTTGGCCACGCATGTGTACAACCCTGCGTCTTCTGGCTTCACGTGTTGGAACACTAGCGCCAGGGAATCCTCGTCATCACCCAACAGGACCTGGATTGTGGACGACAAATTTTGATATAATCGGTACATTAGGAAGTTAAGAAGATACCGTTTGTGTATAGGGTCGTGTATTTACGAGATTATCAGAACAGTAATTATAATCTGTGTTAATAGAGATAAGTCGTTTTTTTAAAGTGTTTTTTTTTTTAATTGCCAATTAGCTCAGCTGTAAGAAAATTTCCTTTCGAGTGCTCATACAGTTAAGGAAATTGAAATACGTACCACCGTACAACCTAGTCGAAGAGACATACGCATGACATTTGTATGACATAGCCTGGCGTTTAACGCGTCGCGTCATTGCGATAGGGTTCTAAGGTGGTACGTGAATATATTTCCCCTACTGTGCATAGCGATACTCGTACCTAGACACTATGAGTTCTAGCGATTCTTTTGATATCGCTGGTGTCCAAAAGAGGCTATCGTTGCTTACTATCACCTATCCTGCTTGCTAGTTGCGTCTTCTTTCAAGAAACCGAAAAAATAAACTTATTTTTACCTTAAACCTCTCCTCAGGGTCGAAGTCCTCGCCATCTCGCTTCCACGAGAAACTGGGCTTCTCTCCCTTAGCCAGCAATCCTTCACCGCCGGGGGCAAGTTCGAAGAAGATGTTCTTGTCATCTACGAGAAAAAAGAATAAACTAAGTGACAAGCAAGGTATCTCACAGAACACTGCTAATTAAAGTAGTGCGTTTGGTAAAATGAGTTCCAAGAGGGACTTAAGGGCTGGCAATAGATCAGAAATTCTCTTGGTATTACTAGTTCCCATTAGCTGCGGACTCTTTCAATCAGATGACCCAAATCCTTTTGTTCTACCCTTTTCTATAAAAACATAACCCTTCCTTTTGGCTTTGCCGTAGTCGGGTAAAGACTATATTGAGTTACAGTGATATAACTCATAGATGCGGGTAGCTTTTGTTCGTGTTAGAGTTTGGTTGTAAGTTAAAACATTTCTTTAGATTTCTATTGACGGGATTATGTAAAAGCAATAGCACCTAGCACCTACATATTTCACTCAGTAATTACATAATTTGACATACAAGCATTAGGACGTAGAACAAATCATTAGACAATTCTAAAAATAGTTGACGAAAGTCAACAAGTGTCTAAATCGAGCGTTTCATGTATTTTTAGTCCAGACTCATAAATCCGCTGGAAGGCGTCCAAATATCGTAAAAAACTAGGTCTTCGTTAATAATAGTTCGTGTACAGATGAGCGTCGGAAATTGCATTGTGCAACTTTTTTATTGAATGTTTACTAAAACAGATTATAAAGCTGATCTGATTACGAATGAGCAAAAATCAGTAAAGCGACTGCGAGCCACCTACCACGTACACGCCTACAATAGTTGGGACTACACCTCGATAACTTGCCGTAAATATGTAAAGCAGATGTAGGTAGTCGCCTTTACCGATCAGGACCACGGCTACACCGGTCTACTACCGATCAGGGCAACATCCCCTGTCGGCTCTCGTCCTGATGACGGAGTCAGTTGTTCTCTTTTATCCGATTAACTTTCTAATCTAACAATGACGAGACATTGACAGCTTCCGAAGAACTTTGCAAATAAATTTCGCATTTATTGTCGATTAGACACCAGATCAAGTGTCGCAAATGGTCATGGATTGGGGACACTCATCGATGGAACGCCGCTAGTCATATACCTTAAACAAGTTCTGAATGGACCCCTCAAGAAAAGACCTAAACAAAAATGATGGCGAACAATAGCCTTAGTAGATCAGACAAGGGTGATATTTGACTTCGACACTCGCTGGCCGCGCACCAATCAATGGCAGCTAAAATATACGCTCGTGTATTTGATATGCACGCGGCGGGGAAATATTAGCACTCGAAAGTCAAAAATCGACCCGCAGTATGAAAACGATCGAGTATACGATACGTGGTTCAATATGAAAAACACAAAATTAAACGCGAAAGCAGCGCATTTTTGACACAAATAATACCAGACAAAATGTGTCAACATTCAACGGTTGGTAGATAAAACGCAACGTAAAAAGACATGCAGTAGCAGTCCTGTCACTTACCAACAACAGACACTTTGGCTTCGGTCGTAACTTCGCCGTAAATGTTGAGCGCACGGCAGGAATACACGCCGGCATCAGTCGGGACGACATCAGCGATCACGAGCTCGTAGCATCCCCTGTCGGCGCGTGTCCTGACGATAGACACTCGGTCGGTGTCTGACGATGTCAGGATTTCCTTGCCATCGCGGAAGCTGAAAGGAGTTGTGGTCTTTATAATTATTGCTCGTTACTTGGAGTAAATTCGAAGAAACTATTTTGTATAATTTTGGGAGTATAATTATTTTCTTGACTAATGTTTTTAAAAGTTAACGATATTGTTTTGACTAATGTAAAAGATGACAAATACTGACAGGTACGCAAAGTCTTCATTTGAACTACTAAAATACCTTTTCCAACAAAAACAAGCGAGGCGTAACTTTTTCAAAAGGTTTACAAAGGATAGAAAAATTTTGGTGAGTTTTGAAGGGTACAATTTTTATAATAAAAATTATAGACTACAATGCCTTTTGGGTAGCTTTGGAAGGCGAAACGAAATCGAGGCGTTAGACGGGCTTACTCCAAAAACTCGCCTTATATCAAGCTAACATCAGTAATTTCAAACCACTTACAACTTGACCTCCGGGTTCGGGTCGCCCTTGACCTTGACCATGAAGCGCAGGTACGTGTTTTCCATGATCTCCGTATCTTTCAAAGCCACCACGAAGTACGGCGCGTTCAGCGCATTGCGCTCTCTGCGCTCATCCGCTGTCACTGGAGTTTTGATAAAATCGTTACAATTAAAAACAATGGATGAGGTACGATTAATTTCTACTGTTTCGACTTTCACCGTTTATATTATTTAACTACAAATATAAATACAGTAAGTTACATTACATTACAACAGGAATCATCCTATTTATCTCGTTTGCAAAATGCTAAGTCATGGAAGGCCTATCCACGATTAGTCTTCTACTTTCGTAGCACACTGGCGTTTACCGTGAACATAATCATCCTTTCCTTTCGCTTACCCTTACTAGAAAAAGAAAAATGCTATATATCCGCATAAAATTGGGTTGTTTGTTAGGCCACTGGCTACCGGTATCTATAGGATATCAGTCTTGGCAATCCACGTGGAGTTGAAGAAAAAACAATTGTAGAAATTGTAAACACAGACGGTATGATAAAAGTTGACTTTAGAAAAATAAACTATCGGAAGTATTTAGTTCAAAGATTGTCTTATATTAGAATAGAATAACAATGGAGAGTTTTGTGCAGTTTAAGTATTGGGACTGCTTGTACCAAGAAGGGATACCACAGCCAGACTGTTTAAGGTACAAGATTTGTCCAATAACTTTTTTTTATAAACATTATTACATGTTATATTTAGTAAACAAAGTGACAACAGTGATTTTTAAACTAGTAAACATAGTTTTTACAGGTGCAGTGACAGTTCATGCACACAACATCTAAATACTTCAAATATTTCGTGATGTAGTGTCAAAATACAGGAAAATTATAACAGTCAACAGTCTAATTACTTGTTATCCGCTTACAATGTCTTAATATGATGGCGCAAGCATGCAAGGTACGACAGAAATATGCTGAAAGAATTATGCTTAATCAAATCTGTATATATTTTGTGGTTTGAGCAAATTGGCAGGACTGGATTCAAATTCCTCCCTCTCGTTTCCAAAGAAACAAGAAATGTTTAAAAATGTGCAAACGCAGGTGTAGGTATGAATGTAGTGTGCTGTACAGAATGCATGTGGTTTGTAGATGTGTGTGTTTCATATCGTGCATTTGATGTTATAAAGTGTATGAGGGTGTTCCGTTCCGAATTTTGTGTGTAACGTGCAAGAACATGTCTGTAAGTTGATATTAGTTGACTTTAAAAGACAGACAGACTCTCATTAAAGGTCGGTCAAACTTATGTAAGATGACGATTTATCAAAACGTTTCGTCTTCTCTAAGGCATCTCATCATAGTTGACCACACTCTTTTGAATCAACGTCTCGCGCATCTCTTCACATAAACCAGACCATTTTGATAACTATCCCAACAATTCGCTCAAACCACACGAAAAGAAATAGAAAACTTACACTCATGGACGACCAACTGCGCCGTGCAGTGTGCATTGCCTTTAACATTTTCCGCCCTCGCCGTGTACAGGCCGGTGTCATCCTCCCTACAGTGCTGCAGCTTCAACGTGTGGGTTCCGTCGATTTCGGTGACGCTGACTCGGTCCATCAGACGGTCGGGGAAAGGCTTGTTATCCTTCAACCAGGTGACCTTAACGGCTTCGGTGGAACGGAGCGAGCATTCGAAAGAGGCGTTCTCGCCGGCTGAGAAATCAGAAGACGGTTAGGAGAGTCCGTACGGGTGTTGGTTTTAGTGAGAATTTTGATGTCTTTCTTTGTACAATGATGCCGGCAAACAAGGATGCGGCTCGCTTGTAAGCGAATACTGCAGCCCTTAGACGCTTGCACAACTGAAGTATTATTTGCGCGTTGCCGACCCTGCAGGACTTATTGTGTCTTTCAGGTGAAATATTTATAGAACTGAATAATTGGATATTGTTGCGTTTTGTGTTTTATAGCCAAATGGTTTCCCTAAGATGAATGGTTCATTCAAACTCTTGTTAAATTTTGTCTACCAAAATACCATTTCTTTACTTTTAGAATTAAACAGGAATATGAACACTTCCTTTAAGGTTAAAAATATTAGAGTTCAGGTATTTTGGTTTTCAGTTTTGAACCGTACGGACTCTTAAAAGAAGAAGTACTACAAAGCGTTAATAAATGTGTTGTGTAAGTTAGTTGTCTAAAAGCATATATACAAGCACTATAGTGTATGTTTCTACCATCGACTTTTGCAGTTAACCACTTACGCTCAATATTCTGGCCTTCCAACGTCTTGGAAAACACTGGCTTGCCATCCTGGGACTCGGATTTCGATATTTTCACTGACTCATACTCCCCAGTGCTGATGGATCCGTTGGCAAGTTTGGAGTATTTGCTATCAGTGGTATTCCTGGCGCTCTCGTAGCTGGATTCGATGGATGTTTCGGTTTTAGTGCCGTTTCCGATGCCGTATTTAGCGGCGATGCTGTCGAGCTTGCTGGTGGTTTCGGATTCGCCATCGATGGCGTACTTGCTGCCGTCTACAGTAGAGCTGGAGTACTTGGACTCATAGCGGGAAGAAGCGCTTCCTTCTAAAGAGGCTTCAATTCGGGAACCGCTCTCACGACGCGAGTAGCCGGTGCTCTCATAGGAGGATGATTCGTAGCGACCGCCGCTTGATAACTTGCGAGAGCTGCTGGAGTATTCTGAAACGAAGAAATACACATCATCTTACCTAAGTTTCAATTTATTGCAAAAAAGGCAAAGCCGTTTTCAGTCGTTTTATTAATATTTACGTACCTCCAGACAGCCGCGAACTGCGGTTATACCTCGACATTTCGTCGTCCTCTACAGTTTGGCTGTTTGTTTTTCCTTCCTCAGTACCCTCGCCAGCGGTGCTGACGCCAACCTTACTCTCTACAGTTGTCACAGTTTGTTGGACTGTTTCTTCAGACTTTTGTACAGATTGTGCAACAGATGTCTGAACAGACTCTTTAGACTCCTTTACAGCTGAAGATGTCAAGGTTTCTTGTATCGATGATTGAGTTTTTTGTTCATCTGCGGTTGCTTGTACAGTTTTCTGTTCAACACTAGACGCTTGTGCTGATTCTTGTTCAGCAACAGCTACTTTTGATGATGTTTGTTCAACAGTAGAAACTTCAGATGTTTTTTGCCCCGCAGAAACTTGTGATGACTTTTGTTCAGCAACTGTTGCCTGTGATGACGTCTGCTCAACTGACGACGACTGAACAGCTGCTTGTCCAGAACTTACTTCAAAGGAAGACTGAACAGTTTGTTCGACAGTTGAACTTTGAACAACAGTTTCTTGTGAACTCTGTTCAACAGAAGATACGTGAACAGATGATTTAGATGTTACAGAAGATTGGACACTTTCTTCGACTATCTCCGCTTTACCAGATTTTCTTCCACCTTTAACAGTCGACCCGCTAACTTTAGAGCTCTCGTGAATCACAGAAGATTTAGTTTCTAAATCAGATGTGATTTCACTCTTAGCACTAGTGACTTCTTGCACCTCACTTACAACTTCAGTGGCTTCTGTTTTTGAAACTTTTTTGGCTACCTCGTTTTCTAGAGACGCCTTTCTTTTGGCCTTAAGTTGTTGCAGAGATTGCTCTCTAGTCAGTACTTCAGTAACTTCTACCTCCTCTACCTTTGATTTTTTATCTACTGCTTCGACTTTGGTCCGCTTTTCTTGGATTTCTTCTGCTTTAACGTCCTCTGTATGTTCTCTCTTCTTGTTCTTCTCCTCTGTCGGTTCCGGAGTGACTACTTCGGGTTTATCTTGAGAAAGGACTTGAAGGTCGTCAGCAGCGTGCTCCGCTAAAGCAACTGGAAAGAAGAAATAAATATTGTTAATATTTGTAAAAAAATATATCATCACTATGTAAAACAGGCCGAATCCAATGCCAATAAAATTCAGAGCGTTATGGTTATTTTCGATTTAAAAAACCCAGTGCAGAGATATATAATCTTGTTAATGACTGGCATTGCAAGTTTTAAAAGGGGTTTCTGCAGAACTGTCTATGACAAGTCACAGCTACAGTATCAGAAATGAATAATTAAAAATGCACATTTAACCCTACAAATAATAAAATACATACATGGAATAAAATGCCCATTATCATATTTATAATGTGATACTCCTTTCACCAACTCAAAGGTTAACTGGAAGAGATCCCTTAAAGGGATAAGGTCGCCTTTGTACATCACTGTATTTCTTCTTGCCATTTATGTTCTTGTGTACAGTAAAAAAAATACATACATTCATACATTTATGGTAGCAATGTTTAGAAATCTGAAACATACCAACGTCACTAAGATTTTGCAAAATCTCCTTCAGCCAGTTGTTCTTGACCTGTTCTTTGTGGGCCGCTAGAGTAACGGACAGTGGCGGTGACTTTTGATGGAGTTCAAACTTAAGTGGTTCAGATCCAAGCTCGTTTACTTCAACGTCTGGTAGCTGTAAACAAAATATATGAAAATTTAAAACTTTACAGTACTCACAAGATTCCATTTGACATTTCCAACTTAGTGAGCAATTTCCAACAGTTTCTTTACGTAATTTAACTTAACAAAGATGAACTGTGATTCCAAATAATTGAAACTTTTGAAATGCATAACGTGACTCAATGTTTCAATGCTTGCATTCATGCAGTTAATCTAAGAAGAAACAATACAATATGCTTTATTGAATACCACATGAAACATGCTTGCTGTTCGGAGTTTTTCTTCTGAAACGCATAAATCGTCCGTTATCAATAAAATACATACTTCACGATCCTATAGCTGTAGGATCATGAACAGAATTAATAAGATGCCAAGAATACCCACAAAAAAATTGGTAACCCCAATTAAATTATCGAACAAACAAAGTAGTACGCAAGGCCGTAAATAGTATTGAAACCATTAGTCTAGGTTAGTACTCTAAATAAAACATCGAGTTACGAAGTTATCGTATCTTGACCGACCGGAAATCGAATCTGGGACTAATGCACGAAATTGTCTAATTTATCTCTAAGCGATTAATTTCAAGCGTCACTGCCAAAGTCTCGAAGTTCTAATTCAACCGTCATTTGGAACAAATCCAAAAGCTGCGATTATGTCATCGTGGTAATCCTGTTTGGGGTAGACAACTATAGCTGATGTTATCAGCGTTATCGTCCATAGAGCTGGTCAATTGAACGAGGTTGATTGGTCGAGAATGTATTGATAAAAGGTAAAATGACAAATATTTAGTTATAAGGTCAATCGGGATTTTAACGCTAAGAAATCACTATAAACTTTACTTCGACGTGAACAGTAATATTAACATGTTAAAGTCTCGATTGCCTTTATAACTGAAATAAATGAAAAATCGCGAAAGATTAAAACAAGGCAATGATAAAATTGTTAATGCAGAAGTAAATAGTAATCCGTTTAATTATAGATAAGCAAAATTTAAGTATTGAATCCCTATTGCAAAAATGCCTTAACATGTATTAAACTAATTGAAAATACAACGAGAAGACCAAACTTGTTACATTTAAAAACAGTTGAGGTCTCCTTAGTCATAGGTATCTTTATATTGAAGAATTCAAAATTTACCTTGATGATATCCTTAAGTACAAACACGGAGCGGTCATCAGACACCCTCTTGACCTTGCAGATGAGGACCCTCGCCTTGAAGAGGAAGAGGTATCGCTCCTTGGACTTCCCTTCGGCGTCGGTGACGGTGAACCAGTCGTGGGTCAGCAAGCGGCCGAGCTTATATATGTTCCCACGGTAGCCTGGAAGGATATTTTGATGACATTCAGACACTTATCATAGTTATCTTATTTGGTATTAAAAAAAAACAAAATAGAAAGGCAAACGAGAGAGGTCACCTGATGGTAAGGGACCACGACCGCCTATAGAATCGCGCAGCACTTAGGAGACTGTAGATGTTACCAATCCCAGTGGACTAAGATGGAATGCCTCTTTGCCAGTAATTGCACGGGCTGTCTTGCTCTCTACGTTGGAACTCAACAGTGCAAGCACTGCTGCTTAGCGGTTGAATTAGCGAGTGAGTCGCCGGAACATTTAGGTGTAAGTATCTATACTTCTTTTAACTGTGCTGAATAAAGATAATATGGTATTTATACACTTACAAATCATATGGTATAAAAGTGTACAATTGTTGTAGATAACCGTTAAAATAGATTTGAAGAAAAGAAACCCCAATATTTTAGAAGTTATACAAAGTTACAAAAAAATGTAGAAAGAGTTCTTTCTTTTGTTTTTAAATAAGCTCATTCAAATCTAGACAAAAAAATATAGTTGGTTAAAAGCTGACAGTATTGAAATAAACGCGATTTAGTGATGGGCTCCATACATTATTGCGATGTTGTGGTCACTGATGTTATGCAATGCGATTGCGCGTTTTTACGACGCTTGCCCGCAGCCATTTTACTACTCGCGATATTCGCAAAATAGTGATCGTAGAAAATTTGACAACAGTTTTTCTTGTTTTAATGAACTCTTTCAATAAAAAAATAGAGTGTCGTATTGTCATGCTCTAAAGATAAACTGATTACCTTCGATGCTCGCAATGAACTTGTTGTCGGTGGCTCGGTTAGGGACGCCGAGGAAAAGCTCTAGGGCTTTCTGGAGGTCTGTACAGTCTTCGCCGAGGCGCTTCGAATATTTCACTAGCTCCTGTAACAAATAAGTCGGGTTTGTAACAAGCTTTTACCTAGTTATTTACCGCGTAACTCATAAGAACAAATTCTTAACCCGTATTTGCTCTGGAGGTCATAACCCCCATAACCCCCCTGGAGACGCCCTTTCTGAGTACACGACACTAGTTTCTAGGAGTAGCAATGTAATTTGTTCCAATTTTCATCAGGCCAAGTTTCTAAAGTATAACGATATTAAATATTTTTAAAACCCCATTAAGATGTTATTTCATTTGATACCACACATGGTGGTGCAGTCATTTGTTTTCCAGTATAACTGCTTAATAATTTTAGTATCACCAGAATAAAATAAAACGATGCATTTGGACAAAAGCCGTACACTCACAGGCTTTTACTAGTATTCCTCTTATAATGGGAACCTTGATTCCGAATGAAGTGGACCCACTTGAGGATCTTAACAGTCATATATTATCTTGAGATGATTTTTAATGATAAATTCAAAAATTCAAAATTCTAAATTCAAAATTCAAAACCGTTTATTTGTTCAACATAGGTCTAGGTACAAAGGTACACAAGGTCTTAAAAATAAGAATGTTCCAATATGTTGCGCCGTAAGGCATACAAATTTGTGATGCAGTCCATGCAGTCAATGAAGTGCAGCAAGCATATGCATGCAGAATACAAACTAGGTGTAGTCGAGCAAAAATTCGTTGATCGTGTAATAGGCTTTCTTTACTAAATAATTTTCTAAGGATCTTTTAAATTTAGACATGTTTTCTATAGTCATAATTTCATTTGGCACTTTATTGTAAATCCTAGGGGCCATTCCGAGGATATTTTTCCGAAATAGAGCGGTCTTCGAAGGCATCGTGTTTATTCTATTCTTCAGACGCATACTTCTGAAACTTTGGAATAGATGCAAATTGCACTTAGCGAAAACTACCACTTCATCTATAACTCATCATAATGATTTGGCTTTCGAACTTATGAATGACTGTTCATAAGTTTCATTAATATCAGTCTATCCACAACTCAACAGCAAAAACGATTAAACGTGAACTCTGTGAGTTTAAAACCGACCATTTCTACCCAATTTTACGACATAACAGCACCACTAGTTCCACGCCATAAAGCATTTCCACATAGGCAGCTTACACTAATCCATAGATTCACCCGGCGATCGCGTATAGCTCGTTAATTCGAGAATTTGTGACCACTAACGGGTCAACGACTTAGTTATGCAACGAAAGAAGGAATGCAATTTGGCAGTGTTAATACAGTCTGTTAAATTATTAACATGACATTATCGGTTGAATTAACGGCTGTGCCGAATGCTACGCTAGCGGACCAATCAACGCCCCGTGTTGTTGAGTCATGCGATGATTTGACCAATTAGATGTGCGGCGATTGATTTATAGCCAATCGTGTGCGGTTTGACGCTCGTTCTGATCTAACTTCGGTCCATTTACTCATTTGGTTTTAGCAGAATGTATAGCATACAGAATGGTCACGCACTCTGCACCGAATCCGTAACCCCCGCAAGCTCCGCCCCCTACATTGACGAAAAGTGACTGACTATTGCTAATTTCACACGGGTGTAGAACAATGAGGAAGAATAGTCGAACAGAACAGTTAAGAAGACAGTAATAAATAAATAAATATCTTAGGACAATTAACACCAATTGACTTAGTCCCAAAGTAAGCAACTAAAACTGCTTGTGTTATGGGTACTAGACAACGGATATACATACTTATTTAGATAAATATATACTTAAATACATGTAACATCCACGACTCGGGCACAAACATTCGTATTCATCATACAAATATTTGCCCCTCATGGGAATCGAACCCGATACCTCAAGCTTCATAGTCAGGGTCATTAACTACTAGGCTATCCGGCCGTCAAATATAAATCAATCAACTATTAAAATACAAACCGCAAGCAGTGCTGTCTTGTTGATTTTTTCCAGCAGCAAAGCGTAAGTGACCTTTTGAGGGTTCCAAATAATAGAAGCTTCAAGTTTACTCCTAAGACGACGTAAATAAGCTTAATAGCGCCAGGGTTACAAAAATCACAAGCATTCCAGTGGCCCGTTTCACGAAGCTACAAGTTACAATTTTACAAGTCTAAACCGGCAACATTGATCATTATGCCCATTGCCATTGGTCATTATTGACCAATGTTGCCGGTTTAGACTTGTAAAATTGTAACTTGTAGCTTCGTGAAACGGGCCACAGATAACGAATCCTAACCTCCCGTAGCACTGGGCTGCAAAAGTTTCGATGTGTTCGTGAAAATTTAAACGCGTATCGAAAATAACGCACAACGCCCTGACGGAATCTAGCTGGAATGCATGCTGCCTCCGTTTTCCATGCAAAAAAGGATTTTCACAAGGATGAGTCATTGTGATCCAGAATTCAAATTAGTGGACCTACGTACATATGAATTCATCTATCCATTTATCACTGTGTCAAAATGCAATAAGTAACTACTATAGTTTATTACTTGCACTGCCTTGAATTCGCTTGTTATTGTTATGTGCCTATAAATAAACAAACATGTTTCGGTGAATTAATGGGTAATTTAAATTTAAGTCTCACACAAACAAAGTGTAATTTTGCATGCAATTTTTGACGTGAAACGTCTGTCTTTAATTACCAGTTTGAGGATAGAAGCCATCATTCACCATTGCGTGCTGATTATTAGACCAGTTCATAAAAAATATCTTTTTTTTTAAACTAACAAATGTGTTGTCCCTTTCATTTGAGGGTAAACGTCACAATGACAGAAGACATAAACACATGTTAACTAACATAGGTTTACGCAACCTTTATGAATAAGGGGGTTGGTGATTGATTACTCAGCCTGCAGTCCATTGATCTGTTTGAGTCCGAGTGGTCGCGTTGGACAGAACTCATGACGCTATAGCAATTTATTTACCTTGAGCAGAAGCTGATAGTCGTTGATCCGTTGTATCGGTAGCTTCAGATGCTCGGTGATGCCCTTGTCGTCACCGAGGTCGTCAGCTAGGTCCTGGACAAAGGAAGATATCTTAAAAACCAGCTAAATAAGAGTTGGACTCCCCCATTGAAGGTCCCCACCAAGGCATATACGTTATGTTAGTCAAATAGGGCCAGCCCCGAATCTAAGTATAGTCAACCAAGAAAGTGCTTGACCACTTTTCTACCTTATTACAAAGGGATAAAGTTCAAAAGTGGTCAAGTAGTTACTTGGTCGACTATACCATTTTTTGAACAGGGGTAGAAACTTGATAGTCACGCCTCCACTCTCCAGCACTTGAGATAAACTATAATTTTGGTACCCCTAGCAAATTTATAGTGATTTTGACGCCTCCCAAACTGGCACCAGAGGCTCGTACCCCGAGTTGCCCCCCCTTTAGATCCGGGGTCGAATAAAGCTATACTAACGGATATGTTAAACGTTGTAAGTCATGTCAGGGTTGGTGAAGAGAGACGTTTCAGAAAAGAGTTAAATTTAACTTTATTTGTGCTCCAAGTCTCGTAAAAAAGATAAGCTAATTGCGTTTAGAAGTGTTGCGTTAAAATGGAGTCTGACGTAACAGGAAGCCTCCTACACTATGTTTTCGTGTAACTCGTAAATAACCCAGAAGCTATAATACCTGAAGTAATCATGGAGACTGGAATAACCAATTAGCTCCTATACTGTTGAATAAGGAACTTCAAGAAAAAAGAGAGAAAGACATCTAATAAATTAATTTGAGGCATATTCAGCAAGAACACGTAGCAACTATAAACAAATAAATAAATTAAAACGGAAAAGCTGTTGTTTGCAAATGTCAAAAACATTGCAGCTTAGCATTGCTGCGACGGGAGTCACAGCGCTGATTTTCAGCTGCTGCATACTTCATTGTAGCGCAAGCGCTCACAAAAAAAAACTTCAACTTTTTGAAAACTTTCTCCTGTCTATATTGAAAATAGCCTCTAAACAGCTCGACCGTGAACCCTCCATAGATTTAACGTCTTAATTATAAATAATAAATAAGTTCTTTATTTCAGACCTTAATCTAAATTAGTAAGACTTATAATTAAACAAAGGTTTTTATTTATATTTCAAATTGGGCTACACCCTTAATCTGTTCAACCCAATAAGCCAGGATTGGACAATCGAATCTGCCCGCTATTGCTTTTAGAATGCTGTTGGGACTTGCTCTTACTCTGCCTAACAGCGAGGCTATCTTCTTCCGCATGATCGCCTGAAACCCATCTACACGGGGTTTAAAGGGAAGTCATCACATCGGCATTTATACTAAAGTATGGGAGATTCATAGTTTTTATACAGATTTTGGTTAGTGTTAACAGTATAAGTCCCGATATAAAATATTCTGTGTAAGCGGGCAGTAAGCATTCCATAAAATAAAACTTTAGTATTCGACACTCATAGAATACAGCGTATGTGGAAAAAATATCAATAAAGCTAATTTCTTAATTCTCGTAAAAAGTCCTCTCTTTGTTTCGGTCAAAAGCTGCTTAAGAGTAAGAGGAATATAACCTCAAATTCATATAAACTAGAGTTTTATGTGGCATGATCCACATTAAGTGGTTTTACACATCCTGTTTGGATTTCACCATGTAGCATTGGAATGCTTTTCCATCGTCTGTATTTCCGTAGACATAAATTACGTTGGCATTTTCAAGGCAACACTGAGGTCAAACCTAAGACCATCTTTAATAGACGTGAGTTTGTAAGTAAATTGGAACCAGTAAACTTGAGTCATAACTCTTAGGCTGCGTTTCCACCAGAGATGTGCGAGGATGCGTAGTGAGGGATGTGTTTGTAAAGAACCAATGAGCCGTTTCCACCAGAGCTGTGCTGACCGAGGCGAGATAAATGAAGCGATTCTATTGGTTCTTACAAACACATCCCTCGCTACGCATCCTCGCACATCTCTGGTCGAAAAGCAGCCTTGTGCTTTGCTTGGATGGAGAAAGAGCGAAAGATCATGCAAAATATATAAATTTTGGATCCAATGTAGGCATTGATGGATACTTTTATTTTAATAGTCATTTTTAAATCCAATTAATATTCGGGGACAAATTACATCAATTAGAAAGAAAGAAAGAAAGTATTGATGCTCAAGGAAAAAAGAAAAACACAAAAGAAAATACAAAATTACATGGGTGAAGCTGAAAGGGACACCCAACTGCTGCTGCTGGGACTGCTGCAAGCAGCAGCGCTGGTTTTCAATAAGGCCCTCAAACTATAAACTGACCTGGTCCAAACTAAGCTATAGATATATGTACATACTAATATACAATTATTATTATAATACATGGATGTACAGTGTCATATTAAATGACAGCAGAAAAACGGCCCGACATGAGAATACAGGTTTACGCCAAAGTTACAAATGCAAATTATTAGTTCACCATTTATAGTCATTGGATTTACAACTTTACATCTAACTGCATAAAATAATAATTTTGTAAGATTCGTTGCAAGTAGGTCTTTTTACAAAATAATAGTATTGGCAGCAGCGCCGTCGGTCCGACAGACAGATAGCGCGAGCAATTGTCGATTTGTTGTACTTTTCCTCTACTTTTGATACGGCCATATTTTAAACGCTGACTAGAAGTCCATTATTTATAGGTCAGTGCTTATTATAGATAGTTGTATGTGTTGGATACCCTGTGATTATTCATGCGCTGCGAAAACTTTCGGAAATTGCAAAACTTTCAATGTGAAAAAGTTTCAAGAATATTCCTACCTTTTTAAGAGCTTTCTGCAATTTGTCTATCCTTAGTTCTTTGAGAAAATAATAAAATTCGGCCTATTTTAATGTGCTTACTTTAAAATCTTACCAATTATACCTATCGACCAGTTATTCCTCAATTTTGACGATGTTTCAGTTTTGGCAGAAGCAGTATACGAAAATTTTAGACTGGAATAATTATCTAAAATCCAGAGACACTCATAAACAAGTTATGTGGTATATTTGAATGCCAAAGTCTTCCTAAAATATATTAAACGACGTGAAACACCTAATGGAACCTTGACAAAGAGCATTCAGCGGACGGCATCCGCTTCACATATTTCTGGGTCACCTCGGCATTTCGTAATAGTATATTTTATAAATCCAACAATTTTATTTCATTTATAAAAATAGACGAAAATATTTACATGCCAAACCGACACGACGCTTTGTACACATTTCAACGTAACCTTTATTTAAGGTTAAAATTTTTGATACATGCATTATTAGGGTTCCGTACCTCAAAAGACAAAAAGAACACTTATAGGATCACTTCTTGTTTGTCTTACTGTCGGTCAAGATGCTTTTTCTCAGGAATAAGTGGACATACTGAGTCAAAATTAATATCAAATACCCAAGCCTGTAGGCCCTTGAAGCTGTGAAAAAATCAAACTTCTAAGTTCACGCAATTAAAAGATACGGCCGACATACACTTGCAAGGGAATAAAAAACCTATATGGTAATTTTCGTTGACTTAGAACCATGAAATTTGTCAGAAGCAAGATGTCACAGCACAAATAAAGAGAAAAAATCCGAAAACCGTACAGTTATATCACAATATTTTTTTGCTATTACAAACTTTTCTTTTCACGTATGGTCTGTATGGGGATTACAGTTTTCTTATGGCAAAGTTAAGTTTGTCTCTCAATTCAGTTTAGTTTTTTGGTTCGTGATTCAATAGCAAAACGGAATCCTCCATAGTTCTAGCTATGTTACTATCTAAAATAAATTCAGACCATTGTAAATATAATCCACCTAGCATAAAGTGTGGGAGTAGTGCAGTCTGTATAATTTCTAAGAAAATTTTTATTGTTTAAAAACTCCAATGTTTCAGAAGTTGACAATACAAGGTTCTTGGGTTTGATTCTGGATCACAAGCTGTCGTGGAAACTTCAAGTTGAAAGAGTTTGCAGCAAACTGAACCAGTACTCGTATGCATTATATATGCTTCGCAAAATCGTTGGCCAATCCGCTGTAATAACTGCTTATCATGCATACGTCTCTTCGACAATACGATATGGAGTCATTTTCTGGGGTAACTGTACCGATCGCGAACTCGTATTTAGAGCCCAGAATAAGTGTATCAGAGCTTTATGTGGGCTACGACCTATGGAATCATGTAAAGCCCACTTTGTAGACCTGCAGATTCTTACCTTTCCTTGCATGTATATTTACGAGATTGCTTTATTTATAAAATCTAATTCTGATGAATTTCATCATTTTTCAAGTCAAAGACTCTGTAACCAGTTTTGTGCTGCCCCATCAAGGACGGGCCTATTGTCTAAAAGTATTATAGGAATGGCACCGAAAATTAATAACAAGCTCCCCACTTCTCTCAGAGACAAAGATAATGTTATGGAATTTAAAACAGCTCTGAAAACTTACTTGGTGAGAAAGGCTTATTATTCTGTAAATGAATACAAACAAATAATAATTGATAATGTACTTTAGTTTTAAGCAACACTTTTTTACGCCCTAGGGCAGAACATAGCTGAACCAAAAATATTGTCGACATCCAACACAATTATCTCATTAATAATTATGTGTATACCTATTGTTCACAAATAAAATACTTTGACTTTGACTTTAGCCAAAGAAAAACATAACTATGGTTTAGTTTAACCCAATTCATCAATTGCTTTTGTTTTCCGCTGGAGAACTTTAAATATTCGGAATGTTTATTGTTAAAGATATTGAAAAGTTTTAGGCATCTGTATAGGATTAAAAGTCATTTTTCCGCGACAACTGTTGTTATATTGAAATGAACAGATCACTTACGTATTTAAAGCCGAGTTAAGCTTTGGTTGCCAAACTATTGTTAAAAGTTTCAAGTAAGTATCTAATATCTGAGATCTGCAACGGATCAGGAATTCTTTTGGGGTTACTGGTTCAGATGGACGGCGGGAATCTTCCTATCACGTAACCTGCTTGTTTGTTTGCCTCCCTTTTCCATGAAAAGTGTTAGGATTTTCGTAAAAGGTTCTATTATGGCTTTGATAGTTGGTTGGATATATTTACTGATAACTAACGGGTGTCATAAAGCTATTACCTACATTAAAGATCTTCCATGTAACGTATGTTTTATGATTGCAAATAAAATAAAAATAAGTAGTAATTATTGTAATCTATGGTTCTAAAAAAAACATTCCGTTTGTACTGATTGTCAACCTGTTTTATTAGGTTACGGGCCAAGCCGCTTTGGTTTCCAATATGCTTTTTTTGACAACTGCTGTAATATCGATATCTGAGTGTTCAATCGCCATACTCATCGGCAAATATTTTTCCGACAATCCTGCTAATAACAATGCTCCTATCCATTCTTCATTTATTTCATATCCTAATAATTACTATTGAAACTTCTTGTTTGTATATCATAAAGCCTTTTATATGTTTTTTTGAATAGCTATGTGCCTATGTTCTTGTCATTTGATTGATTTTGAACATCTAATTGAAGATTAGCATTCGTCGGATGTCAAAGTAATTGGTTGGCGCAACACCAACCGATCGCGATCGAGGGGTGTTGCAATGCTTTCACTATTATTTTATTAATGTTATCGTTTCATATCAGTTTGAACGCGAATTTTATTTTACAAGATAGCAAAAAGAAGAATCCATCTTTGTGTAAAGTATAAATGCTGGCCGCATAACTAACTTAAACGACATAAACCGATTGAAGTATAAGAATAAAATATTTACTTTTGGTTTTCTGTTTTGAAAAAGTGTTTTATTTTGATGTTGTTTAATGTTGATTTGCCTTGGAGATTTCAGAAGTTTCATGAATTATATTTGATAACTCAATTTAAAAAAGTATAACAATGTACTTAAATGTAGTGTATTATGAATTATGTATGCATTTTAAAAAGTATTTTGTTCTTGCTTCAGACTTTGGATAAATTTACTTGTTCGATAGCCATTGTGGAGCAGGTTGATTGAAAGTAACAAAAAACTAAAGTAAGGGTTTTTTAAAGCTCTTAAATTTTATGTCATATATTTTTTAACAAAAGGTGACGGTATATCTATGTTGATCATTTATGATGCCGGCAGGTAAAGATACCATATCAAAGGAATTTATTGCGAATTTACAAGTGAGTATGCTAAATGCTTGCATTTGCAAAACCTATGACTTGGGCAACTGGTAGGTATATACTGTCTGCACGTGTTGATCAGTTTTACGGTGTTTATCTTAACTCCGAATCTTAATATAATGCTCTTGCGCAAATTTTGCAGAGCACATGCAGTTTTCTCAGAGAATTCGATGATTTTTCGGATCTCCTTCCATTACTTTTAACGTAAAACGTGACAACTTGAGGGCTTATGCTTTTGATAAACGGAATTTACCGAAGTCTAAATAGGATGTCGATGAAGAGTAACTGAACAGTCAGAGATTCCAGCATGAACCAATAAATATTGGCTAAAAGCTCTAAAACGTATAATATCGTGCGAAAAGCTAGTAAAATCGTCGTTAAAGCTCGGTCGAGTTCGCTGCGGCTTTTGTACGGACGCTTTTAGATCACCTTGACATGATGGAAGCTCGTGTTTGCTATCTTGTAATTAGAGTAATAACAAATAATATTATAGCGCTTTTTTACTCTGTTTACGGATGTTTGATTAAAGAGACAAGTAAACGAGATAACATCATTTTCGGAGGTACATCTAATAGTGCTTAACTTGAAGGTACACGTGGGAATGAAAGTGCTGATGATAGAGATCTAATTTTAGCCTTTTAATCCCCAATATATGAGGTGAAAGTGGGTCAAGGTCATTAGAGAAATCTTTGAAAGATTCCCCGGCGGGAAACTTGCAAACCATGCGAAACCCGCCCACACGACGCCTCGAAATAAACCAGACGTAATGGTAACACTACACCGCGTAACATTGAGATGGTCCAAAATACTTTAAACTTAAATTGAGCATGGTTGGATCGCAGTACAGGACTTGGCCGTTTTTGCTGTAGGTAGCGAAAGCCTTCAAAAGGAATTAGATGTTGAAAGTGACAAATACTAATGAGTTACCTGAGAAGAAAGGGTCGCAACACACAATCACAGACACACACTTCACTCGTCGAGTGGTCGAAGGTCGCTCGCTGGAGCGAGGTGGACGCGGCCGCGGTGTCGAAACGACTGGTCGACTCCTGATACCGCTGGGGCCGTACTAAAGATAGAACGAAGCGGGACCATTTCTCCTGTGACGTTGTGGACAAGGTCGCAAAACAAACCTTGGCGTATCCTTGTTGTGGGGTTGCAGTTCAGAAATCTGGTTGATGTTGGTGCAGGTGTTGTTGAAAGAGAAAGCGATTTTTTCGTAAAACATTTAACCAAAATATTCAGTTATTTTCTAGCGCAGTGTCTACTGGCCTACGATAACTGCTGTCTTGGATTACCTGCCATACCTGCTTCATACTCACCGGTCAATCATTAATTCGTACTGCGCTTTACCTTTTGAAGATATTGCCTCTCTGTTAATGGTTCTTATTATTTCGCCTACAAACTAAGGGCAGATTATAAAGATTCGCAGAAGTGATAGAACTAATTCGCATTGATTATGGTTAGGCTGATTTTTAACATAAAACTACCGTGAGACTCGGACATATTAATAAAACGGATCACTCACGTATTTTTATGCGTATTTCACGTATTTTTTTTAGGCTGATTTAATAAATATTCTGAACTAGTGATGGTTTTTAGGATAATGGCGACGGCACTCTGTGAATCAAATAATCTGTGAATCAATGCATACTAGGTATCTAAGAATCTGTTGGGGGCAAAATATTACTGTTAGCTATAGTTTACTACAGTAAAGCAAAAAATATTATAATGTTAAAGAATTTCCTACTTTTTAATAGGAGAAAATAGGCATTATGTAGTTTACATTATTCGTCAAAAACGCAGAAAAACACAAAACTGTGTACGAAAACACCTAGCAGATTTATTTTGACGATACACGCCAAAAAAATGAATAACCTCGTGTATTTTAGACATTGAATCAGCTTCAGCATGAATGACGAATCAGTCAGACTGTGCTGCATTGATTCCGTTTCGTATCTTGCCTACAAAATCATCTACGTCTACGTCACCTACGTGTAACATCCTACTGTCATAGCAGTAACTTGTTCCAAAGTTATACTAGAGACATGAATCAACATTGACGTAAATATCAAATCGTTAAACACCTACTTAAAGAAGTGAATATTTCATTATTTCTTCAGAAGTAGCACCGAAAGACTCGTTTACCGTCACACCTCCAATTTGCCAGTAATTCTTGTCAACCTCAACATTGAAAACAACATTTATATCTCTCTTTATTTCGCTGATGATTCACAAATTCAGTCTGGCTACATCTTTGCAACTTGTGTAATGTTGTTATGTAATCAGTTTAATCCACCTTCATTTGTTTGAGAATTTGGGTGTTTAAGTAAATAAATATGAAACAGGACAGCATATTTGTCGAAGTTTTTTTTGAAATAACGAAAAAGTATCTGTACTTTGTCTGATTTAATATAATACCATACACACCAATGCTTCTAAAGTCATTCATTATTTATGATCTTTATTATGATTGCCTTTAAAACTCTGTTGTTTTTGACTACATGGTAGTTGGCTGTACTCCATTTTGTCCATGTAGATTGCTTTCCCTCGGCATATGTGTAAAGTTGGCTCTTTGTTGGAATTCCTCACTGACCTTGCCAATACTTCACATTGTGACCACATCATCATCAGTCTTACCACTTTTAATAGTTTCAGTCATAGTGCAAGAAAGTTATGACATGTCATGTTCAAAGTTTTGTTTTTACACATTTAAAGCATGAATCTATAAAAACCTTTCGGTTAGCTAAATAGGTACTTTTAGAAATTAAATTGTGTATGAAGAGGAAACAATGAAGTTAACGATACTTCCGTTTTGTATCATTCATGAAATCAAAATCGAATTGATTTTCGCAAAATAACACGTCGGAGCAGTACGTTTCCGACTTCTCTGTTAAGGATAAATAAAAATGAAAGGTACAAAAATCCTCACTCCTAGCGTTTTTCAATATTTCTTCATCTACACTAATATAATAAAAAGGTAAACTTTGTTTGTTTGTATGTAGGGGGTAATCTCTAGAACTACAGAACCGATTTCAAAAATTCTTTCACCAATAGAAAGCTACGCTATCCTTGATGGATTATAGGCTACTAATTCCACGCAAACGAAGTCACGCGGGTACGCTAGTTCAGTATAAGCTACGACTACCGTCTGACCTACGTAACCTGATACACGTCAGGGAGATCAGACCAATTGAATTTATTTACATGAATGCGATGGGGTCTTCTAACAGCGTTGGTTACTATACGAACAATACTCAGGTAATGTACAAAGTTGGAAAAACTTATTGGAATATGCGGTTACAGCTGGGGATCGCGCTCGGCACCTAACAATCAACTAAATTAGATAAAAAACATACTTTAAGTTGACATTTGGTATGTTGGTCTTATTTGTTACTTACACGGCACAAACGAAACACATTTCATAACTATTTTTGTTAAGAAATAGGAACCTACAGCTATATTTCCAATAAACCAATACTTTATTCAGATAAATAATCACAAACTTCAAATGAATAACAAAGAAATTCGGCCAGGCTTCGTCAAAACATATCTAGGTAAAGTCGCCATCAAGTATGTTGGAGCGGACAAGTTGCTTAAAAAAATCTAACCATACTCTATTGCCAAATGCGTACGGTCTTGTTCAGTGCAATAAATAAAAATAAAACTACTAATAGCAACATTTTAAGTACTTGTTTTGAAGTAGATACCTACACTAAAGAACAAGATGAAGTAGAAATTTCATAGAATCCTTCAATGTAACTACACTTCCAGTTGGACCTTTAGAATGTATATCACTCCAATGTATTTCAATTCAGTGCTGCAGCCGAGCGCGCGCTAATACTGTCGTGTTTACGCGAACAGGCGATTGCCCCCGATATGATCCAATATGACGTTTAAAACAGGGCTGTCCACTTGTAACTTGTAATTATTCTTGTCATAATATACCAGAGTTTTCTTGCGAATATAACGTCGGGAGACGACCGGACCGGCCAAATGCTCTAAAACTGAGTGCCTACCTCAACCTCGACATTGGCGGAATCATCGAGAGTAACGAAGGCGCTATAATACAACGATTGAATTTAACTTAATATACAAAATTTGTACTACTAATCAATGTTTATTTTAACCTTTTTAAACGATAAGTATGCCTCAAGGCGTCGTAAACTGCTCTGACTACGTACCACCGACCAGGACCCCAATTCTCGGTTCATGCGAGATGCATCTCACGTGCGACATCCGTCAAAAAGTGACAGACTTCCAAGGTAATTGACAGTTCTTTTCGTGCGAGATACATCAAGCATAAACCGAGATTAGCACCGATGGAGTGTTATTTTTGAATCTCAACAGGTGACTAAAGCTTACCAAAATGGTCGTTTTTCCTAGAGATTCGGCCATTTTTGTAAGCTTTAGTAACCAGAGGTGTAATTTTTGAATCTCATCAGGTGAAAGTCAAAGTTTACAAAAATGGCCGAATCTCTAGGAAAAATTGCCATTTAGGTGAGATTTAGTCGCCCGGTGAGATTCAAAACTCGCACTCCTGTAGCCCTAACATGACTGGCCAAGTTTAGTTTATCTCTATCTGCGTCGCTTTCATATGGTACTAGTTAGACAAGGAGTTACACAGGGAGGGGTTAAACTAAACCTGGGCTGTCATGTTAGGGCCGCTGTCAAAGTCAAAGTCAAAATGTTTTATTCAGATTAGGCTTACAGGTAGCACTTATGAATGTCAAAAAATTTACCACCGGTTCGGAAAAACCTCTGATGAGAAGATACCGGCAAGAAACTCAACGAGGTGTAATTTTTTAAATAAATCAAAATTACAATGTTATTTTACATCTCAAATATTTAAAAAAAAAATTACAATTTAACACAGCAGGTGTACAATCTTTGGAGCCAGGGATCGCCTATACAAATCGGGATCATTTCCAAGCTGTAATGTACTTCCTACATAAATGCCCTCCTCTGCTACCACATTCTCAGCAAGTATAAAGCAGTGATGGTTAATAGTTGAGTTCTGGTGATGTATGTTGTTTTATGTTAAAACAGAAGATGGCGGATTTTTGCTTTTTTTTTACTTAGTATAAAACAAAGCCGCTATCCGTTTCTGTCTATTTTCATATCTTCCGTAGCTTATTCCTTTTATCTACACATATATCATAAATGCTCTATAATGCGTTCAGAAACCGTAGGCAATGACCAGCATTATAACAACCAATATTATTATGAGAATTTTTCTAATTTGTTTCTATATTTATTCAAATTCATTTTTTATTACATTATTTTATTGTGTACAGTCTATAGAAATGTAATAGGTACCTAGCACTAGTAGCTAGTAGCAATGCGGGTCATTGCCCTATGGCTTCTGAACCCATCATAGAGTACTTATGATATGTGTGTAGATAAAGTAATGTATGCAACTGTACATAATTAGGTCTTAAAACACTCGTGTGATCCTATTATGAAACTCGCTAACGCTCGTTTCATAAAACCACACTCGTGTTTTAAGACCCCTCATTATGCAACAGTTGCATAAAATACTATTAAACCACGCAACACAACAGATTTTGATGCAGTTTTCACTATCATTTAGAGATTTTTTACAATAGGTTTTTATCTAGATACCATCATCATCATCATCATCATCTCAGCCACAAGAAGTCCACTGTTGAACATAGGCCTCCTCCATGGATTTCCAAAGTCACCGGTTGGAAGCAGCATGCAACCAGCGCCTTCCTGCCACCTGTATGAGGTCATCGGACCATCTTGTGGCTGGTCGTCCTACGCTGCGCTTGCCAATATGTAGATACATTAAATTCAAATTGTACCGGCTTTATTAGATTTAAAAGCTTTACAATGCTTTTCTCATCATAAAAATAGTAAACAAGCTCATGGTGCATTATGCAAAACGAGAAAAAAAGCTTATTTATCTTGGGGTAATTTTTTTTAGGTGTCATACATGCTAATATGTCTCCCTCCAATCCAACATCTTTAAAAAACTAATTGCCCAACACAGAGACGTTTGATTCAAACTTCTTTTTTTAAGCCGATATAATTTCACTAAGTACGTACTTTAAATCTAAAAGAAGTTAAATCCAATTAAATATGTTGGAGTATCCCAGGTTGATAGTCTTACTGCTGAAGCGAAAGTCTACCAATAGACTTTAGTTAAAAGTGACAAAAAATATCAAAGAGCATGATATATGGCATCCCTATTTGACAGCCGTCACTTCGGCGCGGCATTACAACTATTCTAGTGCTGGCCCCGTGCCTGCGCCCGGCGCCCGCGCACCCTGCCGCTGTATCTAGGTAGGATCGAAGCAACTGTCACGGAACGTTCTCACAGGCCAAGAATCTGGTGATTGACTGAAGATTTAGGATAGTCGATGGTCTCTTTTTATAAGAAATCTCTATGGATTCTCTTTATTAATAGAGCAATACAAAGAAAAACTTTAAGATCAAGAGGGATAAGAAATCAGTTCCGTTCATTCGTATGGATCTGAAATATCTCAAAATATATGAGTCTAATCTAATAGTGCTGTATTTTGAGTACCACCTACGCAATCTTATTTGATACGCGCTGAAAGTTTAAATGCATCTGTCGAGTCGAAGATTTAAGGCAGCTCGAAGCGACATCTGTATAAAATATAGAAAACTTTGTTTACTGACTCGTGTAGAAACAGTCTGCTTACGTTTGCGATAGATGGCGCGCTAACTCGGATAACTGTAAATCAGCAGTTGTTACAGTGTTAGATGCAGATGGCGTAACAGCCTTGTTTCTAAATTTAACTGATCATCTACCGCTCATAGTTGATGATATTTTCTTTATTTCGTGTAGAATGAAACTGGTATAAGAAAACTACGAAAGATGGCGTAGAAGATGCATGACCTAAAAAATGGAAGAATATAAATCTTTTGGAAGTAGAAGAAAGCGAGCAAAAAAAAATTAAGCTTTCATTGGTTAAGAAGTCACTATTTTCAGCCATTAGACATCAATTACTTAACATAGAAATTTCCAGGAGAGCTAACGAGTCAGTTATCAAATAAATGATGTATCAAATTTGCCATTTTGGTCGAAGGCAATGGTCCATAAGACCTGTAAGACTGTACCAGTGTTATTTATTTATTTAATTATAGTGCATTTTAGTGGTAAATAGACTAAAGATAAATATGAGCAAGACAAAGTTTATGCAATTTCACTCCTATCAGTCAAAACCGCTACAACTAGACATAACTTACGATAATGTTAAAGTCGAAGAGACTGAATGTTTTAAATTCCTTGGTTTTTCTATAGATAAGCATTTAAATTGGAAGGGTCACGTAGATTCTGTATGCTCTAGATTGGATCGTTTTGTATTTGCCCTGAGAAAACTTAGAAGAACTGTCTCTGTCAACGCAGCACTCACAGCCTACAATGGACACGTATCATCGGTGCTAAATTACGGGCTTATCTTATGGGGCAATTCTGTAGCAGTGGACAGGGTTTTTAAAACTCAAAAAAAATGTATACGTGCAATTACTAATGCCTGGTTTAGGGATAGTTGTAAGCCTATGTTCAAACAGCTAAACATTTTGCCGCTGGCTTGCATGTACGTGCGCAAGGTCTGTATCTTTGTAAAAGCGCATCCTGAATATTTTAAAGCTCGTCAGGGTATTGGAATTAACAAGAGATCACAGTACCGAAATCTTTTGCTGCAACCACTCTGTCGCTCAGATATTTACAAAAGAAATGCCTATAACATGTGCATAAAAGTGTATAACGCCCTGCCAGATAACATTAAGGTACTACAAGGCACTTCATTTAGGTCCACGCTTCATAAATGGCTCATGTTTCACTGCTTTTACACAATCAGTGAATATCTCAACCACAAAGCCACTTAGTTTTAAATATAGTTTGGACTTATTGCTAACTATAATGGAAATTTTTGATGTATTTATTGTTTACATTGTCTTGACATTACCTGTAAATCGTATAATTATAACCTCTTGACATTATCCGTAAATCATAATTATCTATTTTATTGTTTCTGACATTCATTGTAACTTAGTATTGAACTTAGTAAAAATTACTTAAATTGACCATAAAATATTGTACACCATGACATTATGGTAGATTACGGTCATGTTTACTTAATTTATATTTCACCATCTTTCCTTCTGTACCCGTTTTCATACAATAAATGAATTTGAATTTGAATTTGAATTTGAATTTGAATTTGAATTTGGTAGAGCAACACTGTTATCAGTTGCTGGTTCCTGTACGAATCAATCTGCTCAACCGAGGCAATACCAACCAGAGCAACCACAGTCACGCAGAAAAACGGCATGGAGGTGCTTCTGGTCTTGTTCGAGTATGTAAATGGTCCCACTATTGGGCAAAGGCCTCTCCACAAGACTTCCACAAGACAAATGTAAATGTAAATGGAAATGTAAATGGTGAAATGTAGAGACCCAAAGTTGAAGGCCTACAAGCCGACAATGTACTCATCGTGACATCATAGGCTCTCTATTTATTCAAATAATAATTCGTACTTAATATCTATAAAGGATGGCGCCACAGGAAACATTTTTAGATGAGGAAATATAAAAACAGTATGTGTAGTGAAACCAGATGACAAAACAAAACGCTTGTAAACGTCATGTGAAAAAATACTTGTGGAGATAGGCCAAATAGAGAGATCTCTCTCCAGGCGGGTGCTATGCCTGGGGACCCAAGGCCGAAGGATGAAAGTTGGAAGTTGTATTTATGCGTCCATATTACGAAACTTCGTTAGTGTGAAGTAGCGCATGTTAGTTGGTTTCCTCTACTCAACACTAGATGGCGCTAGTGTCGCTACATACTAAACTAACACTACACCAGGAACATTCAGCGTGCAGCGCGTGGTGACTTACCTGAAAGTACTTGCTGACTTCAGGGTCCGTAGCCAGGAGTTGCTGAGCCCGTGGCTCGTCGCGGCAGTAGGCCACGTGCTTGTCAAATTCACGCTCCATGCGCAGGAGTGCCCGGCCGAGCATGCGCGGCTCGCCAGCGTAGTACTTTATACCTTCGAGGAGCACCCTGTATGGGAGGGTAGAGTTTTAGGCAATATTAAAAGTAGTAGATTTCTGACCCGATAGAAAGAGGATGAGTTAGAAAAGAGATGCGGTTAGGCAGTTCATCTTAATAACGATAGTAGGTAGCGTAGTAATGAACTGCTAAGCCAACACTCTTCTGTCAAAAGTTTGCTATGTGTCTCTCAAACACTGCAATACAATTTAATAATCTCTCTCGATGTTCGTGGTTGTTCGGAATCTCTATGAAAAACGGCCATTTTGATGAGCTTTTAGTCACCCGGTGAGATTCAATAATCGCACTCCAGGACATTTGTTTTTAAAAGGACTCTTAAACAAATTTACTGCCGCTGTCACTTTGATCCCTGAAGTACGAGTAAGTTCCAAGAACAATGGCGGCAGTAGGTAAATGCGTTAAAATTATTATTCGTCAAGAATAGGTTTGTTTGTAACAGAATATTTGTGGATAGACAATCTTTAAGAGGAGTGTGAACCCAGCGCTCTCCATACAAACGGCGATAACGTTTTCCACCCTCTAAACCTTAACCTATAGCCATGATTTTTTTGTAGTCATTATGCATTAGAACTAGGTTTGTATGTTTTGATTTTTTAAATATTCTAAATAGTTTCAAAAATATTGACGCTTTTTTGTTTTGTATGAAACTCCTAAATTGCAAGTATTGTCTAATCTATGAAGAATATTTAAAAAATCAAAACATGCAAATCAATAAGGCATAATGACAACATACCAAAAAATCATTGGCATAGAATAAGGTTTAGACGGTGGAAAACGTCATCGCCGTTTGTATGGGGAGCGCATTTTGGGGCTGGGTTCACACTCATCTTAAGGAACCAATTGCGCATGCGCATCAGTAGCAACTTCTACTCACGTATTGTGAAACTCGGCGATTTGTTTAAAGTTGGAGAACAGGAGCTCCCGGTTGTCGAAGACCGTCTTCGGCGTGGTGTTCTTGTCCATGGGACGCATGTACTGCGACACCACTTGTTGGATGTCGCGTCCGAACTCCTCTTCTGTCTCAATCAGCTCTCGGACCACGGCCCTGCTCGCAAGAAAGCTTGACTGAAGTAGTTGTAATGAATACCAATAGAGAAAATGCGTGTTTATTTATTTTATTTTTTATTTTATGAAATAGGAAGGCAAAAAAGCAAGTGGGTCACCTGATGGCAAGCGACCACCACCGCCCACAGGCCCCCGCAACACCAAGAAGATTGCAGACGCGTTGTCAACCCAACATACCTCTTGTGCCAGTAATTACACCGGCTGTCTTGCTCTCCACGCCGGAATACAACAGTGCAAGCACTGCTGCTTAGCGGCAGGATTAGCGAGCAAGATGGTGGTAGCGATCCGGACGGACCTTGCACAAGGTCCTACCACCCGCAAAACTTTGTTTTGAAACTCTGAAACGTGTTTCGGATCCGATCCGGAACCTTACGTTTTTACGTTATCTTAGATGAAATAATTACTTAGAGTTAATTAAATACCTACATGAAATAATAACTATGAATTCACTCGCGGCATATTTTAAATGTTAAATACTTATATCAAAAATTGCTAACCTGGTTGCCACCAAGGATTGGTATGAATAATTTCGTTTAAATAAGTTATTATAAAAAACAGCTTTGAAATCAGTTCCTTGGATACGCAGCTACATGGTCAGAGGTAACCAAGCGGACAGACGGACAGAGTTAGCTACACAAATAGAGACTTTAAACCTTGTGTTGCATCAGGAGTCAAATTTTACCAATAAAATGATACTGGGGTAATTTTTATTTGAAATAGGAAGGCAAACCAGCAAGTGGGTCACCTGATGGTAAGTGATCATCACCGCCTATAGACACCCGCAAAACCAAAGAGTTTGCAGATGCGTTGCCAACCTAGAGGGCTAAGATGGAATACCTCGTGTGCCAGTAATTGCACATTTATATGTTTAATGATTACACAGTTTAATGATTACACAGTTTAATGATTACACAGTTTAATGATTACTTACTTTAATTAATCATTCCTACTCATGTTCATTAATTACAGTTTATAGATGTTATAATAGTTGTTGGTATAAGAAACGGACTGTAATAATATGTCCGATAATGAAGAATGATCATAAAATATTTGGTTTTGGGTTAGCCGTTGGCCTTTAGGTACTTGTGTTTGTTAATCCTTCGTAAATGTAATACAATAGGTATAATATGTGCTGACGTAACTAATTTCTTAACGAAAGAGGGGACTTTTATAAATATGAGTAGGTAAGTTTAAAATAGGGGCAGAGTGGGAGCGGTATGCCAATAATGCCACGTAGGTTGGTTGTAGTCAATAAATTGTATCATGTCGTGGCTGTCGTGAACGAACATACGAGATTGAAACCATAATATCTCTCTAGATCTTTATAATTTCTTCGCTTGTAAGGCATAATAACAATGTAACAGCACTATAAGAATGACTTGTAAGAACTTGCTCAATGTAAATGGGCCTTTAGTTTCTGAATTATTCAACACTGGGAACTAAATTCTACAACCAAATGTGCAAACAAATGATTAATGATATTGTGTATTGTTTTGTAACTAGCCCCACAACTATTTGTCGAAACATCTCATTTGGGATAGCATATGTAATGACAGTAGCTGCAAATTGGGTTCCAAGTGCATCCAGCCCATGTGCTGCATAAATCTCACTCGTAGCTGTCTCATTAGTCTCGAAACTTTGCCAAAAATGTCATTACAATGCATTTGCGATCATTTTTGAAATTAATGGGTTATTTGGTGTGAAATAATTTAAGTGTAATAAACGACTATTAGCAAATGCCAACGAACGGACACTTATTGTCTAATAAATAACCAAATTTCTAGTACTGGACATAAATAATAATTTTTGATAGGCGGCAAGGATGGACAGCCAAAAACTTAACAAAATTGCGAAACTAATAAATATTCTCCAAAAACAGTCCCACCTTTTGAGAACATTTTGCAACGTGTAAATCGGCCAATCAACTATTTTACTTTCACTAAATCTGTCCACAACCTTTCTCCAAAAATCACAGATTTTTATTAGTAAGAATGTTCTTTCTCTAATTTAATTTATGGTACCTATTTATCCATACATTTATACAAGCTATCCTATCAAATTATAATTCTTGTATCATTTTAAAAACATAGTTTTGCGGTAACACTAGAGATAACTTTGGTAACGCCAAAGACATCCAAAGTACCTACAGGTAGGAGGTACAATAATTGATTTGTCCAAATCTTCATGTGCTCTTGGTGGAAACTTTCCAAAACTGCAAATCTTTCAATGAGAAAATAATCCGTGAACGTTCTCACTTATTCGAGAACTTTCTGCAATTTGCCCATCTCAAGGATTGCATAATATGTGACACTAGTAGCTAATGTAGCGCAAACCTTTATGCATGGCAGATCAATTCATCCATTCAACCAGCCAAGGCTCACATTAAATTTAGGGTAGATTTGAAAATTGATAAATTTCCCTACTATGCCACTAAAATGAACAACGCTGTTATACTTATCAAATACAAGCTTCTGCCCGCGACTTAGTCAGCGTACATTTTGGATGACATATTGACTTTTATCTTGCTTTTAAGCACCGTAATGGTGGAACTTTCAAAAGTGCTTTCTTAATACACCTCTGCACCCTGAAGGAACCATAATCTAAATTTCATGCTTCTTTCATTAGCGGGATAGGGTGTGCGGAACTCTTTTATATAAATAACGTTTACAGACGATTTATAACAGCCGATACTATATCAGGATTTGGGACACAGTTAAAGGACAAATCTGGACTAACGACAGCCATGTCACGTCGCAACGGCAGTGCCGAGCCGGCTTGCAAGCACTTTGCAATGCAGATGTTGAGTGCTAAGCTTGCCCCAAATTACTTATTCAGAATAATATTAAATATAGGTATTTATTTATACCGGTGAGTGGGAGTTGCTTGGAGTATAAAGTAATTATTACACAGATTTGTAATATTTGCATTATTTTGCGATCACGTAATTATTAAATCCAAGTAATACTATCGATGCGAAAGTAAGTATGCTTGCCTATTTGTTTGTCTGCTTGTTACGTTTTAAAATCTTAATTATTTACGTAATTGGGAAAGGCAGAGAGTAATTTCTATTCCAAAAATTAAAACGCTAATATGAGACAGAAATAGCCCTCGTAAAGGCAATTTACCTATAGTAAATATTGTAATTGTTTTGTCAGATCGTTTGTTTACCTATGTTTCTTGTAAAATAAGCATCACAATATAAAAGTTGGAGGTAACTAGAACACAACGCTTAACCTAGCTTTCTCACTCGCACGATTTTTGACATCTCTTTCCAATGGTTGTAGGAACGATAATTACTTATTGCTCCTACAATTAGTAACTTTCCTGTAGAGCTAATATTCCTGTGCCAACGCCTTGTTCGTGCACGCGTGAATCTGTTTTACAGCCTCGTTAACCTGCCGAGATAAAAATAGATGCCTAGAACTGTTCCTTGGGAGACAGCATTTAAGACTATTTCAAATTATAAACTTCGTCTGTCTGTAGAAAGTACTTTTACTTTGAATGAAGCAAAGCTTTGTTACTGGCTTTGCCATCAATAACTAAAAGAAACAAAAAGGATGCCTCATAATCAGTAAATAATAAATAGAATCTAATATACTTTTTGGATATTTTCAACATCAGAACACGATGCGCGTTGCACATCAGAAGAAAATAACTCAACTCTTTATTTTTATCTTCTAACTGAGTAGTAACAAATATGTTTATTCCACAACCGAATTGATATACGAGTATGTATACTTAAGAAAGTTAAATTAGGAAAATCAAGCTTTTGTCTTGACTACAGATGACAAAAAACGTTACTTGAATGGATGCCTTTGGGACTTAATTGCATAATGTGTTGGTAAAGTTCGGGTGAAGAGTACCTATGAAAATTTGGCGCGAAAAAATCGCGATTTCCCCATTACAAATAACTTTCATTAATACTCATTTATTTTTAACCCAATCTTAAGTATGTCTAGGTCTGGGTTCCGCCGGCTGTTTCCTATAAATTAAGTGTATTATATCGCTAACCTTGAGCGGGTATATCATTAAACAGAATACTTCGTGCGCCTGCGTTGACAGCGATGACAGCTGGTGAGTTTGCAGTTGACAGCAAAGGGAAAAGATCAACGGGAATGAAAATATTATTCAAGATTAATATTCAACTGAAAAACGGAGATGAACGGTTGTTGATTGACCGCAACAAATTAGCCGATGAAATTTCATTTTACAATGTCACTCTTTTTTGAGTCACAACGCTTGGAATAGTAACGTGACATTTTCAATAATAATGTTCAATCCTGAAGGAGTCATGGGCCAATTTACAAAAACTTTTTTTAGTTTATATTTAGTTTTATGTACATTATTTTAATTGTTTTCCTGAAATTAATATTATCGCATTCAATAATAAATAATTACAAAACATATACACATGCACATATAATGTAGAGGTACACATTATAAATACTAATCCAATACACTTCAAATAACTATTAATCTTAATTCAAACTACGTATAACATAATAGTTTTCTAGTACTTATACACGATCTCACCCAAAAAAGGCATCTTCCTAATTTGGGCTTTTTGTATTGTCGTTTTAGAACGAAATTGGCTATTTTATGCGCTCCCCAGCCTGATCATTAGTTAGTATTAGTAATAATGAGCTTTTGTCTTTCTTATATTAATTCTTTAAAAAATTGTGACCGAGTCTTTGTTATTTTATCATCTGATTTTCTCAAAACGTGCAGTTATTTTTTTTATAGACGGTTTGTAATACTTTATTTATTAGTTTGATTTATTTATTCACTTAATATAATATTACGTTGTAAATTGCATAGAATGTCAAATTTATTATTAATAATTAAAATTAATTACATATATCGTATATCAGTTGGTAATGCGTGTCTTTACGTACATTTAACATTCAAAGACACTTTCAATCGCCAAAACCCGTCCGTATCTAAAGTTACTGCATTTCTGCGTCAATGGCATAAATTTACAAGTAAATGCAATGACCCGATTATGCCTGTTGGCCAATATTGTATCTCACTTTACTTCCTCGTTGGAAATAAATGGCGCTTGCGCACTTTGTTGCTTTGATCGTGCTAAACAGATTGCATAGGGACAATTCCAAGACGCAATTCATTCTGGTATTTATAGGACCAAGAAATTGCTTTATCGTTTTATGATCGGGAATGAGGTAGGAATTACTTGGTTGACAATAATATATACCTTGTCGTTTAATTAGCAATTCCATAGAGATTGGGTGCCAGCTTCTATGAATCATTCTACAGGTTTAAACTTTTATTGTAAAATAGGGTTGCATGGAAACATGTAGGTCACTACAGAAGTGCTGACTGACCCGTTGCTTCCGACCCCCCCCTGCCATTCCCAATATTCAAACGACTAGTCTTTTGTTTTATCTGCGGCCAAATATCCAAACCATCTTTTGTTTCGTTAGAATATTGGTAACAGCCATTAATGTTTAAACAGTTTATCAACCTTTTTTATTATCCGGTTCAAAGAAGCCAAGCCACTTGACGGAATTTTTGCAAATATCACGTATTTGATAAAGTGGACCAAAAATATTTCGTGGAAATTCATCAGGATATAGAATTAAATGTCAAGCATTCTCATACGAGAAATATTATTTACGACTTCAGTCCCCGTTTGTATTTTATATAGTGGGACTATCGCAGCGATAAAAATGCTGAAGATAAAAGAACTGACTCCTGTAGTTTCAAAGAAACTTAATAAAATCGCAATAAAACGTGTGCGAATGAAATTTATAGCGATTTTGATTTTTGTGCAAGTCGTAAAATTTGTTTGCGCCGTTTACTGTTGTTTCTTGTTAATTGTAACAAAAACTAATCAACGTGGACGCGACAAGAACATACTAGAACACCATGCGCGTACCCAGCTTCTGACCTAGGGGGGGAGGGGGCAAGTCAGATGCTAGATTCGGTAATCTTCGTCCGCCATCGTCGCACGCGGTTTTTTGGCAATTGCACCGTGCATTTTGCCAGTGTCTACAGCGCGGTTCATTTAAAAGGTAGAGCGTAAGGCCCCGTTTACACTTTGATTAGTAATTAGGCGAGTTCATACACGTTCTGCGAGATTTCCAGGGGGGGGGGCAGCTGCCCCTCCCTGCCCCCCTGGGTATCCCATGTAGAACACGGTTTTCTTCACGAAGATTCGCTTGTCAGTGAATACTGAAGTAGTTTCAACGTTAGTATTCATACATACTTAAAATCAGATCTGGCTCCCAATTCTGGCACTCTTCGAAATTCATGTGACATTCGAGATGTGTCAAAAAATGCCAGATTTTGAAGGGATCTGACAGCTCTTTTTGGCTTTTCTCGAATGTGACTTCATCTCTACGGACGCGAGAATTGCCCCGCTATTTTCCGTTAGGGTAGGCAGAAACCACGGATTTCCATTTGCTACGATCCTGATATACAACCTTTGCTTCACTTTCTCTCATAACGTACTTTATGCGTGCTCGATTACTAGTTAGTTATTAAAAACAACTGTTTTTTGCAAGTGATAATTTAAGATAAATATGTATGTAAGTCCTTTTTCGCCTAAAACACAGGAACATGCTAGTTCAGGCATAAGTGTTTCTTCTCTATTTGTATGTTTAGACTGTAGATGTTATAACTTAAATTGTAAAAAAATATTTTTGAATAAAGATTTATTTATTTATTACTAACGGACGCGCGCGACTTCATTCGCGTGAAATTAGTAGCCTATGTCTGTCAGGGATAGTGTAGCTTTCTATTGGTGGAAGAATCTTTGAAATCGGTTCAGTATTTCCAAAGATTACCCCCTACATACAAACAAACAAAGTTTACCTCTTTATTACATTAGTGTAGATTTGTTTAGTTACTTACTGTCGCCGCGCGGCTGACGCGGTGGTGTCGCGCTCTGCCGCGCGTGTGTCGCGCAGCACCCGCGCGGGCACCAGCCCTTGCCGCGAGCGGATCTCGCCGGCGTCCACATCCTCCAGCACTCGAACCATCCATCTGGAATACAATGAGAAAAGTAATTATAATAGATATCGATGACTCGAAAAGTACACCCAGTGGTAGGAATAAAGAAAGATTTTTAGCCCAAAATTAAAAATCCCACGCAGGACAGACTCAGCCTCGCTTTTTTTTTATGAAATAGGAAGGAAAACAAGCAAGTGGGTCACCTAATGGTAAGTGATCACCACCGCCTATGTCTACACCCGCAACACCAAGAAGATTGCAGATGCGTTGCCAACCCAGAGGGCTAAGATGGAATACCTCTTGTGCCAGTAATTACACCGGCTGTCTTGCTCTCCACGCCGGAACACAACAGCGCAAGCACTACTGCTTAGCGGCAGGATTAGCGAGCAAGATGGTGGTAGCGATCCGGACGGACCTTGCACAAGGTCCTACCACCCGCTTTTCGGAGATTATTAAGGCCGGGCCACGCCAGAGGCGTATGCAGCACGGCTCCAGCATTAATGTGATAGCATAAATGGAGGCAAAAGTCTATATAAATAAACTGAAGCAAATTTTTTTGTAATTTATCCAACGATACACAAAATACATCTCATAAAGTAATAACGTGAGTGAAAATTGCGAGCTATTTATCTGTAACTCTGTTGATCGCGCGTTGAATTACCTTGCTACTCCGCGAAATCGGATTAGATCATTAATAGATTCAGGCGTTACTTTGCGGAGGTCCATATCAACAAACTGGAACAAATTACCTTGCTACTTCGCGAAAGCTAGCTATTATTGCTAGCTATTTTGCAGTAGCCCGGCACTGGTTTCGCGGAGTAGCAAGGTAATTTGTTCCAGTTAGTTCGGATTAGGTACTCCGCTACTCTGGAGAACTAGCTAATCCGGCTATCACGGAGTAGGAAGTTATTTGTTCCAGTGTGTTAAAA
The DNA here is from genome assembly GCA_963691745.1 of Ditula angustiorana. Lineage (NCBI taxonomy): Eukaryota > Metazoa > Arthropoda > Insecta > Lepidoptera > Tortricidae > Ditula > Ditula angustiorana. The sequence continues at coordinate 1,411,961 of OY829474.1, forward strand.
AGATCAGCGGGTTGATTTTTGACTTTCGAATGGCCAATCAACTACGCGAGCGTATATTTTAGCTGGCGCTGATTGGCGCGCGGCCGGCGAGTATCGAGTGCTTCAAAGTCAAAAATTACCCCACAGCTCTACAACCGTGTTGTTGCCAAGTCAATGTACGAATCTGTAGGTAATATTTTTTAATTTTCTCGACAGCAAATTGAAAAACGTCATTCGTGAGAGTCGTCACTCTGATTCATAAAGCGGTGAACAAGTTCCATCGCCGAAGCTTCGACACGCGGAAGCTTTTAGCGGCTGTCAAAGTCATCGGCTGATGACGTCATTGTTAGGGTTGACAAAATGACTAATTTGGAAATACAACAATTTCTATAATTCGATACTAGAAATCTGAAATGTCGTAAGGGACATGTCCCTTACGACATTTCAGATTTCCTCTGTCGAATTACGAGTATAAAGTTGCTTTTTTTTGTCTTTGAGATTAAAATTAGAACATTTTATCATTAGATATCTGGTTGAAAGGTCTGTGTGGTCTGGTTAAAATTGAAAGTCCGTTTCGCCCCTACTTAATACACGTTTCAGGTTCTACATTTCGTTCTACATCAAATATACGTTACTATTTTAGTATAAATGTATAAATAAAATAAACATCTTCGAACAATTCACATGAGTGGACATAGTCGCGAATTAACGAATAAAGCTGTTATGGCTGTGGGACAACGGATTTAAATGAGAATACTCATGACTTACGACTTCACACTTTTGACAACCCTAATACCTCAGAGGTCATCGACTCCAGGTTCATTAAACACTGCACTAGATTCATGACATGACGATATTTTATTTGCAACGTTATACTGAAATAGAATTTGCAGTAAAACTATTTGTCTAACGTCTAAATGTCTGTCACGGGACTGAAACGAACGTATTTACTTTGTATGTAGAGCGTTAACAAAAATGAATGATTTTTCATTAAACATAATTATGTCGGCACACGAGCATGCGGATCATATGATAGTGAGTGATCACTAGTACCAATGGGAACCAGTAACTTCAAGAGTCTTTAAGTCATCTTCTCTGGGCTTCTAGATATCGTCATTCACCGTACGAAACGCACTACCAAGCTACTACTACTTCACGGTGGTATTCTGTTATAGTGTGGTACTATGTCGGTTGAACTGGCCTATTCGTACTGCAACCATCAACTGGCTACAACATTTCGGTACCACGGAATGGCTTTTTAACATTGAAATAAAGCAGTTTCAACGGTTCAAATAGCGTATATTGCAAAAAATCTAATTCCTGACGTTTTGAGCCTTAACAGGTTTTGTGTTGACGGGCAGATTGAGTTAAAACAGCTTAAGATCATAAACAGCCTAAGATGACAAAACAGCCTACCTAAGATGACGACACAGGAAAAGATAAAAAAAACAGCCAACGACGACAACACAGCCAAAAATAAGAAAACAGCCAAAGATGACAAAACAGCCAAAGATGACAAAACACCCAAAGATGACCAACCAGCCAAAGATAACAAAATAGCCAAAGATGACAAAACAGCCTAAGATGACCAAACAGCCTAAGATGATCCATCCGAATCTTACCACAACCTTGCTAGCTAATCCAGCCGCTAAGCAGCGGTCCTTGCACTGTTGTGTTCCGGCGTGGAGAGCAAAACAGCCAGTGAAATTACAGGCACAAGAGATGTTCCATCCTAAATCCATCTGGGTTGGCAACGCATCTGCAATCGTCTGCCCATTTGCACTTGCCATCCACCCACTCTCTCATTTGGCTTCCTATTTTATAAAAAAAAATAGTTTTGATTTATGCAGATCTGCCAGCGACAATAACTATGGATTAAATCAAACGAACCATAAAATAAAACACGAATTTCTGCGCATGACCAGGTGACCGAATTCAATTGTCGTTTGATATAAACAGAAACTGGATCTTCTATCAAAAGAGTCCCAAATTCTTTGGATTCCGGAGAGCATTAAATCAAATGTTGGAAGAAATATGACAACGCATACCAAAGTGACGCAATTTGTTATTTAGAAGTATCGTCGGGTTTTGATTCGGGAGTTATTTGTTATTGTTATAATAGTTTATTTCAAAATAAAGTGACACGATATCAATTTTTATTACAGTAATTTTTATTTGGATTTTACTTTATTTTTTGCTTGTTTTCTTGTTTGGTGCACAATAAAAAGTATTTGTTTTTGTTTGAAACAAAAATCGCCAACTAAAAAAAACTTTCATTTTTGTAAGTTTGTTTTGCCGCAATTTCTAAAATATCGTATATTTTTTATTTCGATATAAATCTTGATAATAATAATTAACAACAATTATATTCTTTGTACAAGTTTTTAAACAACTCCACGTTTACCTATGCTTAGTTTAAATATTGCAAGTAAAATGAGAACCACTTCAAATGTTCGTGTTAGGTTAAATTTCGGTATATGTGTATAGATACACTGACAAAGCAATAATAAAGTACCATCACCAAAAAAGTCAAACAAGAAAAACAAACATGTCATTTATCATGACATTTTTGGCAAAAAACTTATATGCCACTTGTTTTATGTGGAATACCGTATTGGCATTTGTTTAGAACTAGGTCATGCTTCAGTATACGTCAACGGATGTCTGTATAACAACGCCCTTTGGTTTGCGCAACGGTTGTAAAGTTTACGACCGCCTGTTGATGTTACAGATCGAGGCAGGTCAGGCCTCCGTTTGATATCGTTACAGATCTTAAATTACTCTACCAGATTAGATTTTGCTTTTAATGAAGCTGTTTCCACGTACCTTCCGCTTTGAGGTTTTGTGGCCTCTGTGAAACAAAACAGTTGCAACGGGTTCAATTCTGTTTGTACTATTATTAGATTACCATTAAAACTTCTAAAAAAGCATGCTTCGTTTATTGTCAGAGTCAGAAATAGCAACACACTTTCCTTAATGCTGACTTCACACCGCAAGAAAACTGTGAGGCAGTAGATGAGGACAGCACTGTCAGTTTTCCTTAATACAATTAAAACACGCACGCTGAGACCGCTGAGGCTGTTCAAGTTGTATTAGTGCTCTGGTTTCCACTCTTGCCTCACAGTTCTGTAAGTTAGGTTAGGTTCTATATAAATTTTTGGTTTCAGTTTCAGAAATGAAAGCATTTTGCCAAATGATAAATTTATGAAATGCATCAGTTTGTGAAACGTTTTTTATGATAAAGAATAAACCCCATATCTCAACCCTTTACTCATACGATTGATGTTACACCTACATACGACACTTTGTGTGTAAATTTTAAGCTTCGGGTCAGACAGCTGGGCTAATTTGAGTCATGTTAATAACACAAGTAGTCTCCAGCTGTTGCTCTAATTGAGAGCATTGTTATATTTCGCGTTTCATTTATTTTGAGACGTTTTTAATAATGGAACATGCTAATTAGAGAGTTTTGGCTCGTGTGAACATTATTAAGTAAATGATCTGTTTTGTTTATTTTGTTTCGCTGCCATTTATCAGATACGCGTTCTGGAACAGACAATACAGGCTGGTACCATTAGTGGCTAGAAGCTAGGGCGTAGATTCGTGGTCGTGAGGTACCGAATAAGATTCCCAGCGGTTGCCATGGAACAATGAGTTTTTCTAACTTATGTACATTACCTAAGTACTGCAGCAACCAACGCTATTACGGTGAGGGAGAACATCGTACAGCTTGCAACTAACACCTCCGTAATCATGTAAACAAATGGTTAACTATGACATTGTCAATTCGGTTTTCCTGTAGCAGGAGTTGCAGAGGTCAGATGGCAGTCGCTCCAGTGTAATAACCTGACCTGCCAAATCTGGGATCATGGTTAAACAATAAACAGGAAAAAGCGCTAGAAGAAGGAGAAGGAGTAACACAAGCTAGAACAAACGACGACGCACTAGGAATTTTCATAATACCAGATTACTATAGTGGGTCACCTGATGAAAAATGATCACCAAAGGCCATAAACAGCTACAACACCAAAGAGATTGCAGATGCGTAGTCAACGCAGGGGACTAAGATGGAATATCCCTTGTGCCAGTCATTTGACCGGCTGTCTTGCTCTCTATGCCGGAACACAACAGTGCAAGCACTGCTGTTGGATTAGCGAGCAAGATGGTGGCAACGATGCGGCTGGACCTTGCAGAAGCTCCTGCTACCATCAAACATTAGTGATCGGACTACATCAGTGGCCCGTATCACGAAGCTACAAGTTACAATTTTACAAGTCTAAACCGGCAACATTGGTCAATAATGTCCATTACCGTTGGTCATTATTGATCAATGTTGCCGGTTTAGACTTGTAAAATTGTAACTTGTAGTTTAGTGAAACGGGCCACAGGTAGCTAGATTGTTTTGCAAATATGGTATTCTTAGAACGAGGGCGGACTGTGAGTTTTAAGTTCGTGAGCCCACACACTAATTGAAATGAAAAGAACAGCTACGCTAAACTTTATCCGCGATTAGTCTACTTAAATCAAAATCCGGAAGATGGATCCCCAACGATATGGGTCGACATCTAATGGAGCATGTAAATCTGGTTAATTTGTGTTCTACATAAATAATCGTAAATTAGGACTGAGACAGGGCTGACAGCGCGCGTATGGCCGGTTTCAGGCAATGATACGGATTATAAATACCTAGATAAATTTAACTTGCTTTTTTATATTAAAATAGATGATCTAAATTGGGAGGAGGATGGATATGGAAAATATTAAGTAGGGTTTGATGGTACGTTGATCACTACGCGATGAATAAACCTTTTTTTGACTTATGGTTGGGGGGTCCATTTATAACGTGAGGTATTTAGAGGAGAGGCGGTCGAGTCGAATCTCACCCAATCTCAGGTAGGGGAGAAGGGTCCGGGCAAATATCACGTAATTTTCTTTTCCGCAAGATACAGTGTATTGCGATAAAACTATGTTCAATTAAGTTAAACATGTTTTTCCACTAAAAAATGGCTAACTCCTACACAATAATATTTATAACGATTATATGCGAACGTCATCACGTATTTACACTGAAAATAAGTATGGGGGCGGTCGAGTCAATTCTCACGACGGACGGACGGACTGTCCGACGGAAAGCTATCCTTCTGTACACTGAAAAAAAGGGGACAACCGAACTAGTTTGGTTATTCGTGATTTTGGTTAATGGTAGTTCGTTTAAATTAGCTAAACTACGTGTTTCCTACTGATAAACATTTGATGATTTATTTACAAATCAAGAGTTAGGTAAGGTGTAACAAATAGTTCAGTAGTTACTTTTGTATGTAATAGGTAACAAAACTTTGGTTACGTGTAACAAAACATTTTTTTCAGTGTAATATTTATTGAATCGAAATTACCTGTTCTCCTCAACTTCCTGAGGCCACAACCATAATATGCTTTTCTCTGGAACAAAATATAGCGAGTTCGACTTCGAGATGAACCTTCTCTACAAGCCAATAAGAATCAAGATTAGACTGCAAGCGCTAGTTTTTCCGTGTAATACTCGTTTATCTAGCGAGATCCAGCGATAATTATTAATTTTTTAGGTATAAAGATCATTTTATGTCAATCCAGGACATGATTGCTCCCTTCCAGGTTTTATCTAACTCCGTCTAGCCTTGGGTGACTGAGAATCAGACGTATTTTCATATTTAAAAATTTGGTAGGACATGGGTACGACTAAGTAGCGTTCTAGATCTGACACTCCAACTTAAGTTCGCAGCGCACGCAGGACTAACATACGCCCGTGTAATCACGGATTCAAAAGAAACACATAAATCCGTCACACGCCCAATTCGGACCGCGTGAGTCGTTTAGCGCCAATTTAAAACATATTTTTTTAGGTTATGTCGGTCGTTTGGAACAAATTTTGGAATTATTATTTTATTACTGAAAATACTTCTTCATTTCTCGAGATGGAATCGGGTTAGTTTATTAAGTATTTTTATTTGTTTTGATATTCATTTGACGCGTAATTTTGGTTTGATTATTTGTTGAACCTAAATCGCTGTCTTGAAATCTTACTTGCCTACATATTTAAATACAGCGTGTATCCTTTTAAAAGGACACCTATGGTGAAATTCAAAATCATAGAAAATACAGGGAAACTGTTTTAGGAACCATTAGGCTTTTTAATAAAAATAAATTTGGCATAATTAGGGTTTTAGAGAAAAATTACGTTTTTGTTTTAAATGCAGTTTGACCCAGTTTCATGTAATGATCAATAAGAAAGAAGAAAGCTGAGCATCGGCGTTAGTCAAACAAAATTAATATATTTCCTCTTTTTATCACACATCAGGACAATGCAAGCAATGTACAGTCAGCGTCAAATATACCAGAGCGGGCAAGGTGTCAAAACTATCTGAACTCGACTCTATTGTCAAATACGCTCGGGCGTGTTCAGATATTTTTAACCACCTTGCCCGCTCTGGTATATTTGACGCTGACTGTACATAAAAAGTAAACAAAACTACAGTGTCAAACGGGCAAATGGTTAGTAAAAAAAAATAACTGTTCTATGTTTGCCATTAAGGCACGGAACCCCAAAAATACCCTTCTACCCCAAAATATGAGTATGACGTTATTAAAATGACCCCCTACTTGATTTAATGGGGTCGTCGCCGCCAGTTCATCCGGTCACTAAGAAGTCAACATAGACAGTCATAAACTGGCCGTTTTACTGTTTCTTAAGACGGTCGTTAAATTTTCAAGGTAATTTATAGTCGTTAAAGAAAAGTGGATTTTAAATAGTGTTTTGGCTACGATAGTTGCGGAGGGCAGAAGTACGAATTGTTGCGTAATTATTAAAATATGCTTTTAAAATAGGATACGTCGTCTGGGTATATATTTGCAAATATTTTTCTACGCATTTACTCGATAACCCTTCTAAAAGTTGGCTTATGTAACACTGTAGCGTGCGCAATATGTTGTTTTGTGAACTAAATATATGTAGTGTTTTTTGTTTTTCCAACTTTTTCACTTTCTTAGATTGTTGGCTACTTTGGATTGGATGCATAAGTCATAGCAAGGAGGCTTCGCATTAAAGTTAACATTTTGTTTCACCCCTTAAAGTATCTATTACAGTTTTCTGTGAACAGATCAAAGGAGACTCCATCTATTCTACGCTACGTAAATGTCTACGAACGGCGACACTGTGTCAGCGTAAATGTTAATAGAAACGACGTCATGTATGGACTTGACGCCAGGGAGCGAAAGCAAACATCAAATTAAATAAAAATGCGTCGATCATCGATGTCAACTAAGCTAACACCCTGTATGCTTGTTGGGTTATAAAAATCAAAAGTAGAAAAATCCAAGCAAATATAGTTTTCACTAATCCTAATAGCATAATTTGCATCATATTTACACAATTTTACACATCGTTACAAAAAATCCGGACTAAATAAATGAACTGTAACAGTTATTCAAAATAAAATCAGCCATTACGAATGTTCACAGAATGTTCAAAAATACCAGATAAATATTAGTTGGAATAGATACAGGCTATTGGAATGAATAATGGACAATGTAAAGACAATAAATTATTTGCGGGCAACCGCACGACGCATTTGTAATAATATGAAAAGATTCTAATTTTCATTTGTGTGGTGGTTTGGTTTGCTAAATATTAGTAGGTACCTATTGTATTTACGTGGATGAAAGAAGATTAACAAAAAGGCTGTATGAGGGGAGAGTGGACAGAAAAATGGGAAGGTGAAGACCTCGGCGAACGTACTCCCACCAAATCGGAGACATTCTGGAGAAAGGCCAGGTCAGGAGTACCCTAAACCGACGAGCATGCATGAAGAATGTCATGAAAGTAAGTGAAACGAAATTTGTATGTCAGGATCGTAGCAAATGGAAATCCGTGGTCTCTGCCTACCCCTCTGGGAAACAGGCGTGATTTTATGTATGTATGAATTTACGTGTATACCCTTTTGCCCATGCTTCGATCAACTACGCCAAGCGGATAATGCATAAAACATGACATTCGTGGCACATCTAAAACTCCACCAAAACGTGCCATTGGCGGGCTTTGTGACATTAGAGGCGTGTGCCATGTTTGAGTTTGGATATTGTATAGCGCGCATAGTCCATACTATAGTTTCTAGAAGGTTTTTCTGCCCATGGCTTAATCGCTAAGATTTTCGGATAGCATACTATGTTCGACCCCTCTTTTAACCTTAATAGGGATGTCTCCTGGGTTAAAACAACAAGATTCTAATTAGTCCGTCAGTTAGATTATAGAAAAATACTCGATACGTATTTTTTTATTTGTCCATACGAATAATATTGACAAAGATACAGCACATTCAAATTCAGGAGTAGGGGCTCGTGACGTCACTCTTCCGTAAAAATTTTACGATATAATGACGTAGCGCGAACTTTCGCCGCTCTGTAACTTTGTTATTTTAAGTTTTAGAAGCAAAAGAAAAAATACGTATCTACTATTTTCTGGCGTTCTAAAAGATGGACTAATTATTATTTTTTAGTCAACATCCCAATTGTGTATTTAATTTTCCAGAAATCTTTTGTAATCTTTACATTCCCTAAGTAAAAGTGGTAATACATAGATTATTACTAAACAACAAATCCACTGTAAAGTAAGACATCTGAGTAAATAGTACATTACAGCTCTAGTGGGCGTGATGGCGCGTTCATCACGATAATCCACTTCTTAGAACTCCGTCTGCCCACCATTCAACCCAGACCCCTCCCGCTCTTGTTTTTCCATAGATTTTGTAAAAGAAACTTTGTGAGTCGCAGATATGACAGCTCGTGTTAAAATGGCGTCGTGGGATGAATGATTCGTGGTACTATTTTTTTGGGAAAGGGGAACAATGACCGGTGGAAAGGCTATGAGAAGTTTTCGTAATACAGAAAAGTTGTTAAGAGGATAAGATACCGATCGATATTTTCTGTTACATAAAAAGTACAGTCGCACTTGCATTATTTTGGTATATTTAAAATGACTGTGACAAACGATAGGATAGGACAAAAATATACTGATCTATTTTTTGCCATTAAGGTACGAAACCCTAAACACATCATCCTAATGAACGTAATAAAATAAATAAATGAATATTTAGGGACAATTAACACCAATTGACCGAGTCCCAAATGAAGAAACTAAAGCTGCTGAAATATTGTATAGACATTGAAGCTCATTAGTTATTTGTAGAATGTAATTATTATTTATTAATATGTTTCATAGGTTAAAATTAGACATTAATACCTTTGCAGGGTGTCATGTATAACTACCACCTAAACTTAACATCTATAAACTTTAATAAACATGACTAAAAATATAAAAGAATTTAATTTAAAAAAAAATTAAATAAATTACCTTAATTGCTACTCCCCGCAACTTTAACCGCCTAGTCTAGCGCCTGAATCTATAATTATTTAAAATGATGCAAATCGAGGTTCAATGATCTCCAATTTGCTGCTACAAAACTTTAAAAATTTCGATAATTCCTACAGAATCTGACACTGAAAATCTGTACTCACCCCTAAGTGATGGGTTCGGTTATAATAAACGCGCCGAAGGTTTTTCCGGAGCAAAAAGTGACTCGATATTTAGGATTTTTGTAGAGCCCTCTAAAGCTTAAATTGATAAAAGTCTGCCAAGATCTTTAAACTAAAATACTGAGCTAAAATAGTTTCGTACGTTTTCGAGACGAAAGTAATGGTGACATACAGACAGACATAAATACTGAGAAAAATTTAAAAGGACCCTAGTTTAATTAATAGATTCAGGCGTTACTTTGCGGAGGTCCATAATTATCAACAAACTGGAACAACAAGCTCTGGAGTAGCAAGGTAATTTGTTCCAATTTGTTGGACCCTAGTTTGACTAAACCCTAAAAAGGGGAAAAATATAGCTGAAATTGAAAACTTACCCGATGTAATATTTCTATAAAGACCTTGGGATTATTTATATAATCAGGTCACCTAACTACAGTTACGTGCAATTATGTAATTGTAGAAATGAGCTAACACGCGAATATTGTAAATACACGAGAAATACATCGGGGTCAGTGGGCCGATGATTTGTTTCTATCAATTCATCTCATTCCAATGTTATTCTAACAATGAAGGATTGGATTTTAAATCTGTTTCATTTTCAGCATTATAAATTTAAATGTAACGGTGCTGAAAAGGCTAGCCGTGTAGTTATAAATCATTCTCAATTAAGACTGCGTACTCAGGATACTCCATAAATGATCACCGCCTGTGGACACCCGCAACACCAAGAAGAGTGCAGATGCGTCGCCAACCTAGAGGGCTAAGATGAAATGCCTCGCCGGAACACAACAGTACAAGCACTGCTGGATTAGCGAGCAAGATGGCCAAGCTTATTATTATTATTGCCAAGCTTGTTATTATTTAAGTCTCCTGTCTTTCCAGCTAAGAGCGAAGCCAGCACACCAGACCCTCACCTTTCCTCACTCTTCCCGCCACTCTTGCCCCGTGGGTGATTTTTCTTTGGCCTTACAGCTATCTTGTGTTTCGCGGCGCTCGTGTCCAGGAGCTCTGCTACCACGTCGAGCTCATGGTCCAGGGTCCTGGGAGTTAGAGTGAGCACTGTTATGCACAAAGGTATGGGGGAGCATACAGCACGGGTAGCACAAAGCTTGCTTTGTCGGTTTTAACCTTTTTAATTGGCCAAGTTTGGTTTATCTCTATGGGTGTTCCTTTCTTATGACTCTAGTTTGACAAAGACGCAGGGAGGGATAAACTAGGTGTATTCCGACTAGTTGCAAGCGCAGCGTAGGATGACCAGCCACAAGATGGTACGATGACCTCATACAGGTGGCAGGAAGGCGCTGGTTGCATGCCGCTTCCAACCGGTTATTTTAGAAATCCTTGGAGGAGGCCAATGTTCAACAGCGGACTTCTTGGGGCTGAGATGATGATGATGATGATGATGATTCCGACTAGTTCTATTATTAGTACCATTGGTAGAACTAGTTGGACTTCTTTTCTCAATAGTAACATTTAACGAAGATGGTTTCCGTAATGGAACTAGCTGGACTTTTTTAATGGAACTAATCGGAATAGACCATAAACTAAATCTAGGCAACAGAATACCTTATTTGACCGCCCAAGTATTTTATCTCTCCCTCTGTCTCTATCGAAGTGTCATAAGAAAAGAAAGACATAGATAATTTAATCTCAGTAGTTATGTTAGAGCGACAAACTGTAAGTGTGCTAACCGCTCACATGGGGAATGAACTAAACGACTCAGATGCAAAATTAAATGGTACATTGGTGCCATTGAGAGCATTTTAGCTGGTTCCTCAAATAAGGTTTCATATTGGGTTGCTAAACAAAAGGTTTCCTGGAGATGGTAGGTGATTCGGTAAGATTTTGAAGCTTACGCGTCTTGCGAGGAGATAGCGTGCTCAAAAAATATCAATTAGATCGTAGTTTCAGTTTTGGTTTCGGGCAGTTCTGGAGAAATACTAGGTACGGTTGCGGGTCGGTTTTTAAACTTACGTTCGGGACTCTGCAGCCTCCCTGCGTCTCTGATCTAACCAGTGTCATACTTAAAGTGACGCAAACTTATATAAACTCAGATCATAGAAATAGTCTATGGTATGGAAAGAGTTTTACTACTTAAAGCTATATTTTCTTAGAGCTTGTATGAAAGCTCTAAGTATATGTTAATAGCTGATATCTTTACTTTCCATGGTTATACAAGCCAAGAAGAGACGACTACATACTCTAAACCTCCTTCTCAGTTGACACCCAGTACACACATGAAACATCAGAATGGTTACTGTTGGTGTACATTAAGGTAACAATAATCTACGTTTTTCTTATTATTTTACTACTTGACGCACACCAAAGATAACCATTAAAATTTTGACAGTTCTGGGTGTGTACGCTTGACATGTACTGAGGCTATATCCGTGCAGTTCCTTATTCAAGGGCCCACTGGACGTTTCAACTTTTATGCCACAGCCCAACGAAGCGGTGTAGATTAGATGATGAAATAAATAGAATTCTCAGAAATGAAACTTTTCCTCTAACGTCCGAAGACGTCACAGGTGTCCATCAGTCACAGCTGACAGTCCACCGCCGCAATGTCAGGGTCCGATGGGCTCTCGGGTTGCATCACGTGATCCGCCGGTTATTTATAATGGACGTTGTGTAACGTGCGCGGGGCCCGGCCGATTGGGAAAAGGAAGAAAGTGGTCGAAACGATATACATACAATGATTTTTATATACACGGTGGAAAGTTTGAATGCCACATGGATGGCAACTACCTTAAATACTGGATATAGCACATTCCGTGTAAAGGAGACTTTCCGTTATTTTTAAAAACAATAAATTCTGCATTCATGAATTTTTGAAAAATCGCTTGTCTTAGTCGGGACTCGAACTGGTCAAATATGACAAAAAAATACATGCTGTATTTTATGATACTAAATATCAGACAGGTTAATGAAAAAGCTCTATCTAATTCATCATCATCACGCTCCAAAAACTCATTAAAGGCCTGAAGTTTCCGGCGACTATTTCTGGCCGCGCCAGAATCGGTGTGACGTCAACAGCGGCACGGTTCCCATCGGGGTTAACTCCAGCAGGTACCCTCCTTTAATGATGTTGATGTTTTGTTTGTGGATTGATGTCAGCCGAAACTAGTTTGTGCGATGTCTTGGATAATATTTATCCCGTTTTTGGAGTTCGACGCGTCAGAGAAAGTCTGCGAGCTAAGAGAAATTGGAAGTGTGTATCAGTCGCTTCAAGTTTACCATTTAACTGACTTCGAGAAAAGGATTACATTCTTAATTTGACTGTTTTTTCCAGACTTAATTTTGTTTGTGTGTATGTTAAGCGATATTTGCGGCAGTTGTAAACCGATTCCCATTTTTTATTTTGACATAGTTATACTCAATGTTAGTCTCAATATTTATAAGTACTTACTTTAATAGTTTTGAGAAAAGTGACTGTGACATACGCACCGACACAAACATAACTATAGTTTCTTACGCAACTCTAAAAATGGTATCAGCGCGTGCGTTTGCTTCATCCCTCTACTTGCCCTCTACAAGTTCTCTTACAATCAAGATGAAAGAGACATTTATATCAAAATAGTCTCAAACTCTTTTACTTTTTTTACCTTATTACAATGGAATAAGGTAAAAAAGTGTAGACGTATCTTTGACGTCCATTGTACTTTCTCGTAGGTATAGAATAGTTTTATAAAGTACTCAAAAACGTCGGCAATATTTTGGAAATTTCTCATATTGAAAGTTATGCAATTTTGCAAAATTTTACCGGCTTATCAATAGTTGTAGTGCAACTCTTCAAAATTATAAATTCTATCACCATTGCAACGGTATCCTATTAGATGTCTGTCTTCATTATCGTCCAAAAAATGTGTATCTATCCAACAAACTTTACTATTTCAGAATGAGGTAACAAAAACAGATGTGAGTTAATTTATTCGAAAAGTCATTCCTCTCCAAATTAACTTCTTAGGTGTGGCTGTTGCCCATTCTTTATCTCATAAATAGGGTAATAAACTGCTTTCACAAATCTATAAAACCTCATGAAGTGCTAACAAGCGGAGTGTTGAGAGCTTCAGCCGTTTGATTGAGGAAACATAAGCCACTATGGCCTCTAAACACATTGGAATAAGGACCTGTAAAGTAAATTGGAATCGAGTTTCTAGTAAATTGATAATTTGGCTACAGTCATTGCTATTCGTGTTTGTTGCAGTTGAACAATTGAGAGTTTGTATTTGGGTAATATATTTATCGACAGTTCTTCACTTGCGTTTGATTTCATCAGCTTCCTTTTATTCCTAAACTAGCCTATTACTAGCCTAGTGGTGAATAACAGATGCTGATGCAATAAAGAGACACAGTCTCTAGTTCATTACACTTAAGAGGAGTGTGAACCCAGCCCCAAAAAGCGCTCCCCATACAAATGGCGATAACGTTTTCCACCCTCGAAACCTTAACCTATGGCAATGATTTTTTGGTATGTTGTCATTATGCCTTAGAACTAGGTTTGTATGTTTTGTTTTTTTTTAACATTCTTCATAGATTTGACTATATTTGCATTTTAGGACTTTCATACATAGAAAAACGGCAATATTTTTGAAACTATTAAGAATATTTAAAAAATCAAAACATTAATAAACCTAGTTCTAGGGTATAATAACAACATGCAAAAAAATCATGGCTATACGTTAAGGTTTAGAGGATGTTATCGCCGTTTGTATAGAGAGGGCTGGGTTCACACTCCTCTTAAGTGAGAAATTGCTTATTCAGTTGAGATTCTAATTTAGTTAACATACGTAGATTCAGGTTTGTGGTTGTTTGGAGGCAATAGAAAAAACTTTATTTTACGCAGAATCTCATCATTTAATTTATTTCATGGGACAGCCTACAGTCGAACCTAATAAGATCCTTAAAGGCGTTCACTGTCAGTAACACATACGTATTGAAACGCATATCTGCGTTAGCGGTACCTGAAAAAGTCTTGGGGCAAAGGGGCTGCAGCAGCGTGGTTAGCAGAACCGGTTTTGTTTTGTAAACATCCCTTCAATTAAATATAGACGTCTTTTTATATTCGTAAGAAACGGTGACAAATATTTGTCGGGTGTTTTTCCTGTTTATTACTTTTGACGTGTAGAGTTAGATACTTCACCAAACGCTGTCTTTGGTTGGTGTAAAAAGTGTAAAAACTGTTATTTTGTAAATTCAACGATTCTTCTTTAGCTTTTTAGCCGCCATTGTCTCATATTTGAGACGCACTATGTTCAGCTCATTTAACCGCAGTCTCAGAATTAAGACAAATAGTCATTTAGTTTTTGTATAGGTGGCGATACAGACATTCGCACCTTTAAAATTGAAGAGACCTATTTTCGGACAATTTCTAATTTCGAAAATTGTTTATTGAGAACAAAATACGAAAAATACAGTAGGTAATATCCTATGGACCCCAAACTAGGCTGGGCCTGTATCTTGGGACCCAGGAAAAATATCACCTTAATTAAAAGACATGCCCCCTTATTCATAAAAAGTTAACAATCTTTTTAAGCTAACAAATGTTTTGTCCCTTTCATTCGAGGGTAAACGTCACAATGAAAGATAAAGACATAAAACATGTTAACTAACAAACAGTTACGAAGCGTTTATGAATAAGGAGGATAGTGTTTAATTTTGGGAAAAGTCATATTCAGAATTGTGTCACTACAATTCTGAAGGTGCGAATGTCCGATGAAAATCTCTCGGCGGTAAAGGCTTAGGATGCAGTGCACAACCACAAAGAAATATATATTTCGTCTAAACGCCAAGACATTTTCCCTGGACAATATCTAGCTCTAGTTGATAGGTGCGACGCATTCTCTACCTGGCTTGGCGCTTTGCCAGTTTCGTCTGAACTAGTTCAAAGCGCTGACGTTGCTTGCCTTTTGTCTCTTTTTATACAACACTTCCTCGTGTCATTTACTCAGAATTTGAGGACATGGGCGGAGTGAATTGCCAGTTTTGCTTTGTGATTTTGCTGTCAGCTTGAATTATTGGTCTGGCTTCACGCTAATGATCACAAAAGGGAAAATATAATTACCCACGAATCATCTTATTTCGCTTTTTTTTACAATTTGAAAAAGTCATGTTCCAACTGCGTGATACTAAGAATTATTTAAGAAAAAGTACAATTTCTACTGTATTTTTAAAAGTTTCTCTGGACTTTGGCGATGTTTACGACAAATCGTTAAGAAGTTATAATCTACATAGCTGTTTCATCAGATCAGTTTCTTTTATTTTAAGAATTTTAAATACGCAGTTAAAAAAAAACTTACATATTCATTTTGGGTTAACACATAATACAGATGATTCAATTTAATTTTCTTACCTTCCTACAATCTCTCTTTTATCTGTGACATTTTGTGCTGGCTTGGATAAGCCAGTTTCAATCTCCTTTTATTGCTTCCTTATGAAATAGTTAATTATTCATGAGAATTTAACAAAAATACAGACAAAATTTCCCCATAGTACTTTTAAATATTTATAGTCGCCCTCTGTCAGATATAGAGCGAATGCAGCTTTTAGTGAGTCACGGTCTATTACTAGACGAATACTTATGTCCTACGAAAATTTTATTATTCACACACTCTGCGTCGTCTTCAAGATGTATTATGACTTTAATTATAATTTAAAGTGTGACAACTTCAAATAAGGTAACTTTGAAAGCGGTATCACTTTCGGGTGTGGCTAAAATCAAATTTCCCTGCCGTTCTTTCCCTCGGTGGAATAGGTAACAAATAAATTAACAAGAATGTAAGGCATTATTTTTTATTACACCTATTTTCCCTAGAATTAGACAAGCTATTTCATGTGTATCACGTGTTAAAAGTAATTTAAACATTATGAAGTGCCAAACTCATATTGGGTTTCACATGAACATCTAATCACCTAAATGAGTACATATATTTTAAAATACAAACAAAATGATAGAACACAGTGTAATGCCAATAGCGTAGCAATATGTGTATATACAATTATATTAAAACAAATGAATGTAACATAGTTATCACAATAGTTCTAATGCCGATCAGGACACAATGATTCGTACAACATAAACTGCTTCAAGAAGCGAGATATTTACAATGGTCAATGATTTCTTCGCTCCGTCTTCGATCCTCTTCTTTGATAGTATGATCAGTAATAATACATCCTGTACGTAGGAACGCTAAATACGTAGTCAACAGAAGGCCCTCGTGTATTGAAGAAATGTTTCTCGTAACAATAAACTCGACCCCTGTACCTGCATCAACATAGATCTTTCATTACGTCGTCGTGGTGATGAAGCGTGATGAATGCAATGATGACGCTGTTAGCCGATGATAGTTTGTGATTGTAATGTGAAAAAAACGTGATAACGAAGATTTATGAGCATGTTAATAGTGTTTCGCAATAGAGCAACGACCCCGCCGAAAATATCCAAAGTCCCGAGCGGAATGTTCGGCGCATCTAATCTGTTAAACGCATTCTTGAAATTTATGCCCGTCAATTCCTTTTGCCAACGTTAAATCCCACTGATTAAGAGGTCACCCTCAGTATTAGAGTATGTGTGTTAAGTGTGAGTGATGTTTAGATAACCGAGAGTTTAGATTCGAAGTAATGACTCCAGTGTCGCAAGACGCGTATGCTCCAGTTATTTACGGACATCAATGGGGGCACGGTTGTGCAAAGCTCATGCCAATAATATATTATTGCTGTACTCACTTGGATCCGAGGGAGGCCTTAGTGTCGAGAACCTCGACGATGTCTCCCGCTTTAAGGGAGACTTCGTCGTCGGCCGCCGCCGTGTAATCCGACGAGGCCACAACCACGTCTTCTACCTGTAACAAGGAAATAATAGTTGAAGAAACTGCCACATAAGAACATATTTAAAACTGGTCCATCAAACCAGATTGAATGCAACACAATTGCATTTGGGTTTTGAGTGCATCATTTTTGCTGCCGAACAATTCTTATGTAGCTTTGTCGCCGTACGTTATATAATGTTAACCTAGGTAAGGTTAAGAAGTTTAAACGGAATTAATGTGTAAAATATAACAAGCGAAAACATTAATTGTTCAAGGAGACAAAATAATGGAATTTGTAGGATTCTAAGTTACCTTAGGAGGACTTCTGCTACAACTAGATCTAGATCTTGACAGAGATCTGGACGGGTAACGCTTGTAACTTGGCGTGTGATCAACGCTACTCATTCTGCTTCTCGTATTCTCTCTGTCGAGTAGCACGCCGCTGTATTTGCGGCCCCACCCACCTAGTTTAGTTATTTTCTGGTTGTTACTTATATTACAATATCCTGTAAAATCTTCTAAATCTTCCTCTTGATTGTCAGCTACAAGACAGCTGTACATTGAAAAGCGGTGCGCTGTTGGCTGACTTAGATTTAATGCTGAAAATACGTGTAATGGTTCAAAGTGTCTGATCCCATTTTCGTCAAGAACTGTGTAAGCGACTTGTCCAGTCAATACAGCGCGGCTAGCTTCCCTGGGAACCACAGCTTGCAAGCCCCTTTTCATTATCAACAGAGCGCCAGGATGCTTCTTGCGTTGGAATAGAAAATCTTCCATAGCCAAACTATTTTCAGGATCAAGCAAACTTAAAGGCACGTCAGCTGATGTCATTAAAGGAGGCTCTTCAGGCACAATCATGAGTGCGGCACTTTCTCTCACTAAATCCCTTAATTTAGGATCTGTTCGAGCCAGTTCTGGGTCAGTTTCTAGTTTTCTCAATGCGGAGTGTAAGCTTGGTGTTTTGTCCGCGAGTTTCCGCATGACTGTCAGACGTTTCAAAATATTTAGACTTGTCGGGTCGCTTGCTATTTTAGTTAAACTTTGTTCGTCGTTTACAACTGCCAGGAGACTAGCGGCCACGTCTCGCATACCAAGAATTTTGGCCAAGCCTACGGATTGGACTAGTAACTCTTTCAGGTTTTTACTGTCTGTGTCATTTAGCAGTACTTCTAATTCCTTAGTGCTTGCTTCCTGTACTGCGGATACAATAGCTTTTTGCAGAGTTTCTGTAGCTTCATTATCAGTTTTAATAAAAGAGATTGAGTCAGATATATTGCTCAAAACGTGATGTAATAGATTCGTATCACTTTTAGTGATATTTTTGAACGCCGGACCTAAGACGTCATTTTCACTGCTCAAGAAGTCTCCAAATTTCTCAATTATGTCCTCTTCGGTAATAGTTTGTTTATGTAAGGTGCTATTAATTGCGATTTTAATTAGTTCAACTTTAGGCTGTGTTGTGTTTTCAAGAATTTCATCGCAAAGGAATTCCTTGTCTTCATTCTTTTGTAGGATTTCAAACATGGCGGCCACAAAATCTTCGTTTATGGCCTTACCCAAAATTGTGTCAATTGACTTTAAAATTAAGTTATATTTTTCTCTACTATTGTTGTTATTTATTTCTTCAAACTGCTCAGCTGTCACTAAAGCAGCCAAAACAGCTGCAGCTATAGAATTTTTTACATGTTCTTGATGAGCTGTTTGTCCGTTACCACCTGTGAATCCGTTTTCTTGCATTTCAGCTCGCTTTCTACTAGCTCTTCCTTTTTTATCATTTATTTTGTCTTCGTTATTATTACTGTCATGTAACTCAGATTTTAAATGAGCACTCATTTCTATTATAGATGTAATCACATCCATCAATTGATTTGCAACACCATCTTTTAGTCCATAATCTGTGACAAATGCTTTTAAAGCTTCAACATTGCGTGTGTGATTAAGAACAACGCTAATTGCTGGCAGCTCAGCCGGAACTTGTCTGCCAATAGACATGCCCGCTTCAGATAGTTGTCGTAACATATTTGTATCTATGCTCAACTCTCCTTTAGTTGAGGTAGTATCATTAGGATTAGTTTTCACTTTTAGTAGTTTAAGCTCTTCGGGGGTAACAACAAAGCTTTGCACTGAAAACTCAAGGCCTTCTTCGCCTTCTGTCAAGTCAGGCGCAATGAACTTAAGACCTTCCGGCGTTTGAACAATTTGCCCTGGCACGAAGGTGACTCCGTTATCATCAGTTTCTATTACTCTTCCAGGAACAAATCTGGGGCCTTCTTCAGTATCAACAACTTGGCCGGGAACAAACCTTGACCCTTCATCTTCTGTAGAAATAACTTGACCAGGTATAAACGTGGGCCCAGCCTTAGTCTCAATAATTTGACCTGGCACGAAACGCGGGCCATCAATAGTGTGTATTGTCTGACCTGGTACAAACTTCGGCCCATTTCTTGTATTAACAACTTGTCCGGGTACGAATTTAGGGCCATCGGCAGTGTCGACAACTTGACCAGGAACAAATTGTTCGCCATTTTCAGTGAACACTATTTGTCCGGGTACAAAAACACCTTCTACCATTGTCCCAGGCACAAATCGAGATTGATTTAGTTCATTCTTAACTAGTCTTCCGGGGACAACTTTGCCGTCTAATTTAGGCACTCTGGGGCCGGGGTAGAATTCAATACCTTTAGTGGACTGTATCATGTGTCCAAAAACATATAAAGAGTCCTCAGAGAGTGAACAAGTTTTAATGTCTATTGGCAATCCAGTAGGAGCAGACTCTGAAAAAGTTATATCTTCCACTGACTTAGCAATAGAAAATTCAACGTGTCCGTTGGTTTCTACAATAGTTTTTCCAGGCAAAAACTTTTCTCCATACTCAGTGTGTACTATTTGTCCTTCAATGAATTTAGGCCCGTCAATTGTCTCAACTGTAGTACCCGGTACAAATTCTAAGCTATCATTGCTCGACGTTTTTGTTACACCAGGTACAAATATTGTTTCACCATCGACGGAAACAGTTTGGCCTGGTACGAATTTTAGACCATTGGGCGTCGCTAGCGTTGCTCCAGGTATAAAATGCATGCCGTCATCTTGCTGTACTACTTGCCCTGGCACGAACTGCCAGTCATTATTTATCTTGGCATTTTGTCCAGGTGTGAAAATAACTCCTTTATTACTGTCAGTAATTGTCTGCCCAGGAATGAACTGAACACCTTCTGGGGTCATTATCGTTTGACCAGGTACAAAAACTTCTTCAGAACCACTGTTCACAATTTTTCCGGGGACAAATTTCAATCCTTCTTCAGAAATAACTGTCTGGCCTTCAGTGAAGCGATGAGTATTGTCTTTGCTTTTAATTACTTGCCCACACACAAACTCTTCTCCTTTTGAGGTTTGGAGAACTTGTCCTGCGAGGAAACAAGGTTCGTTCATACTTTCATTAGTGACTATGTGTCCGGGTATAAGGCCCGGACCTGCGGGTGTATTGACACTAAGTCCAGGGACGAAAACAGGACCAACGGGAGTTTCAACAGTCTGTCCCGGAACAAACAATGGGCCTTGAGGTGTGTTTATATGCTGACCAGGAATAAACTTCTTCGCTTTATTTATATCTATAGTCAAACCAGAAATTTTAGCTATCTTTTCTCTTTTGCCTTTTTTGATATTTTTAATGACGTCTGGCAACATCTCCAAGGAGGGCAGCATGTCAACTTTATTTTCCAAAAGTAACTTCTCTTCAACATTTATTGTCTCATTCAAACGCTCCTCAGTAAGTTCTTTCACGGCATTAAGGACTGCTTCTGATGGTCGTTCCTTTGGAATTTTTAAAGGATTCACACAAGGGACACTTTCTAGCGTGACTGAAACATCACTAACATTTCGATCAAATTCGTAAATTTCCGCTTCACAATAATATGGTGTTAGTTTGACAGGTGTTGGTAATTTGGTCACCGTTGGCACGACTTGTTTATTACCCACTTCCTTTTCAAACACTTCCCAGTCCCAAGATTCTATTAGTGGATGCATTCGCTCCGTCCACTCTCCACTGCACATTGCAATACTCGACTTTGATCGCATGTGGTTCACGTCAAAGTTATTATAATTAAAACTTTTGAGGTCATGATTCTCGTGTTTAAATTCTTCAATTTTAGCTTTTTTGGCCATTCGCTCTTGACGTTGCTTCTCCTCTTCCAACTCTTGTACTTCTGCTAATTTTTCCTTGTTTTCAAATATTTTCTTCATAGAGGATAATCCTGCGGCACGCTTTCTCTTTTTCTTTTTTTCCGCTAATTCTTCTCTTTCCCTTTGTTTCAAGACTTCAGCGTTGGGCCCCTCGCCTTCGTACATTTCGACATCTTCTGTGAAATCTTTAAAGTCCATGGAAACACTGCGGCCCTGTTTTGTTTTGATTAGCACTGTATCAGAATCCTTTGCGAGCATAACATCACGAACGTCTCCGTCGCGCACTGCTGCTTCCATACGGGCGGAGAACACTAAACTACATCTCCTTTCCTGAACCGTATACACGTAACGTTTGTCATCAGTCACTTGTTTGGTCAACAGCATATCCATTAAGGCCTTTTGCGCCTCCGTTGATCCATCCAGCACGGGGAATATGTACCTAAAGTCCGGTAGTAAATCATGTTTTCTGTTTCCATAGTTAATTTCAGGCGCGTAGTGGTGCGGTCCGAGTTCGCCGGATACGTTAGTTATCTTGCACTTTTTCCTGCCTGAACGCGCGGTGAGGAGCACTGGAATGTAGTGGTGTGACGGGAGCCCATAGGACTTGCCCGTAATCCTACAGCATCTCTTCGCATCGGCCGGCGAGATGGGAGCGAGAAGCGGGAAGTAGTTGGGCTTAGGTAGCCCTCTGCTGCGCCCTGTGATTCTACAGAACGACATCTTCACGCGATCATATTTGTTTACTCGAGTTGAGAAATGTTTTGTTTGGTTGTCGTGGAGCGTGAGGCGTGCGTGTGCGCGGCTGCCGTCGCGAAAGTCGCTGCGAGACTGGCGCGGCGTCCGAGCAGGCGCACCTTCGCGGCAGACGGTGTGGTGGGCCGAAAGCTTGTTCCGGTTACAGGTTATTTATAAACAAAAGAAAGATGAATTTGTTCTTTACGCGGTATGACACAGTTTCAGGCAAACACAGTATTTTATCGTCAATAACGTACAAGCGTAACAATGCCTATTTTCGAGCGAAACAATCCTACGTAAATAGCGTAACTAAATACACGTAACTGCCAATTTTCTGAAGTGCCGTCAAAGTTGCCAAAATCATTTCACACATTAAACAAAAGTTGCGTTACGAAACAGCGTGTAGGTTGGCTATATAATTAATTAATTTCAACAGGAGTAAACTCCACGAGGAAACAACCCAATATTCTACAGAATGAGACGTCAGTCATTTGTTTGGCTTACCGTGGTTTTCAAACTCTCTGTCAAGGCGAAAGAGCGTTTACGTAACCAGTGAGTATAAATAAATTTCAGTTAAAACGAAAACTCTTTCGATTGCCAGGTTAAAGTGGTTGTATTAAAACGTTATCCGCTGTGGTTGACCCAGATTAAAATTAAAATAAACAACATTATTCTTCTACATTGTTTTAACGAAACAAGAGTAACACATCAATTTATGCCAGCGACAGAGGAGAAAGACAATAACTCTAAATCTATTTTATAAAATTGGACAAATTGTTTTCTCACGATGAAGGAGCTGTTAACATTAGGTACACGACACGACAATGCATAAACTATGTTATACACAAGCTAAATTTAAAAGTATTTTTTGTAGATTTCATACGCACAGTCATTGTTGATTTTAGTTTGTTAGACCCTCGGTATCATCTATGTGAAGCTTTTTCAAGTTATCTCATTAAACTGGGTTACTTTGCAGTGTCCTCTAGCTGACGAAGAGATGGCGCCACTTGTTGTTATATTTCACAATTTGAATGCTCTACATTAAAAATTAAAACCGGCCAAGTGCGAATTGGACTCGCGCAATGTAGAGTTCCGTAGTTGCTTGATTACTCGTAAACTTGTAAAGCTTACTAAGCTGTAACAGTTTTCGTACATATAATACTACAGTGAATTTTTATATATCTCTAAACAACCCTTTAGCCGGGCGGGGTGGGTTATACACTTGACTCGAACAAAGATTTGCAATTTAAAACTTACTATTTCACAAACGGACCGCTTAATCTAGTTTTTGTCTACAAACCCGTAATATTTTCTAAAGATCTAGCCAACTACTCCCCTACACTATGGAGTAGACGACAAAATAAAAAGTTATGCGTAGTCAGTCATTCATAAATAAAATGATAAAAAACAAATATACGGGTCGAATTAAGAACCTCCTCCGTTTTTTTTCGTCGGTTAAAAAGCATCCCCAGATCACGTGCAGGGGAGATACATTAAAATAAAACCAAGATTTTATTTTATCACTTATTCGGCGTGACTCACATGTATAGTCGACCAAGAAATTGCTTGACCACTTTTAAACCTTTGTAACACGGCCGAAAAGTGGTCAAGGAATTTCTTGGTCGACTGTATAACCATGCCAAATTACAGCTTTCTAGTACTAAGACTCTCTAAGCTAAGCTGTGGACGATCGGACGGATGGACATGGCGAAACTATAAGGGTTCCTTATTGTTGAATACGGACCCCTAAAAACCGAAAGGATGTCCGATGACACAGTTTAATTAATTAAAGTTCTTGCTATCGCTTGCAGCGACCTCGGCCAACGTATAGCTATTCATACCTCACCTGAAGCCGCGGACCTTCACGCATTAATGCACTCGTGGGACATTTATTTTCGTATACAACTTGTTTAGTGACAGTTATAGAACTATCTAATTTTAAAACTATATCGAGCAATTTACTTTTGCTAGATCACATAAACAAAGAGAAGACAACTGACAGGCTGCAGTTTGGTGTTGTCCATAATGACTTCTAGGTGCTTATAGTTCATATGTCATAGTTAATATCTCTTTTGTTTTTTTGTTTACTTCTAAATGTATTTCTTTTCTATTCCTTTTTTATGTATGCGTGTGCATGCTGTGGTGATAGTCTACCGCCATCTAGTTAAGCTGTACTGAGTGCGAGCAGGGGCGAACTGAAAACCAGCGCTGCGCAGGTACGAGCGTGCGCTCGCACTCGCAGCAAATGCTGAGCCCGCTCCTTTTGTCACAAGAACGGGTTTTGCGGGTGGTAGGACCTTGTGCAAGGTCCGTCCGGATCGCTACCACCATCTTGCTCGCTAATCCTGCCGCTAAGCAGCAGTGCTTGCACTGTTGTGTTCCGGCGTGGAGAGCAAGACAGCCGGTGTAATTACTGGCATAAGAGGTATTCCATCTTAGCCCTCTGGGTTGGCAACGCATCTGCACTCTCTTTGTTGTTGCAGGTGTCTATAGGCGGTGGTGATCACTTACCATCAGGTGACCCACTTGCTTGTTTGCCTTCTTATGTTGTATAAAAAAAAAGTTTTTGTAATTTTTATATATTGTTAACTGTATATTTACTTTGTGTGGTAATAAACGCATATACTATTCTATTCTATTCTAAGGCCCTGTTTTATAAACGTCCGAAAGACTAGCTCACTAACATTTTTGACACTACTAACAGTCTAACAGACCATTATAAAACTCAGCCTAAGTGAGAATGTGAGTTTGAAATAAAACGAATTAAAACTTTGATTAAGCTTCTATAATAGCTTTGGTCAAATGTCGCAAGTCAATTTTCAAGATTATAATGTGACATATTTTTAATGACACTTGTAACATTTCTTTAAGTTTCTTGACGATATCTTCACATCACCCGAATCTGAATACAGACATTTTGACCAAATTGGAAAACATTTTCCTTGCTACTCCGCGAAACTAATAAAAAGTCAAATTTATCAATAAAGGACTACGATCAAAATCTTACTATTTTACCATCATGTTGCAAAATCATATCAAGACCACCAGAAAAATGGAATTATGCGTAGCTTTTACACGCGACTTCGTCCTTGTACATTTTGAACTACATACTAACTTCTACCGCCCCACTCCCCTTTTAAACATTATCATCATCATTCATTTTTAAAGTCCTTCCTTAGTGCACCCTAAAGAACCAAATTTCAAGAATTTGGGTACGGGAGTCTAGGTGTGTTGTCACCAACTGCGTCTTGCTGTGTATTATTTTGATCTCAAATAATGCTGTTTCTATATATATCAGTCTAAAGGCTGTATGAAGGGAGAGTGGATAGAAAAATGGGAAAGGGAAGACCTCGGCGCACGTACTCTAACCAAATCGGGGACATCTGGAGAAAGGCCAGGTCTGGAGTACCTTAAACCGACGAGCATGCATGAAGAATGTTATGAGAGTAAGTGAAGCAAAGGTTGTCAGGATCGTAGCAAAAGGAAATACGTGGTCCCTGCCTACCCCTCCAGGAAACAGACGTGACTTTACGCATGTACAATCAGCATAATGGAACCCTGACCCACCGCAGAACCGTGTCAAATTGACATAACAAGTGAAATGAAAAGAGACACGTTACGATTTGACTAAAACTTCACTTTGACATAGTACAATGGTGGGTCAGGATTCCATTTTGTTGATTGTACGTATGTGTCAGTCTGTGTCTTGATAGTCTGTCAGAGGATCCTGTTAAATGCATAGATAGCTGAACATATGGGTTGCTATCGTCATCTCTCAGACGATTTACCACCGCCTTCACGCCACGCTAATGTGAGTCGTACATTACCGTGGGTGTAAAGATTTAGTGAAAGCAAAATCAGTCTAGACATTGAAGAAGTCCTAAAATTAATTTAATCGCGCGTTTTGTGGCGCTTAAAAATCTTATAAAATAATTTATTAGTTGCAGGTGAAAGGAAATGAGACATGCACAAGATTTGAAGTTAGACTTCCAGCAATACAACTGTGAACTGGATTCAATTTTGTGCGTTAGTTTTAGATTGATGCGCGTAAAAACATAGAGAGACAGACCGACAAAGAATCGAATAATCATAAATATACCTCGTGTTAATTCTTCCTAAACAGCCGGTGTAATTACTGGCTCAAGAGGTATTCCATCTTAGCCCTCTGGGTTGGCAACGCATCTGCAATCTTCTTGGTGTTGCGGGTGTCTATAGGCGGTGGTAATCACTTACCATCAGGTGACCCACTTGCTTGTTTGCCTTCCCATTTCTTAAAAGAAAAACATCTCCTTTGTATAGACATTGGCAAGTTACAATTTTATTATAAGTTTAAACAGGTGTCAAACATTTTACTTGGACTATGCTGAAAAACAGACCTCCAATTGTTTTCGTAGCCCTTAGATAAAGTATCTCACTGGTGAGCAAAGGAATTCGAACTGCACTCACTCTGGCAGCTGTTTTACAAATCTACAATTGAAATGCAGACCGTCTCCGTGTACATATTATAGACGCTAAATCAGAATACTTTAACATATACTTTCAAAGACCGACTGACCTTCAATTACTTTCCATACAGCAAAGCATCCTTAGCAACAGTTGGTAATAACATAAATATCTTCAAAGCAATAGGCTAGCAAAAGATACTCCGCTTGAAAGCGCTGCACAGAAATCTGCAATATTCCCAATTATCAAAATAAACAGCCTCTGACGCACTTCGTTCTGTATCATCAGCATTGAAGTTTTTAGAGACCGATTTAGCAGAAACTTTGAAAAAAAACCAGCCAATTTGAAAACACTGTTTAATGAAAAATACTGATCAGTGAAAAGAAAGAAGTCTTTATTAACAACTAGCGATTCGTCCGGGCTTTCCATGGATGAATCTTACTAACGAAAACGTAATTAAGTAGAATGTATTGTATCTACATGAAAACCTTCTTAAAAAAATATCTAAATGACTATGAAAATTGTATCAAAGGATAGCTTATCCTCAGCGGGGCTTTGTCGAACTGTGGCCCGTTTCACGAAGCTACAAGTTACAATTTTACAAGTCTAAACCGGCAACATTGGTCATTATGCCCATTGCCATTGGTCATTATTGGCCAATGTTGCCGGTTTAGACTTGTAAAACTGTAACTTGTAGCTTAGTGAAACGGGCCACTGGCGTCATAACACAACAAAGGAATGAACTGAGGGATAACTTGAGCTTGTATCAGTCGTAATAGTCACATTAAGAAAGATAGTATGCAAGTCTCATGGCAGTAAAATTCAAACAACTAATAATATAATGCAGCTTTCATCGCGCCGGTTTATTGCGCAGGATTGGCGGCTGAGGTCGCAGCCTCGGATGTTGTAAGATAAGTTTAGCTTTCCTGATTAGTTTCAAAATTGAATTATTTATGTCTAGGTTGCAAGCTGACTACAAGGTAACTGCTAAAATAGTTATCTCACTAATTTGTCAACGGTCGGTGCACCCGTGAACATGAGACCTGCAAAAGGGTCGGAACGAGAAGTGGTGACACTTAAAAAACTAATCGGAATGATAACGAATGGATGAAAGACGATTATGTACGCAAATTTATAAGGGTGATGTGACTGGGCGAGTTGGTAGAGGGCGGCCTCGGCGTATGTTCGTTGATCAAATTGGCGACGTCCTAAAGACAGGCAGAATTAGAAGTACCCGTAACCGCCAAGCATGTATGAAGAGAGGAATGTGTGTGGAGGAAGCGAGGGAAGTATGCCAGGACCGGAGCAAATGGCGTTCTGTGATCTCTGCCTACCCCAAAGGGAAACAGGCGTGAGCTTATAATAATAATAATTATTCACGTAAGCATCCCGTGTCGGTGATGTTACGGGAAAACCCATTCGCAACACGAGAGCGCGCTCGGCCGCCGGAAACGTCCGAACCGACCGCAGACACGCCACACCTGCGCGCGCACGCTTCCTGCGGCGGTTAATTTAGAGATGAATGACATTGAATTAGCTGATTAGTTCTTCAGTATGTCTAGCACGAATCTTCTCGACACTTAACTCGCTACGTAAGTCAGTATGTCTCTGTCCTACTGCGCTGGTTAGACAGAGACTGGGTTACATGTCGAGATTTGTGCTAGGTACACAGATTGTGACGGTTTTTAACACGTCTCACTTTCGCACAAGAAAATATGACAGACGTTAATCTGTGTCTGCTAGCTGTTAACCCAACAGTATTATAATTAGTACCTATTGCTTAGGTTAATTATATTGAATGTATTTTACTTTAAGAGCGTAGGGAAGTTTATAATTTTCTATACAAACGGAGGCTCTTCCTCCTGAATGCTGTGTTATGCCCTGAAATTCGACACTAGAGAATAAATATGGTTGTTTCAGAAGTCATATTAAAGTCTACTCTTAATTATCGGTGTATTTAGGACATATAGACAGCATAATTGCATTTCAAGCTCTCAAGATACGAGTGCAGGCTCAGCCTAGTTGAGATTCGTCGAAAACTTCCTTTTCATTTCATTTATTAGTCTCTTTATTTCGGTATTTCAGTCTAAAATGCAATAACCAACTTTTATCGCAGAAGCAGGAAAAAATGCTGGAAACAGGCATGGATGAACGAGAAGATCTTTAATTTAATGGAAGAAAGAAGGCTATGTAAGGGGACCAATGATGCAGCGTACAACATTTTGAATAAGAAAATCCGAAGAGAAGTTAGATACGCTCGGGATTTATGGTTTGTGAAAAAGTGTGAGTACGTAGAAGATCTACATGCTAAGCATGATGCATTTAACCTTCACAAGGAAATAAAACAGATGGTGGGCCATAAAACACAACACCACCAGTTAGTAGACGAAAACAATCTCCCAGTGCTTGATATGGCTAAGAAAAAAGACCTATGGGAGCGGTACATTGAGTCGATGTTTGCGGATGATTCCAGAAGCCTAAACATGTCTTTGAATTCTGTGGATGGTATTCCCATTCTAAAGGATGAAGTAATTAGAGCATTGCGAAAGGCTAAAACAGGAAAATCTGCTGGCCCTGATGACGTTCACATAGAGGTGCTTAAAGAAATAAGAGAAGAACACATTGACGCCCTTGTTAACTTTATAAACCTCGTATACAGAACAGGCCAAATGCCACAAGATTGGCTGCGGTCTGTTTTCGTCACCCTTCCTAAAAAGAAAAGTGCAAAGAAATGTGAAGAATTCAGAACAATCAGTCTAATGAGTCAAGTTCTTAAGCTATTTCTGTCCATTATTCATGAGCGAATTAGGATAAAGTGTGGCGAACAGTTGGGTGACAGCCAGTTTGGATTTAGGTCAGGTGTAGGAACGAGGGAGGCTCTATTTGCAGTGCAAGTTTTGATCCAAAAATGCCGAGATATGCAACAAGACGTTTTTCTCTGCTTTATCGACTATGAGAAGGCATTTGATCGGGTACTACATGATCGATTAATTGGCGTTTTGAGGGACATTGGATTGGATGACAAGGATATAGATATCATCCAGACACTGTACTGGAATCAGCGAGCAACTGTTCGAGTAGATGGCGAGGAAACCAACAGCATAGACATCAAGAGGGGAGTGAGACAAGGTTGTATTCTGTCTCCGACTCTTTTCAACCTGTACTCTGAATCGATCGTAGTAGAAGCGTTAGATGAACTTGACTGTGGCGTCAAGATAAATGGGCGTGTCATCAACAACTTGAGATATGCTGACGACACAGTCCTCATAGCATCTACAGAAACGGAACTACAGATGATTATTGATCGGGTGAACGAGTGCAGTGTGAGGGCGGGTTTGAGAATGAATGTTGCAAAAACTAAAGTCATGGTTGTGTCTGGCAGCATTAGTTTGGATCCCGTTTTTATGGTGGCAGGCCAGAAACTTGACAGAGTTCACAAATACAAGTACTTGGGAACATGGTTGAATGAAAGCTGGGATAGTGATCTCGAAATTAAAACACGCATAGAGATAGCCCGTAGTGCTTTTACGAACATGAAAAAGGTTCTTTGCAATCGCAACCTGAGGATCCCCTTGCGGACTCGTCTATTGCAGTGTTACGTTTGGCCAATACTTTTATACGGATGCGAGGCTTGGACGATAAAGGAAGACCTCAGAAAACGTATAGAGGCATTTGAGATGTGGGCATACAGACGAATGCTTGCCATTAGTTGGACTCAGAGAGTGACCAATGAGGAAGTCTTACGGCGTGTCGGAAAGAAACGAGAACTCTTGCAGACCATCAAAAAGAGAAAGGTTGCATACTTGGGTCACGTACTTCGGCACAATAGGTATGGACTATTGCAGCTGATAATGACGGGTAAAGTCGCCGGAAGGAGAAAAGTTGGTCGGCGTAAGAAATCTTGGCTCCGTAACATCCGGGAGTGGACGGGGATTGCGAGTGCCGCTGAACTGTTCCGACTTGCCAAGGATAAAGAAAAGTACACTGAGCTGACGGCCAACCTCCACTAGTTGGAGAGGCACCAAAAGAAGAAGAAGAAGAAGGAAAAAATGCACATTTCAGTATATTAATTTTTTTCCTGTCGTTACACATTCTAAACAAAATGACCCGAAATTGACAAATGAACATCGATTCACCGTATTCACGAAAAAACGACAGTTTCATACACAAACTTTCCACGAACCTGTTAGGTTTTTCACCTCGACACACGAGGAAAACGTTGTGAAATAATCCAGCGGGGTACGTTACGGACGGCCAGTGACTACGAGAGATGACGCATGGTTCTAACAGAGGAAAATAATATTAGGAAATATACGGTTTTTGGTAGAAGTTTTAACATAACAAAGCAAAACAGAGAAACACTTAATTCAACGCGTAACAAAGAATTAATAGATTCAGGCGTTACTTTGCGGAGGTCCATATCAACAAACTGGAACAAATTACCTTGCTACTCCGCGAAACCAGTGCCGGGCTCGTGCAAAATAGCTGCGTCTGTGCGACACATATATGTTCATGCAAAAACCCACCCTCCTCCGCTTCCACACGAAACAACATATATCACACAGACTCAACTACACACCACCACCACTAAACACTAAAACTACACGATCGACGCGCGTTTCACCTCTATACGAGGCATCATCAAGATCGAACAGTACGACCGTTAGCTACTTGAACGAATGGCGTACTAACAAAGCCAAGACGCACAAGAAAAATTATAATGCTCCACTCAGCATTTCAGTTGGGCCCTGAGCTTTTTTAAGACTAAAGAAAGTAATAGTAGGTTAATTTTTTTTTTGTTTCATTTATAATTGTTTTCACTTAGTCTTAACATTCCTATCTTTAATGATGTATGATTTTGACTATGATTATTTATAGTGAAGCTTAATTTATTATTGTATTAGTTTTAATATTTGTTGGCGGTCGGGCTCGAAAATAATCAGACTAGTGAACTAATTATAAAGTATATTGAGAAACGGTAAAGATAGTACAAAAGACGACGTACGACAGAAAGCAAAACAAAAAACAGTATTCAAAAACTATGACAGCTAAGGCATTCCATGGAGGTCGCGTGAGCCTGTCGCTTACACTCCCCACCCCAGTGCTGATGCAGCACTCAAACACTACTGGTGGGTACACGCGCGATCCGAGCCGCCGAGCGCCGCAGCGTTCCCGACGGGGTCTTCACGTCGACCATCCTGACCCGGCCGTCTCGGCCCGGGTAAACCTTCTGTATCACAGCCTTTGTCCACATGTTCCTTTGTGCACCAGGATCGACTATTAACACAAGGTCACCTACTTGCAGCTGTCGCTGCTCCTGGGCCCATCGCTTCCTAGGTGTTAGCTCCGGTAGATACTCGTTAACCCATCGCTTCCAGAACATGTCTGCCAATCTTTGAGACTTTCGCCACTGTTTTCGCAGATACAAGTCTGAATCATCAAAGGCACCAGTGACAGGCGAGTTTGAAGACGAACCCAAAAGAAAATGGTTTGATGTTAAAGCCTCATCACTACCCGGCTCCACGGAAACGTGCGTCAACGGTCGGCTGTTGACAATGTTCTCAACTTCGGCCATGAGGGTACTCAAGACCTCGTCTCTGGGCGCACGCTCCTTAAGGATTATCTTCAGTGAGGTCTTTACACTACGAATAAGGCGCTCCCATGCCCCACCCCAGTTCGGACTGGCAGGCGGTATAAACGTCCACTGAACTCCATTGTTCTCGGCTTCACTTCGCAGAGTCTCAGTATCCATCTCTTGGAGCGCCCTCTTCAGCTCAGTCTCTGCACCTCGCAGGTTTGTACCGTTGTCTGAGTAAAGATGTTGCGGCCAGCCTCTTCGAGCGGCCATTCGACGCAACGCCATTATTAACGAGTCTGTGGTAAGCGAATGAACTATTTCCAGATGTACCGCTCTCACAGTAAGGCAGGTAAAAAGTACTCCGTACCTGAGCTCCCGGCGTCTGCCCACCGTCACTTCCATCGGGCCGAAAAGGTCCAACCCACAGAAAGTGAAGGGCCTCTGATGATGTGCTAGGCGCGCTTCCGGTAAGTCCCCCATTCGAGGCACTTCTGGCTTTGCTTTGCGTAATCGACACACCATACACCGCGCAGCTACATACTTTACAGTAGGGCGTAACTTTATTAACCAATATTTCTGCTGATTACCGTGTGCGGCCTGCTCGTGGTAGTGTTTAACTAAGAGTCGCGACACCTGATGCTTGCCGTCGAGAATAGCGGGCCTTTTCATTTCAGGCGCGATATCGCACGCGACGTCAATTCGACCAGCGCAGCGCAGCACCCCATGCTCGTCCAGGGTTGGAGACAGGCAAAGTATTCTGCTATTCCGTTGTAAGCGTTCGCCTCCCTTTATTGCAGAGATTTCATTCCCAAAAGACTCCGCTTGTGCCTGCTTTACTAACAGACGTTCGGCTCGCTTCATTAAAGTGCAGTCCGCTTCTTCGGTTTGTTTCCTGCACCTGTCTATAAACTTAAGGACAGCAGCGGTTGCTCTTACTAGCCGCAACCACGACGAAAAACGACTAGGGTCCGGTATAGATAAGCGATCGGTCTCGGTGTGTACTAATGTCACGCATTCTAAATTCGAATTACTTATTTCAAAATTGACTAAGTCTTGAGGCCACGTAAATTCTTCCTCAGACAGAAAGGCGGGTCCTTTAAACCATTCGTTTTGGAATGTGGCGGTATCATACGTCTCTCGTGTCGCAATGTCAGCGACATTTAACTTCGTAGGTACGTATCGCCACTCTTCTGCGCGCGATAATTCATCGATTTCGCCTAATCGATTCGCGACGAACGTCTTGTAGTTGCGTGTATCGTTTTTAATCCAGTGTAGGACAGTCGTTGAATCGCACCAAAAGTGTCTAGACTCCGCATTTAGCTTGTGTTCTTTCAGTAACGAATCTGCGAGTCTAGCGGCGAGTAAAGCGGCTTGTAGTTCTAGTCGTGGGACCGTGACTGGTTTCACTGGCGCGACTCTACATTTGCTAGCTACGAACGCAACGCAGACTTTTCCATCACAATCATTCCAGCGCCAGTACGCTACCGCACACATGGCTTTCGAAGATGAGTCAGAGAACACATGTAGCTGTAGGTTATTATAAGTGTACCTACGTTCCTTCGTAGCGCTTACGGCGGTGGTGCTCAGGTTTGCGGCGGCCAATAGCGATGCGTTACTTCCCGGGGCGCTCGCAGCTGCGGTCGTCGCGCTTGTAGGGCGCGTATTGGTTGCCGCCGCCGCGTCGCATCGCGCCGCAGTCGTAGGCGTTGAAGCGCAGTGGTACCACCTGGGTATACGAATACCATTTAGTTGTTTCAGTGTTTTGAGCCACTCGCGCCACTTACTAAAAATATCGTCAGGAATGGCATCGTCCCAACCGCTGTTCGATCTCCACACGTCTTGCAGCATTATTTTCCCCTGCACAGTAAATGGTGCTAAGAAGCCGAAGACGTCAAAAATTGACATTATTACTTTAAGCATCAATCTCTTAGTAGGCCTTTCTTCACCTTGTACTATACTTTGGGATACACGCTTAAGAGACACATCGAACCCTAACTCGTCCTCGGCGGGGTACCAGATCAGGCCGAGGGTCCGCTCTCCTTCATACTGCTGACCGATTTTGAACTTTACAGCGGCGTTCCCTAGTAGCTCCTTTGGCACCGTATTCAGTACCTCTACGCTGTTACTCGTCCAGTTACGCATTTCAAAACCGCCATCTTTATAAATATTGATAATGTCTCTTACCATTTCAATCGTGGTTGTTTCGTCCGGCAAACTATCCACGTAGTCATCCATATAGTGCTGCTTGCATATGGCAGCGACGGCGGACGGATGCGTCGACTCGAACCTCTGTGCATTTTTATTCTTTGTAAACTGCGCAACAAAGGGAGAGCAGTTGGCGCCAAAAATTAGTGACGTCATCACGTAAGTTTTAACCGGATCGGTAGGTTTACTCCTCCACAAGAACCGCAAAGCGCTTTGGTCTTCTGGTCGTATCTTTACCCTCAGAAACATATCTTTTATGTCACCGGTCACCGCTATCCTGTTCTCACGAAAGCGAACCATAATGCCGAACAGCGACGCGAGTAGATCCGGGCCTGTAAGAAGATAGTCATTTAGTGATAGACCGTTCGACCGAGAAGCTGCATCGAATACCAAACGGAGCTTCTTCTTGTTGGGGTTGTCAACCCCGAAGTGTGGTAAGTACCACGTTTTAGGAGTCGGACTGGTGTCCTCCAATTCCTCGGCGAAATCGTTTTCAAAAAGGTGATTAACTCGCTCTTCGTACCTAGAGGCAAATTGTTTGTTTGCAACCATCTTTCTTTCTACGCCTTTTAACCGTTTCAATGCGGTGGGGTAGCTATCTGGCATCTGACAGTTTTCGTCCTTCCACGGCAGCCCTACTTGCCACCTGCCGTCGACGAGAGTGGCGGTCCGCTCGAGCTGAGCTTGTGCGCGAACATCGTCAGCGTTCTGCCGAGGCTTACCTGCTACTCCTAAGGCGTCAATAGCGAACGAACGCCGCACTTCATCGTGAAGGTCCCGCAGCGCGCGTTCCGTGTCCTCCCGGGGTGCCTCAGTGACCAGTAGCGCCGAGTGCACCGCACGCTTCTCACGAAGCCCATGCGGCATGCGCATGACCCCATGCACACACCATCCGAGGGGAGTCAAAGAAGCTGACGGCTCATACGACCTCCCTAGACAAACCTCTAAAGGTAATAAAAGATGACAATTGTCCTGACCTATCAAAATTTCAGGTTTAACTTTATCATTATAACACAGTTTGTCTTTAATTTTTTGGAGGTAAGCGTATTTATCAAAATTAAGAATTGAAACATTTTGCATGGGTAAATTTAGCTCACTAACACTACGGGCATTTATTGTATACTGCTTATTGTCCATACCAGAGATACTTAGAGTCATTACGGTGGATTCACAAACTAGTTCCGTGTTGTTCCATGCGCCGCACACGCGCATAGTCTCGGCGCGGCCGCGCAGCCCCGCGCGGGCAGCCAGCGCGCCGCTGATCAGCGACACAGTCGATCCGTCGTCGAGTAGAGCGTTCGCACTAAACACGCCGTTAGGTCCGTGAACGTTAATAGGTAACACTTTTAATAACACCTTTTTCTCACTGGTATCGACGTGCGCCACAGTCTCCGTCGATGCTGGCGCGGGTTCCGGCGCCGTCGTCGGCACGCGGTTGAAGTTGCTCGCCGTGAAGTGCAGCAGCTGGTGGTGCGCTTCTCCGCAGCCGTCAACGTTACACGCCGGCGCAGTACATTTATCGCGCTCGTGACGCGAGATAAGACATTTGAAACAAAGGCCATGTTTTTTTACGAATTGCCAACGGGTTTTTCTAAGACATTTCTTAAATTTCTTGCAATTTGTTAATTTGTGTTCCGAAATTTTGCAAAACTGACACTTGTCAGTTTCATCCGATTGTGTCAGTACAGTGTGCGACGGTGGAGGTTTATTATTGAAACGCATGTTATTTATAGTCAACAACCCGACATTGGCCGTAGTCGAAATTTTCACCGCTTCATGGCTTAAGAACTCGGACAGCAACTCTAATCTCGATCTCGAACCTTCGGTGATAAGAGAATAACTGTAGTCCGACCATTTAGAGACCAGCAGCGGCGGGAGTTTCGATAGGATTACCGATGTTAAATTCATGCCTTGTAGGAACTCCTCGCGGCCGACGGCACGTACTGCAGCTATGAAATTTTGTACCTTCACGGAGAATACCACGATGTCGTTCTGGTACACTGGTGACATAGGTTGAAGCTTCATTATGTCTTGCATTATTCTGTTTATAATCACGTTAGAATTTCCAAATCGTAGCGCCAATGTTGACATAATTATGTCCGATGAAGTAGCGCTTATGAGCAAGGCTGAAACTGCTTCTTTTGCCTGGCCGCGGAGACACTTTCGTAATCTCCATAGGTTTTCCTTCGGTGAGAAACCACACACTTGTGTAGACTCCTCATATGCTTGTTTGAAGTGTAGCCATTCCATCGGGTCTCCTGAAAACTCTGGTAAATCTCTCGGAGTACTTATGCGGCTAAGCAAATTCACATTAGGTCCGTTTTTAATAGAGGCGGCGGCTAAATCCCTGATAGCGCCAGCGAGTATTTGCAGTGTCCCCTCAGACGTGCCGGCGACCATTGCCGGCTGAGACAGCTGATCCGAGTGGTGACCATTGTCGTGGACCGGCTGCTCCTGTTGCTGCTGCTGCTGACTCTGCCATCTCTCCACTCTCGAAACGGAGTCTTCACTTCGTGGACTGTATTTTTCGTACTGTTCGTCTTCTACGTCCGCTAGGTCCACTTCTAATTTCTTATTGATTAGTTCAATTTGAATCCGAGCCTTTTCTTGCTCTGCCTCTAGAATTAACCTTTTCTTTCGTGCTGCCACTGACGAAGTCGAAGATCGTTTAGACCTTGCCGGCGACGAGGAGCGCTCAAGTTGAGGCATTTTCGGCGGAGGCGTGTCGAACATGAATCCGGTTCGATTGACCACTTTGTTGGCGGTCGGGCTCGAAAATAATCAGACTAGTGAACTAATTATAAAGTATATTGAGAAACGGTAAAGATAGTACAAAAGACGACGTACGACAGAAAGCAAAACAAAAAACAGTATTCAAAAACTATGACAGCTAAGGCATTCCATGGAGGTCGCGTGAGCCTGTCGCTTACAATATTGATATTTCAATTTTATTTTATGCAGATTTTAATTCAAATTTCACATCACATTTGTGCAAATTATTATGTAGCTTTATTTATATTGACTGAATAAAAAAAAACAAACTAAAATTTTAATCTACATCTAAAATCTAAACAAACCTATATATATTTTTATGAAATAGGAAAGCAAATAAGCAAGTGGGTCACCTGATGGTAAGTATACACACCGTCTATAGACACCCGCAACGTCGATGATTTCTTAAGATCTTTAAAGGAGGTAAACCTAATCGATCAGTAAGGCTGTTTTTAGGTTATATTGATCTCCAGGCATCACTAGGTTCTTAAGAGCATTTGAGTACAAGTAACTATAAATCTTTAAATAAATTGATTATCCTATAACTCAAAAGCGAAGCCAAGAGTAGGACACTCGATTAACGTCAGAAGGTGAAGATGAAAGTGAAAAAAAAAAACTACTAAACACGTTAATCAAACCAAACACTCTTTAGAATCGGTTGCTTTACAAAAAGAACAAAAACCTAGTTTCGGCAGACAGTGAAACTATATCTAGTCCAGTCTTTAAAAAACTGCTTCAATGTGTGCGCCACCGTGTCTAAACAGGCGCGTACGCACGGCACACAGATGCACATCAAACGTGTTGTAGTGCATTTTGGATAATAAAAGTTTTCACACGGCAACATAATCTTTTTTTAAGCAAATCGAGGGTATTTGGAGTTTTCCTAGAAGTCTTGCCAGACTGAAGTGAGTTAATCTTCGATTTGTTTGCAAACTTGTCTGAACAAAAATGTTTTAAGTAGATTTATTGTTAACAATTAGGCGGAATAATGTTTGCTGTATATTTAAACGTTGAATGAGTGCTGTTTTACATCTGGTTCTGTAATCGGCAATGAAAGTTTGCTATTACACGATAACTT
The DNA here is from genome assembly GCA_963691745.1 of Ditula angustiorana. Taxonomy (NCBI): domain Eukaryota; kingdom Metazoa; phylum Arthropoda; class Insecta; order Lepidoptera; family Tortricidae; genus Ditula; species Ditula angustiorana. The sequence goes on from OY829474.1 coordinate 1,450,302, forward strand.
CTGTAATATACGTGAAGTAAAAAGCGAAAGTATCAGAGAACGCGCAGACGTCGAAAATCTACGCTACGAAAAGGTCTACATATCTTCTGGTCATTTTAACTAGCCATTAAGTTCAATAAGTATGCTTATAGCTTGCTGCTTAAATCTATGGACAGCTGTACCGGGTAACACACTTTCCCGAAATGTGCACTTCCCAATATGTACACTTTGTCAATAGGTGCACTTTTCCAGAATGTGCACTTTCTCTAAAGGTGCACTTCTTTAGAAGGGCCATTTTCTCGGAAGGTACACTGTCTCTAAAAGTGCACTTCAGTGTCCCTGTTTATAGTACTAAGGGTTTCTATGAAATAGTGCAAAAAAAAGTTAAAAGTTACTATTCGAAAAAGTGAACATTTCAGGAAAGCGTGGGTTTTGGATAAGTGCACTGTTTGAAATATTGCACATTTCGGGTGAGTTTCCAATTTGGGAAAGTGTACATTTTGGGAATATACATACATTTTGCGGAAAGTGCACATTTAGAGAAAGTGCACATTTCGGGAAAGTGTTTTACGAGCCTAACCCGCTGTACACTTTAAATCTTAAAGCTATAGTCACTCGTCGTTGGAGCAAGCGATATTTTTCTCTATTCCCTGCCTTCTCTTACATGGAAAAGAGAAACATGGGGATTGCTCGAACGATGAGAGAGTGAAGATTTAGAGTGTCGACAGGTACACAGCTGTCCACTGGTAGAGCAGTTGCCCCTTTAATTTCTTTTTGATTTACTATTGTTAAATTAACTTAAACTCATTTTAAATTTAAATATTTTTACTAGACAGCTGTAAGTGATGGATTCGATAGTATTTTAAGAAAGTTAAATCTTAACTGCTCCATACTGAACGCCAGATTTATAATAGAGCAGTTAAGGATTACATCTCTCACACAAACGACTGTTATAAGTCATTATGTTTTGTCTAAGACTCTTAAAGCATCTGTTTAAATTTAGAGATGGAATATTTTCGTAATAAAACATCTTAACTGTTTTAATTAAGTTTTTTTGGTTGATAAGGCTATTTTTACTTAGGAAAATTTAATAATTACAAAATTCTTTTCGATGAATCGGCGTCCTCTTCGTCAAGAGACACGTAACTTGTATTAGGAGTGTTTTTTCAAGCTACGAGTAAATCGCTTCTAATACAAGTTCCGTATCGTTTGATAAATGAGTCCCAGTACTTGAATTTGAATCGTGGAGCTGCCAAAATCGTGTTTAGGTTGGTAGATATTCCCGAAAATGGACTAAAATCAGGGTATTTTTTTATTTATGACAACAAATAAAATGGTTTTGTACAATTTACCAAATAGATAATACTGACAAATACACTCAATAATATAGATGACCGACTTAGACATGAAATCAACAGCAGATAATACTACAGAAAGACTTGAGGTTGAACATTTAGTTGATATTTTATTTATACAATTTTTATACAACATAGGAAGGCAAACAAGCAAGTGGGTCACCTGATGGTAAGTGATCACCACCGCCTATAGACACCTGCAACAACACAGAGAGTGCAGATGCGTTGCCAACCCAGAGGGCTAAGATGGAATACCTCTTGTGCCAGTAATTACACCGGCTGTCTTGCTCTCCACGCCGGAACACAACAGTGCAAGCACTGCTGCTTAGCGGCAGGATTAACGAGCAAGATGGTGGTAGCGATCCGGACGGACCAATTGATATGATGATAAAACAATTGCTGCTAAAGCAAAATTATTTAATGCACCAAAACAACGAAACGCATTCACAAAGAAAGATGTGACAGCGATGAGGCGATTATGTGCAGCGCAGCGCGACAATGTTGGCTGACAAACCAACTACAAAATGCAAAGCTGCAAACATTTTTTTTCACACTACAAGGAATAATTAAAGAAAGGCGACCAAATCCGAAGTCTACCTCGCGATACAGTACTACACAACAACAAAGGTAGTGTCAATTCGGTGGTTTTCCATGCAAATGCTCGCTCTTTCCAAGTGTCCGCGCAGGTTTTATGTGGCGTCTACGACTTGCAAGTATTAATAGTTGGACGAAAGACAACTGAAGTGCTATTGTTTTTTTCTGACAGTTTATAAAAAAACCTAAGTCCCACACGTAGTTGTAATTATAGCCAACCCGTACCCGCTTTAGTATTCTTAAATTAAACTTTACGTGTACAGAACAAGGTCGTTTTTCCATCAGGTTAGTGTAACGGGTCAGTCTAGAAAATGTTGGATGGCATGTCACAGATGAAAAATTAGGCATGTCTAACTCGTGTCCTGTTTTTGAGATTAGCTAATAATCTGGATCCTTCGATTTGAAACCGCTATAAAGCTCACTCACTAGCTGAAAATAAGTTACGACGTAAGCCATAATTACGAGCACATTACAAAGAATCTCATTTTTACCACAAAAGTGTTTGCTGTTGCAAATTTTGCCAACGCACCTGATCTGTGAAGCTATCGGCTAGCTACGAAAAGAATAGTTGCAACGCAAGCAGTAAATGATGCAGGTAAAATATTGCAAATCGAGGTTTCCGTATCCCTTTTCTCCTCCTCCGAAATTTAACTAATATTGATATTTCTTTCTGAACCCGAAAGAGAAGCAGAATTATCTGTTTCTGTAATTATTTATAACTTTTTAGGGACTTAAACGCGATAAAAAAATATTTTTGTTGTTTGTTGTCGTCGTTGTTGTTGTCTACTCGTAACCACGGCCGTTGTAACATGGCCGAAACGTCAAGCTAAATTATCAATATTTTTTTATCGCGTTAAAGTCCCGATAACGTTATAAATATATGTGAAAATCGCGAAAGTTCTGTAATGATGTCTCTTCTTTTCCTAATTTTACAAGCAATAAGCACAATCTTCCTCCGAAGACAGAAGACTCGATTTTTTGATGTTTAAAGAGTTATAGCCATTAAATCATATGAAATAGCACAATAATAAAAAATAGGGACACACATTTAATAAACATCTTTAACATATATTAAAAAACACCGCGCTAGTGACACAATTCAGGGATAAAAAACGGAACAACGTTTGTGTGAGAATTGGGTGCTCCCGTACCATCTTAATAAACTTATTTTCGAGCAAAAGCGATTTAACTACTGCAATAAAAGCCTGAAGGCGGGCAACGGATCAGCGATTCGCCTGAGATCGCTTCGGCGGCGGGACCACTTCATGAGGTGACCATTTATTTGCCTAGCTATTATTTTTGTTTATTAATAAAATAGGAAGGCAAACAAGCAAGTGGGTCACCTGATGGTAAGTCACCACCGCCTATAGACAGACACCCGCAATAGAAAGGAGATTGCAGATGCGTTGCCAACCTAGAGGGCTAAGATGGAATACCTCTCGGGCCAGTAATTAAACCGGCTATCTTTTCCACGCCGGAAGACAACGGTACAAGCACTGCTGCTTAGCGGCTGGATTAGCGAGCAAGATGGTGGTAGCTATCCGGACGGATCCTGCACAAGGTCCTACTACCCGCAAAAAACAAATTACATCAAATAGCAGTGTCACGTATAGGTAGGTTTGATTTCCTTGAAAAATCAGCGCTGCTGCTTGCAGAAGCATAAGCTAAGTGACGGTCGCTTTCAACCTCAGACTAACAAATTTTTTGTGTCTTTTCTATTTTACCCGACTGCGCGAAGCAAAGTAGAGTGCTATGTTTATCGGCCTATGTATATATGTACTTATGCATATTCATTTCTGGCGCTCTAGAGGCTAAACGCGTAGGCCGATTGTGATTTACATTTTATTTCATGAACTTTAACAGTCGAAACCCATTAAAAATGGAAGCCCGCTCAAACCTTAGCAATAATGGGTCCCGACTTTCTAGTTCATGAAACTATTGCAATGGTGTAGTTATACCATAATTACTTAACAGATTTCTAGACTACGGGACTTGTTTTTTTCTTTTCAGCATTTATTTACTTTTCACGCAGTTGGGTTTTTGTTTTTTTAAATACTTTTTTCCTGTAATGATTTTCTTTTTGACATTAAACTACCGAGAGACTCGGACATAGGTAATAATAAAACGGATCACTCACGTAATTTAAAGTCGAGAAGTGCCCGACATGTTTCGGACCAGTCCGTGGTCCTTAATCATGAGCCCCCGCGGCGTTGTCGCGCCACCGCGTGTGGTCCGAAACATGTCGGGCATTTCTCGACTTAAAAATACGTGAGTGATCCCTTTTATTAATATAAGTTCCTTTTTCTTTTTTGATTTCGATTTCCTTTTTGTCTTTCAACACCATACTGCACATTGTGACTATAACTCGGCCCAAACGCAACCGTCTAACAACTCCTGCGCATCGTAGCGTCGTCTACTCATTTGGCCGCTCTCCCAGCTCGTTAACACGCCGGCCAAGTTAAGAATAATGCGAAATTAGCACGAATATAATTAAAGTTAGCAGCTAATGAGTAACCAACGCCTCTCCAGAGCATTTGTGCATATACTAAACTATCATTATTAAGTAATACTAGCTTTTGCCCGCCATTTCGTCCGCGCAGACTTGTTTAATTAAATCAAGCAAACGTGCACCCAACATGCAATCTGCAATATTTCCTGGACAAATTAATGAGAATTAGTTGCTTTGCTGCTCATGACGTCACGGCGGCGTATAACTCACCGTGGGAACTATGCATTTTTACGAGATAAAAAGTATCTTATGTATTGTTTCAGATTATAAATTATGTGTGTGCCAAATTTCATCCAAACTCATTCAGTAGTTTTTACGTGAAAGAGTAACCAACATCTATCCATACATACAAACTTTCGCGTTTATAATATTAGTAGGATTTATATTTATTTTTCAACTAGCTTTTACCCCAAGCTTCGCCTGCGTGACTTTATTCGGAATAGTAGGTAGCCTATGTGTTAATCCATGGTATAACCTATCTCCATTCCAAACTTCATCGAGATCCGTTCAGCCGTTTTAACGTTTAGTAGCTCTCCATACAAATGGCGATAACGTTATCCACCCCCTAAACCTTAACCTATTGCCATGTTTTTTTGGTATGTTGTCATTATGCCCTAGAACTAGGTTTGTATGTTTTGACTTTTTGAATTATACTTAATAGTTTCAGAAATATTGACTTTTTTTGTTTTGTATGAAACTCGTAAAATGCAAAAATTGTCAAATCTATGAAGAATATTAAAAAAAAACAAAACATACAAACCTTTTTCCTAGACATAACGACAACATAACAAAAAAACATTGTCATAGGTAGGGATTTAGAGAGCGGAAAACGTTATCGCCGTTTGTACGGAGAGCGCTTTTTCAGGCTGGGTTCACACTCCTCTTAACACTAACAATCTAGCCGAAAATCTTAATATAATAAAATAAGTTATACATAGAGATAAATCTATTATCTAGGTTGACTCCAAATGCTGACTGGCTGACGTAAGAAATCGCGATGCAGAGGTAAAAAGCAAGTCCAGGTTGCTGTCAATGGCTTAATGGTATACTACATAACTGTCATTGCGAGAAAGTTCTATAGCGGCCAAGAGTTCAGCTTGATTGACACACAAGCAGACAGTACATAAGAGCCTTTTTATTAGGGTTTTGTACCGAAAGGGTAAAACGGGACCCTATTAATAACACTCCGACTTCGCTGTCCGTCCGTCCGTCTGTCACCAGGCTATATCTCATGAACCGTGATAGTTACGAAGTTGAAATTTTTACAGATGATGTATTTCTGTTGCCGCTATAACAACAAATACTAAAAACTGGAATAAAATAAATATTTAGTATAGATAATGGTACAGAACCCTTCGTACGTGAGTCCGGTTTTTTATAATTAGCCCTCGTACTGTCGAGCATTGCTAGAGAGTGGTGATTTCAGAATGACTCAGTTGTTGACTCATCCGATAAGCTTGATGTTTTAGTATAATTTACGTGGAAAATCTGCCAGACACGGTCGTTAAAATAATTCAATTTATAATTTTATTAGTTATCATATCATATTAGAATACATAACCATGATTTACGATTGATAAAAGCTTCGAGACAATAGTTACAAGTGACAACAACTTTAGGACTGGTAATTAACCCCTTAACAGCCGACTACATTTTCGTATTATCGGGACTTAAACGCGATAATACACTGTTTACTGTTGCTGTAGGGAAGGGTTAGTAGAACGATATAGTAGTATATTATATGTATTAGGATTAACATAAAATTAGTGCTCTGAGTACGGATATCTAAATCTAGTGATCATTTTTATCATCTACGCTCTCAGAGTCTTTTTCATTGGAAGCGTAATTTGCGATAAATTTCAAACCTTAATTATTTAAGGTATGTTCGACCTACTTTCCTTTGACACGTTTTCTCACATATACGACTTGTTTATCTCAGAACTTGTAACCTGTCAAACGTAGACAACACACCGGGAGACCTATTCTGACACGAACATTTTGCGGGTGGTAGGACCTTGTGCAGGTCCGTCCGGATCGCTACCACCATCATGCTCGCTAATCCTGCCGCTAAGCAGTATTGCTTGCACCGATGTGTTCAGGCGCGGAGAGCAAGACAGCCGGTTTAATTACTGGCACAAGAGGTATTCCATCTCAGCCCTCTGGGTTAGCTACGCATCTGCAATCTCTTTGATGTTGCGGATGTCTATAGGCGGTGGTGATCACTTACTATCAGGTGACTTACTTGCTTGTTTGCCTTCCTATTTCATAATAAAAAGAGCAGTTTCTGAAACATGTTTCCAAAAAATCAAAGCTGCATCTGAATTGATGCGTTCGCCGGAAAGCGCATCGAATTGGGTCGCGTCCAAAATAATTATAAGCCCGTAAATCCTGACTTGTCAGCGATGCATTAGGGCAGCCCTAACGAATGCCGGCCATTAGTCACGAGGAGACAGACAAGGAAACGTGACAAATGCAGATTAATCTTCACGCAGTTGTTACACGGGGCGGTGATTATTTCTTAATCAACCTTTACGTGTTTGTCAGTAAAATTAATATGCCCAAGTGAAGTCGGGTACGTAGTGCAGACGGACGCTCGCTCCTGTACAGCTCAGCCCTGCCATTTTTTAAACACACTTGTGACCCTAACGTGACCGACCTAGTTTAGTTTATTTAAGCTAACTCTGCAGGGTGGAAAGATCGAATGCCACATGGATGGCAACTATCTTAAATACAATAACACATTCTCTGTAAAGGAAACTTTCGTTTATTTTTAAAAACAATAAATTCTCCATTTATGGATTCATGAAAAATTGCTTGTCTTAGTCGGGACTCGAACCGGTCAAATGCGACAAAAAATAACATGCTGTATTTTATTATGCAGATTGAAAGGGTTACTGATAAGGTTCATTTTTCTCTAAATAACCAACACAATCAAAATAACGGACGGCCATGAAAACGTCAGTTGACAGTCATTTTACCCAATTCAGTGTTATTTTAGTAAACGTGACGCAAAAGATTTCGGTGTTTTAAACAGCTTCAATCATCTCGTTTTCCATTAGATAGGAATTACCCTGAGCTTCTTGTTCTATTTGCTTTACAAATTGCCAACCAAACAGCAGGGTGTTCTCTCTCGCAAATGTTAACAAAGGATGCAAAACGTTGACGTCACGACCGCCAGCCGCAACCTCTCTCAGACCAAAGACCAGAAAGCCGACAAAGAAAATTCAGTACAAATCTTTGCCAGATCATAAGGGCGATTATTTTTATGTGACACCCGAAAATAAATGTGCCCTCCCAAAGACTGTGTCTGCATTTTTTACCCCAATTTGCGCTCACCGTGAAACATACTAAATAAGCAAGCGGAGCGTTTATTTATTAACTTTGTAAAGTATTACTGTAAATTTTTCATTATGCGGGAAATAAAAAATAACATTTTTTTTTTATCATTTATTTGGTGCCCCAGTGGCAGAGTTATGACGGGTATGAGCATTAAACAAATTAAGAAGAGTAAATTTTTCGTAATATAAAATTTGATGGAATTTTGGGGCGTCAAGTTAAAAGAAAATTACTATTCTGGTAACATTTTGTAAGCTGAAAATAGACGCAAAAAATTTAATAATGTAAAAAACACCTTAAAATTACAGTGGAAACCACACTGACCTATAAGTAATGGACTTCTAGTCAGCGTTTGAAATATGGTCGCATCAGGAGTCGAACAAAAGTACACTAAATCGACAATCGCTCGCGCTGTCAGTCTGTCGGACCGACGGCGCTGCTGTCAATACTATTATTTTGTAAAAAAACTATTTGCTACGAAACTTACTTACTAATTATTATTTTATGCAGTTAGACGTAAAATTGTAAATCCAATGACTATACTCGTAAATGGTAAACTAATAATTTGCATTTGTAACATTGGCGTCAACCTGTATTCTCATGGCGGGCCGTTTTTCTGCTGTCATTTAGTATGACACTGTACTTCCATGTATTATAATATCATTGGAAAACCATATAAAATAAGAGGACAGATGAAAGGATAGCGAGGTATTTTTAAATACTATGTAAAGATAAAGACGATAAAGATATATAGAAGATTAGGATTTACGTACGCATAGATATCAAATTTGTTAACTACTTGCACTCAATTTGTCCAAACTGATTTAAAGTTGATTAGCACAATAACTAAAGCTTGTAAAAAAAAACATAATAATTTGTAATCAAAATTATTTTGAATGAGATAGTTTTTTTTTTATACAACATAGGAAGGCAAACAAGCAAGTGGGTCACCTGATGGTAAGTGATCACCACCGCCTATAGACACCTGCAACAACGAAGAGAGTGCAGATGCGTTGCCAACCCAGAGGGCTAAGATGGAATACCTCTTGTGCCAGTAATTACACCGGCTGTCTTGCTCTCCACGCCGGAACACAACAGTGCAAGCACTGCTGCTTAGCGGCAGGATTAGCGAGCAAGACGGTGGTAGCGATCCGGACGGACCTTGCACAAGGTCCTACGGTAAGGTAGGTCCTAAGGTAGATAAAAATACGAATACCTTTGTACAGTCAGCCTCAGAAGTGATTTATAATAATTTATTTAAATAGTCACAGAATAAAACTTAAATGGTTAGTAGTCACTTTAGTATATCTATATTAGTACACAATATACTGAGTCCTATAATAATGACAAGACTTCATTATTCATACATGCGCCTGCGCGCCTACTACAATAAAACTCTCACTTAGTGCTAGTTTACAATTTACTAAGATAAACAAAGATACAAATGTAGCCTGTATCGTAGGCAAAGGATCTTAGGAAGGAAGTAGCTAAGCACTTAAGAACCTCGTTGCAGTAACGTATGAAATGAGAGTTGCTCGAATTTGTCGCTTTACTGACAGCGACAAGGTACTAAAATGTTCAGCTACTTCTGAGGCTGATCGTACGATGTAGTAGATGTAATAAATAGTATGTTGACAACTGTGAGTTTACAATCCTCTTCCTAGACCTAATCAACTGACAAACAACGAGTAAACAGTCCCCAGGGACAACCGCAAATAAAATTAAACTTTCTTGGCAAGCACTGCCCATTACAAAGGGGGAGCCCTTCATAACTTCACCTGTCAAATAACTCTTCAATGTTTACCAGCCAACAGAGTTATGTGTGATGAAACTACAATAATTCAAAATAACTGACGCAACTCCCATTTTTCTGGAGCCCGTATCTAATAAAACAGCTGGAAAGTTTAGTGGCCGTGAACTGTTTTCTGTGGTAGAGCGATTTGATAAAGCCGCACTGTAACCAGTTGCTAGTTGCAGCAGGGGGGTTCTACTCCGCACTGTAGGTACGCTCGACCGCCTTGCCTATGGCATAGGCAAATAGCAGTAGGCTGTCGGCTCGCCGCGTGGCGCGCTCGCTTGCTCGCCCCCGCCCTGTCAGTGTAATTGAAAACGAATGCCGCTCAACCCTAGGCAGCCCTAGGCCGCCTGGCGCATGATGTATGAAGTAATAAATTTTTTTTGGGCGTGTTAATAAAGTTAGAATTCGTTTAATCGCGGTCGTAATTGAGAAGTTTCTGTACGTTAGTACTATTATTTATTCTGTGGTTGCAGTACAAACTGATCGGTTCTAGCGGGGAAGTACCACACCTCACAGTATACCGGTATGTAGTAGCTTGCTACTAAGTTTCGTACAGTGAGTGAGAGATCCGGAGGCTCGCTAACCTTAAGGCACTGGTCGCCTTCACCTTAAGGGAAGTGATTCCCGTCGCCCATAGGAAGGCAAATGAGCAAATGGGTTACCTGATGGTAAGTGATCACCACCGGCCATAGACACCCAACACCAAGGACATTGCAAATGCATCGCCAACCCAGAGGGCTAAGATGGAATACTTCTTCTGCCAGTAATTTCAGCGGCTGTCTTGCTCTCCATGCCGGAACACAATAGTGCAAGCACTGCTGCTTAGCAGCTGGATTAGCGAGCAAGACGGTCGTAACGATCTGGATGTACGTTGCACAAGGTCCTACCACCCGCGCCCGCGGGTCTCCGAAAATCTCACTCACAGTACGAAACGCAGAAGCCAGCGACCAAGACACGCTGGTATTCTGTGGAAGTACCTACGGTCGGTATAGTCGACCAAGTAACTGCTTAGCCACTTTTAAACCTTATTCTCTTGTGATAAAATCGAAAAGTAGTTAAGCGATTCCTTGGTCGACTATGCAGTTAGTTGGTTACTTACTACCTCAGTCAAGCCCATGTGAAGTACAGTCAGCGTCAAATATACCAGAGCGGGCAAGGTGGTCAAAAATATCTGAACACGCCCGAGCGTATTTGACAATAGAGTCGAGTTCAGATATTTTTGACAACTTGCCCGCTCTGGTATATTGGCGCTGACTGTACGTGGCTACAGTGTGTCTCTGGAATAGGGTGACCAACCCTGAGTGCTCATTTTACAGGACACATGACCTAAAATTACAGGGTTCATGGAAAAATACGGACCAAGTTGTTTTTGGTATGGTACGGTCCTGTATTTTTTTTTTAAATACAGATCACGGCCAAAATGAAAGCTGAAAAACGGGACATCCTGTTAAATTCAAGACAGTTGACCACACTGGAAACTGCCCACATAACGCAGACGAGTCGTGGGGTAGAAGCTAGTCTCGCACGCGGTTAGCGCATCCAATTTAAACTAAACAGCCATCTTATAATAAGTCTCCAGTGACGCAATTGGAGCTTAGGCGTTATTCTCGTTTAACTAGTTCAGGGTCGGTTCAACTCTGATAATTATAAGTGTTTTCTCGGAAAAGCGTCTAAGTCTTGTTGTGTTGTCTGCTTGACAGCTCGCACCGGCCCAGCTGTTGGCGATGAGAGAAAGCTAGATGCGACGTCTTAATCTTGTGTGAGCGACGAATAAAAATTGAGCACTCACATTTTAATTTTTTCAAGTAATTATTGCGTTTAAAGTTGCACAGTGCGCTGCCATAATTTAATATTAATTGAATGTACTGTCACAGAATAAATAATAGTACTAACGTACAGAAACTTCTCTTTTCTGACCATCATTAAACGAAATTCAACTTTATGATCAGACAGAAAAAGTTCGTATTACTTCATAAACATTCGCCAGGCAGCATATGTCAAAAGGAAGGCGCCGCCCGCGCCCGCCTTCCACCCGCAATGCCCTGGCGCACCGCTAGGGTTGGGCTGCTTACTGTAATACTATCACAACGCGCGACACAGAGTGAGCGGGCGCGCGCGCGGCAAGCCGGCACCCACCTACTGCAAATAATCTATGCCATACAGTGCGGAGTGGAACCCCCCTGGTACTGTGTGTTTGTAGCAACTGAAGAATATTAGAAAAACAATGCCGACGGTGAAGGCGTTAACTACATTAAAAAATCTATGATTTTATTCAAATTCAATTTAAAAAAAAACTTGTAGGAATACAGTAAAATATATGCACCTAGCATGAGTCTTCTCGATACGCGTTAACTCGCTACGTAAGTCAGTGCGTCTCTCTTCTACAGCGCTAGTCAGAAAGAGCCGCACTGAGTTACGTAGCGAGTTAACGCGTATCGAGAAGGTTCGTGCTAGGTGCAAAGGTCTTGTTATATTTTTTTACACTAGTATTCTAGATAGAACCAAGCGTACAATCATTTAATTTGGTTTTAAGTCGCTAGAATTGAATATAAAATTTTCAATATTTTTCTGCATACATCATTAATTCATTAGGTTAAAAAAGTAATTATATTTGAAGCATATGCTAAATTTGTAACATTATATTGTAATGATTGAATTATTAATGATATTATTAATCAAATTATTTTTGTATTTATTTAAGTAAGTATATATTTATCTATGTAAGTATGTATAGGGATCCGTTGTCCAGTACCCATAACACAAGCAGCTTTAGTTGTTTACTTTGGGACTAGAATATTTTATTTATTTATTTATTATTTATTAATGAGAATGTTAGGAGTCTTTATAATTTAAATATTCATTGACACTGTAAACACCCTTAGAGGTGGAATAGTGCTACAAAATTAAATGGGACGAATTTCGAGCAAGTATAACTAATTCAATAAAAAAAAACACGGAAATCAATTCACAATAATTGGCGAATATATCGCGTAATATACACAAAAAAAAAGTCTAGTTGAAGTCCTCCTTTTTTAAAGTCTGTTAAAAATTATAAAAAACAGTATTTTGGTGTTAAAAAGATGAAAGTATTTGTTATTTTGGATGATTTTACGCGACACACGGCAGTATTCTTGACCGGTTAGAACTGTTTTTACGAGCTATTATTAACTTGTCGAGTTGGTTTGTTTGTTTGTAAATTTGTTTGTCTATTTATTTTAACGTACGGACTTTTGTTTTTAAGTTACTACCCCATACTGATGATAGAATGGTAGTGATTTATTTAAACTTTATTGCACAATACAGACAATAATGTACAAATGGCGGACTTAATGCCATAAGGCATTCTCAACCAGTCAACCATCAGGCTAAACAGAAAGTAAACGGTGCAGGATCGTGAATAAATAAAAAACAAGAATGACACAAATCAGCCGGAATAACATACAATACAAATCGATAAACTTACACACATACATGGTATTATATAATACATACATACAAAATTATAAGAGTTATAGTGATTGAGAATACCTTAAGGAATTAAGACTGTCATTCGTAGGTATAGCCGACCAAGAAATTGCTTGACCACTTTTCGACCGTATTACAAAGAGTTAAGGTTCAAAAGTGGTCAAGCATTTAATTGGTCGACTATACATCCATGTTTTATGTCGTACAATAAAGTTAAAATAAATTCCTAAAGATTGAAGAAGGAATTGGAAGCCCGAGGGAGAGGACTTTGTTTAGAGGCAGGACACAAAACTTAAATTTTAGATAAATAATTGTTCTGTGTTTCACCCAATGTAGTGAACGATGTTCATATTATGATCGCATGAATTACAGATATTATTCTGTGGCACTAATATGACTGGCCGAGTTTATTTTATCTCTATCGGCGTCCCTTTCTCATGACACTAGTTAGACAGAGACACAGGGAGGGAGGGGTTAAACTAAACCGGGGCTGTCATGTTGGTGTGTAAACTGCATATCGTCATCGTTCAATCTGTTCCTATTAGACTAGGAGGTCACGACAAATTTGGCAACGATCACCAATATGGCTGATCGGAAGCTCACAAGATAAAGGGCAACTCCGTGATGCCAAATATGTCGGTCTGCCTGCGCTAAGTGGTTGCGTTATCGAAATATGGCGCCTGCAAAACCAGTTATTGTTCCCAAAAAAAAACGATAAGTAAAATGGCTGAATAAAGTACAGAAAGGAAGTACCGGTTGCACTCATGTGAATTCTGCTAAAACTGAACAAATATTTGGTCGCGTTTCGAAGTTCAGCTCGTTTAAAGACCCTTGATCGTTGCCAAAAAAAAACGATAACGGAAATGGCTGAATATGACGTGGTATAAAGTATCAGTATGTACGAGCTTAATGCACCAAAACTGAAAAAATCTTTGGTCGCGTTTCGTAGTTATGAAGCGGTCTAGGTTACAATATCTCATACATTGTTGGAGTATTTTTTCAAAAGCATTGGATAAATCAAGTTCAAACATATTTTTGGGGAATAAGCACAGTGTCAAAAACATCCTCCTACACTTCTTTAGCAAACCTACCCTCCTCCGGTTAGGGGTAAGTAAGATCTGGTATCCAAATGGAAGACAAATTCTTTCTCACCTGCTGAATCTTATCAGTTTCTGGGGGCCTAGCACGCTAGCTTTTATCGATGACATAATGCATTTATCCCGTTCTAAGCAGTATGCGTGTGCAAAAGGGACGAATGTTTTATGTCAGCGATAAACGCTAGTGTGCTAGAGGGGCTGGATCCTATTCATTTCTTTTTCATCCACATCGACATTTAACGAAAAACAACCCTTAAACTTAACAGTTGTAGTTACGTTCTAATGAACGTAACGACATCATTACATAATTGCTACCGTCAAATCGAGGTTTGATGATAATAATTATAAAAAGGCTTCGTTTATAGTTCTAAAGTGAGTTTATTTTTCAAATGCTGCGTTTCTTTTGATTTATGATGATGATGATGGATTTGCAACTAGTTTCATCCCCAAAGCTTTGAGCCCTTTTCAGATCTCGTGTTTAGTGGCAGACTGATATAATAATAGCCTATGTACGAGTATGACGAAACATAAAAAAAATACATACTACAGCTTAAATTCAATAATAGACATAAAAACACCCTGCCAATCTGCTAAATATAAACTGATTTTATTTGATCCTTACGTCTAATATTCCTGTTATCAATAAAGAAACTTCTAAAAGTATAAACAAGCTCCATTTGTTGGCGTATCATCGGTATCTTACCTGCCGCTCAACGACGCCACTTCGCATCGCGTTGCAAAAGCGCCACTGTGCGCTTAACGGGAAAGACACAAACTATTCCGGTAAAATGTATACATGCGTGCCGCGCAACCATGCGGATACAGATTAGTGTGCATTCCTATAGATAAGTAGCACACAATGATATAAATAACGCATACAATAGCACAGAGTAAACAGTGTCTTTCTCAGCTTAAGTGTCAACAATTACCGAAATTTTCCGAACACTTAGCTTGATAGTAAATGGCTTTTGTACACCTGATTTGAAATTAATGAAAACCAAACGCAAGTTAAACCGTCACTTAAACGTCTACCCTGTCTAAAAATTCTGTGAACGGCACTGAACATCAAAGCAAGACTAGAGGTGACATTTCAAAAAGGAAAAGCTTCGGTAGATGAGGAAGGACTTGTCTTCTATTTGGATATCAGATCTTACTTACCCCTAACCGGAGGAGGGTAGGTTTGCTAAAGAAGTGTAGGAGGATGTTTTTGACACTGTGCTTATTCCCCAAAAATATGTTTGAACTTGATTTATCCAATGCTTTTGAAAAAATACTCCAACAATGTATGAGATATTGTAACCTAGACCGCTTCATAACTACGAAACGCGACCAAAGATTTTTTCAGTTTTGGTGCATTAAGCTCGTACATACTGATACTTTATACCACGTCATATTCAGCCATTTCCGTTATCGTTTTTTTTTGGCAACGATCAAGGGTCTTTAAACGAGCTGAACTTCGAAACGCGACCAAATATTTGTTCAGTTTTAGCAGAATTCACATGAGTGCAACCGGTACTTCCTTTCTGTACTTTATTCAGCCATTTTACTTATCGTTTTTTTTTGGGAACAATAACTGGTTTTGCAGGCGCCATATTTCGATAACGCAACCACTTAGCGCAGGCAGACCGACATATTTGGCATCACGGAGTTGCCCTTTATCTTGTGAGCTTCCGATCAGCCATATTGGTGATCGTTGCCAAATTTGTCGTGACCTCCCGTAATATATCCCATCCCATTTAAAAACATTTGAAAGTACAATAAATTAAGAGTAATTTATTCAGCAAACATTATTTTATTTCGTACGACCTTATTTGATGGGAATCAAGTGGAGATATTGTGTAAATTTCCATTGTTTAAAAATGGCAATTAAATACACAGTTTATAACATGGGCACTTGTTCAATATCTTGAAGATACTTGTATCTACTTTTCTGAGATTTTCCGAACCTGGTGGTAAATTTTGTGACACTTATAAGTGCTTCTTTAAAGCCTAATCCGACAAAAGATAATTTGACTTTAACTGACTTTGCCACTACCTACCCGACAACACTAGACCATATTCCAGTAGTAGCAATACTTCGCTAAGTCTTAAATCTTTCCCGAAGCCGCCCGCTAAACTTTTCATCGCCCGTTCGGTTTTATCTATAGTAAAACTATTTGATAACTAATACATACTAGAATAACCCGCTCGGAATGCAGTCTTAAAATAAACTCGTCGCACATTAGTTAATTCCGCCTACGTAGGAATGGGTGACATTCCTTTTTGTACCTTTTCGTTGCCATGGATGGCTTAGAAGATACATTTGTACCGAAATTATGATATTTCTTTTAACTTTGTATAGTCGACCAAGGAATTGCTTGACCACTTTTCGATTGTATTACAAAAGGAATAAGGTTCAAAAGTTAATAAGCATTTACTTGGTCCACTATACGTGTCTCATTTCTGAGGTAGGTTTCAATGAACAATGATACACAAGCCACATAAATATGGATCTATGCTTTTTGAAATACTTAAATGATTTTTTTATGAAATTGGAAGTCAAACAAGCAAGTGGGTCACTTGATTGTAAGTGACCACCACTGCGTATAGACACCCGCAGCACCAAAGAGATTGCAGATGCGTTGCCAACCCAGAGGGCTAAGATGGATTACCTGTAGTGCCAGTAATTACACCGGCTGTCTTGATCTCCACGCCGGAACACAACGGTGCAAGCACTGCTGCTTAGCGGCAGGATTAGCGAGCAATATGGTGGTAGCGATACCATAACATTGGCAAAAACATCTCAAGTTTTCATCATACCAAAGTTTTTTTCCTCGTCCTAGCTTCTGGAATGGAGAATTTTGGGTGAAACTAAAAAGTTAGATTCTACCTAAGTGCATGGTGGAAAGAATAGAGGGCTATAAATAAGCTATTGAGGGGTATAAATTGACGAAGGAACAAGGAAATGGGTAGCTGACTTTTAACACTATAATATTCCAACTGCCTACAACACAATTTTCCTTTAGTCCACTTTCACAACCATTTTTCACAACTGGTTAGAAAACAAACACTTTTTATTCCTTATTCGATATCTGGTTATTAAAATGAAGTAAAAAGTGGCCTGTCTTAACTGACATTCGAAAATAGTTAAGAAAGGAGAAATATGATTCTGCTTTTGCAACTAGTTGTGAGATAAGATATATCGTTTAACTAAAAACCTAATTGTTCAGATTACCTATGAGCCTCTCAATGCAACCACGTCATAAAGACTGTAAGTCACTTATGCCTCTAAGACGTAAACTCAGCCTACACAGCACGCACTTAGAGCAAACAGAAATAGCTGCCACAAGTTCGAGTAAGTATCCCGTCCATCAATCTGCTGTCGCTGGTGCAAGAAATAACTGAGACGTACCACACGGACTGTAAATATGGCTGTTTATTAGTAGATATTATATTTGGTTTCAGCTTTTTCCTAAAAAAACTAGTTTTAAGAGTAGCGTGAACCCAGCCCAAAAAAGCGCTCTCCGCGCAAACGGCGATAACGTTTTCCACCCTCTATACTGAACCTACAGCCATGTGTTTTTTTGTATGTTGTCATTATGCCTTAGAACTAGGTTTTGATTTTTGAAATATTCTTCATAGATTTGACAATATTTGCATTTTAGGAGTTTCAAACAAAACAATAAAGCGTGAAAATGTTTTAATCTATAAAGAATATTTAACAAATCTAAACATACAAACCTAGTTCTAGGGCATAATGATAACATACAAAAAATCATGGTCAAAGGTTAAGGTTTTGAGGGTGGAAAACGTTATCGCCGTTTGTATGGAGAGCGATGGGTACACACACAATTGGTCTTAAAACATAGGCTTGCTCATATTGAAATTTTAAACGGATCACTCACGTATTTCGAGCAGAGTTATTGCTAGACAAGTTTCGGACCAGTCCGTGGTCTCATTAGCCCCCATACCGGGTACAATTAGGGTACAATTTGCATAAAAATCTTTTATAAAAATATCTCTAAATTACAATGAAAACCGATCAAAATCCGTTGCGTGGTTTAAGAGAAGCGGCCAACGATAGGAGGGCAGAAAGGAACGGATAGCGACTTTTTTTTATATTATGTGAAGTGAAGTTTATTTCAATGTAAGTTTTAGAGTTATGTCTTTATGATTTAATTTTGATAATTTGGTTTAATATTTATTAATTTAGCATAATGTAGGTACACCTCAAATCTGATATTAGATTTTCCAAGAAGAACGACGATTTGGTCTAATTTATGGGTAATAAATGAGACGGAAACGCCGCGGGAGACCTTATTACAGGAAGCATAAGTCGGCATTAGTAACGGAAAACTAATGTTTTGCTCTAATTCCTGTTTAATATGCTCTCAAAACCGAACCGATTAATAGCGACAAATTTACAAGTTTTCGTTTAAAGAGGATTGTGTATAGGGAGAGGGGTTCCACTCCGCGCTGTAGGTACGCTCGACCGCCTTGCCTATGGCATAGGCAAATCGCAGTAGGCTGTCGGCTTGGCGCGCGCTCGCTCGATCGCCCCCGCCGTTTCAGTGTAATTGAAAACGAATGCCGCGCAAACTAGCGTGTTGCCGGGAGAAGAGGGGGGAAGGCGGGCGCGGGCGGCGCGTTCGTTTCGACTCGCGCCGCCTGGCGCATGGTGTATGAAGTAATACGAACTTTCTGAACGTGTTAATAAAGTTGGAATTCGTTTAATCGCGGTCGTAAAAGAGAAGTTTCTGTACGTAATTATTGTATGGTATAGGCTATTTCACAAGAACTGATGCCGAAATTGTATGAAATCATTAATTTCCTACAAATTTGGATGGAATTAAATGACCTTTAACTGGTTTCAGAAAGCGCTCTACGTACAAACGGCGGTAAAGTTTTTCACCCTAAAAACCTTAAATAATAGGATAGGCATAACTTTTTTTACTATGCTATTGTTATGCCTTAGAACTGGGTTTATAGATTTGGATTCTTTAATATTCTTCGTAGATTGATTAATATTTGCATTTTAGGAGTTTCATACAAAACAAGAAGGCTTCAATTTAAAACTGTGAGTAATTATTAAAATTCAAAACGTACAGAACCAGTTCGTTGTGCACTTTTGAATCTCACCAGGTGACTAGAGCGCACAAAAATGGCCGAATGTCTATGAAAAATGGCCATTTTGGTGAGCTTTAGTCACTTGGTGACATTAAAAAATCGCATTCCAGTTCCGAGATATAACAACAAAACAGTACAAAAATACTGGTAATTTCACAGCTTGGGCAAAACAAAATCACTGTAGATCTCCAACAGTGTTGCCATCTATCGAAAGTTGCGTAAACTCGAAAGTAAAACTCCGTTGAAATTTCAATAGATGACACATCCGTTCGTTTACTCAGCCCGTTTGCCAAGGAGTTCCGGACGTGGCCGCTAGATGGCGTAAACATACAAAACTCAAAGGTTTATTTTTAACATAATATCAACTACAGTCCTAATGCTAATTATGTCTAGCAATCAGTGGCGGATTTACACATTTGCCGCCAGAAGGCTTTTCAGTTTTCGCCGCCCCTATTGACCTCTGCAATTCGATACTATGCTTATCAAATTTTATTCCCCAATGAAATTACAAGTAACATAAGCAAGACAAACAAAATTGGACCAAATTTGCCGCCCCCTAAAATCTGCCGCCCTAGGCTCACCCTACTGGTAAATCCACCACTGCTAGCAATCGATACTCTCAGCGCGCCTATGGGCGGGAAATAATAAATTATAAATCAGTACCTACTATCTTTGTAACTGAAATATTTGCTGGCGAGAACAGAAGTTTATTTATTTTTAAATTATATACATCGAGCATTGGCAGAAAGTACATACATATAAATCAGAAAATAGTCAAATTCAAATTTATGTGTAAGCCTGTCCAAATAGATGTCAAACAGAATCTATGTGCATTGCAACTTAAATTAGCTAATTGATGTGGTAAGTAAATACCGATAATTTGACGTAATCTACCTTTTAAACAAAATGTAATAACAATTTTTCATACTTAACCCAGATTTGGCAGGATTGTCAGTATTGGACTGCAATAAGATTGAAAGTGCTCATAATCAAAGGAATGTTTACGGTAGTATTATTCATCCTATTATAGTTAGTAGGTACTTTGAAGTAGTAGATACAGCCACGGACATCTAATAGTAGGTATGTAATAATGTATGTATGTACAAAAAACATAAATGGCAAAAAGAAATACAGTGATGTACAAAGGCGAATTATCCCTTTTAGAATAAGTAAAAAAATCAAAAATAAAAACGTATAGTCGAATTGCTTAACCATATTTCGACGGTATCACTGAGAGATAAGGTCCAAAAGTAGCCAAGCAATGTCTTGGTCCACTATACAGAAACATGGTTACGTAGTAGGTACTGAAAGTCTGAAGCAATCTGCCGTATCCAAAGAAAACAAATAAACCAAAACCGCGTGAAAGAAACCAGACAATATCATCAAATTCAACACTATCATAACTACTTAATTCGTAAAATTCCTAGCAACATCTCTTTACGACGGCATGTATCATTTATTCGTATACATTTTCTTATGTATTCAGTATCATTGACAGAATTAACGCAAAAAATTGGCAGCCTCGTAGGTATTTATGCGGTAAAATTCGCATCGGATTCTTCTTTGACGGGCCGTACTGAAATTTCAGATGGTTTCGCAGAATGACTCGTTACGTTCAAAATATTAAATGCAATCGAATTTCAGCAATTTATTTCTCGGCAGTTTGGTGTTGGTTTCGGATAATTTCGGATTCAAAATTGACAATTTGTAAGAGTGACGATAAAAAATCTCTATTAGTTTCTGCGATACAATAAAAGGAATACGTAGGAATATTTACGACAAAATCGTAGTTAGGTAAAGATGGTTTAGCTTAGTTACGCTTGTAGGATCTACATCGCCTTTGGCACAAAATGCTAGTCAGATGGTTGTCAAAGTCACAGTCAAAGTCAAAATATTTATAAACAGATTAGGCTTACAGGAAGCGCTTATGAATGTCATAAAATTAACCACCGGTTCGAAAAAACCACTGATGAAAAGATACCGGCAAGAAACTCAACGAGGTGTTATGCAAGGCATGCTCTCCAGTGTACAGGCAGCATTACCGCGCTGGATGGCTAAACTGACCCTTTGCGCGAGAAAGCCGCCTGCGCGGGGGTCACCTGTCGCCCCCCTTAAACTTCTAAAATAGGAATTCAGTATAAACAAACTGGAACAAATTACCTTGCTACTCCGTGAAATCCAGGGTAGTTTGTTCCAGTGCAATTAGCACCAACCTTCTCGACACGCTACGTGCGCTACGCGTTAACTCAGTGCGTCTCTTTCTAACTAACCCAGTGGGAGAGAGTCGTCCAGGGGGCCTAGCACGTTAACTTTTATCGATGACATAAAGCATTTATCCCGTTCTAACCAGTATGCGTGTGCGAAAGGGACGAATGCTTTATGTCAGCGATAAACGCTAGTGTGCTAGAGCGGCAGAGTTAAGTAGCGAGTTACGAGTGTCGAGAAGATTCGTGCTAGATGCACTGTTATTTTTTTTTGATTGGATCTTCGCGAAGAAAAGCTTGAATCTATTAATTAATTCAATATAGACTCACGTCCATCCTGTCCCGCAGAGTGGTCGCCCGAGCGCGCTGCTCGCTGAGCCGTCTCCGCCGCCGCAGCAGCGCCGGGACCGCGACCCGGCTCAGCCACTCGCCGAACTCTGCGCAAACGCAGCCGGCGCGTATTAGCACGGTCGGGGTGAGTTAGGCGGGTTAAAGGTCGGCTGACAATCAGAATTTACGAGCGATAAAAAAGCAAAACGGCTGTCTCTGATTGGTCGATGGCAGCAATGGCTGTCTCTGATTGGTCGATGGCCGCAAGATGGCCACGTTTTTTACGCGACTGCGCGACGCAATGGAGGTTTATGTATGTATGTTTGGTACTTCCTGGTGCTCCAGAGACCAAACGCGTGAGCCGATTTTGATGATTCTTACGTCTATCGATTTGTCTTAATCTTGGGAGTGCCACTAAAGACATGACAATGATCAAAATTCAATGTGGCGACAACTAGACGCAATAATGTGAAATAGAAAATTGAAATGTCAAGTGAACAGGTATTTGAAAAAAAATGTAGGTATCTCGCATCAATTTTTTATCAATAGTAAATTCTGATTGTAAATTCACCTTTAGACGGGTTACGATGTGCGCGGGCGCAGAATAAGCAGTTCAGAGGTTTTTCCGTTCAGGAAATTTTGATTTAAAAAACATGACACAGTACGCACGTTGTTGACAAAAGCTGATTTTAGTCGTAGAGCTGTTACTGTTTGAGAAAATTTGGGGTTAGTAGAGATTATCAACATTTTGTGGACGGTGGATAAATAAAGCGATTGTAATTTGTTTGTAAGCTCAATTAATTATTTAAAAAAAAAATGTTATTAGCAACGTAAAGTGACTTCTTTGGTTTAGTAGTGTTAACAAAAAGATTAAATAAGTGAAGTAAAGTAATAAAAAAGTGATACAAAAGGGACAGATAGACTATAACAACACTACTGTGAATGAAGAATTTGATATGTGAAATGATAAATTATGACACAAAAACACAACATTGAAAGCAACAGTCAAATTCTAAAAGTTCGTTTCAGTATAACTTTTAAAATTTGACTCTGACAAAAAACTAAGGGATACAAACAGCGTGAGAAGTATTTGTAAAGTTGTTTAAGCAGTCAGTAAATAGTTATTGCAAGTGTGGGAGTGTATTAGGAACGGTCAGCGTCTAAAAATAACATTTATAAAATTTTGCGCTAAGTGAAGCCAACAATCAACACCAATTGGCTAAGATGAACAATAATATATAGTTAAGCACAAATGAAGGCTTCTACAGACTTCTAGACAAATCATTACAACATCAAATGATAATATTGTAGTACAACTTTTAGATTAAGAAAGTAATCAAGTACAGTCAAGTAATTTAATTTCCTACCCATTTCGTTGAAATGTCATCTGACATTCGCAATGCATTAAGAACGATATGTCAAACTAACGTCTTGCTCCACAGCTCTTACGGTGACAGTTTGCTATATGCTATTGAACCTTAGGTGGGTTGAAAATTTAATTCCTTGACTGTACCTATTAGGGCGGCTGAAAAATTACGAAAGAAAACTATTTTATTTATTTTATAATTCTCGTTCTATTGAAATACTTTTTCACATTTCATTTAATGTCATGTATGATAAAAGTGGAAAGAAACACGGAACCAAGAGGTTTCCTAAAATACCTTAGAAATTTCTGAAATTTCAGACGCCCCTCGTAAGTCCAGTTACAACAAGGTAAATAAGTCTACTCGTGACCACGGCGTGGTACTTAAATAAAACAATATTAAAAATATTAGATCCTGATCCCGATAGACGTTACAATTTTTTGGGAAAATCGCGAAAATTTTAAAAAAATTGACAAGGCAATGATTTGAGAAGCCAGTAGTTCTATACAGTCGAGATGCTACGTACATCGATGCCAACATAATGTTATCAACAGTGTAATGATCATCATTGTTCATCTTATCATAAAATAAACACTGACCTAGTGCTTCTTTCGTCATGATATCTGTGTCGTGTTCTGTGTCCATTTTGTGTGTTCTTATACCACTACCTATTTATATGATTTATGTATAGTTTCGTCGTCACAACACTTGACAGTTTTGTTCACTTTCACTTGGCACTGTAGTTTTCGTTTCTCGTTTCGTATAAGTTTTAGGAAATAATCTGTTAAGAATCGCCTACGCGACGCGTGCTTTGTACCCAAATGTAAAGAGATCCTAAAAGGAAATGCTTAATTTGTTAAATGTTTCTTAGATTTATCAAGACCTTTATCAATTATAGCTACACAAAAGATCGTCATAATATATGTTACCTATCAATTATTATCAAAACACTATTCCTCCGCTCGCAAGAACTTTCGAATTAGTAAAGCTACGGCCAATACAAGGCAATTTTTGAAATATGAAATTTAAAAAGAATATTGTCGCACTCCATACTGCCCCTTTGCCCTTAGACATTTTCAACTACCACAAATGCTTATGCACAGTAGGCTCACGAAAATATTTCAGCAGTTTTGGACCATGTCTGATATTACACGACAGCCCTTCTCTCAATGTCGTTTTGTCGTATCTACGAGTATGTATTAACATTTTCATGGTGATTAGAGTAAACTACAGTACGTCAAAATGACTGCAAAATGATGATAGTGTAGCTATGGGAGGGTACCTTGGATGAAGAACTAAAGCATGGATATAGCCTCAGTACATGTCATGCGTACACACCCAAAACTTGCCGGTGGTGAATCTATTTTAATAATTGTCAATTTTTATTTTGCACTGTACAAATCCCCAAATGCTATTCATCGAAAGGCATTAAAATAAAATTGGACAAAATATACGTTTTACACCTGCACAAAGTTAATTCCTTGAGAATAATGAGTATCTAGTACAGTCTAGTCGATATGGGACGGGAATGTGTGGCGCAATCCGTCTGTCAACGTTTGCCAACGGTTCATGCCAAATATTTAACTGCCGCGTGAACTTGCGGGATTCACAGCCAATTGATGGAAATTTATGGGCAATATTTAAGTCATCAGAAACGGTCTACATTAGAATTTTTTCACTGTACAAAATACTGGCCGAAAAGACAAATATCTATCAGATTTAAAAAGTGAAATTGTCGTCAACCAGCTGTAAGCTCATACAGAAATTTCGGTGGCCTTTATGAATTTGGCCACATAAGGGATAGAATACAACTATCTACATAGATAAATAGGGTAATGTTTTAATGGTTTATTGTCGATGAACTTCTGAAGATCTTTCTGCTAATCGGCCATTCATACCTATATCGAAAAATATTAAGGCAAATCATATTAAAATAATTTAAGATAATATTTTTGAAACCAAGATTTCTCGAAAAGGTTTGATGCTAACAAAAGGAAACGGATCATAATATATGTTAAAGAGTTATTAACTTTCAATAAAAGGTGGGTAGATATTGAGTTAAGACCAAGCAAGGATGACACCTGCTGCGGCCCTAACATGACTGGTCAAGTTTAGTTTACCTGAGTTTATCTCAATCTGCGTCCCTTTCTTATGACACTAGTTTGACTGAGACGCAGAGAGGGATAAATTAAACCCCGGCCATCATGTTAGGGCCGCTGAAAAGACCAGTGGAGTACTTTGGGTAGATATAAATATTCAAGAATATTTGACAAAACCTAAACTAAATGAAAGAGCCATAACAAAATCAGGGTAATGGTTAAAAAAAGAGTATAAACATTACGAACTAGATTCTCCAAGGCTAGGGTCGGGACGGTTTTATGGCGGCACTGGAGCATTTCAATGATCAGTGTCGCCCGGTTTATGGCTGTCGTGATTTAAGATCTATGCGGCGTAGAGATGACGCGAGTCGACTTGGCATTGGATGAGGTTCCAATCAGATATGAGATTAGCTGGAATTATTTGCAATTAGTTATGAAAAGTTTACATGTGAGTGGCAGTTGCGAGGTCTCATTTTACTCATAGATATAAAAAGAAATGCCGCTTGAGAAATTTATTGAAGTGGAAAACAGACAGCATAAACACATAAGTTTACTTATAGCTTATATACTCGTATTAGTTAAGTCACAAATTACCTATGAAAATGAAATGAAAATGAAAAAAATATTTTGCAAGTAGGCTACTTAGGCTCTTTTGCATGTCTGAATCTACTAGCGCTTCGGAAAATGGAAGATAATACTGAGAAGAAACGCCGCAAGAAACCAGCAGTTTAATTTTTCTTTCTCTTCTCTTTTTTAAACACCTAAGTATACCTAACTTAATATTACAGTGTAAAAAAAGCGATGTAGATCACCCTGCCCTACAAGCAACCTGCAAGTTTACATTGTCCTCTTCGCACCTTACAAAAATATTTCATGTGTTATCAGCATGCAGTACGATTTTGGACTGCAAAAATCAGCGAATGACATAATGCACATAAAGGTTAATTTAAAAAACAGAAGACCCAAATGTGAGCCCTATCTTTACTAACCTCATAATCAATTATTCGAAGTACAAGCTTCAATATTACAAATCATAGGGAAAGCCTTTTTATACACACCTAAGTACATATTTATTGTTTTACTAGACTCGAGTCACCTCTGAACACTTCTATAAACTAGAAAATTATGCCAAGACCTTGTCTGAATCAAACAAATAAACAAAATGACTCATACGAAGAGCAACAGAAATGCATGGACTTGAAATAGTTGTCGCTAAATTTAGTGCCACCTACGATATTCCAAAAATATACTTAACGGATGTGCGTATTCCTCAATATGCAGACGGGCATGATATAAACAAAATGTATTGATATAAGGATTCGAAATAGCTATCAATCAGTACTCACGAAACACCGTTTATTCTTTACAGATACGCGGAAGAGGAAAAAGAAGTTGCGGGTGAAAACAATGATAATGGGGAACATTTTACAGAGCGTGTTGAGATTAAATAACCCTTGAGAAATTAATTTAATAACTTTCAAAAGCTTTTAGTTGAACATATAAAGGAGATCAACAATTGACTTGATCTAATAATGGAAATAGTCGTCTTCGTTATCTGTTACAGTTAAACAGTTGATAAAGTAGTTGTATTCGAAGTGACAAATCACAGTCAGTCAGCAGGCGACGTGACAGAAGAAAATGTCAAGCGGTAGGATGAAATAAATAGGCTAAATGAATCACGACGTTATTTGAAGTGCACTTGAAATCGGAACTGATGTAACATAACAGAATTTGGCCGACGAGATTGCAATTGCAAGGTAACTGAATAATTAAATGGTTTTGATCTCAAATTTAACAATTACAGGCAAAATATATTACGGTTAAACGAAATCCAGTGAAGGCTATTGATTAATATTGTTGCTGAAAACGATCCGAGTGTTATGATAATTCAAAAGTTAACATAAACATTTTTGCACATGATAATCATCATAAATCTGGTTCTGATCCCAAGAACGTTATAGGCATTAAGCTTTGTAAATAAACAGACGTGTTTCATTCCACGGTTTAGTCTCGAGTGCTTTTGAATGGGGCATAAAAATAGTTGTGTTTGAACTGGAGGCAGTTCATTGATATTGGAGTTGTGTAATCGCGTGTAACTAATTCGCAATAGAATCTGCTACATGACGTCATATATTTCAGAAGAAGCAGACTACAGAGCTGTAAAGCTGTATCTATAGCCAGTCAGTAACGTATGAGCTGTCGTGTACGCTTGTTCATTTTGAATGTTCTGCATTTATCAGTAACGTGCGCTTGCGTTCTGAAAGCCCAGTGTAAACATTGAAATAACCTATAATATTTTCGATCTTGCCGTAAAAACTGAAATAATTTCAGACAGAAATATTTTTAAAATTACTAATGCTGTTGCATCAATTAAAAGATCCGATCAGCCAAATGTCAGAGCACGGAGTACCAATCAGGTCCGCGTTCCGGTGTGTTTACACTGTTACACTTCTATCAGAGCATGCCAAAAAATCTACTCACAAAGACGCAAGATTGAAAATCGTTTGTTTCACGACCCGAGAAAGTTTGTCGGAATTGCAGGGCGCCAATTTATCTAGGGCGTCGGCGTCGATCTTGTTAAGAGGTCGTAAGGTTTATTTTTGATTGGTTGAGGTTAGAAGAAAGTTCGTGGGGAGGACAAGCCGGGTAGGCCGGTCTAAAAGCGTCGCATGCGCAGTACTGGGACAAGGACGCTTAGCGCCTATGCAGTCGGCAGATTGATTGACCGATTAATCTCTGCTTACAAGTGAAGCTAACTCTAGGTTCCACTTAAAATTTTAAGAAAGTCTTTCCCATTTAATATAGTTGAGACAATAGAGATTGTTCTCTAGATCCTTGTATCAGATGCTATACTGAAAATGATGCCTCAGTTAAACATGATACAAGTCATGAAACTGTGACTGCAGCTAAATAGTCTGTTGTTTATACGATTGCCAAGGTTTCGCCTATCGTCGCGTAGACGCTCATTTTTCTGCCAAATCTCAAATTCTTACGATAACTCGCTTCCTCTACGTAAACACTATCACTGGCACAGTAAACTTGTTCACGTGTGACTGTATGTTAGTGACGAGGTTAGGGTTCAACGGGTTACGAAACGGTGATAGAATTACGAAACGGTTTCGATCGAGTGATGTATTTTGGTCGCGCGGGGAAGGCGCGTGCGCCGCTGGCCGTCACAGCAATATAACTGAACGCCGGTTCGAGTTTTCAGTCGGTGCATCGTATATATTGATACTTTGTCAATTTGTCCGGTATTAAAACCGTTGTGGATGTACTATTAAAATTATTAGTGAAGTCACAAACCAAACTGTTTTAGTTTCTTTATTGATAGTTGAAGAGCATATTTACAATGAACAAAAACAACGCATATTCAATAGGACAAGATATCAATAACGCACATTCCCTTTGGTTTCTGAACCTGAAATCTTTACATAGTACAAATGAAAGTCGCTATGCGTTCCCATCTCTAGGTGTATCGCGCACACACGTACTCCTGTCGCGCATATCATTGTCCAAAAAATCTCCGCTATTCTCATTTTCCCGCCTATCTTTAACACCAACTTACGTCAAATCATCACCTTGCCTAGACATCCAGATAACGTATGCGCTGCCTCCTCTTTATCGAGATACTTTTTCGGGTGCGCAAACGCACAGTATGTCCTTCCAGATCATTATATCATTGATGCTACTTATTATGCTACTTATTACATGCCTGATTATAACATTGGTGCTACTGCCATCTGTCCTCTGCAACCTCTGTTACAGGGAAACCAGACCGACAGGATCATGCCGTTACACATTTAGGCGTTGTTTAGAATAGTACTTTGTTATGTGCATTCGTTAGAAAAATCATTGGTACCGCTGGGGATCGAACTTGGGGCCTCACGGTCATGAGTCCACTTCCCTAATGGCCTAATGGCTAAATTAATATTATCTTGATCTTTTAGTGTTACAGAAGATCGAGATAATATTAATGATATTAATTTTCTTAATACATGTATGAATGGGTCCCTTAATTATACCCTACATTCTTTTGCACCTTTATAGTCAACAAAAAAAATATATTGAGGCAATCATTAAGGTTATGTAAGATAATAATATTTCAAACAGAACCAGTAATAAGTTTACAAAAAGGACTTAATGGAGTATATTTAACAAATCACTTTTTAATGCGCATTTAAACATTCCTAGCTTAACGGACAACAACGACCAAAACATCATTAAGAACAGCACACGGCTCACGGACAGAAACACCATCGAACATGAAGTATCTCCTACGGTGTATATTTTCATACATTCTGATTTACGATTGTTCCTGTAAGCAGTACAGGATCTCGATCATCCGTTTGGAAGATTGCATAAATCCGGAGCCACCTTATGCAAACCCTTTACCATACAAACTAAACTTACACGTCTACAATAGCAGTAAAGGATATGCACTAGTACAAGGAAACCTAACAGTCCCCAGAGACATACCAGGACAGGACAAGTCAGGCTCATTCTCTTATGGAAGAGAAACATCGGCTGGTATAAAATGGAGTATAACTATGAAGAATCTGGATTGTAAAAGCTTTGTTACTAAAGCCATCATGGGAACTTTCGGCTTTTCTTTGAAAGGCTGCATGCTCAAGAAAGGAGAGTACGCTTTTAAGGATATAGACATCGACGCGATAGACACGGCGTTTTTGGCAGCACCAGCAAGGACCTACGGAATGTTTGTGACAAAGGCCACAATTGTCAACAAGGATAACACATTGGCGTGCTGGTTGTCCCACATCAGTGTGGGACCTTTGAAGAAAACAAGAGGGTAATGGATCTAATGTTATTTCAAAGGTTGATAACATCATTATAAATAAAGAAAAACAACTAACTAATAATTTGGAACTTTCATTTCATTCATTTAGTCATTCAATTACATACATTGCATACTTTATTTTTATTTTAGTTTCGAAATAGAATACAATTCACTGTTAACATAATTAAGGCAGAGTCTCGAATGTTCATTTTGTTTCACCAATTGTTAAAGAAATATGAGAAAAGGCCTTTCTCTGCCAAGTTGTATCTGATACCAGTAGAGAGTAGAAAAACATGACGAAACTGGGCAAAATTTTACCTTATTACTAGTTCTTAAGCTGTAAGAAGTAGCTAAGCGGTGCGCGAGAAGAAAATGCACTGATAGGATTATAATGTTACTATCCTCACTCAGTTCTGGCGTAAATGGGAAGGAATACAAAACAAGCGAGGCATGCGTCCGAGATGCGGGAGCTAGGAATGTAGCCGATGCCATGCGTTGCACTACTAGGCAATAAACTGTCGCTGTTAGAGGCAGATGTGCCGTGTTGGGTGAATATCTGAAAGGAGTCCGCAGCGTATACTCGCACCGGTCATCTGCTCAGTTTCTGGTCATCCGATCGTCCGCTACACATTCTCGTACCTCTCAGCTTCCCTCACGTCTCGCTACGCTAGCTCTATAGCTTCGCGTTAAGAAAGATGCCTGGCAGTTTACATGGGAACAGAAAAGCTCCTCCAGATAATAAACTAGGTTCCCGCTTTTCTGACCACTATTCAGATTTTCCCAAATATTTCATATTATACGGGCCATGGCTATACTCTTCAGGATAATCAGTTCTGTCAAAAAAAGCTCTTTGTGGCTGTGTTATCTGAATAATTATCACGATGCTAAAAATGTAATTTAAAAGCACTTAGAAATATGAAAAAGGCATGTGTTTTTTGAATATTATATCTGTTTAATAATGCATGACCAATTAAAAACACAACACAGGTCAGATCACTTTATGATGCCTTTTAAATCACAATCATTTAAATTCAAAACATTTCACTGACCGGCAGCATTATGAAGTGTCTATTATTTTTTTTAGCATATTCGTTGATCATATCTTGTAATTGTTCCCGTAAATTATACAGGCTGTCACTCGATAGTTTTGACTTTTGTAAGGATACTGATCTACCTTTCGCGGACCCATTACCGTACGACGTCTACTTAGAAATGTACAACAGCACCAAAGGTTTTAACCTACTAAAGGGAAACGTGACAATAAGGAGTTATATTATTGGCAAAGATCTAAGGGGCTCCTTTTTTGCTGGAAAAGAAACATCTTCTGGCATCAAATGGTTACTGCAAATGAAGAACTTGAACTGCAACAGTTTCGCCGCTAAAGCTGTCTTTGGAGGTATTGGACTGCCTATAAAAGGATGCGTGGCTCATAAAGGAATATACATACTAAAAGGAGTAGACGTGGACGCGATAGACGATGCATTTTTTGCAACAGGATTTCCGTCGAAGAGTTTCGGGAAATACATCTTGAAGCTGACTATATTCAGTAAAACCGAGTCAATAGCTTGCTGGAAGTTAGGTTTGACAGTAGTACCTGTTAAAAAGGAAAGGGGCACTAAACAGCCGTAACATGTTTACATGCGCAAAGCAAGATGAAATAAAAAAAAAATCGTACCAATATCCGTCCAGCAGCTTATAACACCCCTCTTTTTTCGTTGGGAGGTAAACTAAGGAAATACGATAAATTTGACTTTGGGAGTTCGAGAATTTAAAAAAAAAGTGATAGTGTTAATACAAAAATACAGATAGACCTTGTTCAAAGCATATTGCTTTTCCTTCTACACGTGTAGCCTGTGAGAGAAGTATAAGTAACGGGCCTGTGGGGCCCTTCGGGTCCAATATAATAACGGCGCCGGGTAATGATGGGGCTGCCTCGCTTCTGTAGCGCATCAGAAACTCATAAACTGCTTATATACCATTACGTGCAAATCACGCGCATCCCTCCCTGTTGCGCCGGGTGCGGACCAGCCCCGACACCATCCTTCGGATGATAGCGGACAGGTTGGACTGGGTGGGACAGGGCGGTCCTTATATGAAGCGATGCTGTGGACTGCACGTTCCAGACAAACGTTTGAAAAAGTTACTAACACTTATAAATCATTATAATGTTACCAGCATTTATTTATTAATCAAAATAATATGAGTCCTAACCAGTTACTGGAAATAAACGATTATTTTACATTATTCTTTTTAACCTTTTCATACTTTTCTACCATACTCGGATCTTTCTTTTTTATATTTTTCTCTGTACAGCTAATGCCTTTTATATACAGCTAAAACCACATCTCAAATGCCTAACCCTAAGGTTAAGCCTTTGCCCGTCATGCTGCGTCATTGGTATCATTGTACGCGCAAAGGTCAAGATGTATACTTTTATTAACTTTTCCCCAATATATGGCCTGAAAGCCAGGATTGGTTTTAAATGCTTTTGTAAACATCGCCATTCTTGTTATTATGTGTTGTACATCTGCGGCCGTAACATGACAGCCCAGGTGTAGTTTAACCCCTCCCTGTGTCACTGTCTAACTAGTATTATAAGAAAGGGACGCAGATAGAGATAAACTAAACTTGGCCAGTCATGTTAGGGCCACTGGAGTCATTGGTGATGATGCTACTTGGGTAGCAGTAGTACAGTCAGCGTCAAATATATCGGAGCGGGCGAGACAGTCAAAAATATCTGAACTCGACTCTATTGTCAAATAGGTTCGGGTGTGGTCGCATATTTTTGACCATCGTGCCCGCTTCGATATATTGGACGCTGACTGTACTTTAAATTGCCTCCTTGTTCTAGTACCACATGGCTAAGTACGAATACGTTATTGAATCGGCTACGGAACCCTAAAAATATAAAAATGCTGATTATAGCAATCATCAGGAATAATATAACGCTTAGCACTAGTACAAGGAAACCTAACAGTCCCCAGAGACATACCAGGACAGGACAAGTCAGGCTCATTCTCTTATGGAAGAGAAACATCGGCTGGTATAAAATGGAGTATAACTATGAAGAATCTGGATTGTAAAAGCTTTGTTACTAAAGCCATCATGGGAACTTTCGGCTTTTCTTTGAAAGGCTGCATGCTCAAGAAAGGAGAGTACGCTTTTAAGGATATAGACATCGACGCGATAGACACGGCGTTTTTGGCAGCACCAGCAAGGACCTACGGAATGTTTGTGACAAAGGCCACAATTGTCAACAAGGATAACACATTGGCGTGCTGGTTGTCCCACATCAGTGTGGGACCTTTGAAGAAAACAAGAGGGTAATGGATCCAATGTTATTTCAAAGGTTGATAACATCATTATAAATAAAGAAAAACAACTAACTAATAATTTGGAACTTTCATTTCATTCATTTAGTCATTCAATTACATACATTGCATACTTTATTTTTATTTTAGTTTCGAAATAGAATACAATTCACTGTTAACATAATTAAGGCAGAGTCTCGAATGTTCATTTTGTTTCACCAATTGTTAAAGAAATATGAGAAACGGCCTTTCTCTGCCAAGTTGTATCTGATACCAGTAGAGAGTAGAAAAACATGACGAAACTGGGCAAAATTTTACCTTATTACTAGTTCTTAAGCTGTAAGAAGTAGCTAAGCGGTGCGCGAGAAGAAAATGCACTGATAGGATTATAATGTTACTATCCTCACTCAGTTCTGGCGTAAATGGGAAGGAATACAAAACAAGCGAGGCATGCGTCCGAGATGCGGGAGCTAGGAATGTAGCCGATGCCATGCGTTGCACTACTAGGCAATAAACTGTCGCTGTTAGAGGCAGATGTGCCGTGTTGGGTGAATATCTGAAAGGAGTCCGCAGCGTATACTCGCACCGGTCATCTGCTCAGTTTCTGGTCATCCGATCGTCCGCTACACATTCTCGTACCTCTCAGCTTCCCTCACGTCTCGCTACGCTAGCTCTATAGCTTCGCGTTAAGAAAGATGCCTGGCAGTTTACATGGGAACAGAAAAGCTCCTCCAGATAATAAACTAGGTTCCCGCTTTTCTGACCACTATTCAGATTTTCCCAAATATTTCATATTATACGGGCCATGGCTATACTCTTCAGGATAATCAGTTCTGTCAAAAAAAGCTCTTTGTGGCTGTGTTATCTGAATAATTATCACGATGCTAAAAATGTAATTTAAAAGCACTTAGAAATATGAAAAAGGCATGTGTTTTTTGAATATTATATCTGTTTAATAATGCATAACCAATTAAAAACACAACACAGGTCAGATCACTTTATGATGCCTTTTAAATCACAATCATTTAAATTCAAAACATTTCACTGACCGGCAGCATTATGAAGTGTCTATTATTTTTTTTAGCATATTCGTTGATCATATCTTGTAATTGTTCCCGTAAATTATACAGGCTGTCACTCGATAGTTTTGACTTTTGTAAGGATACTGATCTACCTTTCGCGGACCCATTACCGTACGACGTCTACTTAGAAATGTACAACAGCACCAAAGGTTTTAACCTACTAAAGGGAAACGTGACAATAAGGAGTTATATTATTGGCAAAGATCTAAGGGGCTCCTTTTTTGCTGGAAAAGAAACATCTTCTGGCATCAAATGGTTACTGCAAATGAAGAACTTGAACTGCAACAGTTTCGCCGCTAAAGCTGTCTTTGGAGGTATTGGACTGCCTATAAAAGGATGCGTGGCTCATAAAGGAATATACATACTAAAAGGAGTAGACGTGGACGCGATAGACGATGCATTTTTTGCAACAGGATTTCCGTCGAAGAGTTTCGGGAAATACATCTTGAAGCTGACTATATTCAGTAAAACCGAGTCAATAGCTTGCTGGAAGTTAGGTTTGACAGTAGTACCTGTTAAAAAGGAAAGGGGCACTAAACAGCCGTAACATGTTTACATGCGCAAAGCAAGATGAAATAAAAAAAAAATCGTACCAATACCCGTCCAGCAGCTTATAACACCCCTCTTTTTTCGTTGGGAGGTAAACTAAGGAAATACGATAAATTTGACTTTGGGAGTTCGAGAATTTAAAAAAAAGTGATAGTGTTAATACAAAAATACAGATAGACCTTGTTCAAAGCATATTGCTTTTCCTTCTACACGTGTAGCCTGTGGGAGAAATAAATGTAACGGGCCTGTGGGGCCCTTCGGGTCCAATATAATAACAGCGCCGGGTAATGATGGGGCTGCCTCGCTTCTGTAGCGCATCAGAAACTCATAAACTGCTTATATACCATTATGTGCAAATCACGCGCATCCCTCCCTGTTGCGCCGGGTGCGGTCCAGCCCCGACACCATCCTTCGGATGATAGCGGACAGGTTGGACTGGGTGGGACAGGGCGGTCCTTATATGAAGCGATGCTGTGGACTGCACGTTCCAAACAAACGTTTGAAAAAGTTACTAACACTTATAAATCTTATAATATGTTACCAGCATTTATTTATTAATCAAAATAATATAAGTTTCTGGAAATAAACGATTATTTTACATTATTCTTTTTAACCTTTTCATACTTTTCTACCATACTCGGATCTTTCTTTTTTATCTTTTTCTCCGTCCAGCTAATGCCTTTCATATACAGCTTAAACCACATCTCAAATGCCTAACCCTAAGGTTAAGCCTTTGCCCGTCATGCTGCGTCATTGGTATCATTGTAAGCGCAAAGGTCAAGATGTATACTTTTATTAACTTTTCCCCAATATATGGCCTGAAAGCCAGGATTGGTTTTAAATGCTTTTGTAAACATCGCCATTCTTGTTATTTTGTGTTTTACATCTGGAGTCATTGGTGATGATGCTACTAGGTTAGCAGTAGTACTTTAAATTGCCTCCTTGTTCTAGTACCACATGGCTAAGTACGAATACGTTATTGAATCGGCTACGGAACCCTAAAAATATAAAAATGCTGATTATAGCAATCATCAGGAATAATATAACGCTTACAAATGACTTCATAAAATGGTGTGTGATGAGCTTAATTGTAGTATTAATGCAGACTCTTATGAATACGAGTATAATAAAAAAATACTTTATAATGTCTATTTAATAATCCAACAACATCAACCTAGACAATAATTTCCATATTTTACTGCCATTTGAACATTTTGCTGATCGAGAACATTACGAGTATGAAGTGTCTATTAATATTAATATATTCGTTGATCACATCTTGTACTTGCTCGAGCAAGCCATACAAGGTATCTCTTCGAAGTTTCAACAACTGCAATGATACTGATCTACCTCTCGCGGATCCATTTCCATACGACCTCCATCTAGAAATGTACAACAGCACCAAAGGTATCTTTTTAATTTAATTTAATTCAATGTAATGTAATGTAATTTGACCTAATTTTAATTTTTGATTTAATTTCATGTTATTGAATTTGCCCTCCAATGAAAGGGACAAAACATTTGTTATCGAGTCATGTACATTATAAAATTCAACACTAAATATAATAAAACAATCAAACTACTTAAAAACTAAACATTAACACTAAAATTATAAATAAAATATATCAAAAAAAAAGAAGGCCCCCGTGGCATGGTACCGAAGATACTGGCTGCTTTACCTCTCTGTATAGTTAAGCTTATACGTTGTGCGAGGTAGCTTCCAGCTCTTCGGTCACCTGTGACGTCGACCAGCCTCTTCGAGATCTCTTTGAAGAGGCCTAGTGCGCTGGGACCCCACGGACCAAGGGTCTCAACTCCGAATGGAATAAAGTTATATTCGGAGCCGAGACCCCTATATTTGTTGCGTTTGAGCTTTTCGGCCGCTTCAGCTGCTGCGCCTGCTTTAACCAAAGTTCCTTGGAGGTGAGACGGGGCCAGAGTGTCTACACAGGTTGCATCCCACACTAGCACCCGTCCCAACTTCCACGGAACCAAGGTCATTCCGTCTGGTCTCTTGCCATCGTCTCTCGCGATGCCAGCTGGCTCTAAGAGAGCCGGCACATTCACGGTGGCAAGAGAGCGGCGGATAATTTCGTTAAGCGCAGCATGTCTTGAGAAGCGGCCTGCGCTCTTTTGGCATGAAAGTCCGTGGTGTCCTAACCGGTCGACATCAGTGCCGCAGGGCCACGTGTGTGGAGCGCACACCGGGATTCCGAGCCGCAGACAAACTGCCAGGCGGAGGGTGTCTGGAACCAAGAAAATGCCGGTGTTAGGAGATGGATGGGCGTGCAACCAGTAACCGGCTTCCTTGGTTCCCACCGCCAGCAATCTTGCACGGACCGAGTTTGAGCTGCGGCTCAGAATGGAGTCGTATGTAAATTTACTCGATGCGTCATCCCAGCTCCTCTGTAAATTTATGTTATTGAATTAATTAACCATATACAATTTTATTTTATTATGATTTATGATTAATTCCATTTCATTTTTACCATTTTTATTTCTATTGTTATCTCTAATTGACATGCAAAGTAAGTTTAATTCAAATACATGCCGATTAACATAGTTTTGTAAGCAACAATTGTAACTAACATATTATGGGACCAGATCCTGAAATAAATGATTTGAATTTGAGTTTGAATTTCAAAGGTAATCTTCTGAGAGGAAACCTGACAGTCAAGAAAGATATACCTGGTCGAGATAAAAGGGCCATGCTACTTGCTGGAACGGATAGACCCATCGGAGCTAAATGGTTACTGCAAATGAAGGACTTAAATTGCAACAATTTCTTCGTAAAGGCTATTTTAGGAGGTTTCGGAGTGCCTATTAAAGGATGCGTGTTAAAAAAAGGAATATACATTATAAACGAAGTAGATGTAAACGAGTTGGATAACGCTTTTTTTGCGACGGGATTTCCGTCGAAGACTTTTGGCAATTATATTGTGAAGCTGATTTTGCACAGCAAGACAGAAGTGATAGCTTGCTGGAAGCTAGGACTGAGTATAGATCCGGTACAGAAAAGGAAGGGTTATTAAAAAAAGTTGTAATTTAATAAGGCAATGAAGATGAACCTTCTTGCAATAAATTATTGTTGCCACAGGATACGAGTTTTAATACAGTTTTGATCGTTCGTGGCGAGCGTATGCAATTTGAGAGTAAATATCTTTATTAATAAATAGTCTAAAACCAAGTCAATTTTTAGCTCCGTCTGTTTTTATATCTTCGGGCGCTCACTCTTTCTAAATAAAGCAACGGATTTTGACACGATTTTCACTGTCATTAAAAAAAAAATTACAGGTTTTTATGCACATTACATCCCAAAAACCTTCCTTGTGGTTCAGAAGGAGTAAGCGACTGAAGAAATGAGGTCAGACAAGAATGGATAGTGACTTTGTTTTATACTATGTAAAGATAAAGACTATATATAACATTAAACGGTCCTGAACAAAGGGTTTGCAAAATTTATGGCTGCATTTTTTTTGTATAAATACCATCTCGTCTTTGATTTATCCGATAATTAAAAGTATTTGAACATTGAATATATTTTAAAGCCGTTCAGTACTTTCCGAGTTTTCAAATTTACCCGCATTGATTGAATGGTAACAATCCAAATAAGAATGGGAACCTAATACTTACGTGGGTTACTCATGCAATGTATATCGAAAACGGCTTGACATGTTTCCGATCAGGGACCCCCTTTTCGATTCATGCGAGATTCATTTCGCATTGGAAATACGTCAAAAACTGCAGATTTCGCCTTCATTCCAACATAGCTATCAGAATCGCAGTTTCCCTGACGTCATTCAATACACCTAGATAACTCTGCTAAATCTAATCATAATGCATACAAAATAGCTATCTCTTTCAAATTGCGTGGACGACACATGCAATTTAATAATTATATCAGTTTAATAATACACCAAAACAACAAAGATATAAATTACTTTATAATCATTTACTTGATGACCAATCACAGATAGCCATTTTCCTACTTCCGTGGATTTTGATAAATCTCAACATTTCACTGGTTGGCAGCATCATGAAGTGTCTATTGATTTTAATATATTCATTGATCCAATTCTGTGATTGCTCGCGCAAATCATACAGACTGTCGCTCCAAAGTTTCGACTTCTGCAATGATACTGATCTACCTTTCGCGGACCCATTACCGTACGACCTCCACCTAGAAATGTACACCAGCACCAAAGGTTTTAATTTTTTAAGGGGAAACCTGACGATCAGAAAAGATTTACCAAGCCGACATTTAAGGGGCACCTTTTTTTTTGGAATACAAACATCTTCTGGTGTTAAATGGTTACTGCAAATGAAGAATTTGAATTGCAACAGTTTCGTCGCTAAAGCAATCTTAGACGGTTTGGGAGTGCCTTTAAAGGGATGCGTGGTAAAAAAAGGACTGTACATAATAAAAGAAGTAGACTTGGACACCATAGACAATTCATTTGTTGCGACCGGGGCTCCAGCAAAAGTTTTCGGAAATTACACCGCGAGGGTGACTGTATCCAGTATACATGAGACAATTGGATGCTGGAAGGTTGATTTCAGTATAGATCCTGTGCAGAAACGGAGAGGCTATTGAAGAAGCATGTACTTACTTTCGCCAAATAAGACGAAATAAATTAATATTCTCACAAGCAACTAGTTCTGTTTATAGTTTTAGATATTGGTTGCCAGTGTTGTCATAATTGTCCTTTAGTGGTGTTTTCAAATAGTTTTGACATAGACCCTTCAAGAAAAGGGTTTACGACTAATTTAAAGATCAGCAACGGACAAGCGACTCCATGAGGGTTACTGGTGCCCGTGAGCGGCGGTCATCACTTCACATCAGGAGACAAGCCTGAGAGAATACGTAGACATAGGTGACACAGAATATTTAGTCATGCTCCCTGGAAAACCCACGATTAATTTGTCACATTGAAATATATAACACTGATGCACGCAATTTGTATTGAATTAGTACAGTCAACCAATTTGATTCATAGGTTACTGTAGAACATTTTCACAATAAACGACATAATGACTTCTGAACATGTCATTTATTTCAGCAATGACCGTTGCGACAACGTTCTACAGCGGCCTATCAATCAAATTGGTTGAATATATACTTTAAAAAATACCTTAAAAATAATTTAAGACATTGTTTTCATGAAAAGAGCAGATTGTGTTTGACGCGAGCTTAAGGGTTGGCGCGAGTTGGCAACAGCGTGCAGCGCGGGTCTTCAGGTACAGTTCCCAACAAAACATCTTGAGCACTGACCTTGACTGCGCAGTAGCCCATTCTAGTACAAATATGTATGCACAAACAAGTGGAGGAGCTTGATTTTTGCTCAAGTTGTTTGCCTACAAATATAAATGACCTCCAAAGAGGCATTCTATCTTAGTTCTCAGAATGGGCAACGCATTTGTAATCAAAAATTTACAAGTAATGTCCACAGAACTCAGATACTACTTATAAACAGGTGATCTGAGTGCTTGTTTGCCTACAGCATAACATAAAAAAATCTAGCAAGAGTAGGCTTATATCATTTTCAGGTACAAGTGTCCTAATAATTTTAAACAATGTACAGTCCACAGCTTACATCTGCACACCTACATTTCGGAATACGACAATATTGTAAAAGATTTCTGCAATTCTGAAGTCAATGTTTTTTTATTCATGGATTGGAGCGTTGGTGGACTAGTGACTAGGGGGATCGTGAGGTACCGAGTTCGATCCTCAGCTGTCACCATGTACCAATGACCTTTTCTTATTTCACTCCGTAACCATGGGACATCTGACGATGGGAGTCGCTCCAATGTAGTAGTAATAACCTGACCTGCCAAATCTGGGATCATGGTCAATGTGTACTCCGAACTAAGAAACATTCATGGATTACAATATCGTTAAAAATCCCAACGAAAATTCTGCATCCACCTGTAATTTGATCGAAATGTTTGGCTTATTTTTATCTTATTTATTATGTAATAAAGTAATCGATTACACAACAAATTTACAGAAATGTCATCTGAACCGAAACGAAAAAATTGGTCATTGCACTAAGTTTAAAACAAAACAGGCTTAGTATGTAACTGTTTGCGTGTTGGGTTTTTAGCATTAAATAGCATATAAAATTCATACATGCAAAACAAATAAGCACTACAGTGACAAATGTATTTTAATGTATTGTATCTACACACAAATCATAGGTGCTCTATAATGCGTTCAAAAGCCGTAGGAAATGATCAGCATTATGATAACCAATCTCATTATGAGAACTTTCTTGTCTGTGGTAGAAGGTAAAATCTGTACCATTAAGGTCATTACATACCGATTCCTGTAACGTTATGAGTTTAAATTTGGAACAGCTGTCAAAATTGAAGTGGGTCTCTATTTTACTAGTCATAGATATTGAAACAGTTATCGATGCGAAACGTCAATTCAGTATGATTTTTTAATATAAACGCACGACATTTGATCTCGAGTGACATGAGAATAGGGACTTCAATCGTTTGTCTATGTTTAAAAAAATAGTTAGGCTTGACGGATGGACTGAATTGCCACCATTACTGTTGGCATTCGTTTGCAGTTATGATATGTGTGTAGATAAAGTAATGTATGCAACTGCTATATAATGAGAGGCCTCAAAACATGAGTGTGATTTTATGAAACGAGCGTTAGCGAGTTTCATAATAGGATCACAAGAATGTTTTAAGGCCTGTCATTATATAGCAGTTACATAAACTATTATTATTTATAACTTCAATGAATAATCGTTATAACTAATATATCTTCGACAGTAATCATAATGCATGTTTAATGAATGTTTATAAAAATGTACACCAAAGATAAAGATCACTTTATAATCATCTGCTTGATTACTGATGGATGAATCTAAATAGTAATTTGTCAATTCTCGCAAACTTTGATTAACATTTCACTAGTCGGCAGCATTATGAAGTGTCTATTGATTTTAATAATATATTCATTGATCAAATTCTGTGATTGCTCACGCAAATCATACAGACTATCACTCCAAAGTTTCGACTACTGCAATGGTACTGATCTACCTTTCGCGGACCCATTACCGTACGACCTCCACCTAGAAATGTACAACGGCATCAAAGGTTTTAATTTTATAAGAGGAAACGTAACGGTCAGAAAAGATATACAAAGCCGACATTTTAAGATCACCTACTTTTTGGGAATACGAACAACTTTTGGCGTTAAATGGTTACTGCAAATGAAGAATTTGAATTGCAACAGTTTCGTCGTTAAAGCAATCTTCGACGGTTTGGGAGTGCCTTTAAAGGGATGCGTGGTAAAAAAAGGACTGTACATAATAAAAGAAGTAGACTTGGACACCATAGACAATTCATTTGTTGCGACCGGGGCTCCAGCAAAAGTTTTCGGAAATTACACCGTGAGGGTGACTGTATCCAGTATATATGAGACAATTGGATGCTGGAAGACTGATTTCAGTATAGATCCTGTGCAGAAACGGAGAGGCTATTGAAGAAGCATGTATTTACTTGTGCCAATCAATAAAAAAAATATTAACACTAGAAAGTAGTTTCCTTTATAATTTTGCCTATCCTATCATTTGATCATACGGCGAGGAATCAGTTAGTATTTAAAGATTAATACTTTACATACACGAACATACACACTACCCATTACCGCAAACACAACCAATCTCATAGAACACCAGCATGAAGCAGTAGCTTGTTGTTGCTTTTAGTACGTTGAGCGATGAGACCATGACCATATAATAAATATTAGATGATTGATTGATTGATAGAGCCGGAGGCCTGGGACCGAATCATCGACTCCGAATCCTCACCAAATCCGAATTGTCACCAGCGGCCCTAACATGACAGTCCAGGTTTAGTTTAACTCCTCCCTGTGTCTGTCTAACTAGTGTCATAAGAAAGGGACGCAGATAGAGATAAACTTAACTTGGCCAGTCATGTTAGGGCCACAGAGAGGTCGAAAAGTTCATCTTAAAACAATTTTAATGCGGAAATAGATTCAGATGTAATAGAGCCGTATTACATGCAGTATTCTTTAATTACTATTTTTATGAATTACATCTCAGCAGAGAAAGGTCTGAGATGATTTATATACAATACATCCCATCAATTTACCAACGAAAATTACAGAAAATAAAATGTTCACAGTCAATGGTTGATCATATTCAACGCAACCATCAGAATTACGTAAAATGTTGATGGGAATATCCTCACAAGCTTTTAGACAATTTTGTGTTGCTGTTACATCTACTTTTCGAGGTCTGGTGATGACTTCCCTCAGGAGACACGTGCGCCCGTTTCCCTCCTTAAAGACAAACAGATTTCATCCGCCGCACCAAAGCCAAATCATAACAAAAATCAATCCAAAAAAACAGTCACGCTTTAAATGCTCTGTGGTGATGTCATCCCCTACAGTATAGATACATGCAGATATAACATTAAAACAAAAGTCTTTTATGTTGTTAAAATAATAATTTATTTCTCATTGTTTGGTTTCATTCGTGCTTTTAAACATGCCTTTTAAACACTCTCCTTTTCAACAGGTTCTGCGTTTAAACGTGTCCTCCAGCAAGCTAGCGCCGCATTTTTACTAAATACGGTAAATCTTGTGATATACT
Source organism: Ditula angustiorana (assembly GCA_963691745.1). Taxonomy (NCBI): domain Eukaryota; kingdom Metazoa; phylum Arthropoda; class Insecta; order Lepidoptera; family Tortricidae; genus Ditula; species Ditula angustiorana. The sequence continues at coordinate 1,493,917 of OY829474.1, forward strand.
TCCCGAAAGTCCAAGATGTACCTCTCAATGCGTAAAAATAGTTGTCTAGCGCGTCCACGTCTGCTTCTTTTATTACGTACACTCCTTTTTTAACCACACATCGATTATAAGGTACTCCAGAAACTCCAATGAGAGCCTTCAAGACAAAACTGTTACAACAATCTATGTCTTTCATTTCCAGTACCCATTTAACGCCAGTGGATGTTTCTTTTCCAACAGAGAAAGTGGCCTTTTTACCTCGGCCTAATATATCTTTCTTGACCGTTAGCATTCCCCTGACAAGGTTAAAACTGCTGGTCCCGTTGTAGACTTCTAGATGGAGATCGTATGGTAATGGATCTGCGAAAGGTAGATCAGTGTCATTACACTGGTAAAGATTTTGAATTGTCACCCTGTATGGCTTGCGGGAATAAACACACTTCAAAATTAACAAATATATCAAAATTAATGGATACTTCATAATGCTTTTGACCATTGTAATTCTCAGAATGAGCTACAGTTATTAGGAAAATGATAGTCAAACTTTTGATGATGGATAATTAAATATAGATTATAAAATCACGGCGCTGGACGTTTGATTGGATATGCGAGATTAAACACATGTAATTATGGTAATATGGCATGCTTTTGTCGTACCTTTTTACAAAGTGATACACTATGATCATAATTATGGCTTAAAGCTAAAATTGGGAAGTCTGTCTGTGATATCGTAACTCACAAGGCAGTGGATGGATTTTGATACGCTTTTTAGGTTAACTCAATAAATAAAATCGAGGGGGTGTTACACAACGAGAGAAGTAAACCGGTCCAGAAACCGTTGCTGTGTACCACGTGTTATTTAATGGCCCCGTACCGACCAGCTATAGATCTGATAAAAAGTTGCTACTGGCAATCTTTCGCAATTTACAATTATTATAATTATTTTGAAAAACTACGTTCCTTTCTTTTTTATGAAATAGGAAGGCAAACAAGCAAGTGGGTCACCTGATGGTAAGTGATCACCACCGCCCGCAACACCAAGAAGATTGCAGATGCGTTGCCAACCCAGAGGGCTAAGATGGAATACCTCTTGTGCCAGTAATTGCACCGGATGTCTAGCTCTCCATGCTGGAACACAACTGTGCAATCACTGATGCTTAGCGGCATGGTTAGCGAGCAAGATGGTGGTAGCGATCCGGACGGACCTTGACAAGGTCCTAACACCCGCATAATCCTGTGTTAAACAACTGTTTACTGTCCTATACTTATAAACAAATTACGGTTTAAAATTGACTGTTGAGCAGATGAAGCTAAAACGATCCGACAGTAATGACATTAGTGTATTTTCGATACTGAGTTGGTACGGATCGTGATTATAATGTGTATGTCATTGTAGTGTCTGCTCAATAAATGTATTTTTCTTTTTACCATTATTTCTGATTGAGGCATCGTCATAGAAGAAATTATAGGTCTGAAGGCGTTGTGACACCAAGCCTGTTGTTGGCAGGGTGTGTTGTTGGCGGGCCAACAACACGCTTCGCTAAGACCAAGCCGTGCTAAAGATTTGATATAAGTAGATAGCGTGTTACTAAAATGTATCACGAAGTCGACCTCAAAGTCAGACAAGAAGCTCCTCTTGTTTGTTACATCGAAGAGGCACAAAAAATAAGAAATGTATGAGAATTATCACACTCAAGTATGCTTAAATACGGGCAACAATAGGTACATTACAAAAGTGCTGTAATAGTAGTTTATGCAACTGCTATAAAATGAGAGGCCTTAAACTCATAACGTTACAGTAATCGGTACTGTAATAACAATTAAAGTACAGATGTGTCTACTACCGCAGACAAGAAAGTTCTCATAATAAAACTGGTTGTAATAATGCTGGTCATTTCCTGCGGTTTCTGAATGCATTATAGAGCACTAATGATATGTGTGTAGATCATCGAAATGAGAAAACTATAGAACTGTGTACAACGCAGTGGCAGAGTAGCCGACCATAGTCTATTTGGTAGACTGTGTTGGATAGACTGAATAAAACTGTATGTGCCAATTGTCAAGTAAACAACTCTGCGTTTTGTACGTTTTTCATTGGCGTCATATTTTTAGTTCTGCTATCCGACGCCTGTGTCGCTGCTAGTTAGAAAACTTAGAAGCACTTTATTCACTTACGATAAGATTCAAAGTTGAACCAATGGCTAAATATTGAAAGCCACTCTTCACCTGCTCCACCCCCGCGCAAAGTGGTGACGCTAGGCTTGTAACAATCCGAACAAGTAAGCAGATCTATTGTCTTCTTATATCAATGGTGTAGATAAAGAAAATTAAAAAAAAGGGAAGTAAGAAAAACAAAATTGCCAATCAACTTTAATAATAACCAAATGAATACAATGCAGTGTGCATTACTATTAACTAGTGACCCGCTCCAGCTTCGCACGGGCATGATTAGGACGTGATGTACAGTAGGGGAAATATATTCACGTACCACCTTAGAACCCTATCGCAATTACGCGACGCGTTAAACGCCAGGCTATGTCATACAAATGTCATGCGTATGTTTCTTCGACTAAGTTCTACGGTGGTGCGTGTTTCAATTTCCTTGACTGTACCTAAAATCCTTCCGTAAAATAATCTCTAAACGACATCGAAAACCGTTTAAAAATTTGTTGCATCTAGATCAGAAAGAGTGACCGGTCAAAGATATGGGACCGATAGAGGCGAATTGAGACTCTATTTTATACCATGTAAAGATTCTATACAGGTTGTTCCAAGATGTTCGAGTGCAAGTTATATTTTTTTCTGCAATTTTCGGGCTACTTGCATGTTGGTCAAACATGCACTAATTAACATTTAGTATTGAACCATATCCAGTAGCCGGAGTCACCCTGCATACTTTTTAACACTCCTGCCGTTTACTTACAGGCTCTATATTAAAATGTGCCATCCAGCAACTCATTGTCTCTTTTTTACTGAATATAGTCAGCCTCATGATGTATTTGCCAAAAACCCTCGGCGGCGCTCCCGACGCAAACAAATAGTTGTCAATTACGTCTACGTCAACCTCTTTTATTACGTACACTCCTTTTTTAAGCACACATCCCTTAAAAGGCACTCCAATACTCTCAGAGATGGCTTTGGCGATGAAACTGGTGCATTTCAATTCCTTCATTTGCAGCAACCATTTAATACCACTAGATGTTGGTGTTCCAACGGCGAATGTGCCTCTTTTATCTATACCTCGTATATTTTCCTTCACCGTCAGGTTACCTTTCAAGAGTTTAACACATTTGTTGCTGTCGTAGCTCTCCAGATAGAGGTCGTATGGTAATGGATCCACGAAAGGTAGATCAGGATCCTTGCACATGTAAAAACTATGGATTGTTAATCTATATGACTTCCGGTAACAAAAGCAAGCTAGGACTAACGAATATATAAAAATTAATAGACACTTCATAATGCTATCGACTACAACTACACTAACCGAAACACTAAAATACGAAAATATGGAAATCAGGTTTTTGGTAGGTACGGATAGTTAAATAGACATTATAAAGTAATCCTGAATATTTTATTGACATTATAAAATGAAGTTACAATTATAATCAAATTGCGGCTCTGATTGTCGTAGGCATGCAATTTCTATTAAACGATTTGTGTACCTATGTACATAATGATGATGATATTTTATTAAACTTATCGCTGAAACTAAATTAATATCAAAATCAAAATATGTCTATTCACTTGATATCCTAAAGAACCAATTTTGAATGTCAGAAGAGAAAAAAATTGTCACAAGTCCTGCGACGGAAAAATAATGTCCAGTACGTACAGTCAACTAATTTGATTCATCGGCTAATGTAGAACGTTGTCACAATGTGTCATCGCTGGGAAATTATGATATTCATTGAGAATCCATTGTGACATGCATTGAGAAAAGGTTCTACAATGACTAATTAATCATTTAGTTGACTGTATATCACATAAAAACGTGCGCAACAGAACGACAAAATGGGTCAGTTTTATTCATTCAAAACTGGTAATCTAAATCAACTCAAGTAAGCCAAAAAACCAAAAAAAACTGACTCATTAAAAAAGTTACGTTTTAAATAGCTCAAATATCAAATCACGGTTTGGTGTTTTTACTGTCCATTATTAATGAAGATATCACTGTTCAAAACAGCTCTTGAACCGGCAGACCCAAAAGTCTTAGGGTTCATTGCAGCTTAATTTAGTTTTTCCCTTTTACCAATACTTCTAGATCTCAAAACAACTTAAAATTAAAAAATGCCTGCATCCCAGATGTCTATTTTTTTCTCTAAACACCGGTTTTTAGTATGTTTGAATTTCAAAATGTCTTAATCTCAAATTGACTATACTTCTCATCACGTTATCGCAAAACAGCAATATTCAAAATAACCAAACAGTAAAATACCCAAAATTCAAAACGTTTAGTTAACCTTCATGCATGTATCCTTTGTTATCTTTATTAAGTACGCCAGTATACTTGAAATTGTGGTACAGTCAGCGTCAAATATACCAAAGCGGGCAACGTGGTCAAAAATATCTGAACACGCCCGAGCATATTTGACAATAGAGTCGAGTTCGGATATTTTTGACACCTTGCCCGCTCTGGTATATTTGACGCTGACTGTATCAGTATAAGTAGCTACTCCTAGCGCCATCTAGTTTACAACGGAGGACACCAACTGACTTGCGCTAACTCACCCTGCATAACCACGACGAAGAGGAGGGCTTCATCACGGTGCGAAGGAAGAAGAAGCCCACCAGTCAGAACCTGTGCGGTACGACACCGACGGGACCGAGACATGTGCTGCGTCCTGCTGTTCCAACGACGCAGCTGTACGTGCCCCGGCTGCATTACTTTACGAAGGTTGAGGAGATCGTAGAGTAAATACGAGTGAAGACCAGTTTTACCCTGAGGGTCGAGTGGTTGGAGTCCCGCCATAACGTCAATTTTACGTCCTTTGTGGTTCGGGTGCCGACCGATCATCTGTCGACCTTCATGAAGCAGGAATTCTGGCCGAAGGGAGTCGCTTTCCGTCGTTTTCGCGGACGGTTGCTGGACACCCCGAAACTAGGTCACACGTCGCGCAGATAACGTGCTAATTTTAATGTTTTTGTTTTATAAATATATACATGTTTGTCTTTTTTTTTCTATGGGCCTATGCAGCCTGAAATAAATGGTTCTATGCTATTCTATTCTATTCTATAACCACAGATGGCGCTCTTTCTCTAGGTTGGGTTGGGCTGCCGTGCAATCGATTAGCGATAGCAGGCTAAGCTGGATAGTGGGGCTGTGTTGTTTAGTCCGTCCGTCTTAGTCAGCGTTAATAACAACACAACAGCAAATTGACAATAAAATAAGCAGCATGGCTTCGTAAGTGTACTATAAAATGGAAAATTTATACGATAAGAAAAACAAACAAACTTCTAAGTTTCCAATCAAATTTATCAGCATCTACTAACATGGAAATAATAAAACAAAGTGTAATAATAAAGTTATAATATGATGAGCGATGCAGTATACTGATTACTATTAGGTACAATACAAACAATGCTTACGGGCAAATAAGTTAAGAGCAAAATAAAACATAATTTTTTTCCATTATTGCTAGCAACAGCGGTAACTTATGTACTTTGCAAATTGGTAAATAAAGCGCTATTGAACATGTTGCATTCCTGAACGCCTAATGGCCAATACCATTTATGGCCAACTTTTTAATACCCCCGCCGTTTATTAACAGGCTCTATACTCGAGTGTACCAACCAGCAAAGGAGCGTCTCATTATTTTTACTGAATGCAGTCATCCTCATGACATATTTGCCGAAAGCCTTCGACGGGCCTCCCATTCCAAAAAATGCGTTATCAAACGCATCCAAATCTACATCCTTTATGATGTATACTCCTTTTTTAATCAAGCATCTTTTAACAGGCAATCCACTAGCTCCAAAGATAGCTTTTACGACGAAATTGTTGCAATTGAAGTCTTTAATCTTCAGTAACCAGTTAACACCAGAGGATGTTTCTGTTCCAAAAGAGTACGTGGCCTTTATATCTTGCATTGTAAAATCTTTTAAATAAGACACATTTCCCCTTACAAGATTAAAACCTTTGGTGCTGTTGTAGATCTCTATGTGGAGATTGTATGGTAAAGGCTCCATGAAAGGCAAACCAGTGTCATTGCAGAAGTCAACACTTTGAAAGACGGCCCTGTATGGCTTGCGGTAGCAAACACAGGTTAGAATGAACGAATATAATAAAAACAATAACCACTTCATAATGCTTTCGACCAGTGAACACGTTCAGAAATATTCATAATGTACCTTCTAAATTACGAAAATAATGATCAAGGTTCATCTATCTTTACATATAATCGCATCATTAAATAGCTCGGATGAAGTCATATGAGCGCCAAATAATTTGTATCCAGAAGTGTCCATGCGAGTATGTTTTATCTAGTCTAAAAACTTCACAGTAACACTTGTCACAAAATACCTCAAGGGTCTGTGTTAGGGAACACTCCATTTTTATTGTTTGTTAATGTCCTCCTTATATCCAATGTAATTATTTCAACAGTGTTTTTGGCAGATTGAAAGTATCATGATGAGTGCTGAACTGTTTTTAAGAAAATCTATGAGCCAAGCTATCAGCTGAGGAAATAGTTATAAGCGAATAGATAAAGAGAAATGGACCCTGCACTACGCATAAAAAACTGTGTACTTGTTTTTTCTTAGTTATAAAAAGACACGCCATTAAACAAATGAAACTGGTATTTCGGGAGAGCCATCATCATCATTATCATCTCAGCCACAAGAAGTCCACTGTTGAACATAGGCCTCCTCCATGGATTTCCAAAGTGACCGGTTGGAAGCGGCATGCAACCAGCGCCTTTCTGCCACCTGTGTTGTAACACCCAAAAGTTCTGTGTCACTGTTTCTATGATATTTTCATGCCAGTAGAGAGTAAGGCCTCACCTGCTTGCTAGGTCTTCCCTTTGGGCCCCTGTCGGTGCCTCTTTTCATGCCTTTCACCACCAATAACCCATAAATTACAGCCAAACATTCCTGATCAACTTCCAACATTTCGGCGGTCTAGTTTCTTTGTTGTTACTTACAGTCACTCAAACATTTCACTATAGGCTTCTTGCGCCCCGCCACTAAGTTATTTTAATCACACTTTAGGCTTCCTTTAACAGTATTAAACCAGTATTTACTTTCCATTTTGTAATCTAAATTATAACAATATTGATTCGATATCGATCGAGCTGTCTAAGTACGAAACGTCACTCTTGACGTTTGTCAGGAGCATAGTGTTGTGGCTACCTTGTTCCGCGCGGTAAAGCCTCGATGCCGGTTCTCTGTTTGTGGTTCTAATTAATTGTTTCAGGATCTTTGGTCAGTGTTTGTCACGTTATTTCAGCATAGGTAATGATTGTCTCATATTGGAGAAGACGGACTTGATAGATGGTTTCTTGTCATTGTGACGTGTGAAGGGTGCCTATGTCCGGTGACGCGGACGGATAGAGGGACATCCCTAGGGCGTCTCTAAAGGAAAAAAACTAATGGCTGCTCGGTCGTGGAAAGAGTGACTGGCTAAATAAGATTTCGTGTTCGAAATCGTGATTGGGGTTTGGGTCGAGTCAAATATACAGATAATTAACATGTTAAAGTGTTTATTTTGATTCCTGCGCTGGAGTTCACTGTAAGTATTGCTACCAAAATGTCGTACTGAGGACCCGCCGACTCGGCTAGGCCGGCTTCCGTGTAAAGAGAATTTGTATTTGTTTCAGATCATGATAGCTTCTCTGCTTTAATATAACTCTGCGGTCCCCGAGTCTAAAGGCCATACCATGCAAATCCCCGTTCACGAGGTAAATTCTGATGGTTAAAATGGACACGTCGTCAGTATGACGCAACCATTTTGTTCCTTCATGGAAGTAAAATTGGTTTTGTTTCAGATGTTAGTAGCTGTCTAAGCTCACCCATAACTCTGCGGACCCCGAGTATAAAGGCCAAACTACAAATTAACGTTGCCTGGATGTTGGTGGCTGTCTAAGCTTAATCATAACTCTGCGGACCCCGAGTATAAAGGCCAAACTACAAATTAACGTTGCCTGGATGTTGGTGGCTGTCTAAGCTTAACCATAACTCTGCGGACCCCGAGTATAAAGGCCAAATATATGTAGACTTACTGCCCGTAAAGGTGAATATCGTGGATAATGTTCACGTTGTCAAGCGGTGGGTAATCTTTAATTTTCTTTTGCTGAAGTGTTTCGTTGATCATTTCAGGGCCGCTAGGCTACCCCGTAAGCTTTGGGCTACCCCAAGAGCTCCCGGTTACTCCGAGAAGTGCGAGATTGCTACAGTACTGCATTCTACATGGCGCCAAGGCGCTCCCTCGCTTGAAGTCGCTCGGCGAGATCCAGTTGCAATTGCGACGCAGCTCCCAAAGGAGGTGGTCTCCGGAGGTGGTGCGCACACCTCTTGCGAGGTTCCAGGGATTCTGCGTCGATGGATGTCGCGTGATGCTGTCCTTTTCATTAACTGTTTTCCGTATTTCTAAATAGGGTAACTGCCACCTATACTTACCATCCTTAGACCGGGTAGGTAACAAGCGCCTCTTTGGTTTACCCAACGCTGAACTTGTATGTAACAGCGTCTCTTTTGGTTTACCGACAGCTAACCTCATGGGTAACAGCCCCTCTGATATTTATTGAAAGGTACCCTAGTGGGTACTTTGTAATAAATTTTGTTTAATGACTGTACTAAGGGAGGGACGCCTCCAGTAGTTGATAATCTTATTTAATTTAGATAAAATTTACTGTGTACTATAGTAAGGTGGGTTTATTATGAATAAACAACTTTCAAAAAGGTAGTTGTTTGTTGTTACCTCCGAGCTAGCATAACCCGCGATCCTGTTTGTGGCCGGTCTCTCTTCTCACGGCGCCCAACTCATCTTAGAGACCGACCCTCGAGCCGAAGTTACCTTACGACCCAGTCTCATGCACGGGCCAAAAATAAGTGTTACAGTGGCGTCCCCAACGTGTGGCTCGAAGGATCGTTGGTGTGTTTTTAGCTCTCAGGTATATAATGAGGCAGGTCTGAGGATTGGTATATAGGTGTACATACGGTTTCTCTACATCATACTTAACAGTGTGTGCTTTAGTGAATTTAAGTCACTACTTCTGGACTTTTGCGTGAAACTTCTTTCTTTACTATAATATAAAATTAGTAATCGCTTACCTTTCTAAGCGAATACTATAAATGACTGTTCTTGCACTACAAGCTACTTACTTTTCTAGACTTAAGCTACGAACTGCTTACCTTTCTAAGCTTTGGCTGCAAATGATTTGCTATACTAAGGGTATTCTATAAATTACTTCTTAAGGCCGCTTTGCCTTCGCCTGTGACGAGTACTTACGACTCTTTGTCATTGATTACTATATAACTGATCCCTATCTAGGGGTATATACTGTGTTAAAATGGACCTGCTTATTAAAGTAGAATGGTTAACTAAAGAGGAGCTTGCGCATGAACTGACCAAATGTCAAATACCGTTTTCAACATCTGACACATGCGACGATCTACGTAAGTTGTTCCGGAAAACTCGATCTCTCGTCCGGCGAGGCAGCCTCAAGCCAGTCACCAGTGCTCCTGTGGCCATGGCGGACGATCTAGCTCTTTGCCGAGCTGCTATAACTAGCCTACAGAAGGAAGTGGCTGAAGGCGCAACTTTGTCGGAGGCTCGAAGAGAACGGTTGACGGGCCGTGCTGAATACTACCTAGGTCGTTTGGATGGAGTCACGGGTCAGGGCGCCGAGGTTCAATCCCTTAAGGGGACACTAGTTGGTTGCCTGTCTACTCTCAACCCCGCGGTGGACTCGTCTGATTCTGAAGTGGAAATTTACAGCTCTCCGAGTAAGCCGCAGAATTCGACGGTGTGTCGAGCGGAGCCGCGCTACAACCTCGCCAGCTTAAACTTAAAATATCGCGGGGATACGTGCGTGCGTGCTTTTACTACACGCCTGGAGGAGCTTAGGTTAGCCCGCGAAATACCCGAACGAGTAGTTTTTAACGGGTTTCCGGATATTCTTGACGGACCTGCTCTCTTTTGGTTCCGTTCCCGTAAGGACAACTTTTCTTGCTACACAGACCTTCTCACAGCCCTTAAGACTGACTTCGACATTCCTGACTACGATTTCAAGTTACTAGGCGAGATAAGGACCCGTACCCAAGCTAAACACGAATCTATAGTCGTGTACTTGTCCATCATGGGTGCGCTGTTTTCGCGGTTGACTAAACCGCTGACGGAAGCCGAACGCTTAGATATCCTTATGCGTAACATTAGGCCAGAATATAGTCGTGAGCTGGCATTGATTGACGTGCCCTCAATACAACAGCTGAAGTCACTGTGCATGCGCCTCGAGCTTGCAGGTTCGCGCTCGGGTAATTTTGCCGAACCCTCCTCGTCTGGTTATACGGTGGCCCCGGACGTGCAAGTGCGAACCCGCAACACACCTGCTTTCCGAAGGCAGGATGTTGGCTCCGTAGATAAGCCTGCTGACGCGTTTTGTTTCAGGTGTAAGCAAGCGGGTCACAAAACTAACCGCTGCCAACGCTCTCGCGAGTTGGTGTGTTTCGTGTGCGGTCATCCGGGTGTGCGTACGCCGGAGTGTCCGAGATGTAGGGAGAGTTTCTCTTCTCCAAAAAACTAGGTAGCCAGGTCACGCCTAAAACCTTCCGTGCGCGACCTGTCAAAGCTTGCTTCATACCTTCTGCTGACGACTATCGTCCCTATTTGACTGTGCAAGTTCTCAATGTGAATGTCTGCGGCCTTCTTGATTGCGGCGCGGCGTGCTCTGTACTTGGAGCGAACGCACATGTTAAGTTCTTAAACCTAAATATAGAAATGTTACCTTTTGACTGTCCGCGTGTCTTACGTGTCGCTGACGGTGTGGACTACGTCTCTCGGTTCTACATGAACCTACCGATCCAGTATAAGGGGGAGGTTCAACTAATTATGTTTCATGTCCAACCAGAGATTAAGCTGCCAATTCATTTCGGTATTAATTTTTGGAAGGCCTTCAATCTGGCTCCGGACGTGCTTGCTTGTCTACCGGCCTCTGTCTCTTCTGTTCAAAGCATTGTGAGTAGTGTTGAGGAGGATGGTTTGCGCAATTACGAGGAACTCACGCCTCTGCAAAAACAGGAACTCGACGCTGCCAAACTCTTATTTGACAATATTAATACCGATAAGGTCGGTCTAGGGTGCACGCCTTTAATCCAACATGTGATCAACACTGGGGATGCGAGACCCATTAAACAGAAATATTATAGGCTTAGCCCCGAAAGGCTCAAATACTTGGATGCGGAACTTGACCGCATGTTAAAAAATAATGTAGTGGAACGGTCGTTCGGTGAATGGAACTCGCCTCTTACTCTTGTGCCTAAAGCTAACGGCGAGGTTCGTCTCTGCTTGGACAGCCGTCGACTCAACGCGGTATCAAAAACCGACGCTTACCCTTTGCCCTACATTAATTATATTATTGACAACTTACGCGATGCTAAGTACCTGACTTCGCTCGACTTGAGCGCGGCGTACCATCAGATCCCTTTACATCCCGATTCGAAGGAGAAAACGGCGTTCACGGTACCGGGCCGTGGCCTATTTCACTACAATCGCATGTGTTTCGGTTTGGTAGGAGCGAGTGCTACGATGCAACGGCTCATGGACAGCTTGTTCGCCGCTGAATTTGACAACAAGGTATTTGCTTACATAGACGACATAGTTATTTGCACCTCATCTTTCGAAGAGCACGTAGACATTCTCCGACGAGTGTATAGGAAGTTGAAGGATGCTAACTTGACCATAAATATGCAAAAATCGCAATTCTGTCGTAGCGATCTTAAATACTTGGGTTACATGGTGGACCGCTTTGGTTTACGTACCGATCCTTCCAAGGTAGAGGTGATAATGAACTTTCCTATCCCTCGTGAGGTGAAAGAACTGAAGCGTTTCTTGGGCATGGCCGGGTGGTACCGGCGGTTTATTAAAAACTTTTCCCAAGTTGCCCGTCCGTTGACTCGGTTGACAAGTAAGAAGTGTAAGTTTGAGTGGACACCAGAGGCTAACGAGGCGTTCAATACCTTGAAATCTGCTCTCATCACTGCCCCCATTCTTAAATGCCCTGACCGTTGGAACTTTGAAGGAATGATAACTGCTAGTTGGTTAGAGAGATAGAAACCCGTGTTTGGTCGGGTGTGGTTTAGTTTAGGTTCATTCCATAGGTTTAAATCGGGATCCCAATAGGCTAATCGTTTCGTTCTGTGCTGTTTCTAGCAAGTAACATTATAGTAAGAGTAGAGTAAAGTTTATTGGTTAAGATTTTCAGTTACATCGGGGGTGTAGCTTGAGTACAAGATGCAAACTACCTAAACGTTTTCATCTAAATATTTGCGAAATGGACACGCTGTCAACAGCGCACGTCTTATTTTGGGTTATAACCGTACTATTTGTGTTCGTCTCTGTTATCAAGCCGTTGCGTACTTAGAAGTATGTCTCGGTCGTCGTCTTGAGGGTCTCAGGTCGTGTGTCACGCCCCCTTACTAATCATAATTCTAGTCGGCTGTGGGTCACGCCGAATCTACTTTCTTGCATGTTCTTACAACTGTGGTATTCTATTTTGACTGTGTTTCACGCCCCATTCAATGCGTTTTGGTCTTAACAAAACCACTCTTATCTTTAGGTTATAGCTAACTTAATGGTTGATATGTGAATAGGTTTCGAGTTCGAATAGATCTGCCCTATTGAACACGTATGCCGTAGTCTTAAGTTTTAGTTAGTCTCCGCTCCCTAGTGATTAGTCTGCTGGTAGTGTTGCGTCAGAACTCACCTGTCGAACGTGAACGCTTGTAGGTATTAAGCTGTAGTGGGTTTGGTACTGGTTACCCACGTTCTCCGCTAGTGGCCCAGTTCCGAACCCATGATTTCACTAACTTCCCCAATATGGCGAAGTCTCGTAGGTCTCTACGAAGAACTCTCTTGAGTGTAGGCATAGTTTGTTTTGCATGGTCCGCAAGGATCCGTATCTAGTTATAAGCTGTAGTGGGTTTGGTACTGGTTACCCACGTTCTCCGCTAGTGGCCCAGTTCCGAATCCATGATTTCACTAACTTCCCCAATATGGCGAAGTCTCGTAGGTCTCTACGAAGAACTCTCTTGAGTGTAGGCAAAGTTTGTTTTGCATGGTCCGCAAGGATCTGTATCTAGTTATAAGCTGTAGTGGGTTTGGTACTGGTTACCCACGTTCTCCGCTAGTGGCCCAGTTCCGAACCCATGATTTCACTAACTTCCCCAATATGGCGAAGTCTCGTAGGTCTCTACGAAGAACTCTCTTGAGTGTAGGCAAAGTTTGTTTTGCATGGTCCGCAAGGATCTGTATCTAGTTATAAGCTGTAGTGGGTTTGGTACTGGTTACCCACGTTCTCCGCTAGTGGCCCAGTTCCGAACCCATGATTTCACTAACTTCCCCAATATGGCGAAGTCTCGTAGGTCTCTACGAAGAACTCTCTTGAGTGTAGGCAAAGTTTGTTTTGCATGGTCCGCAAGGATCTGTATCTAGTTATAAGCTGTAGTGGGTTTGGTACTGGTTACCCACGTTCTCCGCTAGTGGCCCAGTTCCGAACCCATGATTTCACTAACTTCCCCAATATGGCGAAGTCTCGTAGGTCTCTACGAAGAACTCTCTTGAGTGTAGGCAAAGTTTGTTTTGCATGGTCCGCAAGGATCTGTATCTAGTTATAAGCTGTAGTGGGTTTGGTACTGGTTACCCACGTTCTCCGCTAGTGGCCCAGTTCCGAACCCATGATTTCACTAACTTCCCCAATATGGCGAAGTCTCGTAGGTCTCTACGAAGAACTCTCTTGAGTGTAGGCAAAGTTTGTTTTGCATGGTCCGCAAGGATCTGTATCTAGTTATAAGCTGTAGTGGGTTGGGTACTGGTTACCCACGTTCTCCGCTAGTGGCCCAGTTCCGAACCCATGATTTCACTGACTTCCCCCTGCGTGGCGCAGTCAATTAATACGACAATCATGTCGTTCTTTCTTGGTCGAACTTTGGTTCTCGGCTCCTCTTTTTGTTCTTACACATGTACATGTGTACAATAATTTTATTTCAGAATTTGCTCAATTCTGAAATAAAATTATTTTTCCCAACTGAAACCCTACTGTAACACCCAAAAGTTCTGTGTCACTGTTTCTATGATATTTTCATGCCAGTAGAGAGTAAGGCCTCACCTGCTTGCTAGGTCTTCCCTTTGGGCCCCTGTCGGTGCCTCTTTTCATGCCTTTCACCACCAATAACCCATAAATTACAGCCAAACATTCCTGATCAACTTCCAACATTTCGGCGGTCTAGTTTCTTTGTTGTTACTTACAGTCACTCAAACATTTCACTATAGGCTTCTTGCGCCCCGCCACTAAGTTATTTTAATCACACTTTAGGCTTCCTTTAACAGTATTAAACCAGTATTTACTTTCCATTTTGTAATCTAAATTATAACAATATTGATTCGATATCGATCGAGCTGTCTAAGTACGAAACGTCACTCTTGACGTTTGTCAGGAGCATAGTGTTGTGGCTACCTTGTTCCGCGCGGTAAAGCCTCGATGCCGGTTCTCTGTTTGTGGTTCTAATTAATTGTTTCAGGATCTTTGGTCAGTGTTTGTCACGTTATTTCAGCATAGGTAATGATTGTCTCATATTGGAGAAGACGGACTTGATAGATGGTTTCTTGTCATTGTGACGTGTGAAGGGTGCCTATGTCCGGTGACGCGGACGGATAGAGGGACATCCCTAGGGCGTCTCTAAAGGAAAAAAACTAATGGCTGCTCGGTCGTGGAAAGAGTGACTGGCTAAATAAGATTTCGTGTTCGAAATCGTGATTGGGGTTTGGGTCGAGTCAAATATACAGATAATTAACATGTTAAAGTGTTTATTTTGATTCCTGCGCTGGAGTTCACTGTAAGTATTGCTACCAAAATGTCGTACTGAGGACCCGCCGACTCGGCTAGGCCGGCTTCCGTGTAAAGAGAATTTGTATTTGTTTCAGATCATGATAGCTTCTCTGCTTTAATATAACTCTGCGGTCCCCGAGTCTAAAGGCCATACCATGCAAATCCCCGTTCACGAGGTAAATTCTGATGGTTAAAATGGACACGTCGTCAGTATGACGCAACCATTTTGTTCCTTCATGGAAGTAAAATTGGTTTTGTTTCAGATGTTAGTAGCTGTCTAAGCTCACCCATAACTCTGCGGACCCCGAGTATAAAGGCCAAACTACAAATTAACGTTGCCTGGATGTTGGTGGCTGTCTAAGCTTAATCATAACTCTGCGGACCCCGAGTATAAAGGCCAAACTACAAATTAACGTTGCCTGGATGTTGGTGGCTGTCTAAGCTTAACCATAACTCTGCGGACCCCGAGTATAAAGGCCAAATATATGTAGACTTACTGCCCGTAAAGGTGAATATCGTGGATAATGTTCACGTTGTCAAGCGGTGGGTAATCTTTAATTTTCTTTTGCTGAAGTGTTTCGTTGATCATTTCAGGGCCGCTAGGCTACCCCGTAAGCTTTGGGCTACCCCAAGAGCTCCCGGTTACTCCGAGAAGTGCGAGATTGCTACAGTACTGCATTCTACATGGCGCCAAGGCGCTCCCTCGCTTGAAGTCGCTCGGCGAGATCCAGTTGCAATTGCGACGCAGCTCCCAAAGGAGGTGGTCTCCGGAAGTGGTGCGCACACCTCTTGCGAGGTTCCAGGGATTCTGCGTCGATGGATGTCGCGTGATGCTGTCCTTTTCATTAACTGTTTTCCGTATTTCTAAATAGGGTAACTGCCACCTATACTTACCATCCTTAGACCGGGTAGGTAACAAGCGCCTCTTTGGTTTACCCAACGCTGAACTTGTATGTAACAGCGTCTCTTTTGGTTTACCGACAGCTAACCTCATGGGTAACAGCCCCTCTGATATTTATTGAAAGGTACCCTAGTGGGTACTTTGTAATAAATTTTGTTTAATGACTGTACTAAGGGAGGGACGCCTCCAGTAGTTGATAATCTTATTTAATTTAGATAAAATTTACTGTGTACTATAGTAAGGTGGGTTTATTATGAATAAACAACTTTCAAAAAGGTAGTTGTTTGTTGTTACCTCCGAGCTAGCATAACCCGCGATCCTGTTTGTGGCCGGTCTCTCTTCTCACGGCGCCCAACTCATCTTAGAGACCGACCCTCGAGCCGAAGTTACCTTACGACCCAGTCTCATGCACGGGCCAAAAATAAGTGTTACAGTGGCGTCCCCAACGTGTGGCTCGAAGGATCGTTGGTGTGTTTTTAGCTCTCAGGTATATAATGAGGCAGGTCTGAGGATTGGTATATAGGTGTACATACGGTTTCTCTACATCATACTTAACAGTGTGTGCTTTAGTGAATTTAAGTCACTACTTCTGGACTTTTGCGTGAAACTTCTTTCTTTACTATAATATAAAATTAGTAATCGCTTACCTTTCTAAGCGAATACTATAAATGACTGTTCTTGCACTACAAGCTACTTACTTTTCTAGACTTAAGCTACGAACTGCTTACCTTTCTAAGCTTTGGCTGCAAATGATTTGCTATACTAAGGGTATTCTATAAATTACTTCTTAAGGCCGCTTTGCCTTCGCCTGTGACGAGTACTTACGACTCTTTGTCATTGATTACTATATAACTGATCCCTATCTAGGGGTATATACTGTGTTAAAATGGACCTGCTTATTAAAGTAGAATGGTTAACTAAAGAGGAGCTTGCGCATGAACTGACCAAATGTCAAATACCGTTTTCAACATCTGACACATGCGACGATCTACGTAAGTTGTTCCGGAAAACTCGATCTCTCGTCCGGCGAGGCAGCCTCAAGCCAGTCACCAGTGCTCCTGTGGCCATGGCGGACGATCTAGCTCTTTGCCGAGCTGCTATAACTAGCCTACAGAAGGAAGTGGCTGAAGGCGCAACTTTGTCGGAGGCTCGAAGAGAACGGTTGACGGGCCGTGCTGAATACTACCTAGGTCGTTTGGATGGAGTCACGGGTCAGGGCGCCGAGGTTCAATCCCTTAAGGGGACACTAGTTGGTTGCCTGTCTACTCTCAACCCCGCGGTGGACTCGTCTGATTCTGAAGTGGAAATTTACAGCTCTCCGAGTAAGCCGCAGAATTCGACGGTGTGTCGAGCGGAGCCGCGCTACAACCTCGCCAGCTTAAACTTAAAATATCGCGGGGATACGTGCGTGCGTGCTTTTACTACACGCCTGGAGGAGCTTAGGTTAGCCCGCGAAATACCCGAACGAGTAGTTTTTAACGGGTTTCCGGATATTCTTGACGGACCTGCTCTCTTTTGGTTCCGTTCCCGTAAGGACAACTTTTCTTGCTACACAGACCTTCTCACAGCCCTTAAGACTGACTTCGACATTCCTGACTACGATTTCAAGTTACTAGGCGAGATAAGGACCCGTACCCAAGCTAAACACGAATCTATAGTCGTGTACTTGTCCATCATGGGTGCGCTGTTTTCGCGGTTGACTAAACCGCTGACGGAAGCCGAACGCTTAGATATCCTTATGCGTAACATTAGGCCAGAATATAGTCGTGAGCTGGCATTGATTGACGTGCCCTCAATACAACAGCTGAAGTCACTGTGCATGCGCCTCGAGCTTGCAGGTTCGCGCTCGGGTAATTTTGCCGAACCCTCCTCGTCTGGTTATACGGTGGCCCCGGACGTGCAAGTGCGAACCCGCAACACACCTGCTTTCCGAAGGCAGGATGTTGGCTCCGTAGATAAGCCTGCTGACGCGTTTTGTTTCAGGTGTAAGCAAGCGGGTCACAAAACTAACCGCTGCCAACGCTCTCGCGAGTTGGTGTGTTTCGTGTGCGGTCATCCGGGTGTGCGTACGCCGGAGTGTCCGAGATGTAGGGAGAGTTTCTCTTCTCCAAAAAACTAGGTAGCCAGGTCACGCCTAAAACCTTCCGTGCGCGACCTGTCAAAGCTTGCTTCATACCTTCTGCTGACGACTATCGTCCCTATTTGACTGTGCAAGTTCTCAATGTGAATGTCTGCGGCCTTCTTGATTGCGGCGCGGCGTGCTCTGTACTTGGAGCGAACGCACATGTTAAGTTCTTAAACCTAAATATAGAAATGTTACCTTTTGACTGTCCGCGTGTCTTACGTGTCGCTGACGGTGTGGACTACGTCTCTCGGTTCTACATGAACCTACCGATCCAGTATAAGGGGGAGGTTCAACTAATTATGTTTCATGTCCAACCAGAGATTAAGCTGCCAATTCATTTCGGTATTAATTTTTGGAAGGCCTTCAATCTGGCTCCGGACGTGCTTGCTTGTCTACCGGCCTCTGTCTCTTCTGTTCAAAGCATTGTGAGTAGTGTTGAGGAGGATGGTTTGCGCAATTACGAGGAACTCACGCCTCTGCAAAAACAGGAACTCGACGCTGCCAAACTCTTATTTGACAATATTAATACCGATAAGGTCGGTCTAGGGTGCACGCCTTTAATCCAACATGTGATCAACACTGGGGATGCGAGACCCATTAAACAGAAATATTATAGGCTTAGCCCCGAAAGGCTCAAATACTTGGATGCGGAACTTGACCGCATGTTAAAAAATAATGTAGTGGAACGGTCGTTCGGTGAATGGAACTCGCCTCTTACTCTTGTGCCTAAAGCTAACGGCGAGGTTCGTCTCTGCTTGGACAGCCGTCGACTCAACGCGGTATCAAAAACCGACGCTTACCCTTTGCCCTACATTAATTATATTATTGACAACTTACGCGATGCTAAGTACCTGACTTCGCTCGACTTGAGCGCGGCGTACCATCAGATCCCTTTACATCCCGATTCGAAGGAGAAAACGGCGTTCACGGTACCGGGCCGTGGCCTATTTCACTACAATCGCATGTGTTTCGGTTTGGTAGGAGCGAGTGCTACGATGCAACGGCTCATGGACAGCTTGTTCGCCGCTGAATTTGACAACAAGGTATTTGCTTACATAGACGACATAGTTATTTGCACCTCATCTTTCGAAGAGCACGTAGACATTCTCCGACGAGTGTATAGGAAGTTGAAGGATGCTAACTTGACCATAAATATGCAAAAATCGCAATTCTGTCGTAGCGATCTTAAATACTTGGGTTACATGGTGGACCGCTTTGGTTTACGTACCGATCCTTCCAAGGTAGAGGTGATAATGAACTTTCCTATCCCTCGTGAGGTGAAAGAACTGAAGCGTTTCTTGGGCATGGCCGGGTGGTACCGGCGGTTTATTAAAAACTTTTCCCAAGTTGCCCGTCCGTTGACTCGGTTGACAAGTAAGAAGTGTAAGTTTGAGTGGACACCAGAGGCTAACGAGGCGTTCAATACCTTGAAATCTGCTCTCATCACTGCCCCCATTCTTAAATGCCCTGACCGTTGGAACTTTGAAGGAATGATAACTGCTAGTTGGTTAGAGAGATAGAAACCCGTGTTTGGTCGGGTGTGGTTTAGTTTAGGTTCATTCCATAGGTTTAAATCGGGATCCCAATAGGCTAATCGTTTCGTTCTGTGCTGTTTCTAGCAAGTAACATTATAGTAAGAGTAGAGTAAAGTTTATTGGTTAAGATTTTCAGTTACATCGGGGGTGTAGCTTGAGTACAAGATGCAAACTACCTAAACGTTTTCATCTAAATATTTGCGAAATGGACACGCTGTCAACAGCGCACGTCTTATTTTGGGTTATAACCGTACTATTTGTGTTCGTCTCTGTTATCAAGCCGTTGCGTACTTAGAAGTATGTCTCGGTCGTCGTCTTGAGGGTCTCAGGTCGTGTGTCACGCCCCCTTACTAATCATAATTCTAGTCGGCTGTGGGTCACGCCGAATCTACTTTCTTGCATGTTCTTACAACTGTGGTATTCTATTTTGACTGTGTTTCACGCCCCATTCAATGCGTTTTGGTCTTAACAAAACCACTCTTATCTTTAGGTTATAGCTAACTTAATGGTTGATATGTGAATAGGTTTCGAGTTCGAATAGATCTGCCCTATTGAACACGTATGCCGTAGTCTTAAGTTTTAGTTAGTCTCCGCTCCCTAGTGATTAGTCTGCTGGTAGTGTTGCGTCAGAACTCACCTGTCGAACGTGAACGCTTGTAGGTATTAAGCTGTAGTGGGTTTGGTACTGGTTACCCACGTTCTCCGCTAGTGGCCCAGTTCCGAACCCATGATTTCACTAACTTCCCCAATATGGCGAAGTCTCGTAGGTCTCTACGAAGAACTCTCTTGAGTGTAGGCATAGTTTGTTTTGCATGGTCCGCAAGGATCCGTATCTAGTTATAAGCTGTAGTGGGTTTGGTACTGGTTACCCACGTTCTCCGCTAGTGGCCCAGTTCCGAATCCATGATTTCACTAACTTCCCCAATATGGCGAAGTCTCGTAGGTCTCTACGAAGAACTCTCTTGAGTGTAGGCAAAGTTTGTTTTGCATGGTCCGCAAGGATCTGTATCTAGTTATAAGCTGTAGTGGGTTTGGTACTGGTTACCCACGTTCTCCGCTAGTGGCCCAGTTCCGAACCCATGATTTCACTAACTTCCCCAATATGGCGAAGTCTCGTAGGTCTCTACGAAGAACTCTCTTGAGTGTAGGCAAAGTTTGTTTTGCATGGTCCGCAAGGATCTGTATCTAGTTATAAGCTGTAGTGGGTTTGGTACTGGTTACCCACGTTCTCCGCTAGTGGCCCAGTTCCGAACCCATGATTTCACTAACTTCCCCAATATGGCGAAGTCTCGTAGGTCTCTACGAAGAACTCTCTTGAGTGTAGGCAAAGTTTGTTTTGCATGGTCCGCAAGGATCTGTATCTAGTTATAAGCTGTAGTGGGTTTGGTACTGGTTACCCACGTTCTCCGCTAGTGGCCCAGTTCCGAACCCATGATTTCACTAACTTCCCCAATATGGCGAAGTCTCGTAGGTCTCTACGAAGAACTCTCTTGAGTGTAGGCAAAGTTTGTTTTGCATGGTCCGCAAGGATCTGTATCTAGTTATAAGCTGTAGTGGGTTGGGTACTGGTTACCCACGTTCTCCGCTAGTGGCCCAGTTCCGAACCCATGATTTCACTGACTTCCCCCTGCGTGGCGCAGTCAATTAATACGACAATCATGTCGTTCTTTCTTGGTCGAACTTTGGTTCTCGGCTCCTCTTTTTGTTCTTACACATGTACATGTGTACAATAATTTTATTTCAGAATTTGCTCAATTCTGAAATAAAATTATTTTTCCCAACTGAAACCCTACTGTAACACCCAAAAGTTCTGTGTCACTGTTTCTATGATATTTTCATGCCAGTAGAGAGTAAGGCCTCACCTGCTTGCTAGGTCTTCCCTTTGGGCCCCTGTCGGTGCCTCTTTTCATGCCTTTCACCACCAATAACCCATAAATTACAGCCAAACATTCCTGATCAACTTCCAACATTTCGGCGGTCTAGTTTCTTTGTTGTTACTTACAGTCACTCAAACATTTCACTATAGGCTTCTTGCGCCCCGCCACTAAGTTATTTTAATCACACTTTAGGCTTCCTTTAACAGTATTAAACCAGTATTTACTTTCCATTTTGTAATCTAAATTATAACAATATTGATTCGATATCGATCGAGCTGTCTAAGTACGAAACGTCACTCTTGACGTTTGTCAGGAGCATAGTGTTGTGGCTACCTTGTTCCGCGCGGTAAAGCCTCGATGCCGGTTCTCTGTTTGTGGTTCTAATTAATTGTTTCAGGATCTTTGGTCAGTGTTTGTCACGTTATTTCAGCATAGGTAATGATTGTCTCATATTGGAGAAGACGGACTTGATAGATGGTTTCTTGTCATTGTGACGTGTGAAGGGTGCCTATGTCCGGTGACGCGGACGGATAGAGGGACATCCCTAGGGCGTCTCTAAAGGAAAAAAACTAATGGCTGCTCGGTCGTGGAAAGAGTGACTGGCTAAATAAGATTTCGTGTTCGAAATCGTGATTGGGGTTTGGGTCGAGTCAAATATACAGATAATTAACATGTTAAAGTGTTTATTTTGATTCCTGCGCTGGAGTTCACTGTAAGTATTGCTACCAAAATGTCGTACTGAGGACCCGCCGACTCGGCTAGGCCGGCTTCCGTGTAAAGAGAATTTGTATTTGTTTCAGATCATGATAGCTTCTCTGCTTTAATATAACTCTGCGGTCCCCGAGTCTAAAGGCCATACCATGCAAATCCCCGTTCACGAGGTAAATTCTGATGGTTAAAATGGACACGTCGTCAGTATGACGCAACCATTTTGTTCCTTCATGGAAGTAAAATTGGTTTTGTTTCAGATGTTAGTAGCTGTCTAAGCTCACCCATAACTCTGCGGACCCCGAGTATAAAGGCCAAACTACAAATTAACGTTGCCTGGATGTTGGTGGCTGTCTAAGCTTAATCATAACTCTGCGGACCCCGAGTATAAAGGCCAAACTACAAATTAACGTTGCCTGGATGTTGGTGGCTGTCTAAGCTTAACCATAACTCTGCGGACCCCGAGTATAAAGGCCAAATATATGTAGACTTACTGCCCGTAAAGGTGAATATCGTGGATAATGTTCACGTTGTCAAGCGGTGGGTAATCTTTAATTTTCTTTTGCTGAAGTGTTTCGTTGATCATTTCAGGGCCGCTAGGCTACCCCGTAAGCTTTGGGCTACCCCAAGAGCTCCCGGTTACTCCGAGAAGTGCGAGATTGCTACAGTACTGCATTCTACATGGCGCCAAGGCGCTCCCTCGCTTGAAGTCGCTCGGCGAGATCCAGTTGCAATTGCGACGCAGCTCCCAAAGGAGGTGGTCTCCGGAGGTGGTGCGCACACTTCTTGCGAGGTTCCAGGGATTCTGCGTCGATGGATGTCGCGTGATGCTGTCCTTTTCATTAACTGTTTTCCGTATTTCTAAATAGGGTAACTGCCACCTATACTTACCATCCTTAGACCGGGTAGGTAACAAGCGCCTCTTTGGTTTACCCAACGCTGAACTTGTATGTAACAGCGTCTCTTTTGGTTTACCGACAGCTAACCTCATGGGTAACAGCCCCTCTGATATTTATTGAAAGGTACCCTAGTGGGTACTTTGTAATAAATTTTGTTTAATGACTGTACTAAGGGAGGGACGCCTCCAGTAGTTGATAATCTTATTTAATTTAGATAAAATTTACTGTGTACTATAGTAAGGTGGGTTTATTATGAATAAACAACTTTCAAAAAGGTAGTTGTTTGTTGTTACCCCCGAGCTAGCATAACCCGCGATCCTGTTTGTGGCCGGTCTCTCTTCTCACGGCGCCCAACTCATCTTAGAGACCGACCCTCGAGCCGAAGTTACCTTACGACCCAGTCTCATGCACGGGCCAAAAATAAGTGTTACAGTGTGAGGTCATCGGACCATCTTGTGGCTGGTCATCTTACGCTGCGCTTGCCAAGATAGAGTATTTAAAAAAAAAAGAGAAAGCAAACGAGCACGCGAGCCACCTGATGAGGAAGGAGTGATCTCCCTCTTCCCCACCCATGTATACCAGCGATCTCAAGAAAGTCAATCGGTCGAGTCGGCCCCTGTGCGCTGGATCCAGTGTGGCTGTGTTGTTTAATTCTCATTTGTCTTAATCCGCGTCATTAACAACACAAAAACAAATTAAGTTAAAATATGAGCATCACGGCTTCGTAAGCGTGCTGTAAAATGGAAAATTTAAACGAAAAGAAAAATAAACAAACATCTAAGTTTCCAAAAAACTTTATCAGCAAGTACCAACACGACAATAATACTGACTAACAGTAAGTGTAATAATAAAGTTAATTATAATAAATGATGAGCGATGCAGAATACTGATTACTATTAGTTACTATACAAACAATGCTTACGGTGGTTCCAAGTTGATTAAGAGCAACACAAAACATTATTTTTTCAATAAATACTGATCGACAGCTTTTGTACCTTGCGTATTCTATTCTACATGTTGCATCCCCGAACGCCCAAGTGGCCAAGACCATTTATGGTCAACTTTTTAATCACCCCCGCTGTAAATTTACAGGCTCTATACTCAAGTGTATCAACCAGCAAAGAACCGTCTCATTTTTTTTACTGAATGCAGTCAGCCTCGCGATATATTTGCCGAAAGTTTTCGACGGACCTCCCATTCCAAAGAATGCGCTATCATTCGCATCCAAATCTACATCCTTTAAGACGTATACTCCTTTTTTAATCAAGCATCTTTTAATAGGCACTCCACCAGCTCTAAAGATAGCTTTAATGACGTAATTGTTGCAGTTGAAGTCTTTAACCTTCAGTAACCATTTAACACCAGAGGATGTTTCTGTTCCAAAACAATATGTGGCCTTTATATCTTGCAATGTTGTATCTTTTAAATAGGATACGTTTCCCCTTAAAAGATTAAATCCTTTGGTGCTGTTGTAGATCTCCATGTGGAGATTGTATGGTAAAGGCTCCATGAAAGGCAAACCAGTGTCATTGCAGTAGTTAAAACTTTGGAGGACGGCCCTGTATGGCTTGCGGTAGCAAACACAAGTTAAGATGAACGAATATATTAAAAACAATAAACACTTCATAGTGCTATCGACCAGTGAAACGTTTACAAATATTCAGAATGAACCTTCTAAATTATGAAAATAATGATCAAGGTTCATTTATATCAGATAGGCAAAAATAGTGTAAACGATTTTAATATAATCGCATCATTAAATAGATCGGATGAAGTCATTTGAGCATAGAATAATTTATAAACAGAAGGGTCCGTGCGAGTAAAATTATTTCATCTAGTCAAAAATCTTCTCTGTAACGCTTGTCATAAAATACCTAAAGGATCTGCGCTAGATAACACCCCACTTTTATTGTTCTTAAATGGTCATTTACAGAGGTCTCTCTATATCCAATCTCACTATTTTAATAGTGCTATTGGCGGAAGATACCACTATCATGATGAGTGCTGAACAGTTTGCTGAAAAAATTAATGAGACATGCTATCAGCTGAAAAAATGGTTTTAAGCGACTAGATTGCTACTAAATATTACAAAATATTGCATCATAAAGTAGCTGTAATCTCATTACGCCTCAGTATTTAGCAAACCGCCTGATGCCGTTAAGTAATGATAATAAATGCCTTGGGTTTACATTGAACTCGAACCTGAACTAAAAATAACAAGACTGATTAGTGCAGTGCAGTCTTTGTGTTGCGTAGACTAGAGCCCCTCATCTCTGATGATACTTTAAAGCAAGTCCATTAATAGTATTTTATGCAACTGCTATATAATGAGAGGCCTTAAAACACGAGTGTGGTTTTATGAAACGAGCGTCAGCGAGTTTCATAATAGGATCACACGAGTGTTTTAAGGCCTAATTATATACAGTTGCATACATTACTTTATCTACACACATATCATAACTGCAAAAAACCGTAACAGCAAAAAACCTAAAAAGAATGACAACTAATGGCGGCCATGTATATTAAAAAAGTACTCTGTGATTCATCTGTGATTCGATCTATCCGTCAGGACGAACATTTTTTTTAAACCATAGACGAACGAATGAAGTTGCTATTTTCATGTCACTCGAGATCAAATGTCGTGCGTTTAAATTAAAAAATCATACTGAGTTGACGTTTGGTATCGATAACTGTTTTAATATCTGTGGATACTAGAATAGATACCAACTTGAATTTTGACAGCTGTTCCAAATTTAAATTCATAACGTCACGAGCAGTCACGAGATATCGGTAATGTGATGACCAATAAAGAACAGATTTACCTACTACCACAGACAAGAAAATTCTTATAATAACATTGGTTGTAATAATGCTGGTCATTTCCTAGGGTTTTTGAACGCGTTATTTAGCCTTTATGATATGTGTGTAGATAAACTCACTTATATTCCCTGATTTCGTATAACTCGATCTTAGGGGAAAGCTCAAAACATGCGTATAGAGTGCTATTGGCCATATGCACATAGAAAGGTTAAACCCCAGTCCACTTCCACGGTTCAAACTTCCTGGAAAGCAAATTCATCAAACAAGATGCCAGTGAACAGTTCCTCGTCGTATGGCACTTTCAGGAAAAAAACCAGCACGTCGTCGGACCGACTGCTCGTCGAACTAAAACAAAAACCAGAGGACAAAGAATTTCAGCGCCAGATGATAAATCTTTTCTTGAACAATCAATATCGAAAAGACAATGGACCTTGCTTTTAGATGGTTTAAATTCTTTATTTGGCATTGTGGCATTCAATTTATGTCGTCGACATTGATCAGTTTTGTTTCTTTATGATTGTGCTTTTTATTTTATTCAACTATGTTGATTAATTCTTTTACCTTGTTGTGACGATTTCAATTGAACCTTAAATGATTTTTCAAGTATGTACTCTTTGTACAGTTCCCTGCAAACAACTTGAGCACTGACCTTGACTGCGCAGTAACTTAGCCGTTTCTAGTACAAATTTGTATGCGCAAACATACCCCCTCCACTCGATTTATGCTCAAGTTGTTAGCCTGCAACTATAATGTTACTTTAGATATAAGTGATCCTACCTTATTTAACCAATAAATATGAATGCAAATTGCAAACAACATAACTTTTAAGTACTCTGTAGGATAATAAATGTTTTTTTCATGGGAAAGTGAGGCAAACAAGCACGAGAGTCACCTAATGGTAAGTGATTACCGCCTCTCAACCAGCGACCCCAAGAAAATCGCTGATCCTTTACCGGCCTTTAGGTAAAATATAAATATCAGGATTGGTCACTCTGTTCATGGCTTTTCTTCGTGGAATACCTATTAAATGATTTAGGGCCATGCCATTCAACATTTAAATAAGTAATTGCTTGCCGTTTTTAAACGTACACAAATTTATTTTTAATGATTCCATTACAAAAAAAAACTACTAGGTAGCAAAATAAATTTCAATGGGATTCTATTACCAGATTTGAAAACACTACTGCTCAATTTTATTTACCCACGATTTGTTCACTAAGACCGTTCCGCGAGCATAATGAAGTGGATTTTTATATTTTTATAATTTCCCTGTTCTGATTGCTTGCAATTGCGCAAGCTTTACAGGTTGTCAATGGACCGCATAGATAACTGCAGTGACCCTGACCGTCCCTACGCAAATCCACTACCTTACGACCTCTTCTTGAATATCTCAAAAGACACCAGAGGGTATAACCTTGTTAATGGAAACGCGACGTTCAAAAGAGACCTGCCAATTCGAGACGCAAAATGCTCATTTTATATTGGATTTATAACGTCAACTGACGTCAAATGGATAATGAAGATGAAAGATTTAGATTACAAGAGCTTTGCCATTAAAGTCGCAATTGGAGGATTTGGAATTCCTCTTAAAAGAGGCATAATTAAAAAAGGGGTTTATATTATCAAGGATGTCGACGTGGATATGCTGGATTCTGGGTTTCTGGGGGGTCCAGCTAGGGTACTGGGGAAATACTTGATTAGAACGAGCGTGATATCACCAAGTGAGAATCAGAGCCTGGCATGTTGGATGACATACATTGGAGTGGAACCGGTCAAGAAACCGAGGGGGTAGATGCTGAATGGTAATAAAATGATATCAATAAAAGGGAAATATCATGTTTAATTTTGAATGACTTTAGGATGATAGGTAGTGGTAAAGCAAAAAAAAACGTAGTACGTTAATTCTCCATCGTTTTCTGCTCGTTACCGTTCCTACATTAACTGTTGAAATACAGGTCTACCGAGATGGACTTCAGGCGAGAATAGAAGCTGTACTCGGAGTTGATACTAGTTTTAGCAGAAAGTTATGCTAAACGATAGGTGTTTCGTAAATTAATTACGGAATTAATGAGCAACGGTGAAAACAATCAATTATTGTAATCGAAATTATTTGTGTTATACGGGTATTAAGAGCGATTATATGGTAATCCCTATATCAAAAATGTATGTATTTTTATCAGGCTTCTAATAAGTATATTTTGAAATGAAAAAAATTAAGTCTTTTTTTCTTGACTTTCGTACTTTTAATGTATATATGTCGCTGGATGCAAGCAGCACAAGATCGTTGTGGCGATCCTTGGGAGATGCCTATATCCAGCAGTGGACGTCTTTCGGCTGAAATGATGATGATGATGAATGTCTATATTGGCTGGGTGCAATGATGCTGGGTGTGAAGTAGGAGGTGGGAGAACCTGAACCGACCACGGCGCGCTCCGTGGCCAAAATACACTTTTGGCAGACGAACTGTCACTATTTACTAGTGAAATGAAAAGGTCAACGTTATTATCGACACCACACACTTACATAATCGTATAGAATGTATGTAAATTACGATATTTCATTGAAATTATTTGTTATTTACTTACTTCTCGAATGACAGCCAGCCATTTGACATTTCACAGTCCGCCGTAATTGAAACCGCTAGTTGTCACTGTCATCGCGCACCCAGCGAATAGCCTCCATAGAATGCGTTATTTTTTAAATTGTGGAAATTATTTTATCTACACACATATCATTACTGGTCTATAATGCGTTCAAAAACCGTAGGAAATGACCAGAATTATTACAACCAATGTTGTTTTCAGAATTTTCTTGTCTGTGGTAGTAGGTAAATCTGCACCTTAATGGTCATCAACTCATCATATTACTGATATCTCTAACGCTATGAATTTAAATTTGGAACAGTTGTCAAAGTTCAAGTGGGCCTCTATTCTAGTATCCACAGATATTAAAAACAGTTATCGATACGAAACGTCAATTCAGTATGTTATTTAATATAAACCGCATGACATTTGATCTCGAATGACACGAGAATAGGGACTTTAATTCGTTTGTCTATGATTTAAAAAATAACGTTCGTCTTGACGGAGGATCGAATTGCCGCCATTACTGTTGTCATTCTTTTGTTGGTTTTTTTCTGTTACGGTTTTTGGCTGTAATGATATGTGTGTAGATAAAGTAATGTACGCAACTGTATATAATTAAACCTTAAAACACTCGTGTGATCCTATTATGAAACTCGCTGACGCTCGTTTCATAAAACCACACTCGTGTTTTAAGGCCAATCATTATGTAGCAGTTGCATAAACTACTATAAAATGATAACCTACAACAATTTAACACTTTAATGATACTCGGCAGCACTGACCGCTACGCGCGCGCGCGCACGACGTCGAGCCCGTCGAGGCGCACGGCCAGCACGCCGCACACGCCGCTGGAGCGCGCCGCGCGCACCGGCAGCACCTCCGTGAACGAGTCGCCCGCGCAGTACGCCAGCAGGTCGCCGAGGTACAGGAACGCGTGCCTGGCGAATGCTTTCTCTTTATACAACACTAGAGGACGCGCGCGACTTCGTTCGCGTGAAATTAGTAGCCTATGTCCGTCAGGGATAGTGTAGCTTTCCATCTGTGAAAGAATTATTGGAATCGGTTCAGTAGTTCCTGAGATTACCCCCTACAAACAAACAGACAAAGTTGACCTCTTTATTATATTAGTGTAGATAGGAAGGCAGACGAGAAAGTGGGTCACCTGATGGTGAGTGATCACCACCGCTCAGGGATATTGCAGATGCGTTGCGAACCCAGAGGGCTAAGATGGAATACCTCTTGTGCCAGTAATTTCACCGGCTGTTTTGCTCTTCATGCCGGAACACAACAGTGCGAGCACTGCCGCTTAGCGGCTAGATTAGCGAGCAAGATGATGTTAGCGATCCGGACGGACCTTGCACAAGGTCCTACCACCCGCGACTTACGCGTTTTGCGGTTCTTTAAAACCATGTATCCGAGGAGAAGTCTAAAAGCAAGACACTCATTAGGATGGCTTGCGCGACCCACCACAACTCCATTTGTCAAACAGTGCGTCTATTTCTAGCTAGCCCTGTAGAAGCAAGAAAACGAGTATGCGTGCTAACCGTCTAGAAGAGTCGTCACGCACGTAAGTGTTGCAGCACGCGCCTTCCTTGAAATATTTCCTATTTATCACCTAGTGAATTTTATATAGCTTGGAAGGCGAGGACACATTATTTAATAGTTCCTTGCTGTTCGCAAATATTTTCCGAATTATAGTTTTTTAAGCTTGATATTGTTTCATCAATCATCACACACGGAATAGGCAGCGTTCAGCAAGCACGCTGGCAGAACACTTTGACCGCTGTAAGCTGGATCAGGCTTTTGATCTTTCCAATTTATAGATGACACATGCTAATAATTGCATTATGATCAAAGTAAAGTAACACATCCAGTGCTACGGACTCGCTAGATGAGTTCTCTGTTCGTAGAGGATTTTCGCTACATACCGGGAAACCCTGACTACAAGCTACGAGCGTAGCACGTAGCAATCCGTGGCAGATAATGTGGTAGGCCTAAGCAAAGGAATGTCTTTGCACAGTATACATATAAGCAGTAAGGAATCGACGTACAAACGCTCGGAACCGACGCACTCACACAGACGCACGCTCAACACGGCCGCTAAGGGGTTTTTACGGTCCGTCAGTCGCGGAAGGGTGGATGCGCTTTGCGTTTATCGTTGTTGCGTGCGCCCGAGACAGTGCGCGAAAATCTAAGAAGACAACCCTAAAGCTCCACTGGAGCGTAGGTATCTATCTCAACAAACAGGCCCAGTTTCGGTACTGCTGTATTTATATACTGTGGTGTTTGTCTCACCCAATATCCACACAGTTGTCGAGCCCGAGCGGATCCTCAGGTGGCTCGCTAACAACAGCAAACACGATGCAGTCTTTGGAGTTGTGGACGGTACGGTTGTGCGACCGACACTTCGCCATGTGATCGAGAATGGGCATGTCGAACTCCGTCAGGTGAAAAGCTGTAAGGCATAAAGATAGAGATGTCGGAAAATCTATAAACGTGCATGCAAGTACAGACACTTTTAGATTATAATTACTTATGTTTTCGCGACTTGAACTAAAACAATTAGAACGTTTCATATCGCGTAAATTGCCACAAATGTAATTACCGACAAACTGGAACTGATTATTTATTACCTTTCCACAAGTTCCAGTTTGTTGATAAAGATCTCCGCAAAGTAATGTATTTAGTAATTACCAACGTTTCGAGCCTTTTTCAGGTCTTATGAGCAAGGGTCAACGATTTGCTTGTTTTATTTCAACGTTCTGCCAGTTTATCTGTTAAAGTATTGGAATTGATAAGACCTCACGACCAAAGGTTGGATATTTCGCTATTCCGATCATTAGTTTTTTAGTTCTTCCCACAACTCACGTAAGAACCTTACCTTCAGGAATAAAACAAGATGAACTATTGCGTAGATAGCAAAATAGATAGTCCTTTTAGCACCTATAAAAGCCTCCTCAATAACTTCTGAAAGCTTTACTTACCAGCAAGAAATTATGGTATTCTTCAAGACGGAGGTCTTTCTCCGAATGAGAAGTGCAATAAATCACAGTGCCGAAACTTTCTGATCTGAGTATTACTCACATTTCTTGAAGATGTAGTAACAATTGGCAACATAGTGTTTGAGCCTAGGCGGGCAGGGTCCGTCTCTGCAAAAGAAGCTGCAGGCCACGTACAGCTGGTGTACAATGGAGTCTAGCATGACTTCGTACCTGCAAGATGAGCTATTGTGCAGGCCGTAAAAGAGACAGCTGTCTTAATGCCCACATAATCACTCCTCAATGAGCTCTGAAAGCCTTACTTACCAACAGGAAGCTATGGTATTCTGCTAGATGGAGGACTTTCCTCAGATGCGAAGTTGAATAATTCGCAGCGCCTGACATCGCTGATGATGGAATTGGGATCACTCACATTTCTTGAAGTTGTAGTAGCATTTGTCCACGTAGTGCTTGGGCTTCGGAAGGCTGACGGGAGTCTCGAGGTCGGCGCCGTCTTTGCCGAGGAAGCTGTAGGCCACGTACAACCGGCGCACGGTCGGGTCCAGCATGGCATCGCACTCCTCGTTCAGGGCGAGCCAGAGCACCGTGATCGTGAGGATTTGGTCCTCTTTGGCGGGGGCCAAGGAATTCTGCGCGGTTTAGTGGCTTTAATGATGCGTCATAATGTCATAAATCTAAATATTCCAACAAGAACAATAAAGCACACGCTGTGGAGTATTGTAACTAGGAAAGTGCCTGTGGTGCTCAGGTACAGTCAAGGAATTTAATTCCCTACCCATTTCATTGAAATGTCGTCTGACATTCGCAATGCATTAAGGTCGATATGTCAAACTAACGTCTTGCTCTATAGCTCTTATGGTGACAGTTTGCTATATGCTATTGGACCTTAGGTGGGTTGGAAATTAAATTCCTTGACTGTACAGCGCGCTAGCCCTGATGAAACGCAGTAATGACCAGGACCAAGTTTTGGGCCATGCATAGTAGTTATAGCATCTGTCAAGGGTGCAGTTAAAGAAGTTCGTATCGGTCGTATAAACGGCTTGTTACGTCACTGACGGTGTACGGTCAACGTGCTGTTTCTGTAGCGAAGCTAATGTAGCAATAATGAAGTCGTCAATGCTTTAAGGCGAGAAAGTAGATGGGTCTGCTTAAATACGTACCCTATCACTTGAGTGCCGTCCTTTGTAATTTGGATCGATGGTAACTTTCTTCCCGGCGTCCGTTTGCAAGCCTGAAATGTTGACATGCAGTGGCTATATCTCCTTTACTAATTAAGAGGTGGTAACGAGGTTATCTTTACATGTGTAGTATAAAATTAAGTCGCTATCCGGCTGTCTGTCATCATAGTATTTATTTTAAATCGCTTACTAATAAACTTCTTTGTTTTAGAATGCAGAATAAAAAACTTAAAACCTTTGATTATGATATTAAAATGCGCTCAATAAACCATTAAAATAGTGACGTCACTAATGCTTATGGAACACAATAGAGCATTTTTGCGAGGTTTGCTGTCATGTTTCTTCTTCCTGTGATATTTCTAAAAATAATAATCCCAGAAAAAAAACCAAAAAACTTCTTTTAACGAATTCTTTCAATTTGAAAAGAAATATAAAAACACGAGGAATGTAACAAAATGAACGATTCTTACTGCTATCTTGAAATTTCTTTCGTGACGCCATTAACTCAGTGAAGTTCGGGACATATTTAGAGACCTCGTGTTCCGTGGCCGGTGTTTGTGTTTCTGTATAAATAACATCAATTTTAGGTTCAATAATAGTACATTAATACCATCCACCTCAGTCTTCTCGTGACTAAACGAAACGTCGAAATAATTTAACAATGATTTTATCGCGTTAAAGTCCGGCGAGCCGACAGCCTACTGCGATTTACCTATGCCATAGGCAAGCCGGTCGAGCGTACCTACACTGCGGAGTGGAACCCCCCTGGTGCTGGGGCTTCTGGCGTTCAAAAGGTTCAAGCTGCATAGAAAAAGTGACGTTGCCAGCTTAGCTTCGTCACAGTAGCACTCTATTGAAATTTGATTGAGTGGCAATGTGCTGATTTGGCTTGAATATTAGGTAAATTCAGATTAGCCTAAAATACTAACTAGTGTCTCCCCAGTTTTCACTTTTGCGAGCCTCGTTGATGGTGGCGTTGTCGATTATATTCTGAAATACATTCGTAAATGCTTTAAAGAAATCATCAAAAAGACTACAAGGAATTATCTGAGACTAGCTGACCCGGCGAACTTCGTACCGCCTAATTATTGGAGGCATATTTGCTCACCGTTTAGACCTACCCTGGACTACGACATACATTTTAAAACCAAAATCAGCTCAATCGACCCAGCCGTTCTCGAGTTTTAATCAGACTAACGAACAACAATTCATTTTTATTTATATAGATTTAGCATTCACTTTGGCATAGTCAAGTTCACACCTATAATAAAACATATTTTCTTCACAATGCTGTTTGCGACGGTTTATCGTAGAACTACAAAAGTGCATACGTACTGTCTGTATGTATTTGACTGCACTAAGATTATTTACAGACGTATTTTTAGACAGTCAACATTTTATAACTACATAACTAGCTTTTGTCCACGAGTTCGTACGCTTGGAATTTGGAAGTACCTAACTCTGTTTCTATCTGGCGTATCCAAATGAAATGGATAGTCGACCAAAAAATTGCTTGAACACATTTCGATCGTATTACAAGGGGATAACGTTTAAAAGTGGTCAAGCAATTACTTGGTCGACTATACTTATTTTAAGTTTGACCTCTAGCAATACAACTGTGAAAACGGCATCATTTTACGAAATGCGCGTACAAGTAGAATACTTAAATTGTTTTAGGATCTTTGCTTTTCCTAAAAATAAACTAGGTACCTATTTCATTTTATTTTTTAATGTTTTTTGCGGGCCCTAGCCTATGTACTTGGCTCTTCTCTGTAAAATGAAAGGATAGGAAATAGGAAGGAAAACAAGCAAGTGGGTCACCTGATGGTAAGTGATCACCACCGCCCATATACACCAGCAACACCAAACAGATGCAGATGCGTTGCTAACCCAGAGGGCTAAAATGGAATACCTCTTATGCCAGTAATTACACCGGCTGTCTTGCTCTCCACGCCGGAACACAACAGTGCAAGCACTGCTGCTTATCGGCAGATTCGGCAGGATTAGCGAGCAAGATGGTGGTAGCGATCCGAACGGACCTTGCACGAGGTCCTACCACCCGCAGAATAAACAAATAATTTGATGTGTAAACAATTAATAAAACCCTGGTATATAAATATGGTTTGGCATATAATTTGGAAGTCAGACTGAAATTTAAACTCTTCACCAACAAAACTCTTGGCCTACGTTTTCATTGGGTTTGTCCGAAATTTTTATAACGTATCTTCGGCCACCTTCTCCTTCTAAACAACGCAACGGATTTTGATATGGTTTTCACTGTCATTTAGAGAATTTTCCACGAAAGGTTTTTCCGTACATTAAATCTCATGTATGCCCGCGCGAAATCGGGGCGGGTCACTAGTATATAATATAGTATTATTTACCGTTGAGCAGCTCAGCGTGGTTAACCGTCGATTTCTATCTTTTTTCTATAATAACAAAAGCAAAGCAAACATTATATTATAGACACTTACAGTTCCCGGCAAACAACTTGAGCACTGACCTCGACTGCGCAGTAGCCGTTTCTAGTACAAATGTGTATGCGCAAACTACCCCCTCCACACGATTTATGTGCAAGTTGTTTGCCTGCAACTATACTAAAGGTAAAGGTACATGAATACCTTTTCATTAATTCATTACAGTTTAGCAGCATATATTTCTGCACAGTACGAGGTCAAAAATATCTAGACACGGCTTTTTGACAAGCTCTTAAGGGCCATTTACATGGTGCCAGTTATCACATGTGACTTGCATTATGCGGGCTACTGAGGTATGATGCGATCGATCGAATAATCGAGCCAACCAACCGACCGAAGGACTACATAAGTACACCGGAAAAATGTATAACCCAGATTCCATACGCAATAAATATTTCATTTCATACTTATTTCGTTTATCGGGACTTAAACGCGATAATAAACTGTTTATTTATTTAACTCGACGTTTCGGCCGCATTGCAGCGACCGTGGTCACGAGCAGACTGAAGTGGAGGGTGTCACCGCTGTTTAGCCGAACTACCCGCACTTGGTTCGTAAAACTCGCGCGGCTAAACAGCGGTGACACCCTCCACTTCAGTCTGCTCGTGACCACGGCCGCTGCAACGCGGCCGAAACGTCGAGGTAAATAAATAAACAGTTTATTATCGCGTTTAAGTTCCGATAAACTTAATAAGTATGTGTGAAAATCGCGAAAGTTAAAAAAAAAATCATTTCATTTCCAAATGCAACTCGTAGACGGGCACTCACTCCATGTAAATGCGCCTTTACTTTCCTAACAAAAAAACTGTGAGTCAGATCTTTATGAGCTCTCAAGGTCGTAGATTTAAGCCGCACTCAAGTTCGAGTTTCATGGTAGCATTATAGTATGGAACTGGAAGTTCGATTTAAGACTATGACCTTTAAAGTACGAGTACTTGCAGGCGACTCGTATTACACTACGACGGGCTACCAAAGTATGATGTGCTCGATCAATTGATTGAGCCGCGCAATGTAATGCAACTCGCATACGACAACTCGCTCCATGTAAATGACACCTTAGACTGCACTATAACATACATACATACATAAAGTCACTACGTCTGTATATAAGGCACCATCTTAGAATTATAACAATGGCGGCTAAGTAAAAGGTTAAAATAAATATCGATAGGTACCTCGAACCCTTCAAGTGTTATAAGACTGTTCTCCTTGTTTGTCTGTAATAAAGAATTTATAAGTCATGCTCACATTTCTTTTGTTTGTCTAACAAATTGTTTTACTCCCGTAAAGTAAGTCATCTCTGAGAAGTTCCTGATATCATATCTAACAGCACAGAATAAATAATAGTACAGAAACTTTTCTTTTACGACCGCGATTAAACGAATTCCAACTTTATTCACACGCTCAAAAAGTTCGTTTTACTTCATACACCATGCGCCAGGCGGCGCGAGTCAAAAGGAACGCGCCGCCCGTGCCTGCCTTCCCCCCGCTACTCCCGGCGACACGCTAGGGTTGCGCGGCATTCGTTTTCAATTGCACTGACAAGCGGGAGCGTGCGAGCGAGGGCGCGGCAAGCCGACAGCCTACTGCGATTTGCTTATGCCATAGGCAAGCCGGTCGAGCGTACCTACAGATAGATATCTGTGATTGTGTCCTTAGAATAAACAGAGATGGCATCACAGATAACTGTTAGATTTATAATACCAGAAACTTCTCTGAGAGTGGCGAAACAGGCCCTTAATGTACAGTCAATCTCTATAGATCGTTGTTGCAATGTGTCATCGCTGGAATATTATGACATTTGTTTAAAAATCATTATGACGTTCATTGTGAAAAGGTTCCACGGTGGCTTATGAATCAAATTAGTCGACTATACAATTATTTAAAACTAGAAAACAGCTTAAATTTAACAAACTCACATCCCAATCGTGGCCCACTTCACGGATTTTCGGATTCTGAAAAAAAAGTGATCAGTTGATGACGCATTTGCTTAGCGAGGTCACATAGCTTAGTTGACAAGATCAAGGCACGTAACGCTAAGGTTCCAGGTTCGAGGCCTGCCAGATAATCAAATTTTTTAAATAACTGGGTGTAACCTATGCAGTTTTAGCTGGTTATCTAATAGGAAGATTGTCGTTCAGTCGGAAGGAAATTGCAGCACTTTTTTCTGAATGTCAAACACAAAAAATAGTGCCAAAAATTAGTTAAATTACTTACAATTTCAGTAAATATGATTCCAGGTTTGCTCTGAGAATAAAATAAAAACGAATAAAAATAATATAAATGCACAAAATCAAGTTAAACTGCTAAATACTAACCTCGTGATGTTTGTACGTTTCAAAGCCAACTTGAGCCTTGTCCTAAAATATAAAGAAATATCAAATAAAATGTAAATACAAAAATACATAAGAATATTTAAAATTATTCAATTAAACAACTTACAGGAGACATTGCCATCGGCCGAGCCATTATTTGACGCGCCTAAAAAAAAACTTTTCATTATTATGGAGTTGCTTCGATTCAAATAATAATAATAAATATTACTTCAAATAAAATGTTACCTCAAATGAAAATATTACTCTAAATTAAATATAACCTCAAATGAAACGTTACCTCAAATGAAAATATTACTTTAAATGAAATATACCCTTAAATGAAATGTTTCTTTAAATGAATTACCTTAAATAAAATGTTATCTCAAATGAAAATATTACCTTAAATGAAATATAAACTCAAATGAAATGTTACCTCCAAGCTAGTCATGCCAAGGTCGCTCGAGATGCTCGGCCCGCTGAACTTGCTGGTATGACGACCGCTGTGGACTCCCAGCGATGTCGCCGTCACATTTGGAGACGGGCGCTGAAACGTCTTGTACCATACAATATGCAATGAAATGAAATGAAATGTTTAGAATATATGGTTTAAAGGATGTTGCACATGTATATTGCTGACCCATAGAGCCATAATACATCAATAAAACGGTCGAGTCAGGCCCGCGCACCGAGGGTTCCGTACTACCACATAACAAAGTGTACTTCGATTTAACTTAAATTTCCGCGTCTACGGTTACTCTGTGCACCTAACTTCTTAAAACGCGTTATCCGCTACGTATAGTCGACCAAGAAAGTGCTTGACCACTTTTCGACCTTATTAAAAAGGGATAAAGTTCAAAAGTGGTCAAGCAGTTACTTGGTCGACTATACTAACGGTGTCTGAAACTAAGGGTGTCACCGCTGTTTAGCCGAACTACCCGCACTAGGTTCGTAAAACTCGCGCGGCTAAACAGCGGTGACACCCTCCACTTCAGTCTGCTCGTGACCACGGCCGCTGCAACGCGGCCGAAACGTCGAGTTAAATAAATAAACAGTTTATTATCGCGTTTAAGTCCCGATAAACTTAATAAGTATGTGTGAAAACCGCGAAAGTTTAAAACAATCGGAAGTTGCGGGTGGTAGGACCTTGTGCAAGGTCCGCCCGGATCGCTACCACCATCTTGCTCGCTAATCCTGCCGCTAAGCAGCAGTGCTAGCACTGTTGTGTTCCAGCGTGGAGAGCAAGACAGCCGGTGTAATTACTGGCACAAGAGGTATTCCATCTTAGCCCTCTGGGTAGGCAACGCATCTGCACTCTCTTTGTTGTTGCAGGTGTCTATAGGCGGTGGTGATCACTTACCATCAGGTGACCCACTTGCTTGTTTGCCTTCCTATGTTGTATAAAAAAAAAGTTTCATTATAACAACTAATTGTTAACCCACACCTGTAAACACAAATAAACAAATTGATTGTAACTCAGTACGTCTCTCTCCTACTGGGCTAGTAGACTGAGACGCACTGAGTTACGTGGCGAGTTAACGCGTCTCGAGAAGTTTCGTGCTTGGTGCACTAAATATTTACCATCGCTAGTGGTTGCCTTTACCACGTAGAGCCTCTACGGCGTAGCAATTCGTAGCATGCTACAGTCGTGGCTTTTATACGCTCTTAAAGTATTGTATGTATATGTCTCCATACAAAAGATGGTACTACTTTTCATCCCCTAAAACTTAACATATAGCTATGATTTGATATGGACCGCCTGTTGAATCCCATGTAAAATTTCCCTGTGTACTTCTTTAATTTTGTTTACTTGTGTGAATCAATAAAGAGTATATGTTGTTGTTGTTGTTGTTGTTGTTGATTTGCTTGTTTGCTGTAGGCATATGCCTACAATATAGGTTTGAAGATTTTATTTCGTGTATAGTTTTGATTTTTTTTTATACGAAATTTCTGCACTGAAAATATACAGTCAAATACAGTGACCATTGAAGTCGAACTGAGACAAGGTGTCATTTTTCGAAAGGGAGGAATAATACACACTATGACCTTGACATCCCTTTCGAGCATAGACAATTTCTCTCTGTACCCTCTTTTTTTTTAATGGCTTCCCATCTCTAGGTCGAAATGGATTTCGCCAATTACGAGTTTGGTTGACATAGACACACCGGGAGAGCGTATGTACGGTGGGTTCCCTCTTTAATAGTCAGTTAACACATTCAGAACCACGGACTCGTTAGCTACTTACTTACTTACGTTACTAACATAGGTAAGTTCTCTATTCGTAGAGGTTTCCCGAGGATTTTCGCTACATACCGGAAAGCCTTGCTACGTGCTACGAGCGTAGCACGTAGCACTCCGTGGCAGTTAATGTGTTATGTTTGTTGCCGTTTGTACCATACTGGCTGTCAATTTAATGTATGCTGATTGTCTAGGCGGCACACGTATAGCAAATATTATCAAATCCGTGAACAAATAAACCTAGTTTTTAGACATGCTTTCATATCATGGCGATAGGTTAAATTTTAGAGGGTGGAAAACGCTATCGTCATTTCTATAAAGAGCTCTTTTTAATCTTAAATCGTTGAAAGGTTACATTTGAGCAATGATCGTGGTCTTAGCGCGCCCACCAATGCGTGCCGTTGCACGATGCAATGGTGCCTTCCTCAAGTACAAGCGAGATAGCTAGTGAGGTGTGGTGCCGGAACCGCAGTGATGTGGAACGTTGTGACGGTATAGAATACTGAATCTAGTACGCACATAGATTTGTCGTTGATCTTAATAATCTTGCTCTAAGCTCTCTAAGAGGAATTAAAAATATGAAATAAAAACCGTTTAAAGTCATACCTCAGGAACGTAGAAATCTTTTTTATTGTCTCTGTCGTCTGTGCTTGAACTGGTAACATTCTGAAATGAAAAAAAGAAACTAAAAACTATAATAAAAGTAGCTTACACCCGTGACTTCGTTAGCATACATTTTGGATTTAATATTACATATTGTTATGTACGAATTCTCACGTCTTAAGAGGTTTCCTGGGAGCAGCAATAAAACACGATGTATCTTCTATTCTGTCTTTTACAGACTGACAGACAGTTACAACCTACTATCACATACAAGAGACACACACACAGACTTAAGTCTGCCCTGAATACTCTTGCTCGCTAATCTTACCGCTAAGCAGTTGTGCTTGCACTGTTGTGTTCAGGCGTGGAGAGCAAGACAGCCGGTGCAATTACTGGCACAAGAGGTATTCCATCTTAGCCGTCTGGGTTGGCAATGCATCTGCAATCACCTCGGTGCTGCGGGTGTCTATAGGCGGTGGTGATCACTTACCATCAGGTGACCAACTTGCTTGTTTGCTTTCCTATTTCATAAAAAAAAACGCTAATTTGAAGTTTAAACACATACGCAAGGTCGCTATTGCTCAATGTCATTATAGTTGACCGATGAGTCAACTATAATGACTCAACTATCACTCATCGGTCAACTCTTGTGTCGGTGGCGTGATTGGCACGACAAACTTCGACACCCTTAAGCGTTCTTGGCGTTCAAAGGATTAAGCACATCGAAATGAGAAAACTATACAACTGTATACAACGCAGTGGCAGTCGACGCCAATTTAAAACGTACAAAACGCAGAGCCGTTTACTTGACAATTGGCACAGACAGTTTTATTCAGGCTATCCAACATAGTCTACCACATAGACTATGGTTGGCAACTCTGCCAGTGGCGTCATATTTTTAGTTCTGCTATCCGAAGCCTGTGTCGCTGCTAGTTAGAAAACTTAGAAGCACTTTATTCACTTACGATAAGATTCAAAGTTGAACCAATGGCTAAATATTGAAAGCCCCTCTTCACCTGCTTCACCCCCTCGCAAAGTGGTGACGCTAGGCTTGTAACAATCCGAACAAGTAAGCAGATATATTGTCTTCCTATATCGATGGGTTAAGCATAAGATATAAGAAAGCATACCGCATCTAACTTCTGCTTGTTCAAATGCATATCCAAGTCCTGGGACATGCGGTAGTTGTTCGAGAGGTCGTCGTCCATGATCTGAGCCAGCGTCTGCTGCTGAGGGTTCAGCGTGCTTGTGCCGGATATCTGTTGAAGGGAGCACCTGCTTGAAGGTAGTTCATAAACGTGTGCCAAAGCAAGAATATACTTTTTTTTTAACTTACTACATTTTTTGCAAATAAATATTTCATTTCATTTCATTTCATTTCTACCTAGGAAGGCATTGCAAGTCACCTGATGGTAAGTGATCACCACCGCCTATAGACATTCGTAACACCAAGGATATTGCAAGGTCCGTCCGGATCGCTACCACCATCTTAGTTGCTAACCTTGCCGCTAAGCTGCAGTGCTCGCACTGTTGTGTTCCGGCGTGGAGAGCAAGACGGCCGATGCAATTACTGGCACAAGAGGTATTCTTTTTACAAAATCCGTTGCGTGGTTTAGGCCAGTCGGGATCTATATCCACCATCGTAACGACGGGCTAATCTTCTTTACAATTGGGATGTTGACTAAAAAATAATAATTAGTCCATCTTTTAGAACGCCAGAAAATAGTAGATACGTATTTTTTCTTTTGCTTCTAAAACTTAAAATAACAAAGTTACAGAGCGGCGAAAGTTCGCGCTACGTCATTATTTCGTAAAATTTTTACGAACGAGTGACGTCACGAACCCCTACTCCTGAATTTGAATGTGCTGTATCTTTGTCAATATTATTCGTATGGACAAATAAAAAAATACGTATCGAGTATTTTTCTATAATCTAACTGACGGACTAATTAGAATCTTGTTGTTTTAACCCAGGAGACATCCCTATTAAATTCTTCACTTAAATTCTTGTATAAAACAAAGTTGCTATCCATTTCTGTCTGTCCTCAAATTTTCAACTGCTTACTCATTCTAAACCACGCATCAGATTTTGATACGTTTTCCACTGTCATTTAGATAATTTTTTAAGGTAGGTTTTTATGTACATTACATCCTAATTTGTAACCGTGCCAAGCCGGGGCGGGTAGCTTGTTTAAAACAAACGCCAACCAAAAGCGTACCATGCTAGTCTTGCGGTTGATCACAGCCAGATGCTTCGGTTCTGCGCGGAGCATGCACCAGAGATCCAGGACCCCGAGCTCGTCCGTGGCCTCGAACACGTTGGAGCTGAGCGAGGTCGAACCGGCAACCTGGGATCCCAGGTAAAGCGGCTACATTAAGGTGGATACATTGGTATCCAACAAAGGTACCCATGGTGGTACAGGTAGCTGAACATTTTAGTACCTTGTCGCTGTCAGTAATGTGAGAAATTCGAGCAACTCTCATTTCCATCTCATTTCATGCGTTACTACGACTAGGTTCTTTAGTGTTTAGCTACTTCCGAGGCTGACTGTACATTTGAGGCCAGGAAACAATATTGTTCCTCCAAGCTATTTAGAGAATTATATATGTGACTGATTAAGTGATAAATTAATGTTTATTGTCCGTCCAGTGGGAAGATGTAGTACATAGATAATGTTACATTATCTGTAGTCTTGAGAGACTGTTAGAAGGTTTTGTCACTCTCTTGTAAGATTCATGTAGGAACAAGTAATACAATTAAATCATATCAAATTTGTATATTAAAGTATTTATTTAATCAACACAATAAAATTCTGTATTCCTAGAAACCTACTGTTGTGTAGAGCAAAAACGCGGGAGACCCGGCTTAAGTTTCTGATTTGAGTTCTAATAAGACTAGAGGACCCCGCGACTCGCGTAGAATTAGTAGCCTATGGCTGTCAGGGATGGTGTATTTAGCTTTCTATTAGTGAAAGAAATTTCGGCATCTGTCCACTAATTCCAGAGACCACCCCCTATATAGACGAACAAAAAACAAAGTTTACCCCTTCATCCTACTTGAATGAATGACATTTTATGTTTTATCTTTTAACCC
Organism: Ditula angustiorana; assembly: GCA_963691745.1. Lineage (NCBI taxonomy): Eukaryota > Metazoa > Arthropoda > Insecta > Lepidoptera > Tortricidae > Ditula > Ditula angustiorana. The sequence continues at coordinate 1,537,285 of OY829474.1, forward strand.
CATGAAGCAAAACCTTTTCAAATAAAGCACGAGCATTATCGGTAGTGTAGTATATGCTAAGATGATCTATTGGTAGCATGACCCTAAGAACATGGTGCTGCATACGCCATTGACTGAAGTGCCTCGTCTGGTCCGCCTGATAGCGGTATGGACTGAAATGACTCAACGAGTGTGTACAATATAAATTCGTGGGATTCGTGTGCTCTCGCCGTGAGCCTTCTCGACCGACACTCTCGGCGAGAGGCTCTCGACGAGTGTTTACAGCCGGCATAAGACTTACCAATGCTAGCGAGAGATCTGCCCGCCGGTTGGCGTTCAGCAAGGCTTCACGGAGCGGCAGGCTGCAGGTAGCAAAGGACTTGTCATCGCCGTCGATCTCGCATATCGTTATTGGCATCTCCTCCTACAATACTCATGGAGTAAGTTACAGAAAATGATTGAGCCTTCTGTGAAGCGAATTTAACCTTGCTATTCCTTGACCGCCCGCATCGGCAAGTCAGCAGATTTTTATGACGCGGACGCCAAACCACAGAACAAATAAAGTACAGAAACTTCTCTTTTACGACCGCGATTAAACGAATCCCAACTTTATTCACACGCTCAAAAGTTCGTATTACTTCTTACACTATGCGCCAGGCGGCGCGAGTCAAAAGGAACACGCCGCCTGCGCCCGCCTTTCCCCCCGCAATGCTAGACGTTGCATGAGGATGACAAATTTTGTGTGAGAGACATTAACTGGTACAAAAGTACTTAGGGATCACTGCTGCAGATAGTAAGATCGAAGCGAGATTTCAAAGTGATCTGGTACTTACACACTTCAAATATTCAAGGAACTCCTCAGTAATTTTCACTTCATATTCCGTAGAAAAGTCAAAGTGCATGACCCGGCCCGCGCTCATACGGGTCATCGTAACGTTCTGGTCGTAGAACTTCCACGTGAGCATCAGCGGCTTGTCGCGAGAGTTCATCACGGCCTGGAGACAGCAGGGATATGAGCCATTGGTCATTCTCACCAATCGGGAGCCAATGATGGCATTTTGTCAGAACTTGAAGCCGCTGATTGGTTGAATTGAAATGGTTCATTCTTTTGTGGTTGGAGGGATTAATAGGTTGTAATGTGTTTCTGATTTGGTCAAATCCATTAGATTTATTTAACCTGTTTAGATTTATCTTATTGTCTGCCCTGTGTATTATCTTTTCATGTTAATTCTGTGTGGTGATCAATAAGGAGTTATGTATTGTATTTCATGATATTTACTCTAGTAGATTTACTGTAGTTTGATGGAGTAGCATACTTGGGAAGGTTAATTTGAAGCGACTACCGAAAGACAAGTATGTACAGTAAGAAGAAACTTGACCCAAAGCTGTAATCGATGCTAATTTCACCTTTCAGAGTCTTACGGATTTTCAGTACTTAACTAACCTTCGTTAGGACCGACGATGACGTATTTTTCTTTCTTATACGATCAAAGTGCGCCAAGAATCTGGCTGAGTCGCGCAATCCCCTCCTTCCCCCCTTGGTGAGATGTCGTGAGAATTGGCTCAAACCCCACGTGAAATTTTTTCAAATGCATATTTTCAGTGTAAATATGGTGTATTGTGTTCGATGGCATTCACATAACCGCGGTATATTAATACTGTGCAGGATTTAGCCATATTTTAGTATAGTTCAAGTATAGTTTCAAATACACAAAACACAGTTTTTATCAAAAAAAAAAAATGGCGACCCCTGCTTACCCCCACGAGAGATTGGACGAGATTCGGCTCAATCCCCCCCCCCCCCCCTGAACGCCTCACGTAATTAATGGACGCCCCCTAGTTGATCGCTTCTCAGCTACAATCGAAGGGCTATTCTGTGACATCTTACCTCATCCGACAGTATAATGGTGCCAACGTGCAGGGTAAACGTGCACTTTGGCGTTAGGCCTCCGCTGAGGCGCGGTTTGGCCTCCGCCTTGCGGAGAGTTATCGACTCCCTTCGCGTGAGGTCTGCACCTGATGACGCGTCTTTGGACGACGGCCGCTGCTGTAGGAACGGATTAGGATTTTGAAGGGATAAAAGTGACCGCAACGGAAGGCAAACAAGCAGGTGGGTCACCTGATGGTAAGTGATCACCACAGGATAATGCAGATGCGTTGCCAACCCAGAGGGCTAAATTAGAATACCTGTGCCAGTAATTAAACCGGCTGACTTGCTCTCCATACCGGAAAACAAGAGTGCAAACACTGCTGCTTAGCGGCTGGATTAGCGAGCAAGATGGTGTTAGCGAACCGGGCGAACCTTGCACTAGGTCTTACCACCCAATAAACCTAACCACCTATTAGTTTGCCCAAAAAACTTTTCCTAGCTAAATCTCTCTTCACATTTTCTGTTTCATTTACTGTTTATAATAAAGCGCGGGGGGGGGGGGGGAGACATGACCTCTAAACCCCCCCTCCCAAACCCCGAATCACCCTAAAAATGCCTCTTGGTGTTGCATCGAGGAATAATCAGCTTCGGGTTTCATATGATAATGGATGTCAGTTTGTCACTACTCTATGCTACCTAGAATAAAACTCCGTAGTACAAATAAACATTTATTGGGAAAAATACTAACTTGCTTAACACATATTTACTTTATAATACAACCAGATTATTACATAAATATAACTAAATTTTATCTTAAATACAGATTTCAACATAATAATAACAACTGGCGTAACAAACTAATGACAACAAACAAAACTAGACCTTTAAAAAGCATTTACATTTTGTTTACATGTATATGGCTCAATAAACATTTGATGTTCTTCTTTGATGATGATAAAACGATTCGTCATTGTTTTAAAGCAAAAGAAAGAAATAAATAGGAACGAAATATCCATTCTAACCCTCATCCGGTCAAAAGCGGTTTATCGACCCATACCAACATGTATTAGAAATTAAGGCTTAGCAACTAGTAACTACATAATATGTACCTATATACAAATTTTATTGTATTAATAAAAACGGATCACTCACGTATTTTTTAGTCGAGAAATGTCCGACATATTTCGGAATAGTCCGTGGTCCTTAATCATGAGCCCCCGCGGCGGTGGCGCGACGACGACTGCAGTCCGCAGATCCGTTTTTATTAATATATAATAATATGTCAGAACCTCAGGGATTTCTTTAAATTTATTGTATTTACGTGAAAAATACCTAGGTTTTAAAGGATTGTCTAGTGCTGCGTTGTAAACAAAAAACACTATTTAAATTTAACGTACCTAGCTAATGAAGTGTTTTGTATGTAGTTTTAAGGTAAAACTTGACTGACGCATTTTTTAAACTTGTGGTGTTTCGCAAGACAATAAAGGTACCAAGTGAAATTGTACCAAGCCGGTTGAAAACAGTCAAAACGCCATTAAACGCCAAGAACGCTTAAACGCGTCGCGAGCTGTCGTGCCGATCACGACACCGACACATATAGTTGACGGATGACACAGTGCAATAGCGACCTACGAGCATAAGCTGAAACTACAAATTTGCTTTGGCATTATGGCGACCGTAAGGCGTCAGTGACAGCTTTTGTTTGCGTTCTTGGCTGTGAAAAAGTTAAGAGCGTGCTTACAGAGATTTGGCAATGTCGCCTATGGCTGCCAAATATTTAGATGATTTATCAAAATTAATGAATTAAAACACGGAATATAGCAACGGTATGTACTAAAATATTGATAATGCATTGCAATAGTTAATACAACTGTATTGTTAGTATAACTATACTAAATAGTTATAATTAAGTGTAAAACAAGCATTTGGAAACTTACCATTTGTAAATGTGTACGTTTCGGTATAAGTATATAAGGTTTAAAATTGTAATGACAGCACAAAGAAAAATTAGGGCAATGGCAGGACTTGAACCTGCAACACCAGCATTCCGTGCCTTGCGTTTTCCAGTTTCGCCATTGCCCTAATTTTTCTTTGTGTTGTCATTACAATTTTAATTTAATAATTTGAATGTTTAAATCATTTAAAATAAAAATCGAAAGAAATTTCGGTTACGAAATTTATATAAGGTTTACTATTTACCAGCAAATGTAAGAACACAAGTTCCAGTACATACCATTGCTATATTCGGTATTTTAACTTTTTTTCGGTATTTTAAAATACGTGAGTGATCCGCTTTATTAATATGTATTTTAACTCATTAATTTTGATAAATCAATGAAAACAGCTAAATATTCGGCAGCTATAGGCGACGTTACCAAATCTCTGTTTGTACGCTCTTAAGTGGTTTTTTTTTAATGACCACGTAATAACTTTTCTACCAGTCTAGCTGACCAAATACCAAAGGGTATAGCGTAAGTTCTATATGATGGAAGGTCCGTACGTCACCTCCGTCGGCCGTTGGCTGTGCAGCAGCGAGCGGCACCGCGCCAGCTCCTGTGATATCGCCAGCAGTGCCGCCTCCATCCGCTGAGCTGACGACTCCTGGGTGTAGCTGCACAAGGCAGACCATTATCAATCAGACAACCTAGTAAGGTAATAAATACATACGCTCGAGCGTTGATAAAAGAAAATTGAATCGATGTGGTATTTTTTTGGTCTTGGAAAGCGACCGCGGCCTTGAGGTCTTCCACCCCAGCCTGGGGTGGAAGCCCTCAGCAAGGCTTTCTTGTTATTTATAAAGCATGATTAAAATCGCGTGTTTCTTCTAAAAACAAAAGTATGTTTTCCAAAAACTAGCGAGCGAAAAAGGTTTATAAGAATGCCAGACTTGGCTGGGATTATCGACGGGATTATATTTAAAAAAGTTAACAAAAGTCAAGGAAAACTTAATAAATAAACGATCAAAAACGTGCAGGAAACAATAAATACGCTTACGGGATGTCGTCCGGTCGTTTGTCACCAGGACATTCTCCCACGGATACCGAAGCTTTCCGTTTAGGATCTGATGAGATAAAAAATTAATAATATGGTTAAGAAAGATTTGACCACATCATTAGTATAACTGAACTTTAATCTAGTTCAGATACAAAACAATAAAAGCGTTGAGGTCAGTTTATCAAATCCCGAGCTACGAGATCGCAGGACAGACTATCGTCTTTATCTTTATCTTTATCTTTTAAAGTCGCTATCCATTCCTGTCTGTTCTAAATCCTTACAGTGTAAGTTCGTTCGCCTTCTTCATCTAAACCACGCAACGGATTTTGATACGGTTTTCACTATCAAGTAGACAATTTGTTATGGAAGGTTTTTATGTATATTTGCGGGTGGTAGGACCTTGTGCAAGGTCCGTCCGGATCGCTACCACCATCTTGCTCGCTAATCCTGCCGGTAAGCAGCAGTGCTTGCACTGTTGTGTTCCGGCGTGGAGAGCAAGACAGCCGGTGTAATTACTGGCACAAGAGGTATTCCATCTTAGCCCTCTGGGTTGGCAACGCATCTGCACTCTCTTTGTTGTTGCAGGTGTCTATAGGCGGTGGTGATCACTTACCATCAGGTGACCCACCTGCTTGTTTGCCTTCCTATGTTGTATAAAAAAAAATATATATATATATATAAAAGGCACATCCCGAATACACCCTTGCAAAGCCGGATCGGGTCGTTGGTGATCTATAAAGGTAGTAATATGAACAGCCTCTTTGCGATTCTTTGGTGGTTAATAATAACAAACCAAAAAGACATAACGCTGCGATTATCAAAATAGTAGCTATAGGATCACTAACCACTATACCTTTATGACTATGACACCAATAAGACAAATACGCAGGAGGGCTAAACTAAACTTTGGCCGTCATGTCAGGGAGACATGACGGCCAAAGGAGCCATGAGCATGCATGAGGCGGCATGAGGGAGGGAGGGGGTTGAGACAGCAGGCGAGAAAGGGCAGTGTCTCGCGCACACACTATTCAAATGATTTAATAACAGTGTGACTGGTTGGGATTTACTGTAGCAAAATGTGTTCCCAACGAGTCACAGAGTGACAGTTACGAATGTGACTCGTTGGGAACAAATGGTAACCCTAGAATTTAGTAATAGTTTGTGCAATTCAGAAATGTATAAATATTATTATTATAGTCATGTGCAATAATTTAGTAATAAATTGCCCTCTCGTCAAAAGTTGCTGTGCCCGACAGGGTCCACGATGAACACATAGCTTAAGTTAACACCTGTAACATATACATTGTGAAAAAGCAATAAAGTATTGAGTATTGAGTATTAAATATTTAATACTGGACATCTAGTAACAGTGTGATTCTTCTTCGTCTTCTTGTGGTGCTTCTCCAACTAGTGAAGGTTGGCTGTCAGCTCTGCGTATTTCTTCGTCTTTCGTCTTTTGCGAGTGATTAGTTGAGATTTATTGTAGTAATTCTTTTCCTTAGGAGTCACAATGTAACAGTTGCAGGTGTGACTCGTTGGGCACAAATATTAAAAATTTACCCGTCTAGTAACAGTGTAACTGGTTAGTTATTTTTAAAATATTTCCAACGAGTCGCAGTGTGACAGTTTCGGGTGCGACTCTTTGGGAACAAAGGCAAATGAGCAAGATTGTGTTCTGTCTTATTAATATAAGTCAATTTACCTCCAATATCGCATATTTAAAGTCAGTATATGTTTGAGGTGTGCCCACGAGAGACCAGCGTCAAGATACCTAACCATAGCTCAAATTATGTTGAGTTGTGGGAGTGTGCGATTTATGGGTGCCGAATAAAGAGTTTCCTTTTACATCCGCTGTGGAAATGTATTACTTACAGTTAGTTCCGTTAGGCACTTCGCCTTCACTAAGGGATAGCTCGTGGCCAGGCGTATAGGAGTCTGTGTACGTAGCGGTGGCCCTGTGTTCCCCGGGAGACAACACATCTCTGGGCGTGGTCCCTGCCATGTACAATATTTCACACAGACTGTTGGGATATTTCAACTTTCGCCATCGACAGGCTCTTTTGTAAGTCAATCCAATTCAAATCTATTGTCAAGTCAAAAAGTAAGTACCGTAAAAATTTAAAAGCTCTTGATTTTCTATTTTCGTAATTATTTAAACTTACCATCTCTCTCTGTAGGCAAATCGGTCATAACTGATATCTCGTTTTCAGTGTTGTCCGGGGTGGAGGATCGGGACTTGCCCCCCGGCGAACCCGGCACGGTGTAGGTGTGGGCAGGGCTCGGCACCGCTCTGCCCGGCTCAGCTGGCTTATAAGTTCTAGGGCGGCTCAGATCGCGATCTATTTTGGTTTCTGTAATACGACATCGGTGGGCTCATGAAAATGTTGAGCAGCTTTAGACCATTTCCTAGTTAACTATCAAAGTTATTATTACATGGTTTGACAATGACAGCATTTTTTGCTTTGCTTACATTTTCATGAGCCGAATGTACCTACCAGAATACGTTACGTTTCATACCCATACCCATCGTAAATAGCCATTTTTGAGAATCTGATAATTGTTAACGAAGAATACACAAAGGTCGCCTTATCGCGTTACTAAATATGTATACGGAGATGGGGATGAAAACTACGACGAATTGGTAATCAATCTAGCAATATTAAGGGTTATCGCTTAAACTACAAGCAGTACCTAATCTAACCGAAAACTAGAAGGGAACAATGTGAAAATAAATGAACAACAAAACAAAAACGAAGAGTCAGCGAAGTCAATACCAAGCCAATCTAACTATGCAAAATCCAAATAAAACAGAAGATCATCAACGTACATAGCAAACAAATCAAAAGCAAGATACCACAGCTACGGGAGCTGGCAAAGCACGCGCAACGCCCGAACACAAAGTTTCGCGAGATAGCGAGTGCTGAGCGGGTTTGAGTTAAGAAACTATGCAAAAGTAAAATACAACAGAAGATCGTCAACGTACAAAGCAAACAAAATAAAAGCGAGATACCGCAGCTAAGGGAGCCGGCAAAGCACGCGCATCGCCTGAACACGAAGTTTCGTGAGGTGGGGAGTGTTGGGAAGGTTTGGGTGCCGCTGCAGGAGCGAAGCACGGGCATGGCGCGGTCCTCCTCAGGGCACGTGCACACCGCTGCGCTGCGCTCGCATAGCTCTACGTAGGGTTTACTTTGACAGTAGATATAGGTAACATAATGAGATTTGAGGTACACAATTGCACACACGATTCATCATCATTATCATCATATCAGCCGGAAGACGCCCACTGCTGGGGATAGGCCTTTCCCAAGGATTTTCACGACGGTCGGTCTTGTACTGCTCGCATCCGCTGAATTCCAGCGACACACGATTAAAACAAAACAAAAATTCCAAAATTCCAACGAAACTCTCCGGTACACAAATGACATGTAGCATTGTCCGTGTTATCAACTCTCGTTGCGTTATCGTATACCACTGACAATCGACTTATAGGTACTTAAGCTAATGCTAAACATTGCGCCATGCCGGAGTGCTGTAGCTTCTGCATTCTTGATGAGGGGGATATACTTATTTTAGTACACACTGTATTCCTACACAACCCCATCAACCCTGAACATGGCGTTGTAATATTGGAGGTACTAATAGTAAACAGCACTGCATTCAAGTCGAGGATGAGGGCTACCGCTGTCATAATCTGCTTTGGCGCACGTTCTCGGGTAGTCGACACCCATAAATACCCTAGCTATCCTAAACATGACTCCATGTGAAGAACTCTGTAAGTACTGCTATGCTAATAAAGCATTTTTGTCATATGCACATGCATTTTTGGTTGAAATGCAGTAAAAGAACTGCTAAAAAAACTGTGTTATCAAAAACAGGTCAGTAAACATTGAAAGAGAATAACTTACCTAGTCGCTTTTCGTCTTCAGTGAGCTTGTTTTCTTCAATTAGCGGTGCTTCTTTAATCAAATTAGTTTTACGTGAATAGGTTGCTGTATCATAGTCATCGACTTCTATGACTTTTGGTTCAAAACTCAACTTTTTATCAGTGTCTTGGTTCTGAATTTCTTTAACTGCTGCGTCACCGAAGTTTATTGGCATATAATTTGAAACAGTTTGCCGGTCATTACCTGTTAAATCGTCTACGGTTTTACTAATTAACACACCTGTGACTTGACCATCTTGCTTCGTAACACCAACGTTCTCCTCTTTTATCACACCAGTCTGCCTATTTCTAGAGGGAACACCCTCATCCAAAATAATGCCTCCTTTTTTAATGTGTATTGACCTCTTTTCTTGTAGAGACACGCTTTTAGTACTAGCCTTGCTTACTTTGCTACCTCCTGAGTCTCTTTGATCTACTGGTAAAGGCCCTGGTATTTGTAGACTGTTGTGTCTATCTAATTTTGCTTTAACAGGTTTTAAATATATTTTTTCGTCAGTAATTGATGCAGTTTGGATAGGGCATGGCATGCATTCCCGAGAGACGTCCTGAGGTCTGAATTAAAAAAGTTGATTTTAAATGACGTTTGAAATAAAAAATTGTGATCAATAAGCCAAACCAGGGGAAAAACGCGTAAAGTATCGATTTCAATGGGTATTCGGAAAATACATTGATTCATGATCTAAGCGAATACACAAACGAAATAATAAAGAATACTACAATGGTCTAAGATAAAGTGACCACAACAACAAATGCATAAGAAAGCAAACAGAAGAGATACAAAGAGAACAAAATTAACAAAGACTAATCAGCAGATTTATTGTTATTTAGCGACAAATAAATAAAATAAAGCAGATTTAGAATGTATATAAAAGTATTATAAAATATTTATGTAAATTGATTAAAAAAAAAATACTTACATTTCTTTTTCAAACATGGGATGCGATGCCCGCTTTGTGGCAGATTTCTTATAATCCAACGGTTCTTCGTCGCATTGCAGACTTGGATCAATATCGTCCCCTATTTGATGCGACTGCCGTTTAGCAACAAATGGTGGATTGTCTTCTACATTTTCATTACATTTCGGACATTTGCAACGAACTTTTACTTCTTGAGGCACATTATCGTCTACCCCGTTTTCTCTTGTGTGTGAAACGCTGTCTTGGATTTCATTTTTATATATTGTATGGTGCGAAGCCAAATATTCGTCATTATTTTCTAACGTTACTTGCTGGAAAGGTACAGCTGTTCTCGGGTGGATGTCAATTGTGCTATCAGTCAAATTCAATTCTGAACTATCTTTATTATTTCGAAAATGGTTTTGTTTCAATTCATCGGTTGATCGTTTGGAAGCTTCGTCATATTCAGGCACTTCTTTTGATTTCTGACGAGTAGATTTTACTGAATCTCTTCTTTCTTTGCTACTACGTTCTTGGTTTGTTTCTGACCTGAATCTTGATTGCTGCCTGGACAGTATTGATTCTCTATAGTCTTTGCCTTTTGTAGGTTCTTGGCTATCTGTCAGTTGGTACGTTTCATGATTCGGTGAATTAAGACCAGGATCTTGCCCTTTATCAGTACTGTCTTTATTGACATGCGGGATCTAAAGGAGAAATAGATAATTAATAAATATGCGTTTGCTAAAAGTCACCAATTAATAAAATTAATCACTAACCTCAAGAATAACCTTCTTATTGGGATCGATTATAACACAATTATAGTCTTTGACGTTATTCAGCTTGGGCACATCGGAATCGTTAACGTTAACGTCGTAATATTCAAAGTCAGACTTGCTGCGAATACTCGACGGTGATTGGTCGGGATTGTCCTGTCGAGAAAAAAGATGGGTGATGCATTTAGAAACACGAGACGCAATTGACACGTGCGAAACAAGGATGCTTGGCATCGATCACTTGGTAATGCCATGGGGTCCCAACACATACAAAATATAACTAAATACTAAATGAACTACTATTGATGGTTATTATAAGTAGTATTTCTAGATACGGGAGTATTAAAAAGGTATGCTTAGAGAAAACCAAATTATTGCTTATAAACATTGCGACCTGATGACGGATTTATAATTTAGCAGTTTTTGATTTGTTTGACTTTGAATTCTATGAACCCATTTCCCTTGTTAAGTGGGAGGCTTAAAAAATACTAAATGTATGAGTGAGACAATTCAATTTATTAATTTGTCAAGTCAGAATGGGTTTTAAATTAAAATAAAGAGAATCACATATTAATACAAACGGATCAATCAAGTATTTTCGTTTATATTAATATGTCCGAATCTCACGGTAGTTTTATGTTAAAGAGAATAAGAAAAAAAAACACCCTATTTTTTCTTACCACAGATAATTTAAGCGCATCTACTTGCCCTTGTAGATGGGCTACCCTCTGCAGTAGCTCACGGTTTGCCGAGTGGACACTCTGCAAGAATATAATACAATAACAACCTATCCATTGCAGCTTCGACTTTCTAATTTGAAACTCTTCTTCACAAATTTATCGTTTAGTTTCATAGTGTTTATACTATTTGCATGAATATATATATGTCGCACAGACGTAGCTGTTTTGCACGAGCCCGGTATTGGTTTCGCGGAGTAGCAAGGTAATTAATTGCACTAAGTAAGAGTTTTATTGTAGTAGGCGCGCAGGCGCATGTATAATTAATTCTTGTCATTATTATAGAACTCAGTATATTGTGTACTAATATATACTAAAGTGACTACTAACCATTATGTTTTGTTCTGTGACTATTTAAAGAAATGATTATGATTATGAATTTGATCCAGTTTGTTTAAACAATGTATGTGATGTTACCCCGTCCTTGTCGCAGTCGCGATTATGTTCAGCGTAGCCGGAATCTTCAGACTTGGAATGCTTGTCGTCGGGTACAGTGAGTTCGGTACGTTTAACCGTAGTCGGTGATGCCTGGAAAAACAACACTGGGATTACAAGACACTATAACTCCTCTAATCCACTCTTAAGGCTGAGTAACCACCAGAGTGGTGCCAGGTAGCGAAGCTGTGAATCCCCCGGGAAATGGTGCAATGTTAAGCAGTAGTGCTTGCACTGTTGTGGTCCGTACGTCTGTATAATATTAGTATGGATCAGCGTTTCTTAACCTTTTTTGCCCACGGACCCCTTAGGAAATCAAGCACTATTTTATGGACCCCCTTAATAAAAAAGCAGCAATAAATTTCGGATCGTTTATTTTAGTCCTACAAATTACAAAAAAATATGCGTGCGTAGCGATTACAAGACTTTTGGTGGCATTTATGATTGTGAAATTGTCCGTAGATAAGACTGCGTTACCCCCAGGGGTCCGCGGACCACAGGTTAAGAAACACTGGTATATGGATAATAATTATCATTGTATAACAACAATTGTCATTTTAAGATTCAAGACATTTTGCTAACGGACCATTGGGCGTTCACGTCTATTTAGTAATTAAGACATACATAACACAGTCCAGATCAATGTGTGTTACCAGTGATGACCTATGGCACTGAAAGGTGGCTGCTTACTATGGACCTCGTATGAAAGCTCAGAGTCACGCAACGAGCTATGGAGAGGGCTATGCTTGGAGGTTCTTTGCATGATCGAATCAGAAATGAGGAGATCCGCAGACGAACGAAAGTAACCGACGTAGCCCAGCGGGCTAGCAAGTTGAAGTGGCAGTGGGCAGGGCACATAGCACGGAGAACTGATGGCCGATGGAGTCGGAAAGTTCTCGAATGGCGGCCGCGTATTGGCAAGCGCAGCGTAGGACGACCAGCCACAAGATGGTCCGATGACCTCATACAGGTGGCAGGAAGGCGCTGGTTGCATGCCGCTTCCAACCGGTCGCTTTGAAAATCCTTGGAGGAGGCCTATGTTCAACAGTGGACTTCTTGTAGCTGAGATGATGATGATGATGATGATGACAGTCCAGATGTTTGAGGTATATTGTCCTTTGGCGATAAGGTAAATTTGATAGTAGCCCGTTTTGGTGGATGCTCCGCCTTAAGGGATAAGTTTGCGGGATCTATAAAAGATTATTCTAATATACAATTTAATAATGTGTAAGGACTTACGTTCGGAGAAACTGCGTTTGAAGGGAGGAGAGGTGACATGCAGATGTTACACCGTCCGCTATCAATCCGGCTAGCGCGTTGTTTCTCTTCCTGATATAACAAATCGCACGCTTAGAATTAAAGTGACCCATTTCTGAATAATACACGTCCCAAAATATCACCTTAATTAAAAGGCATAGGGTTTAATTTTGGGAAATATCATATTCAGAATTGAGTCGCTTTAATTCTAAGGGTGCGAAATAATAAAATACAGTATAATTAGTATGTATGTATGTATGTATTAGTAGTCTTGATTTTAGGACCTTGCGCGAGGTCCGTCCGGATCGCTACTGTCATCTTTCTCGCTAATCCAGCCGCAGCAGTGCTTGCACTGTTGGGTTCTGGCGTGGAGAGCAAGACAGCCGGTGCAATTACTGGCACAAGAGGTATTCCATCTTAGCCCTCTGGGTTGGCAACGCATCTGCAATCTTCTTGGTGTTGCGGATGTCTATCGGCAGTGGTAAATCACGTTGCTATATCCGTTCCTTTCTGTCCTCATATCCATGGCCGTATACTCTTTCTAAACCACGCAACTGATTTTGATACAGTTTTCACTGCCATTTAGAGAAAATTCTACGGAAGGTTTTTATGTATCTCCGAGGAATTGTTTAGATTAATACCAGCAGCTAAATTCCATCAGGGCACAACTCGAAACAAGCTTTCGTTTCATCCTCACCACCTGAATTTACCGCGTACGTCAGCTCTGTGAAATCAAGTTTCGGCGTCGGGGTTTCCAAATGGATACGACTTAGAGACCTTCAAGAAACGAGCCTATTCCTTTCTTGAAGGCTTGCAGCGCTCTTGCGATTCTCTCGATATTGCAGGTGTCTATGGGCGGCGGTGATTTCTTAGCATCACGTGACCCGTCTGCTCGTTTGCCCCCTCTACTATAAATAAAAAAAACTCGATTTTACCCGTGCGGCCGTGTAAAGCCGGGGCTGTTCTCTAGTTTATAGTTAAAACATTTTTATACCATTTGGGAGACGTTGCTGAGGTGCTTCTCTATAGTCTTGGCGACCTCTTGAGACATCTCGGCTGCTTTCAGCCTCATCTCCAGCTCGGCCACTTTCCCTCGTTCGAGTTTCAGCTGAGCCTCCAGTTCTGCTGCAATTTGACCAATACCAGTCGACCGGTGAGTCTCGGTAGTATCCACGTTCACAGTAATAAAGAGCTAGACGTAACACAGACGACTACACAGCGCAAAACAAAACAAACATTTAATAAATAATTATTGAAATCGGTTCAGTAGTTCCAGAGATTACCCCCTACATACAAACAAAGTTTACCTCTTTATTATATTAGTGTACAGTAGATAGCTACATATCTACACTGTACATGTAAATTACTGTAGATTATAATCCATTTTGGGTTAGATTATTTGGAAATAAATTTCGGTTACAAAAATTTAATATTTCGACTTTGCCTCACCAGCTCCGGCGTCGCGTAGCGTGCGCGCGCGCAGCTCCGCATCGTCGCTCGCGCGCAGGCTGCGCGCGCGCGCCGCCCGCAGCGCGCTGACCTGCTCCTCCAGTTGGGACATGCGCGAGGAATACTCCGCGTGCGTCTTCGATAGTTCCTACCAGAAATAAGCCTTAGGGAATGATTCTGACTACGTGACAAAAACCAAATCCCCCCCTCGCCCTAGAGACCAAGCGTGGTATTTTGAGGACCCCCCCCCCCCCCCTGGATGTGTCACGTAGTATGGGTACGTAACCTTAAGAGATTTCCGTGACCGAAATTTTTTCCGATTTTTATTTTTATTTCAAAATACCTAATGACAAAATAAAGAAAAATGTAGGGAAGACAAAACTAGTAGGTAATGTGGCGAAATTGGCAAAACGCGAAGCGTGGAATGCTGAGGTTGCAGTTTCGAATCGTGCCATTACCCTAGATTTTTCTTTGTGTTGTCATTACTTTAAAATTAAAATTTAAATCGGATGAAATTTCGGTCACAGAAATCTCATTACATAGCATTTAAATTAAATATTTTTTTCAATAATTAAGAAAAACACTTTAAAAATGGCTAATTATCTTATTAAGCAGGGCTAATATCCGACTCAACTTTTTAGAGTCATTTTTCTATAATATACTCTTTCATTAGTTTTTTTTTATATCGCATAGATATGGAATGTGATTATTCTAGAATAATATTTTAATTTAAAATTAAATACCTAAGAAATACGTTAACTGCCACAACACAGACTTTGCTAGTTAGAAAGTGAAAATGTAACAAATAAAAAAAAGAATAGCCATGTCACTATGTAGGTACAGGCATATGACATCAGGACCCAATTTCATAAGCACGACAGGCGACAGGTGACAGTGACAATTCGCCGTACATTACTGTGTCCACAAGTAACACTACAGACTTAACATCATACATAGTGGGCAAGCAATGTATAACGAATTGTCACTGTCACTTGTCGCCTGTCGCGTTTATGAAATTGGAACCAGTGCGCTTTGGCAATGGATCCCAGTCTCAGCAGAGCTGGGTAGAAAGCGCCCTATGCTGATTTCCAAGTTTCATTTCATTTGAAGGGATACTTACCTTGAAATAAAACAATTTATACGGTTTATATCGCGTGTTCAGAGAGTGTATGATCAATGTGTGTTACCAGTGATGACTTATGGCACTGAAACGTGGCCGCTTACTATGGGCCTTATAAGAAAGCTCAAAGTCACGCAACGAGCTATGGAGAGGGCTATGCTTGGAGTTTCTCTGCGTGATCGAATCAGAAATGAGGAGATCCGCAGACGAACGAAAGTAACCGACATAGCCCAGCGGATTAGCAAGTTGAAGTGGCAGTGGGCAGGGCACATAGCACGGAGAACTGATGGCCGATGGAGTCGGAAAGTTCTCGAATGGCGGCCGCGTATTGGCAAGCGCAGCGTAGGACGACCAGCCACAAGATGGTCCGATGACCTCGTACAGGTGGCAGGAAGGCGCTGGTTGCATTCTGCTTCCAACCGGCCACTTTGGAAATCCATGGAGGAGGCCTATGTCCAACAGTGGACTTCTTGTGGCTGAGATGATGATGATGATGATGATATCGCGTGTATTGTAACGAATCTAATTCCCGACGTTTCGAGCCCTTTACAGGTCCCATGTTCACGATACTTACCTCTTTTAAATCCACTATTTTCTGCTTGAACTCCTCCATAGTTGACCTGCACTTGTTTTCATCGCAGACTTTTTCAGTATCCAGCCTTCAAAATAAATATATGAATGAATTTGACGTAGGCAAAAAGACCGCTAGGCTGAAATGGGAGTGGGCTGGCCATGTCTGCCGCATGCATCCGGATAGATGGGCATCGATGGCCCCCAATGGATGCCGCAAGATGGTAGTCGACGGGGCAGGCCGAGACGGAGATGGCGGACGATCTGTACGCATTTTCAAATGACTGGCCAGAGATTGCTAAAGATAGAGGGAACTGGAAATCCGAGGGAAAGGCCTTTCCTCAGCAGTGGGACACAATTCCAGGCTAGCATTATTATTATTTATGAATTTTATAATTATATGTGCACATAACTAGGCGGTAAAACAAGATAAGGGATCGTCCATTAATAACGTGACGTTTCTTAGCATTTTTAACCCACTTGCTCGTATTCCTTCCTATTTCATAAAAAAATAGGAGTGATTGAGTGAGTCTCTATTGTCAAGAAAAATTAAAAGTTTGTGTATCTTTGTGGTCTCTTGACTGTTCAGTACCTTTGAGTATTTAACATTGAGATGCCAAGCCGTATTATCACCTAACAATTTTTTCTGCCAATTTTAGCGGGGGGAGACGGGTCTAGTGTTGCCAGACGGCTGGGAAATTCAGGATTGTCCTGGAATTACGTGTCTTGTCCCGTGTCCAGGAATTACACTTTATAGTCCCGGACTTCGAGTGTTACTATATTATCAGAGTTCCTTACCTCAAAAGGAAAAATCCGAAAGCTATAAACAGTATCGGAAGTCTCCAGATGAGATATCCGAATAAAATCACAACATGCTGTCGGCAACACTGGCACGAATGCCATGATGTCTAATTTTGAAATGTTTACGTTATGTCTGTCAAAAAGCTTATTCATTTAAAATGTTTTTGGTGTTGTAAATAATAAATTAATTGTGAAGAAAATTATTTACGTGTGATAAAAAAATCCGTCTTTAGTGAAATTTGAAGTTTTTGATAGCCGTTTGAAGGTAAATACAGCACGATTAACCATTTTTGCAGAGATCGCTTTCGCGATACGGACTAAAGCAAAATGACACACGATATCGCGGCGAACTGGTTTTTATAGACCGTTATGATTTAACTCACGGTTTTAGGTCATATGCATTGGCAGAGGGGAATGCGTGCCTTGCGAGGTCCCGTGGCTAAATTGTCTAAGTTCAGTACACGTTAAATATTAAACGGTAACTTACTTCTCAATATTACGAAACTCCGGTGTGTTGGTTTCTATAGTCCTCTTTGCAGGAGATACTCTGGAATAGGAGCATCGTCATCATCAGATCATTATATCAGTCGAAAGAAGTCTACGTCCAATGCAGCCCACAAAGATCGCCACTGTGCCCGGTCCTGCGCTGCTCGCATCCAGCGGGTTCAGGACCAGAAACAGGAATATCAATCATTAGCTCCACCACGGACTGGTCCGAAACATGTCGAGAAATTACTCGACTTCAAATACGTGAGTGATCCGTTTATATTAATTACCACACACGCGCACATACATTCTTTTACTCATAGTAATAGAGCCTTGCGGTACAAATTTGCTACAGTAGAATGGACCGGTTCGATAGGGGTAGTACCACACTCTCACAGAACACTGGTCAGATGTGAAGTAGTAGTAAGCTTGTTAGATGCGGTTGCCCAAGAGTGGGATACATTAAGGACTACAACGAATCAGCTATTCTCTTAGGATCCCTGATTCCCATGTGCGGTGGTGATTACTTCACATCAGGTGACCCTCATGCCCATTTACCCCTTTTTGTTAATGAAATAGGAAGGCAAACAAGCAAATGGGTCACCTGATGGTAAGTGATCACCACCGCCTATAGACATCCGCAACACCAAAGAGATTGCAGATGCGTTGCCAACCCAAAGGGCTAAGATGGAATACCTCTTGAGCCAGTAATTACACCGGCTGTCTTGCTCTCCAAGCCGGAACACAACAGTGCAAGCACTGCTGCTTAGCGGCAGGATTAGCGAGCAAGATGATGGTAGCGATCCGGACGGACCTTGCACAAGGTCCTACCACCGTGTCTAAAATGCTATGTTTTGTGTCATAGTGATGATGATGAAGGTATTGCTTCACTTACTTTGCGACGGACTGAGCTGACAACGCAACTGTCCTGAGATTTCCAGTATCATCAGTCTTGTCATTCAAGGCACTTGTGGATAGATTTCTGAAAGTAAGACATAGTTAAAATATGATCAGTTCATAGTAGCAGTTCCATAACTCAGGTACAGTCGGCCTCGGAAGTAGCTAAACACTAAAGAACCTTGTCGCATATTAATAAAAGGGATCACTCACGTATTTTTGCAAACGAGGGTAGTTGTTCGCCGCCGCCCGAGCCGCCTGTGCCGAGTAGCCGAGCTGTCTGGGCTTCGGTACGCAGTCGTCGTCGCGCCACCGCCGCGGGGGCTCATGATTAAGGACCACGGACTGGTCCGAAACATGTCGGGCATTTCCCGACGCAAAAATACGTGAGTGATCCGTTTTATTAATATGTCTGAGTCTCACGGTAGTTTTATGTTAAAAACCTTGTCGCAGTAACGTATTAAATGAGAGCTGCTCGAATTTTTCACTTTACCGACAGCGACAAGGTACTAAATTAAATTTTTGTAACCGAAATTTCTTTGGATTTTTATTTTAAAGGTTTGTTTGTTCGTTTTTTAATGTGTGTTTTATGTGTATGAGGGTAGTTGTACCCTTAAAATCAATAATGTAATGACCGTAAAGACAAAGCACATTGAAAATTTCGCAGGGTATGGTAGCGGTAATGTGGCGAAACTGGCAAACGCAAGGCACGGAATGCTGATGTTGCAAGTTCAAGTCCTGCTATTACCCTAATTTTTCTTTATGTTGTCATTGCATAGCATTTTAAGGTACTAGATTGTTCAGTTACTTCTGCAACTGACCATGACTGTACAACACTCTCACATAATACTACTGTTTTGTGCGGTCTGTAAGAGATTCAAAGGTCCTAGCATTATTTTATTTTATTTTTATTTCATTTATTCATGTCATAAATTAACACTTACAGTCAAGCCTTACATGTAAATTTAAAAAAAACTTAAAGATAATCACAATTCAAATAAAAAGATAAAATTAGTTAATTAAAAACATATTACTGTAGTCATAATTAATAAAAAGAAAATTATTGAACAATCAGAAATAGTCACAATATTTAAATTCAGAAACGAAACAAGTCAATTAAAAAACACAATGTCAATGTTACTAATATAAATACCTATCGAACGTTACAAAAAATATTATATTAAATTTAAAATCCAGAAATTACTTAATAAAAAAATATGCTCGTGTCCCTATGATGCGGGCAGGGACAGCATCCGCCCGGTGTAACCATCACATTTCATTAAATTGTCTAAAGGGCCTCTACGTGTTGGCTTCGGCTCCGCGCACGCCTCCCAAAGGTCCGGGGTACTATTGCCCCGTGAATGGGAAAGACATACATAATAATAATAATAATCGCCATGTCAATATTTATGAAAAGAATAATACACAAATAGCCACATAATACATATAAAATAATATGGGAGCGAAGCTAGAGGCTGGCTAAGGATTAAAAATTTACAAAATTTATTTAAAAAAATTACACCTAATTGAGTCCTCATCAGCGGTTTTTCTGAACTGGTGGTATATTTTATGACATTCGTAAGTGCTTCCTGTAAGCCTCATCTAAATAAAAATATTTTGACTTTGACCTGACTTTGCCTTAGGGTTGCTAGTTCCTGATCCAATAGATCCCATTGTGTTGAAGTGTATCCGAAAGGACCTCTAACAGATAAGATAAGATAAACAAACTAAAATCCTGAATCTATTAGATAAGATAAGATAGTCCCTGGTCGGTGATGATCATCTGATTGCTTCCCATCAGGTGACCTGCATTCTTGTTTGCTTCCCTTGTCCGTACAACAATGGGATAAATAGTAAATAGGTAGGTATACCAACGGAAATAGAATTCCTTAATTGTACATTTTAAAACTAAATAAGTACAAATAAAGAAATAAAGGGCTAGGTCCATCCCGATCGCTACCACCATCCTACTCGCTAATCCTGCCGCTAAGCAGCAGTGCTTGCACTGTTGTGTTCCGGCGTGGAGAGCAAGACAGCCTGTGCAATTTCTGGCACAAGAGGTATTCCATCTTAGCCCTCTAGGTTGGCAACGCATCTGCACTCTTTTTGTTGTTGCAGGTGTCTATAGGCGGTGGTGATCTCTTACCATCAGGTGACCCACTTGCCTGTTTGCCTTCCTATTTCATAAAAAAAAAAATATATCAGAAACAGACATAAAGAACATGAACTGAACATGAACGAAGCACATCACATCAGCTGAGCCTGTTCCTTTTGCCACTTTGTACTAGTTGTAATTAATGTATTTTTTTTTCTGTTTTTATTTCATTTTTATGTACCTACCTTTACTTATTTTGGTGTGGCAAATAAACTCATTTCTTTTCATTTCAAACTCATTTAATTTCATTCATTTTAACTTATAAATAAAATTAAAATAAATAACACTTACTTAACAGACGTTGATGTCCCCGAGATGCAGTTAAAGCACTTGTAGGTGCACTGATAAGGGCTCCTCTTAAGGAACTGCTTAGCGGTACAGAGGCGCATGTTGAGACGTCTAATGCGCTCCGCCATGTTGTCATTGGCCTTCTTGAGGTCTGAGATACTGCAATTTAATAAAATAAAACAAATAACCTTAACAATGCTTTATGGTTCTGGTTTTGAGGTCGCTGCTTAGCGATAAGACCGCCTGTTGAGTCTCATGTAAAATTTCCCTGTATGTGTTCCATTTTGTTTACTTGTGTGAATCAATAAAGAGTATTTGTTGTTGTTGTTGTTCTGATGGTTTGATCACTAAAGAAGAGTGTTAATTAAGGGTATGACCCCATCCTTGGATTTAAAGAGCTTTTTTGAATTTATTTATCTTATTTATATTCATATTTATTTATTTCTTGCAACCATGGTATTTACACAGATGTTCTTAAAATTAACTAGTACCGACATGGACCCTACTAGGGCATAGCAACTATATACCTAATACCTTAAACACTATCGTACTACCATACATACAAATAAATATAAATCTAATACACTTAATTTACATTGAACTAGGTATTTACTAACAATTTATTTAGATACTTTTCTAGCATTCTATTTTAGGAACATTTTATATTGGAATATTTAGAGCTTCTCATAGATGGAAAGCATAAAGAAACATGCAAATCTGGGAATCTCAGTTCCAAATCTATACTGGGTATGGGAAGTTGTTCCTAAAGTCCTTTTATTGTAAGAGGGGGTTTGTGACAGACAGACATATATGATGCTAAGTAGGTACTCAAAGCGCTATACAACATGTCCCTACCCTATGGACAAAAATTAATACTAGACAGCATAGATCTGTTAGACCATTTTCATATGTTTGCCTTTAATTATGAAAACAACTGTGTCATAGCATTCCTAAGTAGATTTATACAGATGTTCGTTCCTAGTCCATAGGCTAGAGCAGTGTTTCTCAACCTGGGGTCCGAGTACCCCTGGGGGTCCACAAACCTATCCCAGGGCGTCCAAAGACGAAATAAATATTAAAAGTAAAAATTATGAGGCATAACAACACGGCCGAACATTTGACTGGTGTGGCATTTTTCGTGTGAGTCAAATAGACTCATGCGAGTATTGCATATTAAAGAATTCAAGCAGTTTTTTTATTTGATTTTGAGGGGTCCACGGGTCATGGTAAGGTTGCATTAGGGGTTCGCCCTTGGAAAAGGTTGAGAAACACTGGGTTAGAGCACATTGTTGGAATCTTACTTTGCAACATTAATAATTTAATATTTTTATTGTATTGTGGCAACACTTTCTCTTGGCTTCCGACAGTACAAGTGCACACACATAACTGAGTAAACTGAGTGTTTTTTATTTATAATAAATAATACCGCAGACCCCAGTCCAAGTTTCGTACACACATTGCATAAGTTGTACATAGGTGTGATAGAGAGGTGATCGCCTCCATACAGCTACACAAATACACAAATTTACTTTACAGTTTTTTTTGCCCTTGTGCTACTTGGGCATATACTAGAAGTAGATGAAGACAAAATAATGATATTAAACCAAGCTAGGAAAACAACAATTCAAACTATAAAATGCGATCTTACGATGCTTTCTGCTCAGAAATAACAGCTTTAGCTACCGCGCAGCAATCCTTCGGATAACTGGTAATGTAGGTCCTTGTCTGTGCCGTCATTCTTTGAACTTTAGTGTTGAGCATGCGAATTTTCTCGTTCTGACTATTCACTGCTTTTTTCAGCTCCAAATTGTTCTCCAGAAGCGAATAATAAACGTCTTCCAGCTCACGTTTGCTTAGTTTGGACGGACACACGCGCAAGAAATCTAAAAAACACAACCCAGTTATTTCATGTTTTGCAACCGTTACGGTGATAATTGGTAAGTACATTGTGTGTTAAGACTTACCTTTGTCACATCTAGCGGTGTGGCTTTTGCACAAATCACCGCCAGTCTGATCTTTCGCTTTTACAGACATGGTCAAACAAGGAGCATTCAGAACAAACAAAACAGAAACGACTTGAATTTTAATGCCACCATTTCACGCTAGATTTACATACCCAAGTAATTTTGTCGCAAACTAACGATCCATTGTAAAACTAGAGCAGAATTTCACAAGATTTGATAAAGTTGTGGTTCATTTTAGCGGATTTGTCGACATTTCATTACGAAAATGCCGCCATAGCAACAATCTGGCTGTCAAAACTTAAGTGTCAACACAAGCGCCACGTTTGAGGTTATTGTAAAACGATCGCAACCACATCACATTATTTTATTATTGCAAAGCAAAAAGTACAAGAATTATGATACCCACGAATAGTATTTTTACATGTAAGTACATAATAATATTATCTACTGTAGAAAAATATTATAATAGGTACCTATTTCATTTTCTACCACATTAATTTGATATCTCACAGTTTGTGTGAAACCAGCCTTTAGACCACAACCAAAGGCAAGTTCGATTTGCTCCATTTAGAAATAAATCGTTTTAGTGCTCATTTTATGGTTTCAGAACATCCTCGTACCCTATGTCATAGCTATTTTATTTGGAGATTATTGAAACCACGAGACAACATATAAACGTTGGAAACGTTAGTAAACTTGAAAACAATACATAAGTAATTAATCCTAAAACGAAAACTACGATAAGTAAATACAACTTCAATCGAATAACCCGCCCCGCGTCGCTCGCGGCCCAACGGTGTCTATCACGCTCGCCGTGTTACCGCGTTCACCTGCGATAGACAGTCTCTGCACCAAAAAAACCCGGATCTCAAATAGAATAACGACATCACATTTTATTCTAAACCCAGAAGTTATGTCAAAACAGTGTGTCATTTGCACTTGGTCGGTTTTTCATAATAAAAAAAAACTAGCGCTCCATCAACAGATTTTATTAAATCAACAACACACTTACTCGCTAAAATATCGAATATGATGACAATCTAACTCTAGTTACGATAAATTAGGCAACTAGCACATGGTAACATTGACATACAAGTTTTATCGGCCCTAAGCCTTATTACGAAACCACAATCGCTTTCCCTATCGCTTTCAATGTATTACATTCAGAATGAAGCGTATTTTGAATATAATTGGATCAAAATCACAGTAAAAAATGTGTCTCCTGTGGTCAAAAGTCACAATAGGAATGATGACTAAAATTGTTTGTTTCTCAAAATTTATAAAACTCGTCAAAGGAAATAATATAGTCTTTTTAGTTTTTGTCCATGATCACTGTTTCTTGAAATATCGCGACTAAAAAAACGCAACAACGCATAACGCTCTTTGCAAAACAGCTACCTACATTATGACGTCAGAACAATAAGTGTTCATTGCCTTCTCATCTCTTATCTATGCTAGTAAATGTATGGATGAAGTATAAAAATAAAATCACATTTATTATAATAAAGATTGCTTCTATGTGGTTACGTCCTAAATAAGTTAGAGTTCTAATAAGTATTATTAAGAAAAAAACTTTTTTTAATAAGTTTAGTACCTTTAAATCACTATAGCCCTCATAATAAATGTTTTATTGTGCATAGTATTTTAAATCGACGATCTACAACAATATTACATATTTCACTCCATTTAGTTTAAGGGGTCATCTACCCAATTTGTATTTTCCTTGAATAGGTCAAAACTAGGCCAAGTACCGTAATGCGAAAGTAGACCGAACTATCGTCCACAGGAAAGACACTCGAGAACCCAATTTAGATTTTGATCCAATTAAGACATTCAATTTTGAAAAGGTTACACAGTGGGTCATCATGAAAATTGACCAACTTTACAATTATTTTATGATTTCAATAGAAACCCCACTGACCTATAAGTAATGGACTTCTAGTCAGCGTTTAAAATATGGCCGCATCAAAAGTCGAACAAAAGTACAACAAATCGACAATCGCTCGCGCTGTCAGTCTGTTGGACCGACGGCGCTGCTGTCAATACTATTATTTTGTAAAAAAAACCTATTTGCAACGAAACTTACTAAATTATTATTTTATGCAATTAGACGTAAAGTTGTAAATCCAATGACTATAAATGGTAAACTAATAATTTGCATTTGTAACATTGGCGTCAACCTGTATTCTTATGTCGGTCCGTTTTTCTGCCGTCATTTAGTATGACACTGTACATCCATGTATTATAATATCATTGAGTGACCCACATAGTTATCAAGGCTAATAGAAATTTGCCGCTAAAAACAAAAACAATCTTATCGACCCACTCTACTGTTTGAATAACGTCTTAAAGATAAAAACAAGAACGCTAGTAAAAACAATTACAAGTAATTGCGTATGATCTTTATCTACAAATTATAGGAAAATGCCTGCCAAACTAAAACTAAAGACTGGTATGTTATATTATAATAGAACATAATTTTCTACAAAACCATCAGCTTTTCGGATGGACAACACGAACAAGAACTCAAAAATATGGCAATGTATTCTGTTTGATTTAATTTTATTCCATTCAACTTTACTTGTATGAAATTAAGGCAGGAAAATTTTTAAACATGAACCTGTGAAGGTATCAGTAGCCCTAAGATGAGGGCCTAAGTTTAATTTATCTCACAGTGCCCTAAGTAAATTAGACGAAGCTACATGGAGGAATAAATTAAGCAGCATTAGCAGTACACTAGCTTTAAAATATTGCAGACATAGTAGTGAGGTACAGTCAGCCAAGCTGAATTTTAGGCCAGTAGGACCTTGCTGCAATGAGTAATCGCTGTAATATTAGGACATTTCAACAAAATTCATAATGACATCTATTGCGAAAAAGTTCTACAGTGGCCTAGAATTCAGCTTGGTTGACTGTATAGTCAATTAATTTGATTCATAGGCCACCCCGTACATGATAAAACTTCCAACCGTTTCGCACACTCTTATTGGATAGAAAGGTCAAATAAATGCTTCTGCCGGGGGCCTCTGATCATAGTATTATGATCAGATGCCCTAGCACTGAGTATTTATTGCATATCTGATATGAGTGTGACAGACTCACTATTCCTTTCTGTCTACTCCAATGTTTCACTCCGTGTGAGAAAGAGACAGCGATTAAATTACTGTATCAGACTTCTCGAGAGGTGGCGATTCGTATAAAAAGAAAAGAAAAAATACTTTTCAAGTAAGTCACATAGGCTCTTTTACAAATTTGAAATTATTGGACACATTTTTTTTACACACACATTCAGCTATTTCATTGGTTTCTATTGTATTCCTTGATTTGAACTCGATACCATACAAATATTGAATCACACACTAAAGGAAATTAGTTTATGTACCTACTTAAAAGTTAAATAAAAATAAACTTAACTTAAACAACTCGCATTCTTTCCAATAATCACACCCCTTAAAACAAATGATCAGAATATTATTACAGGATTTTAAATCCTAACATTTCGTATACAAAACAATCAATCCAATCACTTTCAAATATAAATTATGTTTTAGCTTTATACAATGAAGGAACCAATTATTCATAATGTTAAACATATTTTTTACACATACATACTCGTTTGACAGATATCCCAAAAAACGATCTATCAGAGAAACATCCAAGAACTGTTGTTAAAACTGAAGCAAGCGTTCTGGGCTGCAATTTTTGAATCTCACCAGGTGACTAGAGCTCACCAAAATGGCCGAATCTCTATGAAAAACGGTTATTTTGGTGAGTCACTCGGTGAGATTCCAATGCAATTTTTGAATCTCACCAGGTGACTAAAGCTCACCGAAAAGGCCGCATTTCTATGAATAACGGCCATTTTGGCGAGCTTTAGTCACCCGGTGAGATTCAAAAATCGCACTCCTGGTCCACTACACACTTGTACCAAAATAATTGTGATTGCTATTTGTGACCCACTGTGGAACGTTTTCAAGATGAATGTCACAACGACTCATTTAGCTACCTTTTGTTAATACATTAGCCAATTGGCTGACATTGAAATGACTGCATTAATGATCCATTGTTAGACTCGCGGTTAGCTTGACTAATAATTGGTAACCACCGTAACTACGTCATCAATGGTGTCATCTCCAGAGTGTTTTCTTGGCAGATTTTTAACTTAATTGAACTGCTACTTGTGTTAACTGCAGATTAATTACAGAAAAAGTGTTCTTTGCTAAGTGATTGGGGCTCTACTTTGAGCTACTTAGACTTGGAGTTTCACAAAATTATTCCCAGGCCTAAGTGTAATAGGTAACTAGAGTCACAGTGTTACGACTACATATCTAACTTCAAAATCACACGTATTTGGGAAAAGCCTGCAACAGGCATCTAGTCACTATTCATAGGCCTTTAAGGCCGTTCACATAACATTAAAGATTACCTTATTATTTCAGACCATAGTAGCTAAGAGATATTTTCACCTATCAAACTTATAATACACTCCACGCCCAAGTGCAAGTGAGAAAGTAATTATCATACTGCACTAGTAAGAAAGAAAAAACAAATAACTCTATTATTTACCTGTTCTGAATGACAGGAAGGATACGAGGAAGGCAGGCAACTCCCTACGTATACACCTATGATGGGACCCCTATTACTAAGTCTACACCTTCTGTTTGTTTGTCCGTCTGTGTGTACCTTTAAAGGGCTCTTTTGAACCGTAACAACGCTGGTTTAAATTTTCACAGATTATTGTGTTATTTTAGCGAATATTCTAACTAATAATAACATAATAATAATAAAAGGAACACAATGTTAAATATTACAACGATTTTTAAGGAATTCGAGGCAATCAGTATTTATAGATGTTAAGTAGATTTATCGGACAAGGCCTTTGATACACTTGACTGTACCTACCTAGTTTGTATGATATTTCGATAATAGTTCAAAACTATTCCCAAGCAAGCCGACTAACTCGGAACATAACTAACTTTATAACTCGTATAGTAAAATATTCATTTGTTTTAATAATACGACTTTTTTTAAAATACTACACTAAAATGCATTTTTTGCTTTTAAATGCCATGGCCTCGTTATATAAGTATAAAGTAAATATTACAAACCTTATGCGAATGAACGAACATAGGTCACTATGACCTTCAACTTTTGGCGACAGATAAATCCCTCATTGGCGTTAAAAAGGTTAATTACATTTATTTAACATCGACCTCTTTTAGTTCTAAATATGAACCGTCTGTATTTTAACATCATAATTCATAATTATAAAAAACCACTAATCTCCAGAAGAATCGTGTTGAAAAATATGTAGGTACCTAATATTTATTATTATTTTCAATAGGAATATACAAAACGAAATTACTTTATGGAATGTCATCGTTTCGAATATAGCAACACTTCTTTGTATAATAAATTGAGGAGGGCACGCGTATTGTGTGAAACTCGCCTAATATTTTACTTGCGAGTTGTTTCTTCTTTGAGTATTTTTCTTGGAATATAATTCGCAAGTAAATTGAAATTTCATGCCTTGAATATTAATTTGATTCACTTTTAATAAAACCTCAAATGAGGCTGAAATGAACTCGGAGAAGATCATTAATTCATTATAAATACTACACACCGACCCTCGATACATGATTAAACCATTATTCCATTCAGTTTTGAATTCACGAATCTAACACTTACTTTTTCCATCATCACCCCGCTCAATCTTTAGATGTATTTATTAATTATTATTTCATTAAATGCGTATTATTAAAATATCAATTAATTCACTATAGACATTGAGAAACATTGGCAACGTCATAGAAATATCTAATTTTTTAAAACGTTTTGGCAAAATACTTCCTTTGGTTGCAGTCGCACATTATTGTCACAATTACCACTTTAATAATTACTAGAATCTAGAAAATACATTATAATTCATAATTTCATTACAATACCTTATACAAATACATAGTTTTTTGTAAAGTCTCTTGAACCAACTATACGGGTATCTAAATGTGTATGCTAACTTCTGAACATCTCGAGTATAATAAGCCAAGTTTAGTATTCTCTGTTATTTTTAATGTAAACTCATGTAAACTACAATAAATATGTTTACTAAATGAGTACCAAATTTTCAAATACTACGTCACAATTTTTCGTAAACTTTAAAATACTCTTACAAATGTAAAACAAAAGGGCAACAAAAGTCACGTTACGATTCCACCAATCAGATCAATTCATTCAACAATCTATACTAGAAAATGAACATAGTGCTAGCCGTCCTTATATAATTATGGCCCATCCAGACTCTTCACGAGGCAGTGCGAGGGAACGCGAGTGCAAGAGTGAGGATGGTGCGCTCGTCTCTCCTCGTCTCGCCTCGCTGTCACTCAGTTTTGTGTCGGTTTTTCTGGCGCGAGTCAAAGGACGCGAGGGAATCAACCACACTCTTGCGCTCGCTCACTTGGTTGTTAACTGCTTTAAAGTGAGGACGCGCGCGCGGTTTTTTTACATCATCATGACGGAGTGGAGTAACAATCTGTGTACCATTTTTATGGAATTATACTAAACGGAACCAGCCATTTGGAATCCCAAAAATCCAAAACCAATTTATTTAATTGATATATAGGTACGCAAGGCATTATAATATTGGTAGGCACATAAAGTAGATAATGTCACTTCAATCACGTGCATCTCGTAGACTGAGTGAGCAACTGAATAAAAATAGAGAGTGTGAATGGCTAGCACTCCTGCAGCCTCCACTCGCCAAGACTCGTGCCGAGAGCCTCTAGGAGGCGCCTCGCGACAGTCTGGATGGGCCATTAGGAGTAGCTTAGTCCTTCTGCTCTGTCGCTTAAATCTTTATAGCAAAATTAACTTTTTAACACGTCATTTCATTTTGAGCCATTTTAATACTCTCTTTCGTATCCTGTAAGAGTAGATCAAAGACGTCACCCTTCGTAATAGCAAATTCAAACTCAAAATCAACGACATCCATGTACTTGCTAGATTGAGTGTTCTAAACCATCACTATGTTCCACACAACTGCGGTTCCGGCACCTCACCTTACTATCTGTCTCGCTTTTACTCGCGGAAGGCGCCATAGCGTCGCACGCCCCGTTGCACGCGTTGGTGGACGCGCGAGAACCACGATCATTGTTCTAATGTGCTATTCTAGTGTTATCTATGGTTCATTGTTTAGAACCAATATAATAATCTCGTTCACATCCGGAGATGTTAACTATCACTGGTCATACCAAATCGTCACATGAAAAAAAAATAACAAACATAGAGTCCATTTCCGCCCAACCTCGCTTTGGTAGAGGGAGCTGGCATTGAGTCATCCATTTCCATAAACTAAAAATAAATCACAATTCAGCTTAAAGCCTTCTCGGTAAATCCGATGGCGTCAGATAAAATATCTTCATAACCTTTAAAGAAATACCAAAAACAATGTACTTGTCGGATAGACTTCCAAACTCCACAGATAAAAGCATTATTTCCTTGCAACGCTATCTCTTGGTATTGCTTCTGCATTATGAATCCTTCAGTAAATCTGGTTGAGCTAGTAGTTTCAATAATTACGTAAAAAGCCAATTTACAAATTTTGTTCCCCGACATATTTTTGCTGACAAATACCAAGCGGGTTAATTTGTAGCGCTATCCAGTTTTAACTGGGTTAATCCAGTTAGGCGTAGAACCATCCATATCACGGTTTTATATGGCGACTGTGGTGTGTCTGGCTGTCTATTCAATGCATACATTGCCTGTGGTAATATGAAGTTGTTTTAAGCCTTAAGTTCCGCTGCTTGGCGGCGTAAATCGGATCCAATGGCAGCAGTGATAGCTGTCCCCAGGGCCAGGAGAGCGCAGAGAGTCAGGTTCGACCAACGGTCACCAACTTCGCCGAGCATCCACTCGTAAAGGAGCGTGAGAAGGATACCAAAGACCTGGAATTGAGAAGGTGCTAGATTAGTTCTATAGTAGCCAGTGAAGTTGGCTAAGTCCAGGGCCGGACCGTGAGTTCAGAGGGCCCTGGGTTAACACTACTTAGGGGCCCATCTTATTACTCAAAGTAAATAAAATTATGGATTTTTTTCGCATTATCGTCTACTTTTGATTTCGACTTGACTTAGCTGGGGGTCCCTTGAATCTACGGGGCCCTGGGCTGAAGCCCAAAAACCCATATGGTAGATCAGGCCCTGGCTAAGACCGAAGCATATAAGAGAACGCTGATAATAGCCGTGGGATGATGAAGACTGATAAAGAAGAAGGAGACAGATTAGAAGACTACGGCCAAATGTTGATAGGTAGTCAATTTCGTGGACTGGTTATATCATTTGCGTAGCAAGCAGGTTTTTAATGTGGAATTATCATGGAGAGGTACGTATGTGTCGAAAATGCGCACCCTTTCCAATCTATGATAAATATATTTTATGTTTCTCTGTCTTTCTCTATCTGAGTCTCTCTTAGGTATAATAATAATGTCTGATTAATTTGGTTTTACCTGAACGACGGCGTTGAGAATTCCCGACGTGGTGCCTTCGGGCTCGGGATATGTGACTTCGGAAGCGAACTCGAAACCAACAGGCAGGTAGCCGTTCATGAAGAATCTGCGAGGATAATGAAGAATATTATTAAAAAGGCCTCACCAAAAACCTTTCTAATTATACATCATTCGACGTTGATGGATAAAAAAAATCAGCACTGCCTTGCATTGATAAGATTATCTACCTAGATAGGTACCGTTAATACTTTAGGCACCCTAAAATACTAAACACTGAAACTGAATTACTTTCCTGGTAGGTGACTAAAACTACATACTAAGTACTATAACTTACATAAGGTCTTCAGATCTCATTGGCCTATAGTGTGTGTTGACAGCAAAATGCGTTTCGTAAGATAAGTGACTGTTCGGCTGATATTGAGACACCTCCGGGTCAAAAACGGTTCAGACATTTAGTTTGAGTTGTTGATTTTCATGGGCCGTGGCGCTATGGCCACCCTCATTAAGAAACCTGCGTGTTCGTTTGCTTTTCTTTACCAAGAAAAAGGTGTTTTGTTGTTTTTGTCCACGTTTCAATTCAATTCAGTTGTGTGTTAGGTAAATGGTGCTGAATGAGAAATTATTCTTCTAGTCTTTTCTTCTGATCGAACTAACATTAACTTACCCAAGGAGTTGCAAAATGACTTGAATGACATCCATTTGCAGTGACAGGAGCATAATTGCTTAAAAGAAAAGAGATGAGGGAGGGTAGGAGCCCTTTGCTCAGAAATGAGGTTTTAAACTAGATCACGGAAAAAACTTACCCAAGGATAATAGCGCTCATGTACACCACTCCAATAAGCCCGCAGTCCAGGGTGAAAGTGAATATCACCATGCCGATAACTGAAGCTGCGTACACAGCCAGCGTGGTCTCCTTGAACCTGTGCGTCTTGTCCAGGATGAGACCACAGATGACGGAGCCTACCATGCCAGCCACCACGATCATCAATCCGATGCGACCGGCGTCTTCGTTGGCACCCTGGAAGGTTCCAGAAGACAACAGTGTCTCAATGATATTGGGTATGCTGACGCTTGATCTTCTTTTAGAAGGGAATGTCAAGTGCATGCCTTTGTTGCAAGATAATGAATGATCAAACTGGCTACTCGAAGCGATTTATTTAAACCCATTATGTTTTTATGAAGAAGAACAAAAGCCCAAAAATCATAGAGTAAATAAAGCATTCAACTACATTAACAAATAGGGGTCACTAGCAGCTAGGCTATTCAGTCATAAAATATAGCTATTTACTACGCGATGTTAGGGTTTCCTTTGTGCACAGGAGCCTTTCGCTCATGCTCCATCTATAGCAAGGGTAATTCTGTCCAAAGCCATCGCTCAAAGTCATCAACGGCCATCATCATCACTCGATTACCGGCTACCACCACCGCTTATTCGGTTCTTCGACAAATGTGGCCAGCCTATTGTCACTTCAACTGGCTTATCTTTTGAGCTACGTCGGTCACTTTTGTCCGTTGGCGGATCACATCGTTTCGGATCTTGTCTTTCAACGAAAATCCGAGCATTGCTGTCTTCATTGCCCACTGCATGACTTTGAATGGATGGACTAAATCTTAAGGTATTACCGATTTTGAAAAGTGTAGTCTTACTCTCATCAGCTACCACTTACCGGATAATGTGTCAGCACGACCTGGTTGAGGAGAGTGGAGATCGCGTAGAACACGCCCACGTTGAGCCCGTACGAGACCAGCAGGAGGTTGTAGTTGCGGTTGGTGAGGAGCTTCTTGATGGAGTGGAGGAAGTTCGAGTCCAGGCTGGCGCCGAGGTCGGCTGCGGCTGACGGGGGAGTCGGCGGGGCCGCTTTAAAGACTGGAAAGGAAGTGGAAACAGATATAGTAAGCTAATAAAAGGTGTTAGAGAATATATGTACATACATAAGTGCTTTTGTATATACTCGTAAATAAATACATACTAATACATCACAACATTGTGATTACGAGAAAATTGTGTACGCCGTGGTTCTCTCACGTATGACTACAAAAAGATGTATATACCTTTGCAAAAAAATCCGGAGACTAACCACTCATAACCACCGAAAAATGTAAGTGGGCTGGCCTTGTATACCGAAGACAAGACCACATAAGGGGCAGAAAGATGCTCGAATGGAGAACCTGAGTAGGGTACAGAGATTTAGGCAGGCAATTTAACTTGCGCGATGGACTAAAGACCTTGTCAAAGTGGCTGGAGAACATTGGATAAGGAAAGCACAGGACCAAGGAGTATGGCATATATTGGAAGAGACCTATACTCAGCGTAGGTAGGGTACTGGTCAACCATTAAAGAAGGAAGGAACCGGGAAGGTTTTTTAATACCACGTAGGAAGGAAAAGAAGCAAGTGGGTCACCTGATGGTATTAGTGATCACCACCGGTTATAGACATTCGCAACACCAAGGATATTGCGGATGCGTTATCATTTTATTTTATTTCATTTTATTTCATTTATTCATTGCAAATCATGTTCATTAAGTACAGGTGATATAAAAATAGTGTCAGTAGGTACATGATACCCTAGTAGGGCATAGCAATTACAATTAAGTTAGTTACGTTGTTTTTTTTTTGCGTCAGTAACAATATTAATTCATTATAGTTAGTTTAGTTAATTTATTTTAAATTAGTTATAAATTATTGAAATAACTGGGACATAAAATAAAAATTTAAAAATAATTCTAGCTGAAACAATTACGATTAGTTAAAAACTCAAAAATGTCAAAATAAAGAAAATAATAAGTTATACAATGTTGGAATAATAATTAAGAACAGGTATAACATGTCAAATATATTATCATCATAATTCAATTCCCCAATAAAAATAGCACATTTAGGTAATAATTAAATTAATAAAAAATAATAGAGAAGCCAGAGTCCTGTCTCATGCGGACGTGACTAGTCATAGTACCTACCCTCCTCGGGATTCTTGTCATTGAAGAACTCTTCCACGGTATAATAACACTTTTTTGCCAGAAAGATCTTTAATTTTCTTTCAAATACCGAGTCTTTTCCCACCTCTTTTATGTATTCCGGGATGTGGTTATAGCATTTAGCGGCGCAATAATTCGGTCCGTTACGATAAAGCTGTAGTTTTGAGTTTGGTAATAGCACTTTGTTTTTTAGTCTTTTATTTTTGCATTTCCTAAAAATATTGATGTTTTTTCTTGCGAACACTCCCAAATCCAGTAGGTATAGGCAGGTCATTGGAAGAATTCCGTGTTTAATAAAATGTGGCCTGCAGCTATCAGGACTCCGGATACCTACTAATATTCTAATGCATTTCTTTTGCAGTACAAACAGATCATGCGCGTTTGTACTATTACCCCACATAATAATTCCGTAGCGGAGCCAAGCTTGTGCATAGGCGTAGTATGCAGCTAGTGCCGTTTTGAAATTTGTAGTTTTACGTAGGACCTGCAGTGCGTACAGGAATTTTGACGTTTTTGATTTTATGTTAAGTATATGTTGTTTCCAGTTAATATGGGTATCTATGGTTATTCCCAGCAGTGTAAAGTGTTTAACCTCCTCGATAGGCATATCGTTTAATTGAAGATTCAGTTCGAGCGATTTCTTCTGATGTGGGTAGAATTGAATTATTTTTGTTTTTTTTAAATTTATCAAAAGGTTGTGATCTGTTATCCAATCGTTAATTTTTTCCAACGTTTGTTTCAAAATTAAGTTATAATTGTCTGTACTTCGGAAGTCAAATAGAAGAGATACATCGTCCGCGAACAGTACGCTATGTGTGTTATCAATTTTAGGTAAATCATTGATGTAAATTAAAAACAATAAACACGCGATTGTGCTTCCCTGCGGTAGCGAGCCCCTTAATTCACGTTTTTCCGAACGTATCATTTCTATTTCGTTTGTGTTTTGGTTTAAATATTCGACTTGCACATATTGTGTGCGATCCTGTAGGAATGAGCAGAACCAATCATGAACGATTCCCCTAATCCCAGATCCATATAGTTTTTTAAGAAGGATTTTATGTGATACTCTGTCGTACGCCTTGCTGAGGTCCAGCAGTAGACCTACAGCGTACTGTTTATCGTCTAAGGTCGTTAATATTTTTTGTGTGTAATTATGTACAGCCATGGTTGTAGATCGGTTTTTACGGAATCCGTACTGGTTTTCGTCCAAGATTTGATTTTTTTCTAAAAACGCGTAAACACGATTGCACATAACTTTTTCGAATACTTTGGATACAGCGGGCAAAAGTGCTATAGGACGATAATTGTTGGGGTCCAAAGTATCTCCTTTTTTGTGCAATGGTTTTATCAACGATATTTTTAGCTCAGCCGATGCTCAGCCGGTACAATACCTTGCGAGAACGATTGGTTTATAAGTAATGATAACGGGAGGGTTAGCTCTTCGGCGCATGTTTTTAACAATGTTGGGGGTATCTCGTCCACTCCGCAACTGTTTTTGTTTTTGAGACTACGAATTGTTTTGAAGGTTTCGCACTCGGTGACGGGTCCTAGGTACATGGAGCGGTCGGGCGGCGCTAGCACCGGCCGGCCGGCGCACGCGCCGTCGCTGTTATCCCACCCGGTGGTATTGATAGGCGGTGACGTCATCTCAGAGATGCTTGCAAAAAAATCGTTTAGAGTGTTTGCTACGATGGCGGGCGATTCTGTTATTATATTATCTGGTGGAATTTTTAACTTGAGGTTCTTTTTGTTTTTATGTTGTACTTTTTTTTTCGTTTGGTTGATAATTTTCCACATAGTTTTCGTTTTGTTTTGTGACTTTTCCATTTCATTTATAAAATTTAGCTTTTTCGATGTATTTACACTCTTTTTCAAAATATTACTGTACATTTTATAATACGTTTTTAGAGCTGACTGACCCTTTAGCTTTTGTATATGTATTCTAAGTAATCTTTTATGCTGGCAGGATATTCTTAAGCCTACTGTTAGCCAGTGTTTGGTCCTGTTTTTATTGATTTTTAAACGTTTAATGGGAATTTTATCGTCAAGTATATTTTGAAGTTTGTTTTGAAATATTCTGAAATTATCTAAGATGTTATCATAGTTCAACAAAATGTGCCAATTTATGTTTTTCAATTCTTCTTTAAAAGAGCGATGATTTTTCTGACTATGGATTCTTTTTCGCACGTAGTGACCGCTATCTTCGTTACGCGCGCTTGTGCTCCTTTGCGTTGTAAAGTTTAGAATAACGCTGCTGTGATCGGACAGTCCGTGCTCCTCTACAGTCACGTCAGATGGTTTTGCATTTGTAAATACCAAGTCTATGCAGGACGCGGTGGTAGCTGTGATTCTAGTTGGCTCTTTTACGACTTGCGTTAGATTATGTGACAGCATTAGATCTGACAAACGCCGCGTGTATTTTGTGTTTAGATGCATGTTAATATTAAAATCGCCGCCGAAAATAATTTGTTTCTTTCGTTCTTTAAGTTGTAATTTATTAAGAATTTTTTCTATACAGTGGTAGAATGCTTCAATATCCCTATCCGGTCGGTAAATGCAAATTAATATGCTATTAAATTTGGGTATTTCTACACAGCAACACTCAGTTACACACTCAACAGACATTTCACAAATATCATTCCTAGCTACAAAATCCAAACCCTTCCTAATTAGTATACAGGTCCCCCCACCATTACGTTCGGTCCTATAGAAGGCCGAAGCCAAGTCATATCCCGATATGTGTACAATTTCGGCTTGTGGCGATGACATCCAGGTTTCGGATATACACAACACGTCAAAGGGGTGTTCTTCTAGGAAGCATTCTAATATAGGTGTTTTCCCCTTTAAACTTTGCATATTTTGGAAGAGTATCGAAAAATGGGCATGAGGTAATTTATTGACGAAAAGTATTACTGTTTTGTGATATTTTTTCCCTCCCGTCGGTTTTCTGTTGTTCCTCGTTTTCTCCTTGTGAACTTATCATTGTAACGTTTCCGCTGGTTATCAACCCGGAGGGCTAAGATGGAATACCTCTGGTGCCAGTAATTGCACTAGCTGTCTTGCTCTCCATGCCGGAACGTAACAGTGTAAACAGCGGCAGGATTAGCGAGCAAAATAGTGGTAGCGATCCGGACGGACCTTGCACAAGGTCTTACCACCCACAAAATGGATGGATATACGTCTTCTTGTAGACCGTACCTAGCCGTAAGTGTCTGTTAGTATTATAAGGGTCAACGCAAACCAGTTAACTAAGCAAGTTATACAAGGAAAAGCAGCTTGAGAAATATTTTGTCCTCGATACGACGACTGCTTACGAATTGAAAAATATTCCTATAGTTTTTTGCGGTCTTTCCTTATAGGTACAATTTGGCACCAATGATTACATTTCATATCGTCATAATTTAAGAGCTAAGCTCGTGTCGATGGAGCAACCGCCATTTCTTCATTCATTAATTTCATGTTTCAATTGCTTAGACAAAAAGTTTTAAGTAATTAATTAAGCTTAACTATTAGGTACAATACAAAGTAAAATCTATTATTTTTAACATAAAACTACCGTGAGACTCGGACATATTAATAAAACGGATCACTCACGTATTTTTACGTCGAGAAATGCCCGACATGTCGTCGTCCCTCCACCGCCGCGGGGGATCATGATTAAGGACCACGGACTGGTCCGAAACATGTCGGGCATTTCTCGACGTAAAAATATGTGAGTGATCTTTTTTAATAATAAAATGTATTAATTTTTAAAGTTAAAGAACGTACCTTTTTATACATCCATCCATTTGCCATCAAATATGGTTAAGTAAGAGCCGTCGCCGTTTAGATAATTTAGCTAGCAAAAAAAGTATGTCGTAGTCGGTTCTATGGCGACAAATTGAGGATTCAGAGTTTCAAAGTTATAACTTATTAATTATAAGTTACTAGCGGACGCCGCCGCGATTATAATAAATGACAACAACAACATAGCACACTCGTAGCATAATATAGAATTGTGATACTTACACAACACAATGAACACGAACAGCAGACTGGTGGCGCCGGCGACCAGGTAGAACATGAGCTGGAAGTCAGCTCCGATCTCCTCGATGGTGCCCTGGGACCGCACCAGCATCGGGGGCAGCACGAAGCCCAAAGCCACGCCGAGCTGCGGACAATCATACCAAAATGTTCAAAACAAGCGGGTGGTAGGATAACAATCTAAATAAGTACTTTAGAAAGAAAAAAATTCGTTGTTTAAGCACATAACGTATGTTATGTATGAACAGGATCTTACAAGTTCTTTTATTTTGGTGTGAAGGACAAGCAGGCCATTTATATTACTGGCCAGTGTAAGACCTCGTGGCAGCAGCCCAGCTCGAAGAGTTTTTGGAGTCAGTCGTCCGCCATCCGCTGAGGCTGCTGCCACGAGGTTCACCCATATTCATGTACATATATTTAGTTCATTAAATTAGCATTATTCTCATTTTTCCATTTCTTATTTATACAGTCCACAGGAATTCCTCACATTTGGTACGTACACGCTTTCAGGTTTTATTATAAAGCTGTCCTCAGTTATTTTTAAATTGGATACAAAAATTAAACTAAACAAAACAATATCGCATATAAAGACGCATGTAGCGAGAAAGCTGGTCAATTCCTAAGTAATTAAATTTAATTCCAAAACAAGAGACGATATCGTTATAAATTCACTCAATCTCCTCCGGCAGCCAGGTATTTTTATGAGACTTTTTTCCTCGCACAAATCACGGGTATTCCAATAATAAAATTCTCATACTATCATTAATTTCCTTTTGTAGCTCTTCTCTTGGTATTTACACGAAAACATTTCATAAATCTTCGGATCATATTTTTAGATGACGTAATTATTAAAGCAACGATCTTTCCACAGGCTTCCTAAACTTGCTTCGTTCGTATTCTTTCTGTCTGCCATTTTCGGTTCAAATCTTGCAAGTCAATGTTTATCAAATTCTAGTGTAATTGACTAGAAATTTGGTATGTGTATGTAGTTCCAATGACAACGTCATTTACGTTAAGATGTGTAGAGTTTTTGGTTCTCCTACTCTCTATCAGTGACCGGTAACTAAAGCTCGCTAAAATGGCTGTTTTTCAGAGAAATGCGGCCATTTTGGTAAGCTTTAGTCACCTGCTGAGATTCAAAAATTGCATTTGAATCTCGCCGGGTAACTAAAGCTCACCAAAATAGCTGTTTTTCATAGAGATTCGACCATTTTGATGAGCTCTAGTCATCTGGTGAGATTCAAAAATTGCACCCCAGCTCTGTGATGACGTTTCAACTTCATACACAAAATTAGCTGACAAATGCAAGGCGGCAGCTTATTCAGTGGAATAGACACCAGGGATGCCTTGAGACACCGTAGACAAACCGGAAAAACCCCAACAAACCTCTCATACAAATAGCCTAACCTTTCCGTTTCGAATAAAGTAAAAGTGTCCATTCCATACTGAGCAATACGGCCCATTGAACTTGAAATAAAACAGTTTGCCTTGCTTGACTGTGAGTTCGACTCACAAAAGCTCAGCGAAGTTCTCTAAAAGGCTTTCGCTTATTGTAAGAAAAGTTGGCGAAACGAGTGGCCGGTGGAGTTGAACGCGAGAAGAGAGTTCGTTTAACGTAGTTCTATTGTTTTTTCAAGCTTTTATTTGACTAGCTGTATTTTGTCGCTTTTATTGTGGATCCCAAAGGCTAGCAAAGGATTAGTGATCAGTGGTTCTTAAGGTTGGTGGTTTCTATGGGCGATTGTTATTACTTACTTCCCATTAGATAACCCGCGTGGCGGTTTACATTTTCCTTAAAAAAAGTTCGGTTCGAATCTTGCAAATCAATTATACTCATTTTTAGTCGTCGGATTTATTGGAGTTATAGTATGGGTCAATTAAGGGTTAGGGATAAGTTTGAAGTCTCTTTATCTGACTCTGTGTCTATCTATAATGTATCCATAACACCGTAATGCCTAAACGGGTAAACCGATTTAATGTTTTTTTTTATACAACATAGGAAGGAAAACAAGCAAGTGGGTCACCTGATGGTAAGTGATCACCACCGCCTATAGACACCTGCAACAACAAAGAGAGTGCAGATGCGTTGCCAACCCAGAGGGCTAAGATGGAATACCTCTTGTGCCAGTAATTACACCGGCTGTCTTGCTCTCCACGCCGGAACACAACAGTATTTAAAATCTGAGTATCTAAGGCAAGCTTTCTAACGTGCTTCATCTAAAAAATGTTTCATTGCTCTCAAGTGTACTTTATAGCAGTTGCTAAAATTAAAACGCATTAAATATTAGCATCTCTTATTTAAATTATTTTAAACCTTCATCATTTTCACCTACATAATTACAACGTCAACGGGACTTTAACGCGATAAAATCATTGTTAATTCACATTTGACTTATTTTCATGCAAATATTATTTCATAAATGCTACGGAGCTCAAAAATGGTAACGAAGTATAAGTGGAAACTGGAAGGGTCTCCTCGGGAGCTAAGCCTTTGAAGGGCTTCGTCAATTTGATTTCATCTCCTTAGGGGAAATCGCAGCGGACGGGCGGTCGTAAACTGAAAGGTCTCAGGCAATGGACTGAATATGATTAGGTTTTCAGGACGACGATTAGAGCTAGCATTGTTAAACGTAGTCCTTTATTTATTAAACGCTTTAAGTGGAACCTTTGTAACCTATTTTAGAATAGAGTAGAAACCATTTATTTTAAAACAACAACAACATTACAGTTTTACAGTTTTTTTAATAAGTATAGTCGACCAAGAAATTGCTTGACCACTTTTCGACCGTATTACAAAGGGATAAGATTCAAAAATGGTCAAGCAATTACTTGGTCGACTATACGTTACTAGCGACCCGCATATAAAAACCTTCCCTATAAAAATCTCTAATGACAGTGAAAACCGTATCAAAATC
This sequence comes from Ditula angustiorana, assembly GCA_963691745.1. Lineage (NCBI taxonomy): Eukaryota > Metazoa > Arthropoda > Insecta > Lepidoptera > Tortricidae > Ditula > Ditula angustiorana. The sequence continues at coordinate 1,578,311 of OY829474.1, forward strand.
CGTTGCGTGGTTTAGAAGGAGAAGGCGGCCGAACATACACTATAGGAATTTCGGGCAGACAGGAAAAAATAGCGATTTTATACTATGTAAAGATAAAGACAATGGAGAAGAGAATTTGCGGGTGGTAGGACCTTGTGCAAGGTCCGTCCGGATCGCTACCACCATCTTGCTCGCTAATCCTGCCGCTAAGCAGCAGTGCTTGCACTGTTGTGTTCCGGCGTGGAGAGCAAGACAGCCGGTGTAATTACTGGCACAAGAGGTATTCCATCTTAGCCCTCTGGGTTGGCAACGCATCTGCACTCTCTTTGTTGTTGCAGGTGTCTATAGGCGGTGGTGATCACTTACCATCAGGTGACCCACCTGCTTGTTTGCCTTCCTATGTTGTATATATATAAAAAAAAAAAGAAGATAAAGGTAGAAATAATCCTTAAATCAAGAGACAAATTAATGTTGAGAGTTATCTCAAAAATGGAGTCTACTGAGCATGTAACGAGGCATAGAATGCAACGACACTCATTTGATCCCTATATGTAAAATGTATTTAAAAGTAAAACAGACGAGGTGACCAAAAAGAAACACATCATATAATAAAAGAACAGAAAGATATTTTAAAACAAAATAATTCATTATACAGGGGAAAACGAAAGAAATTACTTAGGCAACCTAAGAAAAGTGAGAGAGAGAAAAAGGATTACATATACCCAAGTGCAGTTACAGTCTCGTATAGTCGACCAAGAAATTGCTTGACCACTTTTCGATCGTATTACAAAGGGATAAGGTTCAAAAGTGGTCAAGCAATTACTTGGTCGACTATACCTACAGTTTAATAAATTTTCCAACGAAAGTAACGAAACCCAAAACAAAAAAAAAACCGTGTGGTGTACAACAAAAAGTGTTTGCCCCTAGTCACCAAAGTGGAAATATCAAATGTCGTAAATAATATATCTTTTAATGTCCCTTACGACATTTGAGATTTCGACCGTGTCCATGTTGTAAATGTACCATCCCGTCTCGTAACCTTTGTGAGAAAGAGAGTAAGACATCATTATGCCAAATTGTTCCCGCAATAACCATGACAGATGGGACTCGTTTATTGAATACGGTATAAAAGCCTGAGGTTTATCGACGAAAACATCGTAAAAAGGTAACCGTACTTTCTTGTACAGTCGACTACAAAAATACGTATCTTTTTGATCCTTATTTTAATGCAGTAAGGTCCAAAAGTGGATACATCTAAAGTACGCAAAAGGGCCGAAGGTTTAAATCGAATTGAGGAAAAGAATCGTGGCATCGGCAGATTCTAAGTATAAAAAGATACGTGCAGTTTTGTAAATTGAGCGTTAGTTATGTTTTTAAGGCTCCGTAGACAACAACAAAGAGCCTTTATAGTTTCGTCATGTCCGCCCGTCAGTCCATCCATCTGCAAATTAGCTCAAAGACGGTTAACTTAACTAAAAAGTGACATTACATTATTTACAAATCTATAAAGAATATTAACAAAATCAAAATATATAAACCTAGTTTTACGTCATAATAACAACATACTAAGAAACTATGGCTATAGGTTAAGAAAGCAAGAAAGAAAGAAAACAGTTTATTCGGTGCTAACTACACAGGGTGAACTTAGAACTAGAACACGGAAAGGGTACCCAGTTAGCATATGTCAAGGTACGGCTACGTACCACGACGCTGGTTTTCCGTGGGCACCTTTACCTGGCACAAGTTGGTTGGTTGAGGTTTAGAGGGTGGAGAAGGTTATCGTTGTTTGTTAAGAGAGTGCTGCGTACACGCAGTCTTTAACTTGTCTCGTTCAGCCCCCTGTACACACTCGAACCCCAAGAATACAAGCGCTACAATACAACCGTTATAAAATAAAGCAAAGTCGATATGTCTGCCTGTCCTCTTACCTTTAGCTGCTTACTCCTTCTAAACCACACCACAGATTTTGATAGGTTTTCACTGTCATTTAGAGACTTTTACAGAAAGCTTTAATATAGGTTTTTTTTAATTGGAAGGCAAACAATCAAGTGGGTTACCTGATGATTGCAGATGCGTAGCCAACCCAGAGGGCTGATGGAATACCTCGTGTGCCAGTAATTGCACCGGCTGTCTTGCTCTCTACACCGGAACACAACAGTGCAAGCACTGCAGCTTAGCGGCAGAATCAGCGAGCAACATGGTGGTAGCGATCCGGATGGACCTTGCACAAGATCCTACTACCCGCAAGTTTGACATAATTGAAGAGTTTTTGATGTATGATGTTACAAATAAGTTAAATTGTAAGTCTTGTGGTATTCATAGAGGCCCCAGGTTGTCCACCCACGGACTGAGGGATATTATGGTTGTTCTTGCAATTGAGCTATTACAGCTCTATTACAATTTACTATTTCCTGCACGACAGCAATTTGTTAGTAAGTGGACAGACGTGCTCGCCATCGGAATACGCTAAAAATATAACCGGAACTAAGTTTGTGAAGGTATTGATAAACCTTTTTTCTAGAAAACTTTAGTTAGGCAAAGATCCTTTTATTGTTTTTCCTGTTAATATTGACAGCGAATTTTTTTCTTTTTTTGTTATCAGATACTTTAATATTATTGAATTTAAATGATAGCCAGCATCATGAGGACCCTACCGCAGGGATCGGACTTGGGGGACCTCATCACTTAGTTTTATTTTACCATAGTTTTTATTATTAATTTATGTTATAAGTCTATGTCTAGGTTAAAATTTTTAAAATGTATTACTATTGTATCAAATCATAGATACCAAATAAAAATTATAGACTCAAAGACAAGACAAAAAAACCTTAGTCATCTGTCAGGAGTCGAATCTAGAATCTCGGCATTCCGTGCCTTACTTTTCCCACACGAAAGTTTTGACAAACATGTACACTACGATTATTTGAAGTTTACCTCTTGACCAAGATCGTTGCTAATTTACATTGCTTCTTTAAACCATTACATGCCTTTGAACCTTCCATCTAAAGGCAGCAATATACTTCGCTTAATTTTGTGTGTCATTTCCATGACAGACGAAGCACTAACACAAGTTACTCCGTAACAAAGTCACAGTTATTTACACACACAGTTATTTTATTTGTATTGTTCTAGGTCACACACACCCGATCCTACCGTACCCACCCGACCTACCGTACATACGCTCTCCCGGTGTGTCTATGTCAACTAAAGTCGTCATTGGCGAAATCCATTTCGACCTAGAGATGGGAAGCCATTTTTATTTATAAAAAAAAAAAGTCACTTCTTAAGCTTTCTTAAGAGGAGTGTGAACCCAGCCCCAAAAAAAGTTGCCCATACAAACGGCGATAACGTTTTCCACCCTCTAAATCTTAACCTATGGAAATGGTTTTTTGGTATGTTGTCATTATGCCTTAGAACTAGTTTTGTATGTTTTGATCTTTTTAATATTCTTCATACATTTGGCAATATTTGCTTTTTAAGAGTTTCAAACAAAACACAAAAGCATCATTATTTTTGAAACTAAGTATTACGAATATTTAAAAAATCAAAACATACAAACCTAGTTCTAATGCATAATGATAACATACAAAAAAGTCATGGCTGTAGGTTAAGGTTTAGAGGGTGGAAAACGTTATTGCCGTTTGTATGGAGAGCGCTGGGTTCACACTCCTCTTAATTGTTTGTTAAGCTGCACTTTCGTTCGTGTCGTCATTGTGCATTAGCTTTTAATTTAATAAATTTTGTAACCGAAATTTCATTCGATTTTTATTTTTAAATGTTTAACATTAAAATTATTAAATTTAAATGCTATGTAATGACAACACAATGAAAATTAGGGTAATGGCAGGACTTGAACCTGCAACATCAACATTCTGTGCCTTGCGTTTGCCAGTTTCGCCACATTACCGCTGCTATACCCTGCGAATTTTTCAATGTGCTTCGTCTTACTGCCATTACATTATTGATTTTAAGGGTACAACTACCCTCGGTGTCATCTATATGAAACTTTTAACAAGTTATCATATTCAACTGGGTACCTTTACAGCTACCGTCAGCTGACGAGAGATGGTGCAGTTTTTGTTTTCTTTACTCTGCCCGTCCTGTGTATATCTTTTTTTCTTCAAATAATTGTACAGTATAAAGTTTCCAATTAGATCATTCCGAGTGGCTGCATATTCCATTGAATCAATGTCTGCAGTCACAGAGGGGGATAGCAATTGGATAATGGTATCCGAGGCGGACTGTCACAGTCGGCGCGGTGACAATTACGCCGTGATTTACGCCCCGCGCCCGTAGTTACGTGGCCTCGCGTAACAGGAAAGAGGTACGGCAAACAGTCATTCCTGTTGAGCGGTTCAACTGCTATTCTGTCTCGTAATTTATTTTTAACATAGTACTTGGCTGTATGGAATCAGTCTCCTTTGCCTTTCCTGGGTTAGAGATGCATTGAAAAAAAAACCACTAGATATACGTTCTTGCCTGTCGTCGGGTGGTCGTCGGCCGCTTACTCTTTCTAAACCACGCAATGGATCTTGATACGGTTTTCACTGTCAATTAGATTTTTTTTTCAAAAATTCTTGTGTATAGTAGGGGAAATAATTATATTCACGTACCACCTTAGAACCCTATCGCAATGACGCGACGCGTTAAACGCCAGGCTATGTTATACAAATGTCATGCGTATGTCTCTTCGACTAGGTTCTACGGTGGTACGTGTTTCAATTTCCTTGACTGTACGATCGACATCGAAGAGACGTTTACAATGTTACACCTTATTCCATTGCAACAAGGTAGAAAATGTAAACATCTGTCCATGATTGACGACCGGATAGCCTAGTGCTTAGTGACCCTGACTATGAAGCTAGAGGTACCGGGTTCGATTTCCGGAAGGGGCAAATATTTGTATGATGACTATGATTTTTTTTTACACGAGTCATTGATGTTATTTGTATTTAAGTATGTATTTATTTATATAAGTATGTTTATCCGTTGTCTAATAAGTAGGTACCATTAATACAAGCTTTTCTTGGTCAATTGGTGTGAATTGTCCCAAGATATTTATTTTTATTCGTTTATTTAATTAATTTTGGTTACTTACTAAAGGTCATTGCACAAATTTGACATTTTACAACTTAGACCTCCTGCGGTGCAATTTTTTAATCCCACCAGGTGAATACAGGTCACCAAAATGGTCGTTTTTCAAAGAGATTCGACCATTTTGGTCAGCTTTAGTCACCTGGTGAGATTCAAAAATTGCGCCTCTGAACCGAACCACTAAGTAAGTATTATGAGGCTGCTAGGTCTTGGCAATGTTATTGTGACAAAGTAAATCAACAATTGTAAAAATTAGACATTACGCATTATACACAAGACATGCCGTTTGTCAATAATCGTTATTTGCAGACAAGGCATCTTATTTTTGACACTTCCAAATATAAGACCGCAACCAGTTCTGCCAATATTTTGGCAAGCCAAACAAATGCTGGCAAATTAGCGATGGAGTACCATTGGAAAAGTTTGTGTTCCGTATCGAAAAAGTACAAAAAGAGAACCCTTGTGGGACGACTCCTTACATACGTCGGTCCTTTTATCCGTCTGTTGTCTGCAGTACAGTTCAGAACAAGTTGCGCAATTGCGGTACTACAAAACTACATAATTTACGTGCAAAAATCACTATTTGTACGAATTCACCTCGTATTTCAAGAAGTAATTGTTAATGCTATTTATCGTAGAGTCCCTTTTTAAATATAAAATAAGAAGGAAAACAAGCAAGTGGGTCATCTGATGGTAAGTGATCACCACCGCCTATATACACCCGCAACACCGAGGAGATTGCAGATGAGTTGCCAGCCCAGAGGGCTAAGATGGTATACCTCTTGCGCCAGTAATTGCACCGGCTGCCTTGCTCTCCGCGCCGAAACACAACAGTGCAAGCACTGCTGCTTAGCGCCAGGATTAACGAGCAAGATGGTGGTAGCTATCCGGATGGACCTTGTACAAGGTCCTACTACCCCCAATAGTATAAATATTTATTATCTACACACATATCATAATTTCTCAATAACGCGTTCAAAAACCATAGAAAATGACCAGCATTATTACAACCAATGTTATTATAAGAAGTTTCTTGTCTGTGGTAGTAGGTAAATCTGTTCTTTATTGGGTAGTATCTCTTAGTAGTCCGTGTTTATTGGTGATTACAATACCGATATCTCGTGACGTTATGAATTTAAACTTGGAACAGCTGTCAAAATTCATGTTGGTCTCTATTCTAGTATCCACAGATATTAAAACAGTTATCGATACGAAACGTCAATTCAGTATGATTTTTTAATTTAAACGCACGACATTTAATCTCGAGTGACATAGCAATAGGGACTTCATTCTTTTGTCTATGATTTAAAAAAACGTTCGTCTTGACGGATAGATCGAATTGCCGCCATACTTGTTTGTTGGTTTTTTGCTGTTATGGTTTTTTGCAGTTATGATATGTGTGTAGATAAAGTAATGTATGCAACTGTATATAATTAGGCCTTAAAACACTCGTGTGATCCTATTATGAAACTCGCTGTCGCTCGTTTCATAAAACCACACTCGTGTTTTAAGGCCTCTCATTATATAGCAGTTGCATAAAATACTATTAAAATTTATTTGTTGTTATAGCCGCAACAGAAATACATCTGTGAAAATTTCAACTTCCTAACTATCACGGTTCATGAGATACAGCCTGGTGATAGACGGACGGACGGACGGACAGCGGAGTCTTAGTAATAGTACGGTACCCTAAAAAGCAAGTCCCGCCTGCAAACCGACCACAAATAGCCTGAGTTAGGTGAATGCTGGTTTTTGCATTTATCTATTCGAGTAGTGTTATCTAATTTATACTCTTATGAATGTTTCTTATGGACTGAAGTCATTATGACTAACGCGGTCGCAGTTAGCAAGTGGATAATAATTCAATACATTATTGCTCGCTACATTGTAAACTGATTGTAACACGTTTCAACGCCATTGTTGTAAATGTGGTAATCATTTTACAATAAAATTGTATCCATTATCCGAACGTGGTCTATCAAAAACCGAAGAACAAAGTAAATAAGACCTAAGGGCCATTTACACGGTGCTAGTTCTCATATGCGAGTTGTATAACATTGCAGGCCCCCCAATTCTGGTGTTCGTCAAGATTCGTCTCACATTTGAGATATGTCAAAAAATGACAGATTTTGAATGGATCTGAGAGCTCTTTTTGACATATCTCGATTGTGACTTCATCTCTGCTGACACGATAATTGCTCCGCAGGTTACCGGAGTATGACGTGGTCGAACGATTGGTCGAATCCCGCAATGTAATGCAACTTGCATGCGTGAACTAGTACCGTGTAAATGGTTCTTTATAATACTAATGACTGTCACTGAAAGTGATCATAAATCCATGTAATTTGCAAAGGTCATGATGATCTGTCCTTGACAGAACAGGCACGCATTAGGGACAAAAAATATCATGCTCTGTTGCTTTCCTTCACAAGAAATTTTATATTTATCTTTTTTTTTGAACAATGAGTAGATTCAGGCGATATGCGGAGGTCCATATCAATAAAGTGGAACAAAATAAATAAATATATCAGGACAATTCACACCAATCCCAAACTAAGCAAAGCTTGTAGGTGGGTACTAGACAATAAATACATATAACATCCAAAACTCAGGTACAAGCATTTATATTCATCATACAAACATTTGCCCCTCCCGGGAATCGAACCCGGAACCCCTAGCTTCATTGTCAGGGTCACTACAACCACTAGGCTATCCGGTCGTCTTACCTTGCTACTTTCAGATTTGGCGAAGTATGTAGCAAGGTAACTTGTTCAAGTTTGCTTTTATTTTCGTGAGAGTTAAGAATAAAGATGTCCAGAATATTCATTGTGAACACCAGTCACGGCCGCCATAGTATCCTTTGACCCCGTAGAAAGAGAATACTATAGAAAGCCAGAGTCGAGCCCTACCATTTATCATCAACATCAGATAACTAAATGAATTACAGCATTCATCGAATCCCCAATTACCTCGGTCCCTGCCCAAAAATACCACCGAAATATTTATATAACGAAGGACGGAAATAAAGCGATACATTCAAAGTAACGTTACATAATAAATTTCAATGAACCTCCACCTATTTGGGATAAAAAGGCATTACGTTTCTATCTCCCGAAGCAGGCCTAGATACAGCAACCCACTCCTGTTTCTCACTAAACGCTCTCGTGCCAGATTTACACGAGCTTAGTAGCTAAATGCTTAGTACTTGCTAGCACTTTGTGTAAATAACCACTATTTAGTGCTGAGTTATAATTTAAGGAGAGTTAAACCTCGTCATTACAAGCAGCTATCCCCAAAGATATTAACTAAACCCACACTGCTTACATAGTAGAGCAAAAATAATATTAGTACCACTTCAAAAAAGGAGGAGCTTCTCAATTCGCCTAAATATTATTTCTTCTATTAACTACCTAATGTTCCTACGAAAAACAGAGTTTGCTATCACAAGTTTTTCTGTACTTAAAATAATATTCAGACGCTCGCATTTACTTCTATAAAGCCAAAACAATTAAGGATTTTTCCTTTAACAAGTTAATATTTATAGTGGCAGGTTGAAATAATAGAAAAGGAAGACTTATGTATCAACTAGTAATTCATTTACAATCAACGTGTAGGTAAACAAATACTATAATCACTTTGTTGGTTTATCGAGCACTAGCGCTTTTTCAGCAGAATCGTCCATTTTCCGAAGCGCTGGAAGTCTCTGTCATATAAAAGAGCCTATATGTCCTACTTGAAAAATATTTTTTTAATATTCATTTTCAAGTTCGTGTAAACCCAGCATTACTTGACCAGTTAAAAAGAGAGAGAAACACGGACAAAAGGAGAAACGGTAGTTTAGCCCTGCCCCGTTATTCTTAAAGCGCACCAGCGTCCAGTTAGACGTCTAGGAATCGCTGTCTCACTCACTCGTGCTAGCGCTAAAACGAGACAGAGGTGCTCCGACGTCGAGCTCGACGATGTAAGCTTAGAGAATCGCCCTTGGTAAGATTCAAAATTGGCAGTCTAGTTTTACGGGGTATTGGCCGTTAGCTTGATAGAGTTAGGGTCTGTAATGGCTTGCGCAGTCTTATCAGTGCTTGGCAGGTCTCGGTCAATGAATGCTTAAGTAATTGGAGTTTTCTAAGACTTTGCGGATGCGCTCCGTTTGCGTGACGGGGATCTTTATTGGTGCTGGAAGTAGAGATGTAGCCGAGCTGGCTATGAAACTAGAGATGTTATTAAGTAGGATCACAGAACAAATAACGTACAGAAACTTCTCTTTTACGGCCGCGATTAAACTAATTCCAACTTTATTCACACGCCCAAAAAGTTCGTTTTAAATCATACACCATGCGCCAGGCGGCGCGAGTCAAAAACATCGCGCCGACCGCGCCCGGTTACCCCCGCTACTCCAGGCGACACGTTAGGGTTGCGCGGCATTCGTTTTCAATTACACCGAGACGGTGGGGGCGAGCGAGCGAGCGCGGCAAGCCGACAGCCTACTGCGATTTGCCTATGCCATAGGCAAGGCGGTCGAGCGTACCTACAGTGCGGAGTGGAACCCCCCTGCTAGGGTTATGGTCGGCTATTGCGGCTAATAGCTGACCTGTAGCCCTAACGTGACTGCCCAAGGTTAATTTATCCCTCCAGGGGTGCAATTTTTGGATCTCACTAGGTGACTAACGCTCTCTAAAATAGCCGAATTTCTATGAAAAACGGCCATTTTGGTGAGCTTCAGTCATCCGGTGAGTTTCAAAAATCTCACTCCAGGGCAGGGGTAAAGGTAGGCGGTATTCTTTAAGTACAAAATAACTAGACTTTGTGCTGAAAGAGAACCGTCGTGGTTACTACGGGCGTCCAGACTAATCACGTCGGTTCTCTTTTCGCACAAAGTTGAGTCGTTCCCCGTATTTTATTCAAGGTGGCGATTGGCTAATAAAAATCCCATTTTTTTTGTGTGTGTTGTTTTTCTATTGGTTATTATTTGCTTGCTTAAGGGCAACGATCACTTCCCATCAAAATCCGCTTTGTCGTTTGCTTCCCTCCTTCCATACTCTATAAAAAAACGAAAGTCGGTACACCTCTACTAAAACGGCTTTCTGATGAGATCCCAGCCCTTGAGTTTATTTGCACGAACGGACAAAACCAATAAAAGAGGATATCACTTACAATAAACGATTGGCCCATTCTTCGTTTGGGTGTACTGTGTTTGGTATCTAGCCGAAAGTGCTGAAACCATTAGCCCTTCGGTGTAAAAACACAGATAATTAAGTAATATTTTCTCATGACAACAACGACAGTAAATATTATTTCGAAAACGTGAAATCTTGCTAGTAAAGCAAGCGTGCCGCGGCAGCGGCCGGAGAGTGCCATGTAAGTTGTGTATCACAAGGTTTATAATAGTGCCATTTTGTGATTTATTCCTTGAATGATGTACGACCGACCGTGTAACCTAGTGGTTAGTGACCCTGGCTATGAAGCTAAAGGTCCCGGGTTCGATTCTCGAGAGAGGCAAATGTGTTGTCTTGAAACCTAAAAAACGTTCCTTGAGATAATAGAAAACCTTGGCCAAACAATAGCCCTAATCTTCTTCAATCAGGGAGTCGCCAAGTTACCTCAACTTGGCGCAACCGCAATGTTGAGATAGCACCCTTAGCCGACAGATTTCGATTAAACTTCGTACCCGAAGCCAACAGCTGGCTAAGAGCAAAGCGCAGTAAGAGCGTTTGAGGAAATTTTAAAACAGTCATGCGGTTTTGCTGGTGGCAGGACCTTGTCCGCCCGGACCGCTACCGCCATCTTGCTGGCTAATCCTGCCGCTAAGCAGCAGTGCTTGCGCTGCTGTGTTCCGGCGCGAAGAGCAAGACAGCCGGTGCAATTGCTGGCACAAGTGGTATTCCATCTTAGCCCTTTGGGTTGGCAACGCATCTGCAATCTCCTTGGTTGCGGGTGTCTATGGGCGGTGGTGATCACTTACCATCAGGTGAACCACTTGCTCGTTTGCCTTCCTATGTTGTATAAAAATTAACAATGTTTTTAATCCTCAATGCAAAGAGGTGTTTTTAAATTTATTTAGTCATTTACATTAGAACCCGAATAATATTGTCATTAACGTTGACCATTTCCTTCCCATGGTAGAAGTTATACGTTACACAAAGATAATAAGACTAAATTAAACATAATCACCATCAACTCAAAATGTATATATTTGATGCCTCTATCCGTTTGTCTGTCCTTGTAAAGTCAACCAAGTCAAATTATCTGGTTACAGTGAGTAACCGCTGTAATAATAAAATATTAACTGTGAGAAGTTATTGTGATATTTATTGTAAAAAAGTTCTACAGTAGCTCAAAATTCAGTTTGAGAACTGAAATTGGTTGGTTTGAAACCTGAAGATCAGATTTTTTTGTAATTGAGCAAGAAAGTTTCAGCCATGTTTAAAGTGACAAGCGGGTTGGCAGTATTCGAGATATTTTCGCGCTTCCTGAAATTCAAGAATTTGCAATTTTCAATTTAAGCCCAGCGCTAAACGCCGAATGTTTATAAAATATTACAGTTTAAAGTTTGTTTTACATCCTACAGGATTTGTTTAGTAGGTTTATTTTATACTGCAGCTTATATAAAACAAAAGAACACATCGCACGCTTAGTATTAAAGTGACCCATTTCTGAATAATACACGTCCCAAAATATCACCTTAATTAAAAGCCATAGGGTTTAATTTTGGGAAATATCATATTCAGAATTGAGTCGCCTTAATTCTAAGGGTGCGACATGTTTGGTTGACGTATCTCATACTCGTGAGAACACGATTTAGGCTTAAAGCAAAAAACCTTTTCACCTTTGGCAGACGCGAATTTAAAACAATGGGGTCGAGGACATTTCTTTCAATTTCGTAACTCCTGGACAACTTAAAAGGACTATTAACCATTGGAATTCCGAAAGTAACTTTGTCCATTTAGTACGTAGGTGCGGCAGTTGTTAATGACGTCATTTATTCTCGGTCCAACTGTACGAGCTATAAAGCCGGGTTGGTTTAATCGGGGCCGAAAATTTACAGTTACTTTGCTATATGTATTTCGTTGAGAAGCTGAAAAATTACATTAATTTAATGGCCCTATAAAAGTAGACGCTTGTCTAGGGTAATATTAAGTAATTTGAACTGAGACACTGATATGATTTGTTTGTGAACATGAGACCTGAAAGGGGTCGAAAGACTTTGAAATCCATCAAGCTGTTCAAGCTGCAGAACGCGCCAAAGAAGTAGACAGGGCGTACACTCACGGACTTTATTTGTTGAGCCTGTTTAAAACTTTGTCACAGTGGCATTGCTTTGGATTGTTTACTAACACGTGGCTACAGATTGGCAAAGTCATTATGAGACGGTTCTGTGTTGGCTTTAAATTAATGTCTGCGACCGTACATGCAAAAACATAACCCTCAATTTTAGCAGCAGCTAGTAAATTAAAACTTAAAGATTCTTTGCTCTGTACACCAACTGAACGCATCAATGGATTAAAACTCCACGAGGCATCAAAAGGCCCTGCATACTGATGAGTGTAGCCAAGTCTTGGCCTCATTACCATAGTTTACCATCTAACAGCTCCAACTAATCAGGTCCTTTGTTCTGACTTCCCAGCCTATTAAAATTTCCATTATCTAGATTATCAGCCAATAGCGATGGCCTTTTCAGATTAGATAACCTCGTGATTGGATTTTTTCATTCCGCGCTCATCTTATTACGAGCGCGGGATCAAAGTGTCTAAGAATATCGTTTATCTTTCGGAGATCGTAATATTTTTATCCCAAAAAACGTTAGGATGATTTCGCGTTATTAGACATAATTTTGGAAGCAGCTGTTTAAATTGGTATTGCCATGGGATTATGTTTGTTACGAGCTAAAATTTAAACTAAGGGGACGTTTATGAACATTCTAACATTTCACAAGCTTATTGTAAGTTTTTGGGTTCGTAGATCTATTTTTCTTGTTTAAATCTTCAAATTTTATAATGATTCAGCCACAAATTAGTCAGCTGCTAGTTGCGGCGCGCATAGACGTATAATACTCCATGGATGCCACTTCAATGGTTAGATGACATTTTCTTTCAAAATCCTATAATTAACTACCTCAGGAAAAATGTTTACTATCTTAAGCCTAATGGTTAACAGTAACCAAGCTCGTAACCCTTAAGGTAGGGTACGAAAGAGGTTAAAAAAAATTACATCCATGGAAGTGTCATGGGAATTAAGCCTGGTCGGCTCGAGCGACTTAGCGACGATCACGCAGAATACTGGCATATAGTTGTATCTTGATATTGTGTTTTGTGTAATAAGTGACGAAATGGAAAGTTCTAGACGTGGTGGACCTAAAAATCGGCAACAGGCCAGCGAACTTCTTCGGTTTGCTGGTACCCATGGATGGTTTTGTTCATATAACAAAAGAGTCTCAAGATCTCCGTCACACCGGTGTTCTTTGAGTATGGTCCTACTATGGTCGATTGTGTCCTTTTGTACCGCTACCAGCAAGTGGCTGCAGTGTCGGGCTCATCATCATCTTTGACTGATAGTCTATAAACAGTGTCAAGGACAAAGACAACGCCTTTCATGGCTGTGCAAGATAATGGACATTAAATAAAGGTCTACACGACCTAAAAACACTTTTCTTTTATTTTCTTCACTCACCTGATTTCCAAACACTCCAATACTGCAGGCCACAGACACTTGGTCCGCTCCGAACCAGACGGCAGCCAGGCGAGGGGGCACATTCAGGATGAAGACCTGGGAGACGGCCACCACGGTCTGGCCGGTAAAGCCGAGCCAGAACATGTCCTGGGGCACGGAGAACACCTTGAGCCAAGCGCCCAGACATGTCCCAAACGAGCCGATGATGGTCGTCACTCGTAGACCCTGCAGACAAGAGTGCTTCGTCAGTAAATCAGAATATTCAGTCAGCACGGTGATCGCTGCAACTCTATTGAAGATTCGAGTTTTTGGAGTACGTAAAGAAGTCATAGGGGTGGTTAGATGTAGTTATTGACACTGAAATATACATTACACTAGAATAGCATATTAGAATAATGATCGCAACCCTCGCGTACCCACCAACGCTTACAACGGGGCGCAACACGTTATGGCGCCATCCACAAGTAAAAAATAAAGTTTATTATAGCAAAATTAAGAAAGATTATGCGTTGTTGTCATTGCATCGCCATTAAAAAAATGTACATTGGTTGGTAAGTATAAAAATATAGGGGAACATGCATAAAAAAATCAGGACTGTAGGTTAAAGTTTAGTAGGCAGAGAACGTTATCGACGTTTGTATGACCACTTTCTTATAATTTTGGTACAAAATCCTCTGAAATGAGACGGTAAAAGTGTACATATATTTCATTTTACTCGGATCAAGAAGTAGTTCAAATTTACCTTGTATCTCTTGCTCGAGTAGATATATGTATATACATACGTACAAGTATTGATATATTCAATTCAATCAAACTTCTATAGGTATCGAAAACTTTCTGAATTTGGTCGAAGCTCTCCGTCGCAGGGACCGCTAATGAAGGCATCGCGGCGTTGGGAAGTAATCAATTTGCCTAAACTCACAAAGCGGCAAGTTTTCGATGGTTTATCCTTATCTATACATATCTATACATCTATTCATCTTCTATATCTATACATATAATTGTACTAAGGCTTTTCGTGTATGTCTATTTAAAAAAATTCCAGAAATAGCTGGGATTCGCCAGAAAAAGTAATAGAGCGTTAATAAACAATTTGTGAAATTTTGGACTTTTTTGTCTATTTATTTGTACGCGCATCACGCAAAAGCCACTCCTTTGATTCCAAATGTAATTTTTGTAAAATATGAAACTTTATTCTGAGTAACATTTAGTGTTTATTTCATTAAAATCGACCCAAATAATCAAAAGATATACAATTTTTTAAATTAGTTAGAAACCTCATAGCATAGAATATCTAAGTAATGCAAGAAACTTATTTGGTTGTCTTCATGACACAAAAGCACAATTACTCCGATTATGTCACCATTTTTGACCGCTAGAAATATTTCTGTTTTTCATGTAAACACAATGCAAACAGTAATTTTCTCACAATAGCCGCCACACCGAATCAAATCAAATCATTCTTTATCAAGTACATTGCATAATTTGGGAAGCACGTACGCGGAAAAAACTATACTTGAACACTACGATGGAGCTATTATCTAGTTATAATGTAAATAAAAATCGCTTGGCTCATAGCAAATAGAATAAAAAAAGGTACACACTATAGCAATGCTTAATGACATCATGCTATACTTATAAGAGATTGTAGTGATAATCTTAACACGCCAGTCTTGCTGCTTATAAAAACCTGTCTATCTGTTATAATACGCTGGCCGTAATTATCATGAAGTAAACTCAAAACGCAATGATATTATAATGAATGGATGTACTTTGTCATACTAAATGACAGCAGAAAAACGGCCCGACATGAGAATACAGGTTGACGCCAATGTCACCAATGGAAATTATTAGTTTGCCATTTATAGTAATTGGATTTACAATTTTACGTCTAACTGCATAAAATAATAATTTATTAAGTTTCGTAGCAAATAGGTTTTTTTACAAAATATGTATTAGTACTGACAGCTGCGCCGTCGGTCCGACAGACTGACAGCGCGACCGACTGTCGATTTGTTGTACTTTTCTTTCCTTTTGATGCGGCTATATTTTAAAAGCTGACTAGAAGTGCATTACTTAATAGATCAGATTCATTTTGACCCTCCCCGTAAGTTCGTAGCGTCTGTCCTAAGTAGTATCAGTGAGCATTAGAATGAGCAAACTAATGTCCAGTTTTGCTTCTGTTTACTCTCATTTACTTTTAATTATTACTCTTATTGTTAATTAGTGATCCTCAATTGCCGTTAATTTACTTGTTTAGCTTCACTATAGTTTTTGCACGCGGTGTTCACCTATAAGTGATTGTGACACCCATACTATATGTACACGTATGTAACTTTTTGTATCTATGGTGTTAATAATCGTTGGTGAACCTTGAATAAATAAAATAAAAAAATAAAATAAATCAGTGAGAAAACCGTATCAAAACCCGTTGCGTAGTTTAGAAGGAGTAAGCGGCTGAAGATATACGAACAAAAAAGAACAGATGGCCACTTTGTTTTATATCTTTTATATTTACTCTTTTATATATATATTTATTAATGTAATATTGTCTACGCGCACTTCCACCCACACACTCACTCCATACCCACATGCTCGCTCACGAACGCACAGGGACGCTCCTAGGATACACGGAGTGTTTACCTTTTAGTTGAATTATAATTATATTCACTATTATATCATACGCATATAATTATGTAATTAATAGGCGAACTCGTTCTCTGTATGATCTAGATCAGTGATTCCCAAAGTGGTTTAGGTGGACCCCTAGGGGTCCACGGGAGACTTGCTGGGGGTAGAAATGTAGCAGCAGGGGGTCCACCGAAACCAGTAAAATTTTGAAAGTGGTCCACGAGAAAAATAAGTTTGGGAACTACTGATCTAGATGAACGATTCCTTTAGTCTTGCTCTGTACCTGGATCCTGTAACAGCCTAGCTCAGGATCCAATGTGTTAGCTTTTAGTTATGTTTTACCCAATAAACTTTTTTCATTTTCATTTTCACTTACTATGGAAAGATTATTTTAAATTAAGGCGATTTTATGGTTCTTTGCTGCCTTACTGGCCGCTGAAAGCGACAAAGCAGCACGGGCAACACTGTAAAAATCTTGCTTAATGGTGATTATAGTCTAAACCAACATTTAAACTGGATTAGCCTTTACGAGTTTAAGTTTCTTGTTGTGCTAGAATTTATCGTTATATTGCACTAATTGTAATGTTTGTTTAGATGTTTGTAAGATTTTTTTTATTGTTACCGGGAACGCCAATGCTCGGAGAAAACACGAAAGATGGCGGTAAGGTCTAATCTTTAAAGGTAAAACCTCATTCTCAAGATCGCATTTGACGTTTCATTCCTATAGAAACGAAATGTCTAACGCGAATTTGAGTAGGTCGTTTTTATTTCTAATACCAAATGCTAATTAAAGAGATTTTGTCCTGAATAATAATCCTATCGATTAGTAGAATAAAACAGCGAGTGTTTATCTTTTGAATTTTTAGCTGGTTTGATTTCCAGATGGGGCGGACGAATTAAAAAAAAATTTAATGTCTATTTATTTATTTTTACTCCAATGCCAATTTGTTTCTTTTTAGAAATAATATATTGTTTCCTTAAAATGAAACAATCTAGCTTAAAGAGCCCATAACTTTTTCCACCCTGTATATTATCAAACCGCGATTGGAATATAATTGGAGAGTTCACTGTCATTTTATACATATAGGAATGAAGCTTGATGCAAGTCTTTGAAATGACAGCCTGCTGACGTTACTCTCCAATTATTTTCCAATCGCGGTGTGATAATATATAACTACAGACTTAAGTGATGGTAGATGAAAACGAATCATACGTCAGAGCGCCACTCAACATCACCTTGAGTGCTGCATCCCCCAAAATCACCCTAAATGCTCCATTAATAGAGGTGTCAAGGGATGGCTGTATGTAAGGGGGGGGATGTCCCCCCCCTTACTTCATATGTATGAATGGGGGTAAATACCTAACTAATGAGGGCCCGCTAAGCCGGATTAAACCCCGTGATAGAGAGCTGTGAATTCCTCTGAAACGGATAGACTATTAGAGAACTAAATGCGAAATTAATGATATACAGGGTGCCTATGAGCTCGGGGCTTTAAATGTAGGCATCGACTAAACTTTGAAAACGGAACATCTTTTGTTCTACCACTTTGAAAATTGCTTTGCTCGTATTTTATTGAGTTATAAGTGGTCAAACTTTGCTTGTGAAACCAGTGTATTGGTCATTAGCGACAGTTTCACTAATGCGTCTCGTGGTACAGGGTCAACATCAGAAGTGTCAACGCAGGCTGTCATCTCCCTTTTTCTGTTATTATACTTATTATGTAGGGTGAGCATTTT
The DNA here is from genome assembly GCA_963691745.1 of Ditula angustiorana. Taxonomy (NCBI): domain Eukaryota; kingdom Metazoa; phylum Arthropoda; class Insecta; order Lepidoptera; family Tortricidae; genus Ditula; species Ditula angustiorana. The sequence goes on from OY829474.1 coordinate 1,596,416, forward strand.
AGTCAAATTAAACTACGAGGGTACATACAATTTATGTTTTCTTATCTATAGCTAAGATTAGGCGGGCACCGTACTCTTATATCGAGCGGGTTTGTTTTTTGTTTGCCACTTAAAATTTCAGTCAATTTTTCTTTGAGCAATTTCTAACGTGGTGGTAGGTTTTTTATTAAGAAAAAAAAGAGTATTCGGCAAGTATGTCGGTACATACTTACCGAAACCCGTACCGTAAGGCAGACTACAGTCGCTCCAGGAACTTTAAATAATGGGATAATTTTAAATTGCTATACAAATAAAGTTATTTATTTATTTATTAATACCTACTATGTTTCTAAAAAAAAATAATATATAGACTTCGGTTACACGCTAATTCTGGCGTCAGTTCAGTCCATCATTCCGGTATAGTTCTGACTGATGTCAGAATGATGACAAATAGACACGGTTACGATCAGTTCAGACTGACACGACACGAGACAGGTTACACCAGTAGTTCCCAAACTTATTTTTCTCGTGGACCACGTTAAAAATTTTACTGGTTTCGGTGGACCCCTGCTGCTACATTTCTACCCCCAGCAAGTCTCCCGTGGACCCCTAGGGGTCCACCTGGACCACTTTGGGAATCACTGGGTTACACGATAATTTTCTCGTCATTCTGACTAGAATGATGGACTGAACTGACGACAGAATGAGCGTGTAACCGACGTCATACAAATACTTAATGTCAAATACTTTCACGGAAAGACAGGCGAGACGAGATGAAAGAAACTTATCAATACAAATATAATAGGAACAAAAAAAAACTATTTAGCTTTTTGTGAGGAATTCAGAGGAATGTGTAATATAAAATTTACCAAAACAAAATTTAACCAATCACAAACATTAATTTTCTTATTCTAGGTTTAATAAAACAGGATATATATGTGTTTACTGGATTATTACTTTATCACTCTGCTATGATAAACGACAAGAATTAAATGCACAACGTTCCATTCGCGACTGTTTCCATTCAGAGCCAGTCAATTCGTCTTTGATAAATGTTTCTTTGTTATACGTATACAAATAGACCGTATTTTTTTCAGTTGAACAAATAACTATTTATTGTTTTATTAACAAAACACACCTTTTGTCGCAACTCAGGCTTTTGTTACAATAAAACACGGCGGTTAGCCTTCATAGGTCGTTTGTTGAACCGCATTATTCGTTTTTGTGTCGACAATTAAGAATTCTTTCATTCATTACTTCTCTTCTTAGCTTATCTTACTAGTATAGACTCTACTTAATCTTTTAGATTGTAACTCCGTCGGTGTAGATTTTGAATTCCGCGTTCTTTTTTAAACCCCATTAATTGCGGAATTCTCTGAAATACAATATAACAAACAATATAAAAATTCTTTGAATATGTGACAATTCACGCTTTATTGATTTGTATGAAACTCCTAAAATGTAAATTGTCAAATCTATGAAGAATATTTAAAAAATCAAAACATACGAACTTAGTTCTAAGGCATAATGTCTATCAAAAAATCAAGCCATAGGTTAAGATTTAGAGAGAGGAAAACGTTATCGCCGTTTGTATGGGGAGCGCTTTTCGAGGCTGGGTTCACTCCTCTTAAATTATTAATAGATTCAGGCGTTACTTTGTAGAGGTACAGTCAACCAATTTGATTCCAAGGCCACTGTGGAACGTTGTCGCAATGTGTCAACGCTGGGATATTATGACATTTATTGAGAAGTCATTATGATGTTTATTGTGAAAAAGTTCTACAGTGGCCTATGGATCAAATTAGTTGACTGTGCGTGCATATCAACAAACTGAACAGAAACCTTGCTGCTCCTCGAAACTAGTAAATTTACCAGTTTTGCGGAGTAGCTAAGTAATTACTTCCAGTTTTTAATGTAACAAACTGGCAAACGCAAGGCACGGAATGCTAATGTAGCAGGTTCGAGTCCTGCCATTACTCTAATTTTTCTTTGTGTTGTCATTCATTAAATAGCATTTTAAATTTAATTTGGCCAGTCATGTTATAGCAACTGAAATAATTTAAAAATTCACAGAAAATTCATGCACATCAGAATTTGCATAAAATTCCGATCGCAGATTTGTTTGAAATCCCAAACTCTCTAAAGTATTATTTGCCGGAGTTCCCATAGGGATTCCTGAGAACGTGGTTGCTGAACAATTTTAATTAATGCCAACCCGTGTCGCTTGCATTACAGCTGCCCCCAATTCTGGCGTTCATCGAGATTCATCTCACATTCGAGATATCGAAAAAAACAGATTTTGAACGGATATGACTGCTCTTTTTGAAATATCTCGAATGTTGCTGTATCTCTACTGACGCGACAATTGCCCAGTTGTAGAGTTTAGGCAAGGTGAGTTGTTGTTTTATTAAGACACTAGCGGATGCCTACGACTTCGTTCGCATGGAATTAGTAGCCTATGTCTGTCAGGCATAGTGTAGCTTTCTATTAGTGAAAGAATTTTCGGAATCGGTTCAGTAATACCAGAGATTGCTCCCTACATACAAACAAACAAAATTTACCCCTTTATTATATTAGTGTAGATAGAGTAGACTAGCTTTTAAATAAATAACACCTGCTGAAGTCAGTTGTTTAACTTCATTAAATATATATATATTTTTTGTGATTAATTAGTTTTTTTTTAGATGTAATTAATTCCGTATAAAACATTTTCACTAATTTGTATAAGTTAAATTTGAAATCTAAGTACTTACCTATATTTCATAGTCCTTGTCATTTGCCTAAGATACAGGCTACTTTTGTATCCTAGTTTAGGCATTCCTTAGGTTAATTTTTGATCTGTACAAACTAACACATAGATATTATGTAGTTCTTACTACAATTCATCCTTTATATATATATATATATATATATATATATATATATATATACGACTCGACTTTTCTCAGTAAAACAAAAACATAAATAAATGTATGTACCTAAACAATTTTTAGTAGGGTTTTATTAATTGTTCTTACATGAAATTAGTAAAATAGACCCCTACTTTCAAGACAAGTATTAATAGAAAGTCACATTTATTTTTACGTTTGAAGTTTACCGAGAAAGGTCAAGTGCGTCCTATTTTGTTTTAAGTAATATATTATTATTAAGTAATATTAATAATTAAAACGCTTGATCTCAATTGGTCATAGGGTAAACCTCTTAAACGTCATTACTGTCATTAGGTATACCTGTGCTTTTAACGTAGGAGCACTCACGGGGCAAATACAATTACCTCAGCCACGAGGGGGGTGATTCTAAACGCAACAGCGACGAGCTCGACTACGAGACGCCGCGCTGCCTTGCTCTGGCGCGCTAGCACGAGCGAAAGAGAACGATGGTTCTACGTTTAGAGGATAACGGAGCACGTGACGCCTACGTTATGTTTATATATAAACGCACAGGTACAGTGGCGCAAGTAGAAACGTCAGTCTGTTTCGATTCTTTTTATGTCACAAAGGGGACTAAAGAATTAAACAATACAGAGATATACAGGATGTCTCATTTAAATCGGTCAGTATGGGAAGTCTGAAACTATAAGAAATACGAAGATCTGTTCTTAAGAACCATGTCATCGATTTTAATAAAAAGAAAAACTGCATTCATACATTAAAAAAAAAACCTGTACTCAGCTCGGGAATCGAACCCGGTTGTTTTGAACAAAATAAACTTACACTATTTCTATTTAGATTTCAATTGTGTAGGTCTTAAGCAGTTCAGACTTTCCCATACTGAACGATTTAAATGAGACACCCTGTATATAAAGAACTTAAACTAAAGGTCTCCCAGGGCCCAGGGACAATTCGCCATACATTACTGCGTCGACAAGTAACGCTACAGACTTACAGACTTAACATCATAGTAGGCAAGCAATGTATAACGAATTGTCACTGTCACCCATCGCCTGTCGCGTTTGGACCCGAAATTGGACCCTGGTTTAATAATCCCTGCGGGAAGGGTCCCCATAATGCTGGCTGGGTTCCACCTCTTCGATTGATATGCTAATATTCTTTCATACAAAACAAAAAAGCGTCTACATTTTGAAAACTATAATATTATAAGAATAATTTAAAAATTATAACATACAATTCTAATTCCAAGGCATAACAACAGCAAATTCAAAATTACGGCAACACAAAAGATTTAGAGGGTGGAAAACGTTATCGCCATTTGTATGAAGACCGCTGAATACACAATTATAGCCTTAAGATTAAGAATAATGCGAAAGTTCACAAAAGAGCGGACTTAAATAAACAGTTCAAAAATGGCGTCGCGTTTGCTGTCACTTTCTTGCTTGTGCAACTACCATAAGCCATAATTGTGCATAATGTAGATTACGCTCTCATGCACATTCAAGGCGTCTAGTCTATTCTAAGTTTTATAAACTAAACCAGAGATCCTCAAACTTTTGCTATCGTAGACAACTTGTCCTTTTTAGGTTTTCATACCGAAAGGGTAAAACGGGACCCTATTACTAAGACTCCGCTGTCCGTCCCTCTGTCTGTCTGTCACCAGGCTGTATCTCATGAACCGTGATAGATAGACAGTTGAAATTTTCAGAAATGATGCATTTCTGTTGCCGCTGTAACAACAAATACTAAAAAACAGAATAAAGTAAATATTTAAAGGGGCTCCCATACAACAGACATGATTTTCTTTGCCGTTTCTATAGATACGTATACCCTTCTTGCGCCAGTCCGAATCGCACTTGGCCGGGTTTTTTTGTATTACGTAAACTCTGAAATTGAATCTAAAGTCAAAATTAAGGGTCTTAGATGTCATGAATAGAATAGAATAGAATAGAAAAGCTTTATTTCACATAATAGTATACATACACAAAAAAGGGCTTAAAGTTAACACTAAGTGCTTATAAGTACACAAAACGTGGAAACGGAGTCCACTCAGCATATGTGGATCCATGGTGCTGTAAGACGCAGAGCCGCATGCTACGCAGCGTGACACAGGCCCACGATGACAATCGGTTTCAAACTTATGACAATCTAAGTAATAATAACTTACAATAACAAACTCTCGATCTATTGAAAACAATAATAACAATCATGAACGAATTGTGATCATATGGCGTGGAGAGAATCTCTCGGACGAGACAGATCGAAGTCTGAGGAATTCAGGCATCATCTGTCAATACCAAGCTCATCATCGGTCATTATATATTTTCCAAACGAATTTCTCTTTAGAAAAAACTGTAAAAGTGTATAATTTTAAAATTGCCTCCAAGAAGCTCGATATGAGGGTACTCGTATGACTAGTCATTGACGTAAAAATCGTACAGATCCCTCTTTATATCTCAAGATTACCCCCTACATACAAACAAACTAACAAACAAATAAAGTTTACCTCTTTATTATATTAGTGTATAGATGTAGATGGAACCCCAATTTTTGTTGACATTAGAAATTTAAATTGGCCCTCTGGGATCTACTACCACTTTGGGAATCACTAACCTAAACCATCCCCAGGGATGTCCCAAATGTGCCCAAGCTTTTATAGCTTGATACCTTTAAGCTCTAAGAGTGTAACGCTTTGAGCGACTCTATAAAAGCAAGTCTCTAGCTCTGAGCTGAATGCAAGTCGGATTTATAAGGACCGAAATAGCGTACTCCACTTAATATTATGCGCTAGCGCGATTTCTCAAATGGATTTTTCGCTATTTACTCGTACATCACTTTCTAACTAGCTCAGTGAGAAATAAACATACTGAGCAACCAGTAACGTCCATATAACGTCATCGGGACTTTAACGTAACATTACCCATGTTATTACCTGCGTCCAAGAAATAAAATACTTTGACTGCGACTTTGATAAAAATATATGGTTGATTTACCTCGACATATGCATGTTGCATTAAACTCCCGATAACGTTATAAAAATGTGTAAAAAATCGCGAAACTTTAAAACAAGTTATACTGAGCAACCAGTGAAAAATGGGAGTACAATTTAGGTCAGAATCACACCTAATTATCGAGACAGCATGCTGAGTACATAGAACATTGCTCGATTCCATTCGAAACAAAGAAAGAAAGGAAATATTTATTCAGAGAAGAATCAGAGACAGAAAGAATAAAGATACAAAATCACACAGTTGATGTTGAAAGGGACCCCAATCAGCATATTATGCTGCTGCAAGTAGCAGCGCTGATTTTAAATGGGGCCCTGAACTTAAAAAACTAAAACTAAAAACTAGAATACCTTAAACACAAACCAATTCTACGCAATGTTTGTTACGTATTTGTAGTTTGCCCGAAAAAATAGTTAAATTTTTCATTGTGTTTGTGTATTAAATAGGTCGAAATAAAAGTTTTTTTCTTTTTCATCTTTACTGATACATTTTAGAAAGCGTCATTTAGAAAGACACATGTTAAGAGTACGTTCCAATAGACATTATTGTTAGACAAACCATACATTATTCATACCACCCATTAGTCGTATACCCTTCCTAATTTAAAGCTTATTTGCATGTTGCCTTATTTGCGGTTTGTATGCAAATAGAATAGACCCACAGTACGTAAACATCCAAACATGATGTCTTGAGATAAAAAATTCTCCATTAAAGCTAGACGGAATCTTTCGGCCAATTTGTCGCTGTCAGAGCTTAAGTTTATGGCGGCTCGTAAACGCTGCAAAACACATGACAATCTGTTTCCTTATTTGCGTCTATTGTTATTTTTTGTGTATTTCACTAGAGACATGAACCCCGCAAAAACATAATGTGATAAAGGGGCTAGTTCAGTACATACACACGGTATGTGGAGTTGTCGACATTGCCGATAAAAGAGTTAAGATCTGAACGGGTGCCAAGTTCTGTATCAGTTCCTTTAATCATAGCTATAGAAACGTACTATGTTCTTTTTTCTCCAATACCTATAAATATATGTATGCAGTATGAGGAAGTAATAAAGAAAGTGTAGCTACTCTAGCGCCATCTAGTGTAGAACAGAGGAAACCAACTGACATGCGCTACATCACGCTAACAAAGTTTTGTAACACAGACGCATATAACAACTTCCAACTTCATCCTGCGGACTTCGGTCCCCAGGCATCACACCCGCCTGGAGAGTGATCTCTCTATAGGCCTACCTCTACAAAAAAAAAATTTAAGACTATTCACTGCAATACACATACCTACATACACTTAGCTTTGCTTAGTTTGGGACTAGGTCAATTGGTGTAAATTGTCCCAAGATTTTTTTTACACAGATCACAGTAAATGTTGGTCCTCATCCAAGATCCGTCTCCACTCGTCCACCCGTATTATCCTCCTGACCCAAGAAATATTCAAAATAATTCGAAAAATTAAAAGATTTCATTATAAAAACACAAGAATCTTTTTTACATTGTATAAAATAAAGTTGCTATCTGTTCCTGTCTGTCTCCATCGTATCCTCGGCCGCTTACTGCTTCAAAACCGCGCAGCGGATTTTGAGACAGTTTTCACTGTCATAGAGTTTTAAAAGGTTTTTATGTACAAATACATCCGAATTGTACCCGCGCAAAACCGGGGCAGAAGGGTTCAACTCCGCACTGTACGTACGCTCGACCGCCTTGCCTATGGCATAGGCAAATCGCAGTAGGCTGTCGGCTTGCCGCGCGCGCGCTCGCTCGCCCCCGCCCTGTCAGTGTAATTGAAAACGAATGCCGCGCAACCCTAGCGCGTCGCCGAGAGTAGCGGAGGGAAAGCGGGCGCGGGCGGCGCGTTCCTTTTGACTCGCGCGTCCTGTAAGTAATATGAACTTTTTGATTGGTAATAAAGTTGGAATTCGTTTAATCGCGGTCGTAAAATAGAAGTTTCTGTACTATTATTTATTCTGTGGCCGGGCCGAGTCGCTAGTCTCTAATAAACAAGATTTAAGAACACATACATCTTAAATAGAACCCTAAGAGGTGCTTACCACGCATCTAAACCACCTAATTTTACTAAACACACGAAAACTCGTTATTACAAACCTGTTAGCAAAGGACTGTTTACTCTCCCCGATGATATTAAAGGCTACTTTTCTCCCAAGGGCTGTTTATTCAAGTAGATTTTTATTTCCACTGAAAATGCGTGGTGTATTAACATACCTAGTCCATTTAAATTTCTACTTGGAAAGAAACCTGTAGAATGTTTTTTAAATGTATAAATCATCCATTTTATTAAAATATCCATATTAACTTGATAAACTTGGTCATAATTAGCATCTAAGTTTATTCTCCGTTATAAATCAAAGAATGTGATGACAGTAAAAACGAACCACATAAAAAAAATCGTAGTGCCTGACTAGTAATATGTGGCTTAATGGAAAGAGCGTGCCACGGAATGCTGAGGTTTTGGTTCGAGTGCAGATGGCGAAGAATTTTCCAATCCGAATGAGATTTATTCAAATAGTCCGACTACTTTAAAATGGATTTTTATAATAGATTCAGGCGTTACTTTGCGTAGGTTCAAATCAACCGCAAAAATCGAAAATCCTTCAGTTTTGAAGAGTAGCAAGGTAATTTGTTCTAGGTAGTTTTATGTATTTTAAACTCTAAACTCAGTCATTTTAAAGGTGTTCAAAGGTGTTTAACGGCAATGAAGCTGTGAATCTTCTTAGTTTTTTTTCGTTGGTAAAAAAAAACATTTTCCATAGTGGTAGAGCCACACTGTAGACAGTTGCTGATTGGTGTACTCGTATAATTGAGCCTGCCCGGGGGCCAATTTCAAAACGCGACAGGCGACAGCTGACAGTGACAATTCGGAATACATCGCTTGCCGCTTAAGTCTGTAAGTCTGAAGCGTTACTTGTCGACTCAGTAATGTACGGCGAATTGTCACTGTCACCTGTCAACTGTTGCGTTTATGAAATTGGGCCCTGGGCACTTTCACAGAATAGCAGCTTGAAGTAGTAGCTTGATGTTGCGTTTGTACAGTCAGCTGTAAATATATATATACAGCCATAGCGTCAAAATATGTATACATCGACCTTATGTTTAGTGGCATAAAGGTGTATAGATATTTTTGACGTCTTAGTAACGTATATAAATTTATGATGCTGACCGTACAGTGAGTAAGAGTTCCATAAGCCCATTTAAATATAAGCATAAGAGTTAGATAATTAATGTAGGTAACTAAAAATAAATGGATCTAAATTATCACAAATAAAAGTGAATTCAATTAACACCCAGCAACGGATCAGCGATTCTCACGGGTTCACTAGTCTCCATGGGCAGCGGTTATCACTTCACATCACGTAAAACGCATTCTCGTTTGACTCCCTTTTTAATAAGAACCGAAAAGAAATACTTATAATATACTACTCATAAATATAAATAAAACGATAAACGCCATGACCAAAAATAATGTGAGAATTCCATTCACATTTTCAATTTTAACCGTAACAATACGCTATCGCCATGTTGAATTCTCTAGTGATTGCGCATCACATAACTCGTCTACAAACGAAACTGTATTCACGATATGTCCCTATATCTCTTGTATAAATCTCCCTTAGCACATCTTAAAACAAAGCTGTCACTATGCGAAAGCAGGGGGGTTCCACTCCGCACTGTAGGTGCGCTCGCCGCATTACCTATGGCATAGGTTTCGCAGTAGGTTGCCGGCTTGCCGCGCGCGCGCCCGCTTACTCTGTGTCGCGCGTTGTGATAGTATTACAGTAAGCAGCCCAACCCTAGCGGTGCGCCAAGGTATTGCGGGTGGAAGGCGGGCGCGGCCGGCGCCTTCCTTTTGACGCATGCCGCCTGGCGAATGTTTATGAAGTAATACGAACTTTTAGACCCGTAGCGCTGAATTATTTTGAGGGCAAAACCTTCAAGAATTCTAATGTTTGATAAAATCTTGTCTGTGGATACATTTGCATAAAAACAAAATATATTTGCGTTTTTGTGTCACATTCCGGTTGTGCATTTTTAGAAATTTGATTATTTGTAGTGGATATAAACAATTCAAATCAAAACTGACAAAATTGATTTAGAGTTCAAAGATTTAATGGTTTTGTATTTTAAATAGCCTGTCTAGTGTACAAACCTAGTTTGTGTCATCTTCGTCCAGCGAAAACTGACTTGGGGTCAGTACGTTAAAAACTTCGACAAAAAAAATTACAATTCCAAAAACTAGTACCATATACCTCAGATCACTTAAAGATCTCTATTAAATAAATTTGTGCCAAATTAAAACACGAACTTTTAATATTTCTGATTTTTTTGCTTCTCCAAGCTATAAATACTTAAAAAGAATATTACAATTATTAGAGTTTACATATTCAATATCATAAATGCATAAAAGATCGACACTGTGAATTTGTGTCATTTTCTTGCATGATATATTAATGAAAATAAAAACAAAAAAGTCAGCGGTCGAAGCGAGTAGGAGCGAGCGAGAGGTGGCGGCAACCGGCAGCGGGGCGCGGGCGGCGCAACATTCGGTCCGTCTCGATCGGGTACTATACAAACGAACACGCGCGGCGCCTTCGTACGGGTTGGCATGATTTCTTCGCGAAGTGATAATGTAATGTGCTGAATTACATTCCCTTTTTAACCGACTTTAAAAAAAGGAGGAAGTTTATGTATGTTCACGGATTACTCGAAGACGGCTAGACCGATTTGACAAATTCTTTCTTTATTTGAAAGGGTAGACTTCCAAATTGGTCTCACTGCCACCAAGTTTGAATCTGATGATGGGATCTTGGGGGAATCGAGGGAACTCTTCTAAAATGGTATGCATACCTGTAGCGATTTGGATATTTTAGATAGTAACTTGTGCTTTTGCTCTCAGAAACCACCATTTGGTGAAGTGGAATTGATGATAAAGACCACAGACGATCACCGGAACTACTCAATAATAAGTATTTCACAAGTGGCGATACGGTTTTTTAAATATAGTTGCTTAGCAGTTTAAACTCGTTGCAAGGCATATGGTAAAGTGGAGCTGATGTTGAAGTACCAGGAGAACTCCTCAACAATTATCGCCCCAGCATTGGGAAAAGCAATATTTTGTAAAAGGTGGTGAGCAATTTACATTAAATATGCAATTGTAACTTAGATAAATAAACCGACCCACTAAAAAGCGAGAAAAAAAACTGAAATTAAATTTAAAATGCTAAATAATGAATGACAACACAAAGAAAAATTAAGGTAATGGCAGGATTCGAACCTGCAACATCAGCAATCCGTGCCTTGCGTATTCCAGTTTCCGCCACATTAATAAATAAATGACCAAGTTGAATTAGATAACTTGATTAAGTTTCTCATAGATGACATCGAGGGTAGTTTTCCCAAAGAAAAAAAAAATCAATAATGTAATGACCGTAAAGACGAAACACATTGAAAAATTCGCAGGGTATGGCAGCGGTAATGTGGCGGAAACTGGAATACGCAAGGCACAGAATGCTGATGTTGCAGGTTCGAATCCTGCCATTACCCTAATTTTTCTTTGTGTTGCCATTCATTATATAGCATTTTAAATTTGATTTGAATGTAAAAAAAATATATAAAGAAAAATAAAAAAATAAAAATAAATTGATTTCGATTACAATAAAAAAAACTGACATCAAAAACAACTAAAAAGCAAACAATAGTCTATTAAGTACATCTATATCCGATTAACGATCTAGCAATAAAAGTTTATTCATACAATTTCATGATAGAATCGGAAATCGGATGAAGATGTATGTAACGGATTATTCTCTGCTTTTTTTAACATAAAACTACCGTGAGACTCGGACATATTAATAAAACGGATCACTCACGTATTTTTACGTCGAGATTCTCTCTCGACGCAAAAAAACGTGAGTAATCCGTTTTATTAATATGTTATTCTCTGCTCTTCAGTTTTTTGGTTGTTTTTTACTTATACCGCTTTTTAATATGTTGGTTTGTTCCCGTCAAGTCACACTCTCAACTGTCACACTGTGACTCGTTGGGAATATTTTTACAAAAAAAATCCCAACCAGTCACACTGTTACTAGATGGGACAGTATTTAATATTTATTCCCAACGAGTCACACCCATTGTGATAATGAATGTCAACACAAAGAAAAATTAGGGTATCCTGCCATTACCCTAATTTTTATTTGTAGCATTTTAAATTTAATTTGAATGTGTAAAAAAAAATACAAAAAGAAAATCGAAAAAATTAAAAAATAAATAATTTCGATTACAATAATACTCTTTTCTTCAAAACATCCCAAGTAGTCACAGTGTTACTAGATGGGACAACATTTAGTATTTATTCCCAACGAGTCACACCCGCAACTGTCACACTGTGCCTCGTTGGGAACAATTCTTGCTGCAAAAAATCCCAACCTGTCACACTGTTACTAGATGGGACATTTTTTATATTTGTTCCCAACGAGTCACACCCGCAACTATCACGCTGTGACTCGTTGGGAACAATTCTGGCTGCAAAAATCCCAACCAGTCACACTGTTACTAGATGGGACATTTTTTAAATTTGTTCCCAAGGAGTCATACCCGCAACTGTCACACTGTGACTCGTTAGGAACACTTTTTGCTACAATAAATCATTACCTAATAGTAGACTGTGAAAAGATAAATCAAACAACGACGAACTGTTACCAGAAAGGTACGTTAGGTTAGGTTTGAACCGCATCACCAACAGAAACGAACTGCTACCAGAAAAGTAGGTAAGGTTAGGTTTGAACCGCGTCCCCAACAGATACGAACTGCTACCAGTAAAGTAGGTTAGGTTAGAACTGCGATCCCAACAGAAATAAATTGCTACCAGAAAATTAGGCTAGGTTGGGTTAGAACTGCGACTCCTACAAAAAGTAGGTTAGGTTAGAAAGGAATTGCTGCTAGGAAAATAGGTTTAAGTTAGGTGAGTACTGTCATTTCAGTCTTATTTCATCACCAAACTTATATGATTGTTAGAAACAAATAAAATTAACTGTCTGATCGAATAACAGTGATAATTGATTGGAAATTCGATACTAAGATACCTTTCTATAGTTACAGTGTGACAGTTGCGGCTGTGACTCGTTGGGAACAAATATGAAATATTAACCCATCTAGTAACAGCGTGGTTGGGATTTTTACAGCAAGAATTGTTCCCAACGAGTCACAACGTGACACTTGCGGGTGTGACTCGTTGAGAATAAATATCAAATACTGTCCCATCTAGTAACAGTGTGACTGGTTGGGATTTTTTTAGCAAAAATATTTCCAACGAGTCACCGTGTGACAGTTGAGGTTGTGACTCGTTGGGAACAAAGGCTTAAATATGCCAATCGTTGTTTTCAAGGTATTAACAGTGGTAAGAGGTAAAAACAATTTGTGGATCATAATACAATATTTTTATTTTTATAATAATATATAAAGCACAAAATAATCGTAAGCCTTAAAAGTTATGATTTGTTGTTACATAAGAATTTTTTTTTAGGTCCGTGTTACAAACACTTCAATTCTTTTACACATAATATAATTTTACCACCGTCGCCGTCGCCGTAATAATTGTTAATTGTCATAATTGTAGTTTTTATGGGATCACTTTCATTTCCCATTTTTTTCTGAATTTTGAAAGTCAGACATTGATACACTTATTCTTTGTGTTCATACTTGTCGGTAATGATCATAAAAATTAGAGGCCGTCATTGCTAATAATTTCTTCTAAAATCACTTTTAGTCTTGAACACTACTTTTAAATTACACAAAACAATCACATACTATCTATGACAATGTCAAAAAACTTTTAAGAAATAAATCACAGTATACCATTATTTTAAAACCTATAAAGTTTTAGGGCATTTTCATAAACTATTAATATTTACATAATTATACATAATCTTAATATGTCGTGTATCACATATTTTAATATCTTCACTATTTATGCCAATAAATTTGTCATTACAATCATTTTCATTATTTTTATATTCTTAACTACTAATGTACAATTTTTTACCAGCTTTAATAGATTTATTAATAAAAAACAACTTAATATTTGAATAAGATACCTACCTGATTAGTAATATAGGTACAAATTTGTATCAGCCTTAGGAGATTATTATTTGTAATACCTTGTACTTGTAACAATATTATTTGTAACCTAATACTTTAATTTTTAATTATTTATTATAAAGTGTCGTTAATCAGTCTCATTTGTAAAGCGAACTTAAGTAGTTAAAATTTCGGCACGGTCCTTAAAACAGTCTACTTTTCCGTCATCGCTAGCAACGCTCGAGTCAATGAACTTTAATATTCCTTTTCTTTAAGAGGAGTGTAAACCCAGCCCGAAAAAGCGCTCCCCATACAAACGGCGATAACGTTTTCCACCCTCTAAACCTTAACCTATGGCAATGATTTTTTGGTATGTTGTCATTATGCCTTGGAACTAGGTTTGTATGTTTTGATTTTTAAAATATTCTTCATAAATTTGACAATATTTGTATTTTAGGAGTTTCATATAAAACAAAAAAGCGTCAATATTTGTGAAACTATTAAAAATATTTATAAAATCAAAACATACAAACCTAGTTCTAGGGCATAATGATAACATACAAAAAAATCATGGCTATAGGTTAAGGTTTAGAGGGTGGAAAACGTTATCGCCGTTTGTATGGGGAGCGCTAGGTTCACACTCCTCTTAACGATCACAATATTTACGTCCAGTATGAGCCCACATACAACACATTTATTACTTTCAACTTCCATTTTAGTATTTCGCAGCTTCATATTTAATTCACAACGCGGCCACATTGCACTTCGCACTTGTCGCAACTCGCAATCGAATGTAAACAAACAGCAGGCACGCGGCCTCGCCGCACCCCGCCCCCCGTTCCCCGCGCGTGTATGCTTTCTCCGTCCTTCGCGCTAAAAAGTTTTCGTCTTTCAACTGTATCTTAATAATAAGATTTCATGAATAAAAACGACACAAATTGTGAATAGTGTTTCGTTACACCGTAATAATAATAAAGACATAAACTCTAATAACTTGAATTTTCTTTTGTGACTTTTACAGGGTGTTTTACAAAAAAAAAATAAGTAGCTATAAATACCATGGGTGAATTCGACACAGAATACTTTGTACAACAGATATCATTGACCTAAAACATCTAACACTTATTTGACCAATTGTAATATTCTTTTAGAGCTACTGAGGCGACATCTTAGGTAGTGGCTAAATAACTGTATTTCCATTGACAGAGATGACACAAAAGGCTCATGTACGTCGGTTACAACTTCGTCATCATCATGAAAGTAAAATTTTCATCTCTAATTTTCTTTTCATCCGATATTGTTAGAAAAGACAAAAACCTGAATTACTACTTATGCACAACCCTAAACTGACACAAACTCATGTGTTAGGTTAAGTAAATGGTCAAGAAACTATATACGAAAAAAAGCTAACATTAGTATTTTTGAAACCTCAAAACCCAGCGCTACGCGTCTATTTTTGTGCCTGATCATAAAGTTGGAATTCGTTTAATGGTGGTCGAAAAAGAGAAGTTTCTGTACGTTAGTACTATTATTTATTCTGTGGCGAAAGTTAAAATTGAGAAAAAGTAAAATAAAATCATTGATCAACAACATCAAACTAATGCCTGAAATACACGTGCCTGTAGCTTGAGCACTTTTGTGCAAGCAGCTTGCATTCTTGTATCAGATTTGTACGAAATATGACATACCCATGCAAGCTACTGGCACAAAAATGTGTAAGTTACAAGCAAGCTTAACGATGCACTGCAGTTTAAAGTCTTTTTTTCATACAACATAGGACGGCAAACAAGCAAGTGGGTCACTTGATGATAAGTGATCACCACCGCCTAAAGACACCTGCAACAACAAAGAGAGTGCAGATGCGATGCCAACCCAGAGGGCTAAGATGGAATACCTCTTGTGCCAGTAATTACACCGGCTGTCTTGCTCTCCACGCCAGAACACAACAGTGCAAGCACTGTTGCTTAGCGGCAGGGTTAGCGAGCAAGATGGTGGTAGCGATCCGGACGGACCTTGCACAAGGTCCTACCACCCGTACTCAAAACCCCTCAAAACCCCTGTACTATGCACCTAGCACGAATCTTCTCATACTCCTTTCACCCACTCAAAGGTCAACTGGAAGAGATCCCTCAAAAGGATTAGTTCGCCTTTGTACATTACTGTATCTCTTTTTGTCGTTTATGTTTTTGATACAATAAAGAATTTACATGCTATTAATATAGTGCCTTTTTTCAAAGTCGCCTCATTTCACTAGCTTTAACAGAACAATCTGTTTACACTAAGCTGTGCCAAGCTCTGGGATAAGCAGACGGGTAACGTCAGGTGGGAATTCCAGCGATTTGCCAGGATAACGACGAGGGATGGGATAGAAAGGTACATATTGTGACGAAGCTAGGACGAAGCTTATAAGTAACAGATATTTTATGTTTGTATGACAAAAAAACTTTGTTTACGTTAGAATCCAATTCCCTATGGATGAACTCCCGAAAAGCGCTTTGTAACGAAAAATTTTTTTTAATACAGTTACTCAAAAAGTGCCCTTGTTTTGGCTGTTATAAGGTAATAATAGTAAAGTGTTATCTATATATATAAAAATGAATCCCTATTTCCCTTGGTCACGACATCACGCCTGAACGGCTGGACCGATTTCGGTAATTCTTTTTTTGTTCTGTTCGTTATTATCAGGAGAAGGTTCTTATGAAAGAAAAAATCAAAAATCTGCTCATTTATGGCGTCTAAGGCGAAACAAAGTTCGCCGGGTCAGCTAGTTTATTATACAATTGTTTCCTTCTTATAAAAAAAAATGTATTTGAAAAAAATCTTTCATTGAATTGGCTTAATAGCAAAAGCCATTGCCTTATGAAATATGAAAGCTAA
The DNA here is from genome assembly GCA_963691745.1 of Ditula angustiorana. Taxonomy (NCBI): domain Eukaryota; kingdom Metazoa; phylum Arthropoda; class Insecta; order Lepidoptera; family Tortricidae; genus Ditula; species Ditula angustiorana. Next base: position 1,613,261 of record OY829474.1, read on the forward strand.
CAAAAACGCCTTTAATATGTAAAAAAATTTCACTGCTAAAGTTTGTACTTACTTTATTTAATGAAGAGCTTCAGTGAAAGTCGCAGATTTATTCTGTTGTATTTTTTTTCGCAATTCTGTATTGAAAAACGTCGTTCGATACACGCGCGGAAATGTCATTCTTCGCTCGTCCCGTGTCTTGCCACTCGCCTGCTTCTCGTGGTAAGATATCTCGGGACTCGTGCAGTAATGACATACGTTCCGCACTAGCATCGAAATGTACTATTATTCCAAAGCGATTAGCTTCCTAAGTAAACCAAAATATTATCAGATTTTTTAGTTGCGTATATAATTGTAACAAATAAAAACATTTTATAAAGTGGACATAAGACATTCCTTCTTCATTTGTTATTTTTACCCTACAACCACCAAAAGGGGGGGTTTTCTTTTGTATTTTCAATTTTAATTTTAAGAAACTGCATTGCGACTTGGTTGCCTAGTTACCAGTATGCTTTCTAGATTTTTAAAAAGTTGTTTTATCTTTTACTTTCTTAATGTAAACGTAATAGAGACATCTCCTAACCTAAGTACCTATAACTCTTCAGCAGTTATTACCCGATACATTTTGCGGTTTGTTACGTCATATATTTCCCGTAACTACGTAGTAAACCGCTAATTTATTTCATTTAATTTACTCCATTTACGAGTTTATTGCATATTTTTATTTTTATGTTCTCAGTTGGTTGATTGTTCAGTTTTTTCACACTTACAATTGTAAATGATAAATAATGATAATCCACGAAATTAATTGTCGTAATGTCGTATTAACGACAGCTAACTTAGATAAGCCATTCATTATATTTATTAAAAATTACGTAAGTATATTAAACAAAAAAGAGTGGTTTAAGTATTTTAAAAAAAGAGGCATACTTTTAGGTATCTCAGCGATTTTAAAAAACCTAAGTACAGTTTACATTTTTCATTTCACATCTTTTATCCAAGAATTGATATGAATATGAATGTTAATGAATGGCTTTTCTAAGTTAGCTGTCGTTAATATGACATTACAACAATTCGTTTCGTGAATTATCATTATTTATAATAAAAAATCTAGTTAAGCAAATTTTCTTGTAAAATTTATTTACTATTTTGTAATAAATAAATTTAAAAAAATTCTTGTACGTAAAGTTAAGAGCATAGGACGGAAGGTATGTTACACACAAAAGATTAATGTCTAACGTGACCATCTGACCATTTATTTATTTTGTCAGGCCGGGACACATCTGTGGAAATATATAATAAAAGAAAGTTTTTAGTGTTTTACAAGTATTTTATTATAGAAGATGGAATAACGAAATAATCAACGCTCTAAACACAAAATATTTAAGTAGGCATGGCATGACTTACTAACTAAACCCCCAGTAGTGGCGTGTCGGGCCACGCATTACGAGCGAAAGAATAAATTTTAAACTATCTTTGGGTCTGCTTGCAAAACCGGGACTTTGTTGGCTTCGCTGGGGACACCGGGACAGACTGCCTGAAACCGGGACTATCCCGCCCAAACCGGGACGTATGGTCACGTTATTTATGTCACATCGTCACAATCTTTTGTCAGTTTCCTCTTACGTGTGGAACGAATGGACCGTGTTTTTGTAGATAAAAAAGTTAACTGTAAAATTGTTCATTTACTAACACTTGAACAAATATGATGAAGAAAGATAGTCACTTGCCGCAAGAAACTGAAGGAGTTCGCTCATTTTTTTTTAATTAATTAGGAAGGAAAACAAGCAAGTGGGTCACCAGATGGTAAGTGATCACCGCCGCCTATATACACCCGCAACATCAAAGAGATTGCAGATGCGTTGCCAACCCAGAGGGCTAAGGTGGAATACCTCTTGTGCTAGTAATTACACCGGCTGTCTTGCTCTCCATGCCGGAACACAACAGTGCAAGCACTGCTGCTTAGCATCAGGATTAGCGAGCAAGATGGTGGTAGCGATCCGGATGGACCTCGCCGCTAGATCCTACCACCCGCAATAACCCTGTTATACTAGGCTAGTAAGAAAGAGTCGTACTAAGCGACAAAGGGAGCCGCGGTGTGACGTGCTAACCATCCCCTTCCTCCTTCTTTTCCCTTCTCTTCCCTTTCTTTCAACAATGTAATGACCGTAAAGACGAAACACATTGAAAATTTCGCAGGGTATGGTAGCGGTAATGTGGCGAAACTGGCAAACGCAAGGCACGGAATGCTGATGTTGTAGGTTCGACCCACGCTGAGTGCCAGGCATAGTTACGTTGCTCTGTTCTATAAATGAGCAAAAAATACTACCTCGTGAAGTTACGGAAAAAACGGCAGTGCTAAATAACTTTTAAAATTGAAAACGAACTTCATGATAGTGCTTTTATACAAAAATAGGTACTTACAGTCAAAAAAATCCAAACACGTACAGTCAGCGTCAAATATACCAGAGCGGGCAAGGTGGTCAAAAATATCTGAACACGCCCGAGCGTATTTGTCAATAGAGTCGAGTTCAGATATTTTTGACACCTTGCCCGCTCTGGTATATTTGACGCTGACTGTACCACCGTAGAACCTAGTCGAAGAGACATACGCAAGACATTTGAATGACATAGCGTGGCGTTTAACGCGTCGCGTTATTGCGACATCGTTTTAAGGTGGTACGTAATAGTATTTTATGCAACTGCTATAATATAATGAAAGGCCTTATAGTATTTTATGCAACTGCTATATAATGAGAGGCCTTAAAAAACGAGTGTGGTTTTATGAAACGAGCGTCAGCGAGTTTCATAATAGGATCACACGAGTGTTTTAAGGCCTAATTATATACAGTTGCATACATTACTTTATCTACACACATATCATAACTGCAAAAAACCGTAACAGCAAAAAACCAACAAACAAGTATGGCGGCAATTCGATCTATCCGTCAAGACAAACGTTTTTTTTAAATCATAGACAAAAGAATAAAGTCCCTATTGTCATGTCACTCGAGATCAAATGTCGTGCGTTTAAATTAAAAAATCATACTGAATTGACGTTTCGTATCGATAACTGTTTTAATATCTGTGGATACTAGAATAGAGACCAACTTGAATTTTGACAGCTGTTCCAAATTTAAATTCATAACGTCACGAGATATCGGTAATGTAAATCACCTATAAACACAGACTACTAAGAGATACTACCCAATAAAGAACAGATTTACCTACTGCCACAGACAAGAAAATTCTTAAAATAACATTGGTTGTAATAATGCTGGTCATTTTCTATGGTTTTTGAACGCGTTATTGAGAAATTATGATATGTGTGTAGATAAAAACTATTATATACAGTTGCATACGTTACTTTATCTCCACACATATCATAACTGCAAAAAACCATAACAACAAAAATCCAACAGACTAGTAATGGCGGCCATTCGATCTATCCGTCAAGACGAAAGTTTTTTAAATCATAGACAAACGAATGATGTCCCTATTGTCATGTCTCTCGAGATCAAAATGTCGTGCATTTAAATTGGAAAATCAAACTGAGTTGACGTTCCGTATCGATAACTGTTTTAATATCTATGGATACTAGAATAGAGACCAACTTGAATTTTGACAGCAGTTCCAAATTTAAATTCATAACGTCAGAGATATCGATAATGTGATCACCAATAAACAAATACTACTAAGAGATACTACGCAATAAAGAACAGATTTACCTACTACCACAGACGAGAACATTCTTATAATAACACGGTTGTAATAATGCTGGTCATTTTCTATGGTTTTTGAACGCCTTATTGAGCAATTATGATATGTGTGTAGATAAATGTACTTCCCCTACTGTACCTACATACAAAAACAAAAACAACCATTTAAAAATAGCAATTAAAAAAAATTGAAAATTTTGAGATAAATATTTGAAAAGTTCCGACAATTTCTCGTGGATCCCATCATACGAACTCTACATTTTGATAAAAATAGACCAATCTGGAAGTATCCTTCTGGAAGTATATCAATTGGTAAGTAAAAAAGAATTCTGGTCGAGATACTTTAGCAATATTTAAAAAAAACATATAACCAATTGAGAACCTCCTTTTTTTTAAGTCGCTTAAAAACAACTTTTTGGGTATTTCTGATGACCGCGTGACCCAATTACGAAAATGCTCTGTGATTTCAAAATTTATGGATTTTGTTTTAGAACGTTATGATACTTCCTGCACAACCATAGTTTAATCCCTCCTTATGGCTCTATGTTAACTAGCGTCATAGGAAAAGGACGCTCAAATAAGTTAACTGAACTTGGGGGGTTAATTTAGGAATATAGGATAGGAAATTCCTGCCGTGCTTATGTTTATACTAGCGGACGCGCGCGACTTCGCTAACGTAAAATTAGTAGCCTATATTCGTCAGGAATAGTGTAGCTTTCTATCTGTGAAAGAATTTTTGAAATCGGTTCAGTACTTCCAGAGATTACCCCTACATACAAACAAACTAACAAACAAAGTTTACCTCTTTATTATATTAGTGTAGATTATAGTATTTTATCTACACATAGATCGTAAATGCTCTATAATGCGTTCAGAAAACGTAGGCAATGACCAGCATTATAACAACCAATATTATTAAGAGATTTTTTCTAATTAACTTTTTTTTTTGTTTAAATTCATTTTTTATTACATTATTTTACTGTGTACAGTCTATAGATATTTAATAGGTACCTAGCACTAGTAGCTAGTAGCAATGCAGGTTATTGCCTTATCGCTTCTGAACCCATCATAGAGTACTTATGATATGTTTGTAGATAAAGACTTAGTAATGTATGCAACTGTACATTATTAGGTCTTAAAACACTCGTGTGATCCTATTATGAAACTCGCTGACGCTCGTTTCATAAAACCACACTCGTGTTTTAAGACCCCTCATTATGCAACAGTTGCATAAAAATAATTATTATCATATTAGAATGAAAAATTGTACAGAGTCAGTCGTTCGTTCTTTATGACGCCAAATGTTAAATATAACGTCCAAGCTGTTGCTGCAATAGTAAAACTCTTCGGCGTTTCATACTTTTTTTTTATATCCGTAGAAAGGAGAATGGGCAAATTGTCCCAAGTGCTGTATACAGTTGTGCTATATCTTATTTGAAAGCTCTCAATAAGAGCTTAATTTTTTTATATGACAGCAAAACCGAGATGTTTGCAGGGAAAAAGCTACAGCCCATTTTATACCTCACTTTGTACTAGCAGTTGTATGAAAAGTATCTGTAAAATCATGTTCGAGATATAGCCGAAAGATTTTAACCACGCATTACTGAGGCCACTAGAAGTAAAAAACGTAATGGGAGCATAGGTCTAATTAGCTGTTTTTTTTTTTTCATACAAAAAAATTATTAATGCTGCAGACACCTGGTCTTCGAAACATAGCCTATGATGATCCTTACACCGAGTACTACACGTCCATACTACTCACTATTGTATACAAGGGTTGGGACAGCGCCCATACAAAAATGCCCATTCACCTTTAAAGTAAAATTACGTATTAGAACCTTGTGCAAAGTCCGTCCGGATCGCTGCCACAGTCATATTGCTAATCCAGCCGCTAAGCAACAGTGATTGCACGGTTGTATTCCGGCGTAGAGAGCAAGACAGCCGGTGAAATTATTGTCACAAGAGTACTCCATAGCCCTCTAGGTTGGCAACACACCTGCAGTCTCCTTGATGTTGTGGGTGTATACGGACTGTGGTGATCAATATTACCGTCAGGTGATCCATTTGCTAATTTTGCCTCCTTCTTCTTTCTATATATAAAAGAAAGTCGTGTTTGTTACAACACTTATAACTCGAGAACGGCTGGACCGATTGCCATGGTTTTTGATTTGTTGGATTTGTTTCCGTCCCGAATAGCAGAATATATCTTAAAAACAATGAAAATCTTTCTATATATAAAAGAAAGTCGTGTTTGTTACAACACTTATAACTCGAGAACGGCTGGACCGATTGCCATGGTTTTTGATTTGTTGGATTTGTTTCCGTCCCGAATAGCAGAATATATCTTAAAAACAATGAAAACGCGATATGTGTAATGAATACTTAATCATTTCAATACATGCTGATTTGTTTATTACATGTCAAACATTTGTTGTCCAATCCTGTCAAATAGTGTAACAACTATTTTTTTTTTGAGCTTATGGCCTGGTTGCTTGGACCTTTAAGCCACGACTTTATTTTTACTGAAGACATCATTACATCAGCTAAAAAGTAACACGACATTCATTGACTGTTAGGCGGTACGAAGTTCGCCGGGTCAGCTAGTTTTGTATAGAAAACCCCGATCCTGTTACCAACCTATTGAAAGACAAAAATCGAGATTGGATTTAGATGATGGTAGCAGAAGTAGCTTAACACTTGAAAATGGCAAAAATATGTGCACAAGCTCTTACTGTCTCTTTCTATGTAGTCAGAGGTCAACAAACTTTTTGCTATCGTGGACCACTTGCCTTTTTGTTGTAGTAGAGGGGGCAAATAAGCAGACGGGTCACTTTTTTTTTCAATTTTATATTTGTTCTATATTAAAAAATGGACCAGTTATTCTTCAGTCCTCAATCATCATAAATTTTCCAAAGAAATACTACTCTTTAAAATTACTACTACTCATATTTTTTGAATAAATTAATAATACAATAACAGGAAATATTGTAAAGAATTGATTTCAAGAGGCTAGATATGAGGGTATCACGAATCATTAACGTATGTTACGTTTCAAAAATATTTAGACCTCCTCTTACATATTATGGACACCAATTTTATTTTCCGTGACATGGACCCCTTGGAATTTGAAATGGACCCCAGGGGGTCGACATAGACTAGTTTCGGTACCACTGGGTAAACAGTAGAGCCGTAATATAGATCTTTTGACCTCTTCTACTGTTAAGAGATACCTATATCTGTTGCTGTTAGGTACAACAACGTTGTGAATACAAAGTTGTTGTGATTTATGTCTTATTTGTCTTAACTGCTGTTTTGGTAATTAACGTACCTATAATAAATAAGAAAAAAACCCATTAAGGATACATAAATACGGGCTAATTGATGGTAGTGAGGTGATAACAAAGATAATTGTCATTCAACTCACAGTTTTATCCAAAAGCCAGCTCCCGGGGAATATCAGCGGTATGTAAGTGATCATGTAAATCATTGAGGTCCAGTAGACCGTGATGCTGGAGACCCCGTAGTACTTGACCACAGCATCCTGTATGATGCTGTACTGGATCCATTGGAACGCGTTGGACGCCGAGTAGAACACGAATATGAATAGAACCATCCATCTGATGGGATAAACTTTGTATTCCGTCGGCTTTTTCGTGGGGGACTCCAATACTCCCCCCTTTTCAGCAACCCCGTCCATCACGCTCCCACATACTTCCATGTTTTTAGTTTCACTCATTTTCTATACTAATTTATTGTCGTATTTTGGCACGTCGTTTTATTAAATACTAAGTTTTATTGTCGGTTTGCAAGGCTAAGTTTAATTATTGTCAGTTCGCGCGCTTTTGTGTGGAACGGCGGCGCGGACGTACGTTCGGCGCGGCGTTCGGCCGATGACTGTTTCCCGTTTGGTCCGTTTTCCTCTAGGCTGTATTGTGGCTGTATATGGATGTAGCCTGCGCCTCGCACCGTGACGATAATAATGATAAGGGACGAGACCGATTGTCTGCAATCAATTGCCGTAATCACGGTACAGCAATCACTTTGTTGCCCACGTGGAGTTTAACTGCGTTCGCGAAAATTGGCACAACAAACGGCACTGGACGAGCCTCGTAACCAATGCCTTCAATTCTGTCTACTTCAAATATGAATTGTTTGAGTGCGTTTTCATTTTTGTGGAATGTCGTGTGTGCCGTGTGTTAAAGCTAAGTTTAAAAAATAACAGATCATCAATAGACAATGCGAAAATGTTTACTGATTTCCTTTTTGATGACCTTTATCAACGGACCCTAACAATGAAGCCTTACTAATCCGATCATCAAAACATAATGAGGTATTCGCGTTACTTTGGAAAAATAAATCAATTAGATGTGAAAGCACTACAATAAGTGATATACAAATACCTGGTCATTATAGGTAATTAAACATTGCAATCGCTAATTGTTCACGAAGCCTGATTTCTTCTCATCGTTGTTCTCGACGCGGTTTTCTTCTCCATTGAAAGAAATAAAAGTTTTGAAGTAACTTTTGGCAAGTGAAAGAAAACTTCCCCATTCTGTTTGCGAGCGTAAAGATGATCGTACACAGGTAAGTTTGTTTTATCAAATGTTTTCTACTTGTTTATTAAAAAACGAACGAAATGATAATTATTTATTAAACAATGAGGCAAAACATTGTTTTGTTTCAACGGATGACAGTTTTTCTTGTAAGCAAACGGTAAACATGATAGCAAATATTTTCCGTGTTAATCATATTTAGTAAACATTGAATTTCATTGAAAAATAATTATCGTTTCCGATAAAAGGTGAGTAAACACGAATGATCTAAATTAATTGAAATTGTATTTGAACCACATGAGCCGTTAGCAAATATTAAAACGGAGCCATGTCAAAATGAAATTTATTTATTTGAATAAAATATGTGCGCAATGAAATAACCTTTCTTTGAAAAAATAAGTGTAATATTTGTTATTTCAGTCTCGATTTTACCAGTTTTCTTTAAATGAAATAGGAAGGCAAACAAACAAGTGGGTCACCTTATGGTAAGTGATCAGATCAGTGATCACCGTAGCTCATAGACACTCGCAATACCAAAGAGATTGCAGATGCGTTGCCAACCTAGAGGGTTGAGATGGAATACTTCTTATGCCAGTTATGTCACCAGCTGTCTTGCTCTCCACGCGGGAACACAACAGCGCAAGCATTGCTGCTTAGCGGCTGGATTAGCGAGCAAGATGATGGTGTAGCGATTCAGACGGACCTTGCACAAAATGGTTTTACATTTTAATTTACCTACTCAAATAAAAAAACTACTCTTTCTCGAGACAAACGGGTAAAAACATAGAAACATAACGTTAAATACAAATTGGAGTTTCGCCCCTTAGCCTTGAAAATATACATAGCTGAAGCTTATATCATAAGCGTTTATCAAGCAAGACAACCCCTTGAAAGGGCGTTTAGAGGGCTTTTACAGGCCCTTTAATGGGGCCCTGAGGGAAGGGCCTCGTCGGAAGTACGCATTGTCCCGAATGCCAAAGCAGCCATGTAATGTTTCTTAGAGTCAGCAATTAAAATTCAATACTCAACTCGTCGTGTTAAGTGATTTTTGACAACCGGTACCCCAATGGTTCGTGACCCTGACTACGACGCCAAAGGTTTCGGGCTCGATTCCTGTGAGGGGCAAATGTTTGTATGATAAATACGAACGTTTGTACCTAAGTCTTGGATGTTATTTGTTTTTATTGTAAATGTATTTATCTATATAAGTATGTATATCTATAAGTATGTACGTATGTTGGCGATGCAGTTGTGCGCTGTACATTTACGTATTCCATGTATATTTATATTTTTATGTATATATTTATATTTATACCTTTTTATTTATTTATTATTATCTATGTAAACTCTTATGTATGCTTATTGTGAGTGTGTTTGATTCTTTTTTTTATTTGCACTGCCCGTTGTACTCTGACTATTTCTCACCGTATCTCTTTCCAAAGGTTGTCTGGAAGAGATCACTGCTTAGCGATAAGACCGCCTGTTGAATCCCATGTAAAATTTCCCTGTGTGTGTTCCTTTATTTTGTTTACTTGTGTGAATCAATAAAGAGTATTTGTTGTTTGTTGTTGTTGTTGTCATATCCGTTGTCCAGTACCCATTACACGTGTGGGTACAATCGGGATGTAATGTGCATAAAAACTTTCCTTAAAAAAATATCTTAATTAGAGTGAAAACCGTATCAAAATCTGTTGCGTGGTTTAGAAGGAGAAGGCGGCCGAACATACACTATAAGGATTTCGGACAGACAGGAAAAATTAGCGACTTTAATTTATACTTGCGGGTGGTAGGATCTTTTGCAAGGTCCTTCCGGATCGCTACCACCATCTTGCTCGCTAATCCTGCCGCTAAGCAGCAGTGCTATCACTGTTGTGTTCCGGCGTGGAGAAGAAGACAGCCGGTGTAATTACTGGCACAAGAGGTTTTATATCTTAGCTTAGTTGGCCACGCATCTGCAATCTCTTTGGTTTGCGGGTGTCTATAGGCGGTGTCGAACACTACCATCAGGTGACCCACTTGCTTGTTTGCCTTCCTATTTCGTATAAAAAATACTATGTAAAGATTTGAAGTCCCAACGTAAAGAGGGTTACGTTATGACGTTGGAATCTCTTTCTCTCTTGCTCTTAAGCTATAATACTGAGAGTGATGATGACTGCCTGCATGACGCATTTAGGAAATCCCGCACGTCGTCATTATGTAGTGCGCTGTATGCTGTGTTTGTGTGATTCTATGTGTAATATATATGTACCTACCCAGTATCAGTTTTTTTTTAAATATAAAATAGGAAGGAAAACGAGCAAGTGGATCATCTGATGGTAAGCGATCACCACCGCCAATAGACACCGGCAACACCCAGGAAAAATGCAGATGTGTTGCCAACACAGAGGTAAAATTACTGAGCTAGTGAAATTTGGTCTGACATCATCTCATAGGGTTTTATAAAAGCGGGCCTTAGTGCTATTTAAACAAATAATGTTTACAAAACATAACTTTTTGGATGATGACTTTTTGGAGTTGTTCAGATAACGTATAATAATATAATTTTCTGTTATATAACCTACTCTTTACGTGACATTTTTTCTTTAGGTCTGCCATAACCATTATTGCTTCAACCTTGAATATGAGTTTTTCCTTATTGCCGAAGAAATTATTTTATTTTCATTGTTTTACTGTTCTATGCTTTATTATATAATCTTTACTAACAATGTTTCTTTAATTATTCTGTTGGGCAATGAAACTCTACTAAAACAATAAAAATAAAACATACCTATGTCTGTCTGTCTTCCTGGTTAAAATTTTACCTTCGCTCACTTCCGGTGTTTGCAATGACTTGTAATTTTGTATGCAATTAAAGTTCAGAAGAAAATCCTACTAATATAATAAATGCAAAAGTATATGAAGATGTTAAAAAAACCATTAATCTTCATAAATTGTTCCCTAATTGTCTAGCCATTATTTTTATTTTATTTACATGTACAAAACTCCTCTTTAATACACACGTATTAAAGAAGAGTTTTTACTGTCGCCAGTTCTGGCGCTCATCGAGAGTCATCTGATGTTCAAAATATGACAGATTTTGAAGGGATTTGACGGCTCTTTTTGGCTTATATCGAGTGTGACTTCATCTCTACTGACGCGAGAATTGCCCCGCAGATATTTGTAACGCTCACTGTAGGTACTTCACCCTAGTGACGTACCCTAGTGAATGCTGATTTCTCACGGGGCAGAACAGTAGGGCAGTGAAGTGGCAGGACGGTACTAATACAATTTAAATGTGCACGCCAAGACAGAGTGTGCATTCTGATGGTACAGTCGAAATTATTAGAAATGTCCGAATCCACTTGAACACTCATCTTTTAAACAATGGCATTGTATTCATTGTTCAGCCTAAGCACTAATTATAAGTCTAAAATCTAAATATAAAGACGCCAACAAAAAAAATTTAGTTCAAACAGCAGCTTCACTGTCAAAGCCAAAAGGTTCCATTTTGAAAGGCTATTTGTTTAAGTTACCACGTTATGAATTGAAAGTTGCTGTGATGGTTAACTTTGTCTGTATAGTCTCGCGTAACGTATGGTATAAACACTAAAATAACCATAACTACCCACTAATATTTTATTAGTACTGTCCAATAACCCACTCTACTGCCTTACTGTTTTGCCTCCGTGTAAAATCAGCAGACATTGTACAGTCAATCAAGTAATTGCTTGACCACTTTTGAACCTTATCCTTTTGTAATACCGTCCAAAAGTGATCAGGCAATTTCTTGGTCGACTATACATTCTGGTAGTATCGTAATTTTATTTACGTAGTTACCATGGTTACCAACTACCCTTCAAGAAACAGGCCTCTGCCCTTGGGAAAACTCCTATTTGATCAGTTATAGTAAAGGAAATCTCTCAGACATTTCTCGACCAATTAATCATATCTGTTTACTTTAGAGATTAAGATAATCCGCGTTAAGGCCGAAGCATAGAGCACAAAATGGATAGAGAGTAAATATCAGTATCACTTTATTGCATGAAACCAATTCAGAACAAATCACTAATCATTGCTGACCAACCTTAGATTAAACAAGACATAAACTAGCCGTAATAAAATCGACTTTTTTATGAAATAGGAAGGAAAACAAGCAAGTGGGTCACCTGATGGTAGTTGTTCGACATCGCCTATAGACACTTGCAACACCAAAAGAGTGCAGGTGCGTTGCCAATCCAGAGAGCTAAGATGGAATACCTTTTGCGCCAGTAATTACACCGGCTGTCTTGCTCTCCACGCCGGAACACAACAGTGCCAGCATTGCTGCTAAGCGGCAGGATTAGCGAGCAAGATGGTGGTAGCGATCCGGACGGACCTTGCACAAGGTCCTACCACCCGTAAAGTTAAAAATTTAATAAGTATTACTTATTGATTAAATGTGTCTGTTTGATTTACAATTAACTCTTTGCTGTTTTCCTACATTAACGAATAGAAAAACACGTCATTAATAAAATATCCTCTGTATATTTATTACGGATAATACGTAGACTAGCGACACACTCTGGCTTTGCATGGGTGCAATTTACTAAAGCAGTGTTTCTTAACCTGTGTTCCGCGGACCCTTGGGGGTCTGCGAGCATATGTATGGGGGTCCGCAGTCGTATCTATGGACCATTTAACAATCATAAATAAATGCCACCAAAAGTTTTGTAATCGTTACGCACGCATATTTTTTTGTAATTTGTAGAACTAAAATAAACGGTCCGAAATTTATTGCTGCTTTTTTTATTAAGGGGGTTCATAAAATTGTGCTTGATTTCCTAAGGGGTCCGTGGGCAAAAAAGGTTAAGAAACGCTGTACTAAAGAAATCTTAATGAATCAAATTTACTTAGTAAAATAATGAATTGTACATTAATACCTCTAAATTTCAGTGAAAACTGTATAAAAAATTGTTGCATGGTTTGAAAGGAGTAAGCGACCAAAGACAGAATGAGGGCCAACCACAGATATGGAGTGAACAGATAGACACAGATAGCGACTTTGTTAATATGTAAAGATTTACACAGGTCAGCTGTTGGCACTGCACTATTTCAGTGCGAGTGACGATCTGTTCGTTAATGAAAGAACAAAACACTTATCAGTTTGGGAATTTCATGGCCAATATTTACTGCTCTATTAAGTATGTGCTCTATGGGACAAAATTACATGGTACGAGTTGTCGCATGCGAGTTGTATTACATTGCGGGCGAATGAGGTATGATGTGATCGATCGATCGATCTAGCCGCGCAATGGAATGCAACTCGCATACGAGAACTTGCTACGTCTAATTGGCCGCTTACATTGTGGGGTTTGATCGATCGATCGGTCACACTATACGTCTGTAGCCCGCTATGTACACCAATCGCTTGCAAAAACTCGCACCATACTCGTATAACTCCGCCTAATGTGATCTGCGGGTATTTACCGCGAGCATTCTTACATAATGGAACTAACAGAGACGTCACAAGGTATGTAATTGAATAAAAAAAACTCAAAAGGAAAACGTAAACTTATTACTAGACGATCTCCGTATGCAAGTGAGAAAGAGAAAACACAATAGAATATAATAGAATAAGTAAGTTTATTTCAGGCTACTTAAGCCCATAGATAAATAACTTAAAGACACTGACACCTGTAACCTATTTTGAATGACAGGCCAGCCCAAGTAAGACCTGTAGCTATAGTAGAGTGTTCTCAGGTACAGCGGCCTACTCATGCGCAAGATTTGACATTTCGTTCCTTAGGTATACTTGAAAAACGATCTATAACTACACGCCCTAATGGATTTAGTGTGCGTCAAGCCTAAGTATGTCGGCTTCTTAATTAATTTAGGGTTCGCCGACGCGGGCGGAAAATACCTGTTTCCCAAACGAGTTTCCCGGCGATACAACAGTTTTTGCAGTTCATCATATTGATCAGTATTGATCCTTTACGGTTAAATACGGTCATAGTGAGCGTGGCGTCACCCAATCGGTTAAGGTTTAGATTTAAGGATTTAAATTTATTTAGTTTTTTTAGTGTGAATAACTAAAATAATAACAACATAAAAAAAAATCATGGCTATAGGTTAAGGTTTAGAGGGTGGAAAACGTTACCGCTGTTTGTATGGAGAGCGCTGGGTTCACACTCCTCTTAATTCAGGGCCCTTACTGAAAATCAGCGCTGCAACATACGCTGAGTGCCCTTTCAGCATCAACAGTGTTATTTTATTCCTTTATTTTTTCTGTCTCCTAATCTTTGCTGACTAAATATGTTCTTTCTTTATTCTTTCTTTCCATCACAAAAGTTTTAGAAGGCAGTGGTGATGATGACTCACTTCTTTTTCAAATCTCTCAATGGAGTAAAATATTTAAGGTCATTATATAGCAGTTGTATAAACTACTATACTATATGCGTTAGAATATTCCGCCCATTGTTCATTTCGCGTGTGATTGTCATTCAGTTAGCAGCTATATTAACAGACGAAACGGTCAAAAAGATCTGCACGCAACTCTATTGTTAAGACAATAAGAGCTTGTGTAGGGTTTGACCTCTTCGAGTGTTCAACTTGACCTATTGACTGTACGTATTGCGCATTTACACTCCAGATGGGACGAGTGACAATGTGCCCCTCAGTCACCCCTCTCTACCATCGACTTGTTGTCGAAATTAATTACCGAGCGCTTTGTTTTGCTCTACAGGATGATTACATTTTCAATGGACCCGCTTCAACCCTGAATTTGACATATCATTAAAAGTGATTTTAAAAGTACTTTGTTTTGTTTTATTCTCTATTTCGATGTAAACTTACGGACTTTAATCGTTGAGCCTGTCTGGAACCTTATCACAGTCATTGCTTTGCATTGTAGTAAACAATGTGAAACACGTGACCACAAATTGGCAAAGTTATTATGACAGAGTTTTGTGGTGGCTTGACAATTAATGTCTGCGACCATATCTTGGACTTTTTGAAATTCTGAAAGTCTTCGGTGGCTACAAAACACTTAAGATTCGCTCATTATAGAATCCCATTTACTCTGGTCTGACTATGTCCTACTAATATTATAAATGCAAAAGTAATGCACCACATGCTCAACATTGTAACTTTTTCGTGTCTCTCATGCCAAATGGTTGTCTGGAAGAGATCGCTTTTAAGCGATAAGACTGCCAATTGTTAACTTTGTAAATTGTTTTTTAATGAATGTTTGTTAATTATTCTCCGTATGGTTTTCAATAAAGATTATTTGTCTTGTCTTTTCTTGTAATGATGTTCAGATATTTGGATGTATGGATGTTTGTTCCATAATCACGCATTAACGGCCGAACGAGTTTAATTCAATTCAATTCATTTATTACATTAAGGTAACATTGATCTCTGTGAGGAATTTCTGTGGACTGTATAATAAATAAGAAATGAAAAATTATAAATAATGCTAATTTAATGAACTAAATGTATGTACAATATGGGTGAACCTCGTGGCAGCAGCCTCAGCGGATGGCGAACGACTGACTCCAAAAACTCTTACACAGGCCAATAATATAAATACACAGAAACAAAACGAAAGAGGCCTGCTTGTCCTTCACATATCTCATTATTGTTAGTATAAACTTTAAAAAAAAATGTTAGTACTTAAAAACTAGGCTTGATTTAGATAAAATTCGGTAAACAGATAGAACACGTCTTGATTTAAAGCATAGGATACTTTTTGACCCGTAAAAATCCCTTAAATACATAAACAGCCCCGTGCGAGCGCAATCGCGGGTTAAACCTCGTACCTAATCTATACCAATTTTAGAGCATTAAGCTAACAATGCAATTTCCCAGTTAAATCTGTATAATGTTTCCCTATTGGCGGATTAGGTCGAAGTGTCATTGCCAATAACAATGTCAAACAATATCAGACAATGCCAATGTTGACAAAACAGCCAATTGTCGTGGGAAGCATCATTTCCTCGCACAGCGTGCGGAAATTGCGAACCAACTCCATTGTAATCACCAACCAATTCAACCAGACACCCACGTATCAACTGAACACACATAACCCACGGATCTTTTAACACTGGTGCTTTGCAGTTTACAATCGGTACCAAATTTACTTTGACACCTGAGTCGTTTCAGTGCGTTAAGAATAAACGGTCCTCGCAATCTGGTAGCGTAACACTATTAGATGGCCGAATTCAAAAGACCTTCGAACTGGACAAACCTGTATATGAGCCTAGGTCACCGTAATTTGGGTGAACTATATTGTGTGAACAACCAGTATATCTTGAGATCTGTATTGTATGAAGGATGATGAAAATCAGGGGTCTAGTATGGTCGAGATGGATAATCGTAAACAACAACACGGTAAATATTTCATAAATATTTTATGAAGCGGATCGAGTGGGATATTGGAGTATCTTTATTAAAGTATTTGTGTGCTAGCTTGTTGGTTATTTGTCTATAATACAGTATTCTAATATTTTTTTATTTCACAAAATTGGAAGAATTCGTTAAATCTATTAACGAATTCTACCAGTTTTTCTTATTTTAACTTAAAAGAAGAAAACTGTGTTTTTATTTTTTTCCTACGATCTCTATTTTTTGAAATAATAATATCATGTGCCGTAAAATGGCCGTTATCAAGTCGTGCATAACGCTCCATCGCGCTGCATACTACATAGTGATGTCACACTATAGAGCCAACTCTGAATCACGATTTTTTTTTAATTTTCAGCTTTAATTATTTTATATCCGGATTTGAATGAGCGTATAAATTTCGAAACAAAAAGAAAATACATTTTTTACTCGTAACTTTATAGCGAAACTTATCGATTTTTTCATATTTTTGTGACATACATATCGCACGCTTAGTATTAAAGTGACCCATTTCTGAATAATACACGTCCCAAAATATCACCTTAATTAAAAGACATAGGGTTTATTTTGGGAAATATCATATTCAGAATCGAGTCGCTTTAATTCTAAGGGTGCGATATATATTTTTAATGATCATTTACAAAAAATTTACACGGGAGATGGCTAAACAAACTGCAGTTGTGCAGGATTGGAAAGAAAACGAGCATGTGGTCACCTGAGGGTAAGTGATTACCGCCGTCCATAGGAACCAGCAACTTTTTAAATGTGACATAACTACAAATTAACGATTTTCTGATTTTCTTTATTACTTGTGTTGTGAGGCTTATCATCTTGCCGAATTTAATGATTCTGGGTCTACGGGAGGTTCCCTATAGGTTTTGATTTATTTGCGAATGTCAAATTGTACGGCATAAATAGCCGTATTTTTTGACCGCGTTGACTTAGAAGTTTAATAGAAGCTCAATAAAACCTTAGTACTATGTGATATTTATTTTAATAACTCGACGCGTTTCTGTGAAAAAGACAATAAATTATTTCTAAAAACATTTATGATATGATTTTAGTTTTAATGTTAAGTTTATTTAAAGAAAGAAAGAAAAAAGATAGAAAATACAACAGGTGATGCTGAAAGAGATATTTATTTTAAGTATATTCGGTATTTATTTAGGTTAGTTATACTAACTGATATGATTTTTATTTCAGCATAAACTCAAGTCTATTCGAAAAAAGTCTTGTCAGAAAGAGCGTATAGCAAAATAACAAAGCAACGCTTCAACATAAAATCCGTTTATTAAAACATCCTGTATAACCCGTAGTACCGCGTAGCAGGAAATTGTTTACGCTACGCCTGCATCCAACAGCTGCTACGTGCGCAACGAATTCCCCGCTACGCCGTAGCAGTACAATGACACAATGACACACTGGGGTCGCGCCCTTGGCATTACCGTGTTTCAAAGGGGTGATAGACGGACGAGTAAATTCGCGTACTTTATGGTTCGAAGAAGACTATTTGTATCACACGAAAATTAAAGCAGTGATAGATGGACGAGCAATTTTCTGTATATATTTATGGATCTGCGGATTGTGTCACGCACAATTTAACATAATAATAAATTTTTAGTATGGTTTTTAAAAATTGTACTGGCAACACTGCCGAATTGTCAATTCCAGGCAATACACAAGTTTATATTAGCTCCGATATATTATTTCAAAAACCCTAAATAAAGTGCCCCAAACCTAAGGAGCTGCTCTGCTCATGAACCTGAAGCAGTCACCAAGAAAACTGTCGCACTGCGACAGTGCTACTCTCGTAGCTCGTAGCTGAAGTTTTTGGCTTTATAGCGAGAATCCCCTACGAACAGAGAACCCATCTAGCGGGTTCGTGGCACTGAATGTGTTAAAAAGGTGACAGTCGGAGGAGTGAGTTTGCGTACAAGTTATATGAAAATGGATGAGTAAGTTCACGTACATGTATATGAACCAACAAGGACGACCTTTATCACTCAAAAATGAAAGCGATGATAAAAGGACGACCAATTTTGCGTACTTGCAGCTCTATAGAGTGTCTCATAAAAAATTTTTCAAGAGATAATACAATAGATGGACGAGTAAGTTTGCGTACATATGGCTCAACAACCTATCGAATAGTTATCTAGTTCCCCAACAGGTGGCGCTGTTCACTGAATGAACGCGCTATCGTTTGTTTCCCCAAGAACGGTCTTATAGCGTCGACGAACACGCATCAAGTAACCCAGAGGATTAATTTGGAAATTTTTCTGCAATCACCGGTGCTGCAAAGTTATCGTGGTGATTGGATAATTAATTATTTATTTAGTGTAGTAGACTTAACCTTTAAGCACTACTGTAGGGTACGGTATGGTAGGACGACCAGTCACAAGATGGTCCGATGACCTCATACAGGTGGCAGGAAGGCGCTGGTCGCATGCCGCTTCCAACCGGTCACTTTGGAATTCCATGGAGGAGGCCTATGTTCAACAGTAGACTCTTAAGATGATGATGATGATGATTAACCCTTAAGAACTAGCGCCGTAGAGCCCTAGAATTGAGCATTGGCACGGAAAATTCACGTCAATTAATTTTTCACCGGGAAAAAGTTCAGTGATATATGCAAAATCGATACACGCTCAACGGCCATCAATAAGCACTTTCAAAGTTTCAGCCCGTTTTTCAGTCCGCCGCTTTTGTTGTGAAAGTTATGAAGCCTTTGAAAGTGGTAAAAAAACGCGCATGCGCACAGAGCATGTATATGTATGTAAACTCTTTATTGTATAGTCGACAAAAAAATTGCTTGACCACATTTCGACCGTATTACAAACGGATAAGGTTCAAAAGTGGTCAAGCAAGTACTTGGTCGACTATACCTAAGCACTTACAAATACACAGAAAAATACAGGAAGTGGTACAAATGCGAACTTATTCCTTAAAGGGATCTCTTCCAGCTAACCTTTGAGCAAAAGAGAGAGGATTTACTTATATTTAGGGTGAGATACACAAACATTAATACAACTACCGATGTACAGTCAAGGAAATTGAAACACGTACCACAGTAGAACCTAGTCGAAGAGACATACGCATGACATTTGTATGACATAGCCTGGCGTTTAACGCGTCGCGTCATTGCGATAGAGTTCTAAGGTGGTACGTGAATATATTTCCCCTACTGTACAAGGAAACATAAAATCAAAAAAAGTCAAAAATCAAAATGATTCGTATCGTCGCACGATATTACGGTAAATTGCACGGGTACAATTAGAATATAATGTATAGTCGACCAAGTAGTTGCTTGAACACTTTTGAACCTTATCCCTTTGTAATACGGTCGAAAGTGGTCAAGCAGTTTCTTGCTCGACTATAAATAAAAACCTTCCCTAAAAAAAATCTTTAAATTACAGTGAATACCGTATCAAAATCCATCATGAAGAGGTCAAAACCTATACAAGCTTATATGCCTTGACAATAGAATTCACTGATCTTTTTGACCTATAGGTACCTATTATCCGCTGAAAATCAGCGCTGCTGCTTGCAGCAGCATATGCTGAGTGGGGTCCTTTTCAGCATCAACCGTGTTATTTTTCATCTGTTTTCTGTGTTTTGTTATACTTTGCTGAAATAAACATTTTCTTTCTTTCTTTCTATTATAGGTATACCTATTCGATGTAGATAATTATAATCAACTGTTGACAGTGTAATAAAGTGTCTGTTTGAACCTTATCCTTTTGTAATAAGGTTGAAAAGTGGTAAAGCAATTTCTTGGTCAACTATAACCCTATAAATATAAGTAAAATAAATATTATTTAAAAAAAAAATGTTATCAAAATAAAGTGCTTTACCTTAAACAAACCTAGCATTTTAATCCAGCCTCGATTGAGACAGTAATCATTCTCCAAAATGTATCCATTAATTAAATAAGAATTTGTATATTGTATCCTCAAAGCAGCAGGACGGTCTGTCATTGTTACCAACTTAACAAAACTAGTCGAATTGGCGCTACCGCCAAACCTTACAACCAAAGTTACACTAAACGATGCTAGTTCGCGATTTTTCCGGCGGCACGTAAAATTTTGTCGGGCGGTAATTAATCTTTCCCTCCCTAGGGAACAAAGGGACAATAAGATTCGTGAATTTTGATAAATACACTTTTGCTGTAAACAAGGGGAATTTTGTATCGGTATTGACCGGCTTGTGAAGTTAATGGAATTCGCTTTGTATTTAACGCTTGTATTTTGTTGAAGGTAACGAACGGGTAAGAAAGTTTCGTGCGGTTAATTATTAAAGTATCTTAACTAGAAAACCTAAAGTTATTTTAAGTTGGGGTAAGTTGGGAATTTTAATGGGAAGGGAAGATTTAATTATCAATTAATTTGACGGCTCGATATTTTCACATTTCTCGTATTATTTCATTTTCGGATTCCATAGTCTCAACAAGGACCTATCGTAGGTACTATCTGTATGACCGTCCGTCCGTCCGCAGTTTAGCTCAGAGACCTTCAGTACTAGAAAGCTATAATTTAGCACGGTAAAATAAAATCTTGAAAAAAATATTTTTAGGGTACTTTCCTACACTTGAAGTGAAGATTTTTTTTCTGGTCTTCCCCATATAGTGTATGTTGTCATTAGATAAGGTCTTTCAAAAATATTGCGGGCTTGCTACAACAATTGAGACTCTGCGGGTGGTAGGACCTTGTGTAAGTTCCGCCCGGATCGCTACTATTACCAATCTTGCTCGTTAATCCTGCCGCTAAGCAGCAGTGCTTGTACTGCTGTGTTCCGGCGTGGAGAGCAAGACAGCCGGTGCAATTACTGGCACAAGAGGCATTCCATCTTAGCCCTCTGGGTTGGCAACGCATCTGCAATCCGTTTGGTGATGCGGGTGTCTGTGGTCAAATCAGGTGACCCACTTTTGCTCGTTTGCCTTCCCATGTTGTATAAAAAGAAACCTAGCTATGGCGTATTAAAAAAGTTCGTGCTAGATGCAAAGGTTTCTAAAGGTGGTAAACAATTAAAATTGTAATGACAACACAAAGAAAAATTAGGGCAATGGCAGGACTTGAACCCGCATCATCAGCATTCCATGCCTTGCGTTTGCCAGTTTCGCCACACTGCCTCTCTCGGTGTGACAAACAATTCTCTGAGGTAAAACCCAACGTCCGAAGATACATGCAATAGGCAATTTATTAGCTAACAGATTTCACCTTTAAATGTATATGTTTAAGCGCCATTTGATTACACACGCACAATGCCGAGGAATATGCGAACCCGCAACCCTTGCGCACTTGGCCTTTCTCTACAGTGCACATATTTCAGTAGGGGCACTGAAATGTTTCGTTTCAGTTGACACTACAGAACAGAAGAAGCTGATAACAGGGAAATTGGTGATAACCATACAAAAACCCAAAAATATGTTCCGAATGCCAGCTTAGGTTAATATGAGCACTGTTCGCTGGTTGCTTAGCAACCGGAGGAAATTGGTGCCATTAGGCACCATTTTGGCGGATTGACATCGCCGATTTTGTAACCTATTTAACTGGCAGATATCGGATACGATACCGTATAAAGTATGTTACACATCTCTATTTATAACCGATTGCCGCCAATGAGCTTAGCCAATGAGAGTTATGTTTTTAAGTAGGGGTATCTCAGTTTTTGTATGTCATTTTGTAAGTTTTAGGGTGAAATCAGTGCACCTAGCACGAATATTCTCGAGACGCGTTAACTCGCTAGGTAACTATATGCATCTCGTACTAACCAGCCCAGTAGGAGAGAGACACTGAGTTACGTAGCGAGTTAACGCGCATCGAGAAGATTCGTGCTAGGTGCACTGGCGAGTGAATTTAGGTCCACTTCCACTTTGAAATCTCTTACTTATTTCTTTTTATTTGATGGCAATGCAATAATAAACCGACGATCAAAAACTCGTATTGATATTGATAAAATTCACTTAACTGATAACCCAGCAACAAAAGTAGCCTTGCAAACAAAACAAAAACAAATATACACGGTTAACAACGTCCATACATTTCCCTATAGAAACCGCTTTTGTGCTGAACTAAAAAAGTACAAAACTTTTCTGTATGAAAAGTTGCAACAAAGCTAAATAAGCAGAGCTCCGTCGCGACTCCCAACTAACCGCAACTGACCGCGACGCCCTCTAGCGGTTTTAAGTGAGCTTAAAGTTTGCTTACAACTTGAAAGCTTGGTGCATCTAACGAGGCTCATTGTCATTTCAAACTTAGTTATGTGACACTAGCGAACGCGCGCGACCTCGTTCACGTTAAATTAGTAGCCTATGTCCTTCAGGAATAGTGTAGCTTTCTATTTGTGAAAGAATTTTTGAAATCGGTTCAGTAGTTCCAGAGATTACCCCCTGCATACAAACAAACAAAGTTTACCTCTTTATTATATTAGTGTAGATTAATGTAAACAAACTGGAACAAATTACCTTGCTACTCCGCGAAACCCGTGGTTTCGCGGAGTAGCAAGGTAATTTGTTCCAGTTTGTTGATATGGACCTCCGCAAAGTAACGCCTGAATCTATTAATTAGATTAATGTAGATAACTATAACTTAACTAAAACTTAACTTGCGGGTGGTAGGACCTTGTGCAAGGTCCGCCCGGATCGCTACCACCATCTTGCTCGCTAATCCTGCCGCTAAGCAGCAGTGCTTGCACTATTGTGTTCCGGCGTGGAGAGCAAGACAGCCGGTGTAATTACTGGCACAAGAGGTATTCCATCTTAGCCCTCTGGGTTGGCAACGCATCTGCACTCTCTTTGTTATTGCAGGTGTCTATAGGCGGTGGTGATCACTTACCATCAGGTGACCCACTTGCTTGTTTTCCTTCCTATGTTGTATAAAAAAAAAAACTATGGCCCGGATTTTTACGTGCGGCTATTGACAGGTTGTAATCCTGTATCGCAACGAAGTACTGTGCGCAGTTTACATCTCATGTCGCTTTAAAAACTCAATAATAAATCATAGTATATAGTACCCTTACCATGAGTACAGTGCACCTAGCCGTAA
Source organism: Ditula angustiorana (assembly GCA_963691745.1). Taxonomy (NCBI): domain Eukaryota; kingdom Metazoa; phylum Arthropoda; class Insecta; order Lepidoptera; family Tortricidae; genus Ditula; species Ditula angustiorana. The sequence goes on from OY829474.1 coordinate 1,636,910, forward strand.
CCATACTCGCTAGCGACAGCGTAAAACGATTCGTATGGGAAATTGCACAGCGCCTCTAGCGCTCACTTAGATTACTAAAGATCGCTAGTATGAGTCCAACGGTAAATTACCTATCGAAATCTGAACGTTAGTGTCTAACGTTTTGTAGCTGTTGCCGTAGAATATTGATACTATGAGTCACAAATTTGACACATGTCATCGAAAAATACCGTATCGACTATGGTTTACTCTTTCACTGACAAATGGGAGCGTATTTAACCGCTCACGACTGCAGTAACGTAATACGAATTTTCGATAGAAAGTCATGGTAATGGTACAAGTCTACAATGACTGAAGGTGATGAAGCCAGAAATAATCCAAAAATATTGCTTTATTGAAGAACAATTTTTTTGTCAATAGTTGCGGACCCTCTTTATAGACGTACTGAAAATAAATACACTGTGTAAATACCCCGGGTTTTAAACCGGTTGAATTTATGTCCGGGGCGGGTCGTAAATAACGGACGTCATCCGGGCAAACGTCGCTGGCGTCACCAATGTTATGAACTCAGGGCTCACTATGTGTTTGTTAATGAGACTGACATACATTCTTCCCTGACTGACTGACAGATAAAGCACAGCCTAAACCTATAACTTAAAACATGTCCGAACAGGAGGTAAAGGTGTAGATACTAAGAAAAGATTTTTTTTATGAAATAAGAAGGCAAACAAGCAAGTGAGTCACCTGATGGTAAGTGATCACCACCGCCTCTAGACACCCGCAACACCAAATAGATTGCAGATGCCATGCCAACGCACAGGGCTAAGATGGAATACCTCTTGTGCCAGTAATTACACCGACTTTCTTGCTCTCCACGCCGGAACACAATAGTGCAAGCACTTACGCTTAGCGGCCGGATTAGCGCGCGAGCAAGATGGTGGTAGCGATCCGGACGGACCTTGCACAAGGTCCTACCACCCGATTGTAGGAAGTTCAACCATTACGGAGAATAAAAATTGGAGGACGACAATATATAATCGACGTTAACGAAGTCACAGGGAAAAGCTAGTATATGTATACACAAGTAAAAAGATATTTTCAATACAATATCATATCACAACAAGAGGACCGCAGCCTCATAGGATTCGTGAAATATATCACTTCTAACGTTATTCCGCTTCCCGAATTCCCGATTCTCGTACATTATTTATTCTACCAACAGGACCATAATAGGAGGCAAGTCGGAGACCGTGCGTGACTAACACTGATAGATGGGATCGAAGGGTTATGCAACTTGTTTATAAACTGTGCTATACTAAAATAATTATGTGTTACTATGATGAACTGGGAACGAACTGGGGAGCAAGACAGCCGGTGAAATTACTAGCACAGAGGTATTCCATCTTAGCCCTCTGGGTTGGCAACGAAGTTGCAGTCTCTTTGACGTCGCGGGTTTGATCCTTTTGTCGCATGGACACAGAATAAATAATAGTACTAAGGTACAGAAAATTCTCTTTTACGAGCCCGATTAAACAAATTCCAACTTTATTAACACGTGCGAAATGTTTGTATTAGTTCATACACATTCGGCACTCGGCTCGCGTCAAAAGGAACGCACCGCAATCGTCTGCCTTCCCCCCGCAACTCCTTGGCGATGTGTTAGGGTTGCGCTGCATTCGTTTTCAATTACAATGACACAGCGAGAGCGAACAAGCTGGCGCGCGGCAAGCCGACCACCTACTGTTTTTTGGCTACTCCGTAGGCAAGGCGGCCGAGCGTACCTACAGTGCGGAGTGGAACCCCCCTGGCATGGACAGACAACCCAAAAGATCGCAGATTTGCAGCTGACTGTACGTAGTGTTGTCATTAAAGACTTAATGCAATCGCAGTATTAACAGCCTTGCGTTTTTTACCATGCGTCAGGCGTCACCAATGACATGCATAGGGCTTCAGATTGCATTAAAGGTCACGCCGTCACGCGTTAGAGATGCACTGTCAGCAAAATATACAAAGAATTAAATGAGCTGAAGGACACGGTGTGAGCCATGTGTTCAAGTATATTATCATCATCGGAGTTCGAAATTTTCGTGGCACTTTTGATTATCATAGTGAGTTCTCATTTATCGACTTGAAATGTAAATATCGATAGCGTTCTTTTTCTACGTACAAATGGATATTTAACTGTAAAAGCACCAATTTAAAACCAGAAAATATGGAAAAAACATGACTATATTTTCCTTTTATAAAGAAACTACTGAAACACTTTATCAGCACTAAAACATAGTTTGAACATGAAATTAAAAAAAAACACTGAAATGAACCACTGTAAAGTGAAAAATAAATTGTTTGCTAGTAACTTTACGTTGCATATACCTCTATTTCACATTTTCAACCACTCAATATTTATCTGGAAGAGATCGCTCTTTAGCGATAAGACCGCCTGTTGTTTATCTCTACTTTTAATCTTCTTTAAAAGGTTAGTGTTTTGAATTGTATCGACTTAATGTAATGATAAATGAGAACTCACTAAATAATGATAATTCAAAAGTGCCACGAAAATTCAGGACTCTGATCAATCTGATCATCATTATAGAAGACGCCCACTGCTGGGCATAGGCCTTCCCAAAGGATCTTCACATAACACTGACCATAATACAAATAGCCTGATAGCCCAAGCTGAGTAAGAAATATGCCGATTTTTTTTTTATGTAGGATCGCGCGCCTGTACTTTATTATATCATTTGTGCCAAAGGTTATCGACAAATCTAAACAAATTGCCTTGATAATTAATTGTTTATGCAATAAATTGTTTACATTTTTTGCAATCCCCGTGTGGGTCATAAAAGCTGACATCGCTTATCATTGCATATGTCACTTGGCAACACATTGTTGCAATTGGTTTAAATAAATTAGCACCACTGTTTACAATAAATTAGTTCATGGGCGTACCCAGGAGGGGCAGAGAGGGGCAACTGCCCCCCCTGGAAATCTCGCAGAACATGTATGAACTCGCCTAATTACTAATCAAAGTGTAAACGGGGCCTTATGCTCTAACTTTTAAATAAACCGCGCAGCAGACACTGGCAAAATGCACGGTGCAATTGCCAAAAAACCGCGCGCGATGATGGCGGACGAAGATTACCGAATCTAGCATCAGACTTGCCCCCCCTCCCTCCTCCTAGGCCAGGGTACGCCCATGAACTAGTTTGACAGATATGTTTCTTACTGTAACCAGTAGGTACATCCAATTCGAACTAAACCAATTAGGAAAGAAAACACTGATCGACAAGCAAAAAAAAGTATGGCGTGCTAGCCTAAAGCGAGATCACTCTTAAATCTAAACCAATCTCTTGATTGGACCACAAAAGAGCTCCCCGGGGATCACTGGATCACAGCTCATTGATCCGGACACATTATGTAACCATCCGACAAACTGATACTTGCTATACATACGTACATACATAAAGTCACGCCTGTTTCCCTGAGGGGTAGGCAGAAACCACGGATTTCCATTTGCTACGATCCTGACATACAACCTTTGCTTTTTATTTATGAAATAGGAAGGCAAACAAGCATGTGGGTCACCTGATGGTAAGTGATCACCACCGCCTATAGACACCCGCAACACCAAAGAGATTTCAGATGCGTTGCCAACCCAGAGGGCTAAGATGGAATACCTCTTGTGCCAGTAATTGCACCGGCTGTCTTGCTCTCCACGCCGGAACACAACAGTGCAAGCACTCCTGTTTAGCGGCAGGATTAGCGAGCAAGATGTGGTGCTCGTAGCTATCCCGACGGACCTTACACAAGGTCCTACCACCCGCGAATGAGGTTATTCTCCTAAAAGACCTAACGCTTTAGGTCACAAAATGACGCATTGATTAATCGATTTGGTTCCATATGACACACATGGCGTAACTCGATTGGTCGAGGACATTGTTGTAATCCGGCCAGACAAAGGCACATTGTTGAATTATTTCGTTCAACTGCACAGAGACTAGCAGTTTTTGGCCGCAGCGATGGGATATAATCATACGGCATTCTTCGGGGTACGCAGAGACTACAGAACGCCATTTGCCCCGCTCCTGGCATACTTCTCTCGCTTCCTTCACACACATTCCTCTCTTCATACTTTTTCTTCTGTTTTGTTCCGGCGTGGAGAGCAAGACAGCCGGTGTAATTACTGGCACAAGAGGTATTCCATCTTAGCCCTCTGGGTTCGCAACGCATCTGCACTCTCTTTGTTGTTGCAGGTGTCTAAAGGCGGTGGTGATCACTTACCATCAGGTGACCCACTTGCTTGTTTGCCTTCCTATGTTGTATAAAAAAAAATACATGCTCGTCGGTTCCGGGTACTTCTGATTTATTTTTCAGTCAATAATTAATAGGCGTCGATACCTTAGAAAAATTAAAACAAAATACAACAACAACAAGTAAACAAAACAATAGCAGTAAAAGGTCTTTCTGTCTATTGCAGCGATACTATGGTCTTTTGTGCCCTAGGGCTCCACAAAGCCTATGTGAGAACTCCGTGTGAACACTGGTTATAATAATGACAGTTCAACACTGTTTTTATGCAAGAGCTCCGTCAAATATTTCGTTTTCCAAAATGGTTCCGTCAGGAATAAAGTTTGAGAATCGCTGCTCTATTGTATAATTCGTATTTAATCGCACACGCAGCAAGTCGTTTGTAGCGGCCCCATTGAAGGGGATAATAGTTTCGCGCAGTGACCCAAGCCTGACGCCGGTCGGGTATAGGCGTGGACCCCTACATAGTTTCACTGTTGACTTTTAATTGACTAGCTTATCTTTGACTTGAGTCTGTCGATAAAATAGTAGGTGTTTACTTGTATAATGTATAATCTAACCAACGCGACATCATACGATAGATTAATCTCGCAGATAATCTTTTAAATCTAACGTTAATACTATAAATGCGAATATAAAAGAGATTGACCGTGTATGGGAGTATTGTCAAACCGCGATTACAATGTCTTATATGCGATGCTTATATGTATGAAATGACAGTGTGCTGACGTTACTCTCCAATTATATTCTAATCGCGGTTTGATAATACCTTATACTGCCGGTTTGACAAACAAAAGCCTCCAGCTGCGGTTGCCTCGTGTTTTGTTTTAATTGTATATTATTATTTGTACTGTTTCCAATTGTCAAACTAACATGGTTGTTAAGCAAATAATGTATGTACTAATATTCGTAATAATAATAACGTCAAACGGGACTTTTTTTGCATAAAATAGGAAGGAAAACAAGCAAGTGGGTCACCTGATGGTAAGTGATCACCACCGCCTATAGACACCCGCAACACCAAGGAGATTCCAGATGCGTTGCCAACCCAGAGGGCTAAGATGGAATACCTCTTGTGCCAGTAATTATACCGCCTGTCTTGCTCTCCACGCCGGAACACAACAGTGCAAGCACTGCCGCTTAACGGCAGGATTAACGAGCAAGATGGTGGTAGCTATCTGGACGGACCTTGCACAAGGTCCTACCGCCCGCAAAACTTTTACGAAATATACTTATTGTTACTTCACCGAGACGTTTCGAAACGTCTCGGTGAAGGTCCATCGGGTAAGTAAACAAGTATCACGCGAAAGTCCCGTTTGACTGAAGTAAATTTACGATTTCAGGTTTACATGAATCAATATTTATACATTACACGGCGCGGCGTCATTAAACACCCGCTCTTTAAATATACCTTACCTTTGAGTTCAAAAGGACCTGACCCTCAGACCTCGACTAACAGAGTAAGAAAATGCCTTACATAATGAAACGCGAATGACTCTGCAAATTGCAGCGACGGGTATTCCACTCTGAGATTGATGGCGTAGCGGCCATTTCTTCGTTTGACGATAAGATTTTTTTCATTCTAATGCTGACGAAAAGCAAGCTGTTTACCTGATGTTAAGTAATGGCCGCCGTCTATAGGTAACTTTGATCTATCCATTGAGACTGCTGGTGCATTGCCGGCTTAGAATTTAGCTATTTTCAGTACCTATGTTCTGAGATTGCTGGTACAATCTCCTTTGGGATATAATCATATAAACACTAACCCCTTGTGGGAATTGAACCCACAACCTCTAGCTTTGTAGCCAAGGCCACTAATCACTCCGGTCGTCAAAATTGTTTTACCCATATCCACTAATCAAAATATTACTGTAAGATATATAGATAAATTTTATATTAACTAGATACTAACATAAGTAGATGATATATATTATACTTATGATATAGCACCGTTACTATGCCACTTGATAAGATAGTTGATTCCTAGAGATATTTGATAGATAAAAAATAAATCTAAGGTTGAATAACCTTCGAGGACATTCGTCTCAAATGTGTTATTCGAGATGTGCCTGAGCTCTGCTTTCTGTAATAGTTATTGTGACTAATATATTTCTGAACAACTATATCGCTTTCGACAATAATTTACAGTTTATTTTATTGTATTAATCAAAAGAGACCCAAAATAGATATGATCATAGGGCGTTTCATGGGTTAAAAAAATCGGACTAGAACTAGAAACTGTATTTCTAGTTTTTGTCTATGACCACTGTTTCTAGATATATTGCAGATAGAAAAACTGCAATGCAAGTCCCCCGTAAAACGCTCCATAACTCCATACAACGGCTACATAATGTAGTGTGACGTCAGACCTATGTATGAGAAAGTGTTCATTCATATAAACAACGTTGACGGGACTTTAACGGGATAAAATTATTGTTAGTTTACCTCGACGTGTCGGCCATATTTTACCGGCCATGTTATCTTTACTAGTAAATTTAGCGTGAAATTTGAAACGCATTTATTGAAATAGTGACAGCTTTTATATTATTACAGCTACTCCCATATACACACACATATATACACTTCTTTGTCAGAGTTCTAATTAGGTACCCCCAAAAGCTTCATAGCATCGAAAGTCACCAGCAAATCCTTTCTTTCTAGACGAGTTAGTTTAGTTCCTAATGACCTGTCCTGTCGCACTACAATAAACCAATCCAACTTGACCTCTCTACCGTCTCACAAACTTTGACATCGCTCGCAAAAAACAACACGCCTCATCCCGTCAGAGCTCTCCGTAAAATGGCCGCCGTACCAATTTAAGAAGACACCTCAATCGCTTCATTTTCCTCTAGAAATGAATCAAGGGAAGGGTAAATTGTAGGTCAGTGCTATTTGGTGGTGTGCAACAAGATGGATGAGCTTGTGGTTTAACAAAGGATGAAATGTAGCTTGAGATAAGTGTCCGGTTAAGTCGCTAGGAATTGGGTCAGGGAAGCGATAGCCTTCAAGATAATTAGAGCAAGTCTTTGCAACTTTAAGCTGAAATGGATGGCTAATTAAAAGAATAAAAGGCCATTTATATGAAGCAAGTTCTTGCATGCGAGTCGCATGACATTGCGGGTTCCAAAGGTACGATGTGATCGGTCGATTGATCGAGCCGCGCAATGTAATGCAACTCGCATACGAGAACTTGCTTAATGTAAATGGCCCCTAAGAATGGGTCGGTTAGAAGGGCCCCATATCCAAAAGGTGCAAACGGAACCTACCAACAATAAGTCTTATAAAAATAAACTTGAATACATAATATAACATTCAAAACCTCGGGTACAAGCATTCTTATTCATCATACACACATTTGCCCCTACTGGGAATCAAACACAGAGCCTCAAGCTTTGTTATCAGGCTTACTAACCACTAGGCTTTCCGGTCGTCATTAGATGACTAATTTTTTATAGTTTCAAGTATTTGTTCCCAAAACTATTAACGATATTAAAATTTGTAGACCAAACTTGAAATCCGAAGGCCAAAGGGGGCAGCCTAAAGGCCGGCAGTGGTTCAGTGACTCTCTTGGAATCCCGGTTCCCATGAGCCATGGGGATCACTGACCATCAGGTAACCCTCAGGTACTTTTTTGCCTTTTTTCCCATAAAATAATGAAATAAATGACTTGGAGCTCTATGTCTACGAGTATAAACCATTGTCGGAGTTAAAGTTCCTACTAGAATCTATTGTGACGTACAATTCAAATTGTGGTCGACTGTACGACAAAAAAGTTACAAACTGAAAATTATTTCGTCCACGTCCGTTCTAAAACAAAGATAAATTAGATACCCAAAGGAAATAAGACTAAAATTATATTATCATCATCCCTCTTCGAATTAAGACCGCGAAATACAAACGTACCGTAAAATTAGGATGACGTTCAAATTCCCTTTAAGCGCCAAGGGCTCCTTGGGGAGCAGTTCCTAATACACATTAGAGGCCAGCGGCAGTTGGGGTTGCAACAGCGATGCTCAAACGACACGACCTGGTTTCAGGGCTGATGGGCAAAGATACCAAATTCGTATAATCCAGGAGATTTCAACTGTCACGACTTGGAGTTATCGTTTGAGGAATAATTTTATTACTGTAGAAGAAATTTCGAGCTATTTTGTTCTGATAATGTAAACCATACGCGCATAGGCTAACGTTGGAAATGCTCTAGTATTAATTACCATTGCTGCTTTTACATACAACGTTAAGCATCACACAATGGTTCAAACAAGCGATGCAAATCAAAATTAATCTTCAATAGTTTATAGATTCAGGCGTTACTTTGCGGAAGTCCATAATGATATAGTAATGAAAACAATTTCTTTGCTAATCCGCGAACCCAGTGTCAGCAATCGAGCAAAAGACAACGCCTGTGCTGAATACCTTATAAAAGAAATAAAACAAACAACACAAAACGCGACCACAACCCAACCACCAACACCAAAAATACCACTCGACACGTGTTTTACCTCTCCACGAGGCATCATCAGAAGCTATTGACCTCTCGACTGTCAGTCAGTGTCGATTGTCAGTGTGTATTATTTTTGGTGTTGGTGGTTGGGTTGTGGTCGCGTTTTGTGTTGTTTGTTTTATTTCTTTTATAAGGTAATTCAGCACAGGCGTTGTCTTTTGCTCGATTGCTGACACTGGGTTCGCGGATTAGCAAAGAAATTGTTTCCATTACTAAAATTTATCTTCATCAAATAAATACAATTAAACAACCAAATTCAATAATCTTACTGTCCTACATGCTAAGATAAACAATGAACTCACCGTTTTATCCAAGAGCCAGCTAGCAGGAAATATCAGGGGCACGTAAGTCACCATATAAATCATGGATGTCCACGACACTAAAGTACTCGGCACGCCGTAGTAATTCACCACAATATCATTAATGATGGTATACTGCACCCACTGCATCGCGTTGGACGCGGAATATAACACGAAAAAGGCCAACATTAACCACCGGGTCTTATAGACCTTGTACGTCGTCTTATGAGCCACAACGTTGATGGTCATATTGTCTATAACGCTACCCGATATAGCCACGACTCTGGGCTCATCGGTGATTCTGCGGTTGCTCCTAACGTACACGTCTTGAATAGTCATGTTGACAGACTGAGGTGTTCTGAGCGGCAAACACTGTATTTGGTCTCGCTGGCAATCTCAATTTTAATCCCCGTTAGATTGTTGTTTGATAATGATTATCAGTCTTCTGTAATACCGGCGCATCTGATACAAATCTTTGAAGATAAGGCAATACAAAGTCTGTTTATAAATGCTTATGAATTAGTTTGTAAAGCGTTTATTGACACAAGTTTTTTTATGCTAAAAATTGGTCCTTTACAGTCTTGTGTTGTAATATAACCTTGCAGGAGGTTCGAACACTATCAAATTGAGTTTTATTTTTAACACTTTTTTTAACTTCTTATTTAAATTGTAATAGTCCAATATTGTTGGTGATGCAGCACATTTTCTGTTTACAAACAGAGTTTTTGTCACATTTCTGTATAATATGATACGTTTTTAAATTAATTCCTAGTGTAAGGTGTCTCTTTTGCAGTATCGGTAAACCAAACGATATTTTTAATGGCGTTTTTATCAAAAAACCTCACGGAAATTAAACTTGCCCGTGCGTTACGTATTATAAGAGGCAATAAAAAACACTTGAACCACATACAAGTGCATATTCCAATAGAATGAACGAAATACCAATAGGTACCTACTCAAATATGTATTGTATCACAAAAAACCCCTGCCACAATGAAAATCCTATATTAGTCCTTTACGTATAATATAAATAGTAATATTCAGGTACAAACGTCGTCGCATGCGCATTGTAGAAACGCTCAGAACAGTGGATGAAGTCACTTTTCAAAGAAAAAAGAACTAAATCAAAATCGGTTCATTTAAGAGCTACGATGCAACATACAGACACACAGATACACTGAACTCACGGTTAGCTTCAAACTCCCCTCTTTTCGACGAGGGATAAAATGGGAGGTTAGATTTTTAATATACTCGTACCCCCTATCAGGTATTAACTATAAATTAACATGTTAACTATAAAGAATCATTGATCAATTAATCATATTTCGTCTAAACCATATAGTATAAACAATATTCTAACTTTAAATTTCAGTAAATACTATAAAAATGTTGTTTATTGTTTAAACAACATAAGAAAGCCACTTATAAATTTAATCATCTCATCTATTTATGACATGTGCTTTTATGCAATAAAATATTATGACTTTTTTTACAGCCTCAATTCTTGTATAAACGATGTCTAGGTGGCAAAAAGTGAAATACTAAGTTAGGATTTTGTTTACAAAATATTAGGTTTTGTTTTGTTTCTTTGGTAGTGTGTATACACAGAGTTTTTACCACGACACTGTCACTGTCCACGTAATACCAAAACAGGCTTGCACTAAGTATCACACTTCTTAAAAACGACTATATTAAAACATTAAGAACTATTTTAACAATTACCTAAATATTTAAAACTACACCACCTATTCTAATGGTTGTCACACAACGACTGTCAATTTCTTTTTTCTTTCTACACCCGACGAGCTATAAAAAATATCGCAGTCCTTAATAAGGTATGTAATTGATTAAATGACATGGCCCAACAAGACTAGCTCGCGCAATGCTTGACAAACTCGCACTGGGTGATATTATTTTCATTGTTCACTAGAGGTATAGTTACATTGTCGCTTTATCTCGTTTTTTAAGATGATTAACGTTGTAAACATTATTGGTAAGTCTTTATTTGCAAAAGTGCTTTTTGCAATAGATAAGAGCTGATAAAAAGATATTACAAATAATTATTGTTTCAGAATAATCTATTTGGAAAAGGATATTTATAAATTTTGTAGTAGCATTTTTGCAAAAAAAGAGTTAACAAGATTTTTTACAACATTTCTCAACTTATAAAAAACACAAGGTATAATAGCTGGTTGTGGTACAAATGGTAGCAACACGGTTTTATATTGGGCTGTATAAGCAAAGCCATATTTCAGAAGAACATAAAACGTATTACTTGCCATATTCTCTGAAACCATTTATTGTTCTAACCTATCATTTTTCCCAAAAAATAACAAAATACTCCATCAGAGCTAGTTCAATAAAGTAAGATCCCCACCTAACGTAAGAGTATGTATGCGGCGAACGAAATGCAACAGGCCGTGGTTGTTTTCTACCAATAAGCGCGGCAAGGTTGCCATGCGTACCTACGGATTCATCGGTATTAGTAAGGATTTTCATAGAAGATTATAGATTTAAAAAATCCAGATTATTAAACAAATTGCTCGTCTTTACAGCTTTTTTACAGAGGTTGTCATAGGAAGAACACGTGTACGCATTTTGTCAGTATTAACGAACGGATTAAAAATTTCTGGCAACATTGGCACCTGCATTGGTAATTCTGTAATGACTTATCATGGACATAAAGCATTTTTTTAGTGATATATTATTCGCGATAAGAGTTAGTCTGCTTATTTAGTGAGTGAGCCTGGGACTATGCGAGCATTCTGCGACGGCATGTCATGCATTAGGTACGTACTATTTAAACGAGTATCTAAAACAAAATTAAAATATTTTCCAAATGATGGAACGGGTAATACTGCTGCCAACTGCGATAAAAGAAACATACAAAATCTTAGGCCTTCCATCATTTTTCATAAAAATGATCTAAGAGTGGATAAAATTCTCGTAAAATTAGTTTTTTATTAGTAAAAAAGCGTGAAATTCTATGCTTTATGAGTTTAATCATTTACTATGAGGCATGGACCGTAGTAATAATATTTTTTAGTGGTTTTAGTTAGTTAGAAGTGTAAAGGCATTGATAAGCCGTGTACACTAAAGTATAAAATGTCATCTGCTCTTTATATTAATCTATGTATTAAGCTACTAACAGTCTCATTTTTATAGATCCCAAAATGAGAGTACACTTTCTGATTATAAATAATTTTTCCCTATTATATTTCTTGAAACTGTGGGAGGGCGCTTTCAAGCTATAGTCCTTCGCCAATGAAACATAGTCTGCTATGTAATGTACCAAGTTTAATACTTTGCCCAAGTACTGGTCAGCAGAAGGTAACGCTTCTGTTGTTAGGTTAATTGTCTAGAATTATAAGTTGCCGTACTAACATATATATAAGATTGTCTGTCTTTTTGTTTGTTTACTAACTAACGTGGACCATTTTGTAGTCTGTTTCTTTGAATAAATAATAATAATAATACAAAAATGTACATTACATTCACAAAAAATCGACTGATTAAAACGGCATATTTTTACAACACGTATTGCAAACGCAAGATAACAACTTAGTAGTGCAGTTGTTATTTGTGTAGTGACTGCGCGTGTTAAGATCGGCATCGCGCAGGCGCTGTATTTGCCTTCATTTGAATTGCTTCATTCGCTTCAACCTTTGAGTATTTAACATTGAGATGCCAAGCCGTATTATCACCTAACAATTTTTTCTGCCAATTTTAGCGGGGGGAGACGGTTCTAGTGTTGCCAGATGGCTGGGAAATTCGTGATTGTCCTGGAATTACGTGTCTTGTCCCGTGCCCAGGAATTACACTTTATAGTCCCGGACTTCGAGTGTTACTATATTTTCAGAGTTCCTTACCCCAAAAGGAAAAATCCGAAAACTGTAAACAGTATCGGAAGTCTCCAGATGAGATATCCGAATAAAATCACAACATGCTGTCGGCAACACTGCCACGAATGCCATGATGTCAAATTTTGAAATGTTTACGTTATGTCTGTCAAAAAGCTTATTCATTTAAAATGTTTTTGGTGTTGTAAATAATAAATTAATTGTGAAGAAAATTATTTACGTGTGATAAAAAAATCCGTCTTTAGTGAAATTTGAAGTTTTTGATAGCCGTTTGAAGGTAAATACAGCACGATTAACCATTTTTGCAGAGATCGCTTTCGCGATACGGAATAAAGCAAAATGACACTATATCGCGGCGAACTGGTTTTTATAAACCGTTATGATTTAACTCACGGTTTTAGGTCATATGCATTGGCAGAGGGGAACGCGTGCCTTGCGAGGTCCTGTGGCTAAATTGTCTAAGGCTTCAACATATCAGATGGCAAGAAATCAGACCAGCTCCCTGCCAGCAACAGTCAACAGAATAACTATGGACCTGAACATTAACCGAAACCATGCCAGGCCAGGCTTGCACCGCAGCTGTAGTCGGTATGACTCATTACATATCTAAAACACACGCTCCCAAACTAGGAAAGTATAAATGTGACGTTCTAAAGCCACTACTGTTAGCAAATAAGGATAATTGTATGTGTGGAAAAAATAAATAAAATAAAATAAATAAATTATCTTTGCTAATATTAATGTGATCAGTCCACCATTGGCCAGTCTTAGTGAGCCACTGAGAACGGTATTCATACTAATGCGTAATGACTAGCCTTGCGGTCATTCTCGACTATATTCAAGTTCAATGCCTATATAAATCTTAAAACATACTGGTAGGGTTGCCAACTGAGGGATTTTTCCCCCAGAATTAAAGGCATTTGTAGGGAAATCGGGATACGTTTATGGGTTTTTGGAGTATTTTTATACCTATGAGAGAATTGTGCTTACTATCCTTTTAAAGATGTATTTTTTAACTCAGTGACTGTAAACAATAACTTCAAACAGATTTCCGATCAATAATGTCCCAAGCAAGACAAATAGGAGAGTCTTTTAAAATGGGCACCAAATTTGTGTTTGCGTTGTGCAAGTTTCTTAAAATTAACAGTCTGTATTTGTAGATAGTTTAAAAATCCATGTTTGTGCTGTCTTTTGTTTTAGAATTTCACCAAAGTTTCCTTGCGAAAATTACGTCGGGAGACGACCGAACCGGCCAAGTGCTCTAAAACCGTGCGTGCCTTCCTCAACCTCGACATTGGCGGAATCATCGAGAGTACCGATGGCGCTATAATACAAAGATTGAATTAAAATTTAAAATGGGTAGACGACAATTGGCAAGGAACCATTTTTGGTCGCTAGGCTTAAGACTAATAAATTGTGTAGGTAGCCAGCGCTCTCCATACAGAAGGCAATAACGTTTTCAGTTTTCAATATTCAAATCAGTATAGTTTAGCCATTAAAGCGTACATATGGCAAACAGACAGACTTATCTACATCTACACTTCTACACTAATATATTAAAGAGGTAAACCTTGTTAGTATGTAGGGGATAATCTCTGTAACTACTGAACCGATTTCAAAAATTCTTTCACAGATAGAAAGCTACACTATCTTTGACGAGCATAGGCTACTAATTCGCTATGAACGAAGTCGCAGGCGTCTGCTAGTATAACATATTATATTATTATTGATAATTATCCTAGTATTACTCCATAGCACGGAGAACTGATGGCCGATGGGGTCGAAAAGTTCTCGAATGGCGACCGCGTATTGGCAAGCGCAGCGTAGGACGACCAGCCACAAGATGGTCCGATGACCTCATACAGGTGGCAGGAAGCCGCTGGTTGCATGCCGCTTCCAACCGGTCGCTTTGGAAATCCATGGAGGAGGCCTATGTTCAACAGTGGACTTCTTGTGGCTGAAATGATGATGATGATGATGATCCTAGTATTTCATTGCCCTATTTTAAATTGTTTTTAGAGCAACAGGCAACCCTGTGAAAATGATATCACGACTATTTTGCATGATATCATAACAATGAATCTCAGTTGAGAACGGTTATGTTAATTGATAATCGGGTCGTACACCGATTCGGGTTCAGGGTTCATTAACAATGTCCCCTCTGTTACCGTACGGTAACGACGCTGGTGGTTCAGAGTTACTTTGCAAAAGTGTCTCCAACTAACATGATTTACAAAAAGATAATTTAATCCAAGCACTTTAAAAGGAGTGAGAACCCAGCGCTCTCCATACAAACGGTGATAACGTTTTCCACCCTCCAAACCTTAACCTATAGCCATGTTTTTTTGTATGTTGTCATTATGCCCTAGAACTAGGTTCGTATGTTTTGATTTTTAAATATTCTTAATAGTTTCTAAAATATTGTCGATTTTGTGTTTTGTATGAAACTGCTAAAATGCAAATATCGTCAAATCTATGAAGAATATTGAAAAAATCAAAACATACAAACCTAGTCCTAAGACACAATAACAACATACCAAACAATCATTGCCATAGGTTAGGGTTTAGGATGCGGAAAATGCTATCGCGGTTTGTATGGGAGCGCTTTTTCACACTCCTCTTAAGTCCCTACGTGAGCCACTCTATATCTGTTCGCTTGACAATTGCTGGTTTTAGAAAGTTCTCATAAAGAAGGGAATATTCTCGGAAATTTCAATAAAGTTTCTGTTGTGTGTCTATGCCATTAGAGGAAACATTCTCCCTGACTTTGTCATTGTCACTGGAAATAAATAAATATGCAATACAACATCGTATTACTAATTTAGAATAGATATACAATAGTTTCAAATCGCAATTTATTGTATTCCGAGCGCTCTCCATACATACAAACAGCGACAACATTTTCCACCCTGTAAACTTATGCTGTTGTCGTATTTTTTTACGGCTTAGAACGACGAGTAGGTTTGTATGTTTTTAGGGTTCCGTACCTCGAAAGGAAAAATGGAACCCTTACAAGATCACTTTGTTGTCCGTCTGTCTGTCTGTCTGTCTGTCAAGACCATCTTTTTCGAGAACGCGTGGAGGTATTGAGTTGAAATTAATATCAAATACTCAGGTCTGCAGTCCTTTTGAGCCGTGAAAAATCAAACTTCTAAGTCATCGTAATCAAAAGATACGGCCGTTTATGCCACATGTTTCATACAATCGCAAGACACTCAAAAACCTATGGGGTACTTCCCGTTGACCTAGAGCTATGAAATTTGGCAAGAAGCAAGGTCTCGCAATACAAATTAAATAATAAATCCGAAAACCGTAAATTTGTAGTTTTACACACAAAAAATTTTTGGTCTTACAAAGCAAAAATGCAATGCGGACCGAGTCCGGTTCGCACTTGGCCGATTTTTTGTAAAATATTAATTAATTTGTATAAGTAAATAATTTGGTATAGCTACGCTTTCAAGGCTAAATTACCTTAATAGTTATTATGACACGACAATTTAGTAATTTTTGTTCTAAAACATTGTAAAGAAGGATTACGTTCATGCGTCATCCCAATCAAATAAATACTAAATACTTCGATAGAATCACGTAACCGATAAAACACAGGGTTTTTATAATTATGCAGCCATAAATTTTAAATCTAATCTTTAAATATTTTTATAGCTCTTAGTTTTTGTAACAAAATACTATAATCTATGACATGGATTACTGCTAATAGAGTAATCAATAGATAAATACAATGTTTTATGCGCTGTTGCTGAGTAAAGTAAGTTGCCAGATAGATTACTTGTAAATTTCTATTGTAGCTATTGTCTTTAAAATCTTTTTTGCTTTAAATTTTAACTAATTCACTTAATTAATGATGTGTACACATAGTTTTGGATTGTAAATTATTTTTGGTCTTGATAACTATTATTGTGGTATTTTACTGTTTACACTCTGTTTTGTGTTCCAAATAAATAAATAAATAAAATTAATAAAATAAACTTTTTCGCTGATTGGAAAATAAACTGAAAAATACTTTTGATGAATACTTTTTTATGAAATTACTGGCACAAGGTAATCTTAGCCCTCTGGGTTGGCAAAGCATCTGCAATATGCTTGGTGTTCCGGTGTCTATGGGCGGTAGTAATCACTTACTATCAGGTGACCCACTTGCTCGTTTCCCTTCCTGTGTTGTATGAAAAAAACTGTGCCACTGCCAATAGCACAACAATACAAAAGTATCTGTTCGAAAAAAAAACTACTAGGTATAAGAAACGTCAAAAATTAGGGCCACAGTGCAGTGGTGCGCCGAACGACTTAGAACGTCCGCTACGTCGCGCGAGTGCACGGAGCGGGTGCACTTCTATCGAACAAATAGTATGAGCCCGCACCCGCACCCGCGCGTGTTAGCGGACGCTCTCATACTATTTTTCTATAGGCGTGCACCTGCTCCGTGCACCCGCTCCGTGCGCCCGCACGACTTAGCGGAGGCTCTTATAGCTTCGCGTAGCGCGCCGCGCCTGCGTTTTATCTAAGACTGTATCTTCGCCGCCCATGGGAATCAGCAATCCCGAAAGACTCGCTAATGCGTTGTTGGCCTTGAGGTTTCATCCGCCAAACAAAAGCTAGTACTGCACACTGGTAATTTATGTAGTTCATAACATACTAAGATAAAATTTAAAATATCGCGGAAACTTTTAAGTTGATATTTCGTGTAGTTATTCATTTCGCATACGGCTTAAAAGTTTCCCAAGAGAATCCGACCCGAAGATGCCGTGGGTAGGAGATTTCAAGAGTCAATTAGGGATTTATTTTTGGACTAGAATCTTGTTTCTGCGCGAGAAGTGCGTCAAGAAGTCGCCGTCATCTTGGAGACACACTCAAGTTTTAGAAATGCTTTTGTATATGCATGATTAAGAGCACAAGCATTTTATTTTTATCATTTACTGTTCATTTGCTATGTAGCTTTTGTATTTCTTTGCCTCGGAATATGTCCGATGCATTGCAACTAGGGAGGGCAACTGTCCGGTATTTTACAGGATATCTCGTTTTTAAGCTATCATTTTGGCCACGTCCTGTATTTTAGTAAGAAAAATACACAACCGTATCAAAAACAAATTGTTCGCGTATTTTTCCATGAATCCTGTAATTTTAGATCATAATGTCCTGTGAAATCAGCACTCAGGATTGGTCACCCTGCAGCCCTGATTGCAACCGAAGACCGCGCGCGACGTCTTTAAAAATGAGTTTAATTTCTAACGGCATCAAAAAGGAAAATATTTCTCCCTTTATCTAAATCTAAAGCATATATTTAACGATAACATTCCCAAAGCTAACCTAACCTAACCCTTTTTATGCAAATAAATATTATCTTATCTTATCTTATCTTATCTTGAAACACTTAATTTTCGTTAATATCTCCGTACCCTTTGTCTTAAGGCCATTTTTAGAGAGAAAAACTTTCTGACTCCTCCCCTGCCCTATATCAACCTCCAAAGACGGTCTCCGGTCCCCACTGCAGTTTTAAATTAACAAAACAACCGATGCATGCATTCCTAAAATACATACATTTTTGTAGCATTTTTTAAATAGCTTTAGCGTAAATTTTCGGTTTAAACAATTAGATCTCATCAATACATCTAATTTTTGTTAACTGTTAATTATTAAGTGCAATTAAGAGTTTTACGTACACACATCAATATGTACATACATACTTACATTTATCTACCTATCCTTAACAACCAAAGAAGAACTTCGTAACCACAATAAATTTGGCCGGTTGGAATCAATAAGAAAGTAAGAGAACACAATTTAAAATTGATTTTTATTAAAAAAATAGCTACTTATTATATCTATTTAGTACAGAATTCCTTCTTAAATAATGTTTTGATATTTACGCGCCAACTACAGCAATATCCGGGCCTTGCTAGCATAGAAAATGCTAATAAAAATAGAATAACAGGTATCTCGTTTCACTGGCAATACCAATCGAGTCGATACTCAGACCACACATGGGCGATAGGAAGAGGTCAATCGCGTTACATTGCGGGTTTACCATAGCTTTCAAACTGAGGACGACGTCTCAACGAGTCAATGTATTACGTTTACTTCTCGAATGATTTCTCTCTTGCAGTATGACCAAGGCCTCAGTAAACATTCGAAATATGCAGCGAAACTCGCATCCAATCTTTCTTATTTGAATAATAAATCGTATCGAAGAGAATTTTCTAGTAAAAATCGAAGGCTGTTTAATAAAATTCTCGGGTCAGAGATAAATTATATCCAGTGAACTGAACAAAAATTTAACGGGAAAATTGTAGAGTTAGCAATCGTGCTTTATTTGAAGGTGTTAAAAAACTGGAACTTTTTCCATAATTAATTAAAATGTGGTGTGGGCTGCATGTGATCTGTAATATTTTATGCCTTTGCCTTGGCCAAAAAAGCTGAGCTATTTTTTTTAATCTGTTTAAAGCTTTTGCCTGTTGTTTCGTCCTTTTATATGCCGGCCATGACTTTATAGAATGCTAAATGATTATGCTATATTTTTAGGGTTCCGTACCTCAAAAGGAAAAACGGAACCCTTATAGGATCACTTTTTTGTCTGTCTGTCTGTCTGTCAAGACCATTTTTCTCAAGAACGCCTATAGGTATTGAGTTGAAATTAATATCTAATACTTATGTCTGCAGTCTCTTAGAGTCGTGAAAAAATCAAACTTCTAAGTCAATGCGATCAAAAGATACGGCCGTTTATGCCGCGTATTTCATACATTCGCAAGACACTCAAAAACCTATGGAGTACTTCCCGTTGACCTAAAACTATGAAATTTGGAAAGGAGCAAGGTCTCAGCACATACAAAACAATAGTAGTAATTGTCCAAATTAAATTTAAAATGGTATATAATGAATGACAACACAAAGAAAAATTAGGGTGAGCAGGATTCGAACCTGCAACATCAGCATTCCGTGCCTTGCGTTTTCCAGTTTCGCCACACCACCACTGCCATACCCTGTGAATTTTTCGATGTGTTTCGTCTTTACGGTCATTACATTATTGATATTTTTTCTTTGGGAAAACTACCCTCGGTGTCATCTATGAGAAACTTATTCAAATTATCTTATTCAACTTGGTCATTTATGAATGCCCGTTAGCTGACGAGAGATGACGCCATTTGTTGTTAAATTTTTGTAATTTTTGTAGTTTTGTACGAAAAGTAGTAATTGTAGTTAAAAAGCACAAAAAAAAATTTTTTTTGGTCTTACAAAGTAAAAATGCGACACTAGATGTTGTTGATGACGGAACCCTCGATGCGACTCGCACTTGGCCGGTTTTTTTCCGTAAAAAGACTTTGCTACACCACATTAGTGTTTGTGCTACGAGTTAGCACAAAGCACGAGTTGTTCAAAGTGCATATTAATGGAGCCACCTTTCGAAAGATGACACCTCTCTGTTCCGATTGTATGTCTTTGCTTGTATAGTCGACCAAGAAATTGCTTGACCAGTTTTCGACCGTATTACAAAGGGATAAGGTTCAAAAGTGGTCAAGCAATTACTTGGTCGACTATACAGTTGGGGAAATATATTCACGTACCACCTTAGGACCCTATCGCAATGACGCGACGCGCGACGCGTTTAACGCCGGGCTATGTCATACAAAAGTCATGCGCATGTCTCTTCGACTAGGTTCTACGGTGGTACGTGTTTCAATTTCCTTGACTGTACACGTTTTTTATTCGTTCTGACTTTTAAACCTTAATATTTCGATACTACTTCTTTTCCCGACCGTGCTTCAGAATGAATGACTTAAAAGCGAAGTTATTAGGTGCCGGTTAAACGAAATGGCGCGGTGCTAAGCGAGTAATCTTTCCGGTCTATTTGCCGGAGAAGCAATCCGATATAAACCCGGCACGTAGCGCTGTCTTCAGGGGCGGGATTCTCTAAAACATCGCTGTGATCAACATTGCGCCGGCGTTCTACAATTAATTACAATCAACCTTTTCAACAAATTGTTATAAACTTTCGCGATTTTCACACGTAATTATAACGCTATCGGGACTTTAACGCGATAAAAATATATTGTTAATTTACCTTGACGTTTCGGACATGTTTCAACGGCCGTGGTCAAGAGTAGACTCCCCTCTCTCTTGAGTCTCGAGTAGTTAAAGATATTATTTTTATCGCGTTAAAGTCCGGATAACGTTATAAACCTTTTCAACGTCAAAAACGGATATATCCGTCAGTACGTATTAACAAGCGACCTACGTGTACGTCTATGGAGAATATTAAAAAAATCAAAACATATAAACTTAGTTCTGAGGATTATGACAACATACTAAAAAATCATTACCATGGTTAAGGTTTAGAGGGTGGAAAACGTTACCGCCGTTTGTATGGGGAGCTTTTGGGGGGGGTTCACACTTCTCTTAAGTAGTGAATACTTACCTGTCGTAATGCCCCCTGATTTTTTTTTTATGAAATAGGAAGGCAAACAAGCAAGTGGTCACCTGATGGTAAGTGATCACCACCGCCTATAGACACCAGCAACTACAAAGAGAGTGCAGATGCGTTGCGAACCCAGAGGGCTAAGACGGAATACCTCTTGTGCCAGTATTTAGACCGGCTGTCTTGCTCTCCACGCCGGAACACAACAGTGCAAGCACTGCTGCTTAGCGGCAGGATTAGCGAGCACGATGGTGGTAGCGAATTGTCGTCATCATCTGACATATTTTTATGTTAGTTTGGTTAAATTAGGGGCTAAAGTGATCGTCTCGGATGATCACATTGGATGCTCGTTCATCGCTGGCGTATCGTTGAACCCAACGATGTTACGTTAGCCGTTAGAGAATAACACTTTAGGTTTACTGCACGATTGGTTAAACATGCCTTTGGTAGGTGAAACGATGGACCTTAAATATTTACGAGATAATAATGTTATTAAAATATAAATAAAGTACGTAAGCTTTTACACTCGACTTTGCCCGCGTGATATTATTTTATCTGCATTTTACATGATACAAGTATGTCCATGTTTTAATTTAGGACATGATCTGTCTGTCTGCCAAATTTTATCTAAATCCATCCAGCCGTTAATGTGTAATTGAGAAACAAAAATCCAATTACCCGAAAATCATAACTTTCTCATTTTTATCTAATACTAGCGGACGCGCGCGCGTTTGTTCACGTAAAATTAGTAGCCTATGTCCGTCAGGAATAGTGTTGCTCTGTGAAAGAATTTTTTAAATCGGTTCAGTAGTTCCAGAGATTACTCCCTACATACAAACAAGCTAACTAATAAACAAACAAACAAACAAAGTTTATCTCTTTAGTATATTAGTGTAGATTATAAGTGTAGATGTAGATGACATGAAGAACTAAATCAAAAATGAAATTATAAAGATTGGTATATATGTATTGTATTTATTATATCGATATTTTATCTATTAGGTATATGTATTATATTTATTAGTCTACACTAATATAATAAAGAGGAAAACTTTGTTTGTTTGTTTTTTTGTTAGTTTGTTTGTATGTAGGGGGTAATCTCCGGAACTACTGAACCGATTTCAAAAAATCTTTCACAGATAGAAAGCTACACTATTCCTGACGGACATAGGCTACTAATTTTACGTGAACGAAGTCGCGCGCGTCCGCTAGTTTATTAATTGTTAATTTAAATGTTTTTTTAGCTCTTGCTCTTTGCCTGTCTACTATGATACTCCTTTCACACACTCAAAGGTTAACTGGAAGAGATCCCTTAAAGGGATAAGTTCGCCTTTGTACATCACTGTATCTCTTTTTTTAATTTATGTTTTTTAAGAATTTACATAAATACATACATAAAGCCGTATTTTTGGCACCATTCAGTTTTTTTCTTTTTTGCCATATCGATGTCTAATTATGACATCAAGAATCAAGGCATTATAGCCTTATTTTTATGTCTTAATTAATACATTTAAGGGACTGGGAGAATAGTGCTTTTCAATTCGCACCCTCCGTCTGGGCAGAGAGAGCAGCCGGGCGGCGGCCATTGGATGCAGTGTTGCCACACGTATGGGAAACTCTAGAGATCCACGGATTTTTGGTCTTGTCGACGCTAAAAATAATGGCAGATCTACGTATTAATTTCAAGACCACAACTTCCCGCTTTTATTTTTTAAAGTTCCGTACCTTAAAAGGTCATACAGAACTCTTATAGGATAGGACTGCCATGCCTGCCCGCCTGTCTGTTCTTTTTTTTCTATTTTATGTAAAACACCCAGCTATAACCATCACTTAATATGAATAGGGCATGAACTTTAACACTACATAGAGAAGTTAGCTAATTTATTTATTATTTTCAAAACTATCCATTTTTGGACGTTTATTGGACCCTTTCTTTAGAAAAAAAGAAAATGTATTCAGCAAACAGAAAAAATAAAGGTACAAAATTACACTATGGATGCTAACAGGGACCTTACTCAGCATAATTATGCCGCTGCAAGCAGAAGCGCTGATTTTCAGTAGGGCCCTGAATTAAAAAAACTAAAACTTAAACTTTCATATTAATTTATTAGTGAAAATTTAAAAATAGAAAAAACGAAAGTAGGTAAATAACTTTAGGTCTTTAAGGAATATAGCCCTACATTTATTCAGGAATAGCAAGGTAATTGCTCCAATCCAAAAGCCACAAAAGCCACAAACCGTTGATTGGCTTAATGTTTTATTTATTTATACCTACTGTTTGTAACAGTCTATGTATTTACGTATGTTCCATCGTAGTGCCTAAGCGACTAAGTCAATTTTGAAGCATAAGGGTGTCAATCAATTCGTTAGTGTAGACAAGGGGTGCAATTTTTGAATCTTACCAGGTGACTAGAGCTCACCGAAATGGCCGAATCTCTATGAAAAACGGCTATTTTGGTGAGCTTTAGTTACCCGGTGAGATTCAAATGCAATTTTTGAATCTCACCAGGTGACTAAAGCTCACCAAAATGGCCGCATTTCTATGAAAAACGGCCATTTTGGCGAGCTTTAGTCACCTGGTGAGATTCAAAAATCGCACTCCAGGTGACATAGGTTACATTATGAAGTGAAAAAAAATAATGTGACGATGTTATTACACTTTACATTCACAGCTAACCTATGTTAGACTGTAAAGTGTTTTTGCTTGGACGATATAGTATTTTATGCAACTGCTATATAATGAGAGGCCTTAAAACACGAGTGTGGTTTTATGAAACGAGCGTCAGCGAGTTTCATAATAGGATCACACGAGTGTTTTAAGGCCTAATTATATACAGTTGCATACATTACTTTATCTACACACAATCATAACTGCAAAAAACCGTAACAGCAAAAAACCAACAAATAAGTATGGCGGCAATTCGATCTATCCGTCAAGACGAACGTTTTTTTAAATCATAGACAAAAGAATGTAGTCCTTATTGTCATGTCGCTCGAGATCAAATGTCGTGCGTTTAAATTAAAAAATCATACTGAGTTGACGTTTCGTATCGATAACTGTTTTAATATCTGTGGATACTAGAATAGAGGCCAACTTGAATTTTGACAGCTGTTCCAAATTTAAATTCATAACGTCACGAGATATCGGTAATGTGATCACCAATAAACACAGACTACTAAGAGATACTACCCAATAAAGAACAGATTTACCTACTACCACAGACAAGAAAATTCTTATAATAACATTGGTTGTAATAATGCTGGTCATTTTCTACGGTTTTTGAACGCGTTATTTAACAATTATGATATGTGTGTAGATAAAGTTGTTTTATCTACACATATATCATAAATGCTCTATAATGCGTTCAGAAACCGTAGGTAATGACCAACATTACAACAACCAATATTATTATGAGAATTTTTCTAATTTGTTTATATATTTGTGTCAAATTCATTTTTTATTACATTATTTTAATGTGTACAGTCTATAGGTAATTAATAGGTACCTAGCACTAGTAGCTAGTAGCAATGCAGGTTATTGACTTATGGCTTCTGAACCCATCATAGAGTACTTATGATATGTGTGTACATAAAGTAATGTATGCAACTGTACATAATTAGGTCTTAAAACACTCGTGTGATCCTATTATGAAACTCGCTAACGCTCGTTTCATAAAACCACACTCGTGTTTTAAGACCCCTCATTATGCAACAGTTGCATAAAATACTATTAAACTTTCGCGATTTTCACACATATTTATAACGTTATCGGGACTTTAGCCCGATAAAAATATGTATGTATGTATGTAAATTCTTTATTGTACAAAAAAAAAACATAAATGACAAAAAGAGATACAGAGATAAAATATATTATTGTACTCGAAATTATTTATATCTAAATTTTTTTTTTCGATTTTTCTTTTATGTATTTTTTTTACATTCAAATTAAATTTAAAAAATACCCTGCCATTACCCTAATTTTTCTTTGTGTTGTCATTCATTATATAGCATTCTAAACATATATTGTTGATTTACCTCGACGTTTTGGCCATGTTTCAACGTCGAGGTTTTATTTTTTTTTTAGCGCTAAAGTCCTGATAACGTTATAAATATGCTTGGACGAATTACATAAAAAATGTATTTAAATAATTATTATTGAATTTTTTAAAATCGGATATCTGGCAACACGCACCAGCGACCCTTTGAAGGGTCAAAGGGGATTATAAAAAAGGAATAGTCTTTGTTATCCCAAAACTTCGCAAAGTTCGCCGGTTTAGCGAGCTTCCAAAGTTACGAAATTGAATGAATAAAATTTAACGGACGAGACTTTTTTACGTCCAAATTCGGGGTTGGGGTATTCATATTTTTTATTGTACTCGTTGAAGAATAAGTCGCTTTGTGGAATAAGATTCTGTACGGCATCAAAGTAAAATGATGGAATAGATTCCTTTTGAAGTTTTGTTATTTATCTACATCTACACTAGTCTACACTAATCTACACTAATATATTTTTGCGGGTGGTAGGACCTTGTGCAAGGTCCGTCCGGATCGCTACCACCATCTTGCTCGCTAATCCTGCCGTTAAGCAGCAGTGTTTATACCTGTTGTGTTCCGACGTAGAGAGAAAGACAGCCGGTGTAATTACTGGCACAAGAGGTGTTCCATCTTAACCCTCTGGGTTGGCAATGCATCTGCAATCTTCTTGGTGATGCGGGTATCTATAGGCGGTGGTGATCACTTACCATCAGGTGACCCACTTGCTTGTTTGCCTTCCTATTTCATAAAAAAATAAAGTTCTACGGTGGTACGTGTTTGGATTTCCTTGACTGTACTTACCTATATAAAAACTTTTTTTTAATCTCTAAATGACAGTAAACCCGTAATTATGTTTAATAGTGCCTCAAATAGAGTATAATTAGTTTTGATTTGTTTCTAATGAGCGGAGCCCTCTAGATTACCATAAATCCCTAATTTTTAGGGTTCCGTACCTCAAGGGGAAAAAGGAACCCTTATAAGATTACTTTGTTGTCCGTCTGTCTGTCTGTCTGTCATAACAATTGTTCTCAAGAACGCGTAGAGGTCATCATCATCATCATCTCAGCCACAAGAAGTCCACTGTTGGACATAGGCCTCCTCCATGGATTTCCAAAGTGACCGGTTGGAAGCAGCATGCAACCAGCGCCTTCCTGCCACCTGTATGAGGTCATCGGACCATCTTGTGGAGAACTGATGGCCGATGGGGTCGAAAAGTTCTCGAATGGCGGCCGCGTATTGGCAAGCGCAGCGTAGGACGACCAGCGTAGAGGTATCAAGTTGAAATTGATATCAAATACTCGGGTCTGAAGTCCCATAGAGCTGTGAAAAAACCAACCTTCTAAGTCAACGCAATCAAAAGATAGGGCCGTTTGCAACTGCAAAATTTTCGAAAACCTACGGGCACTTCCCGTTGACCTAGAACTATGAAATTTGGCAAGGAGCAAGGGCTTACAGCATAAATAAAGGAATAAATCCGAGAACCATACATTTATACATTTGTAGTTCCTTTTTTCTAATATATTGTATTGTGTTGTAGGTACTCCTAGCGGAACCTTCGGTGCGCGAGTCCGACTCGCACTTGTCCGGTTTTTTAACAAATAAAAATCCCACTAATAATAAAGAGAGAGACTCACTTCCGTTACCGACTGTACCAACCGCGCGAAAGAGACAACCTCACAACCTAACCTAACTCTGAAAACTGTTTAGATTCACAACAACTCACTGTCTTTACAAAAATCACTGTAAGACAAACACACAAACTATCCACTGATCACTTCACTGTTCACTTCCCGCAAATCTTTAACTCACTAACTAGCCTCATTTATTTTAAAGTGGCTGTAATATTTCCAATCGTCAAATCAGTGGTACGATCGCTATCAGCCAATGAGAATGGTTTTGCAATCGAAGGAATGCCTATAAGTAGCATTATTTTGTATTATTTCTGTTCAAAGGAGTCTTTGTTTTGTTGGGTACCGATAAAAGTAGGGTTATGTTGTGGCGTGACGTGAGCCCAGTGCGCATGCGTGGACTGACCTGCCACCCTTGGTAAACTAACGAAAAATAAAAGCCCGTAATTCCATTTAGAGCACTTTGTAAATTGAGCGTTTATGGGAGTTAGTAAGGTTTAAAATTATTGTGAGTTTGATATGAACTTAGGTTTTTTTTGGTTGGGAATTGTGCGAAGAGGTTATGATGCAATGAGGGTGGAAATTATTAGATCATTGGTGGTAAGGTGAAATATAATTGTAACTAAAATAAATATAAAAAGTAATAAATAAATATATTTATTTATATCTTGTTCGTTAATCCTGCCGCTAAGCAGCAGTGCTTGCACTCTTGTGTTGGAGAGCAAGACAGCCGATGTAATTACTGGCACAAGAGGTATTCCATCTTAGCCCTCTAGGTTGGCAACGCATCTGCAATCTCCTTGATGTTGCGAGTGTCTATAGGCGGTGGTGGTCACTTACCATCAGGTGACCCACTTGCTTGTTTGCCTTTGTATTTTATATTTTGTTTGTTTGTGCAACATTGTTTTTAAAGTAGAAGAGTAAATTGAATAGTTAATAGATTCAGAGGCCTTACTTTGCAGAGGCCAATCAATCAACAAACAAGGTAATTTGTTCAAGGGCTGATCCAGTCTTCGAGTAAACCCCCCCTTACTCAAAGACTGGATCATGTGGGTCATCTGGGTCACATAGTTGAGGTCCTGTCAGGACAGGCTCATCAGTGGAGAAGAAAATGTATTCTTGGTCGACCTAGAATGGACCAGCGAGTTAATTTTTGTTTTTCGAGCGCTCGATTCTCGCTAGCTGCGGGCCTATCAAATACACGAGCGTATATTTTAGCGGACATTGATCGGGGCGCGGCCGGCGAGGGCGAGCGCTCGAAAGTAAAAAAAAACCACAGTTATTCTCTGGTCATCATATACTTTCCAAATGAATATTACCCCGTCTTTCCAATTTTAATTTTTAAATAATAATATAATAAAGAGGTAAACTTTGTTTGTTTGTTTGTTTGTTAGTTTGTTTGTATGTAGGGGGTAATCTCTGGAACTACTGAACCGATTTCAAAAATTCTTTCACATATAGAAAGCTACTCTATTCCTGACGGACATAGGCTAATAATTTTACGTGATTGAAGTCACGCGCGTTCACTAGTTTTAAATAAATAAACAATTATAGGCACCCAAATGTTTTTTGCTGATATGGACCCCTTGGAAGTTGCAATCGACCTCTGGGTGTTAATAGAGCCCACTGAGAGAATCACTGCGCTATATATAACCTTGTAAGGGATATTACGCCTTATCTGAAAAAAATAATTAAATGCATTGGCATCATTGCTGTCGCATAAACGTAAGGCACATCAGTTTTAATTTGTCAGAAATAATCTTACTTCTATCAAATATTATAAACGCGACAGTTTGAGAAAGATGGATTTGTATTTATTACCTTATCATCACGCAGAAACTGCATAACAGATTTTTATAAAAGCCAGGAACAAAAGTGAGATATTTGAATCTCACCGGGTGACTAAAGCTCACCAAAATGGCCGTGTTTCATAAAAATGCGGCCATTTTGCTGAGCTATAGTCACCTAGCGAGATTCGAAAATTGCATTTGAATCTCACTGGGTAACTAAAGCTCACCAAAATAGCCGTTTTTCATAGAGATGCGGCCATTTTGGTGAGCTCTAGTCACCTGGTGAGATTCCTACATTGCACTCCAGATCAGTGATTCTCTTGTTATACCTGTTGGTATTACTTCCTATGAGGTATACCGCATACTCTGTATCTCTTTTTCCATAAAAAAACTTATGATAGCTCACTAGTATGGCTAGCACGGCACACAGCGACTTGCTTTGTCGCTCAATGCGTTTCTTACTAGTAAGACCAATAGGAGACACGCAATCATCGACAACCGTAAAAATAAGCACGTGTGCCTGCTGTACCTGAATTGACGAAATACTTAACGTTTAGCACCAATTTCTGCTAAAACTAGTATCAACACCGAGTACAACTTCTTCTTGAAGGCCATGTTTGTAGACCTGTATTTCAACAATTAATTAATTAACGAGGAACGGTAATGACATCGATATAAGAAGTCAATAGATCTGCTTACTTGTTCGGATTGTTACAAGCCTAGCGTCACCACTTTGCGACGGGGTGAAGCAGGTGAAGAGGGACTTTCAATATTTAGCCATTGGTTCAACTTTGAATCTTATCGTAAGTGAATAAAGTGCTTCTAAGTTTTCTAACTAGCAACGACACAGGCGTCGGATAGCAGAACTAAAAATGTGACGCCAATTTAAAACGTACAAAACGCAGAGCTGTTTACTTGACAATTGGCACATAGAAATAAACAAACCAACATAGTCTCCCAAATAGACTATGGTCGGCTACTCTGCCACTGCGTTATACACAGTTCTATAGTTTTCTCATTTCGATGGGTAATGAGCAATGGGGCCGTTCAAGTATTACGTAAGCAGTATAGGGGGGTGGGGGGGGGGTGTTTACTGTGCTTATTTTTGATGACATGGGGGGTGGGGGGGTCTAGATGGTGATTACGTCAGCAGTAGTTATTTACTTTTTTACACATATGGAACTGATGTGCATTATTCAAAATTTAGAGCACTAAGATGTTGAATGGTTCGATGAGATGAGAACGACGTAGGCATTCCAAAACCGGATAAAAGTGAGCAGACATACAACATTAAGGAGCACTTTTTAATAAAAGAAAAATGCATATACCAATGTTTACGTAAGCATGGGGGGGAGGGATAAGAGCTTTGATTACTTTTGCTGACAAGGGGGAAGGGGGGTAAAT
Organism: Ditula angustiorana; assembly: GCA_963691745.1. Classification (NCBI taxonomy): domain Eukaryota; kingdom Metazoa; phylum Arthropoda; class Insecta; order Lepidoptera; family Tortricidae; genus Ditula; species Ditula angustiorana. The sequence goes on from OY829474.1 coordinate 1,667,142, forward strand.
AATTGTAGTAAATCTGCTTACGTAATACTTGAACGACCCCAATGGTGAAAACGCTAGAGAATTACCAACCTATGGTTAGATTAGTTGTATGCAGCTTTAGGTTTTTCTAGTGATCGATCGTTTGGAATCGGGTCACGTCGAGTACTGCACTAATTGAAAATGCAGCCGCGGGCGAATCCAATCGCACTCGAAAATACTCGATGGAAGCCGATGAAAATGATCATTATACGACCGCTACATAGGGATGACAAACTTGCAGAGAGTTCTCAAAAGGGCTGGAAGGAATATTCTCGGAAATTACTCGGTTTGAAAATTCAATTTCGGAAAGTTTCTGGCTGGAGATATCTACTGATTTGACGCTTTATGTGACGCTTCACATACTTAGAGCGTACGCACGGAGCGGGTGCACGCCTATCGAACAAAAGGTATGAGCCCGTACCCGCAACCGCGCGAGTTGGCGAACACATCTCCGACATATCTTTACAGGTTTCCATGTTATCTTATCTTATAGATGTTACGAGTTTAAGAATGAAACATATGTAAAAAAGCTTTTACTTGCGTCTTTTCCGGTATTATATTGTCTATGCATATTTATAGGATAATAGTAGTTTATGCAACTGCTATACATATAATAAGAGGCCTTAAAACACGAGTGTGGTTTATGAAACGAGCGTCAGCGAGTTTCATAATAGGATCACACGAGTGTTTTAAGGCCTAATTATATACAGTTGCATACATTACTTTCGCTCTCATACTACTTTTCTAAAGGCGTGCACCCGCTACGTGCGCCCGCGCGACTTTGCGGAGGCCCTTAATGTTTTTAGCGGGGAAAATGCGCGCGTAATCGTGTACTATACTTATAGTGAACTATTCACGTATATTTATTTATAATCAGGTTCTTGAAAATGGTGAAAAGTCGATCTAGATTCTTATTTCTAGCAAAACTCGTCTCCGTTTTGTTTCATTGAATATTATGTCATAATTTAAAATGTCGCCCAGCTTCATCATTATATTATTATGGATGAGATTATGGACAAGTGGCAGACAGTTCTCAAAATTTTTTTTTTGAAAATCTCTGTTTCAGAAAGTTTCCAGCTCCACATCATATGGCCATCCAAATGACGTGCAAGTTGCAGAGAGTTCTTAAAAAGTTGCAAATATTCTAGGAAATTTCTCACAATGAAAGTTTTGCTGATAAGCTTCCAGCGGCGTCGCATTCTTTAATGTATTGAGTTTGGCAGTCTATACGATTAATTAGCTGTTTTTAAATACAAAATACAAGGGAAGCTATGTCATTAATTCATTATCATTATCATTACACATACTACCTTTATAAAAGAAGCAACAATGAAATATTATTCAAAACTTAAAACTGTAGCTAAAAAAAACACTTTTCAACATCCTTCCAATGAAAGGCACAAAAAATTGCATTTCGTTTTTGGAATTCCATTTCCCTACCGAAACTACAAATTTAACGGTGCAGGCACAGTGGCGCTAACGTCGTACGGTTTTCTCAAATTTAGTATGTGCAACCGCTAGTTCAAATTTTGGTCACTGGCACATTAAATTTGTGGTTTGAAAATACTTTATGGATTTCAATGATTTATTGAACAGTGTTTGAAGTGACAGATTTTTTAGTTAAAAAAACGTAATTTTGATTTACGTCACGGAGTAATTACTAGTTTTTCCCAAAGCTTTGCACGCTGTTTTTTTAGCTGGTTTGAGGTTAAAAGTAGATTAAGAGGAATGTGAACCCAGCCCCAAAAAGTGCTCCCGATACAAACGGCGATAACGTTTTCCACCCCCAGAACCCTAATCTATGGCAATGATTTTTTGGTATGTCGTCATTATTCCTTAGAACTAGGTTTGTATGTTTTGGTTTTTTCAATATTCTTCATAGATTTGACAATATTTGCATTTTAGGAGTTTCATACAAAACTCAAAAGCGTCAATATTTTTGAAATTATTAAGAATATTTAAAAAATCAAAACATACAAACCTAGTTCTAGGGCATAATAATAAGATACAAAAAAATCGTACAATTCAGTTTGGTTGACTGTTCATAGAAGGTTCATTAACGTGATTTTAAAATAAAAAAATACTTAGCAACGTAAAATGTAACTTAGCCATTTTGTGAGTGAAATTAGGTTGCTATTAGCTTGCTATCGCATCAAGGAAACGGACCGGTATCGGTTGGGTTCACCGGCCACCGGATTTTCCGGATTTCCCGGGTTTCGCGTATCGTGCCCGTGGTGGATTTAATGAAGGTCCCATTTTTTTTTATAAAATAGGAAGGCAAACAAGCAAGTGGGTCACCTGATGGTAAGTGATCACCACTGCCAATAGACACCCGCAACACAAAAGAGATTGCAGATGCGTTGCCAACCCAGAGGGCTAGGATGGAATACCTCTTGTGCCAGTAATTATACCGGCTGTCTTGCTCTCTACGCCGGAACACAACAGTGCAAGCACTGCCGCTTAACGCCAGGATTAGCGAGCAAGATGGTGGTAGCGATCCGGACGGACCTTACACAAGGTCCTACCACCCGCAAAAAACCGCCAAACGCCGAACGCCGCCATCAAAATTCACGTAACATTGTGACCAAAGACCCTCGAAGAAGATCATGTTGTTTTAGTGTTAGTAGTTGGTGGTGGTGGTAGTTTATAGTTGAGTCTGCGTGATAGATATGTTGTTTCGTGTGAAAGCGGAGGAGGGTAGGTTTTTGTATGAAAAAAAATATCGCACAGACGCAGCTATCTTGCACGTGTGCTGCACGTTTCGCGGAGTAGCAAGGTAATTTGTTCCAGTTTGTTGATATGGACCTCCGCAAAGTAACGCCTGAATCTATTAATTACCAAAGGCCCTTTTTCTCAGTTGTACCATCGGTTGGTTCATGGTGCTACAGTTGGTACAAATTACTATGCTGCCTAAATCGTGAAAATTGACGTTGTATGAGTATAAATTCATAAGTTTTAATTTATGAGTTGTTTGGGTTACCGTCTTTTCATAAAAAACGTTCCACAAACTTTTTGTTCGCATAGGCGGCAATGATTATTGATTACTTCTCATCAGACCCACATGCCCGTTTTCCTCTATTTTCAACATTAAATTAAACGTGTAAATCTATTTCCTTCGACCAATTTGTATGGAACAATGTAAATCAACCATACAAACCGCGCAGTTAGCCGTGATTTATTAAAATACCCTCATCACAGCACAATGGGCTGACCTCACCGCATGTCGGACCATTTTCATGTAAAACAGCTGATTTATACAGTCTTTCTTCACATATATGTTTTTATTAGTCAGTAATAGGTGCTAAAAATAGCGCGTGCGCACGAGGGAGGCGAGATGAGGGCACAGAATAAATAATAGTACAGAAACTTCTTTTTCACGACCGCGATTTAATGAATTCCAACTTTATTAACACGCTCAAAAAGTTCGTATTACTTCATACACCATGCGCCAGGCGGCAGGAGTCAAAAGGAACGCGCCGCCCGCGCCCTACTTTCCCCCGCTACTCCCGGCGACACGCTAGGGTTGCGCGGCATTCGGCATTCGTTTTCATTTACACTGACACGGCGGGGGCGAGCGAGCGCGCGCGCGTCAAGCCGACAGCCTACTGCGATTTGCTTATGCCATAGGCAAGGCGGTCGAGCGTACCTACAGTGCGGAGTGGAACCCCCCTGATGAGGGTTAGTTTTTAACAAGTGTTGAAACTCTGGGGTGCAATTTTTGAATCTCACCAGGTGACGGCCATTTCGGTGAGCTTTAGTCACCCGGTGAGTTTCAAAAATCACGCTGTTGGTCCTAACATGATAGGCCAAGGTCAGTAAATCTCTATTTGGGTCCGTCCGGATCGCTACCACCATTTTGCGCGGGTGGTGACTTTGTGCTTGCTGACAAATCCAGGCGCTAAGCAGTGCTCGGACTGTTGTGTTTCAGCGTGGAGAGCAAGACAGCTGGTAGAATTACTGACACAAGAGATATGATAGTGTTCGATCTTAGCCCTCTGAATTGGCAACGCATCTGCAATTTGTTTTGTGTTGCGGGTGTTTACGGGCGGTTGCAGCCGCCGCTCGCCGAATGCGGCCGACTGCCGTGTTCTTGGCACTGTTGCGGTCACCGCATATTGCATGCGGCGATCGACTTAATGTGACGCTTAAGGCTGCGACAGCGCATCTCGTGATAACAGCCTCATCCGCGCACGCGCAGCGGCCTTGTGCGCCCGCGTCGATCCGTCTCCGCGTCTCGCGCCGCCATAGTGATCTACACCGTGTCTTAACCGACTTCAAGCGGAATATTGAATGTTATATCGTTTTATCAAATCCTATGTGGTTTATATACATCTGAATGGTGAAAAAACTCTTAAATTCTAACTGTAATTTTAGTATTTTTGTGGGAATTACTCTGAGTGAAGTGAAGTGGATTACAGGAAAATCGAAGTGACTCGGAAAATTGATTAGTTCTGTCGTGAATGTGCATTTTTGAGTACGTAAACAAAACGGATGTAATCCTTGGTAAGGTAATTGAAGGTTTTAGAAGCAATTACATATTATATTGCGGGTGGTAGGACCTTGTGCAAGGTACGTCCGGATCGCTACCACCATCTTGCTCGCTAATCCTGCTGCAAAGCAGCACTGCTTGCACTGTTGTGTTCCGGCGTGGAGAGCAAGACAGCCGGTGTAATTCCTGGCACAAGAGGTATTCCATCTTAGCCCTCTGGATTGGCAACGCATCTGCAATCTTCTTGGTGTTGCGGGTGTCTATAGGCGATGGTTATCACTTACCATCAGGTGACCACTTGCTTGTTTGTCTTCCTATTTCATAAATATATTTATACATTCATTCGAGGATTCATTGAAAGAAAAATACTTGGATAAACAAATAGGTGGTGGGTTAAATTGAGAAAAGATTGGAAAATCTTCTTGGTCAAGAATTTGAAGGAAAGAAAGAATATTTATATGCTTAGAATACGTATATACACAGGTCTTATTATAAACTACTAGCTGACCCGGCGAACTTTGTTCCGCCTTAGACGCCATAAATGAGCAGATTTTTGATTTTTTCTTTCATAAGAACCTTCTCCTGATAATAACGAACAGAACAAAAAAAGAATTAGCGAAATCGGTCCAGCCGTTCAGGCGTGATGTCGTGACCAAGGGAAATAGGGATTCATTTTTATATATATAAGATGAGGACTGTATTGAGCCAGTCATTCGGCAAATTTCTCACAAGCGATAAATATTCGTAGACTTTTAGATGGGGGCAAATTTTTGTCGCTTAGTAATCGGCTTCTAATCACTTGCACTTTGACTTTACAATAATACCATACATGTATAGTCGACCAAGTAATTGCTTGACCACTTTTGAACCTTACATCTTTGTAATAAGGTCGAAAAGTGGTCAAGCAATTTCTTGGTCGACTATACAAAGTATAAGTGAAGGGTATAAGGAAAGAACATGTCTTATCTAATCACTTTTTTAAAATTAGATTTAATTCTCAAAATGTAGTTCATTGCAAACTTTTTTTTTATGAAATAGGAAGGAAAACAAGCAAGTGGGTCACCTGATGGTAAGTGATCACCACCGCCTATAGACATCTGCAACACCAAAGAGATTGAAGATGCGTTGCCAACCCAGAGGGAATACCTCTTGTGCCAGTAATTACACCGGCTGTCTTGCTTTCGACACCGGAACACACAGTGCAAGCACTGCTGCTTAGCAAAACAAACTCTATACAATAACTTAATTTGTTTTAAACTTTCGCAATTTTCACACATACTTATAACTTATAACCACTAATAGGGGGTCTACTCGTGACCACGGCCGTTGAAACATGGCCGAAACGTCGAGGTAAATTAACAATATATTTTAATTAAAGTCCCGATAACGTTATATAAGTAATTAATACAATAACTTTTTAATTATCATCACAAAACAGCACAAAAAGGCACAATTTAGAGAAAATACACGAGGCACACAATTTGCGGTCTTATGGCTTTAAGTGATTTCTGCTAGACAACTCTACATTTTGAGAATCAATTTTACTAGACATGCTTTTCCGTGTACCCTTCAAGTGACTAGTACTAAGCATTGGCTACTAAGATCGTGTAAATCGGGTATAAAGCGCTTTTCCACCAGAGGTGTGCGAGGATGCGTAGTGAGGGATGTGTTTGTAAGAACCAATAGAATCTCTTCATTTACCTCGCCTCGGTCAGCACAGCTCTGGTGGAAACGGCTCATTGGTTCTTTACAAATACATCCCTCGCTACGCATCCTCGCACATCTCTGGTGGAAACGCAGCCTAATATTCAACTTTCGATAAACCAGTCGGTGACCCGGGGGCAGCTTCTACTATGATTAGAACAAAAACTTGCGCTAACTGTCATTCGAGTTAGAATTATTATATGTATACAGTATATATATAGTTATAGTCAGCAGTTCATATAATTAATTATCTGCAGTCATCATGGTCAAGAAGATCTACAATATACAGGACTATATCGTCAAAAGTGATAGGATTAGGCAGCAAAATTTGGTGTGAATGACCTTTTGACCACAACGTCAACTTTACGTCCTTTGTGGTGCGGTACCAATCGATCATCTGTCGACCTTCATGAAGCAGGAATTCTGGCCGAAGTGTGTCGCTTTCCGTTAGTTTGGTGGACGGGTGCTGGACACCCCGAAACTAGGTCACACGTCGCCGAAGTAACGTGCCAATTTTAATGTTTTGTTTTATAAATATATGTGTTAGTATTTAAGGATTTTTTTCTATGGGCCTATGCAGCCTGAAATAAATGGTTCTATTCTATTCTATTAATGTAGATAAGCTCCGGGATTTCAAGATTCGATTTGTCATTACAAGATAATGTTTCTTATTTTGTAACATGACGACCTTTTTCCGCAGTTTCGCATAATTTCATTTGTGAATTTTACGGGATAAAAGTATCTTATGTTTTAATTCTGGCTTTTACCAAGTGTTTATTATCTTATCAAAAAAATTAGAACACAGTTAGTTAAATAGCTACCAATTGGAAAACAAAACGTCTACGTTTTAGGTCACTACACGGGCAAGTAATTATTTTCTCGGATAGCTCGCTTTTTAAAGCAAACATACTTAAGAACTGTTCAAATAAAATTTCTCCATATCACTTTACTGCGTGATTCGATGCTAAAAAAAAACATTTCTACGCATTCTTTGTGAATAGGTTTTAAAAACTTGTCCATTTCTAAATTATGATTTCTAAAACTAATAACGATGTAACGTCGTCAATACCTCTGACATAACTGACACAACGCTAATTTATCCCTCAATGCAACTTCTTTTTTAAAAACCGGGTTACAGGTGGTAGGAACTAGGACCTAGTGCAAGGCCGTCCGGATCGTTAACACCATCTGGCTCGCTAATTCAGCCGCTAAGCAGTGTGATTGCACAGTTGTGTTTCGGCATGGAGAGCAAGACATCCGGTGCATTACTGGCACAAGAGGTATTCCATCGTCTCTGAGATTCCATCTTAGCCCTCTGGGTTGGCAACGCGTCTGCAGTGGCCTTGGTTTTGCGGTGTCTATGGACGGTGGTGATCACTTACCATCAGGTGACCCTCGTTTGCCTTGATAAGTATTTAAAAAAAAATAGTTATGTTGGGACTGCATGATTTAATAATAACAACAGCTTTCTCGCATCGCTATACCTCTATAAACGACAGCTGTCTCATTTGTGAGGGAATTTGCTGACATAATGGAAAAAACCAACTCTACTGTATTAGCTTTCTATACCTTTTATAGAATACTAGCTTTTACACGCAGTTTCACTCACGTAGGTCAAACAATGACCCACAACAACTACTTGTTCGATCGGGACAAATAGTCGAAATGTTTCTCCGACCCTTCAAGTATCCTAATACAAAAAATCAAGTTATTCTCACTCTCCATTACGCCAAGAAGGAAGGACAAACAAACTCACTTTCGCATTCATAATGTACTTTTATATACGAGTTAAGTATATTATTTGTTTGCAATGTCATTCTCGAAAACGCCTCTAAGGATTTTAATGAAATTTACAATAATTATGATGGTTTATGGAGGCGAAAAATCGATCTAGCTAAAGTCTAGTTGTTGGGGAAAATAGATTTCAACTTATTGTACAGTACGTCTGTCCTGAGCAAACCTCGATTCCCAAAATACTTTTCATAATTTTATTACGTAGGGTTTTTAAGTACATTGAATGCTATGAATAAATTATCTTATCTTATCTTATCTATCTTAATTGTACCCGTGCAAAGCCAGGGAAGGTTGCTAGTAGACGATAAAGTATACACTTTCAATGACTCGTAATTTTCAATATGCTTGCATGTTACTAAGTATATTCATAGTTATCAAAACATTAAATCGTAAATCCATAAACGGCTCTCACAGTTATTGTTCCGCCATTTTCTCGTGTTCACATAAGTTTCACATAAAAACGACAGCCGTTGCAATTACTGGCACAAGAGGTATTCCATCTTAGCCCTCTGGGTTGGCAACGCATCTATGTGCATCTAACGTATTTACACCTTGTTGAGTTTCTTGCCGGTATCTTCACATCAGTGGCCCGTTTCACTAAGCTACAAGTTACAATTTTACAAGTCTAAACAGGCAACATTGTTCAATAATGACCAATGGCAATAGGCATAATGACCAATGTTGCCGGTTTAGACTTGTAAAATTGTAACTTGTAGCTTCGTGAAACGGGCCACAGAAGTTTTTCCGAACCGGTGGTTAATTTTATGACATTCATAAATGCTACTTGTAAGCCTAATCTGAATAAAAATATTTTGACTTTGACTTTGTGCGAAGTCTATGAGAGCGGTGATCATGTACCATCAGGTGACCTACTCGACCGTTTCTCTTCTTATCTGCTAGTCAACATGTAGTCACTGTCAAGGACTGGGTCCTCTACCTTAGCCCTGTTTAAGGGTTAAAATATGTGTCCAGAAAAAAAATTGAAATCTTTTCTCCCGAAAAAAAACACGTAGACAAAGTTGCCGCTAAAATAATGACAAAATTAACGTAGAATTTGCGATTTTACCAGGTCACATTAGTACATATTGGTACTGGTCGCTAACGAGTACTGTCATTGCCAACTCATTACTGGCAGGAGGGTTCCACTCCGCACTGTAGGTGCGCTCGCCGCATGTCCTATGGCATGGGTCAATCGCAGTAGGTTGCCGGCTTGCCGCGCACCCGCCCGCTCACTCTGTGTCGCGCGTTGATAGTATTATAGTAAGCAGCCCAACCCTAGCGGTGCGCCAGGGCATTGCGGGTGGAAGGCGGGCGCGGGTGGCGCCTTCCTTTTGACGCATGCCGCCTGGCGAATGTTTATGAACTAATACGAACTTTTTGTGCCTGATCATAAAGTTGGAATTCGTTTAATGGTGGTCGAAAACGAGAAGTTTCTGTACCTTAGTACTATTATTTATTCTGTGGTTACTACGTAGCGAGTAAACGCGTATCGAGAAGATTCGTGATAGATACACTGGCACACGTAATTTTATTAGCCTTATGGATATAGCTAGCAAAAGTAGCTGAACACTCGAAGGCTTTAAAAAAATTGCACAGCTCTTACTCTCTTCACAATAGAGTCGTGTGTCTACCTTTTTGATCTCTTCGCCTGTAGATATACACGTTGCTGGCTGTACCACTCTGGTGATAATAGAATGGTCGTGTGTAGCTTCTTATCGCGGATACCTTGAGTGAGGCAACGTGTGTTTACATTTGGTTACCAGATAACAGTACCACTACCATGAGTTTCTATCGAAAATCCACGTCACGTCACTACAGTCGATAGCGGGTAAATACGCTCCAATTTGTCAGTGAAAGAGTTAACCATAGTCGATACAGTATTTTTCGATGACATGTGTCTTTGTGACTCATGGTACCGATGTTCTATGACAACAGCTATAAAACGTTAGTCAGAAGCGCTTAGATTTCGATAGGTAATTTACCGTTGAGCTCATAATAGCGATTTTTAGTTTTCTCAGTGAGCGTTAGAGGCGCTGTACAATTCCCCATACAAATCGTTTACGTCGTCGCTAGCGAGTACGGTTACGGCTAGATGCCCTGTACCCTTACCATGAGTACAGTGCACCTAGCCGTAACCATACTCGCTAGTGACAGCGTAAAACGATTCGTATGGGAAATTGCACAGCGCCTCTAGCGCTCACTTAGATAACTAAAGATCGCTAGTATGAGTCCAACGGTAAATTACCTATCGAAATCTGAACGTCAGTGTCTAACGTTTTGTAGCTGTTGCCGTAGAATATTGGTACCATGAGTCACAAGTTTGACACATGTCATCGAAAAATACCATATCGACTATGGTTAACTCTTTCACTGACAAATGGGAGCGTATTTAACCGCTATCGACTGTAGTAACGTAATACGAATTTTTTATAGAAACTCATGGTAATGGTACTGTACTCATGGTAAGGGTACAGGTAGGGGACTTTTACACACGAATATAGTAAGATTAACTATGTCTGTCACCGTATGGTTGTAAACGCCGTTTAGTTTAATAATCTATCTGGCAAAAAAATCTTCTTTTTGTCGAATATTTTCCAAATATAATAAAATACCGCCAACAAAATAAATTGGTAAATTTATATGCTATGTAATGACAGCACAAAGAAAAATTGTTTGCTAGTTCCGCAACATGACTAACTAAGTTAAGTCAAGTAAATCAATTAAGTAAATTAAGGTAAGAACTGACAAACGCACGGCACGGAATACTAAGGTTGGACGTTCAAGTCCTGTCATTACCTTAGATTTTTCTTTGTTTTCTCATTGCATCATTTAAATTTAATAATTTGAATGTTTAACATTAAAAAGCCAAAATCGAAAGAAATGTCGGTAACAAAACAAAAGAAACTTGTTTTTTTGAACATAAACTTTTTAATTCAACACCTTTTAATTTCCAGAACGGAGTGTCTCGAAAGATTTGACAAACTCAAGTTATTTGTCTTCGTTATTGTGTAAATGTCGAGTTAGCCGCGAGATAAATCAGTTTGGAAACTAACTTGTTCGTGGGAGCAAGATAATCTCACCCTATAGAACCGCTTGCGCCAACTGAAAGCTATTAAAATTCTCTAATGGAGAGTTTCGTATGAAACAATAGGGGATTAACTGACAGTGAGTTTATGGTTTACTTCTTTATACATATATTTTTGGCCTATTTCGAGTGTGACTTCATCTCTACTGACGCGAGAATTGCTCCGCTGGACCGAAACATGTCGAGCATTTCTCGATTTTGAATACGTAAGTGATCCGAGTATCACTGTAGTTTTATGTTAAAACCCGGCTTTACTTCACCAATCTTTAATTTAATACATCCTGGGATCTAAACGGAAATTGCAGGCAATGTCTTCACACCGTTCTTGGAAACTACGGAGACTTGAAAGCTCGGCAGTTTGATGAAAAGTCTCTGTTGGATCTCTTTCACGCAGTCCTTCAGGATTAGGTAGGCCTCTTGCTCCGTCAACGCTGTGAATGAAGTATTTAGAGTAAACTCTTTATTGTAAACTAGCGATGCGCTCAGGCTTTACACGGATACAATTAGGTTGTATATTACATAAAAACCTTCTTTTAAAAAAAACTCTAAATGACAGTGAAAACCGTATCAAAATCCATTGCGTGGTTTAGAAAGAGAAGGCGGCCAAAGATACGATGAGAACAAACAGGAACGAATAGCAACCTTGTTTTATATTTATGAAGAGAAGACACATAATAAATTACAAAACAGACAAACACAGATAGCGGTACAAAGATGAACTTAATTATTCCTTAAGAAGAGTATGTACAGACCCTCAAAAAGCGCTTTCCATACAAATGACGATAACATTGTACACCCTCTAAACCTTAACATACAGCCATGATTTTTTTGTATGTTGTCAGTATGACCTAGAACTAGTATGTTTTGATTTTTTAAACATCTTAATAGGTTCAAAAATATTGACGCTTTTGTGTTCTGTATGAAACTCCTAAAACGCATATATTGTTAAATCTACGAAGAATATTTAAAAAATCAAAACATACAAACCTCGTTCTATGGCATAATGACAACATACAAAAAAATCATTGCCATAGGTTAAGGTTGAGAGGGTGGAAAACGTTATCGCCGTTTGTATGGGGAGCGTTTTTTGGGGCTGGGTTACGTTAAGCTAACGTTAGAGTAAAAGTGAGAGGATATCGTAGAGTATCTTACTCGGCTTATAGTAACGATCCAGAATTCCCATGGATAGCATGCCCCCCACTCCGTGCGCGGCGAACGGAACCTTCAGGCAGGAAGCTAGGAAGTCCATATAATAAAGCTGGCCCCCCATTGTCTCGTCGTGACCCGCGAACAGGACGTTCACTAGAACTGGATTCTGTGGGGATATCCAGGGAAAGATGACATTAAAAGAACCGGCCAAGTGCAGGTCCGACTCGCGCATGAAGGGTTCCTTACCATTATCTATAAAAATCATGTCTGTTGTACGGGAGTCTCCTTAATTATTTAATTTTATCTGTTTTTTAGTATTTGTTGTAATAGTGGCAACAGAAATACATTACATACATTTTTGCGGGTGGTAGGACCTTGTCCAAGGTCCGTCCGGATCGCTACCTCCATCTTGCTTGCTAATCCTGCCGCTAAGCAACAGTGCTTACACTGTTGTGTTCCGGCGTGGAGAGCAAGACAGCCGGTGTAATTACTGGCACAAGAGGTATTCCATCTTAGCCCTCTGGGTTGGCAACGCATCTGCACTCTCTTTGTTGTTGTAGGTGTCTATAGGCGGTGGTGATCACTTACCATCAGGTGACCCACTTGCTTGTTTGCCTTCCTATGTTGGTTAAAAAAAAAAATCGGTGAGAATGTCAACTGTCTAACTATCACAGTTCATGAGACAGCCTGGTGACGGACGGAAAGATGGACGGACAGTTTTACAGAACCATAAGTAAATATGATTAATTTTATTATTATAGCTCTATATGTTAAGAGGAGTGTGAACCCAGCCCCAAAAAGCGCTCCCCATACAAACAGCGATAACGTTTTCCACCCCCTAAACCTCAATACTCAATATTTTATTGCTTTTCCACAATGTGTATTATGTTACAGGTGTTAACTTAAGCTATGTGTTCATCGTGGACCCTGTCGGGCACAGCAACTTTTGACGAGAGGGCAACTTATTACTAAATTATTGCACATGACTATAACGTGAACCTATGGCAATGATTTTTTGGTATGTTATTATTATGCCCTAGAACTAGGTTTGTATAGTTCGATTTTTTTAAATATCTTCATAGATTTGACAATATTTGCATTTTAAGAGTTTCATACGAAACACAAAAGCGTCAATGCTTTTGATATTATGAAGAATATTTTAAAAAATCAAAACAGACCGCGCTGGATTCACACTCCTTTTAAAGTTTAGAGGGTGGAAAACATTATCGCCGTTTGTATGGGGAGTCGTAGGTACACAATAGTCTTATTAAAGATACTTGGTGCAATGGTGCAATGAAACCGCAAAAAATAGCTTGAAGTACTAAAACGACCACTAATTGCCCACTTCCCGGCTACTGGCAACGATATAAAAAAATATAAAAAACAATTGAGAAATGATGATCATAGCGAGGAACAGTTTTTGTCAGGTAGCCATTTTAATTGTCAGTTTTCTATAAAGAAAATAAACGGCTTTTAAATAACGAGTTATCCCGGAAAAAAACTAACAGCAGTTAAAGACATCTCTGTCATATAGTACGGTTGTATATGTCGACGACGGTCGTTTTTGATTTGCATTGCTCCTTTAGTTGAAAATTTAAGGTTATGTGTCAAATGTCAGCCATATTTGTTTACATCATTGGCCATTTCTATTGAGCCTGACTTCACAAGCATGTGTACTCTAGATGCGTTGCCAACCCAGAGGGCTAAGATGGAATACCTCTTGTGCCAGTAATTCGACCGGCAGTCTTGCACTTCACACCGGAACACAACAGTGTAAGCAAGCACTGCCGCTTAGCGGCAGGATTAGCGAGCAAGAAGGTGGTAGCGATTTGGACGGACCTTGCATAAGGTCCTAACCCGCAAAATGTGAAATGTCAAGTACCGTATTTCTTAATGAATCAGCGAGGTTCCGCCTAGTGAAGTGGACCACAGCCTCCGTGCTCAGATGGTACATGTTCTTCATCTGATAGAGCTGTAGGTTCGTAGTGATGTACTGTGTGAACTGCGCAGTGTCACCAGCATTGCCAATGACTCCCATCACTAGTTTATCGGTCACTTTGTGGATTTTTTCTACATCTGTAAAAAACAACGTTTACATAGTTTAAAGCTTGGAATACACTTGCTTGTGAAGTCGGGCTCAATATAAATTCAACGTCGTAAACAAATATGGCTGACATTTGACACAACCTTAAATTTTCAACAAAAGTTTTTGTTAAAATAAAAAAATATTAAATAGATATTTTGCCTTAAAACGAATAAAAATACAAGGAATAAGTTTAGCATTTAGCTCGGTTACAGAACCGTTACGAAACGGATATTTTATTTTCGTAACGGTACAATACATTAGTTTTTATATTCTCCTCCAATACTTAAACAGCTAGCATAATAAATCGTCTGTTTGTCATCTCATCGTCATACATCACCGGCTGTTCACCGACACATAATACACCTTTAGCATAATTCGCATTCCTGCATTATCCCGGAATAACCAGGCTGTTAGCGATGATTGATCGACGAGACAAAGCTTTAAGGAGCCGCCTGTAATGCTGGATGACAAACGGTGATCAAGCATATTAATATTCATTTGTTTAAGCTATACATAGGCACAGAATAAATAATAATACAGGTACGAATGTTTGACTTCGAACTAAAACCAGGGGGTTTCCACTCCACATTGTAGGTACGCACGGCCGCCTTGCCTACAGAGTAGGCAAATCGCAGTAGGTTGTCGGCTCGCCGAGCGCCCGCTCGCTCACCTTCGCTGTGTCAGTGTAATTGAAAACGACTGCAGCGCAACCCTAACGTGTTGCCGGGAGTTGCGGGGGGAAGGCCAGCGCGGGCGGCGCGTTTCATTTGACGCCAGCCGCCTGGCGAACGTGGATGAAGTAATACAAACTTTTTGTAATTGTCAATAAAGTTGAAATTCGTTAAATCGCGGCCGAAAAAGAGAAGTTTCTGCACTATTATTTTTATTGTGCTTTTTTGTATGTATTTTTGTACGCTCAAACAAGAGCTTGAAATTGGATTAGTTTTTCAAAGTTTTATTGCTTGAGGTCGAACTTAAATTCCGGTGCATATTCCATCTTGATACGAATGATATTATGCCGCCTAGAAGCCGAGCTATTCTTAACAAGAAAAAAAATATCTTTACATACTATTAGGCTCGAGGTTCAGCACACACAGCGCTTTGATAACTTTTATACTTTCATGTTTATAGGTGGTTAACGGTGTTGGTCACACAAATTTAAATGTTTACAACTTGTTTTTAGTTATAAATCTACTTGTTGTGATTGTTTGTTAACCCAAATAAATAAAATAAAATAAAATATTCTAACAAACTCGTGATCCGCCTTCTCCTGTGACACACAATAAAGTTATTGATTGATTGATTGGGATGTTGACAAAAAAAATAATAATTAGTCCATCTTTTAGAACGCCAGAAAATAGTAGATACGTATTTTTTCTTTTGCTTCTAAAACTTAAAATAACAAAGTTACAGAGCGGCGAAAGTTCGCGCTACGTCATTATATCGTAAAATTTTTACGAATCGAGTGACGTCACGAGCCCCTACTCCTGAATTTGAATGTGCTGTATCTTTGTCAATATTATTCGTATGGACAAATAAAAAAATACGTATCGAGTATTTTTCTATAATCTAACTGACGGACTAATTAGAATCTTGTTGTTTTAACCCAGGAGACATCCCTATTGACCTCCGCGTCACGTCCATCCTCTGATCACCAGTTGCTTATTCCTTCTAAACCACGCAACGGATTTTGATGTGGTTTTCACTGTCATTTGGAGATTATTTTACGGAAGGTTTTTATGTACTTTAGATTTTAATTCGACCGGTGCAAAGCCGGGTCGGGTCGCTAGTTTATCAGCAAGTCCCAATTACTTAACAAGTGAACTAGGTCAAGTTATTTATGGAACTTGAATGACGGAGCGACCTTGCACTTGCCATGAGCGATCGCCTGCCTCGACATTGAGATGATCCTCGCTTTCTAGGTGACGGGGCTATTTAAATTGACTTTTGGTGAGAAAATTAAACGATTATTAGTTATTAATGGAAAGTATTCTTGAAATAGATTTAATTACGGCGACTTTTTGCTGTGACACAAACGCGCGTTTAAACGCGCGACTGCATCACGACACTTTTGATTGACGCGAGCTTACTCTTCCGTCTATCAGCCTTTTTAGGGTTCCGTACCCAAAGGGTAAAACGGGACCCTATTACTAAGATCCCGCTGTCCGTTCGTCTGTCTATCCGTTTGCACCAGGTTGTATCTCATGAATCGTGATAGTTATGTAGATAGTTGAAATTTTCACAGATGATGTATTATTGTTGCCGCTATAACTTTTTCAATTGATTAAATAAATAAATAAATAAACAAATAAATAAATATCTCGGGACAATTTACACCAATTGACCTAGTCCCAAACTAAGCAAAGCTTGTACTATGGATACTAGACAACGGATAAACATACATATATAGATAAATACATACTTAAATACAAATAACATCCATGACTCAGGTACAAACATTCATATTCGTCACACAAATATTTGCCCATACCAGGATTTGAACCCGGGACCTCTTGCACAGTAGGCAGACACATGTGCCACTGTGCCATACAGGTCGTCATAATTTATCTTTTTATTAATATTTATCTTTTTTTTAAAGTCTTTATTGTAACTAACTAACCCTATGGACAATGTCTGAAATAAAATATTATATTATTATAACAACAAATACTAAAAAACTAAATAAAATTAATATTTAAGGGGGCGCCCATGATTTTTTTCCCGTTTTTATAGATAAATGGTACGGAACTCTTGGTGCCCGAGTCCGATTCGCACTTGACCGGTTTTTATGAATTAAATATAATACTTCGAATATTTATTTTAGATGTTTTCTGTAATTGAACCTTTATAATTAATCAGACACCGTTTGAAGTTAGTTATGATCACACATGCAGTTAATGTGTACCAAGCTTTACTTCAGTATGGGCGAGGAGCGATTCTCTAAGCGTATCAACGACGAACTCGACATCGAGGTAGCCCCATGTCCCACTCGAATCTTTTTTTAATATAAAAAATAGTTTGTTAAAAACAAAATACGTACGAGTGTGGGTAGCTAACAGCAAACAATCGAGAAACGAGAATTCACAAACATATTTCACAAATATTCTCTTCAAACAACTTGAAATTCCGGGAAAATTTGGTTTATCTTAAATACCTTCCAGGAGCCGAGAGAATTTAATTTCAGGACTAAATTCCGGGAGAGTTCTGGAATTCCGGGTGAGGTGGGAACCCTAGAGTTAAGATTGTGAACCTAGCCTCAAAAACCGCTCTACATACAAACGGCGATAACGTTTTCCACCCTCTAAAACTCTAAATCTTAACCTGTACGAGTAGTACGCTCATTTTTTAGTACCAATGTTGTTACTATGCCTTAGAACTGGGTCTGTATATGTATGTTTTTTTAATATGCTTCATAGATTTGACAATATTTGCATTTTAAGAAATGCTATGTAATGACAACAAAAAGAAACAAAAACTCGCAGGGTATGGTAGCGGTAATGTGGCGAAACTGGAAAACGCAAGGCACAGAATGCCGATGTTGCAGGTTCAAGTCCTGCCATTACCCTAATTTTTATTTGTGTTGTCATTAATTATATAGCATTATACTTTAACATCAAAACATTGTTTATTGTTTAAATAAAATATTTTAGAGCAACAAATTACCAACTATCTCTTCTACTGATAGCCTCGACTTGATTTATTTGCGCGATAAAGGGTTTTTAGGTGACAAAAAGTGAAATTTTAGGCTAGAATTTTGTTTACATGAAAAGTATAGATCAATCCGTTTGCCAGTTTTGCCACATTACCGCTCTACAAACTCTCGCCCATTAACGCCATTAACGCTCTTTAACTGGCAAATGCAAGGCACGGAATGCTGATGTTGCAGGTTCGTGTCCTGCCATTACCCTAGTTTTTCTTTGTGTTGTCATTCATTATAATATAGCATTATAAATTTAATTTAAATGTATACAAAAAGAATACAAAAAAAACGAAAATTAAAAAAATACGATTACAAAAATGTGTTGATGGCAAAAACTAAAATTTTAGGTTAAAATGTCATTTACTACTTAAGACAAGTAAGGACGAATACAGTTTAGCGGTGTGTGTATTGCGTTCATTGCGTTACCTATACACAAAATTGTTAACGCGCGCAAGCGAGACAGGGCGGGAGTCTCAACGTCGAGCTCATGGCTCTTTGCGCTTTGAGAATAACAGTGTTGAAGATGAAATGTTCAATTTAGCATCTCTACTCTCGAGACGCAATTAAATGCAGACAGTGCTTCGCGTCAGCTACAGTTTTAAGTACCATGAAGAGGGACATATCTCACTGGCATCTCACTAATTATTTATCAGATTTTAAAGCGTAGAGTTTTCGAGTGGAATAAGCTTTTGCTTTCAAAATTAAAGTCTGGAAACTCGGTTTTTACTCACGGACTATTGCAATAAAAAACCGGCCAAGTGCGAGTCGGACTCGCGCACCGAGGGTTCCGTCATCAACGACATCTAGTATCGCATTTTGGCTTTGTAATACCAAACATTTTTTTTGTGTGTATATTAACTACAAATTTACGGTTTTCGGATTTATTATTTTATGCGTGCTGTGAGACCTTGCTTCTTGCCAAATTTCATAGTTCTAGGTCAACGGGAATTACCCCATAGGTTTTTAAGTGTCTTGCGAATGTATGAAACATGCAGCTTAAACGGCCGTATCTTTTAATTCTGTTGACTTAGAGGTTTGATTCCTTCACAGCTTTAAGGGACTGCAGATTTGAGTATTTGATATTAATTTCAACTCAATACCTCCACTTTTTCTTGAGCAAAATGGTCTTGACAGACAGACGAACAACAAAGTGATCCTATAAGGGTTTCGTTTTTCCTTTTGAGGTACGGAACCCTAAAAATTTTAACTTTCGTGATAATCAGTCATATTTCTAGAATGGTGCGATTCATATTCATATTAAGTACTATACGAATGAAATAATACGAAGGGTTCCGAAATATGCATAACTACCCATGAAACTTCAGTATATAAGCACGAGAGGTACTTCATCTTAGCCCTCCAGGTTGGCAACGCATCTCCAATCTCCTTGGTGTTGCGGGTGTCTAGGGATGGTGGTGATCACTTACCATCAGGTGACCCACTTGCTCGTTTACCTTCGTATTTTATAAGAAAAACTATTCTATTGTAATCGAAATTATTTATTTTTAAATTTTTTCGATTTTTCTTTTTGTATTTTTTTTACATTCAAATTCCGCAAACTGGAATACGCAAGGCACGGAATGCTGATGTTGCAGGTTCGAATCCTGCCATTACCCTAATTTTTCTTTGTGTTGTCATTCATTAAATAGCATTTTAAAAACTATTCTTATCAAAGTCTGATATGCAAATGAAAAATGAAAATGAAATCGAAAAATTTATTTTGCAAGTAGGCCATATAAGCTCTTTTACATGTGTGAATCTACTAGCGCTTCGGAAAATGGAAGATACTACTGAGAAGAAACGCCGCAAGAAACTCAGCAGTTTATTTTTTTTTTCCTCTCTTTTCAAAACAGATTACAGTTTCAAAGCCAAATAACAATACAAAGACGGCTACAGTTTGTGTATCGGTCAGCACAAGACCTTATACTCGTAAGATATTAACTTCTTACATATGTAAGTGTTTCATAAGTAGTATAATATTGCTCACGTTCGGTAACATATGTTACAACTGCTGAAGATATTTCTGCTGAGGCAATGAACAAAATCGTTCGGTTTCTGCTATCAATTCCATCGCAGAAATAAGTATTAGATTTCTGACCTAAATAATAACCCCCATATATGAACGTTGCGTAAATCTATGTTAGTTAACATTGTGTTGTCTTTTTCTGTCATAGTGAGTTTACCCTCAAATGAAAGGGACAAAGCATTCGTTAGTTCAAAAAGATTGTTATTTTTTATGAATAAGGGGTAAGTCACTATGTCGAGGTATTGAATCATTGAATGTAATCTTTATTTTATAATAAATACTAGCTTTTGCTCGCGACTTCGTCCGCATAGACTTATTTAATTGAATTAAACAAACGTACACCCAACATGCAATCTGCAATATTTCCTGAACAAATTAATGAGAATTAGTTGCTTTGCTGCTTATGACGTCACGGCGGCGTACAACTCACTTATCGCTATCCCGTGGGAACTATGCATTTTTACGAGATAAAAAGTATCCTGTGTGTTAATCCAGGTTATAAACTATATGTGTGCCAAATTTCATCCAAATCCTTTCAGTTGTTTTTGCGTGAGTGAATAACAAACATCCAAACATCCAAACATACAAACTTTCACATTTATAATAGTAGGATAAATCAAAAAAAGAGATACAGTTACGTAAATAAAATCTGTTCATACATACATGTTTTATCGTCATCATAATCATCATAGCAGCTAGAAGACGCCCACTGCTGTGCATAGGCCTTCCTCAAGGATCTCCACGACGGTCGGTCTTGTGCTGCTCGCATATACCGGATTCCAGCGATCTTCACCAGATCGTTGGTCGACCTTGTGGGAGGCCTACCAACACTTCGCCTTCCAGTACGTGGTCTCCACTCGAGAACCTTTCCGTCTCAACGGCCATCGGTTCTACGAGCAATGTGCCCCGCACACTGACACTTAAGGTTTGCAATTCGTAGAGCTATGTCAGTGACTTTGGTTCTTCTGCGGATCTCCTCATTCCTGATTCGATCTCGCAGAGAAACTCCTGAGCTTAACTCTTTCCATTGCGTTTTGGGTGACTTTGAGTCTTCTTATGGGGCTCACTCGTCGATATAAGAAGGGCTCACTGCAAGGGACCACGTTTCAGTGCCGTATGTCATCATAGGCAACGCACACTGGTTGAAGACATTTGTCTTGAGACACTGCGGTATTTGGGACGAAAAGATGTTGCGAAGCTTACCGTACGATGCCCAGCCGAGTTGGATTCTTTTTTGAAGTTGAACTTACCTAACTGGATTGTTTGTCCCAGGTACACATAAACGTCAACAACTTCAAGTGTAGAGCTTTCAGGGGAGTGGGTACAACATGGGGATTTGAAATGATTTTTGCCTTTGGTATTGAAAAATGTACGAAGGGGAAAGTTCGTGCCGAAACCCACCCCCAAAAAATATGCCTCTTACCACATTTAAGTATAAAAACACCAGACGTGTTGTTCTGATCAGCAGCGATCATGGAGAATTCGTTGCAGCGTAACCCAAGCAGGCACTGTAAGTTCAATTCACCCATCACAAAAATAAACTATAAAATAGTATTTTATCTATAAAATGATCGTTTTAAAGTACGCGAAAAAGTTTGTCAGTTTCTGAAATGACATTGTCATTCTATGTTGGATGTCATAGACATTTCTACGTCGGATGTATTATAGTTCTTGTAAATTGTAAACTCTTTGGCTAACTTCTCCTTACTTTTGCGGAAGGTAGGACCTTGTGCAAGATCCATCTGGATCGCAACTACCATCTTGCTCGCTAATCCTGCCGCTAAGCAGCAGTGCTTGCACTGTTGTGTTCCGGCGTGGTGAGCAAGACAGCCGGTGAAATTACTGGCACAAGAGGGATTCCATCTTTGCCTTCTGGGCTGGCAACCCTCAACCCTCAACGCCATGGATATCTGAAATATCCATGGCGTTGAGGGTGTCTATGGGCATTGGTAATAACTTACCACCAGGTGAGCCACTTGCTCGTTTGCATTCCTATGTTGTACAAAAAAAATTGTTTTACAGAGAAAAGTCGAGTGAGTAGTATATCTTCTGCTATGCTTACTGTACAGTCCAGGAAATCCAAACACGTACCACCGTAGAACCTAGTCGAAGAGACATACGCAAGGCATTTGTATCACATAGTGTGGCGTTTAACGCGTCGCGTCATTGCGACAGGGTTCTAAGGTGGTACGTGAATGTATTTTCCCAACTGTATGTCGCGCACGCGCACGCGCAACATCTTCAAGTAGACACTCGAACACCTTATCATTACCGTCGTCATTATACTCTTATCATACAGTGTCGCAATGCAAATATTTACTTATGATATCATTGCTCGAGTCACTGGGGCCCAATAGGGAAATATCCCCATATCACACACAATAAACTATCATTTCCCCGTCGCCTGTCGCTAACACACTATTATTCTCTAGGGCTGGTTCCCATTGACTCGATGATCACTTTCCATCAGGTGACCCGCATCAGGGGGGTTCCACTCCGCACTGTAGGTACGCTCGACCGCCTTGCCTATGGCATAGGCAAATCGCAGTAGGCTGTCAGCTTGCTGCGGCTGCCGTTTCCCCCGCTAAATTGTCAGTAAAAATTGTTAGGTGATAATAGGCTTGCCATCTCCGTAGGTTAAATACTCATAGGTATAATCAGAGTCCTAGTTGGAAGCTCATCCTAAACATGCCCATCAAACAATACAAAGAAATACGACGATGCACGAAATGGAAATACATTTGGTTTTAAACCTTGACGTTAAACTCAGTAGAATTTAAATTTAAAAGTGAATTTTCTTTCGAGTTCTCCGTCTGATTAAAAAAAGTGTGCTATGCTCTTCTGGGCGTTGAAAAAGGGTAATTCTTGGAAGTTCTCATTCCCCTGACGCAAGTTTTAGTATACTTAACTAAATACGTACTAATAATGTGTAAAAATTAAAAAAAATACTAGGGGAATCAATCTTTTCAAGAATTACCCCCGTTACGTCTAGCACCGTCTAGCAAAGACTTATGAATATTTTAGAACATGCGCCAGGGGAATGATAATTTCAAAGAATTATTTTTTTTCTTTCTAATTTTAAGTTGATTTTTAATGGAAAAAGTTTTTATTTTTAGCTTTATTGCAATGTTTTCACATGATAATTTCTAATAGAACGGACCTCGGAGCCTGATTAATGCTTGACAAATACGATATTTATACGAAATGCTCGTTTATATTCATTCGATATTGTGTATAATTTGTTCGTTAACAAGTTAGGTAACTATACGCAATGTTCCGAGAAAAGTTGAGTAAAATCTTATTTGAACACACCCTTCGACGGCATGTTATTATGTTATGAATATTGATTAAAGTAATAATTTAATATTCTATTTATGTAACACGTAATACTATTCAAATAACATTAATTAAGACGGTCAGATACTACACTTTTTTGTCACTTTTGTGTTTTTAGATTTCTTAATTCATAAAACAAATACAAGCTAACTTCAAAAGCAACAATAGAAAATTATTCTAAAGTATAATTAAAAGTTAAAAATATTTTCCAAAAACTGGGAGCGTTTTTTTTTA
This sequence comes from Ditula angustiorana, assembly GCA_963691745.1. Taxonomy (NCBI): domain Eukaryota; kingdom Metazoa; phylum Arthropoda; class Insecta; order Lepidoptera; family Tortricidae; genus Ditula; species Ditula angustiorana. The sequence goes on from OY829474.1 coordinate 1,690,763, forward strand.
AAGAAAGTTCATACAAAAATAAACCCTGCCAGCCGTCTGAGCATTTCTCCCCATTTTATAAATCATGGAACAATGATGACCCTAATGTAACTGTACAGTCAAGGAAATTGAAACACTTACCACCGTAGAACCTAGTCGAAGAGACATACGCATGACATTTCATATGACATAGCCTTGCGTTTAACACGTCGCGTCATTGCGATAGGGTTCTAAGGTGGTACGTGAATATATTTCCCCTACTGTACGAGTATGTCGTTAAAATATAACTCAATAAAAAAGCAAAAAAAAAACTTTATAAGTATCGCTTTTATTTGACTAACAAAAATAAACACGTGTGCCTTGAATAACTATTAAGTTATTCCGGGCTATAATTTTTCTTCAGTTTGTAGAGAGAAATTCAAAATGGCGGGACCAATTAATTCTTGACAGTAAATCACAATTAATAAATCATTTCGTAAACCAACATAACCGATTACTGCTACAAGCTTCAATTTCAAACGTACATTTGCATTATACGTGCATTAGTATGATAATAAAAAACATGTTTCTAGTTGTTTAGTTTCACGCAATTTTAGACTCTAAATCATAAAAGTTTTACCGTGGGAAATGTCTAGACAAAATAAATTTTATTGTAAAATATCATGTTCATACTTTTTAGACGGGCGATTATTAAAAAAAAATTCCGTTTAAATTATTTCTAAAATCAAAATGAAGTCTTCTTTCAGTAAAATTTTCTATCTACAATGCTTAAGATACTTTCCCTCCATGTGGCATTGCCGTAGATTACCCTGTTTAAGGCTGCGTTTCCACCAGAGATGTGCGAGGATGCGTAGCGAGGGATGTGTTTGTAAAGAACCAATGAGCCGTTTCCACCAGAGCTGTGCTGACCGAGGCGAGGTAAATGGTGCGATTCTTTTGGTTCTTACAAACACATCCCTCGCTACGCATCCTCGCACATCTCTGGTGGAAAAGCAGCCTTATGCTGGCAAAACTATCCGTTGTTATACTATACGAATGCATGCTTTAGAGGAAGTTCCATTTATGTGATTTAGCTACCGATTGTGCAATTAGTCCGAGATCGAAAGTGGACACAGCATCGTTTGCCGACGGCATGTGGCAAATTTGACACGTGTGGGCGAGGTACGTAACACTAGAGAGTCGACCTTTCGAGTATCTGTACCCTTACCATGAGTACAATACATCTAGCCGTAACCGTACTCGCTAGCGACGGCGTAATCGATTTCTATGGGGAATTGTACTGCGCCTCTATCGCTCACTTAGAGAACTAAAGATCGCTATCGCTAACTAGTATGAGTTCAACTTAGACAATTTAGCCACGGGACCTCGCAAGGCACGCATTCCCCTCTGTCAATGCATATGACCTAAAACTTTGAGTTAAATCATAACGGTTTATAAAAACCAGTTCGCCGCGATATCGTGTGTCATTTTGCTTTAGTCCGTATCGCGAAAGCGATCTCTGCAAAAATAGTTAATCGTGCTGTATTTACCTTCAAACGGCTATCAAAAACTTCAAATTTCACTAGAGACGGATTTTTTTATCACACGTAAATATCTTTCTTCACAATTTATTTATTATTTACAACACCAAAAACATTTTAAATGAATAAGCTTTTTGACAGACATAACGTAAACATTTCAAAATTTTACATCATGGCATTCGTGGCAGTGTTGCCGACAGCATGTTGTGATTTTATTCGAATATCTCATCTGGAGACTTCCGATACTGTTTACAGTTTTCGGATTTTTCCTTTTGAGGTAAGGAACTCTGAAAATATAGTAACACTCGAAGTCCGGGACTATAAAGTGTAATTCCTGGACACGGGACAAGACACGTAATTCCAAGACAATCCCGAATTTCTCAGCCATCTGGCAACACTAGACCCGTCTCCCCCCGCTAAAATTGGCAGAAAAAATTGTTAGGTGATAATACGGCTTGGCATCTCAATGGTTAAATACTCAAAGGAGTTCAACGATAAATTCCCTATCGAAATCTAAGCGCTTGTGACCAACGTTTTGTAGCTGTTATCGTAGAACATCGGTACCATGAGTCACAAATTTGACACATGTCATCGAAAAATACTGTATCGACTATGGTTAACTCTTTCACTGACAAATTGGAGCGTATTTAACCGCTATCGACTGTAGTGACGTGATTGATTTTCGATAGAAACTCATGGTAGTGGTTCTGCTCGCACTTCACATAGTGGTCATAACAATAAGGGGCGACTGCTCATACCTGTCGACAGCTGTACCCGTGCCCACTCTAAATCTTAGAGCCATGGGCGTACCCAGGGGGGGCAGGGAGGGGCAGCTGCCCCCCTGGAATTCTCGCAGAACATGTCGCATGTTTAGAATTAAAGCGATCCATTTCTGAATTACACACGTCCCAAAATATCACCTTAACTAAAAGACATAGGGTTTAATTTTGGGAAATGTCATATTCAGAATTGAGTCGCTTTAATTCTAAACGTGCGATGTATGAACTCTCCTAATTACTAATCAAAGTGTAAACGGGGCCTTATGCTCTAACTTTTAAATAAACCGCGCAGTAGACATTGGCAAAATACACGGTGTAATTGCCAAAAAACCGCGCGCGACGATGGCGGACGAAGATTACTGACTCTAGCATCTGACTTGCCCCCCTCCCCAGGCCAGAAGCTGGGTATGCTCATGCTTAGAGCTATGCTCTCTCATCGTTGGAGTAATCAATGTGCTTTCTATTCCCTTTCCTCTCTTTGACCTCCTGAAAGTAGGGAATAGAGAAACATGGGGATTGCTTGGACGATAAGAGAGTACAGCTCTCAGCTTTATAGTGACCACAAGGAGAGCAGTTGCCCCTAAGATATTGTACAGTTCGATTATTATTTTTAAACACAAATAGTATTCCATCTAAACCCTCTGCGTAGGCAAAGCATCTGCAGTCTCCTGCAAGTCCATGAGCGGCGGTAAACACTTACTATCAGGCTCACTTGCTCGTTCTCCTTCTTATTCTATTAAAATACAGCATAGACTGCTAAAAATATAACCCGTCCTTTTGGCTTTGCCGTAGTCGGGTAAAAACGAGTCACTATCAAAAGTCATCGTACTTGGTCGATAATACGGTATTCCACTCAAAAATCGAATGGCATAAACGTGCAAAATTGGTGTTGGTCACTAAAAATATATTTATGTCCAAAGAAGTAAATTAAAAACCTGGTATTTTAAAAGACATAGCCATACAAAGTTCCAAAGATGACAAAGAAAAAAAAAAAAAACCTTTTTTTGGTTTCGAATCAGATAAAAAATATAAAAAAAAAAGTATACGAGTAATTATTTAAAAGCTTACCGTTTTTAAATAAACACGATTTAGAGCTGGCTCCATACAAATTACGCTTGTGACGTCAATAGCGCTGTATACAGCATGATAGAGCGTTTTCGCGACGCACGGCCGCGCGGCCGTTGTTATTTTATGATTAGTAATATGTCGAAAAATAATGTTCGTAGAAAAAAACTAAATACACAGTTTTTTTTTCTTTAAACCAATTCTATAAATTTTGGCAAAAAAAGTCATTAGAATACCGTATTTCATCATTAGCATCGCAAGAAGGTCAGCGGTGCAGTTCCCATGCATTGTGGATCTGGCTAGCGGGACCATTGTTGCACTAGTTGCTGTGCTGTGTGAATTAGGATTAACTGATAACCTATCAGCGCCGTTAGTCTCGACATCTAGATATCTCTGCCCTGCTCTCTCGTGCTAGCGTGTTAGAGCAAGACAGTGTTAGTTCGACGCCGAGCCTGTCACTGTTCTACTCAGATAATCACCCCCAGTTCGACCGGTAAGATTAATTTTTACAAGGTTCTTTGAGACGGTTACAAATGGGGACTTTGTTGTTTGCAAAATTGTACACCATTGTTATATTGTATGACCTTTACATTGAGAAAACAAATGAATGGTTGAATTAAGATTTTGACTCTATCTGAGCCTAAAAAGATCTTAACTACTGTAACTAAGATATTTTTTTTTTACGGCCTTTGACCAAGACTGAACGTGTCAACCCCATTAGAAAACAATATAACAACAACACATTGCTGATTCACAACACAACAAACAACCTGTGTTATCATGTCAAACACTTTTAAGAGTCTTAGCTGTATCAATTTTTGTTGCGGAAAAAATCGAATCGATTGCAACGATCGTACATAAAATTAACAATAACAGATTTTAACTAAGTATAGCAAATAATATCCTAACTACAGTATTAATAGAAGCTGGTATTATACTATTTTGAATAGAAAACCATTGCATGACTACACTGCAACAAAATTTACAAATGTAAAGTGTATTTTTACAGATTTTTAAGCGTTCCTTTTTTAATGACAACTTAAAACGCCGTTTATTACCTTTACTCAGGTTTTATTTGGGTCTAATTATGCACATTCACGACATATCTGTTCAAATTATAAAAAAACTTTTACTAGCACTAAGACAACCTAAACTAGATAAAGTATTGGTTACAGGTGAAAATTAATCAAAATGAAGAGACAACTCATTGAAATTATCGTATTAATTTGACATTTTACTAAAGTGTACCATGCCATAAAACTGTAACTGAAAACTAACTATAGAAGAGCAGTAAAGAAGTAATCAGTGACAGTGACAAGTGAACAACAGGTCAGTTGCCTGGTGATACAGCACAGCAGTGTGAGCAAAATGCCGGATACCCTGTTCCTCTCGACGGGCGTGAGCCTGGGCCTGTTGGCCGGGATCGTCTCTGGAGTGTGTTATATCGTCGCCAATGGAATTACGTGGCCCAAGTAAGTAATTATTAACTAATAATAAGTAATTTAAAACACTTTCGATTTTCTTTTGAAAGTGCCGCTGAACTGAACTAGATGGCGTTGTTGACAGCATTCGTTTTCCATTTGCAAAGTGCGCATTCTCCGCGCGGTTTTAAATCAATGTTACCGTGTACCGATAGATGGCGGTGGGAATTCGATTAAATGTGTTACTCAATTGTTACTTAAATTATATACTTAGATGTTTACCTATGAAGATAATACGAAAAATATTTTGGAAACAAACGACCTGAGGCTATTGTTGAATCTTACTGCCGGTGGAATAAATAAAAGCGCATTTCAATCTTTACGTTTACCCCGAAACTGCCATAAGGAGTCGGTCGTCCACAAATTACGTCACACGATCTTTAACATTTAAAGACCCTCCCCCCCCCCCCCCCCTCCATAATCGTGACGTAATTTATGTATTACCCCTAACTAACCATCACAGGTGATATACTTACAGAAAAGAATGCCAATACTTTGTTTTTTATAATAATAATAACAGTAGAGCAGTAACAATAAACATATCGTCTCTCTGACTGTTAACAAACTGGAACAAATTACCTTGCTACTCCGCGAAACCAGTGCCGGGCTCGTGCAAAATAGCTGCGTCTGTGCGACACATATATGGTCATGCAAAAACCCACCCTCCTCCGCTTCCACACGAAACAACATGTATCACACAGACTCAACTACACACCACCACCACTAAACACTAAAACTACACGATCGACGCGCGTTTCGCCTCTATACGAGGCATCATCAAGATCGACCCGTACGACCGTTCGCTACTTGAACGAATGGCGTACTGACAAAAATATATATTTGATATGGACCTTCGCAAAGTAACGCCTGAATCTATTAATTATCTCTGACTGTTGTCTGGAAGATATCGCTTACAGCGATAAGACCGCCTATTGTATGCCTTATGTATTTTCTCTAGATTATACTTTTTCTTGCTGTTTTATTAATAAAGAGTTAAGAGAACGCTTTAACATTCTGAGAATTTTACGTATTTCAAGTCTTTGCCCACAACAAATTTTGCAAAACAGCGGCTACGAGTATTAGGTGAAGTACGCATGCAATATTTAAATAAAGTATAGTAATTTAAATGCGGAAGAATAATAAATATTATGATCAGAATGCAATCAACGGCATTCCGACCTAGTAAAAATATTTACCGCGATATTCGTTAATTTTTGTTTCCTGAAAGTAGCCATGACTAAAACTTATTCATTTTCGACTACATATAATACGACAGAAGACAACTTTTTTAAAATTTAAATTTGCTGTTATTATTCGTTTTTGAGTAGACATTTAACCTCATATACAGTTTATTTCTTTAGGTACTTAAAATAGGTAGATAAAATAAATCACGTGACTCGGCAAATCAACCAATAAAATCAATCTTTTGAGTCTCCACAGATCCAATAGATTGACTTGATTGGTTGATTTGCCGAGTCACGTGACTATTTTGTTTACCTTATTTTAAATACCTAAAGAAATAAAGTATAAACATGTTCACCATAAGATATCGACTTCTATTTATATACAACCTGACACGTTGTACCGAACAGACACATTGTCGCACTAAGGTACGCTACGTGGCCGCAACTCATGTGCGCAATGCGTGCGTCATTATCTAGGACTGAACATAGTTTTGTCCTATATCTAGAAAAAACACCATACAATTCAGACGTAACCAACAGACAAACACTTCCAAGTATAATTTGTATAACACCTATCATTTAAGATTCTAGAAAGGAAACCATAAAACCTAAGTATGTTATAAATATTAACAAACAGCTATATATCCTTGAATTTTTTAATTACTCGTTAAGTTATTCGTATAAAAATTGACTGGCAGATAGCTATCGTTCTAAATATACAGTTTCGTCATATCCGTGTGTCTGTATGTACATGATTACTACAACAAAAGCGCGGTTAGTAATCGGACCCCAAGCGTGACACCAAACTGGAATAACTCCACATCTATGGTGAATTGGTATTATAAATTCCGTTTTGTATAATACCGCGGCTGGTAGGACCTTGTGCTAGGTCCGTCCGGATCGGTACCACCATCTTGCTCGCTAATCCTGCCGCTTAACAGCAGTGCTTGCAGTTGTCTTCCGGCGTGGAGAGCAAGCCGGTGTAATTACTGGCACAAGAGGTATTTCATCTTAGCCCTCTGGGTTGGCAACGCATCTGCAATCTCTTTGGTGTTGCGCGTGTCTATAGGCGGTGGTGATCACTTACCAGCAGGTGACCCAATTGCTTGTTTGCCTTCCTATTTCATAAAATAAAATACCGGCTTCGCGCGGTAAAACGATGTAATGTACAAAAAACCTGAAACCTGAAAACCGTATCAAAATCCTTTGCGCGGTCTAGAAAGAGAAGGCGGCCGAACAGAAATGTTCTAAACAAACAATTTCGTCCTACAAGGCGATTGAAGACATTTCCTCGTCGCATGGCGCTTGCAAGGAAGAACCCGCGCATCATGGGTCCCACTTACTACGACCGCCTGCCCGCCGAACTGAAATCCGAAACGTCTGACGAGTCATTTACGCGCCAGCTTAAAGGTCTTCTATTGAAAAACCCCCTGTACTCAATAAAAGAATTTATGGACATTGAATTTTAAACATATAAACTTTTAACATAAACGTTATTATTATTATATATTGACATTATTTTAACTAATTCTTTTATTGATTATGTAATAACTTTGACATACTAAATTTGTATTTGACTATCCATTATTAGGTATTATTTTGTGAATTTATATTGCTGTTATTTTGTGTTTTTGTTATTGTTATTTACATTTTTTTTTATTATTATTCTTAATTTATCATATATTTTTTGACGATCTCAATGTGAATGCATATATCTTGACATAAATTGTAATTTATATGATAATTTAAATTGAGAAATAAAGAAAATCAAATCAAATCATACACCGTAAGGATTTAGAACAGATGGGAACGGATAGCGACTTTATTTTATACTATGTAAAGATGAAGAAGATACTGTATCAATATAAAATCAAATCAAAAGTTTTCCTTATAAAATAGCAAGGCAAACAAGCAAGTGGGTCACCTGCTGGTAAGTGATCACCACCGCCTATAGACACGCGCTACACCAAAGTGATTGCAGATTTGTAGCCAGCCCAGAGGGCTAAGATGAAATACTTCTTGTGCCAGTAATTGCACCGGCTGTCTTTCTCTCCACGTCGGAATACAACAGTGCAAGCATTGCTGCTTAGCGGCAGGATTAGCCAACAAGATGGTGGTAGCGATCCGGACGGACCTTGCACAAGGTCCTACTACCCGCAAAATCTAATATTATTACTAAAACGGTAATTCTCGAGCGTTTTCACCGGTCCTAATTACCGTTCCTTAATTAATTGACGAAATACCTAACGCTTAACATTGATTCCTACTAAATCTAGCATCAACTCCGATTACAGCTTCGGTCTTTTTTATCGAAATAAATTAATCAATCGTTATATTTCGTCAATTGATTGAGGATTGGTAATTAGGAACGCTGAAAACGCTTGAGAATTACCGAAAACAAAAGCATTTGTAGAATCAAAACTGCGTACGCATTGCAGAACGGACAAGTATCAGCGTTTGTAATGATGTACAATCAGCATTAAATATAGGGTGTGCGGGTGGTGGGACCTTGTGCAAGGTCCGTCCGGATCGCTACCACCATCTTGCTCGCTAATTCCGCTAAGCAGCAGTGCTTGCACTGTTGTGTTCCGTCGTGGAGAGCAAGACAGCCGGTGTAATAACTGGCACAAGAGGTATTCCATCTTAGCCCTGTGAGTTAGCAACGCATCTGCAATCATCTTGGTATTGCGGGTGTCTATAAGCGGTGGTGATCACTTACCATCAGGTGACCAATTGCTTGTTTGCCTTCCTATTCCATAAAAAAATGGAAGCAGGCACGGTTGCCAAAAATTACTAAACACGACCGAACGTATTAGACAATAGAGTCGACTTCAGATATTTTTCAAGCCTTTTGCCCGCTTCTGGCATTTTTCGTGCTGACAGTACAAAATAACCATCGCTGGAACTCTCGACTTCAACGATATTCATATCGCATTCGAGATGTCAAAAAATTACAATTTTTAAAGGGAACTGACTGTTCTTTTTTAAATATGTCGTATGTGATTTCATCTCTACTGTCGCGACAAATGCTCGCAGAGCCAATTCAACTCAACAACTGTTAATATATTTATTTCTTCCGCATCAGACACGTAATTGGGCAGATTCTTTAATCGACAGTTTTTTGTTATTTTTTTTATCGAAATTTACTTCCGAACGCAAACGCAAACGCAAGGCACGGAATGCTGATGTTGCAGGTTCGAAACCTGCCATTACCCTAATTTTTCTTTTTGTTATCATTATCATTTAAATTTAATTGAGTTTTTTGTTACCTTAGTTTCTTTCGGGATATAGTCTCAGCAATGTTGGACTTATAATAACCACTATAATAACAGCTTTATCCTAATACAGTATTGTTAATTATAATTTGTTTTTTAAGCCTATTTAATTAATTGAAAAAAAATGGCTTAATAAGGGGAAATACCTAAGTAACGTACCCCTACGGTAAACGTTAGCAGTTATAATTGTCTATTGGCATTTAGGTCGGTTTTAATCGAACAACGGAACCCAGTATCTGAAACGAATATAAAAAATACAGAAGCGACATTTTAAAATTATAACATTTACTTTAATGATTGTTTGTCACCATTGTGCACGGTTGTCAACAAAGTGATAATTAAATAGGTTTTTTATTGTTACGTTTTTGCTCAGGTGGCCCCTCCTCCTTACGAACCATCAATACTTATAAACAATTTAAAAACACATAATATAGGTAATCAATCACACATTAGAGAATAAAAATGCTAATTATGAGAAGTTTCTGTTATAACGCATCAATTACATAATGAATTAAATCGACGAAAACCTAAGCACTAAATTACAAAAGATTGTTCTATCGAAACATTCTTTCTACCCAACTATCGCTGCATGTTATAGCCTGAACTGTCAAATATCCTGGCCAAACCGTACCCTGAAACCCCGAATAAAATTAAAATTAAAATTAAAATTCATTTATTTCGGATAACAATAGATCCATATTACATTAAATTAAACAAAAATCAAAAATAAAATAAAAATAATTACAAGAAGAAGTCAATCACACATGTCACATAAGTAATTTACAAATATAGCTAGTAAGTATTCTCCATATTAAATTTGAAACAAAACAAATTAAATTAATAAATAATTAACATAATAGATTTAGACGTTATATTACGGAGGTCTATGTCTGTCGCAGCAATGCCGAAGATAAGGACAGTCCAGTCGGTCGGCGATCATTTTCAGGACGACGTTGGAGCTGGCCCGCACTCTGTTCACCAAAGACGCGCCCCGCTTTCTCATGGTTGAGCTAAAGCAGGCAGTGCGCGCCTCCGCGAACATACCCGAGGCGCTGCAGTATCGGGGCAGCCCCAAGATCACCCTGAACGCATTATTAAATAGGACGCGGAGGTCACTGTAACTTCGCTTAGTATAATTCGCCCACAAGCTGCAGGTATAGAGTGATGTACAGTATGATCTAAAAAGCGCAACCTTGACCTCTTGTGAACATCGCGCAAACCTGCGGGCTATCATATTAGCTCTTATCGACAGCGCCCTCCGCTCTCGCCCAATGTCTGCATTGTCGCTGAGGTCGGCAGTGAGTATGTGTCCCAGGTATTTAAATTCAGTAACCATCTCCAGAGGTACACCATTCAGCCATACCGGTGGTACATTTCGGGGACACTTTTTACCTGTCTCAAAGACCATGCATTGACTCTTCTTTACATTGTATTTTAATCCGTGACCATCTGCATACTCCTCACAAGTCCGCATCAGTTTTCTTATGCCGCATACCGACGCGCTCAGCAACACCATATCGTCTGCGTAACTCAAATTGTTGACACACACTCCGTCAACATGGCAGCCGACATGCTGGTCGCTAAGCGCGACGATCAACTCATTTATATACAAGTTAAACAGAGTCGGAGATGTTAAACCGCCCTGTCTAACCCCGCATTCGAGCGTATACGGAATCGACATTGCCCCCGCCCATCGGACAGAATTTGACTGGTTTGTGTACCAGTACTGAAACATAGTGATAAGTTCCTGAGGCAGGTCTATGTTCCTCAGCTTGTCCCATAAAAGGTCATACTGAACCAAGTCAAAGGCCTTGGATAAGTCGAGGAAGCAAGCATACACAGGCGTCTTGCGGTCTGTGTAGTATCTGACGGTATGCTTAAGGCACAGTATCGCACCCTCAGTGGACAGTCGAGGGCGAAACCCAAACTGGTTATCATGTAGCGTCACGAATCTGTCTAACTGTATGTTAAGCATACCGTCAAACACTTTGGCTATTATAGTGGCTAGAGAAATAGGCCTGTAGTTACCTTTATCGGCAAGGTCACCAGTTTTATTTTTCACTACAGGCACTACCACAGTTTTCATGAAATCGACTGGTAAGTAGGAATGGCTCACGCACAACGAGTAGAACATGGCTAATACCCTAGCAATATGAGGCCCGGCGTACAGGAGGTGTTCAATGCTAAGTCCATCGTGGCCCGGTGACTTACCCTTTGAAATAGCCTTTATGGCTTCGTTGACGTCTTTCGCACGAAACGAAGTTTTTATCGCTCGATAGTTTGTGTCAGCAATGAACACCTCCCCCGTCCGCCCCAAGGGCGAGCTTACCAAAAAATGATCCTTAAAGATATTCGCAATATCCTCAGGATTATTCATACCATCGACGCTCACAGGAAGGCCAGGTCGTACATTTGTTTTATTAGTATCCCACCAGAAGCCACGAAAGTCACCCTTGGAATATTTTTCCGCAAGAGAATCCATTTTTATTTGGTCCTGATGGTCTTGGCACCATTTTAATCTAGATTTGAAAATACGTCTGCTTTCACACATTTCCTGGTATACAATACCAGACTTTGGCCTGCCGCACATTATCCATTCCTTAAACCTAGACCTAGCCGCCTCGTGAGCCTCGCTGACATGTTTGTTCCACCCCACTACGCGTCGGCCACCACCGCTTTTCCTCTTGCTTCCCCGGCTCACCACTGCTGCATCTCGGAGAGCGGAAACAATGTCGGAGTAGAGCTTGTCCAGAATATGTCTATGGTCACGGTCATCACAAAAATAATCAGCACAGTTCACACAACCAGAAGGAAAATCAATAAATTTTAATCGCTTTTGACACTCCTTGGTATACAGAGATAATTGTTCCTCATTTCTGACTCCCCACGAAACGTCTTTATTTTCATTAATGATTTTAGGCATGATCTTACGGGTAAGTAATTTTAAATTACATTTGATAATAAGAGGGAAGTGGTCAGACCACCGAGTGTCGTACACCACCTCAACACCAATCACAGACTGCGCCGCCGAGCGAGTAGCAATACAGTGATCAAGCCAGCTAGTGGTCCCGTGCACATCACTTATATAAGTAAAAGTGCCCGAGCCCAGCCCTAGCATATCTACATCTACACATGACCATTGCTGGTCGTTACAGATATTCATAAGTTCACTGTAAAACAACTCACCCGGATCCGCATTAAAGTCGCCTAGTATAAATACAGCTTCAATTCCATATTCGTCAACAATAGCAATCACAGCACTTAAACAATCTGTATAGTCCTGTAGATTATCGACGGAGTTTGTCGGCAAGTATACGCTAACTACAATCATTGGCCTGTCACCTGTTGTCATTTTTATAGCACAAATACGAGGATTATCGCACTGTAATACTGACACCTGCTGAAACGCGCTATATCGCCACAACAATGCAGTTCCTCCGTAAGGACGTCCTCTCAGAATGCCTGCAGCTGTATCAACCGCAGACGTAGCCGTGTATCCAAAACCACTATCAATTGCGCCGACGTAAGGGATGTCGTGCGGCAGCAACCACGTTTCCTGAAGACATATCACGTCACACGTCCGACATAGGCCTCTGACATCTTCGACGGAGCGTTTCACGTTCCTACAATTGAAGGTAGCAAAACGATGCGGACCACTATCCATTATTCGATTTATTCAGACCGTTAGCGACCATCATAGGCGCACCGTTCGTCACCCTGTGTTTGTAATTCACAAAACGTCGAAATATGACACCTGCAGGCCACAAAGTCTCGTCCATGTATTTTGGTAGATTAATCTCTGATATTAAAAACTTATACGCTTTGTGTCCTCTTTCAACTTTCATATTTATTCTCTCTATAAACACAGTTTCTCCTGTCTTATTATAAATATGCTTTACAATGTCGCCTTCGGCCGTAGAAATATGCACGTTCGTAATAAACATTGGAATTTTTCTCTCTGCCGCTCTGAAAGTGCATTCCAGATCCCTGGCTACGCCCGACATGCCTGAGAATCGATATTTCTTTGTTTTCTTACGACCCGCTACCTGCCATCGTTCGTTATTTTTAACATTTTTATCGTGCATACGCTCAGATTCATTCTGCACCGCAGCGCCACTAGAATCGACGTTATTACTGTCAGTGGCGGTCAGCTGATCCGCTACCTGTGCGGCTGGGCTTGATGCGTATGACGTCACCGTACAACCGGTCCGAACGCTCGCCTCTAGGTTCGCGGACGGCCGTACCCCGCCCTCCCCCGCATCGCTGTCAGCCTCAGCACACGTCTGGGCACATCCTACCGATCGTTGCCACTCGTTTAATTCGTGTTCCGTTTGCTTATCTTTATCTACCCTCATTTCTCTATGCTGTGATAGGGGTGATCTTATTATTTTCGTAAATTCATTTGTGTTGTTTACACATGATGCATTACTCGCCATATTATAATCATGCGAGAGTCCCGTCGGGCCACTATCCAGCCAAGCACCTCGTTTTGTGTTTACTTTAAACGCAGATGCCGGCGGTGAAAATTCGTTTTTTTTTCATCCGAAAAACTTCCGTTTTTAATTGATTAATATCGTCCAGCGTAGCATAAGTTGCCTTTATGCCTTCGATTTCAGCTTTAATTTTTGTCATGTCCTTTAACAGTTTTGAACAATCCAAGTGATCTAGCAAAATCGGTGGTAATCTGTCCAATTGTCTAGCCACAAAGACTGGGATTATGTCCGGCTCCGTAGATTTAAACAAACTTATAATATCTCCTACGTCACGCTCTTCCTTTCCTTTGTTTTTCCGCAATATTATTCTTTTATCCGTTGGGATGGATTCGAACAGAAGCTTCTTAGAGGACATAATTTCCTTACTTGTAAATGTCGACGTACAAATACGCACAAGTGATTCCTCGTCTACGATCGACACTTTGTTCTGTACGTATGATAATAACTCATCGATGACGATATTACACACATTGCACTTTAAAACGTCCGTCATTTTTTTTCTTTAGTGACGCGCGAGCGATAAAGCAACGAGAAAAATTGCTAGCAGGATGATTAATATGGACTTTAATGAAATAGTCCTTTTCCTTATTTCGGGTTCAAAAGCCACCTGCGACGAAGATTCCATGGCTAATTTCGATTGCTTATGGTTGCGGAACTCTGTTTCAAAAAGCAACGAGTTGATGTGGCTTTAAGTTCTTAAGGCCAAAATGCTCTCAGCATCTCAGCAAATTCGTTTTGGTACCCGCTCTACTACTAAATACAATACAATACAATGCTATTGAATAACACACTACAATAATAACAATAATATCTACCTGTCTAAAGCAGCGGTTCTCAAACTGTTTTTCTGACAGAACCCTTTTAGAAAGCGAATAATTTGAGGGAGCCCTTAAAAAAAACAGTATTGAACTATCGTCCAAGAGGAGAGGTGTATTTCAGTTTTTTTTTCTTATTATGACGTGTTCACACGGAGCCCCAGGACTGCGCGGAGCACACATTGAGTATCGCTGATCTAAAGTATAAATCAATAGAAATGGTTAATATAGAGCGATAAATAGTGCATTTATGTTGTGCTATCCGTTCTTTATTACACTTACTGCCTAAATATTACTGTAGTAATCCTTTGTTCCTTTAAAATAATGTAGGCAGTAGGAATAACAAACAAATTATAGTAAATGATGTTTTAATTGCTCTACATTGGCCATTTTTATTATTAATACTTAACTGTAGAGCTATTACAATTTTCAACTAGCGATTACTGAGAGTCGCTTCTACGCCGTATTTAATTATTCTTCTATGTTACCCATATGTCGCGACACGGAACATTGGCCACCTGTCACAAGTCAAAGGGGAGGTTTTTGAACGCGCGAGCGCACCACAAAATTACCCGACGCGGTGGTCAAAATTGGAACTAACGTGGTCACGTTCCGATCCAAGGAGGTTAGAACCCATGGAGCAAGCCTGAAAAATTGAGAAAAAGCGTGAATGTATCTGCTCCATTCACTCTTACGATGTAACAACGTGAAGGAGTGAACAAACATAGCTATTTCACACCGTCTCTAAATTTACTAGGGTACACACTCAGTGCTGACATTTGGTCATATAGGTCATTTTATTATACAACAGTTTAAAAAAGTGTTCGTGTATTTAATATGCTGTCGAATAGCAGCCATTCTTTTTAGTCGCATAATATTCACGTCAAATTTTGATGACGGTTCGTAGAGCTCTCGGTGCAATTTAATAAAATTCTTATGGTTATCGTTAGATTTTTGAGACAAGCAAGTGATATTTATTGTGCGAAATGGTATACTTCGTGTATGGTTGCAGTTAGCATTCATCACGGTGTCCTAAAGAAAGCAATGAAGGACAACACATCAGCGTTTACAAGTAAGTATTATTTGGTATTTATTTATGGGAATGTCGCGTTTTGGACGGCTAGTATTATTATGTGGGTTAAATTATGGAGCAAAGACTCATTTGTGCTTGTAAAAACTAAGCTTATTTATTAATTTTAATAGTAATAAATGATTTATTATTTCTATAAGAGGTTATGGAAATATAGACTAGTGATGCGGTGCATCTGACATTTTGTAGAAATTATCGATAAGGTATCCGCCAATCTGATACCTTTCCCTGCTATGGGGCAATAGTGTCCAGGACTTTTGGGAAGCGTGCGCGGAGCCGTTGCCGACACCTAGAGGCTCTTTCGTCGATTTAGAGCGTCCGCTACGTCGTGCAGGTACACGGAGCGGGTGCACGCCTATCGATCAAATAGTATGAGCCCGCAGCCGCACCTGTGCGAGTTAGCGGACGCTCTCATACTATTTTTCTATAGGCGTGCACTCGCTCCGTGCGCCTGCGCGACTAAGCTCACAAGCAATTTTATGCCATTAGATTTTTGAGTGAAATACCGTATTGCTCTATTCCACCGATTCGCCTGATATGGAATTCCTTTTTTTTTCACAGCAAACTCACAACATACATGGGCCACATACGGATCAAACATGTGTCGGACTTCCTCTGCGAGCTCTGTGGGTACACGTTCGTTAGCAAGAAAGGGATAGACGTACACAAGAAGAAGAAACACCGACTGGCTGATAAAACGATAAGGAGTTGTTAAGAGGAGTGTGTACAGTCAGCGTCAAATATACCAGAGCGGGCAAGGTGTCAAAAATATCTGAACTCGACTCTATTGACAAATACGCTCGGGCGTGTTCAGATATTTTTGACTACCTTGCCCGCTCTGGTATATTTGACGCTGACTATACGTCCTTATTGCGGTCACTTCTTTCAATAAACCTTCCGCATCCATTCCTGAAGTTCATTCATTAGTTAGTATAAGTAAATTGGCCTGAAAAATCGATGGTAGATATACGCCTATCTAATAAAACGCTGGCTGTACCCGGCCCTCTCCATACAAAAGGCGATAACGTTTTCCACCCTCTAAACCTTAACCTATAGCCATGATTTTTCTGTATGTTGTCATTATGCCCTAGAACTAGGTTTGTGCGTTTGATTTTTTTTTTATATTCTAAATAGTTTAAAAAATATTGATGCTTTTTGTTTCATTTGAAACTCCTAAAATGCAAATATTGTCAAATCTATGAGTAATATTTAAAAAATCAAAACATACAAACCTACTTCTAGGGCATAATGACAACATACCAAATAGTCATAGGTTAAGGTTTAGAGGGTGGAAAACCTTATCGCCGTTTGTATGGGGAGCGGTTTTTGGGGCTGGGTTCACACTCCTCTTAATATTAATAAAAGAACCGGCCAAGTGCGAGTTGGACTCGCGCACGAAGAGTTCCGTACTATTATTAATAAAAACGGCAAAAAAGTCACGCTTGTTGTATGGGAGCCCACTTAAATATTTATTTTATTCTGTTTTTAGTATTGGTTGTTATAGCGGCATTATTTCAACTGTCTATCTATCACGGGTCTTGAGATACAGCCTGGTGACAAACTGACGGCCGGACGGACGGACGGACAGCGGTTTTAGTAACAGGGTCCCGTTTTACCATTTGGGTACGGAATCCTGAAAAAACGAATTATGGAATTATTAAAGTTGTCCAGTGGTGGGTTCCGGCTGGTATAATGATGGAAAATTATGAAATTGTTGCGGGTGGTAGGACCTTGTGCAAGGTCTGCCCGAATAGCTACCACCATCTTGCTAGCTAATCCTGCCGCTAAGCAGCAGTGCTTGCATTGTTGTGTTCCGGCGTGGAGAGCAAGACAGCCGGTGCAATTACTGGCACAAGAGATATTCCATCTTAGCCCTCTGGGTTGGCAACGCATCTGCAATCTCCTTGGTTTAGTGAGCGCCTATAGGCGGTGGCGATCACTTACCATCAGGTGACCCACTTGCTCGTTGGCCTTCCTGTGATGTATATATTTTTTTTAGGTTACACTAGAAAGCCCTTACTGCGAGACGTGTGAAGTAAGGTTCGTCTCGGACGAGGCGCATGCGTGGCACTTGAAGCTATCTTCGCGGCATAGCAGCGATAGTGATCCGTGAGTAAAACGCCGGCCGAGTGTGTGTCACATTCGCGCACCGAGGGTTCCGTACCGCCGCACAAAATTGTTTATTTCTTTTAATTTCAACAAAAACACTGGCTCTGTCAAAAGAAAAACTCAGATCATTTTTTACTAAAACTGTCATATTTAAGGGACAGTAGTTATATTAATTCCTTCTTCCTGTCCTAATCCTACTAATATTATAAAGCTGAAAGTTTGTGACTTAGATATTTGTTACTTCTTCGACGTAGTAAAGTTTCTGACATTCATAAGTGATTCTTGTAAGCTTTATCTGAATAAAAATATTTTGACCTTTGGCTTTTGACTTTTGATTTCACATCACCACTCGCCTTTTGGGATCGAAGGTACGCAAAAGTATTTCCATCAAGGAGACGCTTCACTTATTTTCAGCTGTGGTTGTGTATTCGCTATGCTACAATTAAAGCTTTTATAAGACATTATAGTTTGGCACAGTACAAGATTTTAAAATAGGTATCCCGAAAATGTCGTACTTCATATCAAATATTCATCGTCAGTTTTCATCGACTAATGTACATCACTAGCAATTTGCAAAAAGTGTACGGCGCGGGAACGTCTCGGTTGACTCTATGGGTTCCTTTCTCTGAGTTCCGATCCAACTGGAACCAAGCGATGACAGCGCCACTTTTACCGGCTCAAATAACTTGGCTGAGGTGTGATAGTCAGTCGGCTCGGGCCAATAGCAATTTCGAACGCATTTTAAGCGGCCACGCTTAAAATTATTTTGTTTTTTTTTTTAATTAACTAGACCTTGGTGCTCTCGCGGAAGGCGTGGTGTTTTAATTTTTTCGCGTGTGCAGTGTTTTGTGCCAGTGCTCTTGGATATTTTATGGAGGTTATTAGACAACGATTTTAAAGGTAGGACTTGTAAAATTT
This sequence comes from Ditula angustiorana, assembly GCA_963691745.1. Classification (NCBI taxonomy): domain Eukaryota; kingdom Metazoa; phylum Arthropoda; class Insecta; order Lepidoptera; family Tortricidae; genus Ditula; species Ditula angustiorana. The sequence goes on from OY829474.1 coordinate 1,709,471, forward strand.
TTAAATTAAATTAGATAATTAAAATATTTAGGAAAATTATTATGCTGGATTAAAGTAGGTATAGTCAAGGAAATATATTCACGTACCACCGTAGAACCTAGTCGAAGAGACATTGCGACAGGGTTCTAAGGTGGTACGTGAATTTATTTCCCATACTGTACCACTTACGTAATGAGAGCTTGTAATTTTAATCCTGTTATACCTGTAAAACATCTAAATGGATTTTCGGTCGATTACCTACACACAATTCACTCTTAGCGCTTGTTTCCGTTTCTTCATTTGGGGTACTTTTTGACCATGATTCATTTAGATTTGACACATCAGGTTACCTCCGTAAGCTCTGTGACAGGGAAACCAGACCAATAGAATCTTTGTTACACATTCATTTACAAGAAAATGCGAGTATCCCTCGCGACTTTTTCCCTCACCGTACTACTGCCCTTACTACAATACTCAAATAATTTAATTATTATATTATAATAATTTAACTATTATTATTCTTATTATTGCTATTATCGTTTTTTAATTAAACAGATAAATGACACAAAAAAATTAAAAATTTGTTGATACATGGTTACTGATGGGGATTGAACTCGGTACCTCGCGATGATGGGTATGTCCACTAGACTTCCAACGCTCTTTTGATCGCGCCTCCAAAGAGAAAAAAAAAATTGCTTTTAAGTGCTCAAAAACTTATTCGTAAAAAAATAAATTTTCTAGAAAAAGAATCCCTTAAAAAGTCCTACATTTTTAATGTCATAAAGCTGAGGTCCCCATTGCACCTGCGTTCTAGTTATTATACCCCAGTGTCTCAGAACTCATAATAATTTTATTGTTCAAGTTGTACAAAATTCATAAAGAACCTGAATTCTAGAAATACATGCAGTGAAACTTTTTACATAATTTTACATAAAGAATATTCGTGTGGCGTTTTTAAGGGTCGGAATAAAATCCTAGAAAGTACCGAGTAGCGGGTGGTAGGACCTTGTGCAAAGTCGCTACCACCATCTTGCTCGCTAATCCTGCCGCTAAGCAGCAGTGCTTGCAGTGTTGTGTTCCGGCGTGGAGAGCAAGACAGCCGGTGTAATTACTGGCACAAGAGGTATTTCATCTTAGCCCTCTGGGTTGGCAACGCATCTGCAATCTCTTCGATGTTGCGGGTGTCTATAGGCGGTGGTGATCACTTACCATCAGGTGACCCACTTGCTTGTTTTCCTTCCTATTTTATATTAAAAAAAACATACTTAGTTGAAATATTTGAAAAAAACGTTCACTTGTTTTAACTGATGGATTGATTGATTATGCCACAAGGGATGCAAAGTGACGCATATTTTTAAAAGCGACAGTTTTTTTTGTTTTTTTTTTTTATTGGAAATAGGTTTGCGTTTGGCCTCAATCTCACCTGTGCACCTAGCACGAATATTCTCGACACGCATTAACTCGCTACGTAACTCGGTGCGTCTCTTTCCAACCCGCCCAGTAGGAGAGAGACGTACTGAGTTACGTAGCGAGCTAACGTGTATCGAGAAGATTCGTGCTAGGTGCACTGATGGTAAATGAAGATGAAGCCGAGGATGTAGCACGCTCACCCAGAAAATGCCTATTCACTCTTACCTTAAAAAGGTCAAGGTTATATTTTTCTGGAAATACAGACGCAGGAAGAGCATTCCAGTCCTTAGCGGTGCGGATCAAGAACGACCGAGCAAACCGCTTAGTGCGGACCCTAGGAAACATGACCACATGAGGGTGGAACCCCTCCCGGCGCCTGGTAGACCGGTGATAGAATACGGACGGTGGGATCAGATTGTGGACCAGTTGGTGGGGAAGAAACGCGTCATCGTCCACAGTGTCCGAATGAATATCAAAATGTGGTTTTCCGAAATCTAGTACTGTATAGTGTAAACAGAACCTTTGACCATATAGCAATCCTTGAAAACAGGCAATTGAGCTATGATTTATGTTAGACTAGCTAAAAAAAAACAATTAAAGTTGTGTTAAAATGGCTTAAAACATAGGATACTCTTCAGCGCAGGTAAAGTCACGGACAAAAGCATGTTAAAACTAAAACCTTGTCCCACTAAACAACGGTTCACATCAAAAGCCGAAACACAAAACTGCATCACCCGACACTACACAGAACAATTAATACGTAATCGCATTTCGCAATTCCGGCCACTTCCTAACTGTGCAATGTTTTCCAAAAAAACTTCTAACCCAAATACTGTGCACTGTGCTCATTATGCCTTAAGGCACGGTATAATGATGGCATAATAAACTAAACTAAAATTTATTCAATCATTGCATCCCCGGGGATGAAAACTACTAACCCAAATATTGGGCACTGTGCTCATTGTGCTTTAAGAGACGGTATAATGATGGCATAATAAACTAAACTAAAATTTATTTAATCATTGCATCCCCGAGCATGAAAACTACTACCCCTAATACTGTGCACTGTGGTCATTATACTTTAAGGCACGGTATAATAATGGTATTATAAACTAAACTGAAATTTATTCAATTATTGCATCCCCGAGGATGAAAATTACTAACCCGAATACTATGCTCATTATGCTTTAAGGCACGGTATAATAATGGTATTATAAACTAAACCGAAGTTTATTCAATCATTGCATCCCCGAGGATGGAAACTACTAACCCAAATACTGTGTACTGTGATCATTATATTTTAAGGCACGGTATAATAATGGTATTATCAACTAAACTGAAATTAATTCACTTATTGCATCCCCGAGGATGAAAATTACTAACCCGAATACTAAATTAATGTGTAACCATGATCCTAACGGTCTGGTTTCATTGCAACAGGGGTTACAGAGGTCAGGTGGCACTCGCTTTAGTGTAATAACCTGACCTGCCAAAACTGCGTCAAAGCTTACCCCCAAAATAACCACGCCCAAAAAGTGATAATCAATTGGTTTTTACTTTTCATCATCCTGGAATTATACGCAGCCTTAACATGCAATCGACACGGTGTCAAAGATTGGTATAGACTTGTATAGACTGTGTCTAGTTGGAAAACGGATGGGCTAACAATGACAATGGAACGTGACATCGGAATGATTTGCCAATTACGTCCGTACCGTTTTGAGGAAGGTTGTGTTTTACGGTTTAACCGGACGGTGGTAGAGTGCGCCTAATTTATTTGAAAACTGTTGAAATAGAACTCAGTAATTGTGACAGTTTTGCGGGTGGTAGACCTTGCAAGGTCCGTCCGGATCGCTAACATGTCGCTCGCTAATCCTGACGCTAAGTAGCAGTGTTTGCACTGTTGTGTTCCGGCGTGGAGAGCAAGACAGCCGGTGCAATTACTGGCACAAGAGGTATTGCATCTTAGCCCTCTGGGTTGGCAACGCATCTGCAATCTCTTTGGTGTGGCGGATGTCTATAGTTGGTGGTGATCACTTACCATCTTTCTAGGTTGGCGATGCATCTCCTTAGTGTTGTAAGTGTCTATGGGCAGTGGTGATCACTTACCATCAGGTGACCCACTGGTTGCACTGCTGCTTAGAGGCACCATTAGCGGGCAAGATGGTGGTAGCGATCCGGACGGACCTTGCACAAGGTCCTACCACCCGCAAAAAGTATTATAAAAAAATATTATTATGTTTACTTATTACTACCGACCCGCTCCAGCTTTGCTCGGGTACAATAACCTTTCGTAAAAAGCTAACAAAATCCATTGCGTGGTTTAAAAGGAGTAAGCGATCGAAGGTATGAAGCACAGACAGTAATGGATAGACAGATATATGTACAGTCAAGGAAATTGAAACACGTACCACCGTAGAACCTAGTCGAAGAGACATACGCATGACATTTGTATGACATAGCCTGGCGTTTAACGCGTCGCGTCATTGCGATAGGGCTCTAAGGTGGTACGTGAATTTCCCTTACTGTACAGCAACTTTCATTTGTACTATTTTTACAAAGTATTTATACTATATTCTCCTTTACATAGCATAAAGTCGCTATCAGTTCCTATCTGTCCTAATTCCTTATGGGGTATGTTCGGCCGCCTTCTCCTTCTAAACCACGCAACTGATTTTGATACGGTTTTAACTGTCATTTAGAATTTTGGAAGGTTTGTATGTACATTACATCCAAATTGTACTCCTGCGAAGACGGGTCGGGTTGCTAGTGTAAATAAATAAATATCTTGGGACAGACTTAGTCCCAAAGTAAGCAACTAAAGCTGCTTGTGTTATTTTTATTTTTTATTATCAAATATGTTTACAAGGCATTACAGTCAAAAACCAATACACCTAGAAACAAAAATAATATTAACTAAACGTAAACATAAAACCAATAAAAATACTAGATTGCCTATTATCCATCATCTCACAAAATCTTAAACATTCACGACACACATCCGCCCATCGCCTCGCAAACAAATCACACTCGGGTGCTGATGCCAGGAGCGCGTTGAGCAGCGCCAGTGCGCGGAGCAGCGGCGAGTTCCTGTTATGGATACTAGACAACGGATATACACACTTATATAGATAAATACATATACAATAAAGACATATAACATCCAAGACTTAGGTACAAGGGCCAAAATTCTTTTTGATGCCTATAAAAACGTCCCTTGTACATTTTAACGCATATTTTTTACTTATTCTGATATTCTTTAAAGAACATTTTATCTTTAAATTCAGAATTACATACGCATACCCGAATGATGACTGTTTATAGAAATATTTGGGGTCAGAATAAGAAAAAAACTATTGTTTGGTAACGCAGTGGACACTATTTTTGAGGAGTCATGGGGACTGGTAACGCAGTGGTAATTTGGGTACCAAATGAGAATTTTCTGTAATAAAAAACCCAGGATGGTGGGAAAATTCATTATAAAAATTGGGGCCCGGTTGAGAACTAACGTAATATTACTAGGATACTATTTCGAGACATCTACAATTTTGTAAAAGTGTTTATATACATTTTCATCTTTATTTTAGGCACTAAAAAGAATTTTGGCCCACAAACATTCGTATTCATCATACAAACAATTGCCCCTCCCGGGAATCGAACCCGATACCTCAAGCTTCATAGTCAGGGTCAGTCACTAGGCTATCCAGCCGTCAACTGTAAAGATAAAGTAAAGTCTCATTCAGTTCCTGTCTGTCTTAAATCTTCATAGTGTCAGTTAAGCCGCCTTTTCTTCTCAATCACACAATGGATTTTGATACGGTTTTCACGGTTTTCACTGTCATTCAGAGAATGTTCTACAGAAAGTTTGTATGTACATTACATCCCACTTATATCCGTACGAAGTCGGGACGGACCGCTTGTGTATAGATAAAGATGTACCGTATTTGTATGATCCGGTTTAAACCAGTTAATTAATGGTGAATGTCGTGACGTCACGGTCGGAATTTCGCTTTCGTCTATGACAATTAGTTTTTAATTTGGGAGGCAAAATACTATAATTTATCTCATAGTCTCGGCTCAGTCGAGTGTTAGGCGTACAGTGAAGTGCAAAATCTTTCAAAATAAATATAGGCATTTATATTGATTTTATGTGAAGAAAATTAAAAACACAAGGAAATATCTTGGTAAATCTGGCAGGACTCGAACCTACAACCTTAGCATTCCGTGCCACGTTTTTACCAATTAAGCCACAGGTGACCGTACCAGGTAACACTGCGAATTTTGCCATGGAATGCTGAGGTTGCGAGTTTGAATCATGTCAGATAACTTAGACTTCTCTTTGTATTGTCAATGCATCTATTATTTAAACGGTTTTTTTTAGGAATTATTTGTAAGAAGAATACTGTTTTTTGTTTTTTTCTGTGACCATTATTTTTTTAAATATCACGAGTGTAAAATGACAACGGGCACGCCTTTCGCTATTGTTGAATCGCTCTCATACACCACTAAGTGACGTCATTTATGTAATAAAGTACGGAGCGCAACATTAAATCGCGTTTATTTTAATGCTTTCAGTCCCAGCCCAGCTCATAAATCAGTACTCTATCATAAAACCGAAAAAAAGCATCAAATGCTTTTTCTCGTACTTACCACTTAATATTTATTTTATTTTATTTTATTTATAAATACAATAAAACTTAAGCTAAACTAAATTAAAAACTTAGTAACAATCTATATGTAACAAATAACAATAAAGAAAAAACTATACAAAAATTCTTTTTGATGACTAATAAAATGTACCTTGTACATTTTAACGCATATTTTTTATTTATCCTGATATTCTTAAAATAATATGTTATCTTTAAATTCGGAATGACATACGCATACCCGAATGATGACTGTTATAAAAATATTTGGGGTCAGAATAAGAAAAAAACTATTGTTTGGTAACGCAGTGGACACTATTCTTGAGGAGTCATGGGGACTGGTAACGCAGTGGTATTTTTTTTTTTTTATAGTATAGGGGGCAAACGAGCAGACGGGTCACGTGATGGTAAGCAATCACCGCCGCCCATGGACACCTGCAATATCAAGAGAATCGCAAGCGCGTTGCCGGCCTTTAAGAAAAGAATAGGCTCGTTTCTTGAAAGTCCCCAAGTCGTATCCATTTGGAAACACCGAAGCCAATTTGGGTACCAAATGAGAATTTTCTGTAATAAAAAACCCAGGATGGTGGGAAAATGCATAATAAAAATTGGGGCCCGGTTGAGAACTAACGTAATATTACTAGGAAAATTTTTCGAGACTTCTACAATTTTGTAAAAGTGCTTATACATTTTCAATTTTTTTTTAGGCACTTAAAAAGAATTTTGGCCCAAATTATGTTTGCACACTCAACAGCCTTACGTCCATTCCCTCACAAAACCTCAAACATTCCGAACACACAGCTGAATATGAATTCACAATAAAATTCCTAGTCGACGAGTTAAGCACGCGCATGAGTACATGCGAGGGTGTGTGCGTGCGTGCGTGTGTGTGTGTGTGTGTGTGTGTGTGTGTGCGTGAATTTCTTAACATTGATTTAAAAAGTCGTTATCTTAAAAATATAATTTAAAGTGGCCCGCAGTGCACCGAGTGTTTCGCGCCACGGTCGGCACGCGCATTATGCTGACGTCACACTCTGCTGGCTCCACCGACCTGTGGGCAACACTATAACATTAACCTGGTCCGCTTTGATTATTACAACTTATTTAAATTTCGGTCAAAATTGCGACATGAAACTCTATGGTAACAAAGGCTAGTTGTTCATAACATAATACGTCGATGACTATATCTTGGACGGGGATGTTTGGAAATGATCCCGACTTGCACTGGCGATCCCCGGCTCCAAATAGTGTACACCTACTGTGTTAAATGGATACAGTCAGCTGTAAAAACATATATACATATACAATTATACAGCCAAAACATCAAAATATGTATGTATAGTCGACAAAGAAATTGCTTGACCACTTTTCGACCGTACTACAAAGGATTAAGGATCAAAAGTGGTCAAGATATTACTTGGTCGACTATACCTTATTTTTAGTGGCATAAAGGTGTATAGATATTTTTGATACTGACCGTACTTACTTTGGATGTAAAAATAACATTGTAATTTTGATTTATTTAAAAAAAATTACATGTCGTTGAGTTTCTCGCTAGTATCTTCTCATCAGAGGTTTCCGAACCGGTGGTAAATTTTCGGACATTTATTTCATAAGTGCTATAGTTATGTTTTTTCTTTCTTTATTTATAAAACAAGTCTGAACAAAGATCTTTAGACTTTGATTGTGATGGATTAACATAATAATAAATAAATAACAATTTAGAGCAGTGATACAGTTGCGATATGGTTGCGATGCAGTCGCGATACAGTCACTGGACAGGGCAACTGCAGTGATTCAATCGCGATGCAGTACCATTTAATGGCCAATCAAAGTAGATACTTACTTTGCATCGACACAAACATTCGTATTAATCGATACAACAGCACGTTATAATCCTACTAATATTATAAACGCGAAAGTTTAAAAGTATGGATGGATGTTTGTTACTCTTCCACGTAAAAACTACTGAATGGATTTGGACGAAATTTGGCACACACATAGTTAATAACCTGAATTAACACAAGGATACTTTTTACTATAAATGCGTAGTTCCCACGGGATAGCGATAAATGAGTTATACGTCGCCGTGACGTCATGAGCAACAAAGAAACTAATTCTCGTTCATTTGTCTAGGAAATATTGCAAATTGCATGTTGGGTGCACGTTTGTTTGATTCAATTAAACAAATCTACGCGGACGAAGTCGCGGGCAAAAGCTAGTTGATTCATAAAAGCGCCTGCATTGGTACAATCGCGCGGTTGCATCGATACAAAATGCCAATCAATCGCTATATAGTGTCGCGATGCATTGCAGTCAGGCGTTTGTAACGCTAAAAAGTCGCCGAGGTGTAATAGGCCTTAATTCCACGTTAGCTGAATACAAAGGGAGTTTGTTAACCTTCCGGTCACTACTCGGCGATTGTCACCCATTATGGGGCCGGATTCACGTCACCCCTTACTTGACAGCCTAATTTTAATTTATCCCGCTGCGGCTACGCAGAGTGCGAGCTAGCGACAACAGAACGATCGGACAAATGAGCTTGACAAAACGATGCGCCATAATTTAAATCAAAGTTATGCGCAAGCAGTTTTGTATTGAATAATAACTTAGTCACCGGAGACGTAAGGCTGCTGTCACACCGGATGGCACGTGTCAGGAAGCGCGGGAAGCGTGAGCACGTGTTGAGACTATCAACATGATACAAGCGTGCCACGAGTCTTGGATTTGATTTGACACATCAATTTATTAAAAAAAACACTCCACTCATGCATCTCAGCCCGTTGGCAACGCGTTTGCAATATCCTTGGTGTTGCATTGTCTATAACCGCTTTAAGAAGGTACAAATGATTATCCAGTTTCCGCCACATTACCGCTAAGCGGCGTTTAGCGGTCATGTGGCGGAAACTGGAATACGCAAGGCACGGAATGCTGATGTTGCAGGTTCGAACCCTGCGATTACCCTAATTTTTCTTCGTGTTGTCAGTCATTATATAGCATTTTAAATTTAATTTGAATGTAAAAAAAAATTACAAAAAGAAAAATCGAAAAATTTAAAAAAATAAATAATTTCGATTACAATAACAAATGATTATCCCAGAGGCGTTTTAACCTCCGCCGAGCTTCGGCGTCATGGTTATCAACTAGCATGAAATAATACTAAATAATTTGCGGGTGGTAGGACCTTGTGCAAGGTCCGTCCGAATCGCTAGCACCATCTTGCTCGCTAATCCTGCCGCTAAGCAGCAGTGCTTGCACTGTTGTGTTCCAGCGTGGAGAGCAAGACAGCCGGTGTAATTACTGGTACAAGAGGTATTCCATCTTAGCCCTCTGGATTGGCAACGCATCTGCACTCTCTTTGTTGTTGCAGATGTCTATAGGCGGTGGTGATCACTTACCATCAGGTGACCCACTTGCTTGTTTGCCTTCCTATGTTGTATAAAAAAAAACTTATTCTATTTTATTCTATTCTACATACTAATTATTACATTATTTGTCAGGGTGGCTGAAAAAGCCAAAGTAGAAACAAAAACGTTCCAACATATCATCTTTTTCTTCGTTCTTTACAGAATATAAAACATAACCCTCCCTTCTGGCGGCAGTCGGGTAAAACTAAATTCGCTAGCCGCTTACTTGGTAATATCACGCATCGGATTTTGATACGGTCTTTACTATCATTTAGATAAAAAAAAAATCTCAGCACTTCCTCATTTGTCTTTTTCTTTGTCCAGCTTATGGAGCGAATGGAGCAGATGGAGAAATGGAAACGTTAAAAATATATTCATAACCATCGCATACTTTTAATTAAACTGGAGTGCTCTCTAAAATGTTACAGAGCCAATAAAGTCAATCAAGCAGCAAAATTGAGATAATTGAGTCAAATTGGGAGTGAAATTCAATAGCGCCTGATTAAGGACGAGTATTAATTCGGGGTTTCGTGCAATTGCTGTAACATTTTGCATAGGCGCTTATCCTTACTAATATTATAAATCCTTACTAATTCTTTCCTTAATATAATAATATTATAAATGCGAAAGTAACTCTGTCTGTCGCGCTTTCACGCCAAAACTACTGAACCGATTTAAATGGAATTTGGTAGGTACACAGATAGTCTAGAGCCTGAGAAAGGACATAGGCTACCTTTTAATGCGAATAAAGAGTTGTAAAGGGTTGAAAGGGAGGGATGAAAAGTTGTATGGAAGTATCGTCATTTTTAGAGTTAGAAGCTTGAAACTTATTTTTAAGGCTGTTGATTCGATATAAATAAATGTAACATTCAAAGTTTGTTAAAGTTTTACCCTTAAGGGTGTAAAATAACAATTGGGAATGGGGTATAAAAGTTTGTATGGAAATAAGTAAGACCTACGGGAATGTTTTATAAGTTTGCGACCAGAGACAAAATATTAGAGCTATTCTGATGTATACTTAAATAATTTAATAAGCTACTTGCAGTGAAACACTGCACAAAGCTCGTTAAAGTATTTATACGTATGTGTCTTATTTGTAAAATAATTAGCCTAAATAATTAAAAATGCTACCCAAAGACACTATTCCACGCGGACGAAATCGCGGGCACAGCTAGTTAATTATAAAAATGATATAGGATTGAAGAATGTTTACTTCAAGAACTAAGTTTGGATTAAAATAATACGTAAAGTTACCTTTCGACTCTTTTACATTAAATTTATTTTTCTATTGGAGGAAAATGAGCATTACTATTGATTACCATGTCTTAATTTACGCATAATAAAAGCACTATTAATGTGTGCATCATAATAAGAAACAATACTCTAAAAACAACAAGATATTAATACCACGATACCGTTTTGAATTGTCGTCATACTTTTACTGCAAATAAACATAGTCTTATTTTATTTTAAGCTTTATAATGTCTTTTCGATCACTTCTTCCCTTTCTTCGTGGACGCAGGAGGCGGTGTGACCTTTCCAGGCGGTGTGACCTTTCCAGGTGGCGAAACCTCCTTCCCGGGCGGTGACGGGGTCGCAGGCCCTGTCTCCAGGAACTCCCTCACCTTCGACTTTAGCTCCATGTATAGAAAGTTCTCGTGGTTCAACTGAGGCAAGATGGACACGCGTTTGTCGGCTTCCTGGAGAAGTTTGTTTGTTTTTATCGACTTCATCACAAATAGTAGTGGTAGGGCCATACTAGCCAGGTGCTGGTTGCAATACAGTTCAGCAGGGCGATTCTCGGTTCATACGAGATTCGTCTCGCACGAAAACAACTGACAAATCCCTTGGAAATCTGTCGTCTTTTGCCGTATCCCGCACGTGAGATGCAGCTCGTATGATTCGAGAATAGGGGTCCAGGGCAGAGATAGTTTAAATACCCAAGTAGCACACAAGCGCTATAAAAACTGTGTAGTAGCTGTATAAAAGCAATCGCTTGTATACGTGTAATTAATGTAATTCTTAGAAAATTACATCACGCGGGCAAAGCCGCGGGTCCCAGCTTAAAGTTCTTATTTTAAAATAAATGAGATCCTTGGACACACAAGACAAACCGTAAACCTGTTAATTGCTAAATAAATAAATAAAATAAAAAAATAAAAAAATAAATAAAAAAATAAATAAAAAAAAATAAAAAAAATTAAAAAATATATATATTTATTTCGGACAACAGAGATCCACATGGGTTAGTAAAAGCTTAGAAACTATGTTAGTAATTTATTATAAAAAGGGATTTAGTTTTTAAGATCATGTTGCCGATCAGTGGACAATCCCCACTGTCGGCAATCGCCTTGAGCACGCTGTTGCTGCTGCCGCGCACTCTGTGCAGCAGTGATGCGGTCTTTTTGCGCATGATGGCTTCGAAGCTATCCACGCCTGCCAGCGCAAACATTGCGGACGCGCTGCAGTAACGTGGCAGCCGCAACAACGCCCTGAATGCGTTATTGTATTGAATACGTAGGGCACTGTACGTCTTTTTGGTGTGGTTGGTCCATAGGCTACTGGAATAGAAAGACGTGCAGTATGCTTTAAAAAGCACTAAGTACTAAGTTATTTTAACTACTAAAACAATTGTTAAAATTATCATTAGTGGTTGTGCGTGCTTAGAATTCTAATTATAATTATTATAAAGGCCAAGACTAGACTCGTAATAGGTAGGTTACATGGACGATAGGTGCGAACGATAGCATGTTAGATGAATAACGATAAGTACACTAAATCGACAATCGCTCGCGCTGTCAGTCTGTCGGACCGACGGCGCTGCTGTCAATACTATTATTTTGTAAAAAACCTATTTGCAACGAAACTCATTAAATTATTATAAATTGTAAATCCAATGAATATAAATGGTAAACTAATAATTTGCATTTGTAACATTGGCGTCAACCTGTATTCTTATGTCGGGCCGTTTTTCTGCTTCATTTAGAATGACACCTTACATCCATGCATTATAATATCATTGAGAGATCCTTACCGGCTTCAGAACGATGACGTAGTAAGTTTTCTTGTGCTCAAATTGCTCGGTAGCGTAGGCGTAGGTTTCGAGGTGGAACAGCCCCATGAGCTCGCCACTGCTGTCGCACAGATCAAACGTGGTAAACAAACCCAGCTTGCACTTCTTACGGATGTACTCCAGCATTATACGGACCTGGAGACAGTAATAAAATCACTAGTATCCGGAGTTTTTTATCAAAATGGAGGCAGTGACTTGTTATTAATAGACAGGTTATACCCATACAAAAACTCCAAGAAAAATGATCCAAATTCAGTGGCGAAAACACACATGCAAAATGTTTCGTTTTTACTACGCACACATAGTGAACTGTGTAAAAGGGACAACGTGATTAAAACCATAGAAACAAAGAAGACAGCTAGTATTGCTGTTGCGAATAATTTTTTCCAACGGACCAATCACGGCCTTGCAGGGTTTTGGAATTTGGAATTGAACGCAAGCACACAGCTTAGGTTAACATGCGCACCGTTCGCTTGTTGCTTTGCGACTGAGGACACTGGTGCTATTTAACTCCAATTTGGAGCTCGCTACCGGAGCGCTTGTAACCTATCTACCTTTTTTAATATCATTGAATGGAGGCATCTCAGTGTCCTAAAAATGACCGTGCTCGGTTTAATTTATCCCTCCCTGCGTCTCCGTCAAACTAGTGTCATAAGAAAGGGACGCACATAAATCGGATTAACTAATCTTGGCTGGTCAGGATAGGGCCAAAGGCATCGTTTTATGAAAATGGGAGGCACCGTTTGCCTGGTACCCAAAAACGCTGAGACGCAGGACCTAATTGACTAGACCGAATGGGCTTTAGCCGGTGTAATTACTGGCACAAGAGGTATTCCATCTTAGCCCTCTGGGTTGGCAAGGCATCTGCAATCTCTTTGGATTGACGGGTGTCTATAGACGGTGGTGATCGCTTATCATCAGATGACCCACTTGCTTGTCTGCCTTCCTATTTCATAAAAAAAAACATGATTTGACTATCCTCATTTTTATTTATGTCTGATGGTGACCATTGATTACACCAGAGGCGTCTTTACCTATGGTGCAGGGTGTGCGTTACACGCGGGCGCAGCGGTCCTAGGGGGCGCGCCCATTCCATTCCATCCCATTCCACCGCGCGCTTACTAGGGGGCGCTAGGGTAATGTTCGCACACGAGCGCTACGTGGGCTAGTAGAGTGACCAACCCTGTGTGCTCATTTTACAGGACATGTATTGTGACCTAAAATTACAGGATTCTTTTTTTTATGAAATAAGAAGGCAAACAAGCTAGTGGGTCACCTGATGGTAAGTGTACACTACCACCTATAGACACCCGCAACACCGAAGAGATTGCAGATGCGTTGGCAACCCAGAGGGCTAAGATGGAATACCTCTTTTGCCAGTAATTTCACCGGCTGTCTTGCTCTCCACACTGGAACACAACAGTGCAAGCACTGCTGCTTAGCGGCAGGATTAGCGAGCAAGATGGTGGTAGCGATCTGGACGGACCTTGCATAAGGTCAACGCGTTTCGGGTATGACATGGTCTTGTATCTGTCTTATTAAAAAACAGGACACGGCCAAAGTGATAGCTGAAAAACGGGACCTCCTGTAAAATACAGGACAGTTGGCAAGCCTAAGCTAGAGACACTCTTGATATGAGTGTCAATAAGTGAAATAGTCCTTACAGGGCAGTTAGGGTTCACTAATAGCGTCTTCTCCAAAGATAGGTCCATTTCCGAGGAGCTCCGTCGAAGTGTCGTATTAGACAACTCCGGCGCGTCTTTGTACATCACGTTGATAAACATGTTGATAAAACGCTTCCGATTTAGTAGATAAAGGGATATTTATAAACACAGACATGTAAACAACTATCATCCCTGATCATTTGACAGGCAGCTGTCAGTGTTTATGCTAGTTGGCATAGCTTTTTATAAGAACAAAGGAGGTTAAATATGCAAAATATATTAGCTACGGCAATTAGTCTTTTTTTACGTCGAAATGTAGCCAATTCCCGTTCTACTGGTCGTAGCTGCGATAGTAATCAAGGCTTTGAAGGCCCAATGTTACGTGCTACTCGCTTTAAATGAGTCTCTTGGGTGTGCTTTCGTAACTTGCCAGATCTAAGCAATAAGGAAAAACAAAATGACTATCAGTCTCGCTCCAAGACCAGTGGGTTTAATAGGACCGGCCCATAGATTAAATTTATCCGTTCCTGCGTCTCTGTCAAACTGAGGTCAAAAGAAAGGAACGTACATAGAGATGAACTCAGATGAACTATACTTTGCCAGCCATGTTAGAGCCACAGAGTTTCAAAAAAACCGAAATTCACTGTAATAATAAATTCATGTGCAGGTAATTCGAATAACAATGAGAACCATAAGCGAGACACGATACATTTTCGATACCAAGAAACTTATCGTCGTGTCGTTTTCTTCCCTGAATTCAGTAATTGTCAGTGCAGTCACTAGATTAATGGTTTTAATGGAAAATTATTAAAAAACAGCAGCTTAAACTTCAAAAAACAAATGCCTTAAGAGACAATGTTTACTACCAGAAAACTACTTTAATTGATATAAATGAAAATAAAATGACATTGATATAGATGAAAAAACTAAGTTCCATGGCACATAAACTTCGAATAAGTACTTAAAGTGACTAACATAGCGTATAAGGTCATTGTTACTAACCCAATATGGATCCAGGTCCAAAAAAAGTGATTTTTTTAAAGCTACAAAATGAAAATTGCGACATTTTCAAAATCCCCGCCTCATGCGGAGCGATCCGCGTTAAAGACGGGCCTGAAAATGTTAACATCGCCATAGGGTAGACTCAGAATTATTTTGTACAAGTACAAAGAGGAAGCAGAATGACCGAGGAAGGTTGTTTTAAAGTTGTCTCGTACGAAGGTAACATAGAAGTAACACGCGCCCTTTGAAGGGTACGACTATTAAAGTGGCGCAATGAAACTTAAGGTTACTGATAAAATACGTTCACTATTTTATAAACAAATCAATATCATCGTCATCATCGACATAAGCTTCCATTGTCAGCTGAGAGGGGATAAAAGGTAAAACAGGTTAAACCAGAAATTAACGTGCACGCTCTACGTAGGAATTAAACAGAAAAGTTATTCAAAAACATAAATGAGGAAGCTTTGATAATGCATTGACTGCCCGGATTATTTTCGAGGTTTCGCCAAAAGCAACAACGCTGTACGTTTTAATTACCAAAATTGTAACAGCGGTTCGTACTAAAAACGCATAATTGCGTTGCCAGCATTGAATGTGTTAAGATTTTTGGCACCATCATAATTTTCAGCTCAAACCCTGTCCTTTACAATTAAGTTGCACATCACTCTTAAGTAAGAAAGCACACTTGATTGATTGCTTTCTTTATCTATCTAAACAAAATCGAAGCATAAAACACACGATCGATCCTCAAAGGTCAATCACTGGTCGACGTCCTTGACCGCAAAACGCGTTGCGTTCACATTTCAACCATTTCCCAACGGTGGAATCTAACCAAACGATTCATATTTCATAAGATAGGTTGCAACAGCAACGCGCGGGCGCAGGCTACGCTGAAAACGGTTAGTAGTTTCAAATAAACACTCGCGCGCAATGCACGCGCTATAATCAATATCGGTCAATCGGGACGAAGCGGAACAAGACCGGCATCGATCGTAATCGAATATCGAATCGAATCAAATTACAACAATAACTGGCTGTCACCCTTGCATCAAAGACAACTGTTTCAAGATAAAGTATTGACACCGTATCCTTTTATTGATGCGTCGGAAAACCAATGAACAATTGAATGTCTGGAAGAAATACGTGAAACGATCCGGCGGAACTACGAGTATCTTCTTAGAGGACGAATTGAAGGCACTGTACTAAATAGATACTAAAATCGATCTTTCAGACTGCAGATGAGAAACTTTTGAGGTTCTAAAGACGAAAACGAAACTATAAAAAGCGATGTGATACCAAAAGATGAGTTTTTCGAGCGTGTCAAGTCTCTTCACGCATGGGGTGTCGGCTTGGCCGCCCCCTGGCCCTATTCCTAGCTCCTTCCAATTCCACCACCAGGGCTCCAACTTTGCCATATTTCTTATCTTCTTCGCCCTCTGTATGATGGAAGTGGTGGTGCTGAGGATCATCACGGAGGAACAGGCGAGGAGTGAACGCGGGAGAAGCGTCACCTCCATGTGGTTTGACTTGGATGATGAGTGATCTGTGATAAGTGATGTGCAATAGTGATTAGTTGTAGAGTATGTTAAGGTAGTTTAAGGTTTCAAGAGCCGTTAATAGGCTGAAGTTTCGTACAAACATTACAAACAACTTGTTTGTTCGACAATTTATTATGTTACAAGTTTAATGGAATTGCAAATCTGCACAAAACCACCCATCAAAAATAGAATAATAAATAAAAACAAAATCATAGTTATTTTGGGTGAATGTTTAGAAGTTGTATATTTTTATTTTTATTTAAAAAATAGAGTGCGTTATTGTATTTTCTTGTAACACAAGTGACAAACTAGCCTATTTTTAAGAAATTAAAGAATTTTCTTAAATAGTCCAGAAAATATGCGTATTTACAATTTTATTGAAATTGTAGCTTACTTATCATAGATGATATCATTTTACTCTTAATACAGAAAGTTCTCGAGCATACTAAATACTGGTAGATAATGCTGAAAAGACAAGCTTACCTAAACATTTCTTGAATTGGTTTCGAAGTCAAGTGTTGTTAGAAACATTAGGCTATTTGAGTCTAAGCTAATCCTGAGGACTATTCACACTGAACTAAATCTCGTTTAGTCTTTATATAAGATATTTAGCCACACTGTGGGCAGTTGCTGATAGCAGTAACAATAGACCGGCTCGATCAGAATAGTACCAATCTAACACACTCTCACAGAATACACACTCCAGTTGTAGATTTTCGCCTTCCATAATGTAGTCACTAATTTGATTCATAGGCCACTGTTGTCACAATGTATCATTCGCTGGGATTTGCATATTCTTTGAGAGTCAGGTGGTCATTCATTTGCGGGACGGGCCTTGTGTAAGGTCCGCCCGGATCGCTACCACCATCTTGCTCGCTCATCCTGCCGCAGTGCTTGCACTGTTGTGTTCTGGTGTGGAGAGCAAGACAGCCGATGTAATTACTGGCACAAGAGGTATTCGATCTTAGCCCTCTGGGTTGGCAACGCATCTGCAATCTCTTTGGTGTTGCCAGGTGACCCACTTGTTTCTTTGCCTTACTTTTTCACTAAAAAAAAAGTTATTGTAACATTCACTGTAAAAAAGGTTCACTGTGGCCTCTGAATGAAATTGGTTGATTGTAATAATCGACCAAGTAATTGCTTGACCATTTTTGTTCCTTATCTCTTTGGGATACGGTCGAAAAGTAGTAAAGAAATTTCTTGGTAGACTATACACCATGTGTCAATGACAGCGATCGAAACGAGGGCGGTTCAAGGCCGCGCGCCGTCCTTGGCGGCAGGTCGGCCCGGTTGCGCAAGAGCATATGAATGGGTTCCGAGGAACGAGTTTTGTTCACGGCCGATTTTACGATGCGTTTGAAATTATGCGTGTAGTACTTTATCACTTTGCTATGTATATTCGTATACCCATAAACACAGGTTTGTTTGACATCAAAATAGCAGTAGTAGTAATAAATATAGTTAGTTTCTTAACCTGTGAGGTACTTAATTCTTAGACCTCGTCTTTACCACAGAATAAATAACGTACAGAAACTTCTCTTTTACGACCGCGATTAAACGAATTCCAACTTTATTCACACGTACTAAAAATTCGGATTACTTCATACACCATACGCCAGGCGGCGCGAGTCAAAAGGAAAGCGCCGCCCGCGCCCGTCTTCTCCCCGCTACACCACATAGGTTTCGGAGGTGAGATGGCAGTCGCTTCAATACAACTTGACCTGTCAAATCTGGGATCATGGTCAAAGTGTATCCCGAATGATGTAGTTAACAGGAAAAATCTCTAGGAGGATGATGAATATGGACTGATAAGAAAGGAATCCTTTTCCTTATTTCCGGTTCCGGTTACCATTGACGAAGACTCCATGAGTAATTCCGTTGTTTATGCTTTGAAAGAAAGAAAATAAACAAATTTTGTTAGACTAGCGACTGGCTTCGAACGGGTACAATTTTGACTAATGTACAATCAACAAAATGGAACCCTGACCACAGAATAAATAACGTACAGAAATTTCTCTTTTACAACCGCGATTAAACGAATTCCAATTTTATTATACACGAACTTTCAGAACGTGTTACTTCACACCATGCGCCAGGCGGCGCGAGTCAATAGGAACGCGTCGCCCGCGCCCGCCTTTCCCCCGCTACTACCGGCGACACGTTAGGGTAGCGCGGCATTCGTTTTCTTTTCAATTACATTGACACGGCGAGGGCGAGCGAGCGAGCGCGCAGCAAGCCGACAGCCTACTGCGATTTGCGTATGCCATAGGCAAGGCGGTCGAGCGTACCTACAGTGCGGAGTGGAAACCCCTGCCCTGACCCACCATGGAACTATGTCAAAGTGAAATTTTAAGTCAAATCGTAAAAAAATGTATGATATCTTTTATTTTCCTTGTTATGTTAATTTGACTTGGTTCTGCGGTGTGTCAGAGTTCCATTATGCTGATAGAACATAAGATTCTTTCGTAAAAAAATCTTTAAACGACGGTGCAAACAGTATCAAAATGCGTTGCCTGGTTTAGAAGGAGTAAGCGACTGAAGAGATGATAACAGACAAAGAAGGATGTCGACTTTGTTTTATAATATGCAAAGACAAAGACCATACAACACACAGCACACAAATTCTGTAAAGTCTGCATACACACAACCACATTGTGTTCAATACTTAGGATCAAAAAGGGCCCAACTCAGCACACTGCATCGGTAAACCGACACGCAGTGGGATCCTTGAGATTCTTAATACTAAACTATAAACTGATAAACTATGACGACACTAACAAAAATGCAGCGTTGCAAGTATTTTGGAAAATTGTATAGTCGACCAAGAAAATGCTTGACCACTTTTCGACTGTATTACGGAGGGATAAGGTTCAAAAGTGGTCAAGCAATTACTTGGTCGACTATACAGGAAAGCAAAGAGTTAATATAGCCTCAGAAAACACCAAATTGTTCTCAACAGTCTCCATAAATTCGATAGCCGTTATGCGACTCTAACATAACCCAGGTTAAGTTTAGCCCCTCTATGTGTCTCTGTCTAACTAGTGTCATAAGAAAGGGACGCAGATAGAGATAAACTAAACTTGGCCAGTCATGTTAGAGCCACTGATGCTAAAAGTATCTACCTATGCTCTGAATGTCTTGGTATAATCGTAGTGCCAGTAGCATTTTCAACTAGTAATAATTAGTATAAATAATAATAAATATCTTGGGACAATTAACACCAATTGACTTAGTCCCAAAGTAAGCAACTAAAGCTGCTTGTGTTATGGGTACTAGACAACGGATATACATACTTATATAGATAAATACATATAACAACCACGACTCGGGCACAAACATTCGTATTCATCATACAAACATTTCCCCCTCCCGGGAATCGAACCCGGTACCTTAAGCTTAATGGTCAGGGTCACTAACCACTAGGCTATCCGGCCGTCGTAGTTTTGTTGAAAATTTCATTTTTAAATAAACATTTTTTGTTGATGATACTTTGTAATTAAGGCGATGCACCAGTGGAGAAGCGGAGAAAAACGTTATGCTAGATCCAATTTTTTAGGTATTTACAATTAAATATCGATCTTGCAAAAATTATACGATATAGTTAAGGATATTGTCTGAGGAATGTGCTAATTTGTTACACGATAGGGTGTACTTTGCTCGATCATAAAAAATCCCAAATACAGCCTAATATAAAAGTCTAAATCCAATAATTTAATAATGAAATTTCTGAATTTACACATCATTTTTATATGGAAATATTCCTCTTTAAAAACTACGGGCAACGGCAACAAATTACCTTGCTAGCCCGCGAAACGAGCGCTGACCACGTGCAAACAGCTGTTTGCGCGACATGTACAGTCAAGGAATTAAATGTCCAACCCACCTAAGGTTCAATAGCATATAGCAAACTATCACCATAAGAGCTATAGAGCAAGACGTTAGTTTGACAGATCGACCTTAATGCATTGCGAATGTCAGACGATATTTCAACGAAATAGGTAGGGAATTAAATTCCTTGACTGTACATATATTTGGTTCGTTGTGGGCCTCCGTAATACCAATGCTTGTGGCCCATGACCGGTCAAGTTTGGTATGCCTGAGTTTATCTCTTTTTTTACCCGACTACGGCAAATTCAAAAGGAAGGGTTATGTTTATAGCAGTCTATGTTTGACATTAGTTTAGCAAAGACGCAGGGAGGGTTAAACTAAACCTGGGCTGGTCATGTTAAGACCACTGGATCTAGTAATTGCTTTATAGTAATTGCATTGTCATGGAATCTACATACAGATACCAAATTTGGAAACAATCCGACTACTAGAAGTGAGTCAAAATCGACTTGGAAATAAAACGGATGACTTACATACATACAAACATTATAGGCACTGACCTATAAGTAATGGATTTCTAGTCAGCGTTTAAAATATGGCCGCATCAAAAGTCGAACAAAAGTACAACAAATCGACAATCGCTCGCGCTGTCAGTCTGTTGGACCGACGGCGCTGCTGTCAATACTATTATTTTGTAAAAAAACCTATTTGCAACGAAACTTACTAAATTATTATTTTATGCAATTAGACGTAAAGTTGTAAATCTAATGACTATAAATGGTAAACTAATAATTTGCATTTGTAACATTGGCGTCAACCTGTATTCTCATGTCGGGCCGTTTTTCTGCTGTCATTTAGTATGACACTGTACATCCATGCATTATAAAATCATTGATTAAGGGGTTAATAAAATTTTGTAACGTTTTGTAAAGAGAGTAGAAGCGAATCTCTTTTAATAAGATTGTATACGATGTAGGAAATAACATAATAGGTACCAAATATAATAATTTTCTTAAATTTTCATTGTAATGTATTCTGTAACCTCTTCACCTGTAAATGTCAATTTTATTATTAAAAGGAAATGTCACTGTCAATGTCGCTTTATTACGTTGTAAATGTCGTACGTCAATAAACAAATATCTTACATAGTAACTGTCTGGGACCTTCAACCTCGGTTAAGTATATGAGCAAAATGTACTGATTTACATAATAAATAACTATTCTTATCATGTGTTCTTCTTATTTATTATTCCATCTTAGCGCTCTGGGTTGGCAACGCATCTTCAATTTCCTTGGTGTTGCGGGTGTCTAGGCGGCGGCGATCACTTACCATCAGATGACCTACTTGCTTGTTTGCCTTCCTATTTCATAAAAAAACCCCTAGACAGTACAGCACAGATGGATGCAGAGGTTTCAAACTTAACACCCCTATTGCGTCGGGGGTTATAACCGCATGAATTGCTACGCGCCATTAATGGATTCAAATTAAGAACGTTTTGCGCAACCCAACCGTTTTGCTCGCGTGTTTTTACGAGACGCTTGCTTCACACGGCAAGGTAAACTAGTTTGAAGATACTAAAATTCCTTTTTTTTTACAAAGCAATGCATATTCAATCATCGTTTATCACGCATGGGTGTGACTCATACTATAATCGGGTACTTGGCACCTTAAACCGAATGATATGAAAGTTTAAAGGTGTTGCAGATTGTCATTTTAAAATAATATGGGTTTAGAAAATATTTTAAAAATACATATGTTATGGGAGCTTTAGCGATTCAAAGGCACAAAATTTATTAAAAAAAAAAAATTAATTTGTTGTTTCAAATTATACTCATTACATTAGAACTCTGATAAAAACAAAACAAGTTTTGTTAAAGGGGTAACCATATAAACGCTTCATGTAATACAAAAATTCGATTTTAGTTTCATGCTCCATACATTTACTAGCCAAAGTATCGAAATGTGTCAAAAAAACAGCCAAATCGCCGTTTTTCCATGCATGCGGCAATTGATTTTTATTATAACTTATTATGACTTGTATTTATGAGTATAACTCTTCCGCCACCCTGAAAGGTAAATTCTTCATTGTACACAAAAAATATAAACAAATGTCAAACAGAGATATCGTGGTAAACAAGTTTTTTTTAATCTGTATATTGCTGATCGTAGTCCTCGCAAGGGGTAAGGGCGGCTACGATCGCTGAACAAATAACTATTTATATAAACACTAAAATACGTGATTTACCAATGTTATATGTAGTATTAAAACAATAATATTATGTTCTCATTTAAGTGAATTATGTAATTCTTATGAGAATAAATGTCTTAAACCATATATTCAAAGGGAAAATCTATCAACTTTATGAAGAATATTGTAGGTGTGATTTCTAATGCAGTCAGCGGCTAGCACGAGTAGTAACTCGCTTTGTCGAGCGGTGCGTCCTTCTTAAACAAAGTCAAAGTAGGAAAGGTCGAGAAGATAGCAACTCGTATTTGCCGTGATGATTTATGAAACAAGTTGTCGCGACATTTTACTCTTAAAATATGTCGAGGATTAAATCAAAGTTTTCTTAGGTTACATTAGGTCATGTAAGTACTCGTGGAATATATTTTCAAACTCCTCATCGGATTAAACAATCATTGAATTTGAATTTACATTAGTTGGGAAACAAATTAAATTGTCAATTGTGACTATTGTTTTGGATTTAATTGGAATTCGTAAATTAGGTCATAAAAATAAAAAAAGGAAAAGGACGCAGATAGATAAGCTAAACTTGGCCAGTCATGTTAGGGCCACTGCGGTGCAATTTTTGAATCTCAGCAGGTGACTAGAGCTAACTAAAATGGCCGAATCTCTTTGAAAAAAGGGCTATTTTAGTAAGCTTTAGTTACCCGGTGAAATTCAAATGCAATTTTTGAATTTCACCTGGTGACTAAAGCTCACCGAAATGGCCGAATTTCTGTGCAAAACGGCCATTTTGGCGAGCTTTAGTCACCCGGTGAGATTCAAAAATTTAGTCCAGGAGTTTAGTCAGGTAAGCATTAGTGTTCTACCTCAAACATTATAAGGTGTGTACAGAGTAATTCGCAAAAGAATGTCCACAGCGGCACAAATACCGTTGCAAATGATCCCGACCAGTTTCCGAGTAAGTGCATTGTGCAATGCTGCAGCAACTGCGCCTACGACACGGTTGTAATTAATCACAGGTAACAACGGCAAAGCCATTCTCGGTAGTGAACGTTGGTAAATTTTCACAATCTAAAAAAAATTAGATTTTAATCATCGGTAAATCGGTGTAAAGAGTAATGCATGTCGCTAAAGAATTGTTTATTGTATTTTTGTTATGAATTTAGAAAAAAAATGTATCCTTTCTTTTAGTTCTGAGTCTTTAGCCTAAGTCCAACTATCAATAATTGGTCAGTATTTATTATTTTTTGTTATGTTTTAGATTTTTTTCTATAGTCACACCAAGCCTGACGGTGTATGTATTATCGTTTTTGGAGGGATATTTGGCGTATGAATCGTATTTAACCATTTAATGGTTATTAATTAAAAACAATCATAATTAGAAGCAATTAAACCTCCAAACATTCGCTGTTTTCGAACAGCAAAAACATGAAAAAGAAAACGTTGGTAACTAAATACGTTTATTTTACAGGATCTGCCCTCAATTGTATTTATTATTTCTTAAGATATCCACCACAGTAAGTAGGTAACACGCATTCAGATGATTTATAATATTCCGGTTTAAAAGAGAAAACTATTTAATGGTTGCTAGACGGATGGCACATGTTTTGTATTGAGGCCCCCATTGGCACCCTTCTTGTACGAAACCCCTATTTTTTTAAATATAGTGAATAATTTCACATGATTTAGAAACACGAAAACAAACCTGTACGTATGCCATTATCTTTCCCGTGCCTTTAATAGCTAATCGACCCGCATAATAGCTATTTCAAGCGGCTATCTGCTCGAGTGCTCTCGCTGCCATTATGATAGCGCTAGGAATGACGTCACATAATGTGAAATAATAGGGAAGGCAAAAAAAAATCTTTTTTGCCATTGCCGGATGTCGTAAGCTATACTAGCTCTGCTCGAGTAGGTATTGCGTGTTTACATATATTTACGTAGCTTTTGCAATCGTGTAATAGACAATAGTACGTTTTGAACATAATTGTTATGAAGGACCTTGTGTAAGGTCCGTCCGGATCGCTACCACCATCTTACATTTGAGCATAATCACCGGCGGATCCAGGGAGGGGTCATGGGGGTCTTGACCCCCCCCCCCACCCCTAAGTTGGTTCCAAGACTTAAGTGGACCAGTTGTATCTATTGTTATCAAAATTAAATTATAGGTTCTTGACTTGCCCAAGACTATGTGACCCCCTCCTGGCGCCAAAGCTGGATCCGCCCTTGAACATAATTGTTATGAAGCTAAAAAGGAAATGTTTAGATACAGTATCAATATAAAAAAGTTAAAAAAAAAATAGAATTTTTATTGATTCTAATTTCTAACCCGCACGGGTACAGAGGATATAATAAAAAAAATCTTCATCATAAAATTATCTAAATGCCCTGTGTGTTTGAAAGTGAAAACGGTATCAAAATCCGTTGTGATATAGTCTCTCATCGCCCGTACAGTCAAGGAACTTAATTCCCTACCCATTTCGTTGAAATGTCGTCTGACATTCGCAATGCATTAAGGTCGATATGCCAAACTAACGTCTTGCTCTATAGCTCTTATGGTGACAGTTTGCTATATGCTATTGAACCTTAGGTGGGTTGGAAATTTAATTCCTTGACTGTACAATCCCCATGTTTCCCTATTCCCTGCCTTCAGGGATCAATTCCATGACCAGGGGTCAATGGTGACTGTGGCAATTCGCCATACATTACTGTGTCGACAAGTAACGCTACAGACTTACAGACTTAACATCATAGTGGGCAAGCAATGTATAACGAATTGTCACTGTCACCTGTCGCCTGTCGTGTTTATGAACTTGGGTCCTGGAGGTCAAAGAGAAGGCAGGGAATAGAGAAGCATGTCGCCTGCTACAGCGATGAGAGAGTAGCTTTAAGATTTAGAGACTGATCACAACTACAGCTCTCCAGCTGTAGAACAGTTGCCCCTATACTCTCTAAGGCTCAAATGATGATGATAGATGATCGTGATGGAGCCCTATCTGATGTCAGTGTTCTGTTTCAGGAACGAGCGCGGTCCGAGAGCCAGCCTGCGCGCCGCGCGCGACGTCTGCATCCGATGCGGCGGCGACACCGAGGGCGGACCCGTGCCTTGCATCTGTCCTCCTCATAGGTATAGCTTTGTCACGTTCCTTCCTAGGGTACCAACCGTACTATATTATATAGTATTGTACTATATTTCGGCTCTCCGTACTATATACTGTGGAATTAATATTTAGTACGCAAATATACTATATTTCGACATTCCGACCACTTGTCACGTTATTAAAATAGATCGAACAGTTAAATAGACAAAAAACTAACACCATTGCCTTTTTTCATCTTTCCAAAAAGTACTATATGTATTTTTTTGAAGCGTCCTATATATTTTTACCCGACTACGGCAAAGCCAAAAGGAAGGGTTATGTTTTTAGCAGCCTATGTACGTATGTTTGTATTTACGTATGTTGGAACATACAGTGGACTGTAGTGCCTAAAAGACTGAGCCGATTTTTTTAAGCTTATTCTCAAAAATACTATATATTCAACCGAAAAAATGTTGTTAACCCATAGGGTAGGAATAGTCCTACCCCCCACTAGTGTAGGTACCTACCATCTTATCCTACTCGATCTCAGCTACAGCGCGTAGCGACCTTATTCTCAGCCCACCCTGAAGTGTGCGAAAAAAGGGATAGACTCGTAGTTGCAGGCAAACCACTTGAGCATAAATCGAGTGGAGGAGGTATGTTTGCGCATACACATTTGTACTAGAAACGGCTACTGCGCAGTCAAGGTCAGTGCTCAAGTTGTTTGCCGGGAACTGTAACCGTCTCTTTCAAACCTTTGAGCGATTGACGGACCAGGAGGGATTGTATTGGGACAGCAAACGTTAACGATTACCTCGTGATTCCAGACCGGTGAAGTTCGAGTCGGGAGCGTGGTTCCTGCGCCAGGTGCAGCGCGCCGCCAGCCTCATGCCCTGGTCCATCAGCACCGACAAACTGGAGCAAATCGGTCAGTACCACCACTCTAAATTAAAAATAAAAAACAACAATAAAATCTTATTCTAAACTTAAAGGTAAAAAAATATACCCAAATCGCCGCCAATAGGGAGAGTGCCTAAAAGGCTGGCAGCATTGCCATGTTGGATGGCAATGCTGATTCTTTGGGCTAAGTATGGCCCAGCCTTTTGGTCACGGGAGGCCTTTATAAGGCGCGCCGATAGCTCTTTGTATACTCGTAGACGGCGCACACTTGGCCCCCAGGGCCCCAGAGTTTCGACCCCAATGTCAATTGACAATAAACACAGATATTAGTCGTTTTTATTCGAAAACTTGAAAGAACCATTAATAAGAAGAACAACTATGTTTTAAGTTTTTTTTCTAGAGTTATTATTTTTTGAAAAATTACAAACAAGCGACCCGCCCCGGTTAGCACAGTGATCGGTATAAAATAAAAACCTTGCATAAAATAATCTCGAAATGACAGTGAAAACCGTATCAAAATCCGTTGCGTGGTTTGGAAGGAGAAGGCGGCCGAACATCTATATATATAAAATTCAAAGTCCTGACTGACTGACTGACTGATATATCAGCGCACAGCCCAAACCGCTGGACCTAGAGACTTGAAACTTTGTACATAGATACTTTATATAGTGTAGGCATCGACTAAGAAAGGATTTTTGGAAATTCCACCCCTAAGGGGGTAAATTAGGGGATGAAAGTTTGTATGAAAGTCCGTCAGTTTTGAAGTTAGGATCTTGAAATTTTGTTGTTAGGCTTACGTAAAAAAAAAAATTTATACGGGTCTCAGTGTTTTCGATAATTCCACCCCTGAAGGGGTGAAAAGGGGGATAAAACTGTGTATGGGAAGGCCTACATTTTCACAGCAAAAATCACTACATTTTATTATTTAGGCTTATAACGCAACGAGTATATCGGGTGTTATTGGAATTACAACCCTTAAGGGGGAAAAGGGGGATGAAATTTTGTATTTGAGTTGTTCATTCACGATTTTTTTGTATTGAAGTAAAAATAACGTACGTGGTAACGTGTTATTACTAAGCCTCTATTGCCACCCGTCTATCCGTCTGTCTGTCTGTCTGCCACGCGCAAACATGTCCTGACTGATTTGCGATCATCGTCCAACCGAAACTATTAAATTAAGAAAGCTGAAATTTGGAAAATAGGTTTATTTTATAATGTAGGCATCCGCTAAGAAACTATTTTTGGTATTTTTTACCTTTAGGGGAAAAACGGGGGTGGGTGTTGAACTTTGTATGAAAGTCTTTGTTGATTAAAGTTATAAACATGAAAATTTGAATTAGAACTACTGATCATAAATAGCTTATAAGTATTATAACGTATTTCAAGATTGTTGCATTTTTACATTTAAAGGGGGAGAAGAGGGGGTGAAAGTTTGTAAGGACGTATTGATTTTTTTTAATAAGAGCTTGTAATTTTGAAATACATCTACTTATCATAAATAAATAATGTCGCGTCACAGGGTTTTTGGATTTTCAAATTTGTAGGGGGAAACGGGGAGTAAAAGTTTGTATGGATGGAGGTATCGGGTTTCTAATAGGAACTTGAAATTTTGAATTTTAGATACTTATCATAAATAAATAATTGTGTTTCGGGGTTTTATGACTATCGAATTGAAGAGGTGGGAAACGGGGGTGAAACTTTGTATGGAGGGGAGGTATCGGTTTATTCAAAAATAAGGACTTCAAAATGTTTGTTTGTTTTAGGGTATTTGGATTTTTACATTGGAAGGGGGCAAAACGGGCGGTGAAAATATGAGAGGGAGTGAGAGCACTTATAAGTTTTCTGATTCTAAAAAAAAAGACATTTGTTTTCTGTAGGCCACGCGGGCAAAGTCGCGGGCAGGAGATAGTTATAAATAAATAATGAGATATTTCAGAGATTTTAAATTTTTATTTGAAGGGGTAACACGGGGAGGGGGGAGTTTGTATGGAGGTATCGGAGTTTTTCAAAGGTAGAAACTTGAAAATTAGAACTATTGAGCATAAATGAATACCGCCGTAAGTAAGGGTATTTGGATTTTCACAATTAAAACGAGAGAAACGGGGTTAAAACTTTGTATGGAGGTATGGAGGCTTTTTCGAAGATATAAACTTGGAAGACTTTAAGGGATGACAGTTAATGTTACAAAAACGAAAGTAATGGTGTAAGAGAAGAATGAAGAGGTTTCTGAATGTGTAATAAAGATTGGTAATGAAAGAGTTGAACAAGTGAAAGAATTTGTGTACTAGGTAGTATGTTTACTAGGGATGGAGAGCACGATGAAGACATTAAAAGGAAAGTGAAAGCGGGAAATTCGGAGCTCTGCGTGCTATTGTGAGCAGCCAGAATGTCGCATCCAGCAACGTGAACAGCCAAACGTGCCTTTTACGACGTTCGGCTGTTCACGATGCTGTGTTAGTTTCCACGTTGATGTATGGAAATGAAAGCTGGGTTTGCGAGAAAAAGCATAGGAGTAGAATAAATGCCGTAGAGATGCGTTCTCTGCGTAGTATGAGTGGGATTAAGCTGACTGAGAGAATGAGAAATGGTGTTATAAGAGAGAGGTGAGGTCTGAAAGAAGATGTAGTGACTAGAATAGAGAAACGAATGTAACGTTGGTTTGGGCATGTTGAACGAATGTGTGTGGATGGAGCGAGGGAATATGCCAAGACCAGGGCAAATGACGTTCTGTGGTCTCTGCCTACCCCAAAGGGAAACAGGCGTGAGCTTATAAGAATAATAATAAAAATAAACTTGAAAATTAGAATTGCAGCTGCTCATCATAAATAAATAACGATGTTTCGGGGTTTTCGGATTTAGATGTCATTTGTTTTCTGTAGGCCACGCGGGCGAAGCCGCGGGCAGAAGCTAGTATACAATAAGGATTTAAGTTAGGATAGACAGGAACGGCTAGCGACCTTAAAGAAAAGATAGAAAACTTACAGTGCGTAAGAATCACGAAAATGCTCCATACAAACCGGGCATGTACAGTCGACCAAGAAATTGCTTGACCACTATTCGACCGTATAACAAAGGGATAAGGTTCAAAAGTGGTCAAGCAATTACTTGATCGACTATACCTTGCACAAGGTCCTATCACCGCCGACAACGCATACAAAAGATGTCACCCACGCGCCGGGTCGCAATTATGTTTAACGCGAATTTAAAGTATAACACGTGCACATAGTCGTACCTACGTGTCGGTGGCGTGATGGGCATGACAGCGACTCCTTTAAGCGTTCGAAGGGTTAGTAAACTAACTGAAACAGTTTAAAAAACTCATACTCACTATCTGTTTTCAGAGGAAGAATGCGAGAGCCCCGAGAGCCTGGGGGCGACGGAGGCGGGCCGCGAGCTTCGCTCAGTGCGAGAGTTCCTGGAGGCCCTCTCCGCGCGGCTGGCGGGAGGGCCACTAGAGGCAGCTAGCGTAGCGCCGCTCTACAACCACCCAGCTTGTGAGTACCAACTTAAGAACTATGATGGTTGTTATGATAGAAAGAATTAAAGACATTTATTTACAACACGTGCGTAAAATACGGCCAGAGCATAAAAAACATATAAGCATTGTGTTGAATGGACTCAAAAAGGGCCCCACTTAGCATACTGCCACGGTAAACAGAGACGCTGATTTTCAGTGGGACCCTTGAGGTTCTTAATTGTCTATTAACACTAAACTAAAAACTAGTGAACAGCGAAGACTAACTTAACAATTACATACACAACAATAATACACAGGACAGCGACTACTGACACTTTGTTATAAAACGGCAACACTTAGCAGTCTACCAGTTTTTACTAAAACTGAACAAAGCTTTACTGGGCAATATTTTAATATGTCTAGCAGTGTTCCATTATCAGTTTATGTTTTAAAACTATAATGAACCCCACTACCTGACCTAGAGAGCAACGAATGCGAGGAAACCGAGGATTCTGATCACAGGGCAAATGAAGCCCTTCCTTATTTTATTTCGTTATATATTGCGGAGAGCGGCCCCGTGACGGGGGCGCATATACTTGTGGCTTCGTACTTAAAGTGCAGAGTGCGTCGGTCAGACGCGTCTTTACCTATGGTGCAGGGTATGCGTTGCACATGGGCGCAGCGGTCCTAGTGGGCGCTGTTATTTGTACTTTGTACCCATTCCATTTTAACCGCTTACTAGGGGCGCTAGGCTAATGTTTTCACACGGGCGCTACATGGGCTAGAGACGCCACTGGCGCCGGTCCTGGTAAGGGGCTGACAAAGGACGAGAAATCTGCACGCAGCGTGCAAAAGTAAAGCAAGTCTCTAATACCAATAGATACCTAAACTCTGAAATGGATTTCGAGATCAAAATTTAAGGTCTACAGATGACATCTAATGAACGTTATGTTCAGATCAAGGAATATGTTATAGAGGCTGTCACCTGATAAATCTCTACCACAAGACAGATCAAGGCCCGACGAGTTCAGGCATCAGATAATGTCATTACGTCAAGTTTTGATCTCGGATTTAATGTCTAAATATAATCGTTAACATTCTTTAGGATGCCTTTATAAGTGTAATACAAATTGGGACGTAAAGATGTTTGCGTAAACCTAAAAGCTGTTTAGTCGACTTGGAGCATCGGTTTGAAGTACAGTCAAGGAATTAAATTTCCAACCCACCTAAGGTTCAATAGCATATAGCAAACTGTCACAATAAGAGCTATAGAGCAAGACGTTCGTTTGAGATATCGACCTTAATGCATTGCGAAAGTCAGACGACATTTCAACGAAATGGGTAGGGAATTAAATTCCTTGACTGTATAATTTGTGTAGTAGCCGGTGCCGTGCAATTTAGAATGCATTCGATTGTGACACAACTTGTCACAAGTATTAACCATCGAACTTTCGTTTTAACTACTTATAACTCACATCAATTTCGTCTATATTTGAAAGGTGTGTACTGCTGAGCGCTCCTAGAGCCTATTGCTAATTTGACTAAATAGTGTTGATCACGGTGAATACTTTGAATAAATGGTCCCCCTGCCCCTCCTCTCTAATTATATATATACTTTAAGAATTTGTTTCGACAACATTCTCATTCTAAATGGTAAGTTTCCAGCAACTGCTTCTGGTAAAACTGCTGTCAGTAATTTTAATCTTGCGAAATTTTGTACGGCACTTTATTCCGCATTCCCCGGTTTTGCTGTCTCCAAAATCACTATTAATAAAAACAAACGCTAGTTTACTAGTGATGTTTCAAACATCTTAAAGAAATGATCATCACTAGTCTACTTCATCGTCATCATCGTTCTAGATGTAGGCATGTTCGAGCGGCATCACCCAGGCCTGCGCAACACACTGGCCGCGCTCGCCACCGCGCTCCGAGACGCGCTGATACGTAAGAAGGCATGATGATGCTAGTGTTGCATGAACTGTGATGTAATAGTGCAAAAGTGTGATGGAGTAGCGTGCACTGTAAATGTGTGCACTGTGTGATAGAGTTGCATGCACTGTAATAGTTTTGCATGCACTGAACTAGCACCGTGTGCATTTTAGTAGAACACATTTTTACGACAGTGTTGCATGCACACAAATAAATACATATAGAATGTACGTATGCCTCACGTGATTGCATTTCTAGTCTTTATTTTTATCTCTCTAGCTGGATAGGGATGTTCTCTATATTTCCGTGATTCACAAAAGTCACAGCAGTAGGGTAAGTTTCGAAATGATCACGGGGTGTGATAGTGTAGAGTATAGCGCGTGTAGTGATGATAACACTATCATTATAATGAAATGACAACAATGGAATTGTAATTGTTTAGCAAACAATGTTCTATTTTATTTTCTAATGCTTTTCTAGGCTACACTGTAATATATTATTTTGTAGTATTTAAATGTATTTCTTATAACATTACAAAAAGCATGCGCATGTATCTATTGCGCCTACGGACCTGATCATTTACAACAATTTTGTGTATGTTTTGTTGCTATAATGCGAAGTATGGCATGTGTAACTATTCACGCTTCTACATAAATATGTATCTGTACATGTAAGTATACATCGCGACCAGTTTCGTAATATTTATAGTAAACTGACGAAGATGTTAGGTTAGGCTGAAGATCAAAAGGCTACACAAGTTATTTGTTCGTCTACATACGAGTATTGAGTAAGTTTATTGTTTATATTATTGGCAATACAACCGAAATAAGCCCATACTAAGCCTTAGATACGGTACAACAGGGTTTCCCAATCTTTTCGAGGACATCTTGATGGCCCGCGGAACCCCAAATAAATCACATTGAAAGAAAGAAAAGAAAGAAATAAAGCAAATATTTAAACAAACTTACAGAATATTAATAAGTTAACATCGATGGTGACACAATTTGACACCAAAAAAGGGATCTCCACTCAGCACGTGTTGCTACACGAGACGAATGCAGCAAAGCTGGTTTTCTGTGGAGCCCTGGTTGGGGTTGCCCGACAGCAACCGAGGGGAAACACCCCAAATAAGTTGCTATACACCTGTCACTGCTATGGTGCAATGACTGGAATGAACATCATTGATATTTTTATTTGCAATATTCGCTTGGCTATTTACACGAGAAATGCGATGAGGCCGAACTCTGGGCACATTATGTTTTTTACTTTGAATTTTTTTTTATTCGGGAATCCCCTGAGACAGGTCCGCGGACCCCCGGAGGCCCCGGGTCCCAAGTTAAAAAACTAAACAACAACACTAAAACGCCTACATTTTAAACATAGCAATATCGCGGTAAACGATAATAGTTTTGCTACTACAATAGCTGTAGGCGTTAATTCGCTTTACTATTTATTCTAAACTTCAATGTTTTATGTTTTGTAATAAGCTAAGAGTTGTTTATTATTTTGTATTAACAAAGCAATTTAATTGTCAACGTAGGAGCTGAAATTCAATCATGAGATCTTTTGAATGACGAATTTTTAACAGTTGTTTTTAACTCGGAGCTATAGGTATGAGCATTAAAGTTGAGGTCACGCACACTTAGGCATGTCACCTGTACCTGCCTACTTCTGGCAAATGCCAAATAATTATAAATAACCAACAGTCTTTATTTTTCGCAACGACCTTCTAAATTTTGCTGCTGGTAGGATCTTGTGCAAGGTCCATCCGGATCGCTACCACCATCTTGCTCGCGAATCCTGCCACTAAGCAGCAGTGATTGCATTGTTGTGGTTCGGCGTGGAAAGTAAGACAGCCGGTGCAATTACTGGCGCAAGAGGTATTCCATCTTAGCCCTTTGAGTTGGCAACGCATCTGCACTGTTTTTGGTGTTGCGGGTGGTCTATAGGCGGTGTGATCACTTACCATCAGGTGACCCACTTGCTTGTTTGCCTACCTATGTCATAAAAAAATCTATGGACCATGCAAGCTATACAATATCAAAACTCAAACATGGCACACGCTTCTACTATCACAAAGTCCGCCATAAAATGGCGTTTTGGCGGAGTTTTAGATGTGCCACGAATGTCATGAATAGCATTATCCACCGGTGTAGCTGATCGAAGATTTTTCGTCATAATTAAATAAATAAATAAATATCTTGGGACAATTTACACCAATTGCCCTAGTCCCAAGCTAAGCAAACCTTGTATTATGGGTACTAGACAACGGATAAACATACTTATATATAGATAAATACATACTTCGATACAAATAACATCCATGACTCAGGTACAAACATTCGTGTTCGTCACACAAATATTTTCCCATACCAGGATTTGAACCCGGGACCTCTTGCACAGGAAGCAGACACATGTGCCACTGTATCATACAGGTCGTCAATTATATCAACTTTACAATTCGCAACACAATAACACCACTTTTTATTGCTGGAAAATAACATATTTTTTTGTCGTCCGCTCGAATATCCGTTTTTTTTCAAAGTCCGTTCAACCGTAGTGATTTTTTTCACAAGGTACAGTCAAGGAAATTGAAACACGTACCACCGTAGGACCTAGTCGAAGAGACATACGCATGACATTTGTATGACATAGCGTGGCGTTTAACGCGTTGCGTCAATGCAATAGGGTTCCAAGGTGGTACGTGATATTTCCCCTACTGTACACTCACAAACTCACTGTACAGCTCCAAAGATATAACAGCAGGCCCCTCTTTTCCATTGGTTTTTTTTAAGAAAGTAAGGAAAACAAGGAAGTGGATCCCCTGATGGTAAGTGATCTGTGATCACCACTGTCCATAGACACCCGCTACAGCGAGGAGATTATAGATGCGTTGTCAACCCAGAGGGCTAAGAAGAAATACCTCTTGTGCCAGTAATTGCACCGCGTGTCTTGCTCTCACCGCCGGAACACACTGCTGCTTAGCGGCAGGATTAGCGAGCAAGATGGTGGTAGCGACAACTCCACTGACCATTCAGACTTCTGTTGTAGACTGTACATCCATGTCGTTCTGGCCACTTTTTTGCCATTTGACGTCAATGATATTTGTTTACATTTGCTTGCTATGCGTCACCGGCAATTATTTAATTATTATATAAAAAAATTAAATTCATTTTTAAGTATTTCCAATTTAAACATATAATAAAGTAACGGATAATAGCGGCCACAAGTAGAGTTTTTTAGCTTTTTATTTGAGATTGGTTTATACTCGAAAGTAACACAAAAGAGTTTATCTACACACATATCATAAATGCTTAATAACGCGTTCAAGAACCATAGAAAATGACCAGCATTATTACAACCAATGTTATTATAAGAATTTTCTTGTCTGTGGTAGTAGACAAATCTGTTCTTTATTGAGTAGTATCTCTTAGTAGTCTGTGTTTATTGGTGATCACATTACCGATATCTCGTGACGTTATGAATTTAAATTTGGAACAGCTGTCAAAATTCAAGTTGGTCTCTATTCTAGTATCCATAGCTATTAAAACAGTTATCGATACGAAACGTCAACTCAGTATGATTTTTCAATTTAAACGCACGACATTTTGATTTAGAGAGACATGACAATAGGGACATCATTCGTTTGTCTATGATTTTAAAAAAAACGTTCGTCTTGACGGATAGATCGAATGGCCGCCATTACTAGTTTGTTGGTTTTTTGTTGTTACGGTTTTTTGCCGTTATGATATGTGTGTAGATAAAGTAATATATGCAACTGTATATAATTAGGCCTTAAAACACTCGTGTGATCCTATTATGAAACTCGCTAACGCTCGTTTCATAAAAACACACTCGTGTTTTATGGCCTCTCATTATATAGCAGTTGCATAAAATACTATATTATTATATTGACTGCATAAATAAACTAAACTAAACTAAATAATCGCTAGCACGTATAGTTACACGATAACAGCTTTTTTCTAGACTAGATAAAGTCGTTTTTCCGTACATTCCCTACTTAGTTCCTAGCTTCCGTTAGCTGAAGTTTATGACCTAAAGTGAACCCGACTTCCACAAAAAAACGAACATGTAACATCAGCTTAGCTTTTTAACAAATGGCTGAAACTTGCAAAGCATCTTTTTATGCACATCAACAACAAAAACCATCATCTACGTCATTTAAAATAGAACCTTCTCAGACTTTAATACGGTTGAAAATTAAGGTTGTTCCGTTCGGCTGCGCCCGCGCCTTCACGGTCCATTCGTTCATATTAACGTACTATTCTATTCATAATTCAAATTTCGTATGGGCACTTATATTTATTATTATTTAACAATACTCATTATTTAGTTATACAGTGTTTTTTACAGACTCCACGTCTATCGATAAGGTAGTATGGCACCGGTCCCAGACATTGACAGTGACTCAATTGATTGGTGCTTTGCGGGTGGTAAGACCTTATGCAAGGTCCGTCCGGATCACTACCACCGCTCAGCAGCAGTGCTAGCACTGTTGTCTTCCGGCGTGGAGAGCAAGGCAGCCGGTGCAATTGCTGGCACAAGATGGTGGTAGCTATCCGGACTGACCTTGCACATTTAATTTAATTATTTAAACTTTATTGCACAATACAAACAAAAATGTACAAATGGCGGACTTAATGCCATAAGGCATTCTCAACCAGTCAACCATCAGGCTAAACAGGAAATAAAATGGTGCAGGATCGTGAATAAATAACAAACAAGGGGATAACACAAATCAGCCGTAATATACATACAATAACATATCGATAAACTTACACACATACATTGTATTTAAATTAATAATAATATCATTAGAACATAATGGTTTTGCGGGTGGTAGGGCCTTGTGCAAGGTCCGTCCGGATCGCTACCACCATCTTGCTCGCTAATCCTGCCGCTAAGCAGCAGTGCTTGCACTGTTGTGTTCCGGCGTGGAGAGCAAGACAGCCGTTGTAATTACTGGCACAAGAGGTATTCCATCTTAGCCCTCTGGGTTGGCAACGCATCTGCACTCTCTTTGTTGTTGCAGGTGTCTATAGGCGGTGGTGATCACTTACCATCAGGTGACCCACTTGCTTGTTTGCCTTCCTGTTGTATTAAAAAAAAATGGTTACCTACCTTTAGGTTGACCAATCGGAGCGCTGCGATCGCCACTGTTAAATTTTAACTTTTTATATTCTATACTATTTCTATGCTCAGTAAAACTAGTAGTTAAAAATTAATTACGCTGCGAAATCTCCTGGAAGTACCGTAATAGCAATAATTACGGGTCAAGTATAAAGCAATTACAGTTGATGCTCATTATCATTATTCTGCAATTAACTAACCTTTGTGCTAGCTCTGAGTAAAGATCTTAAAGAACACGTTAACTGCGACCTCAGCACGGAAAGAGTTATTAAAAGATAATCTTCGTATGCAGCGCGCCCACAGCGTTGGACTTCTTTTGATGCTCTGCTATCCGAAACCACCTGAGTAGGCGTGGTCACTAATCGACTGTCCCAAAGAACAAAGTTGGATCTACAAAATGACAATATCTTAAACTTCTGACTTACTAAAAAAGTATACATATAAAGCATGCACTTCTTTTAGCAACTTTTTGTATAGTCGACAAAGAAATTGCTTGACCACTTTTCGACCGTATTACAAAGGGATAAGTTTCAAAAGTGGTCAAGCAATTACTTGGTCGACGCGAACCTGCAATCTCAGCATTCCGTGCTGCTTAACGGGCCTGCACATTGCCCTCTAGATTATGCTTACTAGCAAGATGGTGGTAGAGATCCGGACGGACCTTGCACAAAGTCCTAACACCTGCAAACATTACCACATTTCATTAAAAGGGCCATTAGTTAATAACCCAAAAAGGCTGAAAAGTTTAACCGCACGTGTTTTCAGCCGAAGTGCGATAAAATTAAATAACATTTTCCGAGCGTACGGGTTGTTGTTATAAAGTGGAGATATACACTTTCGGCCGTAAAAAATAATGTAACAAATAAATAATCGTTTATTTCAAGTCTTTACAAACTCATATATGTATTGTTAGTAAAACTTATTCTAAGTGTTAAATATTGAACATGTATTAGTAGGTTACTTGACAAACTACACTGAGTACGGCGCGTGGAACCGACTGCAGTGACGTAAATAGGGAGAGTCCAACCTTTCTCCTATCATACTGAGGATGATGTAATACTACTACTTTTGCGGGTGAAAATTAAAATGAAAATGAAAAATTTATTTTGCAAGTATATAGGCTGTTTTACATGTCTGAATCTACTAGCGCTTCGGAAATGGAAGAATCTGCTGAGAAGAACGCCGCAAGAAACTCAGCAGTTTATCGTTTTTTTTTCTCTTTCCAAAATATGGTAAGACCATGTGCAAGGTCCGTCCGGATCGCTATACCATCATCTTGCTCGCTAATGCTGCCGCTAAGCAGGAGTGCTTGCACTGTTGTCTTCCGTCGTGGAGAGCAAGACAGCCGGTGAAATTACTGGCACAAGAGGTATTCCATCTTAGCCCTCTGGGTTGGCAACGCATCTGCAATGTCTTTGGTGTACGGGTGGTGATGATCACTTACCACCAGAACGGCTAGCACGAGTATTCTTTTTCTCGCTTGTCGCTCAGTGCATCTCTCTTGCACTGAGCTAGTTAGAAAGAGATTCACTGAGCGACAAAGCTTGTCGCGGTGTGTCATGCTAGCTATCCAGTGGCCCGTTTCACTAAGCTACAAGTTACAAGTCAAGTCAACATTGGTCAATATTGACCAATGGCAATAGACATAATGACCAAAGTTGCCGGTTTAGACTTGTAAAATTGTAACTTGTAGCTTCGTGAAACGGGCCACAGGTGACCTACATTAATAGAGTCGACTAAAAAAAAATTATAAACTTTTAGGGTTCCGTAATAAAACTTTATCTACACATAATATATATCAAAAATGCTCTATAATGCGTTCAGAAACCGTAGGCAATGACCAGCATTATAACAACCAATATTATTATGAGAATTTTTCTAATTTGTTTCTATATTTGTTTACAAATACATTTTTTATTACATTGTTTTAATGTGTACAGTCTATAGATATTTAACAGGTACCTAGCACTAGTAGCTAGTAGCAATGCAGGTCATTGCCCTATGGCTTCTGAACCCATCATAGAGTACTTATGATATGTGTATAGATAAAGTAATGTATACAACTGTACATAATTAGGTCTTAAAACACTCGTGTGATCCTATTATAGGATCACCACCACACTCGTGTTTTAAGACCCCTCATTATGCAACAGTTGCATAAAATACTATTAAAACCCTTATAGTTTCGTTATGTCTGTCTATCTATTTTAGAAACTAGGTTAAAAACAAAGTAGCTATCTGTTTCTTTCTGCCCTCATATCTTCTGCCACTTACCCCTTCTAAACCACGCATCGGATTTTGATATGATTTTCACTGTCATTTAGGAACTTTCTGCGGAAGGTTTTTATGTACAGTCAAGGAAATTGAAACACGTACCACCGTAGAACCTAGTCGAAGAGACATACGCATGACATTTGTATAACATAGCCTGGCGTTTAACGCGTCGCGTCATTGCGATAGGGTTCTAAGGTGGTACGTGCATATATTTCCCCTACTGTACATTACATCTTAGTTGTACCCATACGAAGCCGGGGCGGCTCACTAGTTTCCAATAAAGAGTTTTACTTAAGTACATACAAAAGGAAAAGTTAACGTCTCAACTATCGGATACCACGACCGGTTCTCTTCCTTGTCCGGCCACGCAGTTATCTTGTCAAATATAATGCAAATACTTACATATATTTATTAGTAAATGTAAACATATTGTAATATTTGTGATGAACAAACAATAGGGCTCGGGTTTCTCCAGTGGAACGTGTTCACTTTCATTATTTATTTGCTAAGGAGCCGTTAGTTACGTAAGTAATATAACTATAGGAGATAGAATTACCTATAAACTAAGGCGCCAATTACACTGAGAGAGTCCTCGTATGAGAGTTGCATTCCATTGCGCGGCTCGATCAATCGATCGATCGGGAAGGCGGGCGCGGGAGGCGCGTTCCTTTTGACTCGCGCCGCCTGGCGCATGTTGTATAAGTAATACGATTTTTTTGACCATGTGAAAATACTGATTAAGGAGGACAGTAGAGTGATCAAATTCCAAAATTCGCACTCCGCATGAGGCGAGACATACATGCATACGAGTTAGGATGTAATGTACATAAAAACCTTCCTTAAAAAATGTAATTATTTAAAATAGCAACGCCAATTCTTTTTTCCTTGGCCGCCAGTGCTTTGCTGGCCGGTCGTAAAACGCGCCATCACCTAGGCTCCAGGTTTATACACACTGGCCAGCAGACCGTGGGAGCACGATATAAAGGCAGCGACACAACTACTGACAAGAATTACGGCGGAGTTATTTAAAAATTACGTCAAAGTTATTTAAATACTTGTAAATTTTATAGCATTCATAAGTGCTACCTGCCCCTCTAGCACACTAGCGTTTATCGCTGACATAAAGCATTCGTCCCTTTCGCACACGCTTACTGGTTAGAACGGGATAAATGCTTTATGTCCTCGATAAAAGCTAGCGTACAGTAAGATTATCTAATCTGAATAAAGATGTTTGGATTTTGAATATGACGTCGCAGTTATTTAATAGTTACGTTGGAATTATTTAAAAATCATATGAGTTATTTGAAAATTACGTGGGAGTTATTTAGAAATTATGCGAGTTAAATATTTAAAAATTAAGTGGGTGTCATTGAAAAATTACGTCGGTTTATTTAAAACTTATTTCGGATTAAAATTGAACTTTAATGACAAACAGAAAAATGAAGCAAATTGATAAAATTACCGTGTCTAGCTTGGTCTGTGGTTTGATTAGAAAGAGAAAGTGGACTGGAATATCAAGGTTGCAAGCTCGAGTCCAGCCAAATTTCCAAAAAAAATTACTTGTTTTATCATCCGTGCTACGCGGGCGTAGCCGCGGTTAAAAGCTAGTAAATAATGAGCTCCATACGCTCTAGTGAGCAGAAGCGTAACTTCGGCCGCGTAATTTACGCTCATGTGCTCCCAGCCTAAGCCCGTTAAAACGCTCCTTTGCCCGTTCGTTTTTTGAGCGCGGCGCAGGCGCAGGTTACCGGGCATAATCAGCGCAGCCGGGACGCGGGTTTACGAGCAATTCTTCAGCGTAATGGCCGCAATAATAACATCGAACTTGAACGTTTTGAAGTTATTTTAAATCAAAGTCAAAGTTCGAATAGCTTTTTTTTAAATAACAATTAAGTCTAAATTCACTGATAGGACCTTGTGCAAGGTCCGTCCGGATCGCTACCACCACCTGGCTCGCTAATCCTGCCGCTAAGCAACAGTGCTTGAACAGTTGTGTTCGGCGTGGAGAGCAATTACTGGCACAAGAGGTATTCCACATTAGCCGTACACATCCAAACAAACAAACACGTAAGCTTTGATCGCATAATAACATTAAGTAAGCTATTGCGAGTTATTTTGTTTGTAAACAACGTTGTGTACAAATGATTTAATGTTTAGTAAAATTGTAAATAATAAACATACTTACGTACATGTTGCGTTTAACAATGTATACATTTATGTATGGACTAGCGTCCCGCCCTTGTTTCGCTCTAATTTCGTAGTTTTTTTAAATTACGAGTGAGTGTCCCACTGCTTGGCACGTAGAGCATTGTTTGAACCAATAGTCAACATCATTGTCTCTCTTTTTCACTCGCGTGCTTCCGTATATTTTCGTCATTTGTAGGGTCGCTGTCAAAGACTAGGACAGTTTTTTTATGAATCATAGAAAGGCAAAGGCGAGAGCACGATGATAGAGTGATTTAAGTTGTCTTTAATTTATTTAGATTAACCACTATCCATCTCGCTAATCCTGCCGCTAAGCAGCAGTTAGTAAGCAGCCTTGCACTGTTGTGTTCCGGCGTGGAAAGGAAGACAGCCGGTGTAATTACTGGAACAAGAGGTATTCCATCTAAGCCCCCTGGGTTGGCAACGCATCTACATTGGTCTTGGTGTTGAGGGTGTCTATGGACGGTGGTGATCACTTACCATCAGGTGACCCACTTACTTGTTTGCCTTCCTATTCTATATTATAAAAAAAAGACATTCCGATTAAAAGTTAGCTTAAGCTACAGTGAAAACCATAGACTCTGATTAGCCTAGATTTTAAACAATAGCAAACGGGATGATCGGTATGGTATGATCACAATTGAATGCTTATTCACATCATTAATACTTTCTTGAGTTCACTAGTAAATAGAAAAGTTACTCTCTTGTAGCGAAAAGAAATTGGTTAAGATCGGTTTATGTACTAGACGTCCGGCTTGTGAGTTACGATGCCAGAGACAGACAAACAGACACCCTTTTTTTCGTCAGTGCTTGAAAACATACGCAATGACGCTGTAACCGGTTTTGATTGACGTGTCAGCGCAAATAAGTGCGCTTTAGTACGAACTTTCCTTGGATGAAGAACTAAAGCCAAGGTGGTTCCACTACACACTGTAGGTACGCTCGACCGCCTTGCCTATGGCATAGGCAAATCGCAGTAGGCTGTCGGCTTGCCGCGCGCTCGCTCGCTCGCCCCTGCCGTGTCAGTGTAATTAAAAACGAATGCCGCGCAACCCTAGCGTGTCGCCGGGAGTAGCGGGGGAAGGCGGACGCGGGTGGCGCGTTCTTTTTGACTCGCGCCGCCTGGCGCGTGGTGTATGAAGTAATACGACCTATTTGAGCGTGTTAATAAAGTTGGAATTCGTTTAATCGCGGTCGTAAAAGAGAAGTTTCTGTACTATTATTTATTCTGTGCTAAAGCGTGGAT
The DNA here is from genome assembly GCA_963691745.1 of Ditula angustiorana. Taxonomy (NCBI): domain Eukaryota; kingdom Metazoa; phylum Arthropoda; class Insecta; order Lepidoptera; family Tortricidae; genus Ditula; species Ditula angustiorana. The sequence goes on from OY829474.1 coordinate 1,752,452, forward strand.
ATAGCCTCAGTACATGTCAAGCGTACCACCCAAAACTGTCAAAATGGTTACCTTTGGTGTGTAAGGTAGTAAAACCTGCAAATTAATAAGAAAAATCGTAGATTATACTAACTTAATGAATAGTAGACCAAGTAATTGATTAATCACTTTGGAACCTTATCCCTTTTTCACGCCCGGATCAAAACAGTGCAAGCGCTGGTGCTTAGCGGCTGGGATGGGATAGCGAGCAGGACGGTGGTCGCGATCCGGAAAACATAAATAATATCATCTGTAATACTGTACTGTCTTGTATTACAAATCCATTTGTCGGAGATTCTAATCATTGACCGCCATTTTACTATATTATAACTTCCTGCATTTTGTAATTAACTTAAACAAACAAGTCATAAACAGTCTAACCTTTACCAAATTGGCCCTTTGCCGTCAGTTAACCAATCGTCCCACTTCGCATGCACCTGTCAAAGTCGGGTGTTACATAAAGTGGAGTAGTGGCATCATGTTGGGTGTCGGATTGGCAACCCGACACCTGTAAGACACGACATTTGGGGAGGGCTGATTATAAAACAGAACTGATGTCACACCGTCGTGTAACAATCGAGAAATATTTTTAACGGGCTGTCTTCCACGTAGTATTCGTTTATCGCTATTCTAATTTTCTTACTTTTTCTTTCCCTAAAAAAATTAAAAAAATATCTCGACGAATTGTGAACCTTCTATTTTGAAATCGGTTTAAAATGGCGACGAACGCACCAGCAAAAATTTGCATCTACTCCCAAACCAAGAATTACTCAGTTTGATAGACTCAAAAATACACAAATTAAAATAATACAAATCTCAAAATATCGACGTTAAAACGCTGCCAATTTTATTTTATTTACTGACTGATTTACTAATTATCAAAAATGTATAATAAAAATCTGTAAATCTTTGTTTTCGACATGTTGCGAACAGATAAGCCTAGGCAAATACATACACAAAAAAATTAACAGTAAGCAGAATTTTTTGTCTTTTTACGCAATAAATGTATTATAAAACGGTATTAAATAAGTTTTCCGTATTAATCAAATAGGTGGACCTGTGGAACCTGACTATTACTTCTTTATTGGTTACAAGCTGCTCGCTAGCCGTACGTAGAACATACTTAAAGGTTGTAAGTTACGCATCGGTGTGACCGCAAGCCTTCATAATTACGTGAGCTTTTAAGGCTGCTAAGCAAAGCTTACGCAACGCGTTGGGATATCGATTAGTCGACGGATGACCACACCATTAGTAATTGGGTGGAATTTAGTAATTCTAATATTTTCACAATACCTAGATTTGAAATAGTGCGGCGCATCTCTTTCACTAGATTGCGATGTGATGCAATAGAAATGTCGTTACTTTTGTTTCACGGCGAACAGATTTTTTAAATGTCAATTTAAGTGAACCAATTGGAAGAGCGTTGGAAGCCTAGTGTGTTTTTTAAGTTCATATCTTTGCTGATTCTAGTCCTCGCGAAGGGTACGGGCGACTGGCTATGGTATGATGTCCGGAAGCTTTTTTCAAACTTTTATCGTCACTGCAAACTACAATCCGAAATAAGAAAGAATGCTTTGATGGTTTAAGGTGCGTTAAGGACTCTGGAATTGAGACTGCGATCCATGGTAGTTAGAGTCAAGGTCAAAATGTTTTTGCTGAGATTGACTCTCAGTATGAACCCCTTGCCAATCTAGAGGTGCTCTGGTCACCCCCTACAGCAATTGGAAAGAACGAAGTCACGGTGTTGCCCGGGTTGTCGCAAAAACGAGAAAAGTAGAGGAGCCAGTCTCTTCCAGGGATGAACTCCGGCAAGGTGATTGGGACTCCTGCCAGTTCAATTTGATGGGCCAGATTTCCTTAGCCACTTCGAGAATGGCCACCAATGGCTCTAACATGACTGGCCAATTAAAATTGTAATGACAACACAAAGAAAAATTAGGGCAATGGCAGGACATTTAAAAATAAAAATCGAAAGAAATTTCGGTTACAAAAATTTAATGACTGGCCAAGTTTAGTTTATCTCTATCTGCGTCCCTTTCTTATGACACTAGTTAGACAGAGACACAGGGAGGGGTTAAACTAAACCTGGGCTGTCATGTTAGGGCCGCAGAGGGTTATTAGTGGGAAAATTCCAACATAACCCGACGTCCCTTCATGGCGTCGCCTCGCAAAAAAAGGCTTACAGACCCAGGCAGACTTGTGAATGTAAGAAAATTTACCACCATTCATTTATTCACAACATTCGTCGACAGCCTCATTGCAAACGCATCAAACCTTTGTCTTTCTAGGGATGTAAAAAAAACAAGGAAACCAACCAAAAGCCGATTTCTTTTGTATGCTGCAATTATAATGAAACAAACGTAAAAACCAGAGACAATTACGCTATTCATTTTACTTTCTTCATCCATCGTAACAACTATTAACAGCTTTCGTGTTAAATCAAAAGAAACATATTGGTGCCATTTGTAAACATCAACTTTGAACTTATTACGTAATAACTTAAAACCTGTAGATTCGTGATTCGTTGATTTGCAAAAAATGCGGATTCTTGGTGAATTTAGCCAACGGATTTTTAGGGTTCCGCAACTTAAAGTACATTGAGATCGTAATTTTGTCTCGTTTGCCTACCCCCCCCCCCCCCCACATATAAATGTCCCGATTCTAGCCAAAAAAACATACAAAAACAGCTTCTGAATTTGTTAATTAAAAATCACTTCACTTAATAATAAAAAGTAACATTTTGGTTTGTTTTATAAATTAGTCTCTTCAGTCTCTTTTTGTTTGTCCAGATATTTTAGGTTTAAGGGCAAACGCCCCCCCCCCCCCCCCCCCCCAATGTAATTAATGAATGGAGACTTGGCGGGGAAGGGGACGATATAATACCCGCATAATAAAATAAATAGGATGGAACCCTTGGCGCATAACCTGACTCGCACTCACCAACCATTCAAGTATTAAGGTAGTTTGTGAAGTCACGTTTTGCGGATTTAGACTAATGATTATTTAGTTAGGTCATGTAATGTAATCTCAATCGGTAAGTCATTAGTCAATACCGTTGCTACTTACCTCGTAATGATTAAATCATTGCAAACACTTCCCTGTAAAGTTACTAAGATGAAACACGGAAACGGCCATTTATTTCTGACCCTTTAGCACAGAATAAATAATAGTACTAACGTACAGAAACTTCTCTTTCACGACCGTGATTAAGCAAATTCCAACTTTATTAACACGCTAAAAAAGTTCGTATTACTTCTTACACCATGCGCCAGGCGGAGCGAGTCAAAAGGAACGCGCCGACCGCGCCCGCCTTCCCCCCGCTACTCCCGGCGACACGCTAGGGTTGCGCGACATTCGTTTACGGCGAGGCGAGCGAGCGAGTGCGCGGCAAGCCGACAGCCTACTGCGATTTGCCTATGCCATTGGCAAGGCGGTCGAGCGTACCTACAGTGCGGAGTGGAACCTCGATATCGAACAATACCTAGTATGAGTCCGCACCCGCACCCGCGCGAGTTAGCGGACGCTCTCTTACTACTTTTCTATAGACGTGCACCCGCTCCGTGCACCCGCACCGTGTAGCGCAGGCCCTAAATGCTCCGGTTAATATTAAAACTTGCATAGTCGCATCTACCCATTTGATAACTCGAAATACTAAACCGAGCTTAAAATCGAGAGGTTATCGGTTGACGATTAAATCGATTAGTCGCGGCTATGCACGAGTATATTACACATGCAAATAACTATGAGAAATATAACAATAACTTTCTACTCGTTGTTGAAAAATGTTATGTAACTACAATGAAAGTATAATCGGTGATGTATGGTAGTTTCAAACCTAACTCAAGTTGCAGGTTCATACTAAGTTAGTATAAACTTCCACTACTGATGATGTTGCATTGAATGTTGGTGAATGTTGTTATTTTTATGTCATTACATAGCATTTAGAGGAATCAATTTATTGGGAAAGAAACAAAGTTATCACTGAAAAGAAACATTTTAATTTTAGCATAGCATTTTAATTCAAATTAAATTTATCTACACATATAATATATTATAAATGCTCTATAATGCGTTCAGAAACCGTAGGCAATGACCAGCATTATAACAACCAATATTATTATGAGAATTTTTCTAATTTGTTTTTATATTCATTTACAAATACATTTTTATTACATTGTTTTAATGTGTACAGTCTATAGATATTTAATAGGTACCTAGCACTAGTAGCTAGTAGCAATGCAGGTCATTGCCCTATGGCTTCTGAACCCATCATAGAGTACTTATGATATGTGTGTAGATAAAGTAATGTATGCAACTGTACATAATTAGGTCTTAAAACACTCGTGTGATCCTATTATGAAACTCGCTGACGCTCGTTTCATAAAACCACACTCGTTTTTTAAGATCCCTCATTATGCAACAGTTGCATTAAATACTATATAATTATTACACAAAGAAAAATTAGGGTAATGGCAGGACTTTCAATGTGTTTAATTTTTACTGTCATTACTTTATTGATTTTTTAAGGGTATAACTACCCGCGGCGTTGTCATCTATGAGAAACTTAGTCAAGTTATCTCATTCAACTTGGTTATTTATGAATGTAATGACCGTAAAAACGAAACACATTGAAAAATTCGCAGGGTATGGTAGTGGTAATGTGACGAAACTGGCAAACGCAAGGCACGGAATGCTGAGGTTGGAGGCTCGAGTCCTGCCATTACCCTAATTTTTCTTTGTGTTGTATATAGCATTTCAATTTGATTTTAAGCGTCAAAAAAGAGGTGAGTTCATTTATTGTAATATTTAGCAATCGGGAGGGCCTGACCAGCAGTGAAGAAGAGTGGACCTGTTTAGGTCAATCATAAATATGATAATAAGTACAGTAGGGGAAATATATTCACGTACCACCTTAGAACCCTATCGCAATGACGCGACGCGTTAAACGCCACGCTATGCCATACAAACGTCATGCGCATGTCTCTTCGACTAGGTTCTACGGTGGTACGTGTTTCAATTTCCTTGAATGTTACCTTGTAGCAGACGCGCCATCTACTGGTGGTGCTGCTACTGTCGGGATCAGCTGGGTGCCAGTGTGGCCATATGTGGCAGGATCCAGCCTTTTGGGCAGGTTTAGCCCTTCATTTTGACTTCTGGCAGGATCGGTTGAAGTTTTCAAAATCTGGCAGTATCTGGCAGGATTGCAATATAAGTTGGCACGTTTGGCAGTATAGCCTTAGACTGGGTTCACAGTAAGCATTTGCGAGCGATAAAAACGCAAAAACGTGGCCAATGCCCAACCAGAGACAGCCATTGCCGCGTTTTTCCGTTTTTATCGCTCATAAACTCTGATTGTGAACCCAGTCTTAAAGGAGCTTAGCCATAGGAGTTTGGCTTTGGCAGGATTTGTCAGTTTTCTAGCCTATGTAGGGCAGGACTTCTAATTTGAAGTTGGTCACACTGCTGGGTGCCCCTGACCTTCACGAACAGCCTTCTGCTGCTGACAGCGGCGGCCAGGTCGCACGTGTTCCTTCACCATACTCGGCGATTACAACGCACTCGACGTCATCCTGTTTGGTTCACAGATTTTGTAACAGTTTGATTTTGTTTGGCAGAAGCTTTTTTGTTTTCTTGTATACATCTGTCTTTCTTGTATCCCTTGTGTATACGCCAAGCATACCTAAAGATACAGCGACTACTAAGGGTATAACACGTGTCATGCTCACGTGTCACAAGTATACTTAATGTGCTCTTGAAGCAAATTGCGTGACTGTGCAATGTTCATATCTGAGGGGTAATGCGCTGAAATTGTAACCAAGAACAAACCATGAAGTTTCATAATGACGCAGTTATTGTACAAGATTGTAGACGTCGTTTCACAAAGTAATGTTTTAGACGGTTAATACCTTAACTAGATAGGTAAGGTTGCGAAAAATTCAAGCGATACCGTCCAAAGTGAAAATAGTTTTGTTATCAAGTGACACATGAAAAAAATGCAAATAAAACCATTTTAAACGACACCAACAAAATATTATGGTCGTATCATTTTAAAGATTAAAAACACATAGAACAAACGTAAAATAGGCAATCAGTCATTTTGATCCCTCTTTTGATGCTTGCAAAAGAACATTTCTTTACACGTATAGAGTAAAGAGTTTCAAATACATTGTGTAAAATTTAAGTATGTATGTTAGTTTTTAACATAAAACTACCGTGAGACTCGGACATATTAATAAAACGGATCACTCACGTATTTTTGCGTCGGGAAATGCCCGACATGTTTCGGACCAGTCCGTGGTCCTTAATCAAACATGTCGGGCATTACCCGACGCAAAAATACGTCTTTAAGGTATTTTTTTCTATGGGCCTATGCAGCCTGAAATAAATGGTTCTATTCTATTCTATTCTTATTATATTCTAAACTCTTTTGAGCCTCTAGACGTACGAATACATACACAAGTAAAGCGTTTATTATCTAAAACCAGATACCGTTGTTGACTCTGGCTACGCATTATTTGCAGTGCTTTGTTTTTACCCGACTACGGCAGAGTCAAAAGGAAGGGTTATGTTTTTAGCAGTCTATGTTTGTTAACTAATACTGCTAGCTGCTAATAGTGAGGCCCTTGTAGTCTAGGAAGTTAAATTAACTTTTAGCATATGTATATTCAACTGGAGAGAGATTTATAACAAACTAAATTATTTTTATTTGAAATTATATTTAATTTAATTTAATTTAATTATTTTCATAAGTGCACAAGTGTGACGACGATAATGACAAATTAAATTTTATACCAACCAATAAGTACAAGTATATCTTTTTTGCGCGTCTTTTAACAATTTCTTGGCCTGAAATCTTTTAAATCCCAACAAATACAATGGCGCAAGAATAGGAAACGGACAATAAGATGATAAATTTTAGGATTTGCACAACAAAACCCAATTAAACCTAACATAATTAAGAAGAACGTCTAATTTATTTCTTACTCGTGATCTGATCAGTGTGAAAAAACGCCGTGAAAACTGCGGCCCGGTGGCACGGCTAACATTGTGGGATTAAGAGTAATGCTTGGATTAACTGGGGATTAAGTTGGAATTAACCGGGTGACACAATTTTAAGGTTAGTCATTGCTGATGACCAGTACACGAGCTAATTCGAAAACTAATATTTACATTAAAATGACGGATAAGCAAGGTGTTGAAAAAATTACATTGATACTTAAACCATTTTAGTTTTATTTAATGTAACGGAAAGGGTAAGGTAAAAGATTGTACTCACTGTAACAGATATTAAACATTTAATGTTTAATCAAATACTACTTATTGTACAAGCAATATTTAAACATTTGTTTGTAATCGCCTTTTCGAAACGGCTCTAGCAAGTTATGGAAGAAATAGTATTATCTGCATTTTTTAAATGTGTTGAGCAGAGTTCGATCGCCCAAGTACTGCAATTTAATCGTCAGTTACATAGTTCTAAGTTCCCTGGTACTATAATTGAAAAATGAAATTCACCTTACTCTACAAGTTTTGAAGATTACTACTGTGTACCAAATGTACCAATATGGCTGTCCATGAATAAAGATTTCAAAATATTTCTTTAGGTAAAATTACAAGTTTATAGAAATTAAATTTTTCAAATTGTTACTAAGGATGACATTACAAAAATCTCTGAGATGTCGTTCTGCTGGTCAGCGCCAAATTTAGAGGAAATCATAGTAAGTTGTATAATTTAGCATAATAAAAGATACAAAATACAGAATAAATAAAATACCACCCACGGAGCGCAAATCAACTTTAAACCAACCAAGCCCTACATGATGATTTGTCATACTCTTACTCTGAATACGTAATACAAGCATGGTTAAGTGAGACATTTCTATGCAAAGCACGGTAAAGCAGGTCCTTACGGAATAGCATCAATTTGAATATAAACGCCCTTGCAGTTTAAACTTGATCGAACTTTAGATGGCAGTGAACACTCAAACAGTAACTTTTAACATTGTCTTGAAACTCACATTAAAACTAATAACTATTAATAAATGTCAATGTTTTGATCATTCTGCGAATCTCACGATCGAGGGTAAACTTTGAGATCGAACCATTTCTGTATCTAAAACATAACTGTAGCTTCTTAATTTACAACCGAATTTGATTTATTTCATACTGAATCTAGAACCAAAATACATACTGTAAAAGATACTTTTAAACTTTCAGTTCGTACCAATGAACTTGTATAAATTAATCACCGTGGATTTTTTAAAGTGCTGCTATTTTTGCTGATCGTACTTCTCGCGAAGGGTACGGCTATGATCGCTTAGCAAATAATTATTATTAATTGAAACACTCAGATGATTTTATAATAAACAAAAGGCAAACCTATCATTGATCGTAGAGAACTTTACACGTTTATTGATTGACATAGAAGAGATTCCGTGCACGCATAATGACAACTACCAAAAAGGTAAAAAAACATATAGAAAAAGATTAAATCGACTATTTGCACCAAAAACACCATTTTGTCAAAATTATGACCATTCAGCTAATTTATAACTTTATTTTTTTTCTCACGTGAATCCCTGTGGAAAATGAGTACCTACCTAATTTGTAAATGCCGAGTATTAGTAATTTCACACGCTTATAATAAACTTTAACATATTTTGTTTTTATACAGTTTTCATTAAGAGCGAACTTTCCGACTGCGGGCTTGCCATCTCCAACAACCAACGAATATTTCATAACTTCTCCAAATTATAATAAATAAACCTCCAAATAAAATTTTGGGCATTTCGGTCCTACAATAGTAGAAAACTAAATGCAGTTTAGGTTTCCTCAATTTCAAAACAGATTAGAATTACATAACAATCAGTGTCGGGCAGCACAAATTACTTTTCAGATGAGTTACAAATTACTCTCAAACTTTATAACGGCTTAACAACTTTGAATTAATTGCGCTGGCAATTTTTATTAACCGTCAATTAACGCTTTGGCGGAGTAAACAGTGATTTAACATTATCAATGGTGAACAAACCGGCTCCATATACACCGGGCTCCTTCGCACGCATTTACGTCTCCGCCGCAACACGCGACGCGCGCATCCGTCGCGCGCCTCGAATATTTCGCGGCATCGCGAATTTCAAATTTCGAACTGTTTACTTTTTAATTCTTAACTGTGCTTCGAGTTTGTCTATGGGTTTTGGTGCGGACAGTTATAAGGTTATTTTTCAGTGTTTGGTGTAGTGAAGTGTTATGTTATGGTTATCACGGTTATGGCGTATGAGTTATTTAGTTATTGAAACAGGTGGTGGTGTGACGCGTGTACGGTTAAGCCTGCTGATAATGACTGGCTAAATAGATGATAAAAAGCGTCGTTAACATCATGACCAAATTTAACTGAGTAATAGGCAATTCTTACTAACAAAAGGTTTTTTTTTACAATGGAAGAGGCGATGATAATTTTTCAATAATGCCAGTATATTTGTTGGTGAATAGGATTCTTAAAGATACCATTGTGTAAGATTTTGTAGATATTAGTTAAGGCGGTTGGGTTTATTCACAATATAAGTCGTATCGAACTGTCAAACAAAATTAAGAATTAGGAAGTTTTCAGTTATTAGAAAAGAAAAAGAAACAGGCTGAACATAAGACCTTTATTGCTCGTCGATCGTTAGACATGAGGGTGATGTGACATATACGCAACGGATGTCCGTCCGCATAGGCTTACCAAAGGAACCGAGGGGGGGGGGGAAGACCTTCTTTGCAACATCCTGGCGCTATTCACTGCTGCTTCAACTGGGTTTTTTATTCACCCCCTTTCTCCCAAGTTCATTTCCCTCCTCCCTAAAAAAAACTATTTAAATACATTTATGGTCATTCAGCGTATGATTTTTTTTAATATTACTCTTTGGCTGGATTCTTGTCTTTTAGGCTAATATGATCTCTTTGCGGTAACAATGTAATCTTAATTAAGACAGTAAGTTTTTTAAAGTTAGGATTGATTTTATTAAGTTCATATATTTTTTTAACTCAATACAATTTTTGACACTACTAAGTATTAACAGACTTTTATTAAACCTAGATTTGAATAGCTTAACGAGGTATAAACTGGCTGTGTCTATCAGTAATTATTTGTACGCTGGAAAGCAGATTTTCTCACGATGTTTTCTCTTTCGGCGATCAGTAGTTGCGCGTGCGCTGTCATGCCTTGTCCCATCCACTATGACGGTTTATTCATTCTGATGCTGCTGTTGTGATAATGCTCCTAATGCCATTTCATTAAGGTCTAATATTAGATCAGAAACCAAACAAAATTATTAAAGTAAAAGTTTAAAAAAACACAAGTTAATGTTTTTTTCTAAGGGTGCAAATAGACCAATATGCAAATTCGGTCCGTAGCATTAGTATAGTATAGTTTAGTTCATTTATTCAGTCAATATAATCACATTATAAATTGCATAATATGTCAAATTACACGTTTCTACACTGAGATCGTTAAAATTTCTATTGGAATGTCAGCATAATTAAATAAATAAAAACTTATTAAATACTAAAACTAATCCAAATTAATATTGGTATGTCAGCATAATAAAAATAATAAGCATTATACACTAAAACTGAGTCAAAATTAAAATTCAAAATTCATTCACTTGATATTTTACTTTTCTTTCGGTATCTTTAAGAAATACGGATGTCTGAAAATTTCACCGTGATCTTGAAATAATCTTAATGCCATTGTATGAATGATGGATGATGGTGATACATAAAAAATGTTGATGTTGTTCTTAGATACTGTTGTGTCATCATGAGTGCTCGTATCATGACTGACTGATTCTATTGATTGGGGAACTTATTTACACACATTTACATAACATTAAAGTCAGAATGTTAACTATGTGTCGAATGTTCATTGAGGCGCGTGTTTTTTTTTAAATTGGCAACAGTCTGTAGATGTTACTGCCAGCGCCACGTCAATTTGTTTAATTAGAGAAAAATACGGAACAAAACAAGCTAAACTCTTGACAGTAGAGTCGTCGGTAGGTTTAGTAAGCATCGTGAGGAAACCTGCACACACTTGCGAAGTAGTTGAACGGTGTATTAGAAGGTTTCAATTTAAAATGGGATAGCGTAACTAAGATCTAAGTCAAGTTAAATATTTTGATATGTTATAAAAAGTAAGGTACACTACACTCACAGTAAACCTTCTTATTATGTACTAGCTTCTGCCCGCCGCTTGGCCCGCGTAGACTACAGGGAACAAATGACAATTCCCCATTTTACTCCCTTAGGGGTGAAATTTCTAAAAATCCTTTCTTAGTGGATGTCTACACTATACAAGGTATCTATGTACAAAGTTTTAACCCTCCAGGTCCAGCGGTTTGGGCTGTGCGTTGATACATATCTCAGTCAGTCAGTCAGCTAGGACTTTGAATTTTATGTATATAGAATAGATTTGGCTACCACTAGGGCGTATTTTTCTATATCTTTACATAGTATAAAACAAAATCGTATCCGCCATAGTCTGTCTTCAATCTTCATTGTATCTTCGACCATTTACTCCTTCATAACCATACGCAACGGGTTTTTAAACGGTTTTCTTTAACTGTCATGTTGATAGTTTTTAAAGGAACCCATACAACCAAATCTGGTCGTGGCGACTAAAATTTCAGTAACGAAATAATCTGCACCCGAATTATGGTCGCAGATCAGTAATCGTTAATACTCTTAACGGCCGTGTGTGATTTTATCCCCAAAATATAGTATTTACGTTTCGGAAATTCCCCAATTCTTGTCGACGTGAAGAAATTAAGCGATAACAGCGACTAGATTTGTTTCTAGTGTAGTAACATAGTTACTACATGGCGACCAAAATGGTTATATGGGATGTCTTCAACCTTCAACATATCTTCGACCACTTACTCCTTCATAACCTACGCAACGGATTCTAAAACGGTTTTCACTAAAGGCAGGTAGAGCGGCTGCTACGGCGGAGGCAGCAAAACATCGCAAATATGCGTGTCTTGGCGACAATTTTATTTTTGCTGCCTTCGCCGTGGAGACCCTGGGCTCATGGGGACCCGACGCCCACATGTTGTTCAAAAAAATAAAGAAAAAATTGTCGACACCTCCGGTGACCCAAGGGCTGGCGCGTTCCTCGCCCAACGTATTGGCATTGCCATTCAGAGAGGTAACGCCGCCAGCCTATTGGGCACTCTGCCCAGAATCAGCGGCTTGGGTGACATTTGTAATTATAATTTTAATTAGATTTTTAACTTTTCTATTTTCTTTTCTGTGATCACTTTGTTTATTTTTCTTAATAAACCCATCCTAACCTAAATTGTTCACTGTAATTTAGTGAGTTTTTAAAGGAAATCCTTTATGTACATTGTCATAATTGTACCCGTGTAATGTCGAGGCGAATCACTAGTCTACGCTATCTACACTAATATAATAAAGAGGTAAACTTTGTTTGTTTGTATGTATGGGGTAATCTCTGGATCAACTGTACCGATTCCAAAAATTCTTTCACCAATAGAAAGTTCCACTATCCCTGACGGACGGCTAATAATTCCACGCGAATGAAGTCGCGGGTATCTACTAGTTATTAATAATAGACAAAACGATTTAAATAGCTGCATATCAGTATTGTTTACTTCCTATTCTCCTAGGTCATTAACCTCATTGCTAAGCTAGCTTCAAACGTTCATTAAACTCATCTTTACAAGATTGCAGTCAAGCAAAACGAGGGGTTATGTTTTTTGTCAAGTTAACTGCGTTTTTCTTCCCTATATCGCACTATACAATATAGTTGCAGGCAAACATCTTGGCGGGTGGTAGGTCCTTGTGCAAGGGCCGCCCGGATCGCTACCACCATCTTGCTCACTAATTCTGCCGCTAAGCAGCAGTGCTTGCACTGTTGTGTTCCGGCGTGGAGAGCTAGACAGCCGGTGCAATTACTGGCACAAGAGGTATTCCATCTTAGCCCTCTGGGTTGGCAACGCATCTACAATCTCTTTGGTGTTGCGGGTGTCTATGGGCGGTGGTGATCACTTACCTTTAGGTCACCCACTTGCTTGTTTGCCTTCCTATTTCATAAAAAAATACTTAGAAGAAGGTTAGAAGTTCAAGTTTACCACTTAAAAATTCAAGTAATAATATATTATAGTGTATGTACGGCCTAAATGACACGCTCAACTTTTCTTCTTAAATTCATTTAACACCTTTAAAGTAAATGAATAAGTCATTTTGCAACAACAGTACAAACTTCCGCATAAATTAACCCAAAATGAACTGTTGAGAGACGAAATACTTCCTGCTCTTAAAGTGGTTTTAAAAACAATACAAGCAAATAAGTATCATGGTATCGCTTTACAAAATATTGCCTCATATAAAGTGTTTGTTTGATTCAGACCGTTTCGCCCGCCGACGTTGCAAATGGTGTATGTATAGTCGACCAAGTAATTGCTTGACCACTTTTGGACCTTATCTCTTTGTGATACGGTCGAAAAGTGGTCAAGCAATTTCTTTGTCGACTATACCAAGGAAATTACGAAATAGTCCTTTGAACTTAGTATTTAAATTAAACAATAGTTTAGTTAAGTTTACACCTTGTTGAGTTTTTAGCCGGTATCTTCTCATCAGAGGTTTTTCCGAACCGGTGGTAAATTTTATGACATTCATAAGTGCTACCTGTAAGCCTAATCTGAATAAAAATATTTCGAGTTTGACTTTGACGTTGACTTTATTTATTCAGTCAATATAAAATTACATTATAATTGCATAGAAATGTCAATTAACAAATTTTTATATTGAGATCGTCAAAATTACTAAAAAGGCATTAAATAATAAAACATAAACAAAATTAAAATTGGAATGTCAGCATAATAAAAAATAAAAATTACTAAATATTAAAACTAAACAAAATTAATATTGGCCAATGAAACAACATATATTCTGCACTAAGATTTTTTTACTACAAAATAATTTGACAGTGACTGTAACAAAAGACTGACGATATTTAAAATTCTAAAAACAAAATTATACAAAGTTCTAGACTTTTTTCAAGTTGGCATTAATTTCTCGGGTGTATCTTATAATCTAATTAAATAACAATTCTTGAACAGCTATGTTTGGAAATGATACCGACTTGCATTGGCGATACCCGGCTCCAAATAATGTACAGTCTACTACGTTAAATACCTAACATGCAAAAAAACATGATAATTTTGATTTCTTTAAAAAATTACATCTCGTTGAGATTCTTGCCGATATCTTCTCATTAGAGGTTTTTCCAAACCGGTAGTAAATGTGACATTCATAAGTGCTTCCTGTAAGCCTAATCTGAATAAAGATATTTCGACTTTGACTTTGAAATGTGAGTTTTACGTCTCTACATTGGCCATTTCTATTAAGAATGTATACTGTAGAGTTGTCAATCTACACTATTCTACACTAATATAATAAAGAGGTAAACTTTGTTTGTTTGTATGTGGAGGTAATCTCTAGAACTACTGAACCGATTCCAAAAATTATTTCACCAATAGAAAGCTACACTATCCCTAACGGACATATGCTACTATTTCAACGCGAACAAAGTCGCGGGTGTCCGCTAGTGTCTTATAAGTTAAGTAGGTGCCGTTTTAAATGGTTTATATTATACTTAACTGCCGCTAAGCAGCAGTGCTTGCACTGTTGTGTTCCAGCGTGGAGAGCAAGACAGCCGGTGTAATTACTGGCACAAGAGGTATTCCATCTTAGCCCTCTGGGTTGGCAACGCATCTGCACTCTCTTTGTTGTTGCAGGTGTCTATAGGCGGTGGTGATCACTTACCATCAGGTGACCCACTTGCTTGTTTGCCTTCCTGTTGTATTAAAAAAAAACCATAATTATAGGCAGTCTCTATGTAAACATTTCGCTAAGTATATTATACCTACTATTGACAATCTCGCACGCTCATAAACGTGACTATTTCTCTCATTCGTCTATTTCTGTCTCTTATCGCACTCTGCTGACTTAATTAGGCCGCGTGATTATCTCTTCGTTTAATAGTTTTATTAAATATCTTGCTTAAATACTTATTTCAACTACCAAATACAAAAAAAATGTTTATTGCCACTAAAAACTAAATAACAAAAGAGTCCATGAGCTAGGCTGCGGACAGACGGACGGACAAACATGGCAAAACTTAGCTTCCTTGATGACTGCGAAACCCTTAAAAAACCCGGAAAAGAGAAAACGAACACTAAAAACGGGAGACAATGATGTTAACTACTGGTATAAACAGTGTCCAGGCGTGTCAAACACTAGTAGTAACCTTGCGTATAATAAAACAAAAAAAGACAAAATACAGTTCCCGGCAAACAACTTGAGCATTGACCTTAATTGCGTAGTAGCCGTTTCTAGCACAAATGTATATGCGCAAACTTACCCTCTCCACTCGATTTATGCTCAAGTTGTTTGCCTGCAACTATACATTATTAAAGATATCTGAGAAACTACTAAGAATAATCCGATTCTTTGGCAGAATATCACTATTTGAGAGGTCGTGTCGCACGCTTAGAATTAAAGTGACCCATTTCTGAATAATACACATCCCAAAATATCACCTTAATTAAAAGTCATAGGGTTTAATTTTGGGAAATATCATATTCAGAATTGAGTCGCTTTAAGAGGAAACACCAAGGCCTAGAGAATTGAAAAATAGGTATTTGTAAAATCTATTGCTGTCGCGCAATGCCCGAACAACCCCGCAGAGCGCAATAGAGACAGCCGCAGCTTGGACTGAAAATACCTATTAAAAGTACACAAAATCAACGATTCGTAGACCCCTGATTCCTTCTCCAAAACTTAACCGATTTAACTACTTTTTTCTTTAAAAATTAAAGAAAGGCTTTGGCAGTGTTCCTATGTTTTTCTTTTTTTATATAATCTAGTAAAATTTGTTTTCTGAATGTATGAACGCAGCCGAAAATCTGGCCAATTTTTTAGGTTTTTGAATGTTCATATCTCTTTTAATAATTAATTTATGAAAAAAAGGAAAACACAGGGACATGCATAATGATGGCCATCGATTTTTTGGAAAAAAAAATTGCTCTACTGGCATTATCCAGAGAGGAAACAGGGGACGACGTTTGTATGGAAAAACGGCCCTTGTGTTTCCTCTTAATTCTAAGGGTGCGGTGTATGTAAGTCAAAACATGCTAGATTTACCAGCACTATTTCAAAACCGGTATTGCTTAAAAGTTTGTAAATAACGGTAAATATTGCAAAACATCCTGTAGTTCCACCATCTTTTATCTCTACATATAGTCTACACTAAAATAATAAAGAGGAAAACTTTGTTTGTTTTTTTGTTAGTTTGTTTGTATGTAGGGGGTAATCTCTGGAACCACTGAACCGATTTCAAAAATTCTTTCACAGATAGAAAGCTAAACTATTCCTGACGGACATAGGCCAATAATTTTACGTGAACGAAGTCACGCGCGTCTGCTAGTGTAAAATAGAATCGCTATCCGGTCCTGTCTGTCCTCAGCTTCGGCGGCTTACCCCTTCTAAACCACGCAACAGATTTTGATACGGTTTTCACTGTCATTCAGACTTTTTTTTAAGGAATGTTTTTATGTACAGTCAAGGAATTAAATTTCCAACCCACCTAAGGTTCAATAGCATATAGCAAACTGTCACCATAAGAGCTATAGAGCGAGACGTTAGTTTGACATATCGACCTTAATGCATTGCGAATGTCAGACGACATTTCAACGAAATGGGTAGGGAATTAACTTCCTTGACTGTACATCACATCCTAATAACACCCGTACAAAGCCAGAGCAGGCCGCTAGTAAATACTAAAGCGTAATTGAATTATAGGTAAAGAACTGCGGGTGGTAGGACCTTGTGCAAGGTCCGTCCGGATCGCTACCACCATCTTGCTCGCTAATTCTGCCGCTAAGCAGCAGTGCTTGCACTGTTGTGTTCCGGTGTGGAGAGCAAGACAGCCGGTGTAATTACTGGCACAAGAGGTGTTCCATGTTAGCTCTCTGGGTAGGCAACGCATCTGCAATCTCTTTGGTATTGCGGGTGTTTATAGGCGGTGGTGATCACTTACCATCAGGTGACCCACTTACTTGTTTGCCTTCCTATTTCATTAAAAAAAAAAAACTATATTTTTGTCCCTTATTCATATTATTTCCAAAATTGATAGTATTTGTTATTAATTTGCTTCTACGATCATTATTTTTCGAAATATACGAGTAATATTTGCGGTAGGTAGCACATTGTGCAAGGGCCGTCCGGATCCGTGTGGTCCAGCGTGGAGAGCAAGACAGCCTGCACAAGAGGTGTTCCATCTTAGATTGCAACGCATCTGCAATCTCTTTGGTGTTTATAGGCAGTGGTGATCACTTACCATCAGGTGACTCACTTGCTTGTTTGCCTTCATAATTCATAAATAAAAAAAGGGAGTTACGGAGGTCAGATTAAATAGCAGTCGCTCCAATGTGATAACCTGACGCGTAAGCGTGACGCGTAAAGCGTACCCCGAATTAAGAAACGGGAAAAAGCGCCAATGGTTGATATTGTATTACAAATACATGTGTGAAGTTATTTTAAGTGTAACATAGAACAAGTGTGCATTAGCTAGAAGCTTATCAGGTGTTTGTGGTGCAGTAAACTGACGTCATACTGGCCTTGGGTGTATGGTTTAAAATTACCCATACGTTGTATCAAGGGCGTTACTCCAGCGTTTCAAATGCGATACATGTGCAGAAACTTGCCTAATGTCTACCTACTACAAAAGGTTTTTTTATGAAATAGGAAGGCAAACAAGCAAGTGGGTCACCTGATGGTAAGTGATCACCACCGCCTATAGATATCCGCAACACCAAGAAGATTGCACTTTTTTCAGTCTCTCGTTTTCCATTTTAGGGTGCATAAAATGTAAGCATTACATGTTGTGTGTGGTAGGACCTTGTACAATGTCCGTCCGGATCGCTAGCACCATCTTGCTCGCTAATCCTGCCGCTAAGCATCAGTGCTTGCACTGTTGCGTTCCGAGGTGGAGAGCAAGACAGCCGGTGTAATTACTGGCACAAGAGGTATTCCATGTTAGCCCTCTGAGTAGGCAACGCATCTGCAATCTCTTTAATGTTACCATCAGGAGACGCACTTGCTTGTTTGCCTTCCTATTTCATACAAATAAATAAATAAATATGCAAGCATAGTACATTAATTTGTCACTGTGACCCTAACATGACTGCCTAAGTTTAATTCATAATTAACTCCCTGCCGCTGTCTAACTAGTGTTCAAAGAAAGGGATGCACATAGAGATTTTAACTGAGACCCCAACTGTCCTGAACGAAGATCAGTTGCCCAGCCACTAAAAACGCAAGCCGATAAACAACTATTATAATTTTTTGTTTACTACAAAAAAAGTCGTGAAAAACTCAAGATTTTAACTGTTTCTTAAAACAGGATATAAGTTTCACGTATAATTTTCCTCAATACAAAATGCTTTTAAATTCAAGTTATACTTACAACACGTCTAGTAAGGTTTACATCAAATACAGGTTCTTTTTAAGGCAAAACATGAGTTATCCTTGTACTTTGTGCGGGTCAAACAATTTATTTATAAGTACCTACATATATGTACAGTGTAACACACAAGCATATCTTACAGAATGACTCTTAAATGTATGGCGTAAAGACGTTTTGTGGCTAATCGTTGTAACGCTTTCAAGCTTCTGACGTCATTTTTAATTGCAAAAAACCTACAAGCAAAAAAAATGTAAACACGTCATTCGCCGAGGACTTTACGTTGATGTCTAAATGTCTTCAATAACGTTAAAATAATAAATAAGGAGAAAGAAAACTTCGCCGCCAAACTATTCGCCGATTATTCGTTTCCCAGAATTTTATTTTCTTAAAAACCATTACTAATTCGGAATGTTTATAAACCTAACCTAAAGTTGACCAGAAAATTCCACTCTGTGAAATAAAATTTCTGCGAATTGCGATACAACGATGTTTTTTTTAGTTTTAATATCGGGTTCCCTCTTTTTGCGGGAAAGGGAGGAAAACGGATATGCGTCGCCTGATAGGAAGAGACACCGCTGCTCCCAAGAGAATCACGAATACGTTGCCGCACTACAGGTTCCGCGAAACTCTAGATCTCTCCTTCATCGTACGAAACGAAATAGCAAGCACAATTGGGTTGAAATGTGCATAAAAACCTTCCGGAAAAAAAAAACTCTAGATGACAGTTAAACCCGTATCAAAACCGTTGCGTGGTTTAGAAGGAGAAGGCGGCCGAACATACTCTATAAGGATGTAGGGAGACAAGAACTTTTGCGGGTGGTAGGACCTTGTGCAAGGTCTGTCCGGATCGCTACCACCATCTTGCTCGCTAATCCTGCCGCTAAGCAGCAGTGCTTGCACTGTTGTGTTCCGGCGTGGAGAGCAAGACAGCCGGTGTAATTACTGGCACAAGAGGTATTCCATCTTAGCCCTCTGGGTTGGCAACGCATCTGCACTCTCTTTGTTGTTGCAGGTGTATATAGGCGGTGGTGATCACTTACCATCAGGTGACCCACTTGCTTGTTTTCCTTCCTATGTTGTATAAAAAAAAAGGAACGGATAGCGACTTTACTTGATACTATGTAAAAAAAGGGCAAATGTTTGTATGATGAATACGAATGTTTGTATAGTCGACTAACAAATTGCTTGACCACTTTTCGACCGTATTACAAAGGAGTAAGGTTCAAACGTGTTCAAGCAATTACTTGGTCGACTATACTTGAGTCGTGGATGTTATATGTATTTAAGTACTTAATAAGTATATAGTTATATAGATAACTATATACAGACATGTATAGACATATGATTATTTATATCCGTTGGCTAGTACCCATAACACAAGCAGCTTTAGTTGCTTACTTTGGGACTAAGTCAATTGGTGTTAACTGTCCCAAGATATTTATTTATTTTTATTTTATATGTTTTGTCTGTTTCTTCTTGTGATCATTAGTGTGCAGTTAATTTTATAACGGCCGTTTGCCAGAATTCACACGATACTTCATTGTTGTCATAATAACGTGAACGTTAATTTCTATTTAAGCCTTCTTTTGGACACTTTCTAACTGTTTCTATCTAATTCTAGGTGAATAAGAAAGACCATTTAAAGCCGGGTCCACAGCGACTATGTTCGTTATTCTATACGGATTGCAAACCCGATTATTTTTTCAAATAAAAACCGGTTTAAACCGGTTATTCCTTCGAGAACATACTGTAAACTCATCAGCGTCGAGCTCAGCGTCGATTCAGCGCCCTGTCTTGCTCTAGCGCGTTAAGAGTGAGCGAGACAAAATGATGTCTCGACGTCGAGCTGGATGCTGATTCGGTTAGAGGATAACAAGACTGAACATTGAGTACTAGTACAGACCCCCGCTTACAAAAACGAGGTAAAAAACCGTCCAAGTGCGACTCAGACTCGCGCGACGAGGGTTCCGCACAAACTTAATAAGCACCGAACATTGCTTTATCGAAAAGATAAACTAAAAAGAGAAACAAATTTAACTTTGCCATTAAATAACTGTTGTCCGTATGCTTATCAAGTGTAAATATAAGTTTGTAATCGCAAAAAAAGTGATGTTAATACAAATTTACGGTTTTCAGATTTTTTCCTTTATTTATGCTGTGAGACCGTGCTTCTTACCACATTTCGTGGTTCTAGGACCACGGAAAGTACCCAATAGGTTTTTGATTCCCTTGCAAATGTATGCAATATGCAACATAAACCGCCGTACCTTTTGATTGCATTGACCTGGACGGTGCAAGGGACCTCACTGCATTTAATATTAATTTTAACTTGATACTACCACGCGTTCCTGCGAAAAGGGTTTCGACAGACAAACAAACAGTCAGACGGACAACGAAGTGATCTGATAAGGGTTCCTTATTTCCTTTTCAGGTACGGAACCCTAAAAATTGATACATCTTTGATAATCAACTCCGTACCATAATGAATAGAATTTAGTTTTTGACTGTTTGTGTAACCTGTCTACTGTCACACACGCCGTCAATTAACGTTTCACACCGCTACGTTTTTCGAAGTCTACAATAAACCAGTAAAAACTGTTCGCAGGCATAATTACGTTACATCAACGTCTCACGTTCTTTTTACAGCCATATGAGATCATACAAACTCTTCAACGTTATCTCATGTTAGTTGGCTTACAAAAAACTATTTACAATCGAAAATACTAGACAAAACACGACCAATTTTATCGGATCGCGTTTGATTCACACAACTTTTAAGTAAAGTTATTGTGCTGAGTTGTTGGTGGTAGGACCTTGTGTAAGGTCCGTCCGGATCGCTATTACCGTCTTGCTCGCAAATCCCGCCGCAAAGCAGTGGTTGCACTGTTGTGTTACGGCGTGGAGAGCAAGACAGCCGGTGCAGTTACTGGCATAAGAGATATTCCATCTTAGCCATCTAGGTTGGCAACGCATCCGCAGTCTCTCATTTTAAACAGCATGCTTGGAACTACCAAGTTGCCTAACTCACATGCTTCTGGGTGTAACATGCTGCACTGTAATCTGTTTTGAAAAGAGAAGAAAAAAATAATAAACTGCTACGTTTCTTGCGGCGTTTCTTCTCAGTAGTATCTTCCATTTTTCGAAGCGCTAGTAGATTGAGACATGTAAAAGAGCCTAATGGCCTACTTGCAAAATAAATTTTTCATTTTCATTTAAAAAAAAACATGCTTACGTTCGGTACCTTTTGACATACAGCTCTGATCACACTACCAAGCGCTGATCACACCCCCTTCCTTCCACGCCTCTTTTATCATTCTTGAAAACTAAATTAATTTGAAGACCATAGCTTAATGTTAGCGACCCCGGCTACGAAGCTTGAGGTTGTGGTTTTGGTTCCCACAAGCGGCAAATGTTTGTTTGATGAATATGAATGTTGGTTAGTCCTGGATGTGTTGTATGTATTTAAGTAAATATTTATCCCACCAAAAACATTCTGTAAAAAACTACAAAAGTCTCGATGGAGCTGCTTGTTTATCTCTAAAAAGTAATGAAATCTAGACAAAGTCGTGCCAAGTCTAAGGTTCCTTACTGCGATTTCTTTATTATTATAGTTAATGTTGTGTGACTTGGCCGTTGAAGGGCACACAAGGGTACAAGACCAGGTGCTCCATGACACCATAGCACCAATCTGTCGCCAGAACCGCTACCCATTGACGCATATTAGTGGGTCACCTGATGCAAAATTTAATAATGTGTTTTACAGCAATCTTTTAAACCTTCTTCTTAATCCTTCTAGGCGTATATAATCATGCTCGACCAAAGCATGCCGACGGGTATTGCCATGCTATAGTTAGCCCATAATAACTATAATTTAAGCAGGTAGCATGGTGCAAAGTTGCGACATGACGTCTACAGTTGCTTACCAAATAACGTGATATTGAGTCACCGTATGTTTGTTTTACGTAGCACGTAGGGTCAAGGTTCGATTCCCGCGTCAAACAGATAGTCTTATTAGTATTTGACAGTAATAAGGCTCAACACTGAGACAATGCCATTGTAGTAATGGTTGCTGTTACTAGTTTGGTGCTACCACCATCTTGCTCGTTAATCCTGCCGCTAAGCAGCAATGTTTGCACTGTTGTGTTCCGGCGTGGAGAGCAAGACAGCCGGTGCAATTACTGGCACAAGAGGTATTCCATCTTAGCATTCTGGGTTGGCAACACATCCGCAAACTACTGTGTGTCTTACATTAACTATAAGTATGTATTTTGAGCAATAAAGTAATAGTATTTTATGCAACTGTTGCATAATGAGGGATCTTAAAACACGAGTATGGTTTTATGAAACGAGCGTCAGCGAGTTTCATAATAGGATCACACGAGTGTTTTAAGACCTAATTATGTACAGTTGCATACATTACTTTATCTACACACATATCATAAGTACTCTATGATGAGTTCAGAAGCCATAGGGCAATGACCTGCATTGCTACTAGCTACTAGTGCTAGGTACCTATTAAATATCTAGACTGTACACATTAAAATAATGTAATAAAAAATGAATTTGAACAAATATAGAAACAAATTAGAAAAAATCTCATAATAATATTGGTTGTTATAATGCTATTCATTGCCTACGGTTTCTGAACGCATTATAGAGCATTTATGATATATGTGTAGATAAAACAATTTAAACGGTCTATATCGGTTATATTGGAAAGAATCTAATTCCAGGGGTTTCAATCCAACCCTTTTTAGGTCTCATTATCACGAGCAGATTAAATTATCCAATTTAGAGCGTTCCATTTCTGTTTATGTGGACTTTGTTTTGTTTCATAAATTAAACAGATATTTGAGCCACCTATACAGTTACAGTCAATTATATACACAATGTCCAATAATTTATATGAACGAACGTACGAAAACATTTGAGTATGAACGGAAAACAATGTCCACCCAATAGCTGATCCAGCCTTCGAGTCAGGGAGTTAAGCCGTCGAAGTTAACTCAGGACAGGCTTATCAATGAGATTAGAATAATCAGGGAGTCATGACCCCCTCCCCCACTGGATCCGCGCTTGTATCAACCACTGGTACGTGCAAAAGCAATGCGTACACATGACAAGCACTGGTATGGTTAACTTATGCAATAGTTAACCCTACAAGGAGTTACTGTAATCTACTATTTATTCTGGATATGAGCATATATTTCGGTCACAAAAAAATTACGAAAAGATTTCTTCCCAGCATTATGTCAGTGCTGTCAACTCAAATGTTGCGCACGGTAAATATTATTTAACTATGCAGTCAGCCAATTGCAAAATGGCCTACCTGCTAATTTGTTGGGGTTAGGTTTTACAAGCTATAGTGACATAAACATAACTTGCGTACATACAAAGTTGTAACACAGCATAATGACAGGGGGATTCCACTCCGCACTGTAGGTACGCTCCACCGCCTTGCCTATGGCATAGGCAAATCGCAGTAGGTTGTCGGCTTGCCACGCGCTCGCTCGCCCTCGCCGTGTCAGTGTAATTGAAAACGTATGCCGCGCAACCCTAGCGTGTCGCTGGGAGAAGCGAGGGGAAGGCGGGCGCGGGCGGTGCGCTCCTTTTGACTCGCGCCGCCTGGCGTATTGTGTATGAAGTAATACGAACTTTGTTGTGCGTGTGAATAAAGTTGGAATTCGTTTAATCGCGGTCGTAAAAGAGAAATTTTAGCACGTATTTATTCTGTGATAGTGGTAGCGATCCAAACGAATCTTGCGCAAAGACTAAAGCTTCAGGCCCCCAATTCTGGCGCTCATCGAGATTCATCTCACATTCGAGATGTGTCAAAAAATTACAAATTTTGAAGGGATCTGACACCTCTTTTTGGCTTATCTCGAATGTGACTTCATCTCTACTGACGCGAGAATTACCCGCTGGCAATGCACCTAGCACGAATCTTCTCGATACGCGTTAACTCAGCGCGTCTCTCTTCTATTAGGCTGGTTAGAACGAGCGAGACGCACTGAGTTACGTAGCGAGTTAACGCGTATCGAGAAGATTCGTGCCAGGTGCACTGATAATTAAAACTTAATTTAACTGCCATAGTTTTAAAACAGTCTTATAAGTATTTGTGTACCTTAGTCGTTATCAGTCGTCCTCTGAGTTGGCTACTTGAGATCTTATCTTCGTGACCCTGAATCTACAGTTACTACGCCTGAAGTTTTGGTGATAAAAACTTCATCCAAATTGGATACAGGTTTTTTTATACCAAATTATCCATAAAGGCTATGTAGTTGCGTGTGGTAGGACCTTGTGCATGGTCCGTCCGGATCGCTACCACCATCTTGCTCGGGAATCCATCCGCTAAGCAGCCGTGGAGAGCAAGACAGCCGGTGTAATTACTGGCACAAGAGGTATTCCATATTAGCCCTCTGGGTTGGCAACGCATCTGCAATCTCTTTGGTGTTGCGGGTGTCTATAGGCGGTGGTGATAACTTACCATCAGGTGACCCACTTGCTTGTTTGCCTTACTGTTTCTTTTAAAAAAATTTAGGCTGTCTAAAAGTGGGATAGACGGACGAGTAAGTTCGCGTAATGATGCCCAGGGACTGTAACACCGATAATTTTATATTGATGTAAATAATTATATGATTATCAATAGCGATACCGATATTTTCATTTGGTATATTAATATCGATACTTAAACGTGTCGTTCCCCTCTTCATTTTCCCCACTTAAAGTCGACATTTCCAAAAATTCTTTCTTGGAGTATGCTCATGTTATAAAATAAATACACGTGTGTTCCAAATTTTAGTATCTAGGCTTACAATTAATAGCAGTTTTGGCTACGCATTGATAGAGTCAATGTCAGTCAGTCCAGGACAAACGATTTTATAAGTTTTATTTCATACGCCATAGGAATACGTATTGTGCGATCTGGTAAAGTCGCGTATCCGCTTGGTATTGTTATCGAATATCGATAAAATTATCAATATATTTAGTGACATAAATATCGATATTTATTCCATTCGTAAATATATCGATATTTTCTTAAAAATTATTCGATATATTTAGGATATCGAATCGATATACAGTCCTTGATGATGGCTCGACGATCTTTTATTGACCAAATTTACGCGTGTTGTTCGCGTACTTAGGGTGACGCGGGCGATAAAGGTCGCTGACCCATAAGTACAAGTATAAATCAAATTGTAAATGTCAAACCTGTACTTATAGAAAAACAAGAACCAAAAAAAAACAATTGGGTAGGTACATAATAATGAATGACATTTGAATGTATTTTTTCTCATAGGGAAAATAACAAATTAAATAAACAATACTTTCATAGCAACAAATAACTTAAACTTTATTATGTTATTAAATTTTTGTAACCGAAATTTCTTTCGATTTTATTTTTAAATGTTTTTACATTCAAATTATTAAATTAAAATTGTAATGACAACACAAAGAAAAATTGGAAACTGGCAAACGCAAGGCACGGAATGCTGATGTTGCAGGTTCAAGCCCTGCCATTGCCCTATTTTTTTTTTGTGTTGTCATTACAATTTTAATTTTATTATGTTAATAAGAAAAAAGACATTCAGTGATTTGTTGCAAAATGAAAGAAGTGTTAAATTATTTTTTGTGATCGAAATTTACTTCCGTTTTTTTTTTTGGTAAACGCACGAAGTGCTGATCGAACCTGCAACAGGTTCGAGTCCTACCCTAATTTTTCTTTGTGTTGTCATCATTTAAAGTTATTTGAAGGATTAAATTATTTGTATCAGCTTCTATCTACCATGTGGAGATCCTTGGGGAAGGCCTATGCCCAGCAGTGGGCGTCTTCCGGCTGCTATGACGATGATGATGATCTACCACGTCATTTATCACACTATTTTAATTGTAGCTTATTTACTTATCAACAAGTTATCCCACGCTGTCTGTTTTATCAGACGACAATGCAATTTTTATGACACTCGCTCATCTCAATAAAATTCAGAAACGCAATAGCCTTATTAACATTTTTATGACGCAATCAATTATTTACTTCCCTTGGGTAATAATGAGCGGAAAGAATCGTATCGTTTCCTTCTCGATGTTGATTAATCTTTAATCACTAGGTTAATGAGATAGGTAATAAACCAAATTATAAATTGAAAGGTTTTTTTATTAAAATGTTTTCTAATAATTAAAAACAAGCAATTTTATTCATCCTTGACCTTTGAAAAGGATTTTCCTGGGAAATTATAACTTATATTGTAAAACTGTTGTATCTATTTAAAAAAAAATGCCAAAGTCTCCATTAAACTTTTTAATGTTAATATTGTAGAAGCCAAACTACCTTTAAAACCAGTTTTTTTTTACTTCAATTATGTCTAATAAACTAAACGCCCTTATTGATTTTATAATACTATTCTGGTTATAATTTTGCCTTACCAACTCAACATTAATTAACATACATTACAATAATGCCATCCGCTCTACTTGCAATTTTAATTAATGCCCATGGGCTTAAAGTAAC
The DNA here is from genome assembly GCA_963691745.1 of Ditula angustiorana. NCBI lineage: Eukaryota > Metazoa > Arthropoda > Insecta > Lepidoptera > Tortricidae > Ditula > Ditula angustiorana. Next base: position 1,779,505 of record OY829474.1, read on the forward strand.
CCATAGCGTTCAAATAACTTTCGATTAATTTCGCGGGTGGTAGGACCTTGTGCAAGGTCCGTCCGGATCGCTACCACCATCTTCCTCGCCAATCCTGCCGCAAAGCAGCAGTGCTCGCACTATTGTATTCCGGCGTGGAGAGCAAGACAGCCGTTATAATTACTGGCACAAGAGGTATTCCATCTTAGCCCTCTGGGTTGGCAACGCATCTGCACTCTCTTTGTTGTTGCAGGTGTCTATAGGCGGTGGTGATCACTTACCATCAGGTGACCCACTTGCTTGTTTTTCCTATGTTGTATAAAAAAATCCCCATGGGCTTAAAGTAACCCATAGCGGTCAAATAACTTTCGATTAATCTCGGCTCTTTTCTGGAAACTTGCAAGTATCCAGCGAAAGTTAAAATACCCCGTGCTGCCTTATTGGTCAGTCATTACAAACTTAACTCGACAGACGGACAAATACGCAACGAGAGTATTTACTTACCGGTTAGTCATAATACTTGACGGCAACGCAATCATTGAGTGCATTAGTAAGTATGTAGCAAAATGTGAGGAAATGTATAAGATTTCCAATAAAAAAAATGGGCGGTTTGTCAGCGGAAATTGTTAGAATTTTTTATGGTATTAGTAATATAGCTAGTAATTTCTAACTAGTAGTTAATACGATAGCTAGCAATCTATTAAAGTCAACTGTTATCGGCTTTATGCGGTAAAGAGGCTTTGTATCATGGTGATTCAACTTAAAACTTTTCAATTAGCATCTAAGGCTCATTATTTAATTCAGGAATTTAAAGACAAAACTAATTAAACAATAGACAATCAAAGTTAAAGTCAAAATAATTTATTCAGACTAGGCTTACAGGAAGCACTTATAAATGTCATAAAATTTACCACCCCAAATTTGAAAATAAGAATACTTTGACTTCGAAGCCATGAGTCAATGTCATTGGGTCTATTGGGTCTAACGTAATATTAATATTCTTTTTTAACAGTTTATATTACGATACGTACATTGAAACTTTTTTTTTTAACTATTTTAAATCATAAAGCGTTTAGGCTATGTTTCTTGTTAACAGGTGGGTCGTATTTTTATGTAGATGCTCAAATAACAGCACTTTTTATTTATTAGGCCTTCAATCAATGAATTACTACAGTTATTTAATCTGCGTTTTCTACTACTGATTACAAATGACCTCTACCCCAAGAAGTAATTTACATTGAACTCAAGTCACGCCTGGTTCATACCAACCAAACATCCTGGTTGGGACACCGACGTCTAGCTTCTTAAACTTAGCCTAGCCAGTGTAGGTTAGTGTGAACCCGGGTACTTACAACTCATTAGTTTGCGCACATCTTATCTCATAGAAATGATCATAGAAAGAAAGTTGTCGCACTGTCAATAAGGAAATAGAGAAAAACCATTTACGAGTCTTGTCCTCTAGTGTTGCATGTGAGTAGACTCAATAAAAAGTAAGCTGTTATTAGCTGGTTTTAAACGGACGATAGATGACAGAGTAAGACTAGGTTCACATTTGAGAGCGATAAAAACGCAAAAACGCAACCATTTTGCGGCCATTGGCCCTTGGATGAAGGACTAAAGCATGGATATAGCATCAGTACTTGTCAAGTGTACATAGCCAAAGCTGTCAAAATGGTCATCTTTGTGTGCGTCAAGGTAGTAAAACCTGCAAATTAATAAGAAAAACGTAGAATATACTACCTTAATGTAAACATTACCATAGCCAAAGGTGACCATTTTGTCTATTGGTCGTGTACAGGGTGCCAATTGAAGAGGAGTTTAGAGTATGTAGTCATCTCTTTTTGACACGTTGTATTGCCATTTAAAGTAAAGAGATCAGATAATAAAATATCGCTTTCTATTTTAATACTCCTTCTATGCTGTACTATTTCTATGCATTGGCCAATCAGAGACAGCCATTGCCACATTTTTGCGTTTTATCGCTCGTAAACTCTGAATGTGAACCCAGTCTAAGTTCGCGTACTTATGGCTGGAAGACCTTTATCGCCCGCGTCACCCTAAGTACGCGAACAAAGCGACTAATTTTGGGCGATGAAAGATAGTCGGGTCTAATTAGCTTAGGTCTTGTCTCGCTCTAAAAGGGGTTATAAAGATGTACGAGTAAGTTCGCGTAATGCTGGACAATCTTTATCGCCCGCGTCACCCTAAGTACGCGAACAACGCGACTAATTTTGGGCGATGAAAGGTAGTCGGGTCTAATTAGCTTAGCTCTGGTCTTGTCTCGCTCTAAAAGGGGTTATAAAGATGCACGAGTAAGTTCGCGTAAGGCTGGACAATCTTTATCGACCGCTTTTTTTTTTTTTGGACGGACGTGCGCTGATAGCCTCAGGCGGCTTTGTCAGCTTACCGGAGAGAGGGCGAGCAACCAGAGGGGCGCTCAGCAACCTTTATCGCCCGCGTCACCCTAAGTACGCGAACAACGCGACTAATTTTGGGCGATGAAAGGTAGTCGGTTCTAATTAGCTTAGCTCTGGTCTTGTCTCGCTCTAAAAGGGGTTATAAAGATGCACGAGTAAGTTCGCGTAAGGCTGGACAATCTTTATCGCCCGCGTCACCCTAAGTACGCGAACAACGCGACTAATTTTGGGCGATGAAAGGTAGTCGGATCTAATTAGCTTAGTTATTGTCTTGCCTCGCTCTAAAAGGGGTTATAAAGATGCACAAGTAAGTTCGCGTAAGGCTGGACAATCTTTATCGCCCGCGTCACCCTAAGTACGCGAACAACGCGACTAATTTTGGGCGATGAAAGGTAGTCGGATCTAATTAGCTTAGTTATTGTCTTGCCTCGCTCTAAAAGGGGTTATAAAGATGCACGAGTAAGTTCGCGTAAGGCTGAACAATCTTTATCGCCCGCGTCAGCCTAAGTACGCGGACAAAGCGAGTTATTTTAGGCGATAAAAGGTCGAGCCATATGTTCGTAATTACAGGTTATTTTATATATAACAGATTATTAATACTTGAAGGGAAGGAGAAATGCGGTATTTGACATTAAATTTTTATCATACATTAATACCTATAATGAACAGGGAATGAAGGTGGAACTTGTGATCGTTCAGTTTACATATTTTAAAGTATGGAAGTTGATGCAGTATATTTTATCTCTTTAAGTAAATACATTTAAGTAAATAGATTTGACGTAAATATTTAATTTTTTTTTACTCGATCCGCTTTTTTTCCTGAACACGTTTAGTTCGGATGTCTGTCAGTCTTTCCTGTTCTAATTTTGCTAGTCGGTTTTTACTTACGTTTTTACCCAATTTCAGCGGTCGGATTAATTTCATTTGTTTCATGTTTCCAATGCGATATAACATTAAAGTGCTGACAACAATGGCTTGTATACTTTTTACTCAAACTCATAAATACAAGAAACATTAGCCCATATTGAATCGAGGTTGCGAAGCCTATTGCCCTTCAAACATAGACGATTCCACGATACGAAACTAGTACACGGTGATACATACGATGAATAAGTAATTTGCGTACAGTCAGGACAACAGTAAATGCTTTGTATTATCGACCAAATGAAATAATCTGAAATTGGCTGGTTGACTCTAATTCTGTTGCTATCGAAATTTGAAAACTTCGATAAAAGAAGAAAAACTGTGTTTTTAGTTTTTTCTTCTATTTCATGAATTCCTTACAAAACGGCCCGCCAAGGGCCCGACAATGTGACAAGGTTCCATTCCGCGCTGTAGGTACGCTCGACCGCCTTGCCTATGACATAGGCAAATCGCAGTAGGCTGTCGGCTTGCCGCGCGCTCGCTCGCTCGCCCCGGCCGTGTCAGTGTAATTGAAAACGAATGCCGCGCAACCCTAGCGTGTCGCCGGGAGTAGCTGGGGGAAGGCGGGCGCGGGCGATGCGTTCCTTTTGACTCGCGCCGCCTGGCGTATGGTGTATGAAGTAATACGAACTTTTTAAGCGTGTGAATAAAGTTGGAATTTAATCGCGGTCGTAAAAGAGAAGTTTCTGTTCGTTAGTACTATTATTTAATCTGTGGTTACGGTTTTTAGGAGTTACGTAGGTGACGAGTAACCGTACTGGAATGTTTACACGATTTTGTTTAATGTAGAGCACGGCGTTTTACCGTTGGTAAGTGTTGTGAATCTTGAATGAGGAATACTCAGTACCATTCCTACGCGTATATACCACAAGTATTCGATTTTGTTTATATAACAGAAAGGAAAACGAGCAAGTGGGTCACCTGATGGTAAGTGAGAACCACCGCCCATAGACACGTGCAACACAAAAGGGATTGCAAATGCGTTGCCAACCCAGAGGGCTAAGATGGAGTAACTCTTGTGCCAGTAATTGCACCGGCTGTCTTGCTCTTCACGCCGGAACACCAGTGCAAGCACTGCTGCATTGCAGATGGTAGTAGCGTTCCGGACAGACCTTGCACAAGGTCCTACCACCCGCAAAACACACGTCACAATAAACTAAGATCATACAAATACATCATACCCTTCATACAAACGTGCGTTCCCACCCTCTAACTATGCATCATAATTTCCTGGATCCCACTGCAATTCAGGATCGGTTAAGTAATTCTTTGCTTGGTTTTACGTAAGTAATTAATCCATAACTAACAATTTCCAAAAAAATCCGTTTAAATTAATGTCCTAGAAGCTTCGAAAAGTAAACCAACAGTTTCTATGGGAATCGAACCCCTTTAAACTGCAGCCATGATTTTTTATTATGTTATTGTTTAGAACTAGGTTTGTATGACTGTGATTTTTTAATATTATTTATTTACTTTGAAAAATATTGACTTGAAACTTGAAACTTGTTTGTTTTGTATGATACTCCTAAAGTGCAAATTGTCAAAAATTAAAACATACAAAAGTAGTTCTAAGACAACAACATATTCAAAGAACGCGACTATATGACTGTTAATGTTTAGAGGGTGAAAAACGTGATCGCCGTTTGTAAGGAGAGCGCTCTTTGAGACTTATTTCGCAATCGTCTTAAAGTTTCAAATACAGTGGAAATACAAACGGCACCTCTAGCCTTTAGTCTGAATTGTTTTTATAAGTATAGTCGACCAAGTAATTGCTTGCCCACTTTTGAACTTTATCCCTTTGTAATAAGGTCGAAAAGTGGTCAAGCACTTTCTTGGTCGACTATACATCAATAAAAAAACTGATTTGTTGGGAGTTACGCCGTACGGTAAAGATTGATTACGCGGTTTGCCGCGCCCGCGTTATGTGTGGTTGTGTTATGTGTTGTGGTTGCCAAAATCCGCTATTCGCTATTGTTTTGCGACGGTGGACCGATTGTCGTCGCCGCGTTACCGGACGTAAACAAAATTTAGTATTTTTTTTTATTAGGTATTTTTGAATTACTAGCGGACGCGCGCGACTTCGTTCACGTGTAATTCGTAGCCTATGTCCGTCAGGAATGGTGTAGCTTTCTATCTGTGAAAGATTTTTTGAAATCGGTTCAGTAGGTCCAGGGATTACCCCCTACATACAAACAAACAAAGTTTTTCTCTTTATTATATTAGTGTAGGTGAACGCACACGTTCGCAGTCCTCAAACAAAATAATTGGAGTAGGTACACTGACAGTTCTGAGGTATAATCTTTCAGTCCATTTTTAGGGTTCCGTACCCGAAAACGAGACCCTATTACTAAGACTCCGCTGTCTGTCTGTCTGTCCGTCTGTCACCAGACTATATCTCATAAACCGTGATAGACAGTTGAAATTTTTACAGATGATGTATTTCTGTTGCCGCTATAGCAACAAATACTAAAAAACAGAATAAAATATGTATTTAAGGGGGCTCCCAAACAAGAGATATGATTTTTTTGCTGTTTTTATAGATAATGGTACGAAACCCTTCGTGCGCGATTCCGACTCGCATTTGACCGGTTTTTGATGCTGACTATAACTACTTATGAAAAATGAAACTATGATCGGGATTAGAGTAAACGCTTGGATAAAAAGATATAAGATAAAAATGGTCTGTGAAAGTGTCCATTTGTCATTAAAAAGCGTTATTGTCCATTGTTACGGATCTTTGATATCTTGATTTGAAACTGGCTTAATTCTGAGATAATACCCATTCTCGATGATTTCTAAAGCAAATCATTGTTTATCATAGGGACTCAATTAATAGCTTTCGAAATGAATGTTTCAACTACAATGGAACATACGTAAATACAAACATACATACATAGGCTGCTAAAAACATAACCCTTCCTTTTAGCTTTGCCGTAGTCGGGTAAAAAACGATAAACATAGAAGAAGCTAGGGATATAAGGATGCAGGTTTGGGGCAAATTGGTCTTTAACCAATCAAAGTCAAAATATCTTTGTTCAGATTCAGGCTTATGAATATTTGTGAATGTCAGAAATATTTTTTTTATGGCAGTGACGTCAGAAAACTTATCACTGGTTCAATAATACTTCTAGAGAGAACATAGTAATTCGACGAGTTTTTTTAAAGCAATGGGAAACAGCGAAATACAAACAAATACTTAAATATAATTAGTCATAAGCTTAGACGAAAATCTTTACCTTTCTACTTATTTACCACGACTTTATCCGTTCAAATCAGTTTTATTTTCAACTTTGCTCATTTATCTGAATTTATAAATAGGTAGGTACAACAAATAACTCATACCTCATAACAATACCATAGACAAGCAATATGTGCTCAACTAGTGATGTGCAACCGTAACCTATCGACAAAGCTAGTGATGCTATAACCATGTGGGAATACCTCGCAGTGCTGCTCATCGGTTTCTGGCTGGGTATAGCCATATTTCTCTACGTGTCATGCTATTGGCTGGAAGAGATTTTAGGTAAGTTTTTTTTATTTTTGTTTCATTAGTAGACAATGCCTAGTAGCCGTTGCCAGTATTTAAAATCCCAGGTATACCTGGCATTATAATGCAAAAAGTAGTATTGCCGGCAACCAAGGCCGGTTCTTTTTTTCAGTATCATTTTTAGTACAAAAAATACTGAACAAATTCAAGATGCGGTCATCTTAGAACGTTTTCACATAACTTATTCGTTACTCGAAGCTGATTAGGGAAAACGTATGACAGTAATTATAGTTAAAAATCAAACATAATGAAAATATTATATAGAAATTAAGATTATCTATTCTATAAGTTACAATTAAAGGAGAATGGGCAAATTGTCCCAAGTGCTGTATACAGTTGTGCTATATCTTATTTGAAAGCTCTCTATAAGAGCTTAATTTTTTTATATGACAGCAAAACCGAGATATTTGCAGGGAAAAAGCTACAGCCCATTTTATACCTCACTTTGTACTAGCAGTTGTATGAAAAATATCCGTAAAATCATGTTCGAGATATAGCCGAAAGATTTTAACCACGCATTACTGAGGCCACTAGAAGTAAAAAACGTAATGTGAGCATAGGTCTAATTAGCTGTTTTATTTTTCTCTTTTTTCATACAAAACAATTATTAATTACAATTCTTAAGGTAAACCACAGTCGATCAGTGCTTTAGGACGAGCTGGCAACGTACTACTTTAACTTTTGACACGTTAGGTCATAATGGTTATTTATTTTCGATCACGTTGATGACTTAAATGACAAAGGCTTATTGCAGTTTGACGTGAGACATTCCGTTATGACTTTTTAGTCAACAGAATGGCAACGTCGCATACATTAGGGTGTGTTACACTTAAGTTTTATCGAAAAAATATTTTTTTATTTTTGCGTCCCACGTCACCCCTGCAGACACCTGGTCTTCGAAACATGGCCTATGATGATCCTTACACCGAGTACTACACGTCCATACTACTCACTATTGTATACAAGGGTTGAGACAGCGCCCATACAAAAATGCCCATTCTCCTTTGCATGCATTTTCAATGTCTAACGCAAATAAATGTTATGATTATGATTAATGAAAACTCGCATATTTTCTCTAAGAAATAGCCGGTTTTAACCGGGTTTTTCACACAAAGTAAAACCGATTTTGTAAACCCTAATGCTGATGCGCTTAGACACTAACGGGGCAGAAGAGCGATTATTAAGAGATTCAATCATTCATAAACATTGTTTTTCATAGAAAAGGCAGCAAACGAGCATGAGGGTTTCCTGATGGGAAGTAATCACCGCGGTCCATGGGACCAGCAAACCAAAGGTCACTGGCCTTTGGGCCTCCCAGTGGGTCTCCAATACTAACTTACCGTACGAAACCCGGAAGCAAACTACTTCACTTGGTATTATGTGAGAGTGTGGTGCTACCCCGGTAGAACCGGCGCAGCAACCAGCAACTGCGGCTCTACCACTACGACAAGTGCATATCGACAGTGGAAATCTCAAATGTCGTAAGGGACATTAGTGGACATGTCCCTTACGACAATTGAGATTTCCACTGTCGATATGTTACCTTTTTTTTTTGGTCATCGTTCATTCAACTGTAACTAATTGCTGTCATAAAATGTATATCATTTAAATAACTATGCTTAATTAAATCACGCCTTGACACACAAATGTCGATCAGTTATATAATTATAACGAGCAAAATAAACCTCCGTTTCGGCCTTGTATTTTGTTTCCTTTAAACCACTTCACTGCCTTGAGTTAAGTCACAAAAATGGGCAAAACACCTCAACGACAAGTACAACCTACTTTCTTAATTTAAATTCTTTATCTTATTTTCCTTATATAAAAAAATGCATTTATTGCGGACAAAATAATCCATACAGTGTTAGTATTACAAATGGTACTTATAATTCGCTACTACAAATCTCAAATGTCATAAGGGACATGTCCCTTAATGTAACTTACGACATTTGAGATTTCTGGTATCGATATAACTATGTTACCACCTAAACTTAAATGAAGGGAGGACCAGTGCCGAGTTAGCCCGCTGTCCCATCTCTCGGCATCGATTATCTATGCGAAACTTCTTTATTATAAGTACGCATACAATACAAGCGAGAGTGACAGAAAATGGCTGCATAAATCAGACATTCGATAATTTTTCAAAACGTGTCCCCACCCTATGGACAAAAATTAATACTAGGCCACATACATTTGTTAGTTTTTTGCCTCTAATTAAAAAAACAACTGCGTCACAGCATTCCTGAGAAGTTTACAAGGGTGTTCATTCTCTGTCCATAGGGACACGTTGTATACGTAGTTTAAAAACCCAGTTGAATTGATAACCTTCTCCTTTTTTAAGTCGGTTAACACTGAAGTAGCTCTCTTGCATGTGGTTGCGAACTTTTCGAATAATATTACTTAATAATTTTCATTTAATTCTTACTTTAGATTGAATAAATAGTTTGCTCGTGCCTTATTTTAATGGCGGTGAGATGACATAGATGTTTATCACACTGTCATGCAATAAAAATCGGTAGAAAAAACACGTAATAAATTGATTGAACTGATGATATCTTATGTCGTTTCATGACTGATTTTATACGATTGCTGAACCAGTAGAATGAAGCATCTGTATTGGTTTTAATTGAGTATTAATCATTATGTAAATAGCTGATATGTACGCTGATACGGGCGTGTAAATAACACAGCTGTTACGGATCAACTTACATTGAAAATACGTAACTAAATTCAAGTAGTAAAACGACAATCTCATCTTCTGTTACCTGAGTTGCGCCATTTGTTTTTATCTACCAATGTATTTATATCTACTTCCCAATATTTTTCAGAAAGAGATCGCTTATAAGATTTTGTAAATGATCTCTTTTCTTTGTTTTTTTGCATCTCATTTTGTTTGGTTGGTTGTTGCGTGTCGTCATTATTGGTGTCAACGACCGGATCGACAATAAGGCCTTATTGTCAAATTTGTCATACACAAATAAATGTTGCCACTTCATAAGCGTAAGAAATTGCCAAATGAAATCAATGAGTTTAATGGGTTTGCGCGCAACTGCGGCTGTTATAACGGGGCGCGTAGCGATTTTTTTTAAATCTTGCCTGGAACATAAAACTGAAAGCGTCGTATATAAAACTGACACCGTAATTAGTTTAGTGTTTTTTTCCCGACTGCCGCCAGAAGGTAGAGTTATTTAACAATCAGAGTGACGTAAAAGAACTATTTTTACGCGATTGTATTTTGATTTTTTAAGTTCGAGTTACAAATTTTATAAAATGTTTTTTTTTTAACCTATATTCACGCATTTAATGTACAATTATTTAACTTCCAAAAACAAAACACAGTGTCTTAAGATACTTAAATTGTTTTATTGTCGCAAAAATAATGTAAGAAAATCGAAATTCCCGTGTCCCGTTAATTGATTTTCAAGATTTCAAATTTCTAAGACTATGACTTGATTAGTTCTCTGTATTCTGGCTGGAAAGAGAAGATACCCTTATTTTTAAATTTTCACTATTATACGAGTCGTGTTTGATTTTCTCTTGTTTTACCCATCCCACACGTAAAATGTGTCAATGCCGTATTTTCGCAATAAATCAATATTCAGCAAATGCACAGATTTCATCTACGATCAATTGTACAAAAGATCTGCAGATAAACGACGCGTGCGTCGGTTGAGTAACACGCTGCGCTGGCGCAATGTTTAGTGACAGGTCGTTAGCACGGTGTAACTAAACAGGTACCTAAGTAGGTAGGTATAGACATATGGGTCAAACTTAGAAATGGATTAGTTTAGAAAAGTCTTTCCTGTCTCTACCTAAAAATCTATCTAGTAGATTAGATTTTTGCGGGTGGTAGGACCTTGTGCAAGGTTCGTCCGAATCGCTACCATCATCTTGCTCGTTAATCCCGCCGCTAAGCAGCAGTGCTTGCACTGTTGTCTTCCGGCGTGGAGAGCAAGACGGCCGGTGTAATTACTGGCACAAGAGGTATTCCATCTTAGCCCTCTGGGTTGGCAATGCACCTGGAATCTTCTTGGTGTTGCGGGTGTCTATAGGCGGTGGTGATCACTTACCATCGGGTGACCCACTCGCTTGTTTGCCTTCCTATTTCATAAAAAAAAAATTAGATTACTTTATTTCTCATTGAAATTTTTATTAAGTTTTGTCTCAACATAACCTATTCACAAAAAGATCGTCAACATATGACATTATCAAGGTAAAAAGTATACTTAATAATATAAAATATCTAGACTAATATCTAAAAAAATTTATTGTTACAATAAATAAAAAATAAAAATGGCATAAATGTAAAAATAAAAATAGATAGCAGTTAAGGGTCCCATAGGTGTAAACAAGGGGGTGTCCTGGGGGTTGTGTCCTCCCTCTTCCCTAGTAGCAAGGTTTGCTGTCACATCAACGCGCCATTTTTTTAAATTTTATTTATTTATTCTTATTTATTTATTTACTTTCTTTGTGTTGTCATTATATAGCATTTGGACTAATTTAGATGAAATTTCGTGTCTAGATCGTGCTATTCCACAAAATGCATAGAAAATATCACGCGAGCGAAGCCGCGTGTAAAAGCTCGTTTTTCATTAAAATAATTGTGCATATGTATTACTCAATTATTGAATAAATTGAATCTATAATTAACTATGAAATGTAAAAAAACAAATAATTTTATTATTTACCATGAATTACTCATTAGCCACATAATGTATGGAATGCTGTACATGTATGTGTGTGTGTGTAGTCATAACACTGGAATGTTATTGTTTTTAACACGTTTTTGTATCACTTTCATTTCATTATCAATAATATGTATATTCATAAATGTATGTATATTCGACCAAGTAATTGCTTGACCACTTTTGAACCTTATCTGTTTGTAATACTATCGAAAAGTGGTCATACAATTTCTTGGTCGACTATACTAAGATTACAGTACAGCAACTAAATAAAAGTTTTAGAAATGGATGAAACAAGTTATTTAACTTAATGACTAGCTATGCTAACTGCAAAGGAGACATATTTTTTTCCACGGCTTTAATTGATTTCATAAATAAGTAAAAAATATTGCGGGCGGTAAGACTTTGTACAAGGTCCGTCCGGAACGCACCACCATCTTGCTCGCTAATCCTGCCGCTAAGCAGCGGTGCTTGCACTGTTGTGTTCCGTCGTGGACAGCAAGACAGCCGGTGCAATTACTGGCACAAGAGGTACTCCATCTTAGCCCTCTGGGTTGGCAACGCATCTGCAATCTCTTCGATGTTGCAGGTATCTATAGGCAGTGGTGTACACTTACCATCAGGTGACCCAGTTACACGTTTGCCTTCCTATTAAAAAAAATTGACAACAATAATTTTTTGTTTAGACATGATTTCAGACTTACTACGTATCAACACTATGACATCGAGAATCAAAAATAAAAATAGATTTCAATTCGTCAACGATACAATAAAAAAGATACTAGTTTGAGGTTATAAAACCTTCACAAAACACTTTTTTTAAGTACTGTTTTTGACCGTAGAGCACATAACTTACCTATCTACAGACTTATAACGTGTGTCACTATATTTCTAAATGCGGTTGTTAGGTCTCTACAAAAAGTCTACCAAAGAGTATTGTAATATAGAATGAGAAGAGTGGCAACTCTGGGTTTTAACTTGCATGTATGGAAAGTGCTGCTGTTTGTGTATAGTAAGTGAATTAATGCAGTGTACTTGTATAGCTATAGATAGGCATGTATACATATACGTGTGTATGCGCATTTGCGCGGGTGTGCGTGTTATTTTTAGATCCAAATGTACTCAATCAAAATTTTATTCCAGCAAATTTTATGAAAACTTATATAAGTTCTTAGTGTTCTTACTTATGTAAGTTTTCATAACATTTGCTAGAACAAAACCTTGATGAGTAAACAAAAAGAGATAACCAAGAGCGCATCAACGTCCAAGCAAACGAAAGCCAGAGTTGACAATGGCCGCCTCCGACACGTGTGACTAGCAGTGACAGATAGTTTTTTCTTTTTAGTCACTCGCCATCCGCGAGGAGACGCTGCTAACTGTCAAATTTCATGAAGTTTTAAGTGTGCCCCGCCTGAAGTCTACAACCAACTTTTCTCTCCACAGACCTCCCCCCAACGCGCACCGACGCTGCACCGTCCAGCGCCAGCAATGCGCACGCGCAGCTAAAGCGGCTGGTGGCGCGCGTGGTGGAAGAAGCCGCGGCGTTGCCAGCTCTCGCGCGGTACGCTGCTGAGCCTGCGCAGACGCCGGTGGAGTCCAATACTTATGAGGATCTACTGGCAACCGCTATACTTAACAAGGTAAGGCTCTTATGATCATCCTTATAGCGTTTTTTGTGCTATCCAGTCTACTACCTATCTGTTCTGCCCTCGTGTGAAATCAGCATAAATCACTTTGACCCACGTGTTGATGAACTTTCAAGTGTTCAGCTACTACTGCTGGGGCTAGGGTTGCCAAGTCCAAAAACACAAAAGCCGGATTTGACGCTTAATTTAGCCGGAAATTTTAGCCAGACACCTTTTTTAATAGGTCTACTTCTTCAGCCCAAAGTCACCCACTGCTGAGTGTAGGCCTCCTCATTTGCACGCCATTCTATCCGGTCTTGGGCTTGAAGCCAATTTACCCCATCAGCCTTGATATGTCGTCGACCCACCTGCCCTTCTGGCGACCAACGCTTCTGATCCCGGTTCTTGGTCTCCGATCCAACACTCTTTTAATAGGTAATCGTAGTTTATTAAAGTCGGACATATGTTATAAAAGCCGGACAGCGTTCAAGAAATTCGCGGCACTCGCGGCATTACTTGCGATCGCCTTGACTCAGGCAGCAACCAGATAAATAGCCTATCAAAAGCCAGACAGGCCGGACGAGAAAACATTTGGCCGCGTCCTTAAAAAGCCAAATATTTCCGGCTTAACCCGGACATCTGGCAAGCCTAGCTGGGGCGTACAAGAAAACCGTCAATTAATTTCTTAGTTATTTAGCATAATCATCGTACGATGAGTTTCCCATTTTTAATATGAAATGGGCGCCAGTTACCGTTCAGTTCAAGTGCTCTAACTACAGTTACTCCGAAAACAGTAATAATGGGCAAGATGAATAAATTACAAATAAGCAGTAAGCCTGCCTGCATAGTTAACAAGATAACATCAGCGTTTGATGACCGCGACTTAGTTTTTATGGTTTTAGAATTATAGTATTTTCGGCTTGATTCCGTTCGCGTCGATTTTGGATTCAAATTAAAACTATTTATTAAAATAATCTTGGTACATATAAACTACTAAGGTAGGTACTATAAGGTGCTATTGACTCGACATAATACTAATACGCCTAAGCGTTCACTACAAATAGAAATAATAATTAGTACAAGTTTATGATATTATTTTATGATTTTTCTTAAATATCTCAATTGGCCAGTTATATTTTTATTATATGCAGGTACGAGTATATCGACAGTGGAAATTAAAAATGTCATAAGGAACATATTCCAAGATGTCCCTTACGACATTTACAAATGTTTACTGTCGATACTAGTACCTACCTATCTGTATAAGTACATACATACGTACATAAAGTCACGCCTGTTTCCCGATGGGGTAGGCAGAGACCACGCATATCCTTTGCTTCACTTACTCTCATAACATTCTTCACGCCGGCTTGAGGCTGAGGCTTGAGCTTGGGGTTGAAGCGTCTTGCTCGTCGGTTCGGGGTACGTTCTATCGGTACAGTAAGTATTAATCTCCCCTTCGACGTCCTGACGACCATCTGCCCAAGCAGGCTATCTACTGGCACCCAACTGGAAGACGCGAGAGGGGCCCGAAAACAACGTGGCGTCGCTCAACGGAGCTGGAAGCCGCAGCAGCCGGTTTAAGCTGGAGCGATCTGGACTCTGCTGCGCAAGATCGATCCAAATGGAAAAGTGTGCTAAGAGCCCTATGCCCCTGCTGAGGGGCGAAAGGAACATGATGATGATGATGATGAAGTATTAATTTAAATCAGTTTACTCAATAATCAATTGACGGGAACACGTTTATGCAAACAACCTCGGAGAATCCGTAGTAACGTTTCTCAACTCTTCACCGGCTTACTACTGAAGTAAATTAAGGGCTACCAACCGCGAGAAACTGACTTATGCTGCGTTCTATATTGAAACAACGAATTGTATTAGCTACCAACCGTTGAAATTTGACAGCTGTCACATACAAAATGTGTCAATATTCAAATATTGGTACTTAAGTGAAACGATAGAAACCGGTATTATTCAAACAATTAAGAGTATCGTAGTGGTAGAGTCACACTGTACGCATCATATCGTTTGCCCGAATATCTAATGCCATAATCGTACGATTTGTCATAATATTCATTTGCCCGAAAGCCACTGTAAACCTTTCATGTAATTTTTAAATCCAGTCGTATAGAGCCCAGGTTAGGTTTGTTTTATAACAATTCTGAATACTTCATTCACTGTTTAATTAAGAAAGCCTTTCGGGAAAACGAACATTATGCCAATTGAAATTCGGGTAAACAAGGTTCCCACACTGTAGCCATTCGCAGGTTTTGGTACGAATAGGCCGGTTCGACCGGATAGTATCACACTCCCAGACTACGGCGTGAAGTATAGCTTTCAACTGCATTTCGTACGGTGAGAGATCTATAACGCTGCGGGGGGAAGCAAAATAAATCGGATAACCAATGCCAGCAAATTGCTAATAAAAGTGTAATAGCGATAAAACGCAGGTTGATTTACTTATCGATCTCACTGTAACATCAATCAATCAATCAGCCTTCAGATAGGAATTGAGGTATACTTTACGAGTAACTAGGGGATAAATAAGTTCGCAGACAGCAATCTGGCAGATATATTGAAGGCTGCATCTACAATAAGTCAGTTTATAGCAGAATTTGCTGCAAGATTAAATACTTCTACAGCGCTGTACTTTCGGAGCCTCTGTTTTACGAGACGCTGACGAAGAGGAAGACTCAATCAATTAATGTAATGTCCCGACAGCATCAACCAATCACGTTGACGGATTCCGGTTGTATAAATGTCGCATCTTTACTCAGATGAAAGACGAAATGAATAGAGCTTTAAATTCAAATTTTCAAATTATTTTTATTTGCAGACTACTAATTGGTCCAGATTTGTTAGTAACATTGAAATAGTTATTGACTACGTTAGTAACTTACACAAAACACATAACACAAACAATCTACCGCCTAGCGGACATCACAAGCTCATACTGCCGCATGATAGGGGAGTCGTACCTGGCCGCCACAGTGCTCAGGATGGGGTTGGGGCTGGCCCGCACTCTGCAGAGCAACGAACCTATTCTTTTCCGCATTATAGCGTAGAAGTCGTCAGTGCGAGCCAGTGCAAACATGCCCGACGCGCTGCAGAATCGGGGCAGCCCCAACAGCATCCTGAACCCGTTGTTGTACTGAACTCGCAGGGTACTGATGGTCTTCTGCGTGAAACTAGTCCAAAGGCTGCTCGTATAGAAAACCTGACAAAAAGCTTTAAATAGCGACACTTTTACTTGCTCACTACACCGTGCAAACCTTCGGACCAGCATGTTGCATCGGACTGCCAGCGCCCTACGTTCCCTCTCAATGTCCTTTTGGTCTTTAAGGTCGTCAGTAACATAGTGCCCGAGGTATTTAAAATGATAAACCCGCCTTAACTCGCAGTTATCTAGCTTAATAGCGGGTACATGCTCAGGCAATTTACCTCCGACGGCCTTAAACACCAAAAACTCCGATTTCTTAGCGTTATACACTAGGCCATGTTTACGTGCATAGATTTCACACGTGCACAGGAGCTCTCTTAACGCTCTGACCGTTGGGCTGAGCAGCACCATGTCATCAGCGTAGCTGATGTTGTTCACACTCACCCCATCCACCCTGCATCCTACAGGTTTACTGCTCAGCCCCACAATCAGATCATTTACGTACAAGTTGAAGAGTTTGGGGGAGGTTATTCCTCCCTGCCGCACCCCACACTCCAACCTGTACGAACGCGAGAGCTTACCAGCCCATCTCACACTATTCACCTGGTTAAGGTACCAATACTGCAATATACGCAGTAGCTCCGCCGGTACTTTTTGCTCCCTCAACTTGTTCCAAAGGACATCGTACGATACAAGGTCGAACGCTTTGGACAAGTCCAGAAAGCAAGCGTAGATGGGCGTCTTGCGATCAGTATAGTAACGAGCAGTATGTTTCAATCCCAAGATCGCACTCTCCGTGGACAGCCCCGGACGAAAACCAAACTGCGCATAGTGCAGGTCTAAGTGTTCCTGAAGCCTAGAGTCTAGTAGGCTATCCAGCACCTTAGCCAGGACAGCAGCTAGTGAGATAGGACGATAATTACATTTACTAGATACATCTCCTGTCTTATCCTTGACAATAGGTATAACAATAGTTTTCATTAAATCTTTAGGGAGGTACGAATGAGACATGCATAAAGAGAAAAATTTAGCTAAAACTTCATATGACTTCTTGCCAGCGCATTGCAAGTGCTCTATGCTGAGCCCGTCGTGACCCGGTGACTTTCCTCTGGTCATCCCAGAAACCACATCTTTAATGTGTTCAGGGGTAAAACGAATGAAGTCCGAGTCATGGCAAGCCCCGTCATCAACCGTGCGCCGCGCTGGGCCCAGTGGAGAGTCTATCCTAAAGTGGTTCACAAACATGTTCGCGACTGACTCTGGCTCATTTATGCCCTCGACGCACACAGGCACCCCGGGAGAACCCTCAAGCTTTTTCGTTGCCTTCCAGAACCTTTTAAAGTCGTTAGATGCCCGGTGAGTCGCAAGAATGTCGAGTTTAATTTGCTCCTGATGATTTTGGCACCATTTTAATTTACTCTTAAATATTTTGCGACTCAAGCACATGTCATCGTATACTTTACCTGATGTAGGCCTATTAAACGCGAGCCAAGCCTGAAAGTGCTCCCTAGCCCGCCTGTGCGCGTCTCGCACATGCTTATTCCAGCCCACCACATGGCCATTCCTCTTAGGGCGACTGGCACAGTGAGTTTGAACTGCGGCATCCGACAAAATATCTACAATATTTTTATAAAAATCATTAATTAGGTGTTTATGACTAATATCACTACAATTAATATTACAACAAATGTCAAATTCATGTGAAATGTCTATTAAGTTAAATTTATTATTACATAATTTATAATATTGATCTATCTGAGTACCGTCCCTCTCACCCCAAATTATTTTATTACATTCTATTTTTCTTAATACTAATTTTGGTTGAACTATTTTTAAATTACAAATAATGTTAATGGGATAGTGATCAGAACAAAAAACATCATGAGTCACACTAATATCCACAATAGTGTCCCAGGCCGCTTGCGTAACAACGCAATGGTCGAGCCATCGCCGGCATCCGTGTGCCTCGCTGACATACGTATACGTGCGTGCGGCGGGACCCAACTTAACTAAATCCGCACAGCACCAACTTTGTTCGGAGCAAAAATTAAGAAGTTCATTTGCAAACGGTTCACCCGGGTGGGCATTAAAATCTCCCAACATATAAACAGTTTCAACGTCACTACTATCAACGATCGCATTCAACTCACCGAGGCAGTCTAAATATTCCGGCAGATGGTCCAGAACGATGGTGGCTTTAGAACATTCAATGCGTACACACATGCAACTTTCAAATTGTTATATTATACTCTGGTGTGCATTAAGGTGTGTAACCTTTAAATTATTTTGGAAAACGTAGATTATACTACCTTAATGTATACCGAAAAACTCCGCTTTGACAGTTCATGCGAGTATGACCATAAGGTATTCTTGGTCTGAAGGTTAAGAATATATACTTGTCTCTTTTCAGCATATTCAACTGTCATTTAAAGTAAAGAGATTAGCTGCTGAAATGTGGCTTAAATTTATAATATTTTCAATACTTTTAGTCCAATTTCTGTGCGCCATTGTTGTCACTTTAATTAACTTTTGGCAGTTGATGTACGAGGGTTCTAAGAGGTTTCCTTAGGCGTTCTGAAAGTTTTAAAACTCCTTCAACCCTTTGGTTATTGTTCTTTGTATTTGTTTCTTCTCTACTTTAAGGGTTTATTTTTGTATTCTCAATATATTTCTCCATTCATTCCATACTTGCTTCATCCAATTTATTTCCTCCATTCTTTGCTACCGCGTCACAGCTCTCAACAGCTCCCTTATTCTTCGTATCTTTGCGCTATCGCGTATAAAGCAATGAAATTAAATTTAAAATGCTAATGACAACACAAAGAAAAATTAGGGTCATGGCAGGACTCGAACCTGCAACATCAGCATTCCGTGTGTACTAATGTAATATGGCGAAACTGGGAAACGTAAGGCACGGAATGCTGATGTTGCAGGTTCGAGTCCTGCCATTTCCCTAATTTTTCTTTGTGTTGTCATTAGCATTCTAAATTTAATTTGAATGTATGTATAAAACAAATACAAAAAAAATCGAAAAGTAAAAAAAAATCGATTACAAAAATATAAAGGAATGCTTCATACATTATGACCTAACAACTGTTTACGAATTCCAGTCATACTGTTTACTCAATTATTGTTTCCTTTCCTGTTTTCATGTTTGTGTTTCGTAACTCCGATCCAACAAATATTTATATTTACATTTTCACATTAGTTGAATTCCTGTAGAATTTAGGGTTTTAAATTGCATATTTGCACAGTTAAATTCGATGATACACCACAGATCATATGTATACAGATACACGATTTCATGCAAAAAGGGCACCTTCCTAGATTCGAAATTGCTGCGTTGCTATTTTCATGACCTAGTCTTATAATAGAGGGCACTAGTAGCAGTTAACTATCCATAACTTTTTTGAGATAAGAAGCGCCATCTATTGACATTTGTTAGTACTACCACGACTGCCATGTAGATTTAGATCCTTATTTTCATTAATCACGAGACGAGTTCGTGCAATTAATTGCTCATAAAATATAGATTTTTTTCACATCTGGTCTGCTCTAAGCTTTTTCTTATTGGGACCCCATGATATTATGACTACGTGATCTTATCGTAGGTAATAAAATACAAAGAACGCTATTTTATCATTTTTCCCATGTCATTAACAGAAATGTAAAACCGGTTTATCTAAAACTGTCTCGATATTTCCTAATGACTCAACACCATGTTATTAATAATTCTAATCACAGAAATAAAAATAAACGTTATCTATTAGATTGCGAGTAGTTATGTAAATGTGCTATAGTGATATGATTTTATTGCACCGTTGCAAATAAAGGAATTAAATGGATTAAGAAAATCCTGATAATTGCATTTTATCTTATTTTCCCTTTAAATGGCCCTGAATTTGATTCTAACACAATTTTAATAAATTAAATTTATTTTTTAAATTTTATTATAAGAACTTACTTATCTTATCTTCATATTTCTAATTTACATGAATAAGTGTAAATCTTAATTGTATTATGCACTTTAGCACTGGCTAGAAAATTAACAACTGCATGAAAATTACTAATCGTAGAGAAAAAATTGCTATGACCTTAGCTTACATTTTAGACATCCGGCCTCCGCGTATAATCCTTAATGATACAGATAAAAAAACATCCGTGTAGAAATCACTCATCGACCAGACCAAGCAAGATTTCACGATATTACCTACCTATCACTTGTCCTGCTCTCTATCTTATGATAACGCCTCCGATAACGTTAGTCTTACAGCGTGATAGCTCGAAACAAATCGACTGTTTATAAAAGAAATGGTAAGTTGTTTATTGTGCATAATTACTTTAATGCAATTATGAAACGCGGCCACCATCTTGAGCTGTCGAATTCGCGCCAATTCGGAAATAGTTTTTTAAACCGCGCGTGAAACGAAAGGGTATTTTATGTGCGCGAAATACGTGTCGAATTGATAAAGGGTTATTTATAGTTCCGCAGTGCCTTTTATTTCATAGGTTACTTTTTAAGTTTCGTGAATATTGATCTCAACGATAAATCTCAAAATGGAAGTTTCTCTGTCGATATTAGTGTATGTTTCAGTTTTTATGTTATATATTACCGCTATGTTATTACAAGTAAGTAGCATGTGTTTTTTTTATCATCCATTATACTTATTTATAGTTAATTCAAATTATTTGAACAGAAACATAACTAAGGTATTAATGCTGGCCACTGACGATCTTTTTTATTTTTTGTCTAATTGGTTCGCAGAAAAAAATAAAAAAAATTGATGGACGTGTAGAATAAAGCTATATTTTAACAAATACCTACTGTAGGTGATGGGTCGAGTAAAACCACGAAAATTTGGTAAAACAAAGGGAAAAGCGTTGGTACGTGTAAGAAGCTACAGCGTTCGCGAATTATCTATCTAGACTAACTACCGGCAATGTGTCGTATTCGTTTGTACAAGGACTGCTTATACCCACCAACGATTTCGCTAACTTTAATGTGTATAGATCACGCTAGATGGCGTTACAAGTAACAAACTCGTTAGACATATAGACATAACTTTTTTTTAAAACTAGGTAAATCTAATAACAATGTAAAAACAATGAAAATAAAAATTGCGTCGCCTACAATTCCACCCCCTTAGTGATGACTAGTCATCACTAGAATTCACAACTGGTGCAAGTAGAGCGACGCGTGTCACCGGTCGTCGTAATACTCCCGTGCGAGTGCGCACATCGACCACGCGGATGCGTCCATCATCCCCGGGGAGTGTCGCACTCACTACACCGTGCCGCCATGAGCCACGCTCTAAGTTTGGTTCTACTAATAAAACATAGTCTCCTACACTCAAGGCCCTATGCTCAATGTTCCATTTTTGTCGCGGTAATAATGTAGGCAAATATTCTTTAAGCCACCGGGACCAAAACAGATCCGTTAAGCGTTGAGCGACCCGCCACTGCTTTCGCAGCGTGAGATCTACGTCTTCATACTTACCAAATGAGGGGCCATTTGATGACGTACCTATCAAAAAATGATTAGGCGTCAGAGCCTCGGGGTAGTTAGGGTCCGTCGAAACATGTGTGATGGGACGGCTGTTTACAAGTGCTTCGACCTCTGCCATGAACGTCGAGAGAGTTTCTGGACGGGGTGCACGTTCCTTAAGGACGACTTTCAAAGCCGTTTTAACGGTACGGATCATCCGCTCCCAGGCTCCTCCCATTTCTGGAGCTCCTGGGGGGATAAATCGCCACTGGATTCCTCTGATAAGTCCATCGCTGCATAGTGCATCAGCGTTTAGCTCTTCGATGCTGCGTCTGACCTCCGAATCAGCTCCTCGCAGGTTGGTTCCATTATCGGAGAAGATAGTCGTCGGTGTTCCTCTGCGGGCTATCATTCTCCTCAAGGCCATGATAGTGGCGTCAGTGGTGAGGCTCTCCGTTATTTCTACGTGAACGGCACGAACCGTCAAACACGTGAATAACATTCCGTAGCGTTTCTGCTTTCCACGACCAACTGTGACCTCCATCGGGCCAAAGAAATCGAGACCAGTAAACGTGAACGGACGTCGATTGTGCTGCAGCCGGGCAGGCGGAAGATCAGCCATGCGCTGCGGCTGCGGGGCCGCGCGCCGGTACCTGCAGAATAGGCACTGCGTAGCGACGACGCGAACGGTAGGTCTGAGCTTTAAAATCCAGTAAGACTGTCTCAGCTCATTTACCACCAGTTCGTGAGCTCCATGAAGTGCACGCCTGTGGTAGTACTCCACGAGGAGCCTGGCTACTCTGTGGCGACCGTCAAGGATGACAGGTCGCTTAGTTCCTTCTGCAACACCATCCGTTTTATCTATACGGCCGCCAACACGTAGCAAGCCGTTGTTATCAAGGTAAGGCGTTAAACTTAATAACCTACTATTTTTTAATAACGGTTTGTTTTGTTTTAGACAATCTATGTCAGTAGCAAAGGAAGCATATTGTGCCTTTTTTATCAACAGTTCCTCTGCTTGCTGCACTAATTCATTGTCGATTCGATTGCATTTACGTTGACACTTACGAATAAAAAATAAAACCCTTGCAGTTGTCATTAATAACCGAATCCACGATGAACTATTATCCTCATTAGGTACCGGAAGTTCGACAGTTTGGCTGGTGGTAAGAACGTTAACACATTTTTGCTCACAAACCGCTTCGTCTGTTTTAGTAAATGTCTTAATGTCCTTGGGCCACTTACATTCCGGTTCCCTTAAAAAACTAGGTCCCTGAAACCACATGTCATTAAAGTTTAATGGGGGCGCATCCTCTCTGGTGGCTATATCCGCGGCGTTCAAGCCGGACGGCAGGTGGCGCCACTCGTTCACGGCGGTCAGCTCGTCAATCTCGCCGAGGCGGTGGGCGACATACGGTTTATAGCATCTGGGGTCGCTGCGTATCCACTGGAGCACGGTGCTAGAATCTGTCCAGAAGTACCGTTTGTCTGCCTTCACGTCCTTGTGTTCCCGCTGAACTGTACTGGCTAAACGAGCTCCAAGCAACCCTGCTTGGAGTTCAAGTCTAGGGACCGAAAACAGGTCGTAAAGGTGTCACGCGACTTTTACCAGCTACGAAACAAACATTCACGCTTCCATCCGTGCGAATAAAACGCCAGTAAACAACGGCGGCACAGGCCTGGATTGACGAGTCACTTATTGAATGTAATTCGATACGTGCAATTACAGGTTCACTTACCCCATCCGCCATGTCTGTGTAACATTTTGTCCACGGGCCCGCGTTGGCATAACAACGAGGAATGCGTAACGTCGCTAGAAGTTTTAATTCATCGAGCCACTTCACCCATTTCACGTGCTCATCGGATTGGATACGGCAATTCCAATCTATACCACTGCGATGAACATTCTGAAATATAATTTTACTTTTAATAATAAATGGGGACAAAAACCCGTGAACGTCAAACACAGACATAATTATGCTTAGCATTTTTGCCTTGGTAGGAGGTTCACTTCCATTCAAAATGTCCTCAGGTATCCTGTTAAATGATACATGAAATCCAAATGTATCGTCCGATGGATGCCACATCAAACCCAAAGTGCGCTCAGTTGTATTCATGGCTCCGTCCTTAAACTGCACAGCTGATTGCGCGAGCGCCGTGGTCGGTATGTTTTCTAAAACCTGTTTATCGTTACTCGACCAACCCCTTATCTCAAATCCACCGCATTTGTGAATTTGTGTGATTTCTTTAACCAACTTAATAGCGTTAGTAGCATCCGTTGTCGAATATAAACAGTCATCCATATAATGACTATTTAAAATGACCTGCACAGCTTCCGGGTACAAATCCTCATACTTGAGCGCATTTTTGTTTTTAATGTACTGCGCGATAAATGGGGAGCAACACCCGCCAAAAATTAAACTTTGCATTACACACGTCTTAACGGGAGCGCGAGGCGATTCCTGCCACAAAAACCTAAACACATGCTGATCGCTTGGCCGTATTTTAATTCTCAAAAACATGTCCTTGATGTCGCCGATGATAACCACCTTGTTCTCGCGAAATCGAAACATAATACCCATCAGTGAGTTATACAAATCGGGACCCGTCAGCAAGTACTGATTAAGACATGTTCCGTTCACCTTAGATGCAGCGTCAAACACAAGGCGCAGCTTGCCCGGTTTGTTTGGGTTCTGAACCCCAAAATGTGGAAGGTACCATACGCGGTCAGCCGAGAGTTCATTTTCCTTTAGCTCTCGAGCGTAACCGTCGAGAAACAATTTGTTTACCTCCTTCCTATACCTGTCTGCGTAAGCGTCGTCCTTAGTGAATTTTCGCATTAAAGAGCGTAGTCGCGAAGATGCATTTTCAAATGAATCAGGCATGGTAAATACGTCCTCTCGGAATGGTAGGCCGACCTCCCAATGGTGCCCAACAAGGCGCGCTGTGTCATCTAAAATCTGCAATGCTCGTACGTGATCACTATTCTCACGACGTAAGGTTGAAACTCCTAAGGCATCTAAAGAAAAATAATTTTTAACTAACTCATTTAATTGAGTAATACTTTCAATACCCTCAGTTGAGTGAGCGAGATGGAGCACATTGGCAGCGTTGGAGTGAGTGCGACCGCAATAGCCATGTATAGACCAACCTAAATTACATCTAGACGCGTAAGGGTCATTTTTGTTACCATGAATTATTTCGAGAGGTGCGATTAAAAAGTAGTTATCTTCGCCAATGAGTAAACGCGGCACTACGCGACTTTTACAAACATGATCCTTTACGTCAATTAAATGCTTGCAATCAAGGGAATTTATTACAGATAAATCTTGAACAGGTAAATTTAACTTAGACACTTTTCTTAACTTAATGTCATAATAATTATTGTTATCGTGTTGTGCACTGATCTGAGCACTCACCGTCGGTGCATCGGATTGATACACCTCGAGTCCAAACGCGTCGATGAACTTTATAGCACTTGTGTATTCACTCTTGAGTCCTAACTCGGTAGCTAAGTCCGAGTCAATAATCGACACCGACGCCGCATCGTCCAGGAGGGCGTAGGTGTGCACAATACCGTTAGGTCCACTTAATTGCACTGAAACCACTTTTAACATTACGTGATCCGTCGATGAGCGTCGTGCGCTGTCGGAAGCAACGTGCGCCACCGTGGAGGGCTCCGAGGGCGGCGGCGGCGGCGCGGGCGCATCTGGCAGCTCCTGCGGCCGGCCGTCGGCCGCGTCAGCTGATGACGATGACGTAGGCTTCTGCCAGTGCAACAGGCGGTGGTGTGCGAGCCCACATTTATCTATGTCACACATAGGCGCGGGGCATGCATTTCTATCATGTCGTGACGTCAGACAACAATAACATAAGCCGGTTTTCTTTACAAACCGCCACTTATCTCGTCGCATGGCGCGTTTAAATACACGGCATTCGGTTAACAAGTGTTCCGATTTGGAGCAAAATCTGCATGTTTTTGTATCTTCGACGGCAGTGGTTGCGAATATGGGTCGATTAGAACGAAATCTGTTTTCTTCTGTTCGTTTTGTTGTCGTTGACGTAGTCGCCATATCCGTAGACTTTTTAAGGTCGCGTAATTGAGTTATTCCGACCAAAGATAACATGTCTGCCTCGTGCTTTAAGAATTCAGCAAGTAATTCTAGCTTAGGTTTGCCTTCTGATAATTTTTGGTAGGCAAAGTCGGTCCATTTACCAATAAGCGTACTCGGTAGCTTTGCTAAAACAGCTGACGCGAGTTCAGGACTTCGTAAATAGTCTTGCTGATTTAGTGCACGTATTGTTGCTATGCAGTTATTAATTTTAATAGAAAAATTAATCAGGTCATACTGGTATGCAGTAGGCAACGCCGGTAGTTTTTTGAGCTGCGTTGTCAGGTTAATAATAATAACTTCGGGTCGACCAAACCTTAGTTTCAGGGATTCCATCACAGCTGCGGGCGGGGTGTTACCGATGAGCAGGTCGGTCACTGCTTCCTTAGCATCTCCGCGTAACGATTTACGAAGCCTCCACAGGTTTTCAGAATCGCTGAACTTACACGCGCGTGTCGACTCATCATAAGCACTTTTAAAATGTAGCCACTCAATACTGTCGCCAGCGAAGTAGGGCAAATCACGCGGCGTCGCAAGACGGCTGATGAGGCGGTCCTCGTGATGAAGTGCGTCTCGTGATGTCGTCATCATATCTTTCAAGGTCAGCGCTAGTTGCTGGATACTGTCACTAGGAATGTCAGCTCGGCCAGCCGGTTGAATATATGTCGTTGCCGTCGTTGGTTGCTGAGGAGCGCGGTTGCTTTCCGCGTGGCCTTGATCTAGCCATTGCTCGACGTTGGATATCATTTGATCATCAACGGCTTCACTTCCGGTTTTGCTGTCGCCTTCGCCTTGGCACTCTTCGGCATCGACTTGAGCTAAGTCAGCTTCCAATTTTTTATCAATAAGCGCCAGCTGAATTCGTGCCTTCGCTTCAGCGGCTTCTAGCTCCAATTGCTTGCGTCTGGCTACCGATGACGAAGTTGATCGCTTCGATTTTGCTGACGTAATGGAGCCACTTTTAACGGACATAAATGGCGTAGACTTTTGAGCTACTTCCGTCTTCACTCGTTCCACATCTTCTGGCGGTATGTGACTATCGGTGCCAAGATGTGGTTCCTGGACTATAGGTTCCGCGGGCTGCTGTGCTGATGAACACGCTTTTTGTTCTAGTTCCCGTCGCTGTTTACGCGTTACGATTTTACTCGGTGGCGTTTTAAACATCTCGCTAATTTAAGATTCGGCTCGAAGACCACTTTATTGTAGGTGATGGGTCGAGTAAAACCACGAAAATTTGGTAAAACAAAGGGAAAAGCGTTGGTACGTGTAAGAAGCTACAGCGTTCGCGAATTATCTATCTAGACTAACTACCGGCAATGTGTCGTATTCGTTTGTACAAGGACTGCTTATACCCACCAACGATTTCGCTAACTTTAATGTGTATAGATCACGCTAGATGGCGTTACAAGTAACAAACTCGTTAGACATATAGACATAACTTTTTTTTAAAACTAGGTAAATCTAATAACAATGTAAAAACAATGAAAATAAAAATTGCGTCGCCTACACCTACCAATTGTACTAATTGAAATACGTACTTAAATGTTAACAAATAGGAAAATTTACAAATAATGGAATATGGGAATATTCGCGGCCCAATATGAATTTCTTTCGAGCGAAAACAACGCATCTGTTTGAAGGATGTCAACGGCTGTCTAACGAGTGTCATTAGAAAGGGGTGCACATAAAGATAAATTAAATATGGATAGTCATGTTGAGGCCGCTGATGCGTGAGTGCATCCTTCTCCATTCAATTCGTAACCCACGGTGGAACCTTTTCATAGTAGATTAGCGTTATAATGACTGCTTTGGCAGACTGGGATATCATTACGATTGTTATGAGACGGTTCCACTGAACTTCAAATGGACTTTTTTAATTGGGATTTAATAAGAAACTGATGTTTCCTGTTCTTCTTTAGGAAGATGAATGAATGAATGAATGAATGAATGAATGAATGAATGAATGAATGAGTCGTTTATTCACAAGAATATATGGTACATTCCAAGATCTTAAGGCCAAGATGGCAAACAGTGCTTCCCACAATATATTCAGCCAAGGTTAGCATGTGAAAATTTTGTCTTAAAAAATAAAGCGAGTAAAAGCAAGTAAAAGCAATTTCAACCATATGACATTCCATTTCAAAATAATTTCATTAGTCAATACATAACATGTCAAAATTTTTAAATATTAAGTAAAGCAAAATCAATAAAAACAGAGATAAAAAGGAAATGAGAGAATTAAACTATTATAAATAACATTTCAAATCAAAATAATATCATTATTCTATACATAGCATGTCAAAATTTAAAATAATAATAAAAAAAAAATAAGTAAAGCAATATCACTAAAAACAAAGAAAGCAAATGAGCAAATTAAACTAAATAAACATTTCATTTTAAGTAATATCATAAGTTTGTATATACAGGTGTCAAAATTTTAAGTTTAAAATAAAAGTAAAACAGTCTCATCAAAACAGAAGTATCATTAAAACAAATATCGTTGCATTAGTAAAGCAAAATAGAACATGTACACTTAAATTCAGTCTAGATGCAGAAGAAAACAAAATAAAATAGATATATTCCGTGAGGTGAGATCATCAAATAAATCAAATGTCAACGCTAACATAGTCAAAATGTCAAAACCTATGCCTAAAAAATTCATCTACACTATAGAAACAATTTTCACATAATATTTTGTAAAGTTTTGTTTTAAATTCCTGATAAGATAGAGATTTAACTGTTGCTGGAAGTTTATTATAGATTTTTATGCACATGTTATAAGCGCTTTTCTTCCTAAGTGCCAGTTTATTGTTGGTCGGTAATACCAGTTGGTATCGTCTTTGGGGCCTAGTTGTTTCTTTATCCGCAAAGGTAAAAAGATCTGTATGTTGCTTGACAAACAGTGCAGCTTCGTATAGGTAGAGACAAGGCATTGAGAGTAGATTAAATTCAATGAATAAAGGTTTGCATGATTCTCTATTTCTAATGCCATATAGGGTTCTGATACATTTTTTTTGTACCACAAATGCACGATCTGCATCAACCGAGTTACCCCACATGACTATACCGTATCTCAGAACTGATAATATATAGCCGTGGTATGTTAAAAGGGCGGTTTTTAATGACACTGTTTGCTTTAGATGCTACAAAACAAAGTGCTTACTGGCATTAAGTCCGCCAATTATATTTGTTTTGTAAACTGTACAATGAAGCTTAACCATACTCTTTCTTATTCCAACTTCACGTGTCCACGGGTTTTCTATTGGAATTGCCTCACGTAATATTTTTTTATTAACAATCCAATTATGTTCTTTACAAGTTCTAAGTACCTACCCGGATCTGTCTGCTATGACTTGACGTCAGACAGAGGTATTAACAACTAAGCTTCTAGAATACCGATAAAGTGATAGGTGTGACAGAGTTTTATTTGATTCTATATATTGTACATAATTTGTAGGTATTGGTCAAATAATTAAATCTTTTTAAACAAAAAGCTGTCTATTACACCTGCTATTGCGCACGTTGGCCCGAACCGTTGCTTGAAATACGTCTGAGCGTCTAGTGTAAATTTTTGTTACAACAAACGCAAGGAACACGTTAGAGTTAACTTCTCAATTACTATGGAAGCGAAGAAGCGCCTCTTGCGGCGCGTATTTGCAACAAAATGTTTCCATACAATTTAGAAGTTAAGCTAACGCGTTCGAGATGTTTTTTTTATAACGTCACTTTGTCTAGAGACCCTAGCTAGACACTCTTTCAAGCTAGCTTTTATCGCTGGCATAAAGCATTATTATATCCGTTTATGTGAGCGATATACGCTAGCGTGCTACTAGAGCAGGTGCTCATATGCTGTTGTGATCGCTTTCCATCCAGTGGTCCACATGCCTGTATTCCTCCTTTTACCATAAAAAATGTTCAGTTCAGGAGAAAAAATATTTCTGATTCTACTTAAAAACCTATCCAACTTTATTTTATTTACTAATCTTTTTAATAATTGTATCAGTCAAGGTCCCATGTACGCAATGTTTAAGAAATATTATTAAAATACCGTCCTGTCTACTACGTTTATCTCCTTAAGTAATATTTGATTGTTTAGTTGCGTGCGCGCATCACGGTTTGACAACAACGGGCGTACAATGCTATTCATGTTCACTAACATCCTTACAATCAAGTGTTGAAATAACTAGACAGAACTACGAACATTGAAAGACATTTGAACATTCTTCTAGTTTTGATGAAACTTCTATAAAATTTAGCTCTCATTTAGTACTTATTACAAATTTACAATTTTATATCAGCGGCAATGCCGGCGCACACCTAGGCGGATTTTTTTCCCAATTTTTTCCTTTTTTGGTCGGAATCCACCCTCTCCATTAATGACGAATTGATAAGCCAATACTAGAAATACAGGAAAGCTTAAAGTGGCATCTTACAGACGGGCTAAAACCAATAAGTAAGTCGTTCATGAGAAATTGCGTAAGGTTTTACAACCAAATTAAAAAAAAACATTACTGAACAAAATGATACAAAATTCAAATATATGTATTGTCAATACGACATTAATTCCTCGGGCTTATTTAATACCCTTAAAATGTTTAAAAGAAACTCTATTAAAGTTGCATTCTTTTAACATCTGGTTTAAATTAAAATGCAATGCAATGACAACACAAAGAAAAATTAAAGTAATGGCAGGACTCTTTGTGTTATCATTGCATAGCATTTTAATTTAATAATTTGAATGTTAAAAAACATTTAAAATAAAAGTCGAAAGAAATTTCGGTTACAAAAATCTGGTTTACAATAAACGAAGATAATATACTATAATACTATAATCAAACTATATTTCATGAAACATTGTCAATATGTGCTGAACGTTTGAAAGATAAATGTGCCCATATGTTGCACCTAACATGTGTCATATTTTACACAACAGATAAAGGTAAAATAATAATAGATAAATCGTAGGAACGAACTTGTTTAATCGTTTTCTGACTCAACTGGGCAAAGGTGCGCCAAACAAGTCACAAATGTTTTTAATTTATTCATTGTTAATTAAGCGGCCATTTTATTCAATAAAATGATATGTTTGGCTAAAAATATTGCGCATAAATGACGTCAAACATGGACAAAACGGTTCATACCGTTTTGCTAAGAGAAAATAAAGTTCAATATTATTTTCTAATTCTACTAATGTATTATAGTATATTATCAATGCGAAAATAATGAGTTTTGGACATTTGCATTTTTGGATGTTAGTTCCTCAATCACCGATCAATGAGATGGATTAAGATGACTTTTAGCAGACAGACAGATCATGTGCTGGATTCAAACATAGGATACTTTCGGGTAAAAATAATATTTTGCCTGTATGTGCGCGCATCGCGCAAAAGTCACTCATTGGATTTAAAATCAAATTACTGTAAAGTATAAAACTTTATTCTAAGTAGCATTTAGCGTTTTTTTCATTCAAATCGACGCACAGAATCAAAAGATATATAATTTTTAAGTTTAGTTAAAAACCTCTAAATACCATAAAGCATTATTTTACATCTAAGTCCACGCGGACCTAGTCACGAAGAAAAGCTAGTTACACATATAATTAAAGAGGAAACTTTTTTAATTTGTCTATGGCTCGGGAAAAACCTTATTATTCTTTACAAACTGCCAGCCCTATTTTAATCTACCCGTGGCGGGGGAATCACGACACGGCACAGTGCGAAAGTGTCCACCGCTGTGAGAACTATTCCCATGACAATCCTAAGTCTTATTGCCGTGTATAAAGTTCTATAATCGTGTGAAAATGTACAATTTCTTCAGTGGCATCTTAAGCTTTCCCTATGGGAACGACGTAGAGGTTAGGTTGTTATTTTGTTTCGTAAAGGGTAGTCGCTAGCTCGTTTTTAGTGTTAAATCGAGAACTGTTATAGTTTCGCTATGTCGGTCCGTCTGTCTGTTAGTATTTTTAACGACCGGTAAGTCTATTGGTTAACTGACTACAAACAAGATGTTCCGGGTTCGATTCTTGTGAGGCACAAAAGTTTCTATGATGATTACCTATGAATGTTAAAATATTCATTGTAGTGCAGTCCGCTGTGGCTCCAACACAGGGATACTTAAACCGCGGCCCGCAAGCCACATGCGGCCCGCTATCGATGGGCGTGTGGCCCGCCAGTCAATCGATAGAAACATGTAAAGTCTTACGTACCAGAATAAGTACCAAATGAAATCCGTTATCCGTTCGTTGTATATCCGTTGTCTAGTACCCATAACACAAGGTTTACTTTAGCTTGGGACTAGGTCAATTGGTGTGAATTGTCCCGAGATGTTTATTTGTTTATTTTGTTTATTTGTAATCCTTTCGGAACCACTACACTACCTATAACTAACTAAACCCGACTTTACTTTTAACATTTGTTTTACTCTTAGACCGAAACTTTAGGGTTGTTTATAATTTGTGCGGCCCACCGCTAGCTCAGATCTGCCTTAGAGGCCCTGGCCCCAAAAATCTAATCGTGCGCGTGGTAGGACCTTGTGCAAGTTCCATCCGGATCGCTATCACCATCTTGCTCGCTAGTCCGCATAAGCAGCAATGCTTGCACTCTTGTGTTCCCGCGTGGAGAGCAAGACAGCCGGCGCAATAACTGGCACAAGAGGTATTCCATCTTAGCAACTTGGGTTGGCAACGCATCTACAATATACTTGGTTTGCGGGTATCTGCGGGCAGTGGTGATCACACTGATCAATGACCACCAGGTGACCCAGTAGCTCGCCTCTCTCTGCCTTTCTGTGTTTTAGAAAAGTCTGTGCATCCTAGCCCACATGCCAGCTCAAGTTTATTTCCTCATAGCATCTCTTTCCTCCATAGTCGGACACAAGGAGGAATTGAGCTAAATTTGAGTTAAACTTGAGCAGTCAAGTTAGGGCCACTGCTCCTATAATTGAACTCTAACGCCTTCACGTATTATATTCGTGTTCCTCTTCAACAATAGCGCTCGATAACAATTATCAATCACAATTTATTGTCATATTAATGTTTTATAAGTTCCAATTAACTCTGCAATCTAGTTCCAAAGTCCCGTTTGTAATCTTCCACTATTTAATATTAATAGTTTTAAGTTTATTTTTACTAATTAATCCAGTAAAACGGATGTTATAAGTTCGAAGCAAAATATGTAGCTCTCAAACGGCTGACCCTGAATTCCCTAGAGATGAAAACCGGCAAAGTGCTAGGAATTTTTTTCGTTACAAAGTATTTAGCTTCCCAAGTGAACCAAACTAATATCAGACTTTTTGGTTGCCTCATTTAATTCCAAAAAAATTAAAACATTTTATGACAGCTGTACTGAAAAAAACAGTTTTGTTGCACGTAACCAAAGTTTTATTACCTATTACATAAAAAAGTGACTACCGAACTATTTGTTACACCTTACCCAACTCTTGATTTGTAAATAACATATCAAATGTTTATCAGTAGCAAATATTTTTGCTAATTTGAACAAACTTTGATTACTCAAAATCACGAGTAACCAAAATAGTTCTGCTGTCCCTTTTTTTCAGTGTAGGATAGATAAAAAACAGACTACCTTAGACCATCACAAATTTTAAAAAAGTGACATAGAGCATCTACAATTGTTGTCAGTGGGTCAGAGTTCAATCCCCATCGGTCGTGATGCACTGTGCACCAACGGTCTTACGGTGATGGGAAAATATCGCGGCGCGCGAGGAACCGTGCACATTCATGTAAATGCATGTGTCACCATGATCCTGTCGGTCTGGTTTCCCTGTAACAGGGGTTATAGAGGTCAGACGTCAGTCGCTCCAATGTGATAACCTGACCTGCCAAATCTGGGATCATGGTCAAAGGTACCCGAACAAAAACGGGAAAGAACGCCAGGACGAGGATGCTTTATTGCGATGATTCTTAAAATATAATCCCGGTTATTTATACTTTCTTTAGTTAAGTATGTATGTTTTTGTTGTAAAGTTGTTTACCTAAGTGGAACCCTGAACCACCACAGAACCGAGTCGAATAGACTAGGACAACTAAAATAGTAAGAGACTTACTCAACTACGAATTGACTTATATCACTTTGTAATATAATTTACAAAATCTACATGGACCAAGTTGCAAATACTAAAAAAGTTGGTGGGTGTTTTAATAGTACGCGTTGTCTACAGGTCATCGAGCGCTATCAGACCGAAGGTTCTGGCGGGCGCAGCAGCGGCATCCACTCGGCCAGCGCCAGCCCCTCACCCTCAGACCGCTCTTCTCCGCGGTCCCTGCACTCGCGGCACACCAGGGACGTCAGCCCACCGGTAAGATCCTTCTTTATACTAGGAAGCAAACTAACAAGGTTACCAGATCAACGCCCATTCCAGCCGCAACACCAAGAATTACAGATGTGTCGTCAACCCAGAGGGCTAAGATGGAATACCTCTTGTGCCAGTAATTTCACCGGCTGTCTTGCTCTCTAAACTATAACAGAACAGTGCAAGCAGCGCTGGTAAGATGGTGATAGTGGTTTTGGTGGACCTTGCACCGTCTTTTGTTACTCACTAGCGAACAGCCCGGCTTCCCATGTGTACAATTAAGACGTTTCGTACAGTCAGCGTCAAATATACCAGAGCGGGCAAGGTGTCAAAAATATCTGAATGCTCGGGCGTGTTCAGATATTTTTGACCACCTTGCTCGCTCTAGTATATTTGACGCTGACCGTACATAAAAACCTTCCGTAATAAATTCTCTAAATTACAGTTTAAATATCAAAATCCGTTGCGTGGTTTAGGAGTAAGCGAGAACGTACGAGTAACACTTGCTCATGGAGCTAGGCATTGGCAGTAGAGGCCTACCCCCAACAATGGATTTTAGGCACAAACTTATCTCAACTAATCAATTGTACTGGAATTTTCCAGCTGCGAGAAGAAGATGACGTATCTGATTGGGAAGAGGGAGCGACAGAAGATGCGCCGGAGTTACCCCGACGCGCGCCCTTCCCGGACTTCAGTGGGGACCTTCACCACACTGGTAAGCATCATTTTCTAATACAAAACTATGAAACAAAAAAGTGCCACCTAGAAATACCACGATTAGGCCAAACTCAATGTTAAGTTGTGGACAGTATTTAATACCTTTTGTCTTATGAATGACCTCCGCAAACACGAGATCTGAGGAAATATTATCATAAAAGTCAAAACCTTGAAGTCATCTGAAATGTATTTCCGGGATCATAATGTTTTGCTAATTACAAGAGAACAAAGCGCTAGTTAAAGTCTAAACGACTAAGGATTTTTTTTATATTTGCAGACAATGACGACCGCGATTTCGACGAAGTTTCCGGCAGCGAAATTCAACCAATCGACGGCACATGGGAAGAGAACTGGCTGTTCCAAAAGAAAAAGATAAAATCCATGCAATCCGTACCAGTGCCCATGCTGGTACCGAATTCCAATGCAGAATATAAAGCCATGATAGGAGATAGAGACGCAGATGACACCACAGACCTCTCCGACAATGCTAGTGATGCTGAAGAGGAGATAGACTACAAAAGTGATATTAAAAGAGTATTAGACTCCAAACATGTTATTGGCGGAGCCCCAATGATTGACGAGGTGCTCGACTTTGAGCCTGATAGCTTAACTATCATCGACGGGTCAGATGATTTTGAAAAGCTAGATGAAAAAGAATACATGAAGAATCAACTAGTTGATGTTGTCAACAACGAAGTTAAAGGTTACGCTGCAAACGGAACGAAAATGAACGGTAATGTGGTTGGTAAATTGGACAGTGATGACTCTGTATTAATCGTTTCTGTCGATAGTGGTCCATTGACAAAAGCGGAATTCGCGTTGAAGGAAGAAATACACAG
This sequence comes from Ditula angustiorana, assembly GCA_963691745.1. NCBI lineage: Eukaryota > Metazoa > Arthropoda > Insecta > Lepidoptera > Tortricidae > Ditula > Ditula angustiorana. The sequence continues at coordinate 1,815,305 of OY829474.1, forward strand.
GACGTTTTTGAATGGTAATGTCGACGCGTACATTGAAGATCTGAAGGCGAAAGAAAATGATGATGTTTTCACGAATGATACAGACAAAACAAGCATTAAAGGTAAACCAATCAATTGTGTAAATAATACTCAATATGAACAACAACAATCATTTGATAAAATTGATTAATTACGTAGGTTAATTTATAAACACATTTACAAATACGAACAATAGATTTTAATCTCAATTTTTTAACTCTGATAATGAAGTCATACTTTTCAATAGCAAAAATGTCTACGCAATAATTTGACCACAAGGTTTCGGAGATACTATGAGGAATGAGGAAATAATGACGAAAACATAAAGCTAGTTTTTTGTCCAGGTTCATCAGGGCCCACAAGCACGCTCAGTCGTCACGAAAGAGAACAGGAATATGAAGAAACAGTCACACTACCCGTTCAAAGATACGCAGACAGTCTGCGCAGGAAACATTTCGAAGATGAACCGCAACAGTATGAAAAACAATCAACTTTGTAACTACATTTACTATAAAAACCCAGTCCTAAGTGCACCCCCGTCGCTTGCAAAAAAATCTAATGGCTTTTAGAAATAATTACTAATTGAAATTATTTTCAGTTACACTAATACGCCTTGTATTCTAAGCGATTGTTCAAAACAACGAATAATAATGTATGATTTTTTGTAGGATACCAACTCGTGATACGGATTATGAAGATGACCTCATACCAGGTAATTTCCATAATTATTTTAAATTATACATAAATATAAGTTCTCATGACATCATCTAAAACGCGTCAATAAACCTGCGAAACCAATCTTGACGAAGCTTGTAATAATGGCCAATTTTTTCACGTATTTCAGGATCTATAGCCTACAGAGAGCGAAAGAAATGGCTGAATTACGTTGAAATGCCTAACAATCCTTACTCGCCCGAAGCCATTCAAAAGCGTTTATCATCAAAAAGCACGTCGTCATTATTTGATACACTAACTTCCAAATCAAAAATCGATGACAAACCATCCCTAGATGTTGTTGACGGGAAAGAAGATCCAAAAGCAGACAAAATCCCTGTTAAAGAAGAGAAAAACAAACCATCTTTGAATGTCAGCACTGAAGATATTCACATGAATGGAAGGAGATCAAAAAGTCCGTCCCCAAGGATTTTAAAAGATGTATTGGCAGAGGAAATTCCGCAATATAAGCGGTAAGTAAGATTACCTAAGCATGTACTATTAATCAACCTGACGGTATTAAAGACAGCAAGGTTTCGAATGCAAATCATATTACTCTGTTCAGTTACTTCTGTTTCGTAGCTACATTAATTTTGTTTCCTTTGCAGCTACGGCCGCGATTATTATTTGAAAGAGGCGAAAGCGAGTTCGGGTAGCCGCAAAAAAGGATACAGCGACACTAGCTCTGTATCCTCCATGAACAAATCCACGAGCTTAGATAATTTCGATGTAGAGCTGACAACGCCTGTAAGTGCCAGCTCCTCCCTGAGCGACCTTGAGGCCTGCGCGCTTCATCAGAACATCGTTCGCGCCGTCCTAAGCCCCAGAAACGCGAGCCCCAACTTCGCCATAAACCCCATATTCGAAAACCCCGACAGGCCAAACGATAACGCTGACGAGAATCATGCCGACGAAACTAACGGTCGATACCACGTAAGAGAACCAAGTAGAGTGTGCAACGGTGAAGGTTACGAAAACGAGGATATAGTTAGACTTAAAATACCTAGTAAACCGGAAGTAACTGAAGACTTATTCGAGAGTTACACGAACGTTAGGCGGAGCAACACGTTGCGAAGTGAGGACCTGTGCGTGCGGTCCAAACGACGCCCCGGGCTAAACTATACATTCGGTGGAAGCCTGCGGCTGAGCAATGGCTTCCAAACCGACCTATGGTGAATAAACACCCTCATAGACTAAACCTAATACACCTCAGACCTGCGAAGCACCTTCTATAACAATATTAAACTGTCATGAATCTCTATACTATGTTCGCTACGTACATAGCCGAAACTTTATCATAATTTAGGAAAAGGAGCGCTGAAATCACATTTCATTATAATCAAGCGGTGAAAGACTTTTAACTAAGACGAACAAAATTTTAAAATTCTAAAATATCTTCGTTTTGATAATTTGCCTGCCGTGTGTACAAGGCATGCTCTGTAAGCTGACTAACAGCCACTGCACCGATTAACGAGAACTCTAGTTCTGCACTATAGTATTGTGTTCTTCTTAATAATATTTCAGTACTTTTACTACAGTAATACTACAAGCCGTTAGTGGTGAGTGTTGTACGATTTTGGCAGTTTATAACTAATCGCATTGGAGCTTGGCAATACTAACCAGAAACAAAGATTCAAAGTTATATTAATGAAAATAAAAAAAAAACTGTATCAATAACCGCATTTCTTTTCGCTTTATTAACATCTACGAATTCGTCTTCGTACCTAACATTAACCATTACATAAACATCACCAAATAACATAAGTTCTTAGTTGATGTATTGTTCCCTTAGTTGTTTTAATTTTATCCACAATGCACGATTTGAGTCGCTTAAATGCACGCGTTGATCACGTTTTGATTTTGACTAATGGGGGTTTTAAGATTACAAATGTAAATTATCTTCATATTGATAAGAATTGCAATAAATTGCGTTTGGAATTTATCAGTTATCTCATTTTATAATGATATTTAAATTTCAGGGATTACTTATAAAGCAATTCAACTCAATAGCGTCCAATCAACAGTACAGGACGTTCGCTGGCAACGAGGTTATAATAAAACTTGTGCCCAAATCTGAAATAATGATAGAATACGAAGATGTAAATGAGCAGACACTTTTTTCTGCCAAGCCAGTGTACCTAGACGATGACACAGAAAAGAAATTTGAAGAAATATTACAAACTTACGAAGCCCCAGTAAACGTATCTATAGATAACACAATAGACGAACAGCAGAAATCTCCAAGCCATGTTAGCATAGACAATTCGTATTTAAGTTCAAGCAGTTTGGAAGACTCAATCAAAATATACAACGTGCAAACGGGGGAGATTATGAAGTGCAAACCTGAAGATAACGTATCGCCAAGATATGAAACTGACGGCAACGACAACATAGATATTTCAGATAAGAAGGAAGAAACCGACAGTCTCACTGCAAGCGACATTGTGATCGTTGAAAATGAATTAGAAGAAGAAAAAATAGAGAATATCAGTGAAATAGAGGAGATACTAGCGCAATTGCCGAAAGTGAAAGAATTGGCGAAGAAATTTGTTAGCATGGATAATTTAAGCGAACCAATTAAGGTTAGTAATCTTGACAGTGACAAGTTTATCTTTTGAGAGATATCCAATGAATCATAATTATGTAGATACAATTTCGTTAGTTACTACAGACACTATGAAAGCTATGATGGCTGCACTCTTTTAGCTTTTTACATTACAGTAAATATACACTTACCCTTTTATTATTATTATTTTATCTTTAATTCAGTCCATATGCTCCATGCATTGGTTTTTACACTCATAGTTGTACCATTACTTAGAAGCCAGGATTTTTTAACAACATCTACGACAAAAGCAAAGCAATAGTTGATTTTATAAATGAATGTCTAATCTTTACATACTTACTCATCAGCATGAGTTATTTCAACATATTAAAAAAAAACTTTCCCTTATCAATACAATTTTAATTATCATTTTTGTCATAAAAAACCTGTTCATTTATAGTTGTTTTTTGTTCCACAGCCCCTACAACCACCATCATTAAAAAGGTACAAGAGCAAAGAGAATCTTCTCTCAGAAAAAACCAACAAAAACATGTTCATGCACAGCCTAACAGCCAGAAGCATATCCAAGGAGTTCAGAGATGAGCTCAAACTCTCTATGGCAACACCTCTGAAAGTGCCTGGAGGTTCCAAAGAGATCCCGGAAGGAACTGAAGATGTCACCAAGGAGTCTAGTCGACCAGGCAGCCCCTTGCCCGAACCAGGCAATTTAAAAACTAAACTAGCGTTCTTCGAGAGTTTGAAATCTAAATTCAGCAGCAAATGAACAGCATGAATTTCGTTGGTAAATTAGAAAGAGTAAGTGCTATTGACATCTTCGCTTATGGAGACTCTCTAAAAGTTAGGAGCTATATGCTGCGCTCATGTCGGTAGAGCATTCACCGTGTTTCTTTACTCTATAATTTCTTCTTGACCTCTTGAAGCCAGAGTAGAGAAACCACAATTGCTCTGACAAGAGCATAGCACAGTTTCAGAGAGCATCTACATATAGGACATCTCTGTAGGCACAGCCCTTGCTTAGAGTGCGTTTCCACTGCACGGACCTGAGCAGAGTGGAGCGGGCCATTAATTGTCCAATCACAATGCTCGAAATCTTCACTGTGTTTGGTCAATTAGGTATACTGGTTTTACGTTTGCTCTAAATTGTACCCTACAACTTGATCAAGGTAGATTTTGTATTTGAAAATTCAATAAAATACGTTTAAAGAACAAGACGCCAAAGCCTTTTAAGGGGTTTTGGCAGTAATATACTAACCTGTTAGCGTCTAAAAAGGTTAAATACGTTCATTCGTTAAGCACTACAGCCCTTGCCTGCACTAAAAGCTCATAAAAAAAAAGTCTCGAAAAATTATGGATGGATAGCCACTTATAATTTTTAGCATAAGGACAGTTTTTGTCTAGAGATAGAAACAGTTCATGCGATCGTTAGCACGATAGAATAGATAAAGATCTGTGTAGCATTATCACCAAAAATCCCTATTTGTCGCCATGGAAACATTTTAGGTACACTTTTAAAAATTAGTACCGTATGTTTTGATTGAATTGTCTTGTAAGTAATCCCATTTCAATTATTTATTTAGTTTGTTTAGTGAAACAATATAAATGAAGTTAGGTTAGAACAGGCATGATTTTCTGTTCATCGCGTTTGTACTTTCAGTGGTTAGACTACAACTTGTTTATCTTTTATCGTAAACAAATCATGTAGTTTTAGCGCTGTTTACCATTATTTATCATAGTTTTTAGACTAACGTTCTGACTATTTTTAGTTATTGTATTTTGTCTTTCTTTCCGCTGCATTCAGCCTGTATTCTATAAGAAAATACCTACCTACCATTTAGCAACTTAAGGACCAATTTTATTGTACTTTTTTTCTTTTATCTGAGGTATTTCCCGTAATCAGTGATCACACAATTTGTCTCCGTCTGTCTGTTTATTAATATAAGAACTTGGTGCTATAAAATTACAGTTTTTCAGCGTCAAATGAAATGAAACTTTAAGCGTTAAAATGTAACATTGCTTTTACATATGTAATTCGGTTTCTTTTGTAAATAAATAGGTTAACATTGTAAATATTAATGTAGTGCCATTTTGTATAAATAATGTATTTTTCATCGTTAATTAGCTAATGCCAAAGTTTGAAATAAATCCTTGTGTTGGGTACAGTTTGCGGGATAAGTAATTGATAAAAAAAATGTTTTTGGTGTTGAATTATTTTTGACGCCAACTGTACCAAAACTTCTCTAGTGGTTGTGTCCATAATAATTATAATTTTCCAAGTCCAAGCTTTGGGACGTTTAAACGAAATCTACTTACTATTGACAACTTTTAAAATGATTAAGTATGTAGGTTTATGGTGCAATACGTTGTAATATAAAAACCAAGTCCTATTTTTTCATTACTGTCTTATATTTCGCCATATACTTTAAAAATAGCTGTCAATATCATCACATTTTACTTTAATAAAAAAATGTGATAACCAATGTTTACTGATATTTTCTAATCGGCAGCTGTGAGCATAGCCTGGGTAAATAAATAAAAATATGTATATATAATAGGGGTGTATTTAAATTGTAATAAAGAATATTATACAAAAATATAGTTTTATTCAACAATATGAAAATAACTCATTATGCTACAAAACTAAGTGAATTCATTGTATTTGTAACTTACAATTAACAATTACTCAAAGTTTACTAACAAAATATAAAAAAATATATAGATCCTCCTAAAGCCCACCAAACAACAACAACATTTCAACAAATACTGTAAGACGAAGAAACAATCAAAATTGCCAGTGCACTTTCAATCAAATGTAAAAAAAGAATAAAGTTGTAATTCTTTTGTTTCAAATTGGAAACTTTGGGATTGAATTGAAATAAATTAAACCCTTTTACAGTTAATTCAAAAGTCCACTGAAAATATTAAGTAAGTACTCTATTTGGGCGTGACAAGGATATATTAAATAAATGCAAAAAGTCACTCCTCAAATATACCTCAGTAATATATCCCAAAGGTCTTATGGAAGGGCACCTTTTCCATTTCTTCAGCATACTTCCTCCTGTAGCACCACAGGTAGTAGTCAATGAGGCTCGAGTTGACTTCCACGCTGGGTTCCATGGCTCGCATCCTCTTTGTGAGCAGTTCCACAGCATGGATGGAACAGCCACGGATTTCTATTTCCTCGTCCGAACCGCTTGGCAGAAGTACGTCTGAAATACGAGAGGAAGTAGTTAGTTATGTACGGTGATCTTAACTAATAATAAAATCAATGACTATATCTTGGACAAGGATGTTTGGAAATGATCCCGATCGGTATTGGCGATCCCTGGCTCCAAAGATAGTACACCTGCTGTGTTAAATTGTTAAATTGTAAAAATTTTGTATATTTGAGATGTAAAATAACATTGTAATTTTGATTTATTAAAAAAATTACACCTCGTTGAGTTTCTTGCCGGTATCTTCTCATCAGAGGTTTTTCCGAACCGGTGGTAAATTTTTTGACATTCATAAGTGCTACCTGTAAGCCTAATCTGAATAAAATATTTTGACTTTGACTTTGACTTTGAATAGATAAACTCGAATCTAAAGTAATGTCGTTAAATGGTAAACTTTGTTTTTTGTAAGTAGAGGGTAATCTCTGGAACTACTGGACCGATTCCAAACAAAAACAGAAAACAGAAAGCTACACTATCCCTGATGGACATAGGCTAATTCCATGCGACCAAAGTCGCGGGCTTCTGCTATTATTATATATGCGAAAGCTATTAACCCTTTCATCGCGAGCGTCCTGCCGATCTACAATACGCTCACGCGCAGTACATTTCGTTGCCTCAAGGGAACGCGCTTAACGCCGCTGACATCTCTTTGGTACTCCTATATAGTCAAACTACTGAATGGATATTGATAAAATTTAGACTATGTTTATCCCAAATTAAAATACCTACCGCTTCGAAAGAAAATCTCGTAACAAAATAAATATCTTGGGACAGTTAACCTTTTAAACGCTAAAGACCGATATATGAGTTCAACGCCAACAACTGATATATAACCTAAAAAACTGACCTATTTACTACATTTGCATAAGGTTCAACTTCATTACATTTCATTACTTACAACAAAAATCTTTTTTTTTAACAATTTCTGTGATTTTCAATAAAGAGTGTTGTCTAAAACGAGACATAGTCCTAACAGTAAAACGTGACAACACCTTTCTTCAACTTGTCCATCAGCTCATCAGTATAGCTCAGGGCTCCAAAATACACCAGCACCTGCGGCACCCTATAATCAGCGAACATGGTGAGCCGGTCAATCTCCTTGAACTCTCCCCAACCTTCACCGTTGAAGAAGGTCCATAAATCGCCCACTAATATCTGAGCGCGCTTGTAAATGGCCACTCTTTGTTGCTTGTAAACATTCTCATCTCTAAAGCAAGGGAAGTTGTCTACAACGATCTGAAGCAGCTTCAGAGCTGACTTGTTAGCTTCTTTGACACAAGTCTCGAAAGTTCCGTTGTATTTTTCCAGCAAGATATTGCCTACTTCGTGTAGTACTGTCAGTCTTCGGTCAAAGAGTGGTATTTCTGCCTCGTTGTCTCCCCTCATAATGTGACGTAGTTGTTCTGCAGTAATTTTGGAGTAGAATTCTGGGTTTGTGATGTCAAGACCATCCTGGAAAATTTAAATAGAGTTTAAAAATTTGGTTAATTTATTACCGACTGTTATAAGTTAGATCGAGTCGGGTCAATACCGTACAAAATGTAGTAGCAAGCTAAACTTCATTGCTGTATATTGTGAGTGTGGTTTACCGAACTTGAAGCAACTGTAGAACCCTGTTGCAATGAGTGATTGCTGTGACTTTATGTCATTACTTTTGAAAAGTCATAATGTGTATTGTGAAAAAGCACAGAGACCAGTTAAGAATCAGTTGGGTTGACTGTACTACCCAGGTCAAGGCGACTAAACTACTACAACCAGTAACTGAACACAAAAATATTAAACTAAGTATGTATACTAGGTTAGCTGACACAGAATGCCTTAACACATTAAGTGCAGTGTTTGTACATTCAACTGTTTTTTTGGTACAAACGGATTAAGTAAAGAAATAAATAATAAACATACCTTAATAGCCCTATACAAGGCAGCCTCCAAAGCATAATACCCTGAATGTCCATCAACGGTCCACTTCTCGGCTCCTGTGTATGACCAGAAGCAGAAGTTGAGTGTGTCACAAACGAACACCCAGTCAACAGCACGAGGGTGGTCTTTGGACGGATGGATGATGTCTGCACCGGTGTCTGGGATCTCTAGCTTGTTGGCCTTCATCGATTTGAGCATCTGGAAATTGATTATTATTACATTATGGACAGCACAAGCAGGCAGCACAAGACCGGTCGTTGTGGCGATCCTTGGGAGAGGCCTATGTTCAGCAGTGGACGTCTTTCGGCTGAAATGATGATGATGATGATGATGACATTATGGACTGTTTGTTGGTAAATTTACTGACATTCATAAGCCTAATCTGAATAAAAATATTTGAATATTATAAGATTTTGACTTTTTCTTTAAGTTTTGGGCTATTTTTTAATTAAGATTAAGTGTAATTTGTTTTTCATTGTTTTTTTGTGATAATTAATAAACTTTAATCAAAGTCACAATGACATCATCAGCTTCATTATATGATCCAAGTTTCATTTCGATCCAACATTTCATTTAAATTTGAATGTAACTTTGCTTAAATGGAAACTCTAGGCGAGCTTACTGTGTCGCATGCTACACACACTTCACACAAACACATAAGCTAGTAGAGTGGCCAACTGTGCTCTGTATTTTACAGGACGTCCTGTTTTTCAGCTATCATTTTAATAAGACAAATACAGGGCCATATTATACAGTGAAAGTGTTGTCCTGTATTTTTCCATGAATCCTGTCATTTTAGATCACATGTCCTGTTAAATGAGTACACGAGTTGGTCACCCTAATAGCTAGTGTAAGCCAGTTGTATGCACCGTGCGTAGCGTGCGCCGCAGTGGAATTTTACCCTTATAAGGTTAAACATACAAAGTTCATTATTATTTTAATTTTTTTATTTATTAGCCAAACAAATCTTATAACTTATATAAAAGCTCCGCAAAACTGAAGACCAATGATATCTATAGACGGCAGTTTGTCTGCGGGAAAACGTTATAGTATAATAAATCTGTAATAGCCATGTTAACGACACAATAAGCAGTTGAATACCTCTTGGCACAGCTTGTCGAGTCCCTCTTCATGTATCTTGACATGCTGAGCGTGTTTCGCGATGAATTCACCTGCTTCTGCTGGGTACAGCATCTTTGGAAGCTAGTAAGCAAATGACAATAAAATACAACTGGTATTTCAGTATTTTGTTTCACAGAGACGCTTTCAAATTGAAATCGAAGGAAGGTATGAGTGTATCTTAGATCTTGCTTGAGTTTATATAGTTCGTAGTGTTTTTGTTATTTATAAAAACGGTTGTGCAATCGTGGCAACTTGTTGGTACCAGTTGGAACATGCAAATAAAAATAAACTATGTTATGATATCACTATCGCCAACCAAACCCGCCAACGTGCCGCCAACCGACGAACAACCCCGCCGGCCCCGCCCGCCCGGCAAAAAGTAAACACTAGTGACATTGACAGTGACAGCAGCATTTTGTTTTTCAAGCTGCTCAGGTGAAAGCCAAGTTAATCAGCTATGTAAAAAACGTTGATTGTTCTGAATGCATAATATGTTTGAAATTTTCAGCTAGTCTAAGTTTGTGACGTTTAAAATGGTGTCTGAAACAGCTTAATTTGTTAGTGTTGCCAGAATAAGAATTTTTCCACAAAATAAGGGTATAAAATTCAACAATTTCTGTGCTGTGATTAAATTGGAACTTATAGTTTTTTATTCTAAAGCTGACCAACGGGCAAGCGTTATACTGATGGTAATTACCTGCACTCACGGATACGCTATTCCTAGTTCTAATACGTTAGCTTTTGTTACGGAAATAAAGCGTAAATCCTTTTTAAACAACTTAGCTTGTGGGAAAGTAATAAGTTTTTTATGTCGGAAATAAATTCTAGCGTGCTAACAATGTAAATCGCAAAAAGACCGTAAACCTTAGGCGCCGCCAGTGCGTTTTGAATTTAACATTTGCGAGATTCGTGGTGCATATCTTTGGTTTTCCAAAAAAAAAACAACTAAGGCAATAATATAACAAACGTCAAATGAAGTGTCGTCCTAACAATCTCAAGATCAAAGTTGGAGAGCTTTCACAAAATAGTATTTGGTTTAATGGGAAATTGTAATGTTACGCTGGCAATACTATCTACCTGTCACAAATGTCACATTCACATAACCTAAAATTAGCGCGTCTTGTCTTTGCTCCCTCACAACATTCAACAGTAAAATTCAAAAAAATTGTCATAAATAAACATAATCAACAGTCTATAAGAGCGTACCAAAATGTCACTGGACGTCCAAGGCACGTTTGTATCGCAGAAAATCAACAAAGTGCGATGGATACCTGAGGAATACGTCGAAACTAAATGCTTCTTCACCGGCAGTTGGGATGATGATGCCAATTCTGTTAAAGTCTGGAGTTTCGAGAGCCTCGATGACGAAGAAGTGGAGTACCCTAGGTGCCTCTCGGAGTTTCCCGTTGAGGGGGACGTCACAGAGATAAAATTCACGGACAAAAACAGAATTGCCGTGTCGACTTCTGACGGCGATGTGCGGTTGCTTGAAATCAGTATGTACGAAAGATCAACACCATTAAAAGAGGTTTTTAAATGGGAGAAGCTGCATAAATTTGGGTGAGTCTATAAGCTTTGACTTAAATTTGGTTGGGCAAAGAGGGAATATTAGGTTTAGGTTAGGTAGGTTAGATTTTCTAAATCCTATTATATGGCCCCCCTTTGCTGTACTCTGACCGGAGCAATGGCCATCTGAGCTTCATAACTCCTATAACAGGACCAAACAGTTATCTTACAGGAATACCTCGATTAAATGTCATTTATTTAAATACAAAACATCGTTTACAGGGAAGACAGTTGTTGCTGCACAGCTGTAGCTACGATGGAGACAGATATAGCCAGCGTTGGAGAGGACGGCAACATCAACTATCTAAATGGTCACAGAGGAGACATCTCCAGAACAATCACAGGCGCAGACAGCTGTTCGCTACACTCTGTGTGCTTTATAAAGTATCATGAGGTATGTGGAATTAATCAATTGTAATTTGTATATTATATCTTATTGTTAGTCATACCACTGTATTATTGAGAGATATTTGAATTTGTCCCCTTGGGAATAGATAAAGACCACAATATACCAATAGTAAGACCAACACAAGTCTTTAAAGATAAAATATTTTATTAAAATGCCATGCAATGACAACACAAAGAAAAAAAAATCAAAAGAAATTTTGGTTACAAAAATAAAATATTTTAATTTTTTTTTAAATAGTTTAGTCATATTTTTATTTGTATTTTTATTATTTGTATATTAATAAAACTGAAATGAATGGAAACCAATTGTTTATTTATACACTGAAACAAATTGTTTTAAGGATTGTAAATTGCTGACTCTTAAACATTTACCATTATCATAAACATTCCTATAACTATTTATAACGCACAGACAGCTTATTATAAATAAAAGATTTTACATTTATGCTAATTATTTGTCGTTACAGATTATTACTGGTAATCTCAGAGGTCATATGAAAATCTGGGACATGAGGTCTTCAGAGAACAAACCGTCCGCATCATTCCTGCTCGCCGGCGACGACTTAGCGGCTACCTGCATACTCAGCCACCCAACTCAGCCACACATCATCCTGGCTGGCAGCGAATCTGGGTCACTCGCCATATGGGACTTACGTATGAACTCCTTCCCTACATCCTTACTCAGCGCCCATGCTGCTAGCGTCACAGAGATGCAATTCCATCCCGTTAACCCGTTGAAACTCATATCTTGTTCGGTGTCCGGTGAAATTTGGGAATGGAATATGGAAGCTATGATTAAGAGCACCAAAGGCGCAGACAGCCAGGTCGCCACGTGGATGCCGTTGGAAGATAAGAACACTATGGTTGTGAACTCGTTGATGCCAACGCTACATAAGGCTATTAACTCGGTGAACTGTGACCGAGGGAGGGTGCTGTGTGGTGCAGATAACGAAGCTGTGTACATTATTAGAAACTTTAAGTATTAATTGGTGAGTTTAAAAACTAATACTAAACTACGAGTGCAGTGATTCCAAGATTGTTTTCTTAGTAGTAAAACGATACTGTAGCTAGTTGATGGTTGAAGTACACAGCAAGCTCAGGCGAGGTACACCTTCAAAATACCAGCGGAAAATAATAGCTTGTTATTGAGTTTCATATGGTAAGTGACCAGAACCGACAGCCCAGTGGGGTTACGTTGGCTTAGATGGCAAGACGAGTGTAATGCCTCATACAATGACTTAGGAGATGATAGCTCAAAATTAGGACAAGCAAAGGTGCTCAGCACAGCTGTTGGACACTTTGGACTTTTAAATAAATGCTACTGTTCAGCTACTTCAGCTGTTAACTGTACTGTATTCTACTTGGTTTGAAGGTTGAATGAGAATTTGAGTTAAAGGTGTGTTTTGTATTTTAAATTTAACTGTTCGTTTATCACCTTCTATCTTGATTTTTATTACATTTAAATCATGAATAAATGAATAATGAAACTTTGTCTGTTTTGTAAGATAATTATTGAAATAATTGAAACCAGTTCTAGAAAAAAAGGATGCAAGTGTATAAGTGAACCAAATTTTGTGAATGTTTTGTTTGGGATAATAAACTATTTCATTCCATTTAAAGTTAAATTCATTTGTAAAATATCACTAATGTTAAGTTTTCTATAATTTCAAGCGAATAATAACACACTTTGTAAATAATATGCATTTTATTTAATAATGGAAGTAAACACATCTTAAATAATATCATTATTCATTACCTTAATAATAATACACCAAGTCAGTCTTTGCTTGCCTAGTCAAAGTATTGGTAATATATTATACAAAAAACTACAATAGTATTTACAACTTACAAATACATGGGTAAGGAAATGTTCAAGGCACCATGGCGATAAACCAATGAGTAAATTTTATTTTCCGTAACGGTAACTAGGAATTCGAAACCAACCGAAATAATGGCACCATATTTTTTAAATTGCTTTTTAAAGGCTTCCGTCCACCTACCCAAACGCGCGACTACAATTCTGACATACCTATTTTTTTAAATTTAATTTAAGTGGTGGACGCTCAGCTTAATATTTAACTTCAACATGTAGTTAATGCTACAACTGGAATTATTTCACTAAACAAAATGAATATTTGGCATCCCACATTATATACCACACTAAATGCGTTAACGAATTTATTAACACGGAGTATATTTATGCGTTAAAACTAAAATATCATATCACTTGAAAATAACAATTGTTCAAGATTAAAATAGCACAGCACTAGTTGACTCCAAGTGCAACAATTTCGGCACTACTGTCGACATTAAAAACTGTTATATTAATAAATAAAATCGAATTTAATTACAACAGAAAAGAGTTCGAAATCTGCAGAATTAAAAACAGCTACCGAAAAGTAAGTAGTGGAGAAAGAACGAACAGTTTTCACAGTAACTTAAATAATCCCTAGGAGACAATTCTCTTTTGCGTTCACGCATCAGAAGTTGCCATATTGCTAGTGCTCATGCATCTTAATAACGTGGAACCCAACACTTAAAATCTATCAACCGCAAAGCTATCATTCTTATTGGTCAATTTCTTAATATCTTTTTAGTTTTGGCGCCAACCCCGCCATTTTGACTACGCGCCAACCCGCCATCTTGTTTACACAATTTGCGGCAAAACTGCTCAATTAGCACTTTGAATGCACCCGTTCAAATGTGATTACGGCGGTGCGGGGATGGTTTTCGCTGAGAGGCGGCTAGGAGTGAATCGGGGATCTGCCAAAGCTGGTCACACCAGCGCATGAGGGCTTCTGTCACGTGACAGCTGTTGGCCGCTGTGGCCAACTGCGTCTCCAGGCTGTCTGACTGCTTCATCAGCAGGCTGGAAGAATAATGAAGTTGTTAGCATTTTATTGAAAAACTAAACTCGATTATCATGAAAGGAAAGCTGTTAAAAAACACAGCTGTTAAATAACAATTAAAATTTAAAAATAAAATACGTAAGCAGAAACTAGTCATCAAATTAAGACATTAGATAAAAACTGAAGCAAAAGAAACCAAGTCGAGGCAGTATCGTTTAAAAATATTTGCAGTTTCGTTACGGATTTATTTTATCCGTTGCAATTTCACGCCATGAATCATGAAGAAAATTGCATTTATGCCACTTGGCCTACCATGAACTGCATATTTTAATGTTATCCTTCCTAGGGCTTATCTTCCCAAACAACTTAGATTTGGACTAAATCTAGATTTACTTCAACTGTACATGTGCTCAACCTTGTAGAAGGAATACGAAAGCAAGCATGACAGGCCTGCAACGCATTTAGCACAAGATACTGACCTGGGTGGGAAGAGCGCAGGCGCGATGATCATAGCGACGTTGTGCTCGCTCATCTTGTTTGTGTCAGCGTGCGCCACGATGTCTCGTGCCAGCTGCAAGATGCTACGGAGCGTTGCACGTTGCTCCGCCGGCAGCAGAAGAACCAACAGGTTCAATGCTCGGCCTTGCGTAGCGCCTGTTAGCGCTAGAATACCAAGATAGTTTATGATCAGTTTACCAAGTGATTACACTTTTAGATAGTGAATTTGGTGCTTAAGTCCTTCAACGTTATATAAGTCTTCAGTGGCTTTTCAATCTAATTGAGGTTTCTTAACTTCAACTAAATTGAAAGCCTCTGAGCAAAATTGTATGTTTGCCAGCATAAAACCACTCTTCGGGGGTATATGGGAGGCCGGCATGAAAACAGCTCAATACCATTAGAAACACATAGCCGGTAATGCTAATTTAAACTGTAAGATAATGCATTCCGGCTTTAGACTGACAACACTTTACTCACCATATGTGTGATAGAATAGCCGCATTAGCTCCTGAGTGAGTGGCGGCTGCGGTAGAGAGCGCAGCAGTCTTTTGAACACAGCTGCCAAGTCATGGCTGCTCGCGCCTGCTAGCGCGCTCTCCACAACCTGCCGCGACCCGGTGTACCAAGAGCGTTCGATCAGCTGGCACAGAGCTTCGATCTGAGGAGGGAAACTTATGTTAATCGGGAATTTCAATATGAACCTATACAAGAAAGCTAAGGTGATTACATTTTGATTTTGCATTCAGTTCTATAGTAGACATTGTTCGCATTATATCACCCAGCTATTCTTATCAAATCTAGCAAATTGAAGGTTGATACAGTAAGTCTCTAGCTGCTTAGATTTGCCAGCGTTTTGTGTCTAACACTATATGTATATTACTGTAATAGTTTGTTTCTAAATTAGTTTGGAGAATTCGCGAGTTCTGCAACATGGATCTATCTCATCAGAAGAGAGAATAGTATTCATTGAGCTAAACACTGCTTTAAAAGTTTGCTTCTGCTTCTAATAGGATATAGAACAGATTTATCCCCTGCTAAATGGGTAGCTTTTAGCAGCTGTGATCCGGACCACACTAGGAGTTTATATGTATTTTACAGTTATCTAGGCATTTTATGATGGTGTCCCACCTTGTGCTTGTTGCCGGGCACGCGCAGCAGCCCCTCGTCGGCGGCGCGCGCGGACAGCGCGGCGGCGAGCGCGCGCAGCACGCCCGGCACGGAGCTCCAGGTCTCTTCCCAGAGCAGCATGTCTTTGCGGAGGAGCGTCTCCAGTGACACGCCAAATACTGAGCCCTCTGGAAAAAGAGAGAAAATGGGTTATTGTTACAGTTTACGAAGATCCGGTCGAAAGTCAAAATTAATAAATTCATGGTCTGCCAATGTCAAGGTTGGATAAGATTAGTGAGTAAACTCAAAATTGTAACGTCTTAGTTAAATTTATATCAGCTCCTAAAGATGAAGGTGGAGCTAATAGGACAATAATTGTAGATTGTATTGTAGAGAAGATAGACAGAATAGAATAGATGTCTCTAGATTTAAAGCAACACAACGAAAGAAATAAACTAATAGAAACTAACATAGAAAAGAAACTAATAAAACGAGCGCAACCACACATTGTGGAAGAAGGTATAAGTCTTGAGGAAGAAATTAATAAATCATACGTTTAACACAAATGGGTCAAAAAGTGGTATAGTTTTTCGCACTTTGCTCAATAAAAGAATCTCTTTACACATAATATAAGCATGTTGATAGTTGATAGTCCATGCTTCACACAGTGGGTTATTCTCGGTGTTTCAACGTACCTTCTTTCCTCTTCTTCTTGGGCGGCTTCCTCTTCTGGAAAGGCAGTGAGTACTTGTCGAACAGCGCGGTGAGCTCGAGCCACAACAGCGGCGGCAGGCGCTTGCGCTGCGGCTCACTCACGCTCTCTACGTCCACAGAACTGCCGACTTCTGGCCATTCCTGGAAACCAAATTCTATTAGCACTTCTACACCTAATTACTGATATAGAAGAAAGCACAGCATCCGGTTTTCCCTCCACTTTTGTATCGCTAGGACGTCGAATCTTCTTTTTCTAGTGCCATTCCCTTTCGGAAATCGGCGGTCATAACAGCTATTTTTATTAATTTTAAGACTGCTGCTCAAAAGATAGAGCGGTGCTTATTCCGGACCATGACCTATTTCTATTTACTTTTTCAATTGTAATGTTAAAGCGTACCAAAAGATTACTTTAGCGCAAATGTTGTTGTCAGGTCAGCATTGTCTCACCTCTTCGTGGTCCATCATCTGTCGGTCCAGGTTGAACTTGTGCTCGAAACTCAGCGGCTGTTGCACGGACGCCGCGCTTTTTGCCCGCGACACTGTCGTGTGCTTGCTGAAAACACACATTGACTTTATCCTCTTGAACTTATGAACATAGAGAATCTTAACCAAGAAAACAGTTTATTCTTGATCTTTCGCAATGGTTTCCTGTACCAATTTGGGATATTTCACGATATAGCAAATGAACTGAAGAACTTACACGAAAGGGTCGTTGTCCTTCAGTATTGATCCGTTTATTCGCTCTTTGCCTATTCTTGGGCCCTGGACAGTCCCGTATCTTTGGTAGCCGAGCAGTTCGATACCCTCTGTAAATAAAATTTTAATGTTTATGGTCTCTGAGAATTCATAATATAATATGAGGTTAACAAAGCATGGTTGTGGTTCCAAAAATATATATGTAGTGGGGTTATTTTAATCCTTTTAAATAAGGTATATCTTGAGCCATAATCATTGTTGCCATCCAGCGCTCGTATGCAAATGCAAAAGTTTATAGTCTGTTTTTGAATGCTGAGACTGAAAACAATAAAGTAAGAAACGTCAATTAAATATCTGAATTACAAAAACAGACTTTAGTGTTTTTTATAAACACTTTTTCATTTTTTGACGTTTAAATATTCGCCAAATTTCGGCGCTC
Source organism: Ditula angustiorana (assembly GCA_963691745.1). NCBI lineage: Eukaryota > Metazoa > Arthropoda > Insecta > Lepidoptera > Tortricidae > Ditula > Ditula angustiorana. The sequence continues at coordinate 1,833,134 of OY829474.1, forward strand.
GTGACGCCAAGGAATTACCGGTGTAGCCTTACGTACCGGTATTAGTAGCAATGTCGGCCCAGTGCAGGTCGTTGGGTTTGAACAGCTCGTGCATGGGCAGCGGCGGCGAGTGCGCGTGCGGCGGCGACAGGCGCGCGCGGCGCGGCGCGGCCGGCGCTGACGGCGTGCGCGCCAGCGGCGAGTGCGCGCCCGTGGGGGGGAAGCTGTCGCTGGAACGGAATAAATGTAGAGTTAAAACCACTGAAGTACTTGTGGCGACTCTAGCGCCATCTAGTGTTAAGTAGAGGAAACCAACTGACATGCGCTACTTCACACTAACGAAGTTTCGTAACACGGACGCATATATACAACTTCCAACTTTCATCCTTCGGACTTCGGTCCCCAGGTATGACACCCGCCTGGAGAGAGATCTCTCTTATGTGACCTATCTCTACGTACTCAAAAGCAAGTTTTAACCCTTTGTACGCCAAGAACGCATAAAGGTGTCGCGAGCTGTCGTGCCCATCACGCCGCCGCCGCCGACACATTTAGTTGATCGATGACATAATGCAATAGGGACCTATGTGCATGTGCTTAAACTTCAAATTCGCGTTTGACATAATGGTGACCTGGCGTGTGGGCGGCAACTTTTATATGCGTTGTTGGCGGTGAAAAAGTTAACAGTTTTTTTTTTGCCGTCTACAGTGTAAGAATTGTTGATATTTTGTCTTTAGAATTTCCATTAAAATAGCGGCATTTCAAAACTTTTATTTTGATACCGCGCTCGACGTTATTGGACGGCGTAAACTATTGTGGGCAAAATTTTTATATTTTTCGTTGTGAAATTTTCGGTTGTGAATTTTCCGTCTAAGACGTCTACCTAAGTTTTTACTAAACCGCTTTTATTATTGTTTTATTGGATAAAGTACTCCGTCGCGTAAAGACAATCGTGGTAATAATACGAAAACCGATATTAGTATAACAATCAATCCGTTCGCGGATATCCTAAGACCTTCTTGCTCCAGTACTTTAAACAATGACTTTACTTCCGTCAACACTTAACCATCATCAAGGGTTCACACGTTCCAACTGAACTCGTCAAGTCATCAGATTAGTTCCGCTTTAGGATGTCATCCTTCATAAAGAAGATGATCTTGAGGTATTTTAGCATCTTCAAGAATTTTGCACACAATAATTAATCATCAGATTTTTTCAGAAAAACCGTAACTGAATTAGATTAATAAACTAAATCCAAATCCAAATGGTATTGATTAATATTCGGTATAAGATAGGTACATAATACAAAGATTCCATTAGGAAACTAACTGCCTAATCGTAATTCTGCGTGTCCAGTTTACTTTATTGGCATAACTATAAAATTACTACCGGTTAAACATTAACTTTAATTAGGTTTTACCCAGTGTCAGATTTTTCTGCATCTATTTCTAAGTACTTATGCCTGATTAAGTCCAGACTTGCCTCTTATTAATCTAAATGCTTTTAATGTCGGAAAACTATCATTGGTCGATCTAGACCCAACCCAAGGGACCCATTTGCCTGGAGGGCATACCTAGCTTAGGGGGCGTTCAAGTATTACGTAAGCAGATTTACTACAATTATTTACCCCCCTACCCCCTTGTCAGCAAAAGTAATCAAAGCTCTTACCCAACCCCCCCCCCCCCCCCCCCCCATGCTTACGTAAACATTGGTACGTGCATTTTTCTTTAAATGTATTGTTTTTTGTGTTGATTCATGAGCAGCAGATATAATTCTAGAAATAAGAGAATAGGCTTTGGATACAGGATTTTAACGCACATAATATTAATTTAAACAAACTTTATTGACACGGTATTCAACATAGAGTTAGGTCCGTACAAAACAAACACCGTTAAAATATTTGGTATACATATTAATTTCGCAATTAACAGTCTTCAGTCCATGATACCCGAATCCAAGATTCTAAGTTTTCGATGACATTGGATGTTTGACGCTCAATGTTGTATGTTTGCTCACTTTAATCCGATTTTAGAATGCCTACGTCGTTCTCATCGAGCCATTCAACGTCTTGGTTCTCTAAATTTTGAATAATGCACATCAGTTTCATATGTGTAAAAATGGTGGAGTGCCATATGTGTAAAAAGTAAATAACTACTGCTGACGTAATCACCATCTAGACCCCCATGTCATCAAAAATAAGCAAAGCAAAGACCCCCCCGCCCCCCTATAATGCTTACGTAATACTTGAACGGCCCCTTACACAAAATCTGAAGGTGTATGTTTCACGCAAACAATATCTGATACTCTATTGATATGACCATCGGTATTTGATGCACCATAAACTGAGCATAAGGCTAGAAAACTGCCATAGGCCTCACGGTAACTTTTACTAAAGTTGTCGGCCTCTGTTACACCATCACTTTAAAGAGCAACTTCCATCGACATTCAAGGGTAGGTAGGAACTCACACAAAGTCTGGTGGGGTGTGAGTATCGGCCCACTCGGCGGGAGGGCTGCCGGAGCCCCCGCTGGGCATGGAGTCCAGCGAGTCCGGGGTCGCGCTCCGGGACCTTGGCTCGCTGCCACTCGAGTTCTGCAACAACACAACATACGCCTTAATTATATTCAGATCACAGGACGTCACTTGAGAAACTTAAACATCTGAGTGATAGGTGACAATATAGGGTAAGACCACGGGATATATAGAGTGGCCTTCAGCTGAGACAGGAGCGTCGCAGACTCAAACCCAGACGACGCATGGGGGCAGAAGAGTTTTACACACAGTATAGTCACAGAATAAATAATACTACTAACGTACAGAAACTTCTTATTGGACCACGGTTAAACGAATTCCAATTTTATTGACGCGCACAAAAGTTCATATTCATACATCATACATTATAGGCGGCTCGCGTCAAAAGGCACATGTCGCCCGCGTCCGTCTTTCCCCCGCAACGCCCCGTCGATACGTTAGGGTTGCGCTGCATTCATTTTCAATTACATTGACACAGCGAAAGCCGACAACCTACTGCGATTTGCCTACTGTACGCAAGGCGGCCGAGCGTACCTACAGTGCGGAGTGAAACCCCACCGATTTAGTTTACCAGTTCATTTCATTAGTTGTATCAAAAGTACGAACATTTAACATTACATAGTTTGTGCGTTCATTTTGTCGTTTCAATACAGCTAGTAATCAAGGAAACACTCCCACTTAGAAAGTATTTAACTCGTCATCGCCTAGCACACATTATAGCCTCTCATACAAGTAGGTAGTGTCCGATTGTTTGCGGTGAAACTCTGATATATGGCTCATTGTCGCCACCGTGGTTACGTAATTATTTGGATAACTAGTTAATAGGTAGAAAGTTTTTCTCGGGTAGAACCTTCTGTGTGTTTATTTTGAACAAGCCCCTGCGACCTGCGATTAAGTCAAAAAAATACACTTGGGAAATGAGTGATGGATTTCACAATGTGATCATTTTGCAAAATAATTTTATTTCCGAAACTGTATTCATGATTATTTAAGGACCATCGTCTAGAACCCTATAAGTTTGGTTGTTTAAAAAAAAATCCTGAAATATTTACGGTGTTCGATATAAATGAATCAGTTTGTAAAACATTTTTAATTCAAGTTTCCCGGCGACTTTTTTCTGCCTTTAATGAAAGATTTAACTGCTGGCTCTTTATACTGGTGCATCGGCGTTACGGCCACTAGCACATGGTTAACATGACAGGCCTAGTTTATTTTATCTTTTATCCCTCTCTGCGCCTCTGTCTAATTAGTGTCATAAGAAAGGGACACGCAGACATAAATTAAACTTGAGCTGTCATGTCAGAGCTACAGTGACGTAGTAATTGCTATTTCCTAGTTAAATGACAAAAACTGGCTGTACCGCTATTTAACCGCAGCCCAGGTGAGCCTTATATGGCTATTAAGGTATTTACATTTATTGCTATCTTCCGGCATTGCCTCCATCTCTACATAAGGGCATATTCCTCTACATACGTTGACGATTGATTTGTGACTGATAGGAATGGTGTAGGCAATTGATATGACCGTTAAATGATGTTTAAAACATCCATATAGATAATCATTTAGAGGGAACATCGCTGACATTGAGTAGGCAGAAAAATTGTCTGATCGGTTTAGGATACGAAAAGAGTTTAGGTGGGCAATGGTTACTGATACAGAAATAAGTTTTGTGTTAAAATTTGAATTTTCTATACAAGCTTTTTTGCTGACGGTACCTACCTTATTGCATTGTCATCGGACCCATACAGATAGCAAATTCTGAAACAATCTGATAGCTAAAAGTAGGTCAAAATTGACTTGCAAGATTTAACCCAACACATACTAACAAAACAAGTTAAAGTAAAGCTTGCAGAAAAGAAAGAAGATTATCTTGATAATTATTCTGCGAAATGTACCTCTAATACCGCAAAGTACTAGACGGAAGGCGACCAGTATTAAAATATGCGATCCTATCCGGCGCAGAACTGGATGCGAGAATGTCAGTCAGTCAGTAGGAGCTAGGAACCTGTTATTTACAACGCTACCCGTTCCGCTGCGAATGCCTTTTGCATTCATAATTGCGATACGTAGTCAATACCCCATTAACTTGTAGAGCTAAGTATTTTCTATAAATCAGTAGTCAGTATTTTTTAAATTATTTATTATTTTTATTAGAGAAAGATAATTTGATAATATCAGAAAAACGAGCGCTTCATTTCAGACGATCGAGCATTTATGATTGTAAAGAGACTAATGATTGATTTGTCACAACCCTGAAAAATCTGTTAATTCAACACAATACAAACAGACCTAAAAGTTACGGAAAAATACTGATTACAAAGTTGCAGTTGTGATTAGTAGGTTCTTTTCAAGACGATGCAGTGGATGCAGAAAGCCTGGCAGACCTTAGAGCGCGCAGGTCTGACGATGTCCAGAAAGTCGCTGGCAAACGGTGGAATCGAAAGACTAGCAGCAGAACAAGATGGCGAGAATTAGGGGAGGCCTATGTCCAATACTGGACTTACCACGGCTGCCGACGATGATGATGATTCAAGAGGATATATGTTTGTACTAATATCGTTTTACATAGAACCAGAAAGGGCCCCACTCAGCATACTTGGTTAAACGTGGCGGTGATTTTCAGTGGGACCCTTGGGATGCCAAAAACTAAACTTTAACTGGTGGACATGAGGGCACGAACGAAAGTAAGACTTTAGAAGGAAAATTATAAATAGCTTGCATGCGTATTGCCATATCCTTACATTTTCTTCACGTAGTATAAAACAAAGTCTGTCCTATCTTTGGCCGCCTTCTCCTTCTAAACCACGCAACGGATTTTGATACGGTTTTCACTGTCATTTAGAGAATTTTCTTCAGAAAGTTTTTACGTACATTACGGCGTTATTGTACCGATGCGAAGCCGGGGCGAGTCGCTAGTTTCATATTAGTCTGACTCAAGCGCGCAAGCTATTCGCACGAAAGTATGCAAGCTGAAGGCATGTTTATTTCCGTCTTAGTCGTAAAACCCAGAAGTGTGATAGTTGATTTAAATTAAATTAAAGTAACTAGGAAGCGAGTGATGGAGCAAGCTATCAATGTTTTATGTGGCAAAACAAAATGGCGAACTTCCTTTATGGTGGCAACAGCGATAAAATACGGAAACGGAACATTTTACTTGAGTGGGTTTAAAATAGAACCCTTTTCCGAAATAAAACAAGCTTTCTACGGTGGTTTTCAATCGTTTTTAGGGTTCCGGAGCCTTAAGAATAGTTTAGTGTTAGGAATCTCAAGGGTCCCACTGAAAATCAGCGTCTCGGTTTACCGAGGCAGAATGCTGAGTGGGGCCCTTTTTGATTGTCTTCAACACGATGTTTCTGATATTTGTAGGTACTTTGCCAGTGGTGTCTCTGTGTATCATGTAGCTTTAAATAAATGTTTTTTCTTTCACACGGCAAAAATTTAACCCGTCCGTTATATTTTGTCCTGTCCGTTATATTATGCCACAACCATTTTACCCTCGGCATTAATTATGTTAAGTCTTTACCGATTGTTAGGTAAATAATTATTACTGGTGCCAGTTCATAGTATTTATTGATTACATCACTTTCTAGTATAGTTTCACATTTCCTTTTAACATATAGTCCAATTAGTTTGTCACAGAAGTTTGACATTGTCCTACCGTTTTTACAAGGATGGAAGCCTTTCTTAGATGGCGCTGTTTCAGAGCGATGTTATTTCCAGTCAGCGGGTTTGGACTCGCACTTAACCAGTTTTTTCCATTTGAACCCATTATGCCTCCGTTTGAAATTATGACCATAATTTATTGGTAATCATGCAGTAATCAGTAATCACGCGTGTTAGTCGGCATTGAGCCTTAGCCGAGCGAGAACTAGAAATCGTTAACGACTCAAGTTTCCTGTGCGTTAAGGGCCACTTATTTGGCATTATTACTTCACTATACAATGAGGAAAAAAATATTTTTTTCTGTTCGGTACAGACAAGACCATCGTTAAAGGTCGCGGACATCAGTGCATGCGGAAGGCGTACGATATGTACGAGATATTCAATAACATGGGCGAATATGCTGTTGTACTTTAGGACTAGTTGGTATGTCTAAATTTTTTTATATTCGTCATACATTTGCTAATATTTGCAGTTTAGAAGTTTCATACAAAACAAAAAGTGACAATATTTTTCAAACTATAAAGATTATATAAACAAAAAACCATACAAACTTAGTTTTAAGGCATATTGATAGCATATAAATCGGGAAACCTTACAATAAGGAAAATAGATTTCGCGATCGCTTTTAATTCATTAATAATTTATCTCATCTAGAAATCTACAAATTAACGTTATTAAAAATGTCAAATAGACTTATCATTTTTGCTTTATCTTTCCTCGAAATGTCCAGGGCGATTAAACTTCACTAGTATCAAACCGTACAAAATAAACATAAACGAATACTTAATTTAGTATTAAGAATACTAAATCTGTTAAAACTGATGATTATAAGAATAAAAAGTTGCGCTGCTGAAATGTTATTAAATACCTACATTAGGTACATATAACTTAAACTTAAATTTTTAAAATTTTGAATATTATTATTTTGTTACATGTGTTGTATGCCTGACTGTTTGATTTTTTTAAATAACTTACTCGTAACTTGTGCTTTAATTAATACCTTAATAAGTTTCCAAAGACGTCTTTGATCTTATCTAAAATGTTATATTCGAATATGCACAAACCTAAAAAAATCAGTGTAATTGAATCACAACTAAAATAAAAATTGCATAGCGCGAATTGCATTAAAAAACAATGAAAACATTATTATTATTACCAAAGCCTCGATGTAAGTTTTCACCAAAGCCAGCCCCTTGCAGTTCACCATTTTCTCGCAAAGTTTCAATCTCACAGTATCACAAATCATGATAACCAACGCACAAAGAACAACACAACAACAAAACAAGTGCACACCCGGCCAACCGACTGCAGTCTGAAATCGACTGAATTTCCCACCGGACGCCAGCTAATTTGCGTTGAGGCAAAAATGTAGAACGTCCGTTTGAATAAATTCATCACTGGCAACGTATAAATAACAAACTTTTTTTTCGGGACTATTCGAATTAAGTATAATTTAAAGTATTTAAACGCGTCCATCACCCGAGTGACGTTTCACTGAATACGTTACTTTTGAAAATGTCCCTTAAAAGTCGAACAGTTTTTATCTAACGACCGTCCAAGTTGCTTATCGGTGGCCTTAATTCATGTCCCTTCTTACGTAGGGCATTAATAACTGGCTTGTTTTGAAACTATTTTAATGGCTTCTTACTAAATTTCATTAAATTATGCCTCCTCTATTATAAATGTGGCTAATGGATGTTGCAACGGATGTTTAGCTAAGTAGACTGCCTGTCGGTGTCGGTTAATAGGCTTGAGAACTTAATAATTCACGTCATGTATCACTTAATGTTATAGTAAAAAAAACTACAGCAACACGTGGTTGCAGCAATTCAAATTGTATGTACCTAGGGCTTCTAATGGCAACATGCTGTCGTCGATATGCTCATTACTGGCAACATTGACACTAGGATTATTTCAGATTAATGTTTTTAAAACCCCTGTCAAAAATAAAAGTCCTAATCTAAATTATCGTTAACAACTTAGAATTGAATTGAAACTTATCTAACTTCAATTAGATGAGAAAGACGAGATTGTAAAAGACTCAATAAACTGCAAAAGTCATCAACATAAATTCCCAAGAGACTTGGCTTCGGCTTGTGGCGCGGAATTCCGAAAAACTCTGCCAAATCCAAATAAACGTAACCATAATCTTAAAAAAAAGAGAAAGAAAAACAACACTTACGATAGGTGCTTAAAAGTTAAATTTAACTCTCAATAGCATCGCTTCTGTTCCCAAAAGTAGCGTACGTGGCTAATTTAAATACAATTTGAATTAACATAGGCGAAAACTAACGCCATTTTGCAAGCCGATTTTGCTCAAACCTAACAAGTAGATTTCTGCAAATTATAGAGTTTGTAGAACCAAAACTAAGGTAAACTAAAGTATCCTAAAACAACAAGCTATTTAACACTAAGTCACCCATAAGTACGATCGTGAACCTTAATTCTCTAGTATTTAACTGTTGCTTATTAATGTACTGCTTTGGCAATCCTGTTTGTAGCAAGAAACGTACCGCTTTTTCCGTTTTTTAGTTCGGGATATGCTTTGGCCTTGTTTATAGGAACGTGTTCGTAAATAATCATAAACAATCTCACTCAGACAAGGCTCCACATTGGTTCAACAGTCAGCGATGGTACTTCCCCTGAAGTTACAGAAGCATCAATAGGAAACTAACTACCACTTAGTATTACATAGTATTGGTCAGTTCAATACAGCGTAACTTCAAAACACTGTAATTTTGTGCCAGCACTTTGGCGCAGCATTCAACCGGAACATTGTGTAAGGATTAAAGAAGACTTAAGCGATAAAAGATGAATTACTGCATAATGGTAAGGTAGGTTGAATGAAACGCGAAACCATTCAAGGATGCCTTAGTACAGGTATTGCATTGTAATAGTGAATATTTGCGCTTTGTTATGTCATTATAGGACGTGCGAACTGGTTGACGGACAGGTGATTGCAAAGTTGACCATCTTTTATGGAATATTATCAATGACAGAGACATAATATGTCACTGGGTATCAGAGAGGGTGACAAATTTGTGCAGCTTCAAACAGATGCAAACCGTCATGTTTCCAAGATTCAGCCATAGTTTAAAACTCAGCTCATTTAATAATGACTTTATTATTTAATGCCTCATAATAATGTTCAAACATTAACATAACAATAAATTTTCCTACCCATTAGATACAGTTATCATCAACATTTAGAACAAATTTGTCGAATTCTTTCAAACCAGTTGCAAGTTATACGTTTTAAAGTGGAGGAAAATATTTTTTAACCATTTTAGTAATAAGTAATGGTAATCCCACTGAGAATTATTAGTCTAATACGTAAGACATCTCGCCTGACCCGTCCGCTTAGATTTATTTCTAACGGTGATTTCGTAAACGACAACTTTAACTCAAATTATTAACGTGTTCTTAAAATGCATACATTCCCACGAATAGCCATTTTAAATCTAAGCGTGAAATTTCCGTTAAAATTCATAGATCAGAGCTCGAATTTCAAATTCATCGTTTTCGTTTAGTGTGAATTAGTACTATAGATCAGGGCTGACAACATTTACGATTCGTAGCTGTATTCGTCGCAGGCAGCGTTATGTTATGATACAAGCAATGCTGGCTGCATTGATAGCTAAGATGCCACGAAAAAAGAAAAACGAATCGCACCACACATGCTTGGCTTGAATAAATCGAGTTCGATTTTCAAGATGGCTGAATGACAGGCGTGAGTCAAGCCAGCTTGTCCGTCACTTGTTTTTTGTGAAAGAAAGTTCGGGAACCGGCTCACGACACCATGAGGTCTGCTCCGATTCCTCGCAGGGCATTCCTAAGTAATTTATAATAAGTTTTTGACCTTGGCAGCGCATGTAACCGGTCTCCAGTGCGCTCATGTTAATTACTTTTTATAGTTTTTATACGCCGTCCGTCAAACATAATCTTCAGAATGACGGGTGCGGTCAGTAACTTTGGAAAAGTTTTTGAACTTGTTGCTTTGATTCCGGTTGACGACTGAATATGAATATGAACACATCAAGTGTCAATGTTTTAAAAGGTTGCCTATGAGAAAGTAGTAAGTGAGAGGTGTAAAAATAGAAGTACACCGATAGTTATTGTAAAAAGTTATGCCTCGTTAAACGTCTTTCATCTTTCTCAGCGTCGGTACTTTATCTTGACCTTTTCAGTTACAATAAGGTTTATTTGTGAAGTCGACTACATAAAAGTAACAAATAAGAAACCCATGCATCAATTTTGCGATTGATTTGCGTTGCTTTATGCTTGAACTTTTTTTACATTGAAAAAAAATTCTTAAGCGTACGTAACTAGCAGCTGAAAAGGAAACATAACTCACCTCCAAATCCCTGAAGACATCTCTGATATCGGGTTTCCTCGCGCGGGAGGCCGCGCGCCGTCTCCGAACTGTCCTGTTCAGCCTTCGAACTCTCCTCCGCACGGCCGCAGCTTGCTCCCGGGGCAGGGGCCTCACGGCCTCACCCAGCTGGGCCTCGGTGACTTCGAGGCCGGCCTGGAACGGGGCCGCGAGGGACCCCAGGCCGGCGGCCTGCAGCCATTCCGTCTCGAGCTCGCCTTCTGTTGACAAAGAGACACACGGTCAATAACTTGGAAAACTTGGGACTTGAAAGTGTTTCGCGGAGTAGTAAGGTAATTTGTTTCAATTTCTTGACTTAGAAGCCAATTATGGATATTAAATAAAAAAAAACTTTAAGACTGAGTGATGCATGCATTAGAGCCGTAAAGTCTACACAAACAAACCACCACATGCTTATTTCTTCCGTACGTTTCTCTCCTACCTACTCGTACTTTGTCCATTAAACAAGTAATTGACGTTCGCAACATTATCTGTCACAAAAACTACAGGGTATATTAGTATAAGCGTATTAGATATAAATAAAATAATTATACACACATTGGTTGATGCGTCTAACAATGCTTATGGTGCAGAATTTGAACAAGCCTAGCCTAATCATGGGTGATTTGTTTAAATTTGTTTTCCAGTCAGCCAGTACAAAGTTCCCATATCCACGGAACAGAAGCTAACAACAAAAAAATCATAATAATCGTTTCGTCCTTCATTACCAACACCGATTGGCAGAACCATCAACTTTTTTTGTTCAGCCAATCTTCCGTAGTTTTTTACGCGTTCTCATGTCTTTGTTATTGTATTACCTACTACCATTTTTTCGTTGGAGAATAAAGATCAACGTTTTCCCCTTAAAGTTTGTTAATTTTTTTATCAGGACTAGCGACGTACATGACATGAGTACCTACTCGGTTGTATATTGTAATTTGTAACTCAACAAAAGAACTTAAAAAGTGCCAGGCCAGTGTAGCCAATGTAACCATGACTAAGTCAGCTTAATTTAGTCATGTTCTTGTTGTTAACGGTGTTTGCTCGTCATCTGAGAGCAACAACCGCCATTACAAAATCGATATAATTCAAATAATGCAAGATAACCACAGTAACGAATGAGTAACGATCACCGTTACAGTAACGGTGTTCTGATCATTTTGGGAGGTTGATTAGGGATCTTAATACTCCCACATGTTGTGATGAAGCGTCGTAGAAACTGTTCTCCGTCCTTTTTCTCAAATCTCTAAAGAAGCACTACAGCTCTTAAACAACGTTACAACGATTCCAAGATGATGGCAAACATAGGCGGGATTTTAACATGTGTAAATATCAAGTAGATACAAAGTCTATGTTCTACGAAAATACAGACTGCAAATTAAAAAGATTCTAACATATTTTCATTTCAAGTATGGTTAATAACAATAGTGCAGGACAATTATGAAAGCATAGGATTTCTTTAGGGAGAGGTCTTTGTGATTCGGTTCAAATAAACCTCGTGTGGATTGTCAATATGTTAACCATGTTTTTAAACTCGACTTGAGATAGAGGTCAAGATCCTTTGACGTTTTTGTATCTGCCACGATCGTAAACATGACTGTCAAATCTGTGAAACAATCTTCGTATCTTTAATGACCGGAGCATTAGGGTAAATGAGACATCGCCTTAAAATGTTTGGTCTTCCGTTGCAAGAAACTATTATGGTTTCCAGAAAATATTTGCACGAATACTCATAACATATAAAATGTTATGTTTATTTGCTTGACATGTTAAGTAAACCTAAGAGTAACAAGTATCGCTGGAAAAAATATTTTCGTAGCTGGATATGTTGACGATTGTATTCTCAGTAATATTTATTCCAATTACAAAAACTTCAACTAGCGAAATATACGTAGGTTATAAATTCAGTCTAGCCAACATAACGATAAAATATCCCTATCAATATTGCCAATAAAACCAATAGAATAACTGAAATAGTGCAATACTCGTGTTCTTTTGAAGAGGAAAAGGCGTTTATCCACATATTCAACACTACATAAGGGAGAAAATAAAGTGAAATATAAACTGTTCATACAGCAGGGGAAATTTACATTCACGTACCACCTTAGAACCCTATCGCAATGACGCGACGCGTTAAACGCCAGGCTATGTCATACAAATGTCATGCGTATGTCTCTTCGACTAGGTTCTACGGTGGTACGTGTTTCAAATTTCCTTGACTGCACATGTATAGTCGACCAAGAAATTGCTTGACCGTATTACAAAGGGATAAGGTTCAAAAGTGGTCAAGCAATTACTTGGTCGACTATACCTAATTAGAACAAAATGTATATATATATAAAGAAAAAGAAAGCAGCTCTGAGCAGCGTAAAATAGGCTCCACTCAGCAAGCCTTTTCTCGGACCTAGGACAAGGCATATTTTCCTTGTTTAAACATACTTTAGCAATACACTAACCCCAGCTGGCCTTAGTTAATTTAACTGAACGAGTGACTAACCGCTAACTGGAGTTGGGAAGCGTTTCGATTCGATGCCTAAATATAGCGTGTCTGGTCTGGCTGATTCAGCCGACTCGTTTTGGTTTTATGAAGATTTTTCTCTGATGAGAACGACTTATATATTTGATTTGGTATTAAAGCTGTTTTTGATGACTAAAACGTATCTGCGTAGTGTCATTATCGCTATTTCGTTTTTTGTATGGAGATACCGTATACACTGACATACATGGTGACCCGGGGCCTTTACCACAAAACTTAATTTGACATATTTGTCACATTTTTGTATGAAAAACTTTACATTTAAATATGTCAAACTGTAGCACTGGTATTTTTGAGAAATAGGGGGTTGATAGCCTCACTACGCAGCTGTAACACTGGGCGCAAATGTTTGTATGCTGCAATCAACTCGCGCGCACTGCAGCAGAGTTCTAGCTTGACGTTTACTCAGATCTTATAGTAATTTGATATGTTTTATTTATGTGTCCGGACCTTTTAAGCGTATTGCTATTTTCCTTATTGCTGTTTGTAAACCATTTATGATCTAACAAGAACAAGTAAATCTACATCATTTTATTTACATATATTCTATGTCGTAGAAATAATATTCTAAAAGCAAAAATCGTCACAAACAGAACTCGGACGCATAAACTACTATGAATCAGGCATGTGATTCTTCAACACGATCTTTAAGAGCGTACAAACAGAGATTTGGCAACGTCGCCTATAGCTGCCAAATATTTAGCTGTTCTCATTGATTTATCAAAACTAATGAGTTAAAATACGGAATATAGCAACGGTATGTACTAAAACTTGTGTTCTTACATTTGTTGGAAAGTAGTAAACCTTATATACCGAAATGTACACATTTACAAATGGAAAGTTTCCAAATACTTGTTTTACACTTAATTATAACTATTTAGTATAACTGTATTAACTATTGCAATGCATTATCAATATTTTAATACATTCCGTACCTATTTTAATTCATTAATTTTGATAAATCAATGAAAACATCTAAATATTTGGCAGCCATAGGCGACGTTGCCAAATCTCTGTTTGCACGCTCTTAAGTAGGAATAACTATAGTACAAATACCTAGTAGTATTAGTCAAAGTCAAAGTCAAAGTCAAAATATTTTATTAGTGGTAGTATAGTACCTGTTGAATTCCATATAAAATTTCCCTGTATGTGTTCTTTTATTTTTATTTACTTGTGTGAATCAATAAAGAGTATTTGTCATTGTTGTTGTTGTATCTTATTTTAAAAACTGCATGTGAGCTCCATCTTGTAATTCTGATAAAAAAGATGCTGATAGACTTAAATATTTACTTGTCACGAGCGTTCTAAAGAATGTTAGAAATGCGTAGGAAAAAAACGGCGAATGCTCGAAGTTTTATCACAAGTAAATGCTAAAATCTGTCAGCACCTAAACCTTTTCTTATCTCAACCAAAGCCCTGAATGATCTTCATCCTTCAACAGAATGGTAATCTTCGCTCAATTCAAACAGCCAAATGACGTTCAACCTTTAAACCCTGCAGTGTAAACAATAACAAGGTAACTCGGGTACTCCAGCGAGGGGGAGTGGTTTATTTCTGTTCAAAGCGGATACCGCTTGTTTAGAAGCGCAATATTTATAAATGGAAGCCACGTCCGGATCGACTGGCCGATACGGCTTAATAACTGTTTATGGGCATCCCACATTGCTAACAAAGAAGTTATCTTTGTTGAAAAAGCCTTAATGTCTAACCCGAGGGTCAGCTTCGAAGTTCACTTAGGTTCCGAACAATCTGGTGCAACTTGTGTCTCATACATTGACAATATGTCGTCAATGTATGAAACACAAGTGGGGTTGTATGCACTTTTATAATGGCAGATCACCTTTGTTTATTTAGAATATTAGGTTGAAAGTGTGAGTGGCCCGGCTGTTAGGTAGCGATTATATTCTCTTTGGTTCAGAGTATCTTGCAGTGTTTTTTTTTTATTTCAAGTCAATTTCTACCAACTTTTTTGGTCAACATTTAGAGGCTATAAACGCAATTTATGTGAAATATTCTTTAAGGCTATCAATTCTTTTACTCTTAACCACAATTTACAATCCATTACTTAAGTGTCGAAACCAATGAATACTATAATAACATTTACGTTTCCCAAGGCCAATGATATTTGCCGCGAAATCTGGCTGTTTACACGACTATTATCTTAGCCATGTGATGTTCGAGCTCGTGATTTTACCGCCGGCGTCATACTGCACTTGAGTTGCTGAATGGTTTGAGAAAATAAAAAAAATAAGGGAAAAATACTCCGTACCTTTATTTAGACCATATTCACTATAATAATTTTATGAGATTATAAAGAAAGATGTGTCTACGGCGAAATGGAATTCATAAATTATTCTTCCTCTGTAAAATACGAAACAGATCAAACTCAACCCAACTGGTAGAGTTAAATTTGATGCTTTAATCTTTTTGCATAATTTTTCCATCTTATTTAGGTACTCAATTTTTCAAAAAAAACCGCGTTACAATTACAAATCGACTTTACAGATAGAGCTTTTGATGGGAGTCGTATTTACATGCGTGTGCGTTGCATTATCCCTTAATTTTCCACCCTTAGAGGTGGAATTTACTTTTCAAATTAAATTGGAACCAACCTCAAGTATAACCGAGTCGATTCTTTTTTCCATGTTAACAATTGGCGGAGATATCTCGAAACATACACAAAAGAAACAGTCGAGTTCGAAACCTTTTGAAGTCGTTTAAAAACTACCAAATCCGGAGTTTATACTTTGACATAGTTGACGCTCCCGAACAATCAGCTGTTGATGATAGCACGGGATGCGGCCACCGTGTGTTGACAGCCCTCCGCAAACATCCTGTAGTTAACCATACAGGCGTTAACTATTAACAACCGCTTAATACGCTGTTAAGCTTAACAGCCGACAGTTATAGCCGGGGAATGAGCCAAAGACCTCGGCGCCAAAGCAAAATGTAACGAGTTGAAAATTAAAAAGAAAAAAATATTTTGCAAGCAGACCGAATAGGCTCTTTTACATGTCCGAATTCTGGAAAATTTAAGAGAAAAATTCAGCTTATCCTTTTTTTATTTTCTTTTCCAAACAAAATTAAAGATCAAATATGTATGACTTTTGACAGCTGTCAGTATTTGACAATTTTCGGGCCGAATTTTCAGTGAGATTGTTACTAAAGAATTAAAATAGGTCACGGTTTTAGTCTTTTAGAAAAAATAACATAGAGCTGTTTTTATGACTTGGCAAAAAGCTTTTTATTAAATAACATAATATGGCTTAGTTTAATACTTTCTGGAATTCTTTTGACTTAGAAAATTTACAATCTTTCTGACGACACTTAAGTTATTCATCATTCTATCAATAATAATTAATTTAATTACCTAACATGTCGACGTAATTTTACAAAAAATTGTGTTATTACATGAAATATAATGTTTCCATTAGCGGTGATTTGTGGCTAATGAAAACAAAATGATATTAGCAAATCCACAGATAATAAGTAATTACTTACCGATAACTAATTTTGCGTGGAACCAACATATTGCACCCATAACACATTAATTATAAAAATACATAACTGGCCTAAAATAACTAGAGAGACAACCGCAAAAACTTAAGAAAAAAAACTGTTCCACATTTGAAAATTTAAACTGGAAAACGCGAATGCTAATTACGTGGGCGAACGTAATCTTTGCAATCGAAAACAAAGCTATCCTAACGGTATAAGGTTTAAATTAAATTTTGGCAATGGTAAACAAAAGTTTGCGAGACTTGCGAAGGCGGGAAACGTGAGTGATGACAATGACACTTTGTAGATGTATTTTCGGGCACGGAAACATTTGTAAAATTTTTATGTTGTTTGTTTAATTTCCGTTTGATTTTGTTTGTTGAACAATTATGGTTGTTAGTGCGGCGTCGCAGCGCGCGCCTGACTGCGGCGCCGGCGCACGTTGCAGGCGCCCGAGTTTGTTATGCTCTTATATTTATTTATAGACCCAGTCTTCAGTTCAAGATGTTATACCATTTATATCGTTAAATGTTTCGAGATGTGTGACTTTTATGATGATTATGTCTTAGAACGTAATTTACTAGAGGCAAGAAGCCAAAATTACTAGAAAAATATTACTCCCATTAATTGAAAGTAGTTTACGGATTTTTGTGGCACAGGCATGGTCATAAATATGTAAGTACGTGTTTCCACTGAACTCCTATGCAATAAGGTACAAACTATATGTTATTACAAACTATTGTTGTAAAGTTTGTTTTAAGGAGGTCGTAATGAAGTGTAAAGCATTTACCCGCTTTCTCATAAACACTTCGTAAAAGTTTGTTAGTTAACATGTTTTTATGTCTTTATCTGTCATTGTGACGTTTGCCCTCAAATGAAAGGGACAAAACATTTGTTAGCTTGAAAAGATTGTTAATTTTTTATGAATAAGGGGGTTAGACTGGATTTAAGAAGTTAACTCATGAAACTATTTGTAAAAAATGCTAATGTCTATTCTCGTGTTATCATGTGCTTTTAGGAAGGTAACCAAAAAATTGCTTGACCAATTTTCGACCTTATTACAAAGGGTTTAAGGTTCAATAATGATCAAGCAATTACTTGGTTGACAATACATGTATAATTGTTTTTTTTTTAATAATGGTGTGTAGCAAGAGTGTTTGGTATTCGTGTCAGCGCTAGTCTAGACGAGTTAATTTCGTTCTGCCTATTCACTTCACTTAAAATAAGTGAATCATGTATCGTCCACTTTAGCAGTTAGTTTATTTATAGATAGATACTAACTGTTGAATCCTTCTAACTGTTTCCCGTTTCTTCATCAGGGCTCAATTTCAAAAAACGCGACAGGCGACAAGCGACAGTGACAATTCGTTATACATTGTTTGCCCACTATGACGTTAAGTCTGTAGCGTTACTTGTCGACACAGTAATGTACGGCGACTTGTCACTGTCACCTGTCGCCTATCGTGTTTATGAAATTGGGTCCGGTGTACACTTTAACCTTGACCCCAGATTAAGCAGGTCAGATTATTCCATTAAAGCGATTGTCCTCTAACCTCTGTAACCGCTGTGTCAAAAATATCGATTCATAATCTTTCATTATGACAAGAACGGGCTGGCTTCCTCACGCTGCGCTGTTCCTTTTCCATAAGAGCGTTGGTTACTATCAATACTTAGGTCAGGGGGGTTCCACTGCGCACTGTAGGTATGCTCGGCCGCTTACCTACAGCGTAGGCAAATCGCAGTAGTTTGTCGGCTCGCCGAGCGCCCGCTCGCTCGCCCTTGCCGTGTTAGTGTAATTGAAAACGAATACAGCGCAACCCTAATGTATCACCGGGAGTTGCGGGGAAAGGCGGACACGGGCGGCGCGTTCCTTTTGACTCGCGCCGCCTGGCGAATGAGTATGAAGTAATACGAACTCTTTGTGCGGGTGAATAAAGTTGGAATTCATTTAATCGCGGTCGTAAAAGAGAAATTTCTGTACGTTAGTACTATTATTTTTTCTGTGCTTAGGTAATATACCTACATAAGTTAGAAAAACTCATTGGTACATGGCGACTGCTGGGGAAGGGGGATCGAACTCGTTCCCTTGAGATCACGAGTCCTCCCCCCTCCCAGCCTAGTGGCCTAGTGGCCACTATCGTTATAGTTACTATGACTATTTGACTATAAGCAAAGACAATCAATCAATCAATCAGTCAATCGCTCAAAGGTTAACTGGAAGAGATCCCTTAAAGGGATAAGTTCGCCTTTGTAAATCTGTTTTGTCCTGTTATCTGTTATTTTATGTGTTTAGTACAATAAAGAGTCATACATACATACATTGTTTTTCCAAAATCTTCATTGCATCTATGTGAAATTAAAGCCTTGCCACGACTCCATTTGGTACCAGTACTGTATTTTTTTAAATTAAGTAAGTACTTACCTGATTCCGTCATATATCCAGACCATATATTTCGGAAGTTCAACAACACCACCATTTTTAGTAAAAAACCACTCAAAATCGCCATAAAACCCAAAAAACTAAAACTAACTTTAACATCATACACAGCACTAAAAAACTGATGTCAACCCACTGACCACCGCCGAATCGTAAAACACACTAACTCCAAAAATCACATTTTGTGCACTCATTAGCCCCACCCCAGTACAGATAGTGGTATATTAACTTAACGAGCTCAAAGTAAAAACTGTCGTTAGAATACATTATTTAACTACTGTTTAGGGACAATAAGTCAAATAGATAAGGGAAAGGCAAACATACTCGTAAGGCATCCATAACTTAAAGACAGATATAAAACTCACTGTACCTCTTCACCATTCTGGTTTCATGTCCAATTCTTCCGTCCCTCAGGCAATACGTCTCTGGAACGCGCTCCCTCTCAATATAAGACAAGCTCCAAGCAAGTTTGCTTTCAAGCGAATGCATCGTAAGCACCTGCTGAACCAAGACTCTGAATAGGCAGGTAATTCCACTCGTCGCATATATGTATGTAGGGTGTATGTATGTATATAAGTATGTATTTGTTTGTATTCGTATATACTATTATATGCATAATTATATTATACTCTGTGTATTATATTGTGTTGCACTACCTACAACGATTTCTGTTTTGCCTAAAGGTTGACTGGTAGAGAATGCCTTAAGGCATTAAGTCCGCCTATTGTACATTTAAATGTATTTTTTTTGTGCTATAAGGTTAAATAAATAAATAAATAAAACATAAATTCTTAACAACAACAAACTGAGTAAGTAAGACTTGCATTGGCGCTCTCTGAATTATTTTTTCGTGTGTTATTATAATGTACTATCAATTTAAAAAGTTTTGACTGAAACATTTGCATGCTAGCTTCTAGTAAAATATGTAGAAATACTGTCTAGTATTTTTTGCATTGTAAAACATCTTAATGCACTATATCTTAGCAAATAAACTTGTTTGATTGATTTGTACGTTGTAGAAAACAAACATACAAGTATGAAGGTTAGCAATTACTGCTATTCATAAGCAGTTTTACATAATACCAGGCCCCTATACCAAAAAAATTACTAGTACTACAATTTAACATAATCGTAAAAAAATTATACAAACATGTGATAAATATGTTAAATGCGGTAATCCATACTTTTACTGAAAATCGTTTCATCGATTATCGTTTCCTATAACACTATTCGCAAAATTTTATCATCATTTAGAAATCATTCATCGAACTTCGTTAGACCGCTCCATTCTACACAACAATCAAGTCGTCGAATTTAAATTAAAACACTATAAAATGTACTCTGAAGTACTCCACTTTGCCATCCCCGTAAGCATTTAATATTAATGACTTACTGATAGGAAACACAGAATTTAACATCTTCATCTTGAACTGACATTAAAACAAATGAATTCACCAATAAAACGAAACAACAGTATCTTGCGAAATCGCCCGGTCGATTGAGTTCGATGCGTATTTTTCTTAAGTTATTGTCAGATTAGATTTAAATATCATGTAGGCAGGTGATAATATTTGTGTCGCATATTTAAAAATAAAACAGAGTGCCTCGTGATTCTTTAATCTATTGTTTTATCTTATTTTTTAGGGGGATTTTACCTTGAACAACTTAAGAGTGTAGTGCATCTGCCGTTTTGTAAAAAAACTTTACATGTGGGCTTTTTATTTAAATACTTACGAGTAAAATTGTAGTGTCTGTCTATGTCCTAAGCGGATATTTTTTATTATTACTCATGTAATTTTTTGTATGATCATAATTGTAGAGAAACAGTACAATTAGGATTCATTGTATAGTCGACCAAGTAATTGCTTGCCCACTTTTGAACCTTACCCCTTTGTAATAAGGTCGAAAAGTTGTCAAGCAATTTCTTGGTCGACTACACATTAAAACATTCCATAAAAAAAGTTTAATTAACAGTGAAAATCTTATCAAAATCCGTTGCGGGTATTAGAAGTAAGCGGCCGAAGACACATTGGCAGATAGAGATGGTTAGCCACTTTGTTTTGGACTATGTAAATAAGAAAATATACACGGATTAAACTCTTACATGCGAGTAGTATTACAACGCGGGGCTTAGTCGACCGATCGAACACATCATACCTACATAGCCCGCAATGTATGTTACTCTGGTGCGTGATCTCGCTCCATATGGATGTAGCAACAAATACTTTAGTGTACAGTGACGTAGGCAAATAATAAAAAATATACATATATATTAGTCGCATGACTCGTATGAGGTTGGTAGTGTTTAGGCGACCTACCTTTAATGTTCTGAAATGAGACTTACTCAAAATTAAGAACACAAGCATCATTTTAATTGAGACAGGTTAGGAAAACATCAACTGTATAAATTAGAAGTAAAACATTTCTCGGAAATATTATTGCGTTGGGCCCAATGGTAGTAAAGATCAAAAAATTTCCATAAATATCAAGCGATATTGAATTGTTTGATTGAAACAAGAATAATCAAACGACACAAACATCCTTGAAACCTAAGAATGGTCAATAAAGCCAGGAATTTTCGGTGATACGTTTGTAAATTAAATAAGATTATGCTAACGATGTTTAAACTATGCTAATGGTCATATTGGCATTCTGTGTGCCTTTTGTCTTCCTTGATAAACAGTTATATTATGTAAGACCAGAGTTGTAATACGTGTTACGTCGTCGAATATCTACGTGTTGATATGTGGATAATAACAATAGACTATCGCGATTGCGACTTTGAATAAATAACACAAACTGAGCGGCAAAAATTAAAAATAAAAATTCTTAGGCTGTTGCATCCGGCCAGTGATAAAATGAATAGAAAGAAACAATAAATCTTGACTCTGGAAGCTTCTTAAAAGCTTTTTATTATCTATCTACATATACATAATTGTAGTAGGGTTGAGATTAGGTATTATGAAAGCACCATAATTTAAAAATAGTTGGTAGGTAAATTGAATTAAAAAACATGTCAGCATTATTAAACTTCACCTGTGACTTAACTCTTCCAGCTTATCGAAGTCCTTTGATTTTAAATTTAGGACAACAAAGGTCATGCTATTTTACTTTTACAATATTTTATAATTCTTTTTCAAGTTCTACTGAAGTAAATTATAAAATATTAAGATATTTATGTCCACAGATCTATGCAGCCTGATAATAAATGATTCGTTATTATTATTAACAATAATAAATGATAACAAATTACCTTGTTACTTTGCAAAAACATAACTTTACATTGCTCTCTCATTTCAGATTCCTAATAAGGTGCGAATTAGTTCGTGAACGCAGCTCCGCCAACATTCAAGAAAAAACCACGCATTCAGGAAGCAGACTCGAGCTATTCGAGACATTTGTATGCGCGTCCCATTGCCTTGCCACAATGGCGAGATGAATAAATTACCCATAAGTATTTTTCCATTCAGAGAATTACACGTGTCTGATCACGTTAATTTGCTGCGCTAATTTAATAGGTGAGATAATATCTGTTTATATTTAGTATTTTAATGCATATTTTACGACAATATTTCGTTTGATTAGTAACAAGGGCTTGTGGATTCAAAGAAAGTAAGGAAAAGGCTATTTAAAATTACTCTTATTTCACCCAACTCAATTCTATTATTATTTTAAGTTTTTATTGACAAATTTTGAGTTCAAATAAGCAATACGAGAAATTTAATCTCCGAATCAGAAAAATACTTTTTTTAAATAAGTTTAACTTTAATTTGGCATACGAATTTATGAAAAAAAATCGCATTTTATAAAAATCAGTAACGCTCGAAAAGGCCATGAAATGCCAAAAAAAGCCAGTCAAGTTAAGTGACGTTCACAGATAAACTATAATGTATGACTTCATTCACTTCAGATTAAACTCAACTCCAATTCTCCTAATTCAATGAGTTTTCTGAGCATCTCGGGAATACCAATCATCGATCTTTGAGCAAATACAAACACTAGCAAGTAACTTGAGAATCGGAAACGTCACTTTACAATCATGTAGGTAAGCACTTTAAAACTCCCGGTCACGTAGTAATTTTTCATAAATAGCAAATCGAAAGTAGTGATAATGTCGGTAACAACTGTTATCTTGTACTGATTTGTCAATTGTCAATTTTATTTTCGTCCTATCTTCTTGTAGCTGACAACTAAATGAAGGCTAAAAAGTGCAACAACAACAAAGTGGAACCAGTTCTGTGGCAGTAGAGATGAAGTCACAGTCATCAGATTCTCAAGAAATCTGCCATTTTCTGGCATATCTCGAGCGTAAAACGAATCTCTATGAATGTGAGAATTGGGGGTCGAGACACAAGCACAAGCTAGCGTTAGAGCATGATGCTCTACTTAGGTTCAAAATCTCAAATGTTTATACTATTAAACAAGTTTGAATACGTCATTTTTATTGAAGGTACTTTATTATTTGATCGTCATCGGTTCATCTACATACATACAGATTCAAGTTAATTGGATGAATCGAAGTGAGTCAAAATTGACTTGCAAAATTTCAGCCTAACGTTTAAACTAACTCACCAATAAATAAACAAACAAACTAACAGTAAGTTAAATAAAAGCTTGTAAATAGGAGGTCACGAGCCAGAACGTTTTTTATCGAATGTTTGTTGTTTATTTTTCTTAGTTCAGGAGGACGTGACACTAAAAAGTTAAATGAAGTTAAAACGCAAAAAGATAAAACGACTCGATTGATTACTCGAGTCTTAGAACTAGGTTATTAAGATAGAACTTAGAATATAAAAGAAAAATGCCATTTTCTTAATAGTTACGTGAAAACATACTTTTTCAGTGACCACATTTTGTAATGCAGAATTTTAACTGCAAAAATAAACAAAAATGCTTAAGCCCCAACCCCATCCCAGAGTACTGTGGCGGCCAAGTACAACTCCCCTATCATGCGGCAGTATGAGCTTGTGATGTCCGCTAGGCGGTAGATTGTTTGTGTTATGTGTTTTGTGTAGGTTACTAACGTGCTCAATAACTATTTAAATGTTACTAACAAATCTGGACCAATTAGTAGTCTGTAAATAAATTAATTTGAATTTTTAAGCAATTATCGCACGAAGGGCGAGCACGTATCGCGCCTATTTATAGTTTAGACGTGATATCACGCCCAAAAACAGAACAATGACATCTGAATAAGGACGCGACCGCTACGTCCCGTCGACATGCTCGATGCGTTCTCGATTTCACCGCTCGGATGCGCTAGAATACGGAAACGGTTCTATTTTTAAATTCAAAACGTTTGTTTACGGGGTTGCCAGCGTCAGTGTTTGAAAAGCCTTTTCTAATAAATAGAGGTAAAAACCAGACAAGTGCGTGTCGGCCACGCGCAGAGTAGGATTCCGTAGTTCAGAAACAACAAGGGTTTCTTGTTGACACTACGAAACATTAACATAAGACGATTATGTACCAAGCTCTCAAATTTCAAATATATTTATTTTGCATAGAAATGTGGTAATAGAAATGGTCTTAACATTTTATTTGTATCACACATTTTGCCAGCATCTGGCATGCAACAACAATCTCTACACGAACGCTGATAACGTTTTTCACCCTCTAACTCGGAACCTTAACCTATCTTAATTGTTATATTATAACAACAACAACAAACAACAACAAATACTCTTTATTGATTCACACAAGTAAACAAAATAAAAGAACACACACAGGGAAATTTAACTTAATTTAATTTTTATTTTATTATTATAACATTGTTGTAAGTAATAAATTATGGACTCTGTTGCCTGACACTTTTTTTTAAATTATTCATTTATTATGCTGTGCAAATTATGTTTTTATACAACATAGGTAGGAAGGAAAACTAGCAGGTGGGTCACCTGATGGTAAGTGATCACCACCGCCCATAGACACCCGCAACACCAAAGGGATTGCAGTTGCGTTGCCTACCCAGAGGGCTAAGATGGATTACCTCTTGTGCCAGTAATTGCACCGGCAGTCTTGCTCTCCACACCGGAACACAACAGTGCAAGCACAGCTGCTTAGCGGCAGGATTAGCGAGCAAGATGTTGGTAGCGATCCTGTCGGACCTTGCACAAGGTCCTACCACCCGCACACACATGTCACATTTCAACATAGAGTTTATAATGTAACCTCATTAACCATACAGACATATACCAAACATGCCCCAACTAACCATATACGTGCCACTTCTGTATTTCTATGCATATGCATGCATGCCTTCACGTATTTACCTACCTTGTAAATAGATAAAGCAAGCATGCTTCGAAAACAATGCTTCCTAATCAAAGGTATTGTGACGTCATAGGCTTAGGTCAAACGTAAACTATCACAAATATATAACCTATAAGTTATTATGAACGTGGGAAGTTAGGGTAGGTTTGAAAGTTAACTTTTGTGCCTCAAGACAAAAATAAGATACCGGCGGGGCTCCGTCGACTTCTTTCTTTGACTAACAAGTTTGGACTTACTACTGTCACTTGTGACGTCATAGGGTTACGTTAAACCTAGATTAACACAAAAATATATATTGTTATTGTAAACGTGGGAAGTTAGGGTAAGTTCGTCAGTTAGCTTTTGTGCGTCAGAGCGAAAAATAAAGGTCGGCTAAGCGGGGCTTCGTCGACTTCTTTCCTTGATTAATAGGTTTGGAGCTTATAATCTTTGTTACAAGTACTATTATTACCTACCATCGCGTCTTAATACAATCAAAGAAACATATCAGTGACTATTAAAGTTGGATCTGAGAGATGTAATTTTTCGAATTGATATCTGTACCCTTACCATGAGTACAGTGCACCTAGCCGTAACCATACTCGCTAGCGACAGCGTAAAACGATTCGTATGGGAAATTGCACAGCGCCTCTAGCGCTCACTTAGAGAACTAAAGATCGCTAGTATGAGTCCAACGGTATAAATTACCTATCGAAATCTGAACGTCAGTGTCTAACGTTTTGTAGCTGTTGCCGTAGAATATTGGTACCATGAGTCACAAATATGACACATGTCATCGAAAAATACCGTATCGACTATGGTTAACTCATTCACTGACAAATGGGAGCGTATTTAACCGCTATCGACTGTAGTAACGTAATACGAATTTTCGATAGAAACTCATGGTAAGGGTACTGTTCTTTTCGAACATAGACAATTTCCCTCCGTTCCCTCTTTAATGATCAGTTAAGTTTGTTACTATGTATGATACCAGTTCACAAGTTTACGGTTTAACATAAATAGATTATAAACTACTGAAAATTACGTTTTACTAACTTTCAGCAGGGCCGTAACTAGGGTGGGGCAGGCAGGGCATGTGCCCTGGGCGCCAAATAAGGGGGGGGGGGGGCGCAAAAAAACTAAATTTACTAACTACCTATTTAAAAAAATACAATCCAAATTCGTATACATGGCCAAATAAAAGTCTTTTGAAAATCATTTAATCTTTATTGTAGATACATTTATTCCAGACGGGGACATATTTGTGATATTTTGTTTGTTTCACATTACAAAATTATTAAAAAAAAAAAAATGTGTAGGTATCTGTTTTTAAAATAATTTACAAAGGGAAAGGGGCGCAGTTTGGATGCGAGCCCTGGGCGCCATTTTACGTCGCTGCGCCCCTGACTTTCAGTAGTAAAAAGTTCACAATTTATCGACAGTTTCCTATCACTAGGATAGATTATCGACTAATTGTTCACAATCATACTTCGACATATGTAGATATACAAGACGAACATGCTTCATTTAACTATAACCTACAACTTAATATGCACAATGACGAACAGCCATTTGTATGGATATAGATAAATGCAAACAATTCTAATGCTAATAGCATTCCAGCGTTTCAATTTATTTACACGGATAACCCATCATTAGTCAAGAATGTCCTCGGTGATGTGATCGTGATGAAGACCTAAGTATAGCCTGAATAGGTATCACTAATCGCTATTGATATCGCTTTCGATTCACGGCCGGAGTTGGCAACTGCCTAGGGACGCCGCATCGGCTAGGAGCCTCGCGCGCGTAAATTCAAAATGTTTCATACAGTGAAAACTATAGAAATGGGGAGAATCGGATTGCTTAAGGGCCTAGGGTTAATCCGACTCTGTCGATAATACCGGCTCATAATAGGTAACGCCCAGTTCAACTATAGCTGCATTCAATTAAAATTGTAATGACAACACAAAGAAAAATTAGGGCAATGGCAGGACTTGAACCTGCAACATCAGCATTCCGTGCCTTGCGTATAATACAAAAAAGTCGAAAATCGAAAGAAATTTCGGTTACAAAATTTAATAACAAAAACGGCGCCATCTCTCGTCGGCTGGCGGTAGCTGTAAAGGTACCCAGTTGAATATAATAACTTGTTAAAAAGTTTCATATAGATGTCACCGAGGGTAGTTGTACCCTTAAAATCAATAATGTAATGACCGTAAGACGAAGCACATTGAAAAATTCGCAGGGTATGGCAGCGGCAGTGTGGCGAAACTGGCAAACGCAAGGCACGGAATGCTGATGTTGCAGGTTAAAGTCCTGCCATTGCCCCAATTTTTCTTTGTGTTGACATTACAATTTTAATTTAATAATTTGAATGTTAAAAAAAACATTTAAAAATAAAAATCGAAAGAAATTTCGGTTACAAAATTTTATAGCTGCATTCCTTTATTTTTGTACCACAGTTGTTTGTGCAGCTAGCACGAATCTTTTCGATACGCGTTAACTCGCTAGATTAAGAAGATTCGTGCTAAGTGCACTGATCCCATGTAGGGTTTGCATTACCTTGCTACTCCGCGAATCTGAGGTAATTTGTTCCAGTTTGTTGATATGGACCTCCGCAAAGTAACGCCTGAATCTATTAATATGGCCCATTCCGGAATTCCGGTATTGACCATGCTAAAAATACCGGAATTGCATACCCTAGTCCCAAGTAGCACACAAGCATGGAGGTAATTTACTTTTTGCACCTAATATACAACTTATAGCGCTTATGATTTACATTGGATGAGTATCTTAAAGGTGATTTTCTCTGAAGAAAAAAAACTTTCAGAATGAAGTCCTCAGTAGCGACCAAATCAGGCTCTTTCTGTCAGATAAAGGTAATATCGATAACGATTTGACATGTAATAGCACTTATTAGGTTTGTGACTCACTGGGATTTTTAATGCAAATACACTCAGAGCATTTAACTTAAATAATCTTTGATGGCATATGTTAGTGTTTAGAATGCTAATGACAGGAGGTCTCAGTCTTAAGAATAAAAACACGAAACAACATAAATAAACTCTTATGCGTAATACCTATCGAGTTTATTACGGATAACCACTGACATACACCATCTGGTTTTTCAAGAGAGAGACAAACGAGAAGGAGGGTCGCTTATTGTGAAGTGATCACTGCGGCTCATGAGCACCAGCAACCACAACACCTTTACCTTTAAAGGAATGGCAAACCCTTTGAACTCACCGATGCCAAAACCATAATTTTTTGTACTGCTTCTAGGCCACTCTACATGTTTTTTTGTCAGATTAAAAATATTGTAAATAATCTTGGTAAATTATTTTTCCAAAACGGCTACAATAAAATATATAAATCGCCTTTTTACAAATAAAGTACACTAAAATAACAAGATTTACACAAGTAGGTGTACTTAATTGGTTATTCTTTTCAACATAATCTGTATACCTCGTTTTTTTAAGGTTAGAAATATATTTAACAAAATTGGCAATTCTTTTGAAAAAGTGCCATTTTTAAATAAATTAGCCAATTTTGTTAAAATCATTTCTAACCTTAAAAAAACGAGGTATACTCAGATGGCGTTGAAATGAGTACCCAATAAAGTATACCTACCTATCATAAACAAGCAAACTAAGGCAATACATTCACTATTGTTCTTCATTTGTTAATGCGTCATAAATCGTGCCGGAATAGTTGTAAACACAAATAGATAGGTGTGAACACCAAAATGGCGGCCGAAATCACTTTCCTCGCTATCAGTCACGACGAACTGTTTAGATAACAAAAGAAATAAAGCTGCGACCTTCACGACCGCACCGAAAGTGGGGCGATCGTAAACTATCTGGGAACACTTTAGATGATACATATTTAAATTTGACATTATGGAACGATTCTCTTAACAATATATTCATGGCTATCTGATGTTGCTGGGCGGTTTATTGTTCCGTTGATGGCTGCTGCTATAAGATTCATGTGGCCATTTTGGACTGAAATATTATTATACTAGCGACAAGCCCTGACTTCGCACGAGTAGGTACAATTAAGTTGTAAAGTCATAAAAATCTTCCGTAGAATAATCTCTAAATGACAGTGAAAACCGCATCAAAATCCGTTGGGTGGTTTATGATTGCGGGTGGTAGGACCTTGTGCAAGGTCCGTCCGGATCGCTACCACCATCTTGCTCGCTAATCCAGCCGCTAAGCAGCAGTGTTTGCACTGTTGTGTTCCGGCGTGGAAAGCAAGACAGCCGGTGTAATTACTGGCACAAGAGGTATTCCATCTTAGCCCATATACTACTTAAATAAGACAAGTAAGAATGAATATTGTTTACTAGCATATAGTAGTAGGTACTTAAAATGGTGAAAATTCGTTAGCGTGCAATACTTTTTGATCTAGTTAATAGATTAAACCGTTAATATGCGGAGGTCCATATCAACAAACTAGAACAAAATTACCTTGCTACTCCGCGAAACCAGTGTACCATTGTAAGTTTAAAAATAATGCGTAAAATTAGGCTGACCTGTCATTCAAAATACGTTACAAATGGTGTTTGTAGTCTTGTTTATTTCTAATTGGACTCACGTACCAACATTACACAAGCGAAGTTCTCATAATACTGCTGTTCTTTCAATTATAATGAACCGACTCGTTGCCTATTTCTAT
This sequence comes from Ditula angustiorana, assembly GCA_963691745.1. NCBI lineage: Eukaryota > Metazoa > Arthropoda > Insecta > Lepidoptera > Tortricidae > Ditula > Ditula angustiorana. The sequence continues at coordinate 1,863,077 of OY829474.1, forward strand.
TTTGCTGGGTTCCCATAAACGTGTGAACAGACGGGCAAGCGTGACGGAGTGAGGGGAAGAATCAGGAACCATGGGAATTTGCCTGTGAATGGTTAGCTTTACATAATTAGGAATGAAAATGTGACCCCCCTCTAATTATTAACCCTGCTCGTAAGATCTAACTCTAAATGAAAATGAGCATACTGGTCACCTGATGGGAAGTAATTACCGTCATCCATGGGAAATAGCGATTCCCTTACACTCCCCCTCCCCTTAATTCCCCTTCTTCACGACGGTATTCTGTGAGAACGTGATCCTAGTCAGAGTAATGATATTTTGACTTTTCTAATAAAAGATTGCTTCTATTTTATCTCTTTATTTTATTTTCTACGTACTTTCCAATGACTCCCACCTCGCCGGCAATTAAACTGATTCTACGCCACAAAATTGCTATTAACAGCGACAAAAATCGATTTCCAGTGAAGAAAGTCATTCCCGACTAACAGTAGAACAATGTGTGGTCATTACCAGCACACAATGGAGATGCCGGCGCTCCCATGTGAAAGTGTTCGCAAGGTGGCTTGTTTGTCCGGTGGCTCAACAAACATTGTTCGTAGGGTTGTCAGAAAGCTTTTGAGGCTTAAATTTCCTTAAATAAAAAAATACGTTAAACAAAGCTGGATTTGATTTTGGGCGTGCTCAAATAAGTTCGGTTTTAATGTATAACATGACGCCATCGTTGTTTTCTATCACGTTGTTTTTACTTATTTGCCGTGTTTGCTTAAAAACTGGGTATTAATTAGTAATTTAAGTTATTTATGTTAATTAAATATCACAACCTGCTGTTCATTAATAACATCGCAGATCCTAAACAAAAACAATACCTCATTTTGACAACCCTACCGCAACAAATAGTAGTCTCGTCAATCCTGCATGAATAGATTTTAGTGATTGATTTCTGTCAGCAGAATGTTAATTAGGCAGATTTTGGCGCAAAAATATTGTCAAGAATTTATTTGCAGTTTATCTTCACAATCCACACAAACATCCGGGTTTACTATTAAAAATGCCGAAAGCGTAGTGATGGTGATAAATAAACGAAATTTCTAGATGTATCTACTCATTCACACTTATACAATTGAGACACCGGTAATGACAGTAACGAGTGTAAATTGCGAAGCATCATTCCCAATGGCAGCAAATTGAACAGGCGCTAAGTTACAAAGTAAAGATTCTATCGTGCGCCATAATTGAATGTAATAATAAGCGCACATCATTAGGCAGGAGTGTAATGAGTACGTCATTCCCTTCCCAGCTTACGTCCACGTAATGATATCTGAGACAGGATACCGCAAATGTTACATGATTATTGACTACGAGGCTGAGCATTAGGTTTTTAATGGGTGCTAAATGATACACTATAAAAAATGTTCTAAGAAGATCGTAAAAATGTATCAAAACAAACGCACCGCTTTAAAATCGATAACTTCAATCGTAAGTCTTCAGAATATTTTATGGAGATTGATAGTGTTATTCTAAACACATAATATCACAATAATATATATTTGGGCCATATTTAATTTCTCATTTTGGTAGGTCCAATTAGAATTAAAGTTTTTAAGGACTACCAGTAGTTTATTTTTTAATGTATGCAATTACGTATTGTTTTACATCGGCATTTGAACAGGCGTTATAAATAGGTAATTAACTAATAATATTTGTCAACGTTTTCCGGCAAATTCCACTTCCAAAAATGGCCATCAAAACAGCCAACAAACGAAGGTCATCTCCTCATTTGAATATAATCCTGCGTCAGCTAACATCACCAATCGAGAACGTGACTCAAACCAAAAAAATAATTGGCGAACTAATTAACTGTGGTCTAAAATTAAAAAAATACCACTTTACCTTTGCACTCGCTTCTAATAAACAAGACTTTATTCCACTGCCATAGTGATACTACAACCGCTCATGCATTGCAAAAGCTTGGTCCTAAAAATTAGAACTACCACTTTGCTTTTGGCATCAAAAATGATGAAATGGACTCTAGTGCGATGCAAAGAAGTGTTTTCACGGCGCCTGCGCATGGTTGCACCGGCCCACATTGTTTTATAAATGTCAAGAGACGGAGGCGTGAGGCCATTAGTACAATTACAATTTGGAGTAAGTGGGCCATCTCCCAGGACGTTAGCCGTCATAATAACACAGATGAATGCCTGTAGTTTATAAAATAATGATGCATTTGCTTCGTTGTTCTTTCAGCATAATAATAGTGGGAGGATCCGGAATTACGATTAGTTTCATAAAGGAGCTACTTTTATTTCAACTTCTTTTTGTGGCATTGCAAACTAGAGACCTGATCCGGCTTCACACGGGTAAATAGTAGGTACATAAAAATCTTCCGTGAAAATATTCTAAAAGACAGTTAAAACCCTTTCAAAGTTCAATGCGTGGTTTAGTAGGAGCAAGCGGCTGAAGATACAATAAGAATAGACAGGAACGATAGCGATTTTGTTTCATACTATGTCTGAGTACTATGTGAAGATAAAAATGGTAGTCTTCTCTAGTTCTTTGCTATTAAAATTAATAAATACGGAAAAGTTAGGATTATGATGAAGATCAAAGGGTCCATCTATCTAAGTGACACCTTCAGTCAGCAGTTTGAACCAGTAATAAAAGTAATCCAGGCCAATGCAGCTTTATACCGTAAAATTTCTTCACTAAGAATTGTTAATTATATGATGTCACTAGTTTAGTTACTCAGTCCGTCCAACTTAACTAACCGACAACAAACGAGAACAAAGAAAAAATAAGTTACTGCAGTAACACTTTAAATGCCTAATTATTGAGTTAAGGAAACTTCAGACTAGAAAATAACATCAAAAGTCATCATTATTTAAAGTCCTTGTTTTGGGCAAACAAAGCGGAGTCTAAATGTTTTCTAAGAAATTGCGCATGGCATTTCAAAACATGAAGAGTGCAAAATGTATGACAAATTACTCTATCCTATACGTAACTCTTAACAAAAGAAATCAATTAACTCTATTCATCCTCGTTAAATTCTTTTTATTTACCTTGACGTTAGATCCGATACCAAGTACCATTTCTTTGAGCATCTTAGTTTCAGTTTACTTCAATTTCGAAAGCCTTCATCAAGACCCCATTTGATAACAACTGTATTCTACTTAGAACATACTAAAATATAAACAATGCCCGTTAAAGGACTCAGTTCAATTGATACCGAGTCAATCAAAGTTATGTTACAACTGTCAAAACTCAGTCGCAGAAGCACTTTGCCCCAAATCTATTACCAACAAGTCCGTTATCTCTGATCTGTATAATGCGATATTGATCAACGTTCTACATTCTCATTGTACATTGTTTAACCCTGTCACATTCATTTCACTTAGGTATTATCGTTTAAAGTGGCACACTGTCAATATTAGCGTCATTGTGTACGCTTTCCTAATCATCAATAACACTCGCTGTGGTGACCTCTGCACGCATCAATCAATTTCAACGCTTGATTCGTATCATCGCCTATTCCAATGATAAATGATGTTATGCTATGATACCCACCCCCTAACCTACATCACATGCGTCTGTACATAACAAAGTTATTTGACCCGTTGAGCAAATTTATCAACATACCAACTTCACATTTACTGTTTGACGTGAGCGCCATTATCAACGGTACGAATAACTTTGTATCGTTTCAACAATATCATTGTTTTGTTTAAAAAGTGGGTTTTGACAGGACAAAGAGCAACCCGGATTCGCAATTCGACTTTTGCATTCGGGTCCTTTGAAATTAAACCAACGAACTTTCGATTGTCGCGACTGTACGACTGACCCGAACAAATCGTGTCCTCAAATCTGCCAAATCTGAAAATGTAAAATCGAAACATCATTCAGAGTCCTCGTTTTAGGAAGACAAAGCTTAGTGTTTTCTGAGAAATTGCGTATGAGATTTCATAAAAAGAAGTGCGAAGAATATGATAAATTACTTTATCCTACACGTAACTTTCAACAATAGAAATCTATTGACCCTATTAAGCAAATGCGGTGACATTAGAAATCTCTAGAACATTGCGTCAAAGCGCACTGAATTCACAACGCGTAGCTGATGCTGATAGCATCAACTCATCGTCGATTCTTAGAGCAAAGTTAAGAATATTGCGAAAACAATTTGTTTTGCAAGGACCTCGATCGATTCCCCTAATTGTTTCTGTAATCCTTTCGCTTTATCCATAATTTAGCATTTACTTCCTAAATTTTTAACAACATAATTGACAATTTCGGACAATTTACACCAATTTACCTAGTCCTACATTATAACATGACTTGGCAGCCTAAAATATTCATATCACCATACAATGGGGTCCTGAGTGGGGTTTGTACCCTTCATACACTGAAATTGTGGCATAATCTGTGATTTAAATCAATGCTAACACTGAAGTTACTAAAATCAGAAAGCGAAGTCGTATATCATGTCCACAAATTAGGATCTCTAAACCGGTTTATGTTGAGTTTCCGAAGCCTCTTCAATATGGTTATACTAGTATGTATATTTTTGATGCCATTAAATGACTTTAATGGATGAAGTCAGTCACAAAACGTGTCGAGAGACATTTTTGACAAGAGTGTCTAAATTAAGTACCCAATTAACAATGAGCGGACTTCAAGGCAGCTGTTAAAAATGACCATTACGCGTCAGTTTTAGAAATATAATGTGAGATAGATTTATTAGCAAATCTGGTTACAATCTTAGTGTGAACAACAATGTGAATGATGTCATTACTAAGAACATGCTAAACAAGGAATATCAACATGATAACCATAATGTGCAAAACCTGTGAACATTAGACGTCATTCCTAAATGGTGTGTTACTGACCCATAAAAACAAACAGAAGTTCAATGTAACTGTCCAGTCCCACAGTTCATTTAATCGTGGACCCATTAAATTGAAACTTTAGTATCAGGTAGCCGAAACCAACGAACATGACACCACCGTTACTAACCACTACCTAAAAACAGTCTATCATCTGTCAGTAACGCGTCACCACTGGTTATCCGAGTGAGCTATTTCTATCACCTAATGAGAGGTACTTACTGTATATTAGTGATTTTTGAAAATAGCTTTTCTGTTTAGAAAACTCTTTGAAATTGGGCCCTAGGTGTGTCATAATTTTGTCTAAAATGAAAATAATACCGAGGTAAAAACTATTTCAAAAGTGTCTCTACGTGTCTTATGGTACTTGTTCTAATGAGTGCCAATCGTGAACTTAGAAGAAAAAGACTCCATCTTACATTTCATGGTAATTGCAATTTGAGTCTCATACGATCTTACATAGAGTTGATACTCCTTCAATAATTTCCATGCAGTTTGTATATTTTTATTATCAGATTCCACAATGCTAATTTCCGATATTTGCTTCATTTGTTCATCTACTTTTAAAGTATGAGTAAAACCATGCTTACGTACTTCATGAGGAAATTCCAAGTCAACTGGCTCTTGAATTAGATTGCATCGTGGGTTTGTTCTTGCGAAGCAATTAAGCTGTGACGGAAATCAGGTCTGACTCAACACCAAACTGGACTCTAACTGGTACAGACGACATATCGTGTGCTGAACCACTAATATCGAATAGTGAAATTGGTTAAATCGTGAGAAATGACACCGACATCGGCGATTGATAAGATGATAAGTTACAAAAAATATGATTCGTTTACAAAAATACTTACATAGAAGTCATGTCATAAGGTAGCATCTTGAGATGAAGAAGAACTCTTCGAAACTTCATATTAACTATACGAGCTTATGTACCCAGGCCATTGCATTGCCACTTCAATTTGCGGTCTTGGCAGACTTTAAGAGCTATATCTGTGACTTTGGATCTGCTAAGGAATTTCCGAATTACTAACATTTTTCCTGGTTCTTTATTTGGGGTATGCCCAAAACCGCACATTGGGCAGATCATGGTAGTACATTTAAAGGGGCTGCCATCTGACCTCCACTACCACTGTCACAAAGTGAAACCTGGACGATAGGGTCATGGTTACACGTTAAGTTACATGAATGTGTAGGTTTCTTTAAGATATAACTTTAAGACGTCTAGTTCTTATTACCTAACTAAATATTAACTAATAAACCATCTATGTACCTCCTACTCTTTCTATTTGTCATCTCCGTCTTTGGCAACAATATTTGTTAGGAACAATAACTCTTCGGCATACTTATTCGATGTATTGATATGTCAGTATTTGTTACATCCGTCTTCTGGAGCCTCTTATTCCCTTTCACTGTGATTTTACTATTTTTATTAGACTTTCTATTTAATACTTTACGTGTTCCTAATTACGTAACGCGATATCAATTGGCGTTGTGATGATAATAAGCTGTAATGGAGATTGGCTCATTAGATGTAGTAGCGGTATTATCGCATGTTTTCTATAGTATTTTCTACATTGTAAGAAGTTTAAACTGGGTTTTAATGACTACTTGTCAAAAGTATTTTACATTTTTTTTATTAATTACGACATTCAAACTTAAATAAGATTAAAAAATTTGTACCTTGTGAATTATATTTTAGTGTCGCATTTAAGAGTGTATCAGATAACAGCGTTAAATATTTCATAATTATTCTCTTATTAAAACAACGGTTAAAAAGCGACATAGCAATGCCATAAGGTCTTTTAATGCTTGAAAAATGATTTAAGCATAATTTTACGTATATATCCAGCTATTATACGCACGTCTCATAGCAAATCCCATGTCTTTTATTCTATTTAATCGCCATCACACGTAATAACGCCTCAGTTAGCGTGTAACGAGTGACCGTCAAATATATTATAGCCATAGAACATGTCGTAACAGAAATTACGCAAGCTCGAGTTTGTAATTGATTGTTCCATGAACACGAGTACATTTTTTTGATCTCTTATCTCAATTCAGGTAACTGTCAAGTGATATAAATTAGACGCCCTATCGTTCTATACGTAATAAGGTTCTCGTAATTTTTTGAATCAACTCCTGAATATGAAATATAATTCTTGATCATTACCGCTTAAATGGAGTTTTAAAACGGTTATTACCAAAATTTATTTATTTATTTAATCTTTATTGCACAAACTTAAATATGAAATGTACAAAAGGCGGAAAATTATAGTTAAATATCGTTTGAAATGCCATTTTTAGTGAACATTTACGATACGCTGGTCGAAAGTGTTACTGGCCTAGTGGCTAGTGAGAATGAAGTCGTCATCGCAAGCTACTGAGTACTGAGTTCAATTCCCGGCGCTCCCTTACCTACACGAATGAGTCTAACTTATACCTAAAAAATAGTTTAATTACCAACGCTTATATGGCAAAGGGAAACAGCGAAGAAACTTGGCCACTCCTGTAATTAAATGTATAACCATGATCCTGTTGTTCTGATTTCTATGTCACATGAGTTACAAAGTCAAATGGCAGTTGTTCACAATGTCTGACATATTTATAAAACTTGTTCAAGTAAGATACAAATTACAAACTTAACTTACGAACTAACTGACCAATCAATTTTAAGAAAATCACTAAGATGAGGATAACATGTTCAAAATATTATTCCATGTCATTACCATCACTTAACTAAATAGTAGTGGCAAAGACCAGTGACCAGCATTATTTTTTTTACAAATTAAACATCCAGTCTAGTATGTCAAATTAGGACCAACACTTAAAAAATCAAGACACCAGATATCTGGTTGCAGCCTAGCTCAACTGGTAAAGATGTGCGATGAAAACACCTTGAGAATGATCTCATCCATCAAAAGGGTCCTAAACCCTGCTCTAATGCAGAATAAGAGCATTCTATTACATCACAAACTTTTTAATGTGCTACTTATTTTTAATTGGCCTTTCTTTCCAGCCAGTACCTACAACCTTAGCGCATTGTCTATGGTACGTTGTGGCTGGGTTGAGTTTGGGTTGAAACTAGCGAGCGCAATTCCGGAATTCCGGAATTTACCATACTAAAAATACCGGGATTGCGCACTCTAGTTGGGACATGTCCCTTTGACAGTTTGAGCATTACAACGCGACCCATGAATTCAGAGACAATGCATTGCGTAAGTCAGGAAGGCGTTAGTATTGTTCGGTAGCCAACGAGCGATGTAATTGTAGGCAATTTGATATTGTGAATATTTCACAATACTTGAGCTAATAAGATGTTTAAGGTAATCAAACAAAAGTACTTATACTAGAACGATCATGTTCAAAAGGTTTCGGAACGTCGAGGTGTTACTTTATGGCCTAAAAAAGCCTAAGGACATTTACATCCCTTCTGGCTCCTAAAGGATTCCTTGGCTATCCATAACAGCTATAAAGGTAGCTACAGCAAGTGATTGACCTGTACTTACATTTCGGTAACCGTCGACTTCGTAATCCTACGTAACTCTATGAATGTATCAATACATCATTCAATCTAAATCGCCGACTCACTTCGATGTGAAATCCACCGAATCATCGGCCTGTGAGAAGTTGTAAGGTAATAAAACGACTTGCTTTTCTTTTTCACGTTAATTATTAACACTTTTGATTTTAATAACCTTGACGAATGTCAGCGTATAACGTGGATTTGCCGTTAAAATAATCGGATTGTTAGAGAACGTCTGGGAAAATTAACAATTCCTCGAGGTTGACAAACCTGGTGAGCAGAGATCCATTATTTGAACTCGTGGTATAATATTATGAAAAATACCGACAGTCGGGTGTCGTGTACCGTATCCTGTTTTAGGACGGACAGGGGGTTCCACTCGGCACTGTAGGTACGCTCGGCCACCGTGTCTACAGCGTAGGCAAATCACAGTAGGTTGTCGGCTCGCCGCGCGCCCGCTCGCTCGTCCTCGCTGTGCCAGTGTAATTGAACACAAATGCAGCGCAACCCTAACCCCAGGAGTCGCGGAGGAAGGCGAACGCGGACGGCACGTTCCTTTTGACGCGAGCCACCTGGCGAATGTGTATGAAGTAATTAAAAACTTTCTAAGCGTGTCAATAAAGTTGGAATTCGAAAAATCGCGTTCGTAATAAAAAAATACTGTACGTTAGTACTATTATTTATTCTGTGGCACGGAATTCTTCAGAACTCGCGCGCGTGCTATTGCTGTAAATACTTTCAATCTTATAGCACCTTTTGTGTCGTAGGTCAAGACCTGCTAAGTAGAAGCTGCGAGAATACCACTGCTAGCTTTGTTTCCTTACACTTTCGTTACGACTGCACGATACTAAGCAAATATTTTCTCAATAATCGATAGCTAATGAAGGTAATTAGAGATGGTGAGAGAAAGTGTTGGCGTGCGTGATCGCAGCGATCGCAGCGAATCGGATATCTCGGTGCTCTGTAGCTACTCTCGATCATGACATCGAGGCGCGGTGCTGATGGATTGAGTTATTGAAACAAATATATAACGAACATTCAACCCTTTTAATAAAAGATTGTCTTAAATTTAAAATGCTATATAGCGAATGACAACACAAAGAAAAATTAGGGTAATGGCAGGTTTCGAACCTGCAACATCAGCATTCCGTGCCTTGCGTATTCCAGTTTCCGCCACATTACCGCTGCCATACCCTGCGAATTTTTCAACGTGTTTCGTCTTTATGTGGCGGAAACTGGAATACGCAAGGCACGGAATGCTGATGTTGCAGGTTCAAACCCTGCCATTACCCTAATTTTTCTTTGTGTTGTCATTTATTACATAGCATTTTAAATTTAATTTGAATGTAAAAAAAATACAAAAAGAAAAATCGAAAAAATTACTAAAAAAACTACTTTAACAACTTGGATTTTGGAACTATCTTCTCGTGACCACGGCCGTTGAAACATGGCCGGAACGTCGAGGTAAATTAACAATTATTTAATCGCGATAAAGACCCGTCAACGTTGTGAATATGTGTGAAAATCGAGACAGTTTAAAACAATTTAAACTGGATCAAATTACCTTGCTACTCCGCGGAACTAGTGCTGAACATTTGTGTTTTGCACGTGCACTGGTTTCGCGGAGTAGCAAGGTAATTTGTTCCAGTTTGTTGACATGGACCTCTGAAAAGTAACGCCTGAATCGTTAAATTAGATTGTCAATTAACGCCTGTTCCAAAGAAACAACTTGATGACAAAGTGTGGCAAAGCTATTCCCTTGGAATCGCCGATTTTCATGAGCTCTGGTGCTCACTTACCAGCTGGGGACCCGCATGCTTATTTCGCTGCCTTTTTTATAAAAAATAAAATGTTTGGTTACCTCTTGTACTTGTCTTTAAGCCTGCTTAGACGAAGATAAACGATTAAGTCGGTGTTTACCTAATGTATTATTTGCGAAAGCTCCTCATGTTACTCAGTCAATAACCGTTAAACCTAAGCGAAAGTACCAGGAGCAAGGCAAGCTAGAACCGTTACCTATATATAACATTGTTGTTTAATTGCTACAACATAACTGATCATAACGGGTGGCTTAGATTCTGCAATCCTGTTTAATTTAATTTAATTTATTCCCTTCGCTCCACTCTGTGACACGGCAGGTTCTACTTTCATTAATGTACCTTTAACCTACCTTAAACCTTTATCTTTTTTTACCTTTATTAGCTGTGGTTTACTCAATTAACGTCAAAAACTGTAAAAAGTCTGAAAAACAAAAAATTTGATCACTAATCTCTATAAATCGCACCCATAGAATTAAAGCGACTCAATTCTGAATATGATATTTCCCAAAATTAAATCCTATGTCTTTTAATTAAGGTGATATTTTGGGACGTGTATTATTCAGAAATGGGTCACTTTAATACTAAGCGTGCGTAATATCGATAAAAACATAGTCTTATTTTTTGTCTCGCCACAGACTGATAAAAAGTCGCCGCCGTAAGTTTTGGAGTTAGGTATTAGACACTACCTAACTGCCTTACTGTTTATACTTCTTGTACATCAATGGTGCATTTTTTCGTGATTTCATTATTAGAACTATAAACATTGGTATTTTTGTGCGTGCAGCCCCTAGGGCCTTGAAGATATTACTAATTGGATGCCCTTAATTTAAGGCTCCATCTAGCTAGAGGTAGGCTTACTAGTTTAGGACAACAGCTCTTGTCTCTACAGAGGGTATTTTGACGCCACTTAGTTAAAAATCGACTATATCACACCAACACGTCTCAATTACAAAACCATTGACAGCAATGTTTACGACGATAACATCGCTTGCGTTCACAGTCGCGCCATTAGCATGCAATTTCAGAATATCCGAATGTAAATTACTAATAAAAGTGCGGATGGCAAACGCACCCAAGGTCCAGTAAAAGTCCTCACCAGACGAAGAAGGTCGAGTACATACTTTTACAACACAAGGCTGTTATTACACAATCCACAACTTAACACGAGCCCCATAACCTGTAGTAGTCGCGTCGGAAGTTGCGTGACAATCTTCGATCACGTAGTATCTACGTCGAAAAGAAATAGTGCGGAAGAAATTGTCTTTTACTTTCCCAGTCTCACAATGTAGCCAACCTTGTAGTTTAATCGCTTGTGAGAAAATGACGATGTTTTCTAATAGGCGCAACTAATGCATGACAAAAGAGTACCTACACAAGCACAATGTACAGGTAATATGAAGATACAATAGGATCATAAATCATACACAGAGGGCGACTACAAATTACAATTGCGAAAAAACTGTATTAAGTTACGTTAGAAAAAGTACATGGAATTAATTGGCAGTAAATCGATTTGATTGAGTGGCCTAAGAATATGAAACAAATAATTCTCAAGGTGATCTGGAGCCCAATTGATTTTCTAATTACGGCTCAACAAGGTAACTTTGCATATCAAAATAAACTGGTCCAGTTAAGGTAGCATGCAAATTGAGTCGTAGGAATAATTTCGATGGCAATAAAAGCGTATGACTATCAAATTATAGATTGAATTGTACAGTTGGCTAAGAAAGGTAGACCTCTGTTGGGCATACGATTGCTTATGAGTGAAGTGTTTTGATAATTTGGGAAGATAAATTGTAACATCACTGGCAATGGTCCAGGTATGTAAATTTGGTGATAGTTTGGACGAATATCCTTGGTCTAATTGGAGCAAAAAAAAGGTTTCATAACAGTTTAAGTTGGAGGTAATTTGCAAGAGAATGTTGAACCATTATTTGAAGGTTTTTGGAATTGTAAAGGGACGCATATTTTTAATGAAGCAATTTGCATATCAATGGAATTGGTCCATTAGATACTGCGCAATGTTTACTCCTTTGCTAGGAAACTGGCCATAGAAGAGGAAGTGTTTCATAAAGTGGAAAAGGGAAACCACACAACAGTCATTTAATATTGAGAAATAACGTTAATTGCTTGAATAATAGTTAACATTACTGCGTGTTGTGGAACTTGGTTGACATGTCATTATTGATAGTTACAGCAATAATAACGACTGTTCGCACGTATTTAACGTTCAATGACAAAGCCAGTGACATTTGCTCACTACAAGTGAGAGATGGAAAAGAAACCACCCAAAAACAGAGTGGCGACGCTTAATGGAACCGAACAAAAAACAGTGGCCAGACGATGGCCACCCAAGTATAATTTATCTCTTTGCGTCTCTTTCTTATGACACTAACTAACAAGACAGAGCCGTAGGGACGCAATCAAAGTGAGGCTGCCATGTCTGGGGCATTGGAGTGATTTAGAACCATGTCGAAATGAAAATATGTCCCTGGTGAGGATTATGAAGCAGGCGATGATGATGGTTACGAAGTGCTAAAAGAAAACTTTTTATGCAAAAAATTAGGCAGAGATGCAAAAAGTGACCAAACTATCGTGCTACCACAACTTTTTTTTTACTTAGCCTAAGTGAGTGTCCCACTGCTGGGCAAGGCCTCTCCTCTTGACTTCCACATTTCCCTGTCCTGGGCTATATCCTGCCAATCCTTCAATTCGGCGTCCAGATCGTCTCGCCATTTTTGCCTACGCCTGCCTCACTGCTGGTGACCGTCGTGTGGTATCCACCAGGTGGCTGAGTGTGCCCATCTTTGCAGGCCACTACTTATGCTTAAATTATACGCACTAGAGAAATTGATGAGTCTGCATCCTTATAGCAAAGATCATAATGCTCGAAACATTCCAGTTAAATTGGTGGCGATTAGAGCAGTTTATGGGGTCGCGAGTAGCACAGTTAACTGAACGGTAGGTGGCTATTAACAAGCGTCTAATGTGTTTCCAGGATTCTAGATTATCTAACTGTAACTTTAACGTATGCTTAAAGGGTTTGAACTAGTTACTCTTAATTATTTGCAATGGCTCGGGTACTGATTATTACACTTATTTTCAAACCGGGAATACTAGTTGTTTGAACGTGTATTAATCACGCTGCTCCTGTTTCTGAATTCTATAAGGTTTTAAGATCCGCAAGTCAGATTTCTTGGGTTAAATAAAAGTATCTCTAAATGCAGTGCGCCACTCGCACGCGCAGCTCTGGTCGAAGAAGTTGAAGTTGATAAACACACACTTTGGTTATTTAGTTTCGAAGGTAACAGAGGCCATGTTAAGAAATTACAACAAACAATCCGTAGAATGATTAATTTTCCTTCAGAACGTTGACAACACTTCGCAAGCGACCTTTGTGATGGTGCACATCATGACAGACGTAAACAATGTATGTAAATTGTAAATATGACTTCGAAGGCGTTGAGAGACATGTCGAACCATTGTTTGAATTTCCTTATTGATTTAGTCTCGCAGGTAAATATGCCTTAGGGACACTACCGGGTCTGGAAAACACCCAACAATCTTTAAGTACTCATAAACATAGATTTAACAGATCACGTATAAAATAGGCTAGTACAGATGAATTAATGTGACGCAAGCAGAGTAACGTTAGGTGCAGCTGCAGTTGGGGTGATTTGATTTTCGGTGCTCGACGGCCGCGCGCCAATCATTGCGGGCTAAAATATACGCTCGCGTATTTGATTGGTCCGCGGCTGGCTAATGTCGAGCCCTCGAAAGTCAAAAATCAACTCGCTGATCTTAACGTGTAACAGTAACAATATTGCATACGGGTAGTAAAAGATCTGAAAAAATTACAATTACCTACTCCTATCCCAAAAACTAAAAAAAAAAAAACACAAGCAAAGTTCACTCTCATAAGTCGGTATTAGCGTATAGTCGACCAAGTAATTGCTTGACCACTTTTGAACCCTATCCCTTTGTAATACAGCCAAAAAGTGGTCAAGCAATTTCTTGGTCGACCATACATAAGTAATTAACATTCATTAAACGGAATGGAATTATAACAACATCATGAGTTTTAATGGGTACTGTAAAAGGGCATGTCCATGGCTTATAAGCCGATATATTGAACTAGCGATATATTATATTACACTAGCTAAGTATATATAGACTAAACATACACCTTGAATAATTACATCCCGCAAGCATATTCCGAATGTCACTCATCCACTGAAGACTCACGCAACGCACTCCAAATCGCGGCCGCGACCTCTCGTAAACACCAAGAGATCAACATAGCAAATTAGCACGACAATCGGCGCGCGCGCAGTCCCGTTACGAATCTCATTCCGATATAACGGGCACCGGCCAGTGCTGGGTGACACGAACTTTGCATCGCCGGACTCGGTTGGAGGCTTGACATGGAAACACGTAACTATTACCACCAGTATGAGGATTTGAGGATGCGATTTCAAATTAAGTGGGCGCTTGACATCACTTGGGGATCCAATGGAGTGGCTCCACTTTGATAATCAACATATGCTTTTGAGGTCAATCAACATATACAAGTAAGAAGGATGTATAGTTAAACTTCTTGTGCTCTTAGAAACGATAGCAAGCGACTTATGCTTCGTGAATAAATTTCAAACTAATTGTAATGCCTCGTGCAGATTTTTTGTCAAATTGTACTGGTCAGCTTATTTGAATTAGGCGACTGTAGAATCCTGTAGCAATAATTAATCGAACATCTGTCACAGCAAATATCTGCAAACGTGCTATTTTCTATAAGAAAAGGTTTTAAAGTGTAATATTTAAAATGGATAGAAAGACAGAACATATTTTATTTGGATACTCATAGTGAGGTTCATCATGAACTTGATTTTAACAAGACTTCAATATCTACGTGGTGTTTCATCTACTATTAGCCCCAATATGACCTCTCATGTTAATTTATCTCTTCTTTTGACACTTAAAGCAGCAAGGAAAGTAACTAAACGTGGAAGGTAAAGTTAGGTCGGCATGTTCCATTAACACATTGCAATGAGTAACTCGGCATTTCGAGTCGAAAGTCGACGTAACTCGGGAGAGGCCGAGAAATGGCAACGTCCGGTTCGGACAACCTGTTGTCGGAATGCGGCCCAAGGCAGCATGAAAGTTCCGATACAATCGGAAACCATCGATTGTTCGAGTAATCGATTGCGTTGGAACAGCTGATGTGTTGGAGGCCGTCGTAGATTGAGAGACGATAACGTAGATAGAGTAGCGGTTGTACAAGTGATGATGAAGACATAAATCAGGATGCCACAGTGTACTAAACACACATTGTACTTATTTCGCTTCTTTATTTCAAATACAATAGTCCGATGTCTGTTTGTCGCACATGCGGTATAATAAACCCAGTATAAATTTAGTAGGATGCTCCGAATGAACCTGTTCCTATATGCATCATTCCCCTAACTTCGTTCAACCGATTCTGCTATGTCCGAACATAAACATTGTAAGTATTAACTTCGGCTACTCATCTGCCACTATGAAAATCAGATCAACGATACTCAATTACACAGACTGCTAAGAACTCGCTTAGACCGGTCAAATATTCAATTTAAAATGATTTTTGTAGACTACAAATAGTACATTATTTTAGTATGATATCGGTACCGCTAGCATACTAAAGCGACCCGCGTCTATAGCAAAGAAAACTTGTTTAAGATGCTTAAATGAACGTGGCATAGCATTGGGCACCAGCGGAGGAACCCATGGATTACTGCCTACACCACTCTTTGAGTAGCTTTTCACGTTAGGGGTTGCTAGCTGAGAAGTAAGGGAGGATAAAAACGACCAATAAAATCGCTTCATTCTCTGATCCTGGCACAGCCCAGTGATCTCATTAGAAGACTGTCCTTACACTTCCTGACAACGCTACGCTGCCTCATACTCTGTGGAGTACCAGGTAAAGTTTTAAAGGTGTACTAGCGTTTGTTTTTAAACTTACTCTTACTAAGTATTTTCTTATGTTTCGCGACTTGTAGGCATTGGAATAAAACAATTTAAACGGTTTATATCGCGTGTATTGTAACGAATCTAATTCCCAACGTTTCGAGCCCTTTACAGTGGCCCGTTTCACTAAACTACAAGTTACAATTTGACAACTCTAAACCGGCAACATAGGTGAATAATGACCAATGGCAATGGGCATAATGACCAATGTTGCCGGTTAATACTTGTAAAATTGTAACTTGTAGCTTCGTCAAACGGGCCACAGGTCTCATGTTTACTGGCAGACACTTTACTCTTACTTGCTCAAGCAATACTAAGTATAATCGAGTGTGAGATTTATTACAGAATGCCACAATCGAGTCGCGTGAGTTTTGATGGATCGCGCGTCACAAGAAAGATTAGAGTCGGAAGAAAGTGCGAGCCGATTCGAATTCTCAACTGGCGCCGAGAAATCGATCGACTTAAACAATACGGGATAAGCGACAAGCGACGAAAGCGACGTCGAGATGAAACCGAATCCGTAATAAAAGGTTTTTATTGAGAAAAACACAATAACAGATAACACTAAGATAAGCCTAACCTGAATAAAATTGCGAGCAAAATCGAAAGCGATACCACATTTGTTTTTTGACAAACAACGTGCATTTTATAAGTTCACTGCCCTCACATGGAAATCCAAAAATCGGCAAAGATGGAACAGGAATGTATGAAATTTCGTATGGATGTATGTGAAATAAATAAATTATGTGAAATGAATACTTATGCAAAGTAAATGCTGTCTATGGCATCAAGGATTAAGATGTCACGTAAATTCGGTATCAAATCTAAAGTCCTATACTAGATTTAGTAAAGGTATCTGGCAAAATTTTCATTTGACCTAATGGATTTATTGCTGAAACCGCAAACTCTTGATTAAGATTCGTGTTATAACATACCTTCCTATAAAAAATACCGTTTCAGCAGCAAACCAATAAGGCCAAAAGTTGATTAAAGCTAAAAAATACTTTTAACAAATTTAATAGATACAGCCTCTTTTGTCGCTAGCTTCATCTCATTCATGTTTCACATACTAGAAAAAAACAAAGGTAGTATCAACTATCAGATCTAATAAGAGATACTTTTTGTAAGTAAACCTAACTACCTTTTCCGCGAAACTGAAAACACTGAGTGCCAAGTGAATGCGCGTAAGTGACACAGTTAAAAGTGTTTGTCGGCTTGTTTTACAACTTTGATCTCATTACGGAAGAATTCTTCATAATTATAACAACGGAACTTAAGCATATAAGTGCATTTGTGAGCATTCACACACCCGCTCCACATTGCACTCGGTTTGTGTGACCCAACTATTCAACTGCCGTTAGTGAAATAAATTCTGCAAATGAAAAGTGTAGCTGATTAAATAACTTCATTTATTAGTACATGAAAGTAGCGATTTTTTTTTTTCACTTAAGTAATAAGCCCATAATATACACTAGCGAATAAACGTAGAAAAAATCTCATTATTTCTTGTACAACTGCAAAAATAATACATTACTTACCGAATTGTACACGCAGAATGTCTTGCATTTGAAGTTTATGTATAAAATTATCTTCTTAAATTAGAGTATCATGATTAGTCATTAGAATCATCTTGAATGTAAGCATGATATTAAAAATAAAGGTTTCATTCGACATTAAGATAAAACCATAGTCAGGTTTTCTGAAAACCAGATTTTAATTTTTTTTCGTCGATCGCCGACTCGAGTGCCAAATGAGCATAAAAAAATTAAAACAACTCCAATAGCATCATTTAGAATATTAAGGTAATTTTATATGTATTTTGTGGTTACCCCAAACAGTAGCTAAACAAGTTATGTTATACAATACAATACAGTATTAATTATTTATTCAATTTCAGAAACCATCCATTTCCAAAGGCATTAAAAGAACTAGTATAAAGCGTAAGCAAAAGAACTTATAAAAACAAAGAAGCCAAAACAATTCAGCTCACCACAGATACCTAACAATTTAGCCTATTCTAGGGCTCTTAAAAAGGTGTTCAGCATTTGTAGCACAGAGCGTTTATCTCATAAAACATGCGTCCCCTTCGCACACACCTACTGGTTAGAAAGGGATATATTATATGCTTCACGTCTGCAACATAAACTAGCATGTTAGAGCCTCAGGACGCAGTTAGTGCTGTTTCTCACCCTGCGCACCAGGGATGCGACTTATTTGCGCAATATGGCTGACAAGGCGTCCGTAAGTGCATACGAAGTAAGACTCAATAGAATCCCAAATTCGCTGTTGTTCTGGAATCCAAGGGCTTGTGGCTGCGTGTAATGTTATGTGCAATATCAAAACTGACAATTACACCGCTAGTTGGCCACCCTAACAATGCTAACGCCTTCCTGACTTACGTAACGCATTGTATAAATTCATCAGTCGCATTGTAATGCTTAAAATGTCGCTTAGAGGGACATGTCCCAACCCTATTATAAGCCAGAGGCAAAGCGTGAAGGTTGAAAGTACTGGCCGCAAAGAATAGCCATTTAAAAATAAATTAGGCGAAATTTGACAGCTAGGCGCTGTTTACATTTATTTAAAAACTGTATTTAAAAAAATAAGAACAGGTTCTTAACTCAAAATTTGCTTAATATATCCTCAATGTGAAGGGCAGGTACCTTAAGAACACAGGTTTTAATTATATTTCAAAAAGAAACACATAACAGCCCTTATTTAAAAAGATAGTAGGTAATAAAAACAATGTATCTGACAGTATAAGTGCCTACGTAATATTATATCAAACAAAAACCTGTACACGTACATCGTCATGATTTTTGAAATTACTGCAGCTTAAAAATATTCTCTGAATTCGAAACTAACAACAAAGCATAACAAATTAGTGATTAATCATTATTTTCATTAAAATTTATTTATCGACGATGCAGGCAATAAATATAATTGTTTTGATGCATTATTTTTATCCAATCATAAAATTCTAGGTTACAAATAAATGCCAATTAGTTTTATAAGGAGTTGCTTAATCTTATAGAATTAAAAAAAAAACTTATGTTTCTTATAGCAAATATCGTGCTTTTTCTGCTCCATGGCTTGGTTTTCAATATATCTTACCTGATTCCGTAGTAACTCTTGTTCCAAATAAGAAAAAAAATACTAATCTATGCTGTTGTCTCTGTATTTGACGTAAAACTAACGCCATAAAAACATATTTGGCGCACTATTATTACTGTCGTTAATTTTATTACAAATGATCGTCTATATTTAAAACATTAACGAGCCTAAATTCAAATAAATTATTCAACTAATTTACATCACACCTCCTTCATACATCAAATATCGTAGTTTCAAGGAAACATTACGAAAATACTTTGAATTCTTATTAAATCGTTGCGAAAATTAAATAAGTGAGTAATTAGAGAACTGGTGGCATTTGGGTGTCGTCAATAACCTTGGTTGCGGCAATCTTCGTACTGGTAAACCAGTTTAACGTACTGCAAGTGTGAACACGGCTTAATTCGATGTGTAAACGAGTTTTTTCTTTCGGCAAGAGTGGGCGCGCCTTGGCTGTTCGTCGTCACTACTTTGGCTTTTAGACGAGAATAAATTTGCAAATTTGATATATCAGTTCAGTTCATACATTTTGACACCTGAAGAGACGACTTTAACGTTTTTTAAGGAATAGCATCAGCAACCACTTTTTAACTATTGCCAGTGGCCCGTTTCACTAAGCTACAAGTTACAATTTTACAAGTCTAAACCGGCAACATTGGTCAATAATGACCAATGGCAATGGGCATAATGACTAATGTTGCCGGTTTAGACTTGTAAAATTGTAACTTGTAACTTCGTGAAACGGGCCACAGTTCACTGATTTAGTTTACAATTTTATCGTTGAATACCTACTTCTGTGTGAGTTTATTCATAGTCTGAATGGTGTCCCACTGCCAGGCAGTGACAAAGTCGAGAGGAAGAACCACCATCAGGTGACCCACTTGCTTCTTTGCCTTCCTATTTTATAAAAAAAAAAGCAGGAGAGATCCTCGTCCCTGACCTTGTTATTAAATTTATCTAAGTGTTAGAGTTCTCTTAAGTTAATTAGTTCTAACAATTTCAAGGAAAAAACTACTATTTTGTTAAATGTATTTTCTAGATCTTTACTGATCAGCATCAGCACCCAGTGGCCTTACCTTACCAGCACAGGTTTAATTTATCCCTACCTACGTCTCTGTCAAACTAGTGTCATAAGAAAGGGAAGCACATAGAGATAAACTCGGATAGACTGAACTTAGCCGGTCGTGTGCAGGTACTCAGTCTATCGTTGGGTTCTCGGACAGCTGTATAAACGATTGATTAAACGTCCAATAAGGCGTTACCGCCATGTTGTTTTCTCCCTCAACGAGTCGGACCAGCTCCCGGGCTATGCCACGTTTTTTGCTGAACGCGCGCTTCCGACTTTCTGACATCGGCGGAAGAGCCAATTGGATGTATAAAACCCGCCAAGAATGATTCGGAATCGCACACAAAAGGTTCCGTATCACTGCCAAATACGCTGAAATTAATATAGCTACTTTACAACAGATGGCGTTACAATTTAAAAACACTTTTCTTTTACAGGAGTGCCTTTTAATTTTAAACTTTTTTATTTCTATTTTTTGCCTATTACGGTTCAAAAGATACAACAGCAGCCCTGTAATCTGTGATAGACGAGTGTGCTAATCCTGCCGCTTATACTGATGCGTTCCGGCGCGGAGAGCAAGGCAGCCGGTGCAATTACTGGCACAAGAGGTATTCCATCTTAGCCCTCTGGGTGGCGACGCATCTGCAATCTCTTGGCTGTTGCGGGTGTCTATAGGCGGTGGTGATCACTTCACACCAGGTGACCCACTTGTTTGCCTTCTTATTTCATAAAATAGACTGCTGAAAACATAACCCTTACTTTTGGCTTTGCCGTAGTCGGATAAAAAAAAGAGCTCATTGACGTATTTGACGTGTGATCACATTTGACCTGTTAAAATGCGGAACAAGGTAAGTAATAGCGTAAGTAATACGAAAGTGCGTACTAAAGCAGTCGTTACTGGCTGGGGGGGGGGGGGGCTGACCTGTCATTCAAAACAGGTTACAAATAGCATTGTGGTTGACTTCTCTATCTTACTTGCGCAAAGCGATTAGTTTCTCACGTACTGACGAACGTCGAACATTATTTTTTAATTGTATTGTAATCTTACATCTACATCTACACTAATATGGTAAAGAGGTAAATTTTGTTTGTTTGTATGTATGTAGGGGGTAATCTCTGGAACTACTGAACCGATTCCAAAGATTCTTTCACTAATAGAAAGCTACACTATTCCTGATGGACATAGGCTACTAACTTTACGTAAACGAAGTGGCGCGCGTCCGCTAGTAATATTATAAACAGGTATTTTTTTTTTGTATGTATGTAGGGGTAATCTCTGGAACTACTGAACCAATGCTAAAAATTCTTTCACATATAGAAAGCTACACTATCCCTGGCGAGCATAGGCTAGTAATTTTACGAAGTCGCGCTCGTTCGCTATGGGTTGATATATTGATTATAATAATAATTAAGATTATGATTACAAATATTACCAGGTCATGAATAAAAATGCAACAACAGTTTTCCCGCTTCGCTTTCCTTAGCACTGACATGGCATTGCGCCGACGGCGCTTGACCCGTGACATTCTGAGAAAGTCAAGTGTATTGCGAAAATCGTGACAGGAAATATTAAGGCAAACCTCAACTTTACGATTACGACACTCCGCCATTGAGTAAAAAGTACAATAATATCCAATTGTGCAAAGACTTTTAATGTTAACCTTTAAAGTAACAAGTAGGTATTTTATATTTCAATTTTATTTTAATTCTGAATATTAATTTATCCGTATCCATAAGTTTTTACTTTTAAAATATCAAAGGTATTTCTCATAAAGTTATGATGCGGTGTAGCGCGATAGTGTTAAAAATATATCCATGATCTCCACTGCATTTAGTCTACAAAATATTCAAAGTTCGAAAATAATCCAAACCTAGTGACGAAATTGGTGACATAGATCGGTAGCAATAGATAGATTTTTAATCGGCTCTACTTTTATTTAAAATCTGGTGGAAGATTGACCTTCTTTATATATTTTATGTCGAATGTTTACGAGCCAAATAATACGTAATTTTTCGCTACACTTCTCAACAAAGTATATTTCGTCTTAATAGCTAGTATTTAGTATTATTAAATAGATAACAGTATCCTATCTAATACTACCTAACAATAAAAATTAGAATCAGACGTTATGTATTTTATGTTTTGTTTCTTATCTCCATAACAAACTGTATAGAAAACAGCTCAATTCATTCTACAAAATTCTAAAACCATTATTGCGCATTTTTTGCTTATCTTTATAATATAACAAACTGCGAAGAAAAGTTCGCAGGTGGTGGTAAATTACCTAAATAATACTATATGTATGAATTCAACGTGCAAGCAGTCAATAATTGTCTGGCATTTCTTTTTGTCTAGTATCTTATCGGGCATAATCTTGCTATCTTATTTTCATAATTAAATTATGTGATATAACATCAGCTGATAATTACGCAGAAACGAGTGAAATGGCTGCCTTCTTGGAAATCGTGAAAGCCTTAATTAACACCTCCGCGTGGGTTTAACCCGGGCGTGAACCAGAGTTTCGTACCTTTTACATGGATAAAGTGTTAGAATAACAAAATTATTAGTAATAATTCTGCTAGTTACCACTATTTAACTTAATGTGTGAAAAATTCACGAAATTATTCGAATAATTAAAGTGGAATTACTCAATACACTACCCACAAGCAACCAGTATCTCTCTATCAACTATACTTTCGTGAACAAAGGCAGGGAGATAATTTTTGAGCATAGCTGCAACCAAAAATTGGGGCCACAAAGCTTAAATATGGGGCATAGTCTTACGTTACAGGATATATGGTTCCCAACAGGGCTCTATTTCATAAACGAGACAGGCGACAGGTGACAGTGACAATTCGGTTTACATTGCTTGCCCACTATGATGTTAAGTCTGTAAGTCTGTAGCGTTACTTGTTGATACAGTAATGTACGGCGAATTGTCACTGTCACATGTCGCCTATCGCTTTTATGAAATTGGGCCCAGGTTTTATAGGTTACACTGCAATCACATTAGAACATTGATTGTGGCCCTTTTGCACCTAAGTGTGCAACGGGGCGCACGGCGCTTTGTGACGCTTTTCGTATAGCTATTCTCCATCCTGCAATAGTGTATCCAGCGCATACCTTCATAGAGGTTCTCGTCATCATCAGTGGGGTGAGTGGAGCTGATCTGCCGGCAGAGGTCCTCGTACTCGGCCCAGTAGGCCGCCAGGGCCGTTGGGTCCGGCGCACGCGCCGCCAGCGGCAGCGCCATTCGGACTTCGGGAGACACCTACAAAAAAAAATACCAAGTTTAAGTTACGAACGCAGTCTGGCATTAAGCGTTTCAGTAGGGACTGAGTGACCCAAAAGTAGGGATACCTTTAAAAAATGGAGCTTTTTTAATTTTTGGGAAAATGGGATGCGAGCTAGCTTGCGCGTCATCTGATGGATGGGTCATCCCTTCTAGTTACGATAGGTACGCAACGCTACTGTAAAATAATGATACCATTGCTATTTACGTTGCGTTACCTGAAGAGAGATAAAGTCTTCTATAATAATTTCGGTTCTTTCAGGTTAAATAATTACGGTTTAATTAAACCGTTTCAAATCTCTTTCGGTCTACCTTTAAAACAAAGTTCTATCGCATTCCATACAATCGTCAATAATATTTAATTATCTTATGTGTTTACAGAAGTATTTGTCACATTACTGACAGCGACAAGGTACTAAAATGTTTAGCTACTTCTGAGGCCGACTGTACTACTTAGATTCTTATTGTGTTTATTTTAAGCTACTACAGGAAACGGATACCGATCATAACTCGGACTATGACAGCTACTATAGTACTACAGTTTCCCGTTACGGCATCAAACCGGTTTACGTTTCGTTATCGGGTAAGGAAGGGTTTTGGTTGCGTTAACCCGGCGGGGGTCAGGTCCTTGGACCTCGATAAAACACGTGATTGGTTGCCTACTTTACACGTACACCGTTATTTTCCAAGCCTATTGACTTGCGTCTGCAAATACCGCTGCGTGAATCCGGCTTCAACGGCCTTTACATCTAAACTTAAGGAGTGTGAACCCAGCCCCAAAACGCGCTGCTCATACTAACGGCGATAACGTTTTCCACCCTCTAAACCTTAATCTATGGCAATGATTTTTTGGTATGTTGTCATTATGCCTTAGAACTAGGTTTTTATGTTTTGATTTTTTTAATATTCTTCATAGATTTGACAATATGCATTTTAGCAGTTTCATAGAAAACACAAAAGCGTCAATATTTTTGAAACTACTAAGAATATTTAACAAATGAAAACACACAAACCTATTGTTTTAAACTTTCGCGATTTTTTTAAAATGTAATAAGTATAGTCGACCAAGTAGTTGCTTGACCACTTTTGAACCTTATCCCTTTGTGATACGGTCGAAAAGTGGTCAAGCAAAGTCTTTGTCGACTATACACACAACCTAGTTCTAGGACATTCGGATAACATACAAAAAAAATCATGGCTTTACGTTAAGGTTTAGAGGGTGGAAAACGTTATCGCCGTTTGTATGGACAGCGCTGAGTTCACATTCCTCTTAACGTCCAAGCTTAATTTGTCTCTCCCTGCGACTCTATCTGACTAGTATTATTAGAAAGGGTTGCGGGTGGTAGGACCTTGTGCAAGGTCCACCCGGATCGCTACCACCATCTTGCTCGCTAATCCAGCCGCTAAGCAGCAGTGTTTGCTCTGTTGTGTTCCGGCATGAAGAGCAAGACAGACGGTGTAACTACTGACACAAAAGGTATTCCATCTTAGCCCTCTGGGTTGGCAACGTATCTGCAATATGCTTGGTGTTGCGAATGTCTATAGGCGGTGAAGATCACTTACCATTAGGTGACCAACTTTCTTGTTTGCCTTTCTATGTGGTTTTAAAAATAAAAGGAACACTACTACTAGTTAAATTTGCACCAATCGACCTGTGGAGTAATTTTTGAGCGCTCGATACTCGCAAGCCGCCAATCAATGCCGGCTAAAATATACGCCCGCGTATTTGATTGGCCCGCGGCTGGCGAGTTCCGAACGCTCGAACTGCAAACAAACTGTGCAGTTCGCTTGCAGTTTCGATGCAGTCAAAGTCAAAGCATTTCTATTCAGATTAGGCTCACAGGAAGCATTCTTGAGCGTCAGAAAAATTACCACCAGGTCGGAAAAAACCCCTGATGAGAAGATACGGGCAAGAAACTCAACTCGGTTATGTTAACCGCATAAAACTGCACCCAAACTGCAATTTTACAGGTGGCTGGCAGTTCAAATGCAAACCGTCTGTAATAGCCCTAGTGTACACAATGCGTTACAACATTTCTGTTATGAGATTTGAGATAAGATCTATGGTATCTATGCATAATGAAACTATTGCGACGACGCTTTGGAAAATAATCTACACTCATCTACACATCTACATCTACACAACTATATAGAGAAGTAAACTCTGTTTGTTTCTTTGAGTTTTTTTTTTATACAACATAGGAAGGCAAACACCTGATGGGAAGTGATCACCACCGCCTATAGACACCTGCAACAACAAAGAGAGTGCAGATGCGTTGCCAACCCAGAGGGCTAAGATGGAATACCTCTTGTGCCAGTAATTACACCGGCTGTCTTGCTCTCCACGCCGGAACACAACAGTGCAAGCACTGCTGCTTAGCGGCAGGATTAGCGAGCAAGATGGTGGTAGCGATCCGGACGGACCTTGCACAAGGTCCTACCACCAGTTTTTTGGGTAATCTCTGGAACTACTGAAACGATTTCAAAAAGTCTTTCACACAGAAAGCTACGCTATCCCTGGCGGACATAGGCTACTAATTCCAAGCGAACGAAGGCGCGGGCGTCTGCTAGTTTTATAAAATCGTCATTGTATGACTTAGAACGACGTTGGATTCTTTGGTTTTAATTAGTGTAACAATATAGTCGGGTTTTTTCTTAGCAAATCTAGAAAGTCCATTTTGGCTCATTTCTGTTTATTATAGTGCCATAAAATGTAACATAACAAGAGCATGCTAAAAAATCACAGCTATACACATGGGCATACCGAAGGGGGGGCAGGGAGGGGCAGCTGCCCCCCCTCCTGGAAATCTCGCAGAACATGTATTATGCGCAGTAGACACTGGCAAAATGCACGGTGCAATTGCCAAAAAACCGCGCGCGACGATGGCGGACGAAGATTACCGAATCTAGCATCTGACTTGCCCCCTCCTAGGCCAAAAGCTGGGTACGCCCATGGCTATACATATATGTAGTAAGGTATGGTAAGGGTGGATAACGTTATCGCCGTTTGTATGGAGAGCTCTTTGAGGCTTAAGTAAGTAATGGTAGTTTATGGTACGATACGGCACACGTAATCGCTTTGATACCAAACAAATGGGCGAGGTCCTTTAATTCGTGAAATAGCCAACAAAGGCGCCGCAAATTGATTTTACTAATTTCCAGTATCGCTTACGTCAGCAGGTAATCGAGTAATCGCCGATAGAGTTAACCTTATCTGGAGCATCGTGCTCCGCCGGAGATAAAACATTTAGTGTTATTACTGAAAGCCTTTTACGGTTCAAAGCCTGTGGATCACCTGATGGTAAATGATTACCACCGCCCATAGACACCCAAGGTTGAAGATGGGTTGCCAACTCAGCGGCCCTAACATGACAGCCCAGGTTTAGTTTAACCCCTCCCTGTGTCTCTGTCTAACTAGTGTCATAAGAAAGGGACGCAGATAGAGATAAACTAAACTTGGCCAGTCATATTAGGGCTACAGAGGGCTAAGATGGAATACCTATTGTGCCAGTAATTTCGCCGGCTGTCTTGCTCTCCACGCTGAAACACAGTCAATGCCGGCACTGCTGGGTCAGCTTTTTCGGAAAACAAATCAAATAAAAGTTCCTTGCTATTTTTTTCTCGCTAGAGTTTTTACCGAGCTGGTGGTAGGTTTGAACTTTCCGATTCTGACATATACCTACTTTTAAAGTGCGCTTCTAAACTAATATATAAGGTATACGTACAGTAGGGGAAATATATTCACGTACCACCTTAGAACCCCATCGCAATGACGCGACGCGTCAAACGCTAAGCTATGTCATACAAATTTCATGCGTATATCACGTCGACTACGTTCTACGGTGGTACGTATTTCATTTTCCTAGGCTGTACTTAATAACCTGAAAAAGATTCTACATTGACCAAAGTTAATGACAATTCGGCATACGAGTACCTGTCTATCTTGAAGAGTTTTTATATTATTGGACTTAAAAAAATACGCAATGTACTCTAAATTATCATTGTCACTTGATATACGTGAGTCTGATGAAACAGGGGCCTGCTCGCCGAAATTAGGTTACAAGTTATGTTTTCCAATTTATCAAAAGATACGTAATATGATAATTATAACCATTAAAAGTGTTGTTATCAATTGAAGGCAAGCCCCTCAATGGGACCGTGACTCACGCGCCATGACGTCGGTGCTGTGCTAACTTTGCAATGATGTTTAAACAGCCCGACGACTTAAATCGATATAAATTCAGAACAATCGGACACGGATTCAAATCATGGTCATTCGGAAAATAACAATGATTAAGAGCACAATTTTTACTTCGGATCAAGAGTAAAGGCAATGCGTGTAACTTTGAACACTCGGGTAACATCGAACCGAATTAAAAAAAAAGTTTTGCAAAGTTTGAGCGTAACGCTCTCAAAATTACAACGGGTGCAATTTACAGGTTTTTAGTAAAATTCACATGATGCATGTACTAGTACAGTCAAGGAATTTAATTTCCAACCCACCTAAGGTTCAATAGCATATAGCAAACTGTCACCATAAGAGCTATAGAGCAAGACGTTAGTTTGACATATCGACCTTAATGCATTGCGAATGTCAGACGACATTTCAACGAAATGGGTAGGGAATTAAGTTCCTTGACTGTACGAGTACATAATATATGTAGGTATGAATGTTTAGTTAATATCTCGCAAGCCTTTGAACCCCTTCCAGCGGTCGCATTGGCTTGAATTTTGGTATGCGCTTGTAGAAACAATACGGCAATACAATATCCTTCACAAGAGAAGAGTTTTGGCCGAAAGGTGTCGCATACCGGCGGTTTCGTGGCCGGTTAACTGACACCGCGAAAGTGCTCACGTTACAGACTTCACGTGCTAGTAATTCAGTTATTATGTATAAATAAATCTGTATGTTAGTCTTTAAGGTATTTATCTATGGGCCTACGCAGCCTGAAATAAACTTATTCTATTCTATTATATTCTATTGAATTCTAATATCAAAGTAACTTAGAAGCTTATATTTAAAAAAATAGTAATGAATTTATGTAAAAAAAACAATAATTTTACCGCATGCATGTTACTTTTTTTTTAATGATAATCGTATGTGTAACTAGAATTTCATGAGGTAATGTTTATTTTATACTTAATATTGTATTCGTAAAATTATTACGAAAAACGTTATGCGTAAGCTGTAGGAATAAATTATAAATTTTCATAAAACTATGCCGTATTAATCACGTAGCTACAATGTGTTAATAAACATTTTTACTAACAACAGACGCACAAAGAGGGATATTATAGTCTGTCTGTCTGTGACATCGTAATTCACAAGCCGCTGGTCGGATTTCGATATGGTTTTTTTATTTGAAAGGTGGCTAATCTTTATCTTTACATAGTATAAAATTAAGTCGCTATCCGTTCATATCTGCCCTCAAACCTCATCGTATCTCTGGCCTCACTCCTTCTAAAGCACGGGACGGATTTTGATGAGGTTTTTACTGTCATCTATTTTTTTTTTTGGAATAGATTTTTTGTATATGTCCTAATTTAACGTACGAAGCCGAAGCGGGTCACTAGTCTACACTATCTACACTAAAATAAAGAGGTAAACTTTGTATGTTTGTGTGTTTATTTGTATGCAGGGGGTAATCTCTGGAACTACTGAACCAATTTCAAAAAAAAATTCACAGATAGAAAGCTACACTATCCCTGACGGACATAGGCCACTAATTTTACGCGAACGAAGTCTCGTGCGTCCGCTAGTATAACATATATGTGTAAATACAGAGTTATCTTCGGTCGGTTAGTTGTATTCGGTGCAATTACTGGCCCAATAGGTATTTCATCTTAGCCCTCTAGGTTGGCCACGCATCTGTAATCTCCTTGGTGTTGCGGGTGTCTATAGGCGGTGATCACTTACCATCAGGTAACCCACTTGCTTGTTTGCTTTCCTATATTATTTAAAAAAAAGTTATTTTGAATTAGCTGCTTGCTATCCTTTGATACATTTTCTCTCTCAGCTCTAACATGGCCGCCTAACTTTTGTTTATCTTTAAATGCGTCTCTTACGGCAATAGTTAGTCAGAGCCTCAGGGACGGATTAAATTAACTTAAGAGGTCTATTAGGGCCACAGCAGTTAAATATTAACTGCGTTTGTTTGATCGATAACCGTTATCATTTGTATGGTGTAGGTACTTAAGAAATGCATAGCTCTGACTTCAAGCTCGATAAATTGCTATAAATGAACGACTAGAGTACCTACACTTTTATTACTTCATCCTAAATTTAATGTAATTTTCAATAATAAATAAATGAATCTATCTATCTATTATTATTGGTGACCGATCCTAAAAATAGCTAGTCACGTCCTCTTAAGAAGGCTGGAGACAGACTCAAAAAGCGTTTTCCACCCTCTAAACCTTAACCTATAGCCATGGTTTTGTTATGGTTATGCCTTAGGACTATAATAGGTTTAAGTTAAGTGTTCTTTTAATAGCACTACATTTAATACTATTAGCCCTCTAGGTTAGCCACGTTTCAGCAGTCTCTTTGGAGTTGCAGGTATCTATGATCGGTAGTGATCACTTACTAAGAAGTGACTCACATGCTCGTTTACCTTTTTCTAGAAAAAAAAGGAGTTGTAATTTTTTAAGAGTGTTTACCAGTTAAGCCTCCACCTATCTGATATAATTTTAAGACTCTCCAGTTATTAAGTTCAACTTGTTTTATTATTTCCTGCGCCGGCGCACAATTACGCAGTCGTATCATTTAATCTCGGAAAACAATGGCGGAATGTCGCAAAGGTCGTAAAATGCTCAAGCAACATTATCTTACACTGAAAATATTTACCACGTTTCGTAATTCGCTATTTGAAAGGATTTTTCTCTTTTTATTAACTTAACAAATATGTCAGTTAATTGCGTCAGGTAAAACTTTTTGTTATTTTACGCAAAAATATTAATAATATATTATCCTACTAATATTATAAATGTGAATGTTTGTATGTTTGGATGTTTGGATGTTTGTTACTCAATCACGCCAAAAACAACTGAATGGATTTGGATGAAATTTGCCACACATATAGTTTATGACCTGGATTAATACATAGGATACTTTTTATCCCGTAAAAATGCATAGTTCCCACGGGATAGCGCTAAGTGAGTTATACGCCGCCGCCGTGACGTCATGAGCGGCAAAGAAACTAACTGTCATTCATTTGTCCGGGAAATATTGCAGATTGCATGTTTCAATTAAACAAGTCTACGCGGACGAAGTCGCGGGCAAAAGCTAGTTTTAAATAAATACTGAATCGAATAGTTAATTCGAAGATCTAATTACTCAATCGTAATTTACTATACTTACTAATTAGTTTTATAAATATGATTTATACGTCTAGTCCAAGTGGCTGCCAAATCTCGGACCATGGCCACAAAAAGTACGCAGAATAAAGAAAAAGATTGTTTTTTTTTTTACTGGTCTAGTGTTATTGGCCAGCCATACATAGCCATACATTTTGCAAGCAAAAAAAGTTATGCTACCTGCATAATACGTAAAAAACTAAAAAAAAAACATATTTTAAAAATTTTTGCAGTTCAACTTATAAACTATGCGTTTTTGATATCAGTTGTGACAATCATTTTCAAAGTGTTTTTTTTATATAAAATAGGGAGGCACAAGCAAGTGGGTCACCTGATGGCGAGTTATCTCCAGCGCCTATAACCACCCGCAACACAAAGGAAATTGCAGATGCGTTGCTAACCCAGAGGGCTAAGATGGAATATCTCTTGTGCCAGTAATTGCACCGGCTGTCTTGGTCCACGCTGTAACAAAACAGTGCAAGCACTGCTGCTTGGCGGCAGTATTAACGAGCAAGATGGTAGTAGCTATCCGGACGGACACCCACAAGGTCCTACCACCCGCAAAAGTATGTTAAATGTGCGATAATTTAAGCCCACTCACATCTCCGTATGTCTAATAACTATGACATATAAGTCTATCAAAGCATAAATGAATAGACGGACACCATCAAAGGATGCTGCGTCCCAAACAGGCTGTCATACAGTCAAGAAATTAAATTTCCAACCCACCTAAGGTTCAATATCATATAGCAAACTCTCACCATAAGAGCTATAGAGCAAGACGTTAGTTTGACATATCGACCTTAATGCATTGCGAATGTCAGACGACATTTCAACGAAATGGGTAGGGAATTAAATTCCTTGACTGTACAACCGTAAATAAATACGACGTCGCAGTACCGCCTATTTCATGTCCATTGTAAACTAGTTCTAAGAAATTGTGTCCAACTAGCAAACTTTCTTGGTGACTAGATGATTATAACAAGTTAAAATGCGTATTTATTTCTTTGAAACCGGTTCAGGCGCAATTTTTTGCTAAAATATTTAATTTTAAATTGTTTTTTTAGTTAAAAACTAACACGCAGGAGCAGGACGTCTAATGTTTTATTTTTATACGTTTATGGAAAAAACAATAAAATGGTCGTTTTACGCCGTAACTTTAGCAATAGCTGGAGATTCGAGTTTCCGTCGCCCTAAGCTTAAATAAGCAGATGGCAGAATGTTTCATGGAAACTGCGAACGTAATAAAAAAGCATCGTAATAAACATTTAAATTTAATCAAAACATATTGAATACTGAGTTATTAACTGCCTTAATAATGTATAGTATTTTATAGCGACGAGTTGTATTATATTATTATCGCATAAGTATTGAGAATTTTATAGCTGTACAAACTTATCTGGTACCGTGGCAAAGTTTTAAACTAATAGCAGTTACATACTAACTTCTTCTCAACAGGGCGATGACAGCGCTTCTATTAACTGAACAGATAACTTTGTACTTAACATAGGTTTGTTAATAAAATTTGCAGTTTTGGCGTGTGACGTCATATACTAGTCAAGTTTTTTTTTATTCTTTATTTATTTAGGGGCTTTGATCAGATACTAGTCAAGTTAAAAACTGACACATGATATTCATCGCCGAAACTTTGTTATAAAATAAGTTTAGATTTTTTAATTGGTCGTCCTTGTACAAGGTTTTTATGTTTTTAGAGTTCAAAACCTTGCAATGCAATTTTTAACTACTTCCAATGGGTAATCGGATTCTTTTCATGTCAAAATAGATCAGATGACTGACGACGATATAATAAATAATTGCGGGCAATAAACAAAAGAACAATTAAAAAATCAGACCAAAAATAAAGTTAAGTATAATACAAACTTAAGTATTTCGTAAATGCCTTAGATTAGTGAAGCAAAAAAGACCAACACAAAAGCAAGAAGAGATAGCGCTAACAAAACGTATTCCGGATGATCTTTGGTAGTATGGGATGTGAGGTTAGGTGTCAAATGTCAACCTCAAAGGCAACTGACAACAGACAGACAAAAAAACGCAAAACGATTCAAAAGAAACAATCTAAAAACCCGATATTGCGAAGATTGGAGAAGGTTAAAATAAAACTTGAAAGGACACTCATAGCAAAAGAGTAATTGAGTGGATTAATCTTGCATTCTTAAGTGACGACGTGGTCAGATAAATTTATCCACGGTAGGTATAGCCTATTCAAAAATGTATTTTTTATCGTATACTGTGAGATAACTTTACCAGACAGAATCAACTTTACTAATATGTTTGTATGAAAAGGAGAAAAACGAGCATCCGAGTCACTTGATGGGAAGTAATCACCATCAGTCACGGGAACAAGTGACCCCAAAAGAATCGCTTACCCATTGCCTGCCTTTCGACCCCCCTTTCCCTAAGCCTCCGATCTTTTGCTCACCGTACGAAAAGCAGTAACAGGCTACTACTTCGCGATGTTCTGTGAGAGCGTGGTACTCCTGTTAAGCCGATCTCTTGTCAGCGCAACCAGCAATAATGGTGACAGTACGACCATATAACTTTGCCGGGAGAATAGTTGCAGACAAACAACTTGAGCATAAATCGAGTGGAGGGGGTAAGTTTGCTCATACACATTTGTACTAGAAACGGCAAAGTCAGTGCTCAAGTTGTTTGCGGGGAACTGTACCTGGTTTGACCACTATTATGTCTCTCTTAACTGTGGGTTTGACAGCACAATTTGAGTCGACACCCAACATATCTTCAAAAATCTATCAACAAGCTGATGCTAAAAAAGACGGCGGTTTAAAAGCCCAATACTCTTTCTGTACCTTACTTTTCCTTCTTCTTTTTGCGGGTGGTAGGACCTTGTGCAAGGTCCGTCCGGATCGCTACCACCATCTTGCTCGCTAATCCTGCCGCTAAGCAGCAGTGCTCGCACTGTTGTATTCCGGCGTAGAGAGCAAGACAGTCGGTATAATTACTGGCACAAGAGGTATTCCATCTTAACCCTCTGGGTTGGCAACGCATCTGCAATCTCTTTGGTGTTGCGGGTGTCTATAGGCGATGGTGATCACTTACCATCAAGTGACCCACTTGCTTGTTTGCCTTCCTTTTTCAGAAAAAAAAAATACCACTAGGAAATTTATCTACGCAATCGAAATTTTTTTCTGATTTTAATGACGTTAAATATATGTATACTTATGAAGATGATCTCTCAAACTACGAGTCGATGGACGCGCACGCGCCGTCCGGTTTCTAATAAAAGCCATCTCATATCGTTTCACCGATTACCTAATGCGTGGTTCCGTCTTGTGAAACAAAATTAAAGAGGCAAAGGAATGTCGGCGGTGACGGCATTGAGGCTTCGCCCCTACTGAATCACAGGGCTTATAGCTAATGTTCGTGATGTTCCACCGATACACCCAGGGCGACCAACTGTCTTGGATTTCACAGGACATTGTTTCAGCTATCATTTTGGCCGTGTCCTATATTTTAATAAAAAAAATACAAGACCATACATACCATACAGGGGCGTAACTAGGGTGGGGCAGGCAGGGCATGTGCCCTGGGCGCCAAATAAGGGGGGGCGCAAAAAACGAAATTTACTAACTACCTATTAAAAAAAATACAATCCAAATTCGTATACATGGCCAAATAAAAGTCTTTTGAGGATTATTTAATCCTTATTGTAGATACATTTATTCCAGACGGGGATATATTTGTGGTATTTTGTTTGTTTTACATACATTACATTACAAAATTAGTAAAAAAAAGTTTTGGTATGTTTTTAAATTAATTTACAAAGGGAAAGGGGCGCAGTTTGGATGCGAGCCCTGGGCGCCATTTTACGTCGCTACGCCCCTGATACCATACTGTACATTACGGTTGTTGACGATCGGGCTCGGAAATAATACAAATAATATTTGTATGAACTAATAAGAATACATTTTATAACCGAAATTTTATTTCGTTTTTTTTTAATATTTTTAACAGTCAATTTATTAAATTTAAATGCTATGCAATGACTACACAAAGTAAAATTTGGGTAATGGCAGGACTCGAACCTGCAATATCAGTATTCCGTGCCTTGCGTTTGACAGTTTTGCCACATTACTGCTACTATACCTATCTTATTATAGAGAGGAGTTTTTTCGATAGCAATATGGAATCATGGTTCTAATTTAAATACATAATAATTATAATATTGGTTTCAGAATTTAAATTTTTAGTAATTGTAATATAATTTAACTAAATGTAATGTAATTTTAATACTATTTTCCTTGTTGATCGAACAAGATATAACTTTATTGTATTGTATAATCCTGGGGTGCAATTTTTGAATCCCACCAGGTGACTATAGCCCACCAAAATGGCCGAATCTCTATGAAAAACGGCTATTTTGGTGAGCTTTAGTTACCCGGTAAGATTCAAATGCAATTTTTGAATCCCACCAGGTGATCATAAATTTCGCCAAAATGGCCGGATTTCTATGAAAAACGGCCATTTTGGCGAGCTTTTGTCACCCGGTGAGATTCAAAAATCGCACACCTGGTGATAATTGTTAACAATCAGGCGAAGCCTCGTACTTGTTTCCCGCAATAACTTTAACATGGAATAATTCGCAATCCGTTTGTATGGCAAGCTATGTCGACCATTCTTTAAGTGCATACGAACAACCCGACCGTATGCGACATGCAACGCTTTAGCGATGACACTGGTAAGAGGGCGATGGACCGGATCTTGTGTTGGAACCTTTTTGTACCATTTGCACGATTTCACGTCCGTTTGTATCGTAGATGTTGCTACAGAGTTATGTATTTTGGCTCTCTATTTAACAAAAGGATGGCAAGTATTGCTAGACCGGTTTTTAAACTTTTTTTAAACCGGTGCAATCACTGGCAAAAGAGATATTCCATCTTAGTCCTCTAGGTTGGCAACGCATTTGCTATCTCCTTGATGTTGCGGATGCCTATAGGCGGTGGTGATCACTTACCATCAGGTGACGTACTTGCTTGTTTCCCTTCTTAATTTATAAAATAAAAAAAACACGACCCCCAACGATTCTATACGTCTTATGCGACCCCTAAATAACCCCAAAGGTGAATGAGATATTGCTACTTGCTATTTATTTAGATTGATTTTAAAAAGCTAACTAATTTCATTTGACTTGAAACGCAACTAGTGTCTCAAACGTGATACATAAAAAGTTGAATATAATATTATAGGTAGTTTTGTGTGATCTTTTATTATAGTATCTATTAACAGTGCCGGATTTACTCGTAAGGTCTGTAAGTAAAAAAACATTGTGAATTTTATCTTTAATCGAAATTTTCTAAGATCCCATCTCCCTTTAGGAAGAATGCGACCATAAACAATTTAACCCGCCAGTTTACTTTTAAATTACCACGTAATTGTGGCAAAGGCTTCCTAACTATACTGCCAAGCATGTAAACACATGTGCACCTTAAGGGCTGGAATGTTGATTGCCGGTGGCAACTGTTGGTTGCCAGAGTTATGTCGATTATGGCACTATGGGCACGTGTTACATTGTGACGGGTTCAACGCCCGGAATGTGTGCAATGATAAGTTATAATGACGTAACCGTAATGATAATGATACAGACAGGATGTTCAAATAGACCATGAGAGGAGATAACTTGGAAGGAATTCGCGGAATAAAAAAAATGTGGTAAGTTTATCTCACAGCGGTGGGTTATGGTCACGTTACAGCCGAAACGACGTAATCAAAAGGTAATTTTTTAGGGAATTATTAAAAATAAAAATAGCATAAATTAAAAAAAATATTTTTTGTTTTAATGTGAACGTTCGGTTCGCAGGATGTCAAAGGAATCCACGCCACGCAACCATTTTAATAGTCAGACTTTGCAGCCAATTAACTTGTAAGAAGTTTCACATTCTAATTACTCATTAAAGTAAGATTGCAGAATTCCTTTTAATAAAATGGGTGCTAAAATTTTAATTTAATTCGTTTCGTTGCAGAATTGTCATTAGAAGTAAAAGTTTTATTCAGGAAATAAACGTCTAACAATTCCATCGTTAAAAATGAAAAATGGAATGTTTAAACAGATTCATTCTCAAAATAATACCATTAAGTTTAATATTAGTAGTAATTAGTGAAGTTATTTATATTAATCTGCAAATACGCAAAAACGTTTAAATCTTCAAAAGAGCGACTTATCTCTTGAGGTAATCCTTTCATAAGAAAAGAACACGAAGTCTTAAGTGAAATAAAATTGCAAAGGGTTATTTATTCATTTAAGTTAAACCCTAACGGATTATCTTTTTTTTAATGGAAAAGGGAGGAAACAGGCATGCGGAAAGTAATCACCGGCGCCAATAAGAACTTCCAATCCCGAGAATTATTGATCCGTTACTGGCTTTCAGGGTTCATTTGCACTGAGACGGAGCTGGGCGGAATGCAAATCTGGATCAACAGAGATTTCGAGCACTGTGATTGGTCAATTCACAGTCCGCTCCTCTCCACTTCGCGTCAGTGGAAACGCATCCTTAATCTTGCATCGCCAAGTCTCATTAGCTTTGATCTTAAATTGCTCCAAAAATTAAGCACTCTGCAAATCAGATAATGAATTAGGTTTCAAAATCGGAAATCATTAGCAATTCCAAAGAGATGCTGCGAAGCCCAGGATTAATTGGGGTGTCATAATGCAAGTATAATAATTTACGTAACACCAAATTAGATACAAATCAGCGACCACTTGTTGCGCAAGCGCCTCATAAATGTACGTTTACGCGTTTACTTTCTATTTGTTTTGTGGTTTAGACAAAAGAATCTTACCTAAATATATGTGGTGCTCGTACAGTTAAATGTTAATATAAGTAGGTATTATTCTGATTTTTTTAGACTATAGTGAATTTATTATAAATTTTGTAATCGAAATTTTTTACTTTAGGATTTTTCGCATTTTTATTTTTTTATACATTCAAATT
This sequence comes from Ditula angustiorana, assembly GCA_963691745.1. Classification (NCBI taxonomy): domain Eukaryota; kingdom Metazoa; phylum Arthropoda; class Insecta; order Lepidoptera; family Tortricidae; genus Ditula; species Ditula angustiorana. The sequence continues at coordinate 1,901,091 of OY829474.1, forward strand.
TTTAAAATGCTGTATAATGACAACACGAAGAAAAATTAGGGTAACGGCAGGACTCGAACCTGCAACTTCAGCATTCCGTGCCTTGCGTTTGCCAGTTTCGCTACATTACCAGCATTTAATTTGGGACTAAAGTGAGACAAACAAAAACAACCATTATAATTATAGCTGAGGTCTTACATGTGCGAGTTGTTGATGGTATGTCATGCATGACAACTAACACAATGGCAGGTCCAGCCTTCGAGTCAGGGGGGGGGGGGGGGGTCACGTAATCCAAGTTCAGTCCGGAAAGGGTCATCAATAAGATTAGAAAAAATACCAGCGGGCGCCCTGGACCCTGACCAGGGGAGTGCTGTTTCATACTATTAAGCTTCTACTAACATAGTATGAATTATTTGAGTCTGAGTTCAATACATTTTATTATTATTTTTAAATAAATATCCAAGCAGCTTAACCTGTATGCCGACAACCTACAAAGCATTAAGGAATAGATCTCCCAAGTTGAAACATGACCACTCACTTTTGTTAACTAACTTAACACACACCATAACTTGCGGTCACTTCACCAGCTATGGTTCGTTTTACAATCCCCACGTCACACATACCACACAGACACATCGCAACGACAATTCCCAAAAGTGTGCATACACTGCTTGCTCCGTGCGATGTCTACCAAAACACGACGTTTAAACCAGCAATGTATGTTGAAGGCTAGTGAAAACGGATGTAATCGCCAATTTTTTTTATAAATAGTGCGGTGTTATCGGGTATCGTAATGCACATAGAAGCACGTCGCTCTTCGCCTCCGTTACTCATTTTCTCGGAACGATATAGAATTGCAAATAATAATCGAGTCGACGGACGCGTGATGCCCGTGTTGAATTGGAAATATTATTCAACCGTTGCTTTAAAAACTTTACCTCGAACGAACTTGGATAACATTTTTTTTTAAACCCCTATCTAAAACCGATTAAGAACAAATAAGAACTTGTTCAGAATTCTCAGAATTATCAACTCTTAGATTGATCTACAACCTAACAATCCAATAAAGGTCAAAATGATACCTACAGACACCACTGACAGACATACACAAGCAAATATACAGACAGACAAAGGCATTATTTAAACAAAACAAGAACCCTTCCTGAGTTTAATAAACGATACGCAAACTGTGAAACATCATTTCAAAAAGGCAGCTAATTTTAAGACAAAGAACTTGCAGTCATACAAATTTGCAGTAATCCCTGTAGCAGTGTTTCGTATGCTTGATTGATACATTAAAAGATTTGAGCTTCGATCAGAATTACATAGTGACATTCGTTTGCCAATTGCTCAATGAGTCATTCATAGTCTCTCAATGTTTGCTTCGACGGCTATTGTTCTTCGGCGATTCTTTTAGACAGCGTTGTTTGACATTTACAGGTACAGGTGTAGTTCAAAACAATACGATATCGATTTGGCATTTTGAACTATCATCAGACTGACCTAAAATCCTTTGCTATCCCGAAGTTACGTTGCTTAATCAGCATTCAGCACCAGCCTAAGCGCAATGTGCTCTTTGGCAAGAGTCAGAGAAAGTAATATACCTTATACATAGTAGTAGTCGTCTACAAATAGAGGCTATCACTGCTCAAAGAATTTAGGACTCCTAATATAGACTATACACACCAGTGTGGCTTAACAATTATCAAATTATCAACAAGGGTGAGCTCCAGAAGCCCGAAAATAACCGATCAAAGTTTGCTTTGACAACAAGACAAGTACCAATCCAACTAGGGCTTTGCCTAGGGCCTAGGTCCTAGGCACTCAACAGTCATCTGTCATCTAGCACGTACAGGTATGCAAGTTCTTACTCATGTCATAGATCATAGTATAGAAACCACATTTCGGTGGCAGTTCTTACAAAATGTGGCTTCAGCCCGTGCAATATCATACCATTTTATTAGGCCATAATAATATTTTGATAAGACAACAATAACGCTAAAGCTCTAGCTTTTAATTAAAATATGATCACAAGATTAAGCTACACAAAGAGCCAACAATCCACTACATTTAAGCGTACAAATAAATGATATCGATCTAAATCTAATTGAATAATCTCGATTATGACAGCGAGCTGTGAGAAAGGTTAGTCCATTGAATCGATACGGTAACAATCGATTAATTCAACACAATCGAGGCCTCAGACGCCGATTGTGGTTTCCGTAATTCCAAGGATTTTCATAATTTAAAACAAAGGACAATCATGTGCGCGTGTTATTGAACAGATACATTATCTTTGCTTCGATGTTTTTAATTACAAAGTAAGTTTTTATAAGATGTCGATCATGTTGATGAATCTGATGACTAAACCGGGTGTTGAATGGAAAGAGGACGTCCTTCTGTTTTGAATACTATTCAATTGAAAAGGCGTTATTGGTTACACCCGAAAGTGTCTGAATGTCAGTTCCATTCACACCGTATCTCTTGGGGTTACCTGACTAAAAAAACAGACTAAATGATTCATTTCATCCAGAAAGAAACTCAACACCTCTACAAGTTTCTTGCCAGTATCTTCTAGTTGTCATCATAGGTTTCTTACCAAACTGAAGGTAAATTTTCTGACATTCATATGTGCTTCCGGTATTTACGCCTAATCTGAATAAAGATATGACTTTGTCATCACAAAATCATCAATACTGAAGTAAAAGTTAACTTATCTGTAGTTCAATTCAAGATGACATTCACCTTTACGAACTAAAGACCGTGAATTCGAAGCATTAATAATTTGAGTGAAAACTAGTCGGTTGCGAAACAGCCTTAACGAGTCGCAGTCTATTTGGCGGAGAACAATTGGTTGCGCAAGCGCACGTGCCCAATCTCATTGACAATTACTACCTGACCGCGGCAGGCTTAACGAGGGACTCGCCGCGCCTATTGTAGGCACAGGCAGGCGCGGTGCACTTCTCGTAGCTACAAGACGTTCAGCACCACTGCACTGTGGCCCCCGCATTTGAGTGGCCGCGAGTGCGAATGATTACGAGTTATTACGATACGCAGTAGGATACACAGGAAAAAATAATGACTTTCCTTTATTCTACTTTTACGGCTATAATATAGCCCATTGCATTAGGTATTGGTAAGAGTATGAGCCAAGCCATGGGTAGACTTTTGTATGATAAACGAATAAGAATGTTTGATACTCTTAAGTTAGTCTATGGGGTATTCGTATATGTACTTAAAGTATGTGTTCATCTATCGTCCTAGTATCCATATTTAGAACAAGCAGCTTTAGTAGCTTAATTAGAACGGTCTATTTATTATTAAGGTTTATAGGTATTCGTGCAGACTAATGTTTATTTATGAATACAAAGTCGAGAATCGTCCGACATGTTTCGGACCAGTCCGTGGTCCTTAGTCATGAACCCCCTGGCGGTGGCGCGACGACGACTGATCCGATTGTATTTATATGTGTTTGAGTCTCACGGTAGTTTTATATTAATTAATAATGTTTATTTGTTTATTTTTAATTTAATAAACTTTGTGTAAGCATGGCCGTCATGCATATTCTCAATGTTACGCCTCTTTAAAATTGCTCGGTACTCGATGAGGCAATCCTCGACTGCACCCAGTGATAAACAGATAAGCTAATAAATGTAATTCGTTAGTAAAAATATTTTGTATTAAGGCTATCTGAGTTGCCTTGTAACCATTGCGGTACAATTTAATTTAATGAGAACGAAGTCAAGTAGCATTTGAGCTATAAACTAGCGCACTGAAAGTTTGCAAAAAATGATACGAGAATAGCCTGGGTTTTCATAAAGAAATAAGAACAAGTCAAAGCACTTTATTATTCTTACAATGTTCAGTGACATCTAAAATGGTTTTCATAAAGAGCAGTCCACTCGGATCAATTAAAGGATGTCTGGTAGATACATCTGTCATCATCATCATATCAGCCGAAAAACGTCGACTAGTAGACATAGGCCTCCCCAAAGATCGCCACAACGACCGGTCCTGCGTAGGGTGCGTAACTCCGGTATATTTAGCATGACCAATTCCGGATTTCCGAAATTGATCCATACTAAAAATACTGGAATTGGGCAGTCTAATCCTGCGCTGCTCAAATCCAGCGGGTTCTCGTTCAAGCAACCATCACCAGGTATGTCCACCTTGAGTCATCGCATGGTGAATAAATCGCACATGCACATTAGATATTGCCCAAAATAAAACGTCACAGCCGTCACAGATATCAGAAGTTAATGGATGATACCCAGGTATCATTTTATCGTACAATTTCAAAACATCAATCTACTTATCGACTAAATTTTAACATTATTGCCAATGTCTGTAAAGTACTGGATGCTCAGCGTGCCTTTCATGCGGCAAAGCCTTGTCAATCAAATTATTTTGGAACCAATGAGGTAATTTTGCGTGCAATCGTCGACAATACACTCGATTAGTACATTTAGAATACAAAACATCCGATTTAACGCGCGAAATCACACAAAACGTCATCGTTGAGATGATTATTGTCAAGCAAATCAAGGTTGTTATCATGCAAAATCAATGTGTCAAATGATAATATTGTTTTCGATCGATCGGTCTATGCCTTGTTTGTCTAATGATTGATGACTGCTCGGTCAATAACTCTTCATCAACCTTGCAGTGATTTCTACTGGATCCCCTTGACTGTAAAGACAAGCAACATCATCAAAGGAAGATAAAATTTCGGGTTTTGGAGATTGTTTGTTGCAACACAATTTACGCATAGATACGTAAAATCTTTCTTCTGAGCAGTTGGAAGTCGTTTGCCGCAACTTTTAATTTCATTATTGTATAATATTAAAGTGAAACGTCAAATGCAATTGTCCACGTCTCACTTTTGCGTCATCTTGATACATTTTTTATTCAAATTGTTCTGTAACAGCTGAAATATAATTGGGGAATTATCTAACACCCGCGAACTGTAATCGAGCCGTAATGGCCGAGTGCGAGGCATTAACATGTCGCGAGAAAACTAAAAGCGAAAAGCTATCATCAACGCTACTGGTAATTAGTTCACAATGAATCTCCAAGCGACCAGGGCTGCCAAATGTTTTTATACTTTAGAGACCCCTAATTGTTTAGCATGCTCAATAAATATTAACTTTATGATATAACTAATATCATATAGTTAATACTAGTGATCTAATAACAGCTAGCTTGTAATTTGATATTGCAAGAAACAAAATCAATTTCATTCCGGTAATACGAAGACAACTATAATAGTATTTTATGCAACTGTTGCATAATGAGGGGTCTTAAAACAGGAGTGTGGTTTTATGAAACGAGCGTCAGCGAGTTTCATAATAGGATCACACGAGTGTTTTAAGACCTAATTATGTACAGTTGCATACATTACTTTATCTACACACATATCATAAGTACTCTATGATGGGTTCAGAAGCCATTGGGCAATGACCTGCATTGCTACTAGCTACAAGTGCTAGGTACCTATTAAATATCTATAGACTGTACTCATAAAAATAATGTAATATAAAATGAATTTGAACAAATATAGAAACAAATTAGAAAAATTCTCATAATAATATTGGTTGTTATAATGCTGGTCATTGCCTACGGTTTCTGAATGCATTATAGAACATTTATGATATATGTGTAGATAATAGTATTTTATGCAACTGTCGCATAATGAGGGGTCTTAATTATAAAGATTGAAATAAAAAAATAGAACAAATTAAATCATTTGCAAATGTAAATAGGCCGATATGGTTAACGAGTCAAATTACGGGAACATAAATAAATAGACACATGCTGAAATTAAAGCAAGCAGAGCAGACAGCATATTCAGAACAGCAAATAAAAGATGGCTGACAAATGACATCTTCTCCAGCAGCCCTGACGAAGCATATGGCAGAGAAACCGCGTATCCAGCTGGTGATTAATGTGGCGATACATTAATCCATTACTGGTCGCGTACACGCACACTACATATAGGTGAGTGGGGCAGATGTGATGATAAACGTCTAGACAAAGAAATGATTTCTATCATTTGCGAAGATGAGAGAGATTATACATGTGTAGAGAAAACACTGGCAAGATTAACTACTGTAGGCATTGAGAACAAAATGTAAACCATAATGACAGCAATTTTGTTAGTGGTTGCCATTGGTATCTCAAGTAGAGATGGACCAAGTTCCGGAAAGGTGTAGAAACATGTAGAAATCTCGGAAAAAGTTAATTTCGTAAAATTTGGAAAATTTCTGCTGGCGCATCAGTAATTACAAGAATCTCTGCTACTCCATTTGTACGAGGTTGTAAGATTTTGCTAAGCAACCAGTTTACCTCTTTCTGTTGGTAAAAAAGCAAATTTCATCTTTATCATCATCGGGACCCTGAGAAACTATATCATTGCTTGCGTTACTGGACAATAGTCCACATGATTTTAAAATGATAAACATCATATAAACTATAGCAAAGGGCTTTGCAAAGAGAAATAACAACAAACAAGGTTTCTGCTAAGCCATTGCAAGCAAAACTGTTGTAGCAAGGCTGTGGATTGGATCTTTCTTAATATTCCAATTACTAGTAAAGTTTATTATAATTAGGAAGTGGTACCATAAATTGAGTTATCGAGTTAAATTTAACTTTTCCTTAATGATTTCTTTTTCTGCCAACTAAAGAGCGTGGATAATATCGATACATTTTTGGTTTACATAGAAACACAGATTTAATAGTTCAGAACTTTCGTAATCAATATTGCATTAGCGAAAATGTAGGAAAATGGAAAATTAACTTTTTTGTGATCCTTAAATATCTAGAACATAAGGACATCAAGAAATCTGCTTTTTTTTCAGTTTTCTGTTTAATTAAAAATCCATCCAATGTGAAAGTCTACAGACGCGATCTAATCGGACTTAATACCAATCTGTAACTACTCGTAAATGCTTGCAATTTGCTTTAGGTTTACGGTAGGAATGCGGTTACGTTTCAATATCACAATTTATCATCATACTTATCTTTTTCTTCCGTTTGACTACTCTTAGAGTTTCAGGCTTTCGAATACGGATGGTCTTAACTTCTTGCAGGTCTATTTATCTTATAGATGATAGATGCCTTTCATAGTGTATGTGAATGTCATCTCAATATTAGGTATATATCAAATAATATTTGTCTATTCGCGTACCTTCAGCACGTGGCACCTGCCTGCATTGAAAGTTGAAAATGCACCTTGTTTTTGTGTGCAATAATGTAGGCAGGTGCTTTACTATTTTTAACGCTAATACCAAACAGCTGTCTAGGGAATGCTATGCACCGACCATTTCAACCGAAACACCCAAATAGGTAGGTTGAAATGACGCACACACCCGCAAACAGCAGATGACGAATTAAGTCAACATCAAACTGAAAAATGATTGAACACAAACGATACACTTATGGGCAGACAGAATCAACAAACTAAATGAACGGGAAGTAAATAGGTTGAAAGAAAATAAACCGAAAAGGTCAAACAAAACCACAAATTTTAAACAACATTCGAAACTTTGCGGTGTAAACACGTTTATCGGAGTAAATTCAAGTCCCGCTTATCAATAACAGATATCAATAGGATTACGAGCAGTAGCGAAGGACGATAAAGGAATTTGAAAGCATTAGTTAAAGTTAAGTGTCATGATAATTCCCTGTTAACCAGCTAATCCTGAGGATAGCATAATCCTAAAACTTAAGAAGCACGTTAGGGATGCTTTTAAAGGTGTTGATTCAAACGGAGCGTCTAACAGACGCAGCGTTTATTATCCTCACAACATGAAGCGGCACCGCACCTTGCTAAGGTGAAGTAAGCGACAAACAAAGCGGACACTAACCAGCTTCAACATCCGAAATCCCGTGGAAGCTGCTCTCGAACAGTACAATACAAAAGGCTAATAATCTAGTTCTAATTGAACCATCAAGCGTCCACACCACACACACTTTTACCAAACTAATTACTGCCGAGGACCATTCGGATAAGAGTTTGTTTTTGCGTTCCGCCACGCGTCGCTTGAATACACTTGTTCACAGCACTATTGAGGCTCGATTCGATTTGTAGGGATGTAGTTATTCGTTTGTTTTCGATTTTTAAAATCACTCTGGGTTCGATAAGTTGTTTTATCGCGGTAAAACTTTTTTTAAACAGAGAGTGGCACGGGCGACATCGTCTGTGGTTCGCGCGGCACTGACGTGACAGGCGGCCGGCGCTGCCTCTCGCTCTGCCCCCGGTCTCTCCGAGTCGACCTCACGTGCGTTTTTTTTGCCGTCTCCGGAGATTTCGAATCCCACAAATCGGTACAAAGGAACTCAAAACTGTCTGATACCTGTTTGGGGGCTGCTATTTCCTTAAAGCATCATTAAAGAAACGAGGAATCTCGTACTCGTACCAATTGAGAATTTTGTCAACGTTAATAACGTTAGCATTGAATTAGTTTTTAATTAAAATCTTACAAAACGCAATAATTATCATCATCATCATCAGCCTATATTCGTCCACTGCTGGACATAGGCCTCTCCCATGGCACGCCACTGAGCACGATCCTCAGCCACTCTCATCCAGCTCTTGCCAATAATTATAACACTAATTAAATACTACTTGCTATGTAATTATTAGATGCAAAATTTTAATTAATTTAATCACTTGCATGACAAGATACGGAATTGGGTATACACACAGTGGACCAAACAATGAGTGAATGAGTTCAAACAAAGCCATAGGCGAGGCAACAACATTAATAAGCAAGAGCTACTGATCAAGACAAAAACTATATCGCACTTGTATCAATAGTCGTCCATAAATTATAACTTTACATGCTGGCTGGTCAGATTAATTACATGAGTACATACAGCAGTAGATATTTCTACACAGTCAAAGTAAAAAGATTTCACACGACTCTATTGTCAAGAGGCTAAGTCCTAGCGTCAGATCTTTTTGACATCTTCGAGTGTTGACTACTTGTGCTACTCACTGTACAAATGATGTCATGTAATCTGCTTCTAATAGAAAAGATAAGTATACGGTTAATTTTTTTGCTGGTGATCTTGAAGAATAAGTAAGTGGACATGGCTACACGGTTCTACAAATATACTAATAAACTAGATGTCGCGTGGGGGCCGCGGGCCCCACGGGGCCCGCGGAGGGTGTCGTGCTACAGATCTGGGGGCCCAACTTCACATTCAGTCGTAAGGCTGGCATCGAGACGAATCGAAAGTGTACCAAGACGAGGGGTCTAGCATTTTTAGTTTCCGAGATAGAGCCAAGAGAAAGTTGGGCTGCCTTAGGAGGGGGGAGGAAGGGGGGGATGAGTTCCAACTTCACACTGCAGCTCGCCCTGCGGGCTCGCAAGTTACTCGGGAGAACTGCCTCAGAAGGGACGCTACGGCGCACGCGCCTACGCGGAGCTCGCCCTTCGGGCTCGCTGGGGAGGGGGTGGGGGAGTTCCAACTTGCTGTCGTGCCCTCAGGTCTGGGGGCCCAACTTCACATTCAGTCGTAAAGATGCAATCGAGACGAATCGAAATAGTACCAACACGAGGGGTCTAGCATTTTCGGTTTCCGAGATAGAGCCCAGAGAAAGTAGGGTTGCCTTAGGAGGGGGGAGGAAGGGGGGGGATGAGTTCCTACTTCACACTGCAGCTCGCCCTCCGGGCTCGCAAGTGACTCGAGAGTATTTCGCGTCCAGTGGACGCTTCGGCGCACGCGCCTACGCGGAGCTCGCCCTTCGGGCTCGCTGGGAGGGGGGGGGGGGGGAATTCCAACTTCACACCCCAGCTCGCCCTTCGGGCTCGCAAGCGACTCGAGAGCACCGATGGGACGCTCCGGCGCAAGCGCCTACGCGGAGCTCGCCCTGCGGGCTCGCTTTCAAAACTCCCTGGTATGGCGGCCATCTTGGAAAATGGCGGAATCGAAAAACTTTTCTCGGAATCGGAACCGGCGGCTCCCAGAGCCCCCCGTGCAAAATTTCATCCCGATCGGACAAAAAAAAATTTCGGCCGCCATTTTGGATGCGCCATCTTGAATTTTTTTCAACTCCACCAAATTTCCCTCCTCCCCCTGAGTGCCATTTGGTCGAGCACCCCCCCTCTATCTCTAATGGTGCTCGAGATATTCCCGTTTAAAGTTTGTATGGCGGCCATCTTGTTTCGGCCATTTTGAAAAACTACGACCGGCTCACCCATTGGCCGGCAGTTCTCTGCCACTTTGGCTTTGGAACTTTTCTCTAGGACTCATACTTGCCGAGATCCGCTCCCCACCCCAGGTCTATTTCCACGTCCAGGTCGGTTTCGTATTTTTTTCTGCTCATTGGAATGCCCTCTACCTGGATTTGGTTCTAGTTTTACCCCACCCCTTCACATCTCTCCAAAACAGCATGTCAATGCTTGTAAAACTCCCTTGTATGGCGGCCATCTTGGAAAATGGCGGAATCGAAAAAATTTTCCCGGAATCGGAACCAGCGGCCCCCAGAGCCCCCGGGTGCAAAATTTCATCACGATCGGACAAAAAAAAATTTCGGCCGCCATTTTGGATCCGCCATCTTGAATTTTTTTCAACTCCATCAAACTTCCCCCCTCCCCCTGAGTGACATTTGGTCGAGCACCCCCCCACTAAGTCGTACGGTTTTCGAGATATTCCCGTTTAAAATTTGTATGGCGGCCATCTTGTTTCGGCCATTTTGAAAAAAATTTTACCGGCTCACCCATCGGCCGGCAGTTCCCTACGACTTTTGTTTTGGAACTTGGCCGTACCTGTCACGGTTTCCAAGATCCGCACCTCACATCGAGTCCCTTTCCACGTTCAGGTCGGTTTCGTATTTTTCCTCTGGTCGCTGGAGCACCCTCTATACGAAAGTAGCTCCAGTTTATCCCCACCCCTTCTCAACTCTCCAAAACAGCATGTCAATGACCAAGTGAGTGAGTCAGTGGTAATCGAGCTATATATATAGTAAAGTGGTAATTAAGCTTTATATATAGTAACTAGATGTCGCGTGGGGGCCGCGGGCCCCACGGGGCCCGCGGAGGGTGTCGTGCCCTCAGGTCTGGGGGCCCAACTTCACATTCAGTCGTAAAGATGGCATCGAGACGAATCGAAAGAGTACCAACACGAGGGGTCTAGCATTTTTGGTTTCCGAGATAGAGCCAAGAGAAAGTCGGGCTGCCTTAGGAGGGGGGAGGAAGGGGGGGATGAGTTCCAACTTCACACTGCAGCTCGCCCTGCGGGCTCGCAAGTTACTCGGGAGAACTGCCTCAGAAGGGACGCTACGGCGCACGCGCCTACGCGGAGCTCGCCCTTCGGGCTCGCTGGGGGGGTCGGGGGGGGGGATATTCCAACTTGCTGTCGTGCCCTCAGGTCTGGGGGCCCAACTTCACAAACAGTCGTAAAGATGGCATCGAGACGAATCGAAAGAGTACCAACACGAGGGGTCTAGCATTTTCGGTTTCTGAGATAGATCCAAGAGAAAGTAGGGCTGCCTTAGGAGGGGGGAGGAAGGGGGGGGGATGAATTCCAACTTAACACTGCAGCTCGCCCTCCGGGCTCGCAAGTGACTCGAGAGTATTTCGCGTCCAGTGGACGCTTCGGCGCACGCGCCTACGCGGAGCTCGCCCTTCGGGCTCGCTGGGAGGGGGGGGGGGGGCAAAAATTCCAACTTCACACCCCAGCTCGCCCTTCGGGCTCGCAAGCGACTCGAGAGCACCGATGGGACGCTCCGGCGCAAGCGCCTACGCGGAGCTCGCCCTGCGGGCTCGCTTTCAAAACTCCCTTGTATGGCGGCCATCTTGGAAAATGGCGGAATCGAAAAACTTTTCCCGGAATCGGAACCAGCGGCCCCCAGAGCCCCCGGGTGCAAAATTTCATCCCGATCGGACAAAAAAAAATTTCGGCCGCCATTTTGGATCCGCCATCTTGAATTTTTTTCGACTCCATCAATTTTCCTCCCTCCCCCTGAGTGACATTTGGTCGAGCACCCCCCCACTAAGTCGTACGGTTTTCGAGATATTCCCGTTCAAAGTTTGTATGGCGGCCATCTTGTTTCGGCCATTTTGAAAAAAATTCGACCGGCTCACCCATCGGCCGGCGGTTCCCTATGACTTTTGTTTTGGAACTCGGCCGTACCTATCACGGTTTCCGAGATCCGCACCTCACATCAAGTCCTTTTCCACGTTCAGGTCGGTTTCGTATTTTTTGTCTACTCGTTGGAGCACCCTCTATACAAAAGTGTTTCCAGTTGTTCCCCACCCCTTCACATCTCTCCAAAACAGCATGTCAATGACCCAGTGAGTGAGTGAGTGAGTGAGTCAGTGGTAATCGAGCTATATATATAGTAAACTAGATGTCGCGTGGGGGCCGCGGGCCCCACGGGGCCCGCGGAGGGTGTCGTGCTATTGGTCTGTCTATCAAGCTTCACATTAAGTCGTAAGGATGGCATCGAGACGAATCGAAAGAGTACCAACACGAGGGGTCTAGCACTTTCGGTTTCCGAGATAGAGCCCAGAGAAAGTACGGCTGCCTTAGGAGGGGGGAGGAAGGGGGGGGATAAGTTCCAACTTCACACTGCAGCTCGCCCTCCGGGCTCGCAAGTTACTCGGGAGAACTGCTTCAGAAGAGACGCTACGGCGCAAGCGCCTACGCGGAGCTCGCCCTTCGGGCTCGCTGGGGAGGGGGGGAGCTTCCTACTTGCTGTCGTGCCCTCAGGTCTGGGGCTCAAACTTCACATTCAGTCGTAAAGATGGCGTCGAGACGAATCGAAAGAGTACCAACACGAGGGGTCTAGCATTTTCGGTTTCCGAGATAGAGCCCAGAGAAAGTAGGGCTGCCTTAGGAGGGGGGAGGAAGGGGGGGATGAGTTCCAACTTCACACTGCAGCTCGCCCTCCGGGCTCGCAAGTGACTCGAGAGTATTTCGCGTCAGGTGGACGCTTCGGCGCACGCGCCTACGCGGAGCTCGCCCTTCGGGCTCGCTGGGAGGGGGGGGGGGGGTAATAATTCCAACTTCACACCCGAGCTCGCCCTTTGGGCTCACAAGCGACTCGAGAGCACCGATGGGACGCTCCGGCGCAAGCGCCTACGCGGAGCTCGCCCTGCGGGCTCGCTTCCAAAAGTCCCTTGTATGGCGGCCATCTTGGAAAATGGCGGAATCGAAAAACTTTTCCCGGAATCGGAACCAGCGGCCTCCGGAGCCACCGGGTGCAAAATTTCACCCCGATTGGACAAAAAAAAATTTCGGCCGCCATTTTGGATCCGCCATCTTGAATTTTTTTCAACACCATAAAATTTCCCTCCTCCCCCTGAGTGACATTTGGTCGAGCACCCCCCCTCTATCTCTGATGGTTTTCGAGATTTTCCCGTTTAAAGTTTGTATGGCGGCCATCTTGTTTCGGCCATTTTGAAAAAAATTCGACCGGCTCACCCATCGGCCGGCGGTTCCCTATGACTTTTGTTTTGGAACTTGGCCGTACCTATCACGGTTTCCGAGATCCGCACCTCACATCGAGTCCCTTTCCACGTTCAGGTCGGTTTCGTATTTTTTGTCTACTCGTTGGAGCACCCTCTATACAAAAGTGTTTCCAGTTGTTCCCCACCCCTTCACATCTCTCCAAAACAGCATGTCAATGACCCAGTGAGTGAGTGAGTGAGTGAGTCAGTGGTAATCGAGCTATATATATAGTAACTAGATGTCGCGTGGGGGCCGCGGGCCCCACGGGGCCCGCGGAGGGTGTCGTGCTTTACAGCTGTCTATCAAGCTTCACATTAAGTCGTAAGGATGGAATCGAGACGAATCGAAAGAGTACCAACACGAGGGGTCTAGCATTTTTGGTTTCCGAGATAGAGCCCAGAGAAAGTCGGGCTGCCTTAGGAGGGGGAAGGAAGGGGGGGATGAGTTCCAACTTCACACTGCAGCTCGCCCTGCGGGCTCGCAAGTTACTCGGAAGAACTGCCTCAGATGGGACGCTACGGCGCACGCGCCTACGCGGAGCTCGCCCTTCGGGCTCGCTGGGGAAGGGGGGGGGGGGCTATTCCAACTTGCTGTCGTGCCCTCAGTCTGGGGGCCAAACTTCACATGAAGTCGTAGAGATGGCATCGAGACGAATCGAAAGAGTACCAACACGAGGGGTCTAACATTTTCGGTTTCCGAGATAGAGCCTAGAGAAAGTAGGGCTGCCTTAGGAGTGGGGAGGAAGGGGGGGGGGGATGAGTTCCAACTTCACACTGCAGCTCGCCCTCCGGGCTCGCAAGTGACTCGAGAGTATTTCGCGTCCAGTGGACGCTTCGGCGCACGCGCCTACGCGGAGCTCGCCCTTCGGGCTCGCTGGGAGGGGGGGGGGGGGTAAAAATTCCAACTTCACACCCCAGCTCGCCCTTCGGGCTCGCAAGCGACTCGACAGCACCGATGGGACGCTCCGGCGCAAGCGCCTACGCGGAGCTCGCCCTGCGGGCTCGCTTTCTAAACTCCCTTGTATGGCAGCCATCTTGGAAAATGGCGGAATCGAAAAACTTTTCCCGGAATCGGAACCAGCGGCCCCCAGAGCCCCCGGGTGCAAAATTTCATCCCGATCGGACAAAAAAAAATTTCGGCCGCCATTTTGGATCCGCCATCTTGAATTTTTTTCAACTCCACCAAATTTCCCCTCTCCCCCTGAGTGACATTTGGTCGAGCACCCCCCCTCTATCTCTGATGGTTTTCGAGATTTTCCCGTTTAAAGTTTGTATGGCGGCCATCTTGTTTCGGCCATTTTGAAAAAAATTCGACCGGCTCACCCATCGGCCGGCAGTTCCCTGTGACTTTTGTTTTGGAACTTGGCCGTACCTATCACGGTTTCCGAGATCCGCACCTCACATCAAGTCCCTTTCCACGTTCAGGTCGGTTTCGTATTTTTCCTCTGCTCGTTGGAGCACCCTCTATACAAAAGTGTTTCCAGTTGCTCCCCACCCCTTCACATCTCTCCAAAACAGCATGTCAATGACCCAGTGAGTGAGTGAGTGAGTGAGTCAGTGGTAATCGAGCTATATATATAGTAACTAGACTAGATGTCGCGTGGGGGCCGCGGGCCCCACGGGGCCCGCGGAGGGTGTCGTGCCCTCAGTTCTGGGGGCCCAACTTAACATTCAGTCGTAAGGATGGCATCGAGACGAATCGAAAGAGTACCAACACGTGGGGTCTAGCATTTTTGGTTTCCGAGATAGATCCAAGAGAAAGTAGGGCTGCCTTAGGAGGGGGGAGGAAGGGGGGGATAAGTTACAACTTCACACTGCAGCTCGCCCTGCGGGCTCGCAAGTTACTCGGGAGAACTGCCTCAGAAGGGACGCTACGGCGCACGCGCCTACGCGGAGCTCGCCCTTCGGGCTCGCTGGGGGGGGGGGGGGTATTCCGACTTGCTTTCGTGCCCTCAGGTCTGGGGGCCCAACTTCACATACAGTCGTAGAGATTGCATCGAGACGAATCGAAAGAGTACCAACACGAGGGGTCTAGCATTTTCGGTTTCCGAGATAGAGCCCAGAGAAAGTACGGCTGCCTTAGGAGGGGGGAGGAAGGGGGGGGGATGAGTTCCAACTTCACACTGCAGCTCGCCCTCCGGGCTCGCAAGTGACTCGGGAGAACTGCCTCCGAAGGGACGCTACGGCGCACGCGCCTACGCGGAGCTCGCCCTTCGGGCTCGCTGGGGGGGGGGGGCTTGGTGACTCCAACTTGCTGTCTTGCTCTCAGGCCTGGGGCTTAACTTCACACTCAGTCGTAAGGATGGCATCGAGACGAATCGAAAGAGTACCAACATGAGGGGTCTAGCATTTTCGGTTTCCGAGATAGAGCCCAGAGAAAGTAGGGCTGCCTTAGGAGGGGGGAGGAAGGGGGGGATGAGTTCCAACTTCACACTGCAGCTCGCCCTCCGGGCTCGCAAGTGACTCGAGAGTATTTCACGTCCAATGGACGCTTCGGCGCACGCGCCTACGCGGAGCTCGCCCTTCGGGCTCGCTGGGAGGGGGGGGGGGGGAATTACAACTTCACACCCCAGCTCGCCCTTCGGGCTCGCAAGCGACTCGAGAGCACCGATGGGACGCTCCGGCGCAGGCGCCTACGCGGAGCTCGCCCTGCGGGCTCGCTTCCAAAAGTCCCTTGTATGGCGGCCATCTTGGAAAATGGCGGAATCAAAAAACTTTTCCCGGAATCGGAACCAGTGGCCCCCAGAGCCCCCGGGTGCAAAATTTCATCCCGATCGGACAAAAAAAAATTTCGGCCGCCATTTTGGATCCGCCATCTTGAATTTTTTCCAACTCCATCAATTTTCCCCCCTCCCCCTGAGTGACATTTGGTCGAGCACCCCTCCACTAAGTTGTACGGTTTTCGAGATATTCCCGTTTAAAGTTTGTATGGCGGCCATCTTGTTTCGGCCATTTTGAAAAAATTTCGACCGGCTCACCCATCGGCCGGCAGTACCCTATGACTTTTGTTTTGGAACTTGGCCGTACCTATTACGGTTTCCGAGATCCGCACCTCACATCGAGTCCCTTTCCACGTTCAGGTCGGTTTTGTATTTTTTGTCTACTCGTTGGAGCACCCTCTATACAAAAGTGTTTCCAGTTGCTCCCCACCCCTTCACATCTCTCCAAAACAGCATGTCAATGACCCAGTGAGTGAGTGAGTGAGTGAGTGGTAATCGAGCTGTATATATAGTAACTAGATGTCGCGTGGGGGCCGCGGGCCCCACGGGGCCCGCGGAGGGTGTCGTTCTATTGGTCTGTCTATCAAGCTTCACATTAAGTCGTAAGGATGGCATCGAGACGAATCTAAAGAGTACCAACACGAGGGGTCTAGCATTTTTGGTTTCCGTGATAGAGCCAAACGAAGGTCGGGCTGCCTTAGGAGGGGGGAGGAAAGAGGGGGATGAGTTCCAACTTCACCATGCAGCTCGCCCTGCGGGCTCGCAAGTTACTCGGGAGAACTGCCTCAGAAGGGACGCTACGGCGCACGCGCCTACGCGGAGCTCGCCCTCCGGGCTCGCTGGGGAGGGGGGGGGGGGTGATTCCGACTTGCTGTCGTGCCTTCAGATCTGGGGCCCAACTTCACACTCAGTCGTAAGGATGGCATCGAGACGAATCGAAAGAGTACCAACACGAGGGGTCTAGCATTTTCGGTTTCCGAGATAGAGCCCAGAGAAAGAAGGGCTGCCTTAGGAGGGGGGAGGAAGGGGGGGATGAGTTCCAACTTCACACTGCAGCTCGCCCTCCGGGCTCGCAAGTGACTCGAGAGTATTTCGTGTCCAGTGGACGCTTCGGCGCACGCGCCTACGCGGAGCTCGCCCTTCGGGCTCGCTGGGAGGAGAGGGGGAGGGGGGGTAAAAATTCCAACTTCACACCCCAGCTCGCCCTTCGGGCTCGCAAGCGACTCGAGAGCACCGATGGGACGCTCCGGCGCGAGCGCCTACGCGGAGCTCACCCTGCGGGCTCGCTTTCAAAACTCCCTTGTATGGCGGCCATCTTGGAAAATGGCGGAATCGAAAAACTTTTCCCGGAATCGGAACCAGCGGCCCCCAGAGCCCCCGGGTGCAAAATTTCATCCCGATCGGACAAAAAAAAATGTCGACCGCCATTTTGGATCCGCCATCTTGAATTTTTTTCAACTCTACCAAATTTCCCCCCTCCCCCTGAGTGACATTTGGTCGAGCACCCCCCCACTAAGTCGTACGGTTTTCGAGATACTCGCGTTTAAAGTTTGTATGGCGGCCATCTTGTTTCGGCCATTTTGTAAAAATTTCGACCGGCTCACCCATTGGCCGGCAGTTCCCTACGATTTTTGTTTTGGAACTCGGCCGCACCTATCACGGTTTCCGAGATCCGCACCTCACATCAAGTCCCTTTCCACGTTCAGGTCGGTTTCGTATTTTTCCTCTGCTCGCTGGAGCACCCTCTATACGAAAGTAGCTCCAGTTTTTCCCCACCCCTTCACATCTCTCCAAAACAGCATGTCAATGACCAAGTGAGTGAGTCAGTGGTAATCGAGCTATATATATAGTAATAATCGAGCTATATATATAGTAACTAGATGTCGCGTGGGGGCCGCGGGCCCCACGGGGCCCGCGGAGGGTGTCGTCCTATTGGTCTATCTATCAAGCTTCACATTAAGTCGTAAAGATGGCATCGAGACGAATCGAAAGAGTACCAACACGTGGGGTCTAGCATTTTTGGTTTCCGAGATAGATCCAAGAGAAAGTAGGGCTGCCTTAGGAAGGAGGAGGACGGGGGGGGGATGAGTTCCAACTTCACACTGCAGCTCGCCCTGCGGGCTCGCAAGTTACTCGGGAGAACTGCCTCAGAAGGGACGCTACGGCGCACGCGCCTACGCGGAGCTCGCCCTTCGGGCTCGCTGGGGAGGGGGGTGGGGGGATTCCAACTTGCTGTCGTGCCCTCAGGTCTGGGGGCCCAACTTCACATTCAGTCGTAAGGCTGGCATCGAGACGAATCGAAAGAGGACCAACACGAGGGGTCTAGCATTTTCGGTTTCCGAGATAAAGCCCAGAGAAAGTAAAGCCGCCTTAGGAGAGGGAAGGAAGGGGGGGGATGAGTTCCAACTTCACACTGCAGCTCGCCCTCCGGGCTCGCAAGTGACTCGAGAGTATTTCGCGTCTAGTGGACGCTTCGGCGCACGCGCCTACGCGGAGCTCGCCCTTCGGGCTCGCTGGGAGGGGGGGGGGGGGGTAAAAATTCCAAGTTCACACCCCAGCTCGCCCTTCGGGCTCGCAAGCGACTCGAGAGCACCGATGGGACGCTCCGGCGCAAGCGCCTACGCGGAGCTCGCCCTGCGGGCTCGCTTTCAAAACTCCCTTGTATGGCGGCCATCTTAAAAAATGGCAGAATCGAAAAACTTTTCCCGGAATCGGAACCAGCGGCCCCCAGAGCCCCCGGGTGCAAAGTTTCATCCCGATCGGACAAAAAAAAATCGGCAGCCATTTTGGATCCGCCATCTTGAATTTTTTTCAACTCCACCAAATTTCCCCCCTCCCCCTGAGTGACATTTGGTCGAGCATCCCCCCACCAAGTCATACAGTTTTTGAGATATTCCCGTTTAAAGTTTGTATGGCGGCCATCTTGTTTCGGCCATTTTGAAAAACTACGACCGGCTCACCAATTGGCCGGCAGTTCTCTGCGACTTTGGTTTTGGAACTTTTCTCTAGGACTCATACTTGCCGAGATCCGCTCCCCACCCCAGGTCTGTTTCCACGTCAAGGTCGGTTTCGTATTTTTTTCTGCTCATCAAAACGCCCTCTACCTGGATTTTGTTCTAGTTTTACCCCACCCCTTCACATCTCTCCAAAAAAGCATGTCAATGCTTGTAAAACTCCCTTGTATGGCGGCCATCTTGGAAAATGGCGGAATCGAAAAACTTTTCCCGGAATCGGAACCAGCGGCCCCCAGAGCCCCCCCGTGCAAAATTTCATCCCGATCGGACAAAAAAAAATTTTCGGCCGCCATTTTGGATCCGCCATCTTGAATTTTTTTCAACTCCACCAAATTTCCCCCCTCCCCCTGAGTGACATTTGGTCGAGCACCCCCCCTCTATCTAAAATGGTGCTCGAGATATTCCCGTTTAAAGTTTGTATGGCGGCCATCTTGTTTCGGCCATTTTGAAAATTTTTCGACCAGCGCACCCATTGGCCGGCAGTTCTCTGCGACTTTGGTTTTGGAACTTTTCTCTAGGACTCTTATTTTCCGAGATCCGCCCCCCACTCCAGGTTCCTTTCCACGTTCAGGTCAGTTTTGTACAGTTTTTCTGCTTGTTGGAGCGCTCTCTATACGAAGGTATATCCAGTTGGTCCCCACCACTTCACATCTCTCCAAAACAGCATGTTAATGCTTGTAAAACTCCCTTGTATGGCGGCCATCTTGGAAAATGGCGGAATCGAAAAACTTTTCTCGGAATCGGAACCAGCGGCCCCCAGAGCCCCCGGGTGCAAAATTTCACCCCGATCGGACAAAAAAAAATTTCGGCCGCCATTTTGGATCCGCCATCTTGAATTTTTTTCAACTCCACCAAATTTCCCCCCTCCCCCTGAGTGACATTTGGTCGAGCACCCCCCCTCTATCTCTAATGGTGCTCGAGAAATTCCCGTTTAAAGTTTGTATGGCGGCCATCTTGTTTCGGCCATTTTGAAAAAATTTCGACCGGCTCACCCATCGGCCGGCGGTTCCCTATGACTTTTGTTTTGGAACTTGGCCGTACCTATCACGGTTTCCGAGATCCGCACCCCACATCAAGTCCCTTTCCACGTTCAGGTCGGTTTCGTATTTTTTATCTACTCGTTGGAGCACCCTCTATACGATGGTATATCCAGTTGGTCCCCACCCCTTCACATCTCTCCAAAACAGCATGTCAATGACCCAGTCAGTGAGTGAGTGGTAATCGAGCTTTATATATAGTAACTAGATGTCGCGTGGGGGCCGCGGGCCCCACGGGGCCCGCGGAGGGTGTCGTGCTATAGGTCTGGGGGCCCAACTTCACATTCAGTCGTAAGGATGGCATCGAGACGAATCGAAAGAGTACCAACACGAGGGGTCTAGCATTTTTGGTTTCCGAGATAGAGCCAAGAGAAAATCGGGCTGCCTTAGGAGGGGGGAGGAAGGGGGGATGAGTTCAAACTTCACACTGCAGCTCGCCCTCCGGGCTCGCAAGTTACTCGGGAGAACTGCCTCCAAAGGGACGCTTCGGCGCACGCGCCTACGCGGAGCTCGCCCTTCGGGCTCCCTTGGGGGGGGGGGGGGGGGTGATTCCAAGTTGCTGTCGTGCCCTCAGGTCTGGGGCCCAACTTCACATACAGTCGTAAGGATGACATCGAGATGAATCGAAAGAGTACCAACACGAGGGGTGTAGCATTTTCGGTTTCCGAGATAGAGCCCAGAGAAAGTAGGGCTGCCTTAGGAGGGGGGGAGGAAGGGGGGGGGGATGAGTTCCAACTTCACACTGCAGCTCGCCCTCCGGGCTCGCAAGTGACTCGAGAGTATTTCGCGTCCAGTGGACGCTGCGGCGCACGCGCCTACGCGGAGCTCGCCCTTCGGGCTCGCTGGGAGTGGGGGGGGGGGGGGGGAAATTCCAACTCCACACCTCAGCTCGCCCTTCGGGCTCGCAAGCGACTCGAGAGCACCGATGGGACGCTCCGGCGCAAGCGCCTACGCGGAGCTCGCCCTGCGGGCTCGCTTTCAAAACTCCTTTGTATGGCGGCCATCTTGGAAAATGGCGGAATCAAAAAACTTTTCCCGGAATCGGAACCAGCGGACCCCAGAGCCCCCGGGTGCAGAATTTCACCCCGATCGGACAAAAAAAAATTTCGGCCGCCATTTTGGATCCGCCATCTTGAATTTTTTTCAACTCCACCAAATTTCCCCCCTGCCCCTGAGTGACATTTGGTCGAGCACCCCCCCTCTATCTCTGATGGTTTTCGAGACTTTCACGTTTAAAGTTTGTATGGCGGCCATCTTGTTTCGGCCATTTTGAAAAAAATTCGACCGGCTCACCCATTGGCTGGCGGTTCCCTATGACTTTTGTTTTGGAACTTGGCCGTACCTATCACGGTTTTCGAGATCCGCACCTCACATCGAGTCCCTTTCCACGTTCAGGTCGGTTTCGTATTTTTTGTCTACTCGTTGGAGCACCCTTTATACAAAAGTGTTTCCAGTTGCTCCCCACCCCTTCACATCTCTCCAAAAAAGCATGTCAATGACCCAGTCAGTGAGTGAGTGAGTGAGTGGTAATTAAGCTTTATATATAGTAAAACTAGATGTCGCGTGGGGGCCGCGGGCCCCACGGGGCCCGCGGAGGGTGTCGTACTATTGGTCTGTTTATCAAGCTTCACATTAAGTCGTAAGGATGGCATCGAGACGAATCGAAAGAGTACCAACACGAGGGGTCTAGAATTTTTGGTTTCCGAGATAGAGCCCAGAGAAAGTTGGGCTGCCATAGGAGGGGGGAGGAAGGGGGGGGATGAGTTCCAACTTCACACAGCAGCTCGCCCTGCGGGCTCGCAAGTGACTCGGGAGAACTGCCTCAGAAGGGACGCTACGGCGCACGCGCCTACGCGGAGCTCGCCCTTCGGGCTCGCTGGGGGGAGGGGGGGGGGGTGTTCCGACTTGCTGTCGTGCCTTCAGGTCTGGGGGCCCAACTTCACATACAGTCGTAAAGATGGCAGCGAGACGAATCGAAAGAGTACCAACACGAGGGGTCTAGCATTTTTGGTTTCCGAGATAGAGCCCAGAGAAAACAGGGCTGCCTTAGGGGGGGGGGGGGGGAGGAAGGGGGGGGGATGAGTTCCAACTTCACACTGCAGCTCGCCCTTCCGGGCTCGCAAGTGACTCGAGAGTATTTCGCGTCCAGTGGACGCTTCGGCGCTCGCGCCTACGCGGAGCTCGCCCTTCGGGCTCGCTGGCAGGGGGGGGGGGGGGGGGGTAAAAATTCCAACTTCACACCCCAGCTCGCCCTTCGGGCTCGCAAGCGACTCAAGAGCAACGATGGGACGCTCCGGCGCAAGCGCCTACGCGGAGCTCGCCCTGCGGGCTCGCTTTCAAAACTCCCTTGTATGGCGGCCATCTTGGAAAATGGCGGAATCGAAAAACTTTTCCCGGAATCGGAACCAGCGGCCTCCAGAGCCCCCGGGTGCAAAATTTCATCCCGATCGGACAAAAAAAATTTTCGGCCGCCATTTTGGATCCGCCATCTTGAATTTTTTTCAATTCCACCAAATTTTTCCCCTCCCCCTGAGTGACATTTGGTCGAGCACCCCCCCTCTATCTCTGATGGTTTTCGAGACTTTCACGTTTAAAGTTTGTATGGCGGCCATCTTGTTTCGGCCATTTTGAAAAAATTTCGACCGGCTCACCCATCGGCCGGCAGTTCCCTACGACTTTTGTTTTGGAACTCGGCCGTACCTATCACGGTTTCCGAGATCCGCACCTCACATCGAGTCCCTTTCCACGTTCAGGTCGGTTTCGTATTTTTTGTCTACTCGTTGGAGCACCCTCTATACAAAAGTGTTTCCAGTTGCTCCCCACCCCTTCACATCTCTCCAAAACAGCATGTCAATGACCCAGTGAGTGAGTGAGTGAGTGAGTGGTAATTAAGCTTTATATATAGTAATGTCGCGTGGGGGCCGCGGGCCCCACGGGGCCCGCGGAGGGTGTCGTCCTATTGGTCTGTCTATCAAGCTTCACATTAAGTCGTAAGGATGGCATTGAGACGAATCGAAAGAGTACCAACACGAGGGGTCTAGCATTTTTGGTTTCCGAGATAGAGCCCAGAGAAAGTCGGGCTGCCTTAGGAGGGAGGAGGACGGGGGGGGGATGAGTTCCAACTTCACACTGCAGCTCGCCCTGCAGGTTCGCAAGTTACTCGGGAGAACTGCCTCAGAAGGGACGCTACGGCGCACGCGCCTACGCGGAGCTCGCCCTTCGGGCTCGCTGGGGTGGGGGGGGGGGCAATTCCAACTTGCTGTCGTGCCCTCAGGTCTGGGGGCCCAACTTCACATTCAGTCGTAAGGATGGCATCGAGACGAATCGAAAGAGTACCAACACGAGGGGTCTAGCATTTTCGGTTTCCGAGATAGAGCCTAGAGAAAGTAGGGCTGCCTTAGGAGGGGGGAGGAAGGGGGGGGGATGAGTTCCAACTTCACACTGCAGCTCGCCCTCCGGGCTCGCAAGTGACTCGAGAGTATTTCGCGTCCGGTGGACGCTACGGCGCACGCGCCTACGCGGAGCTCGCCCTTCGGGCTCGCTGGGAGGGGGGGGGGGGGGTAAAAATTCTAACTTCACACCTCAGCTCGCCCTTCGGGCTCGCAAGCGACTCGAGAGCACCGATGGGACGCTCCGGCGCAAGCGCCTACGCGGAGCTCGCCCTGCGGGCTCGCTTTCAAAATTCCCTTGTATGGCGGCCATCTTGGAAAATGGCGGAATCGAAAAACTTTTCTCGGAATCGGAACCAGCGGCCCCCAGAGCCCCCGGGTGCAAAATTTCACCCCGATCGGACAAAAAAAAATTTCGGCCGCCATTTTGGATCCGCCATCTTGAATTTTTTTCAACTCCACCAAATTTCCCCCCTCCCCCTGAGTGACATTTGGTCGAGCACCCCCCCTCTATCTCTAATGGTGCTCGAGAAATTCCCGTTTAAAGTTTGTATGGCGGCCATCTTGTTTCGGCCATTTTGAAAAAATTTCGACCGGCTCACCCATCGGCCGGCGGTTCCCTATGACTTTTGTTTTGGAACTTGGCCGTACCTATCACGGTTTCCGAGATCCGCACCCCACATCAAGTCCCTTTCCACGTTCAGGTCGGTTTCGTATTTTTTATCTACTCGTTGGAGCACCCTCTATACGATGGTATATCCAGTTGGTCCCCACCCCTTCACATCTCTCCAAAACAGCATGTCAATGACCCAGTCAGTGAGTGAGTGGTAATCGAGCTTTATATATAGTAGCTAGATGTCGCGTGGGGGCCGCGGGCCCCACGGGGCCCGCGGAGGGTGTCGTCCTATTGGTCTGTCTATCAAGCTTCACATTAAGTCGTAAGGATGGCATTGAGACGAATCGAAAGAGTACCAACACGAGGGGTCTAGCATTTTTGGTTTCCGAGATAGAGCCCAGAGAAAGTCGGGCTGCCTTAGGAGGGAGGAGGACGGGGGGGGGATGAGTTCCAACTTCACACTGCAGCTCGCCCTGCAGGTTCGCAAGTTACTCGGGAGAACTGCCTCAGAAGGGACGCTACGGCGCACGCGCCTACGCGGAGCTCGCCCTTCGGGCTCGCTGGGGTGGGGGGGGGGCAATTCCAACTTGCTGTCGTGCCCTCAGGTCTGGGGGCCCAACTTCACATTCAGTCGTAAGGATGGCATCGAGACGAATCGAAAGAGTACCAACACGAGGGGTCTAGCATTTTCGGTTTCCGAGATAGAGCCTAGAGAAAGTAGGGCTGCCTTAGGAGGGGGGAGGAAGGGGGGGGGATGAGTTCCAACTTCACACTGCAGCTCGCCCTCCGGGCTCGCAAGTGACTCGAGAGTATTTCGCGTCCGGTGGACGCTACGGCGCACGCGCCTACGCGGAGCTCGCCCTTCGGGCTCGCTGGGAGGGGGGGGGGGGGGGGGTAAAAATTCTAACTTCACACCTCAGCTCGCCCTTCGGGCTCGCAAGCGACTCGAGAGCACCGATGGGACGCTCCGGCGCAAGCGCCTACGCGGAGCTCGCCCTGCGGGCTCGCTTTCAAAATTCCCTTGTATGGCGGCCATCTTGGAAAATGGCGGAATCGAAAAACTTTTCTCGGAATCGGAACCAGCGGCCCCCAGAGCCCCCGGGTGCAAAATTTCACCCCGATCGGACAAAAAAAAATTTCGGCCGCCATTTTGGATCCGCCATCTTGAATTTTTTTCAACTCCACCAAATTTCCCCCCTCCCCCTGAGTGACATTTGGTCGAGCACCCCCCCTCTATCTCTAATGGTGCTCGAGAAATTCCCGTTTAAAGTTTGTATGGCGGCCATCTTGTTTCGGCCATTTTGAAAAAATTTCGACCGGCTCACCCATCGGCCGGCGGTTCCCTATGACTTTTGTTTTGGAACTTGGCCGTACCTATCACGGTTTCCGAGATCCGCACCCCACATCAAGTCCCTTTCCACGTTCAGGTCGGTTTCGTATTTTTTATCTACTCGTTGGAGCACCCTCTATACGATGGTATATCCAGTTGGTCCCCACCCCTTCACATCTCTCCAAAACAGCATGTCAATGACCCAGTCAGTGAGTGAGTGGTAATCGAGCTTTATATATAGTAACTAGATGTCGCGTGGGGGCCGCGGGCCCCACGGGGCCCGCGGAGGGTGTCGTACTTTACAGCTGTCCATCAAGCTTCACATTAAGTCGTAAGGATGGCATCGAGACGAATCGAAAGAGTACCAACACGAGGGGTCTAGCATTTTCGGTTTCCGAGATAGAGCCCAGAGAAAGTAGGGCTGCCTTAGGAGGGGGGAGGAAGGGGGGGATGAGTTCCAACTTCACACTGCAGCTCGCCCTCCGGGCTCGCAAGTGACTCGAGAGTATTTCGCGTCCAGTGGACGCTTCGGCGCACGCGCCTACGCGGAGCTCGCCCTTCGGGCTCGCTGGGAGGGGGGGGGGGGATAAGAATTCCAACTTCACACCCCAGCTCGCCCTTCGGGCTCGCAAGCGACTCGAGAGCACCGATGGGACGCTCCGGCGCGAGCGCCTACGCGGAGCTCGCCCTGCGGGCTCGCTTTCAAAACTCCCTTGTATGGCGGCCATCTTGGAAAATGGCGGAATCGAAAAACTTTTCCCGGAATCGGAACCAGCGGCCCCCAGAGCCCCCGGGTGCAAAATTTCATCCCGATCGGACAAAAAAAAATTTCGGCCGCCATTTTGGATCCGCCATCTTGAATTTTTTTCAACTTCACCAAATTGCCCCCCACCCCCTGAGTGACATTTGGTCGAGCACCCCCTCACTAAGTCGTACAGTTTTCGAGATATTCCCGTTTAAAGTTTGTATGGCGGCCATCTTGTTTCGGCCATTTTGAAAAAAAATCGACCGGCTCACCCATCGGCCGGCAGTTCCCTATGACTTTTGTTTTGGAACTTGGCCGTACCTATCACGGTTTCCGAGATCCGCACCTCACATCAAGTCCCTTTCCACGTTCAGATCGGTTTCGTATTTTTTGTCTACTCGTTGGAGCACCCTCTATACGATGGTATATCCAGTTGGTCCCCACCCCTTCACATCTCTCCAAAACAGCATGTCAATGACCCAGTGAGTGAGTGAGTGAGTGAGTGAGTGAGTGAGTGAGTGGTAATTAAGCTTTATATATAGTAATGTATGTTGTATTACGTGTTAATGAATTTTATTTGCATTTTTTACTGATTAATTTCATTGTCAACTTAAGTAATAAACTAAATCATTAAAGTAAACAACGTAAAAATATACTGAGAAGAGAAAAAAAAACAATTGAGCAAAGTAAAACAAAAGGAAAAGGAAGGGAAGGAGGAAGGAGGGTTCTTTAAACATTTTATTAAATTTAATGTAACTTAAACGTACATATTTACACATTTATGTAACCATGATTCTGTCGGTCTAGTTTCCTTGACACAGAGGTAAGAAATTCAGAAGTGTTCTCTAACGTAACTCAAAGTGATCCCTTCCAAATCTGGGATCGTCGTAAAAATCGCCCCCAGAACGAAAAACCTGGAAAAAACAACCGGTGAGACAGCCGGTGTAATTACTGGCACTGGAGGTATTCCATCTTAGCCCTCTGGGTTGGCAACGCATCTGCAATCTCTTTGGTGTTGCGGGTGTCTCCTGGTGGTGATCACTTACCATATCAGGTGACCCACTTACTTGTTTGCCTTCCTATTTCATAAAAACAAAATAAAAAAAAGCGCCAGGAAGATGATTTAAATTCAAATTTCATTGATAAAAATTGATAAAAACATCAATTTTATCATATTTGTGTACAACCGCGAACTTAAGGAATTTTTCCACAGCTGTCAATCTGGACTTGATAAGTGACATCACACGGTTGCAGAATCTGCTTTCGCGTGACTACGGCAAAGCCACTGATATGAGAAAAATCATCATCATCATCAACATCATGATAATGTATAATGTTTAAAAATATATTAAGTAACTGTACCAGTCTTTGACAATCGCAGGACATTGTTTGTACCAGTAGTTGACTTCATTGTCTCTCGTTTTAACTCATATGTTTCCGTATCTTCTCGTCACTGGGACCTTTAAATCTTAATTTTGTTTAGTTTTAGTATTTAATAGTTTTTTTTTTATCATGCTGACATTCCAATCTTAATTTTTGTTTTAGTTTTATTGTTTAATGCTTTTTATGGAATTTTAACGTTATCAATATAAAAAAGTATTAATAAAACGGATCAGTCACGTATTTTTAATTCGAGAAATACCCGACATGTTTCGGACCAGTCCGTGGTCTTTAATCATGCGCCACCGGCGCGAGGGCGGTAAAAATATAAAAACGTGTAATTTGACATTCTATGCAATTTACAATGTAATTTTATAAATATTGACAGACCTTATCGCATATGTTGTAACGAATCTAATTCCCGTCGAGCCCTTTCCCTACAAATTGAATAGTGAACTTAATAAACGGTTAAAGATCAGACGCGGCAAAGCGAACAGCAGCCTTGTTATTTATGCTAAGTAAGATAAAAAGAGACAAATTATAGTGATAGAAGGTAGGATAATGAAAAAAATTGTAGTCAGAGTGACTGGCGCCATAGTTTCTGAATGAAAACAACAACTGGAATGAAGAATATTTAACCAAAAGAAAAACAAGCTCAAATTACACGAAACAACTTCTAACGTTATCAAAACAAAGTAAGCAGTGAAATATTACATGGTTTAACTTTACAAGTATGATTTGTTGTCTACGTAAATAAGAATTGTTATATTTGCTCCTTATCTGGTTATTTTTACACCTCTAACGAGAGAACTTCCGTCAGGAATGTCCTCTAAGATGTAAATAGACGTTGAAAAACACGAGATAAGGTGCAGAAACAAAAACTGTATTGTTATCACCTCATAAGTCTCAATCTGAACAAAAAAATGACCTCGTCTTGTAACAATTTGAGCCATTTCCTACTCTGATTCGCTTTGGCTTTAAAATACCGATTACTTTCAAATTTTCTGAGCTGAAAATCATCTGTGACAGCACACTAGTGACAGCCCCCCGCCCTGTGACCCTGCGCCATTCCCCCTAATCACCCTTAGGATAGGCCTTTCTCATATCTCTTGTTAGACGGGACAGAGATGCAGGGAGTCATGTAGGGTCGCAGAAAGACGATTAAAAAGATGTAGAGGCCCAACTTCGTGTGTGTATAGGTCTTTAATTTTACGACAAAGTCCTTGTAAAAGAAAATATTGGGTTTAAAAATTATTAAACACTAAAGGGTAAGGGTAGTGGTTAGTAAAGGATTACTAACCAGTAAGTCAATCCGGTAGTCAAATACAACTGATGCGATGTTTTGAAGACACATCAAAAACAAAATCAAATTCGCATGTACCTAGACAATAGCTACAGAGGTATGCGGCCTTGTTTAATGTCGACAGGTCAAAACAAACTAACGTTGGTAAATACCCTTTAGTGTTTAATGACTTTTAAACTCAATATTGTGTTTACAAGGACTTCGTTCGTAAAATTAAAGACCCACGAAAATAGACACGAAGTTGCGCCTCTACATCTTATTTATCGTCTTTCTGCGGTCCTACATGACTCCCTGCGTCTGGGTCCCGTCTAATTAGTGACATGAGAGAGGTCTATCCTGAGGGTGATTAGGGAGAATGGCGCGGGGTCGCGGGGTCGGGAGCTGTCACTAGTGTGCTGTCACAGATGATTTTCAGCTCAGAAAATTTTAAATTAATCGGTATTATAGAGCCAAAGCGAATCGGGGCAGGGGCATTCTAGCTCAATGCTAGCTACGTAGTCAGGAGACTACGTATCCAGCATTGAACTAGAATACTACACAAGAATAGCACATCACATTAGAACAATGATCGTGGCCCTCGCTCGTACCACTGGTACACCAGGGCGCACGACGCAAGTAAAAGCGAGACAGAGCCAGTGAAGTGAGGTGCCGGAACTGCAGGTGTATTATGTAAAGATAAACTTAAGGATTTTTGAATCTCACGGTTGTTTTCGGTCTGATTTTGTTCATCTTTAGTTTCCCTAAGTGCTAATGTTTCGCTTTTGTTCATCAAAAATGACTATGGCTTAAACAAAACAATCCGAAGAAACTTTGAAATCGTCTTTACCTTTTTAATGTACTACTTCCGCAATGCTTAGCGAAAATGTTGTTAAAATTACAATCATAGTTCATTGGCTTTCCAAGAATTGCTTAATGGTTTTAACTTCTGAACTGATTATCTCGTCATCTTAAGTACATTAGATAACTCCATTATGAGCTATTAAAACCAGTCTCGTTCAACTAGTCAAAAACAGCCAAATACTTAACACTGATTTCGCACTTGTGCTATATGGATTTGGCGTTGTGTACCTTGTGGCAGGCGCACTTCACAAATCTACACTGAAAACAAGGGACAACCGAACTAGTTTGATTACTCATGATTTTGGTTAATGGTAATCGAAGTTCGTTTAAATTAGCAAAACTATTTGCTGGTGATAACCATTCGATAATTTATTTACAAATCAAGAGTTAGGTAAGGTGTAACAAATAGTTCAGTAGTCACTTTTTTGTGTAATTAGTAAACAAAACTTTGGTTGCTAATTACACAAAAAACTGTTATTTCAGTGTACAAGTCGGTCGGTGCACCACTGCACTGCGTGGGAATGAATATAAGTTACATGATAGAGAGACAGAGAGAGATACAGGACGCTTCTTACATTTACCTTAACGCCGGTTTTGTTCGAAGAGAGACTTCTGTACTCGTTCTATTATTTAAGCTTCTAAGTGTAGTTCTATGACGTTTCATACCTCTTGCATGCAAATTCTTATCCCCTAAACATAATGAATGCATAAACTAATAATTTACCATAATAACCAATAGCGATGGAGCGCAGCATATTAGGTGTTAAGAGGATAGACAGAATCCGGAACACTACGCTGCGCTCACAGACACGCATAGCCGACGTTGGAGAAAAAACTGCCAAGCTAAAGTGGAACTGGGCCGGACATGTCTGTCGCATGCACCCACAGAGGTGGGCTCGCACAGCCACTTGGTGGGTGCCGCAGAACGGCCATCGACGACGAGGCAGGCCAAGAAAGAGATGGCGGGATGACTTGGACGGGTTTGAAAAGGACTGGGCTGACATTGCGTCAAATCGGGAGTTGTGGAAGTCTTGTGGAGAGGCCTTTGCCCAGCAGTGGGACACAAATATAGGCTAATAAAAAAAAATAACCAATAATGATAAACAAGTAAGTAAGAAAGTGATTTCGTTGGCCACGGTATTTGCCGAATTAAAACGCGACACTACCGTTATCGACAATGATTTGATTTTAATATGTCTGGTGATGTCACTGATGAGGAATATAATGTGTTCGCTAATAACATCGCTAAGTCATCAAAGAGTAACAACCGATGAGGAATATAACAATTCGTACGCTAGTTGAGCAAGACTTTAGTTGCTGTTGGGAATGCTACTCAAGCACTGCGGCTTTTGTCCATGTATTTTGTTAATTCTTAATTTAAGGAGCTTGGTCGAGAGGCGATCTTGACGCTCCATACGTATTCTTATGGATACAAGCAAACAGAGTTATAGGTTACATACATAATTTATACATTCTATACAATAGTTTGGCTTGATCTGATGAGGGATCAGCCAGCGCAGAGCTACAAAATCCCTTGTCATATGTCTGGCGGTGCGGCCCACTCCGCACACACTGTAACTGAAGTATTACTTACGCGTTACCGACCCTGCATGATGATAATGTTAGTCACATATACGTGATAAATACGACGATGACCACAGAAGTTACAATTTTTATTTATGAAATAGGAAGGCAAACAAGCAAGTGGGTCACCTGATGGTAAGTGTACACCACCGCCTATAGACACCAGCAACATCGAAGAGATTGCAGATACGTTGCCAACCCAGAGGGCTAAGATGGAAGACCTCTTGTGCCAGTAATTACACCGGCTGTCTTGCTCTCCACGCCGGAACACAACAGTGCAAGCACTACTGCTTGGCGACAGGATTAGCGAGCAAGATGGTGGTAGCGATCCGGACGGACCTTGCACAAGGTCCTACCACCCGCAAATAGTATGGCGTGCATACGTATTATCAAACCGCGATTAGAATATAATTGGAGAGTAGGTAACGTCAGTACTCTGTCATTTCATAGACTTGTGTCAAGCTTCATTCCTGTATGTATGAAATGACAGTGGGCTGACGTTACTCTCCAATTTTTTTCTAATCGTGGTTTGAGCGAACTTTATCTTATACATACAGTAATTACACATACTTTGTTTGCCTTTAAGTTGATTTTTGTAATCTATTTTTAGAATGGTATTGAGTGACCCTACCATGATAGCCCAGGGTTTAATTTACCCATCCCTTCATCCATACGCCCATACAGATAAACTAAAATTGCCTTGTTATGTTAGGACAACAGTAAGGATTATTTGGTGTCGTCCTTGTATAGTCGACCAAGTAATTGCTTGACCACTTTTGAACTTTACCCCTTTGTAATACGGTCGAAAAGTGGTCAAGCAATTTCTTGGTCGACTATACTTATACGGTGTGAATACCCATTACTTATGAGGTGGCGTTAGATGACCCAATGTATTGCGTTTGCCCCGGCTGACCTCAGATCAATTTGCGGCCACAATAGCGATGGGCAGCGACGCTTGCGCAGCGAAACAAAAACAATTCTAAGAACACTAGTTCAAACACCGCCATGAAGACCTTGTGCATATAAAGTGACCGAACCGGTGCTAGACATGTGTAGAGCATTGTTTTTACCAATGGTTGACATTTTTTTTTTTATGGCTTTCACATCTCCGTTGTGTTTGGGATGTATTTTGCCACCAACAACTTGTACATTAGACACGTAGGAAGAATGTTCGGTTGTGTACTTTTGGTGGTTTTCTGGGAGGATCTGGAGGAGATACCTAAAACAAAAATGTTAATAACGTCACAGACAACACAACAACAGTACAGGTTGACATCATTGTTTCTCGACAATTATAGGTCGCTGTCACTGACTGGGCCGGGGGGTCATTATCTTAATTGTTTAAATATAAAAAAATATTTTGGACAATTAACACCAATTGACCAGTTCAAAAGTAAGCAACTAAAGCTGCTTGTGTTATGGGTACTCGACAACGGATGTGTATATGTACTTATACATATAGATAAATATATACTTAAATAGATATAACATCCAAGACTTGGGTACAAACGTTCATATCATCATACAAGCATTTGCCCCTCCCGGGAATCGAACCCGGAACCTCAAGCTTTGTAGTCAGGGTCACTAACCACTAGGCTATCCGGTCGTCAAACTGTTTGATTTTGCTAACCACTCATCCAGAGGAGCGTTCCAGCGATTTGCATTTCAAGAAGAATGACG
Organism: Ditula angustiorana; assembly: GCA_963691745.1. NCBI lineage: Eukaryota > Metazoa > Arthropoda > Insecta > Lepidoptera > Tortricidae > Ditula > Ditula angustiorana. Next base: position 1,934,168 of record OY829474.1, read on the forward strand.
TTTCAAGACTGAGTTTTCAGTGGAATTGCAATCAGCCATATCCGTCTATTCAACGTTCGTTTCAGGATGATAGCGCGGGAGACGGTGGTGGAAAAGTAGCGAATACTTTTCGATACCTAAGCTGATTTGCACTACATTTATATTATTATAGGTTTTTTAAAATATTGAAATAATTTCATTAATCTTTAGCTTATTTTGGGCAAAGGTATTTTAATTTTTATGGATATTATTTTATTTTTCTCTTTTTGTTCTTAAAGCCATTTCTTTCTTCTTCTTTTATGTTTTCGGAAAGAGGATTTTGTAAACCTTACAAAAAAACGGCTGCGTACCAGAAAGGGGCGAAATCCAGTGGCGACTAATTGCTATACGACAAATAAATGACCAATTACTATAGTATTTTTCAAAAATAAACGATAAAATTGGCCCCTAGCTCCTGACCCACGTTCGTCAAAATCCGAGTGACGTCCGCGACCAAAACACCATTGTCACAAAACAATATCGAAGTCTGTAATTTCCTACGAACAGTAATCCTTGACATTTGCCCACGATAATGACCCTAATAGTCTTCGCAATGGGTAGAGAATCGTGCGCATAATTTTGGCAGAGGTGACAGGTCATTGCACGGGTTTACGGCTGGCATGAGTCGGCAGAAGACGCGCGATGCTAATCGTTCGATGAGGTTCAACGACGCGCTTTGTTGTTGGAAAATGAGTTACAAAGAACCCAATAAACAACAAAAAACTAAAGTATAATGTCTACTTAGTCGGCAATTTCCGCTTTAAGGATAAGAAAGAACACAGACGACTAGCAATTCGTCAAAATATGTTTCGCGCTGTTTTTGTAAACACGTAACAAAAAGAAAAGAGTGCCCACTTACGTTATTTAGAGATACCGTGCTTAGTGTTAAAACTTCGGAAGTGTCGTTTCTAACTCTTAAAAATGTTAATTACCATTCTCTTTCTCGTTTTCCCTTCTTTTCTCTCTGTTCTTTTCTTGCCACTGCTGCAATCACTTGCACTTCAGCCGAATATTATATCGCAAGAAAACAATATTTATTTTATGTCAATGATTGGGTAAACATATTATCCCTCCTATTGGACCCAGAAGTCAGCCATTTTTTCAGACCTGGGCAATAACTTAATAATGGCGCCCCTTAACGTTTAGAAAAACTATGAATTTGGCGCCCTAGGATAATATTATCTTAAATTAAAAACGCCTTTGTCGCGATTATTCCCAGCTTTTTACACTTTTAAGTTGTGAACAAAACTTTTTCTTGTCTCCAATAAACCTGTCTCCAATAAACACGGAAAGCGAAAGTTCCCAAAACAACTCTTGAACTTAATTAGCACATTTGTCTGGCATTGCAATTGTGATATTCCGTGATAATCACACGGCGCCGTGTTTTTATTACCACCGATTATAATATTTCTTGTTGACTTACCATTATTAGGTATTGTAAAGTTAGTTTTCTGGGTGTTTAGATGTCATTTCGCTTTTCCAAATTCACACGTCGAGGTGTAAATATTAACTTTTTTTGAATATGATTGCATGCTTTTAACAATTCAGCTACAGATGACCATGCTAGATACTGTGAATTTTTAAAAGGCTCTGTTTTTGATAATTATTGCACTCTGGGTTTAAAGGGTTTATTACTACCCTAGGTGTAATTCGTGACATTTTTTTTTCAAATTGTATGTGCAAGGCATGGAATGACGAAATTTCCGGGTCAATCTGCCCGATAACAAAGATTTTTCTTTGTGTTGTCATAAAGTAAATTAATTAAATTTCACAATATGAACTTCCTATTAAAAAAAAAAGAAATTTGTGTTACAACATTAAACTTTTCTTTTTAATAAACGCCGCATTTTTAGCACTACCAAAGCACCATTAAGACATGTTAATCTTCGTTTTCGTTTTTCCCAAACTGTGCACGATAGCAGATAGTTAGTAATTCGGTTTACCGGCATTCCACTTTCCTCCGTCGCGTTCCGTGCTCTCGTGAAATATGAAGTCAGAACAGGGTTGCCAGTGTTGCCACATTAACCGCCTTCAGTAAAATCCGATTGCCAGCAAGTCTCCTAAACCGAAGGACGACGGTTCGATGGGACTAGGGTAATACCTCATAATTGGCACCCAATTACCAGGCATTGGCACCTAATTTTCGAAGGATTATCACCTATTTTGCGTGTGTTAGGACCTTGTGCAAGGTTCATCCGGAACGCCACTATCTTGCTCGCTAATCCAGCCGGTAAGCAGCAGTCCTTGCGCTGTTATGTTCCAACACACAGCCAGAGCAACACAGCCGGTGAAATTACTGGCACGAGAGGTATTCCATCGTAACCCTCTGGGTTGGCAACGCATCTGCAATCCCTTTGGTAATGCGGGTGTCTATAAGCGGTCGTTATTTCTTACCATCAGGTGACTCACTTGCTTGTTTGCCTTACTATTTCATAAAATATATATATAGAATGCAGTGGCAAATAAATGACTCTATGTTAAACAAATCACCGAACAACGATGATTTCATAAAACCTGGGAACCCTAGCTCATACTAGTATCAGAACAATACTCGTAAATTAGGCTATTCAACGCTTTCTGAACCAATGGCTAGCACTATAAATAATATAAATCAGGCCTTTAATTGTCTTATAAGCCAACGACGCCATTATGAGATTTCTCCAATTAGCTCTATCTATTTCAACAGTCATATCGCATGTGGCTTCTTTCACCCGACTGAGAAAAGCGTACTTGTAATGAGAATTAAACACGTACTGGTGGAGAAGATACACCGAATATAATAAACTAAAATGAAATAAAATAAATAAATTTCTTGGGACATTTAACACCGATTGACCTAGTCCCAAAGTAAGCAACTAAAGCTGCTTGTGTTAGACAACTTGTACTAGACAACGGATATAAATACTTATATAAATAAATACATACGTAAATACATATAACATGTACAGAAGGGGAAATATATTCACGTACCACCTTAGAACCCTATCGCAATGACGCGACGCGTTAATCGCCAGGCTGTGTCATATGAATGTCATGCGTATGTTTTCGACTAGGTTCTACGGTGGTACGTGTTTCAGTTTCCTTGACTGTACATAGAACTAGTGACTCGCCCCGGCTTATTAGAATGTAGAGTATAAATAACCTTCCTTACAAATTTCTCTAAATGACTGTGAAAACCGTATCACAATCCGTCCCGTGGTTTAGATGAAGCGGCCGAAGATACAATGAGGATATACAGGAATTTTATACTAACTGTACTAGAGTAGATAACGAAAATGAAAAGTAATATTGCCAGAAAACGGACTCACGTTACTGCCTGCGACGTAATTTAAGAGGACTGTGTACCCAGCCTCAAAAAGCACTTTCCACCCTCTAAACCTTAACCTATAGTCATGTTTTTGTATGTTGTTTTATGCCTTACAACTACTTAGGTATGTAGGTACAATCGAATATACATAGGTATAAGCCACCATTAAAGACAGGACTGCGAGAAAGTGTCATTTTTTCGAAAGGGAGGCATATAGTTTGCACTATGAAGTTGATATCTATCCCTTTTGAGCATAGAACATGTTTCACAGTTCCCTTTTTTATGGTCGGTTAAGTTTGTTGCTGTTTTGATTTTTAAATATTATTCATAGATGATAGTTAGATTCGCACTTGCCCATTATTTTGTGTATGCTTACAATAAACAATTTTTCTTTCTTTTCCAACGCTGTCGTGTTCGCAAACGTGGTGTTGATTGTTTATAAATTGCCTAAATGCCTACATTGGCATAAAGTGAGTCTGAATCCGATTCCCAGAGGTAAACAAAAACAAGTGAAGTAACATTATGACGTCACCCGTCGGGTTTTAATTGTTTACATTACACTTGATGAGAACTAGGCTGCTACGAAGATGGCGAGGTATGATTTATGTATCCTATCTATACTTACTTTGCATATTTTTTTACTTACGTTAATTTTTTTTTACTTTAAACTGAAATTTATAATAGCATTACAATTAGTAAACTAAAATATTGCAAAACTAAAGAAATTCTTTTAAACTTTATAAATATATATCTCTCGAAATTTTAACATAAAACTACCGTGAGACTCGGATATATTAATAAAACGGATCATTCACGTATTCTTACGTCGAGAAATGCCCGACACCTTTCGGACCAATCCGTGGTCCTTAATCGTCCTTACACATGTCGGGCATCTCTCCACGTAAAAATACGTTAGTGATCCGTTTTATTAATATATCTCTCGAAACATCAAGCATTCACATTACATAGCCGCCCTTCGACCCGTTAGGAGGACAGACTTGCGCTGCTGACACCAGCTGTAAAAGCACCCGTCTCTCGTGCACACGTTTACTGTTTATTATGATAGTATGACAGCGAAGCTAGCGTTCTAGCCTCAGGAGCGCATTCAGCAGCGCCAGAGCTCGAAGGAGCGGCGAGTTCCTGTGGAAGAAGGGCCTCCGCTAAGTTGCGTGGGCCCACAGAGCGGGCGCAGTTTAGTTATAGCAACACCGCCTGGCACACCTATAGAAAAATAGTCTGCTAATTCGCGCTGGTGAGGGAGCGGGTTCATACTACGCGTGCACCCGCGGGACGTAGCGGACGCTCTAAGGCGTGCACTGCTGGCTGCCGTCTGCTGGCTTAATCATGTTGGACAATCTAGACCTAAGTACAGTAGGGGAAATATATTCACTTACCACCTTAGAACCCTATCGCAATGACGCGACGCGTTAAACGCCAGGCTATGTCATACAAATGTCATGCGTATTCTCTTCGACTACGTTCTACGGTGGTACGTGGTTCAATTTCCTTGACTGTACCAACGTCGACAATATTTGGATTAATAGGCTAGTTGACTCATTTTCAAAGTAGCCCTAATATAATTGTTCATTGTTCTATTAGATCAAAAAAAATACTACCATATTTTTTTGGGACCTACAAAACCGCAAAACATTATTTTAAAAGTTAACTTTTCCACTAGTTTACGCGAAAAGTATAGTAATTACCATTGTTGTATGTACACTGTACTTACATAGAAGTCTTGACATTCCTCAGCGGCGGAACAAAAGTCGGAGTTCAAAGCAAAAAAATTACCGACCATTAGTGCGTCGATTCTTGGCAAATTTGTACTTTCCGCTTTCATGAATCCATGATTGTTTTATAGATTAAATGGCAAAATAGGAATAGCAAAACGTAGACGAGATTTTTACTTCTAAAATAACAAGATCACGATCACAACCACCAGAAATATTTACGACGAGCATAGGTTATAAAACGTCCGTCTGACACATCATGGACCAGTGTTGCCAGCGACAATTTTTTTACTGCCGAGTTCGATAAGGAAAATTGCCGTGTTTTAAAGGAAAAGCTATTTTCGGCTGCTGTAGCAAATAAATTAAATAAAATATGTTTATTTTAGAATTGTATTGAATCATTTTTAATTATTTACTTTTACTTATTTACGAATAGCAGCGGAGAAAAAAGGAACTATAGAATTTCAGTACCTACAAATAACATGATACAAGCGCGATAGTAGCGCGCTACTGTAAAGCTAAATTTGTGGCTAGTTATGAAACAACAAACGGGGATTTCCGTGTCAAAGATACGCATTGTTTTTTTTTGCGTTTTCTGGCTTGGAACCTAACCAAAATACGACTTTTCGAAATTGCCGTAGACTTTGCTACGGTAATAGATTTGCTGCCGTAGGCCGTAGATTTCCTTTTAATTATGTCAAATTACCGTAGAACACGGCAATTGCCGTAGCAATGGCAACACTGTCATTGACATTAGTTTGTTTACAAGATTAATGAAATCACAACATGTCCGAAAGGGTTTAATGCGTTTAAAAAATAAAATAAAAAATTCAATTTTTCAATTTAAATTATCTTACCATCGTGGACTTAAATTATCTGAAATCGATTTATTTCAGTTTCATAAGTCAAACACTGCCGGAAATATTTAATTATTGCGACAAATTTGATATGAGTAAACTAGCCTGGGCCGGTCATGTTAAGGCCACTGGGGTTGTTAACGAAGGCTCTCTACCTTTGGTTAACAAGGATGTTACAATGATTACAATACCTTATCACAGACCGTTTGATAACGTTATCTTGAGCAATTAACGAAAGGATTACAGGTGTTTGATCTAGCTGACCAATCAATACGTACAACGTTGACCTAGTTACAGCTGATATCGTGATAGTGTTGTTTATTGTGTAATAAAAGGAATCCACGTCATCGAGTCAGTTATTGTTTACTAGCTTTTGCCCGCGACTTCGTCCGCGTAGACTTGTTTAATTGAATCAAGCAAACGCCCAACATGCAATCTGCAATATTTCCTGGACAAATTAATGAGAATTAGTTGCTTTGCTGCTCACGACGTCACGGCGGCGTATAACTCACTTATCGCTATCCCGTGAGAACTATGCATTTTTACGGGATAAAAAGTATTCTATGTGTTAATTCAGGTTATAAACTACGTGTGTGCCAAATTTCATCCAAATCCATTCAGTAGTTTTTACGTGAAAGAGTAACAAACATCCATCCATACTTACAAACTTTCGCGTTTATAATGTTAGTAGGATTGGTAAAGCAACTTGTTTTCCTTAAGAAGCAACTTCTATCATCATTGTAAACTTAATTTGAAACCCAAAGATACGTATTTAATAATGAGTCCTTATTTAAGTTTTTTTGCATTATATCCCGCTTCCGATAACGCTTTTTCGCGTTACCAGACACCGTATATATGTGGATTAATGTAGACTTGACCAAAAGAGATTAGTTACCGATTTTCCTGATTCTTGCTTCATCAGATTTTTTAGTTAACATTACAGAAAAGCGAATAAAATTATGGAAATATCGCAGCTTAGCTTAATGTATTAAAGAAAAGGTAGACTTATTAAAATAACTATTACGACCGCTTTCAGTAATTGAATTCGTTTCCGATGAAACAAGAATTCGACGAAACAAGAATCCGGCTAATCGGAAACGAATCTCAAAAAATATTCGTATGAACCTTTGACTGACTTAACCACCACAGGTAAAACCTAATTCTGATTTTGACCCAAATCGAAATCGAATTACCTCGCTCATAATATGGCCATGCTGAAATGAATAGGCATCTTCATCGTCAGTGATGTAACATCGACGAATAAACAAAAGCAACGATGTTAATAGCTGCTGTTAATGATAACACCTTGACCGCTGGTTAACACTTGTTAAAGTTCATAACCGAGAAGTTTTAATTACATACCACGAAGAAGCGATCTTTATACCACTTGCTTTAAAATACAAGTTTGACTGGCATGAAAGATGCGGCCAGTTGTGCATGCAATTAGGTAGCACGTTGTAGTGGTTTACGGATTGATGTGTTGGATTGTAAACCCTTTATGGTTGAGGATAAGTTTGTTAATGAATTAACATACTATACTCATAGGTACCATCCTTAGTTTGAACAGGAATCTATTGGGGCATTCGGAATATTGACTGACAGAGGATAGACAGACACTTCAAACTTTTAAACTTGTAATACTAAAGGCTTTTTGCATTGCGTCAGAGTTAAAAAATATCTAGATTTTAAAGTGATAAGTATTATATGAGTTCTTTTCATCATACATCCGATGAGATTCGACGGATGCAACACACCGCTGATTTGTGAGATATGTAAAGTAACCGTCCCAGTGGTTGACACGCGGAGGGCAGTGTTTGTACCAGTATTTGACATAATTGCGTCTCGTTTTTACGTATTTTCTCGTCAACTATTGAGTGCCTGTCAATGATTGGGACCTTTGCCTTCTATAAAAGCCATAGTTCTTACCCAGTCCGTCTTCAGCTCCCGCCAGGAGATCAAGCTGCTGCTTCTTCGGAGATGAACACGGCTCGAGGACAACGCATAACGGTCCTGGAGCAAACACGAAAATATTAACGAATAATGAAAATATGATTTTCTATAACTTAAATTAGTTTTATAACAGACTTTATCTACACACATATCATAATATCTCAATAACGCGTTCAAAAACCATAGAAAATGACCAGCATTATTACAACCAATGTTATTTTGAGAATTTTCTTGTCTGTGGTAGTAGGTAAATCTTTCTTTATTGAGTAGTATCTCTTAGTAGTCTGTGTTTATTGGTGATTACATCACCGATATCTCGTGACGTTATGAATTTAAATTTGGAACAGCTGTCAAAATTCAAGTTGGTCTCTATTCTAGTATCCACAGATATTAAAACAGTTATCGATACGAAACGTCAATTCAGTGTGATTTTTTAATTTAAACGCACGACATTTGATCTCGAGTGACATGACAATAGGGACTTCATTCTTTTGTCTATGATTTAAAAAAAAACGTTCGTCTTGACGGATAGATCGAATTGCCGCCATACTTGTTTGTTGGTTTTTTGCTGTTACGGTTTTTTGCAGTTATGATATGTGTGTAGATAAAGTAATGTATGCAACTGTATATAATTAGGCCTTAAAACACTCGTGTGATCCTATTATGAAACTCGCTGACGCTCGTTTCATAAAACCACACTCGTGTTTTAAGGCCTCTCATTATATAGCAGTTGCATAAAATACTATTTCGCACGACAGTTAGGATGTAAAAACCTTCTATAAAAAAATCTCTAAATGACAACGAAAACCGCATCAAAATCTGTTGCGTGGGTTAGAAGGAGAAAGCCGCTGAAGATTTTAAGACAGACAGGGAAGGATAGTGACTTAATGTTATACTATGTAATAAAAAGATAACAATCAATGTTTGTGAGATCCTTTCAACTAATAATATTGTCGCTTTTGGTTGTGTTGCTTAGAATATATAGTTTTTTTGCGGGTGGTAGGACCTTGTGCAAGGTCCGCCCGGATCGCTACCACCATCTTGCTCGCTAATCCAGCCGCTAAGCAGCAGTGTTTGCACTATTGTGTTCCGGCATGGAGAGCAAGACAGCCGGTGTATTTACTGGCACAAGAGGTATACCATCTTAGCTCTCTGGGTTGGCAATGCATCTGCAATCTCCTTGGTAGATTAGATAGATAGATAGATAGATTCGTTTATTACTTATTGGAAATTACATTAAATTTAGAATGTCAAAGATAACAAATTCACAATAAGATCGTCAAAAGGTAAACAAAATAATAAAATAAAAATATCTAGAAATAAGTCTAGAAAAATGTCAAAAATTCAAAAATAAAAAATTTAAATGTCACAATAAAAATACAAATATAAATTCAAAGTCACAAACGGTGAAAATGTCAAAATAGGCAAAAAAGAATAAAATGAAAACAAAACAAAAACAATCAGGTACAAAATAATAATCTAAAACAATAAGCAAGAATAATATGTCAATTTAATTTAAATGTCAACTGTTTTCATTGTACTCTTTTACAGAGTACAATGACTTATTTAACAAAAAAATTCTTAGTCGGCTACCAAATGCTTCGTCCGAACATTCATTCTTTAGGTCGGCGGGTAGGCGCTCGTAAAACCTAGGGCCTATGACACGCGGGTTCTTGTCAAGCAGCTTCAGCCGCCGCGGCACCGCTTGCAGTTGCCCCGTCTGGCGGGTTATTCTGCCTGGGATATTGACGCGTTTAAACAAATGAATGTTACGTCGTGTGTACATTATAACATCGTAAATATATTGCGAATATTGCGTCAATATCCCAAAGCTTCTGAATAGCTCTCTGCAGGAGTCCCTAGGTTTCACACCTGCCAATGTTCGTAGAGCCCGCTTTTGGACTTTAAACACTCTGTCGGAGTCCGTCGAGTTTCCCCACAATATAACGCCGTACGACAAGAGTGAGTGGAAATGAGCATGGTAGACTTGGACTAGTGCTTTTTTGGAAACGAGTGGTTTGAGCTTTCGCAATGCAAATACCGCGCCGTTTAATCGTTCACAAAGCTTTTGCACATGCGGTTTCCAATTTAGCCTATCGTCCATGATAAATCCAAGGTACCTACTTGTTTCACACATTGGCATCGAACTCTGTAGTTGTGGAGCCACTGTGTGGTTGGCCGAAAACAAGATAACATTTGATTTGGTCACGTTAAGGACCAAACCATTTGCAGTGAACCACTCATGCAGCTGATTGCATACACCTCCCAACCCGTGCTCAAGCTGTTCATATGTACAGGCGTTCACTACTACCGTGGTATCATCCGCAAATAAAACTGTTTGACCCTCATTGACAGAGGCTGCAAGATCATTGATAAATAATGAAAACAGGGTATTCCCCAAGGACGATCCTTGTGGGATGCCTACGTTCACATCGCCTGCCTTAGATTTTACCCTCCTACCATCAATTTGAACTGCCACCGTCTGCTGCCTACCTTCAAGAAAAGACCTAAAAAGTAGGAGGTCCTTATCTTTAATGCCATAGTGCCTCAGTTTCTCTAGCAATAACTTATGGTTAATTACATCGAACGCCTTGGATAGGTCACAAAATACCCCTGCAACTTTATGTTTCTCATCCAAAGCTGTTGCGATGCAATCATACACTTTGTATGCAGCTAATGTGGTAGACCTTTTTTTTCTATAAGCAAATTGTTCGTCCGTCAGTAGTTCATTTGTCTCTAGATGTCGCATTAAGCTGTCGGATAAAATCGACTCAACAATCTTTGAGATATTTGGCACAATAGTTATAGGTCTATAGTTATCCACGGAACACTTTTTGCCTTTTCCTTTATACACAGGACATACCCGTGTGCTCTTCAGTACATCAGGGTATACTCCACACAAAAACATACTGTTCACGAGTTCAACCAGCAAACCAGAAATGACCGGCCAGACACACATAAGTATATTAATAGAAATATCGTATATATCAAGAGTGTTGCGCGTCTTCATCATCAGCCGCAAAGCGCGGTCGACGTCTGCAAGTGTAACGGTGGGCAGAACGAAGTCAGGTATATTAACATCGTGAAGGAAATTCTGTAGATAGTTAACAGACGTACGTTTATTAATTTGAATAGTGTATTTAGATGCTATTGTCAGAAAATGCTGATTGAGATGTTCAGGTACTCTGTCATCGGGTATTTCATTTGAACTTTCGTCCTTTAATGAAATGGTGTTGATCCCCGATTTTGCTGAAATTTCCTCATTTACAACGCGCCACAACTCTTTCGATGGGTTTTTACTATTTTGTAAACGACTTTCAATATACTGCTGCCGGGCGGACAAAGTTTCGGACTTAATACTACGGACTTAAGTCCGCAGTCATAAATGCCACCAAAAGTCTTGTAATCGCTACGCACGCATATTTTTTTGTAATTTGTAGTACTAAAATAAATGGTCCGAAATTTATTGCTGTTTTTTTTATTAAGAGGGTCCATAAAATTGTGCTTGATTTCCTAAGGGGTCCTTGGATAAAAAAGGTTAAGAAACGCTGCGCTAGAGCAAGACAGGACGCCGCCTCAGCGTCGAACTCGTCGCTGTTGGGCATAAAGAATTAGCCCCTGATATTGATATCTATTAGTCATGGAAAAGAAAACTGATAGGACATTTTCGTATGACTAAAAATGGTCAAGTTAAAGGAGATTAGAGAAATAGGGCATTCTGGGAAAGTACCGTAGGTACACTTATAGATTATTTGCACGGTATATTTCAATGTGACACAACTTCGTAACTCTGATTCATCTCTCATCGAACTATAAGTAGATAGTTTTGAACATGATAAAAGTCTGACACACATCGCCAGTGGTTTTATTTCATCCAGTTTGCAAAATTCGGCAACTGTGAGCAAATATTCCGGCTTCTGTGCTCTACCGCAGGTAAGAATTAAAAGCAACGTCAATGTAGACCAAAAACAAATATATGTTTGAAGAGACAGACCAAGAAATTGTTTAACCACCTTTCGATCGTATTACAAGGGATTAAGGTTGAAAAGTGGCAAAGCAACTACTTGGTCGACTATAAAAATTAGTAAAACCAACAGAGGCGGCCCAGCAGTCTTAGGCTTAGAGTTATGGATCGTTCCAAGTACAGTCGACCAAGAAATTTCTTGACCACATTTCGACCGTATTACAAGGGGACAAGGTTCAAAAGTGGGTAAGGAATTACTTGGTCGACTACACTACACCGTACTCAAGTTCTCATTTGACGTTTCATTTCTTATTCCCATAAAAACGCAATGTCAAATGCGATTTTGAGTGTACATGAGAATGATGTAAAACTACAAGACTTAGTAGGTACTTGTACTCTTTAGCCGTTTAGTCCTGTTACGACCTACCAGCCGCATTTTCTAGGCCCAAAGTATATTTTACGCCATTACCCACCGCCAAGCTTGCCGCGATTGGCCGCCCTTGCTCCGTACCGCCCTACGCTTAGGCCGTTTAGTCCTGTTAGTACCTTCCAGGCGCCCTTTTCTAGGCCCAAAGTATATTTTACGCCATTAACCACCGCCAAGTTCGCTACGATTGGCCGCCCTTGGCGTAGGCCTAGTCGGCCTAAAGGAAAGTCCGCCATTGCCAACCAATCGACCTTCGCGCGACTTGAAGAAGTCAAATTAATTTGTCAAGTAGACTGTTAAACAGTCATGTATTAGTCTAAATAAATGTACTCAAGTAATTAACGGAAGAAGCGAAGGGTAAGCCTATCGCGGCACTCGCGGCGCAAACAATACCCAAGGCAATTCGCCTCACGTTTCACTGGGTTATTCTTTTGATGTTTAACACGTTTAACCACTACTATGTCGCTATTACTATCAGCGGTGGCGACAACATAGTCAACAGCTTGGTTTTCTCAATTTCGAGTAGACTACTCATGACCACGGCCATTGAAACATGGCCGAAACGTCGAGGTATTCGAGGTAAATCAACAATATACTTTTATCGCGTTAAAGTCCCTATAACGTTTTAAATATGTGTGAAAATCGCGAAAGTTAAAAACAATTTCTCAATGTATTACACGAAAATAATTAATTTCATCATCATCATCATCATCATATCAGCCGGAAGACGCCCACTGCTGGGCATAGGCCTTCCCCAAGGATCTCCACGACGGTCGGTCTTGTGCTGCTCGCATCCACCGGTTTCCAGCTAACTTTACCAGACCGTCGGTCCACCTTGTTTCGGAGGCCTAACCAATTTATTGGGACCCAAAATACCAGATATTATAATGTCGATAAACGATTTTATAATACGCCCGAGAAATTAATGTCTTCTTGACAATAGATTTAAATTTTGTATCATTTAGTTCAGTTATGTTTTTTGGAATTTTGTTGTAAAATCTTACACAATTTCCCATGAACGACTTATTGGTTTTAGCCAGTCTGTAAGTTGGAACTTTAAGCTTTCCTGTATTTCTAGTAGCCTTTGGCTTATCGACGTTGGTAGGGAAATTGCATATATTTTTCCTAACGTACATGATTATTTCAAAAATATATAGCGACGTTAGGGTTAAGATATCTGTTTCCTTGAAAAATTCCCTTAATGACTCACGAGTATCCATATTATAAATTGCTCTAACTGCCCTTTTTTGCAAAATGAAAACTGACTCAATATCTGCAGCAGATCCCCATAAAATAAGGCCGTACGAAATAATGCTATTAAAATAGGCAAAATAGACCGTAATAGGTTTTTAACAAAGTAACAGTATTGACAGCAGTGCCGTCGGTCCGACAGACTGACAGCGCGAGCGATTATCGATTTGATGTACTTTTGTTGACTTTTGATGCGGCCATATTTCAAACGCTAACTAGAAGTCCATTACTTATAGGTCAGTGGAGACAGGCCAACGATTCAACGTCGAGTTCGCCGTTGAAATTAAAGGATAACAGGCTGTGAATAATTTACGCACCAGACGCGAAGGAATCACCCGATTAGAATGTTTCCGCGTTAACGAGTCGTTTCGATTAATCGTTTGTCGCGCGAGTTCCTGTGACAGATAAGAATGGTGCTAATCGAGTCTGTGTCTGTCACATAATGCCGCGGCCTTGTTGTTTAATTATCTACTAGCTTTTGCTTGCGACTTAGAAACGCTCTTAAAGTGTTTTAAGGCGATGACTGAATTGACATGTGACTATAACGGGTAATATTACGAAATTCTGATTACTCTGGCGCATGTTTTAGTGTATTTGCCTAATATTTATGAATCATAATGTGAGTAAATCTTGAAAATATTTATTCCTTGGCGTTTTTCGATCAGATATTTACACATTTTGTTAAGTAAGTATAATGTATGCTAAAACGTGTCCCAGAGGAATCAAAACTTCGAAGAATTTCCCTAACATGGAAAATGTCAAAAAAAAATGAGATGAAATGTCAATATAATTTAGTCTGGATTAATAAAGTCACAAAATCGGTTCATTGATTCGGCAGCTACGTTGCCCAGACAGACACAAAATAATACCCCTCTTTTTTGGTTCAAATACATCTTTTAGTGAATTAAGATAAAACCAACTTGCTGTGCTAGGCTTTTATTAACGTAATTTTTGAATGCCAAACGTCGTCCGTCGACATAACACCTAATTTGATTGTTTAGCGTTACGATGCGACTATTATATGACGCGTTAGGTAACGTAAGGACACTGCGCGTGCGCATGGCAAGTTGGCGCGAGAAAGTGCGTGAAAGCGCTGCATAGAGCTAATTCAGAGGCTGCATACTAATTTTATGAGGTTTATGAGTAAAAATCGTTTACTACAAAAATGGTTTTTAATCTAAATATAACCTCTATTGGTAATTTGATACCATGCCAAGACTTCTTTTTTTGATATTTTTAGTGGTAATTTTAATATTCATGTTTAGTTTAGATTTTATGTAAATTATTTTGAATTGATTTAATTCAATAAATACTATCCTGTTTAGTTTTATTCGTTTAAATAATATTATATAAGGTAAAATAAACTTTGTATATTTTGTAAATTTGTATTTGGTTGTAAGCGATTTTCTAAAGTTTTTCTAACAGTTAGGTATCGATTTCATTCCAAAAATGACAAGTCACCTATATCAAGTGCTCCAAAAAATACTTTTTAAAACTCTTTTTTTCATTTCACAAGTATCATATAATTGATAAGCGACATAAAAAATACTATCTTTTTAATGTCGGCACGGATTTTAAACAAATAGAAACTGGCGTAAGATCGGAATCGGTTCATCCATTATAGCACTAGGATGTCATAGACTAAGAAACACAATATAGGCATCTAGAGGATGTCCTGTCATTTTTTTAACCAAGCGTATGGCTATCACGCCATACAAAATACGCTTTGTCACTACTGTATAAGCATAGTGACGCTTGTATACTTTCTCTCGATAATTTTTATTACATACAATAATTTTAACATATTGATTTCATCATAATCGTGACAAAGCTTTTTGAAATCAAAGGAAATTATTCACTCCTTTATCTCTGTCATTTGACAGCCTTTCATCCAAAACTGATGTGATGAATGACATCAAATGACATGCAAAAAGTGTTTAGTAAAACCCGTGCCATTTTTAAGATAACCACATTGTTATATGATTGCGTAAAACACAGTTTAGATAAAAACGTAATGTGTCTCTATAGCTACTCTGTTTCTCCGAGTTTCATGATCAGTCAAGTCTTAATCAATACTTCCTGAACTTGGGTATTCCCATATAACTTCATAGCTTTATGGCTCAGGCCATCTCTAAAAAACAAAAATGATTCTTTTGTCATTATTATTTTTGCAATTGTTCCTTTTTTGTTTGTACTTACGTACTTACTTCTGTTTGGGCTCTAATGCTTTAGTCTTCTTTTGTGTTAATTGTCCACTGTATACATATAACTATAGACTGTATAAACAGTCTTCTAAGAAAAAGCTCTGCTTATCCCAAAGCGCAGGTTGTACCTACTTGGAGAGCAGGATCTCTTCAGATTATATATTGTAAAAAGGATTGAATTGAATAAATCAATTAGGATTTCTAACTTATAATTAATTAATTCATAAGAATCTCAGTCAATAGAAGATTTTTATTAAATACTATTGAGATGTATACTTAGAACTGATTACTTTGCCACTCCGCGTACCCAGTGCTAGTGAAATCATGCAAAATAATACAATTGAGTTGTGTACAAGTCAGAGGCAGCTCTGTGAACTACTCTGTGCGGGCAGGACGTGTCGGACTCTCCATTCAGGCACAACATTAAACGCAACGTGCAGAGCTCTGTGCCGAATAGGAAATAACACCTCCTTTAGCCAAACCTATTGTGAGAAATGAGAGTACTTAGGTTACGGTAGGTTTTATACTTATTATACATCTGACCAATCTTAACAAGTGCCAGTTAGAGTAAGCTCAATATGCTAGCTTGCTGTGCTATTTATGGTTTTTTTTTTTGGTTTTTTTTATTCTTTATGTTAAGTTTTTACCAACTATAGACATATGTGTATTACGAGGGAAGCTGCTGAGTTTCTTGCGGCGTTTCTTCTCAGCAGAAACTTACATTTTCCGGAACGCTGATAGAATCACATATGTAAAAGAGCATATATATTCATGCGACCGACTTGCAAACTAAATTCTTTATTTTTATTTTTTCATAATGTTTTTGGAGTACCACAAAATACAAATATTAAATACTAGATCCACTGTAACGGTAACCCACATTGAGCGAATAAAACATTTCAGTACATTAAAGGAGGTTTAAAGGTAGCATGTAATCTACGAGCACGAAGCCGCAGGAAAAGCTAGTCGTCAACAAATACATTTGCCCCGAAAAATTCAAAGTTCCCACAACGTTCCCACCCTTCAAACTAATGAGGTGTTTTATAAGCCTAACCTTAGACCGAAAAGGTAAATAGTTGTAAGTGACAGCTGCGGTTATGAATTAATCATAAAGAACCTCTGCATTGGCCTCGCCCATCCATAGAGGGACCGGATGTAATTTCCGCTGAGATATAAAACATATGGTGTTTGATTGGAGGTAGAGTGCAAGGCCAAGTTACTACGAAATGTCCAATACATAAAAATTAAAAAACCCGGGCAAGTGTGATATTACGGGAGGTCACGACAAATTTGGCAACGATCACCAATATGGCTGATCGGAAGCTCACAAGATAAAGGGCAACTCCGTGATGCCAAATATGTCGGTCTGCCTGCGCTAAGTGGTTGCGTTATCAAAATATGGCGCCTGCAAAACCAGTTATTGTTCCCAAAAAAAAACGATAAGTAAAATGGCTGAATAAATTACAGAAAGGAAGTACCGGTTGCACTCATGTGAATTCTGCTAAAACTGAACAAATATTTGGTCGCGTTTCGAAGTTCAGCTCGTTTAAAGACCCTTGATCGTTGCCAAAAAAAAACGATAACGGAAATGGCTGAATATGACGTGGTATAAAGTATCAGTATGTACGAGCTTAATGCACCAAAACTGAAAAAATCTTTGGTCGCGTTTCGTAGTTATGAAGCGGTCTAGGTTACAATATCTCATACATTGTTGGAGTATTTTTTCAAAAGCATTGGATAAATCAAGTTCAAACATATTTTTGGGGAATAAGCACAGTGTCAAAAACACCCTCCTACACTTCTTTAGCAAACCTACCCTCCTCCGGTTAGGGGTAAGTAAGATCTGGTATCCAAATAGAAGACAAGTCCTTCCTCATCTACCGAAGCTTTTCCTTTTTGAAATGTCACCTCTAGTCTTGCTTTAATGTTCAGTGCCGTTCACAGATTTTTTAGACAGGGTAGACGTTTATGTGACGGTTTAACTTGCGTTTGGTTTTCATTCATTTCAAATCAGGTGTACAAAAGCCATTTACTATCAAGCTAACTGTTCGGAAAATTTCGGTAATTGTTGACGCTCAAGCTGAGAAAGACACTGTTTACTCTGTGCTATTGTATGCGTTATTTATATCATTGTGTGCTACTTATCTATAGGAATGCACACTAATCTGTATCCGCATGGTTGCGCGGCACGCATGTATACATTTTACCGGAATAGTTTGTGTCTTTCCCGTTAAGCGCACAGTGGCGCTTTTGCAACGCGATGCGAAGTGGCGTCGTTGAGCGGCAGGTAAGATACCGATGATACGCCAACAAATGGAGCTTGTTTATACTTTTAGAAGTTTCTTTATTGATAACAGGTATATTAGACGTAAGGATCAAATAAAATCAGTTTATATTTAGCAGATTGGCAGGGTGTTTTTATGTCTATTATTGAATTTAAGCTGTAGTATGTATTTTTTTAATGTTTCGTCATACTCGTACATAGGCTATTATTATATCAGTCTGCCACTAAACACGAGATCTGAAAAGGGCTCAAAGCTTTGAGGATGAAACTAGTTGCAAATCCATCATCATCATCATAAATCAAAAGAAACGCAGCATTTGAAAAATAAACTCACTTTAGAACTATAAACGAAGCCTTTTTATAATTATTATCATCAAACCTCGATTTGACGGTAGCAATTATGTAATGATGTCGTTACGTTCATTAGAACGTAACTACAACTGTTAAGTTTAAGGGTTGTTTTTCGTTAAATGTCGATGTGGATGAAAAAGAAATGAATAGGATCCAGCCCCTCTAGCACACTAGCGTTTATCGCTGACATAAAACATTCGTCCCTTTTGCACACGCATACTGCTTAGAACGGGATAAATGCTTTATGTCATCGATAAAAGCTAGCGTGCTAGGCCCCCAGAAACTGATAAGATTCAGCAGGTGAGAAAGAATTTGTCTTCCATTTGGATACCAGATCTTACTTACCCCTAACCGGAGGAGGGTAGGTTTGCTAAAGAAGTGTAGGAGGATGTTTTTGACACTGTGCTTATTCCCCAAAAATATGTTTGAACTTGATTTATCCAATGCTTTTGAAAAAATACTCCAACAATGTATGAGATATTGTAACCTAGACCGCTTCATAACTACGAAACGCGACCAAAGATTTTTTCAGTTTTGGTGCATTAAGCTCGTACATACTGATACTTTATACCACGTCATATTCAGCCATTTCCGTTATCGTTTTTTTTTGGCAACGATCAAGGGTCTTTAAACGAGCTGAACTTCGAAACGCGACCAAATATTTGTTCAGTTTTAGCAGAATTCACATGAGTGCAACCGGTACTTCCTTTCTGTACTTTATTCAGCCATTTTACTTATCGTTTTTTTTTGGGAACAATAACTGGTTTTGCAGGCGCCATATTTCGATAACGCAACCACTTAGCGCAGGCAGACCGACATATTTGGCATCACGGAGTTGCCCTTTATCTTGTGAGCTTCCGATCAGCCATATTGGTGATCGTTGCCAAATTTGTCGTGACCTCCTAGTCTATGAGTTGGAGTCGCACACTTAGGATTCCGTACAAAAAACGCCGAAAAATCCAAAATTGGATTTTTCGGCTCTTTAATTTCAGATTTGTAGGTGTTTTTGCTGTTGACAATACATAGGTACTGATAAAATTTTAAAATATAGCCCTGTGACGGAGGGAAAAATAGACGGATGAACAGAAGGGGAGCAGTAGGAGGAGAGGGGAGGGGAGGGTAGGGAGAGCAGTAGGGTTCCGTTTGTACCCTTTGCGTCACGAACTATGGTTTTTTTTTATCACCAATTGACCTAGTCCCAAACTAATTAAAGCCGGTCCCATGGATACAAAACTACGGATATACATGTGTATATTTAAACTGTACATAAAAACCTTGCGTACAAAAATAACTAGATGGCAGTAAAAACCGTACCAAAACCAGTTGCGGGGTTTAGAAGGAGTAAGCAGCCGAAGATATGAAGATAGACTGGAACGGATAGAGAGTTTCATTTTATTATGTAGAGATAGTGATAAATACATACTTAAATGCATGTTATTATAACATCGGCGACTTAGGCTTAAACGTCCTTATTCATCATCACATTTTCACCTTGCGGGAATCAAACCCGCCATCTTAGTTTCATAGTCGGAATCACCAACTAAGTTATCCAGTCGTCCGGTCAGTCAATGTTTTACAACTTGGAAAACCTACAAGACAAAATAAACACACGAACACATATGTTTTTATATTTAAACAAAACTTATAAAAAACGCAAGAGAAACCAGCGTGTGACGTAAACGAGGAAGTGGTGCGCCGGCGCAGCGCGGCTCAGCCATACTAATGCAGCCCTAATCCACTTGGCGACAAACATCCTAAACTGTGCACAATTAGACGGATTTCTTTAAATATGTAGAACACAGGTGGAGTGTTGAATCGTATTCGTACATTGTTTCTTTTGAATCGATTCATTCGATTAGTCGCGTTACTTAGTTCATTCACAATTAGCATACAAGCGCTATAAAAGCTGTGTAATAGCCAGGGCCCCTATTCTGGGTTCATGCGAGATTCATCTCGCACGAGAATAACTGTCAAATCCCAAGGAAATCTGTAATTTTTGACGTATGTGGCATGCGAGATAGCGTCTCGCATGACCCGAGAATTGGGGTCCAGGGGCGGATCTATGAAAGGGCTTATTAGGCTGCAGCCGTGGATTTAAAGGCATTTAAAGCAATAGACAATATTAAGAATTAAAAAAAACTAAACATTATATTCCAAAAGGCCAATAAACGTGGCCACGCGACATCAAAACTTGTTTATTTACTTTACCAAGTTCTAGCCTAAACATGTAATATGTTCCGGACCATAAGTTATGTGTAAGTGAGTCTTCGAAATTCTGATTTCTCTGGCGCATGTTTACCTAACATTTGCTAAACAACATGTGTGTAAATCTTGAAAATATTGATTCCCCTGACGTTTTTGTGTCAGATATTTACACATTATGTTTAGTAAGTATTAGGTGAACATGCTACAACATGCGCCAGAGGAATCAGAATTTCGAAGAATTACCCATAAAGATTTACAATTAAACTCCCGACACAATAAAAAAAATTAAAATTGTAAACAATTAAAGAAAACATTGAATAAGTACTTACTATAGCGAAATCTTATTACACGCCACAAGCATTTTTTGAGGATAAATAGTATTTACATTATTTAAGTATGTGAAAGCCTGCAATATTTTACTTATCGATGTACTTAGGCATTTCTTGTTACTCAGTTTAAGCATAAATACATATAAAACCGATCACAACAGCTATACAGCTACTATACAACTGATATAGCGATTAGTGTGCTACTGGGGTACTTGTTTGGGTTCGGCACTTTGTTTTGGTGCTAATAACTCTAATACAATTTTAGTAAGGAACCCTAAAAAACTGTTCAACAATTAACTGCATATTTAGAAAAATACTGATCAAAATAAATTTATAGAACCGTTATGCGCACTAAATATTGAAAAAAGCGCTTTGATCCACAATAATAACACCAATTTATTGGTGACCTCCATCTTCACAATAGGAGAAGCAACAACGGCAACTCAATTAAAACAATTATTTAAACAATAAAAGCAAAACTTTCTTCGCCTTTCCCTTGTTTAATTCCCGTTGCGAATACTATAGTTGTATTGTTTTAATTTGATGACCCAATAAGACCACAATAAGGCACCTTTAAGCCACTCTTTAGGCGCTAGAAAGCGCCGTGGGTGTCAAATTCAATTTATTAGTCGCGCATTATAAACGTTGCCAAAATTGGCGCGTTAAGGCCACTCAAAAGTTCGTCTTGACATCGTGATCGTCTATTCCTTTGCCTTTTTTTCTGACGTATTCTTTTAGATTGACTTAGCAACAAAACGCAACTCAAGGATACACAGAGAGCAAATAAATAATTTCGTAGTGTCATCATTATTATAATTCGCGTTTGAGTGTCAGCATTTCCCAAAACATTCCAATCAAAGTCTTGTTGTGAATACAATACAATAACTCTTTATTGAACACCACAAAAACACAAAAAGGTACAATATATTGTAGAGACTTAACATAAGGCACAGAATAGGCGGTCTTATCGCTAAAAACGATCTCTTCCAGACAACCGTTAGAAAAAGAGATCTAGAAAAGAACAGATAAGAGCAGATGGTGCAATAACATAGCAACAAAGCGATCTAGAGAAACAGACATATCGTAAATTAATAGTGTATTTATAATATAATAATAATAAGACTAACGATACGAACTCCCTAGATGTCCCATCCTTCCTCTGGGAGGCATAAACAAGCGCTCTACATAACCATAGACAGTGGCAAAGTGCCTCGCAGCCAAGCCATAACAACAAAAAAAAAGTCTTCGTGAAATTAAATAGCTTTAAACGACGCGGTTATTTCCAAATATAAAATAGTAAATATTTCTGCAAAGAAACCCAAGACATTGTGTTCACTCAATAGGAAATCATCTACGTATAACTTGTATAGGAAAAATCAGTTACAATGAACAAAACCGAAATCAAATCGAAATAACGCAATTCCAATAGTACAATGCGTCGCACCCATAACGATTGAACAATGCAAAATTTGAGAAAACGGTCAACAGTGTCGCTGTCATCGCAAAGTTAGTATGAGTTTTGGTTAGTTACATTTTTCGCCACGCGTTCAGATAAGTTTGTAACTATAAAACAAAAGCGAATTGAATCTGCTACTGAACTACGGAATAATGAGCGCTTTTGATACGCTCGTTTAGCTCAAATTGGCGTAATCCGAAGGCTGGCGGCAAATGGGCCAGAAACAATTTTGAGGCCGGCCGCGAAATATGAGTTTCTTTATGGACTCCAGGTGAATTTGAGACGTGCGTTCACATCGTGGGCCCTTCAGATTTATTAAGGCACTAAATGGCCATAAAAAAAAGAATAAAGAAAAATTCTTAAAGCACTCACTTTTTGTTTTCAAATTACATTTTAAACATACCTCTGCAGCTCTCGGTGTTTATACATAGACTTAATATCACAAAATTTAGAATGATATATGAGTGTAAGTACCCAAACAAAATATTTTTAAAGAAATCAAAACCTCAACTATTTAATATTTAGTAAAAGATATTTTAAAGTATTTTGATTTTCGTGCAAATTACTGAACTACTTATGTATGTAGCTACATTTATCTAAACATGATTATCTTGGGCTTTTAAAATTCTATGTAAGCCTAATAAAACAGCTCTCAAAATTCACCCAATATTATAACTGTCAGTACAGTACGAAAATATCTAAGAAATCGAAAAGGTAAAAAAATCTCGAACTCTAGGTCTCTCTTGACAATAAGGTCTTGCGTAGATCTTTCATGGCCTCCGCTAAGACGCGCGGGCGCACGGAGCGGGTGCGCGCCTATAAAAAAAATACTATGAGATCGTCCGCTAACTCGCGCGGGTGCGGGCTCATACTATATTTTGTTCGACAGACGTGCACCCGCTCCGTGCACCCGCGCCACAGAATAAATAATAGTACTAACGTACAGAAACTTCTCTTTTTCGACCACCATTAAACGAATTCCAACTTTATGATCAGGCACAAAAAGTTCGTATTACTTCATAAACATTCGCCAGGCGGCATGCGTCAAAAGGAAGGCGCCGCCCGCGCCCGCCTTCCACCTGCAATGTCCTGGCGCACCGCTAGGGTTGGGCTGGTTACTATAATACTATCTCATGCGACACAGAGTGAGCGGGCGCGCGCGCAGCAAGCCGGCAACCTACTGCGATTAACCTATGTCGTAGGTGATGCGGCGTGCGCACAGTGCGGAGTGGAACCCCCCTGCCCGCGCGACGTTGCGGACGCTCTTAACCACTTCATCTGTGTAGACATATTGACTGCTAACGACATTCCCAATACTAATTCTATTCTACATAATTAGAGTATTCTAATTCCGCAATAGTCATAAAATTAAAAATTCAAAGCCACACTGCAAATTACAGCTCTACGTTTTTATTTCACATTCCGGCAATAACAATTTTTATTTCGCGTTTTAAGTAAAGCCATTACTCAAACAGTCCGGAATTGCGATTTGCAACATATGTATGACTAATTGTTTAAATTTAGCATGACTTATATTCAGTATGACGACTTTTTAAATATACACCCTATGGTTACCAGCATGAGGTTTAAATTTCAAGCATTGCTGATAAGGAAATAAGCCTTTTTGAAAAATTGCTCAGATGCATCATTTTGTATTCTCCTCGCGGATAAGGAAGTAACACAGAAGGCCGTGGAGTGGAAGCCACATAAAAAAAATTGAAGGATCTCTTTGTTTTTTTTTTCTAAATTATAGGTTTTAAAAGTGATTTCACCAAAACATTGGATCATAGCAAATGCCTATTTCATAATCATAATCATAAATTTTTTGGTAATATTCATTACACGTCACATTTTAAATTATTATTATTTAACATTAAAGAAAGCGTATACATATACAGTATACATATATAGCATATGCTTTAGATTATATATACAGACCTACGATCTGACTTTAAATTTTTTGATGAATTATAAAAAAAATATGATCTGATCGACTGAGATCAGGACCCCAATTCTTGGTTCATACGAGATGCATCTCACGTGTGAGATACGTCAAAAAATTACAGATTTCCAAGGGATTTGACAGTTGTTTTTGTGCGAGATGAATCTCGTATGAACCGAGAATCGCCCCGCAGAGCTATCTTGTCGTGTGGAGGCTCGGCACTTGATCAAGTCTAAAGGCATGACATAGACGGCCTGATTGCGTCGGGCAAAACTTCAAGATTTGAAAACTAATTATTTAATGGAAAAAATTCCATGAACTATGGAGAAGTAATATTCAATGATACAGAAAGATTTATTACCCTAGAAGAAATTTCAAACATATAGGTAACCTTAATAATTATTTAGATCCAATCTCCCGAAAATCTTAATAGTGCATTTACATCAGGTAGATACGCAGGAAAGTCCCGTCAAGAACCACGAAATTAATGAATACCTCATAATGTTAATAGTATTTTATGCAACTGCTATATAATGAGAGGCCTTAAAACACGAGTGTGGTTTTATGAAACGAGCGTTAGCGAGTTTCATAATAGGATCACACGAGTGTTTTAAGGCCTAATTATATACAGTTGCATACATTACTTTATCTACACACATATCATAACTGCAAAAAACCGTAACAGCAAAACGATGACAACTAATGGCCGCCATGTATATTAAAAAGGTACTCTGTGATTCGATCTATCCGTCAAGACGAACGTTTTTTTTTAAACCATAGACGAACGAATGAGTCCCTATTGTCATGTCACTCGAGATCAAATGTCGTGCGTTTAAATTAAAAAAACATACTGAGTTGACGTTTCGTATCGATAACTGTTTTAATATCTGTGGATACTAGAATAGAGACCAACTTGAATTTTGACAGCTGTTCCAAATTTAAATTGATAACGTCACGAGCAGTCACGAGATATCGGTAATGTGATGACCAATAAAGAACAAATTTACCTACTACCACAGACAAGAAAATTCTTATAATAACATTGGTTGTAATAATGCTGGTCATTTCCTAGGGTTTTTGAACGCGTTATTTAGCCTTTATGATATGTGTGTAGATAAAATAAATAACTGGATAGAGTATAAAACCAACAACAATAATAGCTATTTTAATTCATCGAAATGAGAAAACTTCTTATATCGATGTTTTAATTGCATTAAAAGCCTATTACAACTCCAACTTAAACTGTTTAGCTTGACAACAACAGTTATTTGTTTCGGGCCATTTTCACGGAAACAGGATTACCGGAAGCAGATCGCTAATTAAAAGAAGCCGCTAGATTTGAATTTCGAATGTGAGCGTTCCATTTTTAAGTTGCATAAGTCGATTGTTATCGCAACGTGTTGCGTCAGATGAGAACGGTAATTTCTGAACGCATCGTTTAATTTAAAAAAGTTTGTTTTAAAAAGTGAATTTTGGCAGGCCAGTAGCTTTGATTTAGGGATTTAGAGATATTAGGCGTAGGTAAATATATTAGCGCATACGTGTTTTTAGGGTTCCGTAAATAAAAGGTAATAGAAAAACCGAGCTAATTGTTGAAAATAAGTCGTGTGGCGCATTTGTACATAAACAAAATTAAGAACGTACAATTACAATTATTTTATACTTTACAAAGGTATTTCCTGTAACTGTTGTCTCTCTTTTTCCGGTAACTATATCCTCATCCTCAGCTCATTGACTTCAAGAGTTTAAAGAGTTTTGCGGGTGGTAGGACCTTGTGCAAGGTCTGTCCGGATCGCTACCACCATCTTGCTCGCTAATCCTGCCTCTAAGCAGCAGTGTTTGCACTGTTGTATTCCGGCGTGGAGAGCAAGACAGCCGGAGTAATTACTGGCACAAGAGGTGTTCCATCTTAGCCCTCTGGGTTGGCGACGCATCTGCAATCTCTTTGATGTTGCGGGTGTCTATAGGCGGTGGTGATCACTTACCATCAGGTAATCCACTTGCATGTTTGCCTTTCTATTAAAAAAAAACTATATCATCAGCTCGTTGACTTCAAAAGTTCAAAGACAGAATGCGGATTTGGCTGCCTGCCCATGGAAAGGTAACAAATTAGATTCCAACTTCCTTCGCTTTGCTACGCTACGTGACAAGTACCTGACAAATAGTTTTGTCTGTTCTTCGCATGTCATTTTTATAATAATTGTTGAATAACTGTATGTAATGTTCTTCAATAAAACATGGTAGCTGGTTTGGAGAAACACGTTTATTTTTCTAACTTTGTGTACATGTTCTTTTCAGTAATAGTGTTACAGGAGCAAAGAGGGCATACTTACCCAATAAACCTAGCCTTGTCTATCTATATCACACGCATTCGGATACTACCGGTGTTCGGAAACACCTAACAACGGTTATTACACTGTATACTTCTGTAAGGTCTGCATTGAATGTAAACAAACACCGAATTTTAAATATATTTGCATGCAATGTCCTTATCGCAGATAAATGAACTAAACTGAACTGAACTGTGCTCAGTATAGCAAAGAAACAGATTATTTTATTTTCGTTTTTTTCTTTATTAAAGGTTGAGGTTGAGGTAGAAAAAGAATAGTTGCATAAATTGCGTGAAACTGTGTCATAAAAACAAATATGCGAATGTGTACGAAGATTTTTTTGGCTTTTTTTAAACACTCATCTACGTACATCTATTAAACTTTTTTAATGCCATTATAACGTATTTATGTCGTTATAACCTGTCGCTACTTAAGCAGAGGGTGTGGATATGAACCAGGCCAGGGTATGACGACCTGTATGGCACAGTGGCACATGTGTCTGCTTACTGTGCAAGTCCCGGGTTCAAATCCTGGTATAGGCAAATATTTGTGTGACGAATACAAATGTTTGTACCTGAGTCATGGATGTCATTTGTATTTAAGTATGTATTTATCCATATAAGTATGTTTATCCGTTGTCTAGTATCCATAGTACAAGCTTTGCTTAGTTTGAAACTAGGTCAATTGGTGTAAATTGTCCCAAGATATTTATTTTATTTATTTATAGGGTTTCGGACTTCTGCGTTTTTGGGAATTTTTGTACGAAATTTAATTTTTATTTTACTATAAGCTCTGCAATAAAGGAATAAAACGCGAGGCAACCTACAAGCAAAGGCGGATCCAGCCTCCGGGAACAGAACAAGTAATAGCACTAAGAGGCAGTGTGGCGAAACTGGCAAACGCAAGGCACGGAATGCTGATGTTGCAGGTTCAAGTCCTGCCATTGCCGTAATTTTTCTTTGGGTTGTCATTACAATTTTAATTTAATAGTACTAAAGTACAGAAACTTATCTTTTTCGACCGCGATTAAACGAATTCCAACTTTAAACACGCACACAAAGTTCGAATTACTTCATACACATTCGCCAGGCGGCTCGGATCGGGTCAAAAGGGACGCGCCGCCCGCGTCCGTCTTCCTCCCGCAACTCCCCGCAACACGTTAGGGTTGCGGCGCATCCGTTTTCAATTACCCTGGCTCAGCGTCCAGACCCTTACCTTGTTCGGTGAGACCCTCACTGGACACAGGCCCAGCCGTGGGATCTAAAATTTAGATCCCACGGCTACGTGTACTTTTAGTGTTTAGTGGTGGGTGTGTAGTTGAGACTGTGTGCTATATGTTGTTTCGTGTGAAAGCGGAGGAGGGTGGGTTTTTGCATAAATATATATATGTCGCACAGACGCAGCTAGTTTGCTCGAGCCCGTCACTGGTTTCGCGGAGTAGCAAGGTAATTTGTTTCAGTTTGTATCTATAAGCTGTTTTTATTGACAAACAAACTTGGTTGTACAGTCAAGGAATTTAATTCCCCACCCATTTCGTTGAAATGTCGTCTGACATTCGCAATGCATTAAGGTCGATATGTCAAACTAACGTCTTGCTCTATAGCTCTTATGGTGACAGTTTGCTATATGCTATTGAACCTTAGGGGGGTTGGAAATTTAATTCCTTGACTGTACCTATCGCATCAATAATCTACAACGTTTAACCCACGCACCGTACACTGGCCACCATAAACTTAAAGGAAACAATCAAAATCAAACTCCACCTTAATTATACTTCTTGCTAACACACGTTTAGATTCAAATTCGGATGTACTCATATTGCAAGTTAATACTTTTTAAAGTAAGGCGCGTACTCATAGTCATTAGTAGTCATTACCGCTCACCGCCATTGACCGAGTTCAGCGGCAAATTAACCGCAAATAACTGCTAAATGACTTCATAAGGTGGCGAACTGTGCCCCTAAGCGCATCGTTATCAGGACCTTGTGCAAGGTTCGTCCGGATCGTTACCATCATCTTGCTCGCTAATCCTGCCGCAAGCAGAAGTGCTTGCGCTGTTGTGTTCCGGCGTGGAGAGCAAGACAGCCGGTGTAATTACTGGCACAAGAGATATTCCATCTTAGCCCTCTGGGTTAGCAACGCATCTGCGATCTCCTTGGTGTTGCGGGTGTTTATGGGCGGTGGTGATCTCTCACCATCAGGTGACCCACTTGCTTGTTTTCCTTTCCATTATGTCTAAATAAATAAAGGGAGGTATGAATTAAACTTGAGAGGTCACGTCAGAGTCTCTGTGGCCAATTTGAACTTCACATCGCCGAACCACGATTTGTAAATACATCATCAGCAGCCAGTGTTGCCACAGCCATAATTTGCGAACGTTATATAACGAATCGATTTTTAATAACCTTCCAAGTACCTACTTATTTCTTAATTACGTCACATCACTGGCCACTTGCGGCTGGGTACCTAATTTTGCCATTTGCAACCACGCGTGTGCAATAAATCATAGATATAGTATAGCATAGAAATAATTTTAAAATTGAAAGCGATTTTACTAGCTGATCTGTTTACTGATGCGAATGGCAATACAGTGTGCCAAAAAGAGACGACTACATACTTCCTCTTCAATTGACACCCTGTACATAATGAAACGTCAAAATGGATACCTTCTTTGGTGTACACTAAAGTAGTATAATCTACGTTTTTCTTATTAATTAGCAGGTTTTACGAGGTATAGTCGACCAAGAAATTGCTTGGCCACTTTTCGACCGTATTACAAAGGGATAAGGTTCACACCAAAGGTAACCATTATGACAGTTTTGGGTGTGCACGCTTGACATGTACCGAGGCTATATTTTACTTATTTACCTTGCTTTATCTTGCTCGCTAATCCTGCCGCTAAGCAGCAGTGTTTGCACTGTTGTGTTCCGGCGTGGAGAGCAAGACAGCCGGTGTAATTACTGGCACAAGAGGTATTCCATCTTAGCTCTCTGGGTTGGCAACGCATCTGCAATCTTCTTGGTGCTGCGGGTGTCTATAGGCGGTGGTAGTCACTTTTCATCAGGTGACCCACTTGCTTGTTTGCCTTCCTATTTTATAAAATATATATATATATATATCCACGCTGAAGACAGTAAACTGGCTGATGCCTACCTCCGCCCGCTCTACCATATTTGACAATATCAGCGCAGAAAAAGTATTCGTTATTGTTTATTGTAGTAACATTTTACCTAATGAAAATTGAACCAGTTGTCTCAATAAGTAAATATCGGTGACCATAGAAGTCAGTCCTTTTCTTGTTAAAAAAAAATGTATATGTAGGAAAGTTAATTTGTTTCGAAACTCTGCATGGAAAACAACCTTAAAATGTTTCATTGTTTTCATTGAAATACAGTATCTTACTATTAGGTACTATGGGTACTTGACAACGGATTTACATAAAATAAACCAAAACACACCCAAATACATGAACTCGGATACAAATTTATGTCTTGTCCCTACGGTAGATTAGATTAGATTAATTTATTACTTATTGGAAATTACATTAAATTTTGAATGTCAAAAATAACAAATTCACAATAAGATCGTCAAAAAGGTAAACAAAATAATAAAATAAAAATATCTAGAAATACGTCTAGAAAAATGACAAAATGTCAAAAATAAAAAATTCAAATGTCACAATAAAAATAAAAATATAAACTCACAAACGGTGAAAATGTCAATACAAGCAAAAAATGAAATAAAATGAAATGAAATGAAATGATAATGGTATTAATGGTAGGTATTGAACTGGCAACCTCTAGTTTCGTAGGTCACTAACCTCTAGACCCGGGTTCCCAAACATTTTTTGTACGCGAACTTTTTGTACTTGCAGCATTAGCATTTTGTCGCGGCGCCCTCGCTAGTCGAAATAGGATACCATACATCAATCTGAGATATATGTGAGAATATCTGAGCGAGCACCTCACGGCGCCCCTTTTTAAACCCCTGTGGCCCTAACATGACTAGCCAAGTTTAGTTTATCTCTATCTGCGTCCCTTTCTTATGACACCAGTTAGACAGAAACACAGGTTAAACTAAACCTGGGCTGTCATGTTAGGGCCGCTGAACCCCTGCACTAGAGACCAGAAGTAGCCTATACGGCTGTTAAATAATTATGTAAAAATGAGTTCTATTTTTATCCACAAACTTTAAAACTTGGCTAATATAGATATCTAATTTATGCGCGTAAGGTCAGGTTACGTATGGCGTAATGGATACATCTGTTTAGAAAATCGGATGTGACATAACGAAGGTCAGATTGTATCGCGGCCGATTTACCTATATCCGAACGAAAGTTGTCTATGGTGGCTTAGTTCACACGCGCTTAGGAAAAAACCGAAACTATGGAACAGTGTAATGGTTACGTCACTAATGACTTAGTTATAACTTACTAGGTTACTCAGTATTGCAAATATGAGACTGGGTAAGGTCCTTCATGAGAAAGAACACGTCTTCCTTAAGGCTCTATCATGCTCTAGTAAGTTATTATATACTTCCCTGCGACTCTATCTTTCTAACTTGCGGACGCCCGCGAGTTTATTCGCTTGGAATTAGTAGCCTATGTCCGTCAGGGACATTGTAGCTCTCTATTAATGAAATAAGTTTTGGAATCGGTGAATCGGTTCAGTAGTTCCAGAGATTACCCCCCACTTACAAACATACAAACAAACAAACAAAGTTTACGTCGTTATTATATTATTGTAGAAGTGTAAATGTAGATGTAGACTAGTGTACAAGTGTACATGTAGATGTAGAAGTCTACATAGCATCCATGGCTCGAGTACAAATATATTCATCATACAGATGTTGGCGTTGTCGGGATTCTAACCCGAAACCTCCAGCTTCGTAGTCAGGGCCACTTACCACTACCCATCTCCAGGGGTGCAATTTTTGAATCTCACCAGGTGACTAGAGCTCACGAAAATGGCTGAATCTCTATGAAAAACGGCTATTTTGGTGAGGTTTAAATACCCGGTAGGATTCAAATGCAATTTTTAAATCTCACCAGGTGACTAAAGCTCACCAAAATGGCCGCAATTCTATGAAACGCGGCCATTTTGGCGAGCTTTAGTCACCCGGTGAGATTCAAAAATAGCACTCCAAGTTATAGACTTTACGGTTGTTAAGATATGACAGAATAAATTAAATGTTTCTAGGTAGCGAACTTTTAACATGAACTGAATGTAGGCATATGCATGTTTGGAGGCATCTCAAAAGCCACTGTTTCGCCCTCTTTTGTTTCTAGAAGTGTCTCCCATAGAAATATCACTGTCCATAGACTTTCCGCGTCAAATGGAACAAGCTGTACAATTTACTCGTCCATACAATAAACATACAAGTACAAAACAACCAGACCGAGTTATTAGCATGTGCATAATACCCAAAGCACTCTGCAGCGTCGCTAAACATTTATGCAAATATGCGTGCAGTGACTGCACTCCACACAATTATTAAAGCAAGAGGCTTGGAACTATAGATTTATTTATATACTGTGCTATGGACGTGTAACACTTATGACAAAGATAGTATTGGTCAATAGGGAATATGCATCACGAAGCAAATGGAACAGACATGTCAAATTGTTGTAGGTCATCATTTAAATTATATGCCCAAAGAAGTAGGTACAGTCAACCAATTTGATACATAGTCCACTGTAGAACGTAGTCACAATGTGTCGTCGCTGGAATATTTTGACATTTTTTTTAATGAAATAGGAAGGCAAACAACCAAGTGGGTCACCTAATGGTAAGTGATCACCACCGCCTATAGACACCAGCAACACCAAGGCGATTGTAAATGCGTTGTAAACCCAGAGGGCTAAGATGGAATACATCTTATGCCAGTAATTGCACCGGCTGTCTTGCTCTCCACGCCGCCGGAACACAACAGTGCGAGCACTGGTGCTTTGAGGCAGGATTAGCGAGCAAGATGGTGGTAGCCATGCGGACGGACCTTGCACAAGGTCCTACCATCCGCAAATTTTAAATATATTTATGCCCAAAGAAGTAGGTACATAAAAAAGCCGATATTTTAGAAGTGTAGCGATACAAAGTTACAAAAATAATGAAGAAAAGAGTTATTTTTGTTATGTTTACTCAAATCCTTATTTTAATACAAGAGTAATTAGTTAAAACTGTATTAAAATAAACGTGATCTTAGTTTTAAAACCATAAAAAGGCGTATAACGTGCGTATGAGTTGCTTGTGACAATGTAAAACGTTACGTAAGAGCTCCATAACAGTGACATCATCGCGCTGATTGGATCTACTGGGAGCTGGGACCCATTAAGTCGTAGACAGCCGCAATATGGTAACACAGTGGTATAGTATGACTTATACATGGTGTTCTCTTAAGGGCTTAATACACTACGCGTTATTCAGACAGTCTTTAAGCCTTTATTTTATTTTATTTTATTTTATTTTTAAGCAAGTAAGCACGGCCGAACCCATTCGGTCGGTGTAATTAGAGAAGCTAACTCTTATTACACTATGCTAAACCTTAGTAAGACTGTCTGAATACCGCGTAGTGTAATAAGCCCTTTAGGAAAAGGCATGTCGTGGCAGTTACTGCGCACACTGTTTCCTGGGACCTAATTTTGAGACAGTCTAACTTTATTGGATGATCGAATGGAGAAATATGCCACGAATGAAGGACAAAAACTCCCGCGAGGCTCACTATCAGTGTTGCCAATGCTACGGCAATTGTCGTGTTCTACGGCATTCAGGCCAAAAAATCACAAAACCCACGGCCTACGGCTGCAACCCTGTGGCCGTGGTAGATTCTACGGTTTCTTGCGAATTATACGGTAATTAATTAATTTCTTTAAAACAAATTCATTTTTAGAGTACTCGACTTTTATTTTATTATTATTTTAAGTATGGTTCCAGCACTGTGTACTATATCCGATTCCGAATCCTAATGGCAACTTTGCAAAGTTGTCTGGGTATGTGGGCTAGGCTTAATGTTAAAAACCTTAAAACAGCGCCATTTGGCTGATGCTGAAAAGTTGTTGCTTTTTTTAAGTAGTGACACGGCCCACCGTTTGGTCTTTTTCCATAAAACACGGCTTTTTTACCTTTCTAATATACACGGCCGCCTAACAATTTGCATTGGCAACACTGCTCAATATCATAGTTTTGAAAAAAAAACGCAATCTGAAGTCCCGGGATATTAGAAAAACCTTCATCTTTTTTTTTAAAGAAGCCACGAATATAAATCTTGATTTTGTACTGTGATCTAGCCTAACATAAGGCTAAATTTAAAACGAATTGTGGGTAGGCTAGGGCTTCTCAGTATGAAGATAATCACGAAAATGACAAAATCGTATTTATTTTTTTGTGATTAATGTCTTCAGAATTCGCAATTTCTTTTGACTTTAAAACGTAGTTACAACTATAGACTAGTACAACAAAAAAAATGGATTGCAAAAATCACGAACTTCCAAAGATATGAGCTTTTTAAAAGATCCCGGTTTCCAGGATTTTCACAGTGTTTTATTTTGTTACATAAAACTACCATGAGACTCAATTCACCGCAGCTGCGGCCAATTGAGTCTCACTCACGAACACACGATTCCTTGTAAAGAAGTTTACAATCATCCTGTAGGGACAAACTGGGTGTCCCAAATACAGGAGCGTACGGTTCATTGCCCTTGGTTGTCCAGATCTCCGCACTTTAATCATTTAAGTATCTTACAAGTACTTACTGCAGTATCTTTCATAAACTCATATGATGGCGTTCGGTTATTCTAAATTTAACCTTAAGAGGAGTGTTATTAGGCATAGGTAGGTTATAGGAATAGTATTAAATTGACATGGTTTAAAATAATATGTTTTGATAATAATTGAATAATTGTATAAATTTTAATGTATTAATTCATTTATGACATGTGCTTTTATGCTATAAAATATGTTGACTTTGACTTTGTGTGAACCCACCACTCTCCATACAAACGGCGATAACGTTTTCCACCCTCTAAACCTTAACCTATAGCCATGATTTTTTTGTATATTGTCATTATGCTTTAGAACTAGGTTTGGTTGCTTAGATTTTTTAAATATTCTTGACGCTTTTTGGTTTTGTATGAAACTCGTAAAATGCAAATATTGACAAATCTACGAAGAATATAAAAAAAATTAAAACATACAAACCTAGATCTAATGCATAATGACAACATACCAAAAAATCATTGCCATTGATGAAGGTTTACAGGGTGGAATAGGTACGTTGTCGCCGTTTGTATTGGGAGCGCTTTTTGGGGCTGGGTTCACACTCCTCTTAATACAAAGCCAACAAAATAAAGCATACACAAACAAGAATCTTTTCTCAAATATTGTCGGAATTGTTTGATTGCATTCATATTCATGGAATCAATTACTTGCTAATCCGCGAACCCCGCAGCGTCAGCAATCGTAAAAACTAACGGCACTTCTTTTGAATACTAAATAAATTAAAATAAACAACGCAAACGCGGCTCTAACCCAACCGCCACCACCATCAATACCTTTTGACACGTGTTTTATTCGAATCAGGTTTTATTATGTATTAAAAATAAGACTGGCAAATAACACAACAATGTCATGGATTTGAATGACTGTTTGATCTATTTATAAACAAAATTATAATAGTAGTTCGCTCTGAGACCTGCCCCTCTAGCACACTAGCGTTTATCGCTGACATAAAGCATTCGTCCCTTTCGCACACGCATACTGGTTAGAACGGGATAAATGCTTTATGTCATCGATAAAAGTTAACGTGTGCTAGGTCCCCTGTGGCCCTAACATGACTGGCCAAGTTTAGTTTATCCCTATCTGCGTCCCTTTCTTATGACACTAGTTAGACAGAGACACAGGGAGGGGTTAAACTAAACCTGGGCTGTCATGTTAGGACCGCTGGTGTCATATACAATAAATATCGGTTAACTAGAAAACTAGTATTCTTTAATTCACACTGATTCTGCGCTACTCTGCATAACCCCATGTTTCACCTCTCTACGAGGCATCATCAGCAGCTGTTAGCTTCTCGACGCTCAGTCGACGAAAAACACTTTTGTATTCCAACCCATCGTAATTAATCATAAACTTCTCACAATATTACATATTCTATTCATTTATTGTTAGCAGATTGCCATCTTGTCTGCGAACTGACGCGGTAAGAATATGCAAACAGCGAGACAAGGCCGTGTCACCCGCTGAGGCTGAGGTGAATTGAGATGCAGACACACACACATGTTATGATAATATCACTTTGATGCCTACTGCAAAAGTAAACAATATAAGAAGGAAAAGGAAAACTTTGATTGGTCAAAAACACAATAGCAACAAAAGATGTCTCTCCTATAGACAAAAGACGACTTTCTTCCAATTTATGTTTTCTTTCAATAGGCTAAATAAAAAACTAGAACCGTATATTTGCATGCAGATATGTTGAGAAATTGAAATATAGACCCTTTACTGTCCTACACAATACACCAGTTTGTTGATTTGTGCTTAGGTATTGGATAAAAATTAGAAAAAGAAAGACGCAAAGCTAATTCAGATTTTGATCTTATATTAAGAGGAGTGTAAACCCACCACTCTCCATACAAACGGCGATAACGTCTTCCACCCTCTAAGCCTTAACCTATGGCCATGATTTTTTTGTATATTGTCATTATGCCCTAGAACTATTGATGTATGTTTTGTTTTTTTAAATATTCTTAATATTATCAAAAATATTGACGCTTTTTTGTTTTGTGTGAAACTCCTAAAATGCAAATATTGTCAAATCTACGAAGAATATTTAAAAAAATAAAACATACAAACCTAGATCTAAGGCATAATGACAACATACCAAAAAATCATTGCCATAGATGAAGGTTTAGAGGGTGGAAAACGTTATCGCCGTTTGTATGGGGAGCGCTTTTTGGGGCTGGGTTCACACTGGGCAGTGTGAACCCAGTTAATTTGGCTGATAAAAGTAATAACAGATACGCGATTGACAAGCAATTGGTTCGGCTAAGGGCACAATAAACCGTGTAAATTGAATAATGAAAGCTTGCAAATTGGATAGACTGCAAAATTGTAAAGTAACGTACATCAGACACTATCTACTTATTCTCTTTGTTTGTAAACGCAGGTTTACTCATGTCAAGAAGTACGTCATGATACAAAGTACGAAGCCTTGGCCTAAGCAAAGAATATACATATATATATGTAGGTGTGTTTGCTTGCATTTGAGCTGATAATAAAATGAAGCGTATATATGAGCTACAGCTGCGCACAGGCTGACTTGGCGAATGGGTCTAATTGGGACGCAAACGGACCTAGCGCGGATTAGAAAGCCCTTGAGTTACTCTACTCAAGTATCTAAACCTTAAGGTCCTTCGCTGATTTTTTTTTTATGAAACAGGAAGGCAAACAAGCAAGTGGGTCACCTAATGGTAAGTGATCACCACCGCCTATAGGTGGCCGTTCAAGTATTACGTAAGCAGATTTACTACAATTATTTACCCCCCCTTCCCCCTTGTCAGCAAAAGTAATCAAAGCTTTTACCCCCCCCCCCCCCCATGCTTACGTAAACATTGGTATATGCATTTTTCTTTTAATGTATTGTTTTTTTATTGATTCATGAGCAGCAGATATAATTCTAGAAATATGAAAATTAAAAAGTGCTCCTCAATGTTGTATGTCTGCTCACTTTTATCCGATTTTGGAATGCCTACGTCGTTCTCATCTCATCGAACCATTCAACATCTTGGTGCTCTAAATTTTTAATAATGCACATCAGTTCCAAATGTGTAAAAAGTAGATAACTACTGCTGTCGTAATCACCATCTAGACCCCCCCCCCCCCCCACCCCCCATGTCATCAAAAATAAGCAAAGCAAAGACCCCCCCCCCCACCCCCCTATACTGCTAACATAATACTTGAACGGCCCCTAGACATCCGCAACACCAAAGAGATTCTAGGGCTAAGATGGAATACCTTTTGTGCCAGTAATAACACCGGGTGTCTTGCTCTCCACGCCGGAACACAACAGTGCAAGCACTGCAGCTTAGCGGCAGGATTAGCGAGCAAGATGGTGATAGCGAGACGACCTAGACGGACCTTGCACAAGGTCCTACCACCCGTAAAATGTTTGGTTTTATAAAAATCTTGGCTCCATATAAGCCTAA
This sequence comes from Ditula angustiorana, assembly GCA_963691745.1. Classification (NCBI taxonomy): domain Eukaryota; kingdom Metazoa; phylum Arthropoda; class Insecta; order Lepidoptera; family Tortricidae; genus Ditula; species Ditula angustiorana. Next base: position 1,971,969 of record OY829474.1, read on the forward strand.
CCAGACATTTACTACAGTAACCAAGATTTTAGCTGCAGTAACTAAGATCTTAGCTGCAATAACTAAAATCTTAACTGCAGTAAATAAGGTCTCTTAAGCTGAGTAAAATCATTTGGCGATTTTTTTCTTTCAAAATTGGTAGGCAAACGAGCAAGTGGGTCATCTGGTGTTAAGTAATCACCACCGCCCATAAACAACGCAACACCAAGGAGATTGCAGATATGTTGCCAACCCAGAGGGCTAAGATGGAACACCGCTTGTACCGGTTATTTCAGTGCAAGCACTGCTTAGCAGCTGAATTAGCGATCCGGACGGACCTTGCACAAGGTCCTACCACCTGGTAAACTGACAGCCAGCTGCCTGTCTGGCATCTTACTCTGGTGCTCTAGCACGAATAAACGAAAAATAGCGGTATCTCGTCGTCAAGCTCGTCGCTGTTTAGCATCTTACTCTGGCGCGCTAGCACGAATGTACGAAACAGAGCTCTTCGTCGAGCTCGTCGCTCTTGCGCGTAAGACTGGGCCACACCGGATGCGTTTGCAGCACGGCTCCAGCTCCCTTCGTAGAGCTGCGTTGTTCACGCAACGCAAACGATGTGGTTTCTCAACGTATAACAACACTTAATGCCATACATTACACGTGTGCACACGCGTATCTTCAGAGCCGTGCTGCGTACACATCCGGTATGGCCCGGCATTTAGATAATATCACAGCTATTCCGGTACCGGCGCCTGCGCCGTCCGGAGTTATCGTCGTGCCGTTGCCATCCTCGGTCAATGGACAACCCCGTCCTACATTTCCATACATTTTTATATTCTTTATGCTTAAGGCAAAAGACTTAAATAATTAATAGATTCAGGCGTTACTTTGCGGAGGTCCATTTCAAGTTGCTACTCCGCGAAACCAGTGCCGTGCTCGTGCAAGTTAGCTGCGTCTGTGCGACATATATGTATGTTCATGCAAAAACCCACCCTCCTCCGCTTCCACACGAAACAATATATATCACACAGACTCAACTACACACCACCACCACTAAACACTAAACAATACGATCGACGCGCGTTTCGCCTCTGTACGAGGCATCATCGGGATCTAAAAAAACTCTAAGTTTGTTGCAAAAGACTTACCTTAACAGAATCGATTTCGCACTGCAACATTATCCAAAACTTCAAACAAATACACTCTCCAATAATAAAACAGTAAACCGACTGAAAGAAACCCAGATAAGGCACGAGATGAGATACCGTGAGATACAGTATCTCTAAAGAGAAAAACAACACAATTGCTTCGGTACATTGAGATAACGAGGGTGGTTTAAAAGCATTTATCAAGGCTATAGAGTGCCAATTGTATTGTTATAAATAGTAGGTACCTAAATTTACTGCAACGTGACAAAAATGTTCAGACAGACAAAAAGGTTGCGTTCAGTGAAAACATCAATACCTACACGTGATATTTCACCACACTCTCCGTCCCCGCTGTGATATTTTGTGATTGCCTCACATGATTAATCATCGATAAGTAACACCCTGACGACCTGTATGGCATAGTGGCACATGTTTCTGCTTCCTGTGCAAGAGGTCCCGGGTTCAAATCCTGGTATGAGCAAATATTTGTGTGACGAACACGAATGTTTGTACCTGAGTCATGGATGTTATTTGTATTTAAGTATGTATTTATCTATATATATTTAAGTATGTTTATCCGTTGTCTAGTACCCATAACACAAGGTTTACTTAGGTTGGGACTATGGCAATTGGTGTAAATTCCCAAGATATTTATTATTATTTAATTATTAACATGAATCCTTCAAATGAACCCTAAGCTTCAATTTAATTTGGCGCCTCTAACCAAGCCCATAGAGTCGCGAGAGCCATAGAGAGCGGCACTTCCGCGATCCTCTTACGGCAAGTGGCGCGTGCGCCGCCGGAAGCGCGCGGCGACGTGCGCGCGCGCAGCCCGCGAAGGAGTTATCGATTAGTTTTACTTTTACAAAAACCGGGCAAGAGCATGTCGAACCGTGCTTAGTATAGGGTTCTGTCGTCATTATTTAAAAAAATGACTTATTACTTTATTACCGACAGAAAAAATAAGTTAAGCTATCGCTTCGTCGGCGTTAATTTCAATATTTTCGCAGTTTTTATTTATTTATTATGGCTGAATTTTGAGTCAAAAGTTTCGAAGTTTGGAGTTTGGAAATTATATAAATGATGATGCACTTTACGTTTCAACTAACTTTTACGCGTTTAATGTAACAAAACACAGTGCCTTGAAAGCCTCAGAGAAAGCTGAACATTTTAGTATCTCATCGCTGTCAGAAATGCGACAAATTAGAGCTACTCTCACTTCATACGTTACTACGACAAGGTTCTAAAGTGTTTGTTTAAAACTTCTAAGGCTGACTACCGTACCGACTTCCTGATTACAAACCTGCCGCATCCATTCGTTCCTCGCGCAAGGGCGCGACAGTTCGAGCGACAGTTAGCCGACTAATCGCGGCTCATTACCATATCCAGTGCAAGTCAACATACGTGCACCTGTTTTCCTTCCTAGTTCATTGTCGGCACTCCATTTCATTTCATATGATTCACAAATTATATTGTGTCTAAATGTAAAATTTGACCTACCTAGTTTGAAAATAACAATCACATAAGTACTAGAATAATAACAATTATGATTAATCCACGAATTTAAATATAAAACAACACAATTATTACATTAATATGTCAACATCTGTATTAAAGAAATTCGTAAGTAAAGCGAACAATAAAATACTATTAAAAGTCGACAACAATAAGGAATGAAAAGAGTCAATTTTGGAATTATAAAAAAAGAAATCAATAATAATTATTAACGAGTACAAAATAACATTAAGTCATTGATGTCGTGGATATTGGTTTCACCGTAATAAATCTTACTCGCTAATCCTACCGCTTAGCAGCAGTGCTTGCACTGTTGTGTTCCGGCGTGGAGAGCAAGACAGCCGTTGCAATTACTGGCACAAGAGGTATTCCATTCCATCTTAGCCCTCTGGGTTTGCAACGCATCTGCAATCTTCTTGGCGTTGCGGGTGTCTCTAGGCGGTGGTGATTACCAACCATAAGGTGACCCACTTGCTTGTTTGCCCATTTTTCATAAAATAAATAAAACATACCATGAATACATATTGCCACAGAATATAATCTTTATCACCCGTTCCTGTCTGTCCTGAATCCTTATTGACCTCATAGTGTATGTTCGGCCGCCTTCTCCTTCTAAACCACGCAACGGATTTTGATACAGTTTTCACTGTCATTTAGAGAATTTATTACGGAAGGTATTTATGTACATCCCGATTGTATTTTATGAAGTGATAAGATGTGAAATTTTAGGTTAGAATTTCGTTTACATGACAAGTCAAGTTTGGATAAACAGACTTTATATATGAGACCTGTTTAAAGGTTAATAAACAAAGGACGCCCAGGATTAAAACAACAGTTTTAATTATATGATAATGTTCATTTAATCCATTATTTGTAACAATTATCATACTAAGTATAATACATACAGTCAACAGTAGATATATTACTCAAAATAAAATAAGGCCCACTCGACTTTTCTCAGTAAAACAAAAATAAAAAACCGTATGTTCCAAAACATATTTTTATACTAGGGCTTTAATAATTGTTTATACATGAAATTAGTAAAATAAAACCCTACTTTCAAGACATGTATTAGAAGTTCATATTTTTTTTGTTTGAATTTTACCGAGAAAGGTCAAGTGCTCCTATTTTGTTTTGAGTAGTATATATTTATACAGTCCAATAGGTCAAGAACATTACCTCCCCTGGCTGCAGTCGGGTAAAAACATCTACGCAAGCCTATTTTGACAAAAGTGTAAAGAGTTTGCATAGATCTTTTGACCCCTTGTACGATTAGCTATTTCTTCTGCTGACTGTACAATCAAAGACACATATAAGCCACCATTAACCCTTTAAACGCCAAGAATGCATACAAAAGTTGTCACCCATACGCTTTATACATATATGCATCTAGGTCGCTGTTGCGCTGTGTCATCGATCAACTACATACGTGTGCCGGTGGCGTGATGTAAGCGACAGCTCGCGACACCTTTAAGCGTTCTTGGCGTTGAAAGGGTTAAAGACGTCTCTAATTTCTGTTAGTTCCCTCGTTAATGGTCGGCTAAGTTTGTTGATGTTTGTACTAACATAATTCAGACACTTTAACTCAACTTAGTGCGAGATCCCATCGTAAAATTCTGCGCCTACCTGTGATTTGATCGAAATGTGATTTATATAAATGGTTACATGTGGGGTTAAACAACGGTGCAAGGTTGCCGGGCAGTCTTACCGTACCATATCGAGTAAATTAAAAAAAATTACAAGCCACGCATCACAGCGCCGTGCGCTAAGTTGAAGTTTTTATAAAAGATACAAATAATATCGACAAATTTCACACACATATTTATAACGTTATCGGGATTTTGACGCGATAAAAGTATATTGTTAATTTACCTCGACGTTTCGGCCATGTGTCAACAGCCGTGGTTACGGCCGAAACGTCGAGGTAAATTAATAATACCGACAAGGCAATGAAAACGCCACTTTTACATTTACAAGACATCAGTTTTCTGTCGCCGTTACAAGGTCCGTTTGTGATTCTATGGTTTTAACCTTTTAACCGTTCAAAAGGCTACTGTACACCGGCCCGAGGTCAGGCGAGGAAGGTTGACGCAGCCCGCAGGCAGGAGTACTCGATGGAGTAGCACCAATTGTGTCCTAGGGAGTCCTCCGGGAATGCTACTCGTCAGGTTTGGGCCAGGCCGTCCTGTAAGTACTTCCCTCTCTGTAACCATAGGCGATCCGGGTACAATTATTAGTTAAATTTACTGTTTGTCGAAGCAACAAACACATCTGAACACGCGAACCGCGTACACGACCCTGTTCCTCCCTTATCAGGGTGCTAAAAAAGTTTACATTGACAACTTTAACCCTTTGAACGCTTTCATATACGTATTTGAATGAAGTGATCCGTCGCACGCCAAGCACTTTGTAGTAGCGGGGTAAGTCCGGACGCGGTTGACAGTTAGCTCCGATTGTAGCGGTTGCCCCACCCCCGCCGGTGCTCGTCTTTGTACTCGTCCATGTTGCGCTTGCGAGCCAACTCCTCTGGATCATCCTCTTCTTCTAGAAGGTCCTGGAAGTTAAAACACAAATTTTAAAAAACAATCCTTCGCCTATAATTTATTGATTTGTTTATCTACACACATGTAAAGCTTCCCCGAGTGGTAGACAACGGACAACTTACAACATTGTACCAAGAGGTTACAGTCAAAGAATTCGCCAAAGAACCGACAGCCGGGTGGAGCACTCAAAGCGAGCGACGAGCGGCTCGTTGCTCGCTGGTTTCCCCGTAACACTACGTACTGACTGCATGAATGCTCGCTGTGTAACATGTAACATTACACCTCGTAACGTTGGTCAGTACCCACCTTAAAAGTTCCTAGGCGATGGACGTCAGTATGTAATCCAAAACTACGCGACGCAGAGAAAAGCTTAATTATATAAAAATACAAGCGACCCGCCCCGATTTTGCACGATTGGAATTTACTAACGAAACCTTAATTAGAATGTATATAAAAACTTCTGTATCAAGTGTTTTAGGAGTAAGCGTTTGAAGATACAGTGACAGACAGCCGGATAGCGACTTTTTTAATACTGTGTAAAGAAGATTTCTACTTGACTGAACAAATTTTAACCTAAAAAATAGAGCAGGAGCTGGCAGCAAAAATTTCATATCCGTTTACAAAAATTATGTAAAATTTTTGGTGCCAGCTCTTAGTCTATAACGTATTGGAATCAGCAAACTCATGGGTTCTGATCCATTGCCGGCTCGCAACTCGACATACTGTTACACTATGATTATTGCCTTGTAATTCAAGAGGCATTCCCATATCTTATCTTATCTTATTTTTAAGGGGTCCTTTCGGATACACTTCGACCCAGCGGGATCTTTTGTGTATTTACCCCTCCTTTGCACTTAATCCATCGCTTTTTCCACTTCCTCCATAAAGTGGATGAAGTGGTTAAGCGGTAGTGCCTTGAATTCTCCTGGTTCGGGGTATCCGTTACCGAGGAGTTTCATTCTTGTTCTGGCGAGGGCCTCACCATCCTACTAATATTATAAATGTGAAAGTTTGTATGTTTGGATGTTTGTTACTCAATCACGCAAAAACAACTGAATGGATTTAGATGAAATTTGGCACACATATAGTTTATAATCTGGATTAACACATAGGATACTTTTCATCCCGTAAAAATGCACAGTTCCCACGGGATAGCGATAAGTGAGTTATACGCCGCCGTGACGTCATGAGCAGCAAAGCAACTTATACTCATTCATTTGTCCAGGAAATATTGCAGTATGCATGTTGGGTGCACGTCTGCTTGATTCAATTAAACAAGTCTACGCGGACGAAGTCGCGGGCAAAAGCTAGTCACATATAAAAATAAGGCATTCCCATAAAATGGGAGCGTAGTAAAGCGCAGAAGCCCTACCTTCCGGGCTTTCTCGGCGTCGTCGTCCTCGCTCTCGGTGCTTTGTATCGTGGTGTGCGCGATGTTGGTGCCCGAAGCAGGGAACCTGAGGAGATAAACAGTTTTACTGACGTTTGCCTCGACCCGACTCAACAACACACTCTGTATAACAAACAGTATGATCGTTTTTGGAAAGCAACCGAACGACTTTTTATAACCAAGTTCCGTCATCTACTTTAGAATATTACAATGAGAGCGTTTTGCACTTGACGACATTTCGCCACTAAGACATATACACCTATGACGATTCCCTTGCTAAGGTAAAATATGACTCAGTCCTCCTGAACCGCATTCTTCGCGACTAGAAGCCGCGGTCACGTGACGGCGTCCGCTGTCACAGCGCAGCGGGTTTTATCGCGCGGCAGCAGGTCCAACAGATAAAGACTCATTAAACCTATTCCCCCAACCTTCTGCAGTGGCAGGGGGTTTCCACTCCGCACTGTAGGTACGCTCGGCCGCCTTGCCTACAGCGTAGGCAAATCGCAGTAGGTTGTCGACTCGCTACGCGCCCGCTCGCTCGCACTCGCCGTGTCAGTGCAATTGAAAACGAATGCAGCGCAACCCTAGCGTGTCGCCGGGAGTTGCGGGGGGGAGGCGGACGCGGGCGGCGTGTTCCTTTTGACGCGAGCCGCCTGGCGAATGCGTATAAAGTAATACGAACTTTTTGTGCGTGTCAATAAAGTTGGAATTCGTTTAATCACGGTGGTAAAAGAGAAGTTTCTGTACGTCAGTACTATTATTCATTCTGTGGCAGCGGTAGCGCTATCTGTCTGCGTGTCCGTGTACTCACGTGCCGTCCCGGACGCGCTGGTCGTAGAACTCCTCGACCGTCATGGCGGGCAGCGAGGGGTAGCCGGCGCCGAACACGGCCTTCTGCAGCGCGTCGCGCGTGATGATCACGGGGCGGAGCGGCGGCGCCCGCGGCGCCTTCGCAGGCTTGGGGTCTGCAGATTAGAGAATCCATGTTTATTCCAGGGGTCCACGGTGTGAAAGGGGGTTCCACTCCGTACTTTGGGTACGCTCGGTCGTCGGCTAAAATAATACGAGCTTTTACTCGTGTCGATAAAGTTGAAATTCCTTTAATCGCAGTCGGAAAGTGAAGCCTCTGTACGTTAGTAATGTTATTTATTCTAATTTTAAAGTCGCGAATTTTAAAAATACAATTCGGTTACTTCAAATGTGTTATGTGCTCATCGATGGCGGCGGGCTGTTACGCTGTTTTTATTTACTTTAATCATAAAAAACCAAGTGACATAATAGCCCACCGCCTTAAAGTGCCTCTACGCAATGACACCAAGTTTTCAGAAGAACTATTGAACCCTGCAAAATTACACATTTAAATCACAATGTGTTGTACATTACTCTAGTCATGATTTTAAAGAAATTCTATAGAATTAGCCCCCATTTAGATATCAGTTCTCTTAGGGGCAAAACCTTGCAAGTACATTGTGTTTTCGGCGGGATCACCTTTTCCGATAGTAATTTGTCAATTTCCGTTCCAATCTCAGAGAAAAGAAGTTCATTACCATTAGCGGAACCAAAGTCTAAATCAAACGATACCAACCTCCCCTGTGTTTATCCATGTACTCCAGCAGCGGCTTCTCCTGCTCTATGCTGCTGAGCTCGTCCAGCGCCTGGTTGACGTAATGCAGCAGTAGCGTCGTGAAGTACTCGCGCTTCGTCTCGTCGTCAGCACTGGAGGACATCGCTTTGGAGAGCGTACCCAATTTTTCTTTCAATTCCTTCGTCTCTTTGTAGCGCTTTATTTTCGCTTCGCGGCTGTGCACCTGAAAATAGGAAGTTTCACGTTTATCTGTTACACCATTTTGCATCTCACAAGCCTCAGAAACTCACAACCCATCTATGCTATACGTAACTCAGTGAGTCTCTTTCTGAATAACCCAGTGAGAGAGAGACGCAGTAAGTTATGTAGCGAGTTAACGCGTATCGAAAAGATTCGTGCTAGGTGCACTGATCATGGTTTTGTGGAGCATGACTCAGGTCCCACGACGCCTGCTAGAAAGCCGGTTCGAGGTCTTAATTCGGGTATGCCCCCCACTCTGGGAGGAGAGTCCCACATATCCCCGAGCCGCTCCAAGCCAGGGGAAGCTATAAAGCTTTCCTCCCTAGTAAAAAAAAAGGTGCAGTGATCATAGTCCGAGAACTGATAGCAGATAAAACGAAAAAAACTGTTACACCCATTTTTATCAACTACTCTTAAGATTTAGGGAATCTTGCAATAGTATAAAACAATGTCGCTCTGTCTGTCCTCGTAGCTTCAGCTGCATACTCCTCTTAAACCACTCAACAGATTTTAGTACGGTTATCACTGTCATTTAGAGAAGTTTTCACAGAAGATTTTTATGTAAAATTCATCGTTATTGTACCTGGGTGGATCACTAATTTAAGCTATTTTAAGTGATGGTTTTCTATCACATATTTTTATGTTATCTGATATATAATATGTATGGTATAATAAACTTACCATATTAGCAATTTTGGCTTGCTCGGTGACAACTCGCTCCATATTGGGGCTGGCTGCAGGCTGTGGCACTTCTATGTCTGTCACCCCATAATCCTTGCACCTTTGGAGGAAGTCTCTGGAAATTATAAAAAAGTATACATCATTACCTGAAAAAAGAATTGGATAAAATAAAATATATCTTTGGACAATTAACACCAATTGACCTAGTCGCAAAACTAGACAAAGCTTGAACAATGGATACTAGGCAAAGGATAAATAAATATAAATATACATATAGCCTCGTAAAGCCCGAGTCTTACATATATGTCCTATATATACGTCAGTTTGACATTTGCCCTATGCCCTATAGGACAAATTTCAAACTGACGTTGAACTCACTATCTCAAACAATATGGTTCAAAATACATAGAACAACATTTTATGGGGGCCTTACGAGGATAGATAAATTTATAAATTTAATAATTGCACCACCTAGGATATTCTACTGCTATCTATTTTTTTGTGGTATGTACAATAAAGAGTCATACATACATAAAAGTTAATAGTTTATATATATATCTGAGGTTTTGAATTTTTTTGCTTGTCTAAAGATTATTACATCTGCTACAAATATTGACCAAATCCATTTTTTTTAATTTTTTTATTCATTAAATTAAATGTAGAATTATTATCTTTGCTAATTTGATTACTTATTACTGCAAGATTAGTATAATAAAATATGCTTTGTTTCAAGATCACGGTAAAATTTACCAGTGTGGCCTGTTACATATTCGACAAAAAGGCTTTTGAAGACAATAATCACCTAAAATAGATTTCAGCAACATGTATAACATCCTTCCTGGGCTGCCCGCAGAGCTTCAAGCTGAGTGTGCCAAGCAGGGCAGGCAGCAAGAGGTACTGCAGAGTGTCCGTCGGCAGCTCCTCCAGACTCTCGTTGGCACTGAACATCCCGGACATGGACACCAGATTTGTGGCCTTCTCAAACTTGGAGATAGCTGCTTTGACACTAATCTGAAATGTTACTTTTTAAAATGCTATATAATGAATAACAACACGAAGAAGAATTAGGGTAATGGCAGGAGTCGAACCTGCAACATCAGCATTTCGTGCCTTGCATTTGCCAGTTTCGCCACATTACCGCTACCATACCCTGCGAATTTTTCAATGTGTTTTGTCTTTTGATAAAAAAAAATTGAAAAAATTTCGATTATTACAATAAATGTTACTTTTTAATTTAACAATTTTAATGTCACTTTGTAAAATTTGTTTTTAGTCTAATCGCAATGTAATTCATTATAAATAATTTTTATTACACATTTTAGATTAAAAAAGCATTTATAAACAAATAATGTAATTAGGGCCAATTGCTATTGAGTTCCATTACAAAATGGTTATGCAGTGTTTTGTCTCTGACAATAGTGGAAATGTAACTGTTGTCTATTACGTACATTTCAATCGTTGTTTTTAAGTTAATGAGATTTATACTCCAACTTTCTATGTTTACATTGTTTTTCAACACTCATTAGTTCCTTACATATAGAATAATCATATCTTGTCTTTCCAGCATATATACATCCCAATGGCATTGTATTCAAATACACAAAACAGTTATTTCAAATCTACTTTTAGCACTTGCAGTTTTATTATATTTTATGACCATTGAAAAGTGGGTACTATTTCGCAATACAAGAAATCTATCAAGTATGTACTAAAATAGAACAAATTCGGTGTCAATTTAATTAAAATACACCTAACAATTGCCGCTTTATCATACCGGTTGCAAGAACTAGGTGCAAATATCTACCTTGAAAAAAGTCTCATTCACATAAGACACGGCTGTAACTGCAATTTACAGACTTTTATGCTATGTTAGTTTGATTTCAAAAGTTTACAAACGGAACAGAAGAAAGCATAACGCTTTTAGGCTAAAATATCGCTGACCTGCACCGGATCGCTGTTGGTAGCTTCATTCCCATTATCAATTTTCTCGAACAACTGCATGCCCTGATCGAATATGTTCTTCAATGGCTCTTCTTCCGTCGAACGACCTGCGTCGGACGCTTCATTTCGCGACATTTTCCCAATGATGTTTCTAGAATCTACGAGACATAAAAATAATATATTGGGCAAACTACACCAAATTGTTTTGTCGCCCGACTGTCACTGTCACTTTCAATTTGACTACAGACGTCAAAATTGACATTTGCCATTGTATCAAATTGCACACAATGAAAAAACCGCAGCTAGGACCAAAACCGCAGCGCAGAAATGGAAAACTGTTCGAGACACAATAAAATTGGTTATTCTTTATTATGTAACTATTCATAAGCTAAGACACTTTCATACGCCAAAAACCCGCGTAACTCTTAAGTAATCAAAGTCCTGGCTTTAAGTTAGCAGGAATTTAATAGCAAATACTTAAGAGCTATAAAGTTATATACCGACTGACTGATATTACACATACCTACTTGTAAATGTAAAAGGCCCCAGCGCGCTAGTTTTTGTCGCGAGCATAAAGCATAATTATATCGTTCATTGTATCATTCTACTTGAGTACTACAACTTTATTACACCATGAAAAACTTCTTATAATAATAATAATAATTGATTCTCAGAATGATGTTGGGGCTGGCGCGGACCCGGCGTACCAAGGACGCGCTGCGCTTGCGCATGGCCGCGCAAAAACAATCAACGCGGGCCTCTGCGAACATCCCTGATGCGCTACAGTAGCGCGCGGCAGCCCCATCAGCACCCGGAACGCGTTGTTGTATTGGACCCGGGGGCCCCATAGGCCCGTTGTGTATATCTCGCCCACAGGCCGCACGTATACAGAGAAGTGCAATAAGCTCTAAACAGCGTGATTTTCACCTGCATAGAGCACCGTGCAAACCTGCGCGCGATCATGTTCGCACGTACCGACAGAACCCTACATTCCCTCTCGATGTCCATATTGTCTTTGAGATCAGCCGCTACCACATGTCCTATGCAATGAAAATATAAAATAAAAAATGATCGAATGTATTGTTTCTCGTGTTCCGTATAACTCATTTCAAACAATTGATCTAGCAACGGCGTCGGACTTTTATTACGTATTCGTGGCTTAAGCTCACTGACCTATAAGTAGTTTTAAGCTTAAGCTAGTTTTACGATAAGATAAGTTACAAAGGGTAAAGTACAGCTGCCATGTGTCATGAAACTGACCATCAAGTTCAAGTTCAAAAGTTAGTAAGTACGTTGCGTTGCGTTTTTTCGGTAATCGCTTTATCGAATTAACGCCTAATTTAATTACGATAGCAACGTCGATAGGAAATGGTAAGTGATGTGGGTTGATTTAGGATCTTGTCCAATGCTTTACAAACCGGTTGCGGGTAACGCCATGATGGTTTTTAGTTAGGGTATCCCCCCCTCTAGGGGGAGACACATGTCCCATGCAAAAAAAATCTTGTTCGATGTGATGGGAGCGATGCAACCGTATCATTAATCATATGTACCACGCGCAAAAGCATTCACATTTCAAGAGGGGGTCCGGTACAAAAATGTACTAAACACAAGCCAATTTTTGCTCGGACTTCCCCTTCTTTGTATCCTAGAGGGGTCCTTACCCCAAATCCCCCCCCCCCCCCCCCCATTAAATCCTCGCATGCTATGCACCTATGTAAACTGTACTGTACACAGTCAAGACATAGTGGTACAAAGGCAAACCTGTCCCTTGAACGAATCTCTTTCAGATAACCTTTGATCAAAAGAGAGAGGATTATAAAAAGAGAGACTGGAAGAGGATGACATTGCCCTCTCTCCGGCAAGCTGTAAAAAGCCAGAGGCAAGTACCTATTGTCTTACGTGTTTTCTTTTACTGGAACAATGTGGTGAAATCTGAAACTAATAAAAGATACAATAAAACTTTCTTGGAGGTTTTTTTTGTGAAAACAATTTTGCAACAGTAGGTCTGTACATTTTTAACTGAAGACACGTCCCGAACGAGTTTGTGTTAACTTCTCAATTACTATAATAAGTATGGCAACAGTTGGTTGCGGACTTACGCAATCTATGGTCATTAAAGGTGGATTCACAGCCAGAAATTACGAGCGATAAAAGCAAAACGTACCTACAATGGCATTCTCTGATTGGTCGATTCCTGCGTTTTTAGCGCTCGTAACTTATGGCTGTGAATCCAGTCTGAAGTTAAATAATAATATAAACTTACACCTTAACGTATATGGACCCATACCAGGGGGGTTCCACTCCGCACTGTAGATACCCTCCACCGGCTTGCCTATGGCATAGGCAAATCACAGTAGGCTGTCGGCTTGCCGCGCGCTCGCTCGCTCGCCCCCGCCGTGTCAGTGTAATTGAAAACGAATGCCGCGCAACCCTAGCGTGTCGCCGGGACTAGCGGGGGGAAAGCGGGTGCGGGCGGCGCGTGTTTTTTGACTCGCACCGCCTGGCGCATGGTGTATAAAGTAATACGAACTTTTTAAGCGTGTGAATAAAGTTGGAATCCGTTTAATCGCGGTCTTAAAGAGAAGTTTCTGTACGTTATTTATTCTGTGGTCATACAGATAGATTCAACGATTATTTAACCTTTAACCGTCTAGAAGGGATTTCAGCGTCTCCTATAAAAAGTAAACTTAGAAATCGCGTATCGATTAAACACATGTAATGTAACATCACTATGCCAGTTATGAGTCCAGTCAAGCCTGCCCCGTGTCCGCCTCCAGTAGTGAGTGAGCAGTTAAGCGGCCAGCACGTCACACGTAAGTGCGTAGGTCCTTAGTGCACCGGAAAATAGCGGCCTTGTAAAATTATGCCGCTATTTTACAACATTAACGTAACAATATTAGCTTTATTTCTATTATGGATTTATTCATTGTCTTGCTCAGTTACTGATATAATAGTGGGTCGTTTTGTTTTGTTTACCCTCCATTGTGTACGTGACAATTTTGAATTAGAGTAACAGTGGCGTAACGGCTAGGTTTGTGGGTCGCTTTTTTTGTGTAAACAGTGACTTGTTGGTTTAGGTGATTTGATCAGCTCGATACATTTCTCATCAAGCTTGCAGCTAGCCCAGTTTGATCATTAGCCCTAGCATGACCGCCTGGCTTTAATTTATCTCTATGTGCATCCTTACTTATGACACTTTTGTTCGATATAACCCGACTGCCACTAACATGAGCATGGTTTAATTTATTCCTCCCTGCATCTCTGTCAAACTAAAGTCATAAGAAAGAGACTCGCGTAGAGATAAACTCAGATAAAGTAAACGTGCCCGGTCATGTTAGGACTTAAGGCCACAAGGAGGAATCAATTAAATATGACGTGAAGTATGTTAAAGCCGCATATATCTTTGTTTAAAAATCGGTCGCTATGGCTACCTAAAGTCGATTCATTTGATATTAAATTAAGGTCTGATTGACGACTAACTAAAAAGACTAACATAAGTATGTACAGTAGGGGAAATATATTCACGTACCACCTTAGAACCCTATCGCAATGACGCGACGCGTTAAATGCCCGGCTATGTCATACAAATGTCACGCGTATGTCTATTCGACTAGGTTCTACGGTGGTACGTGTTTCAATTTCCTTGACTGTATGAAGTCCCAGTGCAGCAGCAGCCACAGTGTAAATTAATAGCACTAGTCAGATAGGATGCTTTTCCACCAGAGATGTGCGAGGATGCGTAGCGAGGGATGTGTTGTAAGACCAATAGAATCGCTTCATTTACCTCGCCTCGGTCAGCACAGCTCTGGTGGAAACGGCTCATTGGTTCTTTACAAACACATCCCTCGCTACGCATCCTCGCACATCTCTGGTGGAAACGCAGCCTTAATGGTAATTATCCTTGAGCCGCTGGTCGGAAAGTGCTACTGCGTTGGTAGCACGCTAGCTTTCATCGCTGACATAAAGCATGTATCCCTTTCTAACTGAGCGTGTGCGTGAGTGACAGATGCGTTTATGTGCGCGATAAAGCTCTAGGACAGTTATACTCGACCTGCGGCCCGCCAGGCCTTTGTTATAGGTCCATCTGAGTAAACCATTTTTAATTTTCGCATCATTCTAAATTTCGCGCCCATAAATAATTTTTGCTTGCGGCCTTGACACCGGCCTGAAACGTGTTTGTGGCCCCTATAAAAAAAAGGTTCCATATGGGTGCTCTAGCAAGTCTAGTTTATCTTTATCTGTGTCTCTTTTTTTTTGATACTAAGCACTTAGTTTGAGTTTGACAGAGACTCAGAGAGGGCTCTGGCCGGATAAGTTAAATCTGGCCGCCAATCCTGGCGTTTATCGAGATTCATCTTACAATAGAGATATGTCAAAAAATTACAAATTTTATAGGGAACTGACCGCTCTTTTTGACATATTTCTACTGTGACTTCATCTCTACTGCTACGAGAATTGCCCCGCTGGGCCGGTCATGTTTAGGCCACAGTTAGCTATGGATATATTCTATATCCATGTCGAAACTATGCGAGGGTAGGTCATCCCTGTCCCGTATAGTCGACCAAGAAATTGCTTGACCACTTTTCGACGGTATAACAAAGGGATAAGGCTCAAAAGTGGTCAAGCAATTACTTGGTCAACTATACATACAATAATATATCGTATATCTAGTTAGAAAGGAGCAGCATGCTCGGCACGCGTAGCCTCCGTGACAATGCAGATTAGCTTAACGTTGCGAAAACCTACAAGTTGTATTTACTAAGTGAAATGGAACTTTTGTGCTTTCGGTCTTCTCTGCTCAGTCTACGGCAGCTACATGTAACATGACCGACTAACTTTAAGTTACCACGCAGTGCATCCCCTATGACCCGTGACACTAACAATAACAACGTATTGCGGGTGGTAGGACCTTGTGCAAGGTCGTTGTGCAAGTTAGCAGTGCTTGCACTGTTGTGTTCCGGCGTGGAGAGCAAGACAGCCGGTGTAATTACTGGCACAAGAGGTATTCCATCTTAGCCCTCTGGGTTGGCAACGCATCTGGAATCTCTTTGGTGTTGCGGGTGTCTATAGGCGCTGGTGATAACTTACCATCAGGTGACCCACTTGCTTGTTTCCTTCCTATTTCATAAAAAAAAAGAATGTGACTGCCTAAGTTAGCTCAGTGGTTGTACACTTGCGGTCTACGGACCACTTGGGGTCCGCCAAGGCTAGGGAATGCAAACCCGTTATTCTTTAGAGAAATTAACCGGGTTTGCATTCCCTTACAATAGCCTATGTCAATTGATAACCACCTTTTACAAAATATTGCTTTTCCCGTTAAAGAGTTCTCCTGATACTTCAGCATCAGCTCCATTTCGCCATATGCATTGTGACGAGCTTAAATTGTTTAGCAAATACATATATAAAAAATACCGTGTCGCCACCCGTGAAATACTTATTATTGAGTAGTTCCGGTGGCCGTCTGTGGTCTTCATCATCGATTTCACTTCACCAAATTGTGTTTTCTGGGACCAAAAGCACCAGTTACTGTATAAAATACCCAAATCTCTATAGGTAGTCATATAATTTTTGAAGAGTTCTCTTGAATTCTCCAGGATCCCATCATCAGATTCAAACCAGGTGGCAATGAAAAAAACTTGGAAGTATACCCATTTAAGTACAAAAATATTTTTTTAAGTTTGTCCAGCCGTCTTCGAGTAATCTGCGAACATACATAAAAAAATATCGAGACGAATTGAGAACCTCCTCCTTTTTTTAAAGTCGCTTAAAAACGGCGTATAAAGGGCCATTTACATGGTACGAGTTCTCGCATGCGAGTTGCATTACACCGAGGTATGATGTGATCGATCGATCGATCTTGTCGCGCAATGGAATGCAACTCGAATACGAGAATTTGCTCCATGTAAATGGTTCCTAACTCGTATTGACTCGCACGCGCGACAATTGCCGCAGCGGGGCTATTCTCGGTTTATGCGAGATGCATCTCGCACGAAAACAACTATCAAATCCCTTGGAAATCTATCACTTTTTGACGGATCTCGCATGTCTCGCATGCATCTCGCATGAACCGAGAATTGGGGTCCAGTGCTGAGTAGCACCGATGTTCTTGTAGCGTCGTGAAGTTGGCCGCGCCTGCTAATGTTTCAAGGGGTCACTCGGGGTCATGGAAGTACCTAGAAATAGGTACCAACACAGTTTCTGCAACATTGCCTTGATGCTTCGAGATGACAGTAATTACACGCACAGCCAGTTATAATTACCTCACTACAATGAAAACACTTAAAGATTAGAACCATTTTGAACTATGTAACCAAAATAGTTTAATAACAGAGTCAAATTTAGTTTATAATCATAATGAAAACCTAGACTCTATTTTGACTCGCGAACGCCACATTTTATTTTATGGTCAAGTGCACGTCGGACGACTAAATTCGCGTACCTTACCTTTTTTTTTATCGTCCAAAATTAGTCGCGTTGTTCGCGTACTTAGGGTGACACGGGCGATAAAGATTCTCCAGCCTTACGCGAACTTACTCGTGCATCTTTATAACCCCTTTTAGAGCGAGACAGGACAAGAGCTAAGCTAATTAGACCCGACTACCTATTATCGCCTAAAATTAGTCGCGTTGTTCGCGTACTTAGGGTGACGCGGGCGATAAACGTCGTCCAGCCATAATTACGCGAACTTACTCGTGCATCTTTATAACCCCTTTTAGAGCGAGACAAGACAAGAACTAAGCTAATTAGACCCGACTACCTTTCATCGCCCAAAATTAGTCGCGTTGTTCGCGTACTTAGGGTGACGCGGGTAATAAAAATCGTCAAGCCATAAGTACACGAACTTACTAGTCGGTCTATCAGCCATTTTCGAGCAAGACTGCGGCGGCTAGGTGTCGAGCTATCTATTGGCCATAGGGAATCACCCGTGTATTACTGCTATTAGGTATGGCTTGATGATGGAAAATTGTGACCTAACAAAACAAGAACAAGACGAAAACGTGTCATGATGCCGCCCACAACTAACTTTAAAGTACTAAGTAGGTATGACGATGAACGATGACGCATGTTAAATCTGCAATTATCTTGATTTCCTTTTCCCTGAATGCATCATACGACATTGAGCCATTGTTCTACGTCAGCATTCGCTGTCCAGTCAACCTTACATCACGTTACCCTTACATGGTAATATAACACAAGTCTGCGGCAGAAAAAGTTAAACGCACCGTTAATGTGGCGGGGCCGTAATTTATACCATGCGTCAGATAAAAAGAGGGCTAACGGTCAGTCTGCGCAATAAGCGATTTACCGGTCTAATTGGTGAAAGGGGGTGTGGGGTGACATCTCCCACTGTCAGTTCCGTAGCGCTATTGGTTGCGTCTCATGCTGTTAAACCGTTTGGGAATCCATCCCCTCCATTAGGAACGTAACGGTTTTTACGTAACACTTAGTACATATGAGTTCGAAACGGCCGTTTTTTATTAAACGGTGATTTTCAAAATCACAGTCTACAGATCATACATGTCAGAACCTAAGAACAACTCCATCTAACACGTGTCATTAGAAAGGGATCCGATGCACTGAGACTGACTGCGAGATTATCTTAAATTGAGTTACTGCCTGCCTGTACGATACTCAATCCTGCAAAGCCGGCAACGCGCGAGTGATACTTTTGCTGTCGCAAGCGTTAAGCTTAGTCAAGCGATACGCACGACTGATTTCCAGCTAAATAATATAAAGATTTATAAAAACGAACATTAAATAGAAAGGTCCAAAGTTACTCGCCCGCTACTGACGCTTCTGGAAAATTCTGGCGCGAAACAGCTCGCGTCGCATCGCACAGGATGGCGGTCATTATTCGATTGTCCTGTCCGCTACAGTGACACTTTTAATTCTAACGTTCCAGAACAGTGCCCTTTCATATCAAAACCTATACAGATAATCTTTATGGGTACATCCAGCATCAGAACAATCAGAAGTAGCTTGATGTCGAAGAAGTCTAAAAACTATTGAAGCTCTTATTCTGTTGACTTTGTTCTTGTGTACCTTAGGTGCTGTAATTGTGCATTGAGAAAGGTTTTTGGAAGTCAGTATCCAAAATCTACGTGAGCGAATTCAAGGGCAAAAGCTAATGTACATGTTCTAAAAGACAAATAATAGTATTCAATTCACACGTAGTAGTTAACCAATCGCCATCCGTGTTTGTTTACGAATGGTTTACGATTATCCAATGCTTATTCTACATGTGACGACTATCGATCTAGTGCAACAACAATGATCACCACACATGCTTCTCATTTGAGTCATTTGATGTTCTAATTATCGATACATGTCTAACTAAGCTGTCAGTAACTGACACCACTTCTCACCCACCTAGTTCGCAGAAGATGAACCTATTTGCATCATTATCACCAAATATATCGTGCAATTAGAGCGGGTTTTTGATATTTCACATGAAGATTAAATCTTCTGTAGATACTCACATTCTTGTTATAAATAAGATCTACTGTAACTTTGAGATCTCTAGCTGCATGGCACTACGTCCGCAGAAAACTTCTTTCAGGCTTTACAGCGTCGAACCCAGCTAAGTTTTAAAGCAAGCAATAAATTTTACACAAATGGGCCAAAATAAGAATTAGGTTCACAAATTTCTTTCCTGTGACCCTAACATGATTGGCCTAGGTTTTATTATACCCTACGTGCGTCTATACGTGGTGCACATAGAGACAAACTCAGGTAAACTAAACTTGGCCAGCCATGTTAGGGCCACTGTAGAAAACATTCAGGTTTTATAGCCCATTACTTTTTGATCTACTCTACATCCGCATATTTGGTCCCTGGCCTAGTTTTACCCTATTCAAAGAAATCATAAATTGTATATACAAATTATTATATTATACAATTGGGTATATACCCAAGTCGCTAACTTTTGACTACGAGAGACAACTTTTGTTTTTCTAAAATGTTTGACTCATGCCCTAAGGCACTGCTTATTATGCGTGCTGACAAATATCCTGATACAATGACGCTTCCGAAGAAAGTGTCAACATACTTTCAAGTTTGATACTTAAACCTTTCCATCAAGACAACTTTTTTAATTTCAGGTACTATGGGAGGACAGGCTTGAAAAACCCTTGACAACCCTACAATGGCCCGGCTCACAGTTCTTTTCTGCCTCCTAACGATTGGATACACGTTCGCTTTCAATGGCGACAGCTTCGAGCTGGAATGCCCTGACGAATGCGACTGTCACTACTTCAGGATTAACTGGGTGACGGACTGCTCTGAAAGCAACCTCACCGAAGTGCCTTATGATGAGCTAAGCATGAGCGTCTACATTCTAGACTTGAATGGAAACAACATTACAACGTTGAAGCCGTTCCCAAATGACATCAAGATGAGGAGACTCCAGATAGCCAACAATCGGTTGACGAAGATAACAAAGGAAGCTTTCATGGGACTGGAGTACCTTATAGATGTGGATTTGTCAGGGAATAATATTAGCTTTATCGATCCTGAGGCATTCCTGTAAGTACGAGTAATATCCTAACTTTTAATATACTGTGTAACAGCTAAAAGTTATTCGGAGGCAAACTCGTACATGGTCTAAAATTATATATATTAGACCCATGTAATGTTTGCCAGACGATTATATTAACATGCTATTTGAATCTGGTGAAAACACAACTGTCGACCCTGAGATTCAGTCATTACGTGTGTCCAAATTAGTTCATTTATGGTTCATATCATATCTGATCGACCCACTGTTGACACTTGTACTTAACTGTGGCGTGTTGTGTGTGTCCTAAATTCCTAATGAACCCGGGCCTAACTCTAACCCTCGAGAGGTTAGCAAAAGCTAAATATAAAGACTTAATATAAAGAGGTATAATAAAGTGCATGCAGCTGGCCCCACATCTAGGTTGCGTCAACACTTTTCTAAATGACGAGGCACTGGGTCAAGCATTTCTTTTCACATTGCATTTCAAATGTCGGCTTAATTTTAACGAGATGTGGCAAAGGAAATTAATTTAACGGAATGAAAAATTTATGTTTCTCTCACGTTAACGGAGTCGTATGCGTAATTTCCTACAGCTTTAAAAATTCAAATCAAGAGACGATTTACTGAAGCAATTTCAATAATAAGCATGGAATTAAAACTTGCTCGTCCATTAGTTAATTGAAGCCAATCATACAAACAATCCCAATTTGGGACCTGGAAATTGCGGTTGTCCGGAAAAAATACCCGAACGAATTTAAAACGAGCTCGCAAAAACTTGATCGATTGAAACTGCGAATTAGTGTCACCTGTGTCAGACACAGCACACGTTTAGCCTCGCTTATTACGACATCACACAACAAAACCTGAACCAATTTGGTTGTTTCCAAGCGTATCTATTTCAACGTAAAATACTACAATGTGACATTGCCGAGCCTCCGTGACTCATTGTTTACCTAACACTAGAGTTGTTTTTCCCACGACGAACAATGTTAAGTAGACACTGACATCCCTGAGTTGCTCACAAAGCAGATTATAAAATTGTTCCAATTGCTTCTGAACTTGTTGTGGCACGGTCACCGACAAATTGGCTCTCGTCATGCCAACTATATTAGATAATGGGGGGATGCAAATTGAGTATGTCCACTAGAGGGCCCGTTTCTATGTTTATAATCGTAAATTGGCAAAATGCGTCAGACGTACCCCGAAATGACTAGAAGCACACCTCACCGACCCAAATAAAATAAACAGCTATTCAGTTGCCTATCGGAAAAGTAATTTTGCCACTTCAAATGAAACTTTGTTAAATTTTTTATTTTTAGTACAAACTTTTCGTATACTCATACGCAAATACGAAAACCATCGCGTGGCAAAAATAAATAATGAAACTAACCTTCCGGACTGTAAAAAGATGGACTTAAACTGAAATACTATTTTAATTATTAAAGATAATGAATATGTACATGTACAGCATGAGACATCTCGTGACAGCAGCCTTTATGGTGATAAATATACGACCAGTTTTTTTTTTATAATTATGGCTGGGCTGCTGTCACGAGGTGTAGCAAAAGGCGATTGTTAATCGTCAAAGAGTTCTTTGTTCTTGTTTAAGTACATCGTAGGAAAATTGTAAATCCACTAGCGATATGATAGGCTACATATATGTATAAGCAGCTTTACCTAAAACCGTTTTTCGTATCATTTCAGAGACTCCCGCGGACTACTAAACGTGGAACTCCAAGACAACCCACTTGCGGTCGTCGAAGGACCATTTTTGATCTCTGGGACTCTGCAATTCCTCGACATCAGCTCCTGCAAACTAACTAACATCAACCCGCAGTTCTTCGATAATATCACCTCTTTGACCACCATTGATTTGTCAAATAATCCTTTGACCACATTAGCCGCCGGCATTTTCGATGTCCTCACCAGTTTGGACACCTTAAAACTCAATGATTGCAAACTAACAAGTGTGCCAGAGAATGTTTTCTCGACTCTTTTGAACTTGAAGAACTTAGAGCTTGCGGGGAACCTTCTAGGTAATACAGACTGGCCAGAACTACTTGGGTCATTGACAAGACTGGAGTATCTGAATTTACGGAAATCAGGCTTGACTTCGCTCTCTGAAGACACGTTCTCGAATTGCACTAATTTAGTCACGCTAATTTTGGCAGACAATGAATTACGTGACTTGGATGTCGCAGCGACACTTGGTAGCAGCGTGGATCATTTGGAATTGTTGGATCTTTCGAACTGCAAAATACAAGGACCCATATCTGGAGATGCTTTTGCTAATGCGACTAGATTGAAAAGCCTTTACCTTTCAGGCAATCCTTTGTTCGCACCTGACTTGGAAGAAGCGTTAGCGCCTTTACCAAAATTAGAGCGATTATTCATGAGCAAGTGCGGGCTCCGTCGCCTACCGGATAACTTCAACGTGTTTGATAATTTAGTAGAACTTGATATATCGCACAACCCACTCGTCAATGTGTTCGCTAAGCTGCTCGCACCCCTTGAAAAACTAGAGTATCTGAACATGGGATACAGTAACCTGTCGTACCTTGCTCCGGACTCATTCTACAATTTGACGTCACTGAAGCGATTAGTTCTATCGGGCAATGACCTTTTGTCCTTAGAAGCAGGACTGTTCGGGAACCTCACGCAACTGACAACTATTGAACTAGAATTCTGCGGCCTGAAACGGCCATTGAATGCAAACTCTTTCTTTAAAAACCTGACATACATGGATTTGAGGGAAATAAGGCTCGGAGGTAATCCGCTGGTAATCCCAGCTTCAGGGCCCGTTTTCCCTAAGTCTTTGTCTCAGGTCACCATCCTCGACTTAAGCAACTGTAATATAACAAAACTAAACAGCGATGCTTTCAAAAATACGAACAATATCACTGATTTAAACTTAGCTGGCAACAGGCTTAACTCCAAAGATGACAGTCTACTATTTTTGGATAGACTTGAACATTTAGAGAGGATAAATTTGAGCAACAATAACCTGACGACCATAGATCCCGAAGTTTTTGTCAACAATCCGAAATTGCATTCATTGAATTTGATCGGGAATCCATTTATATGCGACTGCAAGATTGCAGAGATGTGGGACTGGGCGAACATGATAAAAGGCGATTTGGACGTACTCATCGGTGCTAAGAGCGCTGAAAAAGACATCGTGGTCAAAGGAAATAAAAAGAAGAAGAACTTGTATTGCCGCTACAATGAGACACAACTGAGAAATATTAGTATAACGACCAACAGGACAGTTCCGGGCAGAAGGCCTTTCATAAAACCGCGGGAACTGACTTACGCCAACAGAACCTGGGCCAAGTATGTCAGAGAATCTGGATGTGAGCCCGTGGTAAAGATCTTAAGACCCGTTGCGCTGGTGGGCGAAATATTTGACAATGGCAGCTTACCGAAAGGCGCTATAGTTTTGGCTGCGGTAGCTGTCTGTCTGGGAATCGCGACGTTCCTAATGACTCTGCGATTGTTTAGGAGGAAAAATAACATGGACGCTGACACAGAAACGAATAGGAAACAGAGATAGCAAATATATTCTGGTCATCCTTGATTTTCGGTACGTTATGATTGTGCCGTCTTCCTCCGCCTGCGGATTCGCATTGACTACCGGTAGGTCGGTCTGTTAACATTTTTATACCCTGAGTTTTTGTGTCATTGATTATCTTATTATTAAATGGTCTCTCTAGCACGTCCAATATAATGAATCAAATTAACTAGTCAGATGAAAAACAAATTTCTCATAGGTACCATAGAATGAAGATTTTATGACGTTTTATTGTAACCTTACTATTAATTTAAGTTACCAGACAGTATTCAATTAATTTAATAAAATAAATGTCTATCGTTACGCGTATTATTTGCCTTTTTGTTTCGTCTAATAAGCATGGTCGTATTTCCACAGATTTTACAATTCGGACTTTATTTTGCAAGGGGGTATAAAATCGTACTCTTTTTGCTCAGTGTTTCCTCATGACACAGGCAGCTCTTTGGCAACGAGAGCAAACACCACCAACAGTTTCAGTTGCTTCAAACAATTAGGTGATGCAACGAGTTTTTGCTCAGTTTCCTCAGCATCAATCTAACCATCGGAGAGCATGCAAAATCGGATTCAGGAACTTTTTGCATTCTCTACGGTCACTGGCTAAAGAACTGCAGTTTTTATAAGCTTTTTTTATCAAACAGCGAACGAGAAAACTGAGCAAAAAATGGTGGCACGTAATATATTGAACGCGATGGCGAAAGTCGTTGCGCAAGATAAAGCTCAGTCAGTCCCGTTGGTTGAAAGAAAATCTAAAATAAAAACAAAACTGTAATTCAATATTTTATTAACAATACTATAAAAAATAAACTTAACAATACAATAAATACTTATTATCAGCTAGGTTTGCTCGACGTGCTAGTTTTCTTAATGTACCAGTTTTCTTTGTAGACTTTTTTCCTCGTGCCGGGCTTTTCGCTTTCGGGACTGACGTTGCTTGCCATCGTGTCGAGCTCGCTATCGAGCCGGGGGATCGCGATGGGCTCGAACCCATACTGGAACTGGGGCTCGACAAAATGCGTTCTGCTTTTGAATCTTGGGTGGGGCCGCGACGCGTGCGGCGAGCTGTCTCGAGAATCCTTTAAGTACTCATACTCGAACGCAGGTGCTGCTTTGTAGGCCGCGGACTGCTTTGCCTTTTGCTTAGGCGCTGAGTCATAAAACGACGGAGCCACCGTGTACTTCGCTAACTGATTATTCTTATCTTTGTTGCCGCTATGTCGTAGTTTCTCTGGCTTGTGTTTCAAAAACATCTTGTAATAATTTATTTTGCTCTGATAGCGGTCGGTCATGCTTTCAGGTTTTTGAATAGAATAGTCTTGATAGTAATTTTCCTTTACTTTGTCTCTATCGTCTTTGTAGCCCAGACGCGCGAATTTGGGGAACTCGTCACCTTCCTCCTGATACTCTTCAAAGTGCTTTCCGGTGTCTTCCTCGCTATTGTGGGGTTCTCCATAATTCTCGGGGTTGTAGATTTCGTCTTCATTCTCGCTAGAATCCCGGTCATATGCCGGAAAACCGTACGCAGCTTCTTTGTAAGATTTTTCAAAGTCTTCCTCGTTATTCTCCTCTTGTCCTACCATCTGTGCCGTAAGTTTCTCTTGATGTGAATGCACCTCGTCGGGAGATTCTTCTTGAATTATGATTTTCTTTGACTTTTCGTAAATGACAGGCTCTAAAGACACTTGACCCTCCGAGCGCGCATGGGGCGTGGTTTGCTGTATATAGTACTGTGGAGTCACATTCGGCTTCTGCTGCGGTTTCTGTATATGCTGGGTTGGATCTACTCGTATCGCAGCATTGGCATAAGGAGGTAAGAATCTAAGATTTTCCATGAACTCGTGAAGAGGCGTAAGTTGCGGGTGGCCGTAATACTGGGGTGATTTCTGCGTCACTGTGAAATGACCTTGGTTGGGTTTGTGAGATACCGGCTCAACTTTGAGATGCTGCGGGTGAGATTGATGGGAATGAGTTGCGGGATGATCAGTTGAATAATGAGGATGAGGTGAAGGATGGGCATGAGCTGCGGGATGAGAATGAGTGGAAGGATGATGGGACTGAGTAGAAGAATGAGAATGCGTTGGATTATGAGAATGAGTTGAAGGGTGATGAGAGTGAGTAGAAGAATGTAAATGCGTTGGATCATGAGAATGAGTAGAACCGTGGTGAGAATGAGAAGGGTGGTGAGAATTAGACGAAGAATGCGAATGCGTTGGATTTTGAGAATGTTGGGATGAAGTTGAAGGATGGGATTGGTAGCTATAAGAATTAGGATTAGACTGATGGGAATGAGAAGGTGGTGTCGAATGATGAGAATGCGAGGAAGTATGGGACTGAGGGGGTTTATTTTGATGAGTATCATACTGAGCGTGATCATAGGACGCAGTTTCGTCATCAGCTTCGGAAGATTCACCCGAATCTTCAGAGTCTGTCTCAGGAGCAGCATGATGAGCGTCGATGTGCTTAACACCCTGTTCTGCTGGTTGCAACTTGTATACTAAATGATTAGGCTCAGGATCCTTCTTCACATATTGCACTGTCTTTGTGTGACCCGGATCCTTTGAGCTATGCGAAAAGCTGTAAGTCACTGGCTCTTTCTGTGTCTCTTTCTGGTAGGTATAGCTGACAGGATCTTTTTTAGTTTCTTTATTGTAACTGACAACCTGTTCATTATAAGTTTCTTTATAATTTGGCGATTTAATTTCATACGAATATTCAGCGTCGTTAGGCTTCCCTTGTACTTTGATACTAGGCTGCTCAGACTTATGTTCGTAATGCACGTGCACTTTGGTATCCTTTTTCGGGGGTTTCTTTTGTTTTTTCTTTGACTCGTCGCTATGTGGCTTGCCTTTAACAACACCACTATCGTAAGACTTTGTTTTTTGCACAACAAATTCGTTCTTATGTTTCTTGACCTCATCAACATCAGATGGGTGAAGTTTGCTGTATGTTACAGCGTTTATTTTTGGTAGGTAGTGTTGTACTTGGGGCACGACAGGGTTGGCGAAAGTCAGCGGCTCCAGGAGGCTGAGATCTAAAAGTGGTAGAGGAGGTTTTGTCTCTATGTGTACTACCGTGTCTTCGCCGTTGTGAGTCGTCTTAACCGTGTGTCTCACTGGGGCTTGCACTTGCGACTTGATGCTCTGCGCTACCTGCGGCTGCCGCGGTGCTTCAAAATGTTCAATCTGATGTACTGCTGGGTTCTCTTGTAGCCGTTGGAATTTCGGTTCGCTCTGTGCAAGATTGTAGGTTTGAGTGCCGTAAACCACTTGATTATTGTTTAAACTCTGCTGAGCTTTTGTGGGTGAAACAAAGTGGAACTGATGATCTGACGCTGGAGTCAAACTCTTTACACCGCCAGGGTAAACAAATGGCTGCGCTACTCCATACCGGGTAAACGGCGACGTAACGGCGTCCAATGAAGGTAATCGATACTGAGCCCCGAAGAACGCTTGCGACGGTCCTTGAGGGAAGTGGTAGCTTGGAGCAGCAGACAGCGGCTGAGACAGGTGCGCTGGCAAATGCTGCAGCTGCAAATATTGCTGCGGTGACGTCGTCTTGTAAGCCACTGACTGCGGAGTCTCCACGAACTTGTTTCCGTACGAATCCTTTAAGAATCCGTTTGAATTTTGAATAACGATGCTCTCCTGTTTCAGCGGGATGAGTTGCGAGGATTTCGCTGGGACGGAGGCAGGCACATGGAACGAGAAGGCTCCGTAAGGGGCCGCACTGGCGTACACTCCGTAAGGCGCGTTGCGGTACAGCCGCGCACTCCCGGCACTAGCATTGTCCTTTATCCCCAAACTAATCACAGTTCCGACACAGACTTCAGCTATCGCCAGCCAGCACAAGACAGCGAACGCCTGAAAAAGAAAAACGTAAACAAAATCTGTTTATGGTCGGTTCCGGTGAACCTAGCGATTGGAAACCGGAAAGGCATTCGAGCGTTGAAATTTAAATAGTGCCGCACACGCATGAGTTAGGCCAATCGCTAAATGTATAACTTCTATAGAAAACTATTATGTAACGCTTTCATTTATTCAGTTGATTTGCAATAAGTACGAAATAATGGAAGTTAAATGGTCGTAATTTGGTAACAATTAAATTAATATCATAAGATACATACTTATTGAATAGGCATAACGACGGTCTATCAAAATAAGATAAGTTACAAAGGAAACCTACTAAGTGTTCATCTTGATAATAACGTACAGTCGTACATTTTGATTTCTGTGTCACTGTCACTCTAGAACCTTTTCACAATAAATGTAACATTTACTTTTACAATAAATATCTTATGGTAACAG
Source organism: Ditula angustiorana (assembly GCA_963691745.1). NCBI lineage: Eukaryota > Metazoa > Arthropoda > Insecta > Lepidoptera > Tortricidae > Ditula > Ditula angustiorana. The sequence goes on from OY829474.1 coordinate 2,000,362, forward strand.
TAATGGGGCATAGCGACAAAGTTTTTCCAGAGGTCCAGAATTCAAATTGCTTGTCCGTACCCACACCATTTTGAATTTGAGAAATGTCGTATATTTATATTTGATTTAAACGTTTTTATTTTGCTGTTTACTTAGTCAAATAAACCGCATTTTCTAATTAAAAGCGAAATCAAATATTAATAAATTTAAAAAAACAATCGTAAACAAACGAAATTATTTTTAAATTACAGATGTCGAAATAACTGTAATTTTTGAAGCAAATAATTAAAACCCTATTGTAAACAAACTCACCTTTCTCTCCATTTCAGGAGACGTTGCCTCCGAGCAACGCACAACACTGCGGCGCCGCGCTCCCTCCGTCCGCTTATATCCGGCGCCCGCGCAGCCGCAGCCCTCCTTCACCATATTATATCACAAATCCACAATTGATTATTCTATTTAATAAGATAAATTCATCTCACTCCAGTTGAATAACATCTAATTTTATTAGATGTTACGTTGCCGCGTCAAAAAAAAGAATATATTTACACTTGACTGCTTGTAAAAGAGAATGCGGGTCATTGACTCAATTTAACCGAGTTAAAAGCTAAATATGGAGTTAATGTTGTCGATTGTCAGTATCAAAACATGCTGAACATGCGGAATCGACGGTTCAGAATTGTCCGTGCATAACAAATTATTCTGCAGTCTTGTTTCGCTTCTATGTTAACCAACAGACAAATCGATGTTAAAATGGAACTTGCGACATGTCCCATTGAAGCAATAGACGATTATTTATGGGTGCCCTGCACTTCAATGAAGCAGCAATCGGAGAGGTGCACCAAATCTACTGTACTTAGATACTATACATTTGTTTACTAGAAGCGGCCCCAACAGACCGCCTAAGGTTTATTTAACCCTTCCTGCACTTCGTTTAACTAGTGGTATATGGGTTCGCACATAGAGATAAACCAGAACTGTCATGTTAGGGCCACGTACGTACCTGTTCTCAAGCTAAAAGTCACCCTAAAGCTTTTAAGAGAGTGTGAACCCAGCGCTCTCCATACAAACGGCGATAACGTTTTCCACCCTCTAAACCTTAACCTAAAGCCATGTTTTTATACGTTGTCATTATGCCCTAGAACTAGGTTTGTACGTTTTGATTTTTTTTATATTCTTTCTTAATAGTTTCAAAAATATTGACGCTTTTTTGTTTTGTATGAAACTCGTAAAATGCAAATATTGTCAAATCTATCAAGATCATAAAAAAAATCAAAACATACAAACCTAGTTCCAAAGCATAATGACAACACACCAATCATCATTGCCATAGGTTAAGGTTTAGAGGGTGGAAAACGTTATCGCCGTTTGTATGGGGAGTGCTTTTTCGGGGTGGGTTCACACTCCTCTTAAAGGGGTGATAGACGGACGAGTAAGTTCGTGTACTTAAGGCTCTGCGACCATTAACTCTGCGAACCCTAAGTACGCGAACAACGCGCGTAATTTTGACCCTAAACGTCATCGAGCCGTAAATACGCAAACTTACTCCGCTTACGCGTCCATCTATCACCGCTTTTACCCGTGAGTATACGTGGTAGGACCTTGTGCAAGGTCTGTCCGGATCGCAACCACCATTTTGCTCGCTAATCCTGCCGCTAAGCAGCGGTGCTTGCATTGTTTTGTTTCGGCGTGGAGAGCAACACAGCCGGTGAAATTACTAGCACAAGAGGTATTCCATCTTGCCCTCTGGGTTGGCATCTCTTTTGTGTTGCGGGTGTTCATTGATGGTGGTGACGCATCAAGTGACCCACTTGCTCGTTTTCTTTCCTAATTGATAAGTAAAAAAAAGTAAATTTATTATCAAACGTGCTTGTCATCAGTTCAGATCCGACTTAATCAACCGGAGCAATTTGATGGTTAACCTCAAGTTTAAGCTTCTCACAAATCAACTGTGTCGCTCCCGGAGTTGGGCCATTTGGAACGGGGCTTAATGGCGTAAAATAATGCTCACTTTTAATTTACCTCGACGTTTATTGCAACGACGAGGTCACGAGAAGACGGAAAATGTAGGTGTCAGATTTCTAGTAACGCCTGTTTTCGATCTAGCCTCGGCAAGAAAAATGCCCTGTTAAACTGGATTCACAGTCAAAAATTGCGATGAAACCGCAAAAACGCAGCAATCGACCAATCAGAGATGGCTATTGCCGCGTTTTTGCGTTTTTATCGCTCGTAATTTATGGATGTGAATCCACGTACCCTTATTCTATAAGTGCTGTTAATACGCAGCGCAGCCTCGAACCTCAACGCGAACTCGTTGAAGCTGCGCTTAGAGAATCATCACCGTGGCCCTAACATGACCGGCCAAGTTTAGTTTATCACTATGTGCGTCCCTTTCTTATGGCACTAGTCAGACAGAAAAGCAGGCAGGCCTGCATCTAGCGGGGGCAAACCGGGGCACCTGCCTCTGGCCTAAAATCATAATATAATATCATGCTAGGGGTCCGAAATCATATTTTATCTCAAACTCCGGACTGTTGCCAATGTTAATACCGGTATTGGAAACCCTAGTTAGGATTTACGACTACGACATTCCGTGCCTATCTGAGAACCACCTGTGGAAAGAGTTACTCTGCGCTGAATGCCGAGGTTACAGCTTCAAGTCCTGCCAGAAGACCAACCATTTGTTTGTGTTGTCAATGCTTCTATCATTTAGAGCCTCCGCTAAGTCACGCGGGCGCAGGAAGCGGGTGCACGCCTATAGAAAAATTGTATGAGAGCGTCCGCTAACTCGCGCGGGTGCGGGTGCGGGCTCATACTAAGTATTTGTTTGATAGGCGTGCACCCGCTCCGAAGCGAACGCTCTTAGAGGCCATTATTGTATGAATGCTGGCTCCTAACATCACGAGTGACTACACATATAGGATCACTTTCCCGACCCACTGCTTTCTGTCACGGTCGCTGCGCGTAATCTAGACCTAGGCACCAAACGTGACACTGTAAACCTAACTAGACGAAAGTGGTGTTTCTTTACTGGTCACTGGGTGCTAGTGTCAAAGGCCGTTAAAGGGAAAAGTTTATTATGCGGTAAAACGAAAGTCAGCAATACGGGTCAGCGAGAATTCGGAAGTTATGCCTGAGTAAATCGTTATTTCTATAAAGACTGTAGGAAGTAGGTGAGCATGTTTAACGATAACTTATTTAATTTAATGATATTTGCGGGTGGTAAGACCTTGTGCAAGGTCCGTCACCATCTTACTCGCTAATCCAGCCGCTAAGCAGTAGTGCTTGCACTGACGTGTTCCGGCGTGTAGAGCAAGACAGCCGGTGCAATTACTGGCACAATATTCCATCTTAGCCCTCTGGGTTGACAACGCATCTGCAATCTCCTTGGTGTTGCGGGTGTCTATGGACGGTGGTGATCACTTACCAACAGGTGACCCACTTGCTCGTTTGCCTTTCTTTTGTATAAGAAAAACTTGTTATAATAACGTGGCAAGCCCAGAAGCAAGAGACTCCGTAGATCCGTTAGACTCCGTGATCACCGCTGCCCATAGGAACGGGCGATGCCAACAAAATCGCTGATCCATTGCCGCCCTGTAGGTCCCCTCCCCCCCGTAGGCCTTCGGATCACTCAGTTACTGTACTAAACGCAATAGCAACCTACTGTTTTACGTCGGTATTTTATGAGTGTGGTACCCCGGTCTACCACTATGGCATGTTGCACAAACTAGATGAATTACGATCATTAAATCAGTAACATTTCAATACGTTTCTCAACAAGTTAAGATTGGGTACCAACTTATTTATTAGTGTTTTCTGCTCAGTTGCATTTTTTAACTATTTTATTTTAATAGAAACCCTAACAAATATTATAAACCGGACGTGGGCGCTTATTACGCTTTCACGGGTTGTGATCACTCCTCCAGTGATGGTTTCTGAGGTTAAACAGGAAAGAGGCGCGAGTGAAATTGCGATGAAATTGGGAGGCACAGCAAGCAACCCATAGAGAAAAAACATAAAATAACATTGTTAATTTTATTGAGAATCAAATTGCTATGTACATTTTACAAAATACAAAACACAATGTTACGTTTACGGCTGGTTTTAAACTTAAAGCTATATGCAATGTACGCAAATTCTTTATTGTACGGTCGAGGAATGTAAAGGTAACTTTTGAACGTTTAAATCCTACTAATATTATAAATGTCTAAGTAATTGGATGTCTGTTCCTCAATCGGGTTAAGATGAAAGTTAACTGACAGACAGATCATGTCCTGGGTTATAACAGGATTCCTTTTATCTCATAAAATGATTCCAAGCGGACAAAGCCGCGGGAAAAAGCTAGTAAACATTCCTCGATTGTACAACACAACAAATACAAAAACAAGACAAACAGAGATACAGTAATGTATGTACATAATACAATTATGCCGTAAGTTTCCAATTTAAAATATTAAAGTAACCATTATGTACAATTTATCATCTTTTATGGGAACATATTCGTAATAAAGTAGGAAAGTATAAAATACCTTCTCTTAGTAAACATCTTTTATTAGTCATTACTCATATTATAAAAACATAACGCCTAACTGACTGACTGACTCGTCAACTTTGCGCCGAAACTTACAAAAGTGAAAATATGAAATTTCGGCAATGGGTTACTTTTACAGCGTAGACAAAAAATAAGATAGGGTTTAGAGATTTTTCCCCTTTGTAAAAAAAAAATTATTTTTTCGTTAGAAACGTATGGAAATGTCAGATTTGGTATAAGAGTTTCGGCAATTGAGCGAGATCAATGTTTAAAATAAGAGTAGATTTGTACGGGGCATCCCTAATTTTATATTAAATTTAAAAATAAATAAATCTGCTCTACCAAACTAGGGGCACACTGGGACATTCTCCAATTAAGAATAAAGTACACCTCAGTTAGTAAAATGAATGGGAACATAAAGAGTTCTATTAAAATCAGGTTGGAAGGACCACAAACAAAATCGTCAGCATTGGTAGTCTTCATAGTCCTGCGAACCGGATTCTTAACAGTAGTATAATGTTGCATTGTCAGAGATTCATACAAGTTAGTTACCGATCGGTAAACTTTCACTAATAACACGAAAAAAATGTGATGTCATCATTTTTACGGACAATAAGATAAAATGGATTGAATAATTTATTTCTCACGCATAGCCAATATGATTCAGTTATGTCACTTATGCCTATGTCAAACAAACTCTATCAACAACCAAAATGATGACATAAATGATGTTAGAATTCCTACTAAAACATCTTTAACCTTTTTAACCGCCACACAACTGACACAACGATCTACATGACGTGCTCTGTACGCCAAGGATCCGTCATGTCATAGGAATTGGTCATATATTGATGACGTAGGCGTGTCAGTCTTTTCATTGGCTGTCACGACTGGACGACTGCGGCAATCAAAAGGTTAAATCAGTTTGCCTGGAGAAAAACCCAAGATTCATGAAACTACAATGTGTGATGATACCTTAAATATCTTACTTGTATCTTACCAATCAAATGTTAAAACTATCAATTTAAAAAGCACATTCACCCCCTTATCCATAAAAACTTAACAATCTTTTTAAGCTAACAAATGTTTTGTCCGTTTCATTTGAGGGCAAACGTCACAATGACAGATAAAGACAAAAAATGTTAACTAACAAACGTTTACAAAGCGTTTATGAATAAGAGGGTTAGTCCGTACAACACTCCACAAGACAGGCAACAATGGCTCAAACCTCATGGCTGCCATTATCCTTTTTAACGCCAATGATACATAGAAAAGAAATGTAGACAGGGGGATACACTCCGCACTGTAGGTACGCTACGCCGCCTTGCCTACAGCGTAGGCAAATCGCAGAAGGTTGTCGGCTCGCCGCGCACCCTATCAGTGTAATTGAAAACGAATGCAGCGCAACCCCAACGTGTCGCAGGAGTTGCGGGGGTTAGGCGGACGCGGGCAGCAGAGCGTTCCTTTCCACCACACTTTTACAAATAAATACCAGCGTGTAGTAGAGCTTGCTACTTCGTTGCGTACAGCGAGTGAGATCTGAGGCCAACAGGAGGGTGACCTAAAGGCCGGCAACGGATCACCGAATTTCTAGGGATCACTGGGTCCCATGTGCGATGAAGATCAATTCCCATCAGGTGACCCACACCCACATGCTTGTTAGCATTCCTATTCCATAAAAACAAACAGGTTTGACGATCGCGTGGTAGTTAGGCGTAAAAGGTAAACAGAAATAGTGCAGAAAACACATCTCCGTACATCTCAGCTCAGCACCTTGATTACAAATATTCATTTGTTCACTGTCCAGTCCTATCACACACCTAGCCTTTTAAACACGTTTTTGGTTATTGTTAGGTTGTTAGCATTCTTTACACCTAACCTAGCTTTCACATTTGCACCCTCAGGCATAGAGAGCCGCCTCTCCGGTTTGTTGAACACATTTTGTTTAGGCTGGATCTTGGTTTTCACCAACCTATCCTGCACCGTTTCTATTTCCTTATACTCGACGTGATTGGAGAATTTAACAGATTTAGATTTAGGTAGAGCCAGTTTTTCTTTGACGCTCATTGGCTCTTCGTCCGCTCTCATGGTGCAGTTCATTGCTATTTTCCTGACGTTATTCTTGAGGGTAGTTATGGTGACCACCTTCTTGGGCACTGGAGGTGGACTTTTAAGTATCCCTTCGTATTTCAGTGCGTCTTTCTGCACTGGTATCAGCGATTCGGCTTTGATGTTATCTGATTTGGATCCCAGACGCGCGTATATTGGCTTGACCTCTTTTGTGGTCACAGTAGTTGCACTTTTCACTGATTCCGTTTGTCCAAGTCTAGCAAACACTGTTTGTTTGGTTTGTGTAACTGAAATAATATAATTTGAACTCAGTTATGAACAGTAAGGCTACGTTCCCATATTCAAACTGATGGTTTTACTTGCCAGATGTTAAACTTTGACACAATTTAAATAAGACATCTATCAACATTATTTAGGCAAAACGATCCGTTATTTGAATATAGGAATAAGGGATAAATATTTTAATAGTAGTCAATTCATCTAAGACTAGGCAAATTAACTCAGTGGCCTTAGAATGACCGTTCAAGTTGAAGTTATCTCTATATGCATGCTGTCCTAGTGACGCTATTTAGACGTCCACAGGGAGGGATAAATTAAAGTAAGGCCCATTAGATTAATGTTAGAGCCGCAAGTGACTGAAGGAACAGGTCTTTGAGTAAAATCTTAAGTCGTAAGTCCAACGCGCGCATTCAGGTAAACACAAGAAATTGTTACATGTCATAACATGGAATTAATTTAGTACTGTTACAATGTAGATGTACAGTAGGGGAAATATATTCACGTACCACCTTAGAACCCTATCGCAATGACGCGACGCGTTAAACGCCAGGCTATGTCATACAAATGTCTCTTCGACTAGGTTCTACGGTGGTACGTGTTTCAACTTCCTTGACTGTACCTACTATAAAATAGGTAAGTTACCTTCTTTGATGGCCGGCTGTGGAGAGCTGAATCTTATAAGACGTGATTTCTTGACATCGGCGGTTTCCATTCTGCAATACAACATTTACTAATTTTAGTAAGAGTAGCATACAAGTCTCGGTCTGGTAGATTTGGTTCCAATTCAGTGTAGCAAAGCAACAAGTATATTTGGGACTTTAGAGGCAGGTATCTATGGGGATTATTAGTTAAATTTATGACTTCTGCATTTTATATCAATCTACATATAAAGATTTATCTTGAATCAATTAAAAAAATTACAATACTGCTAGATACAGATAAACTAAGATCAATACATTGTAATTTTTTGCATAGAATTATAACTTTGTTAGATGAATACAAACTATCCATTATCTCTAAAAGATGAGATTCTCTGAATAGGTGAATATCATATCAATAAAGAGCATTTATTTGTCTTGTCTTGTCTCAAATTAAATCATGGATTAGAGGCAACTGCTGTACCCATGGACAGCTGCACCTGCAAACACTCTCTAACTAAACCTTTAAGTTATACTCTGATTGTTGGAGCAATTGATACTCTTCTCTATTCCCTGCCTTCTCTTTGACCTCATACAGGCAGGGAATTGACGAACATGGGGATTATTATTATTATTGTTTGTAATGCACAGGCAGCTTTAAGCTGGTGCGTGCATATCATTGTCCACTTGTGTTATTGATCTAAATGTTTGTCTAGTCTATTTTTCAAAGAGTTCACTGAGGGAGCACTAATCACTGTCTTGGGTAAACTGTTCCACACTTTCACTATGCGGTTGCCCAGGAAGTGGTATCTGGGCTTGCTAGTACTTAGAGTGCGTACCAGCTTCAGAGAGTGCCCTCTCAGCCTCTCATTCTGGGTTGCTCGGACGATGAGATAGTATAGCTCTACGATTCAATTAGTGTCGACAGGTACAGATGTCCACAGAAAGAGCAGGTGCTTCATTTTATAATATTATTAAAACACTTGTAATGTCTATTGCATTGTCTCACCCTGGATCAACAATCTTTCGCTTCTTCTGTGGGCTTGTTGATGGCGGGGACGTGTCTTGCGGGTTCCGTGTGTAGTGCTCCAGGATGCGACTGGCGGCTGTCACACAAATTATGGTACTTTGAGTATTTTATTTATTACTAGCTTCTGCTCGCAGCTTCGTGCGCGTGGTTTTTTTTTTTATACAACATAGGAAGGAAAACAAGCAAGTGGGTCACCTGATGGTAAGTGATCACCACCGCCTATAGACATCTGCAACAACAAAGAGAGTGCAGATGCGTTGCCAACCCAGAGGGCTAAGATGGAATACCTCTTGTGCCAGTAATTATACCGGCTGTCTTGCTCTCCATGCTGGAACACAACAGTGCAAGCACTGCTGCTTAGCGGCAGGATTAGCGAGCAAGATGGTGGTGGTATTAGGAAGCAGGTACTTAACTCGTCTTCTAGGCGACATATCAACATGAAACATGCACCTAAAACCTTTTTAAACATCATATGTTTTGTCTTTACATGTCATTCTGAAGTTTTCCTCCAAAATGATGGAATAAAACATATTTTTTAGTTAAAAGACATAACAAATAATTTATGGCTAAGATGATAAGACTTTAATGATTATTTTATGATAGTCATAAATTTGAATAAGCCATAAAACATTTATTGAAATTCATAGTTTTACAATGCTTTCTCACCACACTTATATGTTAATTAATATGCTGAGTGTAGTTTTGTCAAAAAAAAGTAAGTGAAACATTGTGATGTGATCATGTCACGACTTCGGCTTAACCCGTCGATTCTTTACAACTAAATCCAAAAAAATTAACCCTGCCTCATGAGATCTTATATTTTGTTAACCTCTAAGGCAGTGGTTTTTAACCTGTAGTCACTGGACCACTGGAGGTCCTAGAAAGCATCAGAAGTGCATGATGTGTGTAATTAATTTAACAGAATAACCTTAATAGATAATCATAAATATTAGGGATTTATATTCCACTATGAAACTGTTACTGCCAAGGTTCGAAGTTATAATTATCTTTGATAATTATCACTTCGAACCTATATTTTTCTTGATAATTATCAAGAAATATATAGGTTGATAATTATCTTTGATAAGTATAACAAGTGAGGTTGATGAGGATGATATTCCACTCATCAATTTAATTAAGTAGTATGTAGTTGATTAACTTCTCGTATTATGATTCGCAAGTTTTCATTCACAAAATTATAAACAAAAAATTAATAAAAGATGATTACCTTGAATGTAAAATGTGAATAATTTATTTACTAAAATACTTGCTTCTAATGTAAACATTGATATGTCATACCAATTAAAAAAGGGTTGTTAGGCTTATATGTATCTGTTTGAAAATTATCTGATAATTATCACGATAATTATCAAAGGGCATATTTATCTTGATAATTTAAAACCTTGATTACTGGCCCATGGCACGATCAAGATTTGGTCAAATGGACTCCAAAGGGTTTTTTTTTTTATTGAGGCTTTAGTGCACTAGTGTGACTATGCCAGCCTCATGAGGAGACTCAGAAAAAATACTTCACACTATTTGCCGCCCCGAGCCAGAACTCCGGGCCGCAAGAGCGTGTCTGACGAATTTGTACAGCTGCACCGCGTCTTCAGAGCTTGATAATTTCAAACCCTGATTACTGGCCCATGGCACGATCAAAATTTGGTCAAATGGACTGTCATCTCCAAAGGGTTAAGGAGCACTGCTCTAGGGTCCCCTTGGGTAATTTGAGCCCTTCGGCAAGCAGTATACCTTGACAACTGGCATGATTAGTGAGCTTACGTGATGCTGGCTTGTTCTGCGTTATAGTGGCTCGCCCGGTGATGGCTGCCACCGGTACCACATTCACCACTGTGTTACCCAGCACCTTATCCCTTGCTGTACTTTCATGCACTTGCTTTGCATGCCTAGAAAAAAATGTATGAAAATTAAATGACAATAAAACAGTTGTTGTTCAACAAATACTCTTTAATACTCTTAAATACTCTCTCTCTCTTTCTTTAATACTCTTTTAAAAATAGACTAGGCAAACATTTAAATCAATAACACAAGTGGACAATGATATGCACGTACCAGCTTAAAGTTGCCTGTGCGTTACAAATAATAATAGTAGCTTGAGCCCTGCCCCGCTGTCGGCGGCACTCTAGATTAGGTTTTTATAATGTTAGTATATTTTTTATTGATATTGTTTGAATAAAAATATTGTAAAAACTTAACCTAAGATTTTAAATAAATATACATGAATAATAATAATAATAAACAGAACACTCCACTGGTAACAAAGTATATTGCTGTTACCAAGGACATGTCGACTTATGTCGACTTAATATCTCTGTTTAGTCTTTCTATGCTTTGAAAATTTCAAACCTTAAATATAATAATAGAGAAAGCACAACAAACACATAGATAAACAGCTCTTACAGGATTTGGCGAGTGGTAGAACCTTGTGCAAGGTCCACCCGGATTGCTACCACCATAATGTTCCCTAATCCTGCCGCGAAGCAGCAGTGCTTGCACTGTTGTGTTCCGGTGTGGAGAGCAAGAAAGTCGGTGCAATTACTGGCACAAGTGGTATTCCATCTTAGCCCTCTGGGTTGGCAATGCATCTGCAATCTCCTTGGTATTGCGGATGTCTATAGGCGGTGGTGATTACTTACCATCAGGTGACCTACTTGCTTGTTTGCCTTTGTATTTTATAAAAAAAAATCTAACTATTTTAGTATTTTAGTTTGGATCAACGCACCGTAGTATGGCAATCACGTCGCCCATTCTGGTGATGCCCATATCCCGAAGGTACTCCTTGTTGAGGTCCAACAGCATGTCGTTCTGAATGCGGTTCTCGGCGAACGTGAGAGCGTAGGTCGCCGCCACGTCCGAAGGAATCCCCGCCGCAGTGAAAAAACTCACCCACATACCTTAAATATGACACGAAATCGAAATATCAACATGTATTTTTAAAATATGAATTGACAGTTTATTAATTAATATTTTTGCAATCAGACAAGACATGGAATATGGTACAGAGATATTATGCACCAATTTTAGCAAACTAAATCAAAAACAGCTGAATAAATAGCATAATGTTGTTAAAGCTGGATGAGTAACATGATCTCATGACGGCCTTGACAACTTTTTTTTGGCGGACTAAATAAAAATAAAGTACTTACTGGTTAAAGTAGAATCCATTTTGTTCATCGCTAAATATTACGACACTATTATCCATTCACTAAATTCAGCATGAAATTGATGAAACAATCCAAATTTTTCACACAACCGAAACCAAACCAATCACTTTCGCAGCCATTTTAATTTTGTTTTTTTTTCTGTCATTCGGGCCGTATTTTTATCAGATTCACATGCCAACATGGATTGTGACTTTAAAGTTATAAGGTTACTTTTGCTTGTTGTGGAGCGTTTGTATGCATTAGTAAGTTGGTCCTTGATACGCAGAAAATAACAATTAAGGTTAGATTTAAGTTTCGCTTAAATATAAATTTTAGAAGTAATAAGTTTTATTTAATTCATGTTGACATATTAGGTAATGATTACTGTACTGTGAAAATCAAAATCAAAACAAAAACATCAATTTCCTTTCTCACGACCTTAGACGTATGTACTATTCCGTTACGATTCCGTTGTACGTAAAAACAGCAAATTACAAAAATAGTGAACTGTCAAAACAAGAATCTGAAACCGGAATCACATCACAAGTGAAGAATATTTTTAAACGAATGAGGATTTTCACGAATTACTTGTCGAAAATAAAAACCGCTATTCTATTCACCAACCAAATAAAACTTCTGCCTATTAGTAAGTTATTCATAAACATGAGTATTACCGTAATACCTACTAACCTAACCTCGATACCTTTTTCTCTTACCCGATACTTACTTCTTCTTTACAGCTCAAAAAGTGACAGCATTAAATCTAAGAATGTCGTCTGCGTCGCTGGAGGCTGTACCGAAGGTGGACATAGATCCTGCTGGGGTGTTCAAATATATTTTGATTAAAGTTCATGATAAGGAACTGAGTGAAGAGTCGTCTGTTACGGTTGTAAGGGGCTATAAGAGATGCAACTACCATTCCGACATCTATGATGAGGTAAGATGGTCACAGTATAGCAAAGGGGCCATATTATAGGACTTAGAAAATCTAACCTAACCTTAACCTAATAGTCCCCCTTTGCGATACCCTAACCGGTAAGATGCCCGCTAAAATCTCTCTAAAATTGTTATATAACTAAGGTGCTCCCTGTGCATTGCCATGCTAGAAGATATGAAAAATATTAAGACAAGATCTTACTCTCTTGTCAATACCTACCCCTGTACCTAGATTATAGCCAAGCATACCTTTAAGCACAGATAATTTAATTACTCTTTAATCTAAAAACTTTTTTAATAGGTTCAAGAAAAGCTTCAACCTCTGGACTGTGAGCCGTTAGGAGGCGGCAGAATATCCCACGAGCCTGACAACAAGAAAATCCACATCTATGGCTACTCCCAGGGCTATGGTAAAGCAGACCATGAAATAGCGGCCAAGCTCATCAAAGGGTCCTACCCAGACTACACCATCTCAATCAGTGATGAGGGGTATTAGGCACTTAGACTTAATTATAATGATTTGTAAGCTTTTATTTATTAAAAGATAAAGTATAAATTTTGTTTATTTTGCATGAAAAGATGGTTTGTTTTGTTTGAGTAAAATCCAAGGATAAGATGGAATGTGGATACACTGTTTTCATAGTTAAATTTGTTTAGTTACGAATCCTTATTTAACATAAGTTCTAAGTTGACTGCACGCAATGCAAAACAAAACATTGGTTGAATGATAGACGCAATGACAATACCAAGAAAATCTTGGCCATTTGGCAGGACTCCAACCCTGAAAATTTCTTCATTTCGTGCCACGCTTCTGTCTTGATTTTAAAATACAGTCATAGAATAATGAATACTACCAAGAATGCCAACTCTGAACACTTCAAAACTCGCGTAAAACTTATTATCGTCGCCGAAAGCTATAGAACAATGGACGTCTTCCTTTTCACTCGCACAAGAATAAGATATAAATATGAATTTGCTTGTGAAAAAAAGAGACAGAGCTTGATATGTTTTGTTTTTGCTCATGGCATGTTTAGTTTTTTCAAGGTCAAGTTTGCTTAGCATACTTCTATGCTAAACATACTTTGACGTTTTGTGACAAGTTCAGTCCATGTCACCGGAAAAATTACAAAAAGTGCCCGGTTTATTTAAAATTACGTTGACTATTTTTTTGTACAGGCGTTAAGAACAGTATAGCGAGTCTGCAGAATGGTGCGATGTTCTGTTTTAGGCTGCAAAAGTGACAGTGAATCGAAAATTGATGAACTATCTTTTCACTCTGAAGTTTTTAAAAAGTTTTTATTAGAACAGATGTTTCATATTGTGTGGTTTCTTCCCGCTTTACATACACATCCTAACGTGTTTCAAGATCAAATAAAAGCTATTTTATGCATTTTTAGTTTGTGCTTTTTACATAACCTTAAAACTCAGTGTTGTCACTTTTTCCCACGAACATTACCCCACGTTAAGGGGTAAATAGTACGTTGATGAAATATTGGTATAGAAAAAACTTATACAGGACCCTATTTCGTAAAGCATGTTAGTCTAGTATTTTGATTCATTTAATCGTTTATTTTACGAGATAAAACACTAGTACACAGATAAAATATGCACTCGTGTAACTCGGAGGTCGACTCAAATACTGTATGAAATGAAGCCCCGTGAAGTGTATTCTGGATTTAACTTCCAGATTCCCCCACGAACCACATATACGGGAATCATGGATTGCACCTACTGGAATCTTCCAGAATGTGTTGTCAACACTTTGACCGAAATCTATTGTTACAGTGTGGGTTTACTACATAATTATTTCCAACTTTTTTCGCTTTCATTAGGTACCATTGTTATTATTAAGAGTGATTTTATAAATTCCTGTTAATTATTAAAAACATTTTCCAAAAGTAATTCTTTTTTTCAATTAAAAATATTGTTTTTATATTGACATCGTAAATGACCCCAGGGAAAACTGCCTTACAGATGGTAACCCTAAATATTAATGTGTGTGTATTTGCTGTCCCTTTCGGAGACACGCACGACCTCAGTCTTCCCATAATAAGTCTATGGCCGGCACCGCACAAAACTGCGACGCCGCACCGTTTTGCGGCGCCGACGCCGCGCCGCAGACATGTGGCCAGGCCCTTAGGCGTTTACTATTGATCATGACAATATTTTGTTCAATTAATTAACTCATTGATATTATTATTTTATTTATGTATTAAACTTTTTATCGCTAATAAGTTTTTTCTCATAGTCTACGAATTTTGTTTAGTGCAATGTTTATTTGCACGCCATCTATCGGACTTGAGTACAACTGCATGCTCCTCCAGCTTACCTAAACGTGCTAGGTGATTCATAAACCAAAAGTGAAAAATAGCAGAAAATCAATTTGGGTCTTACCCATGCGATGTTATGAAATTTTGTAGTTTTACCCTTAAAATAAACAAATATGATGAATCAGAGTATTAAAATACATTATTTAGTCGATATCAACAAATTTTTAGTTCATGTGAGACAAGTATCGTCATCTAGCGATAATTCTTAGCTCTATATTCTAAAACCAAGGAGTTGGCATTCTATGCTGTTTTTTTTCTATGGTACAGTTAACTACCCTCTTTGCCATCTGTAAGATTTTTTCAAGTTAATTTATTCAACTGGGCTACTTTGCTGTGTCCTTTAGCCGACTTGTAATTCCATTTCATACCCGAAATTTCGTTTAATTAATATTCAAAATTTTAGCGTTTTACATTAAAAATAAAAAAGTAAAAAAATCGGTTTTACAAAAATTATCGTCGCATCACTACATGATAAATGTAATGTCACATAAAAAAAAGTATATTGTCCATGGTTGCCATTGTTGGATTTGTTTGAGGTTATGCGTCGAATATTATTGTTTTCGTAAATAAAGTGCAATCTAAAATTAAAATGGCCAACTTTACAACAGACGCTGAAATCTGCATTAAACGTGAGATCGAAGTTGCAAATACTGACACGTCACTGGATGATTTGGTGTCGCGTTTCGACATCATTCCTACATGTAAATGGATCCATGAAAACAACTATGAAAGGGTATAGAAAACATTGAATGATTTGGCAATTCTTTAGTTGTTTCAGCCACTGCCTTCACTTTATTATTGTCACAATTGATAAAGACAGTTAAATCAACCTATGATCCTCGCTGTGTCATACTCTTGAAAGCTTGTAGCTTTTAATTATATGTGACTTAACAAACTAAAAGATAGATTAATAAATGACGCTGCCATAGTCACTCATAATAATTTTCACTCTTGTATGAGCTGGGGTAACCTACAATTCATTACGTAAGATAATACAACTGTGTACAATTGTTATTACTTGAGGCTATAACAACATAAACCATTAAATTAAAAAATATCGTTCAATAACTTGTATTCTATAGATTCAAAACACCTAATTTTTTTATTACAATTATCTCACATTAGAAAAACCAAATCATTAATCAAATATTAAATACTTATTTCTAGGTATGCCTGCAGTTCCCTGATGACTTATTAGGAGTTAGTGTCAAGATTTATGAGGAAATAAAAAACAGAGTTGATGTTGATCTTTATATACTCGGTGATACATCTTATGCCAGGTAACTGTTTTATATCTTCACTAGCGACCTGCCCCAGCTTCGCAGGTTGTAATTAAGTTGTAAAATATGATAACCCTCAGAAGTAGGTGCACATTTTAGTACCTAGTTGCTGTCAGTAATGGGACAAATTCTTGCAACTCTCATTGCATATGTTACTACAAGGTTCTTAAGTGTTAAGCTATTTCTGAGGCAGACTGTACCACTACAACCCTTTTACAAAACCTTTGTAAAAGAAACTCTAAATGACAGTGAAAACCGTATCAAAATCTATTCGTGGTTTAGCAGGAATAAGCGGCCAAAAATATGAGGACAGACGTGAACCAATACTTTGTTTATACTTTGTAAAAAAAGGATAATAAATCAATAAATAATTAAAAAAAAAACATGTTTTACAGTTGTTGCGTAGACACAGTAGCAGCCATGCATGTTAAAGGCGATGCGGTCATCCACTACGGTCACAGTTGCTTCTCAACATGGAACATTCCGGTGTTCACTGTGCTACCAAAGAGAGATTTGGACGTAGAGGCTGCATTCAAGATACTACATGACAACTTTCCCAGTGATGACGTCAGGCTGTGCCTGTTCTACGATGCTGAGTTTGAACACTGTAAGAGTTTATTTTATTTTGATTTAACCACAATTTATATTCCATGCCTTGAACACAGGTTGTCCGTAGTACGCTTGGTTCTTTTATACACCAACCCCCTTATTATTGTGTTTCTTCTCTGTCTGTCATTGCAATGATTACCTTTGCATGTATGCAACAAGTAATATTTTAGAGTTTGAAGCACATTTAAAGCCGTAATTTATCATAGATTTAACTATTGACTGGAGTTGCTCAGGGCGCGTTTTGACTAGGCTGAAACTTTCGAGGGGTCGCCGTGGACGCGGGCGTCTTTAGCCAGTGTGTTCATCAAAGGCAAGTGTGAACTCAGAAATTCGCAACAACGTTCGAATTACTCTCCTCATTCAGCCAACCGCGCGGTAGCCACGTGGTTAGGCAAATGGCAAGAATTCAATCGTTGTTACTTAGAATTTAAAAAGAATCCACAGTAGTTCACACTTGTTTTTAATAAACACGTCATCTCGTCAAAATGCACCATTATTATAATTAAAACTTTTCGTATAGTTTTGAATAGGTCGAATCAAATCGAATTCCTTTGATGATATCAATTTGTTCCAGTAAACCTGTCCGAGCCGTGGTTCTCGCGGTACCCTGGCAACTTCGTGGCGCGCGTGTCGCTGGAGGCCCAGCCGCAGCGCTTCCAAGGCCGGGTGGTCCGCGACGCGCGCGGAGCCCCGCACGGCGCCGAGGCACTCACGGACTGCATCTGCGTCTACCTGGGCTCCCGGGGACAGACGCTGTTCAACTACACGATATCTATTGCAGGTGATGAACCGGTGCCTATTGGCACAGAATAAATAATAGTACTAACGTACAGAAACTTCTCTTTTTCGACCACCATTAAACGAATTCCAACTTTATAATCAGGGACAAAAAGTTCGTATTACTTCATAAAAATTCGCCAGGCGGCATGCGTTAAAAGGAAGGAGCCGCCCGCGCTCGCCTTCCATCCGCAATGCCCTGGCGCACCGCTAGGGTTGGGCTGCTTACTATAATACTATCACAACGCGCGACACAGAGTGAGCGGGCGCGCGCGCGGCAAGCCGGCAACCTACTGCGATTAACCTATGCCACAGGTAATGCAGCGAGCGCACCTACAGTGCGGAGTGGAACCCCCCTGCTAGAAGGGCTATTGATGATCTTACAGGGTTAACAGATTTGTAGGTTTAATAGGATTAAATTACTGCCTTCATTATTTATATTTACTTGTTCTTGGAGTGGGTGGAGAATCGAAATCACTTAGTGCACATCCTATCTTACTATTGTTACTGCCAATTAATATTATAAATACGAAAGTAATGACGTTTGGATATTTGGATGTTTGTACCTCAATCACTCATTAACGGTTGGATATAGATGAAATTTGGCACACATATAGAACATGTCCTGGATTAAGACATAGGATAATTTGTATGTCATAAAATCAGGCGGGCGAAGGCGCACGTTATTTTATATAGTAAAATTCACGAAGTACTACGCCTCGTGCCCATCGTGGTTTTAAGTTTCGGCCCTTGGAATTAGAAATTAACCTTATCAAGCCAATTTAAAATAATTTTATCTTACAGCTAAAGACTGGTACCTACTGGACCCAGGAATAAATACAATAGAGCGGATGGACGAAACCCTATGGTTCAAGCGGCGGAGGTTCCTCGTAGAGAAGTGCAAGGACGCCGAGGTGGTCGGGATCCTCGTCTGCCAGCTCGCTGGAGCCCTCACAAAGGACATCATCAGCCGCATGAAGCAGCTGTGCAGGGTCA
This sequence comes from Ditula angustiorana, assembly GCA_963691745.1. Lineage (NCBI taxonomy): Eukaryota > Metazoa > Arthropoda > Insecta > Lepidoptera > Tortricidae > Ditula > Ditula angustiorana. The sequence continues at coordinate 2,018,981 of OY829474.1, forward strand.
ACGGGAAAAAGAGCTATATCGTCTCTGTGGGCAAGCCTAACGTGGCCAAACTAGCCAATTTCCCAGAAGTAAGATGGAATGTTTTAAGTAACTTCAGCTTTGTAATGATTTAATTTTAACCACAATTATGTCAAACCAGTGCTGTGCAGGTGCAAAACAGCTACATATGTAAGACATATACATTTTTCATGCTTGAACCCATATTCCTCTGCTTCTATATGAAACTACATACATCACAGACTCAACTACTAAACGCTTAAACTACACGATCTGAGTTTCGCCTCTATACGCGGCATCATCTGGCTTAAAAAGTACGACCGTTCGCTGTTTGAAAGAAAGGCAAACTAATTCAATTTTTAAAGTTCTATCTAAGTTTGTGATAGGGATTAAAAGGAATACATCTTCATCAATTTGTTGCAGATTGACATTTACGTGATGATAGCCTGCCCAGAAAACGATCTGTACAGCAACCGCGACTTCTACAAGCCTCTAGTGTACCCATTTGAACTCGAGGTTGCTCTCAACTCAAACAGGGAGTCTTACTTCACAAACCATGTCACAGACTACGGAGACCTGCTGCCAGGTAGAAAATATTACTGCGATATTGAACATGTAAAGGAGCTAACAGACGTCAGTCTTATCACTGGAAAGATTAGAGAAACCAAAGTGGAATCTTCTCATGGAACGAGCACAGAAATGGAAGTGAAACAGAACTGGGCGTTAGAAAACATCGGACGGAACCTAGAAGACAGATCATGGCAAGGTTTAGAACAGAAGCTAGGTGAGACCGAGGTGAAATTAGCTGAAAAGGGAAGAACAGGGATACCATTACAATATAAAAACGAGCCAGAGTGATTTTGAATTAATAATATTTTTATTTACAGTGCTGAGTACACGTGTACAAATAGTATAAGTCTAGTAGGTTGTTTTTTTATAATAAATAACATGGAACATTTTTTTTTTTAAATTTATTCTTGGCCATGGGTGCAAAGCCCTTTAGCCGAAACATGGAACAAGTTGTGCGGTGTCGCCAGGCTGAATTACTGAGGCAATTTTAGCATGAGTAGTTGTCTATGGTTTTAACGCGTTAACCAATCAGAGACCAGCGAGTCCAATAGTATTTCCGAGGCTAACTTCACACTACTCAGTAACCAAGTTTGCCGACGCCATTTTTTGATATGCCCTAAAACTAAGCATTAACTTTTTGATTGAGAGGGTTCTGCGGAGACTTGAGCCACTCTTTCCTGAGCAGCTGCTTAAGCTGCGAGAGCCGCAGCGTGGGGTTCTCTGCCTTGAGGCGCGGGAGGGCGACTTCTTCGAAAGCTGTGAAAGCGGCCTTAAGCCTTTTCTCTGGATGTCTATCCGTCTCTAACTTGTCACTAAAAATATAAAGAATTGTTTAGTGATGTGGTAGCGTTAGCTCTTTTGTATAGGAAATAGCAACTTTTGTATAGAAAAACGAGCATCCGAATTGATCACCACAGCTCATGGGTACCAGCACTACCAGCACACTCAATTGCGGCGTCCTTGGGGACGCCGAACGACTTGCAGCTTCGCAAAGTGGCAGAGTGTAATGGCTGGTGTGAAACTAGAGGTCATCCATAAATTACGTCACACAAATTTTAACATTTCAAGACCCCCCCCCCCTTCGTCACGCTTTTTCTTATCTCTTTGACACGGGCTATCACGTTTGGTTAACCATCCATAAATGACGTCACACTCATGCAGGGCGGGGGGCTGCATAGAGATCCATTGTATGAATATAGGAATGCACATGGGCGTACCCAGCTTCTGACCATTGGGGCAAGTCAGATGCTAGATTCGATAATCTTCATCCGCATTTTGCCAGTGTCTACTGCGCGTTTTATTTAAAAGTTAGAGCATAACGCCCCGTTTACACTTTCAGGCGAGTTCATACATGTTCTGCGAGATTTCCAGGGGGGGCACCTGCCCCCCCCCCTGGGTACGCCCATGGAATGCAGCAATTTTATCATTTCTGACATCATTGCATACCCTAACATAAGCTTCTGACTTAATAGATGCTTGTACTCTGAGCTTTTATTTGATAACTCATATAATGAGAAGTTTGAAATGTATCTCAAGTCTTTTTAAAAATCAATATAAATACTGACCTGAGTACAGATATAGCTTCCTCCACAGACTGTGCCACTTCTCCGTCCAACTGGACTCTGTTGAGATTTTCCTCAAGAGGAGGCTCCTCCACGACCACTCGAGCAGGCTGCAATGGATTATATATCTTTATCTACACACATATCATAAAGGCTAAATAACGCGTTCATAAACCCTAGGAAATGACCAGCATTATTACAACCAATGTGATTATAAGAATTTTCTTGTCTGTGGTAGTAGGTAAATCTGTTCTTTGTTGGTCATAATATTACCGATATCTCGTGACTGCTCGTGACGTTATGAATTTAAATTTGGAACAGCTGTCAAAATTCAAGTTGGTCTCTATTCTAGTATCCACAGATATTAAAACAGTTATCGATACGAAACGTCAACTCAGTGTGTTTTTTTAATTTAAACGCACGACATTTGATCTCGAGTGACATGATAATAGAGACTTCATTCGTTCGTCTATGGTTTAAAAAAAACGTTCGTCTTGACGGATAGATCGAATCACAGAGTACCTTTTTAATATACATGGCCGCCATTAGCTGTCATCGTTTTCGGTTTTTTGCTGTTACGGTTTTTTGCTGTTACGGTTTTTTGCAGTTATGATATGTGTGTAGATAAAGTAATGTATGCAACTGTATATAATTAGGCCTTAAAACACTCGTGTGATCCTATTATGAAACTCGCTGACGCTCGTTTCATAAAACCACACTCGTGTTTTAAGGCCTCTCATTATATAGCAGTTGCATAAAATACTATTAATAAATAATTAAAATTACTCAAGAACATCATAGTTAAAAGAGCACTGAAAGGTGGCTCAGCTCATGCCTGTAACTTGCCCTAAGTGTCTTTGGAAAAGTGGTGGTGTTATTGTACAGTCAAGGAACTTAATTCCCTACCCATTTCGTTAAAATGTCGTCTGACATTCGCAATCCATTAAGGTCGATATGTCAAACTAACGTCTTGCTCTATAGCTCTTATGGTGACAGTTTGCTAAATGCTTTTGAACCTTAAGTGGGTTGGAAATTTAATTCCTTGACTGTACTACCCTCACATTACTTGCCAACTTAAATTGCCAGTAGTTACAAACAATTTTTTTTTGTCTCAGGGCTCATGTCTAAATTATGTCCTTTAGCTTATGTTACATTATTGAATGTAATTATTTCATGGATTAGATTAGAACTAAAAACCTTGATTTTCAAGTTTAGATTGGCTTAATTTGGAAAACAAATTAGGGAAAAAAAATGGCACCACCAGTCTGCATATAGGGCTTATTACATCATTCAATTTATAGGAAATCAACTTGGGACTTTAATTAGTAATCTGTATGAAATTGTATGAACAAATTGGAAACTAACTGCAATAACATATTCCTATATCTTAATTAGGTGTCATACAACTTGATTAGTGTATTTAGCTCTCAAGGCAATGTGCCTATTCCCATGTGTAATTTGTATATTCAAAAATTTACAAAATAATGAAGTTTATCTCGAAATAATGAGTTTACTATGTTAGAGATATACAGTATTACCAAAAATATATTGTGCCACGATGTACCTGCTCGATCTACCAATGATAAAGTAGAATTTTACGCGCGCTAAACTCTTGCGCTTTTATTGCTATCGATTTCGAAGCAACATGGCGGCAGCCCGTGCACCACAGTGTACGAATTGTGTAAGCGGGACAAAGCTAAGAATGCATAGCAAGCAATATATATAATATGCAAGCCAGTTGCGCTTGCAAATAAAGTACAATATGGATTATTCACACGTTCGGCTACTGTCAGAAACCGGTCTGTGCTTCTCTGTGCAAACAAATACTGCCGATGCTCAATATATTTTTGGTAAAACTGTAAATTATTAGAAATTCATCATAAGAGAGAAACTTTGTTAAAAAAACCTTCCCTACCACAGGTTTGGCAGGCTCCTGCTTGGCGCTTCTCTCCTGGATCTTGGATATCTGTGCCCTGGTGACTTTGGGGGCAGGGGCAGCCTTCGGTGTGGCCTTCAAAGACTCCATCTCCTTCTCCAGTAGAGCTTTAGCCTCCTGCTTCTTTTGCAGCTGTTCTAGACGCTTCTTCTCTTGTTCTTCCTGTTGAAAATTCACACTAATATCATAGATAACAGACCAAAATATAATAAAGTAACAGATATTATGTTTGGCTGAAAATTGGCAGTTCTTTCTTAATTTCATGAAGATTGGTGGTTGTAGCTTCAGCCTATAATTCAAGCTATATTGTTTTATTTTCTAGAAGGGATATGTTAAGATTGTTAATTCAAGTTAATAACTGTTGCACCACAGGCTCCACAGCTAGTGTCTGACAAGTATGATTTAAAACTAGTCTACTATTATTACAGCAAAAAATAACTGTGACTGTTTCTTTAATGTAAGAAACCTTGTCACCACAAAAGTTGTCATCAATGTGAATCACAGAGGAAACATGACAAAATTCCTTGCTTTTTGCCATTGGCCTTGTGTTTGAAGATATCCACAGTTAAAATATGCAATTATTTAAAAGTATTTTTTTAATAGAATAGAATAGACTAGTATGTTTATTTGTCGAACACAGGTATATGAATGAGTAGGTGTTACAAAAGAGTCGAGCACTCAATGTTTTGCCTGCATATAGGTGTCCAAACTAACTACACTCGGTGTGGTTTTCAATAAAGAGTATTTGTCTTCTCTTCTCTTGAATCCAATTCCCGACGTTTCGAGCCCTTTACAGATCTAATGATCACGGGCAGACGCCGGGAATTGAAACTGCGATAAAAACCGTTAATATTGTTTCATTTCAAACTTGATTTGAGTTTCGAACCTTTTTCTGTTGTTTCTTCTTAAGCTTGTCGTCATTGTCGTCCCACGCTGCGTCTTCGATCATCTTCTTTAGTTTACCATCTTTCTCAGTCTTGGCATCCTCCTTGCGTTGTCGTGCTGCCACCGCCTTGCTGTTTTCACCGACGAATTTCTTCGGCATGATGCTGCTTAAAACAAATTTGAATACTTCAGAGCAGTTTAAAATACGCCTTTCGTCTTGGACTTGGTGGTAAAAATGCAAACCTTTTAAAATTCAGGATTTCAATTGAACACTAGATACGAAACTGAGGGTAACTTTTAGGAACGTACACGAAAATATATTTTTTGCGCTTAGTAATCTTAAAGACTTACTTGTGTGAACTACTAATATATTTTGTTTATTTTTTGGTGTAATACTGTATCTATTCTCATGAAAATTTAGACGTTTCGCGAAATATTGACCATAAAGTACATGATGTTGACGTGATTTTTTTTTCTAACGTCAATGCCATCTTGCAATTCGCATGCAAGGTTTTTCAGTCAGTCAGTTCCAGTCACGGTAAAAACTATTGGTATCTTGGCTAATTCGTGAACGAGCACATCACTAGATCTAATCTATTATACCTACTAAAAGGGGGTAAAAACCTATTTATTACACTGTAAGAACAAAATATTAGATTAAATTTGCAATGTATGTTATTTTCTTATCTGTGAGAAATTCCGTGCTGTCAAGAGTGTCAAATGTGGAAATGTGTCAATAAAATAAAATCGAAAATAAACACGTCGAATTAAGTAAAACGATTTCTTACTAAATCCTTTATTAATCTAACCATGGCTTTAGTTGCATATGATAATAGTGATTCTAGTGAATTTGAAGATGAGGATAATGAACCTGCAACGGCTGCTATCGCTATTTTAAACAAGAAAGTTGAAGGTAAAGCATCCTGGACGTATTTGTGACTTGTTTGTATTTTATATCTTACCAATGTTATTCCTGATTTTATAAGTAATATCTTCATTAGTTCCAGAACCATCTGCATCAAAATCAATTGGACAGAACGAAGAAGAGCCTCAAAATCAAAGCTTGTTTAACCTCTTACCACAGCCAACTAACAAAAAGCCAACTGTTTTGGAGGAAGATGATGAATTTCTTCATAAAAAAGAAACTGGAGCATCTGCAGTAAAGCCTAAAGCAAAAATATCTGTGCCTTCACTCAGTGATGTAAGTAAAACAGTAAAAAATATAAGAAAAGACATTGTGTTCTTGAATGTTTTTGGTTTGATGTAAGCATGAACATTTGGTCTATTTAATAACATTTTCCTATTGGTGGGTTCCAGTAGTTTCCAATTTCATTACCAATCTGGAAGACTTGGATAAAAAACTCACATATATCAATGTATATAAAACTCTTTATTGCAGATAAGCAGAGAATAGAAATTTACATGGAAGTAATATTTTTTGTTAAAACTAGTCATTAAATATTAGTCTATTAAATAAAATATTTTCTTTCTTTCTTTATTAATTTGTCATTACCATACTGACCAGAATTACAGGGATAATGATGGCAGTGATTGAAATGTTTGTCAGTCCTCCCATCATCATCAAATGTGTGATAGCTCGAGGCACATTCTTGGGATTTGATATAGATTAATATAATGTTGATGTTTCTACTAGTATAAAGAGGCACAATATCATAGTGGTGATTATCTTCTAGACCTAGACAGCAATCATTTTTACTGACAAACATGGAAAATATTAATTGTATACTATGAAAACCATTTAACCCATCAGAGGGTTAAGCATGTATCTGTGCCTGTTCATGACTGGCTTAAGCATGGATATGTTCCCAGGGTTTTTTACTTGATTTGACTGATGCTGCACTGATGTGTCAAGTTTTAATTTCAGCCTCGCCTCCAATGGGTTAAAATACAAAATGAATACACTTTTCACTTCTTTATTGCCTTTGTTTATAAATGTAGAGGGAATGAATAATATCTATTATTGTTGAATAACATCACAATCTTGACAAAATATCGATTTAATTCATTCTCACTTAAATAATTTGCTGCATAACTTTAGTACTTGTGCCCTGAGTTTAGCACACATTCATCCATCATAGATTATATTTTAAAGTTTGCTTTCAGTTCCGAGATGTGGAAGATACAGTGCCTGCTATAAAACCCAGGAAAGTCAATGGGGTAAGTTTAAAAAGTATTTTTTTAGTAACAACAGACCTGTTCAGGTTGTGGTGGCCTACAGCTAGTAACATATTCTTAAACTCTTTTTTCCCTTGACATAAAAATTAGGCATCTGCAGGTTATAATTATATTGCCATTGATGTTAGTGTGAATTCAGATAAATTTTATTACCTGGATAGCTATAATATACTTATTTATACCAGGGTACTAGTTACATTTAACACATTCAGTGCCACGGACTGCTAGATGAGTACTCTAGTAGTTGAGGATTTTCGCTACATACTGGCAAACCCTTGCTACGAGCTACGAGCATAGCACATAGCACTCCATGGCAGTTAATAATAAATCATAGGTAAATCATAAATATTGATATCCAAAAAACGGTCTCATAGCTTGTTGTTAAAAATCAATTAAAACTAAAATAACAGCAGATAAGTCAGGTGGTATCTTATCTTATTTTATTTATAAGGGGTCCTTTCGGATACACTTCGACCCAGCGGGATCTTTTGTGTATTTACCCCTGAGTCAGGTGGTATGGTATAATATACAAATTATAAGTATAAAAATATCATCTTAGTCAGGAGTTAATGTCTGATTTATAATTCTGTTAAATGATGGCAAGATATTTTACACATTGGACTACTGAATCTGCTACTTTATAACTTTGTTTTCCTATTAAATTTGAAGCCTATGTCAGCCATTATTTTCAACAATGTGACTTTGTTTCCGCTGAACAGGCCAGCCTCATTTAAGGATGTTAACAAAGTTCTTATGGTTGGGTATTGGTTATGGACGTGATATTCCTTAACATGGTTCCGGATTGCTAGTAAGTCGATGGTATCACTCATTGCTGCGTTACTCTCAGGGTGGTTTGCTTCAGAATCATCTGTCTCATTTTCATTTACAATTCCACTATCTTTTAGTCTGCCAATTTTAAAATTAGCTTTTGCTATTGATTTGTTGCAAATATCTGCAGGAACTTGGGTTTTTTGTGCGACTGGCAATTTTGATCTGCTGTTCGATGGTTTGTCCATATCCTCTACTGGCTGGCTTTGGGACTTGAATATTTTGAAGCAGTTTAATTCATTTTCATCCAAAACACTGATATTGGTCTTTATTTTATCGTCATGTGGTGTAGGAATTATTTTGTCTCTCATGACAGTGTCTTGTGTTACTAATGACAATTCAGAGTTTTCAAGCGCATTAAGTGCATCCAAGTCTATTTTAGCATCTATATTTGATAATGGGTCAATTGGTGTGTTAGAATCAACGGATCTTATCTCGTTTACTAGCAATACGGGTTCATCATTCCATGATTTGGTGTTTGTAAGAGTGTTTAGTGCATCTACTTTAACTCTAACACCTGCACTTGAAATTCGGTCACTTGAGTTAGGGTTGTCAGATTCTATTCCATTTTCTTCCAATGCAGAATTGTCTGTCTCTAATGCATTTGTAAGTGTGTCTTTGTGTATCATAGCACCTGAGTGTGTCATTGTAAAGAATGAATGTCTTTTATAATCTGTTTTAGTTTTTTTATTTACTACTGGCAAAGATTTATAATTTTCTGACTCTGTGTCATCTCCCCTAACTTTACATATTCTAAGAGCTGCAGATTCATCTTGATTAATGGACACTAAGGGTTGATCATCGTCCGAGTCATCTCCGCTTACTGTTTTAGCGGCTGGCCTCTTTCTGCGAGTTTTATTAGGTGTCTTTAGTTCTTTATCCTCCATGCCGGAAGTTCCATACTTCTCTTTAATGATCATGCTAACGGTTCGTCGGGAGATCCCGACCGCTGCGGCAACACGCTGGCCTACTTGGGTCACTGGTACCAGCGGTCCCCCGTTTTGTGACTCCTGTTCAAAATACTCGTACAATTTCAAGATTAAACCGCGAGCTTGCGCTTCTAGTATTTGGCGCATGGTAAATGGTTGCACAATACTCTTAAAACAGTAATGAATTTGCTTATTTAACAGATATATTACGGATCACTGTTAAGGTGACGATTTACTTCATTTTTCGGGTATTTTTCTGTGTCCAAAATTAGACACCGAAACTCGTGTTGGTACATACACAAAGACTCGGGTTCACATTAAAATTTTGTTTTTGTATATTAATTTGGCTAATCTTTAGGTCAGACAGTAATAAATGCAGTAATTAAACAACACAACTCAACGCAAAACAAACAATCCAGACGAAAATTAATTTGATTGATTTCTTTTTGTTCTTTTTGCCCAATATTAAGAGCAGGCAAAGGTACTTAGGCCATACAACCATGTCTTCAGTAAAAAAAATCTTTACTAAAATCTAGTGTCCGACCGAAATTTCGGTTTCGGTTTCGGTTTCGGCCAGTTTCGGCCAAAAAATCAAGTTTCGGCCCGAGTTTCGGTTTCGGCCAAAAACGGCCGAACCTTTCGGCCGCGCCGAAACTTACAACATCGTACCTTCGGGTCGCGCTCGGCTAACGTCGGGCGCGCTCGGCACGGCTGGCAATATGGCGTCGTTTTGTAATTTTGACTTAGTATTAGTATCATTTGAAAGCACAATTATACAATTAATGACCTTTAAAAACAAGGATCGTTCTTTGCCATAATAACAATGACCACGAAATGTTGGCGTCTTAAAAAAAAAGTACTGAAATACTCATTAGTGGGATCACTAATTGTGCCACCCTGGATACGTATAAAAGTGGGGGTAACGATGAATTATGGGTCATTTACTATCCAGACATCACAGAGGTCACACCTGAACAGCTCCAGTAAGGAAAAACTTTGAAAAATTGATACCACGGCTGAAGAAGCAGCTCAAGTGGTAGCACTACTGCAAACAGGACTACGGCAGGCTGATGTTGCTCGGCAACTCAACTTAAGCCGTTTTCGGGTGGCTCGAGTATACCAGCGGTTCCAGGAGACTGGAGGCTACATCAGAAAGCATGGATCCGGGAGACGACGTTGCACTTCCGTCAGGGACGACCGCTATATTGTGTCGACGTCATTGCGGAGTCGATTCTCCAATGCTGTTGAACTGCAACAGCAGCTCCGAACAGCTCGGAGGACGTCGGTGAGCGTCTCTACAATCAGGAGAAGGCTACGAGAGAAAAAAATGCTGTCCCGTAGGGCTGCTACGGGCCCGCAATTGACAGCAGAGCATAGGCGCATCAGACTTCAGTTTGCCCGAGACCACGTGGATTGGACGTTTGACCAATGGAAGTCTGTCCTCTTCTCCGACGAGACGAGAGTGTGCCTTTTCTGCAATAATAGGCGTAGAAGAGTGTACAGGAGGCAGGGGGAACGGTTCTCACAAGTCTGCATTGAAGAGACCGTCAGTTACGGAGGAGGATCCTGCATGTTTTGGGGCGGTATTTCAACCCAGGGCAAAACCGACCTTGTGTGCGTCACCCGCACTGGAGTTGCCAGGGGTCCCTGAATGCTCATCGCTACATCACAGAGATCCTGGACGACCATGTGGTCCAATATGCTGGTTTTGTCGGGCCTGAATTCACATTTATGCACGACAACGCCCGCTGCCACACGGCGTTGATCGTTCGGGATTATCTGGATCAGGTTGGGATCTCTGTGATGCAGTGGCCAGCGAGAAGTCCTGACCTGAATCTCATAGAGCACCTTTGGGATGACCTGAAACGGCGGGTGAGATCTCGTGATACTGCCCCTGCCACCATTGAACAGCTTCGGGACGCCGTCATCGAGGAGTGGAATGACATCCCTCAAGAACGTGTCGTGACATTAGTGAGGTCAATGAAGGATCGCATGGAGGCTGTAATTAGGGCTAGTAGAGGCAACACTAGGTTTTAAGTTTAGTTTTATGAATTTCCTGATTTCGGGTTTCCTGAGCAAAAGGGTCTTGACAAACGGACTATTCTGTAAGGGTTCCTTTGGAGATGATGATGAGTTTAGTTAAAACGGAAAATGTTAAAATAAAAATAAAAGTTTAAAAACTGGTACCGTATATAGCGTAGCGTGCGTATTTGCTGTACTTGATAGTTGTAGTTGACGCACGACCAAGGCATTGGATTTGAATTATTACGCTATTAATGGGACCCTGCCAGAAGACTTAAACAAAAGTTAATTAACAGTACGGTCTAACACATCATAAGCCATGCCTTAATCTATAGGACAATTATAGTGATCAATTATAACTTATTTTTTACTTTTTAGTTTTTTCCGTAGTCGGGTAACAGTTTTTAAACTTTTATTTTTATACCACCATTAAAAACGCTAACTTTGTGTAACAAATAAATAATGTATTTTTTTCACTTTATAGGGTAGTTAAATTTTCAAACAGAACCTCTGTAACTGTGCTGAAATTTCATTGTGATAAATCTTTGAAAGTAGAAACCTGTAATTATAGGTCGGCGAGATATTAATTTTAGCAAAAAACGGGCTTACTAACATTTTTTCGACTTTTTAAGGACTTTTTTTTTATAAAAGGTTCAGTTTCGGTTTCGGTTTCGGTTTCGGCCGAAACTACAATGAAACCGAACCTTCGGTTTCGGTTTCGGTTTCGGCAAAATAACATGTTTCGGTCGGTCACTACTAAAATCTATAAATGTTACTATTAGTATATTACATAATTTGTGATGTTACTTAAATCAATTATTTTGTTTTTACATTATAACATAAAAGATAAAAGTAAAAAAAATGCTTTTTTTTATTGGAAAATTTAAAAACTTTTTTCAAAAGAAATCAAGTAATACTTGGTAATAGGAATAGCTGAGATTTTGAAAAGAACATTGTTTTTGCTTTTTACCACACTGCCGCGAAAAGGGAGGGTTCTGTTTTTCGAGTGCATGATTCTTAAGAGCTGGTACCGAAAATATATGAAACTATCCAATAATTTTATAGACATTCGGTGCCAGCCCTTATGAATATCAACCTATTTGTTTTGTCATTATGTTATTTAAATAGGTTTTTGTTTACCTACTTGAAATCCTTGAAATAATTTAAAAATGTTTTTTTTTATAGGTAGCTGTAATGTCATCCATGTCCCTTTGATTTATGATTTTATGGTATCTAGTGCCTATTAATGTATAAATTATTAATTTCAGAAAAAATCCGGCCTGCTGAGTATGCTGCCCCAGCCGAGGAATGCAGTTATGAGTACATCAAAATCCTTGATACCTCATGTCCTCACTCAAAAGCCCAAACCGAACACAACAACTGCAAAGAAAAAACACCCATTACCACCTGTCAAAAAAAATAAGGCAGACACTCTAGCCATAGACTATTCAGATGACAGCGACAATGAGGAAGTCCAAAATGACTTCTTTTCCATAAACAAGCCTGTTGAATTGCCCGATGATGTGCCATTGGATATTGATGCAGTCATTTTGGGGAAGGAAGAAAATCAAAACGTCAGTGCTCACACTCAGAAGCAGCCAAGGGATATTCAATCATATTTCAAGGCAGATTCAGAGACTCCAGCGCAGGAAGACTACTCTATGGATGAGAGAGAGGCGGTACATGGCGACCATTCAGGCTATAATAACAGCTACCCAACAGCTGAGGGTTCAAATAGCGATGTCGCTTTAGATGAGGAAGCTGTAAGTATTTCAATTTATGTATTGCTTCAAATTTCAACATACCGGCGTGAAGTATACAATCGAAGACATATAAGTCACCATTAAAGACGGAACTGCGAGAAAGTGTCATGTTTCGAAAGGGAGGCATTTAGTATGCACTATGAAGTTGATAAATCTATCCCTTTGGAGCATAGACAATTTCTCTAAGTTCTCTTTTTAATGGTCGGCTAAGTATATTTGTACCTTTTTATTTTATTTATTTTTTCCATGAATCCTGTAATTTTAGAGTAAAATGAGTACACACGGGCTGGTCACGCTAGTGCACTCGCTCCGTGCGCCCGCGCTACTTAGGGAGCGTTCAAGTATTACGTAACGTAATTTGGGGGGGGGGGGGGGTCTCGTAAAACGTTACGATGCGTTACTGGGGCGGGAGGGGATCTTTCTTACAACACGTTACGTAACATTGTTTCTAAAAAATTAGGGAATTAAAACTCCCAAACTGACAACCCTTTTCACTAACGTTACGGGGAATCCCACGATTGTATTAGTCTGGTCGTCATTCTTTTAAATTTGTTCTCGCAAGTTGGCAAACCTTTTCGTTTATATATCACGGGGAATCCTTAGATTGCATTGTACGTCATTTAATGTTGTTTTTGTCATTAATGTTTTTTTTGTCATTTATTGTTACGTAATGTTTAGAGAGGGGGAGGGGGGTACAGATAACGTTACGGTGCGTTACAATGGGGGGAGGGGGGGTTAAAAATCTTCAAAAATTGCGTTACGTAATACTTGAACGCTCCCTTAGCGGAGGCCCTTAGGCTTGAAGCTGCTGCTATGACTATTGTTCTTGTTTATTGACGACCTGATAGCCTAGTGGTTAGTGACCCTGACTACAAAGCGTGAGGTTCCGGGTTCGATTCCCGGGAGGGGCAAATGTTTGCATGATGAATACGAATGTTTGCACGTGAGTCATGGATGTATACGTATTTAAGTATATAATAATTATCTATATAAGTATGTGTATCCGTTTTCTAGTACCCATAACACAAGTAGCTTTGGTTGCTTACTTTGGGTCTAAGTCAATTGGTGTTAACTGTCCCAAGATATTTATTTATTTATTTAATTCCAGATACTGAAGCTTTGCGGCACGCGCGGGAAGCGTAAGCGGGAAGACATTCAAATAGTGGACGTGAATCAGCAAGAGGTAACCATTGCTGCTGTACATTCTGTTTTGTGAGACAATCAAACTTCTAAGTCAACACAATCAAATTCAAAAGATACGGCCGTTTATTTCATTGGAAGCAAGGGAATCAAAAACCTATAGGGTACTTACTTTCCTAGAATCATGAAATTTGGCAAGAAGCAATGTCTTATAATCACAAGTAAAGGGAGAAGTCCGAAAACCGTGAATTTGTGGTTAAATCACAATAATAACTATTTTGCAGTTGGTAAACTAACCGCAACCTATGTCGATGTATGGGGACGACTGTTTACCAAGGGCAGAGTTAAGTTTGTCCTTCAAACCAGTTTTTTTTAGAGCAATAGATGTCCGTTGCTTATTAATGTTGTACCTCGGTGCGCGAGTCCGACGCGCACATGACCGGTGTTTACTTGTTCTCTGTGAACTCTGAGATTGGTGATTTATTTTTGATATTTTTGACATTATTGTTTTTTTTTCTTCTAATTATTATTTAAATTTGACTTTTGGAACATTGACATTGGATTGCTATTTGGTTGATGATACTAATTTTTTTTTTCAATATCAAAATATTTTAATGAATTGAATGTGTTTTGAAATATGACTATTGTTACTATAAGATAGATTAAGCTTTGGCATTATTAAATATACCCCATCAGGGTGTCTATCTAATCTATTTGTTATGTGAGTCTTTTTTTAGTTTGTATCTTTTTAAATTGTATTTCAAACACAATCTTTGTATTGTTCCTGAATAAATAATATCTATCTATCACGTACCTACCATCTAACTATGTAACACCTAATTATGATAATGATCGTGACTTAAAATGCGTAAATAAATATAAATATGAACTCCCAGGTGTTGGCGGATGCGCGACAGTGGCTGATGAAGGGGCTGATGGACGACACAAGCAAGCGCATGTCCAGCAGCAAGCGGCGCGGCGACGAGCCCACCAGCCAGCAGCGCCGGAAACACCAGATCACGTACCTGGCGCACCAGGTACCAGCACCCCGATACTCGGTTCATGGGAAATTCATTTCACGAGCGAGATACATCAAAAAATTACAGATTTCCAAGGGATTTTTATTAAATATTTGTACCCGAGATTTCTTTCGATTTTTATTTTAAATGTTTTTAACGTTCAAATTATTAAATTAAAATGTTAATGACAACACATAGAAAAATTAGGGTAATGGCAGGACTTGAACCTGCAACATCAGAAGGGAATGCTGGTGTTGCAGGTTCAAGTCCTGCCATTACCCTAATTTTTCTTTGTTGTCATTAGCATTTTAATCCAAGGGATTTGACAGCTATTTTCGTGCGAGATGAGTCTCGCATAAACCGACAATCGCCCCGCAGCACGGAGCTTAAGGCCGGGCCTTAATGCGTCTGCAGCACGGTACCAGCTCGCCGCGTAGAGCTGTTACGTGCACGCAACGCTAGCGATGTGGCGCCTTAACGTATTCCATACATTACCACCGGCTTGTGCTCACGCGCGGCTTTAGAGCCCAGCTGCATATAGATCCGGTGTGGCTCGGCCTTTAAACTTTATTTACATAACGAAATTAGTTGCCCGATAGTTAATACCGACGAAAAAAGGCGCACAACACAATACACGACGTGCACACAACACGGGTAGAACAAAAATACAGAAAAATTGTTATTTAAATGCTATGCAATGACAACACAAAGAAAAATCTAGGGTAATGGCAGGACTCGAACCTGCAACGTCAGCATTCCGTGCCATGCGTTTAATGTTTAGGTTGCAGGTTCGAGTCCTGACATTGCCCTAGATTTTTCTTTGTGTTGTCATTGCATATCATTTAAGTTTAACAATTTGATTGCATAACATTAAAAAATAAAAATTGAAAGAAATTTCGGTTACAAAAATTGCAGAAACATTGTGTTGAACAGAATCAAAAAGGGCCCACTCAGCATACTGCTTCAATCAACCAAGACAATGATTTTCAGTGGGGCCCTTGAGATTCCTAATACTAAATTAAAAACTGGCGGTTTACACGTCAAAGCTAGATGAAATAGTTTGCATGGTACAAACGCCAACACAGACTGACCACTTGTGCGCCTTATTCTTATGAGGATAAAGTTCACGAATGGTCAGTTAAGTGTGTTGGCGACTGTACTAATTTCATAACACGACAAAAAGGGTCCGTTTCTAATTTACAAGTAGAATTAATGTTACCCGAACCCGGAAGGTTTTTAAAAACAAAAAAAAAACACGGAAAATGTTGCCAGGGTTTGTCGTGCTAATGTTAACACTGCTCACAATTTACTTTCGTTACAGGCCAAAGCGAATGAAGTCGAATTACAGAACCAATGGGCGAACAACAGGATGTCGAAGCGGCAAACTCAATCCAAATATGGGTTTTAATATGAATTTACATTTGTTACTTTTGAAGTTTCCGACGGGAATGTCTGTCAGCGCGTACCCTATCACGAATATTTACACGTAATTATTGTGCGCATCCGACCATTACGGCGTACGACTTTGGTTAAATCTTAAATAGGCCGAATTCAGTACAAAAATTGTCTATGAAAATTGTGACGTTAAATATTTAAGTCTATACTTATGCTCCATAAATTGTGTACATATAAGAATGTAAATAAATCATGGCCTTTTAAAAAACCTTTTTTTATTTTAAACAATTTGTACTACAATAATCTAAGTCAAATAAGCTATTTTACAGTCGCCTCGCCTTCCTAGGGCGCGGGGGGTTCCAAGAGACGGGAGTGGAGTCGGTGATTGAGACGATCTGGAGGCCTCCCATTTGGAGCCCCTTTACTGCTGCCTGGAATAAGAAAAGGCTTTGTAATGCACGCCAAAAAATAACTGAAAGCAGGGTACGAAGTGATAATTATCAAGAAAAATATAGGTTGATAATTATCTTTGATAAGTATAACGAGTGAGGTTGATAAGGATGATATTCCACACATCAATTTAATTAAGTAGTATGTACTTGATTAACTTCTCGTATTTTGGTTGGCGTATATTCACGAAATCATAAACAAAAAATTTATAAATTGTGAATAATTTATTTACTAAACGACTTGCTTCTTACGTAAAAGTTGATATGTAATATCAGTTAAAAAAGGATTGCTAGGCTTATATCTGTTAGATATTTATCAGATAAATATCTGATAATTATCACGATAACTATCAAAGGGCATATTCATCAGATTTAATTTG
The DNA here is from genome assembly GCA_963691745.1 of Ditula angustiorana. Taxonomy (NCBI): domain Eukaryota; kingdom Metazoa; phylum Arthropoda; class Insecta; order Lepidoptera; family Tortricidae; genus Ditula; species Ditula angustiorana. The sequence goes on from OY829474.1 coordinate 2,036,052, forward strand.
TGGATGTACGTGTGACGTAATTTATGGATGGCACCTTAATACAAACACTCTAAAGTAAAACTTACCAGTCTGCCGGGTCCCAGCCCCCGCACTCTTACTCTTATTGTCTTGTAACCTCGGTCAATGGCTTTCTAAAAATAGGAAACATCACGTTATTCATTTTTTACAGAGTAAATATATATGTATACATTTTTTTTTTCTTTAAATAGGCCTCGATTTTAACCCATTAACCCATGGATATTGGTAATGTGACTGTGTCATTGTCGAATTTATAGTTTGTTGAAAATAACAAAAACAAGTTATCAAAATATTAATCTTACTGTAGCTAAACTAATAGCAGTAGTCTGTGCAGCAATGTTGGTCCCTTTCTTGGTGTTTTTGAACCCCTCCATTCCACAGGACTTGATCAGCTTGATGACGCCGAGGTGGTCCGACATGGTCACAATGGTGTTGTTGTGGCTGACGCGGATGTTGCAGATGGGCAGCTGCTTGTATGGCATACCGTCAAATAATTGGTTTTCCGAGTCTAGAGTTGGGAATATGTTTTGTTTTCTGAAAAAGCAATGTTAAGATAGTCAGCTTCAAGAACCTAGTTAAAGAGGATCAGTGATGTTCTTTCCAGGCCGTGTTCCAAATCAGTTTACATTGCCCACATCGCTCACGTTTCTGGACCGAATCACACTCATAAGACTACCATAACGTCATTGTTGACGTCATGGATTTGGTTTATAGTTTATTTGGTCTAAAGCTGCCCATGAACATTTACTTTCATATTCTTTATGCCGGGCAGTGTTAGCAATGTAAGCCAAACCCATAACGTCGTCAATGACGTTGCGGTAGTTTTGTGAGTGTGATTCGGTCCAAAAACGGGAGCAATGTGAGCGATGGAGACTGATTCGGAACACAGCCCCAGTTTCCACTAACTTTATGTCTTGAGTTCTAAAAATAGAACTGAAGTTTATATGATAAATTTAGAATGATTACTAGTAAATACAGAATAACAGGTAAAATTAAAGTTAATTGAACTCGGAAACTGCCTTCTTTTTTGATTTTATGGCGTTAACGTCGTGACTTCGCCAGTATCGAGTTTACGTAAGAGACTGCTTATGAGAAGGGTTTGTGAAAGAGCTAGGGTCAACTCACGTCACGTCACATCCGAAGCGAAGGCTTAGAAGGATAAATTTGCCTTATTTACTGATTGGAAAGTAAAGGAGCTATATGAAATCGAATTATTTCAGATGGGAACTATTAAGATCTCAATGCAGCCTTAGATTTAAGACACACTGATCATTTCACAAGATAATGATACGCACTGTTTAAGCACAGCATCTAAATCCACGATCTTCTCGCCTTGAACGCCTTCGTCAGAGGCCGGGATCCGCTTGTGGTCAAATTTCTCGGTCTCCCGCACCGCTGACGTTTGGATCAAGCGCACTACACTACTCACGGGAGCACGAAGCGTGCTCCTCAGTGCACTCAACATGTTTGATGGTTTTGTGTCGCTTGTTATTTAGATTTTTATCTGTTTATATTTTACAGGAAGGGAGACATAACCTCAAATTCGTGTGACGTTTCGGTTAAACACTGACAGTTGACTTAAACATTTTGTTGCTGCTGTGATTGTTTGAGTGCGAGAGCAACTATTTTTTTGCAATACAACAATAAAACGTGAAATCTACGAATAATAATGAGAAGAAACGTAATTCACCCTACAACCAGCCTCAGACTCGATACATCCGCCAAAACTACTAAACAAGTATTGCGACGAAACACTAACGCATGCGGTAGTGAAAACTCAAACAAACACAGAGTACCTTTTTAATATACTGAGCAAACAAATTTAAGACTCTAAAATATATTTATACTATCCAATTTTTTCATCGACGACCAACTCAAATTGGCAAGGCATTAGGAAAGAATGTGAACCCGCTAATAGCCAGTAAGTGTAAGCGAGAGCGGTACACGTCATCTTGTGAGAGAATGATATTATACCACGGAAATCAGAAAACAGGGGAAGTGCAATGTACGCGTGATGCGCGTGCCAACATTACGTACTGTTGTACGTAACCTCCGCTAAACCGCTCCCAGTCGTGTACTGTCATCCCGTGGAGGTGTTAGTCTCGCGAAATACCTTATTTTTCCCTGGCCACGCCGTATTGTTAAGTTTTAGAGTGCAAGAACCATAGTAGGAGTATAAATCTTAAAAATGGGGTTGTTTCTACCACCGTTAAGTACGATTTTAATGATATTCCATAAAAATCTTAGTTATTTTCATCGTACTAATAATTTAACAGAACATTTAGTCAAAATTCAACCGTAGCTGATTACAATAAAGTTCATTATTGATTGACTGCAATGACTATTTCTTGGCTGACGCGGATGTTGCAGATGGGCAGCTGCTTGTATGGCATACCGTCAAATAATTGGTTTTCCGAGTCTAGAGTTGGGAATATGTTTTGTTTTCTGAAAAAGCAATGTTAAGATAGTCAGCTTCAAGAACCTAGTTAAAGAGGATCAGTGATGTTCTTTCCAGGCCGTGTTCCAAATCAGTTTACATTGCCCACATCGCTCACGTTTCTGGACCGAATCACACTCATAAGACTACCATAACGTCATTGTTGACGTCATGGATTTGGTTTATAGTTTATTTGGTCTAAAGCTGCCCATGAACATTTACTTTCATATTCTTTATGCCGGGCAGTGTTAGCAATGTAAGCCAAACCCATAACGTCGTCAATGACGTTGCGGTAGTTTTGTGAGTGTGATTCGGTCCAAAAACGGGAGCAATGTGAGCGATGGAGACTGATTCGGAACACAGCCCCAGTTTCCACTAACTTTATGTCTTGAGTTCTAAAAATAGAACTGAAGTTTATATGATAAATTTAGAATGATTACTAGTAAATACAGAATAACAGGTAAAATTAAAGTTAATTGAACTCGGAAACTGCCTTCTTTTTTGATTTTATGGCGTTAACGTCGTGACTTCGCCAGTATCGAGTTTACGTAAGAGACTGCTTATGAGAAGGGTTTGTGAAAGAGCTAGGGTCAACTCACGTCACGTCACATCCGAAGCGAAGGCTTAGAAGGATAAATTTGCCTTATTTACTGATTGGAAAGTAAAGGAGCTATATGAAATCGAATTATTTCAGATGGGAACTATTAAGATCTCAATGCAGCCTTAGATTTAAGACACACTGATCATTTCACAAGATAATGATACGCACTGTTTAAGCACAGCATCTAAATCCACGATCTTCTCGCCTTGAACGCCTTCGTCAGAGGCCGGGATCCGCTTGTGGTCAAATTTCTCGGTCTCCCGCACCGCTGACGTTTGGATCAAGCGCACTACACTACTCACGGGAGCACGAAGCGTGCTCCTCAGTGCACTCAACATGTTTGATGGTTTTGTGTCGCTTGTTATTTAGATTTTTATCTGTTTATATTTTACAGGAAGGGAGACATAACCTCAAATTCGTGTGACGTTTCGGTTAAACACTGACAGTTGACTTAAACATTTTGTTGCTGCTGTGATTGTTTGAGTGCGAGAGCAACTATTTTTTTGCAATACAACAATAAAACGTGAAATCTACGAATAATAATGAGAAGAAACGTAATTCACCCTACAACCAGCCTCAGACTCGATACATCCGCCAAAACTACTAAACAAGTATTGCGACGAAACACTAACGCATGCGGTAGTGAAAACTCAAACAAACACAGAGTACCTTTTTAATATACTGAGCAAACAAATTTAAGACTCTAAAATATATTTATACTATCCAATTTTTTCATCGACGACCAACTCAAATTGGCAAGGCATTAGGAAAGAATGTGAACCCGCTAATAGCCAGTAAGTGTAAGCGAGAGCGGTACACGTCATCTTGTGAGAGAATGATATTATACCACGGAAATCAGAAAACAGGGGAAGTGCAATGTACGCGTGATGCGCGTGCCAACATTACGTACTGTTGTACGTAACCTCCGCTAAACCGCTCCCAGTCGTGTACTGTCATCCCGTGGAGGTGTTAGTCTCGCGAAATACCTTATTTTTCCCTGGCCACGCCGTATTGTTAAGTTTTAGAGTGCAAGAACCATAGTAGGAGTATAAATCTTAAAAATGGGGTTGTTTCTACCACCGTTAAGTACGATTTTAATGATATTCCATAAAAATCTTAGTTATTTTCATCGTACTAATAATTTAACAGAACATTTAGTCAAAATTCAACCGTAGCTGATTACAATAAAGTTCATTATTGATTGACTGCAATGACTATTTCGCTCTGGAAGGTTCTGCGCTACAGTTGTGACATCTAGTGTTGAGTAACGGAACTACGGAGCCAAATTTTTCTTTTGACGTTTACAGATTAAAATGTCGTATAATAAGTTTGACGTTAATAAAAAGTAAACCTTAGTGTCACTATCATATGATATATTTTCTTACAAAAACTTGTGTACCATTTGTCTTATATCGTTTGACAATGTTAACCAATCAAGATTATGTTATTTTAGTAGTGTAGTATAAGATGATATCCACAAGTGTGTGCGTGTGGCGACACCGGTACCGGTACAAATAATGCTTTAAAGCACTTCCCCCGTTTTTTGACTTCCGTGTATTATACCATGGAGAGCCAGTAATTTAAATTAAATTGTTAAAAAAACTTGTGTATTTTCTCTTTTTCTCTCTTTCTCTCTCTCCTGTTTTCTATTGAGCTATTTTAGTTTTCCTGAAATGTCGAAGATCGAGGAGATATGTTTTTTTTTACTTTTTGTAAAAAAGTTACACGCTTAAGGCAGGCGAAAATTTATTAAAGAAAAAGAGGAATAAAAAACATAGTTTAGGTTTCATAGAAAATTGATAATTTATTTAATTTCTGGCGACACGAGTTCAATAATGATTCATTCTTTGCAATATAAAGAAGACGAATCCTCAAAAATTGTTCAATTACAGCTTTTAGTAATAAAATATCATGGCAACTGTTATAGTCATGGCTTTGTCTCAAAATTAGCAGTATATCATGCCTTTCAATTATTTTTGTAAAACACTGCTTTACCAAAACAGGAAGATTGCTTGCTCCGGATAAACTTTTTGCATTTGCATTCACCTTTATAATTTGTCTAAGCAATGTCTCGGATCCCAAACAGATTTGAAATATGACAATTGATGGGTAAGCGAACCCTCCAAAATCTTTTAAAGAAATCAATTTATGGAAGTGTAGCTTTTCATTGGACCACAACAATTGCAAGCAATTTGGGCATTCAATCTTCGTCTGCAATTTTTTGGCTACAAACCCTCCAACGTAACCAACGATTTGTTCTGCTGTTTGCGGTACCATGCGATCCACATCTAATGTATGAGATAATACCGCACAGTTTTCCATTACCGTGACATCACCATAGGCAGGTTTCAAAACTGCTTCGGTCTCTTGTAGTTCGTGTCTGTATCCGGGCGTGGTCTTATTGATTGCAGAACTGCAATTTAAAATAGGAAAGTCTTCCAACGGAATACAGTTTCCTGTGAATTTAGAACAAAGCTCTAAGTTCAATAGAGTATTTTTATATATTTCCATAAATTGGCGTGCATTTGGGTTATTGTTGCAGCGACCATGATTGCGAATCACGCCAAAAAATAACTCCAAATGATCTTGACTAAATTTATAGGGTAATAAAAATGTCATTTCTTGGCGTTTCTCAACAAGATCTGTGAATAACATTTTCAAACTTGAAATACATATCAGAAGTCCAAGGAACCCCATTTTTGACTGAGTATTTATGACAAGTTTTTGAGTGTTAGTGACCGTAGTCACTTTTTGCTCCTTGACTTTTTTAATCTTTTTATTTTGTACATTAATTTTCAAGTTTTGTAAATATTCAGAGCACCTATCAAGCAATTCAAATAGATTTTTCTTTTCATTTAACTTAAAAGGGCGTTTGAAGCCAAAACCATTAAGCGACCTCGTGTTTAAGACATCGAAAAGATTGTTAATCATTTCTATGAAATTGATTGTTGCTTGAGAATTTTGGAATTCAGCTAGATTCAGTTCATTTGCACATAATTTCAATACAGTAGCAACACTTTGACTTAGAGTTTGTGTAGGTAGCTTGACATTCATCACACTATTCCGAAATTCCAATTGTCGCTGTGTAAGTTTGTTGCCAAAATGAAGCCCAATGTTATCTTGAAGATTTTTCAAGTTTTGCAAATACTTCCAATAAACTACTTGGCCGTCTTTATTTGTGAAAGATTTTTTTGCCTCAAACACGTTTCGAACGAGTTTAACCATATGGCATGGATCAAAAATAACAACCACGGGTTTTCGAGTGATTGGGTGTTCAAAGTGAGTTTTTAAGTTACCAGCATCTTCATAATCGCACCCTAAAAGTTTAGCTGTCGCGACATTAGAACCACACCCATCAAATGTTAGGCTGACAACTTCTGCTCCCACTTCATGGCACTTTTCTAGACACATTTTTATAATGTTGCTTCGTTGATCTGCTGCCAGTCCGTTAATGAAAAAATACCCTAATGGTAATTAGTTAAATGAATCATTGAATGACACCAACATCAGCACATATACTTGTGTTGCCAATTCTTCTGGAGGACCATAAGTAACAAGCCCGTCGGTGTCATGGCCGTTGAACATTTTCTGTTGTCTAATAGCCATTTCATCAACAATCAAACAAGCAAGCTTTTTGTCACTCTGGGAGAACTTTGCTTTTAGTGAACTGAAAGCTTCTTCAGTAAAACCAGGGTTTCCGTCAGTGGACTGGTACCATTTCGATATCGTTGCTGAATCAGGCAAACATGGAAGTAATTCTTTTTTTACAAATTTGTACGCGACAGGCGAGTAAAAGTTCAAAGTGAGTGCAAACTTTTTGATGGCTGGAGTAAATTTAATAATACTACGCCTTTTCTTAGACGTCTTTTTTGAATAGTACATATAACGTCGCTTGCAAATCCACTGAGAGCTGTGTCCAAGTGAGACTGTCCAAATTCTTTGTTTTTTAATGTTTCTATAACATCCCTCAGTGATATGTATTTATTGTTTAATCTTTTGTTTTTTCGGTTTAAATTTCTTATTTTGTTTAACCTCTTTTCCGCCAACGATGTCTTCTTTTTCAAATCCGTTTTAAGTTTTAGAGAAGTACACAATGGTTTATCTGCTTCGGTCATTTTGATCTGAAATAATAAAAAAATCTGTTTTAATTACAGTAAACTTTGGTATAGTGTTTCGGAAATATTTCAGCCATCAACCATACTTTAATAAGCACGCACAAACTTACATTCACCCATTTAAGCCTATCTGTTTCGCTATCTACGATAATATCATTATGATAGATGCATTTGCTGGAGCTAGGGTCTTCGTCAGACACCATTGGCAGTTGTAGGTATGGACATTTCTCCTGAAAATAAAAAATAGATAAATTCATTCATAGAGTAAATATTAAAAAAAAACTTATTATAGAATGGTAGGAGTATGTGTTGTACTTACAAGAAAATCAAAGTGTTTCCGTGACAGTAAAGATGGGACATTGCTTTTATTGGAATTCATATTTACTTTTGTTTCATTCGAAACCTGTACCAATTGTCCGTGTATAGATTGAGATGGTGTTTCGGAGTTGAACGTAAATTCAATTCTTTCCATGTTTTCATTTGATAAAGATAGAGCTACTTTTGTCGATACATCTTTTTGCTGCCGTGATGATAAGGCACTTACCATCTAAAAAATTGAAAATATTTACTATCTGTATAATCGGGTACGTATCTGAATATCGAAGATCAATATTTCGAAAGTTAAAATAGCGAAGTCGAAAATACCGAAAATTAAAACAGCGAACGGCTATAAGGCCGAAGTTCAAAATGTCGAATGGATTTGCTGTCAAAGTATTTGAATATCGAAGTTCAATACATCGATTTTTTAAATAGCGAAGTCCAAAATACCGAAAATTAAAGCAGCGAACGGCTATAAGGCCGAAGTTCAAAATGTCGAATGGATTTGTTGCCAAAGTATTTAAATATCGAAGATCAATACATCGATATTTTAAATAGCGAAGTCCAAAATATCGAAAATTAAAATAGCGATCGGTTAAAAGGTCGAACATTGAAATGTCGAAACTACTTGTTGGTAACGTATCTAAATATCGAAATTCAATATAAAGTTAAAATAGCGAACAAAGTTAGTTATTTTGTTACAAGTCTACGTAAATGTCCTACAGGAAATATAGAATTTTTTTTAAGGAAAATAAAAGAATTTCGAGCAATCACATTGTTTAAATGTTATTTTCAACAATAGGGTACTAGAAATAAAAAATATAAATGTCAAAAATATAAATAAAAAATATGGATGTAAACAGTAGCTTCTTTTCCATGATTAAAGCATTGAGGCAATCCCCCTTAACAATTTCACCAAAAGTGTACTTACTCAGCAATTTTAAATAATTTCTGACCAACAAAAAATTATATTTACTTAAAACAATAAAAACAAATGTGAACAAGTGCTTCTTCATGTTTAAAGATTTTAGAAGCTATATAAAAATAAAAATGCATAAAATCAAAAAGTTCTGGCACTCACCGGCTACGTTCGCTACGTTCGCTTGGCTCGTGCGTGTTTTGGTCACAGTTTTAACTTACAAGCTTCTCCTCGCTACCCTCGTCGTCGCACCTAAGTTTAAGGTTCAGATTACTCAGACTACAGACTATTCAAAATCTTGAATATTTTAAAATGTAGTCTGAGTAATCTGAACCTTAAACTTAGGTGCGACGACGAGCGTAGCGAGGAGAAGCGTGTTAGTTTTGACTGTGACCAAAACACGCATGAGCCGAGCGAGCGAAGCGAGCGTGCCGCGGCAGCGGCCGGCGAGTGCCAGAACTGGTTTCTATTTTGATAAAAGAAAAAGTACATAGGTAAGTAACAAGTAAATGACAATCACTGTTATTGTTCGAATGCGAGTTAACAAATAATTACCTATTTCGATATACTTAATAATTAATTCAATTTTGATAACAGACAAATTTTAGTCATCATCCCTATTGCCATGTGTATTAGCAGTAATGATTTTGTGGGAACATAAAAAAACCTAACATCGAAGTCTAAGGTGGGAGCTTCGCCTTCTGAACCTAACCTAATAGATTCTGATTTCAATGGAGAGACTTTTTCGCTCGCTACGCTCGCTCATTTTAATGTGACAGGCTTTGTCCACATAAATTATATTACACATATAGGTATTATACTTATTCGCTAAATGATAATATTTTTTTGCTTAAAAACACAAGATAAAATTATACACAAAATGGGATGTTTGGCGGACCCCAGCGAATTGGATCGGTTGTCATTTAGATTTTCAATATTTTGAAAGTCGCTATTTAAACTGTCGATATTATATTTGACGACGTTTTAATACATATACCAATCGACAATTTGAACATTCGATTTTTTAATCGTGTGGTATTTTACTCGTAGGCATTTCAGACTTTGTTATAATGATTTTGGATATTTTAACCGTTCGCTATTTTAACTTTCGATATTTTGAACTTCGCTATTTAAACTGTCGATATTTTATTTGACGACATTTTAATACATATACCAAATAACTTTCGACATTTTGAACATTCGATTTTTCAATCGTGTGGTATTTTACTCATAGGCATTTCAGACTTCGATATAATGATTTTCGATATTTTGACCGTTCGCTGTTTTAACTTTCGATATTTTGAACTTCGTTATTCAAACTTTCGATGTATTGGTTTTCGGTATTCAGATACGTACCCGTATAATCTGCGTAATTATTTGTGAATGATTAAAAAAGGAAAAAAATGAAATTGATTTATATATTGAAATAAAAATATTTTAACAAAAACACTGCCATTAAAATCCAATTTCAATCTTTTGTTTCGATTTATTCAAGTCAAAGAAAGCTAACAAAAAAATATATAACTTACGGTACAAATAGGTACTGCATTTTTGTTCAGTCGACGCCTTTTCCCGTTGGGAACATAAAGATCTTCATTTTTAAAATGGATGGAACAAATTTTACTGCATCTGCTTGGGTACCAATCATTTTCTTGCCTTTCTAAACGAACTGCTGCTATCCATTTGTTTCTCTGTCGTTCAATTCTGGGAAAACTGGAAAAAAGAGTTTTTATTGTCACCTTAACTACAAAAAACCGGCAGGCACGCTACTGCGTTATTACATTGGTACGTTTAACATATTTATAAGTCGATAGATCGTGAGCTCCCAGTCATTTCATTTTCAAAGTTCTTTATTTGAATAGGTAACAACAAAACAGCTATAATTTTTCGCACCGATGATTAAGTATACTAGTCAGCAATTTTCAGACACTTTACCGGGCTAAACACCTCCAAAAGTTTTCAACAATACACTTACACCCTTATTCATAAACGCTGCGTAAACGTTTGTTAGTTTTTTTTTTGCTTGTTTGGCTTCTGTCCAATGGGACAACTTTGCCAACGTCAAAGTTTGAGTTTGTTAGTTAGCATTTGTTATGTTTTTATCTGTCATTGTGACGTTTGCCCTCGAATGAAAGGAATAAAACATTTGTTAGTTAAACTGTTATACGCCAGATTAACTATAATATTGATTCATACTCGCGTTGTTCACTTTAATAAGAAAAACATTTTAAAACCAGAGTCCGACCGAAAGTTCGGTTTCGGTTTCGGTTTCGGCCGAGTTTCGGCCAAAAACCAAGTTTCGGCGGCAGTTTCGATTTTGGCCAAAATTGGCCGAAACTTTTGCCGAAACCGAAACTGATTTCAGAAGTTGTCGTGCACACTCGCCTAACTTCGTTTCTCGCGGCAACGCTTTGGCGGACGCTGGCGGCCCTGTTCGGGAATTATCGTGCGCCGTTCGGATAGCTCTGTAGCAACACAACTTAGTAGAATTATGGGTAAAATGCACCAAATTGCAGTATTTTAAGGAATTTAATACTTGACCACGTGAGTTTCGGTTTCGGTTTCGGCCGAAACTGAAGCCACGGCCGAATATTCGGTTTCGGTTTCGGCCGGAAAACTAGTTACGGTCGGACTCTAATTAAAACATATCATGTTTTTGTTTAATTGCACATTAGTATTGTATTTTTGTTTAGTGTATGTGCGACTAACATGCTGTATTTAGATGATTAGGAATGTCTCTCTCTGTACAGGAATGTAGACTCTAGTAATATAACTATAATAAATTATTGAACTATTGGAAAAAATAGTCATTGATTTGCTCCATTGTAATACGAGAAAAAAATGCTTAAACACATAATGATGTCATATGTTGCATAACACTTGCCACCTTTTTTCAATAGGATTTTGTAAATGAATGTTTGACTTACCCGTGAAAAGTTATTCCGGTGTTTTTAAAATCAGAATGGCTTCTGCACCATTTAACAGAACACGATGGCATATTTCAACAGCCGCAGTTTTTTCACTACCTAGTTTTCAACGTTAAAATTTCCGAGAACGTGATATGTGCCCTTCGCCAAAGACAATAATTGACTAACCAAGTTGCGCGGTAACTATTTTAAGCCCCGCTCCTTCCGGTATTAATTTTGTTTTGCCACGTCTTAGTGGAACGCTGCGTATGCGGCGGGAATTTCAAATTTTTGGTAGTTTTTCATTTATTGTGGCTAAATGGTGTAACTTTATATCAATTCAAGTAGCTTTCCGGTAATAAAACACTGTTTTTTAAGGCGCTGTGTTTTGTTTTTAGAAGTTCAAGCTGCTGATTTTATAATAATTGCGCATTAAATGAGCAAAGGTTGGTTCAAACATTAAGAGCATCATTATAGAAAATAAGTACTTCAAATTCTCAAAATCAGAACACAATCGCGTAAAAAACAGTGTTTTACTACCAGAAAACTACTTGAATTGATAAAAAGTCACTCTATTTAGCCACAATAAATTGAAAACTGCGAAAAATTCTAAATTCCCGCTGAAAAATTCCAAATTATCGATGACATAAAGCATTTATCCCGTTCTAACCAGTTTGCGTGTGCGAAAGGGACGAATGCTTTATGTCAGCGATAAACGCTAGTGTGCTAGAGGGGCAGGAATGCTTACATTTCCTCTCATTATTTATTCGTAGCGTGATGTGATACTGCATGATTTGTGAGAACTTAGATATTCCTTTACTCTACAAGAAACTTTAAAAACAAATTACGTGAAGTTTCTTAAACGATTCACTCATTAGAACAGGGTTTACCAACCTTTTTTGTGTTTAGCCTCCCTGAATTACAAATCCTGTCATTTTCATGGTTTTCATGCCACTTTAAATTTTTTTTCGAGGCAAAAAACAAATGCACATTTTTTTAACAACATTTATTTATTTTATCAATTGTTACGCTGTGCTATATCACTTCGAGCCACACTAGAGGGCGCTGCTAAAGCCAGCGTTTATTTTACCAATCGGTATAAATAAGCGCTGGCAACATTTAGAATCGTTAGGGGCGGGGTTTGTTTGAATTAGTTACAACCCCTTTCCTTTGGAAGGGCTGCCTAGGTTTTGGGCTTTAAAAGCCCCTGCAGCTCTCAGAGAGCTCATATTTTCTACATCACTACAACCACCTCTAAAAGGTGAAACCTCTGCCCAACTGGTAAGCTCTCTCTCTGCTAATAACTGTTCTAAATTGTTCTTATAAAATTGTATTTTTCGTGTATGTGTTTCTTTCAGATTGTGTTTAATTTATTTCTATCTTAATTTGTTCTAACTTAAATCCTGCGACCGTTTCTTTAACTTCTTTCTGTAAATTTCTAAGTCTTTGTTATAATTATTAATTTAAATCTATTTGCTCAACGGTCGCACCTTGTAATTTCAAACCGTAACCGTCACTGAGCTTTAACTTCATTATTTCCTTCTTCTCAATGTAACGTAGCTTTTCTTTCTTACCTTGCCACCTGTAAACCTTTCGAACTGATGCCACACCACAACTTGGCGAGCTCTAGCTCCCTGGTTGGACTCTCGTCTCCTCGAGCTTCAGTATGGCATCAGTTCCCGCTAGTGGCCAGCCTGTAAAGCACTAAATCTTTACAGGGCAACTTCCTACGGGCTACCCAACTTCCTACGGGCTACCAAACTTCCTACGGGCTACCCAACTTCCTACGGGTTACCAAACTTCCTACGGTCTACTTAACTACCTACGGGCTCACGTTCCCCAAGCTTCGCATATCCTCGAGCCACCTGCAGGGCACCTCTTGCCGGTTACTTGGACACTGTACCCTGACCGAGCTGCTAACAGCCGGTTACTTGGACAACCGTACCCTTGCCGAGCCTTCTACGCCCTTGCAGCCTACGAAGACCTGCCGAACCTCAAGCCTACGCTACTACACGTCGGGTCACGGCCAGGGGAGTGCGAGCGATCACGTTAATTGACTCAAGTTAGGAATTAGGCACAAGAATTACGAACTTACGACCTAGAGTCTCTAGTCGTCCTAGGGAGCTTTTATTTAAATAAAAACCTATTGTTAAAATTTTATTCTTGTTTCACTCGAAAATCCCCTAGGGCGAACTTCTGTACCTGACCGGGTAACACAATTACAACTTTTATTGGATGATCAAATGGATATTAGTGTTATTACTTGTGAGTAGGGTTGCCAGATGGTATCCTAAAGGAGGACATGTCCTCCTTTTCTCCGGTTTGTCCCATGTCCTGCGTTAGAATGTAGTAGGTACGGACAACCAATTAGAAATTTGGGTTCTGTAGGACCCTGTCGTATCGAGTAAATCAGTGGATGCATTTGCTATCGCAAAAGCTTCAATCCCTCTCTCTGGTTAGAGAAAGGGACTAGGATTATATGCTTTATGCTGGCGATGAAAGCTAGCGTGCTATACAAAATAATCACAAGTAATTTCATTTATGATATAGTATATTACACCCTCAGGGTGGTGAAATAAAGAATGTCTCAGATCGCAGGACCTTGTCGCACGAGCCAAAGGCGAGGGCGATAAACATGCGACCTGAGGCTTTCTTTATCACCGCCTGAGGTGTGTACACAATTTTACGTCGTCCCCTGGCCAGGAAGTCGAAATTGCTACTTACGGCCCGGGGTAACGTAAAAAATGTTAAATAATGGTCCAGAAATGAGATATTATTGACTGATTATACCAATTGTCTGGACAATAAACTTCACAACTTTTATAGTTAATTTTACTTAGGTATAATATAGGAATAATAAACAATATATTACCGATTGCACCATTTAATAATTCAATAACTTAGAGTATCAGAATTCGCTTATTAATGTACACATTATTTCTTATTAAGAACGTTTTTGCAATATAAAACAGACTGCGTGAACCCACGCAGGGCTGCTGGCACTCCCATAGACAAGAGCTGTAGCTGGCCAGCTTCTGCTAAATAATTCGCTTTCACTAGTTCGGAGATGGTCCACTTGACCGTGTAGACGCCGGCGTGCGGCTCGCCACCACAGGCCTCTCTGCTTATGATGTAGTTTATGATGGCGGAGTAAAGGGGAGTGCACACCAGTTTGATGAACATCCCGCTGTCGAGCAGCTCTTTCACTAAATCGTCTTCTATTTCCAACTTCTGTATCGATTCCTGGAAGAAACATAAATTAAATTATTTCCTTTTATCTAATAACACATTTTATCTACGCACATATTATAAGGTGCTCTATAATGCGTACAGAAACCGTAGGAAATGACCAGCATTATTACAACCAATTTGATTATGAGAAATTTCTTGTCTGTGGTGGTAGGTAAACCTAAACTTCATTGGTCATTACATACCGATTTCTGTAACGTTTTGAGTTAAAATTCGGAACAGCTGTCAAAATTCAAGTGGGTCTCTATTTTAGTATCCATAGATATTAAAACAGTCATCGATACGAAACGTTAATCCAGTACATTTTTTAAAATAAACCGCATGACATTTGATCTCGAATGACATGAGAATAGGGACTTCATTCGTTTGTCTATGGTTTAAAAAAAAAAACGTTCGGTTTAACGGATGGATCGAATTGCCGCCATTACTGTTGTCATTCGTTTGTTGGTTTTTCTGTTACGGTTTTTTGCTGTTATGATATGTGTGTAGATAAAGTAATGTATGCAACTGTATATAATTAGTCCTTAACACACTCGTGTTTCAAGGCCTCTCATTATATAGCAGTTGCATAAACTACTATTAAGACACTATAACCGGAGCTATTGTGTTGGCATTGTTTTGAGTAATGTTAAGGTTTTTTGTTTTCTTTGTCTTTTTTATGTGGCGTACAATAAAGAATATTTGTTATTGTTGTTAAGGCCAGTTAAAATAGACGATGTTATGCAGAAATCAGCATGACATGACGTGACTGTGTTCTGCATAACGCGGTCTCAATATAAATTTCTTGTCAGTCTCTAGTTTAAGTACGTGGGAATTAAGAATTAACGTGGTCTGAAATGGAATAAACAATTTAAATTAATCGTTTATCTACACTAATATAATAAAGAGGTAAACTTTGTTTGTTTGTTAGTTTGTTTGTATGTAGGGGGTAATCTCTGAAACTACTGAACCGACTTCAAAAATTCTTTCACAGATAGGAAGCTACATGCACTATTCCTGACGGACATAGGCTACTAATTTTACGTGAACGAAATCGCGCGCGTGCTCTAGTTTAAATAAAGAAACGATTTGTAAACGGTGACGTCATTGTTAAGTTTATTAATCTATTCGAGATTCTATGACTTAATATCTTTCTTTTGAGAATTTATTTACCTTGAATTTTATCGCCAGCGACACTATATCGTCCTTGCACGTCTCGCATTTGCTCAGCAAAATGATCCATATCGCGTTCACCACAGAGTCGCTTTTCGCACTCTCCGTCAACCATTTAACTTCCTGAAACAAATGCCAACTGGTTGAGCTTCAAAACTGATGAGTTCAGAACATACCTCTGAAACCCAACGAATGTAAAATAACACATGTACAGTCAACCTTAGAAGTTGCTCAACACTTAAGAACCTTGTCGTAGTAACATATAAAATGAGGGTTGCTCGAATTTGTGACATTACTGACAGCGACAAGATACTAAAATGTTCAGCTACTTCTGAGGCCGACCGTACATGATATGCACAGTATAATTAAAATTATTCGTAAACTAGCTATTGCCCGCGACTTCGTCCGCGTAGACTTGTTTCATTGAAACATGCAATCTGTAATATTTTCTGGACAAATTAATGAGAATTAGTTGCTTTGCGTCACGGCGGCGTATAACTCACTTATCACTATCCCGTGGGAACTATGCATTTTTACGGGATAAAAAGTATCCTATGTGTTAATCCAGGTTATAAACTACATATGTGCCAAATTTCATCCAAATCCATTCAGTTGTTTTTGCGTGATTGAGTAACAAACATCCAAACATACAAACTTTCACGTATATAATATTAGTAGGAGCCATCAAAAACAAAACTTGTAAAAAAAACCAAGTCTCGCAACTCAGTTCTCTACCGTAAAAAGTTGTGAGATCCATGTTATACCAAGTCGGTTGGCTTATTCAGTCCCTAATTAAGGGACCTTCTGTCTTAAGTTATGACGTAATTAGATAATCTAACAACATCTTGTAGTGACCACATTAATATTAAAAATCTTTTATGTTTAAATAACATAGATTGACTTGGCCATCGCATGAAAACATAATGTAGCTCACAAGCAATTCATGTTATAGTAAATAAGATTGTTTAGATTGTTTTTGTTACATTAACTATAATAATATATGTATTGCTTTTGAGTCACATTGTGTTTACATGCGATGGCCAAGTCAATCTATTTTATTTAAACATAAAAGATTTTTAATATTAATGTGGTCACTACAAGATGTTGTTAGATTATCTAATTACGTCATAACTTAAGACAGAAGGTCCCTTAATTAGGGACTGAATAAGCCAACCGACTTGGTATAACATGGATCTCACAACTTTTTACGGTAGAGAACTGAGTTGCGAGACTTGGTTTTTTTTACAAGTTTTGTTTTTGATGGCATCTCATTTCTTTTTGTAGATAATCCTTCTTCTTTTCCTTTGCGGTACCTTCTACTTCTTAAACACCAACAACGGATTTTCTCAAAACCCACTCTCTGTCTTATTGAGCTTTTCTTATTGCGCATATCGTATTCACATGTGCGAGAGCCGAGCTCGCATTCAAATGTGCAAACGCGGCGCGCGCAACCTTACTTAACACGTTGCCATGTGTTTAAACTTCCATGTTGTCTGTACGTAGTTTAACACAACGCCCTAGAGAGGGCGCCACCTCCGCAGTGCATCTAGGTAACGCTGTGTTCCTATGCATTATATAAGAGAAAAATTAGTTTCAAAAGCCACTCACAGATGGCGCTGTTATCTTAACGCAACTAGATAACGATGTGTTTCTTACGCTCTATATGGCCTCACCTGTTTTTTTATAATGGCTGATTGTAAAGCTAATCAGTGCAGTGTTATTTCTAGTTAGTAAAGTGTAGTGAGTGAACACTATGCGAGCTACGTACGTGATCTACCTACGAGCTACATATATATAGTTTTTTTATGAATTAATAAGGTAAACAAGCAAGTGGGTCACCTGATAATAAGTGATTACCACCGCCTATAGACACCCACAACACCAAGAAGATTGCAGATGCGTTGCCAACCCAGAGGGCTAAGATGGAATACCGCTTGTGCCTGTAATTACACCGGCTGTCTTGCTCTCCACGCCGGAACACAACAGTGCAAGCACTGCTGCTTAGCGGTGGGATTAGCGAGCAAGATGGTGGTAGCGATCCGGACAGACCTTGCACAAGGTCCTACCACCCGCCGCCATTTTATATTCATACATAATTATACAGGTACACTGACTCATTCACTGCAAATGTTAACTTTGTTAATCCTACATATTATATGGGATTACAAAGTTATTTATGCAGTTGGTGTATTTTGAAAACTGGCCAGAAATTGCAAAATATTTAGGTTTTTATTTGATTTATACACTAAACACTAATTGTATTCTAAATTTGAAACTTCTATGTCTAGTAGAAGTGCCTGAAAGTTTTGATGATCGGTCAGTGAGTCAGTGAGTGACAAATTAAGAAACTTTGACTAGTTATAATTCTTAAACTACTGGTTCAAATTGAATGAAATTTGAAATATACCTTGTTTATGCAATGCCTGCTTAGTTTCTGAAAATACAGGGTTCTAGTTTAATCCACAACGAAGTTATAGGGGGTCGAAAATGGCCTGAACTGCTTCGAGAAAAGGATGGTACGGCCGTGCCGCTTTTTTTTGCTCGACTTGGCGGGGGCACTGCCGTGCCCCCAGATGTAATAATGATGTTATGGCCACTTACGGCCAAATAAAAAAAAAATACACATGCGGGTATGGGACGAAAAATTTCAAGCCAATCCCAAACGTAACCGAGGATCGACATGGCTTTGGCCTTTACTTATACATCAGATCTAATGGCTGTATGGGCATAGATCCCTTTTCCGAAGAAGACAAACTAAGCAAAACATGTGACAGAAATTTGAACGTCACGACAATGCCATCTAGCGATATTTCGATCAAATAATTAATAGATTCAGGCGTTACTTTGCGGAGGTCCATATAAACAAACTGGAACAAATTACCTTGCTACTCCGCGAAACCAGTGCCGGGCTCGTGCAAAATAAATGATTAAAGAAAAATGTTTTAGTTTGTCAGTACGCCATTCGTTCAAGTAGCGAACGGTCGTACGGTTTCTTTGATCTTGATGATGCCTCGTATAGAGGCGAAACGCGCGTCGATCGTGTAGTTTTAGTGTTTAGTGGTGGTGGATTGTAGTTGAGTCTGTGTGATATATGTTGTTTCGTGTGGAAGCGGAGGAGGGTGGGTTTTTGCATGAACATATATGTGTCGCACAGACGCAGCTATTTTGCACGAGCCCGGCACTGGTTTCGCGGAGTAGCAAGGTAATTTGTTCCAGTTTGTTGATATTTCGACCGTCACGAAACTCTTACCGATTCAAAGTTATTATGTTCAATTGTACAGTCAGCGTCAAATATACCAGAGCGGGCAAGGTGGTCAAAAATATCTGAACTCGCCCGAGCAACACGCTCTATTTGACAATAGAGTCGAGTTCAGATATTTTTGACACCTTGCCCGCTCTGGTATATTTGACATTGACTGTACAGTCAGTTACATAAGTAGCTGAACTCTCGAAGATGTTAAACAAATCTACACAATAGAGGGGTGTATAGATTTTAAAACCTGTGCAACTGTGTAGAAATATCTGCCGCTAGCTGTACATTTGTTTGTACGGTTTGCTTGGCTTCGGCAAAAAACAACCCTATTTTTTAATATTATGAAAAGGAAGGCAAACACGCAAGTGAGTCACCTGATGGTAAGTGATCACCACCGCCTATAGATACCTGTAACACCAAAACGATAGCAGATGCGTTGCCAACCCAGAAATCTAAAATGGAATACCTCTCGTGCCAGTAATTGCACCAATTGTCTCGCTCTTCACGCCGGAAAACAACAGCATACACTGCTGCTTAGCGGCAGGATTAGCGAGCAAGACGGTGGTAGCGATCCGGACGGACCTTGCCAAGGTCCAAATATTAATGACGTAGGACCTTACCTCTTCCGTGAGCGCCGGTCGCCTCAGTAGAAGCTTCATAAGCACCAGACCTTCCTTCTGGTCGGTGCTGGCGAGCAGCGCTTGCAGGTATTCGCAGTGCAAACTTCTGGCGTCACTGTGGACATACGCAGCCAACCAATGATGTTATAATAAATAAATAAGTTCTTTATATCAGACCCATGATCCGTAGTGTTAGTAACAATCGAATTAAATCTAAATTAGTAAGACTTATAATTAAACAAAGGTTTTTATTTATATGACAAACTGGGTTACACCCTTATATAAAAAAAAAAAACTATGACAGATGTGCCATTGACAGCTCACTTGTCAATGGCGGCGTTCCGAATCACGCCTACATCGCTCATAGCAATTATAGCGCTGCAATGACTAGCCGGTCCTAACGTGTGAGCACTTTAAGCGCTATAAAGGTGATTCGAAACAAGGCTACTGTCGCATCTGCCACTTTTTAAATTTTGTGATGGACTAAAGTAAGTATGTATATTAATTCGTCCAAAATATACATAAATGATAGGGAATGAATGTCCCTCCTCTGACACACCTGTCTCGGCCGCTGGGCCAGCAGGCGAGCACGTCGACGAGAGCCTTCTTGCGCTGCCACGTGTCGGCCAGCTGCAGGAACTTGCCGAACGCTTCGCGCCGGCCCTCCTCCGACAACAGCTTCTCATCTAGAAGTTATAATATTGATCTAACAATGTCTTGCTTTGAAAGCCACCAGCAAACCAGAATAAAAATAGAATAAAGATTAGATGTCATTCCTACTATACTGAAATTATCGCTTCTAACGCAGCCCCAGGACCCCTATTTGCCTATTATTATTATTAATTATTAAATCTTTATTTCAGGTAACCAGACCCATACAATAAATACCTTATAGACTAACATACATATAAAACATTTAAACTATTTTGGCGACAAAACGCCAAAACAAATGCCTATACAAATGGGGATGAACACTCTGTCAATAAACATGAAATAAGGCAGCTGAGATGCTGTAGCCTTTACCTGTCAACTCTTCAGCATAAGCAGTTTCCTCCCACTCGGCTTTGAGCAAGTCCGCGGTATAGCGCGCCACTTTGCCCAGGTCTCCGCTGTCCTGGAGCTGGCCCTTCTGACTCAGCGCCAGCAGGCCTATCTGCTTGTGCGGCGGCAGCCCGCACTCGGTAGCTTTCTGCATCACGCGTTCTAGCAAGTCTTCGGGGAGCTTGGTGCCTTCTTTGTGGTATTGAGTGAGGCGGGTGACTAGGGTTTGGACTTGGCTGGAATAGAAAGGTGGTCAATGTCAGAAGCAGAATGCATCGGAACAGGCAATGATGTGTATGCTTTTGTATTAATTGCAATGAGGTATCGTGATGATAAACTGTGAACTCACCGCAATATGGAGTGGTCTGGATAGACTGTGAACTCAGTGCGATAAGGAGCCGTTTAGATAGACTATGAACTCACTACAATAAGGAACGGTCTAGATAGACAGTAGTAGGTCAAGAAAGATTGTATTCACTACAATAAGGTCTCACGGAGATAGATAGTGAACTCACTGCAATAAGGCATTAAGTTCGCCATTTCTACTTTTTTTTGTTGGGCAATAAAGTTAAAATGCATAAAGAGATAAATAAGGAGCGGTCTAGACAGATTCTGAACTCACTGCCTTGCACTAAGAAGCCGTCCAGCTAGACTGCGAACTCAATGTAAGAAGAAGCCGTCCAGCTAGACTGTGAACTCAATGTAAGAAGAAGCCGTCCAGCTAGACTGTGAACTCAATGTAAGAAGAAGCCGTCCAGCTAGACTGTGAACTCACTGTAATAAGAAGCAGTCTAGTTATAGAAGAATATATGTAAGACCCAATATTTGAGACTTGTCCATTGATGTTTATAGTGATGAGGCTAAGGCGTGGCGATTAACGTATCTACCGATTACTAAGGGTAGCAGATTATTGCAATCGATTATAGTGAGTATTTAAAAAAAATATTTTTATCTGAGTTAAGGCGATAGAAATTCGTGCAGGTTCCGCCCGGACTGGTACCATAATTTGATATTGTTTCGTTCAAAAATCTATGCTTTGAAAATTCAAAATTCGATGAATAAAACCATTTCTCTCTTTTTAGTGAGTCTGATTGTTTATCTAAGTTACACGGTTATGTCAATTGCTCATCACCCTTTACAAAATATTGCTTTTCCCAATGCAGGGACGTTAATTCTTGAGGAGTTCTCCTGGAGTGCGATTTTTGAATCTCACCGGGTCCAGCCGTCTTCGAGTAATCGCGAAACATATTCCTCCTTTTTTTTGAAGTCGGTTAAAAAGGGCACGTTCTTAGCCATAGGGATTTTTTTGTTTCCTTTTAATGTTTGATTTAATGATTTGATATCTTTTTGATTTTGTAATAAATTAATCGATTTCAACAAATTTACAAAAATTTCATTTGAATCGAAACGAAGAACTTGGTCACTACACTAAGTTTAAGAAAAAAAATACTTAATATGTAACTGTTTACGTGTTGAGTTTTTAGTATGAAATACTTTATTATTACGATAGAAATAAATGTAATAACCACTTAGTTGCACCTTAAAAGAGCATATACATAGCTTTTAGGTTTCTGTGAAGCTCAAAAGTTGTTGAATATTTTATTTATAATTTCAATGGATAATGCACATTTACATTATATGGGTGTTGTCATGTGTCAAATGATGGGTCTTACATATATACTTCTGTAGACTGTGAACTCGCTGCAATAAGGAGCCGTCTAGCTAGGCTGTGAATTCACTGCAACGAGGCAGCATCTAGATACACCGTGAACAGTGATAGCGTAGTGAACGAACGTGTCCGCGTGTCTGCGCGCACTCACTCGGGCGAGCACGTGTCGGCCACGTGCCGCAGCACGCGCGCGGCGTCGGCGGGCACGTGCAGGCACTGCAGCAGCGTGGCCAGCGCCGCGGGCCGCAGCTCCGCCAGCACCAGCCGGCCCAGGCCCGGCAGTATCGCCTCCAGCGAGCCGTGGCTTTGCTCCACTTCTCTGAAAGACGCGACTGTGGATTGACATCTTATCCATGGGCGTACCCAGGATAGGCAGGGAGGGGCAGCTGCCCCCCCCCCTGGAAATCACACACTACACTACATATACCTAATGTTTCATGTAGGTGTGTTTGTGTGGTGTGTATGACAATACAGCCGCGGACGATCCGACCTAAAAAATCTGACTTGCCCTAGGGCCAGAAGCTGGGTACGCCCATGATTTTATCTGTCACAAAATGGCGGCAACTGGACAAAAGTCCGCTTCTAAGGCTCCTGTCGAGTGGTAGTCCGACTGAAGTAGTCACGTTCATAGGTCAGTAGGGGCACTCCACTCACGGCCATATCTCGTCGCGGGGCACGGGGCTGTTGTCGATGATGCCCTGAATGGTGGTGGAGTGGTAGTTCTCGAGGAAGCGCGCCCACCGCGTCAGCTCTTGCCCCACTTGCGTCCATGACATCTCGCTGTGAGTAAATAAACATAAAAAAAAAACTCTATTTGGAAATGTGAAGAAACCAAAAAGAGACACATTATAAAAAGGAATTGAAAATATGTGATAAATCTGAATAGGAACCCTGAACCCTAAAATTCCTAAATGTTGAAGGTAAAAAAATATATTTTCCCCTAGCTTAAAAATACGTGCAAGTTTGTTAAACACTTTAAATGCCAAGAACGTTTAAACGTCTCGCGAGCCATCGTCCCCATTACGCCACCGACACATATCGATACCAGAAATCTCAAATGTCGTAAGGGACATTAAGGGACATGTCCTTTACGACATTTGAGATTTCTAGTATCGATATAGTTGCCCGATGTTAGTGTGATAGCGACCTATGTGCACACTTATGTGCATATGTTTAAACTTCAACTTCGCAGTTGACATAATGGGGACCTGGCGTGTGGGCGACAACTTTTATAGTACATTACAGCCTAAGGGTGGCAAAATAAAGAATGTCTCAGATCGCAGGAACTTGTCGCACGAGCCAAAAGCGAGGGCGATAAACATGCGACCTGAGTCTTTATTTATCACCGCCCGAGGTGTGTACACAATTTTACGGCTTCCCCTGGTCAGGAAGTGGAAATTTCTGCTCGCGTAGCGGACGGGGTGACGGGGTGACGTAAAATATGTTGTTGGTTGTTGGCGGTGACAAGGTTAGTGATACTTACTCTTTAGTGAACTTGAAGTCGTTCTCCTGCTCCTGCTGGCAGTAGTCCACAGCCTGCATCAGCATCAAGTTCCGCGTCCCCGCGGGCACGCTGCAACAATGCGCACGACTATCACCTGTCGACCTCGTCAAGGAGGCACGTGAGGCATCAAAGGGGTGGAGGGGGTTCGGCTAAAACTACGATTAAAAAAACACGGGACTTTGGGCAGGGGGGGGGGGGGTTAAACGTCACCGCACTTAGCACCAGGGGCGAGGAGGTAAGGGGGGTTAATAAGAAGGCCAAAAAACATCACATGATTAATGGACAGCCCCTTTTTTTATTGAGGAAAACGAGCGTGCGGGTCGCCGGGAAGAGACCAGTGATCCCAAGAATCGCCTCCAATCGAAACCGTGAGCCTCCAGATCACTCGCTCACGGTACGAAACGCAAACGCTCTTTACAAAGTGGACCGATAGATGGAGTAGAAGGAATATGAGGTTTTAGTCGGTTTCCTAACGAGAGAAAATAAATATTACAAACCTAGGAAACACACACCTCATGGTGCTGCTCGCCGACCCGCTGCCGGCTCCTATGCAACAACAACACTACTCACCGCCGCAGGGCCTGCTCGCTGAAGCACGTGTCGGCGAGGAAGCGCAGCAGCTCCTTCTTGGCGAGCTTGTTGAAGTAGCTCGCGCACTGCCGGTAGCGCTGCATCCACTTCTTGGTGCTGCTCGCCGACCCGTTGCTCGGCTCCTTTGCAACAAATAGCTGGGATGCATTTGTCGGTATGTTTCGTAAGAAAAAAGTGTATAGACAACCCAAGCGTCTCGTGGATCCTCAATTTTCGCTGTCATGGACTCCTCGGCGGTTGAAATCAACCCCGAATCTACCCATGTTTTTCCACCTGACTATGCTGCAGCCTCAGAACAGCTGGCGGGGGGGGGGGGATTCTCTAAGCGCATCAGCGTCGAGCTCGGCATCGGGGAAGCGCCCTGTCTTGCTTTAGCGCGCTAGCACGAGTGAGCGAGACAGGGTGACTGTCTCCGCTCGTATGATAGTCAGGCTGCTGGCAACTCACGCTGAAGAAGTACTTGGTGAGCCACATGGTGTAGACGCAGTGCACGGGCACGGGCAGGCGGAAGGCCGGCGGCAGCGCGCGCAGCAGCTTCGTCACCATGCCCACGTTCTCCGCGCGGATGATGCTCAGGATGTGCGCAGAGAACTCCTCGGCCGACGGCTGGCTCAGGAGCAGTTTGTAGTCCAATTCTTAATCGGAAGAGAGGCATATTTTTCGTAAACGTAAATCTTAGTGTCTCGTTTAGTAAGCGCTGTGATCGCCGCCCTGCACTACCGGCGACAGCCCTCGCGGCTGCCGGGTCAAACCTGGCTGTCACTCACCGGGGGAGGCGGCCTTGACCTTCTTGAGCAGCTTGATGTGCTCGGCGGCGCTCAGGCCCCACAGCGCGGGCTTCTCGTCCACGCTCCGCAGCAGCGTGAAGTAGCCGAGCAGCGCATTGTGATCACTGCCCTGCAGCACCGGCCACAGCCCTTCGCGGATGCTGTCGCAGACACATAAATAGAATAAGACCATGTGAACTTGACGCCAACGTAAACCAGTGGACCATTGGAAAGTTCGCAAATAAAATTATGGCTATGTGTGGGTTAGGTGGACCAGCGTGTTACGGAATATTAGAAACGACGTTCTTGTTCAATCTGCTGGTGTTGCAAGCGTCTACAGACAGCCGGTGTTGGCGTTATGTTGTACGAATCTCATGTCTATTTTCTACCGGTTTAGTGTATAAAAATGGTAGGAACCGCGCGTGATCGGCCGGCTCGACGGGCGGCAGGCTGGCGACGGTGAGGTGCGCCAGCGAGCGGTCGCTCTCGGCGTGTTGCAGCCACACGTCCAGCGCGTCCAGCTCGTACTTGCTGGCCAGCGAGCACGCCAGCTCCAGGTGCTCGGCGTCAGGCAACCTGCGGACAGGGACCGGTGACCACGGTCAGTTCGGAACAGATGCTTCTCCAGGTCACCGATTCATTCATTATCTTTGAATTATTTAATTCAATAGATCTAGTTCCAAATTAAGCAATTCATGCTGCTCGTGCTACGGGTACTAGATAACGGATACTCAAATACATCCTACTAATATTATAAACGCGAAAGTTTGTAAGTATGGATGGAAGTTTGTTACTGTTTCACGTAAAAACTACTGAATGGATCTGGATGAAATTTGGCACACACATAGTTTATAATCTGGATTAACACATAGGATACTTTTTATCCCGTAAAAATGCATAGTTCCCACGGGATAGCGTTAAGCGAGTTATACGCCGCCGTGACGTCATGAGCAGCAAAGCAACCAATTCTCATTAATTTGTCTAGGAAATATTACAGATTGCATGTCGGGTGCACGTTTGCTCGATTCAATCAAACAAGTCTACGCGGACGAAGTCGCGGGCGAAAGCTAGTATGCAATATTGTCGACTCAAAGACGGCGGTTACACGCTAATTCTGGCGTCAGTTCGGTCCATCATCCCGGTACAGTTTTGACTGATGCCAGAAAGATCACAAACGGACACGGCTACGATCAGTTCAGACTGACCCGACGCGAGTCAGGTTACACGATAATTCTCTCGTCATTCTGACCCGAATGATGGACTGAACTGACGACAGAACGAGCGCGTAACCGACGTCATAGAGACAAGGTGGAGGCAACGAAGCGACAGACCTGGCGAGCCGGTAGACGACCTCCCGGCGGTAGTCGTGGTCGTTAGCGAACAGCAGCGCGTCGACGCGCAGGCCCAGCGCGCGCACGCGCTCCGCCTTGCCGCAGCCGCGCAGGCGCCGCAGCCAGCCCGCCAGCTGCCGCAGCTGCTCGTCCGACGCGCCCCGCGTCTCCAGCGTCAGCCGCGCCAGCTGCGACCGCCCATACCGAACGTTATATACTTTACCGGGACTGTTAGTAACTGGATGATAATTAATTAATACACCGATGGGAGTGGTAACTGAATGTTATTTATTTAGGTTTAATGCTATCACAACCAGTGCCGGCCCGGGTGACGGCGGGGGCGGAAGTGAGTGTTGCCATCCTCGTCTATTGTTTGTGATACCAGATCACAACACCGAACACATTAAACCCTGACTAACTGAGCCCCGGTACCGTGACGGTTGGGACGACGTTGACAGGAGATCTACATCAATAATTAGCAGACTGAGGTTCAATCATAGTAGAGTGCCGAGTCATTTGCATAAATTAAAGTTGTTATCGAGTCCAGAATGCAGAGAATGCGGACATGATCCTGGAGATATGCAGCACGTTGTTTCAATGTTCAAAGTACAGCGTTAATAGACTGATTCTCGCCTCGAATCTCAATGAACTTGTCAACGTCGACGACCCTGTGCCACGGGAGCTCCAAAGTTTATTAGCGGAATTTAAATATTACCGGAACACATTCAATTTCACTGTTAATTCCATTGGGAACATATAAAGTGTAAAGCCGAATTCTTCAGATAGTGTAATACGGTGCGTACAATAGTATAGTGAAGTGATTTCCTGAAACTTTTAAACAGAACATATAATTTTTAGACTGTTAAAACACTTTTTCCTTGTGAGCGGGTACTGTTTTACTACTATTCACTGTTGCTTCCTTTCTTACTGTTTTCCTTTAGTTTACTGTTTCTTCTTTCTTATTTGTTTGTTCTTCGGAACTGAACTGGAATGCCGCTGCGTGCAACCTGCGCGGCTTTTATACTAGAATCTATCCCCACTATTTCAGTCTAGAATATTCGACCGAAAGGTTACGCCTCTATTCTAGAACTTTCCGGCCACGCCCCTTCGGCTCGAACGTTCTGGCCCCGCCCACTTGGAAAGCCTTTATTTAAGAAAATGATAAAAACAAAGTTACAATCTGTCTGAAACTGTAAGAATCGGTAGATAATTGTTTTTCATGCTGAAAACAATGTCGATTGCATTCGTCGCGCCGTCCGTTTTCTGTCTGGGGGCGCTCGCGAGTTCGCGCTGGTTTTGTTACCGCATCCCCCCACCGCTGTGATATAAATATGTTCGGGCTCCCCGCGTTCGTCAGTCGGCTAACGAATGGCGCGGCGAATGCACGTCCGTTTTTACATCGGGAAACATTACGTATGCTATGAATTACAAAGGTAGGTACTATAAACTATGAACTATTATGAACGTAATGTTCCTACGGACTGTTTCGATACAAAATATCTATAAATTAACTATCTATCGGTAAGTAACTATGTGTTATAAGTAATTATTATTACTATGTACTGTCACTATAAATTACTATTAACTATTGACATTGTCTGTCCTGAACATCGCTCCCGCCGTGCGTCGACGCAGTCGTCGCAGCTGTTTCTGTGGTAAGGACAGCAGGTTCCGTTGGCAGGATCACCAGCTTCTTTACAGGTCTTCGAAGTATGCCTGCCTTGGTGCGGACGTCAGCAGACCGGATCACGTCGTCGGGCCCGGGGTAAACAGTGACGACAAGCCCTCGCGGCCATGTGTTGCGAGGCAAATTGCCGTCGGCGATGAGTACAATATCTCCCACTTTGATAGGATTGCCCCGGCCATGGGGCTCCCGCCGGTATTGAAGGTCGGGAAGATATTCACGCACCCATCTTGCCCAAAAGCTGTCGGCAAGGCGTTGGCTGGCGCGCCAATGTGCGCGACCAATGAGATCGCTGTCTGTGAAGGTGCCTGGTGCCGTTGAGTTCGCCGAACCGCCAATTAGAAAGTGATTCGGCGTAAGCGCCTCCGGATCGTTCGGGTCGACGGAGACGTGTGTTAAAGGGCGACTGTTTACTATACATTCGGCCTCGGCGAGTAGCGTAACGAGAACCTCCTCTGTGGGGCTGCGTTCGTTGAGGGCGGAGTTCAGGGCGACTTTGACGCATCTGACCATTCGTTCCCATGCCCCTCCCATGAATGGCGCGCTTGGAGGGATATATTTCCATGCTATTTTCTGAAGACTGGCCTCTTGTTGTGTCGCCTCATCTATGGCACGTCGCAGTTCTCTATCTGCTCCCTGTAGATTGGTCCCATTGTCAGACCATATTTCTGTTGGGCAGCCTCGGCGAGCTATTAAACGTCGTAACGCCATTATAGCAGAGTCTGTGGAGAGTGAGGCTGCCATTTCTAAATGAACTGCTCGTGTTGTAAGACATGTAAAGAGAGCTACATATCTTTTCTGTACAGTGCGACCCACGGTAACTGTTAAAGGCCCGAAGTAATCTACTCCCACGAAACTGAAGGGTCGTTGATGGTGCGCCAATCTTGCGTGCGGATGATTGCCTGTCGGTGGTTCTGTCGGTCGACTCTTTCTGATGCGGCAGATCAAGCAATGACTCAGGACTGTCTTAGCAGTTGGTCTTAGCCTGAGTATAATGAACTTCTGTCTGCATTCATTAATTACCGCTTCAACCCCTGAGTGGTTAAGTTTTCGATGAGTGTAATCAATGTAGAGCTTTGTAGCATAATCATTCCCATCAAGGATGATTGGACTCTTCATCTCCTCTGCGATGTCGTCGGCCTTGGCTATTCGAGGCTTTAGTCGAATAAGTCCGTCTACCAGTTCGATAGCTAGAGTCCGTAGACGGCTGTTCGTGTCGACCTGGCGTCCAGCATTTAACTGTTCTATTTCCCGCCTAAACGAGTTTCGCTGTATAGAACTAACGATCATTCGTTCAGCTTCTTTGATGATATCTGCGTCTAATGTCAGATATTTTTCGGGTTTCCGTTCTGTTCTATTTCTTTTCAGGGGCGTTTTCTTTGAGGTTTTCCCCGGTTTCCATGCTGGATCCTTTTCTGCATTCTTCTTCGTCCGCTTGTAATTTACTCGCTGTGTTCGTTTGCGGAGAAGCTGTACGAACTGCAGTACTCTTGCTGTCGACCTCAAATATTTTTCCCATTTTGAAAAACGGTGACTGTCGGGAACCACTGAAGACAAGTTTACCTTTTCTGTGATGTTTAAAATAACTTGGGTCTTTTCTTCCCCTGTTACTGTTGGCAAGTTGGGAATATCTGTTGGCCAAGTTGAACTATCTTCTTTGAGGAACTCAGGACCTTGAAACCATCTGTGTTCTATATTGAAATTCGAAGGTACTCCTCGCGTCGCGTCGTCAGCTACATTGAGCTTGGTTGGCACCCATCTCCATTCTGTTATCTTGCTGTTTTCCTCGATGGTTGCTATTCTATGTGCGACGAACGGACGAAATGATCGTGCACCTGCTCTGAGCCACGCGAGTACTGTCTTGCTGTCTGTCCAAAAGTACCTTGCTGTTGGCTTTCTGTCATGTTCCTCTGTTACTGTTGCAGCCATTCTGCTGCCCATGACTGCGGCTTGCAGCTCTAGACGTGGGATTGAGGTTAACTTCAGCGGGGCCACTCGAGATTTGGCAACCATAAGTGATGTCTTCACCTGGCCATCCGGTGTGATGATGCGCCAGTATAGTGCTGTAGAATATGCTGCTTCGCTGGCATCGACGAATGTGTGTAGTTCTAAGGTAGTAGCGTCGCAATACCTTAAGTGGCATCTGGGAATCTTTATATTCCTCAGTCTGTCCAAGTGCTGTAACCAATCTTGCCACTGTGCTATGAGGTCTTCATCTATAACTTTGTCCCAGTCTGTACCTCTTCGCCAGATTTCTTGAAGTAACTGTTTGGCCTGTGTTGTTACTGGCGAAGCAAAGCCTAGTGGGTCAAACAATGACATGACCACCTTAAGAATTTTCCTCTTTGTGGGACTTTTGCTGTTAATGACGTCTTGTGGCAGTCGTGCCAAGTCTAAATTGAAAGCCAGTTTGTCGGTGGTTGGCTGCCAGACTAATCCGAGTACTCTTTCAGCAGCACCTTTGTCTATCTTGACGGCGTCGGTCTGTGTTTCTTCTCCCAGGGCTTCTAATACTGCCAGAGAGTTCGAGCGCCACTGTCGAAGTTCGTATCTGGCCTTCTTCTGGATCTCACGAACATCTATTGCTGTTTCTATTGCCTCCTTTTCTGTTGGGAAGCTCTGGAGGTAATCATCCACGTAGTGACATCGTACTATAGCATTATATGCTTCTGGATGCGTTTCTTTATATTTTTCCGCATTAGCGTTTTTGACATATATCGCTGTCGCAGGCGATGATGTGGCTCCGAATATTAACGATGTCATTCTGTACTCTTTTGGTGGATTCTGTTGCTGTTCTTGATCCCTCCATAGGTAGCGAAGTGCATCTCTATCCTCTTCTCTTATTTTCACCTGCATAAACATCTCGCGTATGTCAGCAGTGACTGCTACCGGGTTCTGTCTGAAGCGCATAAGTATGCCCGGCAGTGACTGTAAGAGATCTGGTCCTGTTAGTAAGTAGTCGTTGAGAGAGACGCCTTTAGTCTTCGCTGCAGCATCATGTACTATTCGTACCTTTCCCGGTTTCAAAGCGTTTATCACCGGAAAGTGAGGCAGATACCACGTTTTTCCGGGCTGTGACGTGGTAGGAGCTTCTTCAGCATACTTGTTGTCTATTAGAGCTTGCATTTGAGCCTCATATTTGGCTTTAAGTTCAGCATTCTTGCCAATTTTCTTTTCTGTACTCTGTAGTCGAGAGATGGCATTCTGTTTATTATTCGGCATGACGTGTTCTTGCTCTTTCCAAAGTAGGGCTGTTTCATAATGCCCACTTGGCAACTGTACTGTATGCTGGTTGAGCAAATCAAGAGCACGCTTCTCTGGATCATTGCGGGGCTGTTTAGGATTGATCATTAATGATTCCAGAGCGAAGTACTGTTTGAGTTCTTCATCCATCTTCTCTTCTGTAGTGAAGACATGATTTACTGATATGCGTGAGCCGAGTGAGCGCGTCGTTGTTCCGTGTAAAACCCAGCCCAGTGGAGTTTTGGATGCCACTGGCTGATTGCGCCGACCCCTTCTTGTTTCTGTTGCCATCAGTAAATGCCAATTATCCTGCCCGATGAGGATCTTTGGCGCGGCAGTCGGGTACATCAGCTGTTTAGAGATGTCAGACAGGTGTGGACATCCCTTTATTTCCTTGTCGGTGACACGCTGTGGCGAGAGTTTCAGGCCTTTTAGGGTTCGAGCCTCTATCTTGCTGCCTGTGTTCTGTCCCATGCCAGTGAGAGTGAGAGTTACTCTCCTGGACCCGTTGGCAGCAATCTCCTTCTTCCCTATCACCTCGATGTTCAGCGGCTTGACTGGACCTTCTGCGCCTACTTTCTGTGCTATTCCTTCGTCGACGAGCGTGATCGTAGATCCGTCGTCAAGTAGGGCGTGAGTGTCTACTGACCCTCGAGGTCCTGATACTCGCAGCGGGATGATCTTTAAATATGCGCGTGTCCCTTCTGGTACCCACGTAGAAGTTATGACTTCTGGTTCTGTCTTCTCTGTTTCCTGTGTCTTGAAGTGAAGAAGAGGATGATGCCTTCGTGTGCACCCTTCTGTGTCACACGGCTTCCCACGGCAGGTATGCTTCTGCGTTCTTCGGCGTAAGCACCTGAAGCACAGATTCTGTGATTTTGCTATGTCCCATCTGCCGTCAGAGTCTGTTTCTGTAAATTTCCGGCAATCCTTTATGCTGTGTCCTGGTTTGTTACAGGCTACGCAGGTGAATTGGTCAGGCTTCTGTTCAAATTTCGGCTTCGGATTCCTGGATACTGTATTCATACTGTAGGTTCTATTGTTCTGTTGAGGCTTACGGTATCCTGTGTCTATTTGCCCTATGCTTTCAGGCTGTGCAAAGGGCGCGCACCGTTCAGCTTCTCTTTCCAGGAATCGCGCTAGCTTGACCAAATCTGGCTCATCCTGCTTCTGTTCGTTGGCGTAGTCAAACCATCTATATCTCATTGCCGGAGTCAGCTTCTCTATGGTGGCCTTGGTTACTTCTGGATTGTAGAGATAATATGCTCTGTCCAAGGCTCGCAGCGTTGTAACGATGTTGGTGACTTTGGTAGCGAACGTGCAGATGTCTCTCGCTGTATCCGATGGGCGAGGTAGGGATCGTAGACGGTCTAGTTCAGCCATGGCTATGGCGTCTGGACGCCCGAAGCGGGACTCGAGCGTTCGGATGATCTCTTCTGGTCTGGTGCTGTACATCAGAAGAGTTTCAACGGCTTCCCTTGCCCTCCCTCTGAGACTCCTGCGTAGTCGTACCAAATTCTCGACATCACTATATGAAGATGCTGTCTCCAAATAAGCGGCTCTGAATGATAGCCACTCCTGGTAGGCTCCGGAGTATGTCGGTAGTTCCGCGAACATGCGCGGCTGTTGCCCTGCTCTTGCTGCCAAGGCAATCGCTGAGGCTAACTCCGAAACGTCCAGTTGCTGTCTGTGCGTCGCTATTTGATGGTCAGGCTGTATCGGCGCTGACCTAGATTCCACAGCTGGCTGTGTCTGTTGCTGTATCTGTTGCTGTAGAATCGTCTGTGACTGTAGGGGTAGACGCACTTGAGGTTGCAGTACCGGTTCTTTCTGTAAAAACGCCTGTGGCTGTTGTACCGGCTGCGACTGTAGAGGTACATGAGTCTGTAGTACCGGCTGTACCGCTGGCTGTGGCGGTGGCTGTAACTGTGGTTGCATCGTCGCTTGCGGTGGAGAAGACTGTGCGTTCGACGGCGGCGGTAGCAGTGCCAGTGGTTGCGGCGCTAACTGTTGTTGCTGTGGTGCAGTGAAGATCTGTGCATCTGTCGCACGCTGTTGAATGTGCGTTGCCTGTTGAAGGATCTCTTCTATCTGTTTCTTCAGCTGCGAAATCTGTTGTTCCACATGCGCTGCATGCTGTTGTACTCCACTGGCCTGTTGTTGGACACCAGCAGCCTCCTGTATTATGGGGGCGAAATCTGTAGCTGTTGGGTCTTGTTGACCCGTTGGCCTCCCATTCTGTTGCATCTGTGCTGGCTGCAGGTGCTCTCCACGACGATGCTCTTCAGTCGGTTGCTCTGTACCGACTAATGGATGAGTTTCTTCCAACCATTCTGAAACTCGACGTTGACCCTCTCGGTCGGTCAACACTGTTTCATTGTCGGATTCCATTTCAGCTTCCGCCATGACGAGTTTCAGTCTGTTTTCCGCTTGCTGTATCTTCAGCTTAAGCAATTCGTCCCTTGCTTGAGCCACCCGAACTGCGCGTGTAGATCCTCGCGACGAAGCTTTGTGGCTGCGACGGTCGGCATCAATCACTCGCGGGCGCGCCACGGCGGTGGGCGCGCTGGCCCCCTCGACCTGTCCCAAGGGGGGCAGGGGGGTGCCTTTCGCACGGTTCGGCGACGCGGACAGGCTATTCGAGTCGGCAATAGCCTTTCTGGCTCTATACTCTAGCCTCTCGTCGAGGCGAGGAGCCATCACCCCGGTGGCGTACTTACTCCCGGCGGCGGGAGTACTCGCGGCGGACGTGGGCGCATCGGCGGTCGGCGCCGGCGCATTCGCGACTACGTGCCCACCCACGGGGGTGGGGGCGGAGGCATCCGCGGTCAGCGCGGGTCCGCCTTGGGACGCGACGGCGTAACTACCAGCGGGGGTGGTGGTAGTATGCTCCGATTCGACGTTGGACGGCGTGCTCGAAATCCAATATGCAGTACCCGTAGACTTCATATCGGCAACGTCGACGTTCGGGCGAGCAGGAAGCTTTCGGCCGCTCTGTGATCGCGTTAACGGCATCTCGACGATAAATCCGGTTCGAAGGACCAATATTCCGGACGGTTACACCAGAATTCTATTCACTGGATTGTCGCCTTAACACCAATAAAACGCACTATACTGTTAAAACACTTTTTCCTTGTGAGCGGGTACTGTTTTACTACTATTCACTGTTGCTTCCTTTCTTACTGTTTTCCTTTAGTTTACTGTTTCTTCTTTCTTATTTGTTTGTTCTTCGGAACTGAACTGGAATGCCGCTGCGTGCAACCTGCGCGGCTTTTATACTAGAATCTATCCCCACTATTTCAGTCTAGAATATTCGACCGAAAGGTTACGCCTCTATTCTAGAACTTTCCGGCCACGCCCCTTCGGCTCGAACGTTCTGGCCCCGCCCACTTGGAAAGCCTTTATTTAAGAAAATGATAAAAACAAAGTTACAATCTGTCTGAAACTGTAAGAATCGGTAGATAATTGTTTTTCATGCTGAAAACAATGTCGATTGCATTCGTCGCGCCGTCCGTTTTCTGTCTGGGGGCGCTCGCGAGTTCGCGCTGGTTTTGTTACCGCATCCCCCCACCGCTGTGATATAAATATGTTCGGGCTCCCCGCGTTCGTCAGTCGGCTAACGAATGGCGCGGCGAATGCACGTCCGTTTTTACATCGGGAAACATTACGTATGCTATGAATTACAAAGGTAGGTACTATAAACTATGAACTATTATGTGTTCCGTATCACGTCCGAGGTCCGCTTTAGAGAGACATCGTTGCCAACGGCCGTAGGTCGTCAGATGTCGCTACATCCGTGATGCAGAATCCCGCGCCAACAAGCACTTCCTGTGGATTTGACTTCCGCCTACCTGTCAACCTCAACTTACGACTAACTAGCCGCCATGTTTTTCAATCATTATTGCGTCGTTCGCCGTTCGGTGAAGATGGTTCGTATTTGTCGCTTTAATTATTTTACAATTTTCATTTATCACGTTGAATTTTGAATTCACAGCTCAATTCTCCCTCTTTAACAATAATTTAAATCAAACCTTAAAATATTTTGTTAAAATTTTCGTGTCACAAAAGAGGGTAAGTCCGTAAATATTCATACCGCCCTAGTCGGCGAGGAGTGACACGCTTTCAGGAGATTTTGAGCGTAATCACGTGCATAATCACGATCGATCGTGATAATCTGGTTTCGCACGTACACTATTTTAAGCGAGGTCTTCGAGATAAAAGTACAATTCCTCCGCTTAACGATTTTTTGCGTTAGAGAGTTCGTGTTATCTTTCTAACGATTTTCCGTGTGTGTTGCGCGAGTCCCGCAACGAGAGTCCCGCGTCAGATCCGGAGCGTCGCGTCGAGAAGCTCGCGGCGGCGGCGCGGGCCCCGCAGACCCCGCGCCGCCCCGCATCCCCCGTCGGACCGGAATGGAGGTTCCAATGTCTCTTAAACCAGTCGGTGAGTCAGCTGAACGATATTATTATGTGAATCTCGCAACCCCGTCCGCTGGCGTAAAAGTAGGACGCCCGAGCCTCTGCTCGCGCCCGTGCCGGAGCCGGAGCCGGAGCCTGATCCGGAACCGTGACAAGCGCCGGGGCTCCCTCGAGTTCCCGAGTCCCCGCGGGCCCCGCCCGCCCCGAGCGCGGGCCCTCCCGGCCCGACGGCGGGTTACGAGACGTGAGCGGCCATGCGGTCCAGTCTGATGCTGCGATCGTGCGTAACTAGCGATGGCTTCTGCCTTTTAAAGGCTCTACTGCCGGCGCACGATACCAGATGCTTTGAAGCTCCAGATTGATTAAAATTGAGGGTCCGGTCTGTTTCTTCGCGAAGCGTTAGTGGATTAGCGATTTTCCCAATTAACGACAACATGTAGGAGTACATTGACATTAAACTCCGATCCCTCGGTGCCGCGCAAAAGTTCTCAAAAAAAGGGGGGGGGGGGTACAAAAAAATCATACGAGCATAACCCTCCCTTCTGACGGCAGCCGGGTGAAACTACGCGCCTACCGCGGCCCGAGGCGACTTCAGAAAGTAGGTAGTGTTATCACTACCCACATTTACTTTCATTATTAAAGAATTTTATAGTCGTTAATATTCCTCGATGGTATTTTTATAAGTAGGATGTCGGGTCGCCCCGTCCTACAATACTCGGAACGACTTTCTATTTAGTTTTAAGCTTACTTTTCAGGTTGCAACTTAGATTATCGAAACTGTTTTATGAATCGACACTTCTTAGTGTTCTGTCAGTGTTCCGTTTGAAACGTTAGATGATGCTGTAAATAACCTCAGACCTCTGTCTGTTTTGAAATGGTTTACCTACTAAAGCTAGTACCGCTAACGCCTCGCTTTATTTTCCCGCCTTGCCTTAATATGACTGTGCAGTATTATACTATACTACCTATGTTAACAAGAGACTGTCAAACCAAGATAAACGCACGATAGTTCGCCCAGACGAGTCTGTCCGTCTTAAACGAAAGATTCGGTCTGTCTGCCGGTACCAGTGCTGTAACTTTGCTGGGTCTTCTAAACCTTTATCCCCCACTGGGAGAGGCGATACCGCTGCTGCTGCAATGCTGCTTGCTGCGTACAGGCACTTCCCCTTTGTCGCCTTCACTCGTTTGGACCACCTGCACTGGTCCACTCCGCGAAATTACTTCCTTTTGACCGATTAAGTAGCAGCGATGCCGATGGGCTATCTCGATACGCCGTCAGCTATGCTGCGTTTCCCTTGCGGCTGCTGCACCTACAGCTGCGAGACCAAGATAATTTGTAATTGGTTGCTGGCTCTACTTATTGCACCCGTCCTGCGGCTGCTAAATCAACAGGTATTTTGCACAAGTTGCTGGCCATATTGCGCGCCACTCTGCTGCTGTCTCAGCGCGATTTCGATACCGTCGCGAATGGCTGTTGTGCTAGCCGCTGGTGCTAACCTATTACAGATGTGAGTCTGAATACTGTCGCGGCAGCCTTCAACTATGCTACGCGCCTTTTGTGCCCGTTGGTCCTGCCGACCCGATACAGACGTTGACTTGTGGCGCGCCTCTCACGGCCGCTGCTTTTGCCGGACCGCTACACTACCTTAGAGCTGGCTTAACTGCGCGCCCTTCACGGCCGCTACTCCTGCCGGGCTGCTACATCTGCGAGGCCGAAGGGTTGTCGGCCTAGACGCTGGCTTTACTGCGCGCCTCTCACGGCCGCTGCTTCTGCCAAGCTGTTACATCTGCGAGGCCGAATGGTTGTCGGCCTAGACGCTGGCTTTACTGCGCGCCTCTTATGGCCGCTGCTCCTGCCAGGCTGCTACATCTGCGAGGCCGAATGTTTGTCGGCCTAGACGCTGGCTTTACTGCGCGCCTCTTATGGCCGCAGCTCCTGCCAGGCTGCTACATCTGCGAGGCCGAATGGTTGTCGGCCTAGACGCTGGCTTTACTGCGCGCCTCTTATGGCCGCTGCTCCTGCCAGGCTGCTACATCTGCGAGGCCGAATGGTTGTCGGCCTAGACGCTGGCTTTACTGCGCGCCTCTTATGGCCGCTGCTCCTGCCAGGCTGCTACATCTGCGAGGCCGAATGGTTGTCGACCTAGACGCCGTTTACTGCGCGCCTCTTATGGCCGCTGCTCCTGCCAGGCTGCTACATCTGCGAGGCCGAATGATTGTCAGCCTAGACGCTGATTAATTGCGCGCCTCTCACGGCCGCTGCTCCTGCCGGACGCTACAGTTACAAGGCCAAATGGTTGTCGGCTGTCGGCCTAGTCGCTGGCTTAACTGCGCGCCGCTCACTGCCGCTGCTCCCGCGGGGCCACTACAGCTGCGTGGCCAAATGATTATCTGCCTAGACGTTTGCATACAGTCGCGCCGATTCTGCCGAGCCGTTACCGCTGCGAGACCCGATTGGTTGTCGGCCTAGACTAGTGGCGCGCGTCTCGCAGCCGCTGCATCTGCCAGGCCGCTACGGCTACGAGGTCGTCACCGTAATCGCGGGCTTTACTGCTCGCCTCTTGCGGGTGCCGCCCTGCGGGCCGCTGCACCCGAGAAGCGCGCGGGCTGCCACACTAGCAGCGCGCTGTGCCGCGCGTTCCTTCCACCCTCGGTCCCGGTCGGGCAACTGCAGTCGTGATGCGGACGAGCGTTCGCGCTAACCTTCACGAAGCTTCACGCCTCTTTCTCATCCGCTGCCCCTGTCAAGCCGCTATAGCGCGAGCTAGCGGGCTAGCCGCTGGCTTAACTGCGCGTTCATCACGACTGTAGCCTGCAAGCCCGTTACAGCTGTCGCCCTGACTGCCGGCTATGCTGTACTCGTCATGGCGGGCTGCCACACCGTCACAAATTAGATATTGTTTGCAGTGCTTCGAAACAGATAGGCACTAGCATGTTGTGACATGGACGCGGTCTGATACTGATATACTGATTCCGATTCGTACTCTTTGCGTAACCTAGTCTGTTAAGTAAATGTATACAACATTGAATAAACTGCAGTTCTATCGTTCGTTCACGTTCATACATCCATGCACTGGACAGTACCTTTAACAACAAATATTTTTTCTACATAGTTTCACGGGTAGTTGTTATGGATTTTTGATCAGCTTTTGCACCACCAGCTGTGTTAGCTAATAAGTTTCGAAACGGTGTGATTGATAACGCGCGCGTCATTTTGAGAAAAGTGGGCGTGCCTGGCAGTAACGCTCTGTCGGAGCCGCTGCTTCCTACGCTGTTGCTGCTGTTACTGTCGTACGGAGACAAAATGGACTTGGTGCTGCGCTAGCTGTTGGCTTGGCTTTGCTGCGCTATCCTTCTTGGCCGCTGCTATTACCAGGCAGGCGCATCCACAAAGCGCTACCGCTGCACTCGCCGGTTTTTATCGCCTATCGCGCTGCTCTCGCCTGCCAGTTACCGCAACGATGATGACGTGTTGTCGTACCAGCTGCTGATTTCGCGTTCGCCCCTCGCCGCTGCTGCTTCTGCCGACCCGTTTCGACAGTGAGGCCGACTGTACGCCGCGCTATCCGTTGGCTGTGTTGCGGATTCCTTTGCGACTGCTGCTTCTGGTCAGGCCACACTACAGCGCAGAGGTTAACGGGCCGTCACGTGGTTTGGCGATTGCGATTGACTGTCATAAGAGAGTCACTTCTACGGTAAGACACGGTACACCACGATCCGTAAAGAATTATTCGCCGTATCCTGCTAGCAGGGCAACGAGTTCTGTCATGTTTTCGCATCGTATATGCATACTGTAAGAGCTTGAGTTGACCCTACGCAAAATGTAACGATTCCAGCGTTTACTGTTAAGACCCGTTTCCTTCAGAGAGTAATCTGCAAGATTATTTAAGGATAACTACCCTGACCTATGATCGTCTTGACTTTACCAGAGGATAACCCGCTCGCGTACTTTATATACCGGCGCAGGGTGTTAGTATCTACGTTCAACATTGTTACAACTTGGTATATTATTAAAGACCTTTATTGTCAGGCTGCATAGGCCATAGATAAATACTTGACATACTAACATATTACAAATATTAAAAGAACTATTAGCTTGATAGTTCGACCTCACCATTTGTACCATTAATTAGGTTGCAAAACCGATTTGATTGGCAGACGTGGGAGCGAACAATACTCCGTTATCTCCGTGAGACTGAAGCCCCTGCTACCACCGGCATGCCTGCTACGTCTGGTACCCATACTCGAAAGGGTTTTTTTTTTTGCCATTTAAAGTACTTAAATACTCTGTTAATAACGTCCCATCTAGCTTAACGGGCAGCTGGGTACTAAATTGTTTTTACTGTCTGATTATCTTCAGAAGTGTGCTATTAACGCGGTGTTAAATCTGTTTCTGAATACAGACTGTTATTTATAGTACTGAATAGCCTGTCGTAAGTCCTTTATTGAGTTTGCTGAATTTGTTTATACTTTTATTGCAAATGTGCGATATTTTATTTGCTTTTGGTATTACTCAACAGGTACCTATTTCTTCACATTGTCACATTATTGCCATTAGTCACCACGTTGACTCCTAACTCGCCACCAGGAGATAACAAACAGGTCTCTAAAGCGGACCTCGGACGTGATACGGAACACATAATATAAAATTTTACCTTCCAATAAAATTATTATTATGTTTCCTTCACGTCCGAGGTCCGAGTAATGGCTACCTGGTGGGCCCACCAAACCGCATCACTCGCCTATAATGATTGAAAAACATGGCGGCTAGTTAGTCGTAAGTTGAGGTTGACAGGTAGGCGGAAGTCAAATCCACAGGAAGTGCTTGTTGGCGCGGGATTCTGCATCACGGATGTAGCGACATCTGACGACCTACGGCCGTTGGCAACGATGTCTCTCTAAAGCGGACCTCGGACGTGAAGGAAACATAATAATAATTTTATTGGAAGGTAAAATTTTATATTATGAACGTAATGTTCCTACGGACTGTTTCGATACAAAATATCTATAAATTAACTATCTATCGGTAAGTAACTATGTGTTATAAGTAATTATTATTACTATGTACTGTCACTATAAATTACTATTAACTATTGACATTGTCTGTCCTGAACAAATAGTGCACAAATTTTACTGTTTAACAAACCCGTGACGTCGTAACGCCAGTGCCATAACTTACCTTCCCACTCTATCGCATAAAATATGCTCTTTCTTTCAAAGCCAGGGTTCGCGGGGTATGGCAGCGGTAATGTGGCGAAACTGGCAAACGCAAGGTCCGGAATGCTGATGTTGCAGGTTCGACTCCTGCCTTTATCCTAATTTTTCTTTGTGTTGTCATTCATTACATAGCATTTTAAATTTAATTTGAATTTATAAAAAAAATACACAAAGAAAATCGAAAAAAATCAATTACAAAAAAGCTAGGGTTATCGGCACGAGTAAGTATAAGGTATGTCCAGTTAAAATACACGGTTGTTCGTTGAGGCCTATACATACCTAGTTATAGAGATACAGTCCACATAAACGAATGTAATTTCTTTTTAATTTTTAGTTGCTAATAAATATTTGTACCGAGCACACGTCGTTTTAAATAAATAATCCCAGCAAGCAAAAAGCAACCCTATCACATCATCATATGGTCCAAATCGAACCGGACTGCATATCACGGAGCGAGCGCCCGACTCTCGAGAACAAAAGATGGCTGACCTGCGCGCGCAGAGTTAAACTGACCCGGCGACCGGCCGAGTGCAAGTTTTAAGTGCAATTATAATTATGCGTTATAACCTTGAACTCGAGAGTTTGGAAAACTAAGTATTAGACATTTACGTGATTTGTGAGACTTTTATACCGAAAAACTAATACTTATAACTTATACGAGACATTGAGTGAGTGAGTGAGTAATGAACAATTAAATACTACGAGTTAAAATACAAAATTAAGTATTGTTTGTTGGGATTATTGCAAGTGAGTACCTACCTACCTACCTAAATATGGCTACAATAGATGAACTACTTACGTTACAAGGCGAGTTATTAGAAAATTTAAAGAGAGCTGAGAAAAATTACAAGAAAACCGCGAAAGAGAGAATAAAACAGCCGTATTTAGAAACGAGATTAGAAGTACTAGAACAACAATTTAATGACTTTAAAACCAGACATAATGAGATCATTTTGAAAGCGCCAAAAGCCAGCAGAGAACATGTTTATTTCACCGAGAATATATATGAGTATGTCGAAGAGTTTTATGTGCATTACAAAACTACATTACGAGAAGCTTTGCAACTCTGCCTACCACCGATTACGAAGTCGCCGATGCCCAGCGCCGCGACGGTTAGCAACAGCGACAGCGGTTATTGTGACGTCAAATTACCCCGGATAAACCTACCGACGTTTAGTGGCAAATATGAAGAATGGCAAACGTTTTATGACATGTTTTATTCGTTAATTCATAAAAACAAGCAAATCACGTCAGTGCAAAAATTGCATTATTTAAAAGGCAATTTATGTGGAGAAGCAGAGAATTTATTACGTAACTTTTCTACAACGGAAGCGAATTATGAGGACGCATGGACGCAATTAGTACGACGTTATGACAACAAGCGATATAATTGTAATGCTGTTATGAGAAATTTATTCGCAATAAAGAAAATACACACAGAGTCAGCTGACGTAGTGAGACAGTTACTAGATACCACAACCACTTGTTTGAAGTCATTAGAGAACATGGGCGTTAGCACGAGTACATGGGACGCAATTATTGTGTTTTTGGTTGTTTCAAAATTGGATTCAGAGTCAACGAAACAGTGGGAACAATATCTTAATAACAGAAAGGTCAGTGATGAATTACCTACTTGGCAACAGCTACAAGAGTATTTAGAGTCTAGATTCAGATCTTTAGAAATGTTAAATCACAACACAACGCGCCCAGCACAGCCAGCGAAGCCGGTAATGAAAGCTAAAACGTTCCATACATCAATGCAGGAAAAGCCCAAAACTAATGAAATTGAGTGTGTGATGTGTCATGGAAATCATTATATTTATCATTGTAAACAATTCGGGCTCATGACACCGAAAACAAGACAAGATTTCGTGCAAAACAATAGATTGTGTTTTAACTGCTTGTCACCAACCCATACGGCAATTAAATGTCGTCAGTCATTAAACTGTAGAAAATGTGGAAGAAGACATCATACCATGCTACATTTCGAGCGAGACAACGAGGGCATCCTGGGAGCCACAGCTACACGAGCGAGCGAGGCTGTAGCGACAGCGTCACCGAGTGATTCACGACACGAGAGACCGAGCACTTCACCAGGTGACACACACTTCACTGCAGCATTTTCGAGAGGAGAACTTCAACCTAATAGCGTTCTGCTGGCGACGGCTAGAGTTAAGGTATTTAATCTAGTTGGTAGTAAACAAACTATTAGGGCTTTACTTGACCAAGGGTCCCAAGCATCCTTTGTTACTGATGCTACTGTACAGTTACTTGGACTTACACGTAAACCAGTAAGTGGTTGGGTGTCTGGGCTAGGAGATGGTCGTATGAGAATCAAACACACGGTTTCACTCTGCGTGGAATCACGCCATAATCCAGAGAGGTCACTTCAAGTAAATGCATATGTGTTACAATCCTTAACATCTTTGCTTCCAGCAACCAAACTTACCTTATCTGAGTGGACAGAAATTGAAAATCTACCTTTAGCTGATCCGTTATATGCAATACCAGGTAAGATCGATATTCTTTTAGGTGCAGAGGTATATAGTGAGATATTGTTAGATGGCATTGTAAAGCAAACTCAAGGCAGTTTAATCGCGCAAAACACTATATTTGGTTGGATTTTGTCAGGAAGAGCAACACGAGAGATAAGAGAGTCAGCCAATGCTACTAGCATGCACATTCATCTCAAGGAAGATGATGCACTAAAGAAATTTTGGGAAATGGAGAACGAGCCTAATGCAATCCAAAAGGAAATGAGCGAGAGCGAGAAATTATGCGAGGATTTTTTCGATTCAACAACAGTGAGAGACAATGAAGGCAGACTTGTAGTACGACTACCATTTGCAACGGATGACCCTAAGTGTCAATATGGTAATTCT
The DNA here is from genome assembly GCA_963691745.1 of Ditula angustiorana. Taxonomy (NCBI): domain Eukaryota; kingdom Metazoa; phylum Arthropoda; class Insecta; order Lepidoptera; family Tortricidae; genus Ditula; species Ditula angustiorana. The sequence continues at coordinate 2,079,987 of OY829474.1, forward strand.
AAAGACATAGCTATCAAGAGACTGGAAATATTAGAGAGAAAACTACTGCGAGATCCGAAACTGAGAGAGGAATACAACAAGGTATTTGAGGAATACTTGAGTTTAAATCACATGAGACCAGTTAACGAGAATGAGTTCGAGAATGCTAAGACTGTCTATCTTCCCCATCATGCGGTGGTGAGAGAGGACAAAGAGACTACAAAGGTACGAATCGTATTTGATGCTTCAAGTAAAGGCACCAACAATGTGTCTTTAAACGATGACCTTCTTGTTGGCCCAAAGCTGCAGCAGGATTTAAGGCACATACTAATGAGATGGAGGTACCATAAAGTCTGTGTGGTTGCGGACATTGTTAAGATGTATAGGATGGTTCGTGTAGCCGATGAAGATACAGACTTTCAGAGAATTGTATGGAGATTTACATCAGATGGTACAGAGCCTATAAAGCACTACAAACTACTGCGACTTACTTTTGGCACAGCATGCGCACCATATTTGGCTGTCAAGGCTTTGCAAAGGCTTGCGGAATTAGAAGAAGAAAAGTATCCATTAGCTGCAAGAATAACCAAGAAAGATTTCTACATGGATGACTTAATCACAGGAGCGGAGACAGAAACAGATGTATTGAAAATATACGATGAAATGAATGAGTTAATGAATGCTGGGGGATTTGAACTTCAAAAATGGAACAGTAATTCTAAAACAATTCTACAAAGGATTGGAGCAAATTGTGAGCACGATAATCAACCAGAGTCTGTTAAATTTAATAAGTCGATCAAGGTTCTTGGAGTGAACTGGAGCAGAGATACTGACTCATTCGAGTATGTGTTAAATCTACCGGAACCTAAAGAGTTGATCACTAAAAGACAGGTCCTTTCAGACGTCGCAAGATTATATGATCCTCTTGGCTGGATTGCTCCTGTTGTTGTCATTGCTAAGATGTTTATTCAGAAGCTGTGGCAATCTGGTTTAGAGTGGGATGATTGTTTGACTGACGATCTACAGACACAGTGGCTGACATATAGAAGCGGATTGATAGATTTAGCACAGTTAAAAATACCAAGGTGGTTGAATGTGACACGAGACTCAAAAACGGAGCTGCACGTGTTTTCAGATGCCTCGAAGTCAGCTTTTGCAGCGGCGGTATATGTTCGAGTCATAGATAAGTCAAATGCAATACACGTACATTTAATCACAGCAAAAACCAAGGTTGCTCCTATAGAAAAGGAAATTTCAATCCCCAGGCTTGAGTTGTGTGGTGCTGCCCTGGCAGCAAAACTTATAAGCGAAGTTTCACAGGTCATGGAGATACCTAAAGAGAATTTATATGGTTGGACAGACTCTACCATAGTGCTGGCATGGCTTAAAGGAGGCTCAAGTCGTTGGACTACTTTTGTAAGTAATCGAGTGTCCACGATTTTAAATATTTTGGATTTTGAGCAATGGGGTCATGTGCCGACAGAGTTAAATCCTACGGACTGTGCTTCGCGTGGCTTACAACCAAAGGATTTAGCAGGCCATCCACTGTGGTGGACAGGACCTCAATGGCTGGCACAGCCTAAAATACAGACCAATGACACGATCGTTGAAGATACGCACGAGGAGGAGAGAATCAAGTCTTTAACTGTTTTATCAAATGTTGATGAGGATTTTATATGGTCAAGATTTTCATCATTATCGAGATTACTGAGAGTTATATCATACTGTAGAAGAGTTTTAAATTTAAAGATATCTAAACCAGAACGTCAAATTTTTCCGAAATTTATATCATCACATGAAGCAAATGAGACTTTACTAGTATGCATTAAACAAGATCAAGCGCGTGAATTTGAGTATGAGATAAAACAGCTAAAGACTCGAGGATGTGTACCTAAAAAGAGTAGCCTACGCACTCTTTGTCCGTTTTTAGATGAAAAGGGGATATTACGAGTTACCGGACGTATAACAAAGTCAGACGCATGTTATGATACGAGACATCCAATAATTATGCCTGCTAGGAGTCACCTTACCAAGCTAATAATTGTAGATGCTCATCATCAAACGCTGCATGGAGGCCCACAGATTATGCTAAACTTCTTAAGAGCTAAGTATTGGATTTTACAGTGTAAGGAACGAGTAAAGAAAATTTACAGAGAATGTGTTATTTGTTTGAGATATTCAACAAAGAAGACTTTTCCGTTTATGGGTTTTTTACCTGAAGCGAGGTTAAAACCTAGTAAACCATTCAAGTCTACTGGAGTGGATTATTGCGGGCCTATCAACATTCGATTTTCACCCGGCAGAGGAGCAAAATCGTATAAAGGGTACATATGCCTTTTTGTCTGCATGGTTACACGCGCGGTGCACTTAGAGGCCGTAACCGACTTGACCTCTAAAGGATTCATTGCAGCATTTAGACGTTTCACTTCGCGAAGAGGTCATTGTCAGGATTTATTCAGTGACAACGGTACTAACTTCGTTGGTGCTGACAGAGAGATGCGAGAAATGTTTAACAGCGCTAAGTCATCAATTCCTGATGAAATAGCGGCGTTGCTCGCACTAGAGCGAACTACGTGGCACTTCATACCGCCTCACGGACCGAATTTCGGTGGTTTGTGGGAGGCAGGCGTGCGTTCTACGAAGACACATTTGCGCAAGGTAGTAGGAAATAGCACACTTACCTATGAAGAGATGGCGACGGTTCTGGCGCAAGTGGAAGCGTGTTTGAATTCGAGACCTATAACCTTACTGAGTGACGATCCAAACGACCCTCTCCCCTTGACACCAGGCCACTTTTTAGTTGGTGAACCGTTGGTAAATATAGCTGACGAAGATTACTCAAAATGTAATGTTCATTCGTTAGACAGATGGCGCTTAACGCAAAAAATTGTAAATGATTTTTGGAATAGATGGTATAAAGAGTATTTAGTTAATCTAAATCAAAGATATAAATGGAATACTAAATCGACTGAGCCTGAGATTGATAATATTGTTATTTTAAAGGAGGACAATATTCCTCCGGCTAAGTGGATTTTAGGTAAAATCACAGAAAAACACACTGGACCTGATAACATTACTCGAGTTGTTTCCGTTAAGACAAAGTCAGGTTTCTTTAAACGTCCAGTTAGTAAAATTTGTGTAATTACAAAATAGATTTACCTATTAGTGTCACATTGTAATACATTGCATGTTGTATTTACTAATTATTTGTTTAGTTTCGCTAGAGTAAGAGCTTGTCTTTATAAACAAAGACCACGAGTTGTTGTCAATTTTATAACTGTAAACACTTATTACTTTACTGTTATAATTTAAAAAAGCTTTATATATAGTAATTACAATAATGTACCTAAACGATCAATATGTGTTACGGTGGGCGGCTCAATTTAAGTAGAATTGTTAGTAAGATAGTGTACCTACTATTTTAATTTAAGAGCCAACCACTAATTGCTTTACATATTAGTTATATGTTAGTTGTGATCTGTAACTACATAGTTGAGGTCTAATGTTGTTAGTTTTCTACTTAATTTACTCTTTAGTTTTCCGAGTAGCTTATGGTCACTTTTGTTTCAAAAGGTTGAATTTCTTGCAACTGTGTTTATAAATAATTTAAGAACTATGTTCTTGGTGGGCGGAATGTCCAGTTAAAATACACGGTTGTTCGTTGAGGCCTATACATACCTAGTTATAGAGATACAGTCCACATAAACGAATGTAATTTCTTTTTAATTTTTAGTTGCTAATAAATATTTGTACCGAGCACACGTCGTTTTAAATAAATAATCCCAGCAAGCAAAAAGCAACCCTATCACATCATCATGATTATGTACATCGTGTAAATAATCATGTAGAAATATACCAACAAATAAGGATGGTTACAATCATCTTTGCGCGCGCGTGCGGTTCGCAGCAGTGCGTGGCAAGTACTGGGGCCGCTAGTATGTACTTGTAGTGTCGACACGCCACCACAGAACAAATAGCGTAGGTACAGAAACTTCTCTTTACGACCGCGATCAAATGAATTCAAACTTTATTCACACGCTCAAAAAGTTAGTATTATTTCATACACCATGCGCCAGGCGGCAGGAGTCAAAAGAAATGCGCCGACCGCGCCCGCCTTCCCCGCTACTCCCGGCGACACGCTAGGGTTGCGCGGCATTCGTTTTCAACTGCCCTGACACGGCGGGGGCGAGCGAGCGGGCTCGCGGCAAGCTGACTGCCTACTGCAATTTGCCTATGCCATAGGCAAGGCGGTCGAGCGTACCTACAGTGCGGAGTGGAATCCCCCTGACGCCCCGCTTAGCGCCGGCCCGGGCTCACCTGCGCCGGCCGGGTGAGGTACACGTTGTCGCGCAGCTGCGGCGCGCAGCACTCCAGCACGAGCGCGTACAGAGCTGCGCAGGCGGCGGCGCGCGCGCAGACGGCACGCCACGCTCAGCCCGGGCTCACCTGCGCCGGCCGGGTGAGGTACACGTTGTCGCGCAGCTGCGGCGCGCAGCACTCCAGCACGAGCGCGTACAGAGCTGCGCAGGCGGCGGCGCGCGCGCAGACGGCACGCCACGCTCAGCCCGGGCTCACCTGCGCCGGCCGGGTGAGGTACACGTTGTCGCGCAGCTGCGGCGCGCAGCACTCCAGCACGAGCGCGTACAGAGCTGCGCAGGCGGCGGCGCGCGCGCAGACGGCACGCCACGCTCAGCCCGGGCTCACCTGCGCCGGCCGGGTGAGGTACACGTTGTCGCGCAGCTGCGGCGCGCAGCACTCCAGCACGAGCGCGTACAGAGCTGCGCAGGCGGCGGCGCGCGCGCAGACGGCACGCCACGCTCAGCCCGGGCTCACCTGCGCCGGCCGGGTGAGGTACACGTTGTCGCGCAGCTGCGGCGCGCAGCACTCCAGCACGAGCGCGTACAGAGCTGCGCAGGCGGCGGCGCGCGCGCAGACGGCACGCCACGCTCAGCCCGGGCTCACCTGCGCCGGCCGGGTGAGGTACACGTTGTCGCGCAGCTGCGGCGCGCAGCACTCCAGCACGAGCGCGTACAGAGCTGCGCAGGCGGCGGCGCGCGCGCAGACGGCACGCCACGCTCAGCCCGGGCTCACCTGCGCCGGCCGGGTGAGGTACACGTTGTCGCGCAGCTGCGGCGCGCAGCACTCCAGCACGAGCGCGTACAGAGCTGCGCAGGCGGCGGCGCGCGCGCAGACGGCACGCCACGCTCAGCCCGGGCTCACCTGCGCCGGCCGGGTGAGGTACACGTTGTCGCGCAGCTGCGGCGCGCAGCACTCCAGCACGAGCGCGTACAGAGCTGCGCAGGCGGCGGCGCGCGCGCAGACGGCACGCCACGCTCAGCCCGGGCTCACCTGCGCCGGCCGGGTGAGGTACACGTTGTCGCGCAGCTGCGGCGCGCAGCACTCCAGCACGAGCGCGTACAGAGCTGCGCAGGCGGCGGCGCGCGCGCAGACGGCACGCCACGCTCAGCCCGGGCTCACCTGCGCCGGCCGGGTGAGGTACACGTTGTCGCGCAGCTGCGGCGCGCAGCACTCCAGCACGAGCGCGTACAGAGCTGCGCAGGCGGCGGCGCGCGCGCAGACGGCACGCCACGCTCAGCCCGGGCTCACCTGCGCCGGCCGGGTGAGGTACACGTTGTCGCGCAGCTGCGGCGCGCAGCACTCCAGCACGAGCGCGTACAGAGCTGCGCAGGCGGCGGCGCGCGCGCAGACGGCACGCCACGCTCAGCCCGGGCTCACCTGCGCCGGCCGGGTGAGGTACACGTTGTCGCGCAGCTGCGGCGCGCAGCACTCCAGCACGAGCGCGTACAGAGCTGCGCAGGCGGCGGCGCGCGCGCAGACGGCACGCCACGCTCAGCCCGGGCTCACCTGCGCCGGCCGGGTGAGGTACACGTTGTCGCGCAGCTGCGGCGCGCAGCACTCCAGCACGAGCGCGTACAGAGCTGCGCAGGCGGCGGCGCGCGCGCAGACGGCACGCCACGCTCAGCCCGGGCTCACCTGCGCCGGCCGGGTGAGGTACACGTTGTCGCGCAGCTGCGGCGCGCAGCACTCCAGCACGAGCGCGTACAGAGCTGCGCAGGCGGCGGCGCGCGCGCAGACGGCACGCCACGCTCAGCCCGGGCTCACCTGCGCCGGCCGGGTGAGGTACACGTTGTCGCGCAGCTGCGGCGCGCAGCACTCCAGCACGAGCGCGTACAGAGCTGCGCAGGCGGCGGCGCGCGCGCAGACGGCACGCCACGCTCAGCCCGGGCTCACCTGCGCCGGCCGGGTGAGGTACACGTTGTCGCGCAGCTGCGGCGCGCAGCACTCCAGCACGAGCGCGTACAGAGCTGCGCAGGCGGCGGCGCGCGCGCAGACGGCACGCCACGCTCAGCCCGGGCTCACCTGCGCCGGCCGGGTGAGGTACACGTTGTCGCGCAGCTGCGGCGCGCAGCACTCCAGCACGAGCGCGTACAGAGCTGCGCAGGCGGCGGCGCGCGCGCAGACGGCACGCCACGCTCAGCCCGGGCTCACCTGCGCCGGCCGGGTGAGGTACACGTTGTCGCGCAGCTGCGGCGCGCAGCACTCCAGCACGAGCGCGTACAGAGCTGCGCAGGCGGCGGCGCGCGCGCAGACGGCACGCCACGCTCAGCCCGGGCTCACCTGCGCCGGCCGGGTGAGGTACACGTTGTCGCGCAGCTGCGGCGCGCAGCACTCCAGCACGAGCGCGTACAGAGCTGCGCAGGCGGCGGCGCGCGCGCAGACGGCACGCCACGCTCAGCCCGGGCTCACCTGCGCCGGCCGGGTGAGGTACACGTTGTCGCGCAGCTGCGGCGCGCAGCACTCCAGCACGAGCGCGTACAGAGCTGCGCAGGCGGCGGCGCGCGCGCAGACGGCACGCCACGCTCAGCCCGGGCTCACCTGCGCCGGCCGGGTGAGGTACACGTTGTCGCGCAGCTGCGGCGCGCAGCACTCCAGCACGAGCGCGTACAGAGCTGCGCAGGCGGCGGCGCGCGCGCAGACGGCACGCCACGCTCAGCCCGGGCTCACCTGCGCCGGCCGGGTGAGGTACACGTTGTCGCGCAGCTGCGGCGCGCAGCACTCCAGCACGAGCGCGTACAGAGCTGCGCAGGCGGCGGCGCGCGCGCAGACGGCACGCCACGCTCAGCCCGGGCTCACCTGCGCCGGCCGGGTGAGGTACACGTTGTCGCGCAGCTGCGGCGCGCAGCACTCCAGCACGAGCGCGTACAGAGCTGCGCAGGCGGCGGCGCGCGCGCAGACGGCACGCCACGCTCAGCCCGGGCTCACCTGCGCCGGCCGGGTGAGGTACACGTTGTCGCGCAGCTGCGGCGCGCAGCACTCCAGCACGAGCGCGTACAGAGCTGCGCAGGCGGCGGCGCGCGCGCAGACGGCACGCCACGCTCAGCCCGGGCTCACCTGCGCCGGCCGGGTGAGGTACACGTTGTCGCGCAGCTGCGGCGCGCAGCACTCCAGCACGAGCGCGTACAGAGCTGCGCAGGCGGCGGCGCGCGACGCCCGCGAGCTCACGCCGCGCGCCGCGCGCAGGCGGCACGCCACACTCAGCGCCGTGTCCTTGTTCAGCAGCTCGTCGGCGCACTTCTGGAGCACTGCGATTGGAAACGCATTAGACCGCTGCTGTTTCGCGTAACAACAGAACCGATCACGACCTCGCCAGCTCCAATGATATCGAGCGGTATTGTCGAGGGATTATCAGGGACAGCGTGAGTAAAGACAAAAAGCGGCGCGAAGACCGCTCGAGTGCCGCGTGGTATTAAGAGCGCACCAATGCAGTCCGGCTCGAGCGATTCGGCACCCCGCACCCTTCAGCTCCTCTGCAACACATCGCGTACGACCTCGGCGCGCGCGGCCACCGCTCGCTCGGTCGCGCAACTTTTTCAACAATCCGTTCCCGAGCGATTTAGTATTTGAACACAGAAAATAATGGAGTCTCCACTCGAGATCGAACTATTTAATTATGTTTTTGAAAACATTCTAAATATGCGTATCTTATTATGTTTTAATTGTGATCGTGTTTAAGAGATGACATTATGCAATATTCGGTACAAACTTAATATTAACAGGAATTAATATGTCTATGATAAGATAGGATCTTTTCAATTAATATGAGAACACGACTGGTGGTAAAGCAATTCACGCATTCATTTTATTTTTATATGTTCGACCATCTTTAGGGTACTGACCGAGTATTTATGCATATTGGTATATAACAGACTAGCGGACGCGCGCGACTTCGTTCACGTAAAATTAGTAGCCTATGTCCGTCAGGAATAGTGTAGCTTTCAATCTGTGAAAGAATTTTTGAAATCGGTTCAGTAGTTCCAGAGATTACCCCCTACATACAAACAAAAAAACAAAAAAACAAACAAAGTTTACCTCTTTATATAGTTGTGTAGATTAGCAGTATGGGGCGGTCTTCAAAGTTGCTGAATATTATTGTTACGAATCCACTAAGAAGTTATACATGTCCAATATAAACTGACCCTAACTAATCGTAATTGATGGGAACACTTGACATTGCATGCTTTGACTGGCAATAAGTTAGCAGTACAGTTTTAATTAGGGTCAATTTATATGTGAAGTAGGTACTTAAGTTACAGCAGGTCTGTCTGTCTGTCAAGACGTTTTTTTCCAACAACGGGTGGAGGTATTGAGTTGAAATAAATTTAAACAACGCGTGTAATATTTTGCTGTCGAGTTAAATAATGTTATAAATGCAACGGAACCCTCGGTGCGCGAGTCCGAATCGCACTTGGCCGGTTTTTAATAATGATCAAAGTCCAAAATATAAAATTAAAATATTTAATTATGCTGGAATAAAAAACTGCGACTCCATTCGTATCTATATTCATTCATGACATGACAACCGCCAATGTGATACCATTTCATTTTTTTAATAAGTTCAAGCTGCCAGTCATATTTTTTTACGAAAAACATATTTACGGACAAACTTAATAAATGATCATTTTATAGAGTAGGTATGTCGTAGTAGGAAGGTGTCAATTTTGAACATTGGCGTCGACCTATTCTCATTTGTCACGGCAATTTTTCGGCTGTCATTTAAAATATCATTGTACGCAATATATTAAAACATCGTAGGCAAAACGCAGAGGCGCGCAGCACAGGTCCGTCGTCTGATGAGGTCCAGCGGACACTGATTGGAAATAGCGAAAGGGATAGCTCTAGTTACTTTCGCACGCAATAGCTGAGACGGACAAAGTTCACACGCTGCTCGAACAGGATCGCGTAAGCACCAAACAAATAATTGTTGTTTATTATAAACCTGTACTTTTATAATAAAAATCTTCTTTCTCATATTTGAGAACTTACCATTGTACAACTATTAAACTAAAAATCATTGTAAAAGATGGGAGGGTCTTAGTGATCCAAGCAAAAACATCCAAAAGAAGGGTTACGTTTGAAAAATAAAAGTATCGAGAAAATTATTAACAATCGTGTTTTTAGCTTTACCAGACTGAAGAATAACAGTTTAAGTTTAATATGGTGAAAGGACAGGTTCGCAGTCACTATAAATGTTGAGATTCAAGCCGATCAACATAGCGAATTTTGCATATGTGAGCTCTTAAATAAGCCAAAAGTCGCGACCAGATTGTGATGTGTGTTCTAGCGTGATAAAACATAAAACAACATTAATAACCAATATACAATTTTCCCTAATTTTAATTATTATGGAGCGTTAATTAATTGCTAGTTTACTATTTGTAATATTCCAGAAAATAATAACCTAAAAAACACAGTATATTTTCTTTTTACGACGTTTTAATTCTGGGAATAAAAAAGTCCACGAACGCCGTCCACTGCGGGCGGCCGGCGAGCGCTCACCCTCGGGCTCCATGTCGTAGGCGAGCCCGTCGTCGAGGCAGCTCTGCACGTAGTACCACTGCAGCACGGCGGGGCCCGCGCCCGCGCCGCCCTGCTCCGCCGCGCGGCACGCCGGGTACAGGCTGCGGTAGAACTCCTGGCAGTAGATCGCGTCCGCCGGCTCGCTCGCCTGCGGCTTGCTGTCGCTGGGGACCGATGGATGAGCTTTTTAAACGCCAAAAACGGATGTAGCTGTATAATTAATAGATTCAGGCGTTACTTTGCGGAGGTCCATATCAACAAACTGGAACAAATCACCTTGCTACTCCGCGAAACCAGTGCCGGGCTCGTGCAAAATAGCTGCGTCTGTGCGACATATATATGTTCATGCGAAGCAAAGTTCATGGAGTAGTGTAGTGTGAGTCCTGCTTCACTCACACATCTTCCATTAGGTAACCGATATATATGTAAGCTCTTAGAATATTAAACCAGTATTTACTCAGCATTCATTGGTTTCACTTGCATCCCAACTCCCAACATCACAGTAGCGAGGTAATTTGTTCCAGTTTGTGGATATAGCTGTCGCTATAAGTTTGACGAAACAGATGGATATATTCGTCGTATGGGTTCGATACCAATGACAGATCTATCCGTTAATAAATACGTCAAAATGGGTTCAACACCAATGACAGGTACATTCATCACTTTATCCGTCACTATAGGTTCACCGTCAAAGGCGGATATATGCTAAAGGCTCAGTGCAAAAGACGGATATATCCGTCGTTATAGATTCAACGCCAAACACAGATACTTATATCTGTCGCTTTAGGTTCAATATATATGTCAATGACAGATATATTAATCGCTAAAGCTTAATGTCAATGACGGATACATCCGTCGCTAAAGGTTAGACCCCAAAAATTAACATTTATTCATTTTTAACCTACGACGCAAAAAGAGGGCTTGTTATTAATTTAATGCCTGTCTGTGTGTATACGTATTATGTAAGTTAGAAAACAATTCTGAGAGATAACAGATGAAAACGATGACTTCAGGCCGTCAGAATTTTGACAGAAATACTTGAAAAAGTAAAAATGTATCAGTTAAAAGCCAGGTTAACTGGAGTACATAGTACCTACCTTCCAGTGAATTTAGTTTGGATCGTGTCCAGTAGATAGTTGAACAGAGGTATTTTCTTCTCGGGTTGAGGCGGCGCGACCAAATCTTTCTTCTCGATCACGGGCTAGAACGACAATCAATACAGCTTGCTAAGTTGATTTGAAAAAAAAATCGTCTACTCGCAATTCCGAGAAACAATAGTAACTCGCTAGACTACCTACTCGAACCGTATATTATTATGTAGTACGAGTACAAGGAATGGGTATTCCCCTTTGAGTATTTAACCAAAGGAGATGGCAATCCATATTATCACCTAACAATTTTTTCAGCCAGTTTTAGCGGGGGGAGAGGGGTAAGGGTTGCCAGATGGCCGAGAAATCCGGGATTGTCCCGATATTTCGCGTCTTGTCCAGTATTCCGGAATTACACTTTTTTGTCCGGTATTTCGAATACAACTAATTTGGTTGAGGGTTCCATACCATAAGAGTAAAAATCCTAATACGGTAAAAAATTGTTTGCTATTACAAAGTTTTATTTGCGCTTGGTATGTATGGGGACAACGTTATCCAATGACAAAGTTAAGTTTATCCCTCAATTCAGTTTATCTAGCTCGGTGCGCGAGTATGACTCGCATTCGGCCGGGTTTTTTAATTTTTTCAGATGAGATACCGGAATAAATCACAACATTCTGTTGGCAACACTGCTAGAAATGCCATGATGTTAAAATTTCAAATGTTTACGTCATTTCTGTCAAAGAGCTTTATTTAAAATGTATTTTGTGTGGAAAATAATAAGTTATTTGAGAAAAAAAGTACTTATGTGTGATTAAAATTCCGTCTTTAGTGAAATTTGAAGTTTCTGATAACCGTTTGATGGTAAACACGGCAGAATTAACCATTTTTGTACAGATCTGTTTTGCAATACGGACTAAAGCAAAATGGCGCACAATGTCGCGGCGAACTGGTTTTTTATAAACCGTTATGACCAAAACTGACAGTTGTGGTCATGTGCATTGGCAGAGGGAAATGTGTGCTCTTGCCAGGTCCATTGGCTTAATTGTCTAAAGTATTCCCCTTTGCGCCAGCGCGCGCGGCGCGCTTTGCTTTCAGTCAAGACAGTCGTCACGTGAGCGCGTCTTGTGTCACACATGTGCAATAGGAGGATCGCAATTACAACTTTTTGAGCACGAATTAAATTCAATAAATTTAATAAAGAAAAGTTGAAGTTACCCACTTCCTGAGATCTGTACTCTCAATTTTGGCAGCTCTAAAGGCTAAAAGATGTCTTTAAATATTTATTGTTCTCACTCGACAACCTCTAGGCTACCCTCGGGTCCCGTGAGCCCTAACGGCCAACAGTCGTCCTCGACAAGGCGCAACTCATGAACGCTTTGGCAATAAAGACGTGTGCAGATATTTTAAACTTTTTGGGTGTGTAAGCAAGGGCGGATTTAGCTTTCGAGTTAGGGGGTCACGTAATCGAAGTTCAGTCAGGACAGGGTCAGAACAAGGACCAGCGGCCGACCTGGTGCTACCCGGTCAGGTACAGAAGTTCGCCCTAGGGGATTTTCGAGTGAAACAAGAATAAAATTTTAACAATAGGTTTTTATTTAAATAAAAGCTCCCTAGGACGACTAGAGACTCTAGGTCGTAAGTTCGTAATTCTTGTGCCTAATTCCTAACTTGAGTCAATTAACGTGATCGCTCGCACTCCCCTGGCCGTGACCCGACGTGTAGTAGCGTAGGCTTGAGGTTCGGCAGGTCTTCGTAGGCTGCAAGGGCGTAGAAGGCTCGGCAAGGGTACGGTTGTCCAAGTAACCGGCTGTTAGCAGCTCGGTCAGGGTACAGTGTCCAAGTAACCGGCAAGAGGTGCCCTGCAGGTGGCTCGAGGATATGCGAAGCTTGGGGAACGTGAGCCCGTAGGTAGTTAAGTAGACCGTAGGAAGTTTGGTAACCCGTAGGAAGTTGGGTAGCCCGTAGGAAGTTGCCCAGTTGGGCAGAGGTTTCACCGTTTAGAGGTGGTTGTAGTGATGTAGAAAATATCAGCTCTCTGAGAGCTGCAGGGGCTTTTAAAGCCCAAAACCTAGGCAGCCCTTCCAAAGGAAAGGGGTTGTAACTAATTCAAACAAACCCCGCCCCTAACGATTCTAAATGTTGCCAGCGCTTATTTATACCGATTGGTAAAGTAAACGCTGGCTTTAGCAGCGCCCTCTAGTGTGGCTCGAAGTGATATAGCACAGCGTAACAGTTCCCCTTTTCCCCGGTAAAGAAAATTAAAACTCATTTTAATTTTCGCTAAAGGTCTTACGACGTCGCAGCATTCATCAATCGCCTTTCTTACTATCCACATATATACATCATTCTTTCAGAGTAGGTCCGGCTATAGGGCTAGTCTGACCTTCGCGTCTGGTAGCAGAAGGCGCGGGGCGTGCTCGTAATATATTTAATTTGTCGCGAAAGTCCAAGGATTACCATCCGTCCTTGATAGGTTAACATCCAGATAGGATATGGCTTTTATTTAACGGGTTCCAAGACCGCCCGAGAACTGGATGCTAACATTAGGGCGTTTTTAAGAGCAGGCGCGACCCTACTGGTATTTAGGCTTTTAATTTTAACTATTTGCGACTATTTTTAATATGAGCAACGATCTGTGGTACTATGTTTTACTTATGTGTTGTGTTGCAATATTAACGTGCAGCATAGGTTAAACTGGCGGTTTAACGCAGTTTATTAATTTTTTAATTACGTATTGCGGAGAATGCGCGCGCGCATTTGCTGCATGAATGAATTAACTTAACATGGCGCGCGTGCAACTCGCTCGAACGCGTCGGCTGACTGAACTATTGAGGTCACTGGGTCATCGCAGGAGACTGCCAGCGTGTTACGTAATTAATAAGAATGCTAACGCTTAAGAATTAATGCGACAGGGTTGTAGAACCTCGCCGTAGAAACTTGAATTTTGATTTGTATTTAATTGTAATCATATAGGATTGTTTTTAAGTTAATTAAAAGTACTCAATTTGCATGACCGTTCTTCATTATGTCGTAGGGTTACTATCCGCCCTACATAAGTTAACAACATTACAAAGTAGTAAGGGCTTATTTTTACGAGTTACTATCCGCTCGGAGTAGGTATGCATGCTGTTAGGGTAGGTGAATTTAGGCTTATTTAACCAGTCTTCAGAACCGCTGGAGTAAAGGCTTTAGTTTTAAACATAATGGAGTTTTGGTGCATTAATTATTTATTAAATAATCAAATTGAGTGGTAGTAGTTAGAAGAGTATTTACGTATTATAAAAGTTAAAGATGATATTAGCAAGTATCGAAGTTAGTTGTTTTTCTATTTAGTTACGTGAGTTTTTAGTTGTTGTTGTTTTAAATATAATTTTTTAAACGTTAAAATTGAGTGCTAGTTGTTAGGGTAAGGAATGTAGATTAATGAAAATAGTCACGAGTATAAAGTATTTTCTAAGTTTAAGAGAATATTTCCAAGTATTGAAGTTAGTCATTTTATTTTTTTTAGTTATTAGAGTTTTTAGTTGCTGTAGGCAGGGATTGTTTATCTATCAACTTGCATTTTATAGAACAATATTTTTTGCAAGGATAAGTACGAGTATTAAATATTGTTAACTTCCATGACAAACAGTAGTTAATTTTACCCTCTGTAGTTAAGTTAAACATTTAAGTAGTCTCAGTTATCGGCGCGACTTTAAGATTTACCCGCTTTAAGAAATACTACCGATAGTGTATAGTGATCCTTAGGCGCGCGCGATAAGGTCTTCGTACAATAGAATAGTACCTGTGGCCGGAATGCAGGTGGTTGTTGAACACCTATGTGTTCAGTTAAAATGTTTAGTGAGACGCGCTCACAAGGAAGGTGATAACTTATGATGTAGAACTCTCTCTGCTAACACTGGATGCTAGACCGTATGAGTACAATAGAAAGTGAAGTATAATTACAGAATTACAATGTTCTGGATTGGATATCGCAGTAATAGTGCAGTGTTATAAAATGAAAGTGAAGTTACGTTAACGAAGTTAAAATTTAAAATAATTAAAAAGTGAAGCTACTAGATGTTAATAAAATTTAGTGGTTTTGCCGAATAAGTCCAAACTAATTTTGATGAAATGTCGATATTCAGTGGTTGTTGTTTCAAGATAGAAGAGTAATTTTAAAGCAAATTGTAGTGTTAATTAAAAAATATATACCGTCGGTTTTTAAGGATTATTAAATAGTTAGGTACACTTCTGTGCAAGTCGTCTTTTTAGAAGAGCGAAGTTAGTTGTACCGAGTGAGATAGCTAGCAAATCGTTATAGTTAATTTAGTTAACTACAGCTGATTCTTAGGCGCTTAGTGGCAGTTGAGGTTTTTTAAATTCGAACCCGCGGTTAATTGTAGTTGACGGTTACTAAGTAAATTTAAATTAACAGTTACGCCGTTAGGATTTAAATTGATCGCGATAGTGCGATAATTTAAATTAAGTATGTACGTTGTGTTGTTAATTTAAATTGTTTTATGTAGAATAGTTAAGACAAATTTGGAGTATTAGCGATTAAAATTTAGAAAAATAGACGTTAAAATTTGAAAAAAAAAACCGTTAGAGTTTTAACAACAACCCTGATTTTCAGCAAAAACGCCGTTCATTCGCCTTTTACGAATACCAGGCCGGTTTTGCGGTATTCTTGGCCCGCCACAAAACGGGTGAACAAGTGAATTTAGAATTACTGCGGTATCCAAGACAAGAAGAAAAATTATAGAAAAATCACCAACACCAACAACTTTAGCGTAGCTAGCTGACTCAAGCAAGAACTATAGCACAAGAAAACCCGTTGGCGCCACTGCTACCCGGTCAGGTACAGAAGTTCGCCCTAGGGGATTTTCGAGTGAAACAAGAATAAAATTTTAACAATAGGTTTTTATTTAAATAAAAGCTCCCTAGGACGACTAGAGACTCTAGGTCGTAAGTTCGTAATTCTTGTGCCTAATTCCTAACTTGAGTCAATTAACGTGATCGCTCGCACTCCCCTGGCCGTGACCCGACGTGTAGTAGCGTAGGCTTGAGGTTCGGCAGGTCTTCGTAGGCTGCAAGGGCGTAGAAGGCTCGGCAAGGGTACGGTTGTCCAAGTAACCGGCTGTTAGCAGCTCGGTCAGGGTACAGTGTCCAAGTAACCGGCAAGAGGTGCCCTGCAGGTGGCTCGAGGATATGCGAAGCTTGGGGAACGTGAGCCCGTAGGTAGTTAAGTAGACCGTAGGAAGTTTGGTAACCCGTAGGAAGTTGGGTAGCCCGTAGGAAGTTGCCCAGTTGGGCAGAGGTTTCACCGTTTAGAGGTGGTTGTAGTGATGTAGAAAATATCAGCTCTCTGAGAGCTGCAGGGGCTTTTAAAGCCCAAAACCTAGGCAGCCCTTCCAAAGGAAAGGGGTTGTAACTAATTCAAACAAACCCCGCCCCTAACGATTCTAAATGTTGCCAGCGCTTATTTATACCGATTGGTAAAGTAAACGCTGGCTTTAGCAGCGCCCTCTAGTGTGGCTCGAAGTGATATAGCACAGCGTAACACTGGACCCAGCCCCTTTCATGACCCCCCTCGACCCGCTCTCGTGTTTAAGACACGTGCCGTGCGGGGCGTACCGTGGTGATGGCGTCGGCGAACTCGTCGTCGGCGGACAGCGCGCGCTCGCCCAGCTGCCGGTGCTCGCGCAGCGCCGCGCCCGCCTGCTGCAGGCCCTCCAGCTCCAGCGCCAGCCTGCCGGACACCGCGCGTTAGCTACTCCAATAACAGCCAGGCGGCCTGCAGTGCAGGTAGATGACTCGCCTGTCCTTCAGTATGTCCTCGACGAGCTTGGGCCAGGGCGTACTGTAGGTACGCTCGACCGCCTCGCCTATGGCATAGCCAAATCGCAGCAGGCCGTCGGCTTGCCGCGCGGCTGCTCGCTCGCCCCCGCCGAGTCAGTGTAAATGAAAACGAATACCGCGCAACCCTAACATGTCGTCAGGAGTCGCGGGGGGAAGCAGCGCGCAGCGCAGCGCGGTCGGCGTGCGCGTGCGCGCGGCGCGCCACGTGCGCCAGCAGCGGCGCGGCGCCGGCGCAGCGCAGCGCGGCCAGGCGGCGCACAGTGCAGGTAGAGCATGACTCGCCTGTCCTTCAGGATGTCCTCGACGAGCTTGGGCTCGCAGTAGGCGACGGCGGCGGCGTAGAGGTCGCGGCGCGCGGCGCGGTCGGCGTGCGCGTGCGCGCGGCGCGCCACGTGCGCCAGCAGCGGCGCGGCGCCGGCGCAGCGCAGCGCGGCCAGGCGGCGCGCCGCCGCCACGGCGCTCGCGCAGCCGCCCGCGCCCGCGCTCAGCGCGTGCTCGCCCACCAGCTGGAGGACTTGCCCCTCCCTGCGAGAGAGGACTCTGTGAGCCACACCATGTTCGGACACTCGAACGCATACGAGTTCCTTTTCGTCTCTCATGTTCGGAAAGAGGGGCGTTACATAGCTGACGAGCCTGCAGAAAGTGATACATGCCGGCACATTTGCGGAGAGTAATTTAAAAACTTAGCCCATAGATGGTAATGGTCACTGCGTATTCAGCCAGTTCAACCTAAGAGCTTGGCAGCAGCATTGTTTCAACACCCAAAAATTATTAAGATTCCTAAAAAAAAATTATGATGGCGGATAGTTTTTTGAAATACAAATTTGACACGTTTGGATCCAAGATAGCGGATGACATTCTAGCAACAAAATCGTCATGATTGTCAAATTCACGTAATTTACGTGTTAAACCTGAAATTGATATTATTTTGATGTATTTCAACATAAAAATATCATAAGTGGTAAATTCATGAATTTTAGTCACAATGAACTCTAATATGCCATTATTTTTGAATCCAATGATGCTTTTGCATATCAAAAGATAATGTCGTACATTAAAAGACCTTTTTATTACCTATCCATGACATTTTCTGCTTTCCTCATGGTCGAAATGAAAAGCAGAGTGTTTAACTTGGGTGAAACATCACTTCCACACTTGAACTATTGGCGGACTCGCTCCGCTAATGCGCTAAAACATCCCGTTTGTAACAAATGGGTGTCTTTCATCCCTCGTTGAATAATCTACTATTTCAGACACTAAAAGAGAGCTCATTTCCAGTTAAAAAAAAGGTCATATAAAACCCTGTACGAAAACTACTTTCCTAGATAAAAAATTTACGATTTTAGGTTGAATTTGTGTGTGTTCATAAATTATTTCAAGACATTTTCAATGAAATGACCCGTTTTGCAATATCTGTGAACTGTGAAGTGTCAAGTTTTTAAACCTGTTTAAGTGCTTAGACAATTAAACCAAGGGACCTGGCAAGCGCACGCATACCCAGAGGGGTAGGGGTGGCAGAGGCCAATGCACATGACCAAAACCGTGAGTTTTGGTCATAACGGTTTATAAAAACCAGTTCGCCGCGATATTATGTGTCATTTGCTTTAGTCCGTATCGCAAAAGCGATCTCTGCAAAAATGGTTAATTGTGCCGTATTTTCCTTAGATGACTATCAGAAACTTCAAATTTCACTAAAGACTAATTTTTCTATCACACGTAAGTAATTTTCTTCTCAATTTATTTATTATTTACAACACCAAAACATTTTAAATAAACAAGCTTTTTGACATACATAACGTAAACATTTCAAAATTTGACATAATGGCATTCGTGACAGTGTTGCCGACAGCATGTTGTATTTTATTCGGACATCTCATCTGAAAAGTTCGGATACCATTTACGGTTTTCGAATTTTTCCTTTTGATGTAAGGAACTCTGAAAAATATAGTAATACTCGAAGTCCGGGACTATGAAGTGTAATATTACTGGACACGGGACAAAACGCGTAATTCCAGGACAAACTTTGATTTCCCGGCCATCTGGCAACACTAGACCCGGCTTCCTCCGCTAAATTGGCAATAAAAATTGTTAGGTGATAATACGGCTTGCCATCTCCTTTGGTTAAATATTCAAAGTTTAAGTAAAATTACTTTTGAGCACAATTTAATTAACTACGAAAAAATAGTAGATTGTACAATAAGGGCATTTCAAGTATGGTCGGAAACGATATTGTCAAGTCATACGTTGATTTTGTAATGTTTTTGTTAATAATACTTATTTTTAATAGTTTAACCTTTCCACTATTGTTAAATGCAACATAAAAGTCTAATAAATGAAAGTAAAAGTATTTAAATGACAATTTTTTTTAATGTAGTCACCTCTCGTTTGGCTGGCTGTATATGCTGGTCTTAGTCTCGATGACGACAGCACTTTTGTGCACTAGGGCATAAAATGCGATTTTATGCATCCTACATCCAGCATAAAGAAGGACTTTACGAGCATGAGCAGTAAAAAAGTAATTTTTGAACAGTTGTATATTGACCGACCTGGTCAGCTCGTCGTCGCCGGCGACGCGGAGCAACTTGGCCAGCTTCAGCAGTTTGTGGCTCGCCATGAATGCGTTGGGATCAGACTTCAGGCACTGCTCTATTAACGTCAGTCTATCTTCGCACAGGCGCACTGAAACAAGGCCGAATCTTCACAAACAATAGTACATTGTAGTAGAGGCGAGTAAGTATAAACAATAGAATCTATTGTTCTATCTATTCTATTGAATAGATGGATGAGTAAATTAGAGGCCCGAGTCGAAGATAATTTAACTAAATATCCTTACCTTGTATGGGCAGTATGTCCATGCTGAAAGCACTCAATATTTCGAGGGAAGCTATGAGGTCCAATTCCTTCTGTATTTCCGCGTCTTCATATTTTATTAATGACAATGCGCATCTGTTAAATAAAAAAAAGCTTAAATGTAATGAGAATTTATCAAATGCCGTTTGGGATAGATAACGGAATTTTAAGAGAGAAAGGAAGAAAGGTACGGAGTGTGTACTGAAGTAGACATAGTAGTAAATGCATAATTCTCGACGAGACTGTTTAAAGAAGGTAATGTCAACAAAAACAATTTATAAAATGTCCATATTATTTGCCATTAGGAGACACTTACGCCTCTAGTGTCGCTACGTCAAACAGGACATTGTACATCGGCAAATCCCTCGCAGGTGGCAGCCCTAGCTCGCTCTGCCATTCGACCTTGAAACCGCCTACAAGGCGAGCGTCACCTCTAGGCTATACTGACTTGGCCAGCTGCAGCGCCGGGTCGCGCAGGCCGCTGGCGGAGTTGAAGTATTCCCTGGCGCAGGCTGCGACCAGCTGCATGGAGCGCGCGCCGCCCACCAGCCGCGCCGGCGCGCCCGCGCCGCACGTCAGCACCTCGGCGGCCAGCTGGATGCTGCTCGCGTCGCCCGACGTCAGCAGGGAAGACGCGTAGATCTATAATAGTATTTTATGCAACTGCTACATAATGAGAGGCCTTAAAACACGAGTGTGGTTTTATAAAACGAGCGTCAGCGAGTTTCATAATAGGAACACACGAGTGTTTTAAGGCCTAATTATATACAGGTGCAATAGTTGCATACATTACTTTATTTACACACATTTCATAACTGCAAAAAACCGTAACAGCAAAAAACCAACAAACAAGTAATGGCGACAATTCGATCTATCCGTCAAGACGAACGTTTTTTTTTTTTTTAATCATAGACAAACGAATGAAGTCCCTATTGTCATGTCACTCGAGAACAAATGTCGTGCGTGTAAATTAAAAAATTACACTGAGTTGACATTTCGTATCGATAACTGTTTTAATATCTATGGATACTAGAATAGAGAATAAATTGAATTTTGACAGCTGTTCCAAATTTAAATACATAACGTCAGAGATATCGATAATGTGGTCACCAATAAACACAGACTACTAAGAGATACTACAAAATAAAGAACAGATTTACCTACTACCACAGACAAGAAAATTCGTATAATAACATTGGTTGTAATAATGCTGGTCATTTTCTATGGTTTTTAAACGCGTTATTGAGCACTTATGATATGTGTAGATAATAGTACATTATCATAGTTTCTATGTTGGGCATTACACCCGAGGCGGTATTATAATATAGATAAGGGAGCCGAGTGTGTAATGATTAATGCACATGTGGTGACGAGATAAAATGAGACAACTGTTCGCGGTTATAGTTGGATTTATTGTGTGTTCTCTTACAATACAAACATATTATATATTGTCAAGCATGAGAGAGTGTGCGTGCAGTGCACCACACTACAACACGCGTTCCATACGACTTTTTTAACACACTTGCCAAGAAAAAACAGACTTGATTTGTTATTGTAATGTGTAACTTCTTCGTTGGTATTAAAAAAACTTCTCTTCGGTAAGCCGTCTGACGCTACCAGCGCGAATCTATTCGAAAAAGAGAACTGTATTACCCTGTTAAATTAAGAACGCTTCGTCGACATACATATAACTTGCAGTCAGGTATATGTATACCAGTGGCGTGGTATGAAATTTCACTTTAATATAAGGAACGTAATAGAATGACGGATGAGTTACAGTTAACATTAACATTAAAAAAAAATAGTAAGGTTACGGGAATCGGGTTATACTGACGCCACGCTACTGATGTACACTTAACTTAATCGGGGAGATATCATAAACCACTCATTACAGCAAAAATCCGTAACAGAAAAAAACCAACAAAACGAAATTTTTAGGGTTAAGTTTAGATAATAAGTTAACATGGAATAATCACATTGACATTATATGTAGAAAACTGAACAAATATTCCTACGCTTTGTATAATTTAAGTAAAATTGTAAATCAATCAGCAGTCCTGACCTCATATCACGCATACGTAACATCTACATTGAGATACGGGGTGATATTCTGGGGCAATAGCACAAATAGGGAATTAGTATTCAGAGCACAAAAGAAATGCTTAAGAGCAGCATGCGGTTTGAAACCCAGAGACTCATGCAAACCTTATTTTATTGAGCTGAAGATTATGTCTTTACCGTGTCTTTATATATATGAAGTGTCAATATATGTAAAACAAAATATTGATAAATATACTAAGTTAAATAGCCATCGCCACCACGACAAAATTAACCATAGACTATGTAAAACGGCGCTTCTCAGTAAAAGCATATATGGCATGGCGCCAAAGATCTACAACAAATTGCCAAAAAGAATACTTCAACTGGTGGACATTACACAATTCAAAGTAGTACTCTGTGATTTTCTGACCGCGAAAGCTTATTATTCTGTCCAGGAATATCTGACGGACTCTTTTTAGGATTTTACTTTATGAAATAATCGAAACAATTTGCTCATCGTTTGTGTACCTGTACCTAATGCATGCTGCATGTAAATCTGTAGCTATTTGTATGCCTTATGGCAAGACATAGTGATACGAATCCATTACTGTAACACCTTAGTATTAACATGCATACCTATGTTTAACAAATAAATTATTTTTGATTTTGATTTTTGATTTTGATTTTGAATGAAAACAGTAATGGCGGCAATTCGATCCTCCGTCAAAACGAACGTTTTTTTAAATCATAGACAAACGAATGAAGTCCCTATTCTCATGTTATACGAGGTCAAATGCCATGCGGTTTAAATTAAAAAACCATGCTGGATTGACGTTTCGTATCGATAACTGTTTTAATATCTATGGATACTAGAATAGAGATCCACTTGAATTTTGACAGCTGTTCCAAATATAAACTTATAACTCATAACGTTACAGAAATCGGCACTGTAATGGCCATTAAGGTGGATCGCTTCGTATGAGGCGGGAATTTTGAATTTTTCACAGTATTTAATTTATTGTGACTAAATGGTGTGACTATTTAGCAATGAAAGTAGTTTTCCGGTAGAATATTACTATTTATTAAGGCAATGCGTTTGTTTTTGAAAGTTAAGGTTGCTGATTTGGAATAAAATGCGTAAAAGTCGGTTGATGTATAAACAGTACAATTATTTAAAATTAGAAACTCGAATTTTTAAAATTATAACACAATCGTATAAAAACCAGTGTTTTACTACCGGAAAACTACTTGAATTGATAAAAAGTCACACCATTTAACTACAATAAATTAATAATGTAGAAAATTTTAAAATACCCGCCTCATTCGAAGTGATCCACCTTACAGTACAGATTTACCTACAACCACAGACAAGAAAGTTCTCATAATAAAATTGGTTGTAAAAATGCTGGTCATTTCCTACGGTTTCTGAACGCATTATAGAGCACTAATGTGTGTAGATAAATAAAAAAAGACACGTGTGTCTTCTTGTATCTTGGGTTATGCCTAGCCTATAGCCTAAAAGCGAAGTAAGAAGATCCACACGTTACGATCTTACGATACGAGCAAGTGTGTTGAAAATAAATGAATGTAATGATTAAATTCAAAGTTTCATAATACGGCAATCATCAATTAAAGGAAAATTCGATTATTTACCAACGTTTATAAAGGAGCAAAAATCTGAAAAAACTCTTAAAATATTTCTAGCACAACAACAACAAATATCCTTTATTGTACTCCACATAAAAAAGACAGAAAACAAAGAAACGAATTAGTAAAGTAGACAATAGGCGGTCTTATCGCTTAAGAGCGATCTCTTCCAGACAACCGGTTTAACAGTGAACAATAAGAATAAGAGATTAAAGTACTTAGGTATATTTGGTGAACTCTCTAGCTAAAACATTTGATGAACTAAATTACGCACTTACCTCGTTCACCTCCTCCTTAGTAACGCACGTAAACAGCGTCGACTGAAGTTCCAGCAGATCTTTAAACAGCTTTTCCCATTCCTGCTGCGTACATTTGTCCTCTCGAGCGCTAAAATAACACGAGCATTTACTTAATACACCTAACTTTCTACACTGGATTGTAAATCAACTCGATTATTCTAAAATTACGCACGTTGTACAGAGCGGTAATAGTCAGAGACGGAGTCATAGAGGATGTGCACCATCTGCTGGTGGAGTGTGCTAGGACGCAGTCGATGAGAGCTCATATGAGCGACCAATATGGCATTGATATTGTTAGAGTTAGGTGCAGTGCAAAGCGTGTTAGCTGCCACATTGTCTGAGGCAGCTCGGGCGCTTTGTACAATAGTATATAATATTCTTAGGCAATAAGTACTTTGTAATCTTAACGGGGCTGTCTTAGTCCCCAAAAAATAAATAAAGATAATAGGTCAGAGACATTTAGTGGCGCAGCCGGTAGGATCAACATACAGACTACACTCGCCTTACTAATTCCCTAGAATTCTGACACCTGTCAATATAAGACGTTTCAGGGATGATAAACATTTTTTCTACTGTACAAATTATTGGCCGAAAACAGAAACGTAACAAAAACCAAACCAATGGACTAGCAGTAATAAAATCAACGAAAACTGCAAAAATATCACGGACAAAGACGCTTATTCTAGAATTAAAATAAGAAGCCGAATGACATAGCAGACAATAATTTTGTATAGTTTGATGGGAAAATGACGGTTGATAGCTGACGTTTTGCAGTCTATTTTTGTAAGATTTTAAATAACGGAATAACAATTACGAAATAAATTGTGTGTTGATAAAATATTTAAATATAATCATAAACCCAAGGTTTGTAATATGTGATAATATCAGAATGATACCCACAGCAATTTATTTTTTCCACAGAATATAATTAAATATTTTATTGTGTCTCAGTCGTGTGATTTGAAATTAAATCAAGTATATTTTAATTAATAATACGTTGAAGTGATTGTAAATTTATATATTTTAATTATAATATTTATGTTGTGCATTTATATTTTTTTGGGTTTCTCACCCCAGTTTCAAAAAATATTTTTTTGCCTGGTAATACCAAGAAACTTCAGAATTCCACGGAATTATAAATTTGACCTTACAGTGATCACCGATATACCTTGTGGACATTGTAAACAACCCGCCATATTGGTATTGTCTATGATTTAACAATACGTATATTATGGGAGCTATAGCGATTTAGGACTACGAAATTTAAGAAAAAAAATATCCATTTTTTGGTTTCAAAATATACTTATTAGATCCTGGATAAAAAATAGAACAATTTTTAGTAAGGGGGTTATCATATAAACGCACTAATTATTCTAATAAACGTGATTTAGATGCAGAGTTCATACTTTTACTAAAAAAAATTATATGCGAAACCCAGACGTGACGTCATCTCTCTGTAGCCATTTGGAGCGTTTTTGCGGGTCTTGCGTTGCGTCGTATCGTAGACAAAAACTAAAAATACAGTTTTTCTTCTACTGACTAGTTCTTTTACTTTTGTGGGCGCGGTCGCGGTATGAGGTATGAGGCTCGCCGCCACCAGCCGCTCTAACTGTGTCACTAGTCACCTCTGCTCCCCGCTATAGAGATACGTACACTGCGGGCTCCGCTCTCGCCACGCGCATGAGCAGCTTGTGCGCGCGGTCGTGGTCGCGGTACAGGTCGCGCAGGTCGCGCGGCGCCACGCCCACCCCGCGCCAGTTGATGAGGCTGCTCGCCGCCACCAGCCGCTCTAACTGTGTCACTAGTCACCTCTGCTCCCCGCTATAGAGATACGTACACTGCGGGCTCCGCTCTCGCCACGCGCATGAGCAGCTTGTGCGCGCGGTCGTGGTCGCGGTACAGGTCGCGCAGGTCGCGCGGCGCCACGCCCACCCCGCGCCAGTTGATGAGGCTGCTCGCCGCCACCAGCCGCTCTAACTGTGTCACTAGTCACCTCTGCTCCCCGCTATAGAGATACGTACACTGCGGGCTCCGCTCTCGCCACGCGCATGAGCAGCTTGTGCGCGCGGTCGTGGTCGCGGTACAGGTCGCGCAGGTCGCGCGGCGCCACGCCCACCCCGCGCCAGTTGATGAGGCTGCTCGCCGCCACCAGCCGCTCTAACTGTGTCACTAGTCACCTCTGCTCCCCGCTATAGAGATACGTACACTGCGGGCTCCGCTCTCGCCACGCGCATGAGCAGCTTGTGCGCGCGGTCGTGGTCGCGGTACAGGTCGCGCAGGTCGCGCGGCGCCACGCCCACCCCGCGCCAGTTGATGAGGCTGCTCGCCGCCACCAGCCGCTCTAACTGTGTCACTAGTCACCTCTGCTCCCCGCTATAGAGATACGTACACTGCGGGCTCCGCTCTCGCCACGCGCATGAGCAGCTTGTGCGCGCGGTCGTGGTCGCGGTACAGGTCGCGCAGGTCGCGCGGCGCCACGCCCACCCCGCGCCAGTTGATGAGGCTGCTCGCCGCCACCAGCCGCTCTAACTGTGTCACTAGTCACCTCTGCTCCCCGCTATAGAGATACGTACACTGCGGGCTCCGCTCTCGCCACGCGCATGAGCAGCTTGTGCGCGCGGTCGTGGTCGCGGTACAGGTCGCGCAGGTCGCGCGGCGCCACGCCCACCCCGCGCCAGTTGATGAGGCTGCTCGCCGCCACCAGCCGCTCTAACTGTGTCACTAGTCACCTCTGCTCCCCGCTATAGAGATACGTACACTGCGGGCTCCGCTCTCGCCACGCGCATGAGCAGCTTGTGCGCGCGGTCGTGGTCGCGGTACAGGTCGCGCAGGTCGCGCGGCGCCACGCCCACCCCGCGCCAGTTGATGAGGCTGCTCGCCGCCACCAGCCGCTCTAACTGTGTCACTAGTCACCTCTGCTCCCCGCTATAGAGATACGTACACTGCGGGCTCCGCTCTCGCCACGCGCATGAGCAGCTTGTGCGCGCGGTCGTGGTCGCGGTACAGGTCGCGCAGGTCGCGCGGCGCCACGCCCACCCCGCGCCAGTTGATGAGGCTGCTCGCCGCCACCAGCCGCTCTAACTGTGTCACTAGTCACCTCTGCTCCCCGCTATAGAGATACGTACACTGCGGGCTCCGCTCTCGCCACGCGCATGAGCAGCTTGTGCGCGCGGTCGTGGTCGCGGTACAGGTCGCGCAGGTCGCGCGGCGCCACGCCCACCCCGCGCCAGTTGATGAGGCTGCTCGCCGCCACCAGCCGCTCTAACTGTGTCACTAGTCACCTCTGCTCCCCGCTATAGAGATACGTACACTGCGGGCTCCGCTCTCGCCACGCGCATGAGCAGCTTGTGCGCGCGGTCGTGGTCGCGGTACAGGTCGCGCAGGTCGCGCGGCGCCACGCCCACCCCGCGCCAGTTGATGAGGCTGCTCGCCGCCACCAGCCGCTCTAACTGTGTCACTAGTCACCTCTGCTCCCCGCTATAGAGATACGTACACTGCGGGCTCCGCTCTCGCCACGCGCATGAGCAGCTTGTGCGCGCGGTCGTGGTCGCGGTACAGGTCGCGCAGGTCGCGCGGCGCCACGCCCACCCCGCGCCAGTTGATGAGGCTGCTCGCCGCCACCAGCCGCTCTAACTGTGTCACTAGTCACCTCTGCTCCCCGCTATAGAGATACGTACACTGCGGGCTCCGCTCTCGCCACGCGCATGAGCAGCTTGTGCGCGCGGTCGTGGTCGCGGTACAGGTCGCGCAGGTCGCGCGGCGCCACGCCCACCCCGCGCCAGTTGATGAGGCTGCTCGCCGCCACCAGCCGCTCTAACTGTGTCACTAGTCACCTCTGCTCCCCGCTATAGAGATACGTACACTGCGGGCTCCGCTCTCGCCACGCGCATGAGCAGCTTGTGCGCGCGGTCGTGGTCGCGGTACAGGTCGCGCAGGTCGCGCGGCGCCACGCCCACCCCGCGCCAGTTGATGAGGCTGCTCGCCGCCACCAGCCGCTCTAACTCCTTCACGCGCCGAACCAGCTCGCTCGGGGATATGCTGCCGTCACTAGAAAAAAAAGCGTTTGTTCCAGTACGAAGTGGAATCAAATTTAAACGGAACACAGAAAGAAAAATAGTAAATTTGTAGTCGTCAGAGCCGGTTAGATGTAAATTTTATACCATTGTTCCGGCCCCTGATGACCATAGGACGCATTGGGGACATCAAGATTGCTTTATGTTAATATCAGGCGCTTAGCTCCTCCAGCAGCGCCGCCGCGTTCATACGTCATTCGTCTATTACGATCCATGTAGAACGTACATTAAATTTTTATTTTTAAACTTTTGGGTTTTATTTTGTAAAGCCACGTTATGTTACAAGACATAAATTGGTGGCCCATGAGGGGATACTCTGTGACAATGGACGAAACTTTGTCGCAGCAGCTAAAGAGTTAGGAGATTTCTTAAAAGATAATGTCGAACCTCTATCTGATTTCGCTAGTCAGGAAGGTATTAAATTTACGTTTACTCCTACTTACGCTCCTCATTTCGGTGGCATTTGGGAAGCCGGCGTTAAATCCGCAAAGCATCACCTTAGACGTGTTATCGGTAAAAGTCATTTAACGTTTGAGGAGATCTCAACTTTGTTTACACAAGTAGAGGCGATCCTCAACAGTCGCCCCTTGTGTCCTCTTTCTTCGTCCCCTGACGACCTCCTTTCCCTCTCACCTGGGCACTTCCTCATTGGAAGACCATTAACTGCACTGCCGACACCTGCCCTGGAGAGTCGCAATGAGAGCTCGCTACAAAGATACGCCAGAGTTGAAAAAATTCGCCAGCACTTCTGGCAGCGATGGCAACGAGAATTTATATCGGAGCTTCAACAGCGTACGAAGTGGCGAACTAACACTACACAGCTGCACGTTGGTGACCTAGTTCTGCTGCAGGAAGATCACGTTCCTCCGCTATGCTGGCGACTAGGCCGAGTTGCCCGTTTATTCCCTGGACCCGACGGTGTATCCAGAGTGGCAGACATATCCACTGCAAGAGGATGTGTGAGACGTCCCCTGGTTCGTCTGTGCCCCTTACCAACGGCTGAAGAGTTCGAGCGTTGAAAGCTTCCTTTCAACGAGGCGGGAAGATGTTCCGGCCCCTGATGACCATAGGACGCATTGGGGACATCAAGATTGCTTTATGTTAATATCAGGCGCTTAGCTCCTCCAGCAGCGCCGCCGCGTTCATACGTCATTCTTCTATTACGATCCATGTAGAACGTACATTAAATTTGTATTTTTAAACTTTTGGGTTTTATTTAGTAAAGCCACGTTATGTTACAAGACAACCATAACTTTATTTTTAAACATACTAAATTTTTTGCCCTCTTTTCACCATAATCATTATTTTGCTATCTCTTTTATGAAACAAGTTAGATTAACTAAAAAAGAATAAAAATGAGTCAAAAACAGCTTTTAAATAAGTGAAGAAAGCGATTTTAGTACAACTTGGACTTTAGATTTTTAGTGTTCACAAGCACTTCTTTGTAAGTCTAACCTGAATAAAGACGTACTTTATACCGAAGCAACCAGCCCTAACCAAGAGTAGTTCCTACCTTTCCTTGAGTATGGTGTCCAGCAGGTCGCAAGCCTTGTCCAGCTGCTCGGTCTCCGTGTACGCGAACAGGCAGCGCTCGGCCAGCTCCAGGTGTGTCCGGACGTCCAGCTCAAACTCGCTCGGTGACTGTAGCACCTGAAGGGGTGATGCTATATTATACTAACGGACCCAACGTTTACCCGACTTCAACTTTTTAATGAATAATGCGTCTAACACGGTTTTTTTAATGTCTTGTTCTAACTAAGTTAACTACAGTTTTACCAAAAATATATTGAGCATCGGCAGTAATCGTTTGCGCAGAGAAGCGCAGACCGGTTTCCGACAGTAGCCGAACGTGTGAATAATTCATATTGTACTTTATGTGCAAGCGCAACTGGCAGAGTATTGCTTGCTATGCATTCTTAGCTTTGTCCCGCTTACACAATTCGTACACTGTGGCGCACGCGCTGCCGCCATGTTGCTCCGAAATCGATAGACCAATAAAAGTGCAAGAGTTTAGCGCGCGTAAAATTCTACTTTATCGTTGGTAAATCGAAATTTCTCGCGCTACTAAAATTGGTCTACTGCGCAGGTACATCGTGGCACAATATGTTTTTGGTAATACTGTAACCCAGCATTAGAGAGAGGCACGGAGTTAAGTAGCGAGTTAACGCGTATCGTGAAGGATCATACACTGATGTCCAGATATCAGTAGGATAGTGAGATGAGTAGTTACCAGCAGTATGAAGGAGAGGTCCTTGACGCTGAGGCTCTCCAAGTAGTCGACGAGCCCGTTGAGGCAGGCGTCGGTCCGCTTGTCCAGCTTCTCGTAGCGCTTCAGGAACGGGATCACGTACTGCTTGAGGTCCGAGACGAACGTCACTGGGGTGGACTGGTAAGGAAAGCTTTATTATAAACTAGCGACCCGCCCCGGCTTCACGCGGGTACAAATAGGATGTAATGTACATAGAAAACTTACTTAAAAATTCTCTAAATAACAGTGAAAACCGTATCAAAATGTGTTGCGTGGTTTAGACGGCAAGAAATGAAATGAAATAAAATGAATCGTTTATTCACTGAACATATAGTATAAACAAGATGGTAAAATTTGAGAGCACTGGTTCTAAATATGCCCAAGAGATGAGAACAGAGCGGCAGAGATATTTTTAATTGGCTCCAACCTTTAAATTATGCTGAGACTGAAGCTTTCTTGAGAAACTGGAATAAGTGTTAATACTTAATCTTGTGTAATCTGGTAGAATTTATGCTTATTCAACTGCAAATGTATAACTCTGTTTACCTGATAAGTGTACCAATGTTACCCAAACATTTAATATTGCAAATATGTGTACAATCGTACCTGGTTCCCCGCGATACAGGCATCGCCTAGCGTGGGGACTCCTGACAAATTTTGTTACATCTTTATGCAAAACAAACAAATTTTAATTTAATTTATATCTGCCTTCGAAATTGAAGCGCGACTTTTTTTCCCCCCTCCCCAAGCTTACCATTTTCATGAGCAGCCCGCACGTTTCCAAGGCGCTCATCTTCTCCAGCTGGCTGAGCGTCACCCCTTCCACGTTCAAATCGTATATCAACGTGTCGAGCGTGAGCAGGTTGAACATGAGCGCGTCGAGCCCGCGCACGGCGCCGCCCACGGCCGCCACTGTGGCGAGCGTGAGCGCGTGCGACACCAGCCCGCTGTGGCGCTCGATCTCGCGCGCGCGCTTGTCGTACCACTGGGATATATCCGAGTCGGATAGCACCCCGCTGTCCGACTCGGGCGTGCTGTCCTCCGACCAGTTGGAGCTCCATATCGATCTGGTCGGGGAGAAGCAAGCTAGGGTTGACTGAATGAATGTTTGGTATGGTTTCTTTTAGAAAAAAAAATACGGTTCGTCAACAATACAATACAAAGACGCTTTCTTGAACACGATAACAGTTTTACGGAATTACAGATAAATCGTTTCGCCTACGCGAAATAACCGAACACGTAATTAATAATTCTATGACCTTGAAAATTACCTCATTTTTGGAGTCTATACTATATACGCCTGTATTGCAAACTGCATTACACCTGCCGACTGCGTGTGCAGTTTAATTGCAGTTTATACAACCGACACACAGACGTCATGCAGTTGTAGCAACTGTATCGGAACTGCAATTAAACTGCTTGTGCAGTTGGCAGTTGCGTTGCAGTCGGAAAGCAGTCAATCTGTAGCTGTGTAGGTCTTAAAAATACTTTATTTACATTCCCTTGTGCAGTCAGAGATAATATTGTAATATTTTTGTTAACACTTTTTAATAAACGACAAAATACAGTTCTAATCGAATCAAAAACATGACATTAACCCTGACATATTTTGAAAGATAGAATGTCCATAAAAAACCGTTAACCTGTTTTGTCTTGCCACGAAATCGGTTCGTCGGATCCGGAGCTACAAGGTCACAGACAAATAGACCGACAGGCAAACAGACAGAGAATAGTTTGAAAAACCAAACACAAACTCACCTGAAAATCTCCTTCCTACACCAATCATTATCCAATTCCGACGGCACAATCTTCACTGGACTTTTCTTCTCAAACCACTGAGATGCCTCTTTAATCGGCAGCAGATGCTGGTACTCCAGCGGGTTGATTGTCTCTGGCAGGCTTTCCAGGACTGCCAACTGCATGGCGACCGTCTTAATGTGCGGCCAGAGACAAGTGAGCGCCTCTATACGGCCCTCCTTCGCGATCTCTATGGAGCTGTGGACCAGGCTGTTGCTCCGGAGGCGGTCGTACTCGTCTTTGACGTACGTTGATTTCTCACAGCGCAGTATGGCCTGAGAATTAATTAGGATTTTAATACCAATGTGCCCAAATTGAAGGTACGTGATGCTTGTTGCTGCTGAGTTTGCGGTGTTTCTTCTCAGTAGTATCTTCTATTTTCCGAAGCGCTATTATTTTATTTTATTAATTGGAGAAAAAAACAGATACAGACGTAAAAAACAGGTAATACGAATTAAACAATATTAAACTATAGTCTACATCCTAGAACAATTCCCACCAAGAGGTAAAGTTAGATTGTGGCAAATAGACCGAAACAAACAAATTATACTACTAGACACCTAAACCTTGAAAAACTAGGGTACTTGAGAACAATTATCATGTTAACATCAATAGAGGCAATGGAATGTATAATGTGAGTTTAATACAATATTGTTATGAGGCGAACACTATTTCAAAAAGAAATGAGAAATGCAGCTCATGAACTAGTAGATTCAGATATGTAAAAGAGCCTATATGGCCTACTTGCAAAATAAATTTTTCATTTTCATTTTCATTGTAGAAATAGTTGTTGCATGACATATAACTAAGTGGAATATAATCAATGTTTGTATTAAACTAGTAATAATGTTTCTTTTTGCGTTTTTTGTGTTAAATCCTCTCAGAGTTTGAAACGTTTGAAATTTGGATGAAAAATACGATTAAAGGTCGGGCCACACCGGATGCGCATGATGCATGGCTCCAGCTCGCTGTGTAGAGCTACACTAAGTGCACGCACACGCAAGCATTCTCAACATATAATTCCGCCAATTCCGACTTTAACGGCGTGAGTACGCGCGTGTCTCCGGAGCTGTGCTGCATACGCCTCCGGCGTGGCTTGGCTTTTATTTATTTATTTAAGCTTTTACAGTTTAGAAACATAAACACAATTGGGGAACTAAATGCCAGTGGGCATTCTACCAGTCAACCGTAACATAAATCAGAAAACGACGAGCATGGTTGCACAAAAAAAGCTATAGAGTGCAAGAGTATAGGAGCCTGAAAGGACTCGAGGGCGGATCCAGCCTCAGAGAGATCACATAGTCGAGGTCAAGGACAAACTCATCAATGGAGTAGAAAAAGTACCATTTGTATTTATAACGTTATCGGGACTTTAGCACGACAAAATATACATATTGTTGATTTACCTCGACGTCTACTCGTGACCACGGCCATTGAAACATGGCCGAAACGTCGAGGTAAATCAACAATTTATTTTTATCGCGCTAAAGTCCCGATAACGTTATAAATATGTGTGATCATCGCGAAAGTTTAAGTACCATTAGGTCGACCTCCCAGTCGGTTGGCCCCTCCAGTTCGCACTCGCTACTGACCTCGTAGAGCGCCATGCGGTCCCAGTAGAACAGCATGACGTGGCGGCAGCGCAGCAGCTCGCTCGTGTACGCGTTCAGGTCCGACAGCACTATGGCCTCCGGGTCGCTCAGCTTCTCAGCCCTGTCCTTGTTTATTTCTAGAAAACGCACACAAAACTTCAACTGTATTCAAGCCTAATGGAGAACTGCAACGCGACTGTTCGTGCAGTTCGATAGCAGTTCCGATGCAGTCGCTGCATCTGCGTGTTGGCTAAACTGCACATGCAGTCGGCAGTTGCGATGCAGTTCGGAATGCAGACCGTTGGAGTTGGTACGAAGATTGAGTGCGTTTTATCTTGTATCCGACTGTACTCCAGATTTTGGCCGACACCGATTGTTACTGGCTGATAGACAGCGAACAACTTAAACCGCTAAAGATAGAAACTTGAAATTTCGAACATGTACCTATTATTAGGTGTGAGTGTGTGATTTTTAGAAAGTCCACCTTTAAGAGCGTCCGCTACGTCGCGCGGGTGCACGGAGCGGGTGCACGCCTATCGAACAAATAGTATGAGCCCACACCCGCGCGAGTTAGCGGACGCTCTCATACTATTTTTACGTCACCCCAGGCCGTAAGTAGTAATTTACCGCCCGCTATGCGAGCGGAAATTTACACTTCCTGGCCAAGGGAAGACGTAAAATTGTGTACACACCTCGGGGGATGATAAAGAAAGCCTCAGGGCGCATGTTTATCGCCCTAACGAGTGCCACAAGTTCCTGCGATCTGAGACATTCTTTATTTCACCACCTTCAGGGTGTAATGTACTATTCTATAGGCATGCACTTGCTCTGTGCGCCCGCGCGACTTAGCTGTTCCCCTAAGGGGATTAAAAGGGGGTTAAAAAGTAAGTAGTATTACAAAGTAGCGATGTAATTATGTTACCCCTGAGTATTTCAGTAGCGGTGAGCGCCAGCCCGCACTGCAGCAGCTCGCGCGCGGCCGGCAGCGTCTCCGGCAGCCGGTCCACGCACTGGTGCACTGCCCAGATCTTCTTCGACACTTTGCTCTGCCGCAACCAGCAATTTATTAAACCATGGCTTCAGATCAGGGAGGAGATCCCAAGTTTACTCGGCGAAGGAACACCAGGGACCCCGAGAACTTGAGTTGCAATCGCCAACCCGCATGCAAGCGTGGCGATTATAGAAAACACCCCTCAAAGTAATAAAGTTACATACAAATTAAGCCTATAAGAAGATGTAGTGACTAGAATAGAGAAAGGACTGTTACCTTGGTCTGAGCATGTTGAACGAATGGATTTAGGCAAATTTATAAAGGTAATGTTGACCAAATTGGTGACGTCCTGAAGAAAGGCCAAATCAGGAGTACTCGGAACCGCCGAGCATGTACAAATGCCAGAACCGGGGCAAATAGCGTGCTATGTCCTCTTCACCTGCTTCACCCGTCGGTGAAGCAGGTGAAGAGGGGCTTTCAATATTTAGCCATTAGTTCAACTTTGAATCTTATCATAAGCGAATAAAGTGCTTCTAAGTTTTCTAACTAGCAACGACACAGGCGTTGAATAGCAGAACTAAAAATATGACGCCAATTTAAAACGTACAAAACGCAGAGCTGTTTACTTGACAATTGGCACATACAGTTTTATTAAGGCTATCCAACATAGTTTACCAAATAGACTATGGTCGGCTACTCTGCCACTGCGTTGTACACAGTTCTATAGTTTTCTCATTTCGATGGTGAAAACTCACCAGATACTTCTGTATGGCGTCAGTGGAGACGGGGTTCTTCCGCCACTGCTGCTGGTACACCAGATCGCTGTCCAGCTTGAAAGTCTCGGCCAGCGCCAGCGCCTCGGCGTAGTTACCGCTCTCGATCTTGGAGACAACACAGATATGAAGATTTTTGACAGCCGGATAGCCTAGTGGTTAGTGACCCTGACTGTGAAGCTTGAGGTACCGGGTTCGATTCCCGGGAGGGGCAAATGTTTGTATGATGAATACGAATGTTTGTGCCCGAGTCGTGGATGTTATATGTATTTAAGTATATATTTATCTATATAAGTATGTATAACCGTTGTCTAGTACCCATAACACGAACAGCTTTAGTTGCTTACTTTGGGACTAAGTCAATTGGTGTTAACTGTCCTAAGATATTTATTTATTTATTATGAAGTAAAATACATGTTAATCGGTGATCATGCACTTACTACGCAAATTGTATCATCTCTTTACCACTAGTCACTCCGAGCGAGTGCGCAGAGCCATCGATCCATGGAGCCCTCTACTGGGGAGTAGTTCCGATTCTATCATAGTCATAGGGCCCCACTGTCCTAAAGTGCTCAGGGCTGCTATCTGAATATTCGTAGATGCGCATTGTAGTAGTACCTTATCTAATGCCCACTCTTCTTATTTAAAAAAATCAACAGGTTTGATGAAACATTACAATTTATCGAATAAAAATTGGAAATAAGCTTAAAAAAAAAGGTTTCTTTCAGGTTTCTTCAACGCTAGTCTTACCACAGAATAAATAATAGTACTAACGGACAGAAATGACAATGACAATAATGACACGCAAAAAAAACTTCGTATTACTCCATACGCATTCGCGAGGCGGTTCGCCTCAAAGGGTCTGCGCCGCCCGCGTTTGCCTTCCCCCGCAACACCTTTGCAAAACACTATGGTTGCGCGGCATTCATTTTCAATTACATTGACACAGCGAGAGCTAGTGAGAGGGCGCGAGGCGAGCCGACAACCTATTGCGGTTTGCCTACCCGGTTGGCAAGGCGACCGATCGTACCTAAAATGCAGAGTGGAACCCCCTGGTCTTATCTTCCTAGAGAACAGTGCGTCGGGCGTGGCGCTCCGGACGTCCAGCAGCCGGTAAACGTGGCGAACAGAACCGACTTGAATAGCTCCAGCATCGTACAGTATCGCCTCAAGTATCATGACTAACATATCACATTCGTATCATAATGTACTATTATGACGTCCCAAGGTTGCAATGGCGATGGTGTCAACTTACCTTCCTAGAGAACAGTTCGTCCGGCGTGGTGCTCCGGACGCCCAGCAGCCGGTACACGCGCGACACGACCGAGATGCGCTTCGGGCGCGGCTGGAAGGCTTCCATGTCCGTGATGGCGAACAGGACCGACTTGAACAGCTCCTTCGTCAGTTCCAGCATCGTGTCGTCCGTATCGGCCTCCGCTTGCACCATCTCCATCTGGGATGGCATGAAAGGATGCTGATTTCACACGGGAACAGTGCTGTTCTGTCTCGGCGTGTGCGTTCAAATTGTATTAGTACAGATGTAGTGCAAAATGATTTTCCATCGTAAAAACTCGGATCTCAATCGGAATACGATGACACTCGAACTGTCAATCAATGATTTATTAAATGAGTGACGTTTTATTGTTTAGTGTCAAATGTCAAAGTGAAAAGTGAAAATTGTAAAATATAGATGTTACATATATATGTTACAACCACGATAAACGATTTCGCGGGTGGTAGGAACTTGTGCAAGGTCCGTCCGGATAGCTACCACCATCTTGCTTGTTAATCGTGTTGCTAAGCAGCAGTGCTTGCACTGTTGTGTTCCGGCGTGGAGAGCAAGACAGCCGGTGTAATTACTGGCACAAGAGGTATTCCATCTTAGCCCTCTGGGTTGGCAACGCATCTGCTATCTCTTTGGTGTTGGGGGTGTGTACAGGCGGTGGTGATCACTTACCATCAGGTGACCCACTTGCTTGTTTGCCTTTCTATTTTGCGCGGGACGCCGATTAATGCGATTAGCACAAAACTCTTCAGGAAGGCTTATGCCCAGCAGTGGGCGCTTTCCAGCTGATATGATGAGTTTAACTGTAGCCTAAAAGCGGGCACGCAAAGGCGAATAAAGTAGTGTATGGTGCCGTTTTCAGGTTAAAGTACAAATAAGCCGGCTCTACCGTGGTAGTACCACACTCTCACAGAATATCAGCATGAAGTGATAGCTTGCTAGTGCGTTTCGTACGGTAAGTGCTCTCATTTATTTATCCCACGAGGTGGCGTAAAAACCGGCACGGATCAGCATGCCCGTTTGCCTTTTATGCCATAAAAAAATGCCTTGTAAATTGATTCAAGAATTAACGACATCCGGCTAGAAGAACCACGGATCTATCGATAGTAACTCCAGAGCGTTCGGAAAACGACCTTTGCCGAAGTTTGCCGAAGACTTTCTCACTGGGTACTCACGGTCTCGTCGCCGCGGGACTTGTTGGCGGGCAGCACGCTCGACTCGCACTCCAGTACCATGAACGTGCCGGCGTGCGCGCACGTCACCTGCGCCGGCGTCGAATACATATCGTGAGATGCTAAACACCAGCTATAGGATTCATTCTTGGGTTTATTAACTATACAGGATGTCTCATTTAAATCGGTCAGTATGGGAAAGTCTGAAACTATAAGACATACGAAGATGAAGACTTAGGAACCATGTTATCGATTTTAATAAGAAGAAAAACTGCATTCATACATTTAAAAAAACCTGTACTCAGCTCGGGAATCGAACCAGGTGGTTTTGAAAAAAATAAGCTTACACTATTTCTAATTAGATTTCGACTGTGTAAGTCTTAAGCAGTAAATGACTCTATGAAACATGATGTCTAAAATGAATAAAGTGGATTATTTTCACATACTTTAATTTCTTTAACATGTCTAAACTTGTTGAATATTGTAACGGCGGTCACTTCGAACACCTACAAAAATATTATGTTCGGTGTAATTACTGGCACAAGAGGTATTCCATCTTAGCCCTCTGGGTTGGCAACGCATCTGCACTTTCTTTGTTGTTGCAGGTGTCTATAGGCGGTGGTGATCACTTACCATCAGGTGACCCACTTGCTTGTTTGCCTTCCTATGTTGTATAAAAAAAAATGTGGATGGTTATTTAATTAAACCCAGCTGTTGATTTATTTTATATAGGGCAGAGACAAGGAGAGAGAGCTCTCTGGCTCATTGCCCATACTGCCACAGACTACACAATACTAATATTGGCAGTATGGCCAACACCGGCCTAGTGCAAGTGGGAGTCGCACACGAAGGGTTCCGTACAAATAACACGATTTGTGGACCAACTTCAATTTTTAACTTTGTGTATTTTATTGTTTGTTGTTATTGTTATACACAACACTCCCTGTAAAGATTTCAAACGTCTGCCTACTTTGGTTCAAGATACAGTTCCGTGACAGACTGGCCGACAGACAGCGGATGCTTAGTATTAGGGTACCGTTGGCACCCTTTGGGTATGGAACCCTAAAAAGCAGTGACAGATCGAAGAATTGGTCTCGACCCAAAATCGGGCGAAACCAAAACCTGCGTTCGTTTAATTATATTAACTCATTCACTGCCGGCAACGCTGCTACAACATTGCAGGCATTTGAACATGTGTCTGGCACTTGTAAAACTCTCAGAGCAAAGAGGTGGCAGTGGAAGTGTTAACAGATGATTTTCTCACGTTACAACAGGAAGAAATCTTACCCGTGGAACTCCTTGGAAGAACTCGGGCTGCTTCCCGAGTATGTTCGTCATGTCCTCTAGATCACAAACCGACACCGCGCCGCTGAATCTCGATAAGATTATTTCCTAAAACAATACGTATTCAAGTTAAAAGTAACTGCAATACCTATTAAAGTTTAGAATAAGATTCTTTGTTAACATAGAAAATTTTAGCACAAGCTTTTTTGCTGACGATACTATGATATTGTATTGTCATTGGATGATATTTACCAAATTTAGAAATAATCCGACCACTAAAAGCTTGTTAGAATTGATTTGTAAGATTTGACCCACCAATAATAACTCACAAGGCAGGGCAAGTTTGTAAAATATCATGTGGAACAGCGCTACTTAAGAATTTTTTTTTGTATGAGACCGTATATCTAAATGAGTAAAATAAATTTATTAGTTTTTTAAAATACATGCAAAAATACATTACTTACAGCATACAAAAACTTTTTTTTTCTGGTTTGCCTTTACTAACACCAGTGGCAGGTTGGCCGTATGGGGTTTTTCTATAGTCATCTTTAATTTAATATGCAGATTTAAAAGTATAACGCAGCGGCCAGGAATGGATTTCGTTTAACATTACCGGCCAAGTCCGTCAAGAAACGGCGTCGGCCATAAATGTCAATCTTACGGTCTCGGTTTTTGAAAGTAACACGAACATTTCCGAGCACGTTCGAGGAAATATTAATAATATCCTCCGCCTCACCTCCGCGCTCCACCAGTTGACGTCGGCCGCGTGGTACAGCAGTGCGTCGGGCCGCTCGGCCGCCAGCGGGCTGCGGCGCTCGTGCTGCGGCTGCGCCGCCAGCGGCCAGCGCCGCGCCGGGCGCAGCAGCGGCAGCCGCCACGCGCTCACCTCGCCCGTGCAGTGCACGCACGCCAGCCGCCCGCTGTCCGGCGACACCTCCATGCGGACCACGAACGGCTGCCGGGCGGACATCACGAGCTACGGTCGCCGGCAGACTTCTCGAGCGCCGACCTCGACTGCGCGGTAGCCGTTTCTAGTACAAATGTGCGTGCGCAAACGCAGCCCCTCCGCTCGATTTATGCTCGAGTTTGCCCGCAACTATAACTGGCTGGTCTATTTATGAAAATTAGAGTGATAGAAGCCGAAGCGATTTACGACGATGGGCATGGTGACCGAAGCTTGTCTGCTATCAAAATTCAAAGAACTCGTGAACAGAAGAAAAACTGTCTTTTTAATTTTTGTCTACGATCACTAGACCACATTTATTAAAATAATAAGAGCGTTTATTGTTTTTTTTATAAGAATTCTAGTAAGCACGAAGAACAAATAATTTATTTTTCTTAAATTTTGTACTTTTATATCACTCTAGCCCCCATTATATATATATCTTAAACATTTATTGGTTTGTGGACGTTACTTAAAAATTACGATCTACAGCAATTTTACTCCATTATTTTTCTACTCAATCATAAAGATCCAGGTCAACTTACCAAGTTCTTGGGCGACACGAACGGTATGTAGAGCTGGTAGGCCTCGTTGGCGAGCTGCGCCTCGAGCTGGTCCGACACGACGGACAGCTTGTAGAACGGCGCGTCGTTCAGGATGCGCCACGCCGTCAGGCCCGCGCTCAGCGGCGACGACGGCTCCTGCACGGAACCCGACCCTGAGACCGGGGGCCCTTTCAGAAGAACCACGGCCAGGCAGAATGCTACTACGGTAGCGCCAGTATACAGATACCACTTAATCATTTATTTGCTACAATTCAAGTAATTAAACTAAAATATTTGACTTTAGCTTTAAAAAGACGATGTCCAGCCATCTTAAAATGAATGGGTTTGAATGAATTTTGGTTACAGCAAACTATATTATTAGTCCTTCCAATGAATCAAAATGTCTGTGCAATCTGTAACTCTCTCATGAAACAGAACCGGATTTCTCAGGGTACCAGGTTGCCCTGGCCCTTCAAGCCGCTTTACGTACCTTTACGCTAGTCGTCGGCAAGCCGCACACATAAAATGTGGCGGGCGGCGCGCAGTAGGCTAACAAGTACCCTGTATTTCGCAAGTATTTCTTTTATTAAACCAGATTACAATATTGGTCCTTTCAACCAAATTTGTATGGTCCTTTCAACCAGATTTTTATGGTCCTTTCAACCGGATTTTTCTGGTCCTTCCAACCGGATTTTTCTGGTCCTTTCAACCGGATTTTTTTGGTCCTTCCAACCAGATTTCCCTGACCCTTCGAGCCGTTTTACCTTAACGCTAGTCCTCGGCAAGCCGCACGCATAGAGAGTGGCGTGCGGCGCGCAGTATGCGAGCGCGCTAATGCCTCCCGCAAACCTAGCAACGACAAATAAAACAATTTACTATATTACGTTTCAAACAATAAAATTGCACAAAGACAATAGGTACCTAAGGTCAAATTTATTATTACGTGGAATTCTGACGTTTCTTGGTATTACCAGGTAAAAAAATATTTTTTGAAACTGTGGTGAGAAATACAAAGAAAAATAAATGCAAAAAATACGAACATAAATGTTGTAATTGAAATATATAACTTTACAATCACTTCAACGTATTATTAATTAAAACAAACTTGATTTAAGTTTAAATCGCACGACTGAGACATAAAAAAGTATTTAATTATATTCTGAGGAAAAAATAAATTGTTGTGGGTATCATTCTGATATTATCACATATTACAAACCTTCGGTTTAAGATTATATTTAAATATTTTATCCACACACAATTTATTTCGTAATTGTTATTCCATTATTTAAAATCTTACAAAAATAGACTGCAAAACGTCAGCTATCAACTGTTATTTTCCCATCAAACTATACAAAATTATTCTATGCTATGTCACTCGGATTCTTATTTTAATTCTAGAATAAGCTTGCACTTCTTTGTCCGTGATATTTTTACAGTTTTCGTTGCTTTTATTGCTGCTAGTCCGTTGGTTTGGTTTTTGTTACGTTTCTGTTTTCTACCAATAATTAGTACAGTAGAAAAAATGTTTATCATCCCTGAAACGTCTAATATTGACAGGTGTCAAAACTCCAGGGAATTAGTAAGGCGAGTGTAGTGTGAATTTACCCCAACATAAAAATAAAACTGCTAGCCCTCTTACATCTTTGCTAAAAAAACAACAAAAGCCTCATGCTAGAGTCGGCCTCATGAATGTCAGAAACAGATCGGAGGTCCATACCGATAATAACCAATTAAAAGTAGAACCTTCTCGCAATAAATGTGATAATAATACACCAATCACTCATTGCGACAAGGTTTTACAGCAATTCAAAATTGAGATTGGTTTAAATAATTAATGAACCAACCTGAAGGAGTGGTGCAGCTTGCACCCGTCAGTTGCCGACACCAGGTAGCCTCGAAGCTTGCCGTCGTACGTCACTACCAACACCTCCCAGTTCCTATGAGAACATAACGCACGCTTAGTATTAAAGTGACTCAATTCTGAATTTGATATTTCCCAAAATTAAACCCTATGTCTTTTAAGGTGATATTTTGGGACGTGTATTATTCAGAAATGGGTCACTTTAATACTAAGCGTGCGATAACAGAAATTTTAACGTGTTTGGTTCTTTAGTTCCGTAACTCAAAAGAAAAATGGTACTCTTAGAGGATCACTTTGTTGTTTGTCCGTCTGTCAGTCTGTTATCCCTTTTTCCCAGGAACGAATAGAGGTATCAGGTTAAAATGAATGTCAAATATTGTACCGATACGGTAGGTTGTATGGAAGAGATCGCTCCTAAGCGATAAGACCGGCTATTGTTTACCTTGTTAATTACCTTTTCTGTTTTTTTGTGTGGTCTACAACAAAGGATACAGGTTGTTGTTTGTTGTTGGTGTTGTATTCTCATTCACAAATTGAATTTACATTTCCATTTTTTTTACGTGTGCAAAATGATATTCTCAGACAAATCGCAAATGGACCATGGTTCACTCAGAATGATGAAATTCACCAACACCTAAATATACCAACTATAGCACAAGAGAATGAAAAGTTCAAAAGGCAGTATGCTGAACGCCTTACTAGACACCCTAACCCGCTTACGAGTGAACTGATGAAGGAAGAAACTGGAAGGCTAAGAAGACACCGACGTGTCTTGTAATTGAGAAGTTGAGGCACTGGCCTCATCTCTCTCGTAACAATATGTCACTCAACTAATCCAATTTTAGTCGAAAAACTGATTGTGGATTGTAATAAAGGAATAAAAAAAAAATACCATTTGTTGTCCTTAACCCTGAGCGGCATGAACACGATGTCGGCGACGGCGTGAGTGTTGTCCGTACACTCCAGGCCCCCCGGCCGGGTGCAGTCCTAAAGTAAGTAAAGTAAAGTAGTAAGTAAGTCTTTAAGTAAACGGTCCAATCAATTTACCCACACTTAAGATGTCTCTATCGTTATCAAAATTGTTTCTGCAAAATCATTTCAATTTCAAAGCCTTTTAAGTTCTAATATAGGAAGAAAGTTGTACAGTCAAGGAATTTAATTTCCAACCCACCTAAGGTTCAATAGCATATAGCAAACTGTCACCATAAGAGCTATAGAGCAAGACGTTAGTTTGACATATCGACCTTAATGCATTGCGAATGTCAGACGACATTTCAACGAAATGGGTAGGGAATTAAATTCCTTGACTGTACATAATAAAGTTAAATTAAATAGTCTGGACTCCTAATTAGCGTGTCCCTCTGACACAAAGGCGTCCTACAGCCTTCTCCAACCCTCTCTATATTTAGCCAGCGTTTGGCTGCAAAATCATACTTTCAATAAAATATTTCACTTTCAATAGGTTAAACTGATGTAGGATGGATAAACGCACGCAACAAATTAAATTAGAGTAAGAACATTTATTCAAATAAAAATTTGCAAAGAAGTGTTAAAACAGCATGCTTAGAGAAAACCAGATGATAGCAAAT
Organism: Ditula angustiorana; assembly: GCA_963691745.1. NCBI lineage: Eukaryota > Metazoa > Arthropoda > Insecta > Lepidoptera > Tortricidae > Ditula > Ditula angustiorana. The sequence continues at coordinate 2,123,766 of OY829474.1, forward strand.
AGAGATTGCATAAAACTTTATTTTTGCCATTTGCCATTGTAACACGGTCCAAACGTTAAGGTAAATTTTACAATGATTTTATGATAATAAAGTACCATTTGATGTTATAAACCATGTTTACTTACAGCCGGAATATTGAACAAGTTAGAGGCAGTCAGGTCAAAGAAGCTGACCACTCCATTCCCGTATGCCATGGCCAGGAACGAGCAGTCAGGGCTCCACACTAACTTACGCCACTGCGGGTAAGCGTCACGAGTCACTGTACAAAGACAACAAAATATCTAGATCTAGTTTTTCTAAGAAATAAAAAGAGATAAGATGCCAAGTATCTTGCGGTGCTTCTAAAATTATCTTGTATAGATGAATTAGCGAGAGCTTGGAATTGCATTTGTAGAGGTTGTACAGTTTTCATAAAAAGGAGAATAACTTAAGTACTTTCTCTTAATTTAATACAATTAAATTTTTCATCAGTTCAAGTTTAAAATATTTATAACAGTGCAAAATAATTTGCTTACTTTGACTCTCAATTGGATCAAAATTATCTTCTGCCATAGTTTTTAAAAACTGTGTAACTTACAGTTGTATGGGTCCAGAGAGAATTGCTTTAAAAATTATAAGAATACAATAAAATCAGCCATTAAAATATATGCACAACATAAATAGTTTTGGAATTTTCTTCTTCAATATAATTATTACAAACCACTTTTTATGCTGATAGTACAGGAAAAGGGAAATTTCAAATATAGAATGCCTATAAACACACAAGATCACTACATATGCAATTCCACACTCTCGGTAATTCATCGATACCCAAGCTATAGCTTAACAAAGTCATCTTACCAGTAGTTCGAGCTGCAATCGTGGCATATTCAGAGCGCTTTGTCCTTATTTCAAGAATATTATCTGTGAGGACTGCAATGACTTTGCCTTCGTCTCCGAGAGCTATGTGCCACTTCTGCTGCCTCTCCTTGTGACTGAAATCATTTCAAATTTCACTACAGAAGTTGATTTAAAAACTTTTTTTTGTATGCATATTTTATCACTTTTCTCATTTATATTCAATGGTAATTACTATAGATTTTTTTAAATAACGAAACTTACGCTGCTATACTGTCTATAAGGCTCTTCTTCGGCCCGAAAAACTTCAACCACCGCCAAATGGCCGATATGTTTTCTGGTAGAATATTGTCCGGTTTTTGCTATTAGAACCAAAATAAACACATTTTAATACAATAATTGTTTTTTTCCAGTTTATAATAGTTACTTTGTAGCCAAAATAATTGATATTGATGCAGAAAAGACTGTTAAAGCTTACGATATATTCGGGCTCTGGTTTCCACTCTGAAAACACGTATAACTCGTGCAATATGGATTTTTTTTCTTCCATTCTGAATTAATATCTTTCTTTCCGGCTGTGTAATAAATTAGCTAGAATGTATCTAGTAAATATAGCGCTAAATTTCGGTTTTAAACATTTTTTCTTGTTGACGAAATTGAACGTATGTTTTTGACATTGACAGAAAAGTATTGACGTGAAACAATTTTGTTTTTGTTCATCCCCTCCAGAGAAAGGCATACGATTTATATCCATACAACTATAGGTGGTTTGTAATAATTTCGTTATATTACTTGATCCTAGGATCTTAGACTTCTGACTGCGTAATTTTATTTAAAAAATGTTTATTTATGACAAGTATATTGATAATATTTAAATACATGGTTTCAGCTTTCTGTGAATGCCATTGCTAAAAGTACTTAAACTTTTTAGCTTACCTGGAGAGAACAAAGTCAAACAAGTAGTATGTGTAAAAAATAAGTTGGGTATTAAAAGAAAGAGAAAAACAACTTGAAGCTTGAAGGCCTTCATCACATAAAACATGGCTGTATGGTCTTAGTACGTTTGCCTACCCTAATTAGAATAAAAAAAAGTAAAACAATTTGGAGGTTATGTTTTTTAGAAAACAAACTTTTATGTTGCAGTAGTGTTTTCAATCATAATTAAGTAAAATTGGTAAAAATTTTGCTATTTATAGCTTTAATCGACAAAAAGCGATGAATTTTCTATCAGACCTATACCACCAGGTAAAAAAAACTTTAATTAACTTTTATATGCTTTCCACAGCACTCCACTGACATTGTTTACGTTACTATTTCAGAGTTTAGCTAAGAATGAAGAGGCTCTACGGTTCTGGGAAAACTATTTGCAGAACCTAAGGTCGCTTGACTTCAGTGTGTATGCCGATAAACTGAAAGTTCCAGCATTGGTACCAGTGGGCAGCAAAATATTGTTCAGAGGGGAGCTGAAGCATACTAACGAAGTTACGGTGGCTTTAGGCGCCGACTACTTTGTGAAATGTTCGGTGAAGCAGGCGGAAGTGCTGAGGCAACATAGAATCAAAGGTACTTAATTTTTTTTTAATGTCTTCAATAATCTTGGGCATTCATGCCCCCTGTCGCCGACACATAGACCCGCTCGCAATTTTTTTGTATTTTATTACATTTTTTTTGAGTTGACTCCTCTGAGAGTTTTAGGCCTTCAATGGAGCCCAATGTGATTATATGGGTATTCAAGCCTGAAACGAAAAACGGAAACGGTCAATGTATGTAATCAAAACTTTGTTCTGACTCTTAGCTATTCTAAAATCTAATCACATTTTGACCTATTTTGGGCATAAACCTTATCTCTCCTCTGCGAGTCTTTGGCTCCCGGACTGCTTGGTGTTTATAATTTTTTAACAGAGAAACTGTAACACCTCCATACCATGCCATAATTAAGGTATTGTCTGTATTGCTAGCTCTCTTAAAATTATATTTGGATTACAATCCAATTGTATTTGTTATCTACATAAATTTTTTCCTCTTATTATTTTTTTTCTTTGTGTGTTGCCCTTAGCCATAGACAAGGTAGGGAAATTGGATGCAGATAAAGGACATGACAGAATAGAAGACTTTTGAAGAAGTTTAATCAGGGCAAATTTTTTAGTATGATTAATATGGAAAAGAAAAATGTCTGCATGTAAATAAACTAAATTTTAATATAACTTTTTGAAATAAACAAGGCTAGTAAATAATTTATTTTAGGAAAGGTTGACAAGGAAGGCATGTTTGATAGAAGAGGAAAATCTTTGAATATTAATGATACAGCATTTCTTTTCAGACGCCGAATCAAAAGTTGAAGCATTGCAAAAGGAAAGAGAGTACATTCATAATCGATTCTCATTTAGTGCAGACAATGTCTTCAAAGATGAAGGACAGGAAATATTTGAAGAATTCACAGAAGAAGAAGATTTGAAATGGAGGAAACAACATAAAGAAAACATGAAGCAGTACAAACAAAGAAGCAAAAATGACGAACCAGAAGAAAAAATCACCGATGAAGAATTGTGGTATAGACTAGAAGAATTGGAATTAAAAGAGGAACTAGAAGAAGAAATGGCAAACTTGAATAATGTACATGATAAACAAAAAAAAGTTTTATTTAGCAATAAAAATAAGCGAAAATCAGAGCCCCAAGAAATGTATGCAAATAATGATGGAATCATGTCTAATCAAGAGGAAAATGACATAAAAGCCAATCACAATAGTAAAACAAATGACTTAAACACACACAATGAAACAGAAGTCCACAAGCCTAGATTTACTAAAGAAGTAGTGGCCCCATTGAATGATTCTAAGCTTGAATTACTTCAGCAAGTCATATATAAGCAGAATGAGTTGAAAGAGAAACTGGTTGATCTGAGGAATAAGGAAACCGCTCCAAGTATAACGGAAATGGATTTAATGGCAAAGCTGGATGAAATGGATCAACTTGAGGAACTTGAAGATGAAATGGATAGGTAAGTGTTATTATGGCATGGTGGGATTCATTGATTGTATATCGTGTTTATTTAGTGTTACAACTTTCCAATCACATTATTATTCATATTTTTTGTAATGGCAGGTTAGATGACATTCTACAAAATGAAAATGTTGAAGAATCAGAAGAAGCATCAGAAGACAATCTGAAACAGCCAGCAGTTAACATAAAAAGAAGTGTTTCTTTCGCTGATGAAGATGAAAGTGAAACATTAGAAATAGAATTTAGCCATTCTGATGTAGACCCAGATAGTACACCTTATGATGAAGCAAAAGGAATAACAAGACCAAGTGATATTTATGCTGCTTTTTCTGACTTATTTACTGAAACAACTTCTATATTGAAGAAATCTAAGTATGAAAGTGAAATGGCGCCTTCGGGACCCAGGGTGGAAAAACGAACTAAAGTGGTTGATTTTCAAGAGGCAGAAGATAATCGACAGATGAATAAGACTATTTTTGTAAATGATGTAGTTGAGAAAGTTGATGAAAATGATAATACATTTGACGTTAATGAAAAAAGGCCTATGAGTTTGTTCAAGAAACGAAGACAACAGAATCGTAAATGAAATTATACTTGTAAATGTTGAATAAATGTTATTTTTTAAATGTCAACTTTTCTTTAATTGAAAGTAAATTTGGAGATAGAAATAGAAGTGAAGTCCCACCAGTGTGTCCCACACACGTAAACTCAAAAACCGAGCGGTAAAATCAAGGTAAAATTTTAAACTGTCTAAAAAGGACGAAAATTTCTAAACAGGTAAAGACTCACGTTTCCGCACGAACACTATCTGTCAATGTCAGTTATTACTTTTCGATTTTGACAGTTCATTAATTTTTGAGGTTATGTTGTGAATAAGATAATTTCAACTTTAAAAAATAATAATTTAACTACATAAAATAAAGTTCTGCTGTTGCGTACACTGACACGATGTTGTCACGCAACTGGAGACATTTATGCCGGCGGTATTCACAAGCTGTGAACTTTAGAACTGCTGAGGCCTCTCCAGTAAGTAATTTCATCACATTCCTGAGGAAGTACTGAAAATAAATTCGGTCAATATACTAGATAACAAGTATTAGATTTTAGTTAAGTTGTTACTGAAACTGAAAATCAGATTATACCTTTTTTATGAATGTCTTGAAAGTGTAGGTTATTATTTAAAAGGCTTAAAAATGTAAGTGCAGATTCACATACATAAACACACATGACGCCCATCCGACCTCAGCTATTAGCTGTGGTCCTTAAAGCCTCAATAAGCTAAGGTAGTAGTGAGTACATACATACATCTGGAAGAAGCACCTGGCCAATTTATACCACCCAACAAAGTTTTTTTTTTAATTCAACAGCTGTAATGTGCGAAGGGACAGTGTGCCCTAAAATAATCTATTTTAAGGTCACATTCATTTAAATACACAGTTTATGTCATTGGATTTAATTTTCCTTGATAAAAAGTCACTGGCATCTCCCAGTTTTCGGCTCCCAGGCTTCGGTGTTTCCAAATGGATACGACTTGGGGACCTTCAAGAAACGAGCCTATTCTTTTCTTAAAGGCCGGCAACGCGCTTGCGATTCTCTTGATATTGCAGGTGTCCATGGGCGGAGGTGATTGCTTACCATCACGCGACCCGTCTGCTCGTTTGCCCCCTATACTATAAAAATAAAAAAGAAGTTGTACATAAGTCCTTATTACTCCCATGGAATTGGCCAATCCCTGACATCTGTTTTTTTCTAGTCCCAGCACAATGAAAACCAAATAGGTCTGTTCTACACTCTCCAACCAGATATGTGCAAGCAGTTGTTTGGACAGGGGGGGTTACCCAAGAGCTTTATGAAGCAAACTAAAACCTTCACCGAGACCATCATCATGGTTCGCCAGCCAGCACTTGATGTTATGGAGTGCATCAAAGCAACAGATTTTGAGAAACCTGTCATCAGATACGTTATTTGTATCCTTTAAAAAATATATATGTGCATATTTGATAACTTTTCAAGTTGTGTTAGGTAAGGTACATATCGTAAGAAAAAAAAGGCTAAAGGGAATATATCTTCCCACCCACATTCATGTATTTAACACATATTTATAACAAATTCAATTGTATTATCGTGAAAAACTTCTTGGTGCTATATTGATGTCCCATTAGTAAGCATTGGTCTCGATCAGGGCCGCGCTGACCCGCCATAGCGCCTGTGTGTGAAACCTATGAAACACCTCTTTTTTTTGACGAATCTTAATGTTTCAACTTATTTTTATTTCTTATTTGTTAATTTGTAATTTTCGATAGCGGCCTATTGCCTTGGCGCCTGTGTGCGCCGCACACTTCGCACACAGGGGCGGCGCGGTCCTGATCTCTATTTGATGTTTTGAGAAAGAGTTATTGGTCTGTGTGTCTTAAAATACATTGAAACATACAAAACCCAATTAATAATTAGCAACTATTTTAATTCTTATTTAATTATTAGCAATATGTCATGCAACATTAAAAAAAAAATAAGATCTGTAGAGGAAACTTACTTTAATTTTAACCTAACATCAAACCTGAATAACTGAGAAATATGACTAAGTATGATAATTTTTTACTAAGACTTATAACTAATTTTTCATTTGCAATAAAATTAAGTAAACAATCTTTAAAACTGTTCAAAATTTCAACCAAGTGCTTGTTTCCCTCCCTAATCCATAAAAAAAACTTTACCAATACAATTTCTTAGCAAAATAACCAGACGGAGAGAAGGGCGCCGGCAAGTCCCTTACGATGGCCCATCTGTTGCACTACGCACATGCAGAGGGCTACCTGATCGTACATGTCCCATGGGGTAAGTGGTATATGGCATATCTAAAAGGGGTCATCCATAAATTACGTCACGCCACAGAATAAATAATAGTACTAACGTACAGAAACTTCTCTTTTACGACCGCGATTAAACGAATTCCAACTTTATTCACACACTCAAAAGGTTCGTATTACTTCATACACCATGCGCACAGGCGGCGCGAGTCAAAAGGAACGCGCCGCCTGCGCCCGCCTTCCTCCCGCTACTCCCGGCGACACGCTAGGGTTGAGCGGCATTCGTTTTCAATTACACTGACACGGCGGGGGCGAGCGAGCGCGTGGCAAGCCAAAAGCCTATGCCTATGCCATAGGCAAGGCGGTCGAGCGTACCTACAGTGCGGAGTGGAACCCCTCTGGTCACGCTTATGGACGGGGGTGCGGGGGGGTGACAGCCCATGTTCTAGAGACAGGAAAAAGCGTGACGAAGGGGGGGGGGTGGTTGAAATATTAAAAGTCATGTGACGTAATTTATGAACGATCCCATATCCACCAGTTTATATGGACCCTCGCAAAGTAATGCATGACTCTAGTGATTACAAGTACTATCAGCATAATGGATCCCTTACCCACCGCAGAACCGTGTCAAATTGATATGTCATAACAAGTGAAATAAATTATTGTAATCGAAATTATTTATTTTTAATTTTTTTCGATTTTTTTTTACATTCAAATTAAATTAATGAATGACAACAAAGAAAAATTAGGGTAATGGCAGGGTTCGAACCTGCAACATCAGCATTCCGTCCCTTGCGTATTCCAGTTTCCGCCACATTACCGCTGCCATACCCTGTGAATTTTTCAATGTGTTTCGTTTTTACGGTCATTACATTATTGATATTTTTTCTTTGGGAAAACTACCCTCGGTGTCATCTATGAGAAACTTAATCAAGTTATCTCATTCAACTTGGTCATTTATGAATGCCCGTTAGCTGACGAGAGATGACGCCATTTGTTGTTAAATTATTGTAATCGAAATTATTTATTTTAAAAATTTTTCGATTTTTCTTTTTTGTATTTTTTTTTTACATTCAAATTAAATTTAAAATGCTATATAATGAATGACAACACAAAGAAAAATTAGGGTAATGGCAGGGTTCAAATCTGCAACATCAGCAAAGCACAAGCAAGCATCAGCAAGGCACGGAATGCTGATTGCAGGTTCGAATCCTGCCATTACCCTAATTTTTCTTTGTGTTGTCATTCATTATATAGCATTTTAAGTGAAATAAACACATTACCCTCCTTTGCGTCGCGCAGTCGGGTAAAAAGAGACATATTACGATTTGATTTAAAACTTCACTTCGACATAGTTCCATGATGGATTAGGGTTCCATTTTGTTCATTGTACATACGACAGTGCAAAGGAAAAAACGCTAAAGCGCCATTTTGGACGAAAATTACTTATATGTATATACCATTCGACTGCAGATTTTTTTTGTGTCGATTGGTATCATCATCATCATATAACTCGTTTTCGTAAAAAATGCCGCTTTGGCGTTTTTTCCTTTCCACTGTCGATATGGTAAACAGTATCGGAGTGGCTGCGCCGCATCCCGCGGCACAAGGAGATGTCGAACTCGTCGTCGCGCGAGGGCCGCGTCGACCTGCCGCTGGACGCCGCCGCCTGGCTGCTGCACTTTAAGAGCCAGAACCAGACGCTGCTCAAGAAGGGAGACGTGAGCTCTTGTTTTTGTTTTAAATTATTTTACTCACAAAAATTACAGTTATAAGCTTAAGGACCAAAGCGCCTACAAAGTTTTTCGTTTATGAAATAGGAAGGCAAACAAGCAAGTGGGTCACCTGATGGTAAGTGATCACCACCGCCTATAGACACCCGCAACACCAAAGAGATTGCAGATGCGTTGCCAACCCAGACGGCTAAGATGGAATACCTCTTGTGCCAGTAATTGCACCGGTTGTCTTGCTCTCCACGCCGGAACACAGCAGTGCTTGCACTGCTGTTTAGCGGCAGGATTAGCGAGCAAGATGGTGGTAGCTATCCGGACGGACCTTGCACAAGGACTTACCCCATGCAAAATCGTATGTACGGGATAATCTCTGGAACTACTGAACCGATTTCAAAAATGCCTTCACAGATAGAAAGCTACACTATCCCTGACGGACATAGGCTACTAATTCTTCGCCAACGAAGTCGCGAGCGTCCGCTATAATTTAATAAGCTTAGTGTTCATGTTGCTTCGCAGTTGGTCCTGTCGCAGGAGTACGAGTGGAGCAAGCGCGAGAAGACCCCGGCGGGGGCGCCGCTCCTCGAGCTGGTGGAGCACGGCATCAACAGGGTCAAGTTCGCCTGCGACGTCGTCGACGCGCTCGTCCGCGAGGTCAAGCTGCTCTCCAGCAACAAGCGGTGGGAATTTATCATCTTACACTATTATAGAATTAACCTTTGGTTAACCACTTGCGAGATATAAAATAATTACTTTATTGAAAGTAAAATCACTATTACTGCATAGTATAAAGTCGCTTACAATATTTTGCGACATGTTCAAATCATAGCCACAAACCAAAACGACAAAAGCCGTTAAAGTTTAAAACAATTCAAAGTCAAAGTCAAAATTTCTTTATCCAGATTAGGCTTACAGTAAGCACTTATGAATGTCAAAAAATTTACCACTGTTTCGAAAAAACCTCAGATGAGAAGATACCGGCAAGAAACTAAACACTTATTATTTTCACATCTTAAATATTTAACACAGTAGGTGTACTCTTTTTGCAGCCAGAGATCGCCAATGCAGGTCGAGATCATTTTCAAACATCCCTGTTCAAATTTACGTAACCGAAATTTCTGTCGATTTTAGTTTTTAAATTAAAATGCTATGCCAGAAAAATTAGGGTAATGGTAGGACACGAACCTGCGACATCAGCATTTCGTTTTCCAGTATCGCCACATTATCGCTAGCATACCCTGCAAATTATTCAATGTGCTTCGTCTTTACGGTCATTACATTATTGATTTTAAGGATACAACTACCTTCGGCGTCATCTATTTGAAACTTTTTAACAAGTTATCATTTTTTTTATTTTTTCTTTGTGTTGTCTTTGCCAGTGGCGTAACAATAGGGTGGCAGGGCTGGCAAAATGCCACGGGCCCCCGACCTAAGAGGGCCCCAGACCGGGGCCCTCTTGGGTCGGCGGCCCGCGGCAGCTCGCGAACTCTTGCGCCGGGGGCCCCGGCCCAAGAGGCCGCGAGCTCAAAAATATTACTGATAGGGCCCCATCAAAAGAATTTGCCACGAGCCCCAGATGGTATAGTTACGCCACTGGTCTTTGCATAGCATTTTAATGTAATAATTTGAATGTTAAAAACATTTAAAATAAAAAACGAAAGAAATATCGGTTACAAAAATTTAGTTTTTAATCTTAAACATGCTGAGGTTGCAGGTTAGAGTCGTACCCTAATTTTTCTTTGTGTAATGACACAGCATTTAAATCCCTGTTTAAACCATGGCTTGTGTCCGTTGGTAGATGCCGGGCGTTCGTGGCTGTGGACGGGTTCAACGGGTTCTACTACCCGCTGACGCGCCTGCGCACGCCCACCAAGCGGGAGGTCCGGCCGGAGGAAGTCACACTTACCACTTCCTTCTTGGACCTCACCAAAAACGACTGGGTACAAGAGATTCATTTTGTTCAGATAGAGACCTTACTTCCTAGAGATACTAGATACCTTAATGCTGATTTCGCACGGCAGAACAGCACCGCGGGTGGGGTTTTGCGGGTGGTAGGACCTTGTGCAAGGTCCGTCCGGATGGCTACCACCATCTTGCTCGCTAATCCTGCCGCTAAGCAGCAGTGCTTGCACTGTTGTGTTCCGGCGTGGAGAGCAAGACAGCCGGTGTAATTACTGGCACAAGAGGTATTCCATCTTAGCCCTCTAGGTTGGCAACGCATCTGCACTCTCTTTGATGTTGCAGGTGTCTATAGGCGGTGGTGATCACTTACCATCAGGTGACCCACTTGCTTGTTTGCCTTCCTATGTTGTATAAAAAAAAAAAAAGCAAGAACAGAAGAGACAGTAAGGCAGTAAAGTCCGTTCATACTTGTTTTATAATGTACAGTCAAGGAAATTGAAATACGTACCACCGTAGAACCTAAGTAGTCGAAGAGACATACGCATGACATTTGTATGACATAGCCTGGCGTTTAACGCGTCGCGTCATTGCGATAGGGTTCTAAGGTGGTACGTGAATACATTTCCCCTACTGTACCTAAACAAAATTCTCACCTAAAATTTCACTTGTTATCACATAAACATCGTTTATTGCCAGGATGAAACAAAAACAAATCGACAGGGCAGTGCTGCTCGCCGTTTGCATTACATATACTATATTGATAAAAACGGATCACTCACGTATTTTTAGTCGAGAAATGCCCACGCAATGTTTGAGGACCACGGACTGGTCCGAAACATGTCGGGCAATTCTCGACTTAAAAATACGCGAGTGATCCGTTTTTATTACTAGTCTGAGTCTCACGGTGGTTTTATGTTAAAAATTGCATATACACGATGATTTTTAATCGGTGATCAGGAGTAGAAACATATTAATATTTAGCTAAAATTAAACTTAATAGGCGAGGTCACACGCAATTAACTCACTGTTAAATTAATTAAAATTTAAAACTTAAGTGAAACTAATAATCACTAGATATACATGGTCATCCTACATAAATTATTGAAGTACGATATGAGTACGATACCTACCTACGTCAATTTTTTTTTTGGATTTTATGGCCTGGTTGCAGAGACCTTTAAGCCACGTCTTAAATGTTCAGCCGCCCGCCGCCGCTTAATCAAATGCTCAAAGATGTAAATATATATAGACCGTTATACAAGTTTATCAAAAACACAGTAGAAAAAATTTGAAGAAGTTACGTGTAAAGTGTTGCTGCTGCAATGTTGCCAATGCAAATTGTTAGGCGGCCGTATTTATGGAAAAAGACCAAACGGTGGGCCGTGTCACTACTTAAAAAAAAGAACCACTTTTCGACATTAGCCAAATGACGCTGTTTTAAGGTTTTTAACATTAAGCCCAGCCCACATACCCTAGACATATTTGCAAAGTTGCCATTCGGATTTGGAATCAGATACAGTACGCAGTCGAACCAGATACTTAAAATAACAGTTGAATACTCTAAAAATGAATTTGTTATAAATCAATTAATTAATTACCGTAGAATTCGCGAAAAGCTGTAGAATCTACTACGGCAACGGGGTTGCAGCCGTAGGCCGTGGATTTTGTAATTTTTCGGCCTGAAAGTCGTAGAACACGGTAATTGCCGTAGCATTGGCAACACTGGCCATCACTTTGGCGGGAAATTTGATAGATGTTAAGTCAATTTATGTAATGACAATGACAAGTTATTACTCATAAACTGTCATTGCCATTAAATTATTGAAGAGGTTGTAAGCTCACACCTACGGATTACTAGGATGACAAGGAATTTAGTACAAACTTGATTCTGAAACAAAAGTTATCATAAAAAAAGAAAGTTAGTTTTTCTGTAATTCCGACTTCAACGTGACCGCCATCAATTACTGAATTAGAAAAATTGGTACCTGATCACCGATTAAAAATCATCGTGTATACTCGTATTAGTTGACTGATCTATATTTGAACGCCAAATGTTTTCCTAATTATCATGTATAGTCGATCAACAAATTGCTTGACCACTTTTCGACCGTATTACAGAGGTATAAGGTTCAAAAGTGGTCAAGCAATTACTTGGTCGACTATGACACTTTATCAAAACTCATTTTGTTTTAAATCCAGATGAATCAATAGCTTGCCGTAAAAAGTACGTATGAAGTATTTGTTAACGTTATAATTGCTTTTTTAGACAAACGGCGTCGTGGTGGTGACAGCGGACCAGCTAGCAGTTCCAGATGACCACCAAGAATCCCACCTACCCAAATATTTGTTGTACAAAAAGGTTTGTCTTACTCTATCGCTTTAACATACTTCATCATCGTCATATCAGCTGGAAGATACCCAGTGCTGGGCATAGGCCTTCCCCAAGGACCTTCGTGACTCTCGGTATTGTGGTGCTCGCATCCACCGGTGCTCCACGATCCACCACGATCACCAGACTGTCGGTCGTCTTCAACCAATAGGGAATATCATCATAAGCAAATGGGATCCGTCCGCTACCTCGCGCGGGCGCACGGAGCGGGTGCACGCCTATTAAAACAATAGTACGAGCCCACACCCGCACCCGTACCCGCGCGAGTTAGCGGACGCTCTCATACTATTTTTCTACTGGCGTGCACCCGCTCCGTGCGCCCGCGCGACTTCTCGGAAGCCCTAAGCTCGTCAAATTCAAAGTCCAAATATCTTTATTCAGGTTAGGCTTACAGGAAGCACTTACGAATGTCCCAAAATTTACCACCGGTTCGGAAAAAACCTCGTATAAAATTGTTGTAGATCGTAGCATGTGGAAATCCATGTAGGTGCGACTGTTTTATGTATACCAAGGGGCCTAGCAAGCTAGATTTTATCGATGACATTAAGCATTTATCCCGTTCTAACCAGTATGCGTGTGCGAAAGGGACGAATGCTTTATGTCAGCGATGTGCTAGAGGGGCAAGTGTTTTTAAGATGACAAATGTAAACAATCTTAGTGAGTACTTTTTGCAATTAAAAAATAAGTAAGAGCTACCAACAAAGACATTATAAAACATCATGTTATTTCAGCATAATCTTTTTTTAACATGAAACTACCGTGAGACTCAGACATATTAATAAAGCGGATCACTCACGTATTTTTGCGTCACGTGTTTGTGCGTTATCGGAGCACATACGTAGTATGAAGAAACAGGACAGCCAGGCTTCGGCAGTGACAGAACATTCATTAAATTCGGATTCGACGCATTTTATCCGTTTCGATAAGGTGTCCGTACTGGCGAGGGAAAAGTTTTTTGTGCCGCGGAAAGTACGGGAGGCTATTGAAATTGGACGTCATCCGAATTTTAATCGTGATGGTGGATGGTCGGTGCCATCCAGCTGGAAAACGGTGTTGAGTACTACGTCGGAGACGGGTGTGTCCGAGCCTTTAGAGAGTGATGTGGTTAGTGTAGTGTGCAACCCTATATTTGACTTTAAAAATAATGAAGCAAACGAGGGTAGTTGTTCGCCGCCGCCCGAGCCGCCTGTGCCGAGTAGCCGAGCTGTCAGGGCTTCGGTACGCAGTCGTCGTCGCGCCACCGCCGCGGGGGCTCATGATTAAGGACCACGGACTGGTCCGAAACATGTCGGGCATTTCCCGACGCAAAAATACGTGAGTGATCCGCTTTATTAATATGTCAGCATAATCTATTTGAAAAAGGCTTTAGTATTATTTATTTTACTGTAGCACTTTTGCAAAAAAAGACTTACGAAGATTGTTTACAACTTTTCACAACCTAAAACAAACGAGGTATATGTATACATATAGTCGACCAAAAAATTGCTTGACCACATTTCGACCGTATTACAAACGGATAGGTTCAAAAGTGGTCAAGCAATTACTTGGTCGACTATACTGTACTAATAATAATTTTGTTCCAGGGCTTCGAACATTTAGACCCGTTCATCCCCGTCGAGGTGGTCCGGTACAGCGAGAAGGAGTTCCTCGCGTGCGCCGGCTACTACCGCGACCGGCTCTGGCTGCGCGGCCCCGGCGACGTGGAGACCGAGCTCAAGTTCGTCAGCGCCCGCAACCCGTACAAGTTCATGGAGCTCTGTGCCCCGTTATAAGATATTCTTAAGGCTAAATATATTGTGTAGTTAATTTAAAGATGGTGTATTATTCTAACTGTTTTTATTCCAGTATGGGAACGGTACTCAGACTACGTGACCCATTCAGGGTGGGGAGGGAAGTCTTCAAAATACCACGCTTGGTCACTAGGGCGGGGGAAAGTTTGGGTTTTGTCACATAGTCAATATCGTTAGGGAAATTTTGCGTTCATTCAAGCTAATTTGAGATTGTAATCATAGGCATGCACTTTTGGGGTCACGCGACAAGCACCGTATTAATTAACAAAAAGGAGCCAATTTTTTTTAACTGTCTGTTGGAAAAAACTGATTTAAAACCATATTTATGAACTAACTACGTGAGAAGTAGAGGGGGAGGGGGGTCTTAGCATAAGCTACGGGTGGTCACCAAGGGGGGAGGGGGTTACAAATTTGTAAGATATGGTTCATGTAGTATGGGTACGTTCCCTAAAGGCTCTGGACGGCTATAATTATTATCTCAGCTCACAGCAGTCCACTGGTCATAGATCTTTCCTAAGGCGCGCCACAAAGCCCTGTCTTCTGCTTTACGCCATATTACCTAAAATATGCGTAGTTACTAAAGGCAACACCTTGGATGAAGGACTAAAGCATGGATATAGCCTCAGTACTTGTCAAGTGTACATAGCCAAAGCTGTCAAAATGGTCACCATTGTGTGCGTCAAGGTAGTAAAACCTGCAAATTAATAAGAAAAACATAGAGTATACTACCTTAATGTAAACATTACCATAGCCAAAGGTGACCATTTTGTCTATTGGTCGTGTACAGGGTGTCAATTGAAGAGGAGTTGAGAGTATGTAGTCATCCCTTTTTGACACATTGTATTGCCATTTAAAGTAAAGAGATCAGATAGCAAAATATCGCTTTCAATTTTAATACTCCTTCTCTGCTGTACTATTTCTACGGGCAACACAACTAGAGTTCATGTCACGCACACAGCTACAAGTCATGTGTGATCCGGAGTTTCGTTCGAATTTCAAATTTTTGTTTTGTTTTGTATGGTGGCGCTGTGTAGCCCACCGCAATCTCGCTGCGTGAACAACATGCAAGGTGACGTTTGTACCTAAACTCGCATGTGTGTGCGTGCCATACCAAAAGTCGTCAGTTTTTCGTCGATCTAGGGCAAGTTTGCACTTTTTGGTACAACTAATGAAAATGAACTGGAATTTGAAGCTTAATTGAGGGCACCTATGGTCTCAAAATGAATTCTGTAAGGAAGGATTGTAAGAATAAGTTTAATTCTTTTGATGGTCTGAACATTAGGAAAACCGATTAAATACCAACAAAGAAACATGTAGACTTCTGGATAGGCTATTTGTTAGTAGCCTTGACTATTAAACTATCTCTGCTACATTACCATCAACCATCCTTAATGTTACCCCTTGAAGATTTATGATTATTTCAAAGGGTAGTTTGGGTTTTTACCTGACTGCCGCCAGAAGGACACAGTTATTAACGATTAAAACTACCTACTTTGATGATGATGACATTGCTACCAGTTTGTGACCCAAAGACAACCAATGCTTCTTCGTGACATCTACTTAAAGTATGAACCTTTTTATAGGAAAAAATATTGGATAATAATTAAATTATTAAGTAAAAAAAAACAATGATGAATCAACAAACTTTCATCAGGAGAGAGGAGTTGGAGTTATTTAGTAATTAATTCATAACCACTAGTATTTTAGAGTTTACAAAATGAACTATCGTCTAAATCAGTGTTTCTTAACCTGTGGTCCGCGAGCATATGTATACGGGTCCACAGTCTTAGCTATGGACCATTAACAATCATAAATAAATGCCACCAAAAGTCTTGTAATCGCTACGCACACATTTTTTTATAATTTGTAGTACTAAAATAAATGGTCCAAAATTTATTGCTGCTTTTTTACTAAGGGGGTCCATAAAATTGTGCTTGATTTCCTAAAGGGTCCGTGGGCAAAAAAGGTTAAGAAATGCTGATCTAAATTATAAAGTTAAACAAATGAATGATTTTAATAATTTATTTTGCTGATCATATTACATATATCTACAGTAACCTTAAACCAAAACCTAAACGTCATAGCCAACCAAGTGGCGCTTGCCGATGCATTCTCCAATGTAGAACCAGAACAGCACCTCGGCTCCGACTAAGGTGTTTAGGGTTGCCTGCTTCACGGTCTGATTCTTCCACGCTCCAGACTTAGCAGATGAGAGCAGCTTGCCGATACCAGCCTTGATCTGAGGGATCTCGCTCAGTTTAGGAGGAGCCAGCTCAACTTTGGCATATTTCATGAAAATGGCGAACTTGGGTCGCGCGCCGGCGATGGCGGCTGAAAAGATTGTAGTGATTAGTTATCATTTCAGGTAGTGTTGGTAGTTAAATCTTAGGGTAGCTCTTCATAACCTCAACGGTGTAAGGGATTTTCTATTTACGTAGTTATGTGTATAGTACGATAACCCAATTGCAGTTGAGAATTAAATTAAAGAAACTGGCAGTAATTTATTGAATTTAATCTTCTGAAAGGTTTACAACCTTCATTTATAAAAAAATATAAGAATTATTACATAACTCGTAAAACCATAACATTTATCGCAGAAGGATTAATTGTTTGATCTAAGTGAGTACTTACCGTTGATTAACCCCGGGAGTTTAGCAACTGCCATTTTGAGGGATTTTAATTAAAACAATTGAAGAAGCAGACCGATTTTAACAAATTTTTGATTTTGGAATGGAAGTTGATCAGAATCGATCTGTCAAAATCAGACAGTCGGGCATGGCCGCCAGTGTCTGGAACAGGCTTTCAGTTTAAGTAGACCGATTATAATTTAGAAACATTTTTTTGGATGAAATTAAATTTAATTCTACTGGCAACTCTGATTGCTACGTCGATCTTTTTCTGTCAAGCCTTGCCGGCGATAGAAATTATTTTTATTTGTTTTCTAACAAGAAATTAAGAAAAAACCCTTAGAAATTATAAGGATTAAGTAGAATCAGACCCATTGTACTATTACAATGTACTTTCGTGGTATGTATTTTGTGTTATAAGCGACTAATATCTCTTATAACCTAACCCTCGACTCGGCCGCAAATATAGCTAGTTTTGTCCGTAAATCCCAGTGAAAGCACAGGATTATCTAATGAACACTCTTTTTTGATTAAAATGTTTATGATAAAGTTAACTAATACCATCAAAATTTGTTAGAAGTGAGTAAAATGCTAAGGACACGTCATTGTTATCAATGACCGGGCCGCCGCATTTCAGTGCTACCGAGAAAAGGGTGTTTCTACTAAAGATTTCGTTTATACAATTGCCAAGTTCATTAAAATGTTCCAAAATACTTTTTGGTACAAATTCTGTCAACAAGATTGTTAATATAAACCTTTCAATGTTTTCAGCATTTTTACTATTAAGCATAATAGCATTTAGCTATGCAAACACATTGCAAGGCACGATCGACGTGAAGCGCCTCGAGGGTATACTCCAGGAGAACCTTAAAAGCAAGGATGTCAGCTCCCTCTACTTTGCAGTGAAAGGCCTGAAACAGTTGAATGCTAAAATACCAAATATCTGTGAGGTAAGTTATGGAAAAGGTTAAGTAAATGTGTTCAAAAAGTAAAAAGCATCAAGATGTGATTCTTTCTGTCAACATTTTTTGTAACAATAATTTTGAAAGATATTAAAACCACAACACCTATTTGAAAGTGCTAAACCAACTATTAAGAACCCAATATTCTTATAATGATTCTAAACTTTACCTCTCTCTCTTGCTTGTCAACAGTTGAATAATTTGTAAAATTTAATGTTTCACATCACACATTAAAAAAAACATGATCTGGATGTTTAACTAAAAAATTACATCACCAAACATGTTTGAAGGTCATGTTTGTCAAACAAATGAACCGTTTTTGTAGAATCTGACACATTGTTTGACAAAATTATGAAAGTGTATGTCATTGTTTGTGCATGCCAATACTTTGAAAGTTTTCTTATTTTGATTTAACTATGTGTAGCTATGCCGTTTAAGACCCATACCAAACTCAATAAATGTTGGAATCCTACTATGCTCTTGGGCTGGAGCTCCCTCTGGCTGGGGCCCTGAGGAATTTTGCCCATCCTACCACCCTATGTTATGCCACTGCTTTTTGTCATTTCTCATTCTTGGCTTAGGAAGCCAATTGCACAGTGAGCTACGAAAGAAAAAACTTTTACTATTTGTGCCATTTGTTAACAGGATCTCAAAGCGGTGAAACATGATATCAAGAGCATCGAGCAGGTGTTCTACCTCACGAGCGCAGCTGCTCTGTCCAACTGCCTCAACTCCCTCAAGCCGGAGGTCCTGAGTGTTCCAGCACAGACCCTGGACAAGAAGGATGCCACTATTCAGGAGCTGTACTATGCCGTGTACTCTCTAAAGGCCCTCGGGAAGGGCACAGTGTATGATAAGGAAGATGGGTTGAAGAATCTCATTCAGTTGCTGAAGAAGGATGACTCACCAGCTAAGTATGTATATAATACCTTTTGATTTTATTGTGTATGTGAGCATCATAGATTAATTAAAAGACCCTATGTATATTATTAGGGGACACCCCAGATGAGTAACAAACAAACATACATCCATTCATCCTCTCAAATGAATGTATGTTGACACATTTTGTCAGTCTCACAGGAGAAATCTAGACCTAATTTCATGAAAGATTACCCTGACTATAGCCAGGATTAGCCACCTAGCAGCACTCCTCCATTATGCAAAAAAAAGTGAATGTAAATACATATTTTGTTGTCATGAAATATCTCATCAATCACTGGTTGACATCCTTTTGAATGAAGATGGACACATTTTGAGATGTGCACGTTTTGTGTAGCCTGCATTACGTAACATGTCTTGAATTACTTAATGACTTAAAATAATAGTAGCTTACTATATCGATATGGCATTTGCGTGTTTTAGTATTTGTGGAGTACCAATCTGATGAATGAGACGGTACATGAAGGATATGACCAATGTTAAATACGCCTTAACACTGGGCCAAAACTATAAATATAATTATTCTATTGTTCAGTTACGGCTACGTGTTCGGACTCTGCGAGCACATGGGCTGCGCTGCGTGGACGGCGCAGCACGCGGAGGGCGTGCTACTGGCCGCCGACGAGAGTGACTCCAAAGCCCTCCATTTCGAGGGAGGCCTGCCTGTTACTTCGCTCGTGCTGTCCACTATCCTCAGGTGAACTTAGCTTACTCGATTCAGCTTTGATATGGAACTCGATACATCTTGGTTTTTATTTAAAAACTCTAATCATATGTACAGATAATCACCTCTATACAGCTTTTGTAGAGCTTGTTTACCTCTAGCGATATAGCATATTATGGTATTTATGGTTGCCATGAACTGATAAAAATATATATGCTGCCAAGACACAAAAAACTGTCTTTGTCCTGGGTGTGGGCCCAAGGGCAAAGTGAATAACACTGTCAACTGAATTAATTGGTAATTTAAAAGTGCAGCTATCCTTTCCTTCTTCAGGCAATTGTTTCCGTGTAGACATACACAAGTTGTACGAAAATTTCAATGTGTTCTTTTGCCGTTCAACTTTTACCTGCCTGCCATAAGACTTTAAACTACCCTTTAATATAGCCTTGTATTGTGCAGTTATTTATTTATTTATTTATTGTGCAGTAACATTGAGATATGTATGTCTGTCTCAGAACCTACAAGAGCCTGAACAAGCCGTCTCCCCTGACGGAAGAGCAGCGGCTCAAGTTCGCGGCGTACCTGGTCTCGCGACGCTCCGTCAACACCGTGCGGGGCGCCGCGCTGCTGCTCGAGGCTGCCACCGCGCTGGCTGACGACGAGGTAACATGTCTTCCTTCTAGATATTTGGATGAGTACATTTCAAAACAAAAAAAAACTTTATTCTTGATTTCTGTACTTTTGTTGTTTTTTTATCTCCTTCCTTAGACATGAATATATTTTTAATAATGATCTGCAACCATTTGACAGGCTCGTTTGCTTCGTGATACATACACACATTCTCCATACAACACAACTGATAAAAATGGATATTCCACAAATGTTTAATCAGCTACTCTATGCCCTTTCGAACTACAAGTCTCACGTTTGCCTCCAACAGCCGTCCCCGATCGCCATCGCCATCAGAGGCAAGAAATACATCTCATCCGAGTCCGACTCCATCGAGATCTCGATCACGGACCTGATCGGGCGCCCCGTGCGCGGCCTCAAAGCCGAGAGAGTCATCGCGCAATCCGGCACCAGGCTCGCCGACGACGTCGTCGTGCTGTCCAAACAGCCGCTGACCCAGAAGCCGAACGACCCTACGACTTTCATCCTCAACTTGAGCAAGATCAAAGCGCAATACGGGCTGTACAAGATAGCGCTGAGCGCTGACTCCAAGACGGCCAGCGTGAATGTAGCCGTGCTGGGGGAGATACAAGTGAGCAGCGTCGAGCTCGGCGTCGGCGACGTCGACGGCACCACCAGCCCCAAGCTCACCACGGTCGCCTATCCCAACAAGCTGACTGAGAAGCTGCAGGCTGATCATATGCAGAAGTAAGTGGTTTGAGTACTGACCTATGAGTACTGGACATCGAGTCCGCGCTATCGGAGCTACAAAATCAATGGCGCAACAAAAATGTACAGCGATCGCGCTGTTAGTTAGCACACGTATTTTCAGAAATTTAATAACGTTTTTACATAATCCCCGAATCCTATTTATTACGTATTTTAACAGAGATGTAATGTGTGTGGAGGAAGCGAGGGAAGTATGCCAGGACCGGGGCAAATGGCGTTCTGTGGTCTCTGCCTACCCCAAAGGGAAACGGGCGTGAGCAAAAAAATAAAAAATTTAACAGAGCTCATACAACAAATACCTTACAGTATAAAACAAAGTCGGTATCAGCTCCTGTCTGTCGTTATATCTTCCGCCGCTTATTCCTAAACCACGCGCTTTTGATGCGTTTTTCACTATCATTTAGAGATTTTTTTATAGAAGGTTTTTAGGTATAGTCTACCAAGTATTCGCCTAACCACTTCTGAACCTTACCTGTCGAAAAGTGGTCAAACAATGACTTGGACGACAAAAACAACCTTATTGTATTCGTAGAAAGCCGGGGCGGGTAGCTAGTACAGTTCCCGGCAAATAACTTGAGCACTGGCCTTTACTACGCAGCCGTTTCTAGTACAAATGTGGATGCGCAAACATACCCCCTTTACTCGATTTATGCTCAAGTTGTTTGCCTGCAACTATAAGTACATATAATTTGAAGAAGAAATAAATATAAATAATAAAATAAATACTTTAGAAAAATTAACACCAATTGACTTAGTCCCAAAGTAAGCAACTAAAGCTGCTCGTGTTATGGGTACTGATAAATAGATACTTAAATACATATAACATCCGAGACTCGGGTACAAACATTCGTATTCATCATACAAACATTTACCCCTCCCGGGAATCGAACCCGGAACCTCGAGCTTCGTGGTCAGGCGACAGTAACAATGAGTGGCTGTTGCAGGGTGAGCCTGAAGCTGACGGTGCGCGACGGCTACGGCAAGCCGGTGCTGCTGCAGCAGGCCTTTGTGCGCGTGGCGCGCGCCGCCGACGAGGCCATCTTCGTCGCGGAGCCCGACAACGCCAAGGCGTACAAGGTCGAACTGGTGAGTGGCTGCACACTTCTTAATGAAAGGGGAGGTAAACTAGTATGGGAGTTACCTGATGGGAAGTGATCGTGATCCAAAAGAACCAATGACTTGAAGAGAATTGCTCCGTTGCCGGCTTTGTGTGGGCTTCTCGCTTCTGGTCTCCCACTGGTAACTAAACCTAGCAAGCGCTACTTGCGCCGGTATTCTGTGAAAGTGTAGTCTACCCCGATCGAGCCGGCCCATTCGTACTGTAACCGGCATCTGGCTACAGTGTAGCTCAGCTCTATCATTGTTCAACGCTTTTTAGATTAACTTGTATGTATAGTCGACCAAGTCATTGCTTGTCCACTTTTGAACCTTATCCGTTCGTAATACGGTCGAAAAGTGATCAAGCAATTTCTTGTCGACTATACTTAACCGTGTACGAGTATGTAAACAAATCTAGGCAGTCCATTTTGAACCTGAGTGGCATGAAATTTGGCATACATAATATGGTGAATGAAAGACAATGCAATAATTAAATACAATTAGCAAAAAAGCTTTTCCAAGAAAGAAAGTCAGGGAAGATTAAGAGCTTATTATACAGGTGCATGTATGGTAAGGCCTAAGTGTTAGATTATTTATACCAATACCGCAATATTTGCTAGTTCTCAATTACAATTTTATCATGATGTCGCTCTTTATGAATTTCTAATAATTTTTTATTTGACAATTACACTGTTTGACTAATGTTACAGGTTTCACTATCGCAAAAATTAAATATAAGTGTCTTACATAATAAAATTGCTTTGGCTGTGATTTACTAGTCTTGGATTTTTAGTGTTTGATTTAAGTGTGGTGTTATTTTTTAGTTACTGCCTTTTTGGTCCCCACATACATATAAAATGTTGAGTTATGTTTTGTGTTGCGTCAGAACGTGGGCGCGATCTCGAAGCACCTGCGGCACGCGTCGGGCTCGTACTCGCTCACCTTGTACCTCGGGGACAGCGCGGTGGCCACGCCCATCGCCTGGCACCTCGGCGAGCTCGCCTTCAACTTCGGCCGCGACCAGCCAGGTCAGTGCTCCCGGTCTAGTACCACTGGGCCACTTATACACTGGACCGACATGTTTGTAACGAGAGTCTGTCAAGCTGATTATTACTCGTAATTAGCTGCGAAAGTTTAATCCTTTAAACGCCAAGAACGTTAAAAGGCGTCGCGAACTGTGCCCATCGTGCTACAGACAAAAATAGTTGACCGATGTCATTGTGCAAGAGCGAACTAAGAACTTCCAGTTTCTTAATGGCTTTCGTCAATCTTCGTACATACATCTCTCGTTCTTGCGTCTGATGTATATTTGTCCCTCGTGTTTCTAAGGAACAAGTAGATCGCCGACAGCTATTAAGAAACTGGACTTACTGTATGAGCATATGTTTAAACTTCAAATTCGCGTTTGATATTATGGCAACCTGGCGTGTCGGTGACAATTTGAATTTTCTAAGAAACAAAATTTCGAACGTGTATTGATATTTGTCCGACAATAAGTAGCCATGTTCATGGCAAAAGATTGGAGGACGATCACACTACAGACTATACGTTAACATTTTCTTTTTTAAATGCTATGAATTGACAAAGGTTGCAGCGCTTTACTGCCAAGTTATATATAAAGTTTCTATATCATAACATAAATTATAATCCTAACAAATCGACAGTGAAAATCTCAAATGTCGTAAGGGACATCACTGGACATGTCCCTTACGACAATTGAAATTTCCATTGTCAAAATGTTTGTATACGTCGTTGGCGGCGAAGAGGTTAATGCAAAATCAACCCAACGTGTTTTGTCGGTTCAGAGCCGGCGGCCGGCGTGCCCCGCGGGCCGCTGCCGGAGATCGCGCACCAGTTCCGGTCGGCGGAGGCGCGGCCGCCGCGCGCCGTGTCGGACGTGTTCGCGGCGGCGTGCGCGGCGCCGCTGCTGCTGCTGCTGGCGCTGTGGGCGCGCCTGCGCGTCAACCTGCGCCTGCTGCCGCTCTCGCTCAGCGCGCTGCTGTTCCACGCCGGCCTCGGAGGTACCGCGCCCGCTGCCAATACCGCACTCGCATGACGAGCGTTCGACGCTTATACGCCAGTAGCCATAGGCTTCCACGTTCCATAGGGTCGTTCGGTTGAGCGCGATCAAAACGCCTGTCCCCTGAACGTATCATTAAGCCGAAGACGAATTCAGAAAACAAACGCAGCGAAATTCCGCACCGTCGTGGTGAACAGATGTTAAAAGTCGGAGCCATATCTATACAAACAAATTTTGTAATTTCTATGACAAAGAGAAATCGCGCGAGCGGAATTCCGCCGCACTCTATTCCGCAGATTCGTCCCTGAACACTCAATTTATTTTGCATTCAACCAATTCCATTTCTTCTCGTGTTTTGTCTTTCCCAAAAATATTTCTCTCGCAACTTACACACAGCGTCGAAAAGCAACGTTTACATTGTCATTATACTTCTTAGCGTCGACGTACTTGAGGCTTCAACGCGCTGCCTCCCTCAGTTAAGAGTGAAGTAGATTAAAATGCGATCTCACGACGTAAACCGATGCAGCTTGTATCAACTGTCCGTGTCCCGCAGGCTCGCTGGCGCTGTACGGCGTGCTGTGGCTGCAGCTGTCCATGTTCGAGACGGTGCGCTACCTGCTGCCGCTGGCCGGCGTCACGTTCCTGGCCGGCCACCGCCTGCTGCGCCGCCTCGTCAGCGACAAGTCGCGCTAGACCACATATCACAAACCATACTACATCAACGAAGCTCGATGCGGAGCTATCGACCTATTCTCACTGTGTTGGATGCTCGGACAGATTGTATCCTGCTGACGTCGCGTGTGCAGAGTACATTTTTTATTAAAATTCTGTTAGGAAATTCATCTAGTAAGAATATGGGCTTTGTTAAAAAACATGCCGAAATCGCTGTTTGTCTATTAGGACCGAGCATTCGTTTTTAATTGCAATGCATTTAGTCTGACCCCGCACTGGCGAGCACGGATGACTTTTTTCGAGTATACTGCAATTTTCCCATACTAGTGCATATTCAAATTCTGCTGTCAACTCGTGTACTATTCGAGTCCTAATTTAGAGAGTATTTGTGATAATTATGTTTACAACGACGCTGCGATGATCGCGTAACTTAGCAAAATTGTAAGATAGCTTTCAAGTAGCTAGCTAGAATGAAGTAACGCAAATTATAAGCATATTGGCATTATATATTTCTTAGCCTCATCGCAGCCGTCTGAGATTTGCAGCGAATACGTTCGTAACATAAACCAAAGTACCTAATGCAGTTGATGAAAAACTAGTGAGACGTCCAACACAGTAAGAAATTGTTTTCGGACAAGACTCCGACTGGGGAGAATAGAGAGCATCTTTTATTTGCGTCTCAAGTGTATGCCACAAAGACTGTACGATGTTAGGATTAAATTAATCCATTTGAGTGAAGTGAGAATGCATTAACAAGAATTTCGAATCCAATGTTTCAGTCATAGTAATATAAATGGTGGTTAGTTTTTAATTCGTCTGTGCACTTGTGACTATATATTTTGAAGTTAATTGCAGAATTACGTATCTGGGATGCGGATCCCATTTCATATTTAAGTTATTCATTCCCGCAACTCGTGAGCATCATTTACTGGCCTTTAGTAAATTACCAGTAAAATATGCTTTCGAGTCAACATTAAATGATAGATTTAATATTAATAAAGATGTTGGTTCTTTTGAATACATGTTTTAATTCACTGATCCCAGTGGCGAGGCAGAACGTAAGGATGACGTAATTGTGTTTTATTTGTATCAGGATAAAGCTCGAAAAACAAGGAAAACTAGTTTAAAATAACTGTTATTAAAAACTTATATTTATTACTTTATTATCACACATATATATCAAACCTAAGAAAGATTGCGTTCATCATAGTCTAATAAAAGTTAATTACTCTTAAAAAGAAAGTACAAAATGCAGCAATAACTTCATTCTTAATTAATTTTATGTTAGCGTTAAGTAATATACTCTATCTCCTTGCAGGTACTTACAATTAAGGTCACTTATAGTCAACACTTTCCATTACTCTATGAGATGTCAGGATAGGAATTCATGAAAAAATATCTTCACATTAACCTTACCGGCTCCACCGGTACATATAATTAGTTCCTTTATCTATTCAGGGGATTCAACTATTGGAATAAATAATACTGTCAGTCCAACATTACTTGTCCTAAAACTTGAGAGCTCAAGTAATTGATTCTAGAATTCTGCGTCGAGCGTGAACACGTTGTCCATGCGGCTCGCCATCACTCCCCACTTCTGGTATTCTCCGACTTTCTTCTCAAAGAAATTAGTTTTGCCTTCCAAGGAGATCAGGTTCATGAAGTCAAACGGATTCTTGGTATTGTAGCACTGTAAATGACGTCGAAACATTAGGTCATGTTTTTACACAAAAATGAATGTTTTAGCAACAAAGAATAATTGGAAACTATAAACAAAGCTGAACAGATACATTTCAACAAAAGACTAGTTAGGTATAAGTCTTATAAGGTAAAAGGGTAGTTATTCTATTCAACGAAAAGTGAACACTGTGGTGGACTCTTACAGCCTCTATAACATGAGAAAGAGACATAGTCATTTACGATGATGTCTGCGTTTATGAGACCAAGGCACGGTAAGAGATTTGAGCACAACTTTTGCTGCATACAATCATTTTTCAGTGTAGCAGGCTAATTTATTCCAGTTGATTGACTGTCATATCTATTGGTTAAACCAATTCAACAAAAATCCTATATGAATAATCTCTTTTATTCCTTTTTAGCCCATATCCACCCAATGTAGAGTAAATTGCTCTTCTTTGAACCCCCCTCCCTTCAGTATTGAGCGGTATACCAATTCTACTCCTGCAAAATATCCTTACCTTTTCGCCAATCAAATCCATCAGTAGTCTGTCAGCTACAAACTCTATGTACTCCGACATGAGGTCACAGTTCATGCCCAGCAGTCGGACAGGCAAGGCGTCAGTCAAGAACTCTTGTTCGATGACCACTGCATCCTTGACGATCTTGAGAACACACTCCTTACTTGGCTTCTGAACTAAATGCTTGAACATGAGGCAGGCGAAGTCGGTGTGGAGGCCCTGTCGTAACAAAAGTTGCTCAACTGAAGGTCTTAATTGATTTGTCGTTAATTAGTGACAGGTCTTTACAAAGTACAAATGGATCGAAGTCCGTGTGGAGGCCCTGTCATTAGGAAAGTTGGTTAATTTGATCTGAAGTTAATTTAGTGTAGGGTCCTAATTGATTTGTCGTTAATTAGTGACAGGTCTTTACAAAGTACTAATGGATCATTTGATTAATTGTTGTGAAGGTAATTGAAACTTTCCTGTTATTTCATAAAAATAATTACCATGAAAAAATTACAGAAGTTGACAAGTCCTAACTTGTAACTAAAAATATTTACAGTTGTATGGAAAATTTGCCTTGAAGCTAACACTAAAACCAAACAAGTAATGGAATTATTTGTTCAGCAAACAATGGGAGCCTGATGTAAAACATGAGTCATAGCTTAGCAGAAACAGCCATGTGCTACTTAAACCTGATAGCTAATCAACAGCTTTCAACTATGACTTTGTTATCAGCAAACTGTGCGCTTAACCAAGATAACATATACGTGACCAATCAGATATTAAGGGACCTAGTTCATATTTACCTCATCCCTGGAAATAAGCTCATTACTGAAAGTCAAGCCCGGCATGAGACCTCGCTTCTTCAACCAGAAGATGCTTGCAAAACTGCCAGAGAAGAAAATGCCCTCCACAGCTGCAAAGGCCACTATTCTCTCGCCAAAAGTAGCAGTCTTGCTAGCAATCCATTGGAGAGCCCAGTCTGCCTTCTTTTTGATACAGGGGAGAGTTTCTATTGCGTTGAATAGGAAATCTCTGTAATAAAAAAAAAATATTTGTGATCATTTCATCATTGGAAAATTTGATGGGGCTGTTTGTTTTCACAAGTAGAAACACTTAAGCATAATTATGCAATTAAGTTTTAAGGTTCACATATTTTTTTAAAACAATTCCTAGGTTTACTGCATTCTTTTGTATGAAAAACTATACAATTATGTCTTTTTGCAGTAATTGTAGTGATTGTGGTAGGTAGGGGCCTGTTGTACATGGACAATGGACAAATAATAATTTTCAAAACCAAAAGTTGTCGAACAATACTGTACCTCTCTTTAGGATCTCTGATATATGTATCAATCAACAATGAATACATTTCTGAGTGTACATTTTCCATAGCAATCTGGAAACCATAGAAAAACCTGGCTTCGGTCACTTGCACTTCTTGTGAAAAGCGCTCTACCAGGTTTTCATTGACAATGCCATCTGAAGCAGCGAAGAATGCCAGCACATGCTTAATGAAATGCCTTTCACAGTCTTTGAGATTGTCCCAGTCAGCTAAATCCTACAAATTAAAATCAGAATATAAGTGGAATATTGATAAACTTTCAAAACAATAATAATAATGTAAGTATACATTGCTGTGCCCTAACAGGGTTCATATTGTATCTATTCCAGGCTTTAAGATCCTTTGTACAGCATGACATGCAATAAAAATATTGAAATTGAAACAAGAATGAACAAACATAAATATTTAAATATGAAGGTTACCTTTGAGAGATCGACTTCCTCCACGGTCCAGAACGATGCCTCCGCCTTTTTGTACATTTGCCATATGTCGTGGTATTGGATAGGGAAAACAACGAATCTACGCGGGTTTTCGCGCAGCAAGGGTTCTAGCTGTGGGTCAAAGGATGGCCCAGCCTGTGTGTCCACTTTCTCAACTTCCATCGTCTCTGCCTCTTTCGCGTTCCCGTTTTGAGTCGCGAGTACGTTGTTCTTGACAGGCGACTAAACAATACAAAACATATGTAATTTACGAAACAATTATCCGACCGATGTCGCAAGAAAAGGTTAGAAAATCTATAGAAATTACCTTTATATGCACGTTGTTGATTCCATTGTAAAGATTCTCCTTGTCGTTGATTACAGACATTTTATTTTCGGTTTATTAGTAACTACCGGTTTACTTTATTCTGCAGTACGAGTATCGACTGCAAACAACGATCAGTTTTTAACACGCAACAACGCACTAATGCCGCTAATTTTTCCGCAGCTGCCCTTATTTATATTTATCATCGACAGGATGGCGGGAAAACGAACTTCTTGTTCCAAATCAGAGTATAAGCACAATAAAATCCAAAAAAACTAGTTTTTGTCAGAAAGTGCTCATAAATTAGACTGAAACACTAAAAATTTGATTTTAGTTCACATTTTTGTAAAAAAATTTGAAGATTTGTTCGACTGATCATAATGAAACTTTTTTTCAAATAAAACAAACTTGTTTAAAAATTACTGTACAACTACAATTCGGAACGTTCTAAAAATCAAGTTGAATGAACCATTCGCAGTCAAGCTCTGAAAACGCGGGAATGAAATTGAACAGAGAACTATTAATACTATTTGTTAATTTAATGTCTAAAATATTCTCGAAAAATACACATTTCAATAAATTTACCCATTTCATTTAATTGTGTCTGTATATTTGTCGTTACTACTTTTTCAGTTGGTTTGTTGACTACAACTGGTAGGTGGTTGAACTCCGATTGGTAAGTTTGTAACAAATGCTTCATCCAATCATTTTATATTCAGAAAGTGCGGGAAATACAACCGTTTTATTACGCGTATGCGATTCTTTTTTGTAGTTTACTGATTAAGTTTCTTATTCAGTTGTTTTTAAATCACTTAATAGGAAATACAATGGAAGATGCCTTTAAGCTTCTGGAGTGGAAAGGATTCGGCATCAATATCAACGGCGAGTACATCACTCACCTTCGATTTGCCGACGATATAGTAGTCATGGCAGAATCGATGGAAGACCTTAGCACGATGCTCGAAGACCTCAATCGGGTTTCCCAACGGGTGGGCCTTAAGATGAACATGGACAAAACGAAAGTCATGTCGAATGTCCATGTAGTGCCCACCCCAATAGCAGTAGGAAACTCAACTCTCAAAGTTGTTGACGAATACGTCTACCTAGGACAAACAGTCCAACTAGGCAGGTCCAACTTTGAGAAAGAGGTCAATCGTCGAATCCAACTCGGCTGGGCAGCGTTCGGGAAACTGCGAAATGTCTTCTTGTCCAATATACCTCAGTGTCTGAAATCGAGAGTGTATGATCAATGTGTGTTACCAGTGATGACTTATGGCACTGAAACGTGGCCGCTTACTATGGGCCTTATAAGAAAGCTCAAAGTCACGCAACGAGCTATGGAGAGGGCTATGCTTGGAGTTTCTCTGCGTGATCGAATCAAAAATGAGGAGATCCGCAGACGAACGAAAGTAACCGACATAGCCCAGCGGATTAGCAAGTTGAAGTGGCAGTGGGCAGGGCACATAGCACGGAGAACTGATGGCCGATGGGGTCGGAAAGTTCTCGAATGGCGGCCGCGTATTGGCAAGCGCAGCGTAGGACGACCAGCCACAAGATGGTCCGATGACCTCGTACAGGTGGCAGGAAGGCGCTGGTTGCATTCTGCTTCCAACCGGCCACTTTGGAAATCCATGGAGGAGGCCTATGTCCAACAGTGGACTTCTTGTGGCTGAGATGATGATGATGATGAATAGGAAATAGCCACAGCAAATTAACAAAATCAGGTGAAAAAGTTTGTGTTCCTAGGTTTGTAAATTGGTACAGATATACCTTGAGGTGTTCTAATGAATATACTAAAAGTCCTCACTGATGGTGGGTGCGCTAAAGGTCTCTTTAATCAAGGTTTTTCTCAGATCTCGAACATTTGTATAAATAGCAATATGATTACGCTGTCAAAAGTTTCTACATAGAATTTCCTACATTGATCCCAATCATTTTCACTCTACGATCAATATTTTAGATGCTGCGGGGTGTGATAAACAATAGACGGTTTAATTACCTAAAAAAAAACCAAATAAGTTTTAAAGATATATTTAAAAACAGAAAAAATAATCAGACCGTTATTATTTAAACGCATAGTTTAAACGATAAAAAACGAGGAGGTTCTCACGTCGACCTGTATATTTTGTTTGATCACGTATAACTTTTAACACAGTAGTCCGATTTGGATAATTCTTTTTTTATTGGATAGGGTACAGTTTCTAGTTGGTCCCACTTTAATTTGGAGAAAGAAATCCACCCCTAAGGGTAGAAAAGCGGGAATGACCGATTACTCACACACTGAATTTTCATCAGTAAGTTGGCACACATTTTTCTATGACACCATACAACATAAACCACCTACTCCTAAACAACCTATAATAAATTCGTGTTTACGTAAACTTCAATTATAATCCAGTTTTAACCACCGGTGGCCTTAACATGACCGGCCCAAGTTTAGTTTATACCTCTCTGCGTCTTTGTCTAAGGGGCCGTTCAAGTATTACGTAAGCAGATTTACTACAATTATTTACCCCCCTTCCCTCTTGCCAGCAAAAGTAATCAAAGCTCTTACCCCTCCCCTCCATTCTTACGTGAACAATGGTAGGTATATGCATTTTTCTTTTATTAAAAAGTGCTCCTAAATGTTGTATGTCTGCTCACTTTTATCCGATTTTGGAATGCCTACGTCGTTCTCATCTCACCGAACCATTCAACATCTTAGGGCTCTAAATTTTGAATAATGCACATCAGTTCCATATGTGTTAAAAAGTAAATAACTACCTACTGCTGACGTAATCACCATCTAGACCCCCCCACCCCCCATGTCATCAAAAATAAGCAAAGCAAAGACCCCCCCGCCCCCCTATACTGCTTACGTAATACTTGAACGGCCCCTAACTAGTGTCATAAGAAAGGGACGCAGATAGATATAAACTAAACTTGGCCAGTCATGTTAGGGCCACAGGTAGTGATAAAAACCGGCCAAGTGCGAGTCGGACTCGTGCACGAAGGGTTCCGTACCATGATTTATAATAAATATTTATTTTATTCTGGTTTTTAGTGTTAGCGGCAACAGAAATACATCATGTGTGAAAATTTCAACTTACTATCACGGTTCATGAGATACAGCCTGTTGACAGACGGACGGACGGCCAGACAGCGCAGTCTTAGTAATAGCGTCCCGTTTAACCCTTTGGCTACGGAACCCTAAAAAGGTAAAAAAAAACAAGGGAGATTTTTCAAGTATTTATTTATATTTTTTGTTCGTATTAAAATGTTGCGGAAAATGACACTGCAGCGCTAGAAATGGGTGAAGAGCTCACTCGCAGTACACAGCAAGCAACATGAATTATCGGGTCCATTTAATGCTCGTTATGGAGCGAATGTTAACATTTTGACGGCGGCCACAAACGTGCGAACTATAATTTTTTTTTCTATTTTATTAAAAAAAAGCTTACGAAATATTATTGCTAGTTGAGAGCATTAACTTTTAACTAGGTAAGGTATGCGCTGAACGTACATCAGTGTCACAACCAGGGGGCGGACAAAATATATGATTTCACGGCCCAAGACCTCAATTGAAGTTATCAATAGCAAGGCATTGACTGAAAACGATATTCTTACTGTACAAAATAGTGAGGTCTCTCGCCCCCTTCTCTAGATCAATTATTCTCCAGAAATAATACGAATCACATTAAACAGTTGATGTAATTAATTTGGCCTATACATTCAAATAATACACATCATTTCTGAGAGATTGGTCTCAAATAAATTAAAACAAAAATTGTGATACTGTTGAAATTTGAAATGAAAGATTCATGTCGAGTACTATAAATAAAGAGAGACAATTTAAAAGTCCCTATAAAGCAAGGTTTTACAGATGCTACCTAACTTTCTCCTTGGTTTTCATATGAATGCTTGACACCGTACGAAATTATTTTTGACAAAGTACAGTCAACCAATTAAAATTTTGGCCCCGTGTAGAACACTGTCGCTGTGATATTGTGGCATTTGTTGTGAAATTCTACAGTGGCTCAGAAATTAATTTCGTTGACTGTATACGCTCAGGGATAACATATACGAAAATACATTTGTAACAATTTACACAAATCCTTAGAATGTATAGGTTAAAATCACGCATGCAAATATATTTAAATGTGTGTACTTTGTTTTTAAAAGTGCCAAAAAGAACTTATTTGCATTGAGGCACTTTGTAGATATTTCACTCACACATTGAGTGTCACATGCGATTTTAACATAAACATCTAACAGTTTCGTATAGTATATAAACAAAGAGATATTTTTCAGTTTACAAGCCTTCTTATGACTACAATAACAAATTTATTAGGTACTCATTCTTACGAAATTGATTTTGTCCATTTTAGAAATAACTCATTTTTAACATAGAACATGGTGAAATTGGTCTCAATTCTCCCAGTCATAGCTTCAAAATGGACCATAAATTGTCAAAGACAATCCCATATTCTTTGTTATGGGGGCGTGGCTTAAGTTTCATGGCGACTTATTCCGCTATGACACCAATATGTATACTAGAAGTCTATTCAGAATGGCTAGCGCAAGCGTTTTTTCTCGCTTATCGCTCAGTGCATCACCTACTAGTAAGCAGGCTAGTAAGAAAGAGAGGTACTGAGCTAAAACTCGCAGCTACTCGTGCTAGCCAACCTGGTGTCACAAACCCATCAGACTTTAACAAAAATTTATACATGCAATAGTTTTAAGTGCAAGTTGAAGCAACGTTATTTTGGAAGGTTCTGCTGTCAGGGATCCAATGATTATGACACGACTGTGATGCAAATTGCAAATGATTAAACAAGTCTTAACTCGAGCACATCTCTCTGGAGAACGGACAAGGGTACGCCCTTGATGTCTTGCGCTTGAAGTCAAAATGTGGAGCACAGTTCACTGCGGCAACAATTCAATAACACGGTTTCCACTGGGGGCCCACGTCACAACTGTGGAAGCGTAAACGCACGAGGCCAACAATATCTTACAAAAATGATAAATCGTGCGCCTTTACGCTCTCAGAACTGCAGCTCTAGCGAGTCCCCGGGGGCTCAGCGAACAATTCGATCACTAAAGCATTTAAGTCAACCCCGGGCCGTAAATAGCACATTACCGCCCGCTACGCGAGCAGAAATTTCCACTTCCTGGCCAGGGGAAGACGTAAAATTGTGTACACACCTCGGGTGGTGATGAAGAAAGCCTCAGGTCGCATACGTATCGCTCTCGCCTTTGGCTCGCGCGACAAGTTTCTGCGGTCCGAGACATTCTTTATATCACCACCCTCAGGGCGGAACGTACTTTTCCACCAAAACGCGCTTGAAGTTATTTCCGTAGAATTAAAAAAATATCACAAGTCCCTCGACGCTCGGGGAGCGGGCGGCGGCGCTCCGCCGCGCTCCGCCGCGCTGCGCCGCGCTGCGCGGGCGGCTACGCCATCTTGTTGACGAGCGCGAGGTGCAGGCACGACAGCTGCGCCGTCCACTTGTCCAGCGCCGAGTAGCGCGCCGCGCCGCGCGCGCCCGACGTCAGCTCCAGCACGGAGTTCACCTGGTCGATGCGCCCGCTTATCGTGCTGCGGGCGACGGTAACATCACAGGATAAATGCTTTCCGAAAATTAAAACTGGTATTATATTACGGTCAAAGCGGATCAGCTATGGGACAGTCTTTTTAGTTGACTGCAGTAATCCTGCTAATATTATAAATGAGAAAGTAATGATGTCAGAATATTTGAATGTTTCAATGGCTTAACGGATTTGGATTGAAATTTGGCAGACAGATAGATCACATTTTGGATTAAAACATAGGATAATTTTTATCCCGTATAATGTGCGAGCGAAATCACGGGTAAGAGCTCGTGTAACATAACTTTGCCATCGCATCTATAAAACTATAATTACTCAGTTTCAAAAGGTAGGTATTAGTATATCTAGAACAATTTTCCAGAAGGGTGGACGCCCAAATTTTTTAACTAATTACGTATGGGTAGCCCAACATCCTAGGGTGGGTACTCCCAAGTCATAATCGACTTGCAACATTCAAAACAAAACGAGGCTAAATTAAAAAAAGGCGTAAAACCACAGAGAACACTCACTTATCTAAAATACATGTGACTAGTAGGTTCTCCACCTCCTTCTCGTCGATGTTGAGCTCCTTGGAGATGAAGGGGATGTGGATGCGCGTGTAGGGCCCGATGAGCTTGATGAGCACCTGCGTGCGGATGTTGCGCAGCAGGTCCTCGATGTGCTCGCGGATGAACGGGTCGTCCATGATGTTGTTGCGGTTGTGCTTGAGGATGGCCTCGAAGTCGTTGATGTCGTTGTTCTGGTAGGCCATCACCAGGTTGGTCATGGCCAGGATCTCCGGGTCGTTCTTGTACGGCTTCGCCTCTTGCGAGTCGAACGGGTTGATGCCGGATTTCATCAGCCTGGAACGGGACGGGGACGTGTATAGGTAAACCATCGAGAGTTGAGGTGAAAGATAACATACAACTTTACAATGCCATACAAAACATAATCATTTTGAAATTGTAACGAAACTCTACAGTATACATGTAACATGCTGTAGTTGTGTGCGTGTGTGACCTCAAGAATGTCATAAATTGACAGAAGCCACTTAAGGAAACGCTACTCTAGGCTTCCCATAGCCAATATAAATTTCAATTTATAATAATGGTTCTTTATCTTTCTGTCTATATAAGTTAGAACTACGAGTACACGATGACTCCAAAGATCTAAAATCTATGGAGCATTTTTTCATACCGACAGTAGATATTTTTAATTGAGTAATTTTAGTTTCTGGAAGCCCTTTCAACTGTAGTACTTTATAAAATCTGCGCAAGTTCTCTATATATAACTTTCCAGTACTTACATGTTGGCGAGAACCAAGTACTTGAGGCAGGTGGTGCGGCGCGGGGAGCCCGACTCGTCGTAGTTTTTGAACGCCTCGAAGAAGTCCGTGTGCGCCTTCTCAAACTCGCCCTCGCGCAGGTGCATCTTGCCGCCGCATTCTATAATAGAATATATAGTACAATTATATCAAGAAGAGACTGAAATATCGGCTCGCATCGGATATGTCATAGTAAAAAATGCAAGCGAATACATTGATGCTTTGAGATAGAATGTTAAATATCCCATCAAAAACATAAATTCGAAATGAGAGCCAAGTTCAATATTATGATATATGCCTTGATTGGTGACTTCAGCGACAAAAGAAGTCAGATCTAAATGGGTGCAAAGTTCAATGGTCAGTCCTGAAATTTATTTATAACAACATAAAATATATTATCACTTAAAATATCATTTCTTCTTATACCTTAGGATAATATATTGAAGCCTAAGGTCCGACTTGGCTAGTTCTAATATACAAATTATATTATAGCCTTCGCAAGTTCTAAAGCTGTAAGTTCTTATTTATTTCTTCCGAAAATTTGGCTTGCTGGTAGAAACTAGCCATCAAACAAAGGGCTCTTCTATGACTATTTTAGTAGGTGTTTAATAATAATAACCTAAACTGCCAAATCCGTGATCATGGTCAAAGCGTACCCCGAATTAAGACACGGGAAAAGGCGCTAGGACATTTATGTTTTTTTTTTCTCTTCAGTACCAACCTCTAATAACCCCCATGATGAGCGGGTGGGGGATGGCGGACTTGATGTGCAGCGACTGTTCGTAGAGCGCCTTCAGCTTCTTATTGTTTTTCTGCGCCGTGTACATTTGTATCTCCAACGCATATATTTCCAGGAGCTGCGTGCCCTTCTTCAAATCGTCCTCGCCGTCGTCGGTCTGGAAAATTCAAGTACATATTGCAACTAGCTGTTACTTGCAACTTCGCGTAGAATTTCGTTTACCGCCATCCCGCGGGAATTTTAAATTTTTACGGAATAAAAAGTACCTATCCAATGTGTCAAACCAACAGGGTATGAAATTATCAAGACAAATATGCCCTTTGAAAATTATCGCGACAATGATATAAGCCTAGCAATTCTTTTTAACTGATATTACATATCAATATTTACGTTAGAAGCAAGTAGTTCAGTAAATAAATTATACACATTTCACAATCAAGGTAGTCTTTTATTAATTTTATGTTTATATTTTCTTGAATAAAAACTTGCAAACCAAAATATGAGAAGTAAATCAATGACATACATACTACTTAATTAAATTGACGAGTGGAAGATCATACTCATCAACCTCACTCATTATAATTATACTTATCAAAGATAATTAATAATTATTTTGATAATTATCTCTCCGAACCACGTGTGAGAGTGCGGTGTTACCCTGATCGAGCTAGCCCATCAAACCAAATCAAATATCTTTGTTTACCAGCTATTGTAGATTATCAGCTCTTTTCCTAGTCAATGAAGGGATTTCAGCTATTTTGACTGGAGCAATTGATTTGAAACTTGCTATACTGTTACTTTGATGTTATTGTGATAACATGGTTACATCGACTTGAAACCATACAAAATACAAATATAAAATATTTATTTCGTCATCACAGGTATAAAAAAATAATTTAAGGTTACAATATTGTGTTAGTGCTACCATGGTGTGCCATTATTATTGGCGTACGAATTATTGGCTTACCATAGTATCAACTTAAGTCAGCAGAACACCAAACTCCTCAACAAACAGCGTATAGCAGATATATCGTTCAGGCTCATTGGAGTGGTCTCAATGAATAGGTCATAGATAGGCACATGGTGTATGTGTAAATACAAATCGAGACTGGGTTCCCATCGCTCTCATTGGGAGAGGAGGTCTAAGCCCAGCAGTGGGAGGTACATAGGCTGGAGACAATGATACTCGCCCCTACCTGACAGCTCTGATGCAGCTGTTTGAGGATCTTGGCTAGCTTGTTGAAGTCCCCGCGGTCGTAGTAGAGCTTGCCGAGCTTTGTGTTCGTTTTAAACCAGAGCCTGTCGTTTTTGGCATCTTTCAGAGCTTCCAGTGTCGTTTCGTAGAAGTCTTGAAGCAATTCCATCTGAAAATTGAGCTTTACCTTTTGACAGGCGTTTTTAAATCATAAATGCGTGTTATTAGAGCTGGTTTTACAAGAATACAGTATTTATTAGTGCTTACATAAATCTAAATAAAATATGTAGGTAGACTGAAATAAATAAACAGAACTTTTACAAAACCCTTTTAGAGTTAAACTAAAGAGGATTGTGTAATATTTGACACCCTCTAAACTTTATCCTATACATAGGTATATCTATGGACCCCAATGAATATAGTTTATATCTGTGACAAAACTATATACTTAGGTCAAGTCTCAAAAACGAATATCATAAAAACCCTTAAATGGGCGCCATACATACATACAGATATGCTACGTAAAATTCAAATACAGCTTTCATCATTTAATCATTTAAAAGAAAGCTTCACGTTATCGTTAATACAATCAAATTTGTATCATACTACACTATGTTTAAACCAAAATCTATATTCAACTATATGATCGATAAATCGCCTCTAACCTAGGGTTGCCATACGTCAGGATTTGTACGGACATGTCCGGATTTTTGACCCTTTGTCCGGATTGCGGCCGGACTTGGCAAGTGTCAGGATTTTTAGGAATGACCTCATAAAAAAAAGAAAATGTTTACGTGATATGTTTGTTACAAAGTTTACACAGATTTAATGAATGAAAGGATACATAAAAGTAGTAAGTAATCAACAAAAACAATAATATTTCTTTTAAAACAATTTAAAATGGGATAAATTACAGCTAAAGAGATCGCAATCAAAATTCGTTGCATTAAAACTCTAGTCACAAAACTCTGTTACAAGAAATGTCCGTGTGTTTAGGGTGATGTCCGGATTTTTTCCATATGGCAACCCTACTCTAACCAGATAAGGGTCAAGAGAAATGTAAACTTAACTGACATTTCTAGAAGTAGAGATGTAGTCGAGTATAGAGTTGATGGACTTCTCCGAGTGGTTCCGTGTAACTGCACTTTTGATGTACGTCAGCAGCTGTTTGTATCGAGACATCATTTCTGTAAAATTACTCTGAAAAAAAAAAACTCTGGGCTATAGATATTTACAGTTGAAGGTGTTATAATTACTTACTGTAGCCCTAATATGACAAGAGTTAGTTTAGTTCATCTGCACCTCTTTCTAACTCTGGAATGAGCAAACTAAGGCCCGCAGGCCAACTTCAGCCTGCAAACAGTTGCATTCTGAATCGTCAAAAATTTAAAAGTTGGCCCCCTCCATTAAGTCTGTTTGTAAGTGGCCCACATAGAAAAAACTTGGCCCTTCCCAGGTCTGACTACCATAAGAAAGAGACAGATAGAGATAAACTAAACTCCCAGTTCACAAGTATTTGAAAAACACACATCAAAAGCTTGTCTAGACTTAGGGTCAAAATCAAGAGTAATGCATGGTTACTAAAATAATTAATATCACAATATCTTGTTACAAAACCATTACTAAACTAATATCAATTATTTTAGCAACAGTACAATGTTTTTATTTCGACCTCTTCACCCCTTTTTAACTAGGACCCAGTTTTTTTTTGCATCAAGCAATTAACATTAATTAATAAATGATTTTCTTTTATTTATTTTACTGTGTGTAGCATGCAATGATATGTAGAATGACTTGTATCATACCAATTTAAAATTAATCTTAATCATCTGCTTGAGTGCCTTGAAGCCCCACTCCCCCTTGTCCCCCCCTTCCAGCTCTAAAACCTTCTGGAAGCTGAGCAGCGCCGCCTTCGGCTCATCCTCCTTCAGGGCCTTACTGTTGTAGTATTGATTTTCTAGGTCCACATCCGGTTCAGAGTTACTGTCTTCTGAATATTCCTGCAAAGACAGACAGACATATTATCATATGTGCTGGT
Source organism: Ditula angustiorana (assembly GCA_963691745.1). Classification (NCBI taxonomy): domain Eukaryota; kingdom Metazoa; phylum Arthropoda; class Insecta; order Lepidoptera; family Tortricidae; genus Ditula; species Ditula angustiorana. Next base: position 2,163,735 of record OY829474.1, read on the forward strand.
TATATGTTGATGAAGCAAAATATTTTTGCAAGAGGAAATCATATTACTGTTACTGTTAGGGTTGCCACCCATACTCTAAAATAGAGTATTGTCCTCTTTTTCATGCAGGTGTACTTTATAATCTACGAGACCAATAAAGTATGCTAAAATACTCTATGTACGTAAAACTGATTGTTAATGGCTTGTTACGAACAAATAATGGAAAAAATTAATAAATACTCTTTTTTATGATGTGTACCCTATTTTAGTTCTACCAAAATGAAAAAATACTTTATTTGCTCTAAAAAAAGGTGGCAACCCTAGTTACTGTCAAGGTCCAGATGAAACATAATATGAGTGTTTTAACTGTAACAAATATTGTTCTTCCTTTTTTATTCTGAAATGGTTTTCAAAGTATAAAATTAATATTTTATGCATGTTCGTCAGTGTTGACATATATGCTGTCTAGGTGAGTATGGGTATAAGTACAAATATAAATATCTACATTGTATTTAGAAGTCAAAGTCAAAATATTTTTATTCAAATTAGCACACAGCTTGCAGCTTACAGGTAGCACTTATGAATGTCATAAAATTTACCACACAGAGAAGACATCATATTTATTGATATTGAATTCCCACATACACCCATTATTATCAATGTTGAAAAGGAAACTTCTTTTTTTATGAAATAAGCAAACAAGCAAGCGGGCGACCTGATGCAAAGTGAACACTGCTGCCCATGGGAATCAGCAACTCTAAGAGAATCACTGACTTATTATGAACCTTTAGGCCTTCCCCTCCCTCCCAATGGGTTATCAATATTTATTTATCGGTGCTCACCGGAGCACTAAATATCAACATCAACAACAACCCAATGTTCAATTGTTTATATGTACAGTCAGCGTCAAATATACCAGAGCGGGCAAGGTGGTCAAAAATATCTCAACATGCTTGAGCGTATTTGACAATAGAGTCGAGTTCAGATATTTTTGACACCTTGCCTGCTCTGGTATATTGGACGCTGACTGTACAAAGATTATTTTAATAAATAATTTGAATTTGAAAATATCTCTTTTAGAGAATTATTTTTACTTAGAGTTAACTAAGCGTTCCACTACTTATGCTCAGCACATGCCGAGACTCGCACCCGTTACTTAAACACAATAATGTTGTACCTAGTTTTTAACTTCACATAATAGTATACTTTTGTTTTTGAAATTTAAATTATTGTAAATAAATTGTAAAGTATTTTTTTTTGTCTTATCCTGTAAAATTTACGTACTCGGTATACTAAGTGCCTAGACTGGATTTGTCGCTGACCCAGTGGGTGCTTTGCCTAGACTTGATTTGTCGCTGACCGAGTGGGTGCTAACATTACATCCAGTACTATGCTTGAGCTCTGGAACCTGTACCACAAACTTACAAGTGCTACAATGTAACATATTTTGGTGTAAAAACCTTACAATTATGTCAAATTGTTAACTTGTAATTGACAGAGAAAACATTTTTTTTTTTAAAGGTGACCCTAGCTATCAAGCCGTCGTCGAAAACTGAACGCGATTAGAAACAAGCAAATAAACAAACATTTTAATATTGCTAGTATAGGTTAATACCCTGCATATAAGTTTTAATTTAATAAAATAAATAACAAGATTTCCGGTTGAGTGTAAGTAACCTTTAATGAATGTGTTGAAAACATCGTCAAATTTCTTCAAAAGCTACTCCCTGCTGTCCAGTAAAATACCTAATTTATAGGTTACGTTTTGGAGCCAGTGCAAAGAAGTCTTTTACGGTAAATTAAAGGGATGTTATTAGTAAAAACGAACAAGATAACAATGTTATAGGGCAGAGTTTACAAAGAAGCTAGAAAATTTTAATAGAAAAACAAAGTGCAGTGTAAATGTCATCGCGTCCAGCGGAGTTCGGAGATTAAAATAAATACGAAACTCACCAAACCATAATCCTCTTCTTCCTCGCACATGTAGTCGTCGTCATTGTCGGACATTATTGTTTAATTTAATTGCTGAACAAAGGTGAATTTAGAGGGAAATATGCAGTGATTTTGATGAAATAAACAGCCGTTGACGTGAGAAAACTGACACTCAGTGTTGCCAGCACTTTTTGAATGGAAATCGCCCAATTTTTGGTCTGCAGGCACCGAATTCATCTTTTTGACTTAATCAAGTTGTTAAATGGGTATTTTGATGTCACTCAAATGATTATTTTATATGGAATTTGTGAGGATTCAAGTTGCCCAAAATTTCTACGGTAGCCTAAACAGCGAAAATTTGCCTAACCTGGCAATACTTGAGATGGCTGACATAAGTTTTTAATTACTTGCCACAGAAAAAAAACCATCCGGTGTTACAAATGACCGAATTTTTAAGTTAGTTCATAAAAAATAAAAAAAAGTCGTCCAAAGGGAGAGATGTTTAGTAGAGTTTTATAGATCCTCTTAGAGCTTGGCAAAAAGTATTAGGAATAATTGAGGACGTCATATTCCTTTTAGCTGTTAGATTTATGATGAAATTTTAGCTAAGAATTTTAGTTTAGATTCCTCATGATGAGGTCGGGGATTCCCTTCGTGGGTTATCGGGAAAACGTCACACAAAATATTGTCTTATTTATCTGTATATTTTATTATAGTACTTTTGCAAAAAAAGACTATGCTATTTTTTTTACTACACTTACGATGTAGTGTCATATAGGTTTTTAATGAGATATAATTTGTTCAAGGCACATAAGAAAGAGTTTAAAGTTAATAAAATAAAAACAAAACAATGTTCCTAATATATTTTTAATTCATACACAGATCAATAAAATTCGATATAAATCGGACGGACTGATATCACAGGTTAGTCGTATAAACTGTTACAAAATAGAATTCGTATAAAATGGTGTCTAAGAACAGACCAAATATGTCTGTACGTCAATATACTGATTATTAAAAATATTACACAGGTAAGTACAGACCTGCATAAAAGTGAGATTATTATAATATACATAGTAAAAGTAACAGCTAATTAAAAGATACAGAAAACACGATGGCACAAATAAAATTAAGCTTATTTTTTATTTCATGAAAAATATAGCATGGTGCCCAAATACATATAAGATCTTTAATTGACATTTAATTGTTCCTTGATAATTCAATTAATCACAATTAAAAGCTACTGAGTATGTACAGTTACATAGTTTTCAAACTCGGATGGAAGGTTTTAAATTCTGAAATAAAGTTAACCATTACAATTTTATATTTCCTTGGGAATACATTTATCATTTATAACTGCAGCAATTTAAATACTGTATATCTACATTATCTACCAATAACTAGGTATTATATGCATAAAACGCAAAGATTAAACTTCTTAATAAATAATAAAGTGATAAAGTATAGCTTAAAAGTATTAAAGCATTTAATATGTAATAATATTCATCCAGTTTATTACAACAAATTATGTCCACAGAATAATTTAGGCATTAAGTGTAACAAAAGACGAATAATATTTACATAGGAGCTGTTTTTATTGTTCTGCTTTGCCCATTTGTATTATTTTTAAATGTCAATAGCATAACTATAAACTGTTTAAAAAGTACTCTATTGCATTGGACTGACGTGCAAAAGAAGGACTAAAAATACACTAAAATTAAATTTAAAATGCCATATAATGAATGACAACACAAAGAAAAATTAGGGTAATGGCAGGGTTCGCACCTGCAACATCAGCATTAAGTGCCTTGCGTATTCCAGTTTCCGCCACATTACCGCTGCCATACCCTGCGAACCTACCTACCTGCCTTCATTATTTTCATTATATAGCATTTTAAATTTAATTTGAATGTAAAAAGAAATACAAAAGGAAAAATCTAAAAAAAAAAAAATAATAATTTCGATTACAATAATTTTACACCAAAATTATTTACAGCATGGAATTAAAGTATAAAATAGTAGTAAATTAAAGTAAAATAAAAAAAACGTCAATTCCATGCAATAAATTTGGGTTCGCTTTGTTTAACAACAGCATACAGAGAGTTATAAAATAAATCATATAGATTATGGCGATATGATAATTATACTGCGCTTACGAAAGCATAAAAAAACCCCATTCAACATACCGTGGGGATTGTTAAGTACGACGGTTGCGTAACGGCGAAAAGTCCCGTTCATAAAATATTCCTTAGCAAAATACCGTAAAATTTGAAAACGTCTCTTTTGCAAAATGCCCCTTTTCAAAACTTCCTTTTTGCAGAACGTTTATTTTGCAAAATGTGCCGTTGCCTAACTAAAATATTCTGGTTAGATATACTGGCACAGATTTTTTTTAACAAGATACATTTTTACAAAAGACGTTCGTAATGTTTATTTTATTTTACGTTGGTTCGCGTGAGAAAATGTGCTCTGCATAAATCATAGAAGAATTCAACCTAAGTGCCATTATTCTGCACCATTTAACGTACACTAAGTTCACGGGGTAGGGTGGTTATTTGAAGGGTCCGGGTGGCATTATGCTTTATTTCTCCTTATGAATGGACTATTTTACATGTGGTCGTAAGTCTGGTATCTAGGAGGCGTGCTAGACCGGGGCCCGGCTGGCAAACGCCACCTCGCTTATACGAGCAGTTCGACGCTGAGTGTTTCTGGCCTAGTGCTTGTCGGCGAGCCAGGGCCGAAAGATAGGCAGCGTGCTGGGATAGATGGCGGGCGGCGCGGCGCCGCGCTCCGCGCTGAACGGGTACGTACCGAGGAGTATGGGCAGTTGAAGCTTGACCTCTTTTTCTAGGCTCTTCGGCTCGATTATGAACTGGAACAAGTTGAGTAGTCTATTTGATGAACAGTTTGATTAGTACACTTGTCGTGATTATCGCAATGTAGCGTATAGGTGAGTTTTAAGTATTGACGGGTGTCAGTCAGAGGGAGAACGTAAGTTGGCGGGTGAAGGTACAAAAAGGAATGGTGCTTCGAGAATTACTTGTCTGAGAGATATAAACTAATACGGGGTGGTGGTGCAGGCATAATAGAATGATTAGAAGACGCCTAATGAGGAGAAGAATGGGACGGATAGGAGAGGTTGGATAAATCTGAGGCCAGGAGAGACATGGTCCAAGGCTTACGAGTTTATACATTACGAGAGAGCTGTGACTTCGTTTCATACTATAAATTATACTAAGTTATTTCCTGTCACTGTAACTAGTTGTAACAATGTCCGTTGTAATAGGTTTCTAATGAAAGCGCTTAATTTCATATCATAACAATACGCTTTTTCTCGAAGATCCGTACTGGCTAAAGGCGGTGTAAGGTCAAGGTCAGAGGGGTGGAATGGCGTGACTTCCCGGAGTCCTTTGGACTCCGGTCTAACCCGCGATACTTGTACAACTCTGTAGTAACTATATGGTTAAGGAGATGCTGTATAATTACCTGTCGACGTCTTTAACGTATATTATATAGTTCCTGATGCGAAGCAGATGGATTTAACGAGTTACACTTACTGATGTGGTAACCATGAACTGATACTATAGTAGTTTCCTCATATTATGTAGTGGATTAACGTCTACCCAGGCAGTAACCAAAGGTCCACCACAACACTGTTTTATTTAAACTTATCTTGAACTATGGACCTACATAAATACATACATAGACAAAACAATAATGACAAAAAACTCTTTATTGATTCACACAAGTAAAAAAAATAGAAAAACACACGCAATAAAATTTAAACATGGGATTCAACAGGCGGTCTAAATGCTAAGCAGCGATTTCTTCCAGACAACTTTTGGAAAGGGATATGGTGAGAAGTAGCCAAAGTACAATGGGCAGTGTAAAGTAAAAGAGAACCAAACACACTTAAAATAATATAACATATAAAACATAGTTGTTAACTGCTTTGTAAGTTGATAGTGTTTCCAGTCTTTGTCAAAATTGGCGGTTTTGGGTCAATTCTTTGATGAAATCCTGGAATTCCCTTCTTTTTTTTCTTACGTCGTGTAGCGCTGAATTGATTCGCTGTCACAAAGGGTTAAAGTGGTAGGGTTGGCACAAGAGGATAAGGTGCTATAATATATAGACTCACAAACACGTCGTACTGCACCGCGATGAGGTGGCAGCCGCGCAGGTTGGTGGGCGGCAGCGGCGGGATGTACAGCAGCTCGTTGTGCCACGTGTCCGTGCCGCCGGCGCGCGTCTTGCCGTGCGTCAGCGTCGCCAGCTCGCGGACCTCCTTCGCCGCTACCTTGCCGTGAGCGGAGTACTGGATCGTCTGGAAAGTTAACTTGTATCAGTGATCTCCCTGTATCTAACCCCATTGAGACCCCCTCTTTGATTATAGCGACCCCGCATAATCGACCCAGGCCGCGTTCCGAATCATACTTCTAGCGCTCAGACTGTCGGACCGAATCACGCTTACAGCGATCACAAGATATATCGACACTAACACTGCCAGGCGTGAGCACTGTGAGCATAAATATCAAAATTAATTGACTACTGGCTCGAACCCGGTTGATGATAAGAGAGCTCAAAGTATAAGTAATGAAGGCACAAATGACCCTTATTTTTCGAACTATTTTACCTGTCAGCAATTATGAAAATTATTGTATAGCATTCGAAAGATGCTTAGCATTTTAGAAGTCAGTTGCCTTTTGGCGGTTAATTTAGTTCCATAGGTCAAAAGATTTGGCGATTTAAGCTCGGTCCAGCGCCACGCTGCACTCGAACTCTCGCTAGGCCCGTACCTCTGTGAGCGCGGCGCGCGTGGCCCGTATGGTGGTGCGCGAGTTGTTGACGAGGCGCGCGGACAGCGCCACGGTCTCGCCGGGCACGTAGGCGCCGCGGTCCAGCGCCACGCGGCACGCCACCGCGCCGCCGCCCACGCAGCCTACGCCTAGTCGGTGCTCCACGCTGCACTCGAACTCTTGCTAGGAGGCCGACAGGGATACCATTGATTACTAATTTACGTAAAGGACTGCAAGCACGAAGGCCTGTTTCACCACTCTCTGATAAGTTCCCGATACCATATCTGACAGATATCTGTGACACCGTCTCTGTTTGTGACCATAGAATAAACAGAGACGGCATCACATGTATCTGTTGGATATAGTACCAGGAACTTATCAGAGACTGATGAAACAGGCCCAGTCTTTCGTTCAGTACGCACAGTTGACTGAGGATTGTGTCAGTCAAAGCCTGGTCTCGGGCGTCTAAAGATTGAAGCCATCGATACTTTTCTGATTTGCCGACGGCACAAACGAACGATTTAAAACTCACCCCTTACCCAAATTAATAACGGCAGAGGGTAGCTCTTCACCAGAGCTGTACGAAGTTACTATACCAAGCGGCGTGCGAGGAAAAAGAAACGACTAATGAGATCGCAGGGTTGTGCGAGGACCAGAGAATAAAGCGACTGTATTGACCTTTTCTTTTACAAGCTCTATACCATTTTATTGAACCGATCTCCATTAAATATTGCTATGAAAGCAGGCTGATGGTGTAGGTACAGTCAACCAATTTGATTCACAGGCTCTCTCTTATGTCTATGTTCATAGGCCACTTTGGAACGTTGTCGCAATGTGTCATCGCTGGTGCATCGCTGGGACATTCTGACATTTATTGTAAACTCATTATGACAATTACAGTGAAAAAGGTTCTACAGTGGCCTGCGAATGAAATTGAATGAATGAGATCGGTAAGTCTGTCCAATCAACATCGTTTTTGATACAAACCAGCCGTGATAACTAAGTATAGATGATGGGTTTCTATGTCATCTGGTTGATCACGCGATTGGATGATTGAAGTGCACCGATATTGAACAAGTCATGGTCAATAACCACGCAATGTGCCACCGGATCGAATTTCTTGATTCATGAACACTTACAGTTCCATTTGCATGACATGCAATGCATGAATGGTATATCGCATGTAACGGAAACTACATTTAAAATATGCAGTTAAATATTCTTGGGCATTATTTACAGGAATGACACGACTGGCATTATTCAAGACAAAAGTGAATGGGTATTTTAGCTGGCGTGCTCTATCTTAGGCAATATTATCACCTACTGGTGGTAAGGTAAGAATAAAGTAGGTGTTATTATTGGTCAAACGGAAGCCTAATTATAGTGAAAATAGAAGAATAACAAAAACAGAAAGATTATAACTTCTAACAATCCGAAAATCAATAATTTTTAGTTATATCACACAAAAAATATAAGACGTAAAACGGACGAAAATCTTTGAGACACGATTACGTTATATACGTTATACAGAATCCTCGTGCACTAGTGAGACTCACATTTTTCTTTATCTATCTTTTATTGTAATAAAATAGAGCTATTGCAACCCGTATACTTACAGACAGCACCGGCGGTTCCATGTTTAAATCTATCGGGTTCATCACAATGAACACCTGTTGATTCTTGTGCGTCAGCCCGTTGGGTTCCCGCAGCGCTGCTTTGCAGTAGTACTGCACCCAGCCGTGCGTGCCTAGGAACGTGGATGGGAGCCCCATCGGAAGCCCGAGCTTAAAGGGGAAACTGTGTATGCCCGGGGACAAGACTGATGCGCCGTTTCCTGGAAGAAGAGAGGCACTAATGGTTCCAAAATCATTTGTTCAAATAAGTTATTCATGGTAATAAACAGATTAATCACGTATTTAAAGTAAAGTTATTGCTCGACATGTATCGGACCGTCCGTGGTCCGTAATCATGAGCCCCTGCGTACGTGATATCAATGTGTCTAAATTTCACAGTCGTTTTATGTTAAAAAGTAGGAGATAATCTCTGGAAATACTGAACCGATTCCAAAAATTCCTTCACTAATAGTACACTATCCTTGACGGACACAAGCTACTTATTCTACACGAAGGAACTCGCGGGCATCTGCTAGTTATTACACAATTATAGTAGATTTACTTAGTATCCACACTCAGGCATCCCACTGACCTGGTTCCCCGAGCAGCCGCATCCGAAAGTCGATGTAGTTCTCTTTGTCGTAGAGCCGCTCGTGTCGACCCGACCCCACGCGTACCACGCCCTCGCCCACTACGTGGAAATGTAGTCCTGGACACAAAACTAGGGTATCCAATACCAGTATTTTTGGTACGCACAATACCGGGATCCCGGGATTGGTCATACTAGAAATACCGGTATTAGTAACAATATGTATAATAAAGTTAAAGCGGCATTTTCAGACAGAAACAGATTTACACAAGGAATATTTAAGAGCAAAAAGAATAGGAAATTTTGCCGAAGGGACGTCTTGCAAAAGTGACGTTTTGTAAATGGGGTGTCATTTTTGCACAAGGGACGTTTTGCAAAAGCGACGTTTCGTAAAAGGGACGTTTTGCAAATGGGGCGTTTTGCAAAAGCGACGTCTGGGAATGTGACGTAATTTTTGTGAGGATATATTTTACACGGGATGTCATGTGATGATGAGAAATGATGGTACTAGCTGAAGCCAAAAATAACAAACATATTTTTTAAATTCAGAAAAGCTTTAATATAATGTTGGAAAACAATTATTACACATATCATTCGTAACATCAAATGTTTATTTTAATGAAATTGACTCTTTTTAATGAAACTTATATAAATAGTCAACCAAGTAATTCTTTTACCTCTTTTGAACCATAGCCCCTTGTAATATAAAAATGGTAAAGCATTTACTTAGTTGACTTTACATAAATGGAACAAACACAGTCATAAGGCAATGAGAGCGGCCAGATTTTGCAGTGGTTCAAAAAGTGTAACTATTATTTTATTTTTATATTCTAGTTTAGAAGCAAATCCTGGCCATGTACAAAACTTGATTTTTCAAAGGACAAAGGCTACACCACATTTAACTATGTACTCTGTAGTCTTTGAGACCCAAAGTGGTTCTTTAGCCGCAGAGTAGATTAGTGTCTACTCTAAGTATGCTAGTGCATACTTTTATGATCTTATTCCAGTTTTCTAAGTGTAGGATGCATAGGTCTTTCTCTACATAGACAATAGTCCAACATACACTCTGGACATTACGGCCAACAGGTTGGATATCTAATGTGTTATTTCACTTTTTTTAAAACATACATAAATTTTTAGTTAATCTTTAATCTTTTAACCTTTTTTAGTTAATTAAACTTGGCCGATAAAAGAGATAGTGATATAGGCCTCCAAAAAGAAACATGTAGTAATTCAATGATCAAAAAGAGGACACAAAAATTTAGTAATTAAAAAAAAAGTGATTTTCGTAAAAATTAGACATCCAATCTGTCGGCTCTGATGTACAGAACTAAGGTGTGGTGTAGAAACAAGAAGGACACAACCAAATCATCTTTCTAGTTGAACTTGGGGCGCCCAACCAGTCATTGACTCCACTCACCTAGCACTGGAGTGTCATCCTGCAGTTCCATCAAGACCTTCCCTGACAGGAACTGCCCCGGGAAGTACAGCAGCGACGTGTTGTCAAACACGATCAAGAACTTTAGCAGTTTGCGCGGCATTTTGATCACTCTTCACTTTCCTACCAACAATTACATACAAATTACTTCCACAAATGAAGAGCTAGTGAAGTGAATATTCAAACAAGTTTAATCCACTGAATAATGCAAGACGGCATGGTTAAATCCACTACGATTCTGTTTGTATAAGTAATCCAACACATGTGCAAATAGCTTTTCTAAATAGGAAGCCGTGTCTGGTCGGTTCACTTCCTAATTGGAAATTTAAGTTACACCTTAAGAATTTCAAAAAAAACCTTGCGTTACGAAAGTCCCACCCACGACGGCGTTATCCTCCGAAGGTATTACATCGTAGGTTGGACAACAAAGTTGAGAAATACAACCGAAGGCCATCAAGATGTATGGGAGCAAATAATTAATGCATAATTACCTTGATATTATTTCAGCAGCTAAGGCCTATGATGTGATTATGGAATGTTTTATTATTAATAACGTGCAAAAGCATACATAATGAAGCTAAATAAACATTTAGAACCGAGTTTTAACTGTATTTCATTGCTACAAATTCCTAAAACTTTACGAAACTTTTGACATTTAAGCTATGGAATCATTCATCCATATCCATCCATCGGTTTTTTTATACAATTATTGGAGACGTATTGATACATAATTAATAACGAAATTACCAAAAGAAAACTTGGTTCTATTTAACTGAAAGAACTAGACATAGAAACAGAGGAACGAAGCGACATACACATACATGACAATCCTGTCAATTGCTCATGACTAGACCAAGGAGGATATCACCTCATTCTTCCCCCCTTAGGTCTTTGTTTCCACCTTAGACCGTGTAGTCTCTAAGGTAAGTAGGAGGCCGCCTGTCTCTGTTGGTCCTCCGTTGTTCCTCTGCATGAGCCGTCGGCCCGCGAGTTTCTCCTTGCAAAGCTTGCTGAGAAGATGAGGGTTCAGGCGTAATGTCTGGTTCTGGGTCTACAGAAATCTCAGCATCAAAAAAGTCTTCTTCTGAGTGATCAGTTTCTTCATCTTCGTTGTAATTAATGTTAGGCAGTGGTGCCAGTTGTCTATTTGACACTGTTACTGTGTCTCCCTCATTACGCCGAACGAAAGAATAATGTGGATTACTTTCGAGCAGTTCGACTTCCTCGACTATGGGGTCCGTCTTTGACTGACGAACATTTTTTTTCATTAGGACTGGTCCAGGCGTCATCCAAGAAGGTAGTGAGTCTCCGTTCGGGGAACGACGCTGATAAGTAAAAAGTCTCTCGTGTGGTGTGGCGTTCGTCGATGTGCACAAAAGCGAGCGAATGCAGTGGAGTGCATCTTTCAGTGCTCTCTCCCAATTTTCTATGGGTAGACCTTTGGAACGGAGACTGAGTTGTATAGTACGCCAGAGGGTTCCGTTAAGGCGTTCCACTTGCCCGTTTCCTTGTGGGTTGTACGGCGTTGTCCTAGATGATGCTATGTTTGAATTCCTCAAGAAGGTTTTGTATTCTTCGGACATGAATGACGAACCTCTATCGCTGTGTATATAAAGAGGTTGTCCAAAAGTAAGAAAGAGATCCTTTAGACATTCTATAACAGTAGCAGAAGTCATGTCTTTACACGCGTACGCAAACGGGAATCTGCTATATTCATCAATGATTGTTAATATATATTTGTTTGCGGAGTTTGACGGTAGCGGTCCTTTGAAATCAATGTTAATGCGTTCGAAAGGTGATGTGGCTTTTATTAAATGGCCTTTCACTTTCATGAAGCGTGGCTTTATCTCAGCACACGTTGGGCATGTAGCGGTCATTTCTTTCACTTCATTTGCCGAATATGGAAGATTTTTCGAACGTATCCAGTGATACATTCTAGTAACGCCTGGATGACATAGCGCATTATGTAGTTCTCGTAGTTTATTAGTATTCATATAGGCACAAACTCGAGATAAAGCATCGGCCGCAATGTTTTCCGAGCCAGGTCGGTATATAATATCATACTTATAGCACGATAATTCTAATCTCCAGCGTAATATCTTTTCGTTTTTAATTTTGGAGTTATGGTTTTGATTCATCATATATGCAACCGACCGCTGATCAGTTATTAATAAAAAGGGTTTTCCAATCAGATAGTGCCTCCATTTCTTTAGACTTTCTACTACGGCACAAGCTTCCTTCTCGATTGAAGAATGTTTGCATTCAGAGCTTGATAGAGTTCTAGAGAAAAAGGCAACAGGGTGCCCTTGTTGAGATAATGTAGCCGCGAGTGCAAATTCCGAGGCGTCCGTTTCAACAGTAAACATTTCGTTCTCATCAATTGCTAGGAGAGCTGCCTTTTTAATGTCCAACTTTAATTCTTCGAAGCGGTTTTGGGCGTCGGTTGATAACGGAAAAGTAGTTACGCAAGCCAAAGGTTTTATCTTCTCGGAAAATTTATTCACCCACTTTGCGTAGTGAGCAAAAAGTCCTAAGGCTCGCTTGAGTTCTGCGGTGTTAGTTGGAGTAGGAAATTCAAGTAATGGTTTCAGTCTTTCGGAATCGGGTCTAACCGAGTTATTCTCAACAGTGTAACCAAGTAAATCGATTTTCCTCTTGTTGAAAACGCATTTTTGTTCGTTAAGAGTCAGGTTGTATTTTTTTGCAGTAGCCAAAAACCTCTCTAGATTACGGTCATGTTCAATCTGGGTTTTACCACAAACCGTAACGTCATCCAGGTATGAGAAAGTGCCTTCCAATTTCTCTGCGTCTATTATGAATTCAAGAGTACGTTGAAATGCTGCTACTCCATTGGTAACCCCAAAGGGGATTCTTGTAAATTGATACAATTTACCACAGGCTTCAAAAGCTGTATACGTTTTCTCCTTGCTTAGAATTAGGACTTGATGATAAGCGCTTTTAAGGTCAATTTGACTGAATACTTGATATTTAGAGACTTTGCTTACGATTGTTTCCACGTGTGGAAGTGGATACGCATCCAGCTCCGTGAATTTATTAATCGTCCTGGAGTAATCGATTACTAAGCGTTTTCGGTGAGCTCCGCCGCCTGCTACCAAGACTTGGGCTCGCCAGGGAGATACGCTGGGTTCTATCACTCCGTCTGTGAGTAGTTTTGACACCTCTTGTTTAATGAAATCTTCATCTTCCTTGCTATAGCGTCTGCTTTTGACTGCAATCGGTCTGACGTTCGATGACAGGTTACTAAAAAGTGAAGCAGCTGGCACCGAGGCTTCCATCACGTTACATATCTCTAAAGGTTTTTTATGACCTCCAAATTTGAATTCTAGACTCGAGTGATCCTTTAAAAGGTCGTGACCTACAATAACATCTGCGCATAGGTCGTTAACAATGAGGAGAGGTCGTTGTTTATATGTGTATTGATTCATAGAGATGGTGGCGTAGCAGATTCCTTCGACGAATGAAACGTGGCTAAGAGATGCTAAGTTTACTGTTTGTTTGCAGGGTCTTTGATGTAGTTTCATGAGTCGTGCGATTTTCCTGTCGATAAAACTGACTGAGCTGCCCGTGTCGATAAGCGCGTCTGCCTTATAGTTGTTTATAGTGATTGGGATTGTTGCGCTTTTCAAGCTTGATGGGGAGGCGGCTGAAATGGCGCCAAAGCATGATTGTGAATCATCATTATTTGTGTTCTCGGCTGGAATAGCGTTACTGGTGAGATTTCCTGATCTGCACACGCTAGCAAAATGACCCTTTTTTGAGCAGAGTTGACATGTAGTATTAAAAGCTGGGCATCTAATTCTTTGGTGCACATTCCCTCCGCAGAACCAGCAGCGTCTTGTTGGCCGTGGTGGTGGTGGAGCAAACCGCGTCGCTTGTGACGTGGCCGCAGCTAAGTCAGCTTGCTTGTTATTCTGAGAGCATTCAGGCATGGCGTTGAGTTGCGGACAGGTGGTGCTTATGCTTATTGTCTGAGAATCTTTCTCGGCAGCTTCAAGGGCGATGGCTTTGTTGAGCGCTTCGTCAAGCGGTTTCGTATTTTCCAAAAGATGTTCTCTTATTTTTCGCGATAGTAACCCGGAGATGAAAGTACTTCGAATGGCCTGGTTTTCGTGTTCTTGCGCCGTGACCTCTTCAAAGCGGCAGTCTTGTGCGATTAAGCGTAACGCTCTGGCATAATCGGCTATAGACTCGTCTGCCCGTTGCTTTCGGTTTGCCAAGACATGTCGAGCTAAGACTATATTTTTGGGTTTGACGTAGATATCTTCTAACACTTTAAGAGCCTCTACATACGTTTTGCAGATTTTGATATGTCGATAAATTGAGGCAGTTAAAAAGTTTACCAGTACCTTCAATTTTAACGTGTCACTAGTTTCTTCTTTTTCTTCGGCCAGAAAGTTTTCAAAAGTACTTCTCCAATATAACCATTTTGAGTCAGCATCAGGAGTATCAGGTTCTACGTCGAACTTGTCGGGTCGCAGATATTTCGCTAGCGACGAGCACGTAGGGGTAGATTTTTCATCCTTCATTTTTCAGTTAAATAAATTGATACATAATTAATAACGAAATTACCAAAAGAAAACTTGGTTCTATTTAACTGAAAGAACTAGACATAGAAACAGAGGAACGAAGCGACATACATGACAATCCTGTCAATTGCTCATGACTAGACCAAGGAGGATATCACCTCACGTATGACGATCAAAATAATATAATATCAAAATAAAATATGGTGAATACATGTGTAAGTAAAAGATATTCCCAGTTTTATTTGTCAATTATTTTGTTACTCATTATCAACGTTGAACAAAATTACGAAAAATTGAATGCAGGCTAACCTTTTCAACTGTATCCATCCGTCAAATCAAGTGTCAAATAAATGGCAATAAATGTCAGTAATTCCGTTCCGGTGGTAAATTAAATGGAGTTGTTTGGTTTATATTTTGAAACAATACGGAGTTATAACTACATGTACACGATATAAAAGAGTAGCAGAAATAACAAATTGAAGATGCCGAATGAAATGATAACACTGCAGCTTGGCCAATGCGGCAATCAAAGTAAGTAATCGAACCAAGAACATTGTTCAGTTTAATTCAAAATTTATAAAACAATTTTAACGAGTCCTAGTAATATAATCCAAGTATTTAAACTCAAAACCTATTTCGCCACAAATTATAGCTATAAAATATTATGTAGAATGTAATTTGGCCATGCTTTCCGACGAAATTACTTAATATTTCGACGCAAAATATCCTCCCGCAAAATCATGTTTTTGTTTTACAGTTGGTTTTGAATTCTGGAAGCAGCTGTGTATAGAACATGGTATCTCTCCGGAGGGTATTCTGGAGGAATACGCTACAGCTGGGCTTGACCGGAAGGATGTTTTCTTTTACCAGGCTGATGATGATCACTATATTCCAAGAGCAGTGCTATTGGATCTTGAGCCTAGGGTTATACACACTATCATGAACTCGCCTTATGCTAAGGTAAATAATTACACTATGAACTAGGGTGACCACCCTGTGTGCTCATTTTACAGGACATGTGATCTGAAATTACAGGGTTCATGGAAAAAAATACAGGACAACCCGTTTATGGTATGGAATGGTCCTGTTTTGTCTTATTAAAATACAAGACATGGCAAAAGTTGTAGCTGAAAAACGGGACGTCCTGTATAATACAGGACAGCTGGCCACCCTTCTATGAACACTTTTGTATACCTAGTGGATCAGTTTTTTTAATTAATGTATATTTAGTGCATTTATTGACACAGCAGCATATCCAGGAGATTCCATTCTGTATGTTTAGAAACTTGTTAATACAATATTTAGAAAAAAGTTGCTGATGTTTGTGTGATTATTATTCTTTAGAATGGAGCCTTTCTTAAACGGATAACTTTAATTCTGTTTGTCTGTGATTGAGAAGTTATCAAACACAATCATATTTTATGCTTAATAGTTAAGCATTTGCCTTTGAATTTTTTTCCTGCATTCCTGCAATTATTCATAAATAAATATAAATTACCCAACTACTGCCAGAAGGGAGGGTCATGTTTTTTTACATCTTAGTATTTTCTCATGCTTGTATGCTCAAGTTTTTAAAAGCTGTCTAACATTTTTTTTTTGTTTTGTAAATACCTAAGACTCATACTTATGACTTATAAAATTGACTAAAAAATTTTGTAAATGACTAAGACTAAAAATTTGTTTGCTTCAGTTGTACAACCCGGAAAATGTGTATTTGTCAAAACATGGAGGTGGTGCAGGCAACAACTGGGCATCGGGGTATGCTCAGGGGGACAAGTTGAATGAAGAGGTGTTTGACATCATCAACAGGGAGGCTGACGGCAGTGACAATCTAGAGGTGAACTTTGTAATTTTTCTTTTACATGCTGATTGTCAATTTGTTTGAGACTACTCAGGCACTTCACACTACTTGCTGCTAAACAACCTATGGGAGTGATCAAGCCTTTAAAGTGAGGCTATAGACAATATCAAGTAAAAATTTAATGAGGCTGGCACTTTGTAACTGTAACATTTTTAACACATAAAGCTTGAATAGCAACAATGTTGTGTTTTTTATTTTCTACTATTTCTTGTTGAACTCTACATTCTTTAGCGAAGCAGTGTCCCCTTTATTCATCATTATTAAAAGTTTTTATGGAAGATTCTGTGTCCATTTTGTTACAATTGGGTTTGCAGGGTTTTGTGGTGTGCCACTCAATAGCTGGTGGGACGGGGTCCGGCATGGGCTCCTACATCCTGGAGCATCTCTCAGACAGATTCCCAAAGAAACTGGTACAGACATACAGTGTGTTCCCCAATTTGGATGAAATCAGGTAAAGTAGTACCTTCACTTTGCACATCTTTAATTGTGTACCTCATTATACTTTCTACACTTGGACTAACTAGTGTTGATTGATGCAAGGATATGATCAGGTAACATTGAGTCAGTTCTTGCCATGCTAAAAGTGCAATACTGATGTCATTCTCCATTTTATTTCTAGACCATTATTTCTCCAGTCAATTTAACTGGCACCTTGTTGTTGAGTTTCTCTTTTTTTTATCACAGGTATTGTCTAACTGGTAGTAAAGTTTCTGGCATTCATGAATGCAAGTTGTAAGCCTAACCTGATTAAAGCTATTTTGACTTTGAATTGACTTTTGAGTACACTCTCAAATGTTTCCACGAAATGCGCAAAATCATTGATTTCGCGAAGTAGCAAGGTAATTTGTTCCAGTTTGTTCCTGAATCTATTAAATGTTTCCACAGTGATGTGGTGGTACAACCATACAACTCGCTTCTGACTCTGAAGCGGCTGACGGAAAGCGCGGACTGTGTGATGGTGCTGGACAACACGGCGCTGAACCGCATCGCCAGCGACCGCCTGCACATCCCCAACCCGTCCTTCACTCAGATCAACACTCTCGTCTCTACCATCATGAGCGCCAGCACGGCCACGCTTAGGTAAGTCATTAAATATTCTGCTGTTTTATCAAAGGGATCTGAAATATCACACACTTGAATGAACGTAAATTCCCTAATATGCTCATGCATATAATATATGAAAGTTGCTAGTTACTGTTTAATTAATTAATCGATGACTAATTTTCAAGAGACTTGGATCATAGCTTTATCTCGAGCAGAGCTGTCCGTCTGCGCATAAACATGCCTCCTCCAGACAGCGACTTGACTGAATTCATGGCGATCTAGATCGGAATAATACATTTATTTCCTCTTTAATCTCCCAGCTTTGGAGGGATGTGGGAAGCAGCAGTGAAACCCATTAAACTACCAACGAAAACAATTCACTGATGCTCTACAGATTCCACTTTTATATTTGGGCTACGAAGCACGGTACGCCGTGAATATCCCACGTTGGAAAGATAGTGGACGCCACATCGCTTATGCGGTTTTCTTTGGAGAAGAGCAGCTTTTATGTTATAAATGCGTATTGAAAGTCGCACCGTATGCCTTCCAGTGCACAGAAATCTATGCGAGGGACGCGAGAAGCCATCGTATGCTGGTCATTCCATTGGGCTTTATGGATGACCTTTTTCCAGCAGTGGAAGTTTTTCGGTTGATATTATAAATGGATGTTACTGGTTCCCCCAGGTACCCGTCGTACATGAACAACGACCTGATCAGCCTGGTGGCGCCGCTGATCCCGACGCCGCGCCTGCACTTCCTCATGACGGGCTACACGCCGCTCTCGGCTGACCACGACCTCACCGTGGTACGTGGGCAATCAGGGCCATCTTTAAACTACTGGAGGCCTTGGGCGCTTCACGATAATAGGGCCCCCTATGACTATCACATGACAATAGTCGTTACTATTTTGTTAACAGGCAAAAGAAATATAGCTAGGGGGCCCCATGGATCGCAGGACCTTGGGCATTTGCCCGGAGTGCTTAATGGATAAGAAGCGCCTGCTGTAGGTAACACGCTACTCCCCTGCAATAAACTTGTACTGTTTGTAATGCAGGCGCCGAAGATCCGGAAGACCACAGTCCTGGACGTGATGCAGCGGCTCCTGCAGCCCAAAAACATGATGGTCTCGCTGAGCCCCGACCGCGCCAACCAGCACTGCTACATCTCCATACTCAACATCATACAGGTAACTCATGAACTGATATATGGTACTTTACTATTTGTACTTAAAGCCCAATAATGTTCATTACAGTTGTGAGAGAGGTATACTCATCGATACTTCAGGATGTAAAAGATAGTCACGGTTTTTGTCCTTCATTGATGAAGAAACATGTTTTATCTTGCATCTTTGATCTTATGTACTATATGCGTCAGACCTCTATCGGAACTTGCTGAGTTTGATATAGGAATCCTTTCGCTTCCCACACTTAACAGATAATAGTTTTTTGTTTTACCGATTTCAGGGCGAGGTGGACCCTTCGCAAGTGCACAAGTCTTTGCAACGCATCCGAGAGAGGAAGCTAGCCAACTTCATACCCTGGGGCCCGGCTTCCATCCAGGTGGCGCTGTCCCGGCGCTCGCCGCACGTGCACTCCTCGCACAAGGTGTCGGGGCTGCTGCTCGCCAACCACACGAACATCAGCTCGGTCAGTACAGTGTGAGGTGAGCGGCGAGTGAGGCCGCAGCCGCGCTAAGCTGCCAACTTCATACCCGTTTCTGTGGTCAATCTGGTTTCAATAGTTTTATATGACCTCTCGTAGCATACTGCTTGCTTGTAGTTTCACTCGATTTGGAAGTAAAGAATTGATCAATGATCGTGTTTGAAAACGAATTTTTTTATATACTCATCCGAAGCTGAGTACTGACTAGCAAGTGAAACTGTACAGATATAGTAACGAGGTTCTCGCGATGTTTCTAATGACTGTCACCGTGACGGCGAGCTGGCCTGTCTCCAGTATCGCAGCAGTGTGCTACCACATCCATGAGCGCACTGCGAGCGGCATGGTTGAGGATAAAATCAGACAATCGTGGGTTTAATGCGGGCGCAACGCGCTCCTCTCGCGGTAGATAAGTTAACCACGTTCAAACTATGATTTTTGGTTACAGTAACGTGCAAAGCTTAACTTGCTAGTGCGTACCTGGTTACAGTTGGCATATTCCACTATTACACTATCATTTTGATTAATATCGATATTATTTCGGCAGCTGTTCGACCGCTGCCTGCAGCAGTACGACAAGTTGCGCAAGCGCGAGGCGTTCATCGATGTGTTCCGGAAGGAGCCGATGTTCAAGGACTCGCTGGACGAGTTCGACGAGTCGCGCGGCGTCGTGGACTCGCTCGTGCGCGAGTACCACGCCGCCGCCACGCCGGACTACGTGCACTGGACGCCCGGTCAGTACAGTACGACGCTCGGGGACTCACTGGGCGAGTTCGACGACTCACGAGCCGTTGTGGATTCGTTCGCATGCGAGTACCACGCCCCAGTAACTTAGTAAGGGTGCTACTTGCATACCATCTTACTAGTAGTAAAGTTTAGATGTAAGCCCTTTGCGCCCTTGCGGCATGCGGCAACGTCCCTGTAATAATTATGAACAACGAGCCTTAAATATTTTTTCACATGGGACGATAAACATGTTTTTCAAGTTATTACCAACCCGCGATTGGGATGGGAATGGAGAGTAAGGTCAGCACGCTGTCATTTCATAGATATAGGAATGAAACTTGACGCAAGTCTGTGAAATGACCGTGTGTGCTGACGTTACTCTCCGATCCTATTGTAATCGTGGTTTGATAATACGTACATCTGACGCTGTTCTTTTGTTTTCAGAGAGCTGTCAAATTTAACAAACACAAGATCTGAACAGATATAAAATAGGAATAACAAGTCATATGGACGCCAAAGGTGCAAATGGAAATGGAAGTATTCATTCACTCACAAATATTTGTAATTAATTTAGTTCCCTATACCAGTGCCATTGTATTATGCATTCGTGACAATGGGAGCCACAGTGGACTTAACTTTTAACGTTAATTACTAAACTGAACCTTAAGGCTTGCCAATGAAGTCGCTCAAATCAGTAACTAGAGAGTCCACTTTTGCTTTACCTTGTCTCGAATTACCTCAATATTAACTCGAATAAATGGATCGGAACCCAGCATTTTATTAAAATCATTACCCTTTGCATGAACAAAGGCAAGGAAAGTAAGGAAAAAAATATCGGAAAAGTTTTTTTTGTCGTTTTGTTTTTAAAAATATCGAAGGGCAACAAATCCTATGATTATGTTTGACACCAAAATCTTTGGTTTAGTGAAAAAGAGGCCTGAGCACAGAGAGTGGATTAGATTTTATCCGAGCCTACAAAGTCATAACGGTCATATTAGCCTGCCGTTGCAAAAATCTGCGTGTGGCCAAGGCCTTAATAGTAGCAAAGCATTTATCTATATTTTTGTACAGTCAGCAGCACATTTCCACACAATAACGACTTGTGTATTTCTTTTTGACCTCTTCGGGTGTTCAGCTACTTTTGCTGGCTGTACAGTCAAGGAATTTAATTCCCTACCCATTTCGTTGAAATGTCGTCCGACATTCGCAATGCATTAAGGTCGATATGTCAAACTAACGTCTTGCTCTATAGCTCTTATGCTCTTATGGTGACAGTTTGCTATATGCTATTGAACCTTAGGTGGGTTGGAAATTTAATTCCTTGACTGTACAACAAAAGTTAAACTTTCAATTAAATCGATTCTCATCAAAACCAGTCCAAAAGCCATTTAAATAATAAGGGTAAAGGATTCAAATTAAAAAACATTATTCATTTCCTGTCAGTTTGAAATTGATAGCAATATTAAGTGCCTAGTTTTCTAGTTGTCATCTATGTATAACTATCAGTCTGTGCTATAACTTACAGAGCAGGTACAGTAGGGGAAATACATTTACGTACCACCTTAGAACCCTTTCGCAATGACGCGTTAAACGCCACGCTATGTCATACAAATGTCATGAGTATATCTCTTCAACTAGGTTCTACGATGGTACGAGTTTAGATTTCCTTGACTACTTTTATAAAGGGTAATGATTTATAAGTGCAGGAAACAGGACTTTTTATTTATCTAGTCCTGCATAAAGCGGTCCAAATAGGTTAGTCCCTTGCCTGTATTATAACTAAGCGGTTAAATAAAACTTCTGCTTTTTACCAAGTTTTTACTTTAATGGCTAAACCTCGTTCATCAACATTCCTTTACATCTAACACGTGAATCCACGCAGTGGTTTGTATGGTACAAGCGGAGGATATTGAATACATTCGTTGCAATTAATATACCTGACATCTTAAATGTGCAACTGGGTTGAAATGGTAGCCGTTATGCTCTATTTCATCACACTTGCTCGTAAGTAGTTAACTAATGCAGCAAAAGAGGGCTGTAGGTATTTGTTGAGCAGCTAGAAGAGCGCCAAATTAGCGCCGCGAACTTCAAAATACACCCCTTTTTTGGACAAAATTAACCCTTTTTCGCACTTCCTCGCAAGTGTGACAAAAAACCGTGAGTTAAACGAGCGGTACAGCAATTACAAACACTCAGATCATTGAATAGCACTCTCCTTCGGCTCGGGCTTTTTTCTTGTAATTTGTAATGTTATTTTTAATTTTATTTCATTACTGGTGTAGCTTAACTGTTTCGTGTTCGGGATTGCTTATCTACCGCCCTTGTCACACAATCAACTATTGCAGGTAGATCAAACCCTTGCGGCCAGCAACTTCAGGATTAGTGCCACAATAGAAACGAGTCTTGAATTTAAATTCAAAAGATTTGAATTTTGGTTTATTCATTTAGTGCCTGCTATCTCGCTTCTAGTGCGTACATTATCAATGCACGAGGAGAACGCAGGAGCAAAATGAAATAAATCCCAGATCCCATTAGAATTGAAAATTCTGCATAACAGCATCCAAAACGAGAAAAAAGTCAATTTTTAAAAACAAGAATAGACTGTCATTATCGTTATGCAGCTAAAGAGGCCAATTCCCAAAACAATTGCTAAACCATCGTAATTTAATAAAGTCAATGCAAAACAAAATTGCATGTAAGGGTTCATGATTTTATGGATTTCATGCACTCTTGTTTATAACTACTGTAACCGGTTTCAGCTGAATCATACCAGCCAACGCGTCGGACGCAGTAAAGTAGAAATATAAAGTTACAAATTACGCCCTTCGCAGTGGTCTAACATTTTGAGAAGCCTTGGTTTGATGTATATATTTTGAGAAACTTTGGTGCAGTGGGTTGAGAACTGGCCCAGTTATAGTAAGACTTAAGAGAACAGTGGCCCGTTTCACTAAGCTACAAGTTACAATTTACAAGTCTAAACCGGCAACATTGGTCAATAATGACCAATGGCAATGGGCATAATGACAATGTTGCCGGTTTAGACTTGCAAAATTGTAACTTGTAGCTTCGTGAAACGGGCCACAGTTAGTTTCTAATTATTAATTTGTCGCGTTCTAAAATTACAATAAGTAATTAGTTTGACACTTTGCGCCTTAATTTTTTAATCAATCGAATGGTCAGGCCGTGCGGTGAAACGGAGAGCATAACCTCTTGTAAAAAACCTTTTATTTTAACGTGAACTTGTAATTAACTTTAATTTTTACAACAAACTGGCACTCTAGTTGAACATTAGAGATCGAATCCATATCACAATCATACAGCTAGTTATGGCATTTATATGTGCAGGGGTTACAGATAAATAGGGCAAAAAACACTTCGCATGGATAACTGTAATAAGTAATATAGTTTGTGGTCTTCGTGTTTTGCCAAAGCAATTGTTTTTAACCCCTATGTATCTATTTATTAGATCCCCTTCGATGTATACATCCAATCTTCATATCGTGTTTGATATGTGACCTTTATTGAATGCGTTTAGGGGACATCTAAGTAATCGTGACTCCATGATAATGTTGATTATGTGCTAGGTGATAACCGCCGAAGGAAGCTGCCAGCACTATCTATTTATGTACATTTAATGTGTATACATTATGACGTAATGGCAAATGTTTAAATGATAATGAACACTAAAAAATAACAGAAGCATTGCCTAAAGCGCTGGAAGCTTCTTTACTAGCAGCGCCGAACAGTCTGGTGTACGCTAGACATTGGGAAGTAGGAAATGCTATCACGTACATCTAATTAATCGGACAGTGCAGTTAGGATACCTCTTCACATAAAAGCCATTAAGTTTACCTTCTACACAGTCAAAAGTTATAAAATGTCAAAGCTTTAACAGTTCTCGCTTTTGACAGTCTGGCCATTGTTGGCTGGGTGTGGCGGCGCGCAGGCCAGCAGCGTGCTGCAGTGTCCCCAACAAGCTATGACGAAATGGAATGAAACGCGTGCTGACAACAACGTACACAAATCCCAATGATGACTATGCCTAGACTTTATACATAAAAATATAACGCTTGTTCTTAATAAGTTTAAAATTTCAACATCCATCCTAGTTATGAACGAACATTTTAAATCACATGTTTATAGTTAACACATCAATCTTTCAGTGCGCGGTAAGGGTCACGTTGTACTAGTTAATCAATACGTTCAAATGGCAATGGTGACCCCGACTTATAGATGTGTCTCATTTAGACTAACACAAATGGTGCAAGTATTCTAAAAGCAACATGTTAAGCCTTAGCGAACGTAGTGGTATAGTAATTTACGCGAATAAAACTATGTATAAATTTCTTTTGATTAAAAATTTGTAGAGGGCAAAGTTGGCCGCTTAAATTCGTGCTTTCTTTAGATTATGCACATACAATTATCCAATAAAAAATATGATGCATTCGTAGTTCAAGACTGGCCAAGCAAATTTTGAAATATTTGTCAGTCGGCGTATCAGTTGAGTGTCGGCAACGCGGACAAATGTTGGACAATTTACTGCCGATTCCGTGGGTGAATGCCTTGCTCCACATTTAACCTTATCAACGCCAAAACCAAAGTAACGCTAGTTTGAATTTATAACCATATATAAGCTAAACAACAGCAACTGTTGAGTATCATTCTTGGAGCAATGTGTTAGTGTTGCTGGCAAATATGTAAACATTGCCAATTTGTTCTGAGAAACTAAAACATTGCTGCAACAATGTAACTCAAAAGTTATTTACTACGACATGGCTTTACGTGAATAAATCGCTGTTGGATACATCCGTAGCTGGCTTACCACGGTGCGCGCCTTCCGGAAGTGTTCACGCACGGAGGGTGTTACATGTATTTACTAGAGCAGTACAAAATTTATTTACCCAAGTCGGGTCGTGCGTTAGTAAAGTTTGAGAAGCAGCGGAAGGACCTTGCGCTAAAGCAAAATGAAACATCCTGATAGAGTTCTAACAGCCTTAGGCTAACTATGAACACATCCCCCCCCTCCCTTTGTCCTTCCTGTCTGTGTGATGTTTACAAAGGCCCAGCGCACCCTCGGTCCTGCCGCCTTAAGCTCTTAGCTATTTAGCCTGGGAGTAAATCAGGCCCTGCATGTTATTTAGCAAAACGGAATTAGGCAAAGGCTTTCCGTTCATTGTTGTACAATCGAAGACACATATAAGTCAATATTAAAGACGGAACTGCGAGAAAGTGTAATTTTCTGTTAGGAAGGCCTATAGTGTGCATTATGAATTTGATATATCTCTCCGTTACGAACATAGACAATCTCTCTCGGTTTCCTCTTTAATGGTCGGCTAAATTTATTGCTGTTCGTACAGTCGACGTCAAAATAATATGTTAATATTTTTTTACCTTATCCCATTGCAATTGCAGTAAGATGAAAAAGCGTAAACATGTGTTTGACGTCCACCATACCGTACGTACATCCTCGGGCATACACCGTGGGAAGCCAGCGTCAGAGTTGATAAAGTCACCGGAGCAATCGTGAGTCAGCATTTAAATGAAGGGTATCCGTAGTGGAGCGTCCTGGGCGGGCGGGCGCCGCGGCTAGGAGTGGCTGGCGTGGAACTTGGGCTGGATGATGGAGGTCTTGCGCACGGGCACGGTGTCGGGCGTGGGGATGGCGTCCCCCGTGGGGTGCTTGGCGGGCGCGGCGGGCGCCTTGAACGGCGCCGCCAGGTTGCCGGGCCGCTGCTTCGCCATCTGGTAGTCGCCCGAGTCGAAGAACTTTTGCTGCGGGGACGGTGAGGGACGACATTACTTCCACATATTTACACTAACATAATTATATTATTATTATTATAAGCTTGGGGTGGGCAGAGACCGAAAACGCCATTTGCTCCGGTCCTGGCATACTTCCCTTGCTTCCTCTGCACACATTCCTCTCTTCATACATGCTCGGCGGTTACGGGAACTTCTAATTCTGCCTGTCTTTAGGACGTCGCCAATTTGACACTTATATAATAAAGAGGTAAACTTAGTTTATTTGTTTGTATGTGAGAGGTGATCTCTGGAACTGCTGAATCGATTCCAAAGATTCCTTCACTGATAGAAAGCTCGACAGCGTCACAGAAGTCTGCTAGTTTTTGATAAATTTCTGCAAGAAGCAGATGCAACAGAGGTTACTTTTCTTTACAGCTAGGATTAAATTCTCTTCTGGACTTACTCTACTTCTTAAATAAAATGAGTAGTGATGTTTACTTAAAATATTAATGTATTTATTTGTTAAATTTCAATGAAATCAATTTTTGAATCAAAAATAATTTGATATACCTACCTATTTTCTAAGCTACAAAATAAAGTTTTTCGATTCGACTCTATTATGTTAAAAGTTTACGATGTCTGGTTATGGAAGTCCATATTTATCTTAATGGAATCAATCGCTTTGCCAATCCATCAACCCACTGTCAAGAATCGTAAAAAATAACAATGCTTGTGTTGAATAATTGTATAAAAAATAAAATAAACAAAACAAACGCGACTGCAACCCAACCACCAACACTAAAAATACCACTCCACGAGGCATCATCAAAGCTATTGACTTCTCGACGCTCAGTCAATCGAGTTGATGTGCATTTGTCTTAGGCACGAAACATAGCAAGCGCCCTGAACGCAGCGCCGCGGGCGTCCCGTATCCGCGTGCCCGCCGAACGGATACACAGCGCCCCCCTAGGATGCACGTCTAGGATGACGCCACTTTTTGGCCGACGTTGGAGCCGTCAACATGATAGCTGGACTAATCGCAATTGATATTTTATTACTATGGAGAAAGCGACAAAAACAAAGAAAAAAAGAGAAAAGATTGTTCACGAGCATTTCGACCGCAAAAGGGACCGCCGCGCGTTCCGTTTGCGGCGGCGCCTCGGCCGTTTGCTATAATTCGTCACATACAGTTCTATACAATTTAACGCAGCGCCCCGGTCGCGCGTTTCGGGCGCTTGCTGTTTTGTCCCTTATTGGTTTTTAAACTGATTCATATTTCAACTTACTCCTTTAGCCAGTCTCTTCTGCAGAAAAGCCGAATGCCCTCCCGGTCCTCTCCCTAGCATTGCATTAGGGAACTTCGCCTTCAGTTTGGCTTCCTCCAGCTTCTCCAATTCCTTAGGCTGTGAAATGTAAGGTTACAGGTGAACTACTGAACAGAATTAAATAATTTGGTCTTATATACCAGGGTATGAGGGAAACTGAGGCTACTTGTCTGGTAACAAAAGATATATGAAGTGCCATGGTCCAGTACATTAAAAAAAAATTGAGTAGGTTATCAAAATTACAATATCTTTCTATTGAACAAAAACCATAAATGACAAATTTAATCCTTATAAGGGATCTCTTCCAGTTATCCTGTGAGTGGATGGAAGGAGGAGGAAGGAAATTTTATTTTTAAAATTATTTACCTGCAACCACAGTAATAATAATAAATAAAAAAAAAAACTATATTTTACTACTTACTTACATTTTAATTCTAATTAAAATTTCTAAAATGAGATTGCATTATTGTTTTCCAAAATATGCACTATAAAAGACCTTAATAGGCAGCAGTTCTAAACCTGAAATGGAACTTTTGTGCTCTATGGTGGTGCTGTGCGAAAATTGAATATCTAAATTAAAGTAATTAAACTAAATAATAATAATAATTCAATTAAATTTATTTTTTATTAATTAAGGGGTCATAATTTATGACCCATAGATGGTCGAAATAAATAATTCTATTTTATTCTATTCTATTCTAAACAAACTTCAATCAAATATCTCAGTGTGTGAGTGTGATTGTTTTTCTAGTGGAAGGTTTTTGCGTTGTTTACTCGTTTTCATAAAATTTCGTTTGCTATTGTATTTGATATGTTATTGTTATATTTTGTAACATTTCATCAAAAGTGGACTAAGTAAAAACCTGTACAAGTGGTATGAAAAAAGGTGAAAAAACAAAGCTCACAATTTGTTCTGCTTAAACCTAAAAAGAAAAAGCTTAACAATCACTGTTTCGTAGTTTACCCCTTTTCTCATCTTAAAAAAAAGTAGGTATAACACAAATAATATCCATATACACTCATAATATATGAGTTCAATGTCTCTGGGGAAGGTCATGTCATGTTGAAAACAAATGGAAGCAAGGTATAATTGAATTGAAATATTTTAAAATGTAATAAAAGCTGTGGACACATGTACTTGTGTAGTTGATTCTATCTCATGTATTTTTACTTCTAGCATTGAAGTACCATGGTAATCCTTACAAATTCTGTTTATCTATGCTTGCACCTGTCTATAAACAATTTGAGTAACAATTGCTATCCCATGTTCCGAAGATGAAATGTAGCCATTTTAATCCAATACATGGTTTATCTGTCTGGCCTGTGTCGTTGTCTGATGGTCCATTCATTGACACTGAATGCGGCAGTTAGTTGTTGCCTTCCATTTGGACGTAACTTCTAACTAACCAAGAGCCAGAAACCAATTCAGCTGTGTCATAAAATTAAATATTTTGTCTCTATGCCTGAAGGATTAGTTAAATAAATATAAATAATAAACAAATATCTTGGGACAATTCACACCAATTGACCTAGCCCCAAACTAAGCAAAGCTTGTACTATGGATACTAGACAATGGATCAACATACATAAATAGATAAATACACACTTAAATACAAATAACATCCTAGACTCAGGTACAAACATTTGTATTCGTCAAACAAATATTTCGCACGCTTAGTATTAAAGTGACCCATTTCTGAATAATACATGTCCCAAAATATTACCTTAATTAAAAGACATAGGGTTTAATTTTGGGAAATATCATATTCAGAATTGAGTCGCTTTAATTCTAAGGGTGCGATTTGCCCATACCAGGATTTGAACCCGGGACCTCTTGCACATTAAGCAGACACATGTGCCACTGTGCCATCAAGTTATTAAAAACAATTGTTCTAATCTGATAAGCTACTTACGTCTTTTGGGGGATCATTCTGATCCTGTGAGTCACCCATTGCGGATATCTGGAAACGAGTATGACATTACTATTAACTAGGCCATAATAACAGTAATCATTGAATGTCATTAGGACGGTCTCAATGGTTCAGCTTTACCATTAAAGATGGGTTAAATAGTACATTTATTTTGAAAAAGCGGTACGCTTTATCAAGTTAACGGTCATAAAATGGAATCAAATTTTTCAAAAGAAAACTATCTCCGCTCGTCTACCCCCAGAGTGCAAATATGACTGAACAACTTTGTCAAGATCTATGTTATCAAGGTCCCAATTGCATAGAAAACTGGTATTATGTTAATATTTAAACATGTTGAATGTAAAATCTCATCCCGTTCACATGGTTTGTTTTTCACTTGCAGACGACAGACAGTTAAGATTGTAAAAGTTGTTTACCTTGAACTTATTTTCTTCTGTTTTAGTACAGCTGATAAGTAAAGGATCAGTTAGCGATTGCTGAATTGAACAATTCAAGACAAAAACACAAAGAAATAACGGGAACAACGGTCAAATCAAAATCGTCAACAATCAAATCACTGATTTTCGCAGATCAAAAATGGCGTTTGAAACAGTATTACCAGTCTAAAATTTATGTTTTTTTTTCTAATGGGTAGAGCTGTCGAGGCTACATAAATAACCGGTTTTTTGTTTTTTTGCATGAATAAAGACACTGCCAAGGAGCTTATGTTGGCGCACATGACTTTTCATCTCTTTTTCTTTAATGGCGGCCACAACACTTGTTTTTAACCGATCCTGTTCATCCTGTGCACTGTCACTGACAGTGACATGACAACAATGCTGTGACGTTTTGTTTCGTTGGTTTCTAATTTTTCGTAGTCTGTGTTTTCTAGTGAAATGTAATTTTGGCGTAAAAGCCTACGAACACAAGAAAAATGGACTCGGACTCTGAGTTTATTGAAGCGGATACTGACGGCTCCATTTGCAGCGTTCAGATGCGCAATTTCTTTTGCCATGATAACTTGCAAATCGACTTCAACAAGAACGTAAATTTTATAGTCGGCCGCAACGGCAGCGGCAAAAGTGCTATTTTAACCGCTTTAGTCGTCGGCTTGGGAGGCAGAGCCGCTGCGACTAACAGAGGAAGCAATTTAAACTGTAAGTTGCCTTTAACAGCTCACAAGTAGTTTAGCTGGGTTCGCAAAACTTTGCTTGGGTGCAAATAACCTTGTTCGCTTGTTACCAACCTCGATAAGTTGATAGCCACCCTAGCCTAGTGATAAGAATTTCCCGCTGTGTTTTCCCTTTTTAATATTTTATGTAACAACCTGTTGTACGCGGCTTTACTCACTGCTATTCAACAATAGAATCGTTTTTTTCTTCGAGTTTTTTTTACGAAAGGCCGTGCACTAACACTATCTCAATATAATCTATCAGTTGTTCAGACTACGATCAAATGTGTAGATCAGCAGTTCTCAAACTTATTTCCGATGGAACCCTTTTAGAAAGCGACGGAACCCATAAATAAAAAACATTGTTGAACTATCGTCCAGACAGGAGAGGTGAATTTCAGATTTGTTTCTCACGGAGCCCTCACAGATGCATTGTGGAACCCCAGGGCTCCACGGAGCACACTTTGAGTATGGCTGATCTAGATTGAATAGATTTTTTTCTGTGTAATAACAATAAAAAAATGGCTTTTTTTTAGAAAAAGAAACAAAGTTATCACAGGAAAGAAAATAGAAAAGTTAAAAATCTAATTAAAATGAAAATGAAAAATGTCACCTAAGCCGCTGTTTCTGGGTAGAGTGCCCAAAAGGCTCGCGGCGTTACCTCTCTGAATGGCAATGAAATTTTTTTTTCTTATTTTAATTTGTCTAGCCTTCATCAAGAAGGGTGCCAATTCAGCATCCGTGGAGATCAAGATCAAGAACAGCAGTTCACAAGCGTACATGCACGATGTTTACGGGGACTACATCACGGTCATCAGAAACATCAATAGCTCCGGAGGCTCCAGCTACAAAGTCAAGAATGCTACAGGTAAACTGGGGTGACCAACCCTGTTTACCCATTTTACAGTACATATCATCTAGACTTAGTGGATTTAAGGAAAAATAAAGGACAACATGTTTATGGTATGCCATACATGTATTTTCTTGTTATGGCTAAAGTGATAGCTGAAAAATGGGATGTCCTGTAAAATACAAGACAGTTGACCACCCTAAGGTAAAGTCAATCTATGAATCAATTTTTAGGGAAGGATGGCTCTGTCAATGTCTCAATGAGTCTACCAATGTGGTTAGATAAGACACTGCCAGTAGGTAATGGTATAATTAGTGGTTTTGGGGAGGATAGCCACCAGAACCCTTCTAGAACAGAAAAAAGAAAGAAAAATCATTTATTTAAAACTATTCAACATAAAACATACAAAGCAACACAGGCAGAGTACAAAAACAAAACATTATGTGGAATAGAATCAACAAAAAGGGCCCCACTCAGCATGCTGCCTCGGCAAAACAGGATGCTGATTTTCAGTGGGACCCTTGAGATTCTTATTACTATTGACCTACAAGTGGATATGGTAATGAAGGGGGGAAGGGGGTAATAGACTGAATCCAGGATTGAGGAAATATCATGGTACAATTATTTCAAGAAGTGATATTGGTTTTCATTGAAAATGTCATAGTTTAAAATTTGCCTTGTCCTAAGAGAATATTGAATTGAAATGCTATGCAATGACCACACAAAGAAAAATCTAGGGTCCTGCAACTAGACAGGCATTAAGTTTAATAATTTTAATAATAAAAAAAAAAGAAATTATGGCTACTAAAATCTGAGAGAATATTTCGAAATTGTTGTTCTCCCTCTAACTGACTTTCACACTAGCAATCATTTTAGGGGATTCATAACTAAAATAGGACTGGTTAGGAAGGCCTATATCCAACAGTGGAGGTGGAGGCTGAAACGAAAGTAGTGATTATTACTTTATCTAATAATTATTATTTTAATCTAATCCTGTTTAACATCTTAACTGATTATGATAATCTGCGGCTAATAATCTAACAATTTCATGCAATTTTATAAGCATAAAATAGTTATAGTACTATGATATATATATATATATATATATATCACAAAATAAACAACAATGCACTACATGTAGGTAAGCACCTACATTTAGTACAAGTACCTATAAGTAAAAAATAACCTTAAATTTAAATAAATCTGTAAAATTATCAAACTGTACAGATAATTAAAAAAGAATAATATGTGGTGGGAGCCTGTATGTTTAGATATGAGATTCATGAATGGCTACTGGAAAAATGTTATTATTCAATTAAAGAATGTTTAGAAGATAATTTGACGACATAATTTAAATTTATCCTGATTTACTCCTGTTTGACTTATTATATGAAATTGACATACCTACTTAATTATACTTACTCATTTAATTTTAATGTAAATTTATTTATGATTTGTATCCCAACAAAGGGCAGAATTCATATGTTCCTTTATAAATGTACTTACTATGTTATTTTGTACTTGAGTCCTAGCAAATAAATGGATTTGTATTTGTAAAAAAAAAACGTATTTTGTCGGTTTATTATGTTTATTTTGTCTGTTTTCATTTTCCCATCTGAATGAAAGAAGAAAGATTTATTTAAAACTATTCAACACAATACATACAATATGGGCAAAGTAAAAAAACAGAAACATTGTGTTTATTAGAATTAAAAAGGGTCCAATTCAGCACACTGCCTCTTGGTAAACTGTGATACTAATTTTCAGTGGGACCCTTGAGATTAACTAACAAAGTACCATGAACAAAAAGTTTATATTTAAATATGTAATTTTTAACAATTATAAACTTATTCACAGGTGAGGTGGTATCCACGAAGTTCGACACAGTCAAGAACATAGTGAGGGCCCATGACATCCAGGTGGATAATCCTATATCCGTGCTGAACCAGGATGACGCGCGCAGCTTCCACGCCTCCGACGCCAAGAAGAAGTACATGCTGTTCAGGAAGGCCACTAACATGGACGCCACGGAGACCAACTACAATAAAGCATTGGAGACTGGCAAACTGGCATTCAACATATGCGCTCGGAAGGAAGAGGTCAGTTGACCATTTGTATTAGGTACACATTAGGTTTTTTAGGGAGAAATTATATTATACATTGATTTTCCTGCCGGTATCATTTTGTCGAAGGTTTTTCCCAACTGGTGGTACATTTCCAGGCATTCAGGCACATTAATAAGTGCGACTTGTAAGCCTAATCCGAATAAAGATATTTTGGCTTTTGACTTTGACTTTGACGCGTAACGCAGCTCTACGTAGCTAGTTCGAGCAGTGTCGCTTGCGACGAGTACTCAGCCGTTGTGGCCTGGCTCTTAATCATAAATGTTTACGCCAATCTCTTCTTCTTTTGATTTTTTGGCGTTAACGTCGTTACTTCGCCAGTTTCGAGTTTGCGGGGAAGACTGCTTATGGGAAGGGTTTCGTAAAGGAGCTCAATCAAGAGGTCAATTTTACTAACGTATGTTTTGTTCCTTTCGATTTAAATTCATTGAAGAGCAAACGTCGCAATGACAGATAAAGAAAGACATCAACCAAAAACTTAGAAATGGGAAGCCATTAAAAAAAAGTTTACACAGCAATTATGTATGTGACGGACACTCATTTTAACAGGCTCTGATGGCAGTAAAAAAAGAATACACCGAGCTGCAAGCGATCCACGACAGGCTCCAGTCGCGGGGCGAGGTGGAGGCCAGGAAGAAAGCGCTGGAGAACGAGTACTATTGGAGCGAGATCGTGCAGTACGAGCGGCAGGCCGAGCTCATCCAGGCGCAGCACGACAAGCAGAAGGCGCGCATCGACAAGCTGGAGGAGAAGCTGCACAAGATGAAGGAGAACTACGGGAACAACAACGGCGCTATCGAGTGGGTATATTGTAAACTAGCGACCCGCCCTGTAATTAGTTCTACTAGGAGTGTAAATAACACAATTAGTGCACTGGACTGGACTGGTATACCACGAGAATTGAGAGAAGAGGCGCAACTTGTTATATATTTTTTTTATTTAATCCCTAAGTACTTAGTCTATTATTGTGCATTGTTTGAGAAAAGCACTGTACATGCTTCGGCAGGAACTAGCAGTTGCCTGACTTGTATAATAAAAATTAAGCTTTATATATATTATAAATATCCAATATTCGTCCAGGAATAGCATTCTTCCTGGCCTCTGTAGTAATATACTATTATTGCAGCTCTTTTGCAAAAAAAGACTTAATCAGATTGTACTCTTTCTCATCCTAAAAACAATTATTTTTGTAGCGCATTAAAAGCTCAGCTAGAGCAGAGCACCCTCCAGCGTACGACGTTAGAGCGCGAGGTGCGGGAGCTGGAGGAGCAGCTGCGGCCGGCGCAGACGGCGCTGCGCGGGCTGCAGGCCGCCGCCGGCAAGCACGCCGACGTGCTCAAGCGCGAGCACCGCAAGATCGTCGAGCTGGAGCGCGAGATCGACAGCATCGAGTGAGTGAGCTCTGCTTGTTTTTCGTTTTGTATAGCAGTTTCTCGGCAGAATTTTAAAATGTCACCCGTATATGTGATTTTTAAGTCAAGTTAAAAATGATCTTTCTCTTAAAACGGTTGCTAGAAAAATTGTTCTTTTTGATACCTGTATATCGTGTGGAAACTTGGTTTTTTCGCACTGGTGCTTTTTATTTTTCCTTAACAATTGTTAAAATCAAAGTTTGAATTTTCACAGACAGAATGAAATAAAATTGTCTCTCGAAATTTACTGTTTTATATTACTTTCATTGCCTTTTTTTTACAAATGTATTAAAATACGCCGATCGATACACGTGCGGAACTGTGATTTTCACTTGTCGATATACTTTCCGCACGTGTATCAAAATGTACTATTTCGCTGTAGTTCAGATGACGCGGCGACGCAGCGCGCGACGCTGGAAGCAGCCGCGGCCGCAGCGAGCGAAGCGGCGGATGCGGCGCGTGCTCGGTACAGCACCGCGCAGCACCACGCTGCGCAGGCGCAGCAGCACGCCGCGCACGCCGCTGCCAAGCTCGAGCGCGCCGCCGCGGCCACGCAGCGCGGCCGCTACGCACTCAGTACGTAATCAGTATGCAATCGGTGCAGAGTTTTAGAATTTAGCGCATTTATAGGTTTGCAAACTGTTTACGGTTAAATCTGCCCCCTGAACCGGTATGAGAATTCTAGACGGCTCTTTAGTAAATCCAGCTGGACTTCCTGACGTGCAGCATGCCAAAAATGTTTGATATCAGCCAGGTCGGGTTCCGATCGAGCGAGCCAACTCTCGCGGCAGGCGCATGAGACACGATGTTTTATGGTTTGATATCCACAATACAATATTCCACTCAAAATGGCATAAAAGTGCAAAATTGTTGCAGACGACCATTAAAAATACAATTTATGTCCAAAGATGTAGGTAAACTAACCTCATAATTTAGAAGTTATAGCGATACAAAGTCACAAAGATGATGAAGAGAAAAAGTTTTTTTTGTTTCGAAATATGCATTCGAATCCAGATTAAAAATGTAGACAATTTTAGTATGTGAATATAATTAAAAGCTTACAGTATTTAAATAAACGCAATTTAGTGTTGGCTCCATACAAATCACGCTTGAGGCGTCATTGGAGCAGTATGCAGCGCTATAGAGCGTTTTCGCGACGTATGCCCGTTCTCATTTTATTACTCGTGATATTTCGAAAAAAAAAAATGATCGTAGAACAAAGCTAAAAACAGCGTTTCTTTTAACCAATTCTATAAATTTTTGCAATAAAAAAAAGCCTCAGACTACCGTATCGACCCAAGAGCGGCTACCTGGCGGAGGAGTCTCGCGACTAGTGTTGGTGCTGTGAGAGCGCGTGTTCCGCAGAGGAGCTGAGGCAGCAGCTGCGCGAGCTGGAGTCCCGCGGCGACGACTCGCTGGCGGTGTACGGCGCCAGCATGGTGGCGCTGCGCCGCGCCGTGGCGCAGGCCGCCGCGCAGGGCCGCTTCAGCGCGCCGCCCCGGGGACCCGTCGGTGAGCATACAGTGCTCAGTATCTTAGTAATACAAACTGATCACTAACATATTCTTAAGTCGAGGATCGCCTCACATGTTTCGGACCAGTCCGTGGTCCTTAATCGTGAGCCCCGCGGCGGTGACGCCACGACGACGCGGGGCTCATGATGAAGGACCCCGGACTGGTTCGAAACGTGTCGGGCGTTCCTCGACTTTAAAATACGTGACTGATTTGTTTTTACGAATATATCCGAGTTTCACGGTAGTTTTATACCCGTTGTTATCCCAACGCAGCAGCGTCGAGACGTCGCTGTGTCTCGCTCACTTGTGCGCGCTGTTCCGGCGACGAATTCGTCCCTGTTAAGCATAAAGAATTACCCCCAAATTTGTGATAGTATTACAGTAAGCAGCCCAACCCTAGCGGTGCGCCAAAGCATTGCGGGTGGAAAGCGGGCGCGGGCGGCGCCTTCCTTTTGGCGCATGCCGCCTGGCGAATGTTTATGAAGTAATACAAACTTTTTGTGCCTGATCATAAAGTTGGAATTCGTTTAATTAATGGTGGTCGAAAAAGAGAGGTTTCTGTACGTTAGTACTATTATTTATTCTGTGGTAAAGATAAGGTGGTGTTGCAGGCGCGCACCTGAAGGTCCGCGAGAAGCGCTGGGGCGGCGCGCTGGAGCACGTGCTGGGCGGCAGCGTGCAGGCCTTCTGCGTCAACAGCGACCAGGACCTCCGTACGCTGTTCGACATCATGGGCACGGTAACCAGCTGGGTACACTTGACGAAGAAATGCTTAACCGCTTTGCGATCGAATCACATTGTTTCTTTCCATGTTACTTACTATCTTCCTTTGATGGCGGGTTTCTGAGTCTGCGTTTTATTCTGTTGTACCTACCTTCAACTGCTGAATTTTCTGCTTGCTGGAATTTTATCAATAAAGTCTTCTTAACCGATGGTAATTTTTCTGACATTCATGAGGGTCTCTAACCCTAACATTACAGACACACTAAAATTGACATGAATATTTTTATTCTTATTTTCTTTTGACATGCGGAGACTACATCTCCAAGTAACATTGTACAATTTGACCATGGAGGCGTTTTACACCTCTGCTAAGCATAGATTAAGGTAATTTAAATTGTTTTTGACCCTTAGAGACTATACATCTCTAAGTTATTTAGACTAAGTAAGTATTTGATTATTATTATTTCAGGGACCATATACATCCCTATCTAATTTCTTTGAACTGGGGACCCTATACATCTCCTGTTCATTCTTAACTAGTGCCAGTTCGTTCAATATGCTTAAAGCTTGCTGTGCTATTTATTGTTATCTTTTTTTTGTGTACCTATGTGTGTATGTCGTGTACTATTGTGATAATTATGTATATTGCACTGTAATCTGTTTTGAAAAGAGAAGATAAAAATAAAATTCTGCTGAGTTTCTTGCGGCGTTTCTTCTCAGTAGTATCTTCCATTTTCTGAAGCGCTAGTAGATTCAGACATGTAAAAGAGCCTATATGGCCTACTTGCAAAATATATATTTTTTTCATTTCAAGAATAAAGATGTTTTGATTTTCACTTTTACATCCTTCTAAAGCATTCGCTGTCAATGTTGTTTTCGAATTTATTCGAGGTGCCGCAAACACGTGACAACAGCACTATGTGAAAGTGCCGAAAACGCACATACGCGTGGTCGTCAATACGTTAAAACTCACGCCGTTTCTTAAGTACTTACTGCGTATGATAAGTTCTTTTTTGTTCTAGGTATACGGCAAAGCTCCCAAACCGAGTGTGACGTGTAGCAAATTCATAAATAAGCAGCACAACGTTGAGCGCAACAAGGTGCGCGTGGGCAGCTACCTGTCCGCGCTCGATTCGCTCGTCATCGACGATCCCGTCGTCGCTAACTATCTCATTGACAACGTCAGCGTCGAGAGCATACTTATGGTGCCGGATCACGGTGAGCTTTACAGCTGGAAACACCATTAATTTAACCTTAAGCTTAACCTTAGAGCTGGAGTTACTGTTAACTTGACCTTAGTGCTGGTGACACTGATAATCTTGAAGCTGGAGATACTGTTAATTTGACCTAAGAGTCGGTGTCACTGTTCTTTTGACCTTAGAGGCAGATATATTATTAACTGGACCTTACAGCAGGAGATACTGTTCATTTGACTTTAGAGTCGGAGTCACTGTTGACTTGACCTTAGAGCCGGAGACACTGTTAACTTAACCTAAGAGCCGGAGGTACTGTTCACTTGACCTTAGAGTCGGAGACTCTGTTTACTTGACCTTGAGAGTCGGAGACACTGTTAACTTGACC
Organism: Ditula angustiorana; assembly: GCA_963691745.1. Classification (NCBI taxonomy): domain Eukaryota; kingdom Metazoa; phylum Arthropoda; class Insecta; order Lepidoptera; family Tortricidae; genus Ditula; species Ditula angustiorana. The sequence goes on from OY829474.1 coordinate 2,202,269, forward strand.
TTAGAGCCGGAGGCACTGTTCACTTGGCCTTAGAGTCGGAGACACTGTTAACTTGACCTTGAGAGTCGGAGACACTGTTAACTTGACCTTAGAGCCGGAGGCACTGTTCACTTGACCTTAGAGTCGGAGACACTGTTAACTTGACCTTGAGAGTCGGAGACACTGTTTACTTGACCTTGAGAGTCGGAGACACTGTTAACTTGACCTTAGAGCCGGTGACACTGTTAACTTGACCTTAGAGCCGGTGACACTGTTAACTTGACCTTAGAGCCGGCAACACTGTTAACTTGACCTTAGAGCCGGTGACACTGTTAACTTGACCTTAGAGCCGGTGACACTGTTAACTTGACCTTAGAGCCGGTGACACTGTTATCTTGACCTTAGAGCCGGAGATACTGTTAACTTGACCTTAGAGCCGGTGACACTGTTAACTTGACCTTAGAGCCGATGACACTGTTAACTTGACCTTAGAGCCGGAGGCACTGTTCACTTGACCTTAGAGCCGATGACACTGTTAACTTGACCTTAGAGCCGGAGGCACTGTTCACTTGACCTTAGAGCCGATGACACTGTTAACTTGACCTTAGAGCCGGAGACACTGTTAACTTAACCTAAGAGCCGGAGGCACTGTTCACTTGACCTTAGAGTCGGAGACACTGTTAACTTGACCTTAGAGCCGGAGGCACTGTTAACTTGACCTTAGAGCCGGAGATACTGTTCACTTAATTCCGCAAAACGGCATGACGTACACCTTCATTATACTGTATGCACTAGCGACGCGTTCCGGTGTCGCACAGATACAATTAGGATATAAAGTACATAAAAACCTTCCCTGAACCAATCTCTAAATGACAGTGCAAACCGCATCAAAATCTGTCGCGTGGTTCAGAAGGAGCAGGCGGCCGAAGATACAAGGACAGACAGGAAGGGATAGCGACTATTTTTATTTTATTTTGCGGGTGGTAGGACCTTGTGCAAGGTCCGTCCAGATCGCTACCACCATCTCTGTTGTGTTCTGGCGTGGAGAGCAAAACAGCCGGTGCAATTACTGGCACAAGAGGTATTCCATCTTAGTCCTCTGGGTTGGCAACGGATCTGCAATCTCTTTGGTGTTGCGGATGTCTATAGGCGGTGGTGATCACTTGCCATCAGGTGACTCACTTGCTTGTTAATGCTTGGTTGTGTCATAAAAAAAAATATGTAAAGAAGATGTCTGTCCCTTAGCGGAGGCTATGCGGCTGTCGGACCGCGTGGAGAACGTGCCGGAGAACTGCTCCAAGGTGGTGACGCTGGACAGCACGGAGTACCACCCGGCGCCCAACTACCGCAGCTACGGCGGCGCCGCGCAACCCTGCCGCTACCTGCACGTCTCCAGCACGGAGAAGAAGAGGTCAGAGCACAGTAATTCTCCGGAGTCTTCACCGTTGCTCATTGCCGTTCCTTCATTAATAGTTGAAATACAGTTCTACTAACACGGACTCTGGATAAGAACAGAAGCTGCACTCGGAATTGATACTAGTTTTAGCAGAAGTTTGTGCTAAACGTTAGGTATTTCGTCAATTAATTAAGGAAACGCTGAAGAATTACCGAGTAGCGTGACCGACCCTGACTGCTCATTTTCAAGGACATTTGATCTAAAATGCGCACACACACACACACACACACACACACACACCTATGTGCATGTAAGCATGGATATAAGAGATTCACATCGAAGCATGCGCATAATTCCATAGGTTTAGTTTCTAGCTGTAAATTACCACTTTATCATTTACTATCATTAAACGAAATAGTTTTTAAAATATTTCAAAAACAAACATCTAACTTTGTTTGGGGGAGGAGCGCTGCTTATCCAAAGGCACAGGTTTTTACCTATTTAGGGAGTAGACTTCTAGCGACAAGGAACTTTTGTAAAAGATGTTTTTATGAAATAAATTATTCTTATTCTAAAATTACAGACACGGAAAAATACGAGACTGAGCTGTTTTTTTGTATAGTAAGGGTCCTGTATTTTTCTTAATAAATACAGGACGCGGCCAAAATAAATAATATAAATAATAATAAATATCTTGAGACAATTTACACCAATTGCTCCTTGTGTTATGGGTACTAGACAACGGATAAACATACTTATATAGATAAATACATACTTAAATACAAATAACATCCATGACTCAGGTACAAACATTCATGTTCGTCACACAAATATTTGCCCATACCAGATTTGAACCCGGGACATCTTGCACAGGAAGCAGACACATGTGCCACTGTGCCATACAGGTCTCTAAAATGATAGCTGAAAAACGGGATATCCTGGATTATACAGGACAGTTGGCCACCATTAGTCCGGACGCCATGTTGGCTTTTTTTTAAACTGCAGAACGACGCCTCTGACCCTTGGGACGTTTCCCAAGGGTCAGAGGTGTCGCCCATACTACGTGAACTATTTCTTACCATTTATTAACTACTTCCCCCTTCGGCATGGGCGTACCCAGGGGGGGGGCAAGGGGGGCAGCTGCCCCCCCCCCTGGAAATCTCGCAGAACATGTATGAACTCGCCTAATTACTAATCAAAGTGTAAACAGGACCTTATGCTCTAACTTTTAAATAAATCGCGCAGTAGACACTAGCAAAACAACTGCAACTGCCAAAAAACCGCGCGCGACGATGGCGGACGAAGATTACCGAATCTAGCATCTGACTTGCCCCCCCTAGGCAAGAAGCTGGGTACGCCCATGCCCTTCGGTGACCATCCGTAGTAAATGCTAACCCCCCCCCCCCCCTCTAGTTTTCACGTAGTAATTCATAAATATGGTTTTAAACCAGTTTTTGCCAACAAACAGTTTAAAAAAAACTTGGTTAAAAAAAATTATTAATACGGCGCTTGTCGTGTGACCCCAAAAGTGCGGCATACCTTTAATTACAGTTTTTCGATACGAGTTACGATGACGTCAGAAACTGTCAATTAATATCGTTGCAGGCAGTTGGTCGCAGAAATAAAAGAGGCGGAAGCGCAATTGAAAGGGCTGGAGGCCGAGGAAGCGAAAGTGGCGCGCGAAGTGAAAGAGGCAAAGGAGGCTGAGCGAGCCGCCGCGCGCACTCTACAGGTACGCTATGTTTGGGTCGTCTGGTGCTAATAGTACATTATACAACGCGAGGGGAAAGGTAGTGATTACATGCATCTCTTTCCCTTGCCAAAGGCCTGATTTCATGCTGCGACGTGGCATTAACCTTCTCCTTTACTGGAGCACAGTAGGCGCGTCTAGGTCTTCCTCTTTTCCCTTCAACCTTTTCTTCGATGATGTTGTATAGAAAACCGATATGTCGTATTGAGTGCCCTAGCATTTTTCCTCTCCCGTTTTCAACATTTTCCTCTACAAATCTCAGCATTTATTTATTTATTTAAGCTTTATTGCACAGTTTACAAAACAAATACAATTGGCGGACTTAATGCCAGTAAGCATTCTCTACCAGTCAACCACACTATAAATAAGAAAGTAACAAACATGGGTGCACAAAAAGAAAAGTGAAAAGCTGATAAACAATAATCTACCTATCAAGTACATATTAACTAGTATCAATCGATACACTAAATATATAAATAATATAAATACATATACATACACATGTGATGACGGATCCAACTACTCCCCCTCTTCCTCAAGAAGTGCTTACGAAGCATTCGTTTGAAAGCAACCTTACTTGGGGTCTGCCTTATGGTGAGGGGAAGCGAATTCCAGAGACGGATTCAGCATTCCCTCATTAGTTTCATTCTCGGTCCAGCTCATCCTCTCCAGCCTCATCCAACATTAAATTTCGAAAGCTTCCACTGTCTCCCTATCTCTTTAGATTACATCACACTAATATTACAAAGCAGAAAGATTGTATTTGACTTGAAATTCTTGTTACTTTTTAACGCTAAAACAACTGCGGCCCTAACATGACAGCCCTGGTTTATTTTAACCCCTCCTCGTGTCTCTGTCTAACTAGTGTCATAAGAAAGGAACGCAGATAGAGATAAACTAAACTTTGCCGGTCATGTTAGGGCCACTGGACGGATTGGAATGAAATTTGGAACGAAGATAGCTTATACCTTGGATTAACGCATAGGATACTTTATATTTCGTAAAAAAACATAGTTCCCGCGGTATTGTGATAAACGTATTCTACGTGGATGCAGTCGCATCAACAGCTAGTACATACATGTACATCTACTTTAGTTTAGGTTTGTTTTTAATTTTTCGCTATTCATGTTAATTTTAACTGTAAATATTTTGTTCATATGTAAATAAATATATTACTCCTACTCAAAATAAAAGGGCCCACTCGACTTTTCTTAGTAAAACAAAAATATCGAAATCTACATGTTCCAATACATATTTTTGTACTAGAGGTTTATTAATTGTTTATACACAAAATTAGTCAAATTAAACCCTACTTTCAAAACGTGTATTTGTAGAAATTCGTATTTATTTTTATGGTTGAAATTTACCGAGGAAGGGGTCGTTCATAAATTACGTCACACGGTTTTCAACATTTCAAGACCCCCCCTCCCCTTCGTCACGCTTTTTCCTATCTCTTTGACACTGGCTGTCACGTTTCGCTAACCCCCCCCCCCCCCCCCCGCTAAGCTTGACGTCATTTATGGATGACCCCAAAGGACAAGTGGGCCCTAGTTTGTTTAGAGTAATATATTTGTGTTGTCAGGCGCTGCTGGGCGAGCGGCACTCGAGCGAGGAGGCGGAGCGCGCGGCGGCCGCGGCCTGCGGCGTGCAGCAGCAGACGCACCAGGCCGTGCTGGTGAGAGCGCCCAGCTTAAACGAAGTTGACTATAAAAATACTAGGGGAAAAATCCTGAAAGATTCCAAAAAAGTATTCAACTTGTCGACGATCGCGAAACGTCTCAAACTCGACTACAGGGAGCGGGTCGGCTTATTCCCTGAGCAATAAAGGTATCAAAAAAATTATTTAGATTAGGCGCGATACTTTCATCGACCGACGAATGATGTGCTTGAATTAAATTCATTTTATAAATTAAAACAGTTTTATTCCAAGAATCCACACTTGAATGTTTACATTTAGTTTCTGTAAAATACCAGATTAGGTACTCATGGATTAACAGTACGAAATATGAAATAGGTTGAAGTCACCTTCACAATTACGTAACTCGAGTAATTGTAATTAGACCCTTGTTCCCAAAATACCAGATGCACAAAATAACAGATATTGAAATACCAGATGCTCAAAATAACAGAGATATTAAAAATACCAGATGCTCAAAATAAGTTTTTCAAAATGCTAAATCCGAAAATTGAAATGGAATATTACTTCCAACTTGTTTGAACACAGGTGGAGGAACTGAACGAGTCCAAGAAGCGGCTCGCGACGCTCACGCAGCAGGTGGAAGCGTCCGCGCAGAAGGAGCTAGAACAGAAGCAGAAGATTGTAGAACTCGAGAAGCGGAAGAAGGAAGTCGGCGCCAAACTCGGCGAGGTGAAAGACACTTGCAGGAATTTGGATGTGAGTATATAAAGTATTAGCGGACGTTGACTTCGTTCGCGTGAAATTATTAGCCTATGTCCGTTAGGAATAGTGTAGCTTTCTATTAGTGAAAGAATGTTTGTAATTGGTTCAGCAGTTCCAGAGATTACCCCTCTACATACAAACAAACTAACAAAGTTTACCTTTTTATTATATTACCCCCTTATTCATAAACCTTTCGTAAACGTTTGTTAGTTAACATGTTTTATGTCTTTAACTGTCATTGTGACGTTTACCCTCAAATGAAAGGGACAAAACATATGTTAGCTTAAAAAGATTTTAGTAACCGCTTTCGATTTTTATTTTTAAATGTTTTAACATTCAAATTATTAAATTAAAATGCTATGTAATGACAACACAAAGAAAAATTATGGTAATGGCAGGACTTGAATCTGCAACATCAGCATTCCGTGCCTTGCCTTTCCCAGTTTCGCCACATTACCGCTGCCATACCCTGCGAATTTTTCAATGTGCTTCGTCTTACGGTCATTACATATTATTATAAAAAGATGTTAACTTTTATGAATAAGGGTAATAAGTGTATTAGTTTATAGAAGTGTAGATTAGTATAGATGTAGATAACCAATAAGAATGACCAATGAAAACAGCCTCTTATATCCGACTACAGCAAAGGCAAAAGAAAGTATTTGCGTGCGTATCTGTTATACTTGATAGTTGTAGTTGATGCGTGACCAAGGCATTTGATTTGTATCATTGGGTTATTAATGTGACATTGCTGGAAGACTGAAGCAGAAGTTAATTAAAAGTAATACCTAACTTATAAAAACTTGACTTATTCTTTAAGACAATGATAGCAATCAGTCACAATTTATTTTTTACTTTTTTCCGTAGTCGGTAACAGTTTTTAAACTTTTATTTTTATAAAAAAAAATAAGAAGCTTCTAGTCGCGACTTCGCCCGCGTGATATTATTTTTTATGGTAAAAGTATGCTTTGCTTTAATCCAGGAGATGATCTGTCTGTTTGCCAAATTTCATCTATATGGTTACCCCCATAGTCAGAGGCGTATTTAAAGATTTGGCGCCCCGGGCCATTTAGCTGTGGCGTCCCATTAAATGACGATAAAGTATTTCATTTTAGGGGCGGCTGCCGCCCCTAGCAGCCTGGCGCCCCGAGCCATGGCCTGGATGGCCCTAGGGTAAATACGCCCCTGCCCATAGTAAAAATAGTTATATTTATTTATCAGGGTTCTAGTAAGTATCTTTTGAAACGGATTTTTTTTTATTCCTTATGTACTTTTAAACCGCTGTAGCCCCCTAGCCCCGACTGTACATATTTTTTAAGTTATTATTTAAAACTGATGGTCTTGGATTATGGCCAATAACGAAAATCCTACTAGTTTGAACGTTTGACTAGCAGCAACTAATCTTAATCAAATTTGCAAGCGAGCAAGTCTACGCGGACGATCTCGCTGGCAGAAGCTCTTTCGGCCGAAAACAGCGGAAAACGAAGCTTCGGTCGGTGAGTATTCTGTCACGCGGGTCTGTCGGTCACCAGGAGGAGATCGAGCAGGAGACGCTGAGGCTGGGGCGCGGCGCGGAGGAGCGGCGGCTGTGCGAGGCGCGGCTGCGCGAGGACGCGCGCAAGCTGGCCGACATCGCGGCCGCGCGCGACCAGCGGCTCGCCGTCGTGCGGGGGAAGATCGCCGAGGCGCAGATGCTGTGCGAGCGCCACGACAACCCCAGGTGACTCATCTTTACATAGTTCCGACTAGAGATGGGCCGAGTACTCGATTGATACTCGGTACTCGGCGGGTTTTTTGATACTCGTACTCGGCCGAATAACTCGGTTTGAATGCCGAGTATACTCGGTTTAAGAAAAGCAATATATTTAGGTGGATATAATTAAAACAACAGTGTTAATCAAAATCAGGTCATCACTGATCAGGTACTACACACAGTCAATCGTTAATTAACAAACTTTTCAATTATTTATCTACTATGACGCGCAACGTGAAGTATTTGTTTGCAAATTATCAAGTGACTGGTAGTTGAAAGGCGCGGGCGGGGTGAGGGGTGTATCAACGCGAACCGGCCGCTCGACCGGCGCGAACCTGTTTGCACTTATTTACGCGCGCGAAATGGGACTGATTGAACCGAGTTACTCGGCCGAGTACTCGGTTGAAAAAAAATTGAACCGAGTAAAACTCGGTACTCGTTACTCGGCAAAAGTGCTACTCGGCACATCTCTAGTTCCGACTGACCAGCTGTCGACCTTCACGAGAGAAGAGTTTTGGCCGAAAGGCGTCGCATACCGGCGTTTACGTGCTAGTAATTAAGTTTTTATGTAAAATAATATGTATGTTAGTCTTTAAGGTCTGTCTATGGGCCTATGCAGGCTGCAATAAACTTATTCTATTCTATTCTATAGTATGGAGTAAAATTCTACGGTTCCAGTCTTTCGTCATACCTTCGGCTTCTTACTTCGAAGCCATGCCACAAATTTTGATATGTTTTTGTTTTTAATGGAAATGGGAGGCAAAGGAGCATTCGGGTCACCTAATAGGAAGTGATTACGGCCGCCCGTAAGAATCAGCGATCCCAAGAGAATCGCTTAACCGTTGCCGCCCTGTAGGGAGGGGTTCCCCCTTGTGGGCCTCCGGATCTTTCAGCTACCGTACGACACGCACTAGAAAGCTACTAGTTTACGCGGGTATTTTACAAGAGTGTGATACTACCCCGGTTGAGCCGGCTCATTGGTACTGCAGTCTGTAACTGGCTCAGTGCCGTTTATATTTTCTTACAAAAGGTTTTTTTGTATGGTTTACTGGCAGAGAATGCTTTAGGGCATTAAATCCGCCTTTTGTACATTATGTATTTTTTTGTGTAATAAAGTTTAAATAAATAAATAAATACATTGTAATTAAACTTTCGTTGGTAAATTGTACCCACCCTACATAGTATCTCTTAGTAGTGTGCACCCACCTTAGCCGGGGCAGGTCTTACATACATTATTTTATCTACACATATATAATAAATGACCAGCATTATAACAACCATATTGTTATGAGATTTTTTCTAATTTGTTTATATATTTGTTCAAATTCATTTTTTATTACATTATTTTAATGTGTACAGTCTATAGATATTTAAAAGGTACCTAGCACTAGTAGCTAGTAGCAATGCAGGTCATTGCCCTATGGCTTCTGAACCCATCACAGAGTACTTATGATATGTGTGTAGATAAAGTAATGTATGCACCTGTACATAATTAGGACTTAAAACACTCGTGTGATCCTATTATGAAACTCGCTAACGCTTGTTTCATAAAACCACACTCGTGTTTTAATAATGCAACAGTTGCATAAAATACTATAACCATACCAATAAATAGGTTAATATATATATATATATATATACATACATGCTACGGCTAGTATTATACATGTGAGTACACAACACTGGTTTCGCGTAGTAGCAAGGCAGTTACAATTTGTTACTTTGAGTAACTTGCAACTGTCGCGCAGGGACATGGAAACGGTTAAGCGCGAACTGGAGAAGGCGAAGCTGAAGCTGAAGTCGCTGCGCACCGACGACCGCAGCCCGGCCGACGTCGCCGAGGAGTTGTTCCGCGTCAAGAGTCTCTACAATCACTCCGTCAGCAGGCAGGAGTGGGTCAAGACTGTGGCCACCAAGGTACTGTACTGACCTATAAGTAATGGACTTCTAGTCAGCGTTTAAAAAATGGCCGCATCAAAAGTAGGAGAAAAGTAAGAAGAGTACACTAACTCGACGATCGCTCGCGCTGTCAGTCTGTCGGACGGACGGCGCTGCTGTCAATGCTATTATTTTGTAAAAAAACCTATTAGCAACGAAACTTAATAAATTATTATTTTAATCAGTTAGACGTAAATTTGTAACTCCGACGACTATAAATGGTAAACTAATAATTTGCTTTTGTAACATTGACGCCAACCTATATTCTTATGTCGGGCCGTTTTTCTGCTGTCATTTAATATGACACTGTACATCCATGCATTATAATATCGTTGTGTACCACAGAACAAATAATACTACTAACGTACAGAAACCTTTATGTTTGCGATTAAACGAATCCCAACTTTATTGAATCGCACAAAAAAGTTCGTATCCCTTCATACGCATTCGCCAGGCGGCTCGCGTCAAAAGTTACGCGCCGCCCACGCCCGCCTTCCCCCCGCTACTCCCGACGACACGTCAGGGTTGACACGGCGAGGGTGGCCGAGCTTCTTACAGAAGATTTTTATGTACAAAACATTCTAATTAAGTTTTCTTTAGTAAATTGCACCCCTGCCACGCTATAACGGGTTGGTAGTCGTAAATAATATAATTTACTTATCGTTTGCAAATGAATAAAAAAATAAATTTAAAAAAGCATATCAAACTCAGATGGAAAAATGGGTAGGGGAAGACCTCGGCGAACGTACTCCGACTAAATCGGAGACATTCTGGAGAAAAGCCAAGTCAAGAGTACCCTAAAGCGATGAGCATGCATGACGAATGTTATGAGAGTAAGTGAAGCAAAGGTTGTATGTCAGGATCGTAGCAAATGGAAATCCGTGGTCTCTGCCTACCCCCCCGGAAACAGGCGTGACTTTATGTATGTACGTATGTATGCGTGTTTTGCGGGTGATAGAGCCCTGTGCAAGATCCGTCCGGATAGCTACCACCATCTTGCTCGCTAATCCTGCCGCTAAGCAGCAGTACTTGCACTGTTGTGTTCCGGCGTGGAGAGCAAGACAGCCGGTGTAATTACTGGCACAAGAGGCATTCCACCTTAGCCCTCTGGGTTGGCAACGCATCTGCAATCTCTTTGGTCTTGCGGGTGTCTATAGGCGGTGGTGATCACTTACCATCAGGTGACCTACTTGCTTGTTTGCCTTCCTATATCATAAAAAAAAATGTAGACTCCATTGTACGGTTTCTCTGTTCCCAGTTGCAAGAGGTGACGGATATGTACCGTGAAATGTCCAGGGTGGTGCAGAAGAAGATCGCCCGGATCGTGATGCACGGCTTTAATGCCATACTCAACGCCAACCAGTATGCTGTGAGTACTTACTGCTTCAAACAACTTTCCGCAAGGCTTGACGTCACAGGCGACCGTAGAGCTGGCAGCTATCTCGAACAAAAAGTAAGTATAGTACAGTCAGCGTCAAATATACCAGAGCGGGCAAGGTGGTCAAAAATATCTGAACACGCCCGAGCGTATTTGACAATAGAGTCGAGTTCAGATATTTTTGACACCTTGCCCGCTCTGGTATATTTGACGCTGACCGTACTACACTACAGAGGGGGAATGCTGCCAGCCCTCTGCGGCACCATGTCTTAGAACCACCATGCGAAGACTTTTATTTAAAACTTGCAATTGATTTAGCAACATTTTTAAAGCCTCAAACGTCAAATTTCGTTTTATGAGGTAAACCATGTCACTTGAGTGAGTCCAACGGCACTTTAATAATTATCCATGTTAATAAGTGGACTGTATTTTTTGATGAGGCGAAATTTACAAAAAGAACAAACAATTCGCTTTTTTTACGAGTAATAGAGTGTTTAAACCTGAACACGCGCGCGTACAGGGCTCCATGAACATCGACTTCGGCAGCGGCTTGCTGGAGATCTCGTGCACGGGGCGCGAGAGCAGCCGCCGCGCCGCCAGCACGGCCTCGCTGTCGGGCGGCGAGCGCTCCTACAGCACCGTGGCCTTTGTCATGGCGCTGTGGCAGTGCGTCGAGGTGCCCTTCTTCTTCCTCGACGAGTTCGACGTCTTCATGGTCAGTGCGGCCTAAGAATCTATAATACTACGTACCAGGGGCGTAGCGACGTAAAATAGCGCCCAGGGCTCGCATCCAAACTGCGCCCCTTTCCCTTTGTAAATTATTTTAAAAACAGATACCTGCACATTTTTTCTCATTATTTTACTCATTTTGCAATGTAATGTATGTAAAACAAACAGAATACCACAAATATTTCCCCGTCTGGAATAAATGTATCTACAATAACGATTAAATGATCCTCAAAAGACTTTTATTTGGCCATGTATACGAATTTGGATTGTATTTTTTTTAATAGGTAGTTAGTTTCGTTTTTTAGCGCCCAGAGCACATGCCCTGCCTGCCTCACCCTAGTAACGCCCCTGCTACGTACAGAAACTTACGAGCGCGATTAATCGAATTCCAACTTTATTCAATTCGATTCATTCATTTATTTCGAACAACAAAGATTCATATGGTGTTAGCAGCAGTGACTTACAGACTGTTGTTGGTGGATACGAAATACCTATTATATAAACTGAAGGTGTAGGTATAACAGATTACTTTAAATGGCAGCCCTTTAATCCACACTTTTTATTAACACGAGCAAAAAGCTCCTATTACATCATACGCGTTCGGCAAGCGGCTCACGTCAAAAGGAACGCGCCGCCCGCGCCCGCTTTCCCCCGCAACTCCCGCGACGTTAGGATTGCGCTACATTCGTTTTCAATTACACTGACACGGCGAGAGGGCGGGCGGCGAGCTGACAACCTACGGCGATTTGCCCACGACGGTAATCCCTGGTACTACTGAACCGATTTTGAAAAATTCTTTCACCGATAGAAAGCTACACTGTCCCTGACGAACATGGGCTACTAATTCCACGCGAACGAAGTCACGGGCGTCCGCCAGTTCGAATTTTTTTTGTTAAATTTCCATTTGGATTATTCTACATCCGTAATTTAGGATTTTGCGGGTGGTAGGACCTTATGCAAGGTCCGTCCGGATCGCTACCACCATCTTGCTCGCTAATCGCGCCGCTAAGCAGCAGTGCTTGCACTGTTGTGTTCCGGCGTGGAGAGTAAGACAGCCGGTGTAATTACTGGCACAAGAGGTATTCCATCTTAGCTCTCTGGGTTGGCAACGCATCTGAAATCTTCTTGGTGTTGCGGGTGTCTATAGGCGGTGGTGATCACTTACCATCAGGTGACCCACTTGCTTGTTTGCCTTCCTATTTCATAAAAAAAAGTTTAATCTTTTAATTTCCCCAGGACAACGTGAACCGCACGAAGGTGATGGGGCTCCTGCTGGCGCACGCGCTGGACAACCCGGCGCGCCAGTTCGTGTTCCTCACGCCGCAGGACGCCTCCGCCGCCGTCGCCGGCCCGCGCGTCAAGATACACAAGTCAGTCGCCGACGGCTACCTCCTCCTGATGCAGCTTTAACCGTAACCGAAGACGGATATATCCGTCACTATACAGTCAACGACATAGATATACATCCAACGCTAATGACGGATGTATCCATCACTACAGGTTTAACGTCATAGATGAATATCCGTGACTATATTCAACGCTAACGATGGATATATTCCTCAGTATAGATTCCACCAAATTCGGATATATCCGTCAATATACGGTTAACGTCAAATACGGATATATCCGTGACTGTATATTCAACGCTAGTGACGGATATGTCCGTCAACGCGAATAAGGTTGAACTTTGTTACGTCTTGGCACGTGGATGAGAACCTTTGTATATTGGCGTGGTGTCGAAAAAGTTGATTCAGTCAAATAAACGCCTAACCCTATACTTGTATTTTTTTTTTATTGGAAATGGGTTTGCGTTTGGCCTCAATCTCACCTGATGGTAAATGAAGATGAAGCCGAGAATGTAGCACGCTCACCCAGAAAATGCCTATTCACTCTTACCTCAAAAAGGCCAAGGTTATATTTTTCTGGAAATACAGACGCAGGAAGAGCATTCCAGTCCTTAGCGGTGCGGATCAAGAACGACCGAGCAAACCGCTTAGTGCGGACTCTAGGAAACATGACCACATGAGGGTGGTTGTATAATGTTATTTGAGCAATATTTATTATTTTTGTTTGTGGTTGTGTTCTCAAAAACGGTTGTAATGATTTCGATAAAATGTACAATATACGGGGTTTACGGGGGCGAAAAATCGATCTAGCAAGGTCTAATTTTTGTGAAAATTCGTTTTACATTTAACATCTGTCCTTAGACCTTGGTGGCCCAGTTACCGAAGAATAAAGGATAAAAGTTTGTAGAACTTTGGCTATGACATCCTATTTAATAGTCCATGTTTGGCTCCCAACATATTCAACCCTAACGGGTGTCAAATACGCTTAAAATTATTGTTTTATTGGCGGACGAAGTCGGGGGCATAAGCTTGTTTTATAAAAAAAAATATTTATTTGTTTTATTTTGTTCACAGGATGGCGGACCCGCGTCCTTAGTGTTTAAGCGCTTTTTTTTAATTATTATCAAGTTCATTATTTTGTTTTAAGCACATTTGCAATGATGCAAATATATTTTAATACTTTTTTCCTATCGTCTTTTATTTATTACCCTCGCCTAGTCTAGTCTTAAACCTCACCATGTATCACTAGTAGGAGGGGGGGGGGCTAACGATATGTTCCGTAAAAAAGTCCATGATAATTCTTCAACACCATTTTATTTAATACTAGATCGCCGACATTCAAAATTTACATACAAAATGTAGTGAAGATGAATGCATTGTTATTGCACAAGTGAACGTATCAGAATGTCAATGAGATCACATGCACCTCAGAGCCGCAACACTAATAATAAATCGGCCATCTTCATACAACATACCCGAAGGCGCGCGCACGCAAATACCCATAAAACTGCCATAACGCATTTTTCCTTTCATACTGATCACCCGAGCAGTCGTTTACATTGTGCTTCTGTGTGCGTGCGCCCCTTTTAAGCTTAACCTTTCCAACGCCATTGCGGATATATCCGTCACTATAGGTTCAAAGCCAATGACTGATATATCCGTCAACGCCCACAATTAAAGTAACCAGTTAAGTACGTTACTTACAAAAAAGGGTTAGGCGTGCAAGTGACTTTGGTGTTTAACGTGGCGTTGCAAAGGTTAAACGGATGGGCCAACTCCATCTATCCATGAATTGTGCCAGAACGGAATACAATTGAAAAAAAGGAAACTACTAGACATTACTTTTTTATATTAGTTTCAAATAAATTGATATAAAAATAGCTTACATCTAAAAGCGCACTATTAACTGCTAAGAATACGATTAAATTATTCTGATATAAAGTAACAAATCTATCCAAGTCTTATTTATAAGGCCGAAGCCTTGGGTAAGCGTAATCGTTCGACTAACTACGATCAATTATTCTAAAACATCAAATACCCGCCTAGTGTTCATACTTCGGTTACATATATTATAATACATTCATTCAAACAATTCAACTTGCCTGGAGCAACAACCCCATACATCATACAGTGTACCTAGTAAACTATTAATTTATCAATTGTGTTAAAATGCATGATCGCCAGCGAAGTAGCTCTAGTAGTTGATTAAAAAGCTTTGCAATCCATCGGTGAACTGACGTTATTTTAAAGGCGCCGAAAGACTTGAGCATTCACTTGCAGTGAGCATTCCAACGAATGTTATAAAGAAGCGCGCGGCGTACAGCGTAAAAACTGCGAATTCGCTATGTTCTGTTACAAGTGAGTGCTCATGTCTTTCAGCACCTTAAGGGATCTAAGCAGCGAGCACAGCCGCAGTACTGCTATAGTAGCATACTAGCGTTTATAGCGGATACAAAGCATCAGTCCCTCTCGCACACGCTAGCTGGTTAGAAAGGGATATATGCTTTATGTCAGCGATAAAAGAATGCGTGCTAGGGCCACTGGCTGTACTGAGCAATGATTTATACAAAGTCCAGCAGCAGGAAGAGGTCCTTCGCTCTGCGGGAAATTCTCGCGCCAGTAGAGATGAATCGAGATATGTGAAAAAGCGCTGTCAGGGCCCAATTTCATAAACGCGACAGGTGACAGTGACAATTCGTTATACATTGCTCGCCCACTATGATGTTAAGTCTGTAAGTCAGTAGCGTTACTTGTCGACGCAGAATGAACAGCGAATTGTCACTGTCTCCTGCCGCGTTTATGGAAAGGGGCTCAGGTCTCTTCAAAATTACTTTTTTTGACATATCTCGATGAACGCCAGAATTGAGTGCCTGCCTGTGTGCACGCTGCTCCGAAGGTTACGAAATTCATGTATATGACCGTAGGCAATTAATAGAGCTAGGCCAGCGAAATGCAGCAATGATAAAAAAAAACTTAATTTAATATTGCTCGTGAAACAATCCGTTGGCCACACTCTACAATCCGGGTCTTATTTTAGGAAGAAAAATCATACATTAAGTCCCGTCGCCCATAAGATCGCTACGGCAACGACGTTGTGATTATATGCAACGATCGCCCTGAACCAATGAGTTGTGTTAGGGCCTCCACTAGTCGCAAGGGCGCACGGAGCGGGTCCACGCCTATAGAAAAATAGTAACTCGAGCGGGTGCGAGCTCATACTATTTGTTCCATAGGCGTGCACCCGCGCGACGCAGCGCATACATGTTGCATCAATGCCGTGTCAATCTTATGGACGGCCTCCAGTCTGATACAATAGGCGTACATATTCGCGTGGCTTCCTTATAAAAATGTTATAAGAAAGATAAAAAGTGTGAACAAGTAACAAGCAAATTTGGTTTAAATAGATAATATCTAATCTATATTTTATTTGCCCAGTGTTAAAGATCTTTCAGTGAGAAGTAATTTAAATATATTAATTTTATTGCATGAGTAAATTCTCTAGTAACCTCTCACAAACTATTTCAATGAGCCAACTGATTCTGTTAATCTTTTAAAATCAGAACGCCAATTGGTCAGTGCAGTCTTTGGTTAAAATTAAAACACGGGCCTCATTTTATCTATCTACAATTTTACCATACACTAACCAATACATCCATTTCGTTAGTTTCATAGGCGCACAATCAGTCGCGTGAATATTCACTTTACAAAACCAGCGCGCACGGTGCAACGGCATGGATTTAATTCTCAGCAGCCGGCGCATCTTGCGCGCTTGAAAAGTCTACAAATAAATTAGATAAAGAATCAAATTATTTACACAAAAATAAACCAATTTCTAGATTTAAAAAAATAATGAAACGATGCTTACGTGTTCAATTTGATTAGGTAATGTGATTCATGAACAATTTAAACATAAATTTGGATGACTTACTCTGAATTACAACAAAAAAATATTCGATACAATTTTTGATTAGTAGCCTAACAGGTTTAATATTATCTCGATTGAAATGATTGGTGCAATGCATTTATTTATGTACACTTAACGTAAAGATAAACACATTTACACACTTTAACACCATCTCTTAAAGTTGATAAACATTATTCTTACTGTATCAGTGAATATTTTGCGACAAAAACAGAAAAGATGCCTTGCGGCTTCATAAAGAGACAATTAGGAAAACCAGCGTCGTAAGATATCTTTTCTTGTCACATTTATTTATTACATAAAATGTTGGAATGTTTCAATGTTAGAAAGCGGTTGTGTTGACGGAAACGTCAGCAGCGGTCACATAATAAGCATACAAAATAGGATAACCTATTTATTTATCAAATTAGGAACAATTGTAGTTAATTCGTTTTACCTAAATTATATTCAAAGGTGGTATTGTATACACCAAGGTTTTGGTTGCAGTCATTTTTCTTCGTAAAAGTCTTAGATGAAAAATCTAATAGATCCTTGACAGCTAGATGTATTCTTAAACTACCCGTTTTGCGTAATAATACAGCGATTGGAAAGAATTTAACCATCTTCAATTCACCAGTGTAATAATCTAGTTTGAAGTGTGAGTATCATACAACACACGCGAGTTAGGGACGTATTTTATTTGCGCTCTTTACGTTTTGACTTTAAAAAATTATCTTATTCTTAAGCCATCATCATCATATCTTCAGTCATCATCGAGCTTAGGCCGCGGGGGTTCGTAAGGACCACGGACTGGTCCGAAACATGTCTAGCCACAACTCCAGAATACGTGAATGAACCGTTTATTTCAATGTCTGAATCTCACGATAGTTTAGTTTCATGTAAAAATCTTATTTTGAGTTCGGTATCAATCTTGAGAAGGCATCAAAAGGACAAATATTAATAGAAAATTTAAATGTAACTGGATTACCTGCTCGTCAGTATACGCCTGATTAGTAAAGCATTCACAACATTTAGTATGAGTTAGTAGACATGCAAAACACATTAGTTATCAAACTAGACTAATTTGGCGGGTTGAAGATATAACATAATTGTGCCAATAGGGACCAATAGACTGGAAAAGTAGTTTTTTTTAATAGTAGAGGGGGCGAACTAGTTGTCAAGGATTTTTTAAAGCAAGTTCAATTTTGTTTCTAATCACTGGATTTGCACTGTCACGTAAATGAGTAAGTATAGTAAACAATTTGATTTCTGGGCTACTGTAGAATCTTCGTAAAATAAATGTCATTATAACTTTTCACAAATAAATGCCATAACGTCACAGTTCATTGTAACAGGGTTCCACAGTGGCTCGGAATTCAAATTGCTTCACTGTACATTGTGCAAGTGGCCTCATTAGTGCAAAAATGTTTTACACTACTATAAAAATAAATTATTGACAATGCCAACGACAGCAATGGCTTTGTATTTAAAGTTTTTTATCATTTCAGTTCATTACGCTACACTTTAAACAACTTTCATGCACTTTAAATGAACTTAGTGCGCCGTTACTCAAATATTTCCTAATGTCAGATGAAAATCTTGACGTATCATTTTTCTAAAATAGTGTCGATACGACACAATGCGCGGGAACATATCACTTTACATTGCTACAGGTTTTAAAATGGCTATCGGTCAAATATGCCACAAGTGTCACCATAAATCTAGCAGAATTGTAACTTGTCATTTCGTGAAACCAGCCCCTGGTTTTAAACGGTTAAAATATAACTAATTGATATTTATAACGTTATCGGGACTTTAACGCGATAAAAGTATATTGTTAACTGGTCTACTCGTGACCACGGCCGTTGAAACATGGCTGAAACGTCAATTAACAATATATTTTTATCGCGTTAAAGTCCCGATAACGTTATAAATAAAGTTTAAACCAATTTATATCTAATGGAGTCACAAAAGCAATGTTATTACCTATTTTTAGGTATTTAAAACGGTTTCGAATCTATAAGAAGGGTCTTAAAATCATCTACATAAGCAATCAACGACGCCGTAACAAAATGTCAACAATAACACTTTAAAAAAGGAACTTCATTCACTTGTGCACGCAGCTTGTAGTACTCTAACTCGTCATACAAGAATTCAAATTTTTTGTATGTTTTGAAACATTCAGTTCATGTTTTAAGGTCAAAAAATTAAAAATTGTCAGATCATATAAATTTTCAACCATTAAAAAATACGGAGGAATTCTTCTGGCAAGATTAAAGTAGCTTAGTGAAGTGCAGCTTTTCAATGCTAGTATTAATTGTAACTTGTTGTACACAAGAACTTCTTGCAGAATATTGAAATTACGCTGTTGTCTTGTAACTATAAACCTGCCCTTATACCTCAATACTTTCCAGTCCTACAATTTGACATAATTGTAAAAAAATCATACAAAAATGTGACAAATATGTTAAATGTAGCACTTGTCAGTTTAGTGGTTGGCCCCTGGCCATTATATCATAAATTTTACGAGTGATACAATTGAAATGTTAGTGAAGTGTTTCATTACCAATATATGACAAATATGTCTTATTGAAGCGCTAGTAATGCTATAATATGCCAGCTGTGGCCCGTTTCACGAAGCTACAAGTTACAATTTTACAAGTCTAAACCGGCAACATTGGTCATTATGCCCATTGCGGTTGGTCATTATTGACCAATGTTGCCGGTTTAGACTTGTAAATTTGTAACTTGTAGCTTCGTGAAACGGGCCACTGGAAAGTCTATTGTTTTGTTATTTAGCTGCCGACATTTCTAGTTATGTTATCAAACCGATTTTGACTACCCAATAAGAAATAGCGATGAAACCCTAGTCGTTGAATAAACCGTATCGAAATTTACCAATTCGTTAGGGACATAGAATGCCCCCTTACCTTACTGTTAGAGATTTAACATGGTCACATATAACGATGCTTAGCTCAAGAGCTGCCTAGCTGTCCAATATCAGAAACGTGACAGGTGAAATTTGACATAACTGTCAACTTTTCACAATAAAAGTTACAATAATGCCAAATCGACTTGTAGAATTTATGAAAACGGGGCAAGCTTGTAACCACGTGTCAAAATTATCCAAGACTTTTTCAATATCACACAAGAAATTCTTGGGCAGGCTTTTTAAGTTGCAATAAATGTCAGATGCAAGTTTCATGAACATCGAAGGCATCTTTTCTGACAGAAACTCTTGAATAGCTGAAACTCATGTCATTACCACACCGCAGCAATAACAAACTTTGACCTGTCGGGCCATACAGCTATCCAAGTTGATTCACAGGCCACTGTAGAACGTTGTCGGATAGTGTCATCGCTGGGATTTTATGAGATTTCTTGAAAACTCATTATGACGTTTATTGTGAAAGGGTTCTACAGTGGCCTATGAATCAAATTCTTCGACTGTACACATCTTAGCTGAGTACACAAGTGAACGTGTCCTATTCGTCGGATGGCAGCCGGACCTCGGGCCTCGTGGAGGGAGTTTTTGTGGCGGGAGTCTTCGGGCTCTTCTGGTCGGACTGCGGCGGCGTGGGCGGGTAGATGTGTTCGGTGGACGTGGAGGCCGAGGGCTCCTCGCTCTGTTGCTGAAGCACCTTGTCCTGGAAGGAGGGAGGACGGTTAATGATTGTGTGTATTAGTTTGATGGACACTGCACTCGGGCCTATCGACCATAAGGTATGACAGCTTTTGAAATCTGCATTTTTGGATAAACCGTATGTTCGGTAGATGGGACCATCAACTATTTTACCTACACTTTGGATGTCTCTGACGTTACCAAATGCTTCATTGGCGTTACCGCAAAATCGTGTATGTAAAAATATACTTTACTGTTTAATAGGTTTAGGTCATGCATATAGCTTGTATAAATGTACATTATACTTAAATTAGAAAAAAAAATTTTTTTCTACATGGCAAAAACTTAAACTTCTGTGCTAAAAAAATCTATTGTGCATGCATGAAGATATCACGTCTTAAAAACGTTAAGTGGAAGCGATAAACATCCCAAAAAAATATTTTTTTTTTAATACATAACTATTATTTTTCGTCTTTAGTTTGCTGTGATCTTAATTTGTTCCTTTTTTCGCTGTCAAAGTTGATTTTTGTGTTTTTATTTTCACGAAATTAATAACATAAACATATTTATAGCCAGATTCATTTCCTCCGCAATTTCACGCATTGTTTTGAAAATGTTACGTACAGATTAGTAAGGGTAACAAATTGATTGTTCAAGATTCGCTTTTATATTTAGAATAGGACCCATCGATATCGCAATGTAACAAAAACCTGTTGTTACTAACGCAAGGGTGTGATTTCGAGCACCCACTTAGCTCAGTTATTTCACTTATTTCTTTCGTCAACTAAATTAAATTAATTTGTTTATATCACTAAGAAGTTACTAAAGGACATTTTGTTAGTATTACATAAGTTATATTTATGTTAGTACTGCATTTAAATTAATCGAAAGACACACCAGAACTAAAAGAATTAACTAATGTATTACAAAAATAAATATTTACTTAGAGCTAGTAAATAATCATTCATTTAGTTTAAACTAGGGTACAAGTCAACTCTGTATTATAGTGTATGTGGCATTGTAAAGTCACAAAGTATGAAGATAGGAGAGTACGAGCCTCTAAGGAGGCCCACGTCATTAAAAGCTCGTTTATACGCGTGAGTACATTATATGTGTGGGCGGGCAATTTATTGTCAGGCGAGCTAATTTTTGCAATTTGTTACTTCTACTTTTTGATAATGATCAATATTAAATTATGACGTCTGAACTAGGTAGTCAAAATCAAATAATTTAATAGAAAAAGGTACAACTTTACATAGTAAGTAAAGTCTCTATCCGTTCCTGTCTGTCCTAAATTATTATAGTGTATGTTCGGCCGCCTTCTCCTTCTAAACCAAGGTTTTCACTTTCATTTAGAGATTTTTATAGGGAAGGTTATTTATCCCGATCGGACTGACTGACAAAACGTTTGGCGGGCGACTAAGAGTCCCTTCGTTACCTTATGCGTTTTACTCTGTTAATGAACTCGATAACGTAAAATGTGGTGCTACTCACAAACATGTCGAGCGTGACGTTGTGTGATTGTATGCGGTGGCTCTCGTCTACGTTGAGGTCGGGACAGATGAGGTGCAGGCCGGCGGCGCGCTGCACGAACTCGCCGTCGCCGCCGCGCACGGCCGCCACCGCGCCGCTGCAGCGGACAACCTCCACCGACGGCGCCAGCCACCGGTAGCACGGCTCCAGGGCCTCCCAGCTGTAGCCTGGAACAGCGGCAGGCTTTGGAGAGACGCGCATGGAGACTGGTATATCGTTTTGTGAATATTTAAAAAAGTCGTTTTTTGCCGACAGAGTCCATAAGTGATGGCAGTAACTAGTGGTCCAAAGAAATTTACATAAATAATGTTAGTAGGCACAAATTTTCAAGTGATTTAAAAATAAATGTTATATATATACATTTTCTAGACTAAATGAACAGAGTTCCAATATCGCCTGTTTCTGTTCTCGTCGAGGGGACTTATTATATATTTGAGTAACCTAAATTTCTCCTGCAATATTTTACTGAATTTGACTAACTTATACTGCTAATTTTTTTCTTCTGATACAATTAATTGAACTTGCACGAAACTAAATCAATCTGCTTTTTTTAAAATCAATTTTGCTAATTTTTATGAACAGCTTAGGATTTATCAAAAATGTGACTCTGCCAAAATTTATTTTCACATAAAAAGACCTGTTGGTTACTAAGACAGCTTCCCTTTATCTCTTATGGTTTCAATCTTCACCAATAGTGCTCTAGAAAACAAAACATTTTATGTACTCACCCGATACCCTAATAGCGAGGTCCTTGTCGAACGCATGCGCCATGGCGGCCGCGGCCACCGCGCTGTACGCGAACTGGTTCACTTCTACGTGCAACACCGCCAAGTCTATCAACTGTCCACACACAACAAACTCTAGCGACGAATACTGAGGGAACACAAACGTGTATCCTCTCAAAGCGTTCGCTCCCACGTCACTCTCACTGATAAGTCTACGTTTCGCACTGCGTCCTTCACTAGCCAACTGCATGTACACGTTTAGCCAGCTGTTGATTGTGATCGGGGTTATGTTCCACGACAGGATCTTGACGATCAACAGTTCTTCCATCAGGATCTCGTCCGTGGTGCACGCGCCGTCGGTGACGTACGCGAACTCGCCGATCTTCGGTGGGTACACTTCTTCGACTTTTGCGGCGATGAACAGGCACGTTATACCTGGAATTCAGTTGTTATTCAAGTTCATTGACGCTTATCGCTCATTGGTGACGATTTTTCATACAAAGTTAGAAAATAGAACTAATTTGACGACCTGTATGGCACAGTGGCACATGTCTGCTTACTGTGCAAGAGGGCCCGGGTTCAAATCCTGGTATGGGCAAATATTTGTGTGACAACTACGAATGTTTGTACCTGAGTCATGGATGTTATTTGTATTTAAGTATGTATTTATCTATATAACTATGTTTACCCGTTGTCTAGTATCAATAATACAAGCTTTGCTTAGTTTGGGACTAAGTCAATTGGTGTAAATTGTCCCAAGATATTTATTTATTTATTATTTATTTAATCAATAAAATTTATGTCTTTTTTGTATTGTAAACTGAATAAACGATTTTTCTTTCTTTCTTTTATGTACCTTTTTTGTGTGTGACAATAAATGTTTTTTATTTATTTATCAAATCCTTTGACCGTTCGCGTAGGCAATACAGGGCAGCAGTTTGGGACTATTGGATTAAGTTAGGTAAGTACTAAATATTTGAATTGAAATTTAAAAAAAGCAATGACACAAAAGCGAGTGCAAATTTTTGAGTTTATACAGGTGGTTATCCAGCTAGGATACTGACTATGAAAAGAGACAAGCAATAAAGCTTTTCTGTCAAAGATGTAAAAGATATTTATTTTTCGTCTGTTATGGGACGAATGCTTTGAGATAGGTTGACTTTAGTCGCGATCTTTGAGAATTACAGCCACAGCAATACCTCTCTGTCAAACTATAACGCCTAATTCTAAACTGTTTCTGAAAGAAAACATGAAACTAGGTATTATCGCTAAGAACAGCACTGTAATATCTAGATTTTAATTAGTTAGCATTATTAATTACACACTCAAATATTAAGCCTTTATTAGATATAAACCTTATGTAACTTTTCGTGTACTGTCTGCAATGCAATGTCAATGCATGTAATTAAGAAAATGAATGAATTAATTTATCTTATCTTAATTAATATCAATTACAAATGACGATCAAGTAAAAAAATACAATTCAGTAGATGGGTAAATCTTAATTGTGATCTACACCATTTTCTCGGATGCTCAATAATGTTATCTGTTGTCACTTGTTAATTATAGATAGCTGATATGTTCCTATGGCCCTAACATGACCGGCCAAGCTTAGTTTATCTAAGTTTATCTCTATGTGTGTCACTTTCTTTTGACACTAGTTTGACAGAGACGCAAGGGGGATAAATTAAACCTAGGCCGGTCATGTTAGGGCCTCCGCTATGTCACGCGGGCGCACAGAGCGGGTGCACGCCTATAGAAAAATAGTATGAGAGCATCCGCTAACTCGCGCGGGTGCGGGGCCCATACTATTTACACTATTTATGGATCTGACTCTCTAGCTATTGTAACATAAAAATTCAAAGTATATCAAACAATAAATATAAAAAACCAACATCCTACTAATATTATAAATGTGAAAGTTTGTATGTTTGGATGTTTGTTACTCAATCACGCGAAAACAACTGAATGGATTTTACTGAAATTTGGCACACACATAGTTTATAACCTGGATTAACACATAGGATACTTTTATCCCGTAAAAATGCATAGTTCCCACGGGATAGCGATAAGTGAGTTATACGCCACCGTGACGTCATGAGCAGCAAAGCAAGTAATTCTCATTAACTTGTCCAGGAAATATTGCAGATTGCATGTTGGGTGCACGTTTGCTTGATTCAATTAAACAAGTCTACGCGGACGAAGTCGCGGGCAAAAGCTAGTTAGAAATAATAAAGTAAATAAAAATGCACGTAAGTTTAAGTTAGCTTTAAGACACTGCAGTGCCCTAACAGGGTGCCATGTGCTCAGTCTTACCTGTAATACCTTATGTAAACCATGTTTGCAATAAACATAAATATAATATTTGTTCGATAGGCGTGCACACGCGCGACGTAACGGACGCGCTTAGGGCCAGAGCACGTGGGTGGAGGCTCACCTATGAGCTGCAACCGTCCCTTCTGCACGTCGTCCGTGTTGGAGAGGTAGCGATCGACGTAGTCCACGGTCAGGTGGAACGTCTCGCGATGCAGCTTGTACACTTCGCATACCTGGACAAAACGACCAAATTTAGATACAACATCAACAACAACAAATAGTATTTTCTTATGATTTCGCGACTTGTAGACATTGAAATAAAACAATTTAAGCATTTGGCATTCTTCTCGGCAGATGCCACTTCCGAAGCGCTGGTAGTCTTTAGTCTTATTGCGTTAATGGAACGATTTCATATTTAGTTTTTTTTTTTTTTCAAGTTTTTTTTCAGTCTGCCCGTGAACATGAGACCTATGAAGGGCTCGAAACGTCGGGAATTAGATTACAATACACGCGATGTCAATAGTTTAAATTGTTAACACTACATTGAATAATACAATACAACAATACACTTTATTGATTCACACAAGTAAACAACATCAAAAAAATACACATAGTGGATTCAACAGGCGGCCTTATCTCTAAGCAGCAATCTCTTCCAGACAACCTTACAGACACTTTGGTACTACGGAACCTTTGATGTGCGAGTCCGAAACGCACTTGGGCGGTTTTTCTTTCGCGGGTTCTTTTTGTTTTATAACAGAGAAGCTTTTATCCGTAGGTTCGCCCGCGTGATATTATTTTCTATGCGTTTTACGGAATAAAAGTATACTATATTTTAATTCAGGACATGATCGAACTGTCTGGAAAATGCCATCTAAATCAGTACAACCGTTAATGCGCGATAGAGGAACAAACATCCAAACACCATTAGTTTCGCATTTATAATATTAGTAGGATGTAGAATGTTGTTATGGCGTCCGCTAGTTATAAAAAAAGATCCCGACGGATTGAGAACCTCCTCCTTTTTTTAAAGTCGGATAAAAACATAGAATGAAATTTTTTCTGAGAGCGATATGAAGTAAGTCAGGAGGTCTAACTAACATATAGTGTAGGTACATCACACATTTTAGTTCAAAGAGACTAAAAGTTTATTATAACCCCTTGAACGCCAACAACAACAAATACAGTACCTACAACCTATAAAGTGGTCGTGCGTCGTCGTGCCCACCACGCCACCAACCACTAAAAAGGTCGGAGTGAAGGTGTACTTTGATCATGAATAAAGTCTATAATGAATTGTTTTTATTGGTTTAAACGTTACATCAATTAACAGAGCTTGACGTGTGAGTAATGACTTCATTCAAATATGAAAGCGTTCAAAGGGTTAATAGTTTAAGTGAACTTGAAAAGCGTTTGCTGTGAAGTAATAAAGATAAACGTCCTTTCTAAACAACATACTTTAATTTATGCCGAGATAACAGTTTACTAGTTGTTAGGAAACTAGCTTTCAACGACTCAACTTAATCGTGGGGCGCAACTTTGTGTAGCCGATATCGTATAAATTGTTTTAAACTTTCGCGATTTTCACACATATTTTTTATAATGTTGACGGGACTTTAACGCTCAATAGACACCCGCAACACCAAGGATATTGCAGATACGATGCCAAACAAGAGGGCTAAGATGGAATACCTCTTGTGCCAGTAATTGCACCGGCTGTCTTGCTCTCCACACAACACAACAGTGCAAGCACTGCTACTTAGCGGCTGGATTAGCGAGCAAGATGGTGATCCAGACGGCCTTTGCACAAGATCCTACCATCCGCAGATTCGACATATCAACTCAATGAAAATTCAATAATATCTAATTTGTATTTGACTTTTATTTTATTATTTATTTATTTAATAAATATGCACAACAAAAACTTATTCCTATGAAAAAAGTCCAACAAAACTATACATACAATTTGTCTGTGGGAAGACTTTATGTGCTGACTGACATGTTATTATTAACTAGCGGACGCGCGCGACTTTGTTCACGTAAAATTAGTAGCCTATGTCCGTCAGGAATAGCGTAGCTTTCTATCTGTGAAAGAATTTTTGAAATCGGTTCAGTAGTTCCAAAGATTACCCCCTATATACAAACAAACTAACAAACAAACAAAGTTTTCCTCTTTATTATATTAGTGTAAATAGTGTAGATTAGTGTATATTACATCGACTGCTTTAAACATAATGTTTATAAACTTCATATCTTTTTTTTATTATCTACGCAACGTTTATAATTCAGACAATGACAATTTATGCCTTATACAAAAAGACGATCTATCTATCAGTTTCATAACGTACATTATATGCCTCCCTTTCGAAAAATGACTTTAAGGTCCGTCTTTAACAGGCACTTATGTGTGTTTGAGTGTACCGGTATGATTATCAATATTCTATTGCATAACGGTAACAGTAAATTTGCGGTAAGGCGGGACAAAAACTAGTCCTTGCTACCTGTTGGTAGGGTTAGCTTGAAAGCCAAAGGTCAGTTTTTTGCATGGCAATGAATCACTGGACTTTACTGCGGAAGCGTGCAGGGAAACAACTGTGGCCCTAGCATGACTGGCCAAGTTTAGTTAATCTCTATTTGCATCCCTTTCTTATGTTATGACACTAGTTAGACAGACGCAGGGAGGGGTTAAACTAAACCTGGGCTGTCATGTTCCCCTTAATAAAAAAAACCAGCAGCGGGTGGTTTTGCGGGTGGTAGGACCTTGTGCAAGGTCCGTCCGGATCGCTACCACCATCTTGCTCGCTAATCCTGCCGCTAAACAGCAGTGCTTGCACTGTTGTGTTCCGGCGGAGAGCAAGACAGCCGGTGTAATTACTGGCACAAGAGGTATTCCATCTTAGCCCTCTGGGTTGGCAACGCATCTGCACTCTCTTTGTTGTTGCAGGTGTCTATAGGCGGTGGTGATCACTTACCATCAGGTGACCCACTTGCTTGTTTGCCTTCCTATGTTGTATAAAAAAAAAACCAGCAATAAATTTCGGACCATTTATTTTAGTACTACAAATTACAAAAAAATATGCGTGCGTAGCAATTACAAGACTTTTGGTGGGATTTATTTATGATTGTTAAATGGTACATAGATAAGACTGCGGACCCCCAGGGGTCCGCGGACCACAGGTTAAGAAACACTGATGTAAAGAAATAAATTCAGATGGGATGCATATAAGTTCTTTTTTATTTCCAACTCGCGCCTAGCTGCCTCAAATTCAGTTATCATTGCGTAAATCTCGAAATGACGGTTTTTATCGAAGCAATAAGCAACCTACGTCCTTTTTGGTTTGTATATTAAAATCTAAACACTAGTTTATCCGACGAGACGTAACAAAAAGACAAGTATACAGACTCAGTTCCGCATCTATAATGTATACAGCTCAACTTCTTATTGTCAAGCCGGCTAAAAAAACAAGGCTCATTACAAAATTATATTTGATTTTCATAAAGCGATAACAAATAAACGTTTGGTTACGAATAAAAACCATAATGATGACCGAAACACGTTGGTTCTGAAAAGGTCAACGTACCGCGCAAAAAAGAGGTCAACGCCCTCGGTATTACATCAGGTTCTAGATATCAGATGTCCCTTTTGCTCTTTATATGGTATTATATATAAAAAAGCAAGTAAATATGAATATTACCTTAGCCTTAGAATAAGGACGAAAAATAATATTAGAAGAAAAAAACATTGAAAAAAAAATCAACTTACTTCCGAACGGCGTTAATAACTTAAATATCTCGAAAACTACTGAACCATTTTTTTACAATTATGGCTCGGCACCATCCCTGGAACATGACCTTTAAAATTAAATAGGCTGTTTGGGAATCGGTCGACGCCTTCAGGTCCTACTGAGCAAAAGGTACAGACAGAAAGACATGAAGACGCTAAACTTATCTCCCTCCCTTTTTAAGGGGTTATTTTTTATCCAACGCGTCTTGAATAAATACCACGATTCGAACTGTAAAAAGGATCTTACAAAAACCATTTGCTACTAATATTTTTCAGACTTATTTGAGACTTGCTTAAGGATAAGGCAGCCTGAAAATCTAACATACAAGACAAATTAAACTATGATGCCGTAATTTATTCTATCTAAAGAATTCAATTTACTATGAAATAAAGTGTAGGGGACTAGTTTGTGCACTTCTTTTTCCAGGAAATATAGTACAGAAACAGGGTACTGGTTAAATATTAAATTCGTAAAATCAACTACATTTTTACAGAGCAATAGCTAGCTAACCAATTTGGCGACGGCACGGCTGGTCTATTTCGCATACTATAATAGCATATTTCGTGCGTATCTTACAGGGATCTGGTGCAGATATTGAGTCAATAATTATTTTGCCAGAAGGTGGATTGATTATCTGGTGAGGATCGCGAGAAACCGATGGATGCGAGCAGCACCAGACAGAACTTCGTGGAGATCCTTTGGGAAGGTCTACGGCGACCAGTGAGAGTTTTTCCGGCTGATATTTAAGAGCAATAAGATAATAATTTTAATATGGGCACTACTGAGTCATTAAGGGATTTTTTTTCGGGAAGGGTCTTAACCCTGCCGTCACCCTAAATATTTAATTATGTTAACGGCAATAAGTTAATGTCTACTAGAAATATGGGAAAGCTTAAAGTTCCAACTTACAGACTAGATGAAACTTAAAGTCGATCATGGGAAATTGCGTACGATTTTACAACAAAATTGCAACGAATTTAATTTACACAAACATAACTTTCCCTTCTGGCGGCTGTCGAAAAAAAAAACAAATTTCGAAGCTATCGTCAAGAAGATATGAATGAAAGAACGACATGAACATGATCATGTCGTTATTGTAAGCCTAATCCAAATAAATATATTTAGACTTGACAAAAAATATCCTGAAAAATCTCTAGCTATCTCCATTACAAAATTCATTACAATTCATGTTGCCACATTGTTGTTGTGCCTGTGACAAACAGAAAATATCCAAACCATATTGTTAGGGAACATAGGGATTCTAGGGTCATCAAAAACAAAATTCTACTGAAATTTTGACCTTTAATGTCAAATATAAATCCTTGTTACAAGTTAGTAGTAACAGGAGACTTTAATTCTATTAGAAAAACAATGTATTCGATACTAATAGATGTTAAGTACTCACCATTAGTTTCACTAGCAGCATGTAAACAATAAATTTGATATTGAAATTAAAATTCTTTGTAACAGATAAAGTGGTGTAAATCATAAATAGTCAGCACAATACAAAAATCAAGAATCATGCTGATCAGTTAAAAATAACTAGAGCATGTGGCATTGTGCAAATAAAGTTATACAGTTGGCTGTCTAAAGAAAGGAGGTTAAATAATTGTTTCTAATTTATTACCAAAAGGAAAAGCCTACCCTCAGCAACTAATAATCTAGCTAAAGAAACCTTTGAATGAACCCCTGACATATTCAAAAAGTTAAATATTTCAACAACCGCTAACCTGTTTTCCATCTCTTACAGTTACCATGATGAAACCTGTTTTCAAATAAAAAGACACATTCAAATTGGTCCACCTGTTTCAGAGCTAAGTTACTACAAACAGGTACATAAAGATAGGCTTCAAACATATGTATATCCCCTCTTTTTTGCATCCTGATCCAAAAGGTTAAAACTTACAGGTTTAAAAAAAAGGATGCAAATTGGTTTATCTGTTAGTTTTTCAATAGAATTTTTTTATATCAAATATTACATAGAGTTGGAAATATCTCAAGGATATCATATATATAATTCTTATGTTAACACAATAGTACCTTATATGCTATGTAACATAATGTCAGTCCTATTTTAATCTTGTTTAGAATACCCAGCTGTTCATATTAGATTAATCATCAATAAATAAGCACCCAGAATAGGGGACTCAGTGACATGGGCCCTGCGAAAGGACCCCTAGGGGCCTCAGGCATTAAGATGATCCTATTTTCAAATGTATCAAGAATTTATTGACACAGAAGGAATTCCTTTCTATCTCCAAAAATATAGTAACTGTATCCTTTTTCCATCTATACTTGAAATGAAGAGAGAAAGGATGTGGCATGTCAATATCTAGTGGTAAGTGAACTGGTTTTATGTCTAAGAGGTCTCGAGTTTGATTCCTGACCAGATCAATGTAGGAAACAAACTTTTCTAAATTAGGGTACGTGTAGATGTACTTTGGTACTTTTATAAAGAATCTTGAGGCCTGAGAACTTGATGTGTTGGTGTTGCATAAACATAGCCACAATTGAAAAGTTCTTACCTCATTCAACCAGTCCAGTAAAATGGCTCTCATCCTCGGCTGAAGATTGGGATGATTGTCAAACATATTTGGATTCTTTCTCATGCTAGATCTGGCATCACACTCGCACATGCCCTTCCAGACTTCCAAGGGATCTGCCCAGGACAACCCAGGCAGGGGACATTTCCTTTTTGGTGGTGAAGGGTACTCAAGTTTACTGGTACTGCAAAAAAAATTGATTGATCATAAAGTTAGAATTACTAAACTATTTGACAAACAGCAATAGCAAAGTAGGACAGGTCATTGCCTAGCACTTGGACACCTAGATTTTACTAGAAAGGATTTAGGTCATTTATCATCAGAAGATATCCTAACTTAAATTAGTGTTGAGATCAAAACAAGCCCTTAAGTTAAGCAAGCAGGTTCTGTGTAATAAAAATTTTGCTACCTAAAAAGTGAGTGTTGTACCCATAGTAAACCTGACCCAGCTTTCGTATGGGTAGAAATAATCACAGCACTTATAGACAAGTAGGTTAATGGCGCCTGTTATCTTTGCAGTAGGTAACCTTATTAGTTTCTTATGACTCGCTATAGTAAGGAATGCTACTGTGCTGAAAAGCCCTTGAAATATGGTATTGAATATGGTAGGTTTTTGTTTCTCACCTGGGTCTCTTGTTAGCGTGGGGTGTGGAGTCACCTCTAGCAACATTTTCCAGCGGGCTCAGCACACAATTTGGTAGTTCAGGTATACTTGGTGGACTTAAAAAGCTATCTGGATTATAGTCTAAGTCTGTAAACACACTCCTTGGCTGTTCAATGTTCCCGAACTGGGATTCCTCATCACTGGAGGATGTTGATTCCACCACAACATTGTGGGCGGGCTGGTCCGTTAATAAGTCTTCTAATTTAGTCGCTATCTTCTGTGGTGGCATATTCTCAACCTCCTAGAAAATAACCATTCAAATAACACCAGCTTCAACACTTCAATCACAGAGTTACATCAATGCTACCTACCTCATCATCAGTAGAGTTTCTCTTCCGTTTGAGAGTCATACGTTTCTCAGCACTCTCACTGGGTGAACTGCGAATAATAATCAAGTGATGTTAAGTAAACAAACTTGATCAAGGTCAGCTTAACATGAGAGTGGAGGTGCACTGTGTACTCACTCAGTTTGTGCCATGATGGGTGGGATTGCTCACGTAGCACAAGCGCCCCTATACCTGTAAAATAATGCTGATTAAGACTACGCCACGATTATCATCATAACAGGCATTACAGAATAGGATAATGGCCTAAAATTCCCGCATGTCATGTTCGACCTGCAAATAGGGTTATGTCAGTTGACAACCGTAATTGAGACGATATTTCTATATTTATCACAAAAAAATCACTTTCTAGTGGTTTATCCGGAGTCGTAGAAGCGTGTGATCACGAAAAGTAAGCGGAATACAAGCTCTAAACGAACCATCCAGGCCGACATATCAGTAGCGTGCCCCCTGCTGGTTGGCGGGAGATTTTTTTTCTAGGGGTATTTTGGGGGCCGTAGCAGCGTTATATTTCACTATTCTGATTTTTTATATTCACAAGAGATCGTAAACTGTCGTTGGAGACCATAAAAAGATAGATTATTAACAATCAGCTGGTCGAAAAAATGCCACGAATTCACAGCGAACGCGCGCGAAAAGCTCTGTCAGCGCCATTGAGACACGTCGCGGGCTCGCCAATTCACGGACCATCCGCTTTTGGAAATTGATAAAAATAGCACGGATATGTCACAATACCACCCCGACACACGTTTAATAATAAATTGCACTGATTATCACCGAAATAAAAGCCTCATATACATCAAATAACCGTTGACAGTATCGGCTTGGCTTATCGCCCACCAAAGGTTTCTAACCTAATTAGGACCTCTCAATAAAATTACATATGCGATGAGATACGCCAATACCCTGGCCATAGTCTAGACATCAAAAGTATAGGATTAGAAAATACCTGATCATTCACAAATTATTCCAAATTCCAATGAACAAAATTTCCTTGGGCATCAGTACTGATCTTTCAATTACGAACACAAATACACGGTTTTTTAAGTTTATTTCTCTCACAAACGTTCCTTATAACACTAAATAAGAACTAAAACGTTACACTTATGCTAATTTCCCAAATTTACATGTTACTTTTCAGTTTTCACGGCTCAATAACGCCCGGCTTTCCGCGCGAAAATGTCGCGCTAAAACCCTGGTACCCCTGCAGGAGAACAAACTGCTAACTTCAGGTTTGTTTCTTCTGAAAACGGACGTCAGCTTCTCTTTGCTTTTCGTTTTACGCAAACAATATTAAAAACGTTTTATCTGTACCTGAATTTATATGGCAATTGGCTCTGTAATTAATAGTAATTAATTAATAAGCCAAACAATTTAACAGTTGTGTTTCTCATTTAACGCATGCCACTTTTGTCGAAATTAATTTTAAAGATCTATAAGGTATCATTTTAGTGCCTAAAATACATAGCCATAAAAAATGTATTTCATCTTGATTCAAATCATGATTTAGTGATTACTAAAGATTTGTATGAGATTTGTACGCAAACCATTCGATTTCTGCAACCGTAAAACGGGACGGCTTAGTGAAACCGATGCTAGTTTCTGATTGGCTGAGGGACGCATCAAGCGCTTCATCCCCGCGACTTCGCAGCTGTGCTTTGGTTTCTGTTGTTGGTAGCCATGAAACAGCTAATGTCACTCCGAACTACAGCTGGGCGCCAGCTGATAGAAAATTGAGCGAGAAAAGTCAATAAAGGTGCGCATATAAACTATTGATAACGTGGCGATATAGTGTAATTCCAGACGTTATGTGAAATACAGGTGTTGTTTGTGTTATTATTGGTTCGAAATGGCTGTTCAGAACATCGCTGTCAAACTTTGCGGTGTCTTGCAAGGGCAGAGCGAAGCAGGTGAGTCGGCACGTAAAAACCCTTTTATTTCCTATATCTTCGCACGAAAATCGAACAAATCGTATATATTTTCTTAAATCATTGATAAAACACAACAAAAATTGTATAAAACGTCATCAAAAGTAGCCGAATAATCTGTTTTTACGGTAAATAATGCCGGTCCCTTATCTGTTGTTTTCAGAAGTAACTGCGAGGGAATGGCGTTTGCTCGGCCAAGAGGAAGACGGATCGCAAGTCCTCTCCTGGATATCCACAGAAAACGACAAAGACGTGCTCAACATTGGCCTTTACACCAATAAGACAAAGTCTCTTATCACTCTTCACACTTTTGAAGAAAAACTGAACATAATTCAGGCTTCTGTAAACGCGAATCATAGCCTTCTGGTATATGTTGTAAAGCTTATACCAGCTGAAGATGCAGAGATGAAAGAGCCATTATATTTGCCTTATTTGGTTTGTCTTTTGCCTGGCAAAGACAAAACTCCACATGAAGTGGAAGCTAGCTCCACTAAGCAAATAATGCTGCAATATGTGTATGGCAAGAGCAAAAAGTACAGTCCTGGAATAAGGAATGACAGGTTTCTGCTGTTCAAGCATTTGGAATGTAAGTATGTCAAAACAAAGAAGTATGGTGAGCCTCAGAAGTAGCTGTACATTTTAGTACCTTGTCGTTGTCAGTAATGTGACAAATTCGAGCAACTCTCATTTCATACGTTACCACGACAGGGTACTTAAGTGTTAAGCCACTTCTGAACCTGACACATAGATTTTAATAATTATGTAATTGTGACGATTTCAAAACCTATATTTGTAATTTGCCACCATGCACAGCAACAGCGATTTAGATAAGATTTTATTATTTATAGTTACTTTGATTTTTAATTCATAGTTAGCTTAGTTTTATACATACATACAATCATGCTTGTTTCTTAGTGGGTAGGCACTTGCTACGATCCCGACATACAACCTTTGCTTTTTATAATTCTTCATGCATACTTTTTATTTTAGGGTATTTCTGTCCTGATTTTTAGTTTGATAATTTTACAGTACCTTTAAATTGCCTGCATAAATAAAATCACCTACCTGCATACCTTAACATAAAAGGAAAAACCATGAAGATAATCTCATGAACCATGAATGAGAAATCATGGTTAACAATGATTGCTATTTTAATCATCAACTTTGTTTTTCCTCCTTTATCAATATGGAGCATTATGAT
This sequence comes from Ditula angustiorana, assembly GCA_963691745.1. Lineage (NCBI taxonomy): Eukaryota > Metazoa > Arthropoda > Insecta > Lepidoptera > Tortricidae > Ditula > Ditula angustiorana. Next base: position 2,237,501 of record OY829474.1, read on the forward strand.
TGATTATTAATATTCTAAAGACCTACATTGCTATTCCTTTTGATTATTGATATTCTAAAAATATTTATTTGTAATCAATATTTACTTTCGTTTTTTTATATATTTTTTATTTTTATTATTTTTTCTTCATTCAAATAAATTTAAAAACTATATAATGACAACACAAAGAAAAATTAGGGTCATGGCGGGACTCGAACCTGCAACATCAGCATTCCGTGCCTTGCGTTTGCCAGATTCGCCACGTTACCACTACCATAACCTGCGAATTTTTCAATGTGTTTTGTTTTTACGGTCATTACATTATTGATTTTTTTAGGGTAAACGTAAGGCACGGAATGCTAATGTTGCAGGTTCCAGTCCTGCCATTACCCTGTGTAGTCATAATATAGAATTATAATTTATTTAAATGTAAAAAAAAATCGAAAGTTAATTTCGATTACAAAAATATATGGACCTCCCTAATCTATCAACAGTGAACTGCACTCTGTCTTGATTCCAGACATAAAAGTGTACCGGACGCCGCAGTTTCTGAACGAATGCGACGACGGCTCGGAGAAGTGGAACTTCGATGGCATCTACACCGACCCCGAGACCATAGTCAAGGTGTTCTCGTGGGCGCAGTGGGACTGCATCAACCAGGTACATGGTGACCCAACATCATCATCCTGCTAGAGCTTTTCGGGGTACGCTTTGACCATGATCCCAAGTTATGTATGAACACAGGGCCAAATTAACCATATGGCTTTTTGGGCTTCAGCCCAGGGCCCCGTGGATTCAAGGGACCCCCAGCCAAGTCAAGTTAAAAATAGACGATAATGCGAAAAATCCATAATTTTATTTGCTTTGAGTAATTAGGTGGGCCCCTAAGTAGGGCCCAGGGCCCCCTAAACTCACGGTCCAGTTCTGTATGAACAAGGGGTGTTGTGAATTAATGAGTTTAATAAATGCTAGCTCTAAGAAGTGCCAAACACAAAGGGATATTGGAATTCAATGTTATTATTATTATTATTTATGTATATTTATTTAAAATCTTGAATTAAGTTTTTACAATATTTCTATAAAAAGTAATAAAACAATATCAATACAAAATATACAAACATTATAAAAACCTAACCTAGAGTGCCGCCGGCAGCGGGGCAGGGCTCAAGCTACCGGTGGTTATTATTATTATTTAAATACACTAGCAGCCTTTGAGCTGATGCGTGTATAATGTGGTAAAAATTTAGCACACATACGTTCTACGCTTTATGAGTAAGGTCCCTATCTAATACAAATTTAACATTTTACTTGAACGGTCCACGGAAAGACCACGTCCCTAAACGTAAACCCTCCCGTGCTATGTTCCAGGTGCTGTACTACATCCACTACCGTGCGCCGGCGCAGAGCTTCTCGGACGAGGAGGTCAAGTCCCCCTCCGAGGTCACGCCTACCCTGTCGGCGCTGCAGCTGCACGCCGACTTGCCGCACGAGACCGTCGTAAGTACGACACGCTCGGGTCTAACAACTCTTTGCCCATACAAATATATACAAACAATAAATTATTAAACAAAAATTGAAATAGATTATACTGAAATAACAAGACTTAATTGTCAGGCCCGCTGCTAGCTGTTTGAACGTAAGCAATACCGAATAGCCGCCCCTGTCTGTCTATGACTACCCACGCTGAGCTTGTCAGAGGTGTTTATTGTTGGCTCATACGGATGTGATTAAATAAAAAAATTGCCGCCCGCCTGGACGCGCCGCCCGTGTGCCATGAACTCCAAATTATACTTGATCTGTTACCGAAAGCGGGACATTTTCGCCCACGCCGGGGACAGCGGGACAGAAAACTTGAAAACGGGACTATCCCGCCGAAAACAGGGCGTATGGTCACGCTAATTAAGCTACACTTACGTTTAATATGTATTAATCAAACGGATGTGCAGCTTCCAGTCACTCAGGGAACCTATCAAATCTTTTATACCACTTCACACCAAAAAAGACGTCACTGAATAAATATTTCACTGATATTTCAATGATCCGTTTGCCACAACGATGGTGTTAAGAAAGCTGCGACCGAACTGAATACTAGAGGACGAATTTGGAAGAAATTATTATTGTACGAACGTCATAGCTCATTACATTAATGCTTTCATTAAGTAATCACTTATTGAAACATTTTAAGTGCCCTTGATGTATTATTTGTATGTAATTGTAATTAGCTCATTGGTATACGGATGCCATAATAAAATTACGAAACAGTGCATCGTGATTGTTAATTCCATCATCATTTTCCTAGCGATTTTTCCCGTTTCTTAGTTCGGGGTACGTTTTGACAATAATCCAAGATTTGACAGGTCTGGTTATTACACTGGAGCGACTGCCATCTGACTTCCGTAACCCCTGTTACAGGGAAACCAGACCGATGGGATCATGGTTACACATTCATTTACATAAATGTGCAGGTTTGCTCACGATGTTTTCCCTCACCGTTAGAGCGTTGGTTACTACAGTGCTTAGGTAATGTACACGAGTTAGAAAAACTCATTAGTAGGTACATGGCGACCGCTGAGGATCCATATATCCCCCTAGCCACTGGGCTAGCAACGCTTTTTATTATTAATAGAAACGATGAAAATGGAGTTATAATAATAATAATAATTTTTTAATTATTTATTATTAATGTAAATTATTTGTCAGGTGCACTATCGTTCGTGTCGTCGTTGCTCATTAGTTTAGTATTACGAATCCCAAGGGTCCCACTGAAAATCAGCGTCTCGGTTTACCGAGGCAGTATGCTGAGTGGGGCCCTTTTTGATTCTGTTCAACGTAATGTTTTGTTTTTGTACTCTGTCCGTGTTGTATACATATATTTGTATGTTTTATGTTGAACAGTTTGAATAAATGTTTTTTCTTTCTTTCAAACTTATAAATCTTACGTATACGAAAAAGTACCTAATTAAATCCCTTCGAAACCACCAGACAGAGACTAAAGCTCCATTTTTTTGGGTAAACTTCATCCTTCCCTGCCCCAAATCTATAGGGGTTTAGGATGCGCATCACCCGCTAAGGAACACACATTCCGAATTTCAAGCCTCTAGGTCTGTACTTAGGTCTATAGATGTACAGTAGGAGAAATATATTCAGGTATCACCTTAGAACCCTATCGCAATGACGCGACGCGTTAAACGCCAGGCTATGTCATACAAATGTCATGCGTATGTCTCTTCGACTAGGTTCTACGGTGCCGCGGTGGTACGTGTTTCAATTTCCTTGACTGTACAGTGTACAGTCAGCGTCAAATATACCAGAGCGGGCAAGGTGGTCAAAAATATCTGAACACGCCCGAGCGTATTTGACAATAGAGTCGAGTTCAGATATTTTTGACACCTTGCCCGCTCTGGTATATTTAACGCTGACTGTACGTGTCGGACCACGCGCAGTCTATGGCTCCATAGTTGCCTGATAACTCGTGAACTTGTAAACTTGTGATAGTTTTCCTTTTAATTTCGTATACTACTACAGTGAATTTTTTCGCTTATCCAAAAACAATCATTTAGCTGGCAGGGGGTGGACGGAACACTTGACTCAAAAATCAGTGCTTTAAAGCTTAATATTTCACAAACGGATCCCTCAGTAAAAAAATTGCTATCGCAAACCCGCAATGTTTTTAAAATATAACACCCCACACCACAAAGTAGACGAGAGAAAAATCATCCCCACTTCACGTATAGGGGAGGTATCCAAAATTAAAAAAAAAATATTTACCACTTAATCGGAGTGACTAATATGCTCATCCATGATAAATTATAGCTTTCTAATATTAAGAGTCTCTGAGCTAAGTTGCGGACAAATGGACCGACAGATGGACATGAAGAATTTTAAGGGTTCCTCGTTGACTGCGGAACTTTAAAAATGCTGTTTCATCAGATTACAGACACAGAATTGAAAAAGTAATTAATAAATACATGTTTTTAATTTATTGGTAATGTGATTACGCGATAAGTTAATTTTCTAAACCATGTCTCCAATTTGCCACTAAATTATAATTACTTAACACAAAATAACTCGTTAAGTAAGCGTTAATTATAACATTCCGTGAACCAATATATAGCCTGAAAGTGTAACGTTAATGTAGATCGTCATCGAAAAATAAGCACAGAGAAATAAATAGGTTTATTATAATAGATGTTTAGCTTCTATTGAAAACTTGTTTTTTACTACGTTAGATGGCAGGGGCAGCTCCCCCCCCGCCCCTGGAAATCCCGCAGAACATGTATGATGTTTGTATGAACTCCCCTAATTACTAATCAAAGTGTAAACGGGACCTTATGCTTTAACTTTTAAAGTAGACACCGGCAAAATGCACGGTGCAATTGCCAAAAAACCGCGCGCGGCGATGGCGGACGAAGATTACCGAATCTAGCATCTGACTTGAAGGTCAGAAGTTGGGTACGCCCATGTTAGATGGCGTTACCAAATTTGTCTGGCTTTATCGCAAAATCGTGTTTTCAAAAACATATTTTACTTCATAATAGAACTCATATACTCGTAGAATGGCATGGATAACGTACACCGTAAATTAATTACAAAAAATCATTTTTGCACTAATACAAATCTGTAATATAAAAATCATTTATTCATGGTGTGTAAATATAACCAAAAAACAATACATAAACTTATAACCTAAGACCCTAAACAAAATATAACTAACTAGCTTTTGCCCGCGACTTCGTCCGCGTAGACTTAATTGAAGCATGCAATCTGCAATATTTCCTGGACAAATTAATGAGAATTATAATATTATATTATAGTTGCTTTGCTGCTCATGACGTTACGGCGGCGTATAACTCACTTATCGCTATCCCGTGGGAACTATGCACTTTTACGGGATAAAAGTATCCTATGCGTTAATCCAGGTTATAAACTATATGTGTGCCAAATCCATTCAGTTGTTTTTGCGTGATTGAGTAACAAACATCCAAACATACAAACTTTCACATTTATAATATTAGTAGGATTACAAATTATAGAGATGAGGCCCCCGCGGTATGCTGCCCAAAATACAAGCGGCGTTCCCGCGCTGGATGGCTAAACTTGTCCGTTGCGCGAGAAAACCGCCTGCGCGAGGGTCGCCTGTCGCCTCCCTTACTCTGTAATTGTTTGGGAAATGTGGCGAGCTCATACTAATCACGAGTAAACAAGCTGATTGGCCTTTCAAATGATTTTTTGTTACATTTTGTGCCAAACAAATATTTTGTTGTATGTGCTATCTGCAAAAATCGACATCTAAGTGGGTTTTGAAGGAAACTGTCGAACTACACGTGTAGTAATCACAAGTTAGAAATGTCAAGTGGCAAGTAACTTTATGGATAATATAATATTATAAGAAAAATGGGTAAATAAATAAATGATGCGTTGCGCCATATACATTGTTAACGAACGGCGTTTCATTTTATCCTAAATATCCAATCACTACGATAACTTTGCAGCACCGGTGATTGCAGAAAAATTTCCAAATTAACCCTCTAGGTTGCGTGATGCGAATTCGTCCAAGCTATAAGACCGTTCTTGGGGAAACAAACGATAGCGCGTTCATTCAGTGAACACCGCCACCTGTTGGGGAACTAGATAACTAAATTGTCAGTAGACAAAAGCAACACTTTTCCATAACTTTTTTTTAATCTTTATTTATTTTTATTTTATGTTTTAAATGATATGAAGTTTAGTAGGTTTTGCTTAGTTTGCTTTTTCTTTATTTTTTCTGTGTGTCTACTCTAGATCATGAGTCCTGTCAATCGCTCGAAGGTCAACTGGAAGAGATCCCTTAAAGGGATAAGTTCGCCTTTGTACATCTGTTTTGTCCTGCTATCTGTTATTTTATGTGTTTAGTACAATAAAGAGTCATTCATACATACATATTTAGGGGCTTTGATCAAAATTGAAACACGTCAGCCCCATTAGAAAACAATAGAAATAAATACAAAAACACATCAAAGATCCACAACACAACAAGAAAAAAAAACTATTTTATCAAACATCTGTACAAATTCCTAGCTGCATCGCCAGTTGGTTCGGATAAAATGGATTGCAATGAACCCACATTAAAGGAACCAAACCCCAATTGCGCAAACAAACCGAATCTAACATCTGACTCCCCCCCTCCCTCGGCCAGAAGTTAGAGACGCCCATGTTAGATGGCGTTACCAAAGTCTGGCTTTAACGCAAAATCGTGTTTTCAAAAAGATATTTTACTTCATAATAGAACTCATGTACTCGTAGAATGGCATGGATAACGTAAACTGTAAATTAATTAGAAAAAAATCATTCTTACACTAATACAAATCTGTAATTGTTTTGAAATAGTTGCGAACCGATACAAATCACTAGTAAACGAGCTGATTGGCCTTTCAAATGATTTTTTGTTACATTTTGTGTCAAACAAATATTTTGTTGTATATGTGCTATCTGCAAAAATCGACATCTAACTGGTTTTTGAAGGAAACTGTCGAACTACACGTGTATTAGTCACAACTGACGTCACAAGTTAGAAATGTCAAGTGACCCTACCCTAACGATTAAATTAGAGGTTTGCAGCTAGGCGTTTGTACAAATGTTTGATAAAGTAGTTTTTTTTGTTGTGTTGTGGATTTTTAATGTGTTTTTGTGTATATTTGTATTGTCTTCTAATGGGGCTGACATGTTCAGCTTAGATTAAAGCCCCTAAATAAATAAAGATAAAAAAAAAATTAGAGGTTTTTATCTTTATGGATAATATTACAAGTAAAATGGGTAAATAAATGATGCGCAGTACATTATTAAGACGAAACACCAAGGCCTAGAGAATTGAAAAATAGGTATTTGTAAAATCTATTGCTGTCGCGCAATGTCAAGCCTCCCCCCGCAGAGCGCAATTTGCCGCGACACAGACAAGACAAGAGACAGCCGCAGCTTGGACTGAAAATACCTCTTTAAAGTACACAAAATCAATCATCCCTGATTCCTTCTCCAAAACTTAACCGATTTAACTACTTTTTTCATTAAAAATTAAAGAAAGGCTTTGGCAGTGTTCCTGTTTTTCTTTTTTTATATAATCTAGTAAAATTTGTTTTCTGAATGTATGAACGCAGCCGAAAATCTGGCCATTTTTTTAGATTTTTGAATGTTCATATCTCTTTTAATAATTAATTTATGAAAAAAAGGAAAACATAGGGACATGCATGATAAGGGCTATCGATTTTTTGGAAAAATAATTTATTGCTCTACTGGCATTTTCCAGAGAGGAAACGGCCAATCAGGGGATGACGATTAAATGGAAAAACGGCCCATGTCTTTCCTCTTAACAACCTGCGTTTTATTTTAAACATCCAATCACCACGATAACTTTACAGTACCGGTGATCAAAGAAAAATTTCCAAATTAATCCTCTGGGTTACTTGATGCGAGTTCGTCGACGCTATAAGACCGTTCTTGGAGAAACAAACGATTGCGCGTTGATTCCGTGAACACCGCCACCTGTTGGGGAACTAGATAACTAAACTGTTTACAGTTGTCATGCTCGTACAATTTGCTCTAAATATATTTGGCGTAGACAAACAAAAGCACCACTTTTTCCATAACTTTTTTAAAAATCTTTATTTATTTATGGGCTTTGATCAAAATTGAACATGTAAGCCCCATTAGAAAACAATAGAAATAAATACAAAAACACATCAACGATCCACAACACAACAAGAAAAAAAAAACTATTTTATCAAACATCTGTACAAATTCCTAGCTGCATCGCCACTTGGTTCGGATAAAATGGATTGCAATGAACCCACATTAAAGGAACTAAACCCCAATTGCGCAAACAAACTGTCTCTAAACTGGCTTCGTCCGGACACACTCCATGACCAAGTGATAAACATCCTCGGGAATTCCACAAACTTCGCAATTTGGGGAACTACTTCTCATCAAATAGAGGAATTTGTTCAATGGAACATGTCCGGAACGAAGCCTATGTGCGCTGACTATTTGAGCTCTGCTTAAAGTAACATTATCAAATCAAGGGCCACGAGAAGGTTCACATTGAATGGTCTTGTACCAGATACCCTTTTCCCGGGATCTCTCATCAAAGTACTCCCTCCAACGAGAATGGAACTTGCCTTTATGATGTGCAACCACTTTCCATAACTTTAGATAGGGAACAGAGATTAAACATGTCATCCATGGAAGTCAAATGCTTTTGGGTAATTCTCATATCACTTCCATGGATGACATTTGTTTAATCTCTGATCCCTATCTTAAGTTATTGAAAAAGTGGAGCTTTTGTTTGTCTACGCCAAATATATTTAGAGCAAATTGTACGAGCATGACAACTGAAAACAATTTAGTTATCTAGTTCCCCAACAGATGGCGGTGTTCACTGAATCAAGGCGCTATCGTTTGTTTCCCCAAGAACGGTCTTACAGCGTCGACGAAATCGCGTCGTACAACCTATAGGGTTGAAATTTGGCAATTTTTCCGCAGTCACCGGTACTGCAAAGTTAACGTGGTGATTGTATACTTAAAATAAAACGCTGTTTGTTCCTCCGTTGATAGCGCGAAATAAATACTAACATGTATATCTGTGGTGTCAAGGAAAAAGGAGATAAGTACATATACTTGAACTTTTACTTTTCACTAGGGGCAATTGAAGAAAACATCTGATGTGTTTTATTAGAAAATTGTAATTTACTTAATGTTCAACTTTATTAGTGGCATTTTTAGTATTTATTTGAACAATCGTTAGTAACAAGAGGCTATTACTAAAAAATAAAATAGAAAAGAATTTTGACTCATCTCCTTTTTCCTTGACACCACAGATATTGTATGTTTATAACTTAGTCAGCGTCATAAACCCTGACCTAGCTTTAGTTTGACTATCGATAGTTGACCTCGAAAATAGTCATAATTGCTCGATTTGGCGGGGGCACTGCCGTGCCCTCAGATATCAATAGGCCTATCGACACTATCGATAGTATTGATAGCTTTTAACCAATACTATCGACAGTATCGACAAAGTTGTCAACAATATTATCGATAGTTCGATACAAATATTGCTGCTACGCTATTTTAGAGAAAGTTTTTGTCACAACAATAAACGCCTTGTACGCATTAACATTAACTTCTCTACCGCCTCAAGCGGCGCGTATCCGCAACCAACTGTACCCGTAGTCTTTTACTAGAGATGCGAAGAATATTCGGCTACTATTCGGCCACTCTTTTTGGTATTCGGTATTCGGCCGAATAATGCGTAGTATTCGGCCGAACACCAAATCATGAAAATCAGAGCCAAAAGCTCTCTTTCCTATTTCTTAGTTGCGTCGATGTTATTTTGAAATATTTAACTTTTAAATTTCACGTCTCATCTTTCTCGGGTTGATCACATAAAACTAACAACACTAAACACAAAACGTCTATTATGACAATTTCGACTCGGAAACTGTAAAAACTGTGAAACCTTTTGGTGTTGAGTCGGATAAGCAGCCGGTTGTCAGCCGCTGCTTATACGTTATTATCGGCTGCTTTAGATAACAACCGCTGTTTTACAACTCTACATGAGCATGATCACTTTAGTATAGTAGGTACCTACTATAGCAGATCTGAAGAAAACATCCTTTTTCCAAACTAATTGATTAATAACTGCCTTATAATGCCAGTTTAAAATAATAGCAAGTAGCTATAATTATTTTTGGTATGACTCTACATCATACGCGACTAGCAACAACTGTAGCTCACATGCTAACCGTTAAAATGTGTCTACTAGTGCGTGCATAAGCTCATGCGCTTTAACAGGTGCTGGCTGAGCGGTAGTGACAGTGCGGCCTTCCTAAGTACCAAAGCACTACAACGTTGACATTTTAAAACAACTTTGTTCGTTCAGCTGAACATTCCGCTGAGCCTGCCGCACCTGAACGCTTCGAGCGCATGCGGTGCCTACGAAGACGATCCGGTGCCGCTGCGCGTGCACGACTGTTCGCTCGACCTCAGCATCGCGTGCCGCGCGCGCGGCGTGCTGTGCGTGATGCACCACTACTTGTACAAGGTCAGTACAAACGGCCCCGTGCGTCTACTACTTTTCTCCCAACCTGTACAGACAGTACAGTGTAAAGTTGCGCACCAGATCGAATCCAGTGCCTGATTTGAACGCTGTAGTATCTCCAGTTTATTTTGGCAGCCTCTAGACGACTCGACAACCTCCCTGGTGCTCGAAGACAGCGCAGACCTGAAGGACTCGGGCGTGAACTTCGCGTACTCCATCACGGTGCTGCAGCACGGCGTGGTGGTACACAGCGTGGTCCCGGACCTGCCGTGGGCGCTGGCCAAGTCGCTCCGACCCTCCTACATTCTCTACAATGGTGAGAACACTCAACGCTACTTGTTTATTCTTTTATAGCGCTGAAATCATCCGATAAGCCTGCCTTTAAAATATCTGTATAAAGGTGATAATACTTTAAAATTGCTCGTTAATAATGGTTCTCTGGCCCTAAACATTATACGGGTAAGCCCCAGAAAATCCACAGCTCTCAAAGAGTTTGCCACCCTCGTCCCAGCCCCAGCTACACTCTCATGCCATACAAACGTTGAATCCCCAACAGACGACCACCTCCTGGTCCACATACCGATGCTTTTCACGCACCTCATCGACATAAGCCCCAACCACGAGCCGTGCTGCCACATCGTGATCCCCTCGGAGGAGGCCGGCAGCGGGCCGGCGCTGGCGCCGCTGCTCGGCTGGGGCCCGCACGCCGTTGTGGACCTCAACACGCTCGACGTGGTCGCGCTCAGCGTCGCCGAGAAGGACCTCGTGGCTGCCTTTAAGACCACGGTGGCCGAGAACAAGATCGCTATCGTGCACTATCTGGTGCAGCACGAGGGGAACATCGAGCTGGCTGAAGAGGTGAGTCTAAAGTAAATAAAGAATTGAATAAATATATTGTGTTTTATTGTGATCAATAGAGAATGTTTGTTCAATCCCTTTTGTAACAAACAATACAAATACTAGATGACGCGTGGGGCCCGCAGATGTCGTGGCCTCAGGTCTGGCGGTCCAACTTCACATTCAGTCGTAAACATGGCATCCAGACGAATCGAAAGAGTACCAACAGGAGTGTATATCATCACGAATAATACATACAAATGAGTAAAAATAAATATTTTTGTGTAATAAATATTTTAGCACAAATTAATGCAATAATACCGATTATCGATAAGAACAGATGACTCAAATTGTAAGTTGTCCCATCCCTAAGAAATATTATGGGCCAACCAGAATGTAGCGTCCCGCTTCGTCTTACCTCAGCCTATTGACAAATTAAATCACGTTACATGCAATACCTCGAACATTAGGCGTATGTCTTCGGACAATTGCCATTAAAAAAAAAAATTAGGCGTCTAGTGTTGTGTTGTCGGTGGCCGTATCTTTTAAACTTTCTGAGATCGGTACCGCTCACGAAGTCCATTTCCACGTTCAGGTCGGTGATGAAGGAAATTAAATAAGTTAGAATACTTATTGTATCTTTTATGTATGATGTTTTTTAAATAGGATACATTGATTTTGGTACGTTTGGTCTAGGAAGTCGTTTCTGGACGTTGGCGTCTACTTGGCATAACTCTTACTCTTAATTACAGCTGATATCGTGGCTCTGCCTCAACCAGCGTCCGAACGATGGTAACGCGTTGCAACGCGTAATGCAAGAATATCTGATAGCGAGCGCGTTTATACTCACGCGGCGCTCGCTGCCGGCCAGCGCCGTGCCGCTGACCGACCTGTTGGCCAGCGTGCTCAACACCGAGCTGCACGATGTCAAGGTACGGACGACGCCGCGCGACGCACCACTGTCTGATAAAAACCGTCTTTACTCACACTTTCCCTAAATCCTCTTTAATCCTCTCTGGTAGAGATGCAACGGATAGTTGTTTGGCCGGATACCGAATACCGGATATTCGGCCTGATCACCGGCCGAATATCCGGTATCCGGCCGCCGAATATTCGGCCGGCCAAACGATACCTACATTTTAGTTTGGCGGCGGGCGCGTCGTGCAGGTTTCAACCTCTTACGTATTGTAAGTTCGCGCGGACCGTTTCCTAGGCAAGAAACGAGTTTTATTAGGTCAGTGTTCGTATGCAGTACACGTGCGCCCGCCTATTTTGCTGAATAGATAATAAACGAATATTGATAATTTGTTGTTGCTTTCTTGTATACTAACCATTTTTCAAAGTTAAATACCAAACGGAATCACTATTCGGTATCCGGCCGGATAGTGCGCAGCTATCCGGTATTCGACCGGATAGTAAAATAATGGCCGGATACCGGATAGCAACCGGATATCCGTCGCATCTCTACTCTCTGGCTACCTGAGGCAGGACGTGCTTCCGGCTCATAGTGTCGGTGTCGGCTCGCCAGGTCCGCGACGTGGTGGTGAGCGTGAGCCAGGAGCAGCTGTGGTGCGGCGCGAGCGTGGTGCTGGCGCCGCGGCAGCGCGTGAGCCAGTTCGCCGAGGACGCGTGGACGCGGCTGTGGCGCGCGCTGTCCGCGCCGCCGCCGCCGCGCGCCGACCCGCGCGCCGTCACCCGCCGCCTGCGCGTCACGCTGCACTGCTACCAGGTGAGGCTGGCGGAACACCGCGGTTCGTATGAGACGTTGGCCGTAGAATGATTTACGTCACCCTGAGTCGTCAGAAGCGATTAACCGCCCGCTACGCGAGTAGAAATTTCCACTTCCTGGCCCGGGGAAGACTCTCAGGCAAAAAAAAGAAAGCCTCAGGTCTCGCCTTTGGCTCGTCCGACGAGTTCCTGAGATCTGAATCATTCCTTATTTCACCACCCTCGGGGTGTAATGTACTAAAACACACCCTCAGGTTGCCGCCGGGAGTGCCAAAGGTGTTGCCGGGCCTCAGGCACGTTTGAGGAGTTGAACTTCGAGGCTCGTTTGTCAGTCACGCTTACGCCAGCGCGGTCAGTAAACGCCCTGTTTAGGCATAAGCCATCTCGGACCCGCTCGAAGCTATATTCCGTGTCCCGCAGCCGGAGGCGCTGTCGCGCGGCAGCACGCCGCTGTCCCCGCTGGCGCCGGGCGGCGCGGCGGCGCTGGCGGGGCTGGCGGCGCCGCGCCGCGCCTCGGCCTCCGCTCACGACGCGCTGCCGTTCGTGGAGCTGGACGTGTGCACCGCCAGCCGCCAGGAACACGTCACCGCCGCGGTGAGTGGCCGCCGCTTCTCCTTCTCACCCTCCCCCCTTGTATTCTGTAAATAAGTGCTTGCAGAGGCCCAGCGCCCCCCTCGGTCCTCGCGCCCTGGTTTCTAGCCCTAATTGGGCTAGGGACTTGTGGCTTGGAGCCGCAGAGCGATGTAGAGCCACCGCGGTCCACCGTCGCTATCGACCGACACGTACTATAAATCCCTTACCTCAACACGAGGTTTTCAGAAATGTCTTAACTATCACTGAACAATAGAGTCGTATCGTATTCAGATTTTCACGAATAAAACTTTTAGCCTTCGCGCGTCAGCCATCGTCAAAATTTGAAATGAAATAAAATCGAATTAATTTCAAGCCAGAACCCCATAAAATATGTGACAAAAATGTTTTCATTTATATGTTTATCAGTCATATAAGTTGTGTATTTGCGGAGCCGTAACATTTCGTCCCAACACCAGAATTCGGCGAAAACTTCTCTTGGCAACGCAACGCCGTCTCTAGATTCTAGCACGCGTCTCACACTGCACAAACGCCCTTATTACGTATAGCCAGGGCGTAAAAACTGTCCACGCCACAGACATTCGCTGCCCAGATATGGCGAAATTCACAAATTACTGAACACTGAATTAAACGTAACCTGAATAAAGCTTAGACAACGGAGTTGAGCTCTGACCAAACATGCATTGAAGACTTCTTTATTTTAACTTCATATATTAGTGATCTCTATCTGGTATGCTATAGTTTCTATTCTGCAAAAAGTTAGCCTTAAAGCGAGTCCATTGCGCAGGATGACCACGCCAATTACTACATGAGAAAAATGACGTTTGTATACTCGCAAAACTAGAAGTCGTCACTTTTCCGTTAATCTACCTGCAGTGCCTGCAGAATTGAGGTGTTACTGTTTCCAATACATATATTACTCATTATTATTATTATACGTATATTCAGTGACTAGCAAAAGCTAATGTGGACCAAATACTAATTTCCAGTATTTCCACTCTTCACTCCCTGAATGGTGAAACACTCAAAAATCCTTTCTTAGTGTACAGTATGTATAACTAAAAACGCATAAACTTCATGTTTCTATTTTTAGCGATTTGAGCTGTGGATTTGTCTGTCCGTCGCAACGAAACTCTTTTATATGCATAGATTAGTGATTCGCAAAATGTGTGCCGCGGCACACTGGTATACCTTGGTCATTAGTTGGTATGCCACGGAAAAATGGCGTTTAAACAGCTTTATAATAGATTGATTTTAATAATAAATAAACATTGGTTATTCCTATGGTGTCCCTGCAGTGTCTGACTGGTCATATAGTCGAGATGGTATTTGCCAGCAGGGCTCTAGCCTGCGTGGGTTCCCGACTGTCTCATCTACCCTTATCCCCAGGCTTGTGGAGAAGGTTAAAACCATCCTACAGTCCCGTGAGACCCAGTAACCCTACAATGAACACAAAAGTTTGCCGAACTTGGTACAGACAGTGGTTATCAAGTCTGTGTATGACGCCGCACAGAACCTGCGCAGTGTGAGCACGCACCTGATGCGCGGGGCTTCCGGCGAGCGCGCCGAGAGCAGCGTGCACGCGACGGCTACCCGCTACGTGTCGGCGCAGCTGGACGCGTCGCGCTCGCTGTGCCGCACCATGTGCCGCGCCGTCGCCGCAACCGCCTCCAACCAGCAGAGGGGATTCGTATTCGTGTATGGCTGCCGTTGGTCGTTGGTGTTCAGTTTCTTTTGAAAAGTTGATTAACGTGGATTTTTTCCAAAAATCGTGAACTTGGACGAACAAAATTCAATATTGAAATATATTTATTATGGTAGAACGGAGATGTTACAAAAAGTTGATAACCACTTTCTTGTGACATAAAAAACAGAAACGAAAAGCTTATTGGCGTGTGTAAGCCATTTCACAGGAGCTGGCACCGAAAATGTATGAAACTATCGTTTATTTTATAAACATTTGGTTGCAGCCTTTTGTCAAACAACCTCTACAATACGATTATTTAAAAGTTTGCCTCATGTCATTAGGCGACAACATTTTCTTTTGGTTTACATTGCTTCTTTGACCCATGGACCCTTGACTTTCCATCTAAAGGCAACAATGTACTTCGCTATAGCATTTCCGACGACAGCCGAAGTCACTGCTTGTCTTGAAATAATTGTAATGTACATTTTTAATTTGTCAAAGTGTGCAACGGCAAAATAATGAGAAAATTCATCCAAAAGTGAACTGCCTTGGTGTGACTTGTCATTCCAAACGATGGTGTTCCGATATTTTTGATATGTAAGTTTTTTCTTCAATAAGTTATTATAGTGCGACTGCCATAATAGATTACTTTCTTACTTGCATATGCTATAGTGAATTCAAAGTTTAATGAACGAAATAGTTTTTCTAGAAACTTTTTACTCCAGCATTATTGTAATTATTTTATGCTGATACATATTTTATTACTAAAACCTAATTAGAGTTTTTTTAATCCGAAAATAAGCATTTATCAGTGAATTGATTAAATAACGCGTTAATCAACTTTGTTATTTTAGGTTTTGTTTTTTGTTTTCATTTCATCGAGGTCTTTTTTGGTTTTTTCGTTTTGTTTAGAGCTTTATCATCGGTTTTCGTGTTTATTTTAATTTCCATTTGGTTCAGTGTGGTGTTTTTCATTTGTTGTGTGTAATTGTATTTTGGTAATTCTGGCGTTCGAGATTCATCTCGCATTCGAGATGTGTCAAAAACGACAGATTTTGAAGGGATTTTTGACATATCTCGAATGTTGCTTCATCTCTACTGACACGAGAATTGCCAGTTTTTGCTTTTCAGTACAGCTCATCCTCATTTGTTATTTGTGTGTTTAATGATTCTGACAACATTTGTTGGTTTTGGATCATAAATTAATTGTTTTTGTTCAATATGATTTTTAATTATTATTTATGTGGTTTTAATAAACTGGATATGTAAATAGATTTGAAAAAGTTTATTTGCGAACATGCGAATACTCTCTGTATTTTTTTTTTGCAAAAGTGCCTTTGTGTTTTGTTTAACATATTTAAATTATAAAAAGATGAATTTAATTACAATTTTCATTTAGACTATTTGTGATAGAACGTTTGGGTAATATTCTATTAAGGAAGCTTTTAATTGAAGGTCTTAAAAACGACCAAGTTAGCAAGAAGCTCTATCAGTTCACCGCAGTACCTAGTCAGTCAGTACTTTTACTGAAAGTTCTCTGTTACAATAAACATCAGTAAGGTGGTATTCATCCCTATCAAATTTGTTTGCTGTGGGGTCCCTACGCATCTTCTGGAGTGCGATCTTTGAATGTCACCGAGTGACTAAAGCTCGCCAAAATGGCCGTTTTTCAAAGAAATGCGACCATTTTGGTGAGCTTTAGTAACTAAAGCTCGTTAAAATAGCCGTTTTTCATAGAGATTCGGCCATTTTGGTGAGCTACGAGTATAGTCTCCTGGTTAGATTCAAAAATTGCACCTCTGGTCAAGCTTAACTAGTGCCAGTCTGTTCAGTATGCTTAAAGCTCGCTGTACTATTTATTTTATATCATCATCATCATCATCATCTCAGCCACAAGAAGTCCACTGTTGGACATAGGCCTCCTCCATGGATTTCCAAATCCATCCATCCATTCCATGGATTTTATTTTATATATTTTTTGTTAATGTTAAGAATTATTATAGACATAATAATCCATATTACTCTGTAATCTTGTTTTGAAAAGAGAAGAAAAAAAAGGAATACGCTGCTGAGTTTCTTACGGCGTTTCTTCAGAATCTTCCATTTTCCGAAGCGCTGGTAGACTCGGACATCTAAAAGAGCCTATATAGCCTATTTGCAAAATATTTATATATAGTGTTTTTATTTCCAGTGATGAAATGGACCCTACCCACGCGTTCATAGTGTTCAAAGTCCTAGAGCAGTACTATCTCGCGGCCGATAGCATCGCCTTTCCGCTGCCGCAGGGCTTCAGCTCCTTCTTTACGTACCTAGGGCACAAAGCGCTGCCTTTCCACGCCTTCACGCAGTACGTGCACCGCGGCGTGTTTGAGCTGCAGATAGATGTTATGAAAGCTATTATAGCTGGTGAGTTGTTTTATGTATAACTTTATGTCTTATTTTGTAAGCGATTAGTTATTTATTACTGTTGTAGATACTAATAAATCTTTCAGTATCTACACGTTAACTGGACTAAAGGGGCTTTGAATACCATATTGCAGCGTAAACTAGGTTTTTTATGGTTTCGTTTTTTCGCGAAAAAGTTAAGTTAAGTTATCGCATGTATCAGTTAAGTTCCCATCTACTCATATTACGTAAATACGACAATTAAGAACCCATAAAAACTTATAGGGGTGGAGGAAGTACAGGGCGGAAACAATGGATCAGCGATTCTCTAGGGATCGCTGGTACCTATAGGTGGTGGTGATCACTTTCTACCAGGCGACCTGCACGCTTGTTTTCCTTCCTTTTCCATGAATAAATTTTTTTTTTTTTCTTACTCGGAAAGTGGGACGTTACATAGCTGACAAGCCTGCAGAAAGTAATATATGTCGTCACAAGCGCGGAAAGTAATAAAAAAAACTTGTGTAACACCAATTCCGCACTAGAATTACTGGTGCAAAACATCTCGTGTCGGTGTCTTTCATCCCTTGTTGAACAATCTACTATTTTTTAATTCCAGCCCCCGACGACAGCAACACAACGGTGAACAACAAGCTGCGCCTCGTGCAGCTGATCGGCGAGGGGCGCGCGCGCCGCACGCTGGCCGCGTGGCCGCACCGAGCGGCGCTGGCGCTGCGCGCGCGCGACCACGCGGCCGCGCTGCTCAGCGGCGGCGGCGCCGGCGTGGGGCCCCGGGACCGCCGGCCCAGGCCCTCGCGGGACACCGGTGGGTCACGGCCGGGGACAACAATAGTTCTTTGTTTGTTTGAGGCGAAACGCGCGTCGATCGTGTAGTTTTACCCTCTTATTCATAAACGTTTTGTAAACGTTTGTTAGTTAACATTGTTTGTCTTTATCTGTCATTGTGACGTTTGCCCTCAAATGAAAGGGACAGAACATTTGTTAGCTTAAACATTTTGTTAAGTTTTTATGAATAAGGGGGTTAGTGTTTAGTGGTGGTGGTGTGTAGTCGAGTCTGTGTGATATATGTTGTTTCGTGTGGGAGCGGAGGAGGATGGGTTTTTGCATGAATATATATATCGCAGCTATTTTGCACAAGCCCAGCACTGGTTTTGCGGAGTAGCAAGGTAATTTGTTCCAGTTTGTTAATAGTTTGTGATCCGAGGGCGAAATAAAAAGTATTCAGTCGAGTTGAGAAATTCCTCCTATTTAAAAGTAGGTGTAAAACGAAGTCCGTTTCTATTTGTGCTCATGTCTTTGGCCAACTACTCCATCTACACCTCGGAACAGATTTTGATTCGTTTTTCACTGTCATTTAGATATTTTTTGAGGACGGTTCTTATGTACAGTCAAGGAATTAAATTTCCAACCCACCTAAGGTTCAATAGCATATAGCAAACTGCAATAAGAGCTATAGAGCAAGACGTTAGTTTGACATATCGACCTTAATGCATTGCGAATGTCAGACGATATTTCAACGAAATGGGTAGGGAATTAAATTCTTTGACTGTACATCATGTGTACATGCACATTGTAATGGTAACTAGTAGTAAGAGTAATTGTAAATGCAGGAGTGCGATTTTCGAATCTCACCGGGTGACTAAAGCTCGCCAAAATGGCCGTTTTTCATAGAAATGCGGCCATTTTGGTGAGCTTTAGTCACCCGGTGAGATTCGAAAATTGCATTTGAATCTCACCGGGTAACTAAAGCTCAACAAAATAGCCGTTTTTCATAGAGATTCGGCTATTTTGGTGAGCTCTAGTCACCTGGTGAGATACAAAAATTGCACCCCTGGACCTACTAATCCGTCGATACTCACTGGTGTCGTACGGAGTCAGTAAAAATTTGACAGTAAACCTTTATCATTTAACAAGATCCCAATTGCACTTCTAAAAGGAAGCCAGCACCCAGCACCGAAAAGTACGATGTGTACTTTGCATTTCGCACGCTTAGTATTAAAGTGACTCAATTCTGAATTTGATATTTCCCAAAATTAAACCCTATGTCTTTTAATTAAGGTGATATTTTGGGACGTGTATTATTCAGAAATGGGTCACTTTAATACTAAGCGTGCGATTTGATCATACAAGTTTAGATGAACCTAACTACCTCGTTAGTTCCATAAACATTGTGGTAGTTACACAAAGTGAAACTAGATGGCGCTACTGGTACATGTTAAACGTTAGTTTTAAAGCCGTGCAGATGGCAGCACAGTCGAATCTCTCCACCAAGTTATGATCTATTATGATCTAAATTACTCGTTAAACAATAGCGGGCCAAAATAAATGTCCACAATTTACCATTCAATATTTAGTTAAGTAATAGTTGGCCTTTTTTATTCGATTTATTTAGACATTTGGTGTTTTGTGTTGATGTCATGTTTGACTATCAAATACAATGAAAACAGAAACGTGAATACCAATATTGCGAATTATTAAATATAAATAAATAAATTAACTAAATTATTTTGTAGTGATCATTTCTTACTTCAAAATAGTTTGAGAGTAACCGACAAAAAGGACGGATATTACGAAAAAAAAATGCTTTTTATTGCTGTACATTTACCATTTTTATTGATTTATACTATTGTTGTAACATTCCGCCATTGCTTTCTCAGTGGCAATAAAGTTGTAAACTTTATTGTGTAGTATAGTTTACCTGTCCTAGATGGCGCTAGTGGTCACCATTTTCAATGCATTTAGTTCAACTTTTAACATCCATTAAATTCAATGATCTAGATGTATACAAGGCGTCGTTCAGTGTGCGCAGACGCCGCCCTATTCAGATATTTTTTTTATAATCTCGAGTACTGCACATACGTTAAGTTAAAAAGAAGCCAGTAGGAACAATTTTAAAAATAATTTTGTTGAATCTGATCTGAATATTGTTATAACTTTGTATTTATTTATTGCATGAATTTAAAATGCTATAAATGATATAAGTAATATGATAAAATGTACATGATACGATAAAATCTGAAGTTAATATTAAGATATTGCAGAGGACAGGGTGCCATGTGCTTCCTTACCAGTGGATGTAAACACTTATGCAAACCATAGTCTCAATAAATATATGATTATGTATAATTTTAGTTTTTCCTTGATTCCAGGTATCGCGGCCTTACCTTCCGGCGAGCGGTTGTCACCACTCGACACTTTCTTGGACCTGCTGACAGCGAAGGCTTCCCTCAACGAACTGGATTTCAACCTCATCATTGAGGCTACGCTGGCGTTGGTACATGACGCTAGTGGTTAAGCTATTGGGTACCCAGCGCTCTCCATACAAACGACTATAACGTTGTCCATCCTCTAAACCTTATAATAATAGTAAAATAATTTATTTTCAGTCTACAAACGACCATAGACAAATATCTTACATAAAAATTACATAACAATAAATTTTATACAATACCTTACAGACTAACACACATATGAAACAAAAAACTATTTTGGCGACATAACGGCTTATGCTATTGCTGTAATTTTTTACCCGCCTTCAAAAAAAGGAGGTTCTTAACTCACTGAATATTTTTTAAATTTAATATACTGTGGTTATGCCTTCAAACTAGATGTGTTTGTTTTCATTTTTCCAATATTTCTTATATCTAGTTTTGAAAATATTTATGCTTTTTTTATGATACTACTAAAATGCAAGTATTTTAATTGAAAAACTATGAAGAATAAAAAAAATCAAAACATACGAATCTAGTTGTAAGGCATACTAAAAATCATGGCTATTGATTAAGGTTTAGAGGGTAGAAAACGTTATCGCAGTTCGTATGGGAAGCGGTTTTTAAGGCTGGGTACACAATTAATACATTCGCAGTCCTCATACAAAATATTTCGAGTACATTGTCAGTCCTTTATAAACCTTTCGTTCAATTACTAAGTTCTGCATACAACTCTGATTAGGAAAAAAATAGATTTCGAAGGCACTACATATAGGTACCAAGCATCTCACAGACTATAGCGTGGTATAGTCGACCAAGAAATTGCTTAACCACTTTTCGACCGTATCACAAAGGGATATGGTTCAAAAGTGGTCAAGCAATTACTTGGTCTACTATACATTCAAAGTTATAATATGTATACAGCCATATGACATATACATATAAAAACACTGACCTTATTGTCAGATATTAAACAAACCGCGATTAGAATATAATTGGAGAGTAACGTCAGCATACTGTCATTTCATAGACTTGCGTCAAGCTTCAGTCCTATATGTATGAAATGACAGTGGGCTGACGTTACTCTCCAATTATATTCTAATCGCGGTTTGATATTTTTGGTTGTACAGTCAGCATTATAACGGAGTGGGCGCGGTGGTCAAAAATATCTAAACAAGCGAACGTATTTGATAGATTGTTTTAAACTTTCGCGATTTTCACACATACTTATTACGTTTACGGACTTAAACGCGATAATAAACTGTTTATTTATTAACGTCGACGTTTCGGCCGCATTGCAGCGGCCGTGGTCACGAGCAGACTCAACTGTGCTCTGGTCTGCTCGTGACCACGGCCGCTGCAATGCGGCCGAAGCGTCGAGGTAAATAAATAAACAGTTTATTATCGCGTTTAGGTCCCGATAAACGTAATAAGAATGTATTTGATAGTCTAGTTCGGATATGTTTGAACATTTTGCCCGCTCCAATATATTTGATACTGTCTGTACATATAACAATATGTAACCACTGAATTCACAGGGTACGTGATTAAACCACCTTGACGCACACCAAAGAACATCAATGAGAGTTTTATGTGTGTAGGTACGTGTGATGCTGAGTCTTAATGCATATTTTTCATTCATCCAAGGCTGTTTTATGAGATTATTACTAAAAAAAAGACTAGAAAAAAATGTCTCGAAACTGCACGATTGAATACATTTTATTTGCAGAGCTAGCGCCATCTATCTTGGATATTGTAAACACGCAAGTTTGATATGGGCCCTGTTGCATAATAACTTGTAATACAAGCGGTAGTCTCTTTTCAACTCGTTCTAATAGAAAGAGCTTTCCGCTTGTATTACTAGTTGCAAACTATTATGCAACAGGGGTGCAATTTTTGAATCTCACCAGGTGACTAAAGCTCACCAAAATGGCCGAATCTCTATGAAAAACGGCTATTTTGGTGAGCTTCAGTTACTCGGTAAGATTAAAATGCAATTTTTGAATCTCACCAGGTGACTAAAGCTCACCAAAATGGCCGCATTTCTATTAAAAACGGCCATATTGGCGGGCTTTAGTCACTCGGTGAGATTCAAAAATCGCAATCCTGGGCCCATATCAAACTTGCGTGTTTACAATATCCAAGATAGATGGCGCTAGCTCTGCAAATAAAATTGATTCGATTCAATTCAAATTGATCAACATGGTTGCTGAACTGATACCAAAATGTTAATTTTATTTCATTTGAAAATATGAGATCTCAAATTTTACCAAAAGGTATTATCTGTTGTACTTAATTCTTTACATTCCAATTTGTATATCCAAAGATAATTTAACTAAACATAAGCACAAAATTATTTAAATGTAGACCTTTGTATGTGCAATTTCTAGTGCAATATTATGATTTAAGCGTAATTAAAATAAATTAAAACCATAATTTCAATTCGTTTCATTTCATTTATTTAATCAGAATCATATTTACAATGCTTACAGTCACTCCTGGGGTGCAATTTTTGAATCTCACCAGGTGACTAGAGCTCACCAAAATGGCAGCATTTCTATGAAAAACGGCTATTTTGGTGAGCTTTAGTTACCCGGTGAGACTCAAATGCAATTTTTGAATCTCACCAGGCGACTTAAGCTCACCAAAATGGCCGCATTTCTATGAAAAACTGCCATTTTGGCGAGCTTTAGTCACTCGGTGAGATTCAAAAATCGCACTCCAGGTATCTTTGGACACTGGGGTTAGGGGTTGGCGATATTCATGCCGCCGGTCGCCTTTCCAGACGGAGCGACGGTACACCCTGGGTTTTTAGTGGGTTAACCGGTCCTTTCAAGGGCTGGGAGTCCCACATACCCACCCAGTGGGATGCGTAATGCATTTCCCGTAAAATTGCAATTTTGTTAAATACAATTAGGGAAAAATGCAGTTCAAATTATAATAATTTCAATTTGTAAAGTGAAGCTACTTTCAGAGAAGTTCTTAAGCCATACGAAGATTATCGTAAGCCAAAGAAAAATATTTTCTTAGAAGAATAGTCCTCACAAGTTATAAGTCGTCTGTCTAAAGATCTGCTTATGGTATGAGAAGCCGATCGTCATGCGATCATCATGATGAAGCAAGAAAAAAAAGGAACGTCGTCGAAATCCAAAATGAGTACGCTAACTTAACGTGTCGTTAGCGCACCCGTAATCTAAAAGTAGAAGGTACTATTACATGGAATCATCAAATTTCTGATATTTTTTATGGGTATGGTTTACAGTTCTCTTCCACTACTCTTTTGAAAATTAATATCAATTAGCCTAATCCCCAACCAGGGGGGTTCCACTCGGCACTGTAGGTACGCTCGACCGGCTTTCCTATGGCATAGGTAAATCGCAGTAGGCTGTCGGCTTGCCGCGCACTCGCTCGCGCGCCCCCGCCTTGTCAGTGTAATTGAAAACGAATGCCGCGCAACCCTAGCGTGTTGCCGGGAGTAGTGGAGGGAAGGCGGGCGCGGGCGGCGCGTTCCTTTTGACTCGTACCGCCTGGCGCATGATGTATGAAGTAATACAAACTTTTTAAGCGTGTGAATAAAGTTGGAAACGTTTAATCGCGGTCGTAAAGAGAAGTTTCTTTACGTTATTTATTCTGTGCCCCAACTTAGCAAAGCTTGAAAGCTTGTACTATGGGTACTAAACTATGGATAAACCTACATACACATAACATCCATGACTTAATTATAAAATGGGTTATAAGTAACCCAATGGGCCCTCTGCTGGTTTTGATCACTCGTGTGTGAGGTAAACAATGATTTGTATACTTCAGAGGACTGTGGATCTTTAGCTATACTATAGTCCTTCTTCGTTTTTTTATATGATGGATCTTGGACTAAATCATTTGATCCGAAGGCCCGTTTATTTGATCCAAAGTGACCTCTAGGCACTTTGTTAGGGTTGTATTTGGGGAGAGATAGAGGTATGGTTTCTATTTCTTTTTTTACAGCCTGACTGGACCCTGCCTCTGGTTTGTCTTCAACCTCAGTTTTTACTTCAGTTGAAGCGGATGGCTCTTCTGAGGTAGCAGTGCTGTTGTCAGAACTAGTAGCACTAGTGACTGTTTCAATTTTAACAGCTTTCTCTGTTTTGGATTTTTTGGTTTTCCTGCTGGCTATGCGTGTAGCCATTTTAGCTTTGAGAAGCTCAACATCATCCTCTGTTCCGTTGAGGACTACGACGTCGTTGTCTGTGAAGGGTTGCTGACACTGTAAAATAAAAAGATGCATAATTTTTCCAAAGCGTTCTCGATTTTATGAAGAAAAAACTGTTAAGTTCTAGGTTAAGGTCAAATCAAAAAGTAAAAAGAATGGACTGGTCCAGTATGAACTAGACAGATTTTTATTTGATTCTCTTGATATTTCATTGATTTTTATTAATTTCATAAAAATTAAAAAGTCGAAATAGGTCTTTCCCGCGTCGTCCAATCGCCAATATAGTCAACTATATTTACCATATGACAAAGGTTCTGTTTGACCTCCTTCAGTGCTCTCTCTGCGAGCACGCAGCCGCAGCTCCACAGGAAGACAAAGCGGAACTTGCCAGTCATCTCTATGCCGCTGATAGGGCAGATGTATGGAGCACTGCCCTCACCAACTGCACCGTCTGTGTGCTCTGTGGCTACGTATGCTGGGTTCTTAACTAGTTTCAAATCTTTGATGTCCTGAGGAAGTGTTAAAGAGAAATTAGTTTGACTAAATAAATGAAACACCTCATTCATCAAAATCGGCTCAGTCGTTTAGGCACTACAGTGGCACATTCGTAAATACAAATATACGTACATAGGGTGCTAAAAACATAACCCTTCCTTTTGGCTTTGCCGTAGTCGGGTAAAAAAAAGTATAGAATTTTATGATTCTAATTTGTCTCTTAACCTTTTCGATGCCAACAACTCATTTATCAGCACCGCAGGTCAATGCCAATGACTTATAATATTATACATACATGACAATGCATGCAATTTAAAAGTGACCTACGCGAACTTTGTAACTTACAAAAAAGCTTGGCGTGTGAATCATGTTTTTTGTATTGACTTGGCGTTAAAAAGTTTAAGTTCCTATCGCCACATACCTTCAAGTTCTTAATATGGCTAATAGAGTCTGGCTTGGTCTCTTTGTCAAGCAGGGCTTCGAGCACAGAGCTCTTGCTGTAGAGGCGGCCAAGCGCGCACGCCACCACCGGCGCCTGCAGGGGCTGCTGTGACAGCGCGCAGTTACGCCACTTGAATGAACGCTCTGCATCCTTGTCTTTCTATAAACCAATACAGAAATTTATTAAGCTACAGGTACATCCCAGGAGTTTTACAACTTTACTTACGTATTGAAAGCCAAGAGGAGGAATGCATTTTGAAAACAAAAGAGATACGACAATATGTTGCGGTCAATACAGAACAATTGAGACATACTGATGCCAAATTAGATAGATGAAGAGATATACTGATACATATGATAATAATAATAACATTGACTCTGTATTGACTCACCTGACTGCATTCAACATTTTTGATGCCCTTTTGTAAGTTAATTTCGATAAAAAGTTTATTAAGTTATTGGAACAAGAACTTAATTTAACTTGTCGTAAAATGAAGGAGACTAGAATGCAGTTCTTTAGGTCCCAATTGCTTGGCTCCTAGTAGTGCAGGTTTAGGAATCTAAACTTAGAAACGAATTCAGTATTTACAATGTCAATTTTTATTTATATCGTAGTTTAATAATCAACTTCAATGTTTAGAGATTTAACAATAGAAAGTTGGCATAAACGTAGGTTTAACTTAAGTAAATGTATAAGATAGCAATCAATTATAATGGTAACAGTTGGTACGAACTTGTTCTGGTTTCTTCTTCATACGAACGAGCTCGTCTCGTCGAGGAATAGTACCACCATCACAACCCATTGTGGTGTTTTAACACGAAGTAATAATTATGTTATATGATTCAGTGTTTTGTTCTGAGATCAGAATTCTGTGAAACGCGCACGTAAAAACGTAGTGATTAAGCCAAGCACAACACAACACAAAAACGTTATAGTTTGTCGCTGACCATCAGTGGCAAAATAAATAAATTCCCAACAAAATAAATTGGTGACTAGTGAACAGTGAACAAAACACGTCACGCGATCACGATGTGACAACAGACAGACATGGACAAATGACATTAATGACATGACAATCATAATTTCAAAGATTATAGACAACCACAGACAAATAGTCTTTTTTTTTAAATAGTGCTGTAATTATAAAACTAAAACCGGTAATATTCTTATTATTCGAGTTCGAGATAATAAAATTGCTATAGTACGAGTTGTTTTATTAATACATGTAAGTTAATAATACATAACACAAAAATATTACTGTGTGGTGGTTTTGAATCCTCTGTGTGGGCTAGGATCATCCTACATTGTGGGTGTCGTATTGACACTTGAGAAAAACTGCCTTGTTGCGTTTTTACAAAGGGTTCGAATAGTCCCGTTGACACCAAAAACGTCAAATTCACGTGTACTTTGTACGAAGAGAATACTTCTCTTTTATTTACTTCTTAAACTAATGAAATAATTATATCACGAAGACTTAAATGTAACTGTGTTGGATAATGCAAGATTTAAAGATGGCTCGTGTGCCAGAAAATGGTTCTGGCCTCGAATCAGACACCCAAGACAGCGTAGATAATAATTCAGTATCGGGCTCAGGAAAATTGTCTAACAAAAAGAAAATTCGAAAACGTGGAATTATCTTTCTCTCTACCATCCCTCCTTACATGAACGTGGCCAAAATTCGTGAAATATTCTCTCAATATGGTGAAGTTGGAAGAATTTACTTGCAATCTAGTGCTAGTAAGTGTTTAGAGGTTATGATCTAACTTTTTTTATTTTATTTTATCGCTGACTTTCTCGAATTAATCGCGTTTTTTTTTAGAACCAGGAGAAAAGCGTAAACGCGTTCCTAATCAATTCACTGAAGGCTGGGTAGAGTTCCAAAAGAAAAGAGTCGCCAAAGAAGTAGCAGTCAGATTAAACAACACTAAAATTGGCACTAGAAAGAAATCACGGTATTATGACATGATTTGGAACATTAAGTACATACCGAGGTTTAAGTGGATCCATCTGAGTGAGAGACTGGCTTACGAGAAGGCTGCAATGAAACAGAGACTGCGGGCGGAAATATCTCAGGCAAAGAAAGAAGCACATTACTTGCAGAGCAATGTCGAGAAAAGCAAACGGTTGAAGAAAAAGAAAGTGGTACAAGAGGATTAGGATTTTAAGTATTATAATAAATGTTAAGTAAAAATAATGTTTGATTTGGTTTTATTATAGAGTTTAATTATTTTATTTATTGCAATCACGCAATGCAATTAAAATTAGCATTAAATCACATGCCAAGCATGGGTGGATAGCAATGCAAATTTATATCTTATGTAAGCTCATGTAAGTAAGTCTCTTTTGAGCTGTACACACTGATGGATATATCCATCATTACCAATGAACCTGTGGTGTGGATATATTCATCCTTGGTATTAAAAAGGTTAAATAAATTCTTCAGGTCTAAATTAATATTTATTTAGGGATTAAACATAGCATGCAGCCGAAGGGGCTGGCTCCAGGTGCCATGTTCCATCTTTATAATGTTTTTCTTTGTGGTGATATATAATGGTGTATAGCGAGCGTCCGCGGCGCCTCACCCTATTGCCATTGCTTAGTTCCTTATTATGCTAAATAAATCATGCTTCCACAAAAGCCAAAAAAAGGGTCTATTCTGACTAGTTACATTATTAGTTCCATTGACCATCTGCATTAAATGTAAAACACATTACCCTCCATTGCGTCGCGCAGTCGGGTAACTACTGGGAAAATAAAAGGCCAACTAGTTCCACCAATGGAACTAGTCAGACTAGCCCAAAAAAAGGAGGTAGCAATGACTTAAGTAGAAGCATAAAATAATTTTAGGCAGAGAACCCTTGGCTAGAATCCTGTTTAGAATCACTTATTTCTCGCTCTAAAATTGTCCTAGTTTCATATTTAACAGTACCTAAAGTAAAGAAAAAGAAAGAGTCTGATAGGTGACCAATGATTTATTTCTAAGGACACGTAACTAGGCTACTCTTGTAGCACCCTCTAATGATGAACACTACAATCATATTTGTAGGCACTAGTGATAATTATTCAAAAACTAGGTGCCAATGTTGGTACTACGGGTGCCAAGCGCGAGGGGTGTTAAGTTTATTTGTCGCTAAAGTTAACACGACCGCTTATAATCTCTTCAACCCTCATCCGTTCTTTAGAAGTCAGGGGATCGGGCGTCAGTTTCTGTATGTATCTGCGCGGCGGGATGGTGTGGGACAGGATGCCCTGGGAGAACTCTCGGTGCACTCTGATGCCGTCGAGCGCGTTCGGCTGGAGTTTTTCGAAGCTGTGGAGCTCCTTCATGAACTGCTTGCGTTGCGCGACCTTAGCCCAGTGGTAGCGGTGACGGCAGACCACGCGGCTGCAAGCAGACTAAGCTTAGAAGAAGATACCTGACTTATCAATTTCGAAAGATAAGTAGTTGTTAGATATGAACTTAAGATGCCACAAGGCAGATAGGCAAGAAAGGCTATGGTATGAACTATGAACTTATATATTAATAAAACGGATCACTCACGTATTTTTAAAGCGAGAAATACCCGACATGAGCTGTCAGGGCTTCGGTACGCAGTCGTCGTCGCGCCACCGCCGCGGGGGTTCATGATTAAGGACCACGGACTGGTCCGAAAATTTCGGGCATTTCTCGACTTAAAAATACGTGACTGATCGGTTTTATTAAAATGTACGAGTCTCACGGTAGTTTTATATGAACTTATACTTTTAACCAAAGACTACTACACACGCTGTATCTACGGAATAGAAAGATTTTCACATTGAGTTACGGCACATGGCCGCAACTGATGTGTGCAAGCGTAAGCAGACTCTTAATTATCACACTTAGCCAAATGTTAATAAGTGAAAATTCTTCAACAACACAGCATTTCCGGGTTTAAAGGACAGCAGCTGTCTGCTGCGAGTGTCTGGGCGCTGGTAATCATTCACCATCAGGGGTGCAATTATTGAATCTCACCAGGTGAGTAGAGCTCACCAAAATAACGCCGCAGAAGTAACGTGCTAATTTGAATTGTATTTAGTCTATATATTTTTATGTATGTTAGTTTGTAAGGTATTTATCTATGGGCCCTTGTTGCCTGATAATAAATGATTTTGAATTTTGAATTTTTGAAAATGGCTGAATCTCTAGGAAAAACGGCTATTTTGGTGAGCTTTAGTTACCCGGTTAGATTCAAATACAATTTTTGAATTTCACCAGGTGACTAAAGCTTACCAAAATGGCCACATTTCTATGAAAAACGGCCATTTTTACGAGCTTTAGTTACCCGGTGAGATTCAAAAATCGCACTCCAAGTGACCCACTTGCTCGTTTTCCTTCCCATTTTATTAAAAAACAGCTTATGTAGGTACTGCTTGCGCATTACTCTGGTAGAACGCAAAAACAAAGCATTAGGTATACATACTACGCTAAGGATAGCTTGTTGTACGACGGGTGTATGCTGACGTCGGAGCGGGCGAGCTCCGGGAAGCCGGGGTACAGCGGCACTCGGCGCCTGTTTTCACCTTCCTCCCCGGGCAGGTGCTCCTTGTTCTCTTTGCGGTACCGGAACGTCATGCTAGCTGTTTACTGGTTTAAACTGGTTCTGTTCTATTCGATGGGCAGGGCGTTGTTCACCGATTGATGGAAGGTGACGGGCAGTGTAAACTAATCATGAAAGTAATAATACTAAGTGACGGGTAGGTACCTAATACCGTTGCTATGGTAACTGTTTGATCATTAGCTCCATGGTAACCGTACCTTTTCGGTGCCTAAGTTTGTGGGCGCCGAATAAACTTTTTCTTTTTTACCCGACTACGGCAAAGCCAAAAGGTAGGGTTATGTTTTTTATAAAGTAAGTATTCTGCGTCTAAGATTACAGTAGTTAAGTGTAGGTACAATTTTCTTGTATCAATCTGAAAAAAGAAAGTTGTGTGCAAGTAAGCACTACTTCAATGGAAAGTTGTAATGCGAGTACCTATCCACTTACGTAGGTACATAACTAAAGCACACAAGAATTCTAATAACCTGAGACTTCCGACTTAGATCTTTTACCTTCTCCCCACCTTTGGGTTACTTTTGTGTCAAATTTACTTACTTTGATAATTTAAAGGTAACCTGTATAGTCGATCAAGGAATTGCTTGACCACTTTTCGACTCTATTACAAAGGGATAAGCGCGGTATAAGGTTCAAAAATGATCGACTGTATAATCGCGCCATCGCGCGTCAGTCTACATTTGTCAAATTTTAGAGCATACACTACGTTTTTTGGCATATTGAATTGCCATTTAACACGTTCACAGTCCAGTGCACCATATATGGTGCACAACAAAGTAGCTCCACAAGTGCGTGCCCCATGTATGGAGCACAAAAAAAAGATTTGACATGCACGTTGCTGATATGATCTGATCAGCTGGCTGGGCCTAATTTTTTGGGTAAATACATGTTGTTTGTTGCCAGGGGCGTTGTTTCCCTAAGGCCATCCGAGTCATGGCCCGGGGTGCCAGGCTGCGAGGGGCGGCAGCCGCCCCTAAAATGAAATGCTTTATCGTCATTTAATGAGGCGCCAAAGCTAAATGGCCCGGGGCGCCAAATCTTTAAATACGCCTCTGTTTGTAGCTCATTAACTTTTATTCTGGGTTTTCAGCATAATTATACTGGTTTCTTTTCGGCAAACTGAATTGCCATTCAAAGTAAAGATATTAACTACTCCAATTTCACGTTTAATTTTAAGATTTCTTCTAAGCTTTAGTTATTAATAAGAGTCAAAGCTTCGTTTGAAATACAGCTGTACTCGATAAAGCATTGTTTTCCACTTCTGCTTTCCCTTAATTTTGTCGCTTTTAATAGGCTCTAAGATGACGACTCTGACGACCTGTATGGCACAGTGGCACATGTGTCTGCTTACTGTGCAAGAGGTCCCGGGTTCAAATCCTGGTATGGGCCAATATTTGTGTGACGAATACGAATGTTTGTACCTGAGTCATGGACGTTATTTGTATTTAAGTATGTATTTATCTATATATGTATGTTTATCCGTTGTCTAGTATCCATAGTACAAGCTTTGCTTAGTTTGGGACTAGGTCAATTGGTGTAAATTGTCCCGAGATATTTATTTATTTATAAGATACTGGATAGAATTCGAAACTTTGTGATGCTGTTTAACAGATTTCTAACAAATAAGATTCAAACACGACTATTAAATTAACAGTTTATTCATACAGCCGTACCATTTAAATTATTAAATCTACATCCCAGGCCTCCATCCCTGAAGTTAATTTACATTGCATTATGATAACTTTTCATGGCCAAGGAATTTGTTTCTAGGTATCGCAGCAACCTCACCTTTGTTCCAACTCAACTAGTTCGAAAATAATTACATAGTTACATTGAACTATTACTATGACAGAGTTGCAATCTGGTTCACGAAAGCGTCCTGTCAACCATCTGTGTTTCATAAACACAGGACTTTTATGTTTTTTTTTGATAACTATAATATTTAGAATTACATAAAGTAACATTGGTTGAATCGTAAAATAACGTCAGCCTGGTCTCATCATTTGAAGGATCGTTTTGGGTTCGACTGCTCAACAGCCATTTTCAAACCGTATCTTTATTATTATACACAGTAGAAATAAAAATAAAAACAAAGAAACTTAAATTTTGGTTAGCAGTATTAATTGCAGTACTTCAAGAAAATTACGAACGTTAGCTTTAGACATCTCTAGGTCAAGATGAATTTCGCCAACAACTAACTGACACTGAAGCGTAATACCGTTAGCGTAACGCTATCTCTTGGTATTTTACTACGGGTTCGGTTCATTAGGAAAAGCTGGTTCAGCTGCTAGTTTCAATAATAATGTTGTCAGAAATCCTATAAACGCCAATTTGCTATTTCTTTTTGTTGAAAAATGTACTTAACAGCGTCATTTAGTTTGACTGCGTGCATCATATAACCCGCGCATGATTTTTATAAGGCGACTGCCAATCTATTCAATACATAAATTTTTACTTAAGCGTCCAATTCTGCAGTATTACCTTGCGCGCCGAATTTAAATTAATCCTAACCCCTGAATATTGTTCTAGATTTTTAGGGAGGGGATAAATCCCAAGGATACATCCCTGCGTAAGATGCACGGTAGTGTAATTTTTAGGAAAGTGTAATTATTCTTAAGCAGTTTTAGCTGTATTAGACTACTCCTTTATTCATAAACGCTTACTAAACCTAATTAAGTGAACATAATGTTTCGTCTTTCTTTGTTATTGTAACATTTATCTGAGCAAGGAACAAAATAAGGTTCAGCTAAAAGATATTTAAAATTTTTTATGAATAAGGGAGGAACAGGGAGTCAGAGTTCAATGTAACTTTGCCTGGAGTTGAGTTGGAACGATTAGTGGCCAACAAACTCAAGAGGCGGTGACGGCAGCCACTCTGCTCTTACATACACAGTCATTGAAGTCATTCACTAGCACTGAGCACAGCAACGATGTGTTGGGGTTCGTGCTATAGCACTGGAGTACCTGGAAATTAGAGAACAATTGACATTATGAATGTGTTATGAATTATGCACATGTTCACAGACTCCATACAAAACGTTTTTAAGTTGTCCTACATCCCACATATTACGTCAATCTCTACTTAGGACGTTTACAGTCCAGTGCCCCAAATATATAGCACAACAACTACCTTCACACATCTGTGTCCCATCTATTTGACCAAATTTTGTAACAATAGTAACCAAAATTTAATCAACGCCCGTTTACAAAACCTAGCCTAACTTAATAAATTAGAAAATAAATACAATAAGTATTTAACAAAAAAAAAAACAGTCCAGCAAACTCATACTTAATTGAACAGGCATGCAAATGCTCCCCTGGTCCTCCTTAATCCAAATCCTTGGTGTCCCTTATATTTTTTGGGACTTGTGAAGCTAGATTGTCGTGCATCATATTTGGCCCACTGGACTGTGAATATGTTAAATACAGGTACCCAGTGTGGAACTGACAGACATGACTGACCAAGTTGTAGGAGGGCAATACTTTTGTATGATTCTAGTTAGACACTAAGGGCTAAATTATCCATGTACTGGTTATGTTAAGGCTGGCCAATACAATTAGGATGAATTGAAAATACATATACTTATGACAAAATGTGTAGCTGGTTTCTTTTTTTACAAATACCTGTAGGTTTTTGGCAATGTGGTAATTGCACAATAATTCAATGGGTGGATAGATGATCTTAGCATTAGACATTTTTAATTGATAATATTATATCAGATTTAAAGTTTCATAGTAAGGAAAATACATTTTGAAAACATCTAACATGCACTCTGATAAGCTAATTAAGTCTAATACTAATAAAGACTAAGAAATTTAGCTCCAACACCAATGCCATTCCTAAAGACATTTACGGCCCAGAGACAATAGGAAATTCTGTTGCTGTAATTTCAACAGGCAACCTTCATCGAAAGTGTTAATGAAGTCATCTTTAATATTTGCTCAAAAAAATATATTTAAACTTTATTGCACAATACAGAAAATAATGTACTAATGGCCATAAGGCATTCTCAACTAGTCAACCATCAGGCTAAACAGAAAGTAAGACGGTGCAGGATCGTGAATTAATAAAAAACAAGAATTAAACAAATCAGCCAGAATATACATAGAATACATATCGATAAACTTCGAAAAAATTCTTGATAAGGAAAAGATATAAGTCAGTAAAATATCTCTGAGTGAGCTTGGATTTTATGATTATAAGGACATTAGGATCCCTTCCTTTATGGTCAGGATTCCGGATTGGGGTGAAAACAATTCTTATTTCCTTCCTTTTTATATCTAAAAAAAATACCTTAGCTTTCTCCTCTTGGCATGGTGGTAGTTTATTGGCCACTTTATCCTGTGTTGCCATGTTAAATAGCTCATGGGCTTCCTTCAGTGTCTTCTGATATTCAGACTGCATACCAATATTAATCTTCTCATGTGCCCGCTTCAAACCTTCGATCCTACGGGCCCAATAGGCCTCTTCAGCTGCATTGTCTTGTTGCTGTTTCCGTGACTCGTAATATGGAGGTGGCGCGAACTGAGGCACAACTTGTGGTGCTATTGGCTGTTCAGCTTGCTGCAATGGACAGTATTGATTTGTTAAAAAAGCTAGATAAAAAAAGTTAAAGTTGTCTTTGGACTAAAAAAACAGTAAGAATTAAGAAGGAATTTTAATGTTTAGGTTTTCATTTCTTTGGATTTAGGTTAGAGCATAACTGCTTAAAACAGGATCTAAGGCGGTGTTACACTTTTTAAGACTGAAAATAACCTCAAATTCCAAGGTTACCCCATATTGTCATTAAACTGCACAAAAAACTTGAGAATCTTTAACTGTTTACAAGTTAACAGGAGGATAATAAATAGGCTGCTTTCTGTGAATTCGGTAAACAAAACATTAGGCTCAGTTTGTTTAATCTAGACGAAGTTCATCTAAAATTATGTAATTCAAAAACGATCATTACTTTCGCGGCTAGTTGAGCCTGTATCCGTTCTAGCGCGTCTTGAGAAACTTGAATAGAATTTTCATTGTCCACGCTTAGTTTTCGTGTGCTTTGCGAACCTCCCATGTTTATAAAAGAAAGAATTTAAGAATTTTATTTATCGGCGGATCACGTCAAAAATTCATTTTTTGACAGCTACTCGAGCCGTCACAGATAAAAGTATACCTACCAAAAAGCACAGATCACATTTTTTTTATTGTGTGCTGGTAACACTATTTTGAGTCCGAATCGGGGCAATGACTGTCGGAAACATTTTTTATTTCTAAACCCGATTTTTTATTGGAGATAAATATTACATTTTCATTTTTGTAATAAAACAATGTTCGAACCAAAGTAAAGATTACAAAATTATAACTTTAAATTTAAATAGATGGCTAGTACCTCATTTAAGTTTCATTGTGTGTACACTAGATGGCAGTAAGAGTACTCATTTAATTTATATTGGAACTTATTGGAACTTTTGAAACTAACGACGGCGGAGCATGAATGTAGTATCATTTTTCGCTGAGTGGCGGAGCAAGGAGCAACGACGTGAAGCGTGAAGTGAAGCTACCTTCAATTATTCTTAAACTTTTATTCGCGCGTGCTGACGTGCGAAAATTCACCGATCCGATTACTGAATCGGATATCGGTGAAAGGATATGGACTGGCAGTAGGCGGGCGTTATAACCGCCGTCATTGTCAGCAACCACTTGATGACAGAATTTAAAAGAGATCATGGGCGTCGTGGAATTAATTTGTGTAGTCAAATTAGATAGGTACTTATTTTTCTTGGCTAAGTATCGGTGTATTTTTGTTAAGTATAATAGGAAGACCAATAAGCAAGTGGGTCACCTGATGGTAACTGATCACCACCGCCAATAAACACCCGCAACACCAAGGAGCTGCAGAGCCGGAGAGCTATTGCCAATACAGAGGTCTATGTCAAATATAGATGCAAATTGCCAACCCTTTTTCTAAAATTCTGGTAACAATTTTGATGTCTTCAATTTAGGTGTTGACAGCTATGAAGAAGATTAAATACTGCGGATTAAATACCGTAAATCCGCTAAATATCCTTCACAATTCTAGGACAACGGTAAAACTTAAGGGTGTTTACTAAGGTAGGCGGAAGGCTTAAGAAATATTTTGTATTGTTAGGCAAACAGATTCGGAGCTTATAATCCTATTAAACCGCTGCCTTACTTTGTAGAGGTTTAAGTATCTTATCTGCCAGCAGCATAAGTCATTGAAGTCAATGAATACTGCACAGCAATGGTTTTTAAAACGGGCGTCAAAGGTGCTTGCAACGCGTGCGTGATTCCTCTGAAGTCGCAAGCGTCTGGGGTATAGATCCCAGACGCTTGCGACCCAAAAGTTGCTTACCAAAAGGCTTCCTCATGCCTGTTTTCCACTGGTATGGTATAGAGTTCGGTCACCTTCGACCGTCCCTTGAACCCAACCCGCAAGCAGCAGGATGAAATAGGGCGAAAAATGAGCATGCCTTTTACGATGTATGCTTTTTTTGTACATAAAAATTGCGCTTCACCTGATGGGAAGTCATTCCTACTGTCCATGATGGTAACCAACAATCCTAAGAGATTCGCTGATCCGTTGTCCTAGGTTGCCCTCCCCCACACTCTGGGTTTCCGGATCTTTCACTCATCGTACAAATAGCAAGCTACTATTGCATGCTACTATTCTGTAAGAGTGTGGTACTACCCCTACCCCGGTCGAGACGGCTGCGTGCCTTTAGCACTACAAGAGTCCTCCGGAATACGAGGTCTCCTATAGTTACAAAGCAGTGGGGGACAGTCCCACTTTACCATCATATTTTTTGTTCTCTGTACCACAAATTATATAATACTATGCTACTACTCATGTTCACTATTTTTGGGAGAGTATTGTTTCAAACGAATCTCCATGAAATTGTGAGGTAAATCCACCTTCACCGTAATATCTGACATTTTCCAGTCCCGCCTTGGGCTCTCATTCACAGATGGCGCACCTGTCAAGGTAAATTGAAATCCAACTGTCAGTTGCCAGTGTTGCCATTATAGAGTGAAATAGTAACGTCTCATATTTAGAGTAGTTTTTTTGGGGCTGAATGGTGCACCTTATGTTGATTTCCTCGTGTGAAATCAGCAATGCAATCAATTCAAGTAGTTTTGCGACAAAAACACTGATTTTACGCTACTTTAATTTACACATTATAGTTCAAGCTACGATCAAGCTAGTAGGCAAATTTAAATAGTATATAATTATTACATTAGGTATGTTTAAACCAACTTTAACGTATCCTACATTATTTAAGACATATTCTTAGTAGCAGCTTGAATTTTCAAAAACACAACACAGCGGCGCAAGTGACTGCGTTTTATTTTAACAATTATTTATAAATACCTATTTCCCCGTAATTTCTAATTTGATTATAATTAATATTAATGGAATCAATTGCTTTGCGTAAGTAACGCCTGACTCTATAAACAAATTATACCTAATTATTTTTGAGAATAAATGATCTTTAAACCTAAAAGTAATAACACGTAGCCACAATAAATTAAATAGGACTAATTTAATATTACTGTAGAACCCGTTCATCTTCTACTTAGAACAAAAAAGAGCCTTATTCTTGGCTAAAATGTGTTAAAATTTCACCCGGTCTCAGTAGGTACTAATTAAAATATTACAATGCCTTAGCATTACACAAACAAGCCACAAAAATGATAAACTTGAATTAAAAAGTATTACACGCGAAGAAAAGTTAATAACTTATGTCCTTTTGCTCCCGAGGGAAGCTGAGTCCGTTGGCGCATCGCAGGACTAGCATGAGGGATTTATCACCATTAATTAAATTTAATAAACATACTAGAATTAATGTGAAAGTTTATTTAGCTTTTATTTGTCTAGACAGAAAAATATTGACGCTTAAAATGATTTAGTTTGACAGACTTTCATAGGGTCATAAGGGCCGCATGCATGGATGGTTAGGTATATTTTGTATTGATATTGTTTTATTACTTTTTATAGAAATATTGTAAAAACCTAACCTAAGATTTTAAATAAATATACATAAATAAAATAAAATTTCAATAATTTAATCTGTTCGAAAGATGCCCAAAAATGCCTTTGAAGACCTTTGAATAGAATAGAGCTAATAATAATAGAACTATTCCTATTCTATTAAAAAAAACTAAAACTTGTTTATTTAGGCCTTCCCATCGAGCGCTCTGCTTGTTTGTCTCCTCGTATCGTAAAAGAGGTATGTTCAATTCGAAGAATTTATTCTAAAAATTAAGGGTTTCGAATACATCTATCAAAATCCTCTGTTACTAGCAACGGCACGGCGCGGCGGCGTGCCTTATGGACAGGCTGGGACTCTTTAGTCACCATTATAAATAATGAATATGTATAGGTACACTTGTATACATATTTTTTAAATGTCTGGGTT
Organism: Ditula angustiorana; assembly: GCA_963691745.1. Classification (NCBI taxonomy): domain Eukaryota; kingdom Metazoa; phylum Arthropoda; class Insecta; order Lepidoptera; family Tortricidae; genus Ditula; species Ditula angustiorana. The sequence goes on from OY829474.1 coordinate 2,276,119, forward strand.
AATTATTATTCATTTCATAATTTTATTTTCGACAATTATTGTCTGGAGTGAAAAAAAACTGTCTCCAATAACATGCTAGTCTTACTGAAGACCGCATTCCATACTCCGCTCCCTCCCCTCAACCGAACATGTTACAAATCCACCAACTTAACAATACCACCCGCCAAACCACCCATAACCCTTACCCCTACAGCTTAAAGCCGACTTTCCAATTAACTTTAATTATACAAGCTTTAGCGTGAAGTGATCGGTTAACTTTTTTTTTATAACTACCAGAGACCAAGGAATAAAATGATTTGGAGCAAAATTAAGTGCTTTTATGTCCAATCGAGAGACAATATTTTGATATGACGAAGTTGTTAGCCTTCTAGGATGCCGGGGTTTAATGAAATTGGGGCAGGCAAGTGGGTTCTGTATGTGAAACGTAGTAAAGTAAAAAAAAAGTTAATACTCCGTTTCGATTTCAATACAATATATACTTAGTACTGCCCGCTGAGATGCGTTCTGTTAAAGTATCTATATTGCCTCGTGGACCGCTTTTAGCACCGCGGTAGGTGCTAAATCGAGGAGTCATAACTTTGCACTAAACATAAAAAAATAATGGCTTATTTATATTTATGTTTCACTAGCTGTGCTCGACATTTTGTAATACTTTTTATCCGACTGCGTCGAAGCTAAAAAGGAAGAGTTGTGGCTTTAAATTCATAAACAAATAACAATAATTTTAAGCTAACAAATGTTTTGTCCCTTCATTTGAGGGCAAACGTCACAATGACAGATAAAGACATGTTAACTAACATAGGTTTAAGCAGCGTCTATGAATCAGAGGGTATTGGATGCACTGATTTTGGTACAAAGTGTTGTTAAATTCGTCTTAGTTGCGCGTGTGATACTTTTATTCAAACACACAACATTTTTATTCCCAAACTTGGTTTTTTTAATAATGTAGATCAAAGTCAAAGACGAAATACAGAACATCTTTATTCAGATTAGGCTTGCAGGAAACACTTATGAATGTCAGAAAATTTACCTCCGGTTCGGAAAAGCTTGTGATTAGAGAGGTTCCGGCAAAACCACGGAAAAAAGAAACGGGGGAAATGGTTTAAAGCATTATTTGTACCAGAACCGGTGTCGCCACACGCACACACTTGTGGTTATCGTCTTATACTACACTACTAAAATAACATAATCTTGATTGGTTAAAATTGTCAAACGATATAAGACAAATAGTACACAAGTTTTCGTAAGTAAAACATACCTTATCAGTAACAAGTAAGGTTTACTTTTTATTAACATCAAACTGATTATATAACATTTTAATATGTAAACGTCAAATGAAAATTTGGCTTCGTAGTTCCGCTACTCAACACTAGATGTCACTTAAAACAACTTCACTTCAATAGTAGGAGAGCCGGCCGCAGAATTTTGTGCCTACTTGATACCGCGATGAAATGCACAATGGTTTCTCATTAAAAAAGATGCTAAGTCTGAATGTAATAATCTGCCAATTCTGGACTTGCAAAAGTTCTAAAGTGCCACTTTCGGTGCAAAAACTGGGGCGTATTTTACCCAAGTGACTACCCTGAAATGACTGTCACATTATCAGAAAAGAAATTCATCGTCAGAAATTTACTAGTAGATACAAAAAAGTAAAATCGATTGTTGATTTCTAAGCGGATACCGCGGTATCAAGTAGGTAAGAAATTTTGCGGCCTGCTTTCGTACTAAAAATTCAAAGTGACACATGGTTTTGGTTCGTTTTGACAGACCGAGTAGACGGGTTGTAGCTATGCTAGCTATCTATCGATATCGATGTCTTTCATCGCACACAAAATATTGTACCAGACATCGGTGTTGTTCATTTTGAATTATTAATTATTAATTATATTATATTCTATGACATTATAGACAGACATGGTAAGATGTTTCGACTTCAAACCCGCCTGCCGCTGCCTTCACATGAAACAACATGAAGTCTATTCAGCCTTACTTGTATTACGTTATGTATAATAGGTCTACCATGACCTAAAGTTACGAATTTAGGCTATAATTAAAAAAAGTAAGCGGCAAAAAGTGCAATTTTTAGTTAAATGGTTGTTACCCACCACTATTCACACTTCACACGTTTATACTTCTAGAAAGTAAAACACGACACGTGTAAAGGTGTGTATACTTTGTAGTAAAACTTATTTTATATAAACACATATCATAAGTGCTCTATAATGCGTTCAGAAACCGTAGGCAATGACCAGCATTATTACAACCAATTTTATTATGAGAAATTTCTTGTCTGTGGTAGTAGGTAAATCTGAAGTTTAATTGGCATTGCATACCGATTTCTGTAACGATATGAGTTTAAATTTGGAACAGCTGTCAAAATTCAAGGGGGTCTCTATTTTAGTATCCATAGATATTAAAACAGTTATTGATACGAAATAAATAGCCCTAGTAATAGTTTTTCTCAAAATAAATTAATGTACAGACACGGACTTGTTACAGATATATTATTATGTATATAAATGAATAGATGATTACATAATAAAGATTACTTAATTTCTTTCATCGATACATGTATCGATAAAAACAGTGTCCCCACCCAACATTGTTGTACCAACTGTAGCGCAGAACTTTCTAGAGCGAAATAGTAATTGCAATCAATCAATAATAAACTTTATTGTAATAATGTACGGTTCAATTTTAACAAAATGTTCTGTTAAATTATTAGTACAAAGAAAATAACTAAGATTTTTTATGGAATATCATTAAAATCGTACTTACCGGTGGTACGAAACACCCCCATTTTGAAGATTTTTACTCCTGCTATGGTTCTTGCACTCTAAAACTGAACAATACGGCATGGCTAGGGAAAAATAAGGTATTTGTCGAGACTAACACCTCTGCGGGATGACAGAACACGACTGGAAGCGGTTTAGCGGAGGTTACGTACAACAGTACGTAATGTTGGCACGCGCGTTACGCGTACATTGCATTTCCCCCGTTTCTTTTTTCCATGGGCAAAACACTCAAGGTGTCATTTTCTCGAACAAAATCAAATGACAATGTTGAGCCTTGAGTTTACAAAATAAATGTATAGTCGACCAAGAAATTGCTTGACCACTTTTCGACCGTATTACAAACGGATATGGTTTAGAAGTGGTCAAGCAATTACTTGGTAGACTATACATGGAAGTTCGAAAAAAACTGCCCATTAAGTCATGCCAATATTGCGAGTCAAATTTTTACAGATTTAAATATTAAATCGTTTAGGATACGGTTACATATGAATAATATAATACGACGTGTTTTAATTGATTTAATCCAAACTTTGTCCTAAATAAACATTTATTTATTTAATTTACGAAATATTTGCGAAACGGTCGACCTTGGCCCCCTTTTGATACCTATGAGTGATAAAAATAGCAATGCTAGAAATCTATTTATAGGCTGGCTATCAAAAAAAAGACAAATTGTTTAACTTTAATGGTTCTAAAAAAAAATTAAACCCCTTGAAAATTCAGTTTATATTTGCGATCGGAACAAAAACTCAAATAACATACATATATTCAAATTCATTTGCAGGATCTGATCCCATGATGTGTTTCTAACAATCATTACTTACAAAACTATGTTAGTGCGCATATAAATTAAAATTTAAAATTAACCGTAAAAAAAAGTTTGGTCATCCAAAACAAAAGCTTTCCAGCTACCAAATTTCGAGTCAGTAGGTGCGTAGTCATTTATGTGTAATAAACACCCAAACATTATTTTTTTAATTTCAATGGTATTTGTGGTGGTTTTTTAATTCGTTTTATGCTTCAAAGTACATTTAATTGTCATTATTTGATTAATAAAATAAATACTTATGCCCATTGCCATTGGTCATTATTGACCAATGTTGCCGGTTTAGACTTGTAAAATTGTAACTTGTAGCTTCGTGAAACGGGCCACTGGAATCCTCGGTGCGCGAGTCCGACTTGCACTTGACCGGTTTTCCGCATTTCACGTGAGTGTGAAGTCCAATAACGCCCGGATTAAGTGATCAGCGAAACCGGTACGAATCGGTAATTCCCGACATTATCGGTGAAGAATTTACTGCGATTTTATCGGTACTTTACTTTCTCCATAGGACATACTTTGTAAGCTATCGTAAAATATCAAGAGTTTGTAACTTAGGAAACATTGAAAGAGTGAATTCAGGTGGAGTGGATTTTTTAATAAAAAATTATCTTCTGGATTAATCCATGCACAAAAATCTGTAAAAGTAGTAAAAAGTACGCATTATCCTTTTAAGTTACCATATAATGTCACTCCGTTACCCTGGAGTCACATACAGACAGACAGACAGATACACACGTAAAACTTATGACACCCCTCTTTCTTCGTCAGGTGTTAAAATTCGCTATTAATAAAACGGATCACTCACGTATTTTTACGTCGAGAAATGCCCGACATGTTTCGGACCAGTCCGTGGTCCTTAATCCAATTAAAATACGTGAGTGATCCGTTTTATTAATATGTCCGAGTCGCACGGTAGTTTTATGTAAAAAATTCGCTATTATTTGTTAAATAACAGCGAAATTGTGAACCTCTTTCTTCTGTAGCCCTAACATATTATGACCAGCCATTTTAATTCATCTATGTGCGTCTCTTTCTTATAACACTAGTTTGACAGAGACGCAGGGATAAATTAAAACTGTGGGGTGATTTTTGAATTTCGAGCGCTCGTCACTCGCCAGCCGCGCGCCAATCAGTGCGGACTAAAGTACGTTCGCGTATTTGATTGGCCCGCGGCTGGCGAATGACGAGCACTCGAAATTCAAAAATGAACCCGCTAACGGTCATTGAAGTCGGGTTAAAGATAGGGTTGCCAGATGGTATCCTAAAGGAGGACATGCCTCCTTTTTTACAGTTTGTCCTCCAGCCCTCTCTTATCTACTGTCTGTCCTCCTTTTGCTATACGTCTATCAGTGGGCTGTGGAATCAGTAAAATCGTTGATTTTTTACACAATGTAATTTTAGAAACGTGCCGTGTTACGATTTTCATGTTATTTCGTTAAAAAACCAAGAACTTCTTTCTAAAATTGGTGGAGATAACATCTCCCTGCCTCACACCTCTTTTCAATAGAATTGCCTCTGTCCTCTGATCATGTATTCGGACCGACATGGTGGCGTTATTGCACAAACACTTCAACACTTCGATATACCGATAGTCAATACCGCATCGCTAAAGAGATTTTAGCACCGCCCACGTCTGGATCGAATCAAAGGCCTTTTCGTAGTCCACAAACGCTAAGCATAATAGAATAGAATAGAACCATTTATTTCAGGCTGCATAGGCCCATAGAAAAAAATACCTTAAAGACTAACATACATATTTACAAGAGAAAAAAAATTAAAACTATAAAACAATAAAATTAGCACGTTACTTCGGCGACTTGTGACCTAGTTTCGGGGTGTCCATCACCGTCCGCGAAAACGACGGGAAGCGACTCCCTTGGGCCAGAATTCCTGATTCATGAAGGTAGACAGATGATATCGGACCCATAGACCCTAGTTCTCCTTATTCAATAAAATTAAAATGCTATGTAATGACGACACAAAGAAAAATTAGGGTAATGGCCGGCAGGACTTGAACATGCAACATCAGCATCCCGTGCCAACTGGCAAACGCAATTTCGATTACAACAATTTTAAAAGTCTCAAATTATCATCTGCCAACCCTAGTTAAAGAAGACATAACCCTTGCGTTGCTGCAGCGAAATAAATATACATAAGAGCTAGCGACGGAACCCAATTCACGTGCATATTGGACGAGGCTTCGAATGTTTGAGTAGCGACTTGAGAGCGCCTCGCTCGAGAGATCGCGCCTACAGCCAGCCATTGTTCGAGGTCGAGAGGGGAAGGTGAAAATGTAGTATGAGAGATAGCTAAGAAAGGTCCGTGTTTGAGGGAGTGTATGCCTTAAGAATAAGTACCTAAAAGAAATCTTGTTAAATAAATCATTGTACTCTGTAAAAGAGCACAATGAAAACAGTCGTGACATTTAATTTAATTTGACATATTATTATTTATTTAATAAATAATTAATAAATATCTTGGGACAATTTACACCAATTGCCCTAGTCCTAAGCTAAGCAAACCTTGTGTTATGGGTACTAGACAACGGATAAACGTACTTATATATAGAATACATACTTAAATACAAATAACATCCATGACTCAGGTACAAAAATTCGTGTTCGTCACACAAATATTTGCCCATACCAGGATTTGAGCCCGGGACCTCTTGCACAGGAAGCAGACACATGTGCCACTGTGCCATATAGGTCATATAGATTGCTTTTGTTTAATTTTCATTTTTTTTTACTTTTGCTTATATTGGTATTTTCATCGTTTGTGAGTTTGCATTTATATTTACATTTTTAAAGTGACATTTGAATTTTTTGACATTTGAAAAATAATTTGTTTTCCTGCGGTCGATAAATAGCAACAATTTTTACACTATGATTTCATACAAAAGACTTCAACGCGCGACCGGCGCGCGCGCATCTTGCGGGTACGAGTGTGGTTTTAAAGTGTTTGATGTAATCAACATAACGTTTCGTAGGGGCATGGGAGTGCCCCCGCCAAGTTGAGCAAGTTTTCTTGAAGCAACTTTAGATACCTAGTATTGCAAGGGGCGAGGGCGAAAACCTGAAAAGTATTTATGTTAGAGAACTCCCCTTTGTTGAGATTTGGTAAGATGCGATATGTGTACTTAAGAATTAAAATAGAATAAATTAAGTAATTAAGTTACAATAAAGATAGTTTGTTTAGTAAGTGTTAGCGAACGGAGTATGTGAACCGAAAAACATAATATACACATGTATTATATTTATAATAGTTATAACATTGTTGTATCTCGTGTTACAACGCTAATGACGGCGCTCGCCTCGAGTTGGGTTTAGGGGGAGTTTCCACTGGAACGATTTAAGAGGAGTGTGAACCCGGCGCTCTCCATACAAACGGCGATAACGTTTGCCATCCTCTAAACCTTAACATGTAGCCATGATTTTTTTGTATGTTTTAATTACGCCTCAGAACTAGGTTTGTATGTTTTGATTTTTTTTAATATTCTTAATAGTTTCAATAATATTGACGCTTTTTTGTTTTGTATGAAACTCCTAAAATGCTAATATTGTCAAATCTATGAGGAATGTTAAAAAAATCAAAACATACAAACCTAGCTCTAAGGCATAATGACAATAATACCAAAAAAATATTGCCATAGGTTAAGGTTTAGAGGGTGAAGAACGTTATCGTCGTTTGTATGAGGAGCGCTTTTTGGGGCTGCGTTCACACTCCTCTTAAGGCAATATAACAAGCTGGATAACTTGCTTACCAAATTGTACTAAGAACTTATATTGTTATGTAAAATGTAATGTAAACTTTACTCTATTTTGTTCTGTTAAGCAGTTAACAGAACAAATAGAAATACAGTTCCCGGCAAACTACTTGAGCATTGACCTTGACTGCGCAGTAGCCGTTTCTAGTACAAATGTGCATGTGCGAACTTACCCCCTACACTCGATTTATGCTCAAGTTTTTTGCCTGAAACTATACATAGGTGAACTTAATGTTTTCGGGATATTTTTCAGTTATCTTTCGGTCGATCGACAGGACGCAATAATCAAGAATAGACGTACAAAGTTAATTAATGAAACCAAACCTACCTCACCCAAGCAATGAATACATATCTCATCCCTTAGTTCAGTGCCGCTCTGTCTAATAGTAAATGGGATGCACTGAGGCATAACTGAATCTTGGTCAGTCATTTTAATGTTTTATAAAGGGTATTACCGCAATGAGGCACAAGGTATAAATACAATATTTAAAGCTCGAATCAAATCAATAGCATTAACAGCTGAGCTGTAACGTACCGCTGTCATAGACAGTCCACTCGTGACCACGGCCGTTGAAACATGGCCGAAAGGTCGAGGTAAATTATCAATATATTTTTATCGCGTACTGTATTTTATACATGTTTTTATACGTACTTGTTTTCTATTTTAAGTTTGCATTGAAAAATATTTTTTTTTATTGTGATTTATAAGGCTTATTTACCTTTTTGTTCTGAAAGCCTAAAAAAACGCAGAAAGTTTAAACAAAAATCGCAAAACACTACCCAACAGAACCAAACTCACAATCAACTCCCAGTTTAAATTGCAAATGATTTAATTGCCCTCAAGTTACACCCTCAGCCCTCAACCCTGGAGGGTCGAAGGGTCGGAACGCTCAGAATTTCTTTGTGACATTGTTTCTGCTTTGAATTCAGCGGACTAAACGCTTTTATGTGTTGTGTGTACAGTTCACGAATACATAAATACGAAGAGAATTAAATTATAATTATAATATTAAAATAATTTATTTTCTGGAAACGAAAGGCCCATAGACAAAACCCTTACAGACTAACATGCTTACATATATAGATAAGTATATCGCAAAAAATAAAACATATTTTTACATCGTCGACACAGACTTTCTAAACCAGCGTTTCTTAACCTGTTTTGTCCACGGACCCCTTAGGAAATCAAGCACAATTTTATGGACCCCCTTAATAAAAAAGCAGAAATAAATTTCGGACCATTTATTTTAGTACTACAAATTACAAAAAATATGCGTGCGTAGCGATTACAAGAGTATTGGTGGCATTTATTTATGATTGTTAAATGGTCCATAGATATGACTGCGGACCCCCATACATATGCTCGCGGACCCCCAGGGGTCCGCGGACCACAGGTTAAGAAACATTGTTCTAAACTATGGACTGCACGCTATACAATATCAAAACTCAAACATGACACACGCCTCTAATGCCACGAAGTCCGCCATGGCTACGTTTAGGCGGAGTTTTTAAAAGCGTCCGCTACGTCGCGCGGGTGCACGGAGCGGGTGCACGCCAATCGAACAAATAGTATGAACCCGTACCCGGTCCAGCGCGAGTTAAGGCTTCCGCTAAGTCGCGCGAGCGCTCGGAGCGGGTGCATAGAACGGGTGCACGGCTATAGGAACACAGTATGAGAGCGTCCGCTAACTCGCGCGAGTGCGGGCTCATACTAGTTGTTCGATAGGCTTGCACCCGCTCCGTGCACCCGCGCGACTTAGCGGAGGACCTTAGATGTGCCGCGAATGTCATGAATGCATTATCTACTGGTGCAGATGATCGAAGATCGTCGATAATTAAACTTCATTTTGTATACTGGTAGAAGCACACTGTGCCAGTTGTTAGTTGCAGTATGAATGGAGTGTTGGTGTTCCATATAAGCGCCTAAAGAAATTTTGAAGCAATTGGTTATTCATTATATTTGTTGCTTGCTTCGTCAAATATTCTGTAGTTTAATGGATGATTTATATCACGGAACCCTATCCACGTAAGTTCGACTTGCACTTGACAGGTTTTCTTAATTACTATAATTTTTTCATCACCTTAAATTATATTGTAGTGTAGAGTCTAACCCCACTCCTTTAGGTACAGTCGGTAATAAAAGTCCAAATACATTCTTGTCTAGTATGAAATTATTGATAAAAAATGAAATGTTCTCAATGTATGAAACAGAAGTAGGTATGTATGCAGTTTGCAATGGCGGCTGACCTTCGATTCATACTTATAACAGAGATTAGATAATACAATTCTACTTACGATGTCGGTGCCAATGTGCCGGCTCAACTAAACGTATTGGTATTGAATCCTTTGGCAAATTAAAAACTACCCCCCTTATTCATAAACGCTTCGTAAACGTTTGTTAGTTAACGTGTTTGATGTCTTTATCTGTCATTGTGACGTTTACCCTCAAATGAAAGGGACAAAACATATGTTAGCCTAAAAAGATTGTTAACTTTTTATGACAAAGGGGGTACGTGTTTACAGCCATGTTGATTAATAAACTATTCTGAATTCGGATTGAATAAGTTCAATCATATAATTCTTATTTTCAATTGTTTGCGAAACTCAAAAGGTCACAATATACTATTTCCAATCAATCTCAGTTCAATATTACACAAAGTAATATTAATTACAAATGTTACGAATTATAACAAAGCGCTCCATACCACAATATAAAACACACGTGGAAGTTCTTATTACATTAAAATAAGGTCGAATTTTGTATACATTGAGCCTTTTAGTAGTGTTTTAAAACAACAGTCCCTTGTCCGATACTCCTATGAGGTTACGTTCTAAATACAAACTTAACTTTGCTGTTAAAATTGTCGCCACCGTCGCATGTTAATTAGAAATTAGTACCAGATTGTGTTGGTTCTGTATTTAGCCACCTGTAATAATAAGTTTGTCCGTAAAATATCAATCCGTTTCTCTACCTGCCAGTACCTTCTTCCTCTGTAAAAGACCCAATTTTAAAATGCCAGTCACTCCGAATTGTGTTTTATGATCGATTTCATAGGGTTGGTTTTAGGACGTTAGTTGTTTCTGAAAACTGTTTTCTTTGTACAAAATCTCTCGTCATCGGAATCACATGGGACCGCTTTTAGGTACAGATGCTTGTTCAATAAAAAACCCCGTCAAGTGCGAGCATGACTGGCGTGTGTAGGATTCAGAAAAAACAAGTTAACGGTGATTTTGCTAAAAGAGACTCTGGAAAAGTATTAAATAATAGCTATTTGGAAATGTAGAAGGTCAATCACAATTCCATAAACGTACTAAATTACTTAGGCAATGTTACGACGCGAAGTCCACTTTTTTTCACATTTCCAATGTAATACATACGCCAAATATTCTAAATATAATAAAACTAATCCAATGAATTATTTTTATCTCTACTTAATAATATTTGTAATTTTTCAAGTTTTTCTAAGGAGAAAAATTTGTTAAACGAATAATAGTAATTTTTACTTACAATACTTAGCATAAGCTTTTGTTAATAAGTAATATTGTTTTCATAAGATTTTTTGCCGACTGTACTTTTTTTATTGAATTGTCATCGGATTTCACATTCAATATACTTTCAGAGTCAACCCGACAACTGGAAGTGAGTAAAAATTCACAAATTCATTTGTAAGATTTCGCTCAAACGTACTGTCAACTTAACTGCATTAGTAAAATGTCAGGTCGCAATGAGTAAACGTTGTAAAATTAGATATTAACTATGAAGAGTCACTTTGAAATTTATTGTGGAAAGGTAATACGATGTTCCAAAACTCAGTTTGGTTGACTGTACAAATAAACATATTTATTATCTATCTATGAAACAAATCTAAGGACGTTCCATATTAATTTTTGCGCACGGAACCCTAAATGTCATAAAAAGGTCCCATTTTGGAAAATTAATGGTTTAAATAAAACGCGCTTTCATAAAGGGTAGGGTACAGTCAGCATCATAAATATATAAACGTTACCATGACGTCAAAAATATCTATACACCTTTATGCCACTAGACATAAGGTCGATATATACATATTTTGACGCTATAGCTATATATTATATATTTTTACAGTTGATTGTACTATAAACATTTAGGACATGGACGGAACTTGCACCGATCCCAACTAGAGCTTGCAAGTCTAATATTTGAATTATTCAAATATTCGGCTAATTTTGAATATTGATTGATTTGAATATTCGAATATTATGGCCACTGACCTATAAGTAATATCGTTGATTATGGCACACGATATTTGAAAATTTATAATTGTGCGTTAATGAGTAATGTCAGTTGAAATCCAATAAGTATTTAATTTAAAATTATTCAGTCTAATTTCAAAAATAATAACACAATGGCGTAAAAAACAGTATTTTACTATTGGAAAACTACTTGAATTGATAAAAAAACACGCCATTTATCCAGAATAAATTAAAAACTGCACAAATTTCTAAATTCCTGTCTCACACGAAGCCAATCTTAAGTACGACAACAGTTTCGAGGAGTACTCATAGCAAGGTAATTTGTTACAATTTAGGGCCAGCGCGCACGAGCAACTTTTGTTTCCGCAACTATTTTGTCTCTTACATCAAGTCTACGGGTTAGTATGTAAGTGCGCGCATGTATACATGTGCATGTAGACAAAATAGTTGCGGAGACAAAAGTTGCTCGTGCGCGCTGGCCCTTACTGACGTCACTAGGGTTGCCAACCCTACTGTACAATATCCTACTATTCTAGTATCCTACTATTATAGGAGATCAAATACTATATTTCTAAAAGATATATAGATATAGTAGGCGAAACTACTATATTTTGCGTGAAGCGAAACGCAGCCTTAACTCATGCCCGCTCTGAGTGTGCATGCTATGCCATGCCAGTGCCATGGATTCTTTTAAAAAAATAAAAATTTAATTATTAGGGCGCAGAACAGCAAAAAATATTCATTTAAAAAATAAAGTACCTATTTTATTTTTTTATTTTTTAGCCATCTACTATATTTTTAATGGTAATAGCTTCGAGAATACTATATTTAATAGAAAAAAAAATTGGTAACCCTAGTCGTCACTTCTCATGGTGACCTGACCTTCACAACATTATAATAATTAATAATGTCAGTCGATGTTTATCTGGCACATTTATTTGGTCTGGCAGCGTTTATTGCGGGTGCGTGACAAGTCCTTGACCTAGCGCAGAAAATGTAGTGCCCTCACGGTGTCTTTCATTAGCTGGGCCGACATGACGTATTATTTATTTTTACCTGACTACGACAAAGGCAAAGGGAAGGAAAACATACAGTCTACGTATGTTTGCATTTACGTGTTACTTACAAAAGTCTATAACAAATGGTTACGCGCCAATGAAATCTTTCCAAGTCACACTAGTTGACTTGGAAAGATTTCATTGGCGCGTAACCATTTGTTAATTCTCAAAGTATGTACAGTCGGTCTCAGAAGGAGCTAAAACCTTAATAACCTTCTCGTAGTAACGTATGAAATAAGAGATGCTCGAATTTGTCACATTACTGACAGCGACAAGGTACTAAACTGTTCAGCTAACTTATAATGCTGGGCGTACAAGGTTCCAAGTAAAGTGAAGGTTATAAATACTAAAGCGGGTCCACTTGAGCTGACCTGTCATTCAAAACAGGTTAAAATATTGTTTTCTTCGTTTCCTCTTTCTAATTTGTGCAGTTCCCATATTGGATTCAAAGTGTAAATAGGTATGGAAAAAAATCTCTCGCGTATTCATAAAGGGTATTATAAAAATTAAGGGCATGGCCGGAACATACACCGATCCCAACTAGGGCTTGCAAGTTGAATGTTTGAATTTATTTTCAAATATTCGGCTAATTTTGATTTTCGAATGTTATGACACACGATATTTAAAAATTCAATATTCGATTTTTTGTCTCATTGTGTCTCATTATAGTCCAGTTTGTGGAGGCTTCTGAACATAAAATAAAATGTATAGTTGCAGGCAAACATCTTGAGCACAAATCAAATTGAGGGGGTAAATTCGCGCATGCACATTTGTACTAGAAACGGCTACTGCGCAGTCAAGGTCGGTGCTCAAGTTATTTGCCGGGAACTGTAAGAACACCGGCAAGTAACTCGACGAGGTTTGAAAATAAAATGTTATTTTGAATTACATTTTAATTTTCACACGTAGAACGTCCTGTATGTAGATGTAGTTTTCATTATGTATCGATTTCATACATTGGAGTGCAGTGGTAAACCCTGTTGGGGAGGGTGATCGATATATTACACGCCATACCAAAACATGATCAAAAATGATCAAATTTGCTCTCAGTAAAACGTAATGTAATGAATAAATAACCACTCAGAAAAAATAACGGCATACCAAATTACGATAATTTATACTTAAGGAGGATCGCTTCGTATGAGGCGGGAATTTTGAAATGATCACAGTTTTTAATTTATTGTGGCTAAATGGTGTGACTTTTTATCAATTCAAGTGGTTTTCCGTAAGTAGGTATAATACTGTTTATTAAGGCACTGTGTTTTGTTTTTGAAAGTTCAAGCTGCTGATTTTTAATAATTGTGCATTCAATGCCTAAAAGTCCGTTGATGCATAAAGAGCACAATTATTTAAAATTAGTAACTTGAATTTTCATAATGATATCACAATCGCATAAAAAACAGTGTTTTACTACCGGGAAACTACTTGAATTTATAAAAAAATCACACCAATTGGCTTCAATAAATTGAAAACTGAGAAAATTTTGAAATTCCCGCCCAATGCGAATCGATCCACCTTAAGTCTCAACTGCATTGTAGTGGCAACACTCGTAAATCGCAATTAGGCCGGCGAGGTTGGTACGTGTGGTTATTAAGTGGCGGTGACGTATGGAGAAATCAATTTGTTATGTTGGCAATTACTAATTTCACGCTAGGCGAGATCATTGAGCAAATGTCATTCGAACGCACTGGGAGTGCACATGATGATGTTTTTTGGAACGTGTTTTTTAGGTGTGGAGAAAGAGTAGCGTTGTTGAACTATCGATAGTCAAACTATCGATAGTTATCCTGCAAAAAACTTGTTTGTATATAGTGTAAGTACAAACAAATAACAACTACAAACGTATGTTTCTATATTTTCACCTATTTTTATGCGTTGCGGGTGGTAGGACCTTGTGCATGGTCTGTCCGGATTGCTACCACCACCTTGCTCGCTAGTCCTGCCGCTAAGCAGCAGTGCTTGCACTGTTGTGTTTGGGCGTGGAGAGCATGACAGCCGGAGTAATTACTGGTACAAGAGGTATTCCATTTTAGCCCTCTGGGTTGGCAACGCATCTGCACTGTCTTTGTTGTTGCAGGTGTCTATAGGCGGTGGTAATCACTTACTATCAGGTGACCCACTTGCTTGTTTGCCTTCCTATTTCATAAAAAAAATGCGTGATATATTTACAAGTTAGGTTTCCAAGCCTGAAGTAAATTCCTATTTATAAAAAAAACCTCTCCTATTTATAAAGCCAAATACTTTTGATTCAATCGTTATCTAAAGCAATGGTAGAAAAATAAGACGTATGTTCCACATAATAATACACATAATGTGGCAAAATATGAGATGAAACATTATTTATAAACATTTTCCGCAACGGCGTCTTCGAAGAAAGTTAGTTCGCGGAAAATTCTTTATAGGAAGAGATTGAAAAGGCTCTAACAAAATTGTGTCAATATGGAATATGATGTATGACAGTAAATTTGACATATTTATAGCCAATCCACTTATCATAATATCTAATCATCATTACTTCCGTATTTATTATAATATTAGTAAGAAGCAAGGATTGCACAAACGCCCGTCATTTTCAAAACATAACCCTGTTTCGTTCAGCAGAGACTTCCTTGTGATGTTAACAAAAACTATAACTAGGTACTTTATAGATTTATTATACTATGATTTACATATATTAAGCGACAATTTGTTTTTTTTTATCGTTTTTTTTTAATTTTAGGTTTTTTTCTCTCGTCAGTTAACGGGCGTTCATTAATGACATAGATGACACCGAGGGTAGTTTTCCCAAACATAAATCAATAATATAATGACCGTAAAGACGAAACACATTGAAACGCAGGGTATGGTAGCGCTAATGTGGCGAAACTGGCAGACGCAAGGCACGAAATGCTGATGTTGCAGGTTCGAGTCCTGCCATTATCCATCCAAATTTTCACTTTTCAGGCTATAACGTCTTGAATTTAGGACCCACTTGTGAGCCCAAAAAGTTTGTTCACAGCCTACAGACGTCAAAAGGAAATCACTGCTGTACAACAGGGTTATGTTTTGAAAATAACGAGCGTTTGTCCGATCCTTCGTAAGAAGTAAAATCCGCGCATTCTTAAAGCACAGTGCGTCGCTTTCTACTGCTAATCTACCTAATAATTCCTATTCACTGCCATTGCATTTCTATTGCATTGCATTAAAGGTTTAATCTCAAATGTCATTGCGGATACGCCATGAAGAAATGGTTTATAATGACATGAACATAAAAACATAAGAGTAATGGTAAAGATCATAAATCGAACGCTTAGAATTAAAGAGACCCATTTCTGAATTATACACGTCCCAAAATATCACCTTAACTAAAAGACATAGGGTTTAATTTTGGGAAATGTCATATTCAGAATTGAGCCGCTTTAATTGTAAGCGTGCGAAATATTATGGTTGAATACTTTTACATACTTATTATGTTAGCATCTTTGTGAAGTGTTTTTGGAAATTTCAACCAATTAACTATTATAGGGCGTCCAATGTAGTTCCTATTTGCCGTGCTTACAGGACCTAATGGTACCCTAGAGGTAGTCAAAGGAAACAATATGTAGTTTTATATGTCGAATATGTAGATTTAGCCTTTAGGGCAGACAAAAAATTACTTCCTTTAAATGCCAGCACCGGACAAGCGACGCTATTAAGGTTGCTGGTGTCCATCGACGGCTGCGATGACTACACATCGGCCCGGCTGCTTGTTTGCCTCCCTCTTGAATAAAAAAATATTGTAGTAGATACCTACCGTCATAAGAAAGGTCATCATTAGAGCGATTGTCTACTAATTCTGGCACTGCGGTTCAAGCAACCGGTTTACGGAGTCGACACTCGGCACTCGGTCCCGAATCGCCTCGGGCAAGTCCACTTTTTTGGCCAGTGTGGGCGAGGCCATTGACCCCTGAAACAATCGCCATCTTAACTACAAAGTTGTTAGTACGGTCGACGACGGCGCTAGCGACGATGGCAGCGAGAAGTTGGTACAGGGCTGAGTTAGTTCGGATTTTTGACACTGGCTTTTGTAACTCAGTGGATTAAGGCGGCTTTGTTGGCAACATGGCGGGAGATCATATTCATACTTGATTAACTTCCATTAAGTATAGACAAGTGATGAAAAGGTTTCTCAATTTTGCACCCTTTTCCATTTAGGGCAAAAGTAACTTTTACATTCCTTGAGTGTACTGAACTTAAACAGTTTAAAAAAAGTTTCTACTAGTTTATTTCTTAGTTTAACAAACATTTAGCAATTAAGCAAGTATTTAAAGATAAATAAATCTAGTCCAATCTAATCTGGACAAGGCTCTACAGTTTATTTCTATAGGTACTTAAAATAAGGTAAACAAACAAAGTCTCGTGACTCGGCAAATCAACCAATCAAATCAATCTTTCGGGTCTCCACAGATCCAAAAGGTTTTGTTTACCTTATTTTAAATACCTAAAGAAATAAAGTATACTCAAACTCTGCCACAATCAAACTGACGTTAATAACTACGGACATCGAGTCGCGTTGAAAAGTAGCCGCATCCAAAGTCAAACAAAACAGTGCGATAAATCGACAATTACCATTGTGTGGGTGTTTAACATTTTATCTACCTATTTATATTTCAATGTTACTTTTAATTTACTGATGATTTGATCTTTTAAATATTTTAGTGTAATTTAATTGGTAATTTCTATTTTTATTATAAATTTTAGTTTTATTTTGATGTTTCTCACTCATGAATCGTTTTTTTAATGTTTATTGTAATCAAATTGGGTTTTTTTACAGTCAGCTCTTGTATCGGTCAAAATCAAGGTCAAAATAACTTTATTTCGATTAGGCTTACAGGAAGCACTTATGAATTATAAAATTTACCACCGGTTCGGAAAAAACCTCTAAGCCCAATTTCATAAACGGGACAGGCGACAGGTGACAGTGACAATTCAGTATACATTGCTTACTCCCTATGATGTTAAGTGTGTAAGTCTGTAGCGTTACTTGTCGACGCAGTAATGTACGGCGACTTTTCACTGTCACCTGTCATCTGTCGCGTTTATGAAATTGGGCCTTGATGAGAAGATACCGGCAAGAAACTCAACGAGGTGTCAATGTTGTTAATTAATACAATAAGTTTGTAGTAGGTAGGTAATCTTGAAACAATTCCTAGCTTCTGTTTCGGAAATTCTTTTACCAATATTTATAAAAGTCGCGGGCTCCGCTAGTGTTTGAAATACTGGAGGCGAATTAGATTTTTTTTTAAACTTACAAACCTGAGTTTTCCTGCGTAGCCGCCTTAAGGCCGGCTGCGCCCGCGTCGTGCTCGATCTGTATCTACGGTATTTTCATCCGTTGTCTTATCTGTGGATCTTTGACGTTACGTTAAACGCGGAATGATTGCTATGCTCTTTTGGTATAAGATTTTTTTTATACAACATAGCATTGCAAACGAGCAAGTGGGTCACCTGATGATAAGTGATCACCATCGTCCATAAACACCAGCAACACCAAGATTGCAGACGCGTTGCCAACCCAAAGAGCTAAGATGGAATACCGTATTGTGTCAATAATTGTACCGACTGCCTTACTCTCCACGCCGGAATACAAAAGCGCAAGCTCTGCTGCTTAGCGGCAGGATTACCGAGCAAGATGGTGGTAGCGATCCGGACGAACCCTGCACAAGGCCTACCACCCGCAAGATAGAGTCTTACTGCGTATAGGATGTCATCATTAGGGGAATGACGTCCACTGCTGGGCTAGGAACTGGGGAACTTACGTCCTTTGTGGTGCGAGTACTGACCGATCATCTGTCTTCTGAAGCAAAAATTCTGGCCGAAGGGTGTCGGTTTTCGTCTTTTTTCACGGACGACTGTGGACACCCTAAACTAGGCCACACGTCACCATTACTACACTAATCTACATCAACTCTACACGAATATAATAAAGGTAAACTTTGTTTGTTTGTTTGTATGTAGGGGGTAATCTTTGGAACTACTGAACCGATTTTAACGGTTCTTTCATTATAGAAAGCTACACTATTCCTGACGGATATAGGCTACTAATTTCACGCGAACGAAGTCGCGGGTGTCCCCTAGTGTTTCATAAAAAATTGTATGTTAGTCTTAAAGGTATTGAAATAAAACAATTTATACGGTTTATATCGCGTGTATTGTAACGAATCTAATTCCCGACGTTCCAATTGGAACGATTTCATATTTAGTTTTTTAATTTTTTCAATTATTTTTTCAAAATTGGGTAGTTTGTATTCTAAAATTTTTTGTCAGTCTGCCCGTGAACATGGGACCTGTAAAGGGCTCGAAACGTCGGGAATTAGATTCGTTACAATACACGCGATATAAGCCGTATAATTTTTTTATTTCAATGTCTACAAGTCGCGAAAACATAAGAAAATACTACTTAAAGGTATTTTTTTATGGGTCTTGGCAGCCCAAAAATAAGTGATTATTCTATTATTATTTGACTTCCCCAAGGATCTCTACGACGTCTTGTGCTAATTCCCGTCCAAGTATTTAACGGTGTCCCGCGATCTTCCGAGGTAGTGTAAGCAATCAACCCTAATGGTGGTACTACACATTAATATCCGTATTAGGGCCTCTGGCCTCCCAATCTTGTCCCAATTCTTGAGTTCTTGACATTCATCTCACTACCGAGATAAAATGTCGAAATATGACATGACGCGACACTTACTTCTTTGGCCCTAAACATGACCGGCTTAGTTTAGAGTTTATATCTCTATTTGCGTCTCTTTCTTCTGACACTATTTTAATCTCTATAAATTCCTTTAATAAATAAATGTATATAACCTATGGCGCTAACATGACTGGCCAAGGTTTAATTTTTCTCTCTGCGTAGACGCATAGGTTTATTTAATACATTTATTTCTTAAAGGAATGGAGTATAGTGTACGAGTATGTGTCAGAATTGTTAGAAGCAAACAATATATACCTATCTCAAAATCTCGACTCTTTGGCAACATACCACGAGACGATGACGTCACAGGTCGTGTCGGCTTCGTGACCAGACTGCGCAGGCGCACGCGAGTCGTGTGTCACGCCGGCTTGGTGCAGTCTGTGGTCCCGTCTCAGGACCTACCACGATGTTAGCAAATAAAATTGAAAGTGCTTTTCATCAATTGGCAAAGTAACTAAATTAAACATAGTGTTAGATTGAGACGCACACCGACGTCGCTGCATGCACACAGGCGGCGCCCAGCGGCGTGGTGGGAGCTGGCTCGGAGAAGACTCGTCCACTTGCCCGGCGGCCGCGCAACGCATCACACGCACATTCTATTGAGTTCGGATTTTGTCACGTGATCGAGAAATAAATATCTTGTACCTTCATCGTTTTAATTTAATTCTAATTGCTTTTATAATAGTTTGTTATAGTACCAATGTAAATCATATCTCTCGAGCTTGCATCCCTCTAATATAACAGGCCTATTACAGTGAGATTGCTATAAAACACCAACTACCTACCGACAATTTTAGGAATAGGATGTGCAGCATTTGTTTTTTTTTACCAACACAACATCTGCAGCTGGAGCCTTTGCGGGTGGTAGGACCTTGTGAAAGGTCCGTCTGGATCGCTTTCACCATCTTGCTCGCTAATCCTGCCGCTAAGCCGCAGTGCTTGCACTGTTGTATTCCGGCGTGGAGAGCAAGACAGCCGGTGCAATTACTGGCACAAGAGGTATTCCATCTTAGCCCTCTGGATTGGCAACGTATCTACAATCTCTTTGGTGTTGCGGGTGTCTATGGGCAGTGATCACTTTATCATCAGGTGATTCACTTGCTCGTTAGCTTTTGTATATTGTGTATAAAAAAATACTACTCTTGGCTAGTCATGTAAGGGCGACTGTTGGGCACATCATGTTTTGAGGCTAAAGTCTAGAACTTTTTAGTTTTGTCAATTTATGTTTTTTTCAAATGACTCGTTTATATTCCTAAGACGACTGCCCTAACAAATCAAAAACAAGTTATACTTCAAACATAGGTACAAAGTCTAGGCGCCAAAGCTTGGCCTTTGTTTGAGTGGAACCTTGTCGACCCAAGTCACGTCCCACTGCGGCAGTATTTACAATTGTAATTGTCTCCGTGATTATTTGGCAAAGGTTCCGTCTTCCTTGTTGCGGGCCGTTGTGCGTATGAGTGGATAAAGTGGTGTTAATATGATAAGTTTGATTATGTACGTCGAAGTAGCACACCCGACGACCTACATATAGCTTTGACGAAATAAACACCAATTCATATAGTATTTAACTCTACGTGTAATTCAAGTACGGAACCCTCTCTACATTTTTTCAAGACCTCTGAGTGGGCGTTTTAATTAAATACTTCTTGCCTTAACGAAATTAATTGGTGGCTTTCGACGAAAAATGACATTGTGGAATCCTGACAATATAACGTAATTGCATTCCATTATATTCTAGACAATCAAAACCAGTTAGATAGTGACCTAACTACTTCTTGCGAGGACTACGATTTGAAACATTCAGGTCACAAAAAAAAACTATTGTGGAACGTTTTTACAATAAATGTTAAACTGGCATTCCAACGCCTATCGAGGAAAATAATTATGCATTTATTGTACGAATAAAGGTAAATATCAAACACTCATCTACCATTAGGTGACCCACTTGCTCGTTTGATTTCTATTTTATAAAAAAAATCAAGTAGGACAAGAGTTAAACTATGGCAAAGTTAAGTTTGTCCCTCAATTCAGTTTATCTTTTGAACGGAGCAGTTCGGTGTTTATTAAGTTTGCGACCACAAGGAAACTCTAGATTGAAGCTGGAGGCAAAAGCTTGTTCATTATGTGTTTTTAGAAATCAATCAGGTTCCCACGGTTGGTCGTTAACATGTCGTAGACATTTAACGGTCAACGATGACTCAGTAGCGTCATATACTCGTAAGACACGACTTTGACTTTTAGAATACCAATAAGATTAATAGAATTAATTCTCGTGTTCATTTAATTAGAACGCACGACAAGACCATAAGACATTTTTAAAATAGCAGTTGGGTTCGGCTTGTTCTTCACATCGTAAGGCCCAAGTTCTACATATAGGACAAATGTCAAACTGACGTTGAACTCACTTTCTCAAACGATAAACGAATTGTACAGTAAAATATAAATAGCATGATATGCCTCTGAGGGTTTTCTTCCAGTTAACCTTTGATTTGATAATATTGAAGCTATTTATAAGATGGATTCACAATAAAATCGCTGCGATGAAAACGCTCGCTGCTACAACAACGGTCGTGCTGATTGGTTGAAGTTAAAAGACCGCGCGTTTTAATTGCTCAAAATTACAATGTGAATCAACCCTTAAAGTGTGCATATCGCGGCCTTTTTTTTTTTTTTTTTGTGAAACAGGAAAGCAAACAAGCAAGTGGGTCCACTGATGGTAAGTGATCACCACCGCCTATAGACACCCGCAACAACAAGAAGATTGCAGATGCGTTGCCAACCCAGAGAGCTAAGATGGAATACCTCTTGTGCCAGAAATTGCACCGGCTGTCTTGCTCTCCACGCCGGAACACATCAATGCAAGCACTGCTGCTTAGCGGCAAGCGAGCAAGATGGTGGTAGCGATCCGGACGGACCTTGCACAAGGTCCTACCACCCGCAATTGTATGGAAACGTTTTGTTTGCAACAAAATGTTTCCATACAATTAAGAAGTTAACGCTAACGCGTTGAGGTTTTTTTTTGGCAGAATACTTTAACTAACGGGCTCAGTTAATTTAATTGTTTTGACGGATTATTTCTCCATATGATCATCAAACTTATATTAGGTATCTGACTAATCTTTCCAGTAACTGCGAACTTATGTATTGCTGAAGAGATATTGTCGTGAGTCATTGGAAAGTAGGTAAGATGTCTGCCCGCAGAGCACATGACATCATTCCCGGATGCTATTGTGTATATTAATTTAATACCTATTATTAACGAGGATATTGGAATAACATTATTTCAACCATCTGTATCATCTGAGCTAATTCACATATTCAGGTGTTGCTTTACTCAAACTCGTGTCTTCGGCAGCTCACCCCCTCTAAACCACCCAACTAGCACCCAACAAGCACCCAACGGATTCTGACGCAGTTTTCACTGTCATTTAGAGATTTTTTACGGAAGGTTTTCATGTGCATTTTATTCCAATTTTAACTGTGCGAAGTCGGGGAGAGTCACTAATTTAAACCATAAACAATATTTCAATGACATAAACTAACATTTTAGGTTAGAATATTTTTTATTACTTAAGACAAGCAAGATTGACTATATCAGCCATACTCAAAGTGTGCTCCGCGGAGCCCTAGGGTTCCACAAAGCCTCTGTGGGGGCTCCGTGTGAATACTGGTTACTGGAAGGTGAAAAAAAATCTGAAATACACCCCTCTTCTCTAGACGATAGTTCAACACTGTTGTGGCGACTTTAGCGCCATCTAGTGTTGAGTAGAGGAAACCAACTGACATGCGCTACTTCGCGCCAACGAAGTTTCGTAACACGGACGCATATATACAACTTCCAACTTTCATCCTTAGGACTTCGGTCCCCAGGCATAACACCGCCTGGAGAGAGATTTCTCTATTGTGACTTACCTCTACATTGGTGACCCACGACAATGAACAAAAACGCAACCTTCGACGACTTTCAAGACGAAGACGCAGTCTCACAGCAAGCCAGACTACCGCACTGTGCACCATTAGCATGCTGCTATATCTCCATGCCTGGTGTCTACAGTGTGCAAACCCTTCTCCTACGACTACTGCTACGTTCTCCAACGAGGATCCAGAGCAGCAGCAACTCAAATCCACAACGCTCTCCGACGCGGATCTGAGCAACTACGGAGCTACAACGCTCGCCAACGAGGCTCTGATCAACCAAGCAACTGGCACTTGCAAGCGCCCACATGACGCACAGACTGCACTGCATTACACACCAACCTCCGGTTTCAAAAGGGGGGCTGGTGTGGCGACTCTAGCGCCATCTAGTGTTGAGTAGAGGAAACCAACTGACATGCGCTACTTCGCGCCAACGAAGTTTCGTAACACGGACGCATATATACAACTTCCTACTTTCATCCCTCGGACTTCGGTCCCCAGGCATAACACCGCCTGGAGAGAGATCTCTCTATTGTGACTTACCTCTACACTGTTTTCTATTAAAGGGTTCCGGCAAATATTTCGTATTCTAAAAGGGTTCCGTTTAAGAAAAGTTTGAGAACCGCTGGTAAGTAAGTAAGGCGAGTAAATACACAAAATATCCCATTGAGTTGAAGTGTATCCGAGAGAAAACCCTAGTAGATAAGATATCTAATCTTCAGTAAATCTTTGTATACATACATAAGCTTTCCTAATTGAAATATGATCCGATCACCCAATTAACTAATTACCGAGATTGTATGGAACAAGTTTTGTTGTAATCACTCTCGCCTATTGTAAGGCTGCCAGATTGGGTCTATAATTGTCTTGCATGAAATTAAGGCCTCCGTTAAGTCGCGCGGGCGCATGGAGCGGGTGCACGGAGCGGCGTGCACCCATAGAAAACTAGCGTCCGCTAACTCGCGCGGGTGCGGGTGCGGGCCCATACCACAGAATAAATAATAGTACTAACGTACAGAAACTTCTCTTTTTCGACCACCATTAAATGAATTCCAAATTTATGATCAGGCACAAAAAGTTCGTATTACTTCATAAACATTCGCCAGGCGGCATGCGTCAAAAGGAAGGCGCCGCCCGCGCCCGCCTTCCACTAGCGTTGAGTATTATAGTAAACATACTATAATACTATCACAACGCGCGACATAGAGTGAGCGGGCGCGCGCGCGACAAGCCGGCAACCTACTGCGATTAACCTATGCCATAGGTAATGCGGCGAGCGCACCTACATTGCGGAGTGGAACCCCCCTGCTATTTGTTCGATAGGCGTGCGCCCGCGCGACGCAGCGGACGCTCTTAAGAAAAAATTGAACCCAGCCCCAACAAGCGCTTCCCATATAAACGGCGATAACGTTTTCCACCCTCTATACCTTAACTAATGGCAATGATTTTTGGTATGTTGTCATTATGCCTTAGGTTTACCACTAGGTTTGTTGTTTTGATTTTTTAAATTAGAAAATTAATCTATGAAGAATCATAGATTTCTTGTTTTCTATGGAACTCCTAAAATGCTAATATCGTAAATATTAGCATTTTAGGAGTTCCATATAAAACAAGAAAGCGTCAATATTTTTGAAACTATCGAGGATATTAAATAAATCAAAACATAGGTACAAATCTAGTTCTAGGGCATAATGACATCATACAAAAAAATCATGGCTGCAGTTAAGGTTTAGAGGGTGGAAAACGTTATAGCCGTTTGTATGGAGAGCGCTGGGTTCACACTGCACTCCTCTTAAAGCTGAATTTATTATGAATGTAACACCTGGTGTATACGATATTCTAAGAAAAAAATCACTTCTATTCCATTCTAACACTTTACTAAAAGTAAACTTGAACTATAGTGGTTATTTACACGGCACAAAGGGATAGAACGTGTAAATCCGGATAAAATATTACATTTACATGTTCAATTTGGAATAGGTATCGCATAAAGGCCCTGTTTACACGCCGTCATGTAAATGATGCTCTTTCAGCCGAAATGTTTACATCGCAGAGTATTTGGGCGTATTTTGTGTACACAGGGAACTGTCGATCGCGGTTTGCCACAGATAAGTTAAGGATTGTACAGTCCCGTTATACACTGAAAAACAGTTTTGTTACACGTAAGCAAAGTTTTATTTACTTATTACACAAAAAAGTGACTAACGAACTATTTGTTACATTCCACCTAACTTAACTCATAATTTGTAAGTAACTCATCAAATGTTCATCAGCAGCAAATAGATTTGCTTCGATTACCATTAACCGAAATTACGAGTAACCAAACTAGTTCGGATGTCCTTTTTTTCAGTGTAAGAAGAGTGAGACGTTAGAAAAGCTGTTCTGAACCTAGTTACATCATCAAGGATCTCAAATTTCATTAATAAAACATTAAATAAGAGGTAGGTATAGTTGTTGAGTTATTTAGGTCTGAAAAGTGCCATTTGTATCACTGACTGACTCATACCAAACTTGGCACATCGGTAGACAGATCATTAGGCCGGCTCAAGTAAAAGATCGGAAAGTACAAAGTGTGTATGTGAAAAAAGGCCAAGTTCGGTACAAACGATATTTCTTTTTACTTCATAAAAAATAATAGTACAATCGATGACACATACAAGTCACCATTAAAGACGGGACTGCGAGATAGTGTCATTATTCGAAAGGGAGGCATATAGTATGCACTATGAAGTTGATATATCTATCCCTTTCGAACATAGATAATTTCTCTCAGTTCCCACTTTAATGGTCGGTTATGTTTGTTGCTATTTGTACAAGTACTTACAGAAGTCTCTCTTCGGACAAAACGGCGTATAACTATAACAAGCGTCCTACTCTACGCTTCTCTGTTTATCGTATAACTCTTATTCATTCGTACGCACGGCAAACCGATTGCTGGAAAAGCCCCCCTTTTTTCTGCGGCTAGTTAAGCTTGTCACATTTGTTTTGGTGAGTGCACGAAAATATCTTGTACGACCAGCCTCAGAAGTAGCTGAACATTTTAGAGCCTTGTCGATGTCAGTATTGTGACAAATTCGAGCAACCCTCATTTCATACGTTACTACGACAAGGCTCTTAAGAGGAGTGTGAACCCGACGCTCTCCATACAAACGGCGATAACGTTTTCCACCCTCTAAACCTTAACCTATAGCCACGATTTTTTTGTATGTTGTCATTATGCCCTAGAACTTGCTTTGTATGTTTTTTTTTTTTTATTATAGTACTAGTAATAATTACAAAAATATTGGCGCTTTTTTGTTTTGTATGAAACTCCTAAAATGCAAATATAGTCAAATCTATGTGTAATATCAAAAATATCAAAACATGCAAACCTAGTTCTAAGGCACAATGACAACATACAAAAAAATCATTGCCAAAGGTTAAGGTTTAGAGGGTGGAAAACGTTATCGCCGTTTGTATGGGGTGCGCTTTTTGGGGCTTGGTTCACACTCCTCTTAAATATTTAGCTACTTTTGAGGCTACTGTACCACTGCTTGGTTTGAGTGCTTTATATTCAAACATCTAGGCCCTCTACGCGGATTTATCTCGTGGTTCGCAAACACGAATAAATTCCCTCAGCGTTTACAACCGCGAGCTCGACTCTCTGTTACAAAGTCCTACTTAACTAGTTACGTTTACGTAACGTGAAACTTTGTCACAGTGGGAAAATAGTATGTTAATATGAAATACATTTTAGGTAGGTTAAGTTAAATTTTGTAATGCGTGAGTTGATATGCTTTTCGTCTATGATCGTTATTAGTATGAATATTATGTTATGTCTTAGGTTAATACACTATCAATTATGTTGTATTAAGATAATTGATAGTGTTTTTCTAAATTAAAAATTTAAAAGTCTGTAATTGAACAAAATAATGTTAAGTGCCTAGTTCTTTGAAAGGTCATACATATGAATGATGCAAAAATCTCAAAAGTTGCTTCTATCCAAAAAAAAATAAAAGTTACTTTCATAATTAATAGATTCAGGCGTTACTTTGCGGAGGTCCATATCAACAAACTGGAACAAATTACCTTGCTACTCCGCGAAACCAGTGCCGGGCTCGTGTAAAATAGCTGCGTCTGTGCGACACATATTTGTTCATGCAAAAACCCACCCTCCTCCGCTTCCACACGTAACAACATATATAACAGACCACCACCACTAAACTACTTTACTTTCAGTAAATATTTATTTTCAAAAAATTTAAAGTCTCAGCGAAGGTGCTTCGTGAATCAGTGATAGAAAGAAACAATAAATTACTGGCGGTGGTACTTACTTTTATTTTCAGGGCCAAAATTCTTTTTAGTGCCTAAAAAAAAATGTATAAGCACTTTTACAAATTTGTAGATGTCTCGAAATATTTTCCTAGTTATATTACGTTAGTTCTCAACCAGGCCCCAATTTTTATTATGAATTTTCTCACCATCCTGGGTTTTTTATCACAGAAAATTCTCATTTGATACCCAAATTACCACTGCGTTACCAGTCCCCATGACTCCTCAAGAATAGTGTCCACTGCGTTACCAGACAATAGTTTTTTTCTTATTCTGACCCCAAATATTTTTATAACAGTCATCATTCGGGTATGCGTATGTCATTCCGAATTTAAAGATAACATATTATTTTAAGAATATCAGGATAAATAAAAAATATGCGTTAAAATGTACAAGGGACATTTTTATAGGCATCAAAAAGAATTTTGGCCCTTCAGTCGTTTTTACGTGCATATACTAACCGAAATACCTACTACATATTTTATAACAAATAGAAAATTACAATAAATGCAGTTCCATTAGTTGGAATACATTGGTCGTTGCCAAATAACTTACAAATTATAATTTTAAAGCGAGGTTTGTGACGTAGAGCTAGGGCTGTCCAAATGTTTCTGTAAAAAATATGATTTGAAACGAAAATATTTTGCCTGTTCTCTCTCATTAAGTCTTAACACTGGGTAGGTTCATCTGAATGGTGTTGTCCGGCGTTTGACAATCTTCAAGTAATTATTTTTTACCACATTTTTTACAAAAGTGGACCCAAACTATCACAACTCAAACCAGTATCTGTTCTCAGCAGGGATGCTTCCATCACCAAACAATGATGATCAAAAAAGTACTTTAAGTGGGAAGCATAAAATAGTTTCTAAACCATAAAATTTTGAATCATTAGTCTGCCTGTAAGAGAAAAAGAAATCCATTAAACTAGGGGTGCAATTTTTGAATCTCACCAGGTGACTAGAGCTCACCAAAACGGCCGAATCTCTATGAAAAACGGCTTTTTTGATGAGTTTTAGTTACCCGGTGTGATTCAAATGCAATTTTTGAATCTCACCATGTGACTAAAGCTCACCAAAATGGCCGAATTTCTATGAAAAACGGCCATTTTAGCGAGCTTTAGTCACCCGGTGAGATTCAAAAATCGCACACCAGTATACAAGTAAGAAAGAGAACACAAACAAAATGCAATTTGTAACGATTTGTAACCTGTTTTGATAATGAATAAATGATATGTCAGCCTAAGTAAGACTGCTTTTGTATGAAGTTTCGCATAATTTTGAAACTTAAAGTGCAATTTGACGGATCTAAAATGGTTATATGCGAACCAGCTCTGTCAAAGTCACAGCCTTGCTTTATTCAGATTAAGTTTATAGGACGCTATGAATGTCAGAAAATATTACCATCAGTTTGGAAAATACCGGCAAGGTGGTAGGACCTTGTGCAAGGTCCGCCCGGATCGCTACCACCATCTTGCTTGCTAATCCTGCCGCTAAGCAGCAGTGCTTGCACTGTTGTGTTCCGGCGTGGAGAGCAAGACAGCCGGTGTAATTACTGGCACAAGAGGTATTCCATCTTAGCCCTCTGGGTTGGCAACGCATCTGCACTCTCTTTGTTGTTGCAGGTGTCTATAGGCGGTGGTGATCACTTACCATCAGGTGACCCACTTGCTTGTTTGCCTTCCTATGTTGTACAAAAAAAAAAGAAACAAATAGGTGTATGTTTCCAATGATATTCAAAGTGGTCTACACATATCGATCCCAAATGGTCGATTTCAGTTTATACTTTTTTCCAACGAAGCATATATAAATATTTTCAAAAATGGGAAATCTCAGTATTTTCTAAAACGCAATTTTCTATACTTGGAAAATAGATGATGACTGGTAAAATTACCCCAGCCTACCTACCAAGTTTGTGTTTTCGTTACCAGTTGCTGGAGTTGGCAACCCTGCACGCATAGAGCGAACATATCGACTGAATTTTCCCTTTCATATCGTTGACAATTTATCGAGCATATTCCGAACTGACAGGCAATTCTGCTGTATCTAACTGTCATGACGAGAGAAAACATGGCGTTCCCATTACGCTTTATACATATTTATGAATGCTTTTGTCTGGGGCTGGGCTTGAAGTAAGGTTTTCCGGGATAAACACCTTATCTCAGTAGGTACTTCTAATTGTTAATTTAAATTAGATTTCAGAGTAAGCATTTGAGGCCGGAAACGCACTAGCAGTCCTAGTGCTGTAGGTGTCTATGGGCGGCGGAGATCTCTTCAGCATCAGGGGAACCACTTGCCCGTTTGTCGGCTTTAATGTATAAAAAAAGCGTTACGTATGAGTTTAGTTTTATTTCTCTTTTATATGTGTTTTGTATGTTAGTCTCTAAGGTATTTATGGATGGGCCTTTTGAAGCGTGATAATAGATGATTTAATATAATTATTAAGCAATTTAGTCACAACGATCAAGAGACACAGTAGTAATAAATAAGTCTTACCTTTGAGAACATAGTGACATATCTAATTTATATTTCAATCATTGACTGATAAATTGTTCAATATACTTGTTTATTTATCTATTATCATTTACGTCGACGCGTCGTTGCGAGCCGAGTTTGGAAGGCGATAAAAACTCGACAAAACGCCGGCTATTAGAGCTTTAGTACCAAATCAAATTATAATCTAAGGCCATTTTTATTTAGATATTACGATGTTATTTAACATACGTATTTATTTGTCCGAGTTAAGAGGAGTGTGAACCCATACCCAATTCATATATATATATATTTTATACGCTCCCTATACAAACGGCGATAACGTTTTCCAATCTCTAAACCTTAACCTATGGCAATGATTTTTTGGTATGTTGTCATTATGCATTAGAACTAGGTTTGCATGTAATTTTTTTTGGTTTCTTCATAAATTTGACAATATTTGCAGGAGTTTCATACAAAACGAAAAAGCGTCAATATTTTTGAAACTATTAAGAATATAAAAAAAAATCTAAATATTCAAACCTTGCCGTTTCAATGGAGAGCGCTGGGTTCACACTCCTCTTAAGGGGTCCGTCTCTCTATAGTGCGCGCCAGTAGATTGTAGAGTTGTTTTAGTATGAAATAGATTTGTTTATTGAGATGGTTTTACATACATATATTTGAACTTGAATTTGTAATACTTACAGCAACAAGGTTTTAAAGCCTCATTGAGACTTAAAGGTACATACAATAAAGTTAAATTAAGGACACATCTGTATCTTTATTATTACATATTCCATCCATACGAAATTCCATCTTAGCCCTCTTGGTCAGCAACACATCTGCAATACCCTTGGTGTTGCTGGTGACTATGGGCGGAGATGATCACTTACCATCAGGTGAACCACTTGGTCGTTTGCCTTCCTATGTAGTAAAAAAAAATAATATAAAACAAAGTCACCATATCCGTTCCTCTCTGCCCTCGTGCATCTTTGGCCGCCTACTTCTTCTAAATCACTTGCTCTAGAGATTTTTTTACGGAGGATTTAGTAGTAGCAGTAGTAGTAGTAGTACTAGTAGTAGTTGTATGTATGTATGTATGTATGTATGTATGTAAAACTCTTTATTGCACATAATAATAAAAATAACAATTTACAAGAAAATAAATAACATGTACAAAGGCGAACTTATCCCTTTAAGGGATCTCTTCCAGTTAACCTTTGAGCGATTGACAGGACATTTGAGTCGAGTAGTTGTAGTAGCAGTAGCAGTAAAAGTAAAAAACTTTTATTAAGTACCTACGTATTTTGATACGGTAATTTGTACTGTTATGTCCAACTTTTCAACACGGTTTTTTTATCATTTCCATTGGAAATTTAATCCTGCTCATTGTGAAGTAGTAATATGTCATTTGAAACTGGTTGTATCCGGTTGCAATTTATAATTCTTATACCATGCTACGAATAACTAAAAGTATCAGTTACAATTTTTTCGTAGAATTAATATCAAGTCATTGAACTTGGTTGTAATACATTCTGATTAGATTTGACGTTAATTAGAATTTAAAATTTCCTGTTTTGAAAAATGTATCACAAATAATCATAGGTCAACTAATTTGAACATGCTTAAAAAAAAGTTTTTTTGAACTTGTCGATCGCACTACTTTAACCTACTTCTTTGACTAGTATCTTTTACTAGCTTTTAGCCGCGACTTCGTTTCCGCAGATTTAGAATTACTTCAATTCAAACTTCCTTAAAACCCCTCTTTTTTGTGATGATAAACGGACTTGGTACCTAAAAAATTACTATAACAAAACATAAGATATAAAATTACAAAAAAATGAAATGAAATGAAATATGTTTATTTGCATAACATCATGTTCATATAGAGGTGTTAATATGTACTTAATTTAGAGTTCCAATGATATTTGATACCTTATAAGAGTAGGCATGCAAAAGACACGAAGGTCACTGCAAATACAATTAAAAAGCGCTGGCAATATTAGCCAACCTGAACAGTTTAAGCCCCCTATACAATAGCGCACCAGGCCCCCAATTCTGGCGCTCATCGAGATTCATCTGACGTTCGAGATGTGTCAAAGTCAAAATATAACAAATTTTGCAGGGATTTGACAGCTCTTTTTGGCTTATCTCGAGTGTGATTTCATCTCTACTGACGCGAGAATTGCCCCGCTGGGTCTCGAAGTTGAATGACACTCAGCATGAACAAGTAGAGCTTCAATGTGCATACAAATGATCACACTCTATCATTACAGTGACGCCACCATATGTAAACAAGAAAAAATCTCGATAGCGCCATTCAGGAATCGGACTAAATGTTACAGCGCCATCTATCGGCACATTAGTACAACAATTTAACTTAGACACCCCCTTAATGGTGGAAGTTTCAAAAATCCTTTCTTAGTGTAACTCTACACTCCCTGGTAGGGAACGTATAGCACAAATTTCATGTTTCATCTTCAGCGGTATAAATAATGAGCATGGCCTGCCTGTCAGGCAGTCAGTGACGATAGCCTAACAATCATGTACAGTTGGTTTATAAGCGACCTTGTCACAATAAACGTCATAATGACTTCTCAATCAATGTCATAATATACTTATAACGTTTATCGGGACTTAAACGCGATAAAAAACTGTTTATTTATTTACCTCGACGTTTCGGCCGCGTAAAAGTATAAGTATCTATGTGTGAAAATCGCGAAAGTTTAAAACAATCAATGTCATAATATCCCAGCGATGACACATTGTGACAACGTTCTCACCATGTCAACGTGCATGTACAGACATGCATTATACTAATATCATTGTTTTACAGTGAACCAATTTGATTCATAGGTCACTGTAGACACTGGCCAGTGTGTGTCATATTAAATGACAGCAGAAAAACGGCTCGACATAAGTAAATAGGTTGGCGCTAATGTTACAAATGCAAATTATTAGTTTACCGTTTATAGTCATTCGATTTACAACTTTACGTCTAACTACATAAAATAATAATAATTTATTAAGTTTTGTTGCAAATGGGTTTTTTTTACAAAATAATAGCATTGACAACAGCGCCGTCCGTCCGACAGACTGACAGCGCGAGCGATCGTCGATTTAGTGTACTTTTCTTACTTTACTCCTACTTTTGATGCGGCCATTTTTTAAACGCTGACTAGAAGTCCATTACTTTTAGGTCAGTGTTGTAAAATGTACATAATACGAGTTGAAATAGAGAATCATATTTTTTTATTCATATTAGCAAGATAAAAAACATTCCATTTTCAAAACCAAGAATTTACCAGCCAGTATTTAAATGTCTCGTTACACGCTTCGTATTGGCCTGATTTAAATCCTCAAATGGCGTATTCGGGGTAATCGACCAATCAGGGCACAATGCACGCAAATACGTCGTTACGCTGTAACCAACTACTTAAGGCCAAGAAGCTTAATGGTCCATAGGGATTAAGAGGACTATCAGAAAAGTCACAGTAGCGCATAGACCAAAAAAGAGCTTATTGTGAATTGTATAGTGACCATTTTTGATCGGTTAAAAGTAACACTTCGTATGTAATGATTTTTAGTACTATGCTTGTTATTTATGCTTTAGAACTAGATTTGTAGGTTTATTTTTTACATATTGTTTTCTAGATTATCACATTTGCACTTTTCAGAAGTTTCATACAAAATAAAAAATATATTAATAAAATACTCGTGAAGAAAAAAAATCACACCATACATTGACTTAATACCAATGACATGGTTCCAAATAAAGTAACGATAAAATTCAATTGGCTATGGATGAACTCCAGCAAAGTGCTTGGATATTTTTTCATCACAAAATAAGCTTCCTTAGTAACCCCAAATAATATCAGATTTTTTGGTTGCCTCATTTAATAATAAAAAATTAAAACATTTTCTGAAAGCTGTGATGGTGTAAATACTGACTACCCTTAGTCCAACACATATTAAAAAAAACTATGACATTTGCGCTAGAAGTTTAAATGTCTGGAGATTGCACGCTGAACTTTATATTGAAGACGAGTTTATTCACAAAGGAATTATAAAATTACTATAAATAAATTCGCAACAAAATATCATTACCACTGAATAGTCTCACATATTTAATTCAATTTCAGGGATATTGCTTTCTGAATATAGCAACTAACAACGAAGTGAGAAAGAGATAAAAAACATAAGCAAAGGCGAATGAACTCGTCTTCAGTACGAGTTCAGCGTGCAATCTGCTGACATTTAAACTTCTAGGGCAAATGTCATAGTTTTTTTTAAATATGTGTTGAACTAAGGGTAGTCAGTATTTACACCATCCCAGCTTTCAGAAAATGTTTTTATTTTTTATAATTAAATGAGGCAACCAAAATATCTGATATTATTTGGGGTTACTAAGGAAGGTTATTTTTGTAATGAAAAATATCCAAGCACTTTGCTGGAGTTCATCCATAGCCAATTGTCAGTATTGATGTTTTCGCATATTATTTCTTCATCTGAAACAGAGAATATTTTGCGTATACTACTTAGAATAAGAAAATGCCAAATATGCAAAAAAAAAATTAGGTCAATCGAAATTATACTAGTCAACAGGGAATAACATCTAGTGTATGATGAGCTATAAACCAAATCATAACTTTTTTAAAACACAAGGCCGAAGCAAACACGAAGCCTAGCCTTAACTTAAGAAGCCCACTCGATCTCTTAAATAAAGGTCCGTGTCCACCGAAGAACAGGTTATTTAAATACCAACCGATTACCCTAATTGATTCCGTAATGATTAAAGCCGGTCATCCATCATTAGCTTCGGCTCAACTAATCCCAACGTGTTTAGGAGAAAAGTAATTAAGTTTTCAAATATTTGTAACCGAAATTTCTTTCGATTGTTATTTTAAATGATTTTAACAATAAAATTATTAATTTAAAATGCTAATGACAACACAAAGAAAAATTAGGGTAATGGCAGGACTTGAACCTGCAACATCAGCATTCCGTGCCTTGCGTTTGCCAGTTTCGCCATATTACCGCTGCCATACGCTGCGAATTTTTCAATGTGCTTCGTCTTACGGTCATTACATTATTAATTTTAAGGGTACAACTACCCTCGGTGTAACGGACAGCAAGACCTAAGCCGATTGACTTAGGGATTGTCCTAATAAGTTCACATTGTATATAGTAACATTAGCGTTGATTGTACTTAGGTTAAGTTGAAAGTCCATAAATGGACACTTTAATTTTAATATATAAGGCCAATGAGGGCCATATATGAAGGAGGACCGCGGGACGATCCGAACTGTGCAATTTAATACCCGCGGTCCCCTGAAAACAGATCACAGGATCGATTTATATGTAGGAAAATTAGATTCTTATTGGAAAATGTATACAGAAATTAGTATAATCACGTTTTAAAATAAGAAATAAATGTAAAGAGGCGCAGCACAAACAACCAGAACGAATAGCGCGTCTATTCAACTGAAAATGACCCCGGCTCGCCCTCTAGATCCTGAAAAATAAAGCAAAATATGTGAAAACGATAGGGAAAAAGTCCAACAATTCAGTCGGAAACCCACCCCGAACCGACCAATGGGAACGGCTGACTGACTCGCCATAGAGCCGTGTCAAATTCACATAACAAGTAAACTAGTAAGTGAATTCATAGGATTTGATTTATAACGTCACTGTGACATAGTTCCACGGTGGGAACCCTTACCTGTCTTTCTTTAAAGAAACATGCATAATCAAGAAAACAGAGCCAAGTTACGAGAAACTGTAAGAATTCCAACTACAACTTGCCAATAAAATGTTAAACGTTAATTTGTTAAAAAACGTGCATTCCGGGTTTTCGCTTATTTCCAATAAAACTCCATTCTTGGAACAAACAAAAACCTCTCTTGGCCGGCGTCGAGCGCGCTTCACGTACAGTCAAGGAAATCCAAACACATACCACCGTAGAACCTAGTCGAAGAGACATACGCACGACATTTGTATGACATAGGGTGGCGTTTAACGCGTCGCGTCATTGCGGCAGGATTCTAAGGTGGTACGTGAATGTATTTTCCCTACTGTACATTTGCATTGGAGCTATGTAAATAGCTGCAGTTTTTACTCGAATTAATTGAACAGACCGTGTTAACAAGAGCTCCACGAGATACAAGTAATGGATTTAAATTCTATTCTGTGAATAAACATGTAGAAATAAGTATTGTTAATGTACGCAGTCAACTGCATACAATACTTTTTTTTCCAGTTTTAAAAGCATAGGCTCTTTAATTTGTCTGTTTCTGTAGGGTTCTACATTTCTACTTAATAGTGTGAACCCCCCCAAAAAGAGCTCCCAATACAAACGGCGATAACGTTTTCCACCCTCGAAATATCAACCTATGGCAATGATTTTTTTTATATGTTGTCATTAATTTAGTATTTAGTGTGTATATGCCAGTTAATAAAATAGATAATTTGCCTTTGTTCTCTGAGTGTCTCGGATGTATAAGTGCAATAGTTCAGGAAAATACGGACACGGAAATAGCTTACATCCTGGGTGATTTTAACGCACATCCCGGAGAGTTATTCTGCGATGAAATGTTACAATTTTGTGTGGAACAGGACTGGTGCTGTGTAGACTTAGAAATGTTGAGTGGGACGGCTACAACATATACGTTTACAAGTGACGCGCATGGCTGTAACAGGTGGTTGGACCACTGTATAGTCACTAAGGCAGCGCGGCAAACCGTGAGTAATATACATATACAGGGTGACATATATTGGTCTGACCATCTGCCTATTGTAATAGGGTGTTGTCTGAATAAAATGAATATAAAATGCTGTAATAATTTACGACCTCCTAATAGTATTATTTGGGGCGAAAGAAATGAAGAGCAAATAAAACTTTATAATAATTTATGTAATGACAGGCTTAAAGAGTTAAATTTTCCTCCTGAATTAAATGAATGTGCAGATAACTTGTGTTATAATTGTAATCATCATGTAGTGCTAGATAATATGTATAGTAACATAACAGATATTTTGACATATGCAGCTGAGCAAAGTACAAAGCCAAAATGTAAGAAAAAAGGTGGTTATGTGATAGGGTGGAATAAATACGTCGCGGGCGTTCATAGGGCTGCCAGGGATAGGTTTCAGGATTGGATCTGTGCGGGAAGGCCGTCGCAGGGGACCATTTATGACAAAATGAGTGAAAGTAGAAGGTGTTTTAAGGCCAAGCTTAGATGGTGCCAAGATAGACAGGAGCAAATTAAGTGTGATTTATTAGCTTCCAACCATCAAGCAAAAGATTTTAGGGCCTTCTGGAAAAACACTAACAAATTGAATTTGGGGCCCGGAGTACCTGTGAGCGTCGGCGGGGTGAGTGACCAGAGGGACATTGCCAATAATTTTAAAGCACATTTCCAGATACAGTCGCCCATAGTTTCATCACAGAAAGAGGTTAAAGATGTTGAGATCATTGGGGGAGTGCCTAACATCATAATCAATGCTAAAGACGTACAATCAATAATCAAAGGTATGCAGCGAGGCAAGTCTCCCGGTCACGATGGGCTCAGCATCGAGCATCTTAAGCACGCAGGTGTACACCTACCACGGGTATTGGCAGTGTTCTTCACACTCTGTATGAGACACGCTTATCTTCCTGACCGCCTCATGAGGACTTTGGTAGTGCCTCTGGTTAAAAGTAGAACAGGGGATGTTTCGGACATGACTAACTACAGGCCCATCTCACTCGCTACCGTAATAGCGAAGGTGCTTGATGGTTTACTTAATGATCACCTTAATAAAACAATTAAAGTGCACGACGCCCAGTTCGGCTTCCGAGCGGGGTTGTCTACTGAGTCTGCCATATTATCATTAAAGCAAACTATCAAGTACTACACTGACAGAAATACACCGGTTTATGGGTGTTTCCTGGACCTGTCTAAGGCTTTCGACCTGGTTGTTTATGACTTACTATGGGAAAAACTAGAGCAGGAGGGAGTCACCACAGACTGTGTAAATGTGCTGAAATATTGGTACAACAACCAGGTCAATCAGGTGAGGTGGGCGGGAGTAATGTCTGATGAATACAGACTCCAATGTGGGGTGAGACAGGGTGGTTTGTCATCTCCGATTCTATTTAATCTCTACGTCAATAAGCTGGTTGAGGAGCTCAGCAGCACACATGTCGGATGCTATATTGATGGCCAATGTGTCAATAACCTGAGTTATGCGGACGATATGGTGCTGCTGAGCCCCTCGGTCAATGGTATAAGGAAATTGGTCGACATGTGTGGGGGCTACGCGGTGCGGCACGGTCTAAGGTACAACTCTAAGAAGAGCGAAGTGGTTGTTTTTAAATCTAGCAGGTTAAACCCTTCAGTTGTGCCCTCGATTGTGCTGGGTGGGGTGGCTCTTGGGGTTGTGGACCAATTTAAATACCTAGGCCATATCGTCACTTACGACCTAAAAGACGATGCTGATGTGGAGAGGGAGAGGCGGGCTCTGGCGGTCAGGGGGAATATGATTGCTCGCAGGTTTGCTCGATGTACGAGGCAAGTTAAGATTACCTTGTTTAGAGCCTATTGCCAGGTATTCTACTCGAGCAGCCTGTGGGTTAATCACACTAGGCGTGTGTATGGTACGCTGAGGGTTCAGTACAATAACATACTCAGGATGCTGTTGAGGATGCCGCGCCGCTGCAGTGCGTCTGCTATGTTCGCCGAGGCGCACATAGACGACTTTTACGCAGTAAGACGGAAGAAAGTCGCCTCGTTGCTGAAGCGTGTGCGCGGCAGCAGCAACAGCATTGTGGGGATGTTTGCAGAACGCCTCGATTGCCCTATCACTAAACACTGGGTGGGGATTGTGACGGGGCAATTAAAATAAAATCATTGTTTCTCTCTTTTTCTTGAATGTGTTTAATCAATGATGTAATGTATGTATACTAACATAGGTAAATAAGTGTAATGTACCTACTAACAATTATATGGGTCATCTGGCCTGAAATAAAAGATTCTTTTTTTTTTTTTTTTTTTTTTTTTTTTTTTATTTTTTTTTTTTTTTTTTATTTATTATGCCTTAGAATTAGGTTTGCATGTTTTGATTTTATTAGTATTCTTCATAAATTTGATAGCATTTGTATTTTAAGAGTATCTTACAAAACAAACAAGCGTCAATCTTTTGAAACTATTAATAATATAAAAAAATCAAAACATATAAAAAATGGCTATAGATTAAGGTTTAGAGGGTGGAAAACGTTATCACCGTTTGTATGGCGAGCGCTGGGTTCACGCTCCTCTTAAGATACATACTCAGGGTACATATCTTGTGACCAAATAAAAAACCTTTTTTAGACAGAATACCTACAAGTTATTCTCCTACTTATTTATAACTAGCGATCCGGGGTTTGCACGGATACAATTAGCATTTAATCTACATATAAACCTTTGGCAAGAAATTCTCTAAATTACAATTAAATCGTATCAAAATCCATCGCGTGGTTTAGAAGGAGTAAGCAGCCGAAGATATAAGAACAGAAGGAAAGAGCAGTAACTTGCTTTCGTACCATGTGAAGAAGATAGTTAATATTACATGCCACTTACCATCAGGTGACCCGTCTGCTCGTTTGCCCCCTCTACTATAAAAAAAAACTTTTTTGTCATACTTATTTCATAATATAATAATATGGCTTCTGTACGTATACTCATAAATATGTCCTTAGTAGGTACAGTCAAGGAATTTAATTTCCAACCCACCTAAGGTTCAATAGCATATAGCAAACTGTCACCATAAGAGCTATAGAGCAAGACGTTAGTTTGACATATCGACCTTAATGCATTGCGAATGTCAGACGACATTTCAACGAAATGGGTAGGGAATTAAATTCCTTGACTGTACATCACCATTATTCTTTACTTGAATTACCTGTATCCCTAATTTTCCTCCTTTATATTTCATCCATTATTTGGCATTAACGACCTGCGTGAACACCTGATGAATCAAACACCCAGTTTGTAAAGACACAGTATGAAACGAGCTCTGCAAATCCTATTCTTCATACCGAACGCTTAAAATCTTCCTTAAAACCTTAGTGAATAAAGCTGAATTTAGTTAATGTGATCGCATATTGGATCAGGCACCGTGCTGCGTTGATGATACTGGATACAGTTCATTAATTAACTCCATTGACAAAGCATGATTAATTATTGTAATCTGCAGTGGACATTTGATTGAGTATCAGATATCAGAATGGTATTCCTGGAGAGATTCTATAAATTAGAACATTATTGATAATCAATAAAACGAACTGGTGTTTCTATACAAAATCTGTTCAATTGTTTTTGAACATTGCAATGTTATTGATGACATTTCAATCAGTCTTCATTAAACCATTTATTTATATTAATTATGATATTCTATTTCACATCATGTAGTCATGCTTAACTATTTTCAAGATAAAATTAAAGTAAAACTATGAGTAACCCTATTTTTTTTTATTTATAACAAAAATTATGACTAAAAAATCGAAAAAGTGGACCCCTTAGGCATGATACCGAAGACCCTGGCAACATCTGTACAGTATTATATGTATTATACTTATTCTTTGTCCAAGAAAGCTACCAGCTTCTATCAATCTTCTTAACACACACACAGAAATTGCTTGACCACTTTTCGACCGTATTACAAAGGGATAAGGTTCAAAAGTGGTCAAGCAATTACTTGGTCGACTATACATGAATGTATTTAACATTTCATCAGTTTATTAATAGCAATAATTTGTGTAAAAACCGTTCTACATATTTTACGTCACCCCGGGCCGTAAGTACCAGTTTATCGCCCGCTACGCGAGCAGAAATTTCCACTTCCTGGCCAGGGGAAGACATAAAAATGTGTACACACCTCGGGCTGTGATAAAGAAAGCCTCAGATCGCATGTTTATCGCCCTCGCCTTTGGCTCGTGCGACAACTTGCTGCGATATGAGACATTCTTTATTTCACCACCCTCAGGGTGTAATGTACTAATAATTAATAGAACTTTGACAGTTGCTAATTTCATAGATGGCTAAACGTCACTTTGAGAGAAATTTGCATTTACGATGCCTAACAAACGGCTGGCCTCTAAGTAATCATAATATAACTGTTTATTAAGGCTGACGAAACGGCAAATAATACACTACAAAAGGCACCCGCTTCTGTGTTGAACAAAATTGCACAGAAGAACGTTTCGCAGAAGCCTGGGTTTTATTACCTACAGTTATAAAACTTAAAACAGAAGTTAGCCTGTAAATGAAAGATATTATAGTCTGGACTCGGCTAGGTTTTTAAAATATAACAAAGAAAGAAAAACGTTTATGTAAATATAACTTACCCAGAACTTTAATGATATTGTGATGGCCCTAGCACAAATGGTAAGCCAGTAATGGTTACCTGTTATTTGCCACAATTTATCATTGTCATACCACCAACCCTTTCTGGCTGCCTTCCGCTGCTTGATATCTCCCAGAGGTGAAGAGAGTGACTCCTCTACGTTCGCTCCCCCCATGTCACCTGTAAGCTCCCTGCGGGTCCGATTCCGTACTGCGAGACCTGCTGTGTAAGGGAAGTTTAGGTCTGTACCAGAACCAACTTTAGTTGCTAAATCTATGAGCCTTTAAATTCTCGTGCTCATCATTCATTTTCATTTCAATACGTACACTTGTCTGAAAATCTTTGTTTACCTCAGTGAGGCACCCAAACGTGGGGCACGTTTGGGTTTGGGATTGAACTAGAACCATATAACCGCTAACTAGATAATCCGAGTGACAGTCGGCTGCTCCTTTTACACGGTTTGCTACTTAGTCGAGTCGAGAACGCCGCGGCTTACACCGAATGCGCCAAACTTTGGTGGAACATGGAAAGGAGGTGTCACAAGAGTGATTTTATGAAAGTAAATCGATATAAAAATACGTTACAATGCCGATAACAAAGAAGATAAATATGTCGGAAACTAAATAGTTTTCTAACATTCAGAGACGTATATATTGCGACTTTTAGACATTGAAATTAAACAATGTTAGCGGTACATCGTTTAATTGCAACAGATCTAATTCCTGACGTAATTCCTGACGTTTCGAACCCTTCGAAGTGGATGTAAACTCTTAAAATTGTTAATTCCAATTACATTCAGCTGTTTTTGACCAGATTGCGCGCAGTATTTGTAAATTACGACTTCGTATGATCATTATATAAGTCCTAATAAAGTATCGTGACATTTAAGTTGAGAACTCTCACGCATCTCATTTCGCACTGAAACTATAAGTCTGACCTCTTTAACGCACTACTTATTACTCTTTGGTTTCCATAAACAAACCTAGAACTTTGCCCGCAGCAGGAGTATTACAACGTTTACATTGGGGTAGAATATAAAGTATCGCGTGTGCAGAAGTGACACTGCATTTATGCCATAGATTTATGCCTCGAAATCCTTTGTTTTTGTTTTTTTTTAGCATTTTTCTACAAAGCACGCTTACTGTATGCAATGAGAAATGGCTCTCAATGCGATTTTATTTAGCACTACTAACTTAGCACAGTGGAAACAAATCTAATAGTTA
Source organism: Ditula angustiorana (assembly GCA_963691745.1). Classification (NCBI taxonomy): domain Eukaryota; kingdom Metazoa; phylum Arthropoda; class Insecta; order Lepidoptera; family Tortricidae; genus Ditula; species Ditula angustiorana. Next base: position 2,318,790 of record OY829474.1, read on the forward strand.
GTAAGTGCCGTGTTCGTGCAAGTTAGCTGCATCTGTGTGACATATATCTTCATGCAAAAACCCACCCTCCTCCGCTTCCACACGAAACAACAACATCACACAGACTCAACAACACAACACCACCACTAAACACTAAACAACACGATCTACGCGCGTTTTGCCTCTCTACGAGGCATCATCGGGATCAAACAGTACGACCGTTCGCTACTTGAACAAATGGCGTACTCCAATCCATTCCAGTTTGTTGAAATGGACCTCCGCAAAGTACTTAACGCCTGTATCTATTAATTACCTTCTGTGCTAGCCATCTAGATATTCATTCTATGCCTGTAAGGACGCTCGGACAGAACAGTTATTTAGTTCTAGTGCGTTACCAGAGACCCATTTGAAGTTGGCGAGTGCTAAGTGAACATTAAAGAACCTAGGAGAGTGAAACTTCAGCGGGACCATCAAGTTATTGTTTTAGTATCAAAGTGGTAGATCATCTAGCAACTGTTACAGTACTAATGGAAATGGTTAATTCCACGAAATTCTGATTTCATTGGCGCATGGTTTAGGCTACTTACTAAACATAATGTGGGTAAATCTTGAAAAAACTGATTCATCTGGCATGTTTTTGTCAGATAAGTATTAGGTGGTAGGACCTTGTGCAAGGTCCGTCCGGATCGCTACCACCATCTTGTTCGCTAATCCTGCCGCTAAGCAGCAGTGCTAGAAAAAATTGTACGAGCATGACAACTGAAAACAATTTAGTTATCTAGTTCCCCAACAGGTGGCGCTGTTCACTGAATGAACGCGCTATCGTTTGTTTCCCCAAGAACGGTCTTATAGCGTCGACGAATTCGCATCAAGTAACCTAGAGTGTTAATTTGGATATTTTTCTGCAATCACCGGTGCTGCAAAGGTATCGTGGTGATTGGATATTTGGAAAAAAATGCAGTTTGTTACTCCGTTGATTGATGGCGAGAATTAAATATATTTTTTGTTTAGTTTATATTTTAGTCAGCGTCTCAAATGACTGGGCGTGTCATTTAAAAGAAAATGAATTTTGCGGGTGGTAGGACCTTGTGCCAGGTCCGTCCGGATACCTACCACCATCTTGCTCGCTAATCCTGCCGTTAAGTGCCTGCTGCGCAGTGCTTGCACTGTTGTGTTCCGGCGTGGAGAGCAAGACAGCCGGTGCAATTACTGGCATAAGAGGTATTGCATCTTAGCCCTCTGGGTTAGCAACGCATCTGCAATCTCTTTGATGTTGCGGGTGTCTATAGGCGGTGGTGATGATTTACCATCTGGTGACTCACAGCTTTTTTGTCTTCCTATTTCATAAAAAAGGTAATATGCTCAAACAAAAGATAAAGGAATTTAAATTTAGAAGACTTACTGTATCTGTTTTTTTAAATTTATGTTTTTGTATAGTCGACCAAGTAATTGCTTGACCACTTTTCGACCGTATTACTTGGTCGACTATACAATAAAGAATTTACATACATACATACATACATACTTACCCTTACTTAGTATTATAAAATCTATTTTTTTACATTTTGAATTAGTTTTTATGATATTGTTTTATTGTGTATGATTCAAGCAATACAACAATTCAATAAAGCAATTATACGAAGTATGACTCTTATTGTGATTTTTCTGCGGAGCTAACGAGACATTATTAAAGCAAAATTTAAACGTTAGGTGCGTAACATGAGAAAAAAAATTCCAACTTTAAGTATAGGATTTCTTTTCGACCTTGTCGTACCTACGAAACGATGCCCTCATTTTCCTTGTTGCGCACTTCCAAAGAATGAAATATTTGATCTCCCTGGTTCAGTATTTCCGGACAGTAATGATCTGCGCACTTTCAAGGAAGAGTAAATATGCTCTTCTTTGTGTTCCACTTTCGGCCTCGTCCCCAAGTAGCACAGCATTGTTATTCCTAAGCGCATCAGTATCAGACTCGACGATGAGGCATCGCCCTGCCTCGCTCACTCGAACTAGCGTGCTAGAGCAAGACAGGGTGCTGCCACATAATCGAGCTCGTCGCTGTTGACCTTAGATTACTCTACAGTAAGTGTTCAGCTACAGTACAGCTGTTATAGAGACACTCATATTCATGCAACGTTAATTTTCCCACTCTCCTTCCTCGTAAAATAAAATAACCACAATTACCACCACCAAAACTATTCGACGCGTGTTTCACCTCTCTCCGAGGCATCATCAGGAGCTGTTGAATTCTCGTCGCTCAGTTCTTTTAATTCAAATTCTAATTATATGACCGCCCGAAATTAATTTATCCCTACCTGAGGATCTATACCTAGTATCATATGACAGATGCCCAGTCAGGCCAATTAAACAAAGGCATAACATGAAAGGGCCACATCGTCAATATATAAATGGTGTTGTAAATTCTAATTTTACCCGACTTGGGTATTGGAATACAGCAAGTCATCGCCCCAAGGTGCGTAGACGCAGAATTATCATGCCTGCACTTTATGCTGTAAACTTAACTGCGAGGAATGTAGACGGGACAATTTGACGCGCCGTCTGCGCCGGCGCAACGTCCGACTATAGCTATAGTGAGCAGGGCGTACCTAAAGTTAAAGGACTTAAAAATATACTAGTATACTCAATTTCATATATCAGTAGTTTTTTTTTTTTTTTTTTTTTTTATGAAATAGGAAGGCAAACAAGCAAGTGGGTCACCTGATGGTAAGTGATCACCACTGCCTATAGACACCCGCAACACAAAAGAGATTGCAGATGCGTTGCCAACCCAGAGGGCTAAGATGGAATGCCAGTAATTGCACCGGCTATCTTGCTCTCCCACTCTGGAACACAACAGTGCAAGCACTGCTGCTTAGAGGCAGGATTAGCGAGCAAGATGGTGGTAGCGATCCGGGCGGACCTTGCACAAGGCCCTACCACCCGCAAAATACCACTTCTTTCTTTATAAAGTAAAAAATAAAGTCGCTATCCGTCTGTATGTCCTCATCTCATATCTTCGGCCATTTACTCCTTGTAAAAAACGCAACGGATTTTGATATGGTTTTCACTGTCACTTAGAGAAGTTTTCACGGAAGATTTTTATGCATTAAGTGCATTTTATTGTACCCGTGTGAAGCTTCAAAGTTACTGTGAGGGCAGACAGCGGTTTTTTTATTATTATGTATGTCTTTCCCATTCACGGGACAATAGTGCCCCGGACCTTTGGGAGGCGTGCGCGGAGCCGAAGCCAACACGTAGAATCCTTTTAGACAATTTAATGAAATGTGATGGGTACACCGGGCGGATGCTGTCCCTGCCCGCATCATAGGGACACGAGCAGAGGCAGCCCCCGCCAGGCGTAAAGACTATTGTGGAAAGATGGGACCTAAACCGTACAAGACTATAGGGGGAAAACGATGGACTAACAACTGGGCTATTGCGCGAGACATCCGGACGTCTGCCAAATAAAAATGTCTCAAATGAAAGTGATCTTGGCAGACGGTGACTCGCCCTCCGCTAGATGGGCCCCCTTTAAAAGCGACATATAAAATGGCTCAGAGGCAACACCGGTGCGGAAGGCTAAGTGTAGAGAGGTGTCACTGGACTTTAAACTTATCGCCAACTCGCCACTTATGTTTCCACATCTACCCTCGAGCATACAGCTCTCGCGACTCCACTCTGACCGGCCGGCTAAAGCAAGCCAGAGGTGGGGACCCTTCCCCCTTGTCAGGCTTCACTCCTCCCGGTGTGAGGAGAGGTGAGAGACAGGGAGCTTCCCCGGGAGCACTCGGGTACGTGGGGTCGCTACTCCTCAACAGCTCGCCACAAGCTGCCCTGCGTTATTATTATTATTAAAACTTTAATTCAGGTAACAAGACCCGTACAATAGATACCTTATAGTTATAGACTAACATACATATAAAATAAAAATTGCAATAAAACTATTTTGGCGGCAAAACGGCGTGGCCCCGAAGTGTCGATACTTCCGATGTTGATGTAATGACCGTAAAGACGAAACACATTGAAAAATTCGCAGGGTATGGCAGCGGTAATGTGGCGGAAACTGGAATACGCAAGGCACGGAATGCTGATGTTGCAGGTTCGAATCCTGCCATTACCCTAATTTTTCTTTGTGTTGTCATTCATTATATAGCATTTTAAATTTCATTTGAATGTAAAAAAAAATTCAAAAAAAAGAAAAATCGAAAAAAATTAGAAATAAATAATTTAGATTACAATACTGTTTTATACTTTGTAAAGAATTAATAAAGATAAACATAGCATAAATCTCGCGAAAGAGGAAGGGGGATCAAATTAAATAAAATAACATCTTAAGTTATTATTCGACACTCCAACTGCTGGTTCTCAGAGTTTTTAAGCAACCGGGCCAACCGGTCAAATTACTGTATTTTAGGGTCCAATTAGTCCAAAAAGCTGAGAAATTAAGGCTTATTGGTCCCCAATTCAGTGATCAATCATACCGCGTAACGCTTGCATAAAACCGATAACGATTTCGTTGAATACGAAAATTCAATTCGAATTCTGCCGTTGTAGTTCAGTTGGCATTTTGGAGTAAGTATAACACGACTTCTTTGTAATCATCGTTCTCGCGGATTTAATCTTTATCTATATCTTTCTTTATCTACACTAATCTACACTCATAATGTACATCTACCCTAATATATTTGCGGGTAGTAGGACCTTGTGCAAGGTCCGTCCCGATCCCTACCACCATCTTGCTCGCTAATCCTGCCGCTAAAGTAAAGGTAAAATAAAGAGGTAAACTTTGTTTGTTTGTTTTTATGTAGGGGGTAATCTCTGGAACTACATAACCGATTCCAAAAATCTTTCACTAATAGAAAGCTACACTATCCTATCCCTGACGGACATACTTAGGCCACTAATTTCACGCGTACGATTTCGCGCGCGTCCGCTAGTTCGTTGTAAATCATTTATAAATTATTTATATAATCTATATCTGTTCCTGTCTCTCCTTATCGTATCTTCGGCTACTTCCTTCTTCTAAACCACGTAGTTGATTTTGACAGCGGTTTTCACTACTTTTTAGAGCATTTTGAAAAAAAGGTTTAATGTACAATATTCTAATGACATTTTCGTTAATAAATTGTACCAGTGCGTCGCCGGGACGTGTCACTAGTAATAATTACAATGAAAACTTTTATCAGGCTACCTAGGTCCACAAATAAAAAATAAACGACTTGGTGTGAGTTGGACTCGCACTTGAAAGCTTCCTGAAACAAATTTCTGAAAAAACTCCTGTTTTCTTGAGGTATGGGAACCCCACTTAGAAAAAAAAAAAATGTATAATTTGCTGTTATAGTGGCCATAGTGACACAGATTTTGTGAAAATTACAAATTTAAGACCATTTCGGTTCAAAAGTTACTGCCTCGTGCCTGTGACAGACAGACAGTGGGGCGATTCTCGGTTTATGCGAGCTTAATCTCGCACGGAAACAACTGTCAATTCCCTTGGAAATCTGTCATTTTTGACGTATCTCGCACGTGAGATGCAGCTCGCATGAACTGAGAATCGGGGTCCAGACGGATGGACGGATGCGCGAGAGCATACGGCTCCGTTTGGAGCCTTCGGGTACGGAACCCCAGAAAGTAGCAAATTTTATATTCTGGCTAGATAAGTAGCTAGTAGGTACGTAAATGTAGAATTCCTATGGAATAAAGGAAAACTGCTTGTAAAATATTACTTTTATAAAGATTCCTTTTATGAAAACAGGATTTATTGTGGCAGACTGAATTATTGTTCAAACCTTTTGTATTCTTAAATTGCTAGTTTCAAAGATAAAATCGTTTCGTTTTACTTGTTTTATTATCTTATCCTTTTTGGAATTAAGAAGTAAATTCGTTTGGAGAGGTAATTAGATAAAAGTCAAATTCGAAATCTATTTTCCATATAGAATTTTACGGTTAAAATTAACATGAATATAGAAAAATTAGGAACAAACCTAAACTAAAACACAATTTATATTTTAAAACAATTTTCCATATTTAAATTAGGTTTATACAGGAAGCGCTCATGCAGATCAGAAAATGTATAGCCGTTTCGGAAAACCTCTGGTGAGAAAATACCTCCAACAAACTCTACGAGGTAGGGTCGGTCATCATCATACGTATTATACGTTACCAAGACGTCAACAATATCTATACACCTTTATGCCACTAAATATAAAGTCGATTTATACATATTTTGGCGCTATGGCTGTATATATATCTTTACAGCTGACTGTACCATTATTTCAAATAAAATAAAATGGCAATGTTATTTTATTACATTTTACGTTACATGCATTAGTACCTTGTCGCTGTTAGTAATGTGACAAATTCGAGCAACTCTCATTTTGTACGTTATTACGACAAGGTTCTTAATTGCGTAGCTAGTTTTGAGGCTGACTGCACATTTGGAGCCAGCGCTATTATTCTCTAAGCGCATCAACGTCGGACTCGTCGTCGAGGTTCCGCCCTGTCTCGCTCACTCGAGCTAGTGCGCTAGAGCAAGACGCCGCTGCCTCAGCGTCGAGCTCGTCACTGTTGAGAGAATCACCTTCCAGGGATCGCCAATCCAAGTCAGGATCATTTCTTAATGTCACAACAACAAGACAATGCTATTAGAAACGATAAAATCTATAAACCTGACGTAAGTTAGCAGAAGCAACGCTCGCTTTGCAGGCTGGTTTAGCAGGTTTCTACTCATAGCAAAATAAGTCAACTGTCAATGTCAAATTCATGCATACTGTATATTCTATTAGAGCTGGCGGTATCAGATTGTCACTTTGTGTACACACTCGAAACTGTCAAAATGGTTACCTTTGGTGTCGTCAATGTAGTAAAAACTGTAAATTAATAAGAAAACGTAGATTATAATACCTTTATCTACACATATTATCATAAATGCTCTATAATGCGTTCACTCGCTGACGCTCGTTTCATAAAACCACATCGTGTTTTAAGATCCATCATTATGCAACAGTTGCGTAAAATACTATAATGTACACCAAAGGTATCGATTTTGACGTTTCATGTGTACAGGGTGTCAATTGAAGAAGAGGTTTCAACAAGGATCTCCACGACGGTCTGTCCTGTGCTGCTTGCATCCACCGGTTTCCAGCGATCTTCACCAGATCGTCGGTCCACCTTGCGTGAGGCCTACCAACAATTTGTCTTCCTGTACGTGGTCTCCACTCGAGAACCTTTCCGCCCCAACGGCCATAGGTTCTTTGAGCAATGTGCCCCACCCACTGCCACTTAGGGTTGACAATTCGTAGAGCTATGTCAGTGACTTTGGTTCTTCAGCGGATCCCCTCATTCGTGATCGGATCTCGCAGAGAAACTCCGAGCATAGCTCTTTCCATTGCCCTTTAGGTGATTTTGAGCTTTCTTATGAGGCCGTAAGGAACCACGTTTCAGTTCCGTATGCACTGGCAACACACACACATTGTGTTGTCATTGCATATAATTTAAACCTATTTTGTTCAGTTATTATTAGACTCCAAGCGCCGTCTGCGAAGTAGTCACACTACACCATATTTCGGTGCGACCGGTTCCGTGGCCAGTTTTTGCGGCGCCCGGCCCTGCCCGGACAAGTTTTCGATAGCACTCGTTACGTTATCGCTGCTACAATATCTTTTTATGTATAATACTTATTCTTATTATATGCCTGCGAATTTGGCCCCTGTTTCTGGCATTTGGGTTCATTATTTGACCTTATAATTTACTTGCAAGATGCACATGCATGCGCGTGCCTAATGCAGTTTGGAAAACTGCATGTGCTTCTTGGCATGTCTTGGGGATGAATACCGGATTTTGCTCGTGTTTCTTTAGAGCGATGCGGTATAACGATGCATAGAAAAGTTTTATGTACAGCTAGGTTCTTAAAACTTGTTGTAGTAACGTATGAAATGAGAGTTGCTCGAATTCGTCACGTTGCTAACAGCGACAAGGTACTAAAATGTTCAGCTACTTCTGAGGCTGACCGTAGAATCAATAAAGTGGAAGCCTGTTCGCTGACCCACCAGGGAACTGTCAAAGTGACGTTAGAAATCAAATCTTTAGAAGTCTCTTACTGGGCGTGTCGGGTTTCCTCCTCGTGTGCCCAAGTGTTGCGGTTCCCTTATGGACTTCTCCGGGGGAAGAGCAGTGCTTGGGCCGGTGCACCCATCGGTCAATAATTTCCTTGCCTTTATTGTGGGATATCATTGGCCGATGGCTAATAACCCGACGGGGGGTCTTTTGACCCAAACCGTACAATTATTGTATACCACTGACATTGGCACAAGCCTCGTGGCCGCCATTAAAAGAAAAAGAAGAAGTCTCTTAATTTCGTACCCTATTAGTGACTTTTTCTATAAAAACAGCGATTTTGATTCTGATACCTGCCACCCAGAAGCCAAAGTTCATATTTAAGATATATCAAACATAAAGTACCTACTATATAAAGATCCACTAGTTCGACTGTTTACCTTGTAAATTGTTTTTAAACTATTTTCCGCGTGGTTCTCAATGCAGAGTAATTGTCTTGTCCAGTCTTGTTCCAGCGGGGCAATTCTCGCGTCAGTAGAGATGAAGTCACACTCGAATAAGCCAAGAAGAGCTGTCAGATCCCTTCAAAATCTATCATATTTCGACACATCTCGGACGTCAGATGAATCTCGATGAGCGCCAGAATTGGGGGCCAGTCCTTGACAGTGACGCAATTGTTGACGAGAAGTTGCGAAAGCATACGAATAAAAACGTGAAACAATGATGTCAACTACTAATCAATACCCAATGCATATCAACTGGTACAGTTTTTTTTATGAACTAGGAAAGCAAACAAGCAAGTGGGTCACCTGATGGTAAGGTATCACCACCGCCTATAGACATCTGCAACACCAAAAAGATTGCAGATGCGTTGCCAAGCACAGCTGCTTAGCTGCAGGATTAGCGTGCAAGATGGTGGTAGCGATCCGGACGGACTTTGCAAAAGGTCCTACAACCCGCTAAAATTAACCTTAAAACGCGAAATTTCATTGCCAGGGTCTAATCGACACTATCCAAGTTACGCAGCAGTGGCGTGCAAGCGTAATATTATTTGACTCTGACACGCGATATGAAAGTCGAGCGAACCAGGCATTCCTTATTTTATCCGCCGCTTGAGTTCGACAAACAAGCAAGTGAGTCCCCTCATGGTAAGTGATTACCGCCGCCTATAGACAATATTCGCCAGTCAGTTTTAATTGGCGTGCGATTGGAGAGTGTCAAGTTTTGCAAACATCGAAATGAGAAACTATAGAACTGTGTACAACGCAGAGTAGCCGATCATAGGCTATTTGGTAGACTATGTTGGATAACCTGAATAAAACTATCTGTGCCAATTGTTAAGTAAACAGCTCTGCGTTTTGTACGTTTTAAATTGGCGTCATATTTTTAGTTCTGCTATCCGACGCCTGTGTCGCTGCTAGTTAGAAAACTTAGAAGCGCTTTATTCACTTATGATAAGATTCAAAGTTGAACCAATGCAATGGCTAAATATTGAAAGCCCCTCTTCACCTGCTTCACCCCGTCGCAAAGTGGTGACGCTAGGCTTGTAACAATCCGAACAAGTAAGCAGATCTATTGTCTTCTTATATCGATGGTTGCATAGTAAAAAATCACCCCCTGCTAATGTAGATATACATATCTAAGTATTTTGTGCTGACTGTTCATTGTAGGCATAGCGTGGTTTCGGCCACCAGCGCCAATAGAATAGCCGTCGCGGCGGCCGCGGTGCGATGACTCCAGATGGACCATTTAGCCACGAACCTATTATTCGTACTTGTGTATGGCCGAACGGGTTCTGCGCATGCCCACTGTATCAGCGATGCGGTTGCGATTAGAAATATAAATTAGGTATTTATTTTTTCAACTGAACAAATATTTATAGGTGAAAAACTTAAGTAAACCTGTTGTATGTGTGAGTAATATAAGCGAATAGACTATTTAAGCTATCTCAACTTTATACCTTTATTTAATACAACATAGGGAGGAAAACGAGCAAGTGGGTCACCTGATGGTAAGTGATCACCACCGCCTATAGACACCCGCAACTCCAAGGAGATTGCAGATGCGTCGCCTATAGAGGTCTAAGATGGAATACCTCTTGTGCCAGTAATTGCACCGGCTGCCTTGCTCTCCACGCCGGAACATAACAGTGCAAGCACTGCTGCTTAGCGGCAGGATTAACGAGCAAGATAGGTGACAGCTATCCGGACGGACCTTGCACAAGGCCCTACCACCGGCAAAAGAGTTAAAATTAATGTGCGATATCGCCCCCCCGGCGGGAAGCTCCGACCGTCCGTCAAAGCCAATGGACACACACTCAAACAAACGTAATTCACCCACACACGCCCACCGCACACAATCACACGAGCAGTCACGACCGAGATTGTCTTCTCGTGTACTCCTGTACATGGAGGCTGTTATATAGAGCTTATTGTCTGAGATAAGACACTGGGAGGCCTGTTATGTTAATTCATTATCGATTATCGTGTGATGACGGTTAGGTTTAAAAGTGGGCCACGCCTTGCTTATCCTGTTGAAGACAAATCCATATACATATATATACAGGTTGGAAAGTTTGGATGTCACATGGATGGCAACTACCTTAAATACTGGAAATACATTCTGTGTAAAGGAGACTTTCTGTGTACAGGAGGGCCAACGCCGTGGGCAGGCTGTCCTGGAAACTCCGGAACACAACACCCTTTAGCCAAAACTCCGTGCACTCGATTATGCATAATATGTAATAGACGAGATTGAATCCTTTTAGTAAAGTAGATAGTTTTATTTCAAACATTATTTAATCCAGTGCCCCATTTCTGTAACGTGACAGGCGACAGGTGACAGTGACAATTCGTTATACATTGCTGGCTCACTCTGATGTTAAGTCTGTAAGTCAGTAGCGTTATTTGTAGACACTGTAATGTACAGCGAATTGTTACTGTCGCCTGTCGGGTTTATATAATTGGGCCCAGGATATTGAAGAACCAGTCCCAATATCCGGGCATTCAAGCAAGTAATAAAATAAACTTTTACTGTGCATGCAAAAAAAACTCAAGCGTTGAGTTCTTAGTATTCTTTCGCTCTCAACGAATGCATGAATAACGAAGTAACTAGTTAAATGAGTTACGAAGACAAGGTTCTATGTTGTACGTTGCAATGACTTTGCGTTTAAGGTGATGGAGGTACGATTGAGTTGTATGAAGAATAATATTTGGATGGAAACATATTTTGAATGTCATTGCTTAAGTAATAATATTTATAATTAACTAGCTTTTGCCCGCGACTTCGTCCGCGTAGACTTGTTTAATTGAAACATGCAATCTGCAATATTTCCTGGACAAAGTAATGAGAATTAGTTGCGTTGCTGCTCATGACGTCACGGCGTATAACTCACTTATCAGTGTCCCGTGGGAACTATGCACTTTTACGGGATAAAAAGTATCCTATATGTTAATCCAGGTTATAAACTATATTTGTGCCAAATTTCATTCAAATCCATTCAGTTGTTTTTGCGTGATCGAGTAACAAACATCCAAACATCCAAACATACAAACATCCAAACATACAAACTTTCACATTTATAAAATTAGTAGGATTATGTTTTTTATTGAAATCTGTATACGTAGAAGAGGTATACAGTGATAATAAATATAAAGACAAATATGTATACTCACGCGATAACCGTAAAAAATTTTTTTTTTCATAATAGCTTAGATGTTATTCTGCTGTACAATTTACGCCATATTACTGTAATGTTTCATCAAAATTTCCCGGTCATAGTATTAATAAATCAAAATGTAATCTAACATTTCTATAACCTTGTCTAAATAAATCTGTGGAAACTTTTACGGTATCTATTTCACATACCATAAAAGCGTCGTGGTAAATTGCTAAGTATGAGACGGGAATTTCGAAATTTTCATAATTTTAAATTTATTGTGGCTAAATGTTGCCTTTTTTTTGTCAATTCAAGTAGTTTTTCGGTAATAAAACACTATTTCTTAAAGCAACAACAACAACTAAAAATACTCTTTATTAATTTACATAAGCAGGTAAACAGAATAAAAGAAAACACACAGAAAATTTTAGGCACTGTGTTTTTATTTTTGGAAAATCGAGCTGCTGATTTGAAATAATTGTGCTTTAAAATCGGCTGTGGCATAATAGTATTTTATGCAACTGTTGCATAAAGAGGGGTCTTAAAACACGAGTGTTTTAAGACATTATGTACAGTTGTATACATTACTTTATCTACACACATAGCATAAGTACTCTATGATGGGTTCAGAAGCCATAGGGCAATGACCTGCATTGCTACTAGCTACTAGTGCTAGGTACCTATTAAAGATCTATAGCCTGTACACATTAAAATAATGTAATAAAAAATGAATTTGAACAAATATAGAAACAAATTAGAAAAATTCTCATAATAATATTGGTTGTTATAATGCTGGTCATTGCCTACGGTTTCTGAACGCGTTATAGAGCATTTATGATATATGTGTAGATAAAGCGTATAATTATTTAAAAAATAGTAACTCGAGTTTAAAAAATCATAACACAATCGCGTAAAATACTGTGTTTTAATACCGGAAAACTACTTGCTTTGGTATAAAGTCACACCATTTAGGCATAAAAAATCAAAAGCCACGAAATTTTAAAAATGCTCGCCTCATACGAACTAATCCTTAAATAGCGCTCACCATAAATATTTGATTAAATTTAGCGAATTTATCCACCTTTGATACTTAGTTGCAAATATAGTGAGTCATCAACGTAAAAATGTTCTCAAAATCTAATTAACACTTGGGTCAAATCTCAATTTTATTGGGTGTTATAAAACAAAGTGTGGGGTTCAATAAACATGTAAATTTATTCAGAGTTTATGTTTACCGAGAAACCTCGACGAAAAGGTTCCGGACAATGTTAGTTTGATGAGTGTCGAGGGATTTTATATTTCCGAACTCTATGGTTTAGGACAGAGGTCTCCAAAGTTTTGGCTACTTTTTTATGATATAGGAAGGCAAACAAGCAAGTGGGTCACCTGATGTTAAGTGATCACCACCGTCTATAGACATCCGCAAAACCGAAGAGATTGCTGATGCGTTGCGAAGCCAGAGGGCTAAGATGGAATACCTCTTGTGCCAGTAATTACAGCGGCTGTCTTGCTCTCCACGCCGGAACACAATAGTGCAAGCACTGCTGCTTAGCGGCAGGATTAGCGAGCAAGATGGTGGTAGCGATCCGGACGGACCTTGCACTAGGTCCTACCGCCCGCAAAATTTCATCCTATGCCCTCTTTACATAGTTCTAAGGCTCGAAGTTATAAATAACAGTTGGTATAATTTGGAACGCTATCTCTCCTATCGCACTAGATCAAGGCACGCGCTCATTCCCTAGATTTCTAAGAAAGTCTGACTCGTGCTCAAACCGGTACAGAAATAATTTTATCTGAAGTCTATCCAGACGTGCAGCAGTTTCCATTGGGCCAGTAGAGGTGTGACGTTGTACGGTCAGCATCAAATATATCGGTGGTCAAACAAACTAAAATAAATTACTTTGCTACTCCGCGAAACCAGTGCCGTGTATAAATGAGTCTCTGTGATATATGTTGCGTCGTGTGGAAGCGGAGTGGGTGGGTTTTTGCATGAAAAATAAAAATGTCGCACAGACGCAGGTATCTTGCACGTGCACGGCACCAACACGGCACTGGTTTCGGGGAGTAGCAAGGTCCTTAAAGACTTCAAGGACCTCTGCAAAGTAACGCCTGAATCTATTAATTATTTAAGGAGGTACAAAATAACTAAACACGCCCGAACGTATTTGACAATAGAGTCGAGTTCAGATGTTTTTTACCAGCTGGCGAGCGGGCAATATCTTTAATGCTGACTGTACACTTTCAACGGCCCTCGACAAGGCCTAAGCAGTTAATATGGACTAGTTTTACTAACATTTATTTTAATTTAGTCACAAAAACTCATCCAGAAGTTTACCTTAATACGTTACAGCAATAACTAAACTAAAATAAATACAATACCAACATTTAGGTCCGTGAGAATTATAATTGTACAAACAAATGGTTGATTGTCAAAATGTGGCTCAGCGTCACAATTTCTTTGGCGCACTTTTTTCTTATTTCCTTAGTATAAAATAACAAGCCTTGTAGACAAATCCAATATAGCTATAAAAAAAAGTATCTTTATTTTCAGACAACTGAGTCCATAGATTGTTAGTGTAGAAAAAAACTTAAAAAAACTATGTTAGTACTCCATGTATATATTAATATTTGAAATCGGTCGGGTCACCGAGTCACACGCCTGACGTGCAGCTCGTTGAACGGCCCGAGGAGAGCGCTGTCCAGCCTCCCCGCCACGACCTGCAGGAGGCTGTTGGGACTGTCCCTCACTCTGCGGACGAGAGAAGCGACTTTCTTCTTTGCTTTGCTTTTTTTTGCTATCTATCGCAAATAATTAGTATTGCGATATAAAGAGGCAACTCTGCCAGCCTTTTGGGCACCACGCCACAGGAGCCCTATTTAGATTTCGTTTCGTTTAATTTTAAGCAACTTTAATTCTAAATATTCTTAAAAAAGTTTCTTCTTTTAGAAACGTCTTGAAGTCGTCTACGAGGTTACATGTCATTTTACTTCAAGCAAATAAGAAAAAAAGTGCGCCAAAGAAATTATGATGTTGAGCCACTTTTTGATACTTAATCACAAAAATTATGGATTATTTTTGTGACTTTGAATTAAGCATTTTTGTAATCATTATCATGCAGCGTTGATCGCTTCCTTAGTACGCAGTGTTAGAGGCAGTACCAACAGCAGCCGAATACGATCTCTATTTTTTAGAACTACCTATTGTAGCTAACAGCCGTTGTTGGCTTATAAACAAACACGCCACACATTTCGTTCTTTTTCTACCAAAAACACTGACATTCTCCTAATAAAATAAAGATACATTCTCCATCATTACCTGAACCTCATTAACCTTAAAAAATTAGGGCGGTTACACACGAACGAAGTAAGGCACGCTACACAAGAACATCGATCATAGCGGTGCGGTCCACTTTTCTCCTGATCGATAGGCGGGCCGACCTTCGCGGTTAATGCTGGCTGGATGGCCGTCTGTGCTCAATTCAAGAACTATCTCCTATAAAAAGGTAAGTGTACCCTGGGTACATTACCCACTTGTACTTACTTGATCTTTGGGGCAATGCTGACCTTAGTAAAGATGGAGGCGCATTCAAAATGTGTCAAAAAGAACTGTCAGACTCACTGACCTATAAGTAATGGACTTCTAGTCAGTGTTTAAAAAATGGCCTATCAAAGTAGGATAAAAGTACACTAAATCGACAATCGCTCGCGCTGTCAGTCTGTCGGACCGACGGCGCTGTTGTCAATACTACTATTTTGTAAAAAACCTATTTGCAACGAAACTCAATAAATTATTATTTTATGCAGTTAGAAGTAAAGTTGTAAATCAATGACTTTAAACGGTAAACTAATAATTTGCATTTGTAACATTGGCGTCAACCTGTATTCTTATGTCGGGCCGTTTTTCTGCTGTCATTTAGTATGACACTGTACATCCATGCATTAGAATATCATTGGTCAGACGTCAGACTACATCTAAATTAGTAAGATTTTGACGTCTAGAATGTGATGAAGACTTGACTATGAGACCGTTTTCATATTATCCAATACAATATCGTTATCGGAAGCCGATTCGCGGGGCAATTAAAATGTATAAAATTGATTTTTCCACTGTCCGATCTGACATTGGTTATCGGATCCGATAGCACACTAATATTATAAAGCTGAAGCTATTTACCATTGTTCGTAAATGTATTTGCGGTTTTTTGGATTTTGCTCCTAAATAGTGCATTTTCTGATTCGTGCAGTATTGCGCTAGTAAAACACTGTTCCGAACGCTATAACCGTGTTTGGTTTTAAAAGATTCAAGCTAATAAGTCACTTTAAACGATTTTATATTTTATTGGTTTAATCTACTTTTATGTATTAAATAGACGTGAAGCAATCGTATGTTTTTCTATTCTCTTCTTGCAAGAGTTTGGGTATACAACAACAACAATAAAAAACAACAAATACTCTTTATTTATTCACACACGTAAACAAAAATAAAGGAACAAATACAGGGAAATTTTACATGGGATTCAACAGGCGGTCTTATCCCTAAGCAGCGATCTCTTCCAGACAATCTTTGGAAAGAGATACGGTGAGAAATACCCAAAGTACAACGGGCAGTGCAAATTTAAAAAGAACCAAACACACTCACAATAAACGTACATAAGGGTTTACATAGATACATTAAATTCTTTGTTTTTGTATTGAGCTGGTTGTATTTGTGTCCTTTCTTTGTTTTAATCTTTAAAGAACTTATGGTTTAAGGTTTAAGATTGTATTTCCCAAAAAGAATTACATTGACTTTCACTTATGATAAGAAACAGTTTACAAAAATAAATGGAACGTGGGTTAATCTAGCATGCTAATAAAAATAAATATTTTTAATTTCGACGGTTGTTACAAGTAGAGTTTCATATACGAGTAGCAATCAATGCCGCAGCTTTCCCGGGTAAAACCTAGTAATCTCTAGCCCTCAGTCAGCTCCCTTGCTCCGACGCGAGTTAATTGACAGTTGAATCGCGATCGGCGCGGTTAATCGCGGCGTCGCTGCGCGGGCGCAGGAACAGGTCCGCGCCGTGGGATGGGGATGCGGCCAGGGCTGCCACAAGCGCGCTGATTATATTTTAAGAGAACTACAACTTCTTAATGTTACAAGTAAAATTAACTAAGTACCAGAAAATAAGTTCTGTGTTAAAAGTTACCTTCGTGTGTTTTTTTGCGCCGCGACTGCGTACATTTGCAGTGGTGCACGATAGCTGACTCCGAGGTGGCATGCTTACTATCCCTGTAGCCTTTTCCTTCTTTAATCACTTCAAGTTCTAAGAAGCGTTTTTTTCGGCTATATGTAGGTGTGATGTGATGGAATCCCACCCTACTCTAGTAGAAGGTAATTTATAAGAAGTAGTATAAGTAGAATTCATAATGAGAGCATTGGTGGCGACGGGGTACCGACTTCTCAGCGGTCTCCATATACCAATGACTTTTTGTAATTTACGTACATTACCTAAGCACGTAGTAACCAACGCTCTTACAGTGAGGGAATTAGTTAGACAACCGCAACACCAAAGAGATTGCAGATGCGTTGCCAACTCAGAGGGCTGAGATGGAATAGGTACCTCTTCTGCCAGTAATTGCACCGGCTGTCTTGATTTCCACGCCGGAACACAACAGTGCAAGCTCTGCTGCTTAGCGGCAGAACTAGCGAGCAAGGTGGTGGTAGCTATCCGGATGGACCTTGCACAAGGACCATCCGTTAAACCTAGGTATTTATACTTATATTCAATACCTATTTTGGACGATTTTGGATTATCTTTGGACGGTAGAAGGTAATTCATAATGAGGTGTGACCGGCGCGACAGCCCTACCCATCGAAGGCTGCGCGCAGGGCGGCGGAGGAATGCAGCTCTTGTTCGTTTTGGGAGCGCCGGCGCAGGTAGGCAGGTAGGGGGCTGTTGCTACGGGTATACTCGACTGCTCGCCGGCCGACTATTATTACTTTAAGCTGTGCAGAATATAATACTGTTGTAATTTAGTCAATAAGTGATTATTATTTAGACTTATTTAGATAAGTAATGGACAATTAATAGATTCAGGCGTTACTTTGCGGAGGTCCATATCAACTGGAACAAATTACCTTGCTACTCCTTGAAACCAGTGCCGGGCTCGTGCAAAATAGCTGCGCCTGTGCGACATATATATATGTTCATGCAAAACCCCACCCTCCTCCGCTTCCACACGAAACAACATATATAACACAGACTCAACTACACACCACCACCACTAAACACTAAAACTACACGATCGACGCGCGTTTCGCCTCTATACGAGGCATCATCAAGATCAAAGGAACGGTACCACCGTTCGCTATTTTGCACGAGCTCGGCACTGGTTTCGCGGAGTAGCAAGGTAATTTGTTCCAGTTTGTTAAGTAATGGACAATAGATTGATATTTCAATAATTATAATACTATGAGAGTTTGGATGAATAAAATTATAAATACGTATTTCATTTATTATCAGTTTTTTATTACTAGTTTTTTTGTTGTTAGGTCCAACAGTATACCTAAAGATATTAGCGACCTGCCCTAGTTTCGTATGGGTGCACTTTATCGACGAAAACTTAATTAGAATGTATTGTACAGTCAAGGAAATTTAAACTCGTACCACTGTAGAACCTAGTCGAAGAGACATACGCATGACATTTGTATGACATAGCCTGGCGTTTAACGCGTCGCGTCATTGCCATAGGGTTCTAAGGTGGTACGTGAATATATTTCCCCTACTGTAGGTACATACATAAAAACACAAAAACAACCCACACAGAATTGGACGCGGACAGAGTTGTATTGCTGGAAGTCTAACTTAAAATCTGAAACATGTTTTATTTTGATACGATCTCTAGAAGCCTAATTATGTAAGTACTACTTCCAAATTCCACGCGTATGAAGTTGCGGAAAAAGTCAAAGTCAAAGTCAAAAATATTTTTTTGCATAAGAGCACATGTCAAAAATAAAATAATACATTTAAATTTATACAATTATTAATTTTAACATGTCAATTTAATACTATTCCTATAACCTACTTATGCCTAATCAAATATTTAATGTCAATAATAATTAATTTTAATAAATATTCAGGTTTCTTATTATAATGTCAACAATTTTAATATTACCTAGTAAAAAGCTAGTTTCGAATAAATGTAACGAAAAGCAGTTTTCTAACTTTAACTGGGTTCTTGACTGAACGTCTAAAAGGCCTTTAAAAGTTTACCTGCCAGTCGGGTATACTTGGTCCCTTTTTTTCGTATTTTCGTCCGGAGGTCAGACGCGTAGTAAAAGTATTGAGTCGAAATAAACGCGACTGCGCTGGTGGGACCCGAAACCAGGTCATAAATGTGGCCACTCAGGCTTTAAGGGCCTGAAAACAGCAACTAACGTTTTCCACGTTTTAACGTTGTCCACATAATTAATATTACGGTATACTCGTACCAATATTATAAACGCGAAAGTTTGTAAGTATGGATGGATGTTTGTTACTCTTTCACGTAAAAACTACTAAATGGATTTTGTTGAAATTTGGCACACACATAGTTTATAATCTGGATTAACACATAAGATACTTTTATCCCGTAAAAATGCATAGTTCCCACGGGATAGCGATAAGTGAGTTATACGCCGCCGTGACGTCATGAGCAGCAAAACAACTAATTCTCATTAATTTGTCCAGGAAATATTGCAGATTGCATGTTGGGTGCACGTTTGCTTGATTCAATTAAACAACTATACGTAGGCGAAGTCGCGGGCAAAAGCTAGTATTACGATATAATTTAAAAATTACACTCCCATTGCGGTTGCCTTGGTTATCTCCAGGGTTTATAACCCAGTTCGAGTTAACTCATTATTGAACATCTTTATAACGTCGAGGCAATTATAGAAATAAGTCTCCATGCGTTGTGTCTTTATCGTTTTATATGCTATTATTAGTCTTACCGCCACCACTTTGCTCAAGTGGAGGTTTTTGCACAAAAATAAAGCATTATTCGCTTAATCAGACATAGCAACAAATATATCTCGGCTCCGAATATAACTTTGCTCCATTCGCAGTTGAGACCCTTGGTTCTAGGAGTCCTTTTGCACTAGGCCTCTTCAAAGAGATCTCATTGAGTTTTTAACATAAAACTACCGTGAGACTCGGACGTATTAATAAACGGATCATGTACAAACACGTGAATTAATTAAGTATAGTCAACCAAGAAATTGCTTGACCACTTTTCGACCGTATTACAAAGGGATAAAGTTCAAAAGTGGTCAAGCAATTACTTGGTCGACTATACTTCAAATACGTGAGTGATTCGTTTCTATTAATAGATCTCAATGAGGCTGGAATTCCTTACAAAAGAACATAAGGTATTATTAATCTCAAAAATAATATCTTGTCAAATTAAAAACAGACTTTAAATAAGATAATAATTAAAAAAAGTTCACGTAAAGAGGTTTAAAAAGAATAAAAGGCAATACACGAGTGTACGTATTTAAAGCTTATTGTTTTGACATGAAATTTTAAGAAACAAGTCAGTAAATAACAGTCGGGTGATAATTCTACTGTAGCAAGTGTTTATAGGGAGCGGTAATTAGTAATTAATTACCGTCGGGTGAAGCTACGTATCTATTACTTACAATGGGTGGGTTGCACGCCCATTTTTCATTATAGTATAAAAATTAAAAACATATTTATTAAAGCAGCACTGCCAGCCGCTAAGCAGCAGTGCTTGCACTGTTGTGTTCCAGCGTGGAGACACAGCCAGTGAAATAACTGACAATAGAGGTATTCCATCTTAGCCCTCTGGGTTGGCAACGCATCTTGGTGTTACAGGTGTCTATAGGTGGTGGTGATCACTTACCATCAGGTGACCCACTTGCTCGTTTTCCTTCCTATGTTGAATAAAAGTTAAAGTGTTGCTAATTGTATAACATAAAAAACAGTCAGATGAATTGAGACACCCTTTTCTTCATTTGTTTAATTAAAATGTTCACAAATCGCTTAGGCATTCAAGTTTAAATCAATAAAAATTAAACCTTTACTTTCTGATATTATTTTATTTGCCTTTTATAAAAGTATCCTACGTTTTTAGCCAAGATAGATAGTCTGATAGTTTTCATCTAAATTCATGATTGAGAAACAACCCATCCAAACAATCAGCAAAGTATCCAAACAATATTAAGTACTTTGGCATTATTTACAATATTAGTCGGATTAGGACATATTAGGACTAGGAAAGTAGGGTTAGTAGGATAGGATGATGCAACTGTCTACTTTCGAACTGTTGGCCAACAGGCGTGGCCGACTATACAGCAATAGGACCCTGTAATCGCAAGCTGTAATTGCATTAACTTGTAATTAAATTAAATTGCCTATTACCTGAATTAATTAAGACACGCCTTAAACTTGTCTGTGGTTTACAGGCTTGCCTTTATAAATTGGTTTGGTTTGTAACATACAATGGCGTCTCCACATAAAATAGGGGATGGATTACTTTAGAGAAAAAAAAAAACATAAATGCCCCCGCATTTTCTTTGTTTTGAGTTTTGTTTAACGCGTTAAATTTAGGTTATATGTCAAAGTCAAAATATCTTTGTTCAGGCTTACAGGAAGCACTTATGATATGTTGTTCAAGAAACATCAAATGGGACAATGCAAATCTCGCCATCTTGTGGGTTTGTATGTTTTGATTTTGCAAATATTCTTTATAGTTCTAAAAATGTTGATGATTTTTTTTTGTTTTATATGAAACTGGTCAAATGCAAATGTCGTCACGTCTATGAAGAATATTTAAAAAATCAAACATATTAACCTAGTTCTAAGGCATAATGACAACATACAAAAACCATGGCTATAGGTTAAGGTTTAGAGGGTGGAAAACGTTATCGCCATTTACGTATGGAGTACGCTTTTTGAGGCTGGATAAAAGTCCTCTTAAGACGTACGGGCACTTCTTTAACGGCTGTTGTATTGATATTCTAGATTTCAATGGGAACTCGGAAACATAAACTTTAAGAAGCCATGTATTTCCTTTATTTATAGCGCCAATAAACAGAGTGTACAAATAAACAAAATACGAACAGACAGACGTACATTGGCCGCTATAAATTGTAGGGATAATAAATTTGTACCTTTATATCGCCATTGCTGACGTTTTGATACTAAAAGCATTTTTTTGTATGTAACTGAATGAAAATAAATCGTCCAAGAGCATAGTGGATGCTCAGTGCAGGGTTCCGTCGTTATTCCAAACGATAAATGATTGCTAATCAAAAATTTTATATCGTTACTAAATAATATCGGTTTGAATAAATAATCCTGCGCAGGCGACGCCAAGGGTAAAAGCTTGGTTAAAATTTAGGTTTACAGTAATCAGACAGCTTTTTTTGAAGACGGGAATACTTCACTATGTTTTCTTCACTATAAATTTGTAATGCATTATATTCCGCATACACATTTGTACTAGAAACGGCTACTGCGCAGTCAACGTCAGTGCTCAAGTTGTTTGCCGGGAACTATACTAAGCTGGAAAATAAACAGCCTGTCTGTCTTATTTCAGATACAAACTTTATGTACAGTCAAGGAATTTAATTTCCAACCCACCTAAGGTTCCATATCGTATCGCAAACTGTCGCTATAAGAGCTACCTAGAGTAAGACGTTAGTTTGGCATATCGACCTTAGTGCATTGCGAATGTCAGACGACATTTCAACGAAATGGGTAGGGAATTAAGTTCTTTGACTGTAACTACTTTCAAGTGTAGATAATTCCAATCAT
Source organism: Ditula angustiorana (assembly GCA_963691745.1). NCBI lineage: Eukaryota > Metazoa > Arthropoda > Insecta > Lepidoptera > Tortricidae > Ditula > Ditula angustiorana. Next base: position 2,341,281 of record OY829474.1, read on the forward strand.
AACGTGCCGTGAATTGGTGGTAAAGTTAATTTCTGACGTCCGTTCCTGATCACGTACATGCAATTAAAATAATTAACGGGTTTAAAATACCGATATGGTAAATTTTTTTTTAGTTATTAATTACATAGTTAAGCTAAAATACTTATTTACCTACTATTTAATACACATGTACAGGCAAATAAATACATACAAATTAATAAAACTATACGTCGTCTCGAATAAAAATATAATTATTATAGTTATCCAAATTTCAATTCCATATATGTTTATACGTTTATACGTTTATGTAGGGACAGTATATATATATATATATATGTCAGGATCGTAGCAAATGGAAATCCGTGCCGTGGTGTCTGCCTACCCCTCCGGGAAATAGGCGTGACTTTGACATGTATGTAAAAATTCTATCTATTAACCAGTGGTTTCTTAATCCAAAATACTGCGTCCGACTACCTTATGCTCTCACGTCTCATTCAGATTCTATAAAGTAAAGTATTAATCCATTATCTTGAATCCAGTCTTTTGAGTCTAGACTAAACGGTTAGGTTTTTTCACGAACCATAAAGTTGTTCGTGAATTTTTTGTAACGGCCAGTTCGCGCTCGTTAAACGGGTCGTTAATATTTGATCTGTAATCTATGGAAAAAAACAACTGTACCGATAATAATAAAATAATCACTATGCTACGTCTTAAATAAATCTGCATAAAAGTTCATTGATCTTGTTGGTGTTTAGCGCAAAGATTTATCGCTAGCAAACCGCCATAATTCAACGTTTGAGCTCCGAATTTTGTCATCTGCATCAATTCTTTGCAGATTTATTTTATTATATTTGTTTATACTTCTAAAACAAGTTACACTCAACAGGAATGAATGAAGATAAAGTCACATTGGAGTGTCAAAAAGGAATGTCAAATCCTGATATGTAATTTTTGGATATATCTCGAATGTAAGATTAAGCTGCCATAAAAAAATGGCGTCGCGGAATGCTTTTAAGATAAATAGTTATATTCAGTGTTAAGAACCAAATATTTTTCATAGGTATACTTACTACTAACATAGCTTTACTTATTATTATGTAATTAACAAAGTATGGATCCAAGTTATCTGAATTAATAAAATCATTATTATTTTAGAAACAAAAAATTAGGCCCTTCCTTGTACCTAGTACCCCATTAATATAAACCATATTGCAATTTCTTATTAATATTAACTAATTCAGCTCATAAAGCACTATTAAAATTATACTTCAATTGGACAAACAGAAGGGTCTGGATAAACAGAAATTCAAAAATGTGATAATTCGATCTCCATCTTATAATGATACAAATTTATTTATTTATTTATTTAAGCTTCATTGCACAGTTAACAAAACAAATACAATTGGCGGACTTAATGCCAGTAGGCATTCTCTACCTTCAACCACGACATAAATAAGAAAATTACAAACATGGGTGCACAAAAAAATCTATAGTTTATGAAATTATATTATTTGAATAATCACATAATTTCAAAATCAGCATCGTATAAAGGTGCAAACCAACTTCTAAAGAACAAACATCAACGTAATAGTACTCGAATTTATTTCATACAAAGAGTGTCACTTTCGCACATAAGTATTGCACATTCAGGATGTCTAGTATAATCCAAGAACAAACTGTGGAGTGTGTTTTCCATTCGACCGAGACCCATACAACCTTTCACAAGACCACAGACAAACAAAACAAGTTGCCGCGTCCGACATAAATAAGTTGGAGCCTATATGTTGGTACAGGCTCGCGAAAAGATAACCTTGGTCTTAAAAATATGTGAGTACGTGGCTGTGGTCCAGTCTTTTTTTTAACAGGGTTTTTTCTGATGCTCGTTTTTTCGCCGCCGGCCGCGCCGGCCGTTAAGAAGCGTGACTTGACCATAGACGAGGCTGTGTAGACGCGACTTTTTTTGTATCTGTTGCATTGTTTTGAATTTCGATCTGATGGTTTTGGTATGCTCTAGTAAAAACCGGCGAGGTGCGAGTCGCAACTTGCGCACAAACCAACTGTCAAATCCCTTGGAAATCGATTGGGCAATTCTCGCGTCAGTAGAGATTAAATCACATTCGAGACATGTCAAAAGAGCTGTCAGATCCCTTCACAATCTGTCATTTTTTGATAGATCTCGAATGGAAATGAACGCTAGAAGGGCCCTGTCAGTTTTTGACAAATCTTGTACGGTCAGCCTCAGAAGTAGCACAACATGTAATACCTTGTTGCTGTCAGTAATGTGACAAATTTGAGCAAATCACATTTCATACGTTAGATGAAGCTCGCATGAGCCGAGAATTGGGGTCTTGTGCATAAATGTTTTTGACCTTTTAGAGTCTTCAGCAACTTCTGATGCTAACTGTACAAATAGTTCGGATTCCGCCTATTATTGTACAGTCAGCAACGGATGTATCTACATAGCCGAAGAGATCAGCAAGAGATGCACACGACTATCGTCAATTAAGTGAGAGTTCACGTATTTGGCAAATAAGAAAAACATAACCCTTCCTTTTGGCTTTGCCGTAGTCGGGTAATAGAAAGAACTTAAGCTTCAATAAGTCCAATAGCATTTAATGCAAAAATACAATACGACGGGTTTTAATACAGCGGATGAATTCTCGCGTCAGTAGAGATGAAGCCATGTCACGAACCCTGTAAAATCTTTAATTTTTTGAAATATCTCGAGTGGGAGATAAATCTCGATGAGCGCGAGAATTGGGGGCCAGGAGAGAGATGATATTTTAAGCGCAGCTGCGATGAAGACGCTGGGGTAGCGTCCTTTCTTGCTCTGGCGCGCTGGCTCGAGTGAGTGAGACAGGGGGATCGACGTCGAGTTCGACGCTGAATCGCTTAAATAATAACAGCACAGTGCTTATATCATAAGATGCGCTTTTTAAAGCTTTTATTACAGTTGTGTTATGGGTGAAAATTGAATACTGTACCCGCATGTGAGAGATCTTTAGGTACGTTCATTTATCATTGCTTACGTACAAATTGGTATGATAAATAAACTTAGTGAATTTAAAGGATCGTACACACTTTTTTTTTTTTGTTGAGAAATTGTGACCTTGTTAAATTGTAAAGGGAGGAAAACTGGCATCCCACTGGTGGGAAGCGATCACAGCTGCCTAGAGAAACTAGCAACCCCCCCATACTTTTTTATATGGAAAAAAGAGGCAAACGAGAAAGCTGGTCGCCTGATGGAAAGTGAACATCACCGCCTATAGACACCCGCAACACCAAGGACATTGCAAATGTGTTAGTAGGTTGGCACCTAGAGGGCTAAAATAAAATACCCCTCGTGCCAGTAATTGCACCGGCTGTCTTGTTCTCCACGCCGGAACACAACAGTGCTGCTTAGGGGCAGCGAGCAAGATGGTGGTAGCGATCAGGACGGATCTTGCACAAGGTCCTACCACCCGCAAAATAAAATTACAGAGCTTTAACTAACTATTATACAAGTCTTTATTTATAGGACGTTAAGGTTCAAAATAAGCATGTGTCATTTGCTATGTTTTCCATCCATTATTAGCTATAACAGCTTTGCAGTAAGCCTATTACGTTGTATAAGGAAAGTCGAAAGCACTATCGGGGCCAGTTACACGCGATAACTAACGACGGCTTAAACTATGGTTAACAGATAACCCGTTAACAGAGGCGAGCTAACTGTCCAACGAGATAAAGCTAGATTGTGATTGGCCGCTATTTTCAAAGTGCGCGATAATATATTTAACGCCATTTGTTTTAGTTATTCGCAAAGTGTTCAAACTTTCTATTGAAAACATGTATAATTCTAGCTAGAGACAGTCTTTGTATAACTTTAATTTTCTACAAATATAAAATATGCAATATGCTTGGGTAAGGATATCCAAGCATATTGTATTGTATTGTAACTTCACTAGTTTCGAGGGATTGTAAAAATGGAATATTTCATTGAGCAATCCTTGAAATATATTAAGAACGTAGGGAAAAGGAAAGTAGACGGTAATTCTTTAAAAATTATTAATCCTCTGGCGCAGTATTTCCCAAACTATGGGTCGCGACCCACTGGTGGGTCGCGAGAAGATTTTAGGTGGGTCGCGGTGGTAACACCAAAAAACGTGTGGTTCGGTCAGCATCCGCACGTCGTGTGTAACAAATTTTTAGGTCGAGGTGGGTCGCCAAATTTGGACTATCATTTTTGTCAGTCGCTGCCCAGTCAACTTTGGGAACCACTGCTCTGGCGTATGTTTTGACATATTTACCCAATATTTACTAAACATAATGAGGGTAAATCTTTAAAATACTGATTGTCCTGGTGTGTTTTTGTCAGATATTTACACATTATGTTTCGTTAGAATTAGGTAAATATGAGTCAGGGTAATTAGAATTTCCAAGAATTACATAATTACCGGTAACTCTGTACAAGTCGCATGGTTTAGAATAAACCTCTTTTTGATTTGGGCCCCGACAATGGCCTACAGATATTATATCTCACCCGCACTCTGGACCCGAGATTACAATCCTACGTTTTGCGCACAATTTATAGCATTTCTATTGAAAACGCTCCGTTTTATGACGACTAGTGAAATGCTGCTTTTTAGTACTAACGTGGGTTTTACAACAGAGGCCTCCAAACTTTTTGCTCTCGTAGACCTAATCCTGCCGCTAAGCAACATTACTTGCACTGTTGTGTTCCGGTGTGGAGAGCAAGACAGCTGGTGTAATTACTGGCACAAGAGGTATTTCATCTTAGCTCTTTGGGTTATCAACGGTGGTCTATAAGCGGTGGTGATCACTTACCATCAGGTGACCCACTTGCTTGTTTGCCTTACTATTTCATAAAAAAAAGGTTTTTTTACCAATCTACATAAATTATACTTCTAATGTTTTGTTATATATTAAAAAAATTACGTATAGTTTCTAATCGAAATTTGTCCTTTAAAAGATACTGAGACTTCCCTCTGTTGAATCAACAGAATATACATATAAAAGGTAAAATAAGGTAAAATAAGGTAAATAAGAGTATCATTGACTTATTTTGTCGAATAGATGTACAAAAAAAAGATTTTTTTTCACTGACTTGGATCCTTTGGAAGTCGAACTGAACCCCTGTGGAACATGACTGGCCAAGTTTAGTTTATCTCAATCTGCGTCCCTTTCTTATGACACTAGTTAGACAGAGACACAGGGAGGGGTTAAACTAAACCTGGGCTGTCATGTTAGGGCAGCTGATGATTAATTTAGACCACTTTGAGAATCAGTGGTTTACAACAACTGCCATGTCTAAAACTGAATAATGCAAACAAATGGAGAACCTACAGTAGTACCAAGAACTGCCGACTTACCATACAATTCGGCATACATGGCTAATTTGAAGAGATTTTGTGTTGCCGGGTTTAAAAAGTGGATACGTGGGCCAAAATTCTTTTTGATGCCTATAAAAATGTCCCTTGTACATTTTAACGCATATTTTTTATTTATCCTGATATTCTTAAAATAATATGTTATCTTTAAATTCGGAATGACATACGCATACCCGAATGATGACAGTTATAAAAATATTTGGGGTCAGAATAAGAAAAAAACTATTGTTTGGTAACGCAGTGGACACTATTCTCGAGGAGTCATGGGGACTGGTAACGCAGTGGTAATTTGGGTACCAAATGAGAATTTTCTGTAATAAAAAACCCAGGATGGTGGGAAAATTCACAATAAAAATTGGGGCCCGGTTGAGAACTAACGTAATATTACTAGGAAAATATTTCGAGACTTCTACAATTTTTTAAAAGTGCTTATACATTTTCATTTTTTTTTAGGCACTAAAAAGAATTTTGGCCCACGTATTGTGTTCTGGATTGTCGTTATCACTTGTACAAAAATGAACATACACCTGGCAACAATTTATAAAAACAAATGGTATCACCGGACATAATTCAGCAATCTATGATCAGAACGACTATATCGACGGTAACCTTCCAAATTCGCAAAACTTTCAAACTGAAAACTTTCAGAGAACGTTTCCATCTTTTGAGATTTTTTGCAACTTGACAATTGCTTTGATGTGTCGGTGGAAAATTCCCAAAACCGCGAACCTAAAAAAAATCAATAGGTTTCCCACCTTTTTCAGAACTTTCTGTAGCTTGTCCATGATTGCCCATGTGCCTATGAAAACTTACCAAAATTGTGTAAGTTTCAGATTAAAAAGTTTCCGAGAAGTTCCCACTTTTTGAGAAGTTTCTGCAACTTCACCATCCAACTATGCTGGGTTGGTGGAAAATGCCCAAACTGCGATATTTAAAAAAATGGGTAGTGTTCCCACCTTTTCAGAACTTTCTGTAGCTTGTCCATCGCTATGATGTGCCTGTAGAAAATTTCCAAAATGTGAACCTTTCAAAGAAAAAAAAAATCCAAGAACATTCCCACCTTGTTGATAACTTCCTGCACCATGATCCTTGTGACCTGTCGTAAAAAAATTCCAAAATTGCGAAGCTTCAAAGTGATACATTTCCTTTTAGAATTTCTTTTGATACATTGATGGCGACTACTTGAAATGAGAAGTTCACGATTTGATCAAATCAAGTCATTGGTCGTGAATGGACGCAGAAGGCTGGCTACAATTCGTGGTGATGTTCTTTGGAAGGCCTATACCTAACAGCCCCTGTTCTGGACGATGATGATGTAATTCGACACACACAGGTGCGCGTGCACTTGACAAAAAACACTAAGTCTCCGCCACAAAACCCGCCAACGCACAGCGAGATTGATAGCAAATCTCAGCAAATGAGTGTAACGGTGCGCAAAGGTCATGCGCTCGGCGCGCGCGCATGTAGGCGGGCGCGACGCGGGGCTTCACTACTCATTCGTATCTATTCTGATTCTGATCAAGTCAAACTGCTTGTACACCAAGACTGTAACAAACGCAATGTTAACTATATTTATTAAGTGGCAAATCCAAAATGTTCGAAAATCCTTCTTTATAATATTCTTGTTCAGATCTGCAACAGCGTAATAGATTCAGACGTTATTTTGCGGAGGTCCATATTAACAAACTGGAACAAATTACCTTGCTACTCCGCGAAACCAGTGCCGGGCTCGTGCAAAATAGCTGCGTCTGTGCGACATATATATTCGTACCCTGGACAACTATTTAAGAATCTCCATTAGGTGTTTAAATAGATCTTTTGTTGGATAGCTTCTCCATTTGGAGGCTGGCCGTTAGCTCTGTAATAGACTGATAGACAAAACTCACACGTCTGCACAGACGCAAGTGGGCGGATTCACACGAGGCTCGTCACGTCAAAGTCGCCGAATTATTCTGATAACGGTGTTAGGAAGGTGGTATTATCATGCTTCATCATCTGTGAACCGACTGTTATGACTCTCTAAGTTTCTTTCGTCCCTCCCAGTTGTTATTTTTTTTATACAACAGGAAGGCAAACGAGCAAGTGAGTCACCTGATGGTAAGTGATCACCACCGCCCATGGACACCCGCAACACCAAAGGGATTGCAGATGCGTTGCCAATTCAGAGGGCTAAGATGGAATATCTCTTGTGCCAGTAATTGCACTAGCTGTCTTGCTCTCCACGCCGGAACACAACAGTGCAAGCACTGCTGCGGTAGGATTAGCGAGCAAGATGGTGGTAGCGATCCGGACGGATCTTGCACAAGGTTACTATATTGGCTTGTTTTGAGCTTACGCACTTACGTCATTGGAAAAATACAGAGATCACAAACAAATATCGTATCGAATAGCGCCAGAAAGGGCCCCATTCAGCATACTGCGCTGATTTTCAATGAGACCCTTTGTGCTTAAACTGAACTAAACCAACGATTTACTAAAAATAGTAATTAAATAAATCTTTATTCAAAAATACTTTTTAAAATATAACATAGTCTAAACATAAAAAAAAAAAAAAATACTTACTCGTATGCCTGCACTAGGATGTTCCTGTGTTTCGGGCGAAAAGGATTTATCTAACTATCTTAAATTATTACTTGCAAAAAACAGTTGTTCTTAATAATTTAGCTAAATTACAAAACACTATAAATATAGATCAATAACAAAACAAAACAATGTTCATTTCAAAATAATCAACCAGGATCAAGATATAGGATCCAAATCAGGATATAGTAATTAAACATCCTGTCTTAGTTTCATTGCAGTTTCTCTATGTTTGCTAGAATAACCACTCGCAAATTGAATCGCGAATCCTCGGGGTCACTAAACTTTACTCGAGGCTACTGTTTACAAGAAAATGGACGTTTTCAATTTTCCTTGGTTTATTTTTAGCTATGATATATTTTTTAGTCACTGTTTGCCTGCTGACAATATTAGCGGTTTCTTTGGCGATCAAACCTAGCATGGTTGATATAAAAAATGTGCTAATTAGTGCATCAAACATGGTAACATCACATTTCGGTGACTGGAGTTACTTTAAAAAAAAGAAAGAAAAACATACATTTAGGACTACCAGAGCAAGGTTTGGGCATTTTTTTTATGAAATAGGAAGGCAAACAAGCAAGAGGGTCACCTGATGGTACCCGCAACACCAAAGAGATTGCAGATGCGTTGCCAACTCAGAGGGCTAAGATGGAATACCTCTTGTGTCAGTAATTGTACCGGCTGTCTTGCCCTCCACGCCGGAACACAACAGTGCAAGCACTCCTGCTTAGTGGCAGGATTAGCAAGCAAGATAGTGGCAGTTACTATAAAATAAAGAAAGAAAAACATTCATTTAGGACTTCCAGAGTCAAACTGAAGGTTTCGGGCATAGAACAAATTTGCGGTTAAATTGACTTAAAGCATTTTTTTGTTTTTCAAGGTATTCGCCTTTATATTTTATTCATTTCCATATACAAAGATATTGTTATTGTAAGGTATTTAATTTAATTCCGTGATATCTTCATATATTTCTTAAACCAGTTTTAAAGAAGGTAGAAGAAGGTTTAGCGGGTGGTAGGACCTTGTGGAAGGTTCGTCCGGATCGCTACCACCAGCTTGCTCACTGCCTGCAGCTTAGCAGCAGTGTTTGCGCTGTTGTGTTCCGGCATGGAGAGCAAGACAGCGGGTGTAATTACCGGCACAAGAGGTATTCCATCTTAGCCCTCTGGGTTGGCAACGCATCTGCAATCTGCCCAGCCATCCACAGACACTCACAACATCAAAAAGGCTGCAGATGCGTTGCCAACCCAGAGGGCTAAGATGGAATACCTCTTGTGTCAGTAATTTCACCAGCTGTCCTGCTCTCCACCCTGGAACACAAAAGTGCAAGCATTGCTGCTTAGCGGCTGGATTAGCGAGCAAAATGGTGGTAGAGATCCGGATGGACCTGCCCAAGGTCCGACCACCCGCACAAATACGGTTTATTTAAATGTATTTTTTTTACGAAAAACGAAAGGAAAGAAAATAAGCAATTATTACTTATTCCTTCTCACACCCATATGTATAGTTAATCAAAAATAAAATAAACTAAAAAATAAAATAGATGTTTATTTAGGCATTAAACCATGCAGGCGATTATTACAATAAATTTACATGTTATTCAGATTACAACTTACAAAACTAGTTAATTAGGTACCTCTAATATTCTAAATTCTAAATAAAGGTTTCTTGCTTCATTCACATAACTTCCGAGTAACGTTTAGGATCTAAAGTTTTGTTTACCACCGCGAAATTCACAAGGGAATGAAGTAAAATTTACGTTACGGAAACTTTTGTCGTAATGCTGGAATAGCAAGGTGATATGTGACTTTTGTAGTTTGAAATGTACCAAACTCGATGCACCTATAACTTCCAAAGTATTAAACTTTACTCATTTGTTTGTCACCAAAGTTACTGCAAAGTTTTCGCAATTTTCACTCACTCCTGACGAAAACATGGTAAAAGTTGTCAGGACCACACACACATTATCTAAGCTATGCATACATATCTATATATATACTACAATGATACATACGTAAATACAAACATACATACATAGACTGCTAAAAACATAACCCTTCCTTTTGGCTTTGCCGTAGTTAGTAAAGAAGTTTGTTACTGACTGACTGACAGCCTAATTTTTTTTTATACAACATAGAAGGCAAAGCAACTAGGTCAGTCACCTGGGCCCCTATTCTGGGTTCATGCGAGATTCATCTCGCACGAGAATAACTGTCAAATCCCAAGGAAATCTGTCATTTTTGACGTATGTGGCATGCGAGATAGCGTCTCGCATGACCCGAGAATTGGGGTCCATATGGTAAGCGATCACCACCACCTGCAACGCCCAGAAGATTGCGGTGTGTTGCCAGCCCAGACAGCTAAGATGGAATACCTCTGGTTAGTATAGTCGACCAAATCATTGCTTTTGAATCTTATCCCTTTGTAATACGGTCGAAAAGTGGTCAAGCAATTTCTTGGTCGACTATAAGTTTTTAATCTTTCACTTGAGCTGTATTCTATAGGTAACAGTTAAAGCGCATCTAAAGAGTTAAAAATCATTCAAGTCACTTATAAATTGTGTTCACCGTGAACACTCGTTAAGGAGCATGACAGAACAAATTTGCTCTTGGGTGCTCATAAAACGCTTATTAGAAGCAAATGCTCAAAGAAAAGACCCCGGCAGCTAACTATGCTTTTTAGGGTATATTTATTTTATAGCATAGAAAGAGTTAAAATAAACATTGGAATAAAACAATTTAAACGGTTTATATCGCGTGTATTGTAACGAATCTAATTTCCGACGTTTCGAGCCCTTTTCAGGTCTCATGTTCACGGGCAGACTAATAAAAAACTTAGAGTACAAACTAAATATGAAATCGTGCCAATTAACGCAATAAGGCTACAAACTCTACCAGCGCTTCGGAAATAGCATCTGCTGAGAAGAATGCACCGCAAGAAACTCAGCATTAAGCCTTTTTTTCAACCAAGTAATAAAAAAAATTACAAATAAGAAGTCACATAAAAATAAAAATAATGAAATTACAAAAAATGGTAATGGAATAATTAGAATAAAAATGCTAACAGCCATACAATCTAATGCCTAGCCTGAGATTTAAACTAACTGTAATGCTAAATAATTATGAAATGCCTATAAGTCGCGAAAACATAAGACAATAGAATAAAAATAAAAAATACTTGTAATAAAATTTAAAGAGATATTTTATTAGCTGATCTCTTTACTTTCAAAGGCAATTCAATGTACCAAAAAAGAGACAACTACATACTCTAAAGTCCTCTTCAATTGACATCCTGTACGCACAGTGGCCCGTTTCACGAAGCTACAAGTTACAATTTTACAAGTCTAAACCGGCAACATTGGTCATTATGCCCATTGCCATTGGTCATTATTGACCAATGTTGCCGGTTTAGACTTGTAAAATTATAACTTGTAGCTTCGTGACACGGGCCACAGGAATAACCAAAGTATTTATCTTTGGTGTACATTAAGGTAGTATATTCTACGTTTTACTGCCTTGACGCACACGAAAGGAAGCCATTTTGACAGTTTTGGGTGTGTACGTTTGACATGTACTGAGGCTATATCCATGCCTTAGTTCTTCATCCAAGGTCTTAGTCTCAGCAAAGTCTTCATATCTGTGTGGGCACATTTAAATTGCAAGTGGTAAGTTAACGAATATGATTGGTCATTTTGTCCAATATTGACCAATACTACACTCTCGAACCATAATTATATACTTACATGCACTAATCATTCGAAAACCGCTCTTAGTAAGTTAGGAATAAGACGTCGTCAACATACAATAAAAAGTTAAGTTTGCTAGCGGCTGGTCATTCACCTTTAGTTGTACCTTGAAATCATTATGTCTATTATCGATGGTAGATGTAGAGGTTAATCTATGGCCTGTTGTATGCCGGCGGCCATAGAAACAAATGCTTTGAATAATTATTAAAATATTCAAAGTCTTAGCCAAAAAGAACAACCACTACGTTTGCCTTGGCAGCCGAACAGTTTTGCCTAACCGCCTCTTGAACAACTACGAATTTTTTTCTGGGTTCATATCTGTAAGTTACTGGGATTTTTTAAATCAGGTAGTAATATTAAATCGCGATTAGAATAGCATTGGATAGTAACGTCAGCACACTGTTATTTCATAGATATAGGACTGAAGCTTGACGCAATTATATGAAATGACAGTGTGCTGACGTTACTCTCCAATGCTATTCTAATCGTGGTTTGTTAATACACCAGTAGTTTATAAAAATCTCCTTAAAGAGCATACCTTAGTTACATGTCATGTTAGTAGTTTATTCCATTACTACGTTCTCTTTTGTTTTTCATTTAACTGTATGTATGTTTCATTTGTTTTTATTTTTGTTATCTACACTTCTACATCTACACTAATATAATAAAGAGGTAAAATTTGTTTGTTTGTTTGTATGTAGGGGGTAATCTCTGGAACTACTGAACCGATTTCAAAATTTATTTCTCTAATAGAAAGCTACACTTGGCGGACATAGGCTACTGGTTTCACGCGAGCGAAGTCGCGGGCGTCCGCTAGTTAATAATATACTTTTTACTAGCTTTTACCCGCAGCTTCGCCCACGTGACTTTTTCAGTATGAAAGGTTGCTTCTAGGAGTTTGTAGGAGTAACAAAAATACTAAGTCCCACATAAAATTTCGCTTTATTTGTGTACTTTCTAGTTATTTAGTAACTTATAGATTTTAATTTACTATTCCATTTCTACACCGCCTGCCGTCCGTTATTTTAGTTTTATTTTTTATCTCCTAACGTTGTAAGAGATCGCTCTAAAGCGATAAGAGCGCCTTTTGAATACCTATATTTAAGACTAGCGGACGCGCGCGACTTCGTTCACGTAAAATTAGTAGCCTATGTCCGTCAGTAATAGTGTAGCTTTCTATCTGTGAAAGAATTTTTGAAATCGGTTCAGTAGTTCCAGAGATTACCCCCTACATACAAACAAAGTAACAAAAAAGCAAACAAACAAAGTTTACCTCTTTATTATATTAGTGTAGATAGTAATTCTGTACATTTCGTCACTTGGATGGTAAAACTACTAAAGCGACACTTACTAACATGTCGCTTTAGTAGGTTTACCATCCAAGTGACGATTTGTTATGTGCTATTCTATAAAGGATATTTGTAAAGTATTGTATTTTATCACACTCTCAAAGACTACTGGCGTAAAATATGGATAGGATGGATAGCATATGGATTTATTGTATTTATTACTATGTGTATTTATTGAATTTATTTGCATATTGTATGGTAATTTTCCATTGCTTTTGCTTGCTCTTTGTTTGTTTCTAATATGATACTCCTTTTATCCACTAAAAAATTAACTGTAAGAGATCCCTCAGACTTTTTGCGCATATCGCATACACTTGTGCGAGCGCCGCGCTTGCACTCACATGTGCGAGCGCCGAGCTCGCATTCAAATGTGCAAGCGCGGCGCGCGCAACCTTACTTACAGACGTTGCCGTTGCCGTTGAGATAAATTCACCTTTGCACCTCGCTGTATTCCCTTTTGTCATATATATTTTTTGTACAATAACTCTGGAAAACTGTGGATGCGAGCAGACCATCGTGGAGATCCCTGAGGAAGGCTTATGCCCAGCGGTCTTCCTGCTGATATGATGATGATAATGATGATGATGTACAATAAATAATTTACATACGTACCTACATTATACTTATACATACGTGGCTACGTCTCTAATAACTCTTATTTATATAAGAACCACAAACCCCAGACAGAAAGTTGTTCGCCGCGTTTATAACGTCATAGAGACACTGCAACAGACGCCGAGACAATCTCTAACTTCGAGATGAGAGATACGTAGTTACTCCGGAGAATACCTATTACTCTGCCGTGCTTAGAACGTTCTAGACGCGCGTTCGAGCCGAGATAACTAATGTGATTTTTTACTAATCTGATTCGAGAGGTCAGTGACTGCGCTCGCCATTTTAGTACGGGTTTGTATGTAGCAGTGATGCAGTGTGTAGAGCTCTTTGTGAAGTGTCTATATAAACTACCTTGACGCCCTGTATGGCACAGTGGCACATGTGTCTGCTTACTGTGTCATGGATGTTATTTGTAGTTAAGTATGTATGATCTATATATGTATGATTATCCGTTGTCTGGTATAAATAATACAAGCTTCGCTTAGTTTGAGACTAGGTCAATTGGTGTAAATGATCCCAAGATTTTCGTTTTATTTACTCAAAAAATAATAGGGCCCACTTGGCTTTTCTCTGTAAAATTAAAACGTGAAAATAAGTGTGTATTTCTAACAATACACGCTTTGAAAGTAGGGTTTTATTTTGTTAATTAGATGTGTAAACAATTAATAAATCCCTACTACGGAAATATGCTTTGGATCATACATATTTTTGTTTTACTGAGAAAAGTTGAGTGGGCTCTATTTTTACTATATTTTAACTAGCAACCCGTCCCGGCTTCGCATGTGTATAATTGGGATGAAATATACATAAAAACCTTTCCTATAAAAATCTCTAAATGACAGCAAAAAACCGCATCAAATCCGTTGCGCGGTTTGGAAGGAGAAGGCGGCCGAACACACATTATAAGTATTTCGGACAGACTGAAAAAAAATCGACTTTACTTTATACTATGTAAAGATTGAAAATGCAGTGACCTAACAATTAACGTGAAGATACGAAAATATACGAGTAAAAACGAGAAATATAATGACAACTACTAGTAAAACAAATCCTGCACGTGTCAAGGACTGCATCTGGATCGTCAATTATTGGGTCATTGTCGAATATGTTTCATTCGGACTTAAAACAGCAAATAGCTAACAGGCATTTCGTATATGGTCTTAACATCGCACATTATCAGCAACATGACTATTGAACGGCTAAAACTTATTAGAGTTACTGTATTGCGGATTGTCTAGGTAGATAGTGATTGTCAATTAAAACAGTTGTGTATTTTTTGTGCGTTTTCATGACATTTCGGTGGCAGGCCTTAATCTTATGAAACCTTTTTGGTCATTAGTTTGACCTTTAAACTGAACTGTTAATTCTGGACATCTTTTGAAAAGGTCGAATGTCCAATTTGTTTCCAAATCATATTATATTATTACTATTTATATATTCTCAGTCTCAAAACCTGTTAGCAGCCAGGCCAAAGACCCAAGAACCAAGCTGACCCGACACTATACCGAAGATATCCCGGACATCAGCCTGTACGAGATTAGGATGGCCCTGAAACAGCTTAAACACAACAAGGCGCCGGGCGAAGACGGAATTTCATCAGAGCTTCTGAAAGCGGGTGGAACACCGGTACTTAAAGTCCTTCAGAAGCTCTTTAATTCCGTGGTCCCCGGAGGTACAACGCCAGAAGCATGGTACCTTAGGGGAGACCGGGGATGGTTGACCAAATTTCAGCTTAAGCGTTTACATTTTTGTTTCTTTAGGGT
This sequence comes from Ditula angustiorana, assembly GCA_963691745.1. Taxonomy (NCBI): domain Eukaryota; kingdom Metazoa; phylum Arthropoda; class Insecta; order Lepidoptera; family Tortricidae; genus Ditula; species Ditula angustiorana. Next base: position 2,356,699 of record OY829474.1, read on the forward strand.
ATATTGACATGAAAAGTAATTCAGGTAATAGACAAACTATTGAACTTTGGAAAAAGATGCCAAAAAGCTCGAAATCAACTCAATATAATGTACAAGCTGGATCTTATAGAATGGAGAAAACGAGTCAACCTACCCCATACCTAGGGTAAAAAATAATAATCATTTTAAGCTAACAAATAATTTTAACAGATTTGCGTATAGACAGAAACGAATACCGGCTTTACTTCATACGATGTAAGAATAAAGAAGACAAAGAAGAAGATAGAGATGGGATGGTATACATAAAATATTAGAACTTTAGGTCGTGGCGTCGTGAGTAAAATAAGATTCCTCGAGTTTTACGTGTCGACGAGCTCTGTCCGTTTTTTTCCAAATTATTGAAGATGAAACTTGTTATACTTGTAGGTAGTTATTTATCAAAGAAGAGCATGTTTTGCAGACGCCCAGTAACTCAACAGTTTAAGAGGAGTGCGAACCCAGCCCCAAAAAGAGCTCCCCATACAAACGGCGATAACGTTTTCCACCCTCTAAACCTTAACTTAAGGCTATGATTTTTTGGTATGTTGTCATTATGCCTTAGAACTAGGTTTGTATATGTGATTTTTTAAACATTCTTCATAGATTTGACAATATTTGCATTTTACGAGTTTCATACACAACACAATAGCGTCAATATTTTTTAAACTAAGAATATTTTAAAAATCAAAACATAAAAACCTAGTTCTAGGTCATAATGACATCATACAAAAAAATCATGGCTGTAGGTTAAGGTTTAGAGGGTGGAAAACGTTATCGCCGTTTGTACAGAGACCGGTGGGTTCACACTCCTCTTAACGTCCGGCGGCGCGCTTGCGCTTCTTTTGATTTTGCAGATGATTTTGTTTGTCGATGATTGCTTACCAACATGTAACTCCGTTGTTCCTTTTCCTTCTAATACAAAACAAAATCAAGTATCTCTAAGTTATTTCCACTTCTTTAAAATTAAAATAAGTCTCGCTCGTCCTTTTCCAAAGCGAATTCTATAATCAAATTAGCAAAACGAGCAAAACGTTCTGTAACATACGCATAACCAACATAAATTCAAGCCGTGTATTTTACGAGTTCGCCGCTCGCGCAGGCGATCTATAGATCCATTTAGTATCTGTATTGTGGGGAACCGGACGAACCGGGCGGACCTGTTCCATCGAACTTATGCCAACTTATACCAACCACCCGTAAAGGCACCACTGGCGAACGATGCCACGGTACCTCGATAGGTGATCGTTAGTTCTGACCTTAGCGAAGTGAAACGGTAAGTTTGTGGTAAGATTACCAGTCCTAAAGAAGAGTAATATATTCTAAATCTATTGGTCGTTTTATTCGTGGATGCGTTCTTTAGTTTTTTTGTAATCGAATCGTTTTTGATTGGGCAGTGACGAAAATGGTAATTTTAACGGAAGCCTGCTGGGCTTCGTTTGGAAAACGATATAGTTGACAAGAGCCTAACTATTGTTATAATTTTGAAATAATACAAAACGGCTTGCATTACTAAAGGCTTATTTACCATGAATTATAATATGAACCAGCAACTTGCCATAGCTTTGCTTTATAGTCGGCCAAGAAACTGCTTGATCAGTTTTCGACCGAATTACAAAGGCCATTGCCCTAATTTTTCTTTGTGTTGTCATTACAATTTTATTTTATTTTGAATTACAAAGGGATAAGATTCAAAAGTGGTCAAGCAATTACTTGGTCGACTAAACAATTGGAATATATTGTTTTAAACTTTCGCGATTTTCACAAATACTTATTTCGCTTATCGTTGAGTCTGCTCGTGAGCACGGCCGCTGCAACGCGGCCGAAGCGTCGAGGTGAATAAATAAACAGTTTATTATGCCGTTTAAGTCCCGATAAACGTAATAAGTAATTGGGATATAATTTACAAAAAAAAAATCTTTGAAAAATCTCTAAATTACAATGAAAACCATATCAAAATCCGTTGCGTGGTTTAGAAGGAGTAAGTGCCTGAAGATACGAGACTTTTAAACAAAAGGTTTTTATGTAGGTACCATCCTAATTAAATCCGCGCGAAGCCGGGACTGATCGCTAGTGTAACGATAAAGAAGAAAAGAAAGTAATGATTTGCATACTTTGTTTTTTGTTTTCTTTTTTTTGTTTACGAGCGCTAAAATTAGTGAAAAAAACTAAAAATTCAGTCTCTATTCGCGAGATAAGACGCATAAGTGACGTTTTAGCTTATTTGGGCTAAAAGCCTTGATGCACGATGGCAGCACTTTCCGATATTCGCCGGAAAATAGAGATTTATATTCTTGGCCCATAGTTTGTAATGAGAGTGGAGAATTACAGCCAGTATTCAAACTGCTTTCGAGATGCAAGGGCAGGCTCAAAATATAATACCAGTCTAAGGCCGTTTATTTAAATTCATTTTTGAATTCGTTATTTGACAAGAAAAAAATCAGATTAACGTAAGCTGCTGATTATTTTGCGGCGCTTTCGAATCGTAAAATGGTTTTCATTCTGAGGAGTGTGAACCCAGCCCGAAAAAGCGTTCTCCATACAAACGGCAATAACGTTTTCCACCCTCTAATCCTTAACCTATGGCAATGATTTTTCGGTATGATGTCTACGCCTTGGAACTAGGTTTGTATGTTTTGATATTTTAATAGTCTTCATAGATTTGACAATATTTGCATTTTAGGAGTTTCATACAAACCAGAGAAACGTCAGTAATTTTGAAACTATTAAGAATGTTTAAAAAATCAAAACATCAAACCTAGCTTGGGCAAAATGACAACATACAAAAAAATCATGGCTATAGGTTAAGGTTTAGGGGGTGGAAAACATTTTCGCCGTTTGAATGGAGAGCGCTGGGTTCACACTCCTCTTAAGAGGGACTTCTGTAAGTCCTTGTACTATTAATACTAATGTTTATTCAGTGTCCGTGTCTTTACCTACTTTCACACGTGAAACTTCACATAAAGGGATAAACCCAGACCTCTGAGTCACTACAACCCACTCACAGTGCTATGCCAAAGCGCAAATATTTAAATTAACCTAGACGTGACACCATTACTATTATATTTTATTATAAGCTCACGCTTGTTTCCCTTTGGGGTAGGCAGAGGCCATAGAACGCCATCTGCCCTTGTCCTGGCATACTTTCCTCGCTTCCTCCATACATCTCTTCATACGTGATACCTATTTACGCTACATAACTATCTTACACGTGACGTAGATATAGTCACAGAATAACTAATACTTAGTAGAAGTACAGACGTCTCACTTCGAACAAAAATGGTTTAGGTTATTCGTTTAGGTATACTAGTAGCGTCCTACTGTACGGGTCTCTGTTTATCGTATAGCTCGTATTAATTCGCACGCATAGCAACTTTATTTCGAGGGCCCCAGTGCAGCGGTACTTGTAGCTCCGCGAAGTACGCCTCGTCTGGTATGGGTATTAGAGTTGACGTCACGCACACTGCAGCACGTCATGTGTACACACAGGAGAATTTAGTTCCATTTTCAAAATTATGGTTTTGTTTTGTAGGTACTATGTAGTTGTGTGTGTACGATAGTTCACCTCAACTATCGTGGCTTTACTTTTTTTGCCTTTAACAACTTTCCTTTACTCAGTACTATACTTTTTTGCTGATCGTAGTCCTCGCAATTGTTTCGATGAGGTAAGTGCATAAATTATACATAGACAAATAATAATTCATTGTAATCGAAATTATTTATTTTAAAAAATTTTCGATTTTTTTTTTGTATTTTTTTTACATTCAAATTAAATCTCATAACAGTCATAACAATTAAAAACATTCTAATACATTTTTCCATAAACAAGTAGAATTATTATTTAAAATGCTATATAATGAATGACAACACAAAGAAAAATTAGGGTAATGGCAGGGTTCGAACCTGCAACATCAGCTTTCCGTGCCTTGCGTATTCCAGTTTTCGCCACATTACCGCTACCGTTATAATTTTAGCGGTAATGTGGCGAAAACTGGACGGAATGCTGATGTTGCAGGTTCGAACCCTGCCATTACCCTCATTTTTCTTTGTGTTGTCATTCATTATATAGCATTTTAAATAATAATTCTACTTGTTTATGGAAAAATGTATTAGAATGTTTATAATTGCAACGACTATAGATTAATTGTTGTATCGGAAGAAAATACTGTTGGATCTCTGAATATGTTTTTTTTAATGCCTATCTTAGCTAAAAGCCGGCAGCGGACCAGCGTTTTTCGTGAGGTTGCATTTTCATTGGCGGTGGTAATAACTCCCCATTAGGTGAACTGCATGCCCGTTTTCCTCGCTTTTCAATAACAAAAGCTCATAAATCATAGAGTATAGAAGTAACAATCCGGTTCTAATAATTTCAACTTTAATCTTCGTAGTTGAAGAAATTTAATATCACAATAGCTAGTCGAGATATCCGCTTGACTCAGAGCTGCCTACGCGCACCTATTGTATGCAGAACCGTTGGCTTCGCGCATGCGCGGTGAATGCACATAATGGAACTCTGAATTATGTTTATACTATTTGACTAAGCCAGTGGGATCCCACACAGATACAAATAAAATAATAAAGTTTTTTTTTTATAAAGGAAATGTGGCTGCTAGTCTTAATTATCTAATTTGTCAACTGGACTGGAATGTTTGTCTCTCTTTGTTGTTGCAGGTCTATAGGCGGTGGTGATCACTTACCATCAGGTGACCCACTTGCTTGTTTGCCTTCCTATGTTGTATAAAAAATAAAATAAAAATAAAAACTGGAACAAATTGCCGTGCTACTCCGCGAAACCAGTGCCGTGTTCGTGCAAGTTAGCTATCTACCTACATCTAAATTTATTAATTATTAAGCAAAGACTTTATTTGTTAAGAAACATAAGGTAACGGTCCCAGTCTTTGACAGTGACCGAATAATTGACGAGATGTGGAAACATACGAGTAAAAAACCAACTAAGTGCGAGTTTGACTCGCGCACGAAGGGTTCCGTAGGTACTATTATCTATAAAAACGAGCAAAAAATCACGTTCATTGTATGGGAGTCCCCTTAAATATTTATTTTATTCTGTTAGTTAGTGTTTGTTGTTAAAGCGGCATCAAAATTACATCATCTGTGAAGATGTCAACTGTCTAACTAGCACGGTTCATGAGATACAGCCTGGTGACAGACCGACAGACAGACGGACGGACAGCGGAGTCTTAGTAATAGGGTCCCGTTTTAAACTCTAGCCCTAAAAATGAGAAGCAATGATATGAACCACAGTGCACCTAGCACGTAACTCATTGCGTCTCGCTCCTACGGGACTCGTTAGAAAGAGGCGCATTGAGTTACGTAGCGAGTTAACGCCTGTCGATAAAATTCGTGTTAGGTGCACTAGTGCTGTGAACATGAGATACATAACCCTCTTTTCTAGCGGCAGTCGCGTTAACGGGCACGAAATTTCGGGACTAGGCTTGTATTTGTACATCGTTCTTAAGTACAACTGTGTGCTCATATTTTTAGGATCGTACTCAAGTTTCACTTTGGTAGTGATCAAGTACCTATTTGGTGCGATCTATGTACGGTCAGTCTCAGAAATAGCTGAACATCTTAGTACCTTGTCGCTGTCAGTAATGTGACAAATTCAAGCAACTCTCATTTCATAAGTTACTACGACAAGGTCTTTAAGTGTCTAGTCGTACTTGTCTGTTTTCTGACTGTACCTCAAACTACCACCCTAAAACTAAAACACTCCTAACAAGCCCAATTAACTACCGAAAATAGTCAAATCAGTTGCCATGGTGCACAAGTTGCTTAAATTAGTTGCAAGTAATTGAACGTGGTACCCGGAACGAACATTGTTTCATTGGCTCTCTCCCACGCCGCCATTTTGGATCTCGGATTTCGGCGGGGTTTAGGGTTCAGTCACATTATAAATAATATTGGATATACATAAGTCCCTCCAGCGCGTTTAGGTAAAGAAACGTCGTACTGTACGCCTCTCTGTTCGTCGTAAGTCGTATTCATACGCGCGCGCGGCAACTTAATTGCGGCGGACCCAGTGCAGAGGTGTCGCGAAGTGCGCTGCGCCTGTGCACCTAGTACGAATTTTCTCGATACACATTAACTCGCTATGTAACTCAGCGCGTCTCTCTCTTACTGGGCTAGTTAAAAAGAGATGCACTACGTTGCGAGCGAGTAAACGCGTATCGGGAAGATTCGTGCTAGGTGCACTGGTCTCGTAGGAATGTTTGAAAGACAGTTGTTTAGAAATAACTTCATTGTTGAATGTTACGGCCAATTTGATTGGTGGAGGCTGGCACTCGACCAAACAGATTTCACAGCTCCTGGTTGCAACTGTTGTCAAAAGTTTGGTTAAACAATCTGAAACCGAGGCTGACGAGTTTAGAAAGAGAATACTACCCTATTTTAGTCCTATTAAAGTAGCAGAATTCATGTCAGATTGCGTTTCGTTTGGTCAGTTACAATGCTAGAAAACCTAAATGCGCATCTTGCACGTTAGCATGCATGCTCAATTGCAAGATTGCCTGCATCACGTGGGCGAAGCCTCGGGGATAAGCTAGTACATTAAACTACTGAAAACAAAAAAGGGAACACTTGGATTTTCTATGTAAATGTTTTTTTTAATATAAAATATGTAGTTTCTAACAATGCACGTTTTGAAAGTAGGGTTTTATATTATTAATTTGATGTGTAGGTAATCAATTTTATAAAACCCTACTAGTAAAATATGCTTTGGTACATATATTTTGGTTCATCAAAATATACAAGGCTTTTCCAGCAAAATAATAGAAATTGGTTTATTCTTAGATGCTTTTAATGTAGATGTAATGTGCATTACTGAACACTGGCTGAAACGACATGAATTATTATTGAACTTTAATAATTACAAAATCGGTAGCTCCTTCACTAGAAAGTCGGCAATTCACGGAGGCTCCATGATTATTTTAAAAACGATTTTAAATGTAAAGAACGTAAAAATATAGTTCAGCTTTCTATTGAGCGAGTTATCGAAATTTCATGTGTGGAATTAGAAAACCACATTATACTGTGCGTATACAGGCCACCGTCTTCAGACTTTAGCCAGTTTGAAGCCGTAATGGAAGATGCCCTGAAACAGATTTTTGAAAGTAGTAAATTCATCATGGTATGTGGCGACTTCAATGTTAACTTACTAGACTCAACAAATACAAACTCGGTCAGATTATTGAACCTATTTAAATCTTTTAACTTGTTTCATCTGTTTAATGAGCCCACTAGAGTGACCGCCAGCACGGCGACATGTTTAGACAATATTTTCTGCATGAGTGAAGCTACGGAAGTGGCAATATTTAAATGTTTTAACTCGGATCACAGTGGCCAGAAAGCCACTTTTAAAATCACCAATCAGAATCCTAAACTAGAATTAACCTACAGGCCTATAACTGTAGGTCGAATAGAAAAGTTCAAACAGAATATTCTCTGTAAAGTTCCTGTGCCTACCATAGGGACGAGTGATCCCAACATATTATATAAGGATTTAACTAGTGTTATAAATAATGAGTTTGAAAACATTTTCAAATTAAAGACTGTCAAGAACGGCTCAAACAAACCAAAATTTAGTGATTGGGCCACAGTTGGAATACATAAGAGTAGGACCAAACTGTACGAGTTGTATGAAATGAAGAGCTACAGCCAAGATGCTAGTTTCATTGATTATGTAAAAAAATATTCTAAATTATTTAAAAAGGTTTGTTCTGCCGCCAAGGCAGACTATATAAGTAATAAAGTTAAATCTGCTGATAATAAAGTCAAGGCAGTTTGGAATGTTATCAATTCAGAGACAGGTAAATCAAAGCCCCGTGATGGCCATTTTAAACTCAAACTTAACAATAAGATACTGACGTCAGATTTAGATGTGGCGGACACTTTTGAATTTTTTTTCTCGAACATAGCTTCAACTACTACTCGTGGCCTGAATTCATGTAGTGTGAGGGCTGGTTCTTACTTAAACGAGGTTGCTAATGTAAGAAATCTAAACTTTGATTTTCATTATACCGACCCACACGAGATCATCAAAACATTTAAATCCTTGAAGCTTAAGAATACTGAGGATCTTTGGGGTACTTCCGTTAAAGTTATCCAATCTGTCATTCATATTGTGGCACCGTATCTGGCCATTACATTTAATAACTGCGTAGACGAGTGTATGTTTCCCGACCTTATGAAGTATAGTAAGGTTATTCCTTTATTTAAATCTGGCAGCAAATCCGACCCTGGAAATTTTCGACCGATTTCTATACTTCCAGTGCTAAGTAAAGTGTTTGAGAAGATCATGCTCAACCAAATGCTTCATCATTTTAACATTAATAAATTACTACATAGCAAGCAATTCGGATTTACAAGAGGGCGTTCGACCACAGATGCAGCTGCAACACTCATGAAGCATATTTACGATGCATGGGAACATTCGCAGGATGCAATAGGAATCTTCTGCGATCTCTCCAAAGCGTTTGATTGTGTGGAACATGAGACACTCCTGCGCAAGCTACGGCACTACGGGCTCTCAGCTGAGGCACTGAATCTTGTTTTTTCCTATCTTAGCCAGAGAATCCAGAAGGTGGTCGTAAATAGAGTGCAGTCACGTGGAGCACCGGTGAAGCTTGGAGTGCCACAGGGATCGATTTTGGGACCGTTTCTCTTTCTGGTCTATATAAACGACCTACCTAGCCTAGTACGAAATAAATGTGACATAGTTCTATTTGCTGATGACACCTCGCTAATTTTTAAAGTTAACAGGCAACAAGAAGACCACAGTCACATCAATGAGACCCTAATAGATGTTTTAAAATGGTTCACAGCTAACAACCTTCTGCTGAACGCTGCAAAAACTAAATGTGTTAAATTTTCACTACCAAATGTAGGACAAGTTGATACAATGATTACTTTAAATGGAGAGAGACTAGACTTAGTAGACGAAACTGTTTTCCTTGGACTTACTTTGGATCGAAATTTACAATGGAGTCCACATATTTCGAATCTTGCTGATAAATTGAGTTCTGCAGCATATGCCGTACGAAGAATCAGACAGTACACCAGCGTGGAAACTGCGCGTCTCGTTTATTTCAGTTATTTTCACAGCCTTATGTCCTATGGCATTCTGATTTGGGGTAAGGCAGCCGACATTGAAACCATTTTTGTTCTGCAGAAGAGGGCAGTTCGGTCCATCTACAACCTTGGCTCTCGTGATTCACTGAGAGAACTCTTTAAAGAAATAGACATCCTTACAGTAGCTTCACAATATATATATGATGTAATTGTATATACGCATAGGAACTGTAATTCCTTCAAGAAACTGTGTGATGTCCATCATTTCAACACACGAAATAAAAATAAGCTTTTTGTACCCAAATTCCGCTTAAAAAAAGTTAGCAAATCCTTTCTAGGGAACTGCGTGAGGTTCTATAATAAAGTGCCTGTGGATGTATGGGAATTACCTCTAAATGCATTCAAGAGGTATATTAAAAACACGCTATTGAAAAAAGCTTATTACAAAGTCGACGAATATATATGCGACGATTTGACTTGGCCAGTTCTAAAGGCGTGAATATTTAATTTAAATATCGGCTGTTCACTATTTTATTTAAATATCTTTGACTTTAATAAATAATTGTATGTTTGTGACATTTCTAAGCATTAATCTTTTTTTTTTTTTTTATCACTTAATTTTATTCCTATTAATTATGTATGACATCCTATTAAAGTGTAATTTTTATTTTGGAGCACATTGTGATGTTTCTCGCCAGACGAGCCGTATTCAATTTCTCTTTTGCAGTCGTACTGCTTGAGTATGTCATGCTCGCTTAAAGGGCATTGCTTACGGTGGCGTCGTTGATCGGGTCGCCACCTTCCCTGCAATATGGTTGAGGGAGACGATGGCTGAGATACGCGTCATACTCGTGATCGGGTGCTGTTTGTGGGGTCCGGACTATTCATGCTGCAAAGACTAATGTAATTCTCAAAAAGCCTAAAATGTAGGTACTTAAATGCGGTTTGATGTGGGAGACTTCATCGTGTTGTCTATTTATTTATATTTATATATATAACTAAATATAGACATATATTGAGTTGTTATTGTTATATTACTGATTTTGTTGGATTTTCACCAATTTTTTTTTTTTTGACATGAATATTTTTATTCTTATATTCTTTTGACATTCGGAGACTATACATCTCCAAGTAATATTGTACAATTTGACCGTGGAGGCGTTTTACACCTCTGCTAAGCATAGATTAAGGTAATTAATTTGTTTTGACCCTTAGAGACTATACATCTCTAAGTTATTTAGACTAAGTATTTGATCAGGGACCACATACATCCCGATTCTAATTTCTTTGACCTGGGGACCCTATACATCTCTTGGTCAATCTGTACTAGTGCCAGTTCGTTCAATATGCTTAAAGCTTGCTGTGCTATTTATTATCTTTTTTTTTTTTCTCACACTTTATGTGAACTATTGTTATGATTGTGTATATTGCTCTGTAATCTTGTTTTCAAAAGAGAAGAAAAAAAAGATAAACTGCTGAGTTTCTTGCGGCGTTTCTTCTCAGCAGATTCTTCCATTTTCCGAAGCGCTAGTAGATTCAGACATGTAAAAGAGCCTATATGGCCTACTTGCAAAATAAATTTTTCATTTTCATTTTCATTTTCATTTTCATTTCATTTTCATTTTCATTTTCATTATATTTTTGTTTTACTGATAAAAGTGGAGTGGACCCTATTTTAATAATAAATAAATAAATATCTTGGGACAATTTACACCAATTGACCTAGTCCCAAACTAAGCAAAGCTTGTACTATGGGTACTAGACAACGGATATACATACTTATATAGATAAAGACATACTTAAATACAAATAACATCCATGACTCAGGTACAAACATTCGTATTCGTCACACAAATATTTGCCCATACCAGGATTTGAACCCAGGACCTCTTGCACAGTAAGCAGACACATGTGCCACTGCGCCATACAGGTCGTCGTTTTATTTTAAGTAGTATATAAAAAGTAAAGGATGGAATCTACGGAACCCTTCTAAGTAAAAATGGCCCGCCCCTGCTCACCTGCCGAATCAGTGACAAGCGTAGCGCGACCTTTACGCTAGGGTTCTCACGAGCGTTCACACGACGACGACTGTGATATAGAGCAGTTCCTCATTTGGAGTAATAACTTATCTTTTCTTTATCTTTTCTTTACATAGTCTAAATCAGTGATTCCCAAAGTGGTCCAGGTGGACCCCTAGGGGTCCACGGGAGACTTGCTGGGGGTAGAAATGTAGCAGCAGGGGGTCCACCGAAACCAGTAAAATTTTGAAAGTGGTCCACAAGAAAAATAAGTTTGGGAAGTACTGGTCTAAATGTAAAGTTTACTAAAAATAAAGATGCTTACAGTAGATATCCTATGTAGTTAAAAGATTTTGAAAATGTACAATTGGCGGGTGGTAGGACCTTGTGCAAGGTCCGTCCGGATCGCTACCACCATCTTGCTCGCTAATCCTGCCGCTAAGCAGCAGTGCTTGCACTGTTGTGTTCCGGCGTGGAGAGCAAGACAGCCGGCGTAATTACTGGCACAAGAGGTATTCCATCTTAGCCATCTGGGTTGGCAAAGCATCTGCAATCTCTTTGGAGTTGCGGGTGTCTATAGGCGGTGGTGATCACTGATCACTTACCATCAGGTGACCCACTTGCTTGTTTGCCTTCCTATTTCATAAAAAAAATGTTAAACTGTTTGCTAGAAATTCCAAAATGCAATTATATCCAGTCGGCCTATGAAACTCTTAATAATTAAATACTGCTCAAAATAAAACAGGGCCCACTCGATTTTTCTCAGTAAAACAAAGATAAAACTACTATTATGTGCCAGGGCATATTTTTATAGTAGGGTTTTATTAATTGTTTAAACATAAACTTAATAATATAAATCCCTACTTGCAATATCGCACCCTTAGAATTAAAGCGACTCAATTCTGAATATGATATTTCCCAAAATTAAACCCTATGTCTTTTAATTAAGGTGATATTTTGGGACGTGTATTATTCAGAAATGGGTCACTTTAATACTAAGCGTGCGATATGTGCATTGGTAGAAACACACACTCATATTAATAATTTCATTTTACCGAGAAAGTTCAAGTGGGCCTTATTTTGTTTTAAGTATAGTTTAATAGATAACTATCATAAAAAACCTGAAAGAGTAAAGTACGTCCAGCGCTCTTTGAAATATATTTTTAACTATTTTTTTATAGAAAAGTTGGGCTTGAAGGGAAGAAATCACCCCTGTCCGTGTTCGGCCACCTCCCAGAGGGGCAATTCTCGGTTTATGCGAGATGCATTTCGCACGAAAACTGTCAACTCCCTTGGAAATCTGTCACTTTTTGACGGATCTCGCACGTGAGATGCATCTCGCATGAACCGAGAATTGGGGTCCAGACCTTTAAATATGGGCGGACGTTGCACAGAATTACCGATTTAAGCCAAATTGCCAAAACCACACAGAGTTCTAAAAAAAGAACAACGTAATAATATTCTGCAAAGTATTTAGAACAAATCACGCTTGCCCAATACGGGGAATACATTACGCGGCCGTTGTCGCGCGGCTTGTTTGACAGAAGTGTCAAAAAGTTCTCTCGATGCCGGCTGCCGCACAAACTTACAAAACGATAAACTTAACTGGAATATTCGTAAAAACCTAACTTAAAAAGTCTCTAACTAGCAGTCAGAATCTTATCAAAATTCGTTACGTATATACCTTGTTTAGAAAGAGAGCTAGCGTCCGAAGATTTGAGAAGAGAACAGACAAGAAAGAATCTTAGCGACTGTTTTATACTATGTAAAAATTGAGACTTTTGCTTGCGCTTGAAAAGAACAAAACATATTTTTGTTACTATTTATGTAAGCCCCCAATTTTTTTTTTTGGGAAAGTCACAGGCCCAACTGTAGACGTATTAAGGCTGATGTTATGATGATGATGGCCGTTTAACACACACTGCAGCTGTTGCGTGTGGGGACGTATTCTGATTAGAACAAAACACTATCGGAGTTAGTTTTGTGTGGTGGACCTCGTGCAAGGTCAGTTCGGATCGCTACCACTGCACTGGGTGCTTGGACTGTTTTGTTCCGGCGTGGAGAGCAAGACAGCCGGTGAAATTACTGGCACAAGAGGTATTCCATCTTAGCCTTCTGGGTTTGCAACGCATCTTCAATCTCCTTGGTGTCACGGGTGTCTTTGGGCAGTGGTGATCACTTACACTTAGTTCAAGGTAAAGTCTGTCCTAAATCCTTATAGAGCATGTTCGGCTGCCTTCTCCTTCTAAACCACGCAACGGATTTTAAAACGGTTTTCACTGTCATTTAGAGATTTTTCACGGAAGGTTTTTACGTACATTACATCCCGATTGTAACCGTGCGAAGCCGGGGCGGGTCGCTAGTCTACAATATCTACACTAATCTACACTAGTCTACACTAACACAGTATAGCGGTAAACTATGTATGTAGGGAGCAATCTCTGGAACTACTGAAACGATTCCAAAAAATCTTTCAGAGATGGAAAGCTGCACTATTCCTGACGAACATAGGCTACTAATTCTACGCGAACGAACTCGCGGGCGTCTACTAGTATGTATAAAATAGAAATTGTATGGCGGGCGGCGTTGAACCCAGCGGTTGACAGCCTCAGTGACAATGCTGTCATTGTGCAGGCGCGGCCTTGCCCGGCCGTGACTCCCCGCCAGACGGCTGATTTCACACACTTATTCAAATTTACATACAAATTCTAATGACGGCGTGTAGTAGGATTCCCTAAGTTTCAGCATACGGCGGGCTCGCCATACAAACATGCTTAGCGTACTTTATAAGATAATGTTTGTATGCACCTATGGGCAGTGTTGCCAAATTAGTTTTGTACAAGTCGCCAGAAATGTTAAAAAAGGCTACTAGGTCATGTAAAATGGGGCACAAATGTCGCAAAATGTTACGAGCACTGGCCATAAGAAGTCGCTAAAATGTATGAAACACTTGCAAAAATTGCCAACTCGCTGACGTAGTCTCAAAAACCGCCAGATTTAGCGAGAAAGTCGCTAAATTGGCAACGCTGCCTATGGGTGCATGCTATACTAAGATTCGCGCACCGAGGGTTACGTGCCACCGGAAAACAGCGGCTGACAACAGCGCAGGCCCGACTCACACTTGGCCAGTATGTATTTTTTGTTGCTATACTTAAGAGCTTGTTGCTTGAAAGTTTGCTTGCTTGCTTGCGGTCTTGGGTGTAAGCTTGTACGTATTTCATGTGTATATTGGCACAGTGGCCCTAACCTGACCGGGTCAGGTTTAATTTATCAATCAATACGTTTCTGTCAAAGTAGAGTCATAAGATAGAGATGAATTCAGATAAACTTGACTGACATGGGCGGCATCTTAGGGCCACAGGAGTGACACCGTAAAACCATCATCAACTTAGGTTATAATATATATTCAGAGCGGTTTGCCCTTTGGTTATCGAGAACTTCACAAAAAATAACATGAGTCTCGCAATATTATTGTAATTGGAAGTTGTAATATTCTGTTTTTTTTATTGTTTTACACGTTCGCGATTTTCACACATACTTACTACGTTATAATAAATAGTTAATTGTTTATTTATTTACCTCGACGTTTCGGCCGCATTGCAGCGGCCGTGGTCACTAGCAGACTACTGTTTTTTTTTCCAACTTGTGATTTTTGCTGTTAATTGTTGCATCAAATAACAGTTTTATCTATAAAGAATGCACCGGGAATCGAACTCGGGATCATTGGCTCCGTCTTCAATAGCAACCTTCAAACCAAAGCCACCATTGTTGTACAATTGGGCACGAAAAGTGATTTGCACGGCTTCGACCACGCTTCAGTTAGTCAAAATACAGCCACACAAACTTACACCATGCACTCATGGATGTCGCCTCTTTCCATGCAAACCCTAAAACTAATATGCACCTTTTGTACTTCCAGTACTTAGACACTCGCAAAGTTATCTTGGTAACGCCATATACGCGTCACAACACGACAATCTCTTACCAGTTGTTTTGGTCTCTGTGATCACGAATCTTGTACGAGCTGGTTGCAGTTTGGAGAGAATGCGGAGCTCTTTGTACAATGGTTTGGATAAGGCACGAAAAAAACCGCTAAACGGTACTGTATTTTGTAATAAATCAGCTTTTGTTTTGAACAAGGTTAAGGAGTTATTATCGAGTATGTGCCGTGTCAAGTGAGGTCAGACTTGAAGAATTCATGTTATTTTTTTATTTTAGAGGTAGAACATAAAAAATTGTGTGAAGTAAATAAATGTATGGCTATGAAAAGGTAATTCACCACCTGTAATACCAAAAGAATCGCATGCGTGGACTGGCCAGTCCACGCATGCGATTCTTTGCGCAAAGGCGCAGGATATGGACTTTGAAGCACCAACACTGAAAGTTGAGGGTTAGCGATAAAAAAGGAAATGAAATGAAAGGGTTTTATTCCAATAAAACTTTACAGAAAAATTTCAACCGAGGGCCCTGTGCTAGGATAGCCTGTTACAGGATCCTAAACCAACACAACACAATATAACAAATTATGCATTTGCGGGTGGTAGGACCTTGTGCAAGGTCCGTCCGGATCGCTACCACCATCTTGCTCGCTAATCCTGCCGCTAAGCAGCAGTGCTTGCACTGTTGTGTTCCGGCGTGGAGAGCAAGACAGCCGGTTTAATTACTGGCACAAGAGGTATTCCATCTTAGCCCTCTGGGTTGGCAACGCATCTGCACTCTCTTTGTTGTTGCAGGTGTCTATAGGCGGTGGTGATCACTTACCATCAGGTGACCCACCTGCTTGCTTGCCTTCCTATGTTGTATAAAAAAAAAAACCATCTAATTTATTTCCTTTTGTACTTATTTATTTATGAATTATCATCGACAGAAGCTGTGCCCGGAACAGCAATTGTAAAAAAAAATTGATAATTAATTCGTAATTCTTATGGCCAGCACTAATCAGCGATGACGGCGGTTCGAACGCTCGTAAAACACCTACTGCTTGCGAGCATCTCGTAATTCCAGCAAATACTTATCGTAAATCCGTTATTTTCCGCCATTTCCTCATTACCCCTTGCCATTACCCAACGCTAGACGGAATTCCCATTCAATCGGCTTACGCAAACACCGCCGAATCAGCTTACTCACTAAGCGCATTTGAGACGTAAAGCCGTAAAGGATGCGTATGCAGCACGGCTCGGGAGACACGCGCGTGCACACGCTGGTTGTAATGTATGGAATTAACCTAACCTAACCTAACCTAACCTAACGCTCCACCGGAGCCTGGTACAGTCAAGGAATTAAATTTCCAACCCACCTAAGGTTCAATAGCATATAGCAAACTGACACCATAAGAGCTATAGAGCAAGACGTTAGTTTGACATATCGACCTTAATGCATTGCGAATGTCAGACGACATTTCAACGAAATGGGTAGGGAATTAAATTCCTTGACTGTATCTATCTCAACAAACATGCCCAGTTCCGGTACTGCTGTATTTATGTACAGTCGTTTGAATGTGCTGTTGTATAGTCGACCAAGTAATTGCTTGACCACTTTTGAACCTTATCTCTTTGTGATACGGTCGAAAAGTGGTCAAGCAATTTCTTTGTCGACTATACAGTGTAAGCTATACCTACTTCAATTGGTAGATATGAGGTTGAGAAAGTGGGCGGGCGAATTATTATTCTACTCGCAAAGTTCATAAAACTATGGAAAACAGGGTTGTCACAACACAATCAAACCAGACATAATTTTCCGCCGTTCACTTTAGAGCAGGGCTTGTTAACGTTACCAGATAACATAATAAATAACGTTACTTAACGGTAATTTCATAAAAATACTTTGGTAACGGTATAAATTTTAACGTTATTTGGTACATTACCATTATTATACCGTTAACTTACTAACGTTAATTTTAACGGTAGCCCAGGGCTTTTTAACATTACCAGATAACATAAATAAGTAACGTTACTTAACGGTAATTTCATAAAAATACTTTGGTAACGGTATAAATTTTAATGTTATTTGGTATATTAACAGTATTATAACGTTAACTTACTAACGTTAATATTATCGTTAATTTTAACGGTAGTCTCCTCTGAATAAAGTCACTTTGTCCATTTTAATTGGTAGATTTTATTTTTTTACCTTTCCTGTATCTACGTTTTGTTGTCGCCGTTGTCGGTTGATCGACCCCCCCGCCCCATTTTCCGCTTGCGTATTGCGCTGTTGCCATTTCGATTCGCCAGCCACACGCAACGCAGGACGTGAGCCAGCCAGTCAAGTCATGCGGCGGTGCCGGTTACAGTGCGTGTTTATTTTGCTCTTAAAAATCTAGTATTTATAAGTAAAATTCAGGTAAGAGTAAGACTTGTTATTATTGTAATGTTGTGTTTTTCTATTTTCTGTGTTGTAATAAAATAAATTATGTAGGTACCTATAATGATTTATTTTAAGACGCGACTCAGATTGATTGACGATTGATGAACGAAATTAAGAAGGTATATTGGGCCGAAGAAAAAGAAATACGGTGTTCAGATATTTTGAACTGAATGACGAAAACCAAAGTCACCTACATAGCTCTACGAATTGTAAAACTTATATGGCGGTGGGCGGGGCACATAGTAAAACCGATTGGAGTGGAGACCACGTACCGGAAGACAAAGTGTTGGTAAGCCTCCCACAAGGTGGACCGATGATCTGGTGAAGATTGCTGGAAACCGATGGATGCAAGCAGTACAATATCGACCGTCGTGGAGATTCTTGGGAAAGGCTTATGCCCAGCAGTGGGCGTCTTCCGGCTGATATGACGATGATGATGATGAACTAGTACAAACGGCGAGCAGCACTGTCCTGCTCACTGCACTGCCCTAGTA
This sequence comes from Ditula angustiorana, assembly GCA_963691745.1. Taxonomy (NCBI): domain Eukaryota; kingdom Metazoa; phylum Arthropoda; class Insecta; order Lepidoptera; family Tortricidae; genus Ditula; species Ditula angustiorana. Next base: position 2,374,676 of record OY829474.1, read on the forward strand.
GAGTGAGAGATAGCAGCAAAAAATTCACGTCATTTTCTAATGATTTAAATTATTCTAGTCGTGTTCTGGCGTGTTTCTGGACTTCCATTGTGGCAGTCTGGCTGCTGGGCGCCGTTGCGTTTGGGAGGGGTGGGGGTTCAAAACTCATAAAAAATCATGACAATTACGTGATTTTCTAAAGGTTGATTTTCTATTAGTTAGCAATGTAAACTTTCCCAAATCAGTGTTGCCAGACTATTTAATGGTTGCTAAGTCAGTGCCAGACTGGTTTAAAGTTGCTGAAACCGACATGAAATTGACGTCATTTTCTAAAAGTTGAAAAAAATCATTTTTTTATACCTTATACCATCGCATTTACGTTTATGAAAACGCCAGACCAAATAAATGTTGTTAACACGTGGCCAGACTGGTACAATGGTTTGCTCTCAAAGTAATATAAGCCTTATCACTACTTAGTCAATACATTACTAATTTGTGTCTATTGATAGTTTTAATGAGTTAAACAAAGTTTTGCGGGTGGTAGGACCTTGTGCAAGGTTCGTCCGGATCGCTATCATCGTCTTGCTTGCTAATCCTGCCGCGAAGCAGCAGTGCTTGCACTGTTGTGTTCCGGCGTGGAGAGCAAGGCAGCCGGTGCAACTACTGGCACAATAGGTATTCCATCTTAACCCTCTGGGTTGGCAACGCATCTGCAGTCTTCTTGGTGTTGCGGGTGTCTATGGACGGTGGTGAACACTTTCCATCAGGTGACCCACTTGCTTGTTTGCCTTCCTATTTCATAAAATAAAAAAACAACACTAATGTCCTATTAAGTATGTAAATTCTATTTAGGTGTGCTAAAACGAATTTATAAATATTTTTAGGAATTTGAGAAGCTTAAAACTATTTGATCTATTTCATGATTCGATGAAAAGTGCAAATTTATTTAGACAACCCATTTGCAGCAAAATTTCCCAGCATAACGAATTCCTTTAAAGCGCCACAGCGACAGCAAAAGGCCCCTAGGAAAAAAAATTATACATAAATGTGCAGCTAAAATACCCATAGGACGTAAATTTTAATTGATTCTACCCATATAAAGTACATTTTCACTTTTCATTGAATCAAGAAATAAAAGATCGAATAATTTTGAGCTTCTCAAAATCCCTAAAAATATTTATACATTCGTTTTAGCACACTTAAATAGAATTTACATATTTATAGGACATTAGTCGTAGAAACTGTCCAAACAGTCGGGTCTAAGTTTTTCCAAACCCGCCGTTCAAAAAGAACCAAAAAGATCTCTGACTTCACCCTCAAGCTCATGAAGGAAAGACGTGTCATGATTCTCCAATCTCCGGAAGATGCTCTTCAGTACCGACGGCTCAATAGGCAGATCTCAAAGTCACTAACACGCGACATATGCCACTTCAATGCAAACCGCATTGAAGAGGCTATTGAGCAAAACAAAGGCTCTAACGTGTTCGCACGAGATTTGTCTATTGGGCAAAGCCTGCTGACGAGACTGAAAACTGATGACGGCAGAATGGTATCATCGAAGCCCGAGCTTTTGGAGGATATTGAAAGGTTCAATGGACAGTTGTACACGACAACACGGTCACCTGTCACAATCTAGCACAAGACCCGAGATCTAGATTGACCAGACACTACACCGAAGAGATCCTGGACATCAGCCTGTACGAGATTAATATGGCTCTGAAACAGCTTAAAAACAACAAGGCACCGGGTGATGATGGAATAACGGCGGAACTTATGAAAGCAGGTGGAAAACCAGTACTTAAGGCTCTTCAGAAGCTATTCAATTCCTTCACCCTCGAGGGTGTAACGCCACGAGCGTGGCACAGGGGTGTGGTGGTGCTGTTCTTCAAAAAAGGTAATAATACCTCTGATAATACCTACCTTCTGAGCCATGTCTATAAGCTGTTTTCGAGAGTCATTACGAATCGTCTCGCACGCAGATTTGATGACTTCCAGCCTACCGAACAAGCCTGTTTCCGAAAAGGCTTCAGTACCATAGACCACATCCATACGCTGCAGGTTATACAGAAGACGGGAGAGTATAACCAGCCATTATACTTGGCGTTTGTGGACTATGAGAAAGCCTTCGATTTGATCGAGACTTGGGCTGTGCTGCAGTCTCTCCAAAGGTGCCAGGTTGACTATCGGTACATCGAAATGTTGAAGTGTTTGTACAAAAACGCCACCATGTCAGTCCGTCTCCAGGACCAGAACTCGAAACCTATCCAATTACAGCGAGGAGTGAGACAAGGAGATGTTACAGTACAAGTGTTACAAAATGTTGGACTTGAAAAAGCTAAGTGCTACTATAATGAACAATAAAAATAAAGATACCACGAATGAGGCTGTGAACTGGCTGAAAATCAAGAGAATTCGGTACATAACCTACATTTACCCTACACCTACATTTTGGACAAATTCAAGCCTAACCTAACCTAGGTTTTGGAGAAATTCGTAAGCCATAACTTTCAGGACTATTTTAAATCTAACCTAACCTAACCTACGTTTTGGAGAAATTCGTAAGCCATAACTTTCAGGACTATCTTAAATCTAACCTAACCTACGTTTTGGAGAATATTGTCACGCTATATAGTACTTGGTTTGTACTTTTGATTCGCAACTCGATGTTTCGTAGACATACCTTTTGACAAATTCTTATTTTGCAAAGTACTTATTTTATTCTGAATCCATAACTTTCAGGACTATCATAAATCTAACCTAACCTAACCTACGTCTTGGAGAATATTGTTACGCTAAATAGTAAATGGTTTCAGTTAAAAACAAGAATTTTGTTGCTTTATTGCTTTTCACTTCTAATCTCCTTAGAAATACTAGTTTTAACGTGTTTGTTACGCAATTCGATTATTTAAATACTAGTCAAAACTTGTAGGATTGCACTATGTACAAAGGATATTAAGAACGCAGCCTTGTGTTTCGCTTACACAGTAGGTACTATCCTACATTTTGTGGACATATTATATAGCTAAAGTTTATATTATGAATATACATATAGATAGAGAGTTTACATAATACAGTAAACGGTTTCAGTAGCTTTATTGTTTTCTTTGTATCAAACGCACCACGATCTTTTATTATTCAATTACTTAACATCAATACACTATGCAAAGAGAGCTTTTTGAAAAAACAGCTAGTTTGAACGTGTTCACTAGGCGAACCGTTTATTTACCTGACCGTCGTCAATAAGAGGAGCGTTATGTTTTTTTGAGTGTATGTCTTTGAAGATACTGGTTTAAACCTATTAAACTGCACTACGCATAAAGGACCTCAAGAACGCGGACGGCATAGTATAATTGCTTTATTGTTGTCTTTGTATCAAAAGAACCGCCGCTGTCTTTTGTTCTTCAACAAACCGCGTCTGGAGAATACGAGTTTATACCTGTTCACTAAGCGAAGCCCTTCTTTAAAAAAATACGTGTCCCAACTTGTAGGGATTGCGCTGGGTATAAAAGCCCGCCATCACATCTTGACTTCATTGCGCCCCAAACAATTCTCCGAGCAAGATCTTAGAGTAGAGTCGTGAGTCGTGAAGTGTAAAGAGTTAAGTGCAAGGTTGCTGAAAGCAGTGTTTCGTTGCTGAAATGGATGTAAGTATGTAGTCATAATTTAATGTGTGCCCACTTATTTCAGATTTTGATTGATTGTAACATAACCTTCATCTATTTTTGTGTTTACCATGTAAATCTACTTTGAAGGACCGTTTGAATGTGGTTTGAATAATGTTTTTATATTGTTACAGGAAAACACATTTAAAAATTATTATTATCCCGACGACGAAGCAAGTGATGAAGAAGGAACGTTGGCCTATAAAGTCAAAAAAGCTATTGCTAGCACTAACAAGAGGCCTAATAACAGCATAGATGGCTTCTTTGAAAAACGGAAGAAAAGGAAAGTTGCAGTAAAGTCGTCGAGCGTCAGCCAAGCCACTGCGGAAGGCGTGGCTTTTATAAAGTCCAATAAAGACGATGCATCATACGCCTTACATCTTATAAAAATTGAGGTGTATGATGCGCGGAAAATAAAAAATGTTCCGCCAACGGAGCATTGGAAACATGCGGAAGTGCGTGTTAAATACTACGCTTACTCCGAAGAGGACGCTCACGTGGAATCCACAAGAGATGTGATTTACCAAATCACCAAACAGTTAGCGGACAAAAGTGATTGTGTCAATTACGTTATAGACAATACAAAATAAGTTTAAAAGTAGTTTTAAGATCTTAATTTGTTCCTTTTATCTTTTTTTACTCGATTGTTTGTTTAATTGCTTTATAACTCGTACCAAACATTTTTCTTTGTATAGCGAAAACTTTTGGTATTCTAAGCTTCATTTCTAGTTATTTTTTTTCCGACAAAGAGTCATTGTCTTTCATATTAGATAAGTAACACAAGTTCCAAGCGCCGATGTTCATAGTATAAATAGACCATAGCCTTGACTTTGAATAAAGTTTTAATTAATACCTTGTTTTCATTTTTATGTTTTATTCAAAAATACACTTCCCTTGACAAAAATGTAGATTTAACTTAGAACAATAAAAGAGTTTGTTTTATATTTAATTGTTTATTTCAAAAAAATAGACTTAAACATATTTCTTTCAATTAGATCGTTACATAGCGAACTCTCAGTAAACAAATTTACCAAATCACACATAGTTTTTCCTTTAATCTTAAAATACAGATAGACTAAACAATATTCCCCGCAGACCGAGGTAAAAGGATTTTGAAATGAGTTGTGGTTATAAGCCCATCTCCTGGAATTTCTTTTCAAAAATAGCTTATGACTACCTGTCGGTTTTCGACCAAATGAGTCAAAATATTCACCAATGCCATTAATATCAATGTGTATAGCTATCCAGTGAGACCCCGGTTTTGAGTCGGGAGTCGCTATCAAGCAAGATGGTGATAGCGATCCGGACGACCTTGCACAAGGTCCTACCACCCGCAAAACTTTGTTTAACTCATTAAAACTATCAATAGACACAAATTAGTAATGTATTGACTAAGTAGTGATAAGGCTTATATTACTTTGAGAGCAAACCATTGTACCGGTCTGGCGACGTGTTAACAACATCTATTTGGTCTGGCGTTTTCATAAACATAAATGCGATGGTATAAGGTATTAAAAATATTTTTTTCAACTTTTAGAAAATGACGTCAATTTCATGTCGGTTTCAGCAACTTTAAACCAGTCTGGCACTGACTTGGCAACCAGTTAATAGTCTGGCAACACTGATTTGGGATTATTTACGTTGCTAACTAATAGAAAATCAAAAAATCAACCTTTAGAAAATCACATAATTTTCATGATTTTTTATGAGTTTTGAACCCTCACCCCTCTCGAACGCAACGGCGCCCAGCAGCCAGACTGCCACAATGGTAGTCCAGAAACATGCCAGAACACGACTAAACTAATTTAAATCGTTAGAAAATGTCGTGATTTTTTTGCTATCTCTCAGTTGACATAAGTGCAGCCACACACAGTCGATTGAAAAGGTGGTTGGGGAAGCCAATTGCCCTGAAAAATAGACCGCTTGGCTATTAACTATCCTGCCCTAATTACTGTCTTGACAAACAGCCACACTATTCAGACGAAGAATAATACCATTCTCAGTTATAAACTTACTAATTCTCAATGCTATTGAAAACTAATAAAAACCTTTAAGTAACATAAATGATTTTTTTGTTTTTGCATAAACCCAATAAGTCGATGCTCCTTGATAATAGTACATTTCGATACTAGTGCGGAACGTATGTCATTACTTCACGAGTCACGAGATATCTTGTCACGAGCCGAAGGCAAGTGGCAAAACACGGGACGAGTGAAGAATGACATTTCCGCGCGTGTATCGAACGACGTTTTTCAATACAGTTGCGAAAAAAAAATACAACAATAAATTTGCGACTCTTACTGTAGCTCTTAATTAAAGTAAAGTAAGTACAAACTTCAGCAGTGAAAATTTTTGACAAATTAAACGTGTTTTTGTTGTGTCGTATTTCATAAGGCAATGGCTTTTGCTATTCAGCCAACTCAATGAAAGATTTTTTTTCAAATAGATATTAATATTAGCGTTAGGACAATTATTAAAGGATGACGAAATATTCTTGCCGGGAACATTAATATTTTCACTCTCCCGCCTATTTTTACTTTTTTTTTAACTATTCCGTTTTTAGTGGCCAGTCATTCAAAGGCGTTTTATTTTTTAATTTAGCGAAGCGCTTCGAAGTGCTTAAAAACACCCAGAATCGCTTATTGTTTGAATATCTTTGCCATTTATTTCTGAAGAAGTGGAACTAAAAAGAACCTTGTTTTTTTAATGTAAATAAATATGGGGTACCAGAAAAGACCCAGTGTTCTGATTGGTCGATTTTATGTCGTATGCAGCACAAGTCGTGATCTGATTGGTCGAATCAGTGATCAGCGTGCTGATGTGATTGGTCGATTTGCTCTTTAAACAGGCCAACAATGTTTTTGTCTCAGAGAATTCCGTTCCATTCAGCCACCTTAATAAGAACTGTTTTTAGGACTGTTATTATTTAAAAAATCATATTTTTTTGATGAACAAGCTAGTAATAAAATATAAAATCTCAATATTTAGATATTCTTACATTAATAATAGGTTTTTAGTTTTATTACGTCTTGGTACAAACTAAAACTATAAAAACTCTTTGGTAAGTAGTTGTGAATTGGAACAAGTACAAATTAAAAAAAAAACTGGAAAAGTAAATTGCACTAGTTCGCAAAAACGAACTTTGCGCACGCAAAACAGCCAAAAAAAGGGCACTTTTTGAGCAACTGTATTGAAAAAAAAAAATTTCTGTCAGGAAAACTAAATGCAGTAGATATCAAAAAAACAAAAAAAACGTAAAGTGGTTAAATTATCTCACACAAGAAAATTATATCACTACTAGTTTATTCATCCATTTTGATGTTTCGTGGCCATAAACCTTTAACGTGGTTTTTCTCGAAACTAGGTTTGTCATACTTATCGGGTTTCACCAGGCAACCCTCGATATTAGCTTATCTTGCGAAACAAAAGAAAGTAACGAACAACGACACTTCGGGCTATACTAAATCTTCGGCGCGACTTTTACACAGAATTGGTCATAAACTCGCGCAAAAGTATACAAGAAACTAAAGTTTACGTATAGCCATCAGATGCCCAATACGTGTTAATATAACATTACAGTTAATTGCTTTATCATCTATACAAGAAAGAAACATAAAATATATTACTCACTTTTATCCATTTTTGCTGTACTGCATAGCAGAAGTGGTTATTTAACAGCCTCTAACGAGTTCAATGTAGATAATTACGTACATACTACACAAAACAACGAACGCCGAATTGCGCGCACGTACACTTCATGCAAAGATTGTTAGTCTTTGTCCACCCATTCTTCGCACGTATGCCAAGCGCAACGCGCAGGGGTATGAATAACGTTAAAATATTACCAATACTTTGCTTTTAACGTTACTTCAATTTACCGCTAAAAATAACGTTAAAATGTATATGTTTTCGTTATTATAACGATATATTTTGCTAACGTTAATCTTTCGAACAGCAGGTAACGTTACCAACTTTTTAACGTTAAACCTAACTCTGGGCGTGGGTACGGATAACGTTAATTTTACCAATACTTTGCTTTTAACGTTATCTCAATTTACCGGTAAAAATAACGTTAAAATATGTTAACGTTATTTTAACGTTATATTTTGCTAACGTTAATTTGTCGAGCAGCAGGTAACGTTACCAAATTTTTAACGTTAAAGCAAGCCCTGCTTTAGAGTCTAAATTCGTGAATTATGTTTAATATCTTTATGGCTGTTTACGTGACACAGGGTCTAAACTAAACACCAGGCTAAGTCTGAAATGAATTCTGTTATTTGCAATCTTATGTTACGTAGTTTTAAAGTCGATTCTTCTAGTTGTTAAACAAGACTATATAGGCTAATTTAGATGTTGTGTAGAGCAATGTTTCAAAAACCATGAAGTTATTTTTAATCGTCGACGCAAAAGAGGGGTGTTAAAATTTCACGTGAATATCTGTCTGTCTGTATGTCTGCTTGTGATATCACATCTCACAAGCCAACAGACATCATTACTTTGCATTTATAATATTAGAAATAATACGAAAGAAGAAAGAAGAAAATTTACAATGCTTATTCTAAAACAGCTCATTGCAATATATATGCCGCTATCAACAGCACTAATTTTCAAAGGCTCTGAACTAAAAACGAAAGAAACAAAAATTTTAACCTACTCCACACTTTTGCCACTTGTGACAAACTGTACTGTTTTGCGGGTGGTAGGACCTTGTGCAAGGTCCGTCCAGATCGCTACCACCATCTTGCTCGCTAATCCCGTCGCTAAGCAGCAGTGCTTGCACTGTTGTGTTCCGGCGTGGACAGCAAGACAGCCGATGTAATTACTGGCACAAGAGATGTTCCACCTTAGCCCTTTGGGTTGGCAACGCATCTGCAATCTTCTTGATGTTGCGGGTGTAATCACTTACCATCAGGTCACACACTTGCTTGTTTGCCTTCCTATTTCATAAAAAAAACTGTGCACCTAGCACGAACCTTCTCGAGATTATGTATAGTTAACGAAAAAATTTGCAAAGGAATAAGGTTTAAAAGCGGCCGACTGTACATACAAACAACATATACAAACATACGTATGTAATACAACTCGTTTCCGTCTCCTAGTCGAGTAACACGACATATCATTAGATCTTGATTAGAACTACAAGCTCTGTGTACATTATTAACTAAGCCTAATTAGCGAGCTGAATGGTAAATGCTTGTGAATTCAAGGAATAAGTGCCGCTAATACACTATCGATTATTTATCCAATCGAGGGAAAGCTAAGAATAAAGGGCCATTTACATGGTACGATTAACCTCAGCGGCCCTAATATGACAGCCCAGGTTTAGTTTAACTCCTCCCTGTGTCTCTGTCTAACTAGTGTCATAAGAAAGGGACGCAGATAGAGATAAACTAAACTTGGCCAGTTATGTTGGGGCCACAGAAGTATCTGTACATTTTAGTACCTCGTCGCTGTCAGTTCAGACAAATTCGAGCAACACTCATTTCAAACGTTACTGCGACAAGGTTCTTAAGTGACCAGCTTCTTAGGCTGACTGACATTGCGGGCTACTGAGGCACAGTATATGAAACAGTACCGAAACTAATCCTATTTGTTGAGATAGATACCTACGCTCCGGTGGAGAGTTAGGGTTGTCCTCTTAATTTTTGTAAACATGAAAATTCATAACAAAGTTAACTTGGCTTCTACGATGATCAAATAATGAAATTAACTAACGAGTTTACAAATAGAACTGGGTAATTAAAAAACTTCAACATTTTAAGAAGTAAGAAAAAATTAAAGCTCCGGTTTTGAAGAACTCGAGTTCAAGCAGCCATATTAGGACGCAATACTTTTGTGGCATCTTTAAAAAGATCGCGCACGCAATAACGATAAACGCAAAACATGTCCACTCGTCTCGACGCGGCAGCCGCGACTGACAGCGCCGCGAAAACCCCTCAGCCTCCATGTTGAGCGTGTCTGTGTGAGTGCGCCGGTTTCGAGCGTTTGTACGTAGATTCCTTACTGTTTATATGTGACTGAGGTATGATACGATCGATCCATCCGTCGAGCCGTGCAATGTAATGCAACTCGCACACGAGAATTCGGTCCGTGTAAATGGGTCCATACGAAACATGAGCTTTTTATCAAATGATCGGTGCGTTGGCTGTTTTTTTAGATCTCTTATCCTCATTAACAGCGCATGTATAGGGATAAATTAATCAAGCACGGTACTAGACCTATTAACGCACGGTATTTGTGAGTGGGAGAACCTTGTACAAGGTCCGTCCGGATCGTTACCACCATCTTGCTCGTTAATCCTGCCGCTAAGCAGCAGTGCTGGCATGATGTGCTCCGGTCTGGAGAGCAAGACAGCCGGTGCAATTACTGGCATAAGAGGTATTCCATCTTAGCACTCTGGATTGGCAACGCATCTGTAATCCTTTTGGTGTTGCGGGTGTCAATGGGTGGTGGTGATCACTTACCATTAGGTGAGCCACTTGCTCGTTTGCCTTCCTATGTTATATAAAATAAAATTGTATTTAATGTATTCATAAGAGTTTACTAACTTCTTATAACTAAACTATGTTTTGTTCTTTTCTTCCGAAGGCAAAAGTTACAATTACGTTTATTATGGCTCTAATTACCGACAAATAACATGGCCAAGTTAAGTTTAACTCTATGTGCGTCCCTTTCTTATAATACTAGTTTGATAGAGACGCAGGGAGGGATAAATAAAACCTGGAGTGCGATTTTTGAATCTCACCGGGTGACTAAAGCTCACCAAAATGGCCGTTTTTCATAGAAATGCGGCCATTTTGGTGAGCTTAGTCACCCGGTGAGATTAAAAAATTGCATTTGAATCTCACCGGGTAACTAAAGCTCACCAAAAATGGCCGTTTTTCATAGAGATTAGGTCATTTTAGTGAGCTCTAGTCACCTGGTGAGAAATAAAAATTGCACCCCTGAGCCGGTCATGTTAGGGCAAGTGAGTGTTTATGAGTAAGATCCACTTTATAACGTTAGAAGAAAAAATAGAGTGTTTCATAAATAGCCCTCAAAGCACTATCGTCAAAGTTATGATGATGCACTGTAAAACTGGTTTAAACTAGTTTTAACTAGTTCTGATTCTTCATCCCAAAATAAACCCTAAAGAAAAAGAAATAGAAATAGAAATAATCTTTATTGTAGGATCATGGTATACACATAAGTGAAGATGTTACATGTTTCTATCTGTCTGTATACCTTCTTCACGGCTCTCAGACTAAGATCCGGTAAATGTCCGTTAAGCGTATAAACACTGACGCCTCAAATGGCAAAAAACCTTAACTCCGAACAGGTCAACACACAACCGACTTAAAAAAACCTTAATCTTAATTTATTTCCGTTGTCAATAAAAAACGCCTCAGAAGTCCGTTGCGATTCGAATTCCGAATTCAAATTTAAAACGTTGGAATTTTGCACGAAACATGACCTTCTGCGGGGTCGACGACCGCCAGCAATGCAGATGCGTTGGTCGCGCGCACGTCTCCGTACAACCTCCCACGCGAGTTGGTGGAAGCCGTGAGACGCGGCGGGAAACTGTTTCGAGTACGATATTCAAATAACTTATTTCGCCCTCTGTAGGCACAATTAGTTATATCATTTACTGTATGTACGTATATATGTATGTAAATTCTTTATTGTACAAAAAACATAAATTACAAAAAGAGATACAGTGATGTACAAAAGCGAACTGATCCCTTTAAGGGATCTCTTCCAGTGTTACTGTTATAAATAATCTGTGTTTACTTGGTGTCAATCCACTTCGGTTAGCATTTAATAGGCTTATTCGGTTCACTAATGTTTGACCAAAAAACGTTTTTTTTTTTTGAGTTTTTGTAAGATGATAATTTGGTGAAACGTGCAAGTGTAATTTTGCCAAATGACTTTTGGCCAAACGGCAGGACACCGGCCTTAACGTCATCATCCTATCTTCCTAGCGCTTTACTAGTATCCCGTTCTTAATTCGGGCTACGGTTTTGACCATTTGATTTGACAGATCAAGTTATTACATTGGCGCGAGAACCGTCTGATTTCCATTACCTTTCTAAAGGACATTCATCTTTACTTGTCTAAAGGAGTAAAACATTCTAACCTTAAATTTCAGATTTTGCCATCAAAACCATCATCACCATCACCCCGTAGTATTCTGACCACATTGCATGCCAGTGCCACATTTTCCATTTTGAGCGTCCCTTTCGTACGACACTAGATTGACAGAGACGCATGGAGGGATAAATTAAATCTGAGCCGGTCATGTTAGGGCCACTGAGTGTTTTTGAAAAAAACAAGTGCGAGTCGTACTCGCGCACCGAGGGCTCAGTCATCAACAACATCTAGTATTGCATTTTTACTTTATAAGCCCAAAACAATTTTTTTTATTAACTACAAATTTACGGTTTTCGAATTTGTTGTTTTATTTGTGCTGAATTTAATAGTTCTTGGTCAACGGGAAGTACTCCATAGGTTTTTGAGTGTCTTGCGAATGTATGAAACATGCGGCATAAACGGCCGTAACTTTTGATTGCGTTGACTTAGAAGTTTAGTTTTTTCACGGCTCCAAGGGACTACAGATTTGAGTATTTGGTATTAATTTTCACTTAATACCTAAACGCGTTCTTGAGAAAAATGGTCTTGACATACAGACAGACAGACGGACGGACAACGAAGTGATCCTATAAGGATTCCGGTACGGACGGATTGACGTACGGAGCAGTGTGACCAACTTCAAATTAGAGATCCTGCCCTACTTAGGCTAGAAAACTGACAAATCCTGCCAAAGCCAATCTCTTCTGGCTAAGCTCCTTTAAGACTGGGTTTACAATCAGAGTTTATGAGAGATAAAAACGGAAAAACGCGGCAATGGCTGTCTCTGGTTGGGCAATGGCCACGTTTTTGCGTTTATATCGCTCGCAAATGCTTACTGTGAACCCAGTCTAAGGTTATACTGCCAAACGTGCCAGCTTATATTGCAATCCTGCCAGATACTGCCAGATTTTGAAAACTTCAACCGATCCTGCCAGATGTCAAAATGAAGGGCTAAACCTGCCAAAAAGGCAGGATCCTGCCACATATGGTCACACTGGTACGGAGCCTTAAAAGTAACTATAGGGCATCATCTTGTGGACGGTGAAAGAGTTAGCTGATAACCAGCTTTGGCTTGTGTCTTGGACCGCAGCCCAAACAAGTCTGGCAACAGAAGAAGTTCTCGAACAAAATCCGAGGCGATTTGGGAACTTTTTTGTTTGTATTCAAATCCGGCCTCGTGTGGTGAGCGATACGTTAACGAATCGTTGCTTTCTCGGGTGACGATAATTGAATGCGAAGGTTTTTTTAACAGGCCTTTGGAATAGTTTGAAGTATGGTTTGTTTAATTCAGGAAGACGCGACGCACTCCTTTAAGACATATTAATAAAACGGATCACTCACGTATTTTTACGTCGAGAAATGCCCGACATGTTTCGGACCAGTAACGAACCAAACGAGGAAGCAAACGAGGGTAGTTGTGCGCCGCCAGCACCGAGCAGCCGAGCTGTCAGGGCTTCGGTACGCAGTGTGTCGCGCCACAGCTGCAGGGACTCATGATTAAAGACCACGGACTGGTCCGAAACATGTCGGGCATTTCTCGACGTAAAAATACGTGAGTGATCCGTTTTATTAATATGTCTGAGTTTCACGGTAGTTTTATGTTAAAAATTACACTCCTTTAAGACTTGTAATTGTATCATCCTAGCTGACTGTCGTATCTAACAGCAGTTAACACTACAGTTACGACAGTTAGCGGGTAGGAGGACGATATCTTTTACGTAGTATAAAATCCTCCTTCCTCCTTCCTCCGTCCTTCGTCCTTATGTCGCCCTCATATCTTCGGCCGCTTACTCCTAAACCACGCAACGGATTTTGATACGGTTTTTAGTGTCATTTAGAGATTTTTACGGAAGGTTTTTATGTAAATTAGGTACATTATTGTAATCGAAATTATTAATTATTTAATTTTTACAATTTTTCTTCTTGTATTTTTTTTCCATTCAAATTAAATTTAATTTTTTTTTTCTTTGTGTTGTCATTCATTATATAGCATTTTTCTTTAGGTACGTCCTAATTGGACCCGTGTGAGGCCGGGACGGGACGCTAGTATTATATAAGTAAGCAAAATAGCTAGCACATTATACTAATTTTTTCGTTTAAGCCTCTGTGCTTGCCTCTCTTACGGAATTACTTACAAATAGACACTCTAAGCAGCAAAGTAGAGTCGCAGTATATCGTTCTAGCAATACAGAATCACCACGCTATACAAAACAGGCGCAGTAACTACTACATGAACAAGGTAACGTGTGTATAGGTCGCACGCTTAGAATTAAAGTGACCCATTTCTGAATAATACACGTCCCAAAATATCACCTTAATTAAAAGATATAGGGTTTAATTTTGGGAAATATCATATTCAGAATTGAGTCGCTTTAATTCTAAGGGTGCGAGGTGCCTTTGTGTGCACACTCTACTAAAAGTCGCCAGTTTTCGTCTAGTATAGGGGGCGGGTCCGGCGGGGGTTGCGGTAGCTGAGCTCGGTGCGGGGTGGAGAGTAACCATTCTGTATGAGGTACTCGTTCAAAGGAGAAGCTGCTGAGTGTCTTGCGGCGCTTCCTCTGAGCAGAATCTTCCATTTTTAGAAGAGCAGTGGCCCTAAGGTGACCGGTTAAGTTAGGTTTATTTTAAATATATGTGCATCCCTTTTTTATGATACTAGTTAGACAAAGACGTAGGGAAGGATAAATTAACCCTGGGCCGTCATGTTGGCACCGCTGGTATTTGACATGTAAAAGACATTTTTCATTTACTTTAATAAAATAGTTTGCCTATAAGGGCGAATGTTTATTTTATCATAATCCAGTTGAATATTTATAAAACCGCCCACAAAGCAACGGACAACAATTCGATCGCATTAAGCCGAGATTAATCAGCCATTTTGAATAAAATTGTTTTTATAAGCCGCGGTATTTATCTCATATCAGGCCGATAACCGAATAGATTCGGCCACAGTGTAACTGTCATACAGCAGGGCGCCATTGCTGAATTAAAAAAAATATTTCAGACTCTGGGCCTTAAATTGTAGCTGAACATTTTAGTACCTTGTCGCTGTCAGTAATGTGTCAAATTCAACCAACTCTCATTTCATTTGTTACTACAACAAGGTTCTTAAGTGTTAAGCTACTTCTGAGGCTAACTGTACTCCATTTCACTTATATTCTAGGGTTTGTTATGCTGTTGTTTTGTATTAGAACTGAATTAAGTATGTATTCATAGATTTGATTATATATGCACTTTAGGCGTTTCATACAAAACAAAAAAGAGTCCGTATTGTTTAATCTATAGAGAATATTTAAAAAAACAACAGATTACAATTAAAAACATGGCAATAGGTTAAGGTTTAGAGGGTGAAAAATATTAATGCCGTTTGTATGGGAGCATTTAGTACAAAGCAAACTTAAAAATTACACTCCGTAAGGCATTCCAAACAAAAATATACTGCAGTGAACAAAAACAAATTTTAATGCATTCAAATATGAATGAGAAACCTCCTTACTAGAGAAGGAGGTTCACTAGACTTACCGGCAACGGATCGGCGATTGTCTTGGGGTTGCTGGTTCTTCGTCACAATTTATCATGAGACAGGTATGCTTGTTTGCCTCCCTTTTTCCATAAAAAACCCCACCGAAATTACTCAAACAACACCGTCATAATCCTAATAAAGCTGTAAATATGACATTTTCTTAAAATAAAAGTTACAGATTTGATATTAAAGGGCCCATTTTTATAAACGCGACAGGTGACAGTTACAATTCGGTATTCATTGCTTGCCCACTATGATGTTAAGTCTGTAAGTCTGTAACGTTACTGTTCGACACAGCAATGTACGGCGAATTGTCACTGTCACCGTCGCCTGTCGCGTTTATGAAATTGGTCCAAGGTGTCATTTTGGGACGTGTTATTCAGTATAAATAAAATGTTTTAAATTAAGAGTTTTTTATTAAACACTTTGAAAAGATGGCTGTACTTATTAATTCTATTAGATACTTAAGTAGTCGTCTTGGGTCATTGATTACTTACTTTAAAAATATATTTATTTATTTAGGGGACCCCTCTTAAATGATCCCTACTGATTAAACATTCACTGTGCACCCAAGGGTCAAGATGGCGACCCGAAGATGCCCGAGCCCGCCCGAGGCGCGCCGACACCGACAACTCTTTTATTATTTTTCGAAACGCCCGACGCTATGTGAAAAATGGCCAGAGAGAAAATAAGGGTTTCGGCATTTTATTCAACGCATGCTGGGAATTCGATAAATTTTTCGCGTAGTCCCGGTTACGTTTAAAGTTTTACAAAGATGGCGGGTGCCGATAAAACAAAATAAAACGTTTATTTATTTTATGAAATAGGAAGGAAAACAAGCAAGTGGGTCACCTGATGGTAAGCTGGGTCGTAGTTTATTCATAACGTTATCGGGACTTAAACGCAATAAAAATATAATGATAGGTAATTTATCTCGACGTTTCGGCCATGTTACAACGGCCGTCTACTCGTGACCATGGCTAAAATTAAAAAAAGTTTAAATTTGGTACTCAACATATATTTTCATTCGATCAACGATCCGTTGTTTGAAAGTAGAAACGCGGCATAAGTGAAAGCTTAAAGCTGACTTCGATGAGCTTAGAGATGTTTCAATACTTTCAATAGCTTTGGAGATAAAGGGCGAGGGCGAGGGCGCTTCGTGCGGACCCCTGCACGATCGTGTGAATCTGCTCATTGTTGTTTCTACTTAAGTATATAACCTACAAACTTTAGACGACTGGATAGCCAAGTGATTAGTGATCCTGACTACGAAGAGGTGGGTTCGATCCCTACAAGAGGCAAATTTTTCTGTGGTGAATATGATTTTTTGTACCCGAGTCGTAGATATGTTATATGTGTTTAAGTATGTACTTTTGGAGTATATTTCGTTTTTTTAAAGGAACTATAAGTCAATTCATATACCTACCTAAACTGTCCCAAGATATTTATTTTATTGTAAAATATTTATTTAAAAACTTTAAACAGGTATTTTTGACAGCTAAAATAGTTATCTCTCTGGATTGTGAATTATCCCACAAATGTATATAAAGAGGTAAGTAACAAATATCATATTCGCTTTATTTTTAAATGTTTACCAACCCTTTTAATTTAACCAATATATATGTTCCTTTCATCTGAAGGAATGTCACAATAAAAGATAAAAATAAAACATGTATTAATAAATGAAGGTTTACTAAGCATTTTTGAACCAGATGGTAACAACTTTCATTTGTTCAATTAAGAGGAGTGTGAACCCAGCCCGAAAAAGCGCTCCCCATACAAACGGTGACAACGTTTTCCACCCCCTAAACCTTAACCTATGGCAATGATTTTTTGGTATGTTGTCATTATGTCTTGGAACTAGGTTTGTATGTTTTGATTTTTTAAATCTTCTTCATAGGTTTGGCAATATTTGCATTTTAGCAGTTTCATAGAAAACAAAAAAAGCATCAATATTTTTGAAACTACTAAGAATATTTAAAAAATCAAAACATACTAGTTCTAGGGCATAATGACGACATACGAAAAAATCATGGCTATAGGTTGAGGTTTAGAGGGTGGAAAACGTTATCGCCGTTTGTATGGAGAGCGCTGGGTTTACACTCCTCTTAAGGAAGAAATGCAAAAGTTAACTGAACGCGTTGATGTCTTTCATACAAAAATAGAGCAAAGTCAAATGAAGGTCGTTACATGAACTTGTTTTTTTTTCTTTTTTTCATGTAAGAGTCTTTAGGATATGATCGAAGTGGACATTACAGCTATGTCATGCGTCATGTGGTTGTCAAAGCCTGTCAGATTGACGTGACGCTTAGACAATAGGAACTATATTCACGCTAGTCTGGGGAGTGACTCGGTCTCTAATTATATGTATGAACTACACAAAGACGGATCCAATTTTGAACCTTATTCAATGCTATGCTGTATCAAAGTGGACACATTTTTGGTAGTCGACTATACGTTTTAGTGTTGAATGTAATATACACTAAGTAATATAATAAAGAGATAAACTTTGTTTCTTTGTTTGTATGTCTGGAACTACTGAACCGATTCCAAAAATTATTTCACCAATAGAAAGCTACACTATCCCTGACGGACATAGGCCACTAATTCCATGCGAACGAAGTCGCGGGCGTCCGCTAGTTGTGTAATAATTAAAATTATGAGCTAACGTAAAAAAAATCAGTAGATATATCCCCTGAATTACAGTGAAAGCGGGTAATTTTGAACACTCTGGTAACATTGACCGGTCTTAAAAAAAACTAACCTTCAAAAACATAATTGCAATTGGCGGATAAGTCAAGGAGCCACGATGTTAAAGAACTAATTATTACTAAATGTATTGCGACAAAAGACTTTGCAAAAGTCTATTGCGGTACACGAGTAAGTTGTACTGTAGGGTCAAGTGTAAAAAAAAAATATTTTTAAGACATTAAATTTACCTACCCATATTTTTATATTATACTGAATAATATTATTACCACTGTCACGACAAAACTTAGTATATTTAACTGAGATTGAAGGAAATCTCTTTATACTTGAAGGGTATTAAAATATCAGGTTAGTTGCCAATGAATTTGCCAGCTATGTTTCTGTCAATGTCTGTAATGTCTAAAGATCAGAGTTTTCATAGCACATTGAGACTAAAGCGAGGTATGGAGTCGATTAAGGGCCTCCGCTATAGATTATTTTTTTATGTACTAAAAATAAGGTAAACCAAATAGTCGCGTGACTCGGCAAACTAACCAATGAAGTCAATCTTTTGGGTCTGTGGAGACTATAAGTCGCGCGTAGTGGAAATTTAGCGGGAGCGGGTGCACGCCTATAGAAAAATAGTATGAGAGCGTCAGCTAAATCGTGCGGGTGCGGGTACGGGCTCATACTATATGTTCAATAGGCGTGCACCCGCTCCGTGCACCCGCGCGACGTAGCGGACGCTCTTAAGCCACTTCAATGTTCGTAGGTCTATACCTACGAACATTGAAGTGACCAAGAAATTGCTTGATATGTTTTCGATCGTATTACAAGGGTATAAAGTGTATAAGGTTTAAAAGTGGCTAAGTAATTACTTGATCGACTATACTAATAGAGCCTAGGAAAGATATCTTAGAGTATACCAATACTCAAAGTTTGCCACTAATTATTAGTCGTCAAAGATGGTTTTTGATTTACATTACTTTTTTGGATCATTACATGATACTTAAATGCAGCAACGAACTTCGCTTAATTTTATTTAATTTTAACTAAAATATCGGTGATTCTACATGAAAAAACATACCCACGAAAGTAGAATTTCCGTATCTTATGACAATACAAATATAAGATCTAGTATTGTTAATACATACGTTTGTAGAAAAATAATTCTAAAAGGAAATTTCTAATAACGACTCCACATCTCTCTTTAGTCTAACTGTGCTATGAAAACTCAGATTCTTAGTAATATGAGCGGTACAAGACCGAGGGACGTGCCACACCGCGGGGAACCAACGAACATAAACAAGGAGTACAAGAGGGAACCAGGAATGTTATGGACCATACCCTCTTGTACAAATTGTTCATAAGTAATGGAACGACGTTGACAGAGCCGTAATTATCATAAACTGATCTATGTGGTATACAACGCGAGTATAGGAAATCGGAACTAATATAAACACGTACTAGCTAAGATGGAACTAAACTACAACGATGATTGTAAGTAGAATGAGTGGAGAGGCGGCCGAAACAATGGAACATATTATATGTGATTGTGAGGCCCTCGCCAGAACAAGAATTAAACTCCTCGGCAACGGATACCCCGAACCAGGAGAATTCAAGGCACTACCACTGCACCACATCATGCTGCGCCCCCCTGGAAATTTCGCAGAACATGTATGAACTCGCCTAATTACCTATCTACACTAATATTATAAAGAGGAAAGATTTGTACCTATTTTTGTATGTTTGTATGTTTGTAATGAATAGGCTCAAAAAGTACTGGGCCGATTTAAAAAATTCTTTCACCAATAGAATGCTACATTCTTCCAATTTGACATAGGCTACATTTCATTTTGAAAAAAATTAGGGATCCTTGGTAAAATTTGAACAATGTAACCGAAGGTGTAGAAAAATGAGTCTTAAAATTGATTGTACCCGTGCGAAGCCGGGGCGGGTCGCTATCAAAGTATAAACGGGGCCTTATGCTCTAACTTTTAAATAAACCGCGCAGTAGACACTGGCAAAATGCACGGTGCAATTGCCAAAAAACCGCGTGCGACGATGGCTGAGATGGCGGACGAAGATTACTGAATCTAGCATCTGACTTGCCCCCCCCTAGGCCAGAAGCTGGGTACGCCCATGCCTAGATAAGATATGATAAGATAAGATGGGAAATCAGGCATGGACTGGACTGGGGCATGGAAAGTAAGAAAGTCAGAACTTGTTGTATTGATTTTGATATGCTCTTATACTTGGTGTCACATACAAGAACGTTAACGGTAAATTTGCGAAATAACCGATTTAGCGATCTTTTTTTTTATGAAGTAGGAAGGCAAACAAGCAATTGCGTCACCTGATGGTCAGTGATCACCACCGCCTATAGACACCTGCAACAACAAAGATAGTGCAGTCTTGCTCTCCACGCCGGAACACAACAGTGCAAGCACTGCTGCTTAGCGGCAGGATTAGCGAGCAAGATGGTGGTAGCAATCCGGACGGACCTTGCACAAGGTCCTACCACCCGTAATCTAATCTAATTGAAGGCTGTGTAAATATCTTTAATTTCCTCCATTATGTGTCATTGACCAAATGAAATGGAGTGCCATTTATGGAACTTTAATTCCACCTTTTGGTAATGTATATTTTATACATATGTTATATTATATGTGCACATAACAACGAAAATGTTCGACCATAATGGACTGGCCGAATATAAAACGGAGGTCTTCGACCGGTTTGCCCGAACTCGATCCCAGAAAAAGAAAATGCAATGCACCTACTTACGTATAATATGTATCGTGGTAGCTAGTGATGTGCGTGAAAATCGATGTTAAGTTTGCAATTATAGTCTGTGCACCTGGCACGAATCTTATCGATACGCGGTAAATCGCTAAGTATCTTAGTGCAGCTCGTTCTAACTAGCCCAGTAGGAGAGAAACGCACTGAGTAACGTAGCGACTTCGAAGATTCGTGCTAGGTTGCTCGCTAATCGCTGCCGCTAAGCAGCAGTGCTTGCACTGTTGTGTTCCAGCGTGGAGATAAAGACAGCCGGTGTAATTACTAGCACAAGAGGTATTCCATCTTAGCCTTCTGGGTTGGCAATGCATGTGCAATCTCTTTGGTGTTGCGGGTGTCTAAATGATCACTTAATATCAGGTGACCTAATTGCTTGTTTGCCTTTCTATTTTATAAGACTCGGGTACAAACATTCATATTCATCAGACAAACATTTGCCCCTAACGGGAATCAAACCAGGGACCTCTAGCTTCATAGTCAGGATCACTAACCTAAATTGAACTAGGGCGGTAAGTTTAGAGCTTCTAGTCTACCTGTTATACCTACCTTTTAAGCATTTTACAACAATTTTGACAATGTGTCATCCTGAATCCACACTGCGAACCTAACTGTCTATGCAACGTTAATTTGTACCTCAGAGCGGATCTGTGTTCAAAGAAAGGGATGCACTGAGGGATAATTTATTCTTGTCTTACCCATTTTGACTGTATTAAAAGGGCTCAACAGTTCTCATTGACGTCAATACGTAGAGTGAAGTTTTTATTTAAAAAATATACTGATATCGTCAGAATTATTTTCGATCAAATGACGTTTTCATTCTATTAATTCCATGTTCTATGTACCTACTTATATTGTGCCCGTTAGAAATCTAACACGTAGTAGGTACATGAGTCATGGGAAATTAAAATTAGCGTCACCCATTGTCTATTAAATCCTATATGGTCGATAAAATGGGCGTGATTATTCGCAATTTACCGATTACATCGCTTCATTAGAGGCACATCACTGTTCCGGTACGACGCAACAACTAGGCTGTTCTACACTCCACTTCCAACCATAACCCTTTACCTTAAGAGCGTCCTTTAAAGCCACGTGTAATAGTCGCAAATATTACCAAGTTATTTCGTTCAGGTGGGCAAAATTGGTACTAAGTTTTTTGTATGCTAAATTGTGTGTTTGGTAAGACTGTGGCGCCGCCTTGGCCGGTAGTGCGGGTTGGTGGCGGTAGAAAGCTTGGGAAATTGGCGGTGCAGCGAAATTGACAGTTTCGGCGCGGACTGCATTCCGCGCCGGCGCGGGCGCAGCCGTGCAGGGTTGCCACTTTTTTAGCCCAAAAAAGTTATAATAATGCAAGGCTCCAGACCCTCAGCATTATTTCGTCCACATACACGCTGCTTTAGCATAAAGTATTACCATAAAATCGCCTGTACAATGGCACACTTCATGAAATGTTGCCTGCAATCATAAAATATCTTATGGTGGATATCTTGAAGTGGAATTAAGCTGACGTTTTCCTACTAAAAATATAGTAACTTAAGATTCTTCGACTGTTCTATCGTTAGTAGGAATATCAGTGTATTAGGAGAGCTTTTTAGGTCCCGCTAGTTGAGACCAATTGAAGAGATCTTTTATTCGTCCGACCTCCTCCATGGTACAGCAAAACATTTTCGTTCTGTACACTATCACCTAAACCTTTTTGCTTTCAAAATCTGTCTAAAAGTTTAGCCTTAAACTCGTAATAAACCAACAAACGCTTTCGCATTTATAAAAACCAGTGAACTACTATAATATTAAGAGATTAGTATTTTATAAGTCCCATGATTTTGCCTTTAACAGATTCCTACTGCCCACGCCACAGATACAACCGTTCTCGTCCATAGACAAAAAAAGTTACCTAAAAAGGAAACCCTTTTATTTTTTTGTGGCATCTTACCTGGCCTTCCCTAGTCAGTAAAAGATGCAAATCACCATGTTTTTTTTTAAAGTAGGTATTTGACTATCGTTCATTAGAAACCTCGGAGTACTGGCCAGATATTTTAATTTTTTTTCAGATTCGATAAAGTGCATGGAATTGATTATTCTTAAAAAAATGGCTTTTATCGGTTGTTAGTGTCAATGTTCTATTTTTGATTTTGCTTGAGGGAAGCAAAATAAGCTATTCAGAGTTGCACATTATACAAAAGGTTTCTTGGTGTAGGTATGTTTTATGGAATGACTTTAGAAAAAAAAAAGATTTGGTTTTAGCTTGTTTGTCTCACAAACGGAAATTAGAAAAAAAAACATGTTTAATATTCATCCTATAAAAATAATTGTATGTTAAACGGTCTATAAAAACTGCTATAGGTAAGTGTTGTAATGAAACATGGGGACGAATAAATGTAATTATTAACCAGTTAATGTATTTTTAACTCTAACATGACCGGCTAAGTTTCAGTTATCCTTCAGTGCACTCCTTTCTTATGACACTAGTAGATAGAAAGCACTTATGAATAAGTTACACGTTACCAATTAAAAAAAAGACCACAAGAGATAAAATGATATGCAAAGGCCAACTTATCTATTTAAGGTATTTCTTCCAGTTAATCTTTGAGTGTATGAAAGGATAGGGCAAGAACAAGAGCTAAGCAAAAAACAATCTTGTCATTGGAACTTTATAAAAAAAAGCTTCGAAGGAACCCTAAAGCTCAAACCTGTTTGTCCACAGGAAGTGGTCAGTCGTTGAGAAAATTTGGTCCCGTTTTTTTAAACCAAAAACTTGTTTAATTTCAAATTGGGATTGGAACGTTAAAATTGCGTTTTAACGAAAGGTTAAGGAGGTCGGACAGACGGACTGAAATTAAATTTACAAACTCAGTAAAATTACTGAGAAATAAATTACTTTGCGTATATTCGTGATTTTTCCATGTATAGGAATTCAAACTTGTATTCTATAGTTAAAACCATAATAATTTAATAATATTATTTCCTTTGCAAGCACTCTCTGATAATTTTAACTTAAAATTAATTAAAATTCAACATTTTCATTTTTTTTTGCGAAAGCAGTAAATATAGTAAAGCTAGTGTAACATTCCGTTTATTTATTTATTTATTTAAGATTCATTGCACAGTTTACAAAACAAATACAATTGGCGGACTTAATGGCAGTAGGCATTCTCTACCAGTCAACCACACTATAAACGTTCACGAAACGCTCGTTTCATTAGCCTCAAACTTCCAGTATGAACAAAATCCAAAAATATGTCTACGGATTCCTGATTTTGGCAACAATCATGTATGACTTGCTACAAAATACGATGGCGGCAAAGTTAGGCATTCATACAAAACCCTTCCATGTCAAACCACGCTAAACGCTCACCAAAAATCGCGCGCCGAACGACATCAGACCGAATTTCGAACGCTCGGCTTCGGGCGTCTCCGGGCGAACTCGGCGCGAGCGTGAATTTCAATTCGTCGTGCGATGACGTCACCGAGACGGCTCGACCAATCGCGCGCGGGGAGCGGCGGCGGCAAGCCGTCAGTCGCCTCCGCCCCACTGTGCGTGCGCCGGTCTTTACACAACTTCCAAATTCAAAATTCCCCGACCAGTGTTGTATCCAGGATGATCCAGAAACGCGGATAGTGGTGAGTTTTGATACGATTTTTGGGATTCTAAAAGGTGTTCTGTAAAGGTATGTTCTAGTCTGACATCCGGGTTCGCTGTCTGGACAGACCTTGACCGCTACGAACTCGCTTCACGTGTCCGTGTCGATTCATACACGCTTATTCATAACTTGTCAAAAAAATTGGGTATCTTAGATTTTCTTACACTCGATATGAAATAGGCGATTTTTCATGCGTCTGTTTCGCTAGACGTCAAGATTTTAGTGTAATTTTACATACTTTCCTTGGCATTAACGTACAGGCTCGGTTTGGAAAACTTAAGTTAATTTTGAACTCAAGAAAACACAAAAATTTCAATTAGGTATGTCTTTAAACGGTATTCACCAAAATTTTCATCTTATTTTAATGTCATATTTCTGTAGACTGATTTTTATTGAGTAATGTGAAGTGAAATAATTGATACAGTTAAGAATAAAGTTGTTTCATGCGCATGCGCGCGTTGATGTCTTCTCATACAGAGAGGGTAGGGCGCACCTAGGTCGTCTTAGGTACTTCAAAAAAAGTTGAAAAAATTAAACTGTAATTACTTAGGATGGTTAAAATTAAAATAAATTTTAGTGTTAATATCAAAAAACTCACTAGGTATCTTATAATATATTAGGAAAAGTCATTGCGAGACTTAAGTGGAAATACGAGAAAACTACTGAACGGCTTTTGATAAAATTGAGTGAATATTTAAGTTTAAAAATGGAAAAATGTTATTTTTTTATTTACTATTTTGATTTTAAAAGGCTTTGCGTCTAAGGTTTCCTGCTTAATCTCATATACATAATATCGGAGATTTTCTTATTGAATAGTTTGTAAAATATAGTAACTTAAAAGTTAGGTAAATTAAAAGTTAAAACTTTCTAACATAAAATTTGGGTAAATGAACATTTTACCCCACTAATCTGTCCATTACATTAACGAAACACTTGCAGATTTTTATTGGTAGAAATATTTTTTCTCTAACTAAATTTGTGGCGTTCATACCTACAAATATTTAATCGTAGTAACGTTGAAGAAAGATACTTTATTCACCTACATATAATTGTATATTTTTATACCCAACAGAAAACCGGTTGGTCCAGTATTATAAGCTTAAAGATTTTGTTTTCTGTCTCTCTATGATTTGCCTAGCTATGCAATGGATCTCATTCGATGTTTTATTATGTAGGTATAGGTACTTTGTTCTTTTAAATTTAGTTTTTATTTCATCAAATAATTTATAGATTCAGGCGTTATTTTGCGGAAGCCCATATTGATATTAATGGAATCAATTGCTTTGCTAATCCGCGAACCCATTGTCAGCAATCGTGAAAATAACAACGCCTGTGCTGAATACTACATAAAAAAAATAAAACAAACAACACAAACGGGACCATAACCCAACCACCAACATCAAATACCACTCGCGTGTTTCACCTCTATACGAGGCATCATCAGGAGCTGTTAATAAAAGTATACAACGCAAGCGCTTATTTTGAACGATTGCTGACACTGGGTTCGCGGATTAGTAAAGTAATTGATTTCATTAATAAGTGTTTCTTCAAAATCGATTTAGCCATCTAAAATACATTTTTGCCGTCGGACGTGAGGTAAGGTAGGAATTGTAATTTATTATTTATTATACCTAACTAATGTAGTTATGCCATTATGCATCACTTTGTATATTATACCTAATGAGATTTTAATGAAGAAATACATAACTACTTATATAAATATTATAAACACTTTAAGTATAAGAAACATCATAATTCATAATATGAGATTCCATAAAGTCTTATTTGTTATTATACCTGCCGTCGCAATATCATACTTATTTTAGCAATTTATTCTATAAGAAGATCTCCAATTTATCTGAGATTAAGTTAAGAAACCTTAGAAACGAAAAACGTTTTAATATTTAGCATTTTTATATTTTTAGACTCAAATATTTACTTAACTTTATCAAAATCCGTTCAGTAGTTTTCTCGTAGACACAGCAAACAGGCAGACAGATAGGCTAACTTTTGTATTTTTTTATTTAAATAGTGTACATATTCTATATTACGCCAAAGAACTATATTTCATTCTTAAAGTAATATTAAGCTAGCTCACCTTATTTAGCTTAGCTTAATTTTAACCATTTAACCTGGTACATTCAATATAGTGCTTAATTAATTATTGAGCAAATTATAGGAACGGTCTAATATGTCTTATAATATTATAGCAAACTTTAATCATATCTTATAAATTCAACTAGGTCCAGAAAGCGACGGATAAAGTCAATTAGCTCCACTTAAGCCCG
The DNA here is from genome assembly GCA_963691745.1 of Ditula angustiorana. Lineage (NCBI taxonomy): Eukaryota > Metazoa > Arthropoda > Insecta > Lepidoptera > Tortricidae > Ditula > Ditula angustiorana. Next base: position 2,401,365 of record OY829474.1, read on the forward strand.
TAATAGGTTAAAATGTGGACAGTTCTGTATTTAATTGTTCATAATTGGCAGTAACATAGTTTACACACAAACTGCACACTAATATTGCATCACCAGTTTACATATTACTACTAGTTTCCTAAAATGGAACTGACTACTACTAAAATAATTGCCTGCCTATGTGAAGTCGAGTTTAGCTAAATATTGCTATATGTAGGCATAGGTAAGTTATTTACGAGTATATGCTTTTAACATTTCACAAATTAATTCAATTTTAAAACAGAATTAAATAAATAAGACGGGAAATTAAATAATATTATGATTTTAAACAAAATTAACGTAATGTTAATATGATTAAATTAAAAGGCATAAAATAATTTAAATGATAATGGGGAAATATTATTGTAAAACAAGTGACATTGAATTGAAATTGAATGTAGGTAATACAATTAAATATTAATATTTTACTAATATTTTAATTGTGAAAGAATACAGGGTGACATTGGGAGCCATTTTTTTTAACTGAAGATTCCATGGCAATTACGTTTAAATTGGAGTAATATGAAACAAACATGAGTTTAATAGCTCTTTTTTTAATTCAGAATTTTAATTTTAACCAAAATTATTGTCACCCTACCAAGCTTTTCGACTTTACTGACGTATGCACTTCAAGAAATGTAGAGTGACCATAAGGTTAGTTAGCATTATTTTTTTATCTTTTTTTACTATTGAAATAATATCGTGTACTATATATTTACTCGGGCAGTGCGACTTAAATAAATAAATAAAATTATATTTAATAATAGAATTAACAATTTCGTATTTTAATTTTCGAACACAGATATACTTTATCTGGAAATTAAAACACAGAATTACCACACAGGTATGTATTCATAGGGTTAACCTGGGTTTACCCGATCCTTATTTCATAAAAACATACCTTAAAAGGTAAAAGCTTGTAGATCTAACTCCCCTTTTCATTTTTCCGGAGTTTGTAAATAAAAACATCTCCCTAGTTAATTAAAGTAATCATTATATAGCCCCACCATTAATCTTTGATAAGAACTTTCCCGTTTCTATTGTGTGCTGCCGACTAAGAATTCAAAATTCCCGATTTACATAGTCACTGACCGTGAACATGTGAATATAGTGTGTGTGCTAGGGCTGCCAACATTTCAACGAAAAATTTATTTAACTACAAACAAAAAGTCAACACGAAGGTAAACCTCATAAAAAAATACCAAGAATTTTTATCAATCATTCACATTTAATAATATGAACTTTTGATTAAAAATGCAAAAGTCTAAAGAAAATTCTTTCAAATTAAAATGCTATGCAATGACAGCCAGCACGAAGAAAAATGTGTTTTTTTTAATTTATTACTTTGAATGTACAACATTTAAAAATAAAAATCGAAAGAAATTTCGGTTACAAAAATTAAATTTTCTGTTACATTTATTTTACTTAATAGAATAATAAATTTACTTAATACGTTCCGGGTCAGAGAAATAACAAATTACCTTGGTAGTTACTACGCGAAAACAAATTACTTTCATTTGTTATCATTTGTTATTTAAACATCCAGCAGAACCTATTTAAATAATTAGGTTCAGTGGCGAAGAACTATGGCAATTTTTTTTTTTAATGTAGATAAAAAATGTGCACTCAGTTTTCGGTAATAAACAAACCAATAAAAATAGTATATAGTCATTAATAAACTCGCCTAAGGTTTTTTTTAATACTAGACTAGGTCTTAATGTTTCCTCCTGACCTGCTATTGCAAGATATTCTTTTTAACTTTAACTGAACGTCTTAGTTTATTGAAATCTCCACTGTTTGAATCCTGCGTTTGTCTATATTTAGAGCTATTACGAGTCTAAAAATAAGAACGGTGACAGTGCGTTATTTTTTATTCTAAAGCTAGTAAACTCAGCAACAAAAAGTCAACGATCAATAATTGTGTAGGTACTCTATTCCTTTTTGATTCTGTTCAACGTAATGTTTTGTTTTTAGTACTCTGCCATTGTTGCATGTATTTGTGTGTATTATGTTGAATATTTTTAAATAAATGTTTTTTCTTTCTTCTTTCTATAATGTTATACAAAATATAAACAGTGTTTATAGATTTTCGGTGCTGTCTGTACCCATTGTTAGGCTTACAAGTCGCTACGGTACAATTATTTTAAGAACTGACTTCGGCTGTCATTGGACATGCCATAGTAAATAAAATTAAGCGAAGTACATTACTGTCTTTACCTAGAATGATAAGTACCTCGTAATGGTCCAAACATGCAATGTAAATCAAAAAAGATCTTAGTCAACTAAAACTGGGAGGCAAACTTTAAGTAATCGTACTGAATAAAATATTTCTAGTACTAAATTTAACCTGTAGCTACTTATAGGCACTTGTAGCTATTTCGACAATAAAAATCTCAAATGTCGTAAGGGACATTAAGCGACATGTCCCTTATGACATTTCACATTTCTAGTGTCGATTTGTGTTCGAAATTCAACTCTTTTTTTTTTTACTTGTCGATAGTCGTTGACAGCCCTAGTGTGTGCATACGTGCATGTGTGCGCGCGTGACCGTGTGAATCCGCCCGGCTAAGAATGCGGTTGGAAAAATCTGACTATAATTCCTGTGTTGACCATGATGTTCGAATATTTTAGCTATAAGGACATTTTGACAATAAATATTTAATTTGAGTCTAAAAGTGCTGATTAGATTGAATAATTCGAATACACTAAGTTGTTTCGTAAAATAATTTTGCGTTACTGGTTTGGTTTGCGAATTAATAGTTTTTTAAATGTTAAATGATTGGAGGTTAAATTCTTTTGATGTTAATATATTAAAATCTCAAAATATGATTTACGCTTCAAATTTTTGCGCCGCACTTTTTTACGAAAAGTCCCATCACGTTGCATCTGTAGTTTTTATACGTAATTATTTATGAAATTAAAATTCACTGATTTCCTTTGCATCGTAAACCTTGACCACTTTATTTAAAACGTGCAAAATCTGCCATACCGAAAAACTGTCTTGAACACTCATATTAATATTTTGTCTACGTTATTCTCTTATTTCGAGGTACCTACATCTTTTTTTAATGTTTGTGATTATTATAAAACGATTCTAATATCTTAGTGGTCCGTAGTAAGTGGAGACAAAGTTAACTAGGCTGGTGAAGTTGCCATAGTTTACGACACGACTTAAAAGTTACTGCCGTTAAAAGTGTCCGGCAATAATCTTCAAACTATTACGAGTATTATCATCAATTTAAATATCGCTATCGCTCGACATATACTGCCAAAGCCTCTCTATGACCAACATGGACATTTTCACGACATTCGAGACGCGTCATAAAAACCGTCAGATCACATTGAATACGGCAATTTCATCTAAGGAATCTGAGTATTTTTAGAGAATGCGTTAATGTAGGATCTATTTTTTTTTCGCTCTCAAACGTATCTTCTTTCCAACTCTATAGTGAGACAAAGACAACGGCAAGCAAATCGTGGTTGTCTTTTTTTTTTTTTTTTTTTTTTTATGAAATAGGAAGGAAAACAAGCAAGCGGGTCACCTGATGGTAAGTGATCACCACCGCCTATAGACACCCGCAACACCAAGATGTTTGCAGATGCGTTATTAACCCAGAGGGCTAAGATGGAATACCTCTAAAATTCTTCGTCTTCAATTATTGTACAGTTTCATCATCTCCGTCTAGAGAGACATGTTTACAACGTATTGCATTTAATTACCACATGACACCGGAGTCATTGAACCCGTGTAAAAACCCGCTAATCTGACGCTATTACATCCGCTAATGATGGCAGTTCCGCGTTATTGGACAATGCCGTCTAGACGATGGCCATTAGTGGCCAGAAACGGTCAGAAACAGTTTTGACTGACCAATCTCAGCGCAGTGTTGTGCAGTCAACGTCTGTAATATTGCAGAGGATGTTATCTTCTGCAGTATAACTGACGTTTATAAAATATGTGAACTAGCTTTTGTTAGAGGCTTTGGGTTTTTGTAACCACTACGCAGAAAGCTTAAATTTGTTTAAAAACGTCGCTGTTTTTACTCAATTACGTGTTGTAGCTATAAATCTACTGTTAGTTTTTGTAACAAAAACCGACTATGTAGCTCTAACCATGGGTACTCAAGAATTTAATTTCATTGAGCCCATATCAGTCCTATATACAAAATATTTTTGGGAAACGTCTGCTATTTTGACAAGAAAAAGCGTATCCTTAATCAATGACATTACTGTTCCAAGTTAAGAGTAATTTCATTAATTTTTAAACAGTCGCAAGGGGAAAATGGCGGATATAAACATTTTTTCTGCGGAAGTGCCAAACTAGAACTAATCATCTAATCTTCTAAAATTCGCCAACCAACTACAGTTACTTTAACCAATCTTCTATACTTCAAATTCTGTCCAAGGCCGCCAAATAAATAACAATTCAAATTTCCTGTACAAGTTCATTTGCGTGAACGCCAAACATTCCATTGTTTCTGAGAACGTACTAACTGTATTTCTTCTAACTCTAGAAAATTAGTCAGTCGCCGTCGACATGCAAATCTGTGTCTTACGCCTCGGACTTAAGGTGGTTAAGTTGGTACATTTACATAGTCAGTGACCGTAAATTTCTCACGTGAACGGTGTAAGCCGACAGACCGTGCAACAGGTTTTTTATTATCTCCAAATTAAATTAGAATTTTGTATATGCGGTTGCGTTTTGTTTTCTAGTTTTTTGTTTCTTAATTCGCGTTTTGTTATGTTTTTTTTAAAAGTGGTAAGCATTCTATCTTACTAATATCACAAAGTACATCTAATATTATTCTACTATCCTATAATTACTAACAATATTATAAATGCGTAAGTAACTGCACGACTACGACTTAGGGACCTTTAAGAAACGAGCCTATTCCTTTCTGAAAAGCCGGCAACGCGCTTGCGATTCCCTTGATATTGCAGGTGTCTATGGGCGGCGGTGATTGCTTACCATAACGTGACCTATCTGCCTGTTTTCCCCGTCTACTATAAAAAAAAAACCATGTTTGGATATTTGGATGTTTGGTTCTTTGTTTCTCTATCTCGTATTACCGGCTGGACGGATTTAGATAAAATCTTGCAAACTGATAGAGCATGTTTTGGATTAAAACATACGATACTTTTATCACGTAAAATGCATTGAAAATATTATCGCGCGCGCAAACCGAGGATTTTTTGCTCAGCACGACTTAATAATTTAAAAGATGTGACTTCACGAAAATTGCCAGCCTATTACAAAGTTTCCTTAGCTAAGCAAAGGTATCCTTTATTCTATCTGGCCAGTGACATCCAAATTTAAAACCTCTCTTAAAAACCGTTGAAGGGAAAAAACAATCGCTAGCGACGCGCAACTACTCCCTAAGGTAATTCTTTTAGCGCATCAGCGACAAGCTGGACGCCAGCGCATCGTTCTGTCTTGCTCTAGCCTGTTAGCATGAATAAGCGAGACATAACGATGCTTCGATGTTGAGCTCGACATTGATACGCTCAAAGAACAGGGCAGTTCACGTTTCCCCCCATATAGTTTTACGAGACTGTCCCGGCGACCGCGGACGGTTGGTCAACGCAGCGCGTTAAGCAGTGGAGTCACGACCACAATTCTACGTACGATATGGACACATGCGTCTATTAGCCAAATGTGCTTTGAATACGAACATTTATTACAAGCTTTTATTTAACTTTACCACGTATATTTAGTTCAAAAATCTTACAAGTTAATTTTGAGTTAATTGTGGTAATTTTTTTTATAAAATCAACTTTTTGTTAAAGAATTTTTTAGAGTACGTAAAACGCAGGAGAACCACGCAGTATGAAACGGATGTAGTTATACTACATTGGCTATTAGCACGTAAGTACGCAACGCATCATATGAAAAGTTGTCCTTGGTTTCGGTACAAATAATGGCGGAAAACCATTCTGACCTTATCAGGTGTTCTGTGGGTCATACACCGTTATTTTCAAATTAAACAAAGTTAAACGAACAAAACCATCGAACTTGACCGGTTGCTGAACCGAAAACCTAATCGAGAACCACGTAAATCATAAATGCAAACCAAAAATAACATCCTTAAACATTAGAATCCGATTCTCAGAAACTACCTGGCATAAAACCTTAGAATACCAACTTAAAAAATCCAACGGTCAAAAAAGGAACGAAACCTCTTTCCACACTAACTAATAATTTCCTTTAGTCGGTAGCTCGACTAACGAACGCAGAGATAACTTGGTTTCAATAACGAGCCTTTGTGGAACGTTTATTTTTAAAAATCGAGATTTGAAGTGGGCTTTTGTTTTTTTTAACGGCCATTGGACAAAGGTGGTCAAACTGGCAGGATACAATGCATGGAGATAATAACTGTTAAAGATTAAAGGTATTGTTCTTTTAAGATTTAAAACTTTATTGCTGTAAAGGTAAAAGGAGTGGTTTGTAAAGAGCACTCGAAATAACCATGCCTCTTAAAATCGATTACCTTTAAGTTCTTCTTTTTACGTTGTTTCAACTTTTTGCCATTTCCAACGATTTAGTTACCGAAATTAAATTAATGAAAGGAAAAACTAATGTGATTTTTTATTATTGCTTTGTTATCGGACACACGTCAAATTTCAATAAAACTGACCACAGGAAGTATGTTTCAGTAGATTATCTTGCTTTATTTTTCTAATCGACTATTACACTAACTAGTAAAGCCTAAAACCTTTTTCAAACAACAAACAGTACCTCAACCTTTTTGTCACTTTCGCCCTACACTTTACAATGGTGGCATATTACTTAATTTGTATTGTATTTTGCCAGTATTTGGTGATATCCCATCTATAGTTTACCCGAATTCTTTTGTTTATATGCAAATCCTCGTCACGGTCAATTTATCTGTTTACCGAAGCAATGGCTCGTGAGATTCCAAATAAGGTAAAATTACCGTCGGCGTGGGAATTAAGGTAAACGTCTAAAAGTCACTTACCTTGACTGGCACGGTTAGCGTTAAATGACAGCGGTTCGATTTTTAAATAACTTTTTTATTTATTTAAAAGATACGCTAAAACTTTACCAAGCACAATAATAGGCTATTGTTGATGGAGTAGTCTCCATTTTCTAAGTTCTCTGCCTTCAAAAGATTCGGCAGAAGCCAGATAATAGAAACGTTAGAGCATTCCCACTGCCACCAGTTTTAGAGACAGACACTCTAAATTTAGAGCTATACTACTGTCAGTGGAGCGGTCGCCATTTTGTCTCCGTTCTCTACTTCGAGGAGATCCAATCTAAGACACAAAATAGAAATTGGAAAGCTTATAAATCGATAAGAGTAAAGAATCTAAAACTAAGAGCCACACTATTGTCGGTAGAGCAGTTGTTATTTTTCTCTATTTTCTGTCTTCAGGAAGTTCAACAAAAGGCAGGGAATAGAGACAGATAATAATTATCGATTGGCAAGAGAGTTGTGAAATGTTAGAGCCGAGACACAGGTATAGCTCTTACCTTTAGTATGTCGTACTTCGATTAAGAAAAAAGATGTGTCTCGAACAAACACACAAACCGAGATCTGTAGCTTACACAAAAATATTCCCGAATACCCAATAATATTCGTAAAACGAAATCGTCGCTTGTTTAAATTTAAACGAAGTAATTTGATTCCAGGCGATTGAGTTATCTCGTCGGGGCGAGTTGGGGATAATTAATTTTTGCACTTGATCGGAATGTCACAGGTTATTGTAAACGCGGCGTTTTTTTAACTGTGCCGTTTTAACGGACGCCGAAATAGGTACCTTTAGTTCTACATTATCTGTAAACTGCTGATAAGCATAGAAATATAAGTATTGTGAAGGTTTTAATCAACTAATTATAAGTTCTTTCTTATTCTTAGGCAAGAAAGCAATTAGGTATTTGTTAAAATCAGTGCTTGATAAATTCCTCTAGAATAAAAAGTTATTGGGTGAGTATTCGGGCGTTTTAATTCGGTCGGCGTCATTGTCGGTAACAATTGTCATCAGGATTTTATTGACAGGATTGGCAATTAGCATCGATATTTGTCATATGTCGGAGCTTTGCTGAGAGAAATACCTGTTTTGACTACACAAATTAATTCCATACCCACATACCTACCTTCAAAACTCCGTCAACAATTGTTGCTGTTAAAACACCCAATATTCGTCCTACTATCGCTTATTACAACTACATTACACAACTTCAATCAATGTAAGTGAGTAAATAATTTTATTCTTGACATTTTTTTTTACTTATTCCTGGTCGGTAAGAAAACGTTCGGAAAACACCGCCCAAAAAAGGCTGACGAGATGATACAAATTATACCGCTGAATACTTAACGAAGTTGTGTATTTTAATTTGTTTTGTTTGGACAGCGCCTCGGTTTTCGCGACATTAATAATTGAGAAACATTGGCCAGATATCATTAAAAAACAATACTGGCAACTTGACCGGATAGAATTGAAAAAAAAAACCTATCTTAACGAAACAAGTTTAATGCATCTCTTATTCACTCTAATACTGGTGAAACACGATACATTTTTCCTCGAACTGTAACTTTAGTCATTGGTATAATATCCCCGGAGCGATTAATTCAAATTTCGAAGTGGATGTTCGAATTCTTTTTCTTTTATCCGAGCAGGTAACTGGCCGGTGTCAGTCCACCTGCTGCCTCACCAGCCATTCAAGACCCTTTGTTTGTGTTCCCTGCCCCTCTGACGCCTGTGTTTGGTACAAGCGAGGGGGGCAGGGTGGGTCATTGTAGATTGGTCCCTAGTTCAGTGCAGCCACCTGTGAAGTTTACACGGGTACTATTGACAAACGGAGTGCCTTATTGTGTGAGGAATCATCTGCCAGACGTTCTCAAGGTACTTTTTTTTTTTAAATAACAGGCATTGGCGATGATTTATGACGTGTTATTTTAAGAGACATGTATTATTAATAATGTTGGATAGTGTGTGAGTTTGCGAGCGCAAAAATACCTGTTTAAACTTTTTTTAACGGCTAGGCTTCATTAGTACCTATTTACCTGCTCAACTTTTGTTCGCGGTTTGATATCTAATTGTTTTTATTTTATTTTTAGGGTTATGTTTTTCGGTGTATGTATGTTTACTGGTAGGTAATGAAATATGTCTTGTATTAAGTTTTTTTAGGTCCTATCTATCTATGGTTTTCTATTTTTTAAATTATTTAGTTTATTTTGAACTAAAACGACGCGTACCTAACTTACCGTATACATGTGGAACATTTAAAAAAAAACGTGATAGTGATTTAGGCGTGAAAATTAGAAAATACAAATAGAACACAGACAGTTCGAATTTCGCATCTATTTTAAGGGTGATAGAGTGAATCACACATTACTGTTTTTGTGCGAAACCTTTAGTCGTTTATGTAATTTAAATGTTAGAATCGCTAGATTATTTCAAAACTCGCGACCTAAATTGTACACTAATGGCATTCACATTACTAAGATATGTGTACACAAACACTAATACATAGTTAATGTAGGTATCTATCTATAACTTACGCCATTAAGAGGAAACACCAAGGCCTAGAGAATTGAAAAATAGGTATTTGTAAAATCTATTGCTGCCTCTATCTATCAAGCCTCCCCCCGCAGAGTGCAATAGAGACAGCCGCAGCTTGGACTGAAAATACCTATTTAAACTACACAAAATCAACGATTCGTAGACCCCTGATTTCTTCTCCAAAACCAAAATTTAACTACTTTTTTCATTAGAAATTAAAGAAAGGCTTTGGCAGTGTTCCTATGTTTTTCTTTTTTGATATAATTTAGTAAAAAATTTTTTCTGAATGTATGAACGCAGCCGAAAATCTGGCCAATTTTTTAGGTTTTTGAATGTTCATATCTCTTTTAATAATTAATTTATTGAAAAAAGAAAAACATAGGGACATGCAATATAGTGGCCATCGATTTTTTGGAAAAAAAATATTGCTCTACTGGCATTATCCAGAGAGGAAACAGGGGACGACGTTTGTATGGAAAAACGGCCCTTGTGTTTCCTCTTAACGTTCTATGTTAGTTAACTATTTTACTGTCGATTTAACAACAAAAGGACTTTTGACCCGTTCTTATATTCAGACTAGCTAGCCGCCCCGGCTTCGTACGGGTACAATTAGGTTGTAATGTACGTAAAAACCTTCCGTAAAAATCTCTAAATGACAGTGAAAACCGTAACAAAATCCGTTGCGTGGTTTAGAAGGACAAGGCGGCCGAACATACACTATAAGGATTCAGGACAGACAGACAGTAACCGATAGAGACTTCACTTTATACCTGTAGACTGTACAGTCAGCGTCAAATATACCAGAGCGGGCAAGGTGTCAAGAATATCTGAACTCGACTCTATTGTCAAATACGGTCGGGCGTGTTCAGATATTTTTGACCACCTTGCCCGCTCTGGTATATTTGACGCTGACTGTACCACAAAAACGAAAAGTGCTACAACTTAACTCATTTGTCACATTTTAAATAAATAAATAAAAATAAATAAATATCTCGAGACAATTTACACCAATTGACCTAGTCCCAAACTAAGCAAAGCTTGTACTATGGATACTAGACAACGGATAAACATACATATATAGATAAATACATACTTAAATACAAATAACATCCATGACTCAGGTACAAACATTCATATTCGTCACACAAATATTTGCCCATACCAGGATTTGAGCCCGGGACCTCTTGCACAGTAGGCAGACACATGCCACATAACACATGACACATTTTATATCAAAAACTCTACAATTATTTTGCGGGTGGTAGGACCTTGTGCAAGTTCCGTCCGGATCGCTACCACCATCTTGCTCGCTAATCCTGCCGCTAAGCAGCAGTGCTTGCACTGTTGTGTTCCGGTGTGGAGAGCAAGACAGCCGGTGCAATTGCTGGCACAAAAGGAATTCCATCTTAGCCCTTTGGGTTGGCAACGCATCTGCAAACTCTTTGGTTTTGCAGGTGTCTATAGGCGGTGGTCATCACTTACCATCAGGGGACCCACTTGCTTGTTTGCCTTCCTATTTCATAAAAAAAACTTGTAATTTTTATGGTACAGGGGCAGGTAAAGACGCAACGTTTTGCTTACCAACCGTTAAATTTTAAATCATTTTCTATTAGACATCTGTCAAATTTTAACGGCTGTCAGGTGAAACGATTCGTTTTTGAATATGAAAAAAACATAGGGCTACTTAGTTCCTTGATACACTTGTTTGCACTAGTTCAAAATATACTACCTCTCTCTTAAAGTGATGGGTTAAAATTATAAAAAAATCGAAAGGTCTGTTAAAGACAAAGCATCTTCTCAATTTTCATTCATTCTTCAATTTCACCCAACCGGCAACAACGTTCTAAAAAACCAATTACAATATGCACTATCGATTCATTCATCATTCATTAATCGTTTCATTCATTACCACTTACTACCAGACCGAGAACAATACACTTGCGTACAAAGTCAACTTATACGATCTACATTACTTCTTTATTTACCCGTATATTGTTCCGCTAGCGTTTAACATCATCATTAGGCCGATGCAATTTGAATTTAGAATTATGGCAACCGATTTTGTTATTTGAATTTAGAATTACGGCGTTCATTTTTTACCGAGCAGTGGTAAGTTTAATTTTATGTATGAGTAAGGTCTGGATTTCTTAACTTTGACACTAAGCAATATGTCTAACTAAAGCTTTAAAAAACCAGGTCTGATTTAAGAAAACTCCCTAAGATCAAGGCTACATATGTCGCACGTTTAGAATTAAAGCGACCCATTTCTGAATTATATATGTCCCAAAATATCACCTGAACTAAAAGACATAGGGTTTAATTTTGGGAAATGTCATATTCAGAATTGAGTCTCTTTAATTCTAAGCGTGCATGGCAAAACCCCTCCAAAGGAAACTAAAATGACTTCACAACAAAGGACCAGGCCCCCAGTCCCCGGCGGCTCCGCTATTCCGGGCCACGGTAGCAGCCTCGGTAACGGCGGAGCAGGGGGTGCTAAGAATCCCCGGCAGACGCCCGGCTACCACTCCCAACCCAAAAGGCACTGAAACGTGGCCGCTTACTATGGGCCTTATAAGAAAGCTCAAAGTCACGCAACGAGCTATGGAGAGGGCTATGCTTGGAGTTTCTCTGCGTGATCGAATCAGAAATGAGGAGATCCGCAGACGAACGAAAGTAACCGACATAGCCCAGCGGATTAGCAAGTTGAAGTGGCAGTGGGCAGGGCACATAGCACGGAGAACTGATGGCCGATGGGGTCGGAAAGTTCTCGAATGGCGGCCGCGTATTGGCAAGCGCAGCGTAGGACGACCAGCCACAAGATGGTCCGATGACCTCGTACAGGTGGCAGGAAGGCGCTGGTTGCATTCTGCTTCCAACCGGCCACTTTGGAAATCCATGGAGGAGGCCTATGTCCAACAGTGGACTTCTTGTGGCTGAGATGATGATGATGATGATGAATTCTAAGCGTGCGATGTGCTTTCTGTAAGTCTAATCTGAATATGGATTGACTTTGATTTTGATTTGCACCAAAAACTTAAATATGTATAAGACGCTAAATCACGTCGGATTCCTACAAGGAATTTCAGTATAGCGTCTTAAATATAGGTACATATTTAAATAAAATGTCAAATGAAATTTAAATAACTCAGTACATTCCAGTAAGGCCTCCAGAGTTCATTGTGGGGGCAGTAAAATGAGTATTAGTACTGCCTTTACAATATCTGCCTTCCTCTTGCAGGGTCAAGCCAATTCGTCGAGCCTTGGCCTCAGGGGCTCATGAGGAAGGACCACGAACTGGTGCAAAATATATCGGGGCGATAACTCGGCTCTAAATAAATAGTGATCGGTTTATTTCAATATGTCTGAATTCCTCGATAGTTTTATATTTGAATTGTTTGTACTTCAACAGTTAGGCGTTTGGCTGACAGATAGACTACATCTTGGATTATATAGACTACTTTTACACCTCTAAATGCGAGGAAAGCCGCGGGTAAAATCCCGTTATAAATATCAATGTCTCACTCAATCTAAACATGTTTAACACTCTGTGACTACTTACCTACTTTGTTCGTGTTCCGTGGAAAGGGGTGTTTGGCTGAAGATCAAAGCAAACTGCTTGAGATGCTAAACAATTTTAATTAAAACAGGGAAAAAACTCCTCAACCGTAACGTGGTACTTGTGTAGGAAACGTTAGCCTTCGTGGAAAACTTTGTGTGTTTAAAGCCGCTATAAACGAAATATTACAGTAGCTTTCTTTTAATACCGAAAACATTTCGTTGAACCTATATATCTTGCGACAAATTACACCAAATTTTCGTATACCGTTTATTGGTAAGTTTGTGACTTTGGTCAGTTGGTGACTTTGGTGACTTGGTGACTTGGTGACTTTGGTGAGTTGGTGACTTAGATTACAGCGCGCAAAGTAAAACTTTTCAGGCTCTAGCATTTTTATGGCCGACTTAAAACATATATCCCTTTCTGCCCACTTGATGATGTGTGTGAAAGGTATGAATGCTTTATGGTCGCGATAAGAGCTACTATGCTAAATAGAGTGGCTTATAGTTAGGGCTAGAACTTTTGGCGACATGCATTGGTTCTAAAATGCATAAAGTCATTATTAGCAGATTGCAGATGCATTGCCAACCGAGAGGGCTAAGATGGAATACCTCTTAAACTTTGAAAAATATTTTTACCAAATAACGTCTCCACGGATTTCAGAAACGGACTATCAAAAGTCCTAGCTGGCCCTACTTATAATATGACGAAACTGGTCCTTTCATGCCAACCGCTCGCAATATTTATTGGCAACACAGTTTGGCTAGAACAGCCTGAACCGGTCTGTGGTTTGAATAAGCCATTACTAGCCAGTACGGCAATTATTGCTGCTATAAATGGCTCGGACTAGTCTGGCGGCAATAAGTCCGTGTCGCAATATGTTCGGTCTAGAGTCGCAACAGTGTCGGTTATAGACTTAGTTTGAAATTAGAACATCGACGTTTTCATCTCACCGTAAGCAGGGACGCATAGACTTATTAAAAGCCCCACATAACTTCAAAGTCCCCCCGTTACGATGGGGTATCTGAACGTACATTTTAACCCGAAAAAAAGGGATGCATAGACTTATTGGGGCTAGAAGCCTCTAAGGCAGATATATTATGAGCTAGAGGCGGGCACAAATTATAAACAGCCTTAAAGTTTACTTGAAAAATTAGGGTTTTTTTGTCCACCATGGATAGCGTAGCTTTCTTTTGTGTGAAAGTGTTTTTGGAATCAATTCTGTAGTTTTGGAGATGACCTCTACGTATAAACAAAAAATAAAGTAATTTTTTTTTAAATATTATTGTAGATACTAGCTTCTGCCCACGTTCGCGTGGCCTACAGAAAACAAATGACAGGGATGGACTTTCCAAAAAATCCTTCCTTAATGGATGCCTATCCTGTATAAAGTATCTATGTGCAAATTTTCTAGTCCCTAGGTCCAGCGGTTTGAGCGCGTTGATATATCAGTCAGTCAGTCAGGACTTTGAGTTTTTTATGTATACGATTGTAGATTAGTGTGCATTAAGTCAATTCATTAGTATTAAAACTTGTTTTTATAAAATTTTCCTTTTAAACCGTTTTAAAAGAGGTAAAGAATGTAACGTAGCCAACAAAATTGAGTTTGTTCCGTACACAGTACATCCAGTATAGAAGATGAAAAGCCTGTGTCAATATTGGTTACCCGTATCCTGAAAAATTCCTTTTGCTCCGGCAAAGCTCAAGAGATCCAATATTCGCAGGGCAATAAAGCTGAAATTAATATTTTAATACCAAATTAATAGCACCAAGGGCTCTCGGTCTAACCGTTGAGTGCTCATAATTAACATAATAAGTTTCATTTTTAAGCTTAAAAACTGTAAAAACACCATAAAAATAATTTTCCTAACCTGTTGACCATAGAGTGGTTTGGCTTGTTTATATATAACGGTGTTTTTGTTAAGGACTAGCGAACGCTTCAAATCTTATCTGCATGAAGTTAGCAACGAAACAATAATAGTTGACGAACTTCGCGTTTGTTTTGCTTAAGGCAGATGGAATCGTTCGTATTAGTACCTAATTATCACAATTTTGATAATGAATCAAGGCTTCTATTCGTACGTACACTAATATCCTAGAGTTAGTGTGTTTTAATCTTGACCGTTCGCGAACCTTACCCTAAAATTAAGTATCTGGGACCGAGTCTGGAAAATTGTTCAAAGAATTCATTTATCACAATTCCTCGGAGATAAATGCATTCATACGGTATTAAAGTAATATTATTTCAGTTAGTCTTTCTTTCTATCTATTCAGACATTTTCTAATTCGAACATTTTATTTCAGACAAAACTATACAAACCACCACCATTATATACTTAAACTACACGATCTACGCGCGTTTCGCCTCTATACGAGGCATCGACGGGATTTTAAATAGTACAACCGTTCGTTATTACGCACGATTTTTTAATGTTCGATCGATCATTGGGTGAGATATGATATGCCAGATTAAAGAATCCTTTTTACGATTCATAGCCTGTGGATATAATTAGTTTTGCCTCAGAGTCCTCTTCTTAGTAGAATACGCCCCTACTCCGTTAGAACCCTGTATTTTGTGGTTTTCTTGTGTGTTTTCTCATTTATTCAAATGAGACTCAGATCACGTGCCCATGCGAGCCGCGACCTCGGGTGTCACCGGCCGACATGACGCTATGCCTTAATATAGAGGCATGATTCAACCGTGCTACAGACAACCCATAGATCAGACTTTGGGCTTTTAAGTATTGCAGTATTTGGGAATTAAGGTTGATTGACGTCAATCCCTACACCTCGGATCTCGCGGGTCCTTGGATTGCGTCCAGTCTTTGGGTCTCCTTCTACTACTGACTCTGATACATGGTCTTTAGCATCATCTTACTTCTCATGTAACTTAATATGTAGTTATTTAAAATTCTAGTCTGTCTATTTTCTTAAGATATTGTTATGCCTGTTAGGTAGTTGATGTGGTGTACATCGATTACTCTAAAGCATTAGTTAACATTTCCCATCGATTAATTGTTCGTAAGTTGGAGTTTTTCAAAGTACATGGCGATCTGCTTCGTTAGGTTGCTTCATATTTTAGGGATCGGTGCCAGGCTGTTGCTATCATGGGTTATTGTTCTTAATTTATCCCGATCTCTTATGGCGTGCCACAAGGATCTCATCTTGGATTACTCTTCTTTAATTTATTTATAAATGTTGTTACTTCCTGTTTTGTCTCGGCTAATTGTTTGCTTTATGCCAAAAAATACTTAAATAAATGTTTTCTCTTCAACACAAAATAAATATCATAAACATAATATTGCGTTGAAAGGACCGAAAAAGGCACCAAAGAACCAAGATTTTTCCCTAAGTCACTTCGCCGAATAACCGTTACTCCGCTTACCATTTCTGCTAACACCTAGTTTCACAGTTCTTTGTCGTTAGGTGAATTGCACAAACATACAGACGCTTCACGCTACGCTATCGGCGCCTTGAGTTCACATCACGTCCTTTCAAGTCGATTCCTACAAAAACGTCTGCACGCGTGAATACCAATGGAATCGAATGATGTAGTTAATTCCATTCACGACCGAAGGACAAGGTGCGTAACTCACGGGACGTCCTGTTCATATAATAGGGTAGAACATGCATGTTCAAGGTAAAGAAAAATTGGCCCTTTTACACAAAGGGAGTTTTCAGATAAACATAACTAGTTCGCGAGGAAAAACGCGGAATTATATCACCACTATGAATTATTATGCACTACCTCATACTCTTCTATAACTATATCAAATAAGGTAGGTTATGACACGAAGGAATTTCTGAAATCATGTGTTCCTATGTGCTGACATGTTGTTACAGTAATATACTATCTTTATATCCAGAGAAATGCACGTAAAAACATGACTACGAAATGAGTGACTTTAAAAGGGTACATACTGATTTTGATGCCACTTTTAAATTGACTCTCAGTCAAAACCCCTAAAGCATTCATTTTTATGTCTCTGAAGTGTATATAAGTCCTTTTAAATTCATTCTTGGTATAAAACCGCGCCTTTGGCGGTACCAACAAAACATTAATTTACGTTACGTTCGTTGATATAAAAAACCTACAGAGTGAACCGCTGCGCGCAAAAAAATCTCTGCTAAAATGCTTTGCAAGGCTGCCAACCGTCCAAATCAATCCATAGAGCAAGGTACTATAGAGCTATAGACTGTACAAAAACAAGTCTCACAGCGTGACGTTTTTTATCTGTCTAAGGGCTTGGATCATTGATATTCATGCCAGCATTATTGATAAGTAATTTTGTTTGATATTACGGCCATACACAGATTAGGATTGAAGATTATTTTCAATGCCCGCTCTGTTCTTAAGTGTTCTGAAGTTTAGTTTAATAATTCTTACCGGAGAATAACGATACAATTAAGAAAACTTTAGTCTATAGTTCCATGTACTTAGCGATAGAATGTTTTGGAGTTCACCAATATGCCCTTTTCACATAATATTGCTACTGAGCGTAAGCGTTTTCGTAATGGCGTAGAATCATTTTCTAACTCCGAATATACCATTTTTTACTTCCTCTGGTATTCTTATATCATTAAAGACACTCTCTTACCTAATATGAACAGACAACTCATCACCTGAGTTTTCCTTAACATCCTCTAAATGTATTTATAACCTTATCTCACCGTCATACGGGTTATTTTTCATGGGTGGAGGCTGCGCCGCAGGCGGTCTCCGGCCATGACATTGTGGTTTAGACGTGTTTGTAAATTGTGTACACACACAAGCATTTATTGTCAATGTGTGCATTCACATTTGACTGTTATTTCCTATGTAGCTAGCCAACGATACAGATACGGCTCGAGTTTTTTCATGACAATTTGAAACATAATGTTCTAATTCACGTTTTTAACTTAAAGATAATCGCTGTTGTAGAAATCAAAGGAACTTAACTTACAACATACAACTCGTAAGTAGGCCGTAGTTTCCTTTACAAGCCTTCTTGGTCACGTAATGTCCAATGACACTGGACATCATGTACCCAAACATTTACTTATTGCATAGCACCTTGGAAAAAAACGAAAGACAATCATCACGTTTCGCTTGGACTTTAACACTGCCTGGTAAAGTTGGAATTGGGATGGATTAGATGGGTGACTTACGTGATTCTGGCGTGGGAGGCAAAGAGGAGGGCCTTCGTAAGTTGGTGATTATTCAAGCAGAGTGTTGACCTAACCAAATAGTTCCGTGAAGCAAACTGAACGGTCTTTGCTCTACTCATTCACACTTGAGTCTGTCTTCTTTATTCCATCCATACTAATATTATAAAAGGAAAGTAACTCTGCCTGTTTGTTACCGTGTCCCGCCTACATCATTGAACCAATTATGACGAATCTTGGCATAGAACTAGGTTGGACATTAGGGAAGGACATATGCAACTATCTTTGTCGCAAAAATGGAGGGCGTAAAAGGCGGCAAAATAAATAAATAAAGGGTGTTTGAGTGATTTTCAAATGTTATTTCTACTATTAAGAGGTTTGAAAGGGGGATGGAATTTCTTAAACTATAGTCTAAAATGTATACGGAAGAATTTGCGGTTAAAAGCTATTCTGGTACCTAATAATTATATTTCTAAAGATAATATTCTATTTTAATGAAATAGGAAGGCAAACAAGCAAGGGTTGGGTCATCTGATGGTACGTGATGGTAAGTGATCACCACCGTCTATAGACACCCGCAACACCAAAGAGATTGCAGATGCGTTGCCAACCCAGAGGGCTAAGATGGAATACCTCTAGTGCCAGTAATTACACCGGCTGTCTTGTTCTCCACGCCGGAATACAACAGTGCAAGCACTCCTGCTTAGCGGCAGGATTAGCGAGCAAGATGGTGGTAGCGATCCGGACGGACTTGCACCAGGTCCTGAAAACAAACAATACTGAAAACAAAGACAGAATGGTACAGTAGGTACAATTACTTCAAGAATTGACTTCAGTTGTTATGAAATGCCACAGTAAATAAAATTTGGCAGAATACATTGCTGCTTTTATATAGAAGGTCTAATATCATGTTATGGTCCAAAGAGTCAATGTAAATCAAAAACGATCTTCGTCGACTAATGTCAAACAAACAAACAAGAAGAAAGATGCTTTTAGTTTGCAAGAGACAAGCTAAAAGTAATCGAACTGTACTGAAATAATATAAATTAAATAAGAAAATTTATCCCGAATGTTAGCGACAGGCTCATGCGACCTCCATGGAATACCTTAACTGTCACAGCTTTTTGAATATTGTTTTTCCTTGGCTGTCGTACGTCGTCTTTTGTACTATCTTTACCGTTTCTTAAATATATTTTATTATTAGTTCACTAGAGTAATTTATTTTCGAGCCCGACCGCCAACACCGAACATGTTTTTTTTAAAATATTTAGATTAAACCAGGAGCTTTCCTTGATCAAATAAAACGTATTTGTTCGGTTTGCTTAAATTACAAGGCGATCTAGCGTTTCCGTGCTGGTTTGATTCCGTGATTGCGGCCCCAGTGCACCTAGCACGAATCCTCTCGACACGCGTTAACTCGCTGAGTAACTCAGTGCGTCTCTTTCTAACTAGCCGAGTATGAAAGAGACACACTGAGGTACGTAGCTAGTTAACGCGTATGGAGAAGATTCGTGCTAGATGCATTGATATTCACGGATCGAGGGGGAAATCTTTTGCTTTCTTTGGGCCCAAGGGCATTTAGTCTTTTAACTTTGGAGTGTATCTGTGCAGGTGGATAGAGGTTGAATATTATTCGAGAGCTCTGTTTACATTTATAATATTTAATGGTCCAGTAAGCATGCTTATAAAATAAAATTTCTTGTAGATAAGATTTCATTTGGCGCTGTTTTTATTGACTCGGTGGCGGTGGTGGGGGATCGCAAACCGTGGTTTGTGCTCCCTTGTCATAGATCATCGATATACGTGTCTCATTCCTGTATTTATGTTTGTATTGGATACTTCTTTTTACTGTGGTGTGGTCGTGACATGGCCGTCCAAGTTTGTTTATCCTTCCCTGCGTCTCTAACTAGGGTCACAACAAAATCATGCATAGAGAGATAATTCAAATTTAGTGGTCATGTGCTACTGCTGAATAAAAGCTGCTTCATTAACATCTCCTTGCCCATTTCTGTGCAAGTTTAATCCATCTATTAATTCATACTAAATGTTATATTAATCTCATTTCAGGTCACCGAATCCTTTGCGAGTCTACATTGTGTGCCGCCTACAAAAGTACCCTTCAGAAACACCGTGCAAGACCAAAGAAGAGTAAAAAACACCAGGACTCCAGGACCTCAAGACTAGTAAGAACTTAGTTCCGTCAAACGTAATAAATAAATAAAAAAATATCTCGGAACAATTCACACTGATTACCCTAGTCCCAAACTAAGCAAAGCTTGTACTATAGGTACTAGACAACGGATATACATACTTATATAGATAAATACATAATTAAATATATGTAACATCCAAGACTCGGGTATAAACATTCATATTCATCGTACAAACATTTGCCAATCAAACCTCTAGCTTCATAGTCAGGGTCACTAACCACTAGGCTATCCGGCGTCCATATGTCCATCCATAGTATGTTTGAAAATCGCGAATGTTTAAAACAATTGATAGTAAGAACTGTGCACCTAGGACGTATTGTCAACCAAGTAATTGCTTAGCCACTTTTAAACCTTATTTCCCTGTTATAAGATCGAAAAATGGTTAAGCAATTTCTTGGTCGACTATACCTTCTCGTCATGTATTAACACGCTACGTAACTCAGTGCGTCTCTCTCCTACTGGGCTAGGTAGAACAAGACGAACTAAGTTACGTACCGAGTAACCACGTATCGAGAAGATTCGTCCTTTTTTATGAAATAGGAAGGCAAACAAGCAAGGGTCATCTGATGGTACGTGATGGTACGTGATCACCACCGCCTATAGGCACCCGCAACACCAAAGAGATTGCAGATGCGTTCTACCCCAGAGGGCTAAGATGGAATGCCTCTAGTGCCAGTAATTACACCGGCCGCGGCTGTCTTGCTCTCCACGCCGGAACACAGCACTGCAAGCACTGCTGCTTACTATTACCGATTACCGATTACCGAGCAAGGATTACCGAGCAAGATGGTGGTAGCGATCCGGACCGACCTTGCACAAGGTCCTACCACCCGCTAGATGCATAGACTCACTTGCTCCTTTGCCTCCGTCCCGTACCGATTACCGTAATCTTCCTTATTCGTCGCAATGCCATTGCAAAGGTTGAATTTCCCTAAAGATTTACCTACACTTGAGCACTGGGGGAGAAACTACCCTTTGATCAGTTGAACGGGCGACGCGTGAAAACTGACAAAACTCAATTTCGTGTGAAACAGAGTTGGGGACAGAAATATAAAAAGATGCGTAAATGGAAAAACAATTGATCCAAATATGCATTTAGCTTAGATTAGGGAGGTTAAGGGTTTCGAGTCATCATCATCATATCAGCCGGACGATGCCCACTGCTGGGGATAGGCCTTCCCCAAGGATCTTCACGACGGTCGGTCGGAGGGTTTCGAATGGAGACCACAGACCGAACCTCCTTGATACGAGTAACTCAGTTCGTCTCGTTCTAGCTAGGACAGTGGAAGAGAGACGCACTGATTACGTATCGAGAATCTGCTAGGTGCGCAGGATGGACGGGACGGGGGTTTGGCTCGGTATAGTTCAATTCATAAGAGCTGCCGCCGAAAATGTATGAAATGCCATTAATTTAATACACAATCTGTGGTAGTTCATGTGAAACGACCTTTACAAGATGGACTGAGCACTTGGTCAGTGTTGCCACTTTAGCAGCAGCCATAATTTAATCAACGATAAAAAATAAAATAATCCTCACTTAATAACTGTCTTATTTGTGGATAAAATAATAATAATACATTTAAAAATTCTAAAATAGACATAAACATATAACTTAAACTAACACTAAAACTAGGTCAGGTCCCCCAGGTCTGATAATAACTTAAATTTGACCTTTTAATTTCCACTGTCTTAAAAGAACTGATTGTATTTATATTGTTTTTTTTTTTTGTTAATTTCATTCATTTTATACTAAATTAGACTAAATTTTAAATTATAATAATGCCTGACTAACATAGAATTAAGTATCCCTGTAACTAACATTCTATGGACTGATAAATCTGAAATATTTATTTCAGATAATGATGGTTCTCATTGGAGTATTAACAGTAATTTGATACTATTGTCACACTCAACATTTAGCAACCAACAGCACAAAACCAGAAGCGAAGCGCAAACAAAAGAAAATCAAGTTTGAACAAAGAAGCGGACAGCGGAAAACAAATGAAGATCTGCGCGCGTCTCCGCGAGAAAGAAAAAGTCAAGAAACAAGTGAAGATCGGCGTCGTTGCTGAATAGATTGGTGTATTATCTTTGGTTATCTAGCTGTATGAGTTTTATTGACGTCATAAAGCTAGGTTACCGGAGTTGAGCACCGTCTTAATCGACGATTTGGGAGCTAAGAACAAAGGAATATGAAGAAAATTGGTGATAAATAAACCGACTTTAAACAGAAAAAAACAGGAGTAGGTGTTCTCATCCAGTTGAATAATTTTTTGAGTGTATTTGCCAATTGTAAATGTTTTTTTTTATACTAATTCCTTGTGGTTTTGACTTTGAAATAAGGCAATTTAAATGGTTTGTTGTCAGTCTGTTCATGAGCGCTAATATGCTGAGACCTGCAAAGTGCTCAAATTTTTGGGAACTAGATTCAGTACGACAAACTCGATAAAAACGGTTTAAATTGTTTTATTTTGATTCAGGCGTCACTTTGCGGAGGTCCATATCAACAAACAGAATTAAATACCTTGCTCCTCCACGAAACCAGTTTATTTATATGGTCCTCCGTAAAGTAACGCCTGAATCTATTAATTAAAATTTTTGTCATCTAGCAAGACACGAACTTGCAACCTCGGCGTTCGAGAAAGTAAGAGCTTGTGTAAATCTGTTTGAACTTTTCGTGTGTTCAGCTATTTCTGCTGACTGTACTAACTAATCGATATTAATTTCAGGTTGCGGTTTGAACCGTCACTTACAGATACCGCACGTATCACTAATTTCGCTTAATACCGAAGATTGAATTATTGCTTGGAATACATTTATAAGTATACATATAAGATCAGGCCCCCAATTCTGGCGCTCATCGAGATTCATCTGACGTTCGAGATGTGTCAAAATATGACAGATTTTGAAGGGATTTGACAGCTCTTTTCTGCTTATCTTGAGTGTGACTACATCTCTATTGACGCGAGAATTGGAAGGTATCGAGATTCATCTGACGTTCGAGATGTGTCAAAATATGACAGATTTTGAAAGGATTTGACAGTTTTTTTCTGCTTATCTCGAGTGTGACTTCATCTCTATTGACGCGAGAATTGCCCCGTTGGAGCAACGTCATGTGGTGACACCACGCTGTACAGCCTCTCCAAAATGAAATATACTGTCACTATAATGCACTGTACTGAGTTGTATTATCTCAATGAACGCACCACTATTTACTTCGAAGGAACCAATGATATTATAATGCATGGATGTACAGTCAAGGAATTTAATTTCCAACCCACCTAAGGTTCAATAGCATATAGCAAACTGTCACCATAAGAGCTATAGAGCAAGACGTTAGTTTGACATGTCGACCTTAATGCATTGCGAATGTCAGACGACATTTCAACGAAATGGGTAGGGAATTAAGTTCCTTGATTGTACAGTGTCATACTAAATGACAGCAGAAAAACGGCCCGACATGAGGATACAGGTTGGCACCAATGTCACAAATGCAAATTATTAGTTCACCATTTATAGTCATTACATTTACAACATTACGTCGCACTGCAAAAAATAATTATTTATTTTATCTACACACATATCATAAATGCTCAATAACGCGTTCAAAAACCATAGAAAATGACCAGCATTTTTACAGCCAATGTTATTATAAGAATTTTCTTATCTGTGGTAGTAGATAAATCTGTTCTTTATTGGGTAGTATCTCTTAGTAGTCTGTGTTTATTGGTGATCACATTACCGATAGATATCGGTAATGTGACGTTATGAATTTAAATTTGGAACAGTTGTCAAAATTCAAGTTGGTCTCTATTCTAGTATCCACAGATATTAAAACAGTTATCGATACGAAACGTCAACTCAGAATGATTTTTTAATTTAAACGCACGACATTTGATCTCGAGTGACATGACAATAGGGACTTCATCGTTTGTCTATGATTTAAAAAAAAACGCTCATCTTGACGGATAGATCGAATTACCGCCATACTTGTTTGTTGGTTTTTTGCAGTTATGATATGTGTGTAGATAAAGTTATGTATGCAACTGTATATAATTAGGCCTTAAAACACTTGTGTATCATAAAACCACACTCGTGTTTTAAGACCCCTCATTATGCAACTGTTGCATAAAATACTATAGTTTCGTTGCAAATAGGTTTTTTTTACAGAATAATAGTATTGACAGCATCGCCGTTGGTCCGACAGACTGACAGCGCGAGCGATTGTCGATTTATTGTACTTTTTGTTCGACTTTAGAGACCATTTTTTAAACGGTGACTAGAAGTCCATTATTTATAGGTCAGTGGAAAGAACTAATAAAATTAACTATAATGTTTCGAGTCCCATGTTAAACCAAAAAGACGCGTCGTTACGGATTTTTCCTAACGTGACAGCGACATTGGCAGACTGTACTTAAAATCGTGTATGCCGAATTGTCGTTGTTACATGTCACCTGTCAGCTTTGTAAAAAGAAAAGTGCGATTCAAGATCGCCCGAGGACATCATCCCTTGTCGAGTGGACATTTATATCACCAACTTTTATGTGCCGTTGAGTATGAACGGTTTTCTTACAATTATAAAGGTGACGGAAGTTTACTAACCGCAAATGTAAGTTGGCTCGTACCTCAGAACATTTCAGGTTTATTAGAACTAACTTAATATTGTGCTTACGCTGAAAAACTACAAGGCAATATTAAATACTAGCGTCCCGCTCTGGTTTCGCATGGGTGCAATTTGCTAACGAAAACTTTATTAGAATGTATTGTAAGTCGACCAAGACATTGCTTGATAACTTTTCGACCGTATTGCTAAGTGATAAGGTTCAAAAGTGGTCAATTAATTACATGGTCGACTATACTTACATAAAAACCTTCTGTAGAAAATTCTCTAAATTGCAGTGAAAACCGAATCAAATTCGGTTGCGTGGTTTAGAAGGAGTAAGTTGCCGAAAATATGAGAACAGAGAGAGCTGGAGCTTTGTTTGTTTTTTACTATGTAAAGATAACAAAACATCGCTGTTGGACTTACAGTCCAACGGTCCATAATGTGTGTCTGTCTGTGGCATCAGAACGCACAAACAGCTAGACGGATTTTAAGAAAATATTAAGACACACAGAAAGGCATAACGACTTTATTTTATACAATGTCAAGAAGCTAAATTAATACAAACACTTTGCCCCTACTTCCATCAAAGTTCTCAAACTCTAAAGGCCAGCAAAGTTTACGATTAACAGGCCGGAGGTGCTCAAACTTCGGCTGGGACAATTAAATGCTTCGTACCTTCGACTTTTATTTCCTTCCCTTCACTTTGTCATTAGCGGGAATAACGAGTTTTCAGACGGGATGAGGTAAGAAATGGGTGAATAGAGTTTTTTTGGGAATTTAAAATTCTCGTTGGGGCGGGATTTATTTTACAGTAAAAGACATAAATATTTAGTGTAAACAGACATCTGCATGTTTTTCGCTATCATCTCTCCTGATTCTTTTTCTTTTTATGAAATAGGAAGGCAAACAAGCAAGTGGGTCATCTCATGGTAAGTGATCACCACCGCTATAGACATCAGCAACAACAAAGAGATTCTAAGGAATTACCGCCTATGGACGCTTGAAACTCCAGGGAATCTCAGGGACTCTGCAAAAACCTTTGAACGCCCCGTTTGAAGACCCCCTTGCTGTAAGTCGCTGGGAAAACTAAAAAAAACCTTAGGGTAGTGTGAGCGTGTGTAACAACTCGTACTTCCAACCAATTTAAATTCAGGGACCAATGTAGAACTTTTTCACAATAAACGTCTTAGTAACTTTTTAACGTCACTCTCACAGAATTCCGTCGTGAAATTTATCTCTTCGTTAGAGCAGTCGTGCTTATAAAGTTTGTACCTGCGGAACCCTCGGTATAAAAGTCCGACTCGCATTTGGCCGTTCTTTTAATTCATAAGTAAATAATATCGTCATAATTAATTATAATTAACTTTAGGCAGTTCTATTCGAAAACGTGGTATTGATTTACAATTCAGATCACCCTGTATTATTCATTAAAAGTAACGCAACGCGCGTTCCGAAACTTAGGTATTCTTAAAAGGAAATTGTAATCAAGTAGGTATTATATTTTTTAATAATCCGAGGGTAAAGGAATTTGCGAGTCAAATTCAAACGCAAATTGTCAGCCACCTGTTGACCGGGCGCTGGCAACAGGAACGCTCATCTCATAAAATTGGAACCAGTGAAAGAGACGACTAGTAAATTTTGAGATAAGGGAGAACAGGTAAGAAGGAATTCGTGGGCAAAAACTAGTGGTACTTTTATTTTATAAAATAGGAAGGCAAACGAGCAAGTGATCACCTAATGGTAAGCGATAACCACCGCCCATAGACACCCAAAACACTAAGAAAACTGCAGATGCGTCGCTAACAGACACCTAACAAACCAAGGAAGCTGCAGATGCGTTGCTAACCCAGAGGGCTAAGATAGAATAATGTCTTTTGCGCCAGTAATTGCACGGCTGTCTTGCTCTCCACGCCAGAGCACAACAATGCAAGCACTGCTACTTAGCGACTGGATTAGCAAGCAAGATGGTAAACGGACTCTGTACAAGGTCCTACCATCCGCAAAAAAATAGTCGGGTAATTCTTCCGTTCCAATCTGGACCCCAATTCTCAGGTCATGCGAGACGCTATCTCGCATGCCACATACGTCAAAAATGACAGATTTCCTTGGGATTTGACAGTTATTCTCGTGCGAGATGAATGTCGCATGAACCCAGAATAGGGGCCCTGGGCCATTTTGAAGTAAAAATAATAGTAATTATTCATCTTTTGTTTTTTCTTTAGCGATCCTTGCTACGTCGTCGGCTTCTATTATGATAAATTATAAAGGTATACTTGGCTTAAGTTATTCTTTGAAATTGAGTGACACGTCGAGGTGAATGCCGAGTCGGGGGCTTGTTAGGAGGCCCTTTGTTGAGTATTATGCCTGTAAGATGACAGAAATCACTGCGTTACCCGATATAATTAAGAGACCCTATTATATGTAATAATAAAAGTTATTTCAGGCTGCATATGCACATAGAAAAAATAGTTCTAAGACTAACATAGATTTACAACTTTAATAGATTATAGGTAACGCAACGAAAGTTGAGTAAGCGGAGGAGGGTGGGTGTTTGCATGAAGATATTCTTTATAGAATGCATAGCTGTTTATATTTAATGTGTAAAGGTAGTTAATAAACTTATAATACTGTTGTGTTCCGGCGTGGAGAGCAGGACAGCCAGTGTAATTACTGGCACAAGAGGTATTCCATCTTATCCCTCTGGGTTGGCAACGCATCTGCAAACTTCTTGGTGTTGCGGGTGTCTATAGGTGGTGGTGATCACTTACCATCAGGTGACCCACTTGCTTGTTTGCCTTCCTATTTCATAAAAAAGAAAGTTTTATACTACATACATAAAGTTTTATACACGTGAACAATCACAAATGTTTTCTAAAAAAGCCAAGACGCCGAGAATTGTAATAATTTGTTAGTATTTTCCTTGGGAATGTAAATGAATCTTAAGTCGGATTGTTACAGAACGCCAACAAAAGGAAAACGTTTTCAATTTCATTCGTTTTCAGAGATGGATGGTTTTTTCAAAGTAAATTGGGGTAAATCTGACAAGATAGCATTCGAAAATTGATATCAGGCTAGCTTTTCCCGGAACTGGATAACGCAACGACAGTAGAGGTCACGCACACAGCTGCAAGTCATGTGTGTACCGGAGAATAGTTCGAATAAAAAAAATATTTTGCGTGTGTATAACCGTACCCCTCAACTCTGGTTGCGTTACCTATGCCTAAATAGTCGTATTACGAATGTTACGGATACGAGAATTAAGAGTTTTCTAAAGATAAAAAATGAAAATGATAAATTTATTTTGCAAGTAGGCCATATAGGCTCTTTTACATGTCTGAATCTACTAGCGCTTCGGAAAATGGAAAATCTGCTGAGAAGAAACGCCGCAAGAAATTCAGCAATTTATCTTTTTTCCTTCTCTTTTCAAAACAAGATTACAGAGCAATGTACACAATCATCTAATTAGTAAGTACTTCACATATAGTGTAGAAAACAATAAATAGCTTAGCAAGCTTTAAGCATATTAAACGAACTGGCACTAGTTAAGAATGATCAGTGGCCTGTTTCACTAAGCTACAAGTTACAATTTTACAAGTCTAAACCGACAACATTGGTCAATAATGACCAATGGCAATGGGCATAATGACCAATGTTGCCGGTTTAGACTTGTAAAATTGTAACTTGTAGCTTCGTGAAACGGGCCACAGGAGATGTATAGGGTCCCTAGGTCAAAGAAATTAGATCGGGATGTATATATAGATAAATATGTATAGATAAATAGTTGTTGTAGTTTTATGCCAACACAATGTCTAATTGTATGCCAAATTTCAACCAAATCCAAGCTAAATTACTCATGATTGAGGAACAAATATCCAAATATACCGTTCTAATATTAGTACAGTGGAGAACCTTAACTAACCATGAAAGACGTTACTAATAACTGTCTATGTTTGAAAGTTGATATATATATACTTCTTAGTGTACATTATATGCCTCCTTTTCGAAAAATTACATCTTTTCTCAGTTCCGTTTGACTCTAGAGTTTCTTCCGAAAATTAAAGAAAGAAAATATTTTTTTAGTCTCAAACTTACAGATTATTTATAACTTAACTATCTATCGATGGTGACACAATTTGCCACCAAAAAAGGGATCTCCACTCAGCACGTGTTGCTACACGAGACGAGTGCAGCAACGCTGGTATTCTGTGGAGCCCTGGTTGGGGTTGCGCAACAGCAACCGAGGGGAAACACCCCGAATAAGTTGCTATACACCAGTCACTGCTATGGTGCAATGACTGGAATGAACATGATTGTACTCATTCATGGTTACATCACTATATGTAGATGTTCTCATACCAATATCAACTGGGAGGAACAAAATGGGAGTGCAGTGACGCTCTTCACACATACATCTATGCCCCTTATTGAATCTACACTAATATTATTATAATACAAACGTAACCTGTGTTTGTTTGTATGTAGAGGGTAATCTCTGGAACTGCTGAACCGATTTCAAAAATTCTTTCACAGATAGAAAACTACAGTACCCCTGACTGGCATAGGCTAGTTATTCCACACGAAAGAAGTCGCAGGCGTCCGCTAGTATTGAATAACGAAGAAAAGTAGCGCCAAAAATAATAAACTGTTTAAGCTCTGCCGCTGCTTCTGAAAGGTTGCTTAATAGTTTTAAATTTGAAAGCTTTCAAATACTTAAATAAACCTCACTTAGAATATTCCTCTACGATGGAAATTATTCGCCATCGATGAAATTTCATCTCGAGCTTGCGGGAGAACAAATATTTTCATGTTTTTTTAGGGTCCCGCGGGGTTTAGAGAAAAACTTAAGTAGGTTTTTACAGCGGTAGTTCCACACCGTAGCCAATTGTTGGTAGCAGTGCGAACCGGTTCAACCGGGGCAGTACCACACACACAAAATTCCAGTATGAGATACCTTGCTCGTACGAAAACTAAATTATAATGGATTTTTCACAAGCACCTTCTGTAAAAAAACTCAAAATTACAGTGAAACTGTGTCAAAATCCGTTGCGTGGTTTAGAAAGAGTAAACGGCAAAACAGACACAATGGGGATTAAGGACAGACAAGACCGTTCTTATAGAGACTTAGTTTTAAGACTATATAATGTAATAAAGACAAGTAAACTTTGTTTTCTTTTTCGTCTGTTTGTATGTATTTGGGGGGTCATCTCTTGAACTACTGAACCGATTCCAAAAATAACCTTCAAGAAACGAGCCTATTCCTTCGTTAAAGGCCGACAACGTGCTTGGATTTTCTTGATATTGCAGGTGTCTATGGGCGGCGGTGATTGCTTACCATCACGTGACCCGTCTGCTCGTTTTCCCCCTATACTAAAAAAAAAATTACGAATAGAAGGCTCTACTATCCATGACGGACATAAGCAGGCTACGTATTATATACGGGCGTCCGCTAGTACTATACAAAGAAGGTTAAGATTTATATTATAACTGCGGAACCCCTGTAGTATGTTTCGATGCGTACTGGACCTTTTTATAATATTTTTTAAAGTCGAACGCTGTCTGCGGTATGCATATTAATTCATGCTCAAAGAATTTTTGCAACAAAGCGTCGTGTAGCCTGAAAAGCACGTTTCATAATATTTCACCAGCTTGAGCTTTCACGTTGAATCTCAAAGAATAGTGTTGAGTGCTTTTCATTAAGAGGATAGTGTACCAAACCTCAAAAAGCGCTCCTCATAAAAACGACGATAACGTTTTTTACCCTCTTAACCTTAACCTATAGTCATGTTTTATTTAGTAGGGATACGGTTGTTGTATACCGGGGAGGTAGCGAGTTGAAATTAATACCAAATACTCAAACCTGTAGTCCCTCGAAGCCGTGAAAAATCAAACTTCTAAGTCAACGCAATTAAAAGATACGGCCGTTTATGCCGCATGTTTCACACATTCGTAAGGCACTTAAAAACCTATGTTCCTAGTTCCCGTTGACCTAGAACTATGAAACTTGGCCAGAAGCAAGGTCTCACAGGACAAATAATAAATCCGAATAACGTAAATTTGTGGTCAAAACACAAAAAAAATGTTTTGCTCTTACAACTGCTTGCGTCACTAGATGTTACTCATAGACGTAATACTTTAAATAATAGTATTTTATGCAACTGCTATATAATGAGAGGCCTTAAAACACGAGTGTGGTTTTATGAAACGAGCGTTAGCGAGTTTCATAATAGGATCACACGAGTGTTTTAAGGCCTAATTATATACAGTTGCATACATTACTTTATCTACACACATATCATAACTGCAAAAAACCATAACAGCAAAATACCAACAAACGAGTGTCAACAAGTCATGACGGCAATTCAATCTATCCGTCAAGACGAACGTTTTTTTAGTCATAGACAAACGAATGAAGTCCCTATTGTCATGTCACTCGAGATCAAATGTCGTGCGTTTAAATTAAAAAATCATACTGAGTTGACGTTTCGTATCGATAACTGTTTTATTATCTATGGGTACTAGAATAGAGACCAACTTGAATTTTGACAGCTGTTCCATAAATTCATAACGTCAGAGATATCGGTAATGTGATCACCAATAAACACAGACTACTAAGAGATACTACCCAATAAAGAACAGATTACCTACTAACACAGACAAGAAAATTCTTATAGGTAATAACATTGGTTGTAATAATGCTGGTCATTTTCTATGGTTTTTGAATGTGTTATTGAGCATTTATGATATGTGTGTAGATAAATTAACTTTCACGCCATCTACCGAGCTGTGTTTTTAGTTCTGTTATCCGACACGAGTGTCACTGCTAGTTGCAAACACCTTATTTACTTACGATAAGATTCAAAGTTAAACCAACGGATTTACTTGTAGTTATTTACATTACAAATAAAATAGTAATTTGCGATAACTAATTTATATTTGCACTTGGTAAACTGACCGCGATCTACGACGATGTATAGGGACAACAGTTTCCCAATGGCAAAGTTAAGTTTGTTCCTCAATTCAGTTTACCTTTCGTTAGAGCATTGTTCGGTGCTTTAAGTTTGTACGGAACCCTTGGTGCGCGAGTCCGAATCGCACGTGGCTGGTTTTTTAAATCCTAAATGGCATTAACTCTAAGAGAGAGTCATGCAGAGTCTTTTAAAAGACCAGGGTTGCCAACTCTTTTAGCACTGTGTATATGGAGAGCCCTGCAAACTAGTCCGACGACATGCAAATAAAGTTCCTGCAAAAAAAATTGCGACACACAGAATTCAATGTAATGCTCTCGATGTCCGAGACTAGAGAATACAATACCGGTATTAAATAATTAATAGATTCAGGCGTTACTTTGCGGAGGTCCATATCAACAAACTGGAACAAATTACCTTGCTACTCCGCGAAACCAGTGCCGGGCTCGTGCAAAATAGCTGCGTCTGTGCGACACATATATGTTCATGCAAAAACCCACCCTCCTCCGCTTCCACACGAAACAACATATATCACACAGACTCAACTACACACCACCACCACTAAACACTAAAACTACACGATCGACGCGCGTTTCGCCTCTATACGGCTCTCTGTACGAACGGTCGTACTGTTTCTTTGATCTTGATGATGCCTCGTATAGAGGCGAAACGCGCGTCGATCGTGTAGTTTTAGTGTTTAGTGGTGGTGGTGTGTAGTTGAGTCTGTGTGATATATGTTGTTTCGTGTGGAAGCGGAGGAGGGTGGGTTTTTGCATGAACGTATATGTGTCGCACAGACGCAGCTATTTTGCACGAGCCCGGCACTGGTTTCGCGGAGTAGCAAGGTAATTTGTTCCAGTTTGTTGATACCGGTATTGTTAGTATGCACAAATTTAAGGATCAAAATTGAATGCTCGATGTCTGGAAACTGTTGGTACTTTTATTATTTACCATCCTTTGTTACGCAGTTTGCGATTAATTAGTACTTACTTAATTACACATACAATTTAAGTCCTGCTCGTCCAACTGAAATGTTGCTGGTACGAATGATTCGATTTTCCCAGTGGCACGCGCGCAGTAAAATAATATTAACCTACGCAATTTGAAACAAAACGTTTGACAATGTTATCCCCGTGTCTACTGCCCGAGGGAGCAAAGTTCCAGTCCATGTATTTTCTCATTAGCCAGTACATTAAGGCTTAATTAATTTACAGTTGTTCTTGTTATTTTAAATTCAGAGCTTTCAAAAGAAAAAAGGCAAATGAGCTCAGTGTAGATTTATTGCTGCACGTTTTTTGTCAGGCGTTAAAGTGTTTTAGCGAAATTGTACAGCATTTCTTTCATATTATTAAACCGCGATTAGAATATCATTCTAGAGTAACGTCAGCACACTGTCATTTCACAGAAATGCGTCAAGCTTCAGTCCTATATTTATGAAATGATAGTCGGGTGATGTTACTGTCCAATTATATTCTAATCGTGGTTTGTTAATACCTACTTACTTATTACTAGGTGTTTTCATAGGTGCTTTAAACATGCTAATACCATAATAATAAAAATAATCAATTTTTTTATGATGAGGATCGTGGTAAACAAAACTGGTTAATTAACTCCTTACAACCATTCTTTGTAATGTTTTTGACGTAAAGATTTACGAGTCTAAGGCAAAAATGTTTCGTATTTTCTGCTCATTTTTCCGAAGTTAAATTTTAAAGCCTACGCTTAATTTTAGAGCAATGTTGCTTTCGTCTTAAAACAGTGAGTGGCAGGTAAGTTGGTAAAATTGTGTAGGTACTCAATTGTGTAGCTAGTCAAGGAATTTAATTTCCAACCAACCTAAGGTTCAATATCGTATAGCAAACTGTCACCATAAGAGCTAATTAGAACAAGGCGTTGGTTTGACATATCGACCTTAATGCATTGCGAATGTCAGACGACATTTCAACGAAATGGGTAGGGAATTAAATTCTTTGACTGTACTTTAAGAGTTTAACAATAAGGTACCAGTATAAAAGTATTCTGAATTGGGAAGAAAATAGTTTTCAACTAGCTAGACCACAATTTACATGGGTCCATTTTTTACCGCCTGAAAACTAGGGACATTAATAATATATTTAGTTATATAGGCAAACGAGCACGTGGGTCACCTGATGATAAGCGATCCCCACCGCCCATAGACACCCACAACGCCAATGATTGCAGATGCGTTGCCAACCCAGAGGGCTAGATGGAATAGCTCTTGTGCCAGTAATTGCACCGGCTGTCTTGCTTTCCACGCCGGAACACAACAGTGCAGCCACTGCTGCTTTGCGGCAGGATTAGCGAGCAAGATGGTAGTAGCGATCCGGACGGACCTCGCACAAGGTCCTACCACCCGCAAAATGTTTACAAAATTTCTCACCTTAAAAAAAAAACGAGGCAGGCAGTTTATTTGCGACATATTCACGTTCCTTTTCCCTGACGCTATTAGGTTCACTTTCTGGAACCCATACATCATTCCGTCAATGCTGTGACGCGCCTTAGAATAAATAAAGAGCTGCAAAAAGCTTGTACGCTTCATTGTGACTGCAAAAAGGTTCTAAAAATATCTTGACTTTTTCTATAGTTACGAATAGTATTTGAATTAAAGGACGTATTTAGGCTATAAGCAGCACTAGTAGCATACTAGCGCTTTTTTATGAAATAGGAAGGCAAACAAGCAAGTTAATCACCTGATGGTAAGTGATCGCCACCGCTTATAGACACCTGCTATACCAAAGGGGTCTATAAATAATGGACTTCTAGTCAGCGTTTCAAAAATTACCTCTAAAGTCGAACAAAAAGTACAATAAATCGACAATCGCTCCCGCTGTTAGTCTGTCGGACCGACGGCGCTGCTGTCAATACTATTATTTTGTAAAAAAAACCCTATTTGCAACGAAACTAAATAAACTATATTTTATGCAGTTACACGTAAAATTGTAAATCCAATGACTATAAATGGTGAACTATAAATTTGCATTTGTGACATTGGCGTCAACCTAGATTCTCATGTCGGGCCGTTTTTCTGCTGTCATTTAGTATGACACTGTACATCCATGCATTATAATATCATTGCTGGCGCGTCATTGAACAGAGCAATGTTACATTATAGACACACTAAATGACCCCTCGATTCTCTCGTTGACGGCCGGATAGCCTAGTGGTTAGTGACCCTGACTATGAAGCTTGAGGTACTGGGTTCGATTCCCGGGAGGGGCAAATGTTTGTATGATGAATACGAATGTTTGTGCCCGAGTCGTGGATGTTATATGTATTTAAATATATATTTATCTATGTAAGTATGTATATCCGTTGTCTAGTACCCATAACACAAGCAGCTTTAGTTGCTTACTTTGGGACTATGTCAATTGGTGTTAACTGTCCCAAGATATTTATTTTATTTTTATTCTAAGCTCACGTTATATTTGCTTTCCGGCGATGTTTTCTAGAGCAATGCCCATTTCTCATTAAAGTCGAGAGTCTGATTTCCCCAGCTGTTTGATACTAAACCAACACAGGAACGCTAGGGTAATTAATTGGGTAGAGGACCCAATTTAATATGTCCATTTGGATTTCAGTACTGTTTCTGGTTTTTTTTATACAACAAAGGAAGGAACACGAGCAAGCGGGTCACCTGATGGTAAGTGATCATCACCGCCCAAAGACATCTGCCAAAGGGATTGCAGATGCGTTGCCAACACAGAGGGCTAAGATGGAATACCTCTTGCGCCAGTAATTGCACCGGCTGTCTTGCTCTCCACGCCGGAACACAATAGTGCAAGCACTGCTGGCAGGATTAGCGAGCAAGATGGTGGTAGCGATCCGAACAGACCTTGCACAAGGTCCTACTGCCCGCAAAATCCAATCTTCAAAACTCATCCAATCCAAAAAAAGATTTTACCAATATTAAGAATTGATTTTCATAATGGACAAAGGCGGCACCTTTGGCACATGGCAAATGGCGGTTCACCATTATGAAGCCGCGGTCACAGCTAGCATTAAATATTTCCATATAAGTAAATTTGTTAGATTATGCTCGTTTGTGACGAGTTTGTGTCAATAAACATTTTTAACCGACTGCGCGACGCAAAGGAGGGTAATGTGTTTATCGGTCTATATATATGTATGTATGTATGTTTGTTCCTTTGTGGCTATCTAGAGACCAAATGCGGGGGCCAATTTTGATGATTCTTACGTCAATCGATTCGTCTTAATCTTCCGAGTGTCACTAAAGACAAGACAATAATCAAAATTCAATATGGCGACCCATACTGGAATTCCCATTACTGGGAAGGTTTGAGCCGGTCTACATTTTTAATGGGTCCCGACTGTTGTAGTTCATGAAACTATTGCAATGGTGTAGGTATACAACATTACTTAACAGAACTTCGGACTACTGGACATGTTTTAGTCTTTTCAGTTTTGATTTACATTTTAAGCAGTTGGGTTTTTGATTTTTTAATATTTTTTTTGTAACAAACATTTTCCCGTTCTACTTGCCTTCAAAATATTCATGCCGCGTCGTTAGACCTCAGTACTGTTGCCTGTTTGGAGGTGAAAATGCAAGTAAATACAAGAATGCTCGAGGGTTGGCGACGGCGAGGGGACTTGCCCGAAGTGCGACGAAATTGCCGAGTCGAAAGAGGCCAGGATATATGCAACTGGATAGTTAAAGAGTAAGACCATTGTGTACCCAGCGCTCTTCAACAAACGGCGATAACGTTTTCTACTATCTAAATTAGTTATACATGATACAACATATTAAAAACCGGAGAAGTGCGACTTGGACTTGCACACGAAGGGTTCAGTTATCTGTAAAAACGGCAAAAAATCATGTCTGTTGTATGGGAGCCCCCTTAAATTTTTATTTTATTCGATGTTTTTGTATTTGTCGTCATAGCGGAAACAGTAATACATCATCTGTGTATATTTTAACTGTCTAACTATCACGGTTTAAGAGATACAGCCTGGTGACAGACGGACAGATGGACGGACAGCGGAGTCTTAGTAATAGGGTTTTCGTGCCGTTTATTATTTAAAAATATCGGGGCGTAATTTATTGAGGTTCATCATTACTTTGCGGAGGACCATTTCAACAAACTGGAACTAATTACCAGATCCCGATGATGCCTCGTATAGAGGCGAAACGCGCGTCGATCGTGTTGTTTAGTGTTTAGTGGTGGTGGTGTGTAGTTGAGTCTGTGTGATATATGTTGTTTCGCGTGGAGGCGGAGAAGGGTGGGTTTTTGCATGAACAAATATTTATGTCGCACAGACGCAGCTAACTTGCACGAGCACGGCACTGGTTTCGCGGAGTAGCAAGGTAATTTGTTACAGTTTGTTAGAGTAATAACAAACACAATTTTAAATTAACTTTAGCAATCCTGTCAATAATATCTTTGCAAAGCAGCTTCTGCGTTAACAGTGCTTGAGAGAGCCCGTCGCCTTGCACAATGCGGGGCACGAACCGAGAGAATTCCAAAGTCAAAGTAAAAACTTTGACTTTCACTGGCACGGCAGTGTAGGTAATGCACCGAAAGTTGATGTGAACGATTACACACACAATTACACAGCGCCGTACAAAACAAAACAAAAATTTTAAAATTCGAACGAAACTCTCCGGTACATGACGTGAAGCTGTGTGCGTGGCCTCAACTGTCGTTGCGTTACCTTTTTAGATAAATAAATAAAAGCATTATCTACACATATATCATTACTGCTCTATAATGCGTTCAAAAACCGTAGGAAATGACCAGCATTATTACAACCAATTTTATTATGAGAACTTTCTTGTCTGTGGTAGTAGTTAAATCTGCACTTAAATGGTCATTACAGTACCGATTTCTGTAACACGGACAAGCGACAACAATGGAGTTGCTGGTGCCCATGGACGGCGGTGATCGCTTCACATCAGGTGACCCGCCCGCTCGTATGCCTCCCTCTCACATAAAAAAAGATAAACAAAATATGTAACTTTGGAGCAAAAATGGGGATAAACATAGATTTATTTATTTCAATTCAGAGTCAAGTAAGTCTGGCTACGCATGAATACGCACTATCACTCGCCTAATATTGCCAGGCGGAATATTCCATCAAAGGAATTCCATTTATGACGAAACATCGTGAATTTTGTGAGGAACTCAAATAAAGCTTTCCGAACATACAATTGTCTGTATAACATAAAACTACCGTGAGACCCGGACATATTAATACAAACACTCACGTATTTTAAAGTCGAGAATTGGCCGACATGTTTAGGACCAGCGGGGGGGCAGTTCATGTGAGATTCATCTTACACGAAAACAACTGTCAAATCCATGAACCGAAAATTGGGGTCCAGACCGTGATCCGTAAGAGGAGTGTGAACCCAGCCCCTAAAAAGCGCACCCCATACAACGGAGATAACGTTTTCCACCCTCTAAACCTTAATCTATGGAAATGATTTTTTGGTATGTTGTCATGATGCCCTAGAATTAGGTTTGTATGTTTTGAGTTTTTAAATATTCTTCATAGATTTGACAATATTTGAGTTTCATACAAAACAAAAAAGCGTCCATATTTTGGAAACTATTAGGAATATTCAAAAAATCAAAACATATAGACCTAGTTCTAGGGACTAATGACAACATATAAAAAAATCATGGCTATAGGTTAAGGTTTCGAGGGTGGTAAACGTTATTGCCGTTTGTGAGGAGAGCGGTGGGTTCATACTCCTCTTAATCATGAGCCCTGCGGCGGTGGCGCGACGACGACACTGAGACGACTTTAAAATACGTGAGTGATGCGTTTGTATTAATATGTCGTGTTTGTATAGTTTCAGGCAGACATCTTGAGCATAAATCGAATGTTTGCGCGTACACATTTGTACTAGAAACAGCTACTGCACAGTTAAGGTCGATGCTCCAGAAGTTTGCCGGGAACTGTAGCTGAGCTGTGACTGAAAATGGGATAAAGTCGCAAAATTTGAAATATAGAGTTATCGGGTTATTATTAGCAGCCTTTGAAGATGAATAAAGAATAAAGGCCAGGCCATAGTTGCTCGAATTTGTCACATTACTGACAGCGGCAAGGTACTAAATAAAATTAGGTATCCTACAATTTGTAGGATAGTAGGTACAGTTTGAATGAAGTCCTATTACATCTACAGTGTTTTAAACGCTGTGGATGTAATAGGACTTTATTCAAACTGTATCTCGACTCGAAGGACTGAATACACAACAGACTGTTTGAGAATACTCCCTCAGATGGGCGATGACTAGGGTTGCTACCTCTTGTATGTATAAATCCGGAAGAAAACACCATCGATTATCAAAACCTGTTTTAATATTTAATTTTTTTTCTCTAATTCCCGCATTTTCTTTCGAATGCCACCAGAAGGGAGGGTTATGTTTTTCGAGTGTATTTACGACTTGCATTTTGCCGGTTTTTTAAAGTATCAGTTTGTATTAAATATTTTAGTTACGTTAATTGTTTTGCGTTTACGTTAAGTGACTTAAATAAAAAACGAAAACAGTACAGCTATCCTTTTCGACAGAAAATTAACCGTTATTAACCACACTTTATCAGTAGCTAACCAGACATCTGGTTTAATAACTGTAGTTAAATGGCTTTACAACTCTACTCATAACACACTAGTTTTTGCCGCTCTCCAATTGAAAGTCCGGAAGAATAATGTTAATCTTAATTTATTTTTAGAAGTACATATACAAATAATATTTGAGAACTAATTTAAATCAATCAAACTACATAAAAACTAAATAATAATATAAACTAAACAATAATACTAAAATTATAACTAAAATATATAAAAAAAGAAAGGTCCCCTTGGCATGGTACCAACATTTCTCATGGGAGCCGGGAGATTTTAGTTTACATGGCTCAAAATGCTATGTAATGACAACACAAATAAAAATTAGGATAATGGCAGGACTTGAGCCTGCAACATCAGCATTCCGTGCCTTGCGTTTGCCAGTTTCGCCACATTATCGCTGCCATTCCCTGCAAATTTTTCAATGTGCTTCGTCTTACGGTCATTACATTATTGATTTTAAGGGTACAACTACCCTCGGTGTCATCTATATGAAACTTTTTAACAAGTAATC
This sequence comes from Ditula angustiorana, assembly GCA_963691745.1. Taxonomy (NCBI): domain Eukaryota; kingdom Metazoa; phylum Arthropoda; class Insecta; order Lepidoptera; family Tortricidae; genus Ditula; species Ditula angustiorana. The sequence goes on from OY829474.1 coordinate 2,441,516, forward strand.
ATATTCAACTGGGTACCTTTGGGTACATAGGATTTTAATTTAATAATTTGAATGTTGTAAACATTTAAAATTAAAATCGAAAGAAATTTCGGTTACAAAATTAATTACATGGCTCAATTCCGGGAGACTCCCGGGATTCCAGGAGAGGTGGGAACTCTAGCGATGACGATGAAGTTTAACGACCGGTGATCCTTTTTGAAGAAAGCATGAACCGGTGGGCCGAGGCGGAGTAATGAATCAAACGGCGGCAGGAAACGATCTCCCTTTCAGTTCACCCAATGTAACGATACTAGAAATCTGAAATGTCGTAAGGGACATGCCCCTTAATGTCCCTTACGACATTTGAGATTTCCACTGTCGATATATCAAGTGTAATAGTATAAGGTAGGCAGTGTTGCTAGTTTTGCGAATTTGTCGCTAGATCTGGCGGCCTTTGGGATTGAGTTGGCGACATGTTTGCAAGTGTTTCATACATTTTAGCTACTTCTTGTGGCCTGTGTTTTTGGCGACATTTTCACATGAACTGGCGATTCTTTCAATATTTTTAGAGACTTCTACAAAACTAAATTGGCAACACTGAAGGTAGGTAAACGCTGGTTTAGGAGATTAAATTTTATGGAATAGGAAGGTAAACGAGCAAGTGGGTTACCTGATAGGTAAGTGATCACGACCGCCCATAGATAAATGCAGTGAAAAAATTAATTTTTCATAATATGACACTTCATTAAATATAATAACTTAACCTAATAAAAAATACAAAAACTTAATTATATGTACAAATATCTCCCAAGTCTGTCCCCTGCGGTAAAGTGCCCATAAGGCTGGCTAAAAAACAGTTTTGTTACACATAACCAAAGTTTTGTTTACCTATGTATTACACAAAAAAAGTGACTAACGAACTGTTTGTTACACCTCATCTAACTCTTGATTTGTAAATAAATCATCAAATATTTGTCAGTAGCAAATAGTTTTGATAATTTAAATAAACGTTGATTACCATTACCCAAAATCACGAGTAACCGAACTAGTTCGGTTGTCCCTTTTTTCAGTGTGATAGTTTAAAATATTGCATTTTATTAATCGTACGTATTGTAATAGATTCAGGCGTTACTTTGCGGCGGTCCATATTAACAAACTGGAACAAATTACCTTGCTACTCCGCGAAACCAGTGCCGGGCTCGTGCAAAATAGCTGCGTCTACGTGAAATATATATGCATGCAAAAACCCACCCTCCTCCGCTTCCACACGAAACAACATTTATCACACAGACTCAACTATACACAAACGCGCGACGATCGTGTAGTTTTAGTGTTTAGTGGATGAAAATGATACAATTCAATTGTATCAAATAGATGGTCTCTATCTCAGCGGCCCTGACAAGACGGCTCGAGTTTAATTTATGCTTCTCTACGTCTCTGTCTAACTGGCATCATAACAACGGGACGCAGATAGAAATAAATTATGCTTGGGCCACAGGGTTACCGGTGCGACGGTGACCACAAATCTCAATTGGACAGTCCCAGATTTGGGGCCTGCGTTTAACCGCAACTCCCTTTGGATTTCTGATTTAACGAGGGACACTTTGGGAACCACTATTGCTTTATTATGACTGACATCTAGCGCCTGAACAACGGATGGGTTGTCACTTATCAGATTGAAAGTTTTTTCGACTATTTACTCGTGTCAGGTTTAAACGTCATTTTTAGTGTTTCGTAGTCGCGACAATAAATCTTTATAGTTTCACCATGTCCGTCCGTAGCATACTTCAAGAACTCTAGTATCTTCTAGAAAGTTCTAGTTTGGCATGTTTAAACAACATATCAGTGACGCCGACAATGAAGTCAAATGAAACGTCATTGAAGATTCGGGTGAATTGATTACAATACGTTTACGAAAAGATAACTCTTTACACAATAGGTTTACGAAAATTGGATAATGTGTGTCCCCCACCTACTGGGGTGGTTAGAACGAGACGCACTGAGTTTCGTAGCGGGTTTCGTAACTGGGTTAAAAGTGCACTGGTTTCGAGTTATTCCAAGTGATTTCTTTTAGCCAGAGGCTTCATGTCAAAATGTGAGTGATATTGTAATTAGTTCGAGTGCTGTTAATTAATGTTTTTTGTCATTTTTACCCCTCCTCCCCCTGGGTGATACATGGTGAGGTTTAACACTATCCCTCCCCCATATCACGTGTTTTCTTTAGTACCAACAAATAATCTTATTTTTCACGTAGCGCCGTTTTTCGGTTCGGTATCGCGCGTTTGCCGAAAAAATAAATACTCGAGATATATTACTATACTCCCCCCTCCCCCCTTGTGATATTTCGTGATTTTTTATGGACCCCCCCCCCCCCCTTCGAGCCTTACGTGATTAATGGACGGTCCCTAATCTATTAGTACTAAGTACGGACTCAGTATCGATAGCGGCACGTATGATCATTTTATAAAAACTAACTATTGCCCGCTACCTCGACCGCGTAGAATTTATTAATCAGAGTGGTTCCGGAACTTTTCATTTTGACTATTTTCTTTTTTGACTCCTTTTATTTTTGCAAATGTTATTTTTTTTTTTTAAATGGGCCAGTTATTCTACGATCTACATATATTTTAGAAATGAAGCTCTTTTTAGTAATGACTTTCTTGTTCGACTTAGCTGCTGCACTCCCGTTCCCCTAGACAAGGATCAACAAATTCACTCAGACTCTAATTGAGTTACCAAACTCATTAGACACTTAATTGTCTAAACATGTACACGGTAATTGAATTGAAAATTCGTTTACTCAATTTAGTTAATGACTTTTGTTACAAAACAAAAACTGAAGTTCAGTATTGAGGCCGCTCTAACTTCGTTTATATTAGTTTTATATTAAAGTTTATAACTTTTTTGTTTTACCTACCTACCGTGACAAGATCGCGTTTTAGTCCCTAGATAAACAATGTACTATTAAATTTTCTTTTGTTCGATCAGCTTAAAAAAAAGAAATTATGTGGTTATTGTAAGTAACAAAATAGATATAACTAAACTTATGTATATTTTCTTCTATCTATATAATTTCTTTGCCTTTTTTATGTCAATAAAATGTATTCGTTATTCTCAGTGTATTTTCACCTTCCCGGAATATATGTTTTTTTTTCTAAGTCTAAGTAAGAAGAAATGCACAATTAAAACATTGATATTATGTGGGTTTTTTATCAATAAACTAAATAAACCTGCAGATTTCTAAAGACATAGACAGATCGTGTAACATAAGGCATATTTATTTAGGTCACACTACGGCAGTAGAGATAATTTTGTGAAAAAGTACAGTTTTACTTTTACTTATTTAGGGAAAAGACCTACATTTATTCCGAAAAGATTTAATGAAATAAATTTGGAATTTTAAAAGGCTAAAAAAAAGCTCCGCCGCGACAGTGTCTCACTGCCGTGACCAGGATTCGAACCTGGGTTACTACGGCCACAACGTAGGGTCCTAACCACTAGACGATCACGGCTACCGGAGCTGGTGACAGAAGCTGCAAATTAAACACTTGCTTTTGGCGTAAGACACTTTCACTTCACGGTTTACTCGGGCGCCGTTATTGCAAAAAGTTTGTGTTTTTTGTCGCTAGATGTCGCCATCGTGCACCGTCCAAACCTGCTATTGCATGTAGGGTTGCCAGGTGGACACGTTTGGTTTTTTATGGAAGTGTCCGGCCGAGTAGTTTTTCGTCCGGCTTTTGTCTGGCTGTCGCCTTCCGTCAGAGTCGAAAATCGAGCGCAAGTATAGCCACGAGTGCCGCGGTATAAATATTGAACGGCTTTTAGAACATATGTCCGGCTTTAAAAAGCTATGATTGGCTATTAAAAAGGTATGTTCGGCTTTAAGCGCCCATCCCAGATTTTGTTTCTTTTGGAGCTAGCAACCCTAATCACATGCAGTGCTTTAGCCTAAAGCCTTAAGAGGCTCATAGAGGCGATGTGCTGTCAGACTAGGAAGGGCTAGGGTCGTAGAAATAACTCGCCGTACGGAGTCGAACCCAGGCCCTCTTTTTTACATAATAAGAAGACAAACAAGCAAGTGGGTCACCGGCTGGTAAGTGATCATCACCACCTACAGACCCGTAACACCAAGGCGATTGCAAATGCGTTGCCAACCCAGACGGCTACGATGGAATACCTTATTTCCCAGTAATTGCACCGGCTGTCTTGCTCTCCACGCCGGAACACAACAGTGCCACACTGTTGCTTTGCGGCAGGATTAGCGAGCAAGATAGTGGTAGCGATCCGGACGGACCTTGCACAAAGTTCTACTACCCGTATCTCTCTTGTACAGTAACCGCACACATGTACCGCTGTGCCAAACGGTTCGTCAATGTGTGTCGGCTATAACGACTGGCTTAACTTATTTTTATATTAAAAAGCAAGGAAATTAAAAGAGGAAAAATGAGAGCAAACGAAAAATTCAGCAAAGAGGATGTTAAAAATTCATGGAAAACGTACCAAGTAATTTTTATGGGTTCCGCCGTTTAGACGAAAAATTTTTAGTCAAATGTATAATTTCACAAAAAAATTACCCGGAAAGCTACTATTCCTATACGTAACGTAAATATACTATACCTGAACCTTTCTGTCTAACCCCATTATTAATAAAAAGTTAACAATATTTTTAAGCTAACAAATGTTTTGTTCCTTTCATTTGAGGGTAAACGTCACAATGACAGATATAGACATAAAAAATGTTAACTAACAAACGTTTACGAAGCATTTATGAATAAGGGGGTAAGTGTTTGTCACAACATACGTCGCCAACGTGTCTCTGTTAACTTCTCAATGACTATGTAACCAGTTAATTGCGGAAACGCGCCGTTAGAGGCGCTGTCTACATTTGCATAGTGATTGAGAAGTTAACGCTAACCCGTTCAAGATGTTTATTGTGACAAACCATACACTACTGAGCACGAATCTTTAGAAACGCATTAGAAAGAAGTAGACAGAACTTCGTGTGAGGTATTTTATCAGTCACGTTATAAGATGTCGTTGTGAAGTAATTTTAAAACTGTCAAATATTTTTTTTATCGCATTGCTGTAAATTGATGTTTGCATATAACAACATATGCGATTTGCTTCCTTAAATTAGGACTGTTTAAGAATAAAAAGGTTAATAATTTATTTAAAATATTGGATGTAAGTCGTGAAAATAATGCACAATAAAAAACCCAAAGAGTTTGCAAACAAACAGAACGTTTTTCTAGAAAAGGGCTGACATTACGTCAGGTTTTAAACGTCACTCAAACTTATCTACATCTACACTTCTACATCTACATCTACACTATCTACACTATACTATAATAAAGAGAAAAATTTTGTTTGTTTGTTTTTTTGTTAGTTTGTTTGTATGTAGGGGGTAATCTCTGGAACTACTGAACCGATTTAAAAAATTCTTTCACAGATAGAAAGCTACACTATTCCAGACGGACATAGGCTACTAATTTTACGTGAACGAAGTCGCGCGCGTCCGCTAGTCTCTTATAACGAGCGCGGGTGTGATAGATTGTATAGGTAAAGCCCATTAGGAAAGAGACCCATTGAGTTACGTAGCGTGAAAACGCATGCCAAAAAGATTCGTGTCAGGTTTACAAGTACTGGCCATCGCTAATTTTCGGATGATAGGACCTTGTGCAAGGTCCATCCGGATCGCTACCACCATCTTGCTCGCTAATACTGTCGCTAAGCAGCAGTGCTTGCACTGTTGTGTTCCGGCGTGGAGAGCAAGACAGCCGGTGTAATTACTGGCACAAGAGGTATTCCATCTCAGCCCTTTGGGTTGGCAACGCATCTGCAATCTCCTTGATGTGGCGGGTGTCTATAGACGGTGGTGATCACTTACCATCTGGTGACCCACTTGCTTGTTTGCCTCCTTATTTTATAAATAAAAAAAGTGCTTTGTTACAACACCGTTTTGCAACCGTTTGTGGGCCGCTGGCCGTAGTTTGCTCACTTCTGGCTTGAATCATAACATTTGTTTGAACAAAGATAGAACAAAGATATTGTCTCCTCCTGAGCTGGTTAGAACGAGCGAGTTAACGCGTAAGACATACATTTCATAGGCACACGTAGCCATGTGTGCTACGGGGCTCGTAGCGCCTCGTAGCTTATCTACGGCACCTATCCATAGCTCTACGAGTAGTATCTACGCAATATATCTTTATTCATGTAAACTGTAAGTTTTACCCGACTGCCGTCAGAAAGGAAGGTTATGTTTTAGACTGTATTTATCTATGTATGTCTATTTCTTTCGCCGTTCTGCAGCCTAAACGGCGTGATGGATTTAGACGTGTGTGGTGTCGTTGGATTCGTCTTGATTGTGCGGGTGACACAGGCTTTATAGAAAATCAATATGGCACCTGCAAATAAAAAAAAAGGGAAATGATTTTTTTTGTTTTAAAAAAATGTTTATTGTAAGTATTTACATCAATTATGTTAATGTCAATAACGGATAATCATGGAAAAAAAATTACAATGCACTTGAACTGATGTTAACATTTTAGCTTTAATTTTTCTTTTGAAATGGCAAAGAACGGTGACGGTCGCCTAATGGGAAGTGAACACTGCCGCTCATAGGAACTAGCGACCCTAGGAGAATTGCTGATCCGTTGCCGGCCATCAGGTTCCCCCTTCCCGTGGACCTCTGAATCTCTTACACACCGTGCGAAATGCAGTAGCAAACTACTTATAAATAAATAAAAAATAAAAATCATTTATTTCAGAAAACTAATTCCATATTTGTTAGTAACAATTATTGACTTATGTACTATGTTAGATCCATGAAAATATAAAATTAAAATTAAAATACAATAAGGCTTAAATATAACAGATGAGAGAGATATCCGCCCTTCCACCCCCCTCCACCGCCTACCGATCCCCTTTCACCACATGCAGATCCATGAAGCGGCCGAGGACGGCCAAGTCTAGCCTATCCGCGATCATCTGCAGGATACTGTTACCGCTCCCCCGCACACGCCGTATAATGGACGCAGACTTTTTCCGTATTATTGCATGAAAATCGTCCACGGCTGCGTCCGCGAACATTCCTGACGCGCTGCAGTAGCGGGGGAGCCGCAACAGGGCCCTGAATACATTATTATATTGCACTCTTAGTGCACTGTATGCTCGGTGTGTAAAACTGACCCATAAACTACTCGTGTGAACACTTTGGCAGTAGGCTTTAAAAAGAGATATTTTTACAGGCACGGTACATCGAGTAAATCTATGCGCCAGCATATTACCTCGCACAGACAGTGATCTCCGCTCACGTTCTATATCCTTATCATCTTTAAGGTCATCAGTTAACACATGACCTAAATATTTAAATTGTGATACTTGCTTTAATGGCACATTGTTTAAAAGAAGTGGTGGAACGTAACATGACAATTTATTTTTACCCTTGAAAATCAAGAACTCACTCTTTTTAACATTATATCTCAGGCCATGCGACTCAGCAAATCTTTCGCACATTTTAACTAACTTTTGCAGCCCATAAAATGACGGACTGAGCAGCACCATATCGTCCGCGTAGTTTATGTTATTTATGCTGACATTATCAATACGACAGCCGACATGGATGCTACCCAGCTCACCAATCAGCTGGTTAATATACAAGTTAAGCAATCGTGGTGATGTTAACCCTCCTTGTCTCACACCACAACCAAGAGAATACTCATCAGAAAAAACATTTGCCAACCTCACTTTATTTTTTTGATTATTATACCAATATGAAAAGATATCAACAACCTCAGGTGCTACGCTTGTCTCCCTCAACTTATCCCAGAGTAGATCGTAAGACACTAAGTCAAAAGCCCTGGACAAGTCTAGGAAACACGCATATATAGGCGTTTTTCTCTTGACATAATAATCAACAGTATACTTAAGTGCTAAGACTGCACTTTCAGTTGATAGGCCTTCCCGAAAACCAAACTGTGCATCACATAGTTGTATATGTTGGCTAAGGTGGACGTCCAGAATTCTATCTAACACCTTCGCAACAACTGTAGCAAGCGAGATGGGTCGGTAGTTCGCCTTATCAGAAATATCACCTGAAGAGTTTTTTATAAGCGGTGTCACAACAGTTTTCATGAGATCACACGGCAAGTATGAATGGCGCACACAAAAGGTATAAAGCATTGATAGAACCCTACTTAGATGTGGCCCAGCATGTTGGAGATGTTCTAAGCTTAGTCCATTATGTCCCGGAGATTTACCCCTTTTCATGTCTTTTATGGCCTGAGAAACCATTGTACTCGTTAATTTAAAGGTAGGGTTCACTGTACTATCCAAGATATCCGGCACTGCACGTGCTTTTAATGGTGAGTCTACCTTAAAGCATTGTCCAAACATCTTAGCAATATTTAAAGGATCACATAAACCGTCGACACTGACAGGCAGAGATACCTTCCCATTTAACTTTTTAGTGCTTTTCCAAAATTTATCAAACTGCTTAGACGTATGCTGCGAGGCAAGAATATCCATATTGATCTGCTCTTATGCCGGTATTCTCTGAGAGGAGTACTACTCCGGTCGAGCCCGAAGTCCTTATACTCGTAAGTTGGTCCAGAAACGATTTATTTGTGCGATGTATGATTACGTTTTTCCTTTCAGTCCATCTATCTGCCTTATTAAGTCAACACAGTTTAAAGGTAGCTACAGTCAGTTTCCAGAAACAGCTAAACACTTAACAACCTTGTCGTAGTAACGTATGAAATGGGAGTTGCTCGAATTTGCGGGATGGACCTTGTGCAAGGTCCATCCGGATAGCTACCGCCATCTTGCTCTTTAATCCTGCCGCTTAGCATCAGTGCTTGCACTGTTGTGTTCCGGCATGGAGAGCAAGACAGTCGGTGCAATTACTGGCACGAGAGGTATTCCATCTTAGCCCTCTAGGTTGGCAACACATCTTCAATCTCCTTGGTATTGCGGGTGTCTATAGGCGGTGGTGATCACTTACCATCAGGTGACTCACTTGCTTGTTTTCCTTCCTATTTTATAAAAAAAAATATTTGTCACATTACTGTCAGCGACAAGGTTCTAAAACGTTCAGCTACTTCTGAGGCTGACCGTACTACACATTGTACTTGTATTGTAAGTTGGTATCTGATTTTGCACCTTATTGCAATAACGTGAAAAGTTCATAATAATGACCTGGTCTGTACGTTACCAGAAATTAAAAAAAAAGCTCCGCCGCGACAGTGTCTCACTGCCGTGACCAGGATTCGAACCTGGGTTACTACGGCCACAACGTAGGGTCCTAACCACTAGACGATCACGGCTACCGGAGCTGTGACGGAGGCTGCGAAATGTCTCAAGATATTCCCCAAACTGGGGCACTCTCGCTTTGGTTATGCAACATGCGCCGGCGCCGAAGCAAAAACAACGGTCAGTGACCTTGATATTGACAGCGTGAAGTTACAGTTGCGGTGGTTTACTTTAGACCAAGTACACATAATAAAAATAAAAAGGATTAAAATTAAACAGTCTCCATATAAGAAACGTGTTTCTTTTTGTCGTTTTTTTTATATAGAACTTTTACACTTGGCTGGTTTTTTTAAATTGCTATTTTTAAATGATAAATTTTTGAGTAACCAAAGCAATTATGGCACAGCAATGTTTGCTCCATTGAACAATATTCTTCAGTACCCTTAATTTCTTCAGGATATCCTAGGATATTAGAAAAGCTACCTGTATTCTGTGTTATTGATTTTTTTAAATTTACCTTCTAACAATCGTTAATACTTATTTTGGAAATCGTTGATCACAGTGCCGGTTTTAGCACTACCAGCGCCCTGGGCGAGATTTACACGACGCCCCTAACTGCAATTCAAACCCATATGAAAAAAAGGCGCCCGCGGTGCCCCTTTATATCCGGCGCCCTGGGCGGTCGCCTAACCGCGCCCCCCCCCCTAACGCCGCTACTGGTTGATCACACACAAAAAAATTTATTTATTTTCGTTTTTTATTGACGACCGGATAGCTTAGCAATTAGTGACCCTGATTACAAAAATGGATAGTACCTGATTTTTGGGAGGGGCAAACGTTTGTATGGTTAATGCGAATGTTTATACCCAACCCATGGATGTCATAATGTCTTTAAGTATATATATATTTATCTATATAAGTATGGATATCAGTTGTCTAGTATCCACAGCATAAACAGCTTTAGTTCTTTAACTTGGGACTTTGCCACTTTGTTTTAATATTCCCGAAATAAATATTTATTTTCCTAATTTCACCTTATGACAGTTTTGATACAATTTATCATTTAACCACCAAAAGGGTAAATGTCATCCGCAACCGCTCCCCCCTAATATCTCTGTTGATCCAGACAAAAGTCAACACAGAACCGCGGAAAAAACCAAACAAGGCGCCTAAACACAGGGGCTTTGCATGGATTTGTTTTCAATTACCCCTGAAAATTGTTTTCCACGACCTGAAAAGGCGAAACTCTCGTGAAAATTCGCTGTGCCATGATCACACTGTATAATGCAAGGGAGTTTGAACATTATTTCGACTAAGCCAAGTCTGTTTTGGGTTGTTTTCTGGTTGTTCCATAGATAACAAATTTAATGCCCAACCCTTGCCTATATTTAATTCGTTTTTGATTGAACGCCGTTAGGCTAATATTGCGTTTTAATAAACGGATAAACAAGAAATTTGATAAATTGTCAAGTAATGAAATAAAATTATCGGTGAACCAACTTAATAATCAATATTTAAAAATGAAACGGTGTTCGTAGGTAAATCAAAGTCAGTCAAAGCGTCAGCGCATTACTTGAGAAAGGCTGGACCGATTTGGCAACTTTTTTTATAAAATAGGAAGACAAACGAGCAATCGGGTCACCTGATGGTAAATGTCACCATCCATAGACACCTGATACCCCAAGGAGATTGCAGATGTGTTGCCAACCCAGAGGGCTATAATGGAATACCTCTTGTACCAGTAATCTCGCCCGCTGCTCTCCACACCGGAACACAACAGTGCAAGCACTGCTGCTTAGCAGCCAGTCTAGCGAGCAGAGGTGGCAGCAATCTGGACAAATTTATTTTGATATAGTCTAAATTAGGGTTTTATGAAAAGAAAAAATGAACAGATTCCTGGAAACTTTAATATGAAGTACCAGTCGCGGTCTTAGGCGACGTGGAGACCCTATTTAGGAAATATTTTAACTTTAGGCGCTTTTCCAGTCAAGTACTCACAAGACTGCATTATTTTGCTTAGAAGAAAATTCATATTTAATTCATACTAGTATTACGAGTACAAACGAGAGTAAGTTTGTTTGTTTTTCCTTCACGTTGTAACTTAGACTCAGAATGACTTGATTTTTTGTATCGGATTGTTGAAAAGTCGAAGAAGGGTATATGTACATTTTTATTCATGTAGGCCGAAGAAAAAGGGAGGGTTGTACAGTGCTTAACTAACCTCTCATTGTATTGATTCCAAGCAATTTACTAATTAGGTACTCTGTCCGGCATTTTTCTTCGCTACATTCTCGTTGGCAAAAACATAAGATTAGGGAGTAAAGTGGACGAACTCATTTTGTCACGTAGAACATAAATCTTCGGAATTTCCTCTCTGGAGTTGTTCAAAGGAACAAATGCCTCTTGTTTGGGAGTGAATGGACGAATTACACTAATGGAGACTTTATTAAACACTTCCTTGGGTATTTGTTTTAGAAATGCGAGTTGTTTGGATTTCGAGGGACTAAAAATTATTTTTCTTCTTAGTGATTGCTGCTATTTCATTGTTGTTCATTCCATGTACTAACTTTTAAAGTGAACACCCTGATCTTCCAAAAACAAAACACAGTGCCATAAAAACACTGTTTAGTGTCACAAAAAGACTCGAATTGATAAAAAGTCACACATTTTATGTTTTAACCGACTATCTATATCATTACTGATTTACTGCTCTATAATGCGTTCACAAACCGTAGGAAATGACCAGCATTATTACAACCAATTTCTTTATGAGAACTTTTTTGTCTGCGGTAGAAGGTAAAATCTGTACTTTAATGGTTATTACAGTATCGATTTTTGTAACGTTATGATACGATACGTTTTTAATATAAACGCACGACATTTGATCTGGAGTGACATGAGAATAGGGACTTCATTCGTTTGTCTATGATTTAAAAAAAACGTTCGTCTTGACGGATGGATCGAATTGCCGCCATTACTGTTGTCACTCGTTTGTTGATTTTTTGCTGTTACGGTTTTTTGTAGTTATGATGTGTGTAGATAAACTAATGTATGTATGAAGCAAAACCTTATACAGCCAACTATAAGGACCAGTAATGCGGCGAGCGCACCTACAGTGCGGAGTGGAACCCCACTGGCTAGGGTAGTGGCCCTAGCTAGCCATACCATCTTGCATTTCACAACCCATCTGATCATAGTCTGAGAACTGATAGCAGATTTAATAAGGAAAAATAATTCTACTTAGAAGTATGTGTACGAGTTTAAGGATTCAGTGGGAATACGTAAGCTTGCAGTTTAATGTTGTCTTTCAAGTATTAATGCCATTACAGGGTAAGGTCGGAAAGTTTGCTTATGACAAGCGTCTCGTTAGCCTGTAGCTGATAGTACGAGAGCTGGGAATGGAAAATAATGTTTTGAAAACAATTGTAATAGAATAGATACATGTATATAGTATAAGTGTAAGCGACAAGCTCACCGTTACAGTTAATTAGATTTAAAAATGTTAAAAAGAGGTAGATTTAACGGCAATGTAGTCGCCATTTTTTTTCACACAGGGCGGGGGGCTGTCAGTCCTCCTACTACTGTCATGAGAGTGACACCGCGCAAATTTGCTATCGAAGATTTCTTTGTGTAACAAGTCTCTCTACTATATATAAACTGTAATTTACCGATATTAAGTGTTTTACTCAATCGCCGCGGCACCATACCAGTCATAGTTTTTGAAAAAACGTGCGGGGGTCGGGTGAGTAGCAAAATGACTAGATCCCAGAATGTCTCAAATTGACTTCATTGCAGAAAATCAAAGTCGAAAATCGACAGTGGCAAAATGTATTAATCAAATTAAGGTTGCTCGTACTTCTGCTCTTGAATATAAGGCCTGTAAAGCTCGAAACGTCCTACATTAGATCATTTGCAATACGCCGTGCAACCGTTTAAATTATTTTATTTCAACTTAGCGTTTCGGTTGAATTTACAACTATCCAATTTGGGGTACCCAACCTTTGCTAATGTCAGTGCTCAATTATTGTACAGAACCGTACAATAAATACTTGGGATTCAGGCTTTGATTATCAAGGTGACAAGTGGCAATTAGTAATTATTTTACGAAGCAAGCTTTTAGCCTACGGTTCTACAGAATAATTGAGCACTAAAGTGCTTATTTCTTTTTGTAGAGCCCTATAATAAATGCTCTGTTGGATTCGAACTTTGATTATAAAGGTGACAAGTGGCAATTAGTAATTATTTTACGAAGCAAGCTTTTAGCCTACGGTTCTACAGAATAATTGAGCACTAAAGTGCTTATTTCTTTTTGTAGAGCCGTATAATAAATGCTCTGTTAGATTCGAACTTTGATTATAAAAGTGACAAGTGGCTAAAAGCAGAAATTTAAGGGACCCAGCTCTTTGTCTATGAGGCTTTGAACAAATTTGCTCGCAAGCCGCCCTCTAATGAGGCCTTCGAAATAATGCGGATTTTTGTAGCAGTTTTACTTTCCTGCTCGTTTTGTTTTGATGTCTCTTCACTATCTGACGTAATAATCTGTGTATCTTGCTATATTTTTATTCAAAAGGAAGAAAAAGAAAGATGCATTTTCACCGGTTCAACTTGGTAATCAGTTATTTATCAATAGAAAAACCGTTCATGAACTTTGACCGTTTATTGCATTCCCTGCTTGTGATCACGGCCGTCGCAATAACAAAATATCAAGGTTTTGTACGTTTTACATTGGCGTCATATTTTTAGTTCTGCTATCCGATGCCTGTGTCGCTGTTAGTTAGAAAACTTAGAAGCACTTAATTCACTTACGATAAGATTCAAAGTTGAACCATAGGCTAAATATTGAAAGCCCCTCTACACCTGCTTCTCCCCGTCGCAAAGTGGTGACGCTTGTAACAATCCAAATAAGTAAGCAGATCTATTGTCTTCTTATATCGATGATCCCGGTTTTACAACATTTTAGGAATTACAGCTAGTGATTTACTGAGCGGAATAAAGGATTCTAGTAGGCCGCACAAATCTACAACTGACTTGACAAAATATAATATATATTGGGTATTGTTCTGAACTATAGAGAAACCCAAACAAATATAATTAAGTAAAACAGAAAACTCATTTCGACGAAAGTAAATTTGCAATAAAACAACGAATAAAAGAAAAGAAATTTTACCGAAATGAAAGTTCTCGAAAAGAAACAGATTCCGCTTTATATTATTCTCCGTCCCACGCCGAAAGTTTACAAAACGTTTACAAAAGTTACTTATCACTCTAACTTTTGTTAAATATTTTTCGAACAAATACCTACTTAATGCTTTTTGCTTATTAAAACAAATTCACGACATTAAACATTTACAAGCCCTATGGCTTTGCAATGAAATGACTTTAGCATTCGGAGATGTAACTCCGGTTCTTAAAAATCTGCGAAATTTCTCCGGATATTCTGTCTCATCATACAATCCTATTTTAGCTTCTTGTAAGAGTTTAATCGAAACCGTGCCCAACTTACATTTTGAAATTAGCTTAAGCAACAATGTTGCGTTTGCAAGAATAATGTAAATTGTTGCAAATTAAAATCTTAAGTTTATTTGTATTTATTTAAATTTATTTTTATGGAATAGAAAGGCTAACAAGCAAGTGGGTCACCTGAGGGTGAGTGATCACCACCGCCTATAGACACCCGCAACACCAATGAGATTGCAGATGCGTTGCCAATCCAGAGGGCTAAGATGGATTGTGTCAGTAATTACACCGGCTGTCTTGTTTTCCACGCCGTAAAACAACAGTGCAAGCACTGCTGCTTAGCAGATTGTATTGATTGTATTTTGTTATAATATTATTTGGCGTTACTTAAATAAGTATTCACATCGAAAGAAAAATGTAGAATTAAAGTAGATGAATATGCGACCACAAAAACCGACGATTGAAAAAAACCGGTTATTAAAAAATCTCCGGAGATTTACCGGTTTTTTGTCTCCGGAGTAATATTCAATATTGAACGAGGCCAGTACTAACTTACCAGTAAGAGGTTGAATTTACCGCAAAAACTCGACTTAGCTAAAACTTCTCATACTTACAGCTTGCGCTTTCCTGAAGTTGTCACGAGCTTTTGTTAGAGATGACGCTGGTAAAATATTATTAGTTAATTTATGATGCAACAATTATAATTACTGACTCTCACAACAAGGGTTTCGTATTTCTCAGACGGGCAACGGATGAGTGACTCTTTTTAAGATTGCTTGTACCCTTTGGTGGCGGTGATTACTCCCCTTCAGGTGACCCGCATGCCGTTGGCCTCCCAATTCTATATTAAAATAGAAAAATGCATATGTTTGCCAAAAAAACGGGAAAAAAAACCGAACCGCAACACTAGAGTTAGTGTTGTGGTATCAGAAAACATCAAAATTTTATGTTCGAATTTTGATGTTTGATTTTTTTATTTTGTTTCAGAACTTAGTAGCCTTAAATAAATTTCCTCACTATGCTAGTCTCGACGTACCTACATTACTCAGAGGAAAAAAATAACGTTGAAATATAACGAGCATATTTTTCTTCGCAATCCAAATAGAGAACGTCCCTTCAAAATAAAACGGTAAGGAAATGTAATAATAAAATGTGGGGGATTTTATCCCTGCAAAAGTATTTTTCGGGCACACCCTGTAGTAAGGAAATACCTTATATATTTAGGTAATATATAAATAGCTATGATTGTTTGCCTGTATCTACAATTATTTATTGTTTATTTAAATGCCTTTTTCTTTTCGGTTATTTTTTTTCTCGTCATTTTTTTTTATTTTAAATAAAATGGGACTGTACGATACTGAATGAAACTCAGCAATTACAAATAGAACTTTAATGTGCATACAAACAATGACAACTTTATCACAACTATATCAAGCAAGTGACGCCGTCATATAGAAACAGGGAAAATCTCGAAAAATCTAGATTCAGGAATCGGACTAAATGTTACAGCGCCATCTGCCAGTGCACAACTAAAACAAATCTAACTTGACAGGGACTAATTTGGAAGTATTCCCTCAAAACAAGATTTGTCCATTTGATAAACCATCTCCAAATAAACTGTACTGCCGTGCATTTATCTAAATAGTGGTCACAGTATAGGCAAGTTGAAATGAATGATTACAAACTACACAGCCATGCAAAACGAAACAAAAATTTTAAAATTCGAACGAACTCCTCCGTTACACATAGGGTTTCCAGGTCCTAAACACAAATAGTCGGATAGACCAGCCAGTTTAGCCGGACACTTCGGTAAAAAAATTAAAATTAAAATAAAAAATAAAAAAAATTGCTTTATTCAGTAAACCATTAGTTTTACAAAAAGTTAGTGGTTGGAGTCTCTTTTTAGGTAAGAAATATACCTGTGATAAGAGGCTCCGCTCTTCCTTAAAGGTAAGTACTTACTTATAGTTACCGATTCTTATAATTAAATAATAAAATCTAGACTTAATTTATTATTTAAATTTAAATTTAGCCAGATTGAATTAAGAATTTTGATTTAATGAATGTATATAATTTTACGTTACATTACAATATTAAATTTAAAAGGCCGGACATGCTTAACTATAAAGGATTTTTGTATTAGTAGTGAAACGAGGCAGGGGGAGCGGGACTGACCACGTCACTGGTCGAATGCAAAAAGCCTAACAAAAGCCAGACACCGTCTAATTTGGCCGGACACGCATTTAATAAACCTAACTATGGCCGGCTTTATCCGGACACCTAGCAACGCTAGTTACACACATGACGTGGATTGTGCGTGACCACAACTCTCGTTGCGTTACCTATAGTACACACTCTGTGAAAATTTCAAGAGACTACCTGTTACAATTTAAAAAAATACAGTCCTGTGACAGACAGATGGACAGACAGATGGACAGCGAAGTTTTAAAAAAGGGCGCTGTTAGAACCCATAGAGTACGGAACCCTAAAAAACAAATACACGTCGCATTGAGAACTATCTTTCGGTTTCTTGAAATCGGTTAAAATAAACACTTAGGTCAGTACTTCCTAAGGCGTATTTATGAGTGTTTTTGCCATAACACGGAAAATAGAATGCTCCCAAGTGTATAAAATGTCCATTAAAACTTAAGTACGAGTAAAGCTTTTCCTAAAAAATATTTTTGATGTCAAGCTGAAGAGGTGGACCATTATTATTTTGTGTTTCTTATTATTTAAAACGGACTTTAATACTTACTTACTTAATAAGGTTCTTTCTAAAATTTTAGGTTATTTTTAGTACCTAGGTCGTTAAATAAACACTTTCGTCTTACATTATTCATAATTATTCAGTATTTTCATAATCGTTATTCTGTAAATAGCTTTTCCAGCGCTTAGGTATTTCCATTTAGATAAAATGTTTTATTCAAACTTCTCTACCTAATTAGTTAAATTTAAAAGCATTATTAAATGTCATTAATTTAATACTAAAAAATGACCAAAATTAATGATATATTTTTGTATATTTTTCCTTTGTAGAATCTAGAGGATGATCAAATAATTTATCCTTTAATACGCACGTGAAATTCAGGGAACACACAAAACGAGTAATAAAGTTCCCCACTTTGAGTGCCTTCCATTTGTCAGTTTTTATTTGAACGCCTTTTGTTTCATCCATAGCCAACCATGGTGTTTTGTTTTTAATGCTTCCTTCCTGGTCAAGGTCAGGATTAACAATGCCATAAAATTTGAGGAGAGACGACGTGGCGCTGAGTAGGGAACATGGTGATTGTGTATTGCAAAGGAATATACCGTAAAATGTCACCTTGACACTGAAAAAAGTGGCAACTTTAATAGTTTTAAAGTCACGTATTGTATAACGTTATCGGGACTTTAACGCGATAAAACATATTGTTAATTTACCTCAACGTTTCGGCCATGTTTCAACGGAATAACGTTATAAATATGTGTAAAAATCGCGAAAGTTTAAAACAGTTTTAAAACGTTATGTAATCATATACCCCTGCTTAGGTACTCGAGTTTATGTCATAAAGACAACTAGACCAACCCTGAAGATGTAGACTGGATTATTATTTTTGAAATTGAGGAGATTCTCTGCTATTAATTACCAATGCTAAACTGTATTCGTTTATTCTTTTGTTATGGTAAAACTCCTATGGTAACACGCATCAGCGAATCGAGATGAATTTTTGAAGAGACTATACAGCGTGTCCCTAAACTAGAGCCTAAACTAGACCGCATAGATTTGTTAGATTTTTTTTGTGGCTCTATAAAAAAACAACTGTGTCATAGCATTCATGAGAAGTAGTGTTACACGGGTGTTTGTTCTTTGTCCATAGAAGGACACATGTATAATTAGAGAGTCAAGCCAGGAAGTGACATAATTTTAGTCAGTATAGGTTTATTAGTTTCATTCTTTAATTAATTGACTAGCAGTAAAGATAACTAGGGTACAATGGCGCTGCTCACTACTCAGGAACGAGAGAAAAATGATGATGATAAGGTCCTTTGTAGCCTCAAAAAGTATAATTATACGGATCGACTTGAGAAACTCTTCCGTTGTTTATTTCGTTGGTTATGAATGAATAAAATATCACAAAGCAAATAATAGCCCAGACAATAGCGTACCTTAAATCAAAATCACTAAACTGTCAGACAATGTAGCTCAATAAATCACCAAATAGTTTCCGATTTAAGTACTAACAAATGAAATGAAATGTTGCCAATTACGTGAAGTGGAAGCATCGCGCCGTGACAAACGGTTTACGATCGGACGGGTTGCTATTCTTCAGGCAACGTAGACGCCGGACCGGCGTAAAAATGCAATAAAAAAGGCTTGTAAACTGTTGAGACAATGTTATTTTACAGCAGTTTCGTTTACTATGTTGCGAGAAAAAACTAGCTCTGTTTGTAGTTCGGGACTTAAAGGTGCTGACACAGTGCAAGGTTTCTTACACTAAGTTTCCATCCATAGAGACAGTGCACTCTTTGATGTTTGCGTAAAGCTGACACCGCTAGGCACTGATCACAGCACCTAGGGTTGGCAAAGTATATTATAAAACATTTTCATTACGGGGGTCACGTTTACGGGTGGTAGGACCTTGTGCAAGGTCCGTCCGGATCGCTACCACCATCTTGCTTGCTAATCCAGCCGCTAAGCAGCAGTGCCTGCACTGTTGTGTTCAGGCGTGGAGAGCAAGACAGCCGGTGTAATTACTGGCACAAGAGGTATTCCTTCTTACCCCTCTGGGTTGGCAACGCATCTGCAATCTCTTTAGTGTTGCGGGTGTCTATAGGCGGTGGTGATCACTTACCATCAGGTGACCCACTTGCTTGTTTGCCTTCCAGTTTCATAAAAAAAAAAAACAATTACTTCGCCTAGTAATACTCTTACTAATGTGCATCATTGTGTGCTCTAGAGAAGATGCACTTACCACTACTACAACAAAAACAAACATGCGCCAGCCCTGAAAGTCATGTCCCAGTTTACTAGGTCAGGCAGTGTAGGCAGTAGTACCTACTTGCGTTCAAAACCTCTCAAAGCGTCTTCACAATGATACGATATCGTTATCGTAAGTTGATACGATATTGAGGCAAATAAAATGTATGGAATATAGGCAGGTACATACATTTTTCATACGTTTTACTTGCCCCGATGTCGTATCGCATACAATGAAAGCTCTGAAGGTTGCCCTGTCTAGACGTCTTTATCGGACGACTGTATGGATTTTTGGGTGTACAGTGGGCAGGGAAGGATGTGCATTGTTCCACATTCACATTATGCAAGTGAGCGAGATACTGCATTATATCGCTCAGTATCTTAGGAGGTCATTGGCGGTCACACACACAGTTATAATGTAAGATGCTTTCACAAAAGCGAGTAGCAGCTGTTGAAAACAGACACACCCAGATGCACTCACCGGTCAGGGGGTTCCACTCCGTACTGTAGGTACGCTCGACGGCCTTTACCTTTACCTATTGCATAGGCAAATCGCAGTAGGCTGTCAAATTGCCGCGCGCTCGCTCGCTCGCCCCGGCTGTGTCAGTGTAAATGAAAATGAATGCCGTCCAACCCTAGCATGTCGACGGGAGTAGCTGGGGGAAGGCGGGCGCGGGCGACGAGTTCCTTTTGACTCGCGCCGCCTGGCGCATGGTGTGTGAAGTAATACGATCTTTTTGAGCGTGTGAATAAAGTCGGAATTCGTTTAATTGCGAGAGTAAAGAGAAGTTACTGTACGTTATTTATTCTGTGGTACGGTCAGCCTCAGAAGTAGCTGAACATTTTAGTACCTTGTCGCTATCAATAATGTGACAAATTCGAGCAACTCTCATTTAATACGTTACAACGACATGGTTTTTAAGTGTTTAGCTAATTCGGAGGTTCACGTACAAACCACTAAGAGTCACGTAAACAAACATTTAATTTTCTTTGTTTCGGATTAAAAAATAGCCCGTTATTCCTCAGCCTCCCAATTATTTCCGTGAAGAATCCCGTGTAAGCGTTGCCTCGTTTTGATGCGAATGATGGACAAGCAAACAAACGCCTTTTATTTTTCGAATTTTGCTAATTGGTTGTATGAATTCTTTTACATACTTTATTCTACGAGCACTTCATAAAAATAACAAGTTTATTTGTTAATTTGCGTCGGTAATGAATTCAGTTATACCTCATTAGTAACTATATTTGTAAAAAACATGATAACTATCGTTATTTAAACAAATGGCTGATAAAGCTACCGATAAAATGCTCTTAATAAAGATTAATTATTTGACTAGCGACCTAAAAGCAGGCCAAAATTGTTGTTGCTTCTTTAAGTAATTTAACGTAAATGTAAAAGAATTGACGCAACTAAAATATTAATAATACAAATTAATACTATAGAACCAGCCAAGTTCGAGTCCTACATACACTCGAAAAACATAACCCTCCCTTCAGGCGGCAGTCGGGAAAAAATTCGCGGGTGGTAGGACCTTGCGCAAGGTCCGTTCGGATCGCTACCACCACATTGCTTGCTAATCCAGCTGCTAAGAAACAGTGCTTGCACTGTTGTGTTCCGGCATGGAGAGAAAGACAGCCGGTGAAATTACTGGCACAAGAGGTATTCTATCTTAGTCCTCTGGGTTGGCAACGCATCTGCAATATCCTTGGTGTTGCAGTGTCTATGGGCGGTGGTGATCACTTACCATAAGGTGACTCACTCGCTCGTTTGTCTTCATTTTATTATGTTGTATAAAAAAATTATATTAATTAACCGTTAATAACGAAGAATGCATTTTTTACTGTTTGGTTAAAATCGTTAATCACCGGCTTCGCATCTATACTAGAAACTCCAAACATAGGCAAATAAAGCTTCAGGCATACCGTATCAAAATCGAGAGTGACGCACAAAGCAGTACCCTTACCATGAGTCCAGTGCACCTAGCCGTTACCGTACTCGCTAGCGACGGCGTAAACTATTTGTATGGAGAATTGTGCAGCGCCTCTAACGCTCACTTAAAGAACTAAAAATCGCTAGTATGAGTCCAATGGTAAATTAAATATCGTAATCCAAGCGCCAGTGACTAAAGTTTTGTAGCTGTCGCCGTAGAATATTGTTACCACGAGTCACAAATTTGACACATATATATTTTTGAAATAATCATGTACAGTCAAGGAATTTAATTTCCAACCCACCTAAGGTTCAATAGCATATAGCAAACTGTCACCATAAGAGCTATAGAGCAAGATGTTAGTTTGACATATCGACCTTAATGCATTGCGAATGTCAGACGACATTTTAACGAAATGGGTAGGGAATTAAGTTTCTTGACTGTACGTTAGGAAAAATATATGCATTTTCCCTACCAACATCGATAAGCCAAAGGCTACTAGAAATACGGGATAGCTTAAAGTTCCAACTTACAAACAGGCTAAAACCAATAAGTCGTTCATGAGAAATTGCGTAAGATTTTACACCAAAATTCCAAAAAACATTACTGAACTAAATGATACAAAATTCAAATCTATTGTCAAGAAGACATTAATTTCTCGGGCATATTATAAAATCAATGATTATATCTTGGACAAAGATGTATGAAAATGATCCCGATTTGTATTGGCGATCCCTGGCTCCAAATATTGTACACCTACTGCGTTAAATTGTAAATTTTTTAAATATTTAAGATGTAAAAAAACGTTGTAATTTTGATTAATTTAAAAAATAACACTAATCTGAATAAAAATATTTTGACTTTGACTTTGACATGTCATCGAAAAATACCGTATTTTATTTCATTTCATTTATTTCATTTATTCATTCATTGCAGCCATGGTATTACAAGATGACAATATTTGGATATTACAGTGCTACATGGACCCTGTTAGGGCGAGGCAACAACTTATGTTTAACTTAACCTAATATTAATATGTTACTTTTACTAATGCCAAATAATTTAGTTCTCCATTTATACTCATTACCGTATAAAAGCATTTAACTACTAAAACATTCTTTAGCCTTTTTACAAATGTGTGGTAATTTTCTTCTTCTAATAGTATCGCCTATGGTTAACTCTTTCACTGACAAATGGGAGCGTATTTAACCGCTATCGACTGTAACGTAATATGAATTTTCGATAGAAACTCATGGTAATGGTACAGGAAAGCTTCAGTGCAAGCCGACCGCCCGTCGAGCTCAGACGCCGCCCTGGCCGCCCAAAAGTTCGCTTCCGAATAAACACGAAACTTTCAAAGCTTCTTAGTTAAAATGTGGACATAACTTAGTTATTAGAAAAGAAACCGAAAATGAGCTTCAGATTATATATTTTCTAAATTAGATAGATAGTTTTTTAATGTTTGTGTCTTTGGTGTGTTGAAGTGAAGTGTAAACGTAATAGTATTTTGAAAAAATATAAAATTAAAAAAATAATTAAAAACCTTTTGCAAATATTTCATGATGCGTGACTTACTTGAAACTCTACTTCATAAAGCATAACTCATAAATTTAGGTCGGCGTTATTCAATTGTTTCACGCTCAGTGTTAACTTTAATTAACGTATAATTATCGTTGTGTAATAACGTGTTAATTTCAACGTTTCTAAGGATGATCCGGATTATTGGCACCTACGGAAAAAACGGAATACATTCGTAATACCGCTTGAGGTAAGTGTCTTTAAACTCTCGAGTGGTTTTTTTTTCAAAGTAGATTTGCCAAGGACGAGGTACGGTCAGCGTCATAAATATATATACGTTAAAATGCTATGTAATGACAACACACAGAAAAATTAGGGTAATGTCAGGACTTGAACTGGCAACATCAGCATTCCGTGCTGCATGCATTGTTTGTTTGTTTTTTGTTTGTATGTAGGGGTACATACAAACAAACAAACAAAGTTTACCTCATTATTATATTAGTGTAGATATGTACTAAGTTTATGGTATAAACTAAGGAGTTTGTGGTAAATGGTTAAATTTATTCCATGTGGTCAAATTCAGTCATTATATGGAATTAAATTAGTTATTACGCCGTGGAAGTTTGACGTTTGCATTTACTTATTCCATGTTTTATTTGCACTCCTGTCCTAAATGTGGGACTGTATTTGCTAAAAGGTGATTAAAATTTTAATAAAGATTCGCTTTCACAAACGTACTGTGCGTTGTACAAAAAATGGATTTTAAAACATGCCAACGGGCATGTGAAATACTTTTTTTTTTAAATGACAAAGCAAACGAGGGGTTCACCTGATAGTAAGTGATCACCCCCTGCATATTGCAGATGCGTTGCCAACCCAGAGCGCTAAGATGGGATACTCTTGTGCCAATAATTTCATCGGCTGTCTTACTCTCCATGCCGGAACACAACGACAAGCACTGCTGCTTAGCGGCTGGATTAGCGAGCAAGGTGGTAGTGATCCGGACCGACCTTGCACAAGGTCCTACCACCCCCTTGGCGCAAGTCTATGAAATGAAAGTGTGCTGGTCTCTCCAATCCTATTCTAATCGCGATTTGATAATATAGGTAGTCAAATAGATGTCGGAGGGACCAATTTTGTAGCACACATTTTTTATTTTAAAAGCGTATTTCATTGCCTTTTCTTTACCCGTCTGTGCATATCAAAGAGCAGTGTTGTTTTTAGCACCCATATTATAGTATCCATCCACATTACGTATGTATGCGTCAGTCCCTAGTCAGTCCTCACATCGCTCAAGACTCGGTGGACTTGAATAAATAAAGTATCAATTTAGATAAAAGAAAAAAGGATTAGTTGTCACCGTATTTTCAGTATTGGCCTCAAAAAAAAGAATTATATTTAAACTTTATTTGCTTTAGAAACGAAATGTCAATTGCGATCTGTACCCTTACCATGAGTACAGTGCACCTAGCCGTAACCATACTCGCTAGCGACAGCGTAAAACGATTCGTATGGGAAATTGCACAGCGCCTCTAGCGCTCACTTAGATAACTAAAGATCGCTAGTATGAGTCCAACGGTAAATTACCTATCGAAATCTGAACGTCAGTGTCTAACGTTTTGTAGCTGTTGCCGTAGAATATTGGTACCATGAGTCACAAATTTGACACAAGTCATCGAAAAATACCGTATCGACCATGGTTAACTCTTTCACTGACAAATGGGAGCGTATTTAACCGCTATCGACTGTAGTAACGTAATACGAATTTTTGATAGAAACTCATGGTAATGGTACTGGAGTAGGTAGGGACAGCCGTGTAACGCGCATCGTGAAGATTCGTGCCAGGATAGTGTGAATTTTTGATCGATCATCGTGGAGTAGCATTGCGGCAATATATCGAACTATCGATAGTTTTGTTGATAATATCATGACCTCGAAATATAGTTACAATATCGATAGGGCTATCGATAATTTCGATAGTATCAATACTATCCATAGTTTCGATGGTCATCAAATCTAATACTATCGAAAGGCATCAATACTTAATAGTATTGATAGTTTTTTAACCGATACTATCGATAGGCGCCAATACTATCGATAGTATCCATCGATAAGCCTATCGATATTGTGACTATGTTTCGGGGTCAACTATCGATAGTCAAACTATCGATATTTCAGCTACGCTATCGTGGAGTTGGAGGGCCAGCGATAGACGTTTTTTGGCTGATTATTATAATGATGACGATAAATATTTCGAAGAATTATTGTTTCATACTTTTATAAAAATAATCTATAGATAAAGGTATTTTTTAATTGAAAATCGACGGCAAAACTAACAAGAAAAACAGCTGTTAGTATCTACTAACGCTATCTATCCCAAGAGCTTTTTATTAACTTAGCTTGGCTCTTCCTAAGGAGGTATTGTCTTGTTTTAATCTTGCATCTCTTAATGAACTTCATTTCGACATTGTATACAGTAGTATACACCTAACGACATTGTTGTAAAATAAATGTTTCTGTTTCTTTGTTTCTTCGTAGTTTGACGTATACATAACTTATAGCTAGGGTGCAATTTTTGAAGCTCACCAGATGACTAGAGCTTACTAAAATGGCAGCATTTCTATGAAAAACGGCCATTTTGGCGAGCTTTAGTCACCCGGTGAGATTGCAAAAATCGCACTCCTGTCCCGACAGATGTTGTTCTGCGTCTAAATACTAAAACCCCATAGAAAAAAGGATGTTCAGTTTTTTCCAGATTTGCCAGAACACTTTTAAAAATTTCCTTTTCATAGAAACCTAATTTGAACAATTACGTATTTTAAAACAAAAAATTGCCAAATTAATGCAGCCGTTCTTAAAATGCGTTAACCAACGGACAGTATTTCATTTCAATTCATATACTTACCCCCCTATTAATAAAGGCTTCGTAAACGTTTGTTAGTTAACATGTTTTATGTCTTTATCTGTCTTTGTGACGTTTACCCTCAAATGAAAGGGACAAAACATTTGTTAGCTTAAAAATATTGTTAACTTTTTATGAATAAAGGTGTTAGCAGACGAGCTTATTTATCAGTAACTACTCCTACGAGGTAAATATTATTTCCTTTGTATTTTGGGGGATTTTAAATACTACCTAGATCAAAAGTTTACTGTTGGTACAATCAACTCAGAAGTAGCTAAACACTTAAGCACCTTGTCATAGTAACGTAAGAAATGAGAATGGCTCGAATTTGTCACATTACTGACAGCAACATACTAAAATGCACAGCTATTTCTAAGGCTGATTAGGATTACATAGGTAAAACGTGCCGTTTTTTGAGTATAGAAATCACGGCCATTAAATGGAGACAAAGCTGCTCTTAGCAACTTATGTAACAAAAGAATACGTTACAAATATCCCAATGATAAGAAAATTCTTTCGTCCTTTACTTGAAATATGTTCAGATCATAATAAAAGTTGTATTTTCCGTGCGCTGTCGCAGATGTTGAGAGCGCCATGATTAGGGTTGCTACCCGTACTCTAAAATAGAGTATTGTCTTCTTTTTCATGCCGGTGTACTTTATAATCTACGTCACCAATAAAGTACGCTAAAATACTCTATGCACGTTAAACTGACTGTTAATGGCTCGTTGACTGACCAAAAACGTATAGGCAAAGAGATCCGTCTAAAGAAATGGCGTTGGATTGGACAAGTTTTACGAAGACCCGACAACCACTTGTCCTAATATAGTTTAACGTGGCAGACCTACGGAAAGAGAAGGCCGGGTCTCCCGCGTACCATCTGGAGATGTTCAGTTGAGTGAAGTTTCATCAACTGGTCACAGCTGGAGAGAGTTGGAAGAAGCCGCGCGGGATCGGAGCAGATGGGGGTATCTTCTGAGAGCCCTATGTCCCTGATGAGGGATAAAAGGAACCCATCATCATCATCAATGGCTCGTTACGGGCAAATAATGGAAAAAATTAATAAATGCTCTTTTTTATGATGTGTAAGTAGTTTATATTTGTTCTACCAAAATGAAAAATTACTTTATTCGCCCAAAAAAAAGGTGGCAACCCTAGCCTTGATTCAGTTTGGTGTTAGTTAGGGAAGTTGTTTTGTTTTGTATTATTCAGTTGGATGCTCGTTTGACCCTCCTGACATCGCGATACATATCCTACACCGATATGTGGAGATATATAGGAATATGTACAGTAGGGGAAATATATTCACGTGCCACCTTAGAACCCTATCGCAGTGACGCGACGCGTTAAACGCCAGGCTAAGTCATACAAATGTCATGCGTATGTCTCTTCGACTAGGTTCTACGGTGGTAGGTACGTGTTTCAATTTCCTTGACTGTACGCTTCAATATGCAGTGTTACTTGGACAGAGTTAAAAGATTTTTCCGCGGGGGAAAAGTAAATACGTTTGTGAATGTTTTCCCCTTAGCCTTGGGTGTTATATGCATTTATCAATATAGTACGTGCATATATCCGTCGTCTAGTAGGTACACTTGGTACTTAGTTTGCGACTGAATATATTTGTGTAAATTGTCCCAAGATACTTTTTTAAACACTCCCTTCTCAATTGCATAAAAGCAAAAATCAAAAAAACAACAATAGAAATCCTTCGACCCGGATTGTGGATATGGTCCTTCAAACCGGATACTAAAAACGGTCCTGTTAGCCGGATTACGCAACGTATTCCGCCATTTTCTACATTGTTTAATTCCCCACATAGTTCATAAATCCGGATCAAAATGGCGCTTTAATTAATAATAGGGTGTGTTTACACCGACGTGATTGCCGCATTATCTTCCCCGCGAAATTCAACCTTGACTCTAAGTAACAGAGTCGAAAGTCGCAGAGCGTTAAGATGAAAGAAAGACTGCCAACATTGTGAGCAAGATTTCAACCTGTCAAAACATTTTTCTTTATAAATCTTAATAACGGTTTTATTTCAGTGTCTTGTGTAATTTAGTCTTCAATTACACTGGGCGTCTGTGTTAATGGCTTAATTACATGCTGCGGTTGTTTTTAAATCTTTGACAGCCGGATGACCTAGTAGTTCGATCCTGGCTACGATGCTATAGGTTTCGGCTTTAAATCCTGCCAGGGACAGACATTTGTATGCTAAACGTGAAACAAAGTTTGAGGCCAGATCTTGGTATATTATGTCTGTTGTGAACTATATTGACTGACTAGAAGTCCATTACTTATAGGTCAGTGGTCACAATTTACTTTTAATACGTTCTGCTGAGCATGATGGCCCAGGTTTAGCTTATCCCTCGCTGCATCTCTAACTAGTGTCACAAGAAAGGGAAACTTGTAGCAAGGCTGCAATGCCTCTGCAAACCTGCTTTTCAATCTTTTTTCTTTTTTATTAAAAATTATTCTAGTTCCAAATTCAAAATTCAAATTTTCAAGTTCTTTCTGGTTTTGACATTACTCTCAGTCTTGGTCTTACTGCGTGTAAAGGCAGACAAGACATCTCCGTATTAAGTGCGCTCTCCCAGTGAAAGTTCAATCATCATCATCATCATCATATATCTTTTTTTTATAATTTTCATCCTGCAATCTGTCACATCATGACATTCATCAGGGATTCAAGATTGAAGTATCCAGTGGCACGTCCGTATGTGCATAATCTACATCATATACTACTACTGTTTTTGATAAACTCTTGGTCTTTGTCGGTCCCTGCTATGATACTCCTTTCATCCACTCAAAGGTTAACTGGAAGAGATACCTTAAACGGATAAGTTCGCCTTTGTACATCACTGTATCTCTTTTTGTCATTTATGTTTTTTTTTTGTACAATAAAGAATTTACATACATACATACGTTTACATACATACATACAGTCAAGGAATTAAATTTCCAACCCACCTAAGGTTCAATATCATATAGCAAACTGTCACCATAAGAGCTATAGAGCAAGACGTTAGTTTGACATATCGACCTTAATGCATTGCGAATGTCAGACGACATTTCAACGAAATGGGTAGGGAATTAAGTTCCTTGACTGTACATATACCTGAAGCACATTTTTGTGCCTTCTATTTAAATAAAGTCGCTATCGGTTACTGTCTGTCCTAAATCCTTATAGTGTATGTTCGGCCGCCTTCTCCTTCTAAACCACGCAACAGATTTTGATACGGTTTTCACTGTCATTTAGAGATTTTTTAGGTTTTTAAGTACATTACATCCCGATTACCGGTGCGAAGCCGGGGCGGGGCGCTATAGTAAATTATAAACTAATGATGTTCACAATCGTACGGACCGGTGTGAAGTTAGCGGCCAAAAGTTAGCGGCCGATTATAACCCGACCAAATTAAAAAGTCCAGATTTATTTCTTGATTTTCAAGTCCGAAAGTCTATAGAATGAACGAGAAGATGCACAAATTCTATGACAAATAACGTTCTCAAATATAACAAGAACAATAACAACAACAAAATACTCTTTATCGATTCACACATGAAAACAAAATAAAAGAACAACACAGTGACATTTTATTGGCAACAGGCGGTCTTATCGCTAAGCAGTGATCTCTTCCAGACAACCTTTTATATATGTATACCTAAATACCTTCTAATGGCAATTAGGTAGCAACTATCTGTGTTCAATGATCTAGGTGATTAAAACCACTAATAGGAAATGGCTTCCTTTGAGCGTTCGGTATCGTGGTTAGGCCAAATTAGAAACTGCTCGTACACAGGGTGCCGCGATCAACCACTCTGGCCCGTGATTGGGCAAGTTGATACTTTATGGTTCAACTAATTAAACCGTATTTGTACGGTCGTGGTCACGAGTAGACCAAGGTTTGTCTATTGGTGACCACGACCGTTGCAATACGGTCGAAACGTCGAAGTCAATAAATTATTATAATATTAATAAAACGGATCACTCACGTATTTTTAAGTCGAGAAATGCCCGACATGTTTCGGACCAGTCCGTGGTCCTTAATCATGAGCCCCCGCGGCGGTGGCGCGAATTATTATAATCGTGTTAAAGTCCCAATAGACGTTATAAACATTTGTGTAAAAATTGTGAAGTTTTAAACAATGTATATATTTTTTAGTTAACGATCCCAGTCATTAACAGTCACCCAATAAGATATGAAAACATACCAGTAAAACGACAGACAATGATGTCAACTACTAGTACAGTCAATGAAATTGAAACACGTACCACCGTAGAACCTAGTCGAAGAGGCATACGCATGACATTTGTATGACATAGCCTGGCGTTTAAGAGGAAACACCAAAGCCTAGAGAATTGAAAAATAGGTATTTGTAAAATTTATTGCTGCCTCCATCTATCAAGCCTCCCCCCGCAGAGCGCAATAGAGACAGCCGCAGCTTGAACTGAAAATACCTATTTAAAGTACACAAAATCAACGATTCGTAGACCCCTGATTCCTTCTCCAAAACTTAACCGATTTAACTACTTTTTTCATTAAAAATTAAAGAAAGGCTTTGGCAGTGTTCCTATGTTTTTCTTTTTTTATATAATCTAGCCAAATTTGTTTTCTGAATGTATGAACGCAGCCGAAAATCTGGCCATTTTTTTAGGTTTTTGAATGTTCATATCTCTTTTAATAATTAATTTATGAAAAAAAGGAAAACATAGGGACATGCATAATAGTGGCCATCGATTTTTTGGAAAAAAAAATATTGCTCTACTGGCATTATCCAGAGAGGAGACAGGGGACGACGTTTGTATGGAAAAACGGCCCTTGTGTTTCCCCTTCACGCGTCGCGTCGTTGCGATAGGGTTCTAAGGTGGAACGTGAATATATTGCCCCTGCTATGAAAACGGTTCCCTACGCAAACCTGTTACTGTGACCAGAAATATGTCAAATATACATAACAAGTGGATGCGCGACTTCGTTAGCGTGGAATTAGCCTATATCCGTCGAGGTTAGTGTAGCTTTCTATCTGTGAAAGAATTTTAGGAATCGGTTCAGTAGTTCCAGAGATTACCGCCTACATACATAGAAACAAACAAAGTTTACCTCTTTCTTATATTAGTACTAGCTGACGCGCGTGACTTCGTTCACGTAAAATTAGTAGCCTATGTCCGTCAGGAATAGTGTAGCTTTCTATCTGTAAAAGAATTTTTGAAATCGGTTCAGTAGTTCCAGAGATTACCCCCTACATACATACAAACTAACAAAAAAACAAACAAACAAAGTTTACCTCTTTATTATATTAGTGTAGATAAGTAGATAGTATAGAATATTGCAGACTAGAAGGAATAAAGAGAGATTTTTTTAATTTAAAACTGTTCAACACATGTACCCACATACACGAAACACGAACAGATTTTTTTTTTATAAAATAGGAAGGTAAACAAGCAAGTGGGACACATGATTGTAAGTGATCACAACCGCCTATAGACATCCGCAATACCAAGGAGATTGCAGATGCGTTGCCAACCTCGAGGGCTAAGATGGAATACCTCTTGTGCCAGTAATTACACCGGCTGTCTTGCTCTCCACGCCGAACACAACAGTGCAAGCAGTGCTGCTTAGCGGCTGGATTAACAAGCAAGATGGTGGTAGCTATCCGGACGAACCTTGCACAAGGTCCTACAACCCGCAAAATATCCAAACATTGTGTTGAAGAGAATCAAAAAGGGCCCCACTCAGCATACTGCCTCGGTGAACCGAGACGCTGATTTTCAGTGGGACCCTTGAGACTCTTAAAACTAAACTTATACTAAACTAAAAAAAAACTGGCCGAGTGCGAGTCGGGCTGGCGCACCGAGGGTTCCGTCATCAACAACATCTAGTGTCGCATTTTTGCTTTGTAAGACCAAAGATTTTATTTTTTTGTTTGTATTAACTACAAATTTACGGTCTTCGGATTTATTATTTTATTTGTGCTGTGAGACCGTGCTTCTTGCCAAATTTCATAGTTTTAGGTTAACAGGAAGTGCCCCAGTGGCTTTTGAGTGTATTGCGAATGTATGAAACATGCGGCATAAACGGCCGTATCTTTTGATTGCGTTGACTTAGAAGTTTGATTTTTTCACGGCTCTAAGGGACTGCAGACCTGAGTATTTGATATTATTTTCAACTCTATAACTCCACGCGTTCTTGAGAAAAATGGTCTTGACAGACAGACAGAGAGACAGACGGACAACGAAGTGATACTATAAGGGTTCCGTTTTTCCTTTTGAGGTACGGAACCCAAACTAGTGAACACTCGTAACTAAGCGTATACAGCTAATGCAGCTTTATTGCAAGACTATGTTAGATATAACAGTGTTTTCGCGAAATAACAAGTTTATTCGTTCCACTTTGAAACATAAATTAACATAATGCCATTACAAAGCGTCCAATAGCGGAGAATTGTGAAAAACGGTCGAACCCTTTCTTGTTATTTTGCTAACTTATTCGTGTTTTCGAGCTAGGTGTAAAATAGATAGCCATTCCTACATGTACTAAACCTACATCTGTACACTAATATAATAAAGAGATAAACTTTGTTTGTTTGTATGTAGGGGGTAATCTCTGGAATTACTGAACCGATTTCAAAAATTCTTTCCCAGATAGAAAGCTACACTATCCCTGACGGACATAGGTTACTAATTCTGCGCCATCGAAGTCGCGGGCGTCCACTAGTTATAAATAACTGTGATCGCTACAATATCTACAATACACTGAAAAAACAAGTTTGTTACATGTAACCAAAAATTGTGTACCTATTACACAAAAAATTTACTACCAAACTATGTGTTACACCTTAACTAACTCTTGATTTGTAAATCAATCGTAGGGCATCAAACGACTTCCGAGTGCACTGGGTGCCTAGATAAAGTGACTCCCTCTAAGCGTCAACGCTAGTAGAAATGTCAAAAAGCACACATTTTGACGTTTGCTTTCGTCGCCTTACGTCAAGTCCATCAGATGTAGTTTTATGGCGTTAACGCTAACAGAATGTCACCTTGTCTTGACAGGCAGGTCCCTTAAGAGACTGGTATACAATGATATACAGAACGCCTAAAACAAAAGACATACTTAACCTTTTTCCTAGTTTAAACCTTCAAATTGCTACACCCTGACAGGGTCCATGTCCACTTTACACCCAAGATCTTGTAAAATGTGTATATGATGCAATAAAGATACTGATTACTGATTACTTTGACCTAATTACTACCTGGCGGGAAATGACCAACGGTAGATTGTAATCCGCGTTTCCCCGAAACCATCTCTTTACGACCTGCTACTTTAATTAAGACAATGTGTTTCCCTTGTCACTCCCACAGATTAAACCTCGTAGTAGCTGAATGGACGAGCGAAATATTAGCGAGTTCAGATGGGTCGTACGATGGTCGCCATTGTCGCGTTACACCAGATTCGCGATTCATCGTATTCGCTTATTGTCATTTTCGCATTTCATAATGGTCGCATGACATCAGATTTCCTTATTGTTTTTTTGCATTTGATCATGGTCACGTTAAATCAGATTCGCGATTCATCACAAATTTGCTAAGTGTCATTTTCGCATTTCATCATGATCGCGTTAAATCAGATTCGCGATTTATAGTATTTGCTCATTGCCATTTTCGCATTTATTTAGAATCGCGTTTAATGGAACTTGTTTGAGAGCTGTTTGTAAAATAAATGTGCATACCTTACTAGGTCATGTTGGGGTCACAGCAAACTGCTGACTAAACTGCTGGTATCATCATCGAGATGATGAGTGTTCCATCTTGTGACAACCCTACTGTATGTTTGAGGTATATGCTAACGTTTGTTACTATTGAGTGACCGTACTAGCGGTATATTTTGTGTCGTATAAACAAGACAAGTAGCGAACATGTAATTGAATTATACTGAATGATACCGAGTAAGAGGCTTGTACAAATTGCTTATTGATTGCTTGGATATTTATATTATGGCTCATTTATTGTACACATTCTGATTGCGTATATTTATTTGGGAATATGAAAGGGCTATTCGGTGTTTGCATTAACATCAACAAAGATATCATAGTTATTTCTATATTCGAGTGCGTGCTAAAGCGATATGTTGATGATGGTATGATTTCCTATTGATCCTTTATCTCAAACTTAATTTTTTTTGCAATTAGAACTACGCTGTAATTATTATCTATCTATACCTATTATAAAATTGGAGAATTTTTGAGTTTATACTGTACTGTTTCATTTATTTTCAAATTTTTTTAGTGAATTTTTCGGTTCGATTTTGTACGATTACGGTGATTTTCACTTGATATGAATATTTTAGTTATTAAAACACTGTGGTAACCCCAGTTTTTTAACAGATTTTACATGGAAAATGTGTTTTCATCTGTCATATTCGGAAAGTGGGGCGTAACATAGCTGACAAGCTTGCAGAGAGTAATAGTTAAAAATCATCATATATATCATTATCATCATCATCATTTCAGCCGAAAGACATCCACTGCTGGACATTGGCCTCTCCCAAGGATCGCCACAACGACCGGTCTTGTGCTGCTTGCATCCAGCGGTTTCCCGCAACGATCACCAGGTCATCGGTCCACCTTGTGGCGGGTCTGCCCCCGCTGCGTCTTCCGGTACGCGGTCGCCACTCGAGAACTCTATGGCCCCATCGGCCTTCCGATGGCCTATCCTATCATATACCATCATATACATACATTTAGATTTTTAGGTTTAGATTAATTAAGTTATGTTTGTTGAATCTTGTGTAAAAAAATGCTTCTCTAAAGTACTAGTATTTAAACAGATAAAAAAAATATGCTAGGCTTGACGTAATGAATGGAGCATAAAATTTCATATTCTAGGAGCGTATCGAAATGACATCCTCATTATTTCCATGTTTGGGTATACCCTATTTTATTTGGGGAATATTGCCGTAGAATTGTTTCGAAGTTGTCAATTGTTATTCCTTTGTGTGTCGAATAGTATCTTTCCGTTTTTGCACGCGTGAAATGTGTTTTCCGGCATGAGTATTAATAATTTATTCCCCTCACACGCTCTAAATAAAGTGACTAGTAGATAAGGAATAGAAATGAATCCTTGACTAGGGACCACTGACCTATAAGTAATGGACTTCTAGTCAGCGTTTAAAAAATTGCCGCATTAAAAGTCGAAAAAAAATACAATAAATCGGCAATCGCTCGCGCTGTCTGTCTGTTGAACCGACGGGACTAATGTCAATACTATTATTTTGTAAAAAAACCTATTTGCAACAAAACTAAATGAATTATTATTTTATGAAGTTAGACGTAAAGTTGTAAATCCAATGACTATAAATGCTAAACTAATAATTTGCATTTGTAACATTGGCGTCGACCTCTTTTGTCGGGCCGTTTTTCTGCTCTCATTTAGTATGACACTGTACATCCATGCATTATAATATCATTGCTAGGGACTAGTAGATCGTTTGATATTATGCAGCAGTGTTGTTTAGGTATGAAGAAGTGACAATCACACGTACGGTCAGTCTCAAAAGCAGCTCAACATTTTAGTACCTTGTCGCTGTTACTAATGTGGCAAATTCGAGAAACTCATGTCACTGAAAAAAAAAACAGTTTTGTTACCTATTACATAAAAAAGTGACTACCGAACTAACCTAACTCTTGATTTGTAAATAACTCATCAAATGTTTATCAGTAGCAAATAGTTTTGCTAATTTAGAACTTTGATTACTATTAGGGCCAAAATTCTTTTTGATGCCTATAAAAACGTCCCTTGTACATTTTAACGCATATTTTTTAATTATTCTGATATTCTTAAAAGAACATTTTTATTTAAATTCAGAATGACATACGCATACCTGAATGATGACTGTTATAGAAATATTTGGGGTCAGAATAAGAAAAAAACTATTGTTAGGTAACGCAGTGGACACTATTTTTGAGGAGTCATGGGGACAGGTAACGCAGTGGTAATTTGGGTACCAAATGAGAATTTTCTATAATAAAAAACCCAGGTTGGTGGGAAAATTTATAATAAAAATTGGGACCCGGTTGAGAACTAACGTAATATTACTAGGAAAATATTTCGAGACATCTACAATTTTGTAAAAGTGTTTTTACATTTTCGTCTTTATTTTAGGCACTAAAAAGAATTTTGGTCCATTAACCATTATCACGAGTAACCAAACTAGTTCGGTTGTCCCTTTTTTTCAGTGTTCAAACGTTACTACGACAGGGTTTTTAGTTGTTTAGGTACTTCAGAGACTGACTGAACACATTCAATGTATTACCAGTTTGGTACATTTTTATTAGGGCATGTAATTGTTCTAGTTTTCGATGGTAATTTTAAAGTTTAGTGAATTTGGTAAATTGGAAGAGCAACT
Source organism: Ditula angustiorana (assembly GCA_963691745.1). Classification (NCBI taxonomy): domain Eukaryota; kingdom Metazoa; phylum Arthropoda; class Insecta; order Lepidoptera; family Tortricidae; genus Ditula; species Ditula angustiorana. The sequence continues at coordinate 2,477,906 of OY829474.1, forward strand.
TGCAAATGCGCGATGAGTGTACAATTTAACAATGTCATTACCAGTGTCTTTTTTATGGAAAGGGAGAAAAATGATTATGTAGGGCAATTCTAGGGAAGTGATCACCACTGCCCATGGGTACCAGTAACCCGATGAATCGCTGAACCGATGCCAGTCTATACTCAGGGAACTTGATGAATGGTTGCTACGCTACCTATCTATAATTGAAAATTTTGTTCAATCAACCGTCAACCATCCGAATACAATATTACTTGAAACCACTACGAATATGATTTATTCCATCAGATGGTTCTCTTGCATCTGTAAGTTTTTTTATTTTCACGCAAAACCCGTCTCTCTTCCGATTCCGAATTAAAATAATTATATCAGTATTTCACGACTACTATTACTACAAGAAGCATCCTCACAAACAGATTACATATTATGAGTATTCTAATTGATTACCATGAACATCTGAAAAGTATCATCTAAATCTAATAACTATGACATAACATTCATGTACTATGTTGGAAATCGGTCCTTCGAATTCACTCTCAAACGAAATTAGGTCTCTCAATTGCTCTTAATACAACTCTCTCGATTCAGTTTGCATTCAACGATAAGCTGGATTTAGATCTAGATTTATGGCTCGGCCCAGTTCTGGTAGCCTAGTCATAATGCCAGGAGCAGGTTTAAATTACCCCTATTTCTAGCTAACGACGTCCCTAGAATCAGGAGTAATAATTCATTATTCACTTTATTTAAAAGCAGGTTTCATTGCAAAGGTCCTAAGCCGTAATTTTTTACCAACTTCCAAAAGAGGAGGTTCTCAATTCGGCTGAATATTTTTTAAAGGGTTAGTTTTCTCAGCTGAATCCGCCACTATCCACTCCCTAAAGGATTTGAATCTTACTAATTCTACTAATTAAATTTAAAATGCTATATAATAACAACACAAAGAAAAATTAGGGTAATGGCAGGACTCGAACCTGCAACATCCAGTTGTCAGTTTCGCCACATTACCGCTAATGTGCGAAATAATATGTGTAATTTAGAGATAATGCGTCGAAACTGGCAAGAGACTGGTCGAGACATTTTATTATTTTTAACTTACATGAAAAAAAAACAAGAACGAAAAGAAAGAAGTATCTTTCACGGCATGATATATGCACGCAAGGACGTGTGTGTATGTGTATGTGTGTGTTTAAAAAATAATAATACCTGTGTAACCTTTTCTGAGTATATTTTAATTCAACATAAGCGTGAATTTGTGCGTCATTTCTGCCCGTTGTTATGAAGGTCACTCGTCATCCTTTATTCATAGGCATAATCATTAGTTATGATGACACGAATATTCCTTAATTCAGTGGGGGTTCATTGTAGGCTGCCAAGAAACCGGGTTGTAAAACCAGACCAGCAAAAACACGAAAGTAGGCAAATTTATTATGATAAATGATAAAAGCGGACGTGTTTTATGTCTACATAGATGTACATATAATTTATGTCACTATGTTCGCAACTAGGAAATGCAGACTTGGTTATTTTCCCTAAGAATAACCGGTTTTAACCGGTTATATCAAAGAGAATATGACCGGGATTGCAGTCCCTAGTAACAACGGAGTTGACAAAGGCAAAGTCCAAGAAGAAAGCTAACCACTAGTTACGGGCGTAAAGCCATGACAGGACAGGATAATGAGTGTGGCAAAACTTGGCTTTATACCTAGCCGAAACACATTACACGAGATTTTGGGATAAAAAAACCAGGAATGAGCATAAAATAGTCGAAGGTATCGAGGAAGTACAAAATATCCTTCAACAGAAAATCTAGCTGAATCTTAGACAATCTTGAGAAAATTGTTTTGATCGGTTTTAGTTATGGCTCGTGAAGCTTAAAACGGACCAAGTGCGTTCGGAACCGCATCACATAGGAGTTCCGTAGAATACTGGTTTTCAATGTTATCATCCTGAATTAAAGCTTGTTTTAGGAAGTGCAATGTATAATGTTAGCGCTTCGTAAAGATCATTTTTAACTATGAGCACTTAGTCCTCGTGGAATTAATTCCTATGCATTTTACGGGATAAAAAGTATTGTATATTTTAATGCAGGACATGATCTATCTGTTTGCAAAATTTAATTGAAATCCGTTCAGCTGTTAATGCGTGATTAAAGAACAAACATCCAAATATCTAACTTACTTATAGGCCAGTGTTTAAAACTGTTAGTTTCGCGTTAGTACAGTTCTGTACTAAGATTATTATTTTATTAAAATTGTAATGATAACACAAAGAAAAATTAGGGTAATGGCAGGACTTGAACCTGCAACATCAGCATTCCGTGCGGCAGTGTGGCGAAACTGGAAAACGCAAGGCACGGAATGCTGATGTTGCAGGTTCAAGTCCTGCCATTGCCCTAATTTTTCTTTGTGTTATCATTACAATTTTAATTTAATAATTTGAATGTTAAAAACATTTAAAATAAAAATCGAAAAAAATTTCGGTTACAAAATTATTATTTTAATTATTTATTTTATCTACACACATATCATAAAGGCTAAATAACGCGTTCAAAAACCCTAGGAAATGACCAGCATTATTGAAACCAATGTTATTATAAGAATTTTCTTGTCTGTGGTAGTAGGTAAATCTGTTCTTTATTGGTCATCACATTACCGATATCTCGTGACTGCTCGTGACGTTATGAATTTAAATTTGGAACAGCTGTCAAAATTCAAGTTGGTCTCTATTCTAGTATTCACAGATATTAAAACAGTTATCGATACGGAACGTCAACTCAGTATGTTTTTTTAATTTAAACGCACGACATTTGATCACGAGTGACATGACAATAGGGACTTCATTCGTTCGTCTATGGTTTAAAAAAAAAAAAACACTTAACACTAAACATTAATACTTTCGCATTCATAATATTAGTAGAGGAGAAGGAAAATAGGATAGGATAATAATAAACAACTGGTAGTTGATTAATAAAAACATACTAATAAAGGCTTATAAAATAGCACTTATAATTATATTACTGAGAGAACCTACTTACTTAAACTTTATAGCGGACTTAAATGAAAAAGCAATTACAATTTATTACGTCCTAAAGGTAGTTTAATCACATTGGGTCGTTTTAACTAAATTTTCATTACCTTAATGATTTCATATTCCAAGCGTTCAAATATTCAAGACAAAGTGGGGTCTATTGTATTAAATATTAAACGTTTAATCAACAATTCACTAGCGGACGTCTACACTTTAAAATACCTAGGTGTTTTAAAGAACGGAAATATCTTTATTCAGAAGCACTTATGAAATATTTTCTCTAAAAAAGAATCGGTTTTAACCGGTTTTGCAAGGGAAACACAACACAAAAAAAAACTAAGCCGAAAGGGCTCCCAGCTCAGCATAGCGTTGTGGTCCGGAATAACAACGATAATTTTCAGCTAGACCCAAAAAATAAATAATTTAAGTAATAATCTTAGTAAAGAACTGTACTAACGCGAAACTAACAGTTTTAAACACTGACCTATAAGTAATGGATTTCTAGTCAGCGTTTAAAAAATGGCCGCATTAAAAGTGGAACAAAAGTACAACAAATCGACAATCGCTCGCGCTGTCAGTTTGTCGAACCGACGGCTCTGGTGTCAATACTATTATTTTGTAAAAAAAAACTTATTTGCAACGAAACCTAGTAAATTATTATTTTATGCAGTTACACGTAAAGTTGTAAATCCAATGACTATATAAATGGTAAACTAATAATTTGCATTTGTAACACTGGCGTCAACCTGTATTCTCATGTCGGGCCGTTTTTCTGCTGTCATTTAGTATGACACTGTACATCCATGTATTATAATATCATTGGTTTTAAATATATAAACTAATGCTAATGGCTTTGGTTTGTCTTAAAAAAAACCACGTTATCGAACTTGCATTGAAAGCAGGTCGTAAGCACTCTCGCTTCGACTGCGGCAAATTCTTGGCAATCATCTTAAGTCGTTTCGAATTTAATAGTGCCATTAAAAAAGGAATAAAACGCACACCGGATGCCAGCAAGCTGCTGCTCAGTTGGATTAAGAAGGGACAATAAATGTAAAACCCAAACCCACCAGTCTCTAGTCCATACAGGCAACCTCGTTGGTATTGTGGGTATTGTGGGGTGGGCGATCACATACCATCAGCTGCCCAATTTCATAAACGCGACAATCTACAGGTTGCAGTGACAATTCGTCATACACTGCTTGCCCACTATGATGTTAAGTCTGTAACTCTATAGCGTTACTTGTCGACAGAGTAATGTACAGCGAGTGGTCACTGTCACTTGTCGCGTCACCTGGCCCTGGACTTTACCTTCCTATTCTATAAAAAATAAATTGTGTACTGTAATTCGCCTTTATACAAAGAGTTGCAATATCGCTGAAATATAGGGGTAACCGAACTAGTTTGGTTAGTCGTGATTTTGGGTAATGGTAAACAAAGATCATTTAAGTTACCCAAACTATTTGCTGGTGACAAACATTTGGTGATTTATTTACAAATCAAGTGTTGATAAGGTGTTACAACAGTTCGGTAATCACTTTTTGTGTAATAGGTAAACAAAACTTCGGTAACGTGTGATTAAACGTACCATGGCACGTGAAAACGTGACTGCAGCGACGGTTGCTTGACGAATGACAATTTATTAGGAATTTTCTACCTATATATATACACCGCAACAAAAATCTTAACAGCACGATTCAGGATTCGTTCCTAACCTAAACAGCGACATCTACCGGTCTTTTGACAAACATACAGCACTATTTACACACAGAAAACAATATAAACGCCGTTGAACAAGTGTTCAACTTCAACGGCTGTTTCTCAGTGATAAATGCGATAGAGTTGTATTTTTCAAAGTAAATTCAATGTCATTTTCTTTTTTATTTAAGACGAAAAACAATAGTGATGATTTTACGTGTACCGCATTGTATAAAACCTTCATTCGAGTCGGTTTACGTACCCATAAAAGTTGAAGTAGCTATAAAAGCGTGAATGGTTGAATGGCCTCAAGGTGCCAGATCGGATCGGATGTGATTGCTGAAGGACTATGTCACAGTGTAAGTGAGACCAGTGAGGAAACTCCATAGTAGCGTCCCGCGGCGCACTCACACATAGACAGCGTGCGTTTACACGGAATCTCGTGGATTCTCGTGGAGGCTTAGTCGCGGTTGGCTCAGGGTTTAACTGAATTTAGTTTCCGTTCGTTTTAAGTTTCTCCTCGAAAAGCCTCGGAAGACAAGTTTCGTGTTTGGGTGTAAACCCATCAAAAAAATATAAGTTCGTTTGATTGTTTTTTGTATAATTAAATTTAATTATAGAGCTTTTCGTACATACTCTTACATGACGAGCAAGACAAAAGTATATTTCAGTTAAAAACATGTAATTTTGAATAGGCAATTAAAAATGAAGATAAATAAAATGAAAAACTGATTTATCCAATAAACTTTAAAATTTGTTTTTATTTGCCAAAACTCTAGTAAAATAGTGAATTTTGCTTCTGAATTGCTCCTTGGGTAGGGTAGGGTAGGTTGGGTAGACATCCCCTCGCTTCGTAAGTGACAAATCAATTTACATTATAATCGTAAATCAGACATTAATGGTGCCTGAGATCAAACTACGACTTTGAGGCAAGTTTACTTAAATCAAGTAGTCTAATTCACATCTGAACTACTCCAAGCAAAATAGAGCCCACTTAAAATTTCTCCGTAAAATGAAATTATAAAAATGAGTGTGTATTTCTACTAATGCACCTTTCGAAACTAGGGTTTTATTTTATTAATTTTATGTACAAACAATTCATAAAACCCTACTATAAAAATATGCTTTGCACATACTTATTTTTATATCTTTGTTTTACTGGGAAAAGTCGAGTGGCCTATTTTATTTTGAGTAGGATAAAATTAAGTCTTTGCGTTAGCTATTATACCTACCAAATATCAAGAACCGTATGAGTCAACCTTACCGCGTTGAACCGCAACGGTACCTCGTTTCAAGGATAGGCAGAGTTTCCGTTCTGTCCTATTCTTATTCTGTGACAATGCCTTCCGCTTTCATAGCTTCCGGCGCAACTGCAAAAAGATGTCTTGACAATGGAATATAAAGTGAGGATATTGGTACTTGTACATTCGGTCCGGGAAAATGATAAGCATAGTTAAGACGTGTATGTGTGTATAGGAAGACGGGGCTCACCTCGAAACTACAACTCGTTCGGCGCACTTCTTCACTGGGACCGTTATTCAGTTGCCGTCACAGTAGGAGAACCTACAGCATTAAGACAAATTATGTAAATTAAGTAATCACAGAGTGCCAATCACAGGATCTCGCAGATAACATCAGAATACAATGTTAAGATTATAAACAATGAGGGACGCACTATGTCAAAGCAGCACATGCCAAGTAAAAAACATAGTAAACAATTCAGTACAGAATCAGAAATCACATCAGAAATAATAATGTTACGCTTAACGCTTTTTAAGCTAAGCGCTTTTTAATGCTTAAATCTGTGAAGAATATAAAAAAAAATCAAAACATACAAACCTAGTTCTAAGGCATAACGATAAAATACCAAAAATCATTGGCATAGGCAAAACGTTATCGCCGTTTGTATGGGGATCGCTTTTTCGGGCTGGGTTCACACTCGTCTTAACACTATAAAAGCGAAATTTGGTGAGGATGGATGGACGTCACTTTAAGCGTAACGCGTCAACTCTCTCTGCGTCCCTCTTAACAACACTGGTTAGACAAAGACGCAGGGAGGGATAAAATAAACTCGGACAGTCATGTAAGGGCTTGAGCCTTCGTATAACAACGAAGCTCATGAATTACAGGAATTCCAATGAGCGAGGGAAGCTGACGTCACGCGATGACGTAGCCATACAATGAGATAGCCGGCACGCCTGGGTGAAGCCGTGACGTCACTGTCTTCTCCGCTTGAGGGCCTTTAATAAAAAGTGTAGGTAGTTAGCTGTGCTAATAATATCATGATTCATGATATAAAACGTTAATGTAAGTATTAATAATTTATGGGTTCGGGTGTAAGTTTGCGGTCCATATGATTGGAACAAAATTACTTCGCTGCTCCATGGACCTGCTGCTAGCTAAATTAATGCAAAATAACGGCGCTGATGTTAATACTTAATAAAGCTTTTTGGGTCGTATCCGTAAATGGTATTCGTTGTGAGGATATGGAAATGGCAAATTTTCCATACAAATGTATGCTTCCCTCAAAAGCGTATTACTATCTGAATTTTAGAACAGGAGAAACGGTGTTTGAACATGCTGAAGTCAGTAATCACACACGCGTCTTTTGGTTTCAACTTTACCGATATTTCATATGATTTAATAGAGAATTAATACCTTCCAAAAATACCAAAATCTTATTATGTTTACGCCACTTTAACGCGATAAAACACTGTTTATTTATTTAATTCAACGTTTTGGCCGCAGTGCAAGGACCGTGGTCACGAGCAGATTGAAGTCCAGTATTTTATTGCGTGATAGTCCAGTATGTGTGAAAACCAGGAAAGTTCAGCTCTGCGGGTGGCAGGACCTTGTGCAAGGTCCACCTGGATCGCTACCACCATCTTGCTCGCTAATTCTGCCGCTAAGCAGCAGCGCTTGCACTGTTGTGTTCCGGAGTGGAGAGCAAGACAGCCGGTGTAGTTACCGAAACAAGAGGTATTCCATCTTAGCCCCCTAGCTTGGCGCCGCATCAGCAATCTCCTGGCGGCATCGCGGATGTCTATAGGCGATGTTGATTACTTACCATCCCGTGACACACTTGCTTGTTTGCCTTCCTATTTTATAAAAATAAAAGTTCAAAACAATATAGCGAAATCTGATCTTTTATGCTATCCAGTCGAGCCGGCAAATTGTCACTGCAACCGGTAATAGTATGGCATAACCCGCTGACTTGTGACAGTAGTAGGATACTGTGACAACGTCCCAACCTATCTAAATCCAATCAGCTTGTAATCTCAATACAAACTAGTCAATTACCTTCCACTCAACGTCCTAGGCTGCGCTATAATACGAGCTTTATTCAATTAGTTACCTAGAAACTCTGATTACTCTGTAATTAGACTAGGTCTAGAATTAAGAGTGCCGTTAGCTTCGCAAGAATGAAAAGAATCGCAAGGAGTCTTGCTAAGAAAAAGGCAAAGAAACCTACTAAGAATCTTGTTTATATTCTATCTTGGATGATAAACTAAAGCATAAAGTCAAAGTCAAAATATTTTATTCAGATTAGGCTTACCTACAGGTAGCACTTATGAATGTCAAAAAATTTACCACCGGTTCGGAAAAACCTCTGATGAGAAGATACCGGCAAGAAACTCAACGAGGTGTAATTTTTTAAATAAATCAAAATTACAATGTTATTTTACATCTCAAATATTTAAAATTTTTACAATTTAACAATTTAACACAGCAGGTGTACAATCTTTGGAGCCAGGGATCGCCAATACAGATCGGGATCATTTCCAAACATCCTTGTCCAAGATATAGTCATTGATTTTATAATACGCCCGAGAAATTAATGTCTTCTTGACAATAGATTTATGGTTTTATTTATGGTGGTATTTATGGATATAGCCTCAGTACACCCAAAACTGTCAAAATGGTTACCTTGGCGTGCGTCAAAGTAGTAAAATTTGTAAATTAATAAGAAAAACGTGGATTGACTACCTTAATGTACACCAAATGTAACCATTGTCTATTCATGTGTGTACAGGGTCTCAACGAGGTTGAGAGTATGTACTAGTCTCTTTTTGGCACATTGTATTGCCATTTAAAGTAAAGAGATCAGCTAATAAAATATCGCTTTCAATTTTTAAACTCTTCCTATGCCATACTAAGCACATTCTTTTTTTTTTTTGGATTTTATGGCCTGGTTGCAGAGACCTTTAAGCCACGTCTTAAATGTTCAGATTTTTTACATTTGGTTTACACGTAACTTCTTCAAATTTTTTCTGGGTTACCAACCTAAGATCAGTGTAATTTAGACGTCATAAATTGTTTCATTGTTTGTTGAGTAGTGAGTGTCTCGTGACTAAGGCCGTTGAAACATGGCCGAAACGTCAAGGAACAACAACAATAACAAATATTCTTTATCGATTCACACAAGTAAACAAAAAGGAACACAAACAGGGACACAAATTGGTTTTTTTTATACAACATAGGAAGACAAACGAGCAAGTGTGTCACCTGATGGTAAGTGATCACCACCGCCCATAGACACCCGCAGCACTAAAGAGATTGCAGATGCGTTGCCAAACCAGAGGACTGAGATAGATTACCTCTTGTGCCAGTAATTGCATCGGCTGTCTTACTCTCCACACTGGAACACAACAGTGCAAGCACTACTGCTTCGTGGCAGGATTAGCGAGTAAGATGGTGGTAGCGATCCGGACGGACCTTGCACAAGGTCCTACCACCCGCAAACACACAGCAGAATACAACAGGCGAGGTAAATTAACAATATACTTTTATCGCGTTAAAGTCCCGATGACGTTATAAATTTAGACGACATGTTATTTTAAGATTCATTTGTCATTAACTAGCGACTCGCCCTGGCTTCGCACGGATACAATTAAGATGTTCATAAAAACTTTCAGTAAAAAAATCTATAAATGACAGTGAAAACCGTATCAAAATCCGATGCGTGGTTTAGAAGTAAGCGGCCGAAGACATTATGAGGATATCATAAAGAAAGAAAGAAAGAAAAGAAAGAAAACAGTTTATTCGGTGCTAAGATGTACACAGGATGAACTTACAAACTAGAACACCGAAAGGGTACCCACTCAGCATATGTCGAGGCACGGCTACGTACCACGACGCTGGTCTACCATGTCAATTCCGTAAACCTGTCTTCGGTTTCTTGGGGAATATGGGTCTTGAAATAAAAGTGGACTGTAAACTTTAGCTGGTATAATTCGGAATCCAATTGCAAGAGCGTTACAGTCGTTAAGAAGTTCGAAAACAGTTCAAAAGTTGAATAGAGGTCAATAACAGAAAGACGAATGAATTTTTGTTGATTTTAATACGATGTTGCTATACAATAAAAATATCAACACAATCACTCCATTTAACGCAGTTAAGTAAAATGTTGACATAGATTAGATTTATTTACTCTAAATAAATAAATGTACTTTATTTTATTTACTAGTTTTAAGTAGTTTTAATTGTGTTGATCATGAAGATCTTATGAAGTTAATTTGCTAAATCTGTGGTGTCAAGGAAAAAGGAGATGAGTCAAAATTCTTTTCTATTTTATTTTTTTAGTAATAGCCTCTTGTTACTAACGATTGTTCAAATAAATACTAAAAATGCCACTAATAAAGTTGAACATTAAGTAAATTACAATTTTCTAATAAAACACATCAGTTGTTTTCTTAAATTGCCCCTAGTGAAAAGTTCAAGTATATGTACTTATCTCCTTTTTCTTTGACACCACAGAAATTTATCCTTCAAAATGAATACAGTTTAAATATGCATGTCAGTGCAAAGTTGGCATCTGCAATAAATATTTGTAACCGAAATGTCTTAAGATTTTTATTTTAAATGTTTTTAACATTCAAATTATTAAATTAAAATGCTAATAACAACATAAAGAAAAATTAGGGTAATGGCACGGAATGCTGGTGTTGCAGGTTGAAGTCCTGCCATTACCCTAATTTTCTTCGTGTTGTCATTAGCATTTTAATTTAAGAGGAAACACCAAGGTCTAGAGAATTGAAAAATAGGTATTTGTAAAATCTATTGCTGCCTCCATCTATCAAGCCTCCCCCCGTAGAGTGCAATAGAGACAGCCGCAGCTTGGACTGAAAATACCTATTAAAAGTACACAAAATCAACGATTCGTAGACCCCTGATTCCTTCTCCAAAACTTTTCCGATTTAACTACTTTTTTCATTAAAAATTAAAGAAAGGCTTTGGCAGTGTTCCTATGTTTTTCTTTTTTTAAATAATTTAGTAAAATTTGTTTTCTGAATGTATGAACGCAGCCGAAAATATGGCCAATTTTTTAGGTTTTTGAATGTCCATATCTCTTTTAATAATTAATTTATTAAAAAAAGGAAAACATAGGGACATGCATAATAGTGGCCATCGATTTTTTGGAAAAAAAATATTGCTCTACTGGCATTATCCAGAGAGGAAACAGGGGACGACGTTTGTATGGAAAAACGGCCCTTGTGTTTCCTCTTAAGCTGTAATAAAAACAAATCATTTACTTACGGCAACCCGACGGAAGCACCGTGTTCATATTCACAAGCGTCGCTAAAAATGATACTTTCCGCGCTAAAAGTTTTAAATGCTAAGGGCACCCATCGTACTTAATCCGGAGCAGCTGTTAGTAAGTAATTTTTTGACTGAGTATACATTTCATATCTGGAACCTTAGAATGTGACTGCACGGATGAGTTGTGGCGCATTGTACCTAAACGATTTGGCACGTTCTCTGCTAGTGAACTGTGGAGATATAACGGCACAGAATAAATAATAGTATTAACGTACAGACACTTCTCTTTTTCGACCGCGATCAAACGAATTCCAGCTTTATTAACCCGCACAAAAAGTTCGTATTACTTCATACGTATTCGCCAGGCGACTCGCGTCAAAAGGAACGCGCCGCCCGCGTCCACCTTCCCCCCGGGAAATGGTAGGGTTGCGCTGCATTTGTTTTCAATTACACCGACACAGCGAGAGCCAGCGAGCGGGTGCACGGGGACCCGATAACCTACTACGATTTGCCTACACTGTAGGCACGCTCGGCCGCCTTGCCTACAGTGCGCAGTGGAACCCTATGTGTGCAAAGCATTACAAAGCTTTGTAATAAATAGTAATAATAAAAAAGATACTAACAGAATTCGTTTTACACTAAAATGTAAGTATCCCAATTTTACACACTAGGTAAACTTTTTAGCATAAAAAAGGCTTAATTACGAGGAGGTTCGGAGGGTCTTACTTGCATGGAAATAATGGTTTTTTCGAGTTCTTTCAACTAACAAAATATATCCAATCAAATTAAGAACCTCCGCCTTTTTTGAAGTCAGTTAAAAACCATAGAAATTTAGCATAATAGTATACTTTAGTTCTTCATCCAACGTTAATAACCGTTCGCCTGTCATTGCTTCTGTTTAACTAAAACGACCCTAAATTAAAAGTTTAAAAACTGTTACACGCCTACGGAAAAAACTGTTACACATTCTGTGGTCTCATTACAATGGTCTGGGCGAAAAAAGTCGCGGGCAACACCCACAGTTAACATGTATAATTTTCTATGAATAATTAAACTGCAGTTTATACATATTTATTTAATACAGCTACTTGACAATAGATGGCGTTATTAATTACGAAATATGGTTAAATTGATTTCCTGCGTCATGGTTTACTTTAATATTGTACTATATTTATATTTTTGGGCTCAGAATTTACTCTTCTTTCATTTGATATCCATCCATGATAGCAAAAAATATTTTTTTGAGACCCCCACTTTTTTGGACGTTACATTTCTCCCATTCATTTTGTTCACAGAAAAGGTAGCCTATGTCACCCAGACTATAATAACGAACCGATTCACACCTCACTCATCAAAATCGGCTCAGTCGTTTAGGATCTACGATGGAACATACGTAAATACAAACATACATAGACTGCTAAAAACATAACCCTTCCTTTTGGCTTTGCCGTAGTCGGGTAAAAAAGCCAAAATGTCATATAGTTTCAAACTCTCTACATCAACATTTTTCATCGTGATGTAACCGAGTTCATAACCTATTTAGATGTAAAAAAGGGCGCAAAAAGGACGCGAGATAAAAGGCGTAATAACGTCTGATCTCTTTGGCTTTCTTTTATTAAGTCTCGGTCCGAGGATGCATCTTTGCTTTATACTTTCATTTAACCCTTTTCTTTGGTAACGAGAGTCTACAGCTTAGAATCTTTATTCCTAGAAAATGTCTTTCTTTTACTTTATGTAGGAATGAAATGGAATAAGATTTAAATAGTAGATTATCATTCATGCTCTTAATAGGTAAAATGGAAGCGAAGGCAAAATAGTACATAGTTCTTATGGGGTTAAAAAACTAATTAAAGCACTAATTATTCATTACAAAAACATTTTGCTCGTTAATCCAGCCGCTAAGCAGTGCTTGCTCTGTTGTGTTCCGGCGTGGAGAGCAAGACAACCAATCAGTAGCTCTCTGAGATGGCAACGCAGTGTTGAGGATGTCTATGGGCGCCGGTGATTACCACAGTATATAAATACAGCAGTACCGAAACTGGGCCTATTTGTTGAGATAGATACCTACGCTCCGGTGGAGCGTTAGGGTTGTGCTCTTATTTTTTTGTAAAATTGATAAGTTATATTATCATTATTTATAACAACGTTAACTTGAGTTCTATAACGCTCAAATAATGAAATGAATTAACAAGATTACAAATAAAATTAGGTAATTAAAAAAGTTCAACATTTTAAGAAGTAAGAAAAAAATGATAGCTCCGGTTTTGAAGAACTCGAGAAGAGAAGAGAGAAGAGTTCAAGCAACCACATTGCGACGCAATACTTTTGTGGCATCTTTAAAAAGATCGCGCATTGTCTCGGGCGCCGTCTCGACGTGGCAGCCGCGACTGATGGGACCGTGAACAAACCTTAGCGGCGGGTGCGTCTGCCTGAGTGCGCCGGTTTCGAGCGTTTGTATGTAGATTCCTTACTGCTTATATGTATGCTGTGTGATTATCATACGTCATACGCATTACATGTCAGAGTGAGACACTGCATCAAGTTTTCGCTCCACTTAGAGAGTATCGAATATACCCGGAGATAGACATCAACGTATGTATTTGTTCGTATGATATTGTGTTAGCGATCGGAGTGCCAATCAAAGCACTAGATGACTGGACTGCAGCGTGTCACATGATAAATGCGTACCGTACCATTACCATGAGTTTCTATCGAAGATTCGTATTACGTTACTACAGTCGATAGCGGTTAAACACGCTCTCATTTGTCAGTGAAAGAGTTAACCATAGTCGATACGGTATTTTTCGATGACATGTGTCAAATTTGTGACTCATGGACCAATATTCTATGGCAACAGCTACAAAACTTTAGTCACTAGCGCTTTGATTACGATAGGTAATTTACCGTTGGACTCACACTAGCGATTTTTAATTTCTAAGTGAGCGTTAGAGGCGCTGCACAATTCCCCATACAAATAGTTTACGCCGTTGCTAGCGAGTGCGGTTACTGCTAGATGCACTGTACTCATGGTACAGTCAAGGAACTTAATTCCCTACCCATTTCGTTGAAATGTCGTCTGACATTCACAATGCATTAAGGTCGATATGTCAAACTAACGTCTTGCTCTATAGCTCTTATGGTGACAGTTTGCTATATGCTATTGAACCTTAGGTGGGTTGGAAATTTAATTCCTTGACTGTACAGGGGAGTGATTCTCTAAGCATAACAGTGACCAACTCGACGCTGGGGCAGAGGCTAATAAGTCAATCTATTTAACTTAAACATAAAGATTTTTACTATTGATGTGGTCACTATAAGATGTTGTTAGATTAGCTAATTACGTAATAATTTCAGACAGAAGGTTCCTTAAGTAGGGACTGTATAAATCAACCGACTTAGTATTACATGGATCTCACAACTTTTTACGGTAGAAGCACCGAGTTGCGAGACTTGTTTTTTTTACAAGTTTTGTTTTTGATGGCATACCATATTCATGTAAGTTTTTTGATGTCTATGGAATATTTATTTTCACCAGTTTTTAAATTCCTGCCACCTGTATGAGGTCATCGGACCATCTTGTGGCTGGTCGTCCTACGCTGCGCTTGCCAATACGCGGCCGCCATTCGAGAACTTTCCGACCCCATCGGCCATCAGGCGCTGGTTGCATGCTGCTTCCAACCGGCCACTTTGGAAATCCATGGAGGAGGCCTATGTCCAACAGTGGACTTCTTGTGGCTGAGATGATGATGATGATGATGAGTTTTTAAATTTATGTTCTTTTTATTCAAGATTCTGCACTACTTATTATCTATGTTTAACCTGATGGTCGACAGGTTGACAATGCCTTGAGGTGAGAAATCCGCCATTTGTAGGTAGACAATTGTGTTGTGCAATAAACTTTTTAGTTTAAAACTTTTCTAACTTTAAGTGCTTTAATATTGTATTGCAATCAGATCTATATACACTAATTACATTTCAAAAACCATCCGATTACAGGATGTAGGTCAAAACGGTTACATGTTTTACGGCGCTTCTTCTCAGCAGAATCTTCCATTTTCCTGCGCTGGTAGACTCAGACATGTAAAAAAGCCTATGGCCTTCGTGCAAAATATTTCTCCTTTTTTATTTTTATTATATTGACTGAATAAGCTTGTCATAATAAAGTCCTCTCGACTCGCGCATCGCTCACAGCTGTCAGCGCTGTCACTTGGTTGGCCGGCCAATCATAACCGCCCTCGCACTGCGTTCACGGACAAAGAGATATTACTGAGAATAATATAATTTCTTTGTTATATAATGTTTATGTAAAAACATGTACATTTAGTGTGTTTATTATCTTGTAGACCCCTTTTCTTTTTATAGCAAAATTTATAACAGAAAAGGTGCAACGTGAAAATATTACTTTTAGCGCTTCGAACAGAGATCTAATCTAACATAACCCTCCGTTTTATTACCCTCCAACTGATGGTGCCCCTGTTCGAATAAAAAATATATAGAGTAACCACAACTACTCGTTTAACAAATGAAAAGTATTTTTTCCAAATTCAAACTATAAAGTTGAGTCAAGCCATTTCTAATCGATCAAAATTTTAAATCGATAATACGTAGAATAGCGTTGCATACTGCGGTTACATAATATGCCGCAGTAGCAGACAGACTGACCGTATGTCAGTTTGCTCGTCTAGACGGATGGACGGACATAGTACAAAGATTACTTTAACCTTTTTTGGAAATAAACCTTCAAAGGTAAAGTTTTATCAGTGAGATTCGGATGTTATCTAGATCGCATCATTTCTGCACCATTGAAAGTCCACAGACGAGTTTTCTCAATTTTTCTTTCGTGGTTTTTGACAACATAATCCCGGTAAATTCCAAATTAAATTCTTCACAAAAACTCCTTTACATTATACCGTATAAACCTGAAGGTTTTTGTCTTACAATCTTTCGGCCGGATTGAATTGATTTCTAAAGGGATGCTACCCTTATAAGAATCAGGTCAGCCCCGAGGGTTTAAAAGTGTCGTCGTGTGGAATAAACAGGACTAGTGGAGACAGCAAATGTGTTTATACGAAATACGTTTACAGCTTAGGGTACAATCAGTATGGATTTTCTTTAAATTTTACTTTTAATGCTGTTTTGTGGTGATCAATGACAATGATACACCTATCTAATGAGTTCAGCGAAAGACAGATATACCTATTTGAACTATAGCTTTAACGCCAAAGTTGGATATATCCGCACCATGAGCTCAACACCAAAGACCGATATATCCGGACCACGAGTTCAAAACTCCTAATGTATACCAAGGTAACCACTGTGACATTTCAAATTCAGTCCATTGAAGAGGAGGATTTGTGTATGTAGTTGTCTCTTTTCGGCACATTGTAAAGCCATTTAAAGTAAAGAGATCGACTATTAAAATATCGCTTTCAATTTTAAAACTGCTTCTATGCCAGCTATACTCAACCTGCGGCTCGCGGGCCTACCAGGCCTTTGTTATAGGCCTGGTAGGCCACCTGTGGCCCGTTTCACTAAGCTACAAGTTACAATTTTACAAGTCTAAACCGGCAACATAGGTCAATAATGACCAATGGCAATGGGCATAATGACCAATGTTGCCGGTTTAGACTTGTAAAATTGTAACTTGTAGCTTCGTGAAACGGGCCACTGAAGTTTCAAAATTTTAAACCATGTTAATTTTCGCACCATTCTAAATTTCGCGCCCATAAATAATTTTTGCTTGCGGCCCTCGACACCATGACTGAAACTTGTTTGTGGCCCCTATAAAAAAAGGTTGTGTTCTATTCTATACTATTTCTATTTCAGTGCCAGGAAAATATCTAGGAATTGTCATAAATAAAATGTAGGACTTCTTTGTGCACACACGCGTATGTCGCGTTAGGTAGGAATTCCATTAACACCTCAAAAGTATGCAAATGAAACGACGCAAATTATACAGAAAAAAAGGCCCCAAATAAATTCGGTTATTATGAGAATTATTTCGGCTTTCACGGGTTTTGCATTAATGTTTCGGCTACAGGTGGCGGAAAAAAAGAAGATGCGATTAGACGGGCTTTAGCGGACGTTTTGCATTTTTCATTGATGCCACGTGTTTTGCGAAGCTAGGGGTTTTAGGGACTTCAAAAAGCATTTTAAAAATGGTCACATATTTTTAGGGCTCTGTGATAAAAACAAAAGAAGAACCGCTACCACAGAATAAATAAAGTACCTACACGTACAGTCAAGGAATTTAATTCCCTACCCATTTCGTTGAAATGTCGTCTGACATTTGCAATGCATTAAGGTCGATATGTCAAACTAACGTCTTTCTCTATAGCTCTTATGGTGATAGTTTGCTATATATATGCTATTGAACCTTAGGTGGGTTGCAAATTAAATTCCTTGACTGTACAGTGGGCTCTTTTCGAACAAAAACGGCGTTTGAGTATTAGAATCGTTCTATTATTGTATGGTTTGTAAACATTCATACGCGTGGCAACTCAATTGCGACGGCTCCAGTGCAGAGGTGTTTGCTGGTGGTAGGACTTTGCAAGGTCAGTCCTGATCGCTAAACCATCTTGCTCGCTAATTCTGCCGCTAAGCAATACTTGCACTGTTGTGTTGCGGCATGAAGAGCAAGACAGTCGGTGAAATTACTGGAACCAGAGTTATTCCACCTTAGCCCTCTGGGTTGGCAACGCATCTTAAATCACCTTGGTGTTGTGAATGTCTATATGCGGTGGTGATCACTTAACATCAGGTGACTGATTTGCTTGTTTGCCTTTCAATGTTGTTTAAAAAAAGAATAAATAAAGAACAAATAGAACAAAACACGACTTGAGCTTTGCGAAGTGCGTCGCGCCTGCCCTTACCCCGTTTGTGTGTCTATCTGTCACAGCTTATTTAGGCAACTCCTAAACTAATCGATTTAAAATTCGCCGTCTTAACAAATCCTATAACCATTTCTGACGCGCTAACATTCAGGGTCTGCATTTGTATGGAAAATTAATCGCTCCCGCGAGGTTTTAAAAGCCTATATACAAAAGTCCTGCTTAAGAATTCAATGAGACGGAGCGGTAATGTTATTTCGTGAAATTCCTCGCGAAGCCAATGCGACTCGTCGGTGTTTCCGACTCTCCTTAGTCGCAGCCAGGGAGAACAGGCCTTGCACTTGGTATAAGATTGCGGCGTTTTTTCGAAGTATCATCAAAAATGTAGTGGCAGAGCCATACTGTAGCCAGTGGCTTGCTGTAACGATTGGGTTGGGTCGATTAGGGTACTACATTCTCACAAAATATTCGGGAGAGGTAGTAATGTGTTACTGCGATTCGTATGGCGAATTAGAGATTTGACTGATTTGGTTTAAATTTACATAGCTTATTTATAAACTTATTAAACTACTTCATCATCATCATCATCATCATCTCAGCCACAAGAAGTCCACTGTTGAACATAGGCCTCCTCCATGGATTTCCAAAGTGATTGGAAGCGGCATGCAACCAGCGCCTTCCTGCCACCTGTATGAAGTCAGCGGACCATCTTGTGGCTGGTCGTCCTGCGCTGCGCGTTATTAAACTACTTACCTAGTAGGTGCTTATAACTTTTTTTTTACTTTTTTTATAATAATAAATAAAAAAAATTTAGAAGGAGATAAAAAAGCGTTATACATACAATAAATTATTTTTGTTATAATTATGTTTATATTTTTATACGCAGAAAATATACAGCTTTGAATACACACGCTAATATACAGCCTTGTACAACAGTCAGCACGTTATACTATTTTCGATTAGTTCATCTCTTTCATCATGCTAGTTGAAAAGGGAAAAACAATTGGTCTCAAGCAACTTGTGCTGCACACGAAACAGCACACACTGATAGCTGATCCCAATGTTTAAGCAACGCATTACCGGCTAGTTTACCTACCGACACTTACATTTTATGAAGTGTTTCATAAAAAATGTGTCTAAATTGTAAATTACCTGGCTTTTCCGGTCTTTTAAGTTTAAACATTAAATAAAAAAATGATGTCTTAACCCGTCAGGAACATGTTAATGATAAATCAGACAATAATATAGTAATTTTGAATGTACAGACCATTTTTTTCGAGTATTCCAATACAAACCATGCAAATCGGTTCAGCGATTTTTGACTGAAAAGTGTGCATACCAAAGCATAATATTAGAGATTAAGACCCGCCAAGAGCCATTGTAAGGCAGAACCGCACGACAAAATATCGAGAGAGAAGGCTGTTTCGCGTCCGTGTCTTACAAAATGATGCCTCCCAACTCCCGTTAAGCCTAACTTTGGCAAATATTCATACACGGGGACGTGATCTTTCGTAAAAACCTTGACTATATGTCGCTTCAGTACATTAAGTCCTGAAAGAGCTTTTAAGTAATACAAAACTTTAGGGACCTTTTTGATATTTATTTACCACTAGCGATCTGCCCCGGCTTTGTACGGGTACAATTAGGGTACAATGATAGTCGACCAAGTAATTCCTTGACCACTTTAGAACCTTATTTCTTTGTAATACGGTCGAAAAGTGGTCAAGCAATTTCTTTGTTGACTTTACCTGTACATAAAAACCTTCCGCGAAAAATATCTAAATGACAGTGTGGTGGTGCATTTCTTGGCCAATGCATTGGCATTGCGATCCAACGTGGAAATGCAGCCAGGCTTATGGGCAATTTACCGCAGGGGACAGACTTGGGAAATAAGGATATTTGTACATTTAATTAAGTTTTGGTTTTTTTATTAGGTTAAGTTATTCATATTTCACTTGTTTTCTAATAATTATGTTCTAAAGTTCCTAAATAAAAAAAAATATATATACATACAGAAAATCACGCCTGTTTCCCAGAGAGGAAGGCAGAGACCACGGATTTCCATTTGCTACGACATACAACTTTCGCTTCACTTACTCTCATGACATTCTTCATGCATGCTCGTCGGTTAAGGGTACTCCTGACCTGGTCTTTAAAAATATATATTTATCCTTAATGACAGTGGAAATCGTATTAAAATCCGTTGCGTGTTTCAGTAGGACAAGGCGACCGAACATCGGCCGCCACACCATGACACGTACGGATGTAGGTACACGTATGTACAGTCATCATCATCATCATCTCAGCCACAAGAAGTCCACTGTTGAACATAGGCCTCCTCCATGGATTTCCAAAGTGGCCGGTTGGAAGCAGCATGCAACCAGCGCCTTCCTGCCACCTGTATGAGGTCATCGGACCATCTTGTGGCTGGTCGTCCTACGCTGCGCTTGCCAATACGCGGCCGCCATTCGAGAACTTTTCGACCCCATCGGCCAACAGTTCTCCGTGCTATGTGCCCTGCCCACTGCCACTTCAACTTGCTAATCCGCTGGGCTATGTCGGTTACTTTCGTTCGTCTGCAGATCTCCTCATTTCTGATTCGATCACGCAGAGAAACTCCATGCATAGCCCTCTCCATTGCGTGACTTTGAGCTTTCTTATAAGGCCCATAGTAAGCGGCCACGTTTCAGTGCCATAAGTCATCACTGGTAACACACATTGATCATACACTCTCGATTTCAGACAGCATGTACAGTAGGGGAAATATATTCACGTACCACCTTAGAACCCTATCGCAATGACGCGACGCGTTAAACGCCAGGCTATGTCATACAAATGGGGTGCGCCAAAGTTGAACTAAATTTTTAATGTCAATTATCGGAAGTCCGAAAATGTTGTTCCTAAAAATGTACCTCCTAATAATCACTACTCATAACTACTCTGTTCCTAACGTTCTGAATCCCTAATCATTCAACTTCATAATGTCCGTTGCAATAAACATCTATCATACTACTATTTGTTTTCCTATATTTTCTCAACATAACCATCTTTTATACTATTATTCATCATCATATCTATTTTATGTAGATTTGTTTTTATTCATAAAATTGAACATTATATACATTAAACTTCAAAATGTCCGTTGCAATAAACATCTGTTATACTACTATTTGTTTTCCTATATGTTCTCAACATAACCATCTTTTACACTATTATTCATTTTCATGGCTTTTTTATCATCATCATATCTTTTTTTACACCCTTTCGTATTCCCTAATCGGCACCTCGCTGGCAACGAGCGAGCGAAGCGAGCAAGCAAGACCTTTTAGGGCAGAAGCGACCCGGATAGGTTAAGTTCAGAAGTTCGGTGTTAGGTTTCTTTTTTGTAACAGCACAGAAAATGATTATTTCCATTAATTGCAGTGAAGTTCCAGTGAAGTTATTGCTTAAAATTTTCGGAAACTGAGTGTTATGGACTACGTTAATAATTAAATAAATTGTAGGAACGAAAACTTTAGAAAACAAAATTTTAGGAACAGTGATCATTACGAAAATCATTTTTCGGAAAACTGAGTGTTATAGACTACGTTAATAGTAAAATAAATTGTAGAAACGAAGACTTAAGAAAACAAAACTTTAGGAAAAGTGATCATAAGGAGTACAAATCTTTTGGAAAATAAATTTTCGGAAAACTGAGTGTTACAGACTACCTTAATAGTAAAATAAATTGTAGGAACGAAAACTTTAGAAAACAAAACTTTAGGAACAGTGATTATTAGGAGTACAAATCGTTAGGAAAATCAATTTCGGGTGATGAACTTTAGCAAACCCAATATGGACCCATGTATATATGTACTGATTTTGATATGGTTTTCACAGTTATTTTGAGATTTTTTTACGGAAGGTTCATCCTAATTGTATACCAGTGCCGGAGCGGGTCGCGAGTAAAGAATAATTCAAGATATTAAATTTAAATAATAATTCAAAATTAAGAAGACTAAAAATCTTGGTCATCTGGCAGGACGCCAACCTCGACATTCCGCGTCACGTTCTTTACAATTAAGCCACAGATCTCCCGCCTGCGCTTCAGTGTAGGTACAGTCAAGGAAATTGAAACACGTACCATCGTAGAACCTAGTCGAAGAGACATACGCATGACATTTGTATGACATAGCCTGGCGTTTAACGCGTCGCGTGTTTGCGATAGGGTTCTAAGGTGGTACGTAAATATATTTCCCCTACTGTACCTAAACAGGGTACAAAAAGAGATTTTGCGAGCCGAGGGTACTATCCAATTAGCAGTTTTTGGCCTATAAATCATTACAGAGACCCAAAAGGCCGACGCTAAAAAAACGCCGAGTAAGCGTAGTGTTGTCTGTGTACATAATAAGTATACAGGCAGGCAGAATAAAATAATAATGTTTACCTTTACATAGTAAAGTAAAATCACTTTTTTTCTATGTTTTTTTTAGCACTGTCAAACCGTTGTTGCACCCGTTGTCGACCCCTGGCTTCAAATAGTTTACACATACTCTGTTAAATATTTTAAGATCTAAATACAACATTGTAGTTTTTTTTTTTTTTTATAAATACACTTTGTTAAGTTTCGTGCCGGTATCTTCCTATCAGAAGTTTTTTCCGAACCAGTGGTTTTTATGACATTCATAAGTGCGTCCTGTGGCCCGTTTCACTAAGCTACAAGTTACAATTTTACAAGTCTAAACCGGCAACATTGGTAAATTATGACCAATGGCAATGGGCATAATGACCAATGTTGCCGGTTTAGACCTGTAAAATTGTAACTTGTAGGTTCGTGAAACGGGCCACTGTAAGTCTAAAACTGAATAAAGAAATTTTGACTTCGACTTTGACGTTATAACGCCAAATGCAATCAATAATTTCACCCCCTTTAAGCCAAATGTCAACATCACCCAGGTATAGTTTACTGCGCTTTCGTACATCAATAGTCCAACTCGGATTTGAATTTCTAATTATTAACAAACAAAGGTGAGCGTTTTGGGTCCGAATTGGAGCCTGCGCGTAAGCCTGCCTGAGTGGCCGCTAACGTCACTCCGGGTTAATTTATAGGGTTCAGGAGATCTTAGTTGAAAGTTTACCTTGACAAAGCCATTTTGGGGTTTTGTGTCTACCTAGTATATGTGTTTATATTGCCAAGTACCCTCGGGTCTTTGTGTGCTGATATAAGGTGACCTCTTAATTTTGATTTTGAAAATGAATTAATATTTTGCAAGTAGGCCGATTAACTTAGAGCATTAAGTACGGGAGTAGCCTTGTGTGATTATTTGCTTACACAATATTCGGCCGTTTTTCGCGGGGGGGGGGGGGGTGACATGTCAAGTCTATCACACTAAAGCTTTTTCGCTTGCGTCATTTGTACTCATACCCTTAAAAAAAATCTTATTTTCACGCACACACTGAATACACATGCAAAGGTTATGTTGCGACACAATGTAAGTAAACGAAAATGCAAATGTAGTAGCGACACTCCACAGGTAATAAATGTCGGCTACACTCGATAGCAAACGATTTATTTTTGACTCGATATATCATGTCGTTAAAACAATTTTATTGAAGTAATGTTTTAGCTAGACATATCAGTAGAAAAATAACTTACAAATGAAATCCTCTGCCCTCCTTTTCTAAACTTGAGGTGTTAGAACAAATTATACAGGTGCTTTTAGCGTATGCAGGCATTTTTTGTGAGCTGTTATCTCTTCGATGCCGATCTAGCAAGTGACCAAATCATCGATTGTAAATTAGTTTTATGTCGCGTAGGCACATTGTGCCTATACCTGTGGCAGAGGAGTAAGTCTTTGTATCTCCCGTACTTGCTGGACCCCAATTCTCGGGTCATGCGAGACGCTATCTCGCATGCCACATACGTCAAAAATGACAGATTTCCTTGGAATTTGACAGGTTATTCTCGTGCGAGATGAATCTCGTATGAACCCAGAATAGGGGCCCTGTTCTAAGACACCATACGACTTGTGTGTAAACCGCAGCATAGGCCCTTTTGCAATTCTGATTGCAGCGTTTCGGAAAATGGAAGATTTGTGCATTTCATACAAAATTTCTTGGCAAGCGCATCTTCTCGTCACCCTGCATGGTACTTGGTCCAAAGGAACCCATAATACCAGCAGTATTACCCCGCTGAATGGCAATGGAGATGTTGTTATTTGTATTTACTTAGTTTTAAAAAGCTAAAAGTAAGTAAATATGTAAATAAACACGCAACGCAACATTACAAGTTAAATTAGTATTAAAACGAACTTATTCCTGTCAAGTATCTCTTCCAACTAAGGGATCATCCATGAATTACGTCTTACGTCACACTTATGGAAGGGGGGGCGGTCTAGTCAAACGTGACAGCCCGTGTTAAACAGATAGGAAAAAGCGTGTAGAAGAGGGGGGTCTTGAAATGTGACGTAATTTGTGGACGACCCCTTAACCTGTATAGCTGGGTAGTATGTTTGCCTGTTTGCTAAACCATAAGTATATCTGATCGTTCCATTCGATTCTCTTTATCCGCCTAACTTGCACATACCTGTCTCAAACGGCGCCATTCCGTCTGCCCGCGTTGGCAGCCGTCCATGTGGAAACATCCTATTTCATGCCGGCCTTTTATCGCAAAGATTTGATCTTAATTTATTCTTTTTTTCCCTCACCTTTTTCCTTCTTTCACGTGTCACGTCACTGACATAAGGTAAGGGAAATAAGATTCTGCGAGAATGCAACGGATCTCTAACTAAAAAGTTCCGTTAATTACAGTCAAAACAGTATCAAAATCGGTTTAGTGGTTTAGTAGGAGTAGGCGGTCGAAGATATGAGAAGTGAGTACAGACAGTTCAGTACAGACATTCATTTGCATATCATCATCATCATCATCATCATCATCATCATCATCATCATCATCAGCCTATGTTCGTCCACTGCTGGACTTAGGCCTCTCCCATGGCACGCCACTGAGCACGATCCTCGGCCACTCTCATCCAGCTCTTGCCAGCCGCCTCATTTGCAAATGTATACAAAAAACATCACAAACTTCCTCATGTTTCCGCTGTAATAACATAGGAAGGTACAGTATTTTATTGCATTACTTATACGTATTGCAACAATGCAAAAATAAAGCACAGTCAATTTTTTTTTTTTTACAAACCATTTTTTTACCTTATCGAAAAAAAGCGGGGATGGAGAATGGAACAAAGGCAAAAGATAGAAATTTTCTTTTCAGGTAAATACGTCATTCGCGCGGGATAGGGGTAAAGCGAAACTCTCATCCGGAAATATCCGGATGAAGGCGCAGGGAAGACCCGAGGGCTTTTTCTTAATAAATCAATTAAACCCTGAATTATCGCGTTTCCAGCATCAAGTGTCATTACAAAATCTGCAGCGCCAGTGCGATCCATCATTTCGCCCGTTATCCGGGTTATCCCGGTGATCCGGTTGCCCGGCTTTAAGGGACGCCGTCCACTAAACCCGGTTTACAAAAATGCGGTCTTCAAGGTTTTTTATTTGCTCCATACTTTTGTAATCGTGTTTTATCTTCCTGGATTTCGACAGTGGAGTTACGATTTTTTTTATTTTGTGTAAGTTTTTCTAAATCCATGTTCATATGATTTGATTTTATGGCTTTACAAACATTTCTCAAAATGTTTTTTTTATACCAAGTCGGTGGAAAACAAGCATTCGGCTCGCCTGATGTTAAGCAATTACCGCCTCCTATGAACGCTTGCAACTCCAGGGGAATGACGCGCGCGTTGCCGACCCTGCAAGAACCGATCTGCAATCTCCTTGGTGTTGCGGGTGTCTATAGGCGGAGCTGATCACTTACCATCAGGTCACCCACTTGCTTCTTTTTCGTGCTATTTTATTAAATAGATATACAATTTTTTGTTAGAATATCCGCCATAATAAGACATGCAGTGTGAAAATTATAACCGGGTACCTATTACGGCTCAAAATAACTTTTAAATACAAACCTACGGTGTAGGCTTAATAGGGTCCCACTGGCACCCTTTAGGTGTGGGACCCTCATCCCCATGGGAACTACTCAAATACAAATGAAATTACTTGTATAGTACGACTATTAGCAAACTCGTCAATGGGGCCTCACCTTTACCCTATACCCGGGTTACGCAGTCGAGCCTGACCTTTGTCACGCTAATAACGCCCGTTAAGGGTGCCTTTACCCGACACGGTTGTCTTATCCGGTGGGATCGTGGAAAAATATGACTTGAATATTTAAGTCTCTCCATAAACCAGTTTAATCTAGTTCAGGTTTTTTATAAATGCGCAAGTTCAACAAACTGGAACAAATTACCTTGCTACTCCGCGAAACCAGTGCCGTGCGCGTGCAAGACAGCTGCGTCTATGCGACATGTACATTTTCATGCAAAAACCCTCCTCCGCTTCCACACGAAAAATATATCACACAGACTCAACTATATACCACCTCCACTAAACACTAAAACAACACGATCGACGCGTGTTTCGCCTCTATACGAGGCATCATCCGGATCAAATAGTACGACCGTTCGCTACCTGAACGAATGGCGAACGTAATGTAATAATTGTTTTTTGGCGTATGTAATTTGTTCCAGTTTGTTGGTATGGACCTCCGTAAAGTAACGCCTGAATCTATTAATTATTATACAAGCAAGTCACCTGGGCTCAATTTCATAAAGGCGACAGGTGGCAGGCGACAAGTGACAGTGACAATTTGCCGTACATTACTGTGTCGGCAAGTAACGCTACAGACTTAAAGACTTAACATCATACTGGTCAAGCAACGTATTTTCAATTGTCACTGTCACCTGTCGCCTGACGCGTTTATGAAATTGGGCCCTGATGGTAAGTAACCAAGGAGTTTATAGATTCTATGCGTTGTCAACCCAGCGGACTAAGATGGTATACATCTTACGCCAGTAATTGCACCGGCTGTCTTGTTCTCCACGCCGGAACACAACAGTACAATCACGGCTGCTTAGCGGCTGAATAAGCAAGCAATATGGTAATAGCGATCCGGACAGACCTTGCTCTTACCAATTGAGCTACAGGTGACCTTTACAACTTGACGGAAGAACCTTAGAATTACTCTTTCAACTGCCATTTTCCTTAATGATTCTTTGTATAATCCTTAATTTCGAGGCGTGTAGACTGACATCAAAAACGCGCGTTATCTTAACGACGGCGCTTCATCCAACTAGGTCATCCAGAGAGATCTGATAACGTCTGATTAAGCTCTGATAAAGCTCTCAACGGAGCTTTGAGCTTAATGATGCTTAGACGCTGGAATACCAAGTGCTTTTGGGTCCCAAGTTACAGGCTCAGCCTGGTTTGGGGTTCATTGGGTA
Source organism: Ditula angustiorana (assembly GCA_963691745.1). NCBI lineage: Eukaryota > Metazoa > Arthropoda > Insecta > Lepidoptera > Tortricidae > Ditula > Ditula angustiorana. The sequence goes on from OY829474.1 coordinate 2,505,369, forward strand.
TTGCCTACTGTATTTTTCGTATTTTGTTCTCAATAAACAACTTTATTATTTCATTTCATTTTACAGCGTAACGTATTTTCAATTTTAAATGACATTATTATCATGTAACGTTAATATTTAAAAAGAAATTAGGCATCTGCCAGGACCTAAACCTACAGGCTCGGCATTGCGTGCATTATAATATTGTGTGGTTTAGAAGGGGTAAGCGGCCGAAGTTATGCGTACAGACAGGAACGGATAGCCAGTTCCCTTTATACTATACTAGCGGACGCCCGCGACATCGTTCGCGTTAAATTAGTACCCTATGTCCATCAAGGATAGTATAGCTTTCTATCTGTGAAAGAATTTTTGGAATCGGTTCAGTAGTTCCAGAGATTATCCCCTACAAACAAACAAACAAAGTTTACCTCTTTATTATCTAAGTGTAGATGTAGATTAGTGCAGATATATAAAGAAAGATAAAGAAGATAAAAAAAGATAAAGATAAAGAAAAGGGCTAAGTGCCCCCTCGCATCCGTTCACGGGTTGTCCAGCAACATCAAACATCCTGTATATTCTGTGTCATTGAAAAAAAGTGAAAAAAGTTAACATTCATTTTTTAATTTCACTTCCTCCTCGATCAATTAAGCAATTCCTAACACTGGCCGAAAACGGAATTCGAATTTCAAATTTGTTGAATTAATTGGACAGAAAGAACAACATAGATCCATTTGGAAATAAAAGCGTGTGATTGGTCACTCGCTCGCTCATGTGTGGGTAACTGTTGCCTAAACAAGAGCACAGAGTATATAAACTCAGATGGTACGCTTCATACAAAATGTGCAAAGAGCTGCATTTACAAAGTGAATGCTCGTTACTTATAATACAAGTACTTGATGTAACTGACAACGCTTATCACTGTGACGTTTTTAATGTTCTTTAAAAAACCTGTCCTTATAAGCCCTGAGGATATTTAAAGTTAATGTCAGTTTATGACATTCTTTTATTAGTTTCATTGATTTTTATGTTCTTTTTAGTGGTTAGATGTTATTAATATGTACATTTATACTTTAGAAGAATAATATTGTTAATGTCAGGTTTTTATTTTAGTGTTTCCAAGTATCAGAGGTAGTAAAGAGGCAAACGCATGCGGGTAAAATGTATTGGTTTTCTTTTTGAATGTTTATTTTTTACACGTCGGTGGCAAACAACCATACGGCTCGTCTAATGGTAAGTAAAAGCCACAGCCTATAAACACTTGAAACCCCAAAATATCACTCGCACTATAACTCTATAAGCTACAAGTGCGCGCGTTGATAAGCTACGAGTAGGCAGCAAAAAAGATTTATTTTACTGCATACCAACAACCTAATGAGCGTTGGAGATAAATATACCCACCTAAGTAAGAACGTGGTGATCATGATCACTTACCATCAGATGATCCACTTGCTTGTCTGCCTTCCTAATTTATATTGAAAAATAAAGTATCAATAAATGTTGACGAGTTTAGTAGACTTTCTGGATTTATTTACAACCAAACGATAAAAAACATTCCAAAAAGTATACACTCCTTTTTTGGGCAATCGTTTAAAAAGAGGAAAAAGATGTTGCGTCACATTTAACGGGTTCCGTAGAATTTTTTTTTATAAAATAACTATATTTTATTAAATTATTTTGATGTTCTATTAATTTAATATTTTCTTTAAGCGTTTGCTCAATAAAGTGGAAGTACCAGTGCCTGCGAATTTTGTCAGAGAGATAATTAGTAAAAAACATACCTTTTTTTCCACTTAATTAGCCTATAGGTTTTATACCGTTGCTTTGCCTGCATACTAATATATGTAGATATGAACGATCAAATATCGTAGCAATACCTCTTAATGGAATATAAAGTCGACCAAGAAATTGCTTGACCACTTTTCGACCGTATTACAAAGGGATAAGATTCAAAAATGGTCAAGCAAATACTTGGTCGACTATACGGTAGAGCCTAAATTATTCTTAGTAAAAATACATTACAATTTTACAATTTTAATTAAAATACAATTTTAATTTAAAAATACATAATTTACTAAATAAAGGTTTGTTTGTCATCGATATGTTCCAAAACCATTTATCCGATTTAACTTTGCTGAATTGCTGTTGTAAATCCGCAAAGGTGTCTGCGAAAACAAAATACGACGCATTCGACACAATTAATACCTTTAATAAAACTACTAACTACATACTAATTAATTAATAATATGATAATAAATTATACTAAATACCTATACACAATAGTAGTTTAATTTTATGTGACATTTGACCTATTCTTAATAATGATAATAATCTGTAAATAAAACAATATACGAATAACAACGGTATACAAATTTTGGGATGAAATTAATTGCTATAGTCTTCCTGGACGTTAAATAAACTATTTTATTTTTTCTTCCTTTCAAATTATGTGAAACATTATTGTTTCAATTCTGTTATGTAACCATATTATTTGCAAATAAACATTCATTCATACTATTTGAGTTAAATTTATTTTTCTGCCAACGGTACCCCAAAAACCTGCGCAAGCGTTCAACCATAACGATACAGCCGGTAATAAAAAAAATAACTTTTATAACTTGCCGTGTATTTTCTGTCAATTCCTATGTTCTGATGAAATGTTGCCCTGAATTTTGACCCACTTACAGTAATCGGATTGGCTTGAGAGCTTAAGGGACTCTAAAACCATTAGTCTATACGGTATAAAAAAATACTAGTACCTGAACTGTAAACTGTACTATGTTAAGATCTATGTAGATATAGAAGATACCTAGAACGTATAAAAACTATATGATACTCCTTTCATCCACTCAAAGGTTAACTGAAAGAGATCCCTTAAGGGATCAATTTCGCTGTTCTATATCATTGTCGCTCTATTTGTCATTTATCTTTTTTTACAATAAAGAATTTACACATACATACGTATAATAACTACCCAAAAAGTCATTAATTTACATAATAAAAAGATTGTTTTTTTTTTGTGGACCGTTCTCGGCGCCGGCGCATGTTGCATAACCAAAGCGAGAGTGCTCCAGTTTGGAGAATATCTTGAGACATTTCGCAGCCTCCGTCACAGCTCCGGTAGCCGTGATCGTCTAGTGGTTAGGACCCTACGTTGTGGCCGTAGTAACCCAGGTTCGAATCCTGGTCACGGCAGTGAGACACTGTCGCGGCGGAGCTTTTTTATGCTGGCAACAGTTAATTGCATTTTTTACAGTATACAAAAACAACAACAAAAACTCTTTTTTTTTATACAACATAGGAAGGCAAACAAGCAGGTGGGTCACCTGATGGTAAGTGATCACCACTGCCTATAGACACCTGCAACAACAAAGAGAGTGCAGATGCGTTGCCAACCCAGAGGGCTAAGATGGAATACCTCTTGTGCCAGTAATTACACCGGCTGTCTTGCTCTCAACGCCGGAACACAACAGTGCAAGCACTGCTGCTTAGCGGCAGGATTAGCGAGCAAGATGGTGGTAGCGATCCGGACGGACCTTGCACAAGGTCCTACCACCCGCAAACCGCCCACTCTTTATGAAAACAAAAAATGCAGACAGGGAAATTCTTCAGGTCATTCAACAGTCTTATTGGTAAACCTATCTCTTAATATAATGAAATCTACGGCATTTCTTGTACGAGAAAATAGTTTTTTTGTCAGAAGCTACTGGTTTTTTTACCAGTAAACTGCTGCTGTCAGTTGCAGACAAAGACAGTCCCGGTTTGATTGACGTTTTGTTGAACCCTCTGCAAAATTTCCCTGTATGTGTTTATTATTTTGTTTGCTTGTTTAAATCAATAATGAGTATTTAATGTTTTTTTTTGTTAATAGTATAAATTCGTACTATTCTTTGCAGCTAAGCGTGCCACAAATAACTCATCCCAAAACTTGGATGAAGGACTAAAGCATGGATGTAGCCAGTACTTGTCAAGTGTACATAGCCAGAGCTGTCAAAATGGTCACCATTGTGTGCGTCAAGGTAGTAAACCCTGCAAATTAATAAGAAAAACGTAGAGTATACTACCTTAATGTATATATTACCATAGCCAAAGGTGACCATTTTGTCTATTGGTCGTGTACAGGGTGTCAATTGAAAAGGAGTTTAGAGTATGTAGTCATCTCTTTTTGACACATTGTATTGCCATTTAAAGTAAAGAGATCAGATAATAAAATATCGCTTTCAATTTTAACACTCCTTCTATGTTGTACTATTCCTATGTCCCAAAATGATTTTGCTTTTTTTATCCCCGACAAAAGGCAAAGGGAAGAGACGACATAAGTTTAAGCCTCTGTATTTTAATTGTATTTTAAAAAGTAGGTATATCAACAATACCAGCATGCATTTTGCAGGAAGCTCGTATGCTTCCGCTCTAAGTACACAAACAATTCCATACAAACTCCGTTATTTTCCGTTCAAAGTTCAATATAAACTTTCAAACTAGGTCATAAACGTGAACAATATGGCGTTTCATTACTAAAGTCTGTTTATTCATACTTGTTTTGACATGTAAACATAATCCTAACCTAAAATTTTGCTTTGCATGTCAAGCAAGCGGCGGCCATCTTGCCTACTTCGCTTCCTTGCCTATTTCAATACCAAAAACATTGTAAAGTTGAGTTCGCTTTAATCTTATCTATACATATTTATACATATATCTCAAAAGACCGTAGACTCCCCGTGCCAGTACATTAACGATTTTTGGAAAGAAATAACAGGAGACGCGAGAAATAAATTTTATTATTATAAATACCTATTAATAAATCGATTTTATTTTATGGAATAGACAGGCAAACAAGAAAGTGGGTCACCTAATGGTAAGTGTACACCACCGCCTATAGTACACCCGCAACATCGAAGAGATTGCAGATGCGTTGCCAACCCAGAGGGCTATGATGGAATACCTCTTGTGCCAGTAATTACATCGGCTGTCTTGCTCTCCACGTCGGAACACAACAGTGCAAGCACTGCTGCTTAGCGTCACGATTAGCGAGCAAGAAGGTGGTAGCGATCCGGATGGACCTTGCACAAGGTCCTACCACCCGCAATTTTTTTTGTCTTTTTGTGAGTTTGTTTGTTGCCAACATTAGATTCCAAATTTAAAATAATCTTTATTCCGTGTGACATTTTATTCTGAGTGACATTCTTTTTTCAAAAACAAATACAAATCGATTTATTTGCTCAAGTACAAAATAAGATGGTAGGTACAGTCAAGGAATTTAATCCCCTACGTGCGCCTACCCATTTCGTTGAAATGTCGTCTGACATTCGCAATGCATTAAGGTCGATATGTCAAACTAACGTCTTGCTCTATAGCTCTTATGGTGACAGTTTGCTATATGCTATTGAACCTTAGGTGGGTTGGAAATTTAATTCCTTGACTGTACAATTATAAAAGAACATAATATTATTATGAATTCGTCGGCGTGCAAATCTTAAAACATTAAATTTCAATGAGTAAGTATAATTATAATTAAGTAGGTATATCAATTGTACTGTCATTCAGTATCATTTTATTTAAATCGACCCAGAGCATCAAAATATATTAAATTTTTAAGTATCATAGAGCATTAGCACATAATAAAGTCCACTTAGACGAAGTCGCAGCAAAAACTAGTTAATTGGGCACATTTTCAAACTCCAGACCTTTGATGTAATTTGTATGGCACTCTTTTGGTTTAAAAAAAACATGGAAACGGTGATAATTTACAAATGCACCTGCTGGTACAGTCAAGGAACTTAATTCCCTGCCCATTTCGTTGAAATGTCGTCTGACATTCGCAATGCATTAAGGTCGATATGTCAAACTAACGTCTTGCTCTATAGCTCTTATGGTGACAGTTTGTTATATGATATTGAACCTTAGGTGGGTCGGAAATTTAATTCCTTGACTGTACACGCTTAAAGAACACACATTTTCTCAGATGTGCTTACCTCTATCATCGTTACCAACATTTAGTAAACAGAAAACGCACCATACAAATTACACCAATGTTGTTTTGAAAATATACCGTATTGAGTACATAAACTCGCTTCATTACATCCACTGTACAACTTTCCTGGAGGTTTAATTGTGGCTTATACCCTAGTTTAACTTTTAATTGTTCCACAGAATTGACCAGTCGGCCGAACTTTCGTACTAACTTGTAGTAATGAGCTTTTGTGTAAGTTGAGTGACTATTTGACGTTTCAATTGAATCGAAATTCACACAACGTTGGACATGAAAGTCTTTGAAATTAATTAGACATGAATATGAAAAATTTATATCGAAATAAATTTAGATTCATAGTAAGTAAAGTAAATGTAGGTACCACGGACATATCCTAATTCCTACTAATATTATAAATGTGAAAGTTTGTATGTTTGGATGTTTGTTACTCAATCACGCAAAAACAACTGAATGGATTTGGATGAAATTTGGCACACATATAGTTTATAACCTGGATGAACACATAGGATACTTTTTATCCCGTAAAAATGCATAGTTCCCACGGGATAGCGATAAGTGAGTTATACGCCGCGGCGTAACGTCATGAGCAGCAAAGCAACTAATTCTCATTATTTCGTCCAGGAAATATTGAAGATTGCATGTTGGGTGTCCGTTTGTTTAATTCAATTTAATAAGTCTACGCGGACGAAGTCGCGGGCAAAAGCTAGTATGTATATATAGCAAGAGTATTATAGACATAGGATGTCATTTTAAGGAAAAACCATGGGAAAGTAGGTATTAGAACATATTTCCCGAAAGCAAAAACCACCTAATGTGTTTGCGCTAACATACCCCCTGCACTCGATTTGTGTTCAAGATGTTTGCCTGCAACTATATATTGTAACATGTAACACATGAAAATTATAGGTTTAACTTTACACTAGCGACCCGCCCCGGCTTCGTACGGGTACAATCGAAATGTAATGTATATAAAAACCTTCCCTAAAAACAACTCTAAGTTACAGTGAAAACCGTATCAAAATCTGTTGCATGGTTTAGGAGGAGAAGGCGGCCGAATATGCACCATCGGCCCTAACATGACAGCCCAGGTTTAGTTTTTCAATACAATAACGCATTCAGGGCGTTGTTGCGGCTGCCGCGTTACTGCAGCGCGTCCGCAATGTTTGCGCTGGCAGGCGTGGATAGCTTCGAAGCCATCATGCGCAAAAAGACCGCGTCACTGCTGCACAGAGTGCGCGGCAGCAGCAACAGCGTGCTCAAGGCGATTGCCGACAGTGGGGATTGTCCACTGATCGGCAACATGATCTTAAAAACTAAATCCCTTTTTATAATAAATTACTAACATAGTTTTTAAGCTTTTACTAACCCATGTGGATCTCTGTTGTTCGAAATAAATATATATATTTTTTTTACCCCTCCCTGTGTCTCTGTCTAACTAGTGCCATAAGAAAGAGACGCAGATAGAGACAAACTAACCTTGGCCAGTCATGTTAGAGCCACATAAGGGCATCCGCTAAGTCGCGCGGGCGCACGGAGCGGGTGCAGGCCCATAGAAAAATAGTATGAGATCGTTCGCTAACCAGCACCTCGTTAAGTTTCTTGCAGGTATCTTCTCATCCGAGGTTTTTTCCGAACAGGTGCAAAATTTTATAACATTCATAAGTGCTTCCTGTAAGCTTAATCTGAATAAAGATATTTTGAATTCGACTAATGTTTTTTATGGTAAGTTTTTATGTAGGTACAATTTGTAGTATGTATAAGGAAAAAGACCATACGCAATTTTCATATAAAATATAAAGGCAAACGAGCAAGTGGGGCACATGATGGTAAGTGATCACCACCTCCCAAGACACCCGCAACATAAGGAGACTGCGGATTTCTCTTAACTGCCAAGGCGCATTAAAGCTATTGTGGCGTCAAATTCCTAAGATAACTAAACCATTTAAGTCATTATCTGGTGACTCCTGCAGGCTTAACAAAGCTTTACAAGACAGTCGAATTGATGTCTCTTGGGATGTCGAACTATTGTTCGCCGTTGAATTCACCATTGTTTCGTTAATAAGCCTATTCATATACTATCATATTATTTAAGTGACCCAAACACGTTCGAAGTCTTGTGCCCCATATATGGGACACGACATTTGCTTCACAAGACTTTGTCCCATATACGGGGCACTAAGGAAAAAGTATTTTACACGCCATATGATTAGCTTATTGAGCTTTGGTTTTTTGATAAATACTTATTGCTTTTTGTATAGTTGAAGCGGTTAGAACGCTCGATAAAAATGACTCTTATAAAAACCAAGTTTCAAATCAAATCCGGTTTTTGGAAGTGAGAAAATTGGTTTGGGAGATTTGAAACCGGAAAGACGACGACAGATGTGAGAAAGAACGAAAAAGATTTAAAATTAACTAAAATCGATACAATACCGATAAACGAGAAACTTTCGTAACATGAGCATCGTATTTATACGTAGAGCGCGATTCATCCCTTAATTTTCCACCCTTGAAGGTGGAGTATTTCCTCCAAATCAAAACGGTCCCAATCACGAGTATAACCAATTTAATTAAAAAAACAATCATTGAAATTGGTTCACAATTGGCGGAGATACCGCGTAACGCAAAAAAGGAATTGAGTACTTCCTCCTTTTTTAATGTCGGTTAAGAATAGAATTCTAACTTTGAATTACATTAGTAAACGTTCAAAACAATAAGAATCTTAACGCATTCACTGCTCCCAACTTATAGATGCGCATTCTCGGAACTTTCACCCAGCACGGCAATTATCGCGTAAGTAGAGATGACGTTACACTCGATATAAATCAAAAGACTAATTTTTTGACATAATTCGAATGTGAGCTGAATCTCGATGGTCGCGAGGCTTGAGGGCCTGTGCCCAGGCCTGTACTAAAATTACAATAATTTAAATGCAAATGGGCATTCACGACACCTGGCCTTAACTTTACAAAACCAAGTGACATGTGACAACGACAATTTAGTATAGATGGAACTTTAAGAGTTTTTATATTGCTAGGATATGAAATGTACCCTGAACTGTCGTTGTTACCTGACATATGTTAGTTTGGTAAAATAGGGGTTGAGTAAAAGTAAAAAAAAAAGTTGTTTATTCAGACAATTTAAAGTTCCAATAGTGTTAAAGTACAGTCAGCGTCAAATATACCAGAGCGGGCAAGGTGTCAAGAATATCTGAACTCGACTCTATTGTCAAATACGCTCGGGCGAGTTCAGATATTTTTGACCACCTTGCCCGCTCTGGTATAATTGACGCTGACTGTACAATAAAAACTTATGCTTTTATTGTTATTTAAAAATTAGAACAGATTTAGTTAGCATCCACAAGTGCCCCATTATGGGACAGCAGATAGGATCTGCAATTGGTGCAGGCAGTGAATGTGTTAAATAAATTTCAAATTTAACATTTTTTTCGAACGAACTTGTAGCATCAAAGGGTTTTTACAGCCAAAGAGAGAGTTCGCAAATTTTACTCTTTCAAACCTGCGTACCACATTCTGAATAGCTAAAAGATTTGCATTCGTTTATCAAACGATCTCATCCTTTACAGCAATACCTAAGAAACCCATTCACTTTATCGCGGCTTAGGCTGAAAAGCTTAAAGAAATATTTTCCAATAAAAGTCCACAAACGTGTGAATTTCGTATAAAAAGTACCTATTAAATGTAACCACAGTAAATAAAGCTGCAGCAGTAAAACCAGTCCATGTAAACGTCCAAAAGTGAGTGAGCAGGACAGCGCAATTTTTGAATCTCACCAAATCTCAATAATGCTCGCCAAAGTGGCCGTTTTTCATAGAATTCCGGCCATTTTAGTGAGCTTTAGTCACCTTGTGAGATTCAAAAATTGCATTTGTATCTCATCAGGTAACTAAAGCTCACCAAAATAGCCGTTTTTCATAGAAATTCGAACATTTTGGTGAGCTCTAGTCACCTGGTGAGATTCAAAAATTGCACCCATGCTCGCCGTTTGTACTAGTAGACTGATCTATATTTGAACGCCAACTGTCTTCTTCCCTGTTCTCTCCGACCATTCCGTTTCACTGTTCGGGCCCGTGTGATATTAGTATAATTCCTAGTTGACGTACTGACCTATATATTTTCTGTGACGCAAAGCAAAGTACACACACTGAATCATTTTAATGGGCAATGTTTCCCAGTTAAGGCGGTACAAGACGACGATGAACACGGGCGTTAATGTAATGTGCGTGTAGGCTTATATGATGTGGGGAAGACTGATTTACTTAACTGTTCATCTTTGTACAATATTCTGGTATTTCAGAATTTTTTAACAGTAAAACAAAACTGAACTGAAGGATTGGCCGGATGTAGCCCTTTTGCCCAGCAGTGGGACACTCATTTAGGTTAAGTAAAAATAAACTGATTTTACAGTCTTTTTTTATGATAAGCTTCGCTGATGAAGAGTGATCACAGCCGCCAATTGGAACTTGCAACTCTTAGAGAGCTGCTGGTTCGTTGCAGACCTTTTTGTTTTCGTCTTTTTTTTATGAAATAGGAAGGAAAACGAGCAAGTGGTTCACGTGATGGTAAGTGATCACCACCGCCTATAGACACCTGCAATAACAAAGAGAATGCAGATGCGTTGCCAACCCAGAGGGCTAAGATGGAATACCTCTTGTGCCAGTAATTACACCGGCTGTCTTGCTCTCCACGCTGGAACGCAACAGTGCCAGCATTGCTGCTTAGCGGCAGTATTATCGAGCAAGATGGTGGTAGCGATCCGGATGGACCTTGCATAACGTCCCACCACCCGCAAAATTTACCGTGTGAGATACAGTAGCAATAATTTTGACAACCTGTATGGCCCAGTGGTACATGTGTCTGCTTACTGTGCAAGAGGTCCCGGGTTCAAATCCTGGTATGAGCAAATATTTGTGTGACGAATACAAATGTTTGTACCTCAGTCATGGATGTTATTTGTATATAAGTATGTATTTATATTATATTATATGTATATTCGTTGTCTAGTGCCCATAACACAAGGTTTTCTTAGCTTGGGTCTAGATCAATTGGTGTAAATTGTCTCAAGATATTATTATTATTAATTGATAAGTTCAACCAGGGTATTACTACCCTTCTGTCCCTTTATTGGCTTTCAGTAAAAATGTGGGAATTTACGTAAACGTTAAATTTAAACGAAGAATTAATTTTATTCTCAACTTGCTTGTATTTTTTTGCAAAACAGTTTTTTTCAATCGCTATTCATTTTATGTTTTCTTAAAAGAGCAAAATTGTTTATAATAAATTATTTCATGTTCTTGGCATTGCCCATCGGCGATGAACATTTCCCTTAACGATGTGCTTGTTTCGGTTAAATATTATATATTTCGTAACAAATCTTCCTCAGGCATCTTTGTAATAATCTTGTGGGTAACATAGTCGCTACGGGCTTGTGAAAAACAAGCAGCTTGTTCTTTTAAACCTCCCCTTTTAAAGGGGGGCTCTCAAAATCTTGTACTTTTAAAGACGTTTGACTTTGCTATTTGATTCTTGCAACTTGCGGTACGAGAATCTATGAGCGGTGGTGATGATTTACCATCAGACAGGGGCGTAACTAGGGTGGGGCAGGCAGGGCATGTGCCCTGGGCGCCAAATAAAGGGGGGGGGGGGGCGCGAAAAACGAAATTTACAACTACTAAATAAAAAAATGTGTAGGTATCTGTTTTTTAAATAATTTACAAAGATGATGACTCACTTTCTTGTTTCCCTACCTATTTTACATATAAAAAACTTACATTTATACAACTCTTTTTTCTAATCAACATAGGAAGGCAAACGAGCAAGTGGGCACCTGATGGTAAGTGATCACCACCGCCCATAGACACCCACAATACCAAAGGGATTGCAGATGCGTTGCCAACCTAGAGGGCTAAGATGGAATACCTCTTGTGACAGTAATTGCACCGGCTATCTTGCTCTCCACTCCGGAACACAACAGTGCAAGCACTGCTGCTTAGGTCCTACCACCTGCAAAATATTATTATTTATTATTATTATAAGCTCACGCCTGTTTCCCTTTGGGGTAGGCAGAGACCACAGAACGCCATTTGCCCCGGTCCTGGCATACTTCCCTCGCTTCCTCCACACACATTCCTCTCTTCATACATGCTTGGTGGTTCCGGGTACTTCTGATTTGGCCTGTCTTCAGGACATCATAAATTTGCTTACATAATCGCCTTTCATCCATTCGTTCAACATGCTCAAACCAACGTAACATTCCTTTCTCTATTCTAGTCACTACATCTTCTTTCAAACCACACTTTTCCCTTATAACCCTTATTTCCCTTATAACCTTTTCCCATACATACATAGCTATAGCAAGTCTATCTATAACAAGTCGTCACTAAAGTTCTCTTTGGCTTCGATGTCATTTCAACCTTTGTCGTGAGTCTAGGACATTTCTAGAAAGTTTTTTTAATAATCTCGTCGACGAGCCGCAGATGTTGGACTACCCTTAACTAGTTCTGCAACTTCACAGCTGTTGCAGATTAAAGGTTATCAAACGCTAAGCTCCTTGGATTAAAGTCACACGCCAGATTAGATTACTACTTATATGACAACCCCTAATATAAAAACGTATAGTCAACCAATTTGATTCAAAGGCCGCTGTAGAGTTTTCACAATTAACGTCATAATGACTTCTGAATAAATGTCATAATATCTCAGACACTTTGCGACAACGGTCTACAGTTGCCTATCCTCTTCCCCCGCAACTCCCTTGACAATTTAGGATTACACTGCATTCGTTTTCAACTATACTGACGCGGCGAGAGGCGCGAGCGGGCGCGCCGCAAGCCGCAGCCTACTGCGATTTGCCTAGGCTGTAGGCAACGCGGCCGAGCGTGCCTACGGTGCGGAGTGGAACCCCCCTGTTGCTAAGTGCACAGCACGTAACATGTGTGACGCGGCCTCAAAAACTGGACTACAGTTTTTCTCGGCCTACTCCTTTTCAGTTCTAATGTGTGGTTTCAGTAACTCACTTCAAGTACTCAGTCCGTAATAAATCGGTAAACTAACAGATTCCTTTCAATTGAGATACGATACCCGAACCTTTTACCCAAAGTGCCGCTTATTCTCCGAGGAAATTTAATATTGCCTCAGTAGGGTAACTTAAACAGCTAAGGGTACCTATTCTTGAAATGATCAAGTTTTCCGTGGTATAACGTTACAGAGAAAACACAAAAAAGATAATGAAATTTAAAACCAGTTTCGTCTTAGCGAATGCTCCGGTGAATACTGTGAAAAGTTGAATTAATTTTTCATATCAAAATCCCAACACTAACGGTGGTCGCTCCGATGTACAGTAGGGGAAATATATTCACGTACCACCTTAGAACCCTATCGCAATAACGCGACGCGTTAAACGCCAGGCTATGTCGTACAAATGTCATGAGTATGTCTCTTCGACTAGGTTCTACGGTGGTCCGTGTTTCAATTTCCTTGACTGTACAGTCAGCATATCGGAATTGGCAAGATGGTCGAAAATATCTGAAATAGACTCTGTTCTCAAATACGTTAGGGCATTTTCAGGTATTTTTGGCCACCTTACCCGCTCCAATATATTTAATGCTCACTGTACAATGTGCGCAAGAAATATAAAAGATGAACTCTGCAATCAACTCAATCTTGAGCCCTAATCAAAAGAGTACAATACAATCAAATAACTCTTTATTTATTACCACTAATAGGTACAATAAATAGAAAAAACGTAAGGCACATAATAGGCGGTCTTATCGCTATAAGCGATCTCTTCCAGACTATCGTTAGAAAGAAGAGATGTAGAACAAATCAGATAAGAGCAGGTGGTACTCCAAATTAAGAAACGAAAAAAGTTAAGGGAATGATAATATCTATCTAGGTATCCAACCTAACCATAAAGTAACGATATGAAAACATTTACCCACTTTGAGTCAACATTTACCCAAAAACCGTTAGCAAAAGTGGCACGGCAAACACGATATTTGGGGCACACGGGAGGCTGGCGAGTTGTATGCAAAATACTATGTTAAACGCGTAGCCTACGTCTAAAGGTTTCCGCCTACTAGACCGGAGCATACCATGACCGTAACCTCATGGCACAGACATAAAAACAGAAGCCAGCTATGTGATTCTCTGAACCATTACATTAGATGTAATGGTTCAGAGAAAACTAGATGATGTTCGAGCTTACAGAATACCGTTTTGGTACAAAAACGTCATTAATAGTTCCGCCTTGCGCCACCAACATCGGTGAAGCGCTGAGATCGCATAAACCTCGCCTTGTCGATGTTCTAACGGTCTTATAGAATACCAATTTTTGTTTTCATCGTTGAAGTTATTGATGTTATAAAGATGTTCCTCAGAGAATCACACTCCTGCACTGATGGGCTCACACGTGTTTGTACGCCGTTGAACCCATACTAAACGGGATGACACACCGTATGGTACCCGTTCTAAGGATAAATTTATGTTCTGCAGTTTGAAATGCTATATAATGAATGACAACACAAAGAAAAATTAGGGTAATGGCAGGGTTCGAACCTGCAACATCAGCATTCCGTGCCTTGCGTATTCCAGTTTCCGCCACATTACAAAAAATCGAAAAAATTTAAAAATAAATAATTTCGATTACAATAATTCTGCAGTTTCTTCAGTACGGTGTACAAACGCGGGATTGCCGCCTGCAAGCATCGGCCTGGCAACGACCCGTGTCCGTGTCCTGTATGTAGCGCGCCGCGATTGCCTGTGAAAGGCCGGTACTGTGCACTTAGCACGAATATTATCGATACGCGTTTACTCGCTACGTAAGTCAGCGCATCCCACTCCAACTGGGCTAGATAGAAAGAGACACACTGAGTTAAGTAGCGAGTTAACGCGTATCGAGAACATTCATACTAGGTGCACTGATACGTGCCGGTGTAGAGGGCGACAAGGACAACTCATAGTACTTAATTCATACAAAGATTATTTTTTTGCATGCGTCGGAACGGATGCGGTCCTGGTATGATACGGTCTAGTGGGCGGAAACCTTATTGGACTGACACGACTGCACTAGTGCCTTAATATTGATTGCTTATGCATAAAAGAGCTAGGTAATGAGGTACTAATATTACAAAAGGCTGTTGTGTACAAAGGGTAGTTCTGATGAATAGGGTACAAGAGAAGTATGGAGAAATAAACGCCATCCAATGTATGTTGGCGAGTGCGTACTGCACTTACTATGGTATACTGTCGATACATCATGTCTAACCTCCTGTGAACTGTAAAACCCTAATTTTTTTAAGGATAAAGTGTCCAATTTCGAATATTCATTCTTAAGTTTCCATATTTTTTTTTACTTGCTTCAAATACATAATACATATTGTTAGTCTATATCTATTTGTATCGGTATATTATTATGAGTATGAATATTTCATGTATTATATGATATGAAGTTAAGTAGGTTTTGCTTAGTTTGCTTTTTCTTTATTTTTTCTGTGTGTCTGCTCTAGATCTTGGGTCCTGTCAATCGCTCAAAGGTTAACTGGAAGAGATCCCTCAAAGGGATAAGTTCGCCTTTGTACATCTGTTTTGTCCTTTATCTGTTATTTTATGTGTTTAGTACAATAAAGAGTCATACATACATACATTTCGGTGTACTAGTCAGGCTGTCAAACTTAGCTTGATTTCATGTTTAAAATCTATGCCCAGTCACACTTAGAATATTTATTTTGTTTTCGTTTTATTTTGTTTTATTTTCGTTTCATGCTTCATGGCATAAACTTCGGAAGTTCCAAAGAAGCCATAAAAAACTGGAGAAAATATTTGGTAAAACTCAAAACTTTGTTCCCTTGGAAGTTTAACAATGGAAACTTGGGACGTGAATTACGCACAATTGTATTCAAATTTAGGCTAACTTGCGCGCGCAATCAGAAACATAACTTTGTAAGAAAAGTTCCCGGAGGTTTCTGCCCTTCCGAAGCAATTTACTTGAGTTATTACTCATAAACAATCATGTAATGCCGTGTTTAACAATATCGAATTGAATTGGGTACCTAAAAATATAGGAGACTAAGGGTCGTAGTTCTAAACCGTGCTCATGGTCCAGTTTCATACTACGTTAGTATAAAAATAGAACCTAGTTCAGTTTAACAACGACTTTAAAATCGAACAAATTTTCTGAAAACACTTAAAGTACACAAATGTTTAAATTGGGAAATCATAATGTTAAGTTACCTGTAAACCTTAATTTGTATACAATGATAATGCATGGATGTACAGTGGCATGCTAAATGAGCAGAAAAACGGACCGACTTAAGAATACAGGTTGACGCCAATGTTACAAATGCAAATTATTAGTTTACCATTTTTAGTTATTAGATTTACAATTTTACGTCTAACTGCATTATATAAAAAATTATTAGTTTTCTTTGCAAATAGGTTTTTTTACTAAATAATAGTATTGACAGCAGCGCCGTTGCTCCGACAGACTGACAGCGCGAGCGATTGTCGAATTGTGGTACTTTTGTTCGACTTTTGATGCGGCCATATTTTAAACGCTGACTAGAAGTCCATTATTTATAGGGTAGTGGCTATAGACCATAATTTGTATAGTACTATTATTGACCGCTTTAAATACTTCTCGGTTTTTGGGGTTCCGTACCTCAAAAGGGAAAAACGGAACCCTTATAGGATCACTTCGTTGTCCGTCTGTCTGTCTGTCTGTCTGTCAAGACCCTTTTTCCCAGGAACGCGTGGAGGCATCGCGTTTTTATGTTTAAAGGGCCCTACCCTGTACGACCTTTCGTAACAACGAAAATGGAATTAAGGATTAACCCCCTTATTCATAAACGCTTCGTAAACGTTTGTTAGTTAACATGTTTCATGTTTTTATCAGTCATTGTTACGTGTTTAAATGAAAGGGACAAAACATTTGTTAGATTGTATTTTTTTATGAATAAGGAGGTAAGGCGTTAAATAGTTTAAATCGAGAATTAAAAGTTGCAATAAAAAATACATTATTTTATTTATATTATTCTAATTTTGTATTCTGACATGTTGCATAATACGCAATAAACAAGATTGAAAGGTCGTCTGGATGCTCATGCTTAGCGATAAGACCGCCTCTTGACTCCCATGTAAAATTTCCCTGTGTGTGAGTGTGTTCCTTTGTTTTGTTTACTTGTGTGAATCAATAAAGAGTATTTGGGCCAAAATTCTTGTTAGTGCCTAAAATAAAGATGAAAATGTTTAAACACTTTTACAAAATTGTAGATGTCTTGAAATATTTTCCTAGTAATATTACGTTAGTTTTCAACCGAACCCCAATTTTTATTATGAATTTTTCCACCATCCTGGGTTTTTTATTACAGAAAATTCTCATTTGGTTCCCAAATTGCCACTGCGTTACCAGTCCCCCATGACTCCTCAAAAATAGTGTCCACCGCGTTACCAAACAATAGTTTTTTTCTTATTCTGACTCCAAATATTTCTAAAACAGTAATCATTCGGGTATGCGTATATCATTCTGAATTTAAAGATATAATGTTCTCTTATGAATATCAAAATAAGTAAAAAATATGCGTTTAAATGTACAAGGGACGTTGTTAAAGGCATCAAAAAGAATTTTGGCCCGTTTCCTAATTCTGAGGCTGACTGTACTTCACCTTGCCGACGATACAGTTGTGACTTAGAATCTAATCTTTAAGTTATTTACAATGAAGAGGACCCCTTTCAATCAGATCGGTAACAATGTTCGCAAACTTGGTTACTTGGTGTTGAAAGCCATCCCTATTTACGTCAAACCCAGTTAGGGGAAATATCCCGGACTGCTAAATATTGCATAGTTTACGTAACGCTCTTCTGCATATTGGAATTTAATACAGCCTCATTCACTCATTCATTCAATATACAGGGTGTTAGGTAATGGATAATATTAGATCCATCATATCCAAATGGATGTGATACAGGGATATTTTGACAACCGAGGACGGCCTTATGCTACTTTTAAAAAATTACCCCTACCCTCGTAAGGCCTAAGTCCCATATAGGATATATTTTAAACTGACTGATATGGTTCAAAATTCATAAAACGAAATTTGACGTGGGTCTTACGAGGTTATGGGGAAACTTTGCATGGGAAATCGTAAACTGCTGAATTATTAGGACGGAAAAAGTCCCGGGCAACAGGAAATCTAAATGAAGTAGGGGGATGTTTGTATGATTTTAGCAGTTTATATATTTATCCACAGAAGATACAAAATTGTTTTGGGTTAGCGATAAACGAATTCTACGCTTTTAATCAATATGGTCGATAAAATGCCTTTATTTTTTATTTATTTAAGTTTCATTGAACAGTTTACAATAACAAATACAATTAGCAAACTTAATGCCAGTAGACATTCTCTACCAGTCAACCACACTATAAATAAGAATATATGCCTTTATTATTGTAATCGAAATTTACTTTCGTTTTTTTTTTTTACATTCAAATTAAATTTAAATCCTTTTTAATGCTGAGGTTGCAGTTTCGTGTCCCACCATTACCCTAATTTTTCTTTATGTGTTTAATTTGTAAATGCCTTTTCTCGATAACGGGAACATTAGCCATCTTAAATAAAATATTCGTAAATGTCATCTTGACATTTCTTAAAACAATAGTGTCAAATTTACAGACTGTCAAACGCAGAGCCAAACTGAAAACTGGCCGTTTACAAGTTATAATGGCTATCGACTCCCGAACTG
This sequence comes from Ditula angustiorana, assembly GCA_963691745.1. Lineage (NCBI taxonomy): Eukaryota > Metazoa > Arthropoda > Insecta > Lepidoptera > Tortricidae > Ditula > Ditula angustiorana. The sequence goes on from OY829474.1 coordinate 2,524,089, forward strand.
CTCCGAAACTTCCCGAAACTTGTCGAATGTTCGATAAATACGATTTGACGCAGTGGTCTGATATTGAAAGTTAGCCTTTATTTAGTAAACGGCATCTTTAAATTTGAAAAAAATAGATTTCTAGTAATATGTATGTCTATACTTAAAATAAGGTAAACAAAATAAGTCACGTGACTCGGCAAACCAACCAATCAAATCAATCTTTTGGGTCTCCACGGATCCAAAATATTGACTTGATTGGTTGATTGGCCGAGTCACGTGACTGTTTTTTTTTACCTTATTTTAAGTACCAGGACCTTGGATGAAGGACTAAAGCATGGATATAGCCTCAGTACTTATCAGATGTACATAGCCAAAGCTGTCAAAATGGTCACCTTTGTGTGCGTCAAGGTAGTAAAACCTGCAAATTAATAAGAAAAACGTAGAGTATACTACCTTAATGTATACATTACCATAGCCAAAGGTGACCATTTTGTCTATTGGCCGTGTACAGGGTGTCAATTGAAGAGGAGTTTAGAGTATGTAGTCATCTCTTTTTGACACATTGTATTGCCATTTAAAGTAAAGAGATCCTTTGAGTATTTAACATTGAGATGCCAAGCCGTATTATCACCTAACAATTTTTTCTGCCAATTTTAGCGGGGGAGACGGGTCTAGTGTTGCCCGATGGCTGGGAAATTCGGGATTGTCCTGGAATTACGTGTCTTGTCCCGTGCCCTGGAATTATACTTTATAGTCCCGGTTTGCTAGTGTTACTATATTTTCAGAGTTCCTTACCTCAAAAGGAAAAATCCGAAAACTGTAAGCAGTATCGGAAGTCTCCAGATGAGATATCCGAATAAAATCACAACATGCTGTCGGCAACACTGCCACGAATGCCATGATGTCAATTTTTGAAATGTTTACGTTATGTCTATCAAAAAGCTTATTCATTTAAAATGTTTTTGGTGTTGTAAATAATAAATTAATTGTGAAGAAAATTATTTACGTGTGATAAAAAAATCCGTCTTTAGTGAAATTTGAAGTTTTTGATAGCCGTTTGAAGGTAAATACAGCACGATTAACCATTTTTGCAGAGATCGCTTTCGCGATACGGACTAAAGCAAAATGACACACGATATCGCGGCGAACTGGTTTTTATAAACCGTTATGATTTTAATCACGGTTTTAGGACATATGCATTGGCAGAGGGGAATGCGTGCCTTGCGACGTCCAGTGGCTAAATTGTCTAAGAAAGAGATCAGATAAGAAAATATCGCTTTCAATTTTAACACTCCTTCTATGTTGTACTATTTCTATGTACCACACGGCCACACGGGCACATAGCAAGGAGAACTGATGGCCGATGGGGTCGAAAAGTTCTCGAATGGCGGCCGCGTATTGGCAAGCGCAGCGTAGGACGACTAGCCACAAGATGGTTCGATGACCTCATACAGGTGGCAGGAAGGCGCTGGTTGCATGCTGCTTCCAACCGGTCACTTTGAAATCCATGGAGGAGACCTATGTTCAACAGTGGACTTATTGTGGCTGAGATGATGATGATGATGATGATGAAGTACCAGGAATGAAGTATAGTTACGCCGTGTCTTAAGGTTTGAGTTACGTGCATTGTACTCGTTAGCTTCGTAAACTAAAACCACACAATAGATAATAGTACTAGCTAAAACTGAACAAAGGTACCAAAACTTTGAGTTTGTGGTGCATAAGTGTGTGAGTGCACGTACATTCCTATAAATGCGCGCCGAGTATCGTACTCGGGTGCAATTTTTAAATCTCACCAGGTGACTAGAGCTCATCCAAAAGGACCGAATCTCTATTAAGAGGAGTGTCAACCCAGCGCTCTCCATACAAACGGCGATAACGTTTTCCACCCCCTAAACCTTAACCTATTGTCATGATTTTTTGGTATATTGTCATTATGCCCTAGAACTAGGTTTGTATGTTTTGATTTTTTAAATATTCTTAATAGTTTCAAAAATATTGACGTTTTTTGTTTCGTATGAAACTCCTAAAATGCAAATATTGTCAAATCTACGAAGAATATAAAAAAAATCAAAACATACAAACCTAGTTACTAGACATACCGACAACATACCAAAAAATCATTACCATAGGTTAAGGTTTAGAGGGTGGAAAACGTTATCGCCGTTTGTATGGGGAGCGCTTTTTCGGGCTGGGTTCACACTTCTCTTAAAAACGGCTATTTTGGTGAGTTTTAGTTACCCGGTGAGATTCAAATGCAATTTTTTGAATCTCACCTGGTGACTAAAGCTCACCAAAATGGCCGCATTTCTATGAAAAACGGCCAACGAAATTGCTTACAAGCTACGTATTTAATTAGAGTTTCTTTAATCTACTATTTTCTTGGACACAACTTTGCCAAACACAAAACTACATGTTTCGAACTGATGAAGTTCGTCACAGATACGAGTAGGTAGTTCATGAAGTTAGTCACAAATACCAGTAAGTAGGTACATGCTAGTTCAGAAGTCAACATGTTCCGAACTTAGTTTAGGAGTAGATACTGTAAATGGGTGCTAGACTAGACCAATAATTGAAAGTTAGTTTTGTTTCTGCTGAAACTTCACAGTAACTAACGAAATAATTAATAGATTCAGGCGTTACTTTGCGAAGGTCCATATCAACAAACTGGAATAAATTACCTTGCTAGTCCGCGAAACCAGTGCTGTGCTCGTGCAAAACAGCTGCATCTGTGTGACATATATATTTTATATGTAAGAACCCACTCGCCTCGGCTTCCATATGATATGGCATGTTGTATGCAATTCGTTCAAGTACCGAACGGTGGTACTATTTAGGATCCCATCGATGCCGCGTAAAGAGGCGAAACGCGCGTAGATTGTGTAATTTAAGGGTATAGTCGTGGTGGTTAGCAGAGTCTGTGTGACGTATGTCGTTTCATATGGAAGCGGAAGAGGATGGGTTTATGCGTATATATATGTATATTTATATGTCGCACATACGCAGCTGTTTGGCACGTCTTAGCCTGAATAGGAGGACCCGGTACACACAAATCGATTAAGTTTTCCAAGACGTGACATTTTAGTATCAAAATTCTTAAACTTATATAATCATGAACATGCTACCCAAAGGAACTTTTGGGCGTTTTTCCATTAGCCGGAACGGCACCGGCACGGCCGTGCACCGGTACCGGCGCCGAGGCTTCGTTCTTCCATTGCACCGGCGTCGATGCCGGTTTACGCCCGGTCTCTCCCACCGCTCTGCGTCCTCCTATCCGCCCTGCGCACTCGCACACGCATACGGCTGCTGTTCATATACAAACACATGCAGTTTTGCTGGGCCGGCACCGAGTGGGAAGCTTGCTACCCCAGCGACGGCGACGGCGCCGGCGGGACCCAACGCCGTGCCGGCGCCGGCGCCGGTAAGTGGAAAAGCGAGCCATACATTTTCATACATTTTTGCTTCCCAATGGAAAAACGCCCAATAACATTTAATCAAAAAGACTTTTTTATAGTCACAGTAGTCCAGAGTGAACAGGTCTATATACCCTCTAGATATTTTCATTACTCTGCAGTTAGTTAAGATCGATTCTAGAACTTTCTTCAGTAGTAACGCAATTTGCGAGGCATCGGAAACATGTCACGAAAACTTCAACTCGGCTCTATTTGGCCGAATTCGGCCTACACTATTGCGTGACCTTTATTCGTAGCAATAAGAGTTGAGTCAGATCTTCCATCAATAAAGGGGAATTGATTCTTGGAAGGAAAATATAGCCCTCACTTTATTTGTTCTTAATCAAATTCGTGGTTTGTGAAAGCGAAGAAGTTTATTGAAAGAACTAGTTTTTGCCCGCGACTTCGTCCGCGTAGACTTGTTTGATTGAATCAAGCAAACGTGCACTCAACATGCAATCTGTAATATTTCCTGGACAAATTCATGAGAATTAGTTGCTTTGCTGCTCTTGACGTCACGGCGGCATATAACTCACTTGTCGGTATCCCGCGGGAACTATACATTTTTACGGGATAAAAAGTATCATATGTGTTATTCCAGGTTATAAACTATGTTTGTGCCAAATTTCATCCAAATCCATTCATTAGTTTACGTGAAAGAGTAACAAACATCCATCCAGACTTACAAACTTTCGCGTTTATAATATTAGTAGCAAACTTGAACCTGTAGTCATGATTTTTCAGAATGCCTTAGAAGTAAGTCTTTATGTTTAGTGTTTTTTAATATTCTTCATAGATTAGACGACATTTTAAAAGTTTCATACAAAACATAAAATCGTCAATGTATTCGATACAATAAGGAATTTTAAAAATAGAAATGTATACAAACCTAGTTCTAATGCATGATAACAGTACACTGAGTAAAAAGGCCTTGACAGACGGACAGACAGACAGACGGAGAAAAAAGTGATCCTATAGGATCTTAGGGAGATTAGTATTTTTTGTACTTAATCGAAATTTTTAATTTTCGTTTTTTTTTGTGTATATTTTTTTATACACTCAAATTAAATTTAAAATGCTATATAATGAATGACAACACAAAGGAAAATTAGGGTACTGGCAGGACTCAAACCGCAACATCAGCATTCCGTGCCTTGCGTTTTGCCAGTTTCGTTACATTACCGCTAATGCATTATATATAAATTTTTCTTTGTGTTGTCATTCATTATAGCATTTTAAATTTAATTTGGATATTAATATGTTATGATTATGATTCCTTCTATCCTTGTGAGGAACGAGACCCTAAAACAGAAGAAACATTTCAAAAAGAAGTGAAACCAAATTTGATTAAAAAGTTCAGTTGTTGCTTCGCCCAAAACTAAACAGCCTAAGCAATTTCCAAGTGACATCCCCACACAACAAGCTATCACGTCAAAAGCGAATTCACTTAAATCCCGGATAGCAATAGGATTTGCCAGCTCATTTGTCTTACTCCGTCCCCTGGGTGCAGACTCGGTTGCTTGAGAGATGCGGGTTTTTTAGAGTTCCCTTGGAAACAAAAGAAAACCAACGTAAACAAAAACCTAACCTAAAAAATTCAGTCTAAGGCTGCGTTCCACCAGAGATGTGCGAGGATGCGTAGCGAGGGATGTGTTTGTAAAGAACCAATGAGCCGTTTCCACCAAAGCTGTGCGAGGTAAATCAAGCGATTCTATTGGTTCTTACAAACGCATCCCTCGCTACTCATCCTCGCACATCCCTGGTGGAAAAGCAGCCTTAAGGGCTATTTACACGGAAAGATTTCTCGCATGCGAGTTGCATTACATTGCAGGCTACCCAGATATGATGGGATTGATCGGTCAATCAAATCCCGCAATGTAATTCGACTCCCATACGAGAACTTGCTCCATGTAAATGAACCTTTAGTCACTTTAACACCGTTTACCACGTCAATAAAACAAATCGAGGCTTTAAAACGTAAGATCATTTTTAAATTTGTTCCTTTTACTAAAACTTTTTATTTAAACATTAAACTATGTTTTGGATAGTTAATAGGTTCAGGGCCCAATTTTATAAGGCGACAGGTGACAGTGACAATTTGCCGTACATTACTTTGTTGACAAGTAACGCTACAGACTTACAGACTTAACATCTTAGTGGGCAAGCAATGTATAACGAATTGTCACTGTCATCTGTCGCCTGTCGCGTTTGTGAAATTGGGCCCAGGCGTTACTTTGCGGAGTCCATATCAACAAATTGGAACAAATTACCTTGCTACTCCGCGAAACCCAAATAAACGAGACCTTGGTAAATTTTAGAAATTTTTAATTAATTAAAATAATTTTACGGGTGGTAGGACCTTGAGCTAGGTCCGTCCGGATCGTTACTGCCGTCTTGTTCGCTAATCCAGTCACTAAGCAGCAGTGCTTGCACTGTCGTGTTCCGGTGCGAAGAGCAAGACATCCGGTGAAATTACTGGCGCAAGAGGTATTCCACCTTAGCCTTCTGGGTTGCCATCACATCTGGAATCTCCTTGGTGTTGCGGGGTCTATGGGCAATGGTAATCACTTACCATCAGATGTCTCACTTAGGCTGCTTTTCCACCAGAGATGTGCGAGGATGCGTAGCGAGGGATGTGTTTGTAAGAACCAAGAGAATCGCTTCATTTACCTCGCCTCGGTCAGCACAGCTCTGGTGAAAACGGCTCATTGGTTCTTTACAAACACATCCCTCGCTACGCATCCTCGCACATCTCTGGTGGAAACGCTCCTATTTCGTAAAATAAAGTAATGCTCAAGTTTTATCCAGGGAACCCGTACTGTTCTCAATAATCTTACTTTGCTGATTTTTTGCCGGCCGCCATTACCGAAATGGTTTAACAAAGATGTGAGCTTTTATCGTTGGGCGGCGATAGCATCAACTTTCGGCGGACACGACGTTTCCCCTGCCCTTTCTCCCTTTCTAGTCGATTGTTTTATCGGATTCCCTCAGAATCGAGTCCTTTGACGAAGGGATAAATCAAAATGAAAACTCGCAAAGGCGTTCGTCTCTCTGCGGGGCTATTCTCGCTTCAGTAGAGATGAATCCTCAGTTTTTATATGTATCAAGGAAAAGGAACATGCAGGTCTATGGGAAGTGATACCTAACGACCGTGGGAGCCAGTGATCTGAAGAGAATCTGTGATCCGTTGCCTTGCCTGCCATCTTTAATTCGTTATGGACCTTAAGATCTCTCACTTCCCGTACGAAATGCAGTGGCATGCTACTACTTTACGCCGGTATTCTGTGAGAGTGAGATCTACCCCAGGTGAGCCAGTCCGGTATTGCAACCAGGAGCTGGCTGCAGTGTGGCTCTGCCACGAGAACAGTCGAGATGTTTTATGTCAAAAATAACAGTGGAAGTCCCTTTAAAATCTCAATTTTTTTACGTATGTCGAATATGAGATGAATCTCAATGGATACGAGAGTCAGCCTGCGCACCTAGCACTAAACCTCCTCGACATGCGTTAACTCGCTACGTAACTCAGTACTTCTCTTTCTAACAAGCCCAGCGGGAGACCCACGCGAGTTAGCAGACGCTCTCATACTATTTTCTTACTTAGCGGAGGCCCATAGATACTTGGCACACGAGCCAAAAGCGAGGGCGATTTTTCACACTACCTGACACGTTTGTACAGTTTTAGGTACATCTTCACCTGGCTAGGAAGTGGAATTTTCTTCCCAACCAGCGGCGCGCGAGTGAATCTAAAATCTACGCGAACAAATTCACTGGCAAAAGCTAGTTAAAAATATAACCCAAAATAAACAATACTGATAAACAATTACAAAATAAATTCAACAACTAATTAAACGAGCCTCCGATATCGGATCAACTCCCTTGTTTGCTACGGGTAACCTTCTATTGCCTTCGGTTTTCAGCTAATTTCAATTTCCAATTAATACTAGAATTCTTGGAAACGATCAGGCTTTCAGCTAGGATAGTGTTATGGATTAACACTACTTCTCCGAATGCTATACTGTGCTACTATTTATTCACTTATTTATTTATTATCGCTAGCAAACATGTATTTGACATGTATTGCGACGACCTGTATGGCACAGTGGCACATGTGTCTGCCTACTGTGCAAGAGGTCCCGGGTTCAAATCCTGGTATGGGCAAATATTTGTGTGACGAATATGAATGTTTGTACCTGAGTCATGGATGTTATTTGTATTTAAGTATGTATTTTTCTATATATGTATGTTTATCCGTTGTCTAGTATCCATAGTACAAGCTTTGCTTAGTTTGGGACTAGGACAATTGGTGTAAATTGTCCCGAGATATTTATTTATTTATAGGTACAGTAAATTTGTATGTACAAACTAAGGTCTTAAAAATACATTTTACCCTTGTATTTCACGCAATACGGTGTCCAAACCAAAAGACGTGACGCAAAACGCGATTTTATTGATGAAATTGATCATTTTTGAGAATTAATGACATTAATTCTTACAATTTCTCTTAGCATTAGCGGTTTGCCTGTTTTTGGCTAAAAAGTAAACCAAGACTTTAAATCTTGTCATACTCACTAAATTAATTATTAAACATACGGAACATTTATTATTTTTAATGGTTTTAAATATGTATGTCAGTCTTTAAGGTATTTTTTATGGGCCTATGCAGCCTGAAATAAACGGTTTTATTATTATTATTATGGCTAGTTAATATGTAAGTTTATAAGTAAACAATAGATATGAGAGAGTTGATAAGTATGTGTGGTTTGACTTTGAGAAATAGGGTGAGGAAGGCGGAGGAATGATGTGATAAGAGAGAAGTGTGGAGTGAATGAAGATGTTACAAAAATTGAGAAGGTTAAGATGGTTTGGACAAGTCGTAAGGATGGATGAAAGAAGATTAACAAAAAAGGAACAGATAGCGTCTATGTAAAGAAAGATTACTTAAATTCGCTACACGACACTACAAGTATGTAAAATAAATTGTATACTGTAATTATTCGCAAAAGCATCAAATTTAACGCCAAGTTAGAGAAAAAACTAGTCTATTCATGGGCGTGGGGGGGGGGGGCAGGGAGGAGCAGCTGCCCCCTGGAAAGCTCGCAGAACATGTATGAACTTGCCTAATTACTAATCAAAGTGTAAACGGGGCCTTATGCTCTAAATTTTAAAGAAACCGCGCAGTAGACACTGGCAAAATGCACGGTGCAATTGCCATAAAACCACACGCGACGATGGCGGACGAAGATTACCGAATCTAGCATCTGACTTGCCCCCACCTAGGCCAGAAGCTGGGTACGCCCATGAGTCTATTTACCCTAGTCTATCTACACTACTTCTACATCTACACTAATCTACAGAAATAAAGAGGTAAAGTTTATTTTTTGTTTGTTTGTAGGAGGTAATCTCTGGAATTACTGAACCGTTTCTGAAAATTTTTTCACTAATTAAAAGCTACACTATCCCTACCGACATAAGCTACTAATTCCAGGCAGACGAAGTCGCGAGCGTCCGCTAGTTTTAATAAAATCCATTACGTAAAGTTAGCGTTATATTTTAAGCCGAGACGACAGCCGTTTAATCCCTTGGGCTTAGTTGAGGGAAGCAGTAAATTATTTACAATATTGGTATAGGCTTTTAAGGGATTCAACAATATGTAGGGGGAGGTATTAATATTGAATATGGTAACCCGGACGTTGGCTAGCCATGAGGGACTATTAGGAGAACTACCCTCGGGAAGGAAGTATTAAATTAACCCATAAGGATTGTTTAATTTACCCCTCTGGCCGTAAAATGACCGGGCAATTTTAGTTTATCTTTTATTTTATTTATTTATTTAGGCTCAAATATAAGTTACCTACAGTCAATTACATATTATAAGAAGAGTGTAAACCCAGCGCTCTCCATACAAACGGTGATAACGTTTTCCACCCTCTAAACCTTAACCTATAGCCATGATTTTTATGTATGTGATCATTATGCCCTAGAACTAGGTTTGTGTGTTTTGATTTTTTAAATATTGTTAATAGTTTTAAATAATTTTGACGCTTTTGTGAAATTAATGAAACCCCTAAAATGCAAATATTGTCATACCTATCTATGAAGAATATTAAAAAAAACATGACATACAAACCTAGTTCTAGGGCATAATGACAACATACTAAAAAATCATTGCCATAGGTTAAGGTTTAGAGGGTGGAAAACGTTATCGCCGTTTGTATGGAGAGCGCTTTTTGGGGCTGGGTTCACACTCCTTATAATAAAGCGGTAAAAATATAAAGCTGGACTATAACTCTTAACTATGTGTGCACAGAAAGCTTGACATTTATTTGTTATTCTTACCGTTAGAGTAGTTCACATAGGTTTCCGAATTTCCAAAATGAACTGCAGCGCATTGCATATGAAAATTTAGGGACGAAAAAGACAAAACGTAAACATTTAAGTAACTGATTCGGAACTTTGCACCCGTTCAGATTTCATCTCTATTATCTTCGGTGGCGATAACCCCAAACTCAAATATCGTTTGTACCGAACTTGACCGCTCTTCCGCTTCATGTTTTGGTGGGATTAATTATTTCTTTAAGATCTATAGTTAGAAATAGAATAAATGGGGGGGAGGGGTAATTTTTTGGAGCTTCTCTGATGAAATGAAATGAAACACCTTGTTTATTTGCTTAAACCTGGTGGCAGTAGGTTTTTTGTGTCTTTTAAATTGTTTACAAATGATATTATGCTAAATTATTTTCAATTGCTCTACGCCACTGGCATAAATATATAACACGCTATAGCTATTTGCGGGTGGTAGGACCTTGTGCAATGTCCGTCCGGATCGCTACCACCATCTTGCTTGCTAATCCCGCCGCTAAGTGCTTTCACTGTTGTGTTTCGGCGTGGAGAGCAAGACAGCCGGTGTAATTAATGGCACAAGAGGTATTCCATCTTAGCCCTCTGGGTTGGCAACGCATCTGCAATCTTCTTGGTGTTGCGGGTGTCTATAGGTGGTGGAGATCACTTACCATCAGGTGACCCACTTGCTTGTTTGCCTTCCTATGTTGTATATAAAAAAAAAAAGCTATCCACAGTGTTGCCAGATGTCCAATACTTTACTATGTTTTGTCATTGCATAATATAATTTAAACTTAAAAATTCGAATGATCTACATAAAAAAAATATACTACAGTCAAAACGGGTAACTTTAACACTAGGGTAACATTGAACACTTGAACAGACATAAAAACAGGGTTTACAAACTGTTTAACCGCAATATATTTGTATAGTAATTCGTTCCTTAATGTCATCGCGCCTTTAATTATTCGCCACTTACAATTATTTGAACGTTTAATATTATTTTTCGGCCATTTTAAAACGTGTTCACCGTTTATCCACCAGTTTAAATATTAATAGTCAATTAATTAAGGAAGAGTATTTTAGGAACGGTGAAAACGCTTAAAAATTGCCGTTTTAAGGCCATTCAATATTATCCTAGTGTTCAAAGTTACCCGAGTGTTTAAAGTTACCCAAATACTTAAAGTTACCCGAATGTTAAAGGTTACCCGCATTTACTGTAAAACTTTTATAAAAACAAAGCAATTAATAATACTAATAATATCCACCGCACTAACGATTTGCTTACTATCGCTTATCAATGCACCGTCTGATCAGTGCGCCGGCGCCGCGAGTGAAAGTGCTCCAAATACCGCATAACTTAGCAAAAATGTAAACGAAACAGATTGCACGTTAATACGTTATAAATAAAGACCATTTTTATTCAATCGATTTCTTTCGATTCGTAAAGCAAGTCGGTTTTTCGATGGTGTTAGCAACAGCTCCGGTAGCCGTGATCGTCTAGTGGTTAGGACCCTACGTTGTGGCCGTAGTAACCCAGGTTCGAATCCTGGTCACGGCAGTGAGACACTGTCGCGGCGGAGTACTATTTTTTTAAAGACATTTTTTTAACGGTGATTTATTGGTCGTTGATCCCTTTAAGTCACTTCCTAGCAGGTGACCTGGATGCTTGTTTATCTCCTTTTATAAGAATCTACACTATTTTACACTAACCTACATCTACACTAATCTACATCTGCATTAATCTATTCACACTACCTAAACCCATAATACAAAGAGGTAAATTTCGAGTTTTTTGTTTGTTTGTATGTAGGAGTTAATTTCTGGAACTACAGCACCAAAATCTATTTTTTTTTACTAATAAAAGTAAACGAAGACGCGGGCGCCTGCTAGTAAAACATAATATTATGGAAGATATTTAATTCGACAAAAACTGAATTATTTCTACACGATGCCTATAGTTTCTAAGGAATACATTGAATACATTCATTTAATTATGAAAGGCAAACATGTTCAGAAGGCTACAAAGACTGCAAAGGCTTTATAAAGATATATTAATGCATTTTCAATAATTGAGATACATGCAGGTCGAGTTGATAACCTCATCTTTTCTGAAAATGGTTAAAAATAATGATTTTTTTATAACATACTAGCGCACGTTCAAGACTTCGTTCGCGTGGCATTAGTAGCCTTTGGGCGTCAGGGATAGTGTAGCTTTCTATTAGTAAAGTATTTTTTGGAATCGGTTCAGTAGTTCCAGATATTACCCCCTACATACAAACAAAGTTTGGGCCAAAATTCTTTTTGATGCCTATAAAAACGTCCCTTGTACATTTTAACGCATATTTCTTACTTATTCTGATATTCTTAAAAGAACATTTTATCTTTAAATTCAGAATGACATATGCATACGCGAATGATGACTGTTATAGAAATATTTGGGCTCAGAATAAGAAAAAAACTATTATTTGGTAACGCAGTGGACACTATTTTTGAGGGGTCGTGGGGACTGGTAACGCAGTGGTAATTTGGGTACCAAATGAAACTTTTCTGTAATAAAAACCCATAATGGTGGGAAAATTTATAATAGAAATTGGGGCCCTGTTGAGAACTAACGTAATATTATTAGGAAAATATTTCGAGACATCTACAATTTTGTAAAAGTGTTTATACATTTTCATTTTTATTTTAGGCACTAAAAAGAATTTTGGCCCGTTTACCTCTTTATTATATTAGTGTAGATTCAGATTCATTTATTGCTTGAAGTCAATGCAAATATAAGATGTTATTATTACAATATACTTAGTCCATCGTTTCACCCTTACAGGCATGCAAAATTAGTGTAGATGAAGATTATATTAGCGTAATGAATTCTGGGGCACATTTTTGTGGGTCATGTGATATGACTGGCAGTTTTATGACGGCCATTTTAATAAACGCTTTTAATTTAAATGGCTTACCTAATCCGGGTGGCTCTACGTACCTTGTTTCCTCATGGCTCAGGCAGACGTAGGTGAAAATAGCTAAGAATATTTTCAGGGTTGCAATCTACTCATTTTGTTTTGTTTGTTAACTTTTATCGAATTCATTAAAAAAGTTCGGAGTCTCGTGGTATCAGTCCCAGATGATCAGTATTTGGGTATGAGCGAGTGCGCGTTTTTTAGCCGTATTTCGTAAAATTGGCAAAAACAAAATAAATGTTACTTAAGTTTTATTTTGGGGCGACTTTAACAAAGCAGTTCCTAGGCCAGTTTTTAATTTTCAATCGTATATGTTATAATAATCTTATTTTGTTTTCGTGTTTTGTCTAGTTATGATAAAAAGTTGCTGAATAAGGCATTGATTTTTTAAGATTTTAAAATTATCAAAGAAGTGTTTTCACGAGTAGCACGGTTGTGTTCCAGCGTGGAGAGCAAGACAGCCCGTGAAATTACTGACACAAAAGGAGTTCCATCTAAGTCCACAGAGTCTGCAACGCATCTGGAATCTCCTTGATGTTGCGGTGGGCGGTGGTGATGACTTACCATCAGATGACCCACTTGGTCGTTAGCCTTCTTTTTTTATAAAAAAACACCCAATTAAAATGAACTAATGGCTTTATCTCCACGATACAGCGTATTAAGGCAGGCGCAAGCGCAATAATTGCATAATGAAAACGAAAGTGCTCCGCTTTTAGTCGAATACCTTAAGACATTTCGCAGCCTCCGTCACAGCTCCGGTAGCCGTGATCGTCTAGTGGTTAGGACCCTACGTTGTGGCCGTAGTAACCCAGGTTCGAATCCTGGTCACGGCAGTGAGACACTGTCGCGGCGGAGCTTTTTTTTAACAAATTATATTACACTTCTTGTCCCACAAATAGTGTAATGTGTAATGTAAGTTTGAGTGACACATATCATCACTAAACTGGAGGTAAATACCCAGACTCGTAACAAAAACTATTATATTAGGTATCATGATTTAAAAAAAAGATTTATTTCAAGTAACTAAGACTCATCTACAAGATATCATTCATAAACAATACTAGACAAGTTATATTTAATGGGCAATGTTAACATAAGTTACAGTCCTGACCTTGACTGCGCAGAAGCCGTTTCTAGTACAAATCTGTATAAGCAAACGTACCCCCTCCACTAGATTTATACTCAAGATGCTTGTCTGAAAATGAAAATGAAAACGAAAAATTTATTTTGCAAGTAGGCCATATAGGCTCTTTTACATGTCTGAATCTACTAGCGCTTCGGAAAATGGAAGATACTACTAAGAAGAAACGCCGCAAGAAACTCAGCAGTTTATTTTTTTTCTTCTCTTTTCAAAACAGATTACAGTGCAATTTATCACAACTCTGCAACTATAACACAACTAAGACGCTTTTCCGCTACGGAAAGTTATAATATGACGTCATTTTTTTGGCTGGAATATCTCTAATAGTTCATACATATAAAAGAAATAATTTTTCTATTCTATCAATATTTTCCTTAAAACAATCTGTTCTCAGCAAGTTTTCCCTCATATATTTGTCTTGGAACAGTGAATACGGAAAGAAAATACGCCAACCATACTTTATCTTTGGGAAAATCACTTTGAGAGAGATATCGAAAACGTTTTCCGTATACTGTTGTTTAAGACAATTTCGCGTTAGTCTACAAAGTTTTTTTCTCAATGGTATTTGCTGTCAGCATTGAGGGAAAATAAAAAGTTCTTAGACAAACTAAATGGATTCGTCTAGACTATTCGCAGACTCGATGCAATGGATGCCTGCATTTTTGCTGGCGTAAGACTTTGCAAGTAAAACACGCTGAAAAAAAAAACAAATTCTGTTATTCGAACCTCTTGAAAAGATTTTAGTTAGATTTAGGCGTTACTTTGCAAAGGTCCACATCAACAAAACTGGAACCTATGATGCTGATTCGTGTGAAAGCGGAAGAGGGTGGTTTTTTACACGAAAAGTATCACACAGACGCAGCTGCTCTGTTTTGCACGCGCACACCACTGGTTTCACGTAGTGGCAAGGTAGTTTGTTAAAAAAAAGCTTCAATTTCTATCACGTTTCCATGAACATTTCAAAACATAAGCTCCGGATATTCTACCGTAAAAATATTTCTTAATCAATCAAACTTAAAAGCTATTCAATCGTCAATCAATTTTGGCAGTGCATTAGAAATTCTTTTTACATCCCTAATGGAATTGTAATTATTGAATTAAGCACTAAGCACCTTGTCCAGGGTATTCATGGGACCTTTCGAAGATAATTTTCGTTTGAGACTTTGAATGGGAAAAACTCAATTTCCTGCGCCTGACATGAATAATTAAATATTGAACGGCTAATATTCTAGTCGTGGCTAGCTTGGGAGATGTAGCTAACTCTGCTAGAATGAAAATTGAAGAAAAAACAAAAGTGCGAGTACTTGGAATCGTGTGCATTTTTTATGAAATAGGAAGGCAAACAAGCAAGTGGGTCACTGGTAAATGACTCCCCGCAACACCAGAGAGATTGCAGATGCGTTGCCAACCCAGAGAGCTAAGATGGAATACCTCTTGTACTAGTAATTGCACCGGCTGTCTTGCTTTCCACGCCGGAACACAACAGTGTAAATACTGCTGCTTTGAGGCAGGATTAGCTAGCAAGATGGTGGTAGCGATCCGGATACCTTGCACAAGGTCCTACAGTATTACCAAAAACATATTGTACCACGATGTACCTGCGCAGTAGACCAATTTTAGTAGCGCGAGAAATTTCGATCTACCAATGATAAAGTAGAATTTTACGCGCGCTAAACTCTTGCCCTTTTATTGGTCTATCGATTTCGGAGCAACATGGCGGCAGCCCGTGCGCCACAGTGTACGAATTGTGTAAGCGGGACAAAGCTAAGAATGCATAGCAAGCAATACTCTGCCAAATAAAGCACAATAATATGGATTATTCACACGTTCGGCTACTGTAGGAAACCGGTCTGCGCGTCTCTGCGCAAACGAATACTGCCGATGCTGAATATATTTTTGGTAAAACTGTACCACCCGCAAAATTAATTGGCTACATGACCCGTAATTGATTACATGGTCGCTCTCTGTGGTCCGTTTTTTAAGGGTTTCTGAAATTCGACTATTAAGGGATTATAAGGATGGAATTTAATAGAACACCAACGTGGATGCTGTTGTGAGTTTACCATAACTTAGTTCAGTATTTTCTTGTTGCAGCGACGAGTGATGCGTGATGTACGGTAACGCGAGCGAGGGCGCGGACGAGCCGGCGCGCGCGCACGTTGCGCCGCTTCTAGCGCTCTACGTCTTGGTATCGCTCATCGGAGTTATTGGTAAGTGATAAGCGTCAAACTTTTGAATAGGGCATTTTAGCAATTCCCGTGAAATTCCTACCCTTAATTCATTAGCTGAGAATGCCTTTGTTTCTGAGTTTTATTTTTGCTACCTATTGTCACAGAACAAATAACGTACAGAAACTTCTCTTTACGACCGCGATTAAACGAATTCTAACTTTATTCACATGCTCAAAAAGTTCGTATTACTTCATCCATCATCGCCTGCGCCCGCCTTCCCCACGCTACTCCCGGCGACACGCTAGGGTTGCGCGGCCTTCGTTATCAATTTCACTGACACGGCGGGGGCGAGTGAGCGAGCGCGCGGCAAGTCGACTGCCTACTGCGATTTGCCTCGTACCTACAGCGCGGAGTAGAAACCCCCCCTGCTATTGTACATTTTAATGAAGATATTAAATAATCATTTGAAAATGGCTGATTGGGCTTTAAATTCTTCGTCAAAAATGAGACCCGAATGTCGTTACATAATGAAAAGACAGTTTAAACTGCTGTCAAATATATCAGTCTGGCATATCACAGCAGTGTCATATGCTTGCAAATACCTACTCAATGTACGAGTAGAAGAAGTCACTCCAGCCAGATGTTATGAAATCTTTTTTTTTTCTACATAACTTTACTTGCAAAAACAAGAATTACTGTAATTTAAATGTTATCACGCGACAAGAATGACTGTGGTATACGTAAAGATGACAATGGTGATATGACAAATTTGGTTCCCTATCATGACTTGAATATAAATCGTCCTGAGCATCCCCAGTGTAGGCCTGTTAATCAAGTTTTATTATTGTTTAATCCAGGCAATGTAAGCTTAATGGCGGCGCTAGCGTCAGGCGGCGCAGCCCGTCTGCGCACCCCACAGCTGCTCAGCGCATGCGCGGCAGATTTACTGGTGTGTGCTGCCAGCGCGCCACTTGCGGCTGCCCGCGCGGCTCGCCTGCACACTGCCACGTGCCACGTGAGCTACTACGTTGAGGTGAGTTTAGTACACAAGTACTCAGTGAGTGGCAGTTTATCGGTGTGTAGGGTAAGGCGACAAATGCTGCTCACCTGCACACTGCCATGTGCCATGTCAGCTACTACGTTGAGGTAAGTTTAGTACACAGGTACTCAGTCAGTGGCAGATTTATCAGTGTGTAGGGTAAGGCGACAAATGCTGCTCACCTGCACACTGCCATGTGCCACGTCAGCTACTACGTTGAGGTGAGTTTAGTACACAGGTACTCAGTGAGTGGCAGATTTATCAGTGTGTAGGGTAACGCGACAAATGCTGCTCGGCTGCACACTGCCACGTGCCACGTCAGCTACTACGTTGAGGTAAGTTTAGTACACAGTTACTCAGTGAGTGGCAGATTTATCAGTGTGTAGGGTAAGGCGATAAATGCTGCTCGCCTGCACACTGCCACGTCAGCTACCACTTTGAGGTGAGTGTAGTACGTAGATAATGATATGTGGTGAATTTTAGGGTGAGGCCTATGTCCAAGATGTCCACATCAGCTTTTGGCTGATATAATGATGATGAAATATTTTCTAATCAGAGTCTAACATCATCAACATAATTTGTCCACAGTCCTTCCCAGTGGCGGCTAGCACTCTGTCGCTGGTGGCAATGGCGGCGGAGCGCTGTGGTGCGGTGAAGCGCGGACGCGGCAAAGTATGCTCGCGACCCTTCCTCGCCGTCTTTGCTGTTTGGATCAGCGCGCTGATACTCAGTAAGTCACACAGTAGCGGCTTACAGTCACTGCAGTACTGAAAATAATTAATAGATTCAGGCGTTACTTTGCGGAGGTCCATATCAAAAAATGCGGTTAGGCGAAGTAGCGAAGTAATTTGTTCCAGTTTACTGCAGTACTGGTCTAAAACCCAAGACTTAAGACACCCCAGGGCCCAGCTAACTGAGGCTGCCAGTATGATATCGACGCCATACTGCCTGGCTATTTCCAATTTGGGACTGTAGGTCTGGTAGGTACTCTATGAGTCACTTAGTACCAATTTGATCCCAAATATACCGCAAAGGCAAATACAAATATAGTAAATTGGTTCTAAAATTTAAAATATCCATGAAGAGTTTTTTTACCGAGCGATTTGTTCAATTTTATAGCTTATTGAATTCAAAAGGATTCCATGGCGGATTAACAGACTACAATGCTCAGCCTAAGTCCTGCACCTAGGGATTTAAAATTTGGACCCATGCAAAATTACACCATTTATTTACCTCGGTGTTTTGGCCCTGGTTAGATACTCTTTGTACTACAAAGTGATGAATATAAATCGCGAAAGTTAAAAACAATGCCTTCAATTGACTATATTGGGAAATTAGCGGAATGCCTCAGCGTCAAAGCAAAATCAAACGCAGCGAACAGCAATTTTGTTAAACTTTTGCTTATTCCCGAACCTTATGCCCATCAGAGTTGAGATCACGCACACTGCCGCATAGCACGTGTATATAGGAGAGTTTCGTTCCAATTTCAAAATTATTGTTTTGTTCTGTATGGCACTGTATAGTGATGTGTGGTATCGACCTCAATTCTCGATGCTTTTCCTATAATGTTGCAGTAGTATTGTCGGAATTTTCAATTATTCAAGTAGATTCAAATAAGAAAACCGCTTCGTTCCCAGATTAGCCTTTTTGCTCACCCGACCCCGACACCTGTTGAATCCTTAAACTCCAGCCCTCGAGCTATTAAGAAGTTTTAAATGAGAGCTCCAAACTTTTATTTTCCCACCGAAAATAAGTTGAGGCATTTTCTTAAAGGTTTTAGGCATCTGCTGAATTAGATTAAGGACCAACTTTGACGTAAAGGACTAGCCTGTTATTCTAAACGCAGGTCGGTACTAATTTAGGAGAGTCTTACATTACACTTGGAACTCTTAATAATTTCATGGTTTTATTACATAAGAGGACTTAGCAATGACTAAATCATCTATTTAAAGCCTGATGTTGCCACCGCATGGCAACGATTGCGGTCACGAGATAACTGCACCAAAACATGCTGCGTCTACATAAGTTAAAGCAAATTTCCCACACACAAAGTCAGATAGGTTCAATAATAACTAAAACGCTGAAACGCTGAAACCTATCTCCTGTTAATAAACTTAGAAGTCACGTTTAAAAAATGTTCATATATTAGTATAGTTTGAAGGATAAGTAGACTGAAATATTTCTATTGATCCTTGAACAAGACTCCTTTATTTCCACAGGTGTTGCAGCAGTAGCTGCAAACTGTGTGTCGTGGCCGCCGCTAGCAGCGGTCCACGCGCTCATCACCTACTGTTTCCCAGTCCTGGCCGTCGCGCGATGCCACTGGGCGGTGCGAGTGAAGCTGACAGCGCTCTCACTAACCGCTAGAGCGGCGCACGGCGAGCTGCCCCTACCAGTTCCATTAATAAGAAGACCAACTCACGTTATTATCGTAGCTGGTGTCGGACCGAGAGAACGCCGCGACGCTGTCGACGTAGGCGACGTTAGATCGAAGAAGCTCCAACCCAGTCTTCTAGGGCCACAGCCTTTAACATCAACGCTGCATTCTCGACGGCGCCTTGGCAACGTCCTCATGGGCATAGCGGCCATCTTTGCCGCGTGTTGGTGTCCGTATGCTACCATAGTTATCTGTGGAGCGTTTGGTCTGCATGCCCCATTGCTGCTGCAGCAGTATGCGTTGCTGTTTGGCCACGCGCATTCCGCTCTGAATGCGGCGGCGTATTGGGTGTTGAACAGACATGCTCTGACGTCGGCTTGCGCGGCGTGGCGTCTGCCACAACTGCGGGTGCGGGAAGAAAGACCCTCGTCGACTAACGAGGCTGCGTTAGGAGCTTTCCATCCTCGTCTCGCTCGGCCCGCGCCCTCGCCAAGACCGCCGCCATCTAGTTATTTATATTAATGTCCATCTCCCGCCTTGCTGATTTGTTTCGAATTTGGAATTAAATGGATAGATTAAGGTGTCTGTCTATGAGTGGTGTTATGTGTGTTATTTCTTACGCTATGCTTACGCTGGTGCAACATCATGCTACGCTAAACCGTGATTCATTGACACATTCTATGTTTAATCATTCCGTTGATCACTGAACCTATCAATGCCAGATAAAAATCAGGATAACCTATAGATGAACAGCTTTTGGTCCTATGCCGTTGGCCGATGCTACCCCAGCGTAAGCAAGCACCTGTAGATAAGTGAAGCGTCAGCAAGGCCCCCTATCTTCTAAGTTCTGTCGATCTGTGATTCCTGTCTCTCAGTGCCTCGCTACCCCGGTTTCCGGGAGCCGTTTTCTTCGTTATAAACGTGGTTGTTTGATAATTTTATGGAGAATAATATCCGTGAAGCAATAAAGTGTATGAAACACTTACTCTCGTTTTATTGTCGTCGTGAATGGCTAAATGACTCATTACTTCCTGTCATATCTTTGCGTCACTAATACTAGGTTACAAACCTGCGCTGTAGTTTCATCCAAATTGAACTTTCTCATTCAGACAGAGGGTCGGATTTGGATTACCTTTAAATTGTAATATAGAACTATGTATACCTAAGCCAAGGATGTCTCGGACAGAATGGTCCAAGATTTATCTCTGCGAATTATGAACGCTTAGCTGGCTCGTAAAAGGAAGAAATGCGGCATACGTAAACAAATAAAAAAATGACAAAAGATTTTTAGACGTGAACAAAATGAAAATGTGTTTAACAATCCGTATGGCAATCGTCCCTTCACATAACAATATAAATAATCCAGCCTACATAATGATATTTACGAATCTGAACTGTGTACAGATTTACCACATTATAAGAGAGAATAAGTCATTCCCTAACATCTGTGCTTCAGTGATTACCTTCCTGTCACGTTATTTCTACCAAAGTACAAGTAGAGATTGGTTTTAGTTAGAACTAGGCGTGTTAAAATTAGATCAACTGCGTGATAGTGTATTTCTGAGCAACACCCGGGGTGCAATTTTTTAGTTTCACCAGGTGACTAAAGCTTACCAAAATGACCGAATCTCTTTGAAAAACGGCCATTTTGGTGAGCCACCACTCACCACCCGGTGAGACTCAAAAATTGCACCTCTGATAGTGTATTTCTGACTCTATTTTACTAAATACAAGTGAAATAACGGGAGTACGAGTATATAAATAAAGTTCCTTCGTATTTAAAGTTTGATCGAGTTACAAGTCTACAGAACAAACAGCCGAGTATTTAGCCTGAGGACTTCTGAGCTACCCTTCGATCTAAAGGCATGGCCGAGTAAGTAAATACCTTCCAGATTAAATCCTGTGCCCGGTACGAAACTTTTCGCTCCACCGTGACTCTCTACGTAACTCAGTGTGTCTTTTTCTAAATACCTAGACCAGTAGGAGAGAGACACTGAGCTACGCCAGACGTAGCGCACTTCGCGAATCTACAAGTCGTTCGGCGCAATTCTGCACTGGGGCTGCAGCAATTAAGTTGCCGTGCCTGCAAATGAATACGAGTTATATGACAGACAAACAAGCATACAGTAGGTCGATTCTAATACCTTAGATGCCGTTTTTGTTTGAAGTAAAACTTCTGTATTTGTACTACTTATTAGAATGCTAGTGTCACTTTGTCAAGACACCCTGGTCGGTATGCACCGCTGGGCATAGAACTCTGCCAAAGATCGTTTTTTGAGAGAAGTAAATGCCCAGCACTGGACGTTTTTCGGCTTGTAAGAGAATGATATGATGATGATGATGATCCAGCACATAGTCGGTTGATGGCCCACGATTTGCATTAATTTTATGTATGTATGTATGCAAATTCTTTATTTTACATAAAAACATAAATGACAAAAAGAAATACTTATAGTGATTTACAAAGTCGAGTAATTTACTTATGCCTTTAAGGGGTCTCGTCCATCAAACCTTTGAGTGTGTGAAAGCTTAGGAGTTTCGTAGTAGTGACAGACAAAGAGCAAGAGCTAAGTAAAAAAACAATGACAAATTAACTTATAATAAACTAATAACAATACATGTACCTAATAAATAAACTATCGATAAATTAAATACAATACATATATACGCTAGTTATAAATAAATAATCAAAGTCATTTAAATGATAGTTACAGTTTGAACTATCCTAATGCCCCGTAATTTATACTAGACGTTATTATTTTAAGCGAAAAAACATTAGGTAATTAGTGCGACGCATTTTCATTAGCGTCGGATTTAGCTCGTGAGCGGTCGCTGCGAAACGAACGTGCATAAGTAATTACTTTTTAGCTGAGTACGACATATTCCACGTTCCACAGGTTAAGCAGAAGACATAGTAAGCTGCAAATACACTGTTTTATTACTTCTCCACCTAATGCCGAAAAGCAAACTATAAGTTATTGAAAAAGTTTAAGCATAAAATTCTTTCGGAGAATGAGACAAACATACAAGACAAATTTTAAATCAGTGGTTTTGATATAGAATCATTCCAATAAGGTCTAATAGCGTGCTTTATTTGAGTTGTTATACAATGTGTTATAGCAACGGAAGATAGTTTACCTGTTTCACTAACCAAGGTTGAAAAAATTAAGAATTATCTAAACTTGATTGCACAGTAAAATAAAATGGACAAACGGCGGACTTGATGCCTTAATTCCTCCTCTGTCATATAATCAACCTTTCGGAATAAGGTAGGGGTAGAAAAAAGTATTTGTCTTATTCGTGTAGTTGATTAAAATTAATAATATATTATTTGCAACTCAATCTATCAGCCATTTTATTTAGTATCCATAGATCCAGAAAAATCAGCGACAAGGGAAGTATCGTCACAGATGCAACATATCATCAACATAAAGAAACACAATTACAAATACAAGAATGATTTACATAAAACTTTTTAGGCTAAGCCGAGTGAGATCATTAGAGTTTAGATGCATCAGAAAATCGTCAATCATTTAAGCAAACATCAAACTTCATACATCACTCCCGCGTTAATGAACGTCAGGGCTTCGAGCATTAACTTCCGAAACTTTTCTGCCTTCCCATCCGTGAAATGAGCAGGGTCGTAACTTTTCTTTTTCACTCCTTTGAATTGCCTTTGAAGCTTAATTTTGCCAATTTCACCTCTCAAAGTTCGCCCTTTGAAAGTTGAAAGGCGGTGACGAGTGGAGTAGTGACTTTGATCAAGGATGGCATAGTTTGTCGCCTTTTTCTATCGTACAATTAGGGTTGTATGTCGTCTTTTGAGCTACTCGTATTGATTCTAATAAAGACATTTTGCTGTGAAACCTGTTGGATAATTGTGTATTTATTGCAAAAATATAACCTATTAATACTATTAATGAAACTAAACTAATATACATCTATATCTATACTTTTACATCTACATCTACACAAATATAATAAAGAGGTAAACTTTGTTAGGGGTAATCTCAGGAACTAATGAACCGATTCCAAAATTCTTTCACTAATGGAAAGCTACACTATTCCTGACGGACATAGGGTACAAATTCCATGCGAAAGAAGTCGCGGGCGTCCACTAGTTATAAATAAAACTACTAATAAAGATAGAGCAATAAGGCGAAGACGTCTATGTTGTACCCGAGCATGTAGTATAACTCTGTGAGTATCTCCAATAAAAAAACTTTAAAATAGTACTCGGGATTGTAAAATTTTAAATCAAAACCTATGTTTCATTTCTTTTAACATTAGAATTTTTATAAATCAAGATAATTGCAAACCTATTTGACAACAAAAATTACATAAATAATTACCTTTAAAAAAATAATAAGAAGGCAAATGAGCAAGTGGGTCATCTAATGGCAAGTAATAACCACCGCCCATAGACACTCGAAACACACCAAGAAGACTGCAGATGCCTTACCAACCGT
The DNA here is from genome assembly GCA_963691745.1 of Ditula angustiorana. Taxonomy (NCBI): domain Eukaryota; kingdom Metazoa; phylum Arthropoda; class Insecta; order Lepidoptera; family Tortricidae; genus Ditula; species Ditula angustiorana. The sequence goes on from OY829474.1 coordinate 2,548,019, forward strand.
ATCATATTTTTAATTATAAATTTTCATCTAGTTTTGATGATTTTGTTATTTTTCATATTTGTTTATTCTTTGATAACATTTCTTTTGACGATCTCACATCACATTGATACGACATGCATAATTTTGTATGTAATTCTACACAATAATTTAGGTATAATTTAGCATAATTTGATTTTAACTAAAAATTAAATGTTTTATGCCGATCATAAGTGATTATTCCATCGTAACTCTCAGCTAAGCGGATTATCTTCAGTTCTTGAGAAGTCTTGAAAGGGTTTCAGCATGTTTTGACTTCAGGCTGCCATACAAAAACATTAAATGTAAAACACCTCTTTAGGGTTTCGTGCCTCAAAAGGAAAAAGGAATCCTTATAAGATAATTTTGATGTCCGTCTGTCTGCCCGTCTGTCTATCTGTCTGTCAAGATCTTGTTTCTCAGAAACGCGTGTATGAACTGACATTCGATGTCAACATTTGCCAGTTCCAACAAATCAAAATGCTCGGATTCGAATCGAATGTGATGTAAAAGAAGCACAAAAGTGGTCTAGACTTAAATTAATGTGGCGCAGGTTACTTACAAAACATTTTCTTATTTTAATGAAAAACCGAAACAGAAAATTTGAATTAAAATATCTAAAAAAACAAAAACTATGCTCCGCCGCGACAGTGTCTCACTGCCGTGACCAGGATTCGAACCTGGGTTACTACGGCCACAACGTAGGGTCCTAACCACTAGACGATCACGGCTACCGGAGCTGGTGACAGAAGCTGCAAAAAGAACCGTCTTATTAAAACGCCAAAATGCCTACTTTCACTGATAGCAGTTGTGCAATCTCTCGCGGCGTGACGTAAGGAGAGCATTTTTTGTTGTTTTTTTGCGTCAACTTGAATTAAAAACTGTTGACACTTTTTTGTACAAGTAAGCCAAATCTTATGCTAATCTTTACCTGTCGTATCACAAAACAAATAAACATGGTATAGGGCGATTGCCCACAACTTTTACAGCGATACTGTCGCGATGCACCCCACCTTCTTCTCTTCCCTCCCCCTATACAGTCGTGCAGTTGGTATCGAAACAGTGGCTATTCTGAATAGAAATACCTCGTCTGCATCTACAGTCGCGCTTTTTTATCGATACAGTAGCAAAACAGTAGCAGTACAGCAGGTCTATATCACTACTGTTTCGCTTTCGTCGCGTGTTGCAATTACAATAAGGGACCACAAATCACGTACGTTTTGTAACTTTTTTACTTTAAATGTTGTGATTTTTTATTTTATTTTTGGTATATATCTGGGTGGCTGAGATGGCGAGACGATCTGGACACCTATTTGAATGATTGGCCGGATATAGCCCAGGACAGAGAGATGTGGAAGTCAAGAGGAGAGGTCTTTGACCAGCAGTGGGACACTCAATAAGACTATTAAATATATATATCTGGGCTAAATTGGTGAAAGAAGAGAGTTAACTAAGTAATTTGAATGCTAAAATGCCTAATTTCATCCTCAGATTGGACCTGTTCGTAACCTTCAAAGTAAACGACAAAGAAATTCAACTCTCGAAAGTGTTGAAACGTCCGTATTACAACCTATTTGTATGACAACCGCGATCACACTCTAGTCAAGACAAGGCAGCAACTAAACGCACGACTTAAACTCAATCTAAGTTAACTTAAACTGCAATTAGTTAGCAGTCGTCTGTCCCGGGTTACAGTACGCAAACACGTTCACGACACTGCCGGAATACGTACCAGGGTATTTGCAATGTACCTTTGCTTTGAGGGCTTAACTAGATTGACCGAATTCCTGAAATGAGACATTTTTACAAGCTTTAGGAAGGCAAATAAGCAAATAGGTCACCTGTGGCCCGTTTCATGAAGCTACAAGTTACAATTTTACAAGTCTAAACCGGCAACATTGATCAATAATGACCAATGGCAATGGCATAATGACCAATGTTGCCGGTTTAGACTTGTAAAATTGTAACTTGTAGCTTCTTGAAACGGGCCACTGATGGTGTGTGATCAATACCGCACATTGACACTCGCAAGACCAAGGAAACTGCAAATGCGTTGCCAAACCAGAGGGCTAAGATAGTACTCCATTTTAGCCCTCTGGGTTTTTATGTTATTTGGGTAACTACTATCTTAGCCCTCTGGGTTTGCTTCGCTTTTCTCTTATACCTGGACACAATGACCCACATAACATAAAAAAGCATGAAACGAAACTTACAATTGAAAAACGCTTAGGCAGTAAGAATTACTGAAGGATTTGGCACAATGTAGTCAGTTCAAGGGGTACCAAAAATACAACTCTTGCAAAGTTTATCTTCTAGTTCTCTTAGCCCATTAATTAAGTTATATTTCCTTAAAATAACTTCCGAACTCTCTGTTTGCCACGCGGTAGTACTTGTATTTGTACTTTTTGTGCAATATAGTGTTTTTATAAGAGACCGTAGTTTGATTCAGCCAGTTGTTATTCCCTAAGCCTATCAACGTTGGACTTGACGTCGAGGCATCGCCCTGTCTCGCTTACTCGAGCTAGCGCTGGAGCATGACAAAGCGCTGCCCCAGCGTCCAGCTCGTCGTTGTAACGATGACAAAATCACTCTTCAGTGCAATCCACTTCCACGCAAGCAACAAACAATAATGACAGTCCACTCAACTTTGCGTGACAACAATAGTTTCCTCTAGACTTTAATTTTGCGGGTGATAGGAAAACTAGATTTTGCTCCTATTTTCTGCGATGACCTTCGATTAATACCGAATAGCAAACAATGTTTTTAGCAAGATTGTTACTGTGTTTATGACGTTATCGGGACTTAAATGCGAAAAAAAAATTGATAATTTACCTCGACGTTTCGGCCATGTTTCAACGGCCGTGGTCACGGGTAGACGATTACTATGTTAAAAGTTCTTAGTAACAACGAATTATGCATATCGAATCATATTTAAAATCGCCTTAAAATTCTTAATTAATTTTCACACTGACCAAATTAGAAATAAAATAATTACCAATGCTAACCACGTCCAATGTTGATTACCGATATATTTAGCTGTGTGACTAAATTCCGTTGTATATAACAGCGTTAAAACAGCGCACAGTTACTGATAAACTATCAGAATTCATACAATGTCAAAGGTTTTTGGTGTTATCTTGGTTATATCGGCCGTGGTGGGCTGTTTGGAGGCTGGTATGTATACATAGCTATTATTGAAAAAAAAAATTTGTTTGTCGTGAATTAATATACATTTCAACTGCTGTCATCACCCTGTAGAGTGGTTATCTTAGCGCAACAGCGCCGAGCTCGACGCTGGGGCAGCGCCCTGTCTTGCGCGCTAGCTAGAGTGAGCGAGATATGCCTCGACGATTGAGCAGGCGTGGATTACTCCGCGATTATGTCACGCTGCTACAAGTACATACCGGCGGCCCCGGGACTGGGGTATAATCAGGGGTTGCCACGCACAGCTGCGAAACGCACGCGTGCGCTTACCATAGCTTCGTCAGGAGGGTTCCACTCCGCACTGTAGGTACGCTCGACCGCCTTGCCAAATCGCAGTAGGCTGTCAGCCTGCCTCGTGGTCACTCGCTTGCCCCCACCGTGTCAGTGTAATTGAAAACGAATGCCGCGCAACCCTAACGTGTCGCCGGTCGGAGTAGGGGGGGGGGGGGGGGAGGTAGGCGCATGCGGCGTGGTCATTTTGACTCGCGCGGCCTGGTGCATGGTGTATGATGTAATACGAACTTTATGACCGTGTGAATAAATTTGGAATTCGTTTCATCGCGGTCGTAAAAGAAAAGTTTCTGTTCGTTATTTATTCTGCGGCTTCGTTACTGAACGATCGTTTTCGCGAATGATCGGTCCCGAACACACGAGCACAGCATATAGACCCTGCGGGCAACGGGCCGCTACCCACCGCGGGTGGCGGGTCAGAACGGCCAAGGCATCACATCTCGGCTCGGCAAGCTGCGCGGGCGGCGGCGGCGAAGAACTATCCTCGTTTGTTTCATCATTTTTATTGTCAAATATTGGCGCAGACTCCACTAACCACATCTCTCTCTAAACTACTAAAATTAGATAAATACGTGAGTGATCCATTTATTTTAATATGGCTGAATCTCAAAGAATGTTCTTGCTTGTTTCATGTTAAAAACTTTATTTGTTTCTCCTAATTTAGTTACTGAGTCGCAATGCAGATCATTCCCGACAAAGAACAGGCACTGTCACTTGGAAGGTGGAACTTGGCAGCGCTATAAAAACGAGCAGGTTGAAAGGTAACATCACTTTCATATGTTTTAAGAAGCTAAGGTTTGCTCATAAAAATTATCAGCGCGATATAGCATAATTGGGTCATGAAATAGAAAGGGCAAACAAGCAAGTGGGTCACCTGATGGTAAGTGATTACCACCGCCTATAGACACCCGCAACACCAAGAAGATTGCAGATGCGTTGCATACCCAGAGGGCTAAGATGGAATACCTCTTGTGCCAGTAATTACACCGGCTGTCTTGCTCTCCACGCCGGAACACAACAGTGCAAGCACTGCTGCTTAGCGGCGGGATTAGTGAGCAAGATGGTGGTAGCGATCCGGACGGACCTTGCACAAGGTCCTACCACCCGCAAGTTAGATACATAGATTCATTTATATCATTTGATATCACATTAAATTTAAAATATTTGTTTTCACACGTTCACAATTTTCAACCTTTTTTGTAAAGCGTTTTTATATTTGTACAACACAGCTCTACACCGGCTACGATCTACCATCCTGACATCTTTTTTTTTATTGTTTATCTCTAACTAGCAGACGCCCGCAACTTCGTTCGCATGGTATCAGTAGCCTATGTCCGTCAGGGATAGTGTAGCTTTCTATTGGTGAAAGAATTTTTGAAATCGGTTCAGTAGTTCCAGAGATTACCCCCTACATACAAACAAACAAACAAAGTTTACCTCTTTATTATATTAGTGTAGATATCTCTCTATTTAAATATTTGTAACCGAAATTTCTTTCGATTTTTATTTTAAATGTTTTTAACATTCAAATTATGAAATTAAAATGCTAATGACAACACAAAGAAAAACGAACGGCGCCATCTATCGTCAGCTGACGGTAGCTGTAAAAGTACCCAGTTGAATATGATAATTTGTTAAAAAGTTTCATATAGATGACACCGAGGGTAGTTGTACCCTTTGAATCAATAATTTAATACATATTTATAACGTTATCGGGACTTTAACGCGATAAAAGTATATTGTTGATTTACCTCGACGTTTCGGCCATGTTTCAATGGCCGTAGCCACGAGTAGAAGTTTAATAATGTAATGACCGTAAGATGAAGCACATTGAAAAATTCGCAGGGTATGGCAGAGGTAATGTGGCGAAACTGGCAAAACGCATGGCACCAAATGCTGATGTTGCAGGTTCAAGTCCTGCCATTACCCTAATTTTTCTTTGTGTTGTCATACATACATACATAATATCACGCCTTTTTCCCAGAGGGGTAGGCAGAAACCACGGATTTCCATTTGCTGCGATCCTGACATACAACTTTCGCTTCACTTACTCTCATGACATTCTTCATGCAAGCTCGTCGGTTTAGGGTATTCCTGAGCAGGCCTTTCTCCAGAATGTCTCCGATTTGTGTTGTCATTAGCAGTTTAATTCACTCTATTTAAATCTTACCTGTAACTATGTAACATTGTTAATTTGGTATTATTGTATTGTAGATACGTGTTCGACTGGAGCTCACAGAAGTGTGTAGTTTGGCACTGGTGGACGGACCCCAGCCGCTGCAGCATTCCCGTCGGAGAGAATAACTTCGCCAGCAACAATGAGTGTATGGACGCTTGTTCCGGCTGGGCCAAGTAACGAACTCAATGGCCAAGTCACACTCATTGGCCAAGTAACGTGCGTAAGGGCCAGATAACTTGCCGAAGTGATTCAATAAATGTGTTGTCTTAAATGTAGTTGTTTGCCTAAGGTAACTCCCTATTCCCTTGCCTAACATGACACTTCAGTATAATTAGATTATTTGTTTATATTACGAGAAACTTAAATGTACAGTGCAAGCAACATGTTAAACAAACGGTGGTCAAGTGCTTATGAAAAATCTGTCCCAGTCCACACACAAAAATAGATACTGAAGAATGGGTGCATACTCGTACAATGATCAAACAATAACAATGAACACAGAATCCCACAACTGCTGTCATATCCTCGTAACGCCCAATAATTTTTTGTCAGGTGTCATATTGAACTTGACTAATTATGGAACCTTTTCACAATTTATGTATGCAATTTCGTCGATATTAGGCGTTGAAATTTCAGTATAATATTTATTGTGAACCGGTTCAACGGATGCTCAGGATTGATAATTGATTTTGCCGTACCACTGAAAGACAAATAGATACATGGAAAAGCCAACCACCCATTTTCAGTCAAGGTTTGAAAACTACGTGGTTACACAAAATTACGTAAATAGAACTGTAGGGAATAAGTGGCTGTACGTCATCCGTCTGTAATTACTAAGTAATAAATATTGACAGAAATCGTAAAGACATGAAATACCGACGACAGACAAGGGCGGGACTAATAGCCGCCCGTCTATTAAGTCGCAGAGTAGTCGTGGGACAGAGACTTGCTAAATAGGTCATAGCCCGTCATAGCGTAGACCTGTGCACCTAGCATGAATCTTCTCGATACGCGTTAACTGACTATGTCTAGTGCGTGCTAGTGTGTTTTTCTAAGTGGCCCAGTAGGAGAGAGACGCGCTAAATTACGTAGCGAATTAACGCGTAGGTATCTAGGTGCACAGTGCTTTTCAATCTTTTTAAAAACATGACCCCTTTATAATTAAAAAAAATGGCGAATCTCTAGTATCGCGTCAATGCGGAGAGCAAGCGTGCTCACTTCGCTCTGGCGATTTTTTTTTGCGATCGCCACCCCACTGACAAGCCTTCGGGATCCCGGCTATTTTAAGAAGTCGAGTTTAATAGACTTGGGGCCCTAGCACCCTAGCTCATATCGATGACATAAAGCATATTTCCCTTTATAATCAGTGAGCGTGTGCGAGAAAGACAGATGCGTTTATGTGCGCGCTAAACGCGAGGGTGCTACTAGAGCAGCTTTTTGGTCAAATTTCTTCAGTTTTTACACCTTGACACCTCAACCGTTTTAGAAAAATTAAACACACGAATGGTTTCTAATACAAAAAGGTACTGAGGTTAAGTAGAGTCGGGCGCTCCCTCGACGTCGAGCTCGTCGCTGTTGCACTTAAAACTACCCCTCACAGCTTCTGTAGCACCTTTTGCGTCAGTGAATGATAACACCAAGTTAGGTCACGCGTAAAAAGTGAAAAATAGAAAATAATGCCTCTGTATCCACCACTACTCTGTAGCGGTCACACCCTTAATACCACAGCGTTAATACCCCTGTAGTTTTATGGCAGCCACGGCGGCAACAGGCTGCCAAAATCAGCGGTGGTCAGCGCTGACAAATCATCGCTGACTAACACTGATAGCAGCGAAGCCACGCTGACAAATTTCCAGCTCTGACAAAAGTCAGCGTCGACGTTGACAAAATTTGTCAACATGGGAAACAAGGTGGTTACGTTCACGGAACAGCAGCTTGAAGATTATCAGGTAAATTACAGCAAACGTGATACGTTGATGATTTAACGGCGCCTTATTGCGTCGCTTCGTGTTCTGAGTAACTAAGCTTTTGGCTTATGACGTCTCTTCCACCTAAGTTTGATTTATGACTCCTAAACACATAAAAAAGGGAGTTAGATAGAGATAAATTAAAACTTAGCCGGTCATTGCGCTTCTTGGAGTTACCTAGGGACGTGTTGTGACCTATATACTTTTTAAACGATTTCAAAAAAGGATACGGTTCTAAATTTGGTTGTATTATTTTATGTTTGTTACCTCAGAACTGTCATTTATAAACCGATTTTGAATATTATTCTTTAATTTGAAAGAATATTTTATTTATTAATTTCAGCTTTATAACAATTGGCGGACTTAATGCCAGTAGTAATTAATATACTTCCAGAACTTTCCCATTTTTATCAAAAGTATTGAATCAAATTCTAAATTATGAAGAAGAAAAAAAAACAACAATAAGATCTTATTCTAAACTTAAAATCCAATTCTGATACTAGAACGCATGGCCATGCAGTATTAAGAGAACTTCTTAATTGTTATAGGTATACAAATAGCGATTTTAACATAGTTCTGTTTGTTTATAAATTGTACCCCTTTTTGATAAAAGCACTGTGTATAAAATCGATTTTTAATTTAAAAAGTTATTATTGGCACGGAGCAAATATAATTAGTTAATGTCCTGCAGGCTGGTATAGTTTTAACAGTCTTAACATTTGTGAACATGAATCAAGAAAGCGAAGTAATTAGCAATTAAGCAATTACCAAGGCCATTGTATTTTTTTTTATGAAATGGGAAGGCCAACAAGCAAGTAGGTCACCTGATGGTAAGTGATCACTACCGCCGATAGACACCCGCAACACCAAACCAACAGTTGCCAACCTAGAGGGCTAAGATGGAATACCTTCTGTGCCAGTAATTGCACCGGCTGCCTTGCTCTCCACACCGGAACACAACAGTGCAAGCACTGGCTTAGCGGCAGGATTAGCGAGCAAGATGGTGGTAGCGATCTGGATGGACCTTGCACAAGGTCCTACTACCCGCAAATCATTTTTAATCGTATTTTTAAATCCAGTTGATAACTTTACGGGTTGTCTAGTTATCTATATTATGATAAATACTCGCTTAATAACGACTGCATTGATTTTATGACGATTTCAAAACTATCTGTCACCCCATTTTACGTTACTAGAGTAGATACTATGTAGATTGAACTAAACATGGATACACACATTGGAAAATTAAATAAAAAGCTTCTAACAACCACAGGTATCTATACTTCTCAAACCCTGACAAGAAATGAAGCTTATACGTCAGTCAATATATCAACCTACTGGAACTGTCTGGAACCAACAAAGTTAAAATTAAATGAAATTACTTTTTAATTTGTTTTTTTTTCTTCCTTTTATTTGGCCTTTGGAGCGGAATGGTTCTCGAGTGGAGACCATGTACCGGAAGACGAAGTGTTGGTAGGCCTCCCACAAGGTGGACCGACGATCTGATAAGGATCGCTGGAAACCGGAGGATGCGAGCAGCACAAGACCGACCGTCTTGAAGATCCTTGGGGAAGGCCTATGCCCAGCAGTGGGCGTCTTCCGGCTGATATGACGATGTATCTTTTATAATAAATTAGACTATACCACTGATATAACCATGCCTTAAGAAATAAATTTACACGATGTTTCCGCTCTATTCTTCCGCTTTTGAACGTAAAGAAAGACAAGTGTAATTTGATTAAAAATAATATGTTCCATGTTTTTAACACAGGACTGTACTTTCTTTACAAGAAAGGAGATTTTAAGGTAAGCCTAAATGGAAGTAAGAATATTCACCGGCCCAAGTTTCATAGCCAAAAATGTGCTACTTACGAGTACTTATGTACTTTTGTACACCAAGAAGTCACTTTAGACAAGCATTTGGCGTGGCGTCACCCCGGAGGTTTTAGGTTTTCTAGTGTTAGGTTTAGTTTTTTAAGTCCAGGGACCCAATGAAAATCAGCGCTGCTGCTTGAAGCAGCATATGCTGAGTGGGATCTGGGGTCCCTTTCAGCATCCATAGTGTAATTTCGTACCTTTATTTTTTCAGTTTGCTGATTAAATATTTTCTTTCTTTCTTTTATTTCGCTGCAATATTTTCTCTCTCCAATATTTTCTTTTTTCTATCTCTTTTCTTCTCAACCTTTCTCAATCTCTAGGATGTAGGTCTCCTTTAATTTGAGCCAGTGTATTCTTTGTCTTCTTCATCCTAACATTTAGACAATTTAGTATGCCAGTACATTGTTGTAACTGTAATGTAATAGCTTAATAGCTGTGGAGGTAAGACAGTTTAACTGCGGAGTAAGTATGCATTAGCTTGCAATGTAACGTAACACCTGTAGTTAGCTGCTAAAACTAATGACAATAGGATGGTGTAATGCTGTTTGAACAAAATATTTTTCTATAGATTTTACTTTCTGAAAAACGTATCGCATTTCCCAAGAGAATCTTTAAAACATTTATTTTCCGCGTTTTATTTATGTGGCTAATATTATTAATGATATTATAATGCATGGATGTACAGTGTCATACTAAATGACAGCAGAAAAACGGCCCGACATAAGAATACAGGTTGACGCCAAATGTTACAAATGCAAATTATTAGTTTACCATTTATAGTCATTGGATTTACAACTTTACGTCTAACTTTATAAAACTATAATTCAATAAGTTTCGTTGCAAATAGGTTTTTTTACAAAATAATAGTATTGACAGCAGCGCCGTTGGTTCAACAGACTGGCAGCGCGAGCGATTGTCGATTTAGGTATTGTACTTTTGTTCGACTTTTAATGCGGACATTTTTTAAACGCTTACTTGAAGTCCATTAGTTATAGGTCAGTGAATATTATATTCCGAAAAATTTTTTTTTCCAATTGACACTTTACACTCAACTAAGCCTCTGTCAAACTAGTGTCATAAGAAAGGGACGCAGATAGAGATAGACTGAGATAAACTAAACTTGTCCGGTCACGTTGGGGCCACAGCGGTGCTATGCTAGTCAATCAGTAACGAATGGATCTCTTTTGTACGTACCTTTACAATATTATTAAAAAGCTAATGTAAAGCCATACTGTATTGAACAATAGAAAGGTCTATTTCCTTTTAAGATCGTCTTTTATTTATAATGTTAAAGGGACTTTAACGCGATAGAATCATTGTTAATTTACCTCGAAGTTTTGGCTTTGTTTGGTCACGAGAAGACTATAATAACGTTATAATGTGTGAAAATCGCGAAAGTTTAAAACAATTAGGTCGTCTTTTTTATAACAAAATGGTATAAGTATATAATTTTTATATGCAAAAAAATCACCAAACAATAATGTTTAATGAAATATGAATAACTTAACCTAAGTTTATGGGCGACGTCTAAATTGGGGTTAAGTACAAATTGGGCGTCTCACTGATTTATTGTTTTGTTTACTTTCTCTCGTAAATCCGTTATTAATTACTTGCTATTTTGATTTACTTTTCTTGTATTTTGTTTTGAAGTGTTGTTGTCGGAAAGTTGTTTTTTATATCATAGACTGATCAGTTCGGTAATTATTTAATCCTGTTCGGCGAACCAAGGTCAAAACCAAATAATAACACCAAGAATACTTTCACGTTTCACTAAATACCGGAGTGAAGTAGTAGCTTGCTATTGGATTTCGTACGGTGAGTGAGCGAGGCAAAGCAACACGGAGAGGTCGGAGACAGTTAACGGTTGCCAATGGATTAACAATCACTCTCTCTCTCTCTCTCTTGGGTGTCAAGACAAGGCGACATTCTGTTAGCGTCGACGCCAGTAGACACTACATCGTGGTATGGACGACGTAGGAAGCAAAAACAAACTTCAAAATTACGATCGTGAATGGCAAAACCCATACATGCTGTCGTTTCTGCTAGCGTCGACGCTAACAAAATGTCATTTTGTTTAAACACCCGTGAATATCAGACCCATAGATGGTGAAGTTTCTACTAGCGTTGACGCTAACAGAATATCATTTGATCTAAACACCCTGGGTACCGTGAGCGATGATAATTACTTTCCATCAAAACGCGATTTGAATTTGTATTAAAAAAATCCGCGTACGCTGTTTTTTTGCGCATAATTCTAATCCCTCTTTCGTGCAAATCGGATTGTAGGGTGAATGACGCATTAATTGACTCTTAATTCGATAAAAAGGGCTTCGCGGCCGTGAACACCAAACATGTAAACCGTTGGGGTAAAACAGTTTTACCCTATTTGCTGACGCGTTTGTTTTAGTATTTCTTTAGCATTTTTATCGCTCATAATCAAATAATACCCACCATCACTCATTTGCGAAATAAATAAAAACATATCTATCTTATAACAAGAACAATGGATAGTTTAGCTAACTTTGAAACCAAAGGAGGCACAGAGAAAAAGTTTTAGGAATGATTAGGTCTTTTATATCAAAGTAGTATAGTATTATATACTTTGTGATCAAAGAGAATTTTGGTTTGTAATAATACGCGATACAAACCGTTAACATTTATGTAAGTTTATGTTAAGTAAGTGAAATTTATGTTAAGTGTATCATAGATGACACCGAGGGTAGTTTTCCTAAACAATAATCAATAATGTAATGACCGTAAAGACGAAACACATTAAAAGATTCGCAGGGTATGGTAGCCGTAAGTGGCCGAATATTTTAGTACCTAGTGGTACTAAAATATTCGGCCACTTTTGAGACTGACCGTGGGGTTCATCAAAGATTCGAAAATTAACCCTAGAAATTTTAAATAAAACTACACTGTATACTAATGTTTCTCTTGCAGAGTGTTTAAACGGTTCCGGGAAGTGAACCCCGATCTGATTCCCAAGCGTATGACTGAGAACCAGGCGCATACCATATCAGTTCCCGTCGAAGAAATAGAAAAGCTGCCAGAACTCAAAGTAAGTATCTTCAAATAAACCCGCCACCTTTACCAAATAAACCGGGCTGATCATGTTAGAGCATTAAGGATGCATTAACCGACCTAGCCAGTGAATCCATAGAAACAACGAAAATTAAAAATCCTACGCACAAAATGACCTAACGAAATCCCTCCGGAACCAACAAACAAGAGTGCGATTTTTAAATCTCACCGGTGACTAAAGCTCGCCAAAATGGCCGTTTTTCATAGAAATGCGGCCACTTTGGTGAGATTTAGTCACCTAAAGAGATTCAAAAATTGCATTTTAATCTCACCGGGTAATTAAAACTCACCAAAATAGCCGTTTTTCATAGATATTCTGTCATTTTGGTGAGCCTAGTCACCTGGTGAGATTCAAAAATTGCACCCCAGGCGAATATTTACTGTCAAGGACTGGGACCTTAAGTGTGATTAATAAGTTATAATGAATACCAATGTTGTATCCAAATCGATCATCTGGCTCTCGATGAAAATAAAACACGCTGATATGAAGTTTTTTAATATATAAGTAGGTAATTTGTAGTTCAAATTGACCGTACGCACAAACGCTATCTCTGTATCCAACGAAGCTCGCCGTAATCCTAATCAGACCGTTAGGTTAGCACGTGACGCTGACGCCTGAAGCCTTTGTATGCTAATTCTAATACCACCTCTAAAATGCGGGTTGAAAACATTTAATTTACGGTCGCTAGACCGCAAATAATGAATAGATTTCCCTTATTCATACCAAATAAACTTTTTTTTTAACTAACGAATGTCTTTAACATAAAACTACCGTGAGACTCGGACGTTTTAATAAAACGGATCACTCACGTATTTTTGCGTCGGGAAATGCCCGACATGTTTCGGACCAGTCCAGTCCAGTGTTGTGTCGTCGTCGCGCCACCGCCGCGGGGGCTCATGATTAAGGACCACGGACTGGTCCGAAACATGTCGGGCATTTCCCGACGCAAAAATACGTGAGTGATCCGTTTTATTAATATGTAACGAATGTCTTGTTGCTTTCATTCGAGGGCAAAGAATAACAGATAAGGACGTATGACATGTCTCTTGGTGGGAATCGTTCTAGAGTGCAGGTAAACATAGTTTACCATTGTTTAATTTTTATTACCTACTAGCTTTTGCCCGCGACTTCGTCCGCGTAGACTTGTTCCATTGAAACATGCAATCTGCAATATTTCCTGGACACATTAATGAGAATTAGTTGCTTTGCTGTTCATGACGTCACGGCGGCGTATAACTCACTTATCAGTGTCACGTAGGAACTATGCATTTTTACGGGATAAAAAGTATCCTATATGTTAATCCAGGTTATAAACTATATGTGTGCCAAATTTCATTCAAATCCATTCAGTTGTTTTTGCGTGATCGAGTAACAAACATCCAAACATACAAACATCCAAACATCCAAACATACAAACTTTCACATTTATAATATTAGTAGGATTTTTTACGTCTGTATCTGTTTTTTCCCCAATAAAGAAAATAAAATAAAATATGTTACAAATTCCCCAACTGCTCCTGTGTTGCCAGGAAAACCCCTTCAAGCGGAGAATCTGCGAGGTGTTCTCCCACGACGGGACTGGAAACCTCACTTTTGAGGACTTCCTGGACATGATGTCAGTGTTCAGCGAGGCGGCTCCCCGGGATATCAAGGCTTGGTGAGTTTTGGCTTGGTTTTAGTTAACTATTTTCCACGCGCTTTTTATGCAGGATTATTTTATTTATTTATTTTATAAAATAGGAAGGCAAACAAGCAAGTGGGTCACCTGATGGTAAGTGATCACCACCGCCTATAGACATCCGCAACACCAAGAAGATTGCAGATGCGTTGCCAACCTGGAGGGCTAAGATGGAATACCTCTTGTGCCAGTAATTGCACCGGCTGTCTTGCTCTCCACGCCGGAACAGAACAGTGCAAGCACTGCTGCTTAGCGGCGGGATTAGCGAGCAAGATGGTGGTAGCGATCCGGACGGACCTTGCACAAGGTCCTACCACCCGCAAGAATCGGCTGTAGTACCTAATGGCTACGGAATGATCTTGATCGGATTTGAATTAAAAGGTCATAAAGGTCGAGAGATCACCAATCGTCCCGACCATTCAAAAAGATCAAATAGAAATCGGATCGGACCTAAAGTGGTCGAATTACGCTGGTCCCAATAAAACGTGTGGTCACTCTAACCCTTTGTACTTTGATATCGGATGAGTGCTTCTATGGATTTAGAGAATCTAATCATAATATGACAGAGTAAAGATTATATTATATTCTTTATTCTGTACTAACGACCCGCTCCGGCTACGCGCGGGTACAATGAAAATGTGATGTACGTAAAAAATATTTAATGCATATAATGCATGTAGTCAAAGTCAAAATATTTTTATTTAGATTAGGCTTACAGGAAGAACTTATGAATGTCATACAATTTACCACCGGTTCGGAAAAACCTCTGATGAGAAGATACCGGCAAGAAACTCAACGAGGTGTAATTTATTCAATAAATCAAAATTACAATGTTATTTTACGTCTTAAATATTTAAAAATTTAACACAGTAGGTGTACAATATTTGGAGCCAGGAATCACCAATACAAATCGGGATCATTTCCAAACATTCCTGTCCAAGATAATAGTCATTGATTTTATAATACGTCCGAGGAATTAATGTCTTCTTGACAATAGATTTGAATGTTGTATCATTTAGTTCAGTAATATTCCCTATTATGGTGTACTTTCAGGTACGCTTTCCGCATCTACGACCTGGATGACGATATGTTCATTGGGCGGGAGGATCTCCTGGAAGCCACTCGCCTCCTGACCCGAGGGGAGCTCCAGCTGCAGGAGCGGACGGACATAGTGACCAGCGTGCTGGACGAGGCGGACGTAGACGGTGACGGGAAGCTGTCCTTCATGGACTTCGAGCACGTGGTCGTACGAGCGCCCGACTTCTTATCTACGTTTCATATACGCGTGTGAATAAATTGTTGGCTTTTAATAATGGTTTTAATCTTATGAACCAACTAACCAACTGACCAACTAGCTACAGCCAACCGTTCATCCAAATAAACCCTCCTACCAGCCAACGGACCAATCGACCAACCAACATCATCAAATAACCGACCGACCGACCAGCTAATCTACCCCTACCAACCCTGACTGAACCCAACAACCTACTATATTAGTACCTGGGTCAATCAACTTACACACACTCCGGATGTCTCAGACGTTACCAAAATCATCTCAGACGTCATCGCAAAATCGTATGTCAAAAATGATTCTTTACTATTTATAGCTCTAACTGTATAAAATAATGTATGAAAGATAACTTACGTACAGTCAAGGAATTTACTTCCCTACAAATTTCGTTGAAATGTCGACAGACATTCGCAATGCATTAAGGTCGATATGTCAAACTAACGTCTTGCTCTAGTTAGCTCTTATGGTGACAGTTGATATGGAACCTTAGGTGGGTTTGAAATTAAATTCCTTGATTTGTAATCTAAATAAGAGGAAATATATTTTTTTGAACAGAACTTTGTAAATCTTTGGAAAATTTGGCGTCAGATTAACGTCGGTACAAAGTTGATTTTCCCACCTACCGGAGTGAAACCGTGCAGATTACAAAGTAAATAATTGATTTAACTAACATTCTATTTGACCTAGCAATTAACCAGCTAACTAAATAATAACGTATTAATAATTTAAAAGTATTTGTATTATTATTTAACACACACTCACACACACACTTAGTGTTAAAATAGTAGTACAGTAATAATATAATGCATGGATGTACAGTGTCAAACTAAATGACAGCAGAAAAACGGCCCGACATGAGAATACATGTTGATGCCAAATGTTACAAATGCAAACTATTAGTTCACCATTTATAGTCATTGGATTTACAGTTTTACGTCTAGCTGTATAAAATAATTATTTATTAAGTTTCGTTGCAAATAGGTTTTTTTACAAAATAATAGTATTGACAGCAGCGCCGTCGGGCCGACAGAGTGACAGCGCGAGCGATTGTCGATTTATTGTACTATTTGTCCATTATTTATAGGTCAGTGATGGTCAGTGTATTAAATAATAAAGTTCAGAAGTAGACTTTAAGTACCTAACTATTACTTTGTTGTACCCCAACAGGGTCCATGTCTTAGCATTTAAGTTTTATTTGTTATTTTATGAATGCAGTAAATTAAGAACGAAGAATAAAGGAAATGGAAAATGTGCCGCTCGTCCTTTATTTGTTGTAATAGTTAATAACTTAGATAATATTATCATATTAAAACGAACTCGCCTATAAAAAAAAATTCTCAGTAAATTAAAATTAACATCTTTTTTCGAATTGCATATTTTAATCCGGGGACTAACTTTCACTTTACTGCGTTGACTTCAATTGAGTGATAATTATAGGATTAAGTGTATAATAAAGTAATGCGTTAACGAAAATCAATACAAACAATTACATTAAAAATACATTAAGTACCTCTCGTTAAGTATTTATTTTTCGTTTAAAATGATAACCTATTTGGTATAACAATTTGTATGAACTAATTAAGCCTACCTATTGCGAAAACATAAACATCCCCTTGCAATTAGTACAAATATTTACCTGTCAATAATCCATATAAATAGAAGCATTTTGAAAATCACTTCATTCTTAAATATTCTTCCTACTGTTAAGTCAACTAAGACGCAGTTCAAATATTTAGTAATATTTACGTTGTCTCTGTATCTACTTAGAAGTGACAATGAATAACAAATATTCGACCACTATTGTACTCAACAACGGGCTCCTGGATATTAAAATGGGTACGTATATTTGTATTATAAAATTATCTACTAAGTTTACTTTTTTTCCTTTGACTACCTGTATGGCACAGTGGCACATGTGTCTGCTTATTGTGCAAGAGGTCCCGGGTTCAAATCCTGGTATGGGCAAATACATATTTGTGTGACGAATACAAATGTTTGTACCTGAGTCATGTACGTTATTTGTATTCAAGTATGTATTTATCTATATATGTATGTATATCCGTTGTCTAGTACTCATAGTACAAGCTTTGCTTAGTTTGGGACTAGGTCAATTGGTCTAACATGTCCCAAGATATATTTTTTTACATAATTTTCAATATGTACTCCTGAAAATGTGTAGGAATATAATACTCCCTAAATTCTTTTAAATAGTAACCGAATTTTGTCTTGTGTGCAGACAAGGGTGTTTTTAAACCACAATCAACCCTGAGTCTACAGCTTTCCGCTTCATATTTGATTAACTAATATGTATTGTTTTTCCACAGAATGCAATGTTACGAGCTCGTCAAAAGTGGAAAATCCAGCTCCAGCAGTATCTTCTAAGGCTGTGAAAGATGCCTACCAGAAGTTCATCCCTATTCACGCCACGCCGAAATTACGTCGTCGACGTATAGGATACATTAAGCCTAGAAAACTGGATTTTAATGTAACCGAAGAAGATTCTGATAAAGAAAAATAATTGATATCGTCGCAGAAACGCGCCCGCATTGTTATCTTATTATCTCAAATGAGACGCCATTTTGTTTGTTAGTCATTTGGCGTGATGCCATCAAGCTAACGTCTCACTTAACTTTAAATGTAGTTTTAAGTCTTAGCTCAGTAAGTAATTGTATTATATTTTATTCAACTATATTATAATGTAATGCATTTTATCCCTGAAAAATAAACAAAATTATTCAAACTTTATCTTTTTATTTTATTTCCGGTTATGGCCACCTTGTTTATAAAATGACTAATATTAAAAAGGCTTGCACTAGTTTACATGCACTTAAGTCTAGTGGTAATCGAGCTTTATATTTAGTAAAGTAAGCTATATTTATATGTATAGTAATAATAAAACATTAACTCAACTAGAAATGCATCAGTACAGCATAAACGAAGCAAATTAAGTTCAGAAGTAGACTTTAAGTAACTATTACTTTGTTAAACCCCAACAGGGTCTATGTCTTAGCATTTAAGTTTTAAGTGTTTGTTATTTTATGGATGCAGTAAATTAAGAATGAAGAATAAAGGACATGGAAAATGTGCCGCTCATCCTTTATTTATTATAATAATTGGTAACTGACATTTTCATAATAAAACGAACTCTCCTATAATTATTTTTTTCTCAGTAAATTATAGTAACATTTTTTTTGGAAATGCAAATTTTAATTCGTGGATTAACTTTCACTTTACTGCATTGACTTCAATTGAGGTATATTTATTGGATTAAGTGTATAATAAAGTAATGCGTTAACGATAATCAATACAAACAACTACATTAAAAATACATTAAGTATCTCTCGTTAACAGCGTAAAAACAGAGATTTGGCAACGTCGCCTATAGCTGCCAAATATTTAGCTGTTTTCATTGATTTATCAAAATTGATGAGTTAAATTACGGAATACAGCAACGGTATGTACTAGAACTTGTGTTCTTACATTAGTTGGTAAGTAGTAAACCTTATATACTTATATCGAAATGTACACATTTACAAATGGAAAGTTTCCAAATGCTTTTTTTACACTTAATTATTACTATTCAATATAACCGTATTAACTATTGCAATACATTATCAATATTTTAGTACATACCGTTGCTATATTCCGTATTTTAATTAATTAATTTCGATAAATCAATGAAAACATCTAAATATTTGGCAGCCATAGGCGACGTTGCCAAATCTCTGTTTGCACGCTCTTAAGTATTTATTTTTCGTTTGAAATGATAACCTATTAAGTATAACAATTTGTATTACACTAATTAAGCCTACCTAGTATTGCGAATACGTAAACAATCCATTGCAATTAGTACAAATATTTACCTGTCAAAAATCCATATAAATAGAAGCATTCTGAAAATCACTTCATTCTTAAATATTCTTTCTACTGTTAAGATAACCAGTACGCAGTTCAAATATTTAGTAATATTTACGTTGTCTCTGTGTCCACTAAGAAGTGAGAATGAATAACGAATATTCGACCACAATTGTACTCAACAACGGGCTCCTGGATATTAAAATGGGTACGTGTATTTGACTATTAAATTCTTCCCTTTTCTTTGTTACTTTATTTTTCTAAAATGTACTCCTCAAAGGGTAAATTGATCCCTAAAAGTGCTTTTGAATAGTTAATTAATTTGGTGTTCGGTGTAGAAAATGGTATTTTAAAACTATGATTGACCCCAAGACTAAAGTTGTTCGTCTCATCTTTTACTAATATGTTATTGTTTTTCTACAGAATACAATATTACGAGGTCGTCGAAAGTGGAAACTCCAACTTCAGCACTATCTTCTAAGGCTGTGAAAGATGCCTACCAGAAGTTCATCCCTATTCACGCCACACCGAAATTACGTCGTCGTCGTATAGGATACATTAAGCCCAGAAAACTGGATTTTAATGTAACCGAAGAAGATTCTGTGAAAGAAAGTTATTTGATATCGTCGCAGAAAAGCACCCGCATTGTTGTCTGATTGTTTAAAATGAGGCGCCATTTTGTTTCTTAGTCATTTTGCGGGAAGTCATCAAGCTAACGCATCACTTAATTTTAAATGTAGTGATAAGTCTTAGCTTAATAAGTAATTGTATTATATGTTAATTCAACTTAATTGAATGTTATGTATTTTATCCCTGAAAAATAAACAAAATTATTCAAACATTACCTTTTTATTTTATATCCGGTTATGGCCACCATGTTTAAGAAATGAGTAATATTGAAAGGTCTTGCACTACATTACATGCACTTAAGTCTAGTAGTAATCGAGCTCTATATGTATTTAGTAAATTAAGCTATATTTATATAGTAATTATTAAACACTTTAATTTAATTAACTCAACTAGAAATGCATCAGTACAGCATAAACGAAACAAAATTTCTCAGTTAGTATCAATGATATTATAATGCATGGATGTACAGTGTCATTCTAAATGACAGCAGAAAAACGACCCAACATGAGAATACATACATGTTGACGCCAATGTTACAAATGCAAATTATTAGTTCACCATTTATAGTCATTGGATTTACAGTTTTACGTCTAGCTGTATAAAATAATCATTTATTAAGTTTTGTTGCGAATAGGTTTTTTACAAAATAATAGTATTGACATACCGACAGCATGAGCGATTGTCGATTTATTGTACTTTTTGTTCGACCTTTGAGGCCATTTTTTAAACACAGACTAGAAGTCCATTATTTACAGGTCAGTATATTAAATAATAAAGTTCAGAAGTAGATTTTAAGTCACTATTACATTGTGATACCCCAACAGGGCTTGTGTCATAGTATTTAAGTTTTATTTGTTATTTTATGAATGCAGTAAATTAAGAACGAAGAATAAAAAAAAATGGAAAATGTGCCGGTCGTCCTTTATTTGTTGTAATAGTTAATAACTTAGATAATATTATCATGTTAAAACGAACTCGCCTGTAAAAAAAAATTCTCAGTAAATTATAATTCACACGTTTTTTGGAATTGCAAATTAAGTAATTGTAATCTAAATAAGAGGAAATATATTTTTTTGAACAAAACTTTGTAAATCTTTGGAAAATTTGGCGTCAGATTAACGTAGGTAACAAAGTTGATTTTCCCACCTACCGGAGTGAAACCGTCCAGATTACAAAGTAAATAATTGATTTAACTAACATTCTATTTGACCTAGCAATTAACCAGCTAACTAAATAATAACGTATTAATAATTTAAAAGTATTTGTATTATTATTTAACACACACTCACACACACACTTAGTGTTAAAATAGTAGTACAGTAATATTATAATCCATGGATGTACAGTGTCATACTAAATGACCGCAGAAAAACGGCCCGACATGAGAATACAGGTTGACGCCAATGTTACAAATGCAAACTATTAGTTCACCATTTATAGTCATTGGATTTACAGTTTTACGTCTAGCTGTATAAAATAATTATTTATTAAGTTTCGTTGCAAATAGGTTTTTTTACAAAATAATCGGGGGGCACGGTAGTGCCCCCGCCAAGTCGAGCGCGAAGCAAACACTGCCGTACCATCCTTTACTGGAACCATTGCGCCGCATTTTCAGGCCCCTAATTGAGAACCTCTGGATAAGACTAGAACGCAGAAATTTTAGTATTAATAATAGTAAATAATAGTATTGACAGCAGCGCCGTCGGGCCGACAGAGTGACAGCGCGAGCGATTGTCGATTTATTGTACTATTTGTCCATTATTTATAGGTCAGTGTATTAAATAATAAAACTATTACATTGTTGTACCCCAACAGGGTCCATGTCTTAGCATTTAAGTTTTATTTGTTATTTTATGAATGCAGTAAATTAAGAACGAATGATAAAGGAAATGGAAAATGTGCCGCTCGTCCTTTATTTGTTGTAATAGTTAATAACTTAGATAATATTATCATATTAAAACGAACTCGCCTATAATTTTTTATTGTCAGTAAATTAAAATTAACATCTTTTTTCGAATTGCATATTTTAATCCGGGGACTAACTTTCACTTTACTGCGTTGACTTCAATTGAGTGATAATTATAGGATTAAGTGTATAATAAAGTAATGCGTTAACGAAAATCAATACAAACAATTACATTAAAATACATTAAGTACCTCTCGTTAAGTATTTATTTTTCGTTTAAAATGATAACCTATTTGGTATAACAATTTGTATGAACTAATTAAGCCTACCTATTGTGAAAACATAAACATCCCCTTGCAATTAGTACAAATATTTACCTGTCAACAATCCATATAAATGGAAGCATTTTGAAAATCACTTCATTCTTAAATATTCTTCCTACTGTTAAGTCAACTAGGACGCAGTTCAAATATTTAGTAATAGTTACGTTGTCTCTGTGTCTACTAAAAAGTGACAATGAATAACAAATATTCGGCCACTATTGTACTCAACAACGGGCTCCTGGATATTAAAATGGGTACGTATATTTGTATTATAAAATTATCTACTAAGTTTACTTTTTTTCCTTTGACGACCTGTATGGCACAGTGGCACATGTGTCTGCTTATTGTGCAAGAGGTCCCGGGTTCAAATCCTGGTATGGGCAAATACATATTTGTGTGACGAATTTAAATGTTTGTACCTGAGTCATGGATGTTATTTGTATTTAAGTATGTATTTATCCATATAAGTATGTATATCCGTTTTCTAGTACTCATAGTACAAGCTTTGCTTAGTTTGGGACTAGGTCAATTGGTGTAACATGTCCCAAGATATATTTTTTTACATAATTTTCAATATGTACTCCTGAAAATGTGTAGGAATATAATACTCCCTAAATTCTTTTAAATAGTAACCGAATTTTGTCTTGTGTCTCCAGAGTTCCGCTTCATATTTGATTAACTAATATGTATTGTTTTTCACAGAATGCAATGTTACGAGCTCGTCGAAAGTGGAAACCCCAACTCCAGCAGTATCTTCTAAGGCTGTGAAAGATGCCTACCAAAAGTTCATCCCTATTCACGCCACGCCGAAATTACGTCGCCGACGTATAGGATACATTAAGCCCAGAAAACTGGATTTTAATGTAACCGAAGAAGATTCTGAGAAAGAAAGTTAATTGATATCGTCGCAGAAACGCACCCGCATTGTTATCTTATTGTCTAAAATGAGACGCTATTTTGTTTGTTAGTCATTTGGCGTGATGCCATCAAGCTAACGTCTCACTTAACTTTAAATGTAGTGTTAAGTCTTAGCTCAGTAAGTAATTGTATTATATTTTATTCAACAAAATTCTATGTTATGTATTTTATCCCTGAAAAATAAACAAAATTATTCAAACTTTATCTTTTTATTTTATTGCCGGTTATGGCCACCTTATTTATGAAATGACTAATATAAAAAAAGGCTTGCACTAGATTACATGCACTTAAGTCTTGTGGTAATCGAGCTTTATATTTAGTAAAGTAAGCTATATTTAAATGTATAGTAATAATAAAACATTAACTCAAATAGAAATGCATCAGTACAGCATAAACGAAGCAAATTAAGTTCAGAAGTAGACTTTAAGTAACTATTACATTGTTGTACCCCAACAGGGTCCATGTCTTAGCATTTAAGTTTTAAGTGTTTGTTATTTTATGGATGCAGTAAATAAGGAATGACCAATAAAGGACATGGAAAATGTGCCGCTCATCCTTTATTTATTATAATAATTGGTGACTGACGTTTTCATAATAAAACGAACTCGCCTATAAAAAAAAAATTCAGTAAATAAAAGTAAAATTTTTTTTGGAATTGCAAAATTTAATCCGGGGATTAACTTTCCCTTTACTGCATTGACTTGAATTCAGGGATAATTATTGGATTAAGTGTATGATAAAGTAATGCGTTAACGATATTCAATACAAACAATCACATTAAAAATACATTAAGTACCTCTCGTTAAGTATTTATTTTTCGTTTTAAATGATAAATTATTTAGTACAACCATTTTCGTTTGAACTAATTAAGCCTACCTAGTATTGCGAAAACGTAAACAATCCATTGCAATTAGTACAAATATTTATCTGTCAATAATCCATATAAATAGAAGCATTTTGAAAATTACTTCATTCTTAAATATTCTTCCTACTGTTAAGATAACCAGTACGCAGTTCAAATATTTAGTAACATTTACGTTGTGTCTGTGTCCACTAAGAAGTGAGAATGAATAACAAATATTCGACCACTATTGTACTCAACAACGGGCTCCTGGATATTAAAATGGGTACGTATATTTGACTGCTAAATTCTTTCCTTTTCTTTGTTACTTTATTTTTCTAAAATGTACTCCTCAAAGTGTATAGGTATATTGATCACTAAAAATGCTTTTGAATAGTTAATTAATTTAGTGTTCGGTGTAGAAAATGGTATTTTAAAACTATGATTGACCCCAAGTCTAAAGTTGTTCGTCTCATCTTTTACTAATATGTTATTGTTTTTCTACAGAATACAATATTACGAGGTCGTCGAAAGTGGAAACTCCAACTCCAGCAGTATCTTCTAAGGCTGTGAAAGATGCCTACCAGAAGTTCATCCCTATTCACGCCACGCCGAAATTACGTCGTCAACGTATAGGATACATTAAGCCCAGAAAACTGGATTTTAATGTAACCGAAGAAGATTCTGAGAATGAAAGTTAATTGATATCGTCGCAGAAAAGCACCCGCATTGTTATCTGATTGTTTAAAATGAGGCGCCATTTTGTTTGTTAGTCATTTTGCGTGACGACATCAAGGTAACGCATCACTTAATTTTAAATGTAGTGTTAAGTCTTAGCTCAATAAGTAATTGTATTATATTTTTATTCAACTAAATTGAATGTTATGTATTTTATCCCTGAAAAATAAACAAAATTATTCAAACATTATCTTTTTATTTTATATCCGGTTATGGCCACCATGTTTAAGAAATGAGTAACATTAAAAAGTCTTGCACTACATTACATGCTCTTAAGTCTAATGGTAATCGAGCTTTATATTTAGTAAATTAAGCTATATTTATCTAGTAATATTAGTAATAATTAAAAAACGTTAACTCAACTAGAAATGCATAAGTACAGCATAAACAAAGCAAAATTTCTCAGTTAGTATAGAATTTTATGAATTATTTAAATATTACTGTTTTTCAAAGTAAATGCAACATTATTACATTTATTCTAAAGTTACTTGTAAGTATATTTTATAGATAAATCTCAACTAATTTCACCACGATTTTAAAACAGTTTTTGTCAGTCAATCGGTCGGCCTGAATGTTCGAACGAGCATTACGCAAAAGCTGCTGTATAAAATTTGTGTATTGCTATGGAGGTCTAACTTAAAATCTACCCCTCTAGCACATTAGCGTTTATCGCTGACATTAAACATTCGCCCCTTTTGCACAACGGGATTAATGCTATATGTCATCGATAAAAGCTAGCGTGCTAGGTCCCCTGGCACATGGTTCATCTTTAATATGCTGCTTAAGTGCCGACTTAGATACATTCTTCTAAATTTCGTACGACATCAGAGGCAAAAGCTAGCCCTAAATATTTCAGACTAACAGACGTCCGCGGCTTTGTTTTTTTGTGCAAATGTTAGCATATGTTCTTCAGAAATAGTGTAGCGTTCTATTAGTAAAAGAATTATTGGAATCATTTCAGTTGTTCCAGAAATTAGTAGTACATACAAATAAACAAACAAAAAACAAAGTTTACCTTTTTGTTACATTAACTGACATGACTTCACATGATATTAATGGATTGAGTTACATCTAGGGCCAAAATTTAGGAATGAATCTATAAATGCGGTTTTATCGCTCCTAAGAGGAGTATGAACCCAGCCCCAAAAAGCGCTCCCCATACAAACGGTGATAACGTTTTCCACCCTCTAAACCTTAACCTATAGCCATGATTTTTTTGTATGCTGTCTAACTTAGAACTAGGTTCGTATGTTTTGATTTTTTAAATATTCTTCATAGATTTGACAATATTTACGTTTTAGGAGTTTCATATAAAACAAGAAAGCGTCAATATTTTTAAAGCTATTAACAATATTTAAAAAACAAAACATACAAACCTAGTTCTAGGGCATAATGACAGCAAACAAAGAAATCATGGCTATAGGTTAAGGTTTAGAGGGTGGAAAACGTTATCGCCGTTTGTATGGGGAGCGCTGGGTTCACACTCCTCTTAAGCAATAACATTATAATGCATGGATGTACAGTGTCATACTAAATTGGATTTACAATTTCAAGTCTAGCTGTAAAAAATAATCATTTATTAGGTTTCGTTACAAATAGGTTTTTTTTACAAAATAATCCGGGGGCACGGCAGTGCACCCGCCAAGTCGAGCGCGAAGCAAACACTGTCTGTAGATCATTTAGTTCCGATGTTAAGCGAAAGCAAAGTTTCGCTTTTATGACACTCACTCACTCACTCACTCATGATCATCAAAATAGAACTAGTACTTCCCATAAACTCAGAGAGCTGAAATTTGGTACAGAGTTAGGGTTTAATGGCCACATAAAGGAAAAACTATACAAACTAGGATAATCGAAGATCTGGAGTACCTGGTGACTGGTGAACTATTAGAGATCGACATACCGCCTTTACAAAAAATATTCAACTTGGAGGGCCGCTTCATTTGATGTCAAAAATCGAAGGTCTGAAGTATCTGATGAAGAACCGTCTGCTGGTCTCAGCTGTATTGGAGATATGTTAATGCCCCCTTCTACTATTGGTACATAAAAAATTCGACTTTCTGAAAAACGCTGACTAGAAGTCCATTATTTATAGGTCAGGTATTAAATAATAAAGTTCAGAAGTAGACTTTAAGTAACTATTACATTGTTTTACCCCAACAGGGTTTGTGTCTTAGCATTTCAGTTTTATTTGTTATTTTATGAATGCAGTAAATTAAGAATGAAGAATAAAGGAAATGGAAAATGTGCCGCTCGTCCTTTATTTGTTGTAATAGTTAATAACTTAGATAATATTATCATATTAAAACGAACTCGCCGATATATTTTTTTCTCAGTTAATTATAATTAACATCTTTTTTGGAATTGCATATTTTATAATCCGGGGACTAACTTTCACTTTACTGCGTTGACTTCAATTGAGTGATAATTATAGGATTGAGTGTATAATAAAGTAATGCGTTAACGAAAGTCAATACAAACAATAACATTAAAAATACATTAAGTACCTCTCGTTAAGTATTTATTTTTCGTTTAAAATGATAACCTATTTGGTATAACAATTTGTATGAACTATTAAGCCTACCTATTGCGAAAACATTAACATCCCCTTGCAATTAGTACAAATATTTACCTGTCAATAATCCATATAAATAGAAGCATTTTGAAAATCACTTCATTCTTAAATATTCTTCCTACTGTTAAGTCAACTAAGACGCAGTTCAAATATTTAGTAATATTTACGTTGTCTCTGTATCTACTAAGAAATGACAATGAATAACCAATATTCGACCACTATTGTACTCAACAACGGGCTCCTGGATATTAAAATGGGTACGTATATTTGTATTATAAAATTATCTACTAAGTTTACTTTTTTTCTTTTGACTACCTGTATGGCACAGTGGCACATGTGTCTGCTTATTGTGCAAGAGGTCTCGGGTTCAAATCCTGGTATGGGCAAATACATATTTGTGTGACGAATACAAATGTTTGTACCTGAGTCATGTACGTTATTTGTATTCAAGTATGTATTTATCTATATATGTATGTATATCCGTTGTCTAGTACTCATAGTACAAGCTTTGCTTAGTTTGGGACTAGGTCAATTGGTGTAACATGTCCCAAGTTATATTTTTTTACATAATTTTCAATATGTACTCCTGAAAATGTGTAGGGATATAATACTCCCTAAATTCTTTTAAATAGTAACCGAATTTTGTCTTGTGTGCAGACAAGGGTGTTTTTAAACCACAATCGACCCTGAGTCTACAGCTTTCCGCTTCATATTTGATTAACTAATATGTATTGTTTTTCCACAGAATGCAATGTTACGAGTTCGTCGAAAGTGGAAAATCCAGCTCCAGCAGTATCTTCTAAGGCTGTGAAAGATGCCTACCAGAAGTTCATCCCAATTCACGCCACGCCGAAATTACGTCGTCGACGTATAGGATACATTAAGCCCAGAAAACTGGATTTTAATGTTACCGAAGAAGATTCTGATAAAAAAAAATAATTGATATCGTCGCAGAAACGCGCCCGCATTGTTATCTTATTGTCTAAAATGAGACGCCATTTTGTTTGTTAGTCCTTTGGCGTGATGCCATCAAGCTAACGTCTCACTTAACTTTAAATGTAGTTTTAAGTCTTAGCTCAGTAAGTAATTGAATTATATTTTATTCAACTATATTATAATGTTATGCATTTTATCCCTGAAAAATAAACAAAATTATTCAAACTTTATCTTTTTATTTTATTTCCGGTTATGGCCACCTTGTTTATGAAATGACTAATATCAAAAAGGCTTGCACTAGTTTACATGCACTTAAGTCTAGTGGTAATCGAGCTTTATATTTAGTAAAGTAAGCTATATTTATATGTATAGTAATAATAAAACATTAACTCAACTAGAAATAAACGAAGCAAATTAAGTTCAGAAGTAGACTTTAAGTAACTATTACATTGTTAAACCCCAACAGGGTCTATGTCTTAGCATTTAAGTTTTAAGTGTTTGTTATTTTATGGATGCAGTAAATTAAGAATGAAGAATAAAGGACATGGAAAATGTGCCGCTCATCCTTTATTTATTATAATAATTGGTAACTGACGTTTTCATAATAAAACGAACTCTCCTATAATTATTTTTTTCTCAGTAAATTATAGTAACATTTTTTTTTGGAAATGCAAATTTTAATTCGTGGATTAACTTTCACTTTACTGCATTGACTTCAATTGAGGTATATTTATTGGATTAAGTGTATAATAAAGTAATGCGTTAACGATAATCAATACAAACAACTACATTAAAAATACATTAAGTATCTCTCGTTAACAGCGTAAAAACAGAGATTTGGCAACGTCGCCTATAGCTGCCAAATATTTAGCTGTTTTCATTGATTTATCAAAATTGATGAGTTAAATTACGGAATACAGCAACGGTATGTACTAGAACTTGTGTTCTTACATTAGTTGGTAAGTAGTAAACCTTATATACTTATATCGAAATGTACACATTTACAAATGGAAAGTTTCCAAATGCTTTTTTTACACTTAATTATTACTATTCAATATAACCGTATTAACTATTGCAATGCATTATCAATATTTTAGTACATACCGTTGCTATATTCCGTATTTTAATTAATTAATTTCGATAAATCAATGAAAACATCTAAATATTTGGCAGCCATAGGCGACGTTGCCAAATCTCTGTTTGCACGCTCTTAAGTATTTATTTTTCGTTTGAAATGATAACCTATTAAGTATAACAATTTGTATTACACTAATTAAGCCTACCTAGTATT
The DNA here is from genome assembly GCA_963691745.1 of Ditula angustiorana. NCBI lineage: Eukaryota > Metazoa > Arthropoda > Insecta > Lepidoptera > Tortricidae > Ditula > Ditula angustiorana. The sequence continues at coordinate 2,577,620 of OY829474.1, forward strand.
GCGAATACGTAAACAATCCATTGCAATTAGTACAAATATTTACCTGTCAATAATCCATATAAATAGAAGCATTCTGAAAATCACTTCATTCTTAAATATTCTTTCTACTGTTAAGATAACCAGTACGCAGTTCAAATATTTAGTAATATTTACGTTGTCTCTGTGTCCACTAAGAAGTGAGAATGAATAACGAATATTCGACCACAATTGTACTCAACAACGGGCTCCTGGATATTAAAATGGGTACGTGTATTTGACTATTAAATTCTTCCCTTTTCTTTGTTACTTTATTTTTCTAAAATGTACTCCTCAAAGTGTAAAGGTAAATTGATCCCTAAAAGTGCTTTTGAATAGTTAATTAATTTGGTGTTCGGTGTAGAAAATGGTATTTTAAAACTATGATTGACCCCAAGACTAAAGTTGTTCGTCTCATCTTTTACTAATATGTTATTGTTTTTCTACAGAATACAATATTACGAGGTCGTCGAAAGTGGAAACTCCAACTTCAGCACTATCTTCTAAGGCTGTGAAAGATGCCTACCAGAAGTTCATCCCTATTCACGCCACACCGAAATTACGTCGTCGTCGTATAGGATACATTAAGCCCAGAAAACTGGATTTTAATGTAACCGAAGAAGATTCTGTGAAAGAAAGTTATTTGATATCGTCGCAGAAAAGCACCCGCATTGTTGTCTGATTGTTTAAAATGAGGCGCCATTTTGTTTCTTAGTCATTTTGCGAGACGTCATCAAGCTAACGCATCACTTAATTTTAAATGTAGTGATAAGTCTTAGCTCAATAAGTAATTGTATTATATGTTAATTCAACTAAATTGAATGTTATGTATTTTATCCCTGAAAAATAAACAAAATTATTCAAACATTATTCTTTTATTTTATATCCGGTTATGGCCACCATGTTTAAGAAATGAATAATATTAAAAAGGCTTGCACTAGATTACATGAACTTAAGTCTAGTGGTAATCGAGCTTTATGTTTAGTAAATTAAGCTATATTTATGTATAGTAATAATAAAACATTAACTCAACTAGAAATGCATCAGTACAGTATAAACGAAGCAAAATTTCTCAGTTAGTATCAATGATATTTATAATGCATGAATGTACAGTGTCATACTAAATGACAGCAGAAAAACGGCCCGACATGAGAATCTATGTTGACGACAATCTTACAAATGCAAATTATTAGTTCACCATTTATTATAGTCATTGGATTTACAATTTCACGTCTAGCTGTAAAAAATAATCATTTATTAAGTTTCGTTACAAATAGGTTTTTTTTTACAAAATAATCGAGGGGTACGGCAGTGCCCCCGCCAAGTCGAGCGCGAAGCAAACACTGCCGTACCATCCTTTACTGGAACCATTGCACCGCATTTGCAGGCCCCTATTTGAGATCCTCTGGATAAGACTAGAACGCAAAAATTTTCGTCATCCAGCAAGCTATAACCACATACTTAAAATCCAAATTTTCAAGTCTGTAGGTCATTTAGTTCCGAAGTTAAGCGAAAGCAAAGTTTCGCATTTATGACACTCACTCACTCTCTCACTCACGATCATCAAAATAGAACTAGTACTTCCCATCAACTCAGAGAGCTGAAATTTGGTACAGTGTTAGGGTTTAATGGCCACATAAAGGGAAAACTATACAAACTAGGATAATCGAAGATCTGGAGTACCTGGTGACCCTGATTAGAAAACACAAGAGCCCAACCAAACTATTAGAGATGGACATACCGCCTTTACAAAAAATATTCAACTTGGAGGGCCGCGTCATTTGATGTCAAAAATCGAAAGTCTGAAGTATCTAATGAAGAACCCTCAGCTTGTCTCAGCTGTATTGGAGATATGTTAATGCCCCCTTCTACTATTGGTACATAAAAAAATCGACTGTCTGAAAAACGCTGACTAGAAGTCCATTGTTTATAGGTCAGTGTGTTAAATAATAAACTTCAGAAGTAGACTTTAAGTAACTATTACATTGTTATACCCCAACAGGGTTTGTGTCTTAGCATTTAAGTTTTATTTGTTATTTTATGAATGCAGTAAATTAAGAACGAAGAATAAAGGAAATGGAAATTGTGCCGCTCGTCTTTTATTTGTTGTAATAGTTAATAACTTAGATAATATTATCATATTAAAACGAACTCGCCTGTAATTTTTTTTCTCAGTAAATTATAATTAACATCATTTTTGGAATTGCATATTTTAATCCGGGGACTAACTTTCACTTTACTGCGTTGATTTCAATTGAGTGATAATTATAGGATTAAGTGTATAATAAAGTAATGCGTTAACGAAAATCAATACAAACAATTACATTAAAAATGCATTAAGTACCTCTCGTTAAGTATTTATTTTTCGTTTAAAATGATAACCTATTTGGTATAACAATTTGTATGAACTAATTAAGCCTACCTATTGCGAAAACATAAACATCCCCTTGCAATTAGTACAAATATTTACCTGTCAATAATCCATATAAATAGAAGCATTTTGAAAATCACTTCATTCTTAAATATTCTTCCTACTGTTAAGTCAACTAAGACGCAGTTCAAATATTTAGTAATATTTACGTTGTCTCTGTATCTACTAAGAAGTGACAATGAATAACAAATATTCGACCACTATTGTACTCAACAACGGGCTCCTGGATATTAAAATGGGTACGTATATTTGTATTATAAAATTATCTACTAAGTTTACTTTTTTTCCTTTGACGTCCTGTATGGCACAGTGGCACATGTGTCTGCTTATTGTGCAAGAGGTCCCGGGTTCAAATCCTGGTATGGGCAAATACATATTTGTGTGACGAATACAAATGTTTGTACCTGAGTCATGTACGTTATTTGTATTCAAGTATGTATTTATCTATATATGTATGTATATCCGTTGTCTAGTACTCATAGTACAAGCTTTGCTTACTTTGGGACTAGGTCAATTGGTGTAACATGTCCCAAGATATATTTTTTACATAATTTTCAATATGTACTCCTGAAAATGTGTAGGAATATAATACTCCCTAAATTCTTTTAAATAGTAACCGAATTTTGTCTTGTGTGCAGACAAGGGTGTTTTTAAACCACGATTGACCCTAAGCCTAAAGCCTTGCGCTTCATATTTTATTAACTAATACGTATTGTTTTTCTACAGAATACAATATTACGAGGTCGTCGAAAGTGGAAACCCCAACTCCAGCAGTATCTTCTAAGGCTGTGAAAGATGCCTACCAGAAGTTCATCCCTATTCACGCCACGCCGAAATTACGTCGTCAACGTATAGGATACATTAAGCCCAAAAAACTGGATTTTAATGTAACTGAAGAAGAGTCTGAGAAAGAAAGTTAATTGATATCGTCGCAGAAACGCGCCCGCATTGTTATCTCATTGTTTATTATGAGACGCCATTTTGTTTGTTAGTCATTTTGCGTGACGCCATCAAGCTAACGTCTCACTTAATTTTAAACGTTCTGTTAAGTCTTAGCTTAGTAAGTAATTGTATTATATTTTATTCAACTAAATTGTATGTTATATATTTTATCCCTGAAAAATAAACAAAATTATTCAAACATTTTTCTTTGCTTTTATATCCGGTTATGGCCACCATGTTTAAGAAATGAATAACATTTAAAAGGCTTGCACTAGATTAACTGCACTGAAGTCTTGTGGTAATCGAGCTTTATATTTGATTAAAAAATCAAAACATACAAACCTAGTTCTAGGGCATAATGACAGCAATCAAAGAAATCATGGCTATAGGTTAAGGTTTAGAGAGTGGAAAACGTTATCGCCGTTTGTATGGGGAGCGCTGTGTTCACACTCCTCTTAAGCAATAATATTATAATGCATGGATGTTCAGTGTCACACTAAATGACAGCAAAAAAACGGCTCGACATCAGAATACAGATTGACGCCAATGTTACGAATGCAAATTATTAGTTTACCATATATTGTCATTGGATTTACAACTTAACGTCTAACGGCATAAAATAATAATTTATTAAGTTTCGTTGCAAATAGGTTTTTTACAAAAATAATAGTATTCACAGCAGCGCCGTCCGACCGACAGACTGACAGCGTGAGCGATTGTCGATTTATTGTACTATTTGTTCGAGTTTTGAGGCCATTTTTAAACGCTGACTAGAAGTCCATTATTTATAGGTCAGTGTATTAAATAATAAAGTTCAGAAGTAGATTTAAAGTAATTATTACATTGTTATATCCCAACAGGGTCCATGTCTTAGCATTTAAGTTTTATTTGTTAATTATGGATGTAGTAAATAAAGAATGAAGAATTAAGGAAACGGAAAATGTGCCGCTCGTACTTTATTTATTATAATAATTGGTAACTGACGTTTTCATAATAAAACGAACTCGCCTATAAAAAAAATTTTTCAGTAAATTATAGTAACATTTTTTTTGGTATTGCATAGTTTAATCCGGGGATTAACTTTTACTTTACTGCATTGACTTCAATTGAGGGATAATTATTGGATTAAGTGTAAAATAAAATAATGCGTTAACGATATTCAATACAAACAATCACATTAAATATACATTAAGTACCTCTCGTTAAGTATTTATTTTTCGCTTTAAATGATAACTTATTTAGTATAACCATTTTCGTTTGAACTAATTAAGCCTACGTAGTATTGCGAAAACGTAAACATACCCATTGCAATTAGTACAAATATTTACCTGTCAATAATCCATATAAATAGAAGCATTTAAAAAATCACTTCATTCTTAAATATTCTTCCTACTGTTAAGATAACTAGTACGCTGTTAAAATATTTAGTAATATTATTTTACGTTGTTTCTGTGTCTACTAAGAAGTGACAATGAATAACGAATATTCGACCACTATTGTACTCAACAACGGGCTCCTGGATATTAAAATGGGTACGTATATTTGACTATTAAATTCTTCCCTTTTCTTTGTTACTTTATTTTTCTAAAATGTACTCCTCAAAGTGTTAAGGTATATTGATCTCTAAAAATGCTTTTGAATAGTTAATGAATTTTGTGTTCGGTGTAGAAAATGGTATTTTAAAACTATGATTGACCCCAAATCTAAAGTTGTTCGTCTCATCTTTTACTATCTAATAGTTATTGTTTTTATACAATATTACGAGGTCGTTGAAAGTGGAAACTCCAACTTCAGCAGTATCTTCTAAGGCTGTGAAAAATGCCTACCAGAAGTTAATCCCTATTCACGCCACGCCGAAATTACGTCGTCAACGTATAGGATACATTAAGCCCAGAAAACTGGATTTTAATGTAACCGAAGAAGATTTTGAGAAAGAAAGTTAATTGATATCGTCGCAGAAAAGCACCCGCATTGTTATCTGATTGTTTAAAATGAGGCGCCATTTTGTTTGTTAGTCATTTTGCGTGACGACATCAAGGCATCACTTAATTTTAAATGTAGTGTTAAGTCTTAGCTCAATAAGTAATTGTATTATATTTTTATTCAACTAAATTGAATGTTATGTATTTTATCCCTGAAAAATAAACAAAATTATTCAAACATTATGTTTTTATTTTGTATCCGGCTATGGCCACCATGTTTAAGAAATGAGTAACATTAAAAAGTCTTGCATTACATTACATGCACTTAAGTCTAATGGTAATCGAGCTTTATATTTAGTAAATTAAGCTATATTTATATAGTAATATTAGTAATAATAAAAAAACGTTAACTCAACTAGAAATGCATAAGTACAGCATAAACAAAGCAAAATTTCTCAGTTAGAATAGAATTTTATGAATTATTTAAATATTACTGTTTTTGAAAATAAATGCAATATTATTACATTTATTCTAAAGTTACTTGTAAGTATATTTTTATAGATAAATCTCAACTAATTTCACCACGATTTTAAAACAGTTTTTATCAGTCAATCGGTCGGCCTGAATGTTCGAACGAGCATTACGCAAAAGCTGCTGTATAAAATTTGGTTATTGCCATGGAGGTCTAACTTAAAATCTACCCCTCTAGCACATTAGCGTTTATCGCTGACATTAAGCATTCGCCCCTTTTGCACAACGGGATTGTTGCTATATGTCATCGATAAAAGCTAGCGTGCTAGGTCCCCTGGCACATGTTTCATCTTTAATATGCTGCTTAAGTGCCGACTTAGATACATTCTTCTAAATTTCGTACGACGTCAAAGGCAAAAGCTAGCCCTAAATATTTCAGACTAACAGACGTCCGCGGCTTTGTTTTTTGTGCAAATATTAGCATATGTTCTTCAGAAATAGTGTAGCGTTCTATTAGAAAAAGAATTATTGGAATCATTTCAGTTGTTCCAGAAATTAGTAGTACATACAAATAAACAAACAAAAAACAAAGTTTACCTTTTTGTTACATTAACTGACATGAATTCACATGATATTAATGGATTGAGTTACATCTAGGGCCAAAATTTAGGAATGAATCTATAAATGCGGTTTTATCGCTCCTAAGAGGAGTATGAACCCAGGCCCAAAAAGCGCTCCCCATACAAACGGTGATAACGTTTTCCACCCTCTAAACCTTAACCTATAGCCATGATTTTTTTGTATGCTGTCTAACTTAGAACTAGGTTCGTATGTTTTGATTTTTTAAATATTCTTCATAGATTTGACAATATTTACGTTTTAGGAGTTTCATATAAAACAAGAAAGCGTCAATATTTTTAAAGCTATTAACAATATTTAAAAAACAAAACATACAAACCTAGTTCTAGGGCATAATGACAGCAAACAAAGAAATCATGGCTATAGGTTAAGGTTTAGAGGGTGGAAAACGTTATCGCCGTTTGTATGGGGAGCGCTGGGTTCACACTCCTCTTAAGCAATAATATTATAATGCATGTATGTAGGTACAGTGTCATACTAAATGACAGCAGAAAAACGGCCCGACATGAGAATACATGTTGACGCCAATGTTACAAATGCAAATTATTAGTTCACCATTTATAGTCATTGGATTTACAATTTTACGACTAGCTGTATAAAAAAATATTTTTTTTACAAAAATAATAGTATTAAAAGACTGACAGCATGAGCTACTGTCGATTTATTGTACATTTTGTTTGACTTTTGAAGCCATTTTTAAACGCTGACTAGAAGTCCATTATTTATAGGTCAGTGTATTAAATAATAAAGTTCAGAAGTAGATTTTAAGTCACTATTACATTATTAAATCCCAACAGGGTCCATGTCTTAGCATTTAAGTTTTATTTATTATTTTTTGGATGCAGTAAATTAAGAATGAAGAATAAAGGACATGGAAAATGTGCCGCTCGTCCTTTATTTGTTGTAATAGTTAATAACTTAGATAATATTATCATATTAAAACGAACTCGCCTATAAAAAAAATTTCTCAGTAAATTATAATTAACATCTTTTTTGAAATTACATATTTTAATCCGGGGACTAACTTTCACTTTACTGCGTTGACTTCAATTGAGTGATAATTATAGGATTAAGTGTATAATAAAGTAATGCGTTAACGAAAATCAATACAAACAATTACATTAAAAATACAATAAGTACCTCTCGTTAAGTATTTATTTTTCGTTTCAAATGATAACCTATTAGGTATAACAATTTGTGTGAACTAATTAAGCCTACCTATTGCGAAAACATTAACATCCCCTTGCAATTAGTACAAATATTTACCTGTCAATAATCCATATAAATAGAAGAATTTTGAAAATCACTTCATTCTTAAATATTCTTCCTACTGTTAAGTCAACTAAGACGCAGTTCAAATATTTAGTAATATTTACGTTGTCTTTGTATCTACTAAGAAGTGACAATGAATAACAAATATTCGACCACTATTGTACTCAACAACGGGCTCCTGGATTTTAAAATGGGTACGTATATTTGTATTATAAAATTATCTACTAAGTTTACTTTTTTCCTTTGACGTCCTGTATGGCACAGTGGCACTTGTGTCTGCTTATTGTGCAAGAGGTCCCGGGTTCAAATCCTGGTATAGGCAAATACATATTTGTGTGACGAATACAAATGTTTGTACCTGAGTCATGGATGTTATTTGTATTTAAGTATGTATTTATTTATATATGTATGTATATCCGTTGTCTAGTACTCATAGTACAAGCTTTGCTTAGTTTGGGACTAGGTCAATTGGTGTAACAAGTCCCAAGATATATTTTTTTACATAATTTTCAATATGTACTCCTGAAAATGTGTAGGAATATAATACTCCCTAAATCCTTTTAAATAGTAACCAAATTTTGTCTTGTGTGCAGACAAGGGTGTTTTTAAACCACGATCGACCCTGAATCTACAGGTTTCGGCTTCATATTTGATTAACTAATACGTATTGTTTTTCCACAGAATGCAATGTTACGAGCTCGTCGAAAGTGGAAACCCCAACTCCAGCAGTATCTTCTAAGGCTGTGAAAGATGCCTACCAGAAGTTCATCCCTATTCACGCCACGCCGAAATTACGTCGCCGACGTATAGGATACATTAAGCCCAGAAAACTGGATTTTAATGTAACCGAAGAAGATTCTGAGAAAGAAAGTTAATTGATATCGTCGCAGAAACGCACCCGCAATGTTATCTCATTGTTTAAAATGAGGCGCCAATTTGTTTGTTAGTCATTTTGAGTGACGTCATCAAGCTAACGTCTCACTTAATTTTAAATGTAGTGATAAGTCTTAGCTCAATAAGTATTATATTTTATTTAACTAAATTGTATGTTATGTATTTTATCCCTGAAAAATAAACAAAATTATTCAAACATTATCTTTTTATTTTATATCCGGTTATGGCCACCATGTTTAAGAAATGAAAAATATTAAAAGTCTTGCACTACATTACATGCACTTAAGTCTAGTGGTAATCGAGCTTTAGATTTAGTAAAATCAAGCTATATTTCTATAGTTATAATAAAACAATAACTCAACTAGAAATGCACCAGTACAGCATAAACGAAGCCAGATTTCTCAGTTATAATAGAATTTTATTAATTATTTAATTATTACTGTTTTTCAAAATAAATGCAATATTATTACATTTATTCTAGAATTACTTGTATATTTTTTATAAATAAATCTCAATTAATTGAACACCATCATTTTTAAAACAGTTTTGGTCAGTCTATCGGTCTGTCTGAATGTTCGAACGAGTAAAATTGGTGTATTACTATGGAGGCCTTAATTAAAATCTGGTACATGTTTCATCTTTATATGCCGCTTAAAAGCCGACTTAGATACCTTCTTCTAAATTTCGTACGACGTCGGAGGCAAAAGCTAGCCATAAATACTTCAGACTAATAGACGTCCGCGACTTTATTCGTGTGGAAATACTAGCTTATGTCCATCAAGAAGAGTGTAGCGTTCTACTAGTAAAAGAATCATTGGAATCGGTCGTAGTTTTAATGGTCCAGCAGCCCCCACCTGTTTTTTTAAGTGATTAATAACATGCTGAATCTTCGTGAGTTCGTTCGGTTCCACGAGACGCCCAAGTTTTTCCTATGGGCATATTCTCAAAATGGTAGGTAATGTAGTGCCGTGGAATCGAAAACTTCCAAAAGTAGGACTAGGAAAAGTAGCGCTACATTTGTAGGACTTTGTGGCCATTCAATTATAAGTACTAATATTTACTAAGCTGCACACAAAAAATCTGCTGGTTATTAATGATTTTTATGACCTCATTATTTCGACATATTCAGCGTGGAGGACGCTCCAATTCAACCCATCGATTTTGTAGGACAATTGTTTTTCCGAGTTTATTGTCATATTATAATTGTATGACCACAAAGTCCTATAAATGTAGTGGTACGTTTTCCTAGTCCTGCGTTTGCAAGTTGTCGATTCCACGGCACTACATTACCTACCTCTTTGAGAATATGCAAATAGGAAAAACTTGGGCGTCTCGTGGAACCGAACGAACTCACGAAGATTCAGACTGTTATTAATCACTTAAAAAAAACAGGCGGGGGCTGCTGGACCATAAAGATTAGTAGTAGTAAGTATAAACAAACGTACCTCTTTATTACATTCATTACATTGATTGACATGAAATTAATTTATTCAGTTAAATCTAGGAAAGAATCTTTAAATGTTGGTATTATCCCTCTTAAGCTATGAGACTGCCTTTTGAATAATTATCTTATTGATTTAATTCATCGCCCTTTTTCTATGTTTTTGAGTGGTGTACAATAAAAATATTTGTTGTTTGTTGTTATTGATGATGAATATGCGTGGGAGTCACTGTGGACAAAATGCCGTCAGCATTTGCCAATTATTAAACATTACTTGCATACAATTTTAGAGCTAATGTATAGTGAGAAACTGCAATCGTTTTCGCTTGTTACAGAACATTTTATAATTATCATGAATAATACAATAGAACAATTAACGTTTATTCTGAGTAAATTATCACTTTAATCCCATAATGTTTATACTAGCAAATATTAATTGCCGTTAACTGTTACAAACTATCTAGTTAAAAAATACAATTCCTCCCTTTAACTATTTATTTTCTTTAAAACAAATCAATAAGTTATTTAGTATAACGATTTGTTAAGTAGGTATTTAAGTGTTTAACTTTACCATTACCATTGCAATTAGTACAAATATTTACCGAGCATAATTCATATAAATAGCAGTATTTTGAAAATCACTTCATTCTTAAATTTCCTTTCTACTCTTAGGTCAACTAGTAAGCTCTTGATATATAGTAATTTTTTCCTTTGCCTGTACATTGTCTCTGTGTCGACAAGAAAGTAACAATGAATAACAAATCTTCAGGGACTATTGTATTTAATAACGAGCTCCTGGATATTGAAATGGGTACGTGTATTTTATTATTAAATTCTACTATACTATACTATTTTTTCCCTTTTTTTTTGTTACATTATTTTTCTACAATGGTCTCCTCAAAGTGCAAAGGTATATTGATTCCTAAATGCTTTTGAATAGTAAACGAATTTTGCGTTCGGTTTAGAAAAGAGTGTTTTATTTGACCCCAAGTCTAAAGCTTTCCTTCTCATCTTTTATTTACTTATTATGTTATTGTTATTCTACAGAATGCAACATTACAACGTCGTCGAAAGTAGAAACTTCAACTCCAGCTTCTGAGGCTGTGAAAGATGCCTACCAGAAGTTCATCCCTATTCACACCACGCCGAAATTACGTCGTCGACGTATGCCCAGAAAACTGGATTTCAATGTAAGCGAAGAAGATTCTGAGAAAGAAAGTTAATTGATATAGTCGCGGAAAGCAGCCGCATTGTTATCTCATTGTTTAATTGTAATCAATTTGCGTAGCGTCGCCTAACTAACGTATCATATTTAAATTGTATTTATTTAACAGTGTTAAATGTTATGTAGTTTATGACTGAATAAAATAAACCAAATAATTAAAACATACCTTTTTCATTTCACTTCCGGTTACGGTCATGTCAATTATGGAATGAATAAAATAAACAAGGTCAGGTACACTAGATTACCAAGTACTAAATTTATGTGATATGGAAAGTTTAATCACATCGAGTGTATATTAGAATAATACATACAAGTACTCTACTAGAAAGCTAAAGCTCCAGTACAAAATTTCTCTGTCATAGAATTTATATTAAGTTATTAAATACTATTTTTTAAAACAAGTACTATAGCCTCACTGTAATGATATATCATTACATTTATTCTAAAATGTTGGTTCGCCATGCATTCATTTCAAAGTCAAAGTCAAAGTCTAAATATTTTTATTCAGATTAGTCTTACAGTTAGCATTTATGAATGTCATAAAATTACCATGCACCGGTTCGGAAAAACCTCTGATGAAAAGATACCTGCAAGAAATTCAAATTTAAAGGCAAATCCCATTTTTCTACATATTTATTACTGAATACTTCTGAAAATTATCAACTCAATTAGGTATCGATTCTCAGAAGTATTTACATGTACATCACTTAAATCTAATTTCGATGAAGGGAGGAATGATACCGATATAGAAATTTAAAAGTAAATTACAAGCAAAATCGCCCTTAAATAAAACAAAAGGAGTCTCCTACCGCTTAGTTCTAGTATTCTGAACGTAACCTTACAAAACATATATCGACAAATGGTTAATCGAATATACACTTCATAGAATCTTCATTTCACGGACAGCTGTTATTTGCTAAAATCGTAACTTTTTCGTCTTGGTCATAAATTGTACCTATTCAATTGATATTTTAATCACCATGTTTATAAATGGTAAAGAACAAAGTAGCTATCCATTACTGTGTAAGACAGCCAACTGTTAATGATGGAATTTGTAGCTGTTTAGAGAAGGTTTAGATAGAATTTTAGTTGGAAAACATGTTGTTGACATGGATAGTTTATTTATTGTGCAACAGTCAACGTCATATAAACAGAACAAAATACAAATTATAAAAGATACACATTTAGAACAGTACAAAAGAATAATTAAGATTAGCCAGTAACAAGTATTTACAACAGTTAACTTTGTAAATTGAATTTTAATTAATGTTTTTTTTTTTCGTGTGGTTTTCAATAAATAGTATTTGTCTTGTCTTGTCTTGTCTTGTCTGTCCTCAATCCCCATAAATAAATAATAAATAAATAAATATCTCGGGACAATTTACACCAATTGACCTAGTCCCAAACTAAGGAAACCTTGTACTATGGATACTAGACAACGGCTAAACATACATATATAGATAAATACATACTTAAATACAAATAACATCCATGACTCAGGTACAAACATTCATATTCGTCACACAAATATTTGCCCATACCAGGATTTGAACCCGGGACCTCTTGCACAGTAGGCAGACACATGTGCCACTGTGCCATACAGTTCGTCATAATATCTGTTTCGCCGCTTACTTCTTCTAAACCACTCAACGGATCACGGTTTTGACTGTAATAGAGAATTTATACAGAAAGTCGTTACTTTTTTTTATACAACATAGGAAGGAAAACAAGCAAGTGGGTCAACTGATGGTAAGTGATCACCACCGCCTATAGACACCAGTAACAACAAAGAGAGTGCAGATGCGTTGCCAACCCAGAGGGCTAAGATGGAATACCTCTTGTGCCAGTAATTACACCGGCTGTCTTGTTCTCCACGCTGGAACACAACAGTGCAAGCACTGCTGCTTAGGCGGCAGGATTAGCGAGCAAGATGGTGGTAGCACAAGGTCCTACCACCCGCAAAACTCGTACATACAATTACATACTATTTAAGTTTTCATTAGTAAATTTGTTGCGTGCTTAGCCTGGGTCGCTAGAACCTAAATTCACACTGGAGCATAGCTTGTGATGAAATGAGAATCGATGAAATTACGCAATCTATGAAAGCGGTGTGTCTGTTTGGATGCTCACCAGTTGTAAAATTTAAAGCAATATATATGCTGCGACTGACTGGCGTTAGTAGACTGCAACAACTTTGAATCGTAGAACTACAAGCACTTACATGATGTGTCTGAACTTGAGGCAACTTAGATTTGAATTATTATCAAGTCAGTGAAGTGAATATCAGAGTTTAGGAGTTGGTTTATCCTAAGTTACTATTCTAATTACAACCGTGAAAGGAAAATACAATGGCGGACATCGTTACATTATTTTGTTTAAGGCATAACTACGGTGTTTTCAATTATGTAGGCAAAGTCGATAGTTCTCACGCATCTTAGAAATTTAGCTCTACTGTATATATTTTTTGTTTTGTTCATTTATTCTTAAAAAAAATCATCAAGGTGATGGTTTAGTTATTTTTACGGCTGTTAGAACTTCTTGATCTCCAAAGAAAATGAAGTATTTTGGTTGTAGATTTTTTATTTTATTTGAATGCATGTTTTTACCATAAAGAGGAAAAACATGAAGACGTATATTATGTAGACTGACATCGATTGATTGAATTATATCTAGGGCCAAAATCTAGGGATGTATCTATAGATGCGCTCTTATCGCTCATAAGGGATAAAACCGCTTTTTGTCTACCTTATTCATTTGATTCATTGCCTTTTTTCTGTTTGTTGTACACAATAAAAAATATTTGTTGTTTTTTTTTAATATAATGTAAGGTTGTAATAATTGATGAATATGCGACGGCGTCTCTAACTGCCTGCATTTTCTTATTTTTTAAATTTCCTCTATAAAATGTTACAGCTAATATTTAGGTAATGAAAAACGTCAATCATTTTCGCTTGCTACAGAAAGTATTACTAAATATTTGAATAATGATGATATATTAAAATGATAAACGTTTTTCTCAGTAAATCACTTTTGACTTTCATCCTATTTTGTTACGACTTGCAAATTTAATTGAGGATTAACTTTCTTCTTTACTGCTTCGATTTCATCATTAAATTAAGTGATTAACTAATGATAACCGATACGAACAAACTAGTTATAAATAGATTTCCTCTCGTTATGTATTTATTTTACTTTTAAACTAATTACTTACTCGGTATAACGATCTGTATTAACTTATTAAGTTTACCTGGTATTACGAAAACATTCCCATTGCAATTAGTACTAATATTTACCTATCAATAATCCATATAAAGAGAAGCATTTTGAAAATCACTTCATTCTTAAATATTCTTCCTACTGTTAAGATAACTTCGCTGTTAAAATATTTAGTAATATTTACGTTGTCTCTGTGTCTACTAAGAAGTAACAATGAATAACAAATATTCGACCACTATTATACTCAAAAACGGGCTCCTGGATATTAAAATGGGTACGTACTTTTTATTATTAAATTACTTATTTGAGAACTTTTTTTTCTCTTTTTTTCCAGTCTATATTAGGTTCTTTAGATTATTTTGTATCCCTAAGTTTTTATGTGATCCCTCAATACTTTTGAACTGTAATCGAGTGCGAAGCTATTTTCTAATCCCCGATGCAGGGCGGGCTACATAAGACCAATATTAGAATTTATCAAAATGAAAAGTTTTGTCGAAAGATAAGCTTTTTATTGTAACTGAAGTTTTGAGTTAGTTTATTGACTTTGACTGAAAATTCAAGAACTTAATCCATTTGGTTTTTTATTAAAGTATGTAATTGGTTGTCTACAGAATGCAATGTAACGAGGTCGCCCAAAGAAGAACCTTCAACTCCTGTATCTTCGAAGGCTGAAAAAGATGCCTTCCTGAAGCTCATCCCTATTAAACCCATGCCGAAATTACGTCGTCAACGTATCGCATATATTAAGCCAAGAAAACTGGATTTCAATGAACCTGATGAAGATTCTAAGAAAGAGAATTAATTGTTATACTTAGCCGATTAAGAAAAAACACACCCGCGCTGTCATCTCATTGGTTAGAATGAGACGCCATTTTGTTTGCAATCTACTTTGATTGGCGCCATAGTTACAATGAGTGTTTTTAAAACTTTGCTTGTTATGTATAGACACTTGTTTATATTATATGTAATGTATTTTATGTCCGAAATAAATAACAAATAAAAATCAAATATGTTTTTTATTTTATATCTGGTTGCGACCGCCGTGTTAATTATTAAATTAATAAGATTTAAAAGTATTACACTAGATTAAATGTATAGGTATGTACATAATATTGAAAATAAAATATATTCTATCATGCACGACTTTAAAACAATGTGTAAGTATAGTAAAATAAATGTATTTACTTAAATAAAATTTCTCAGCAGACATCTCCATTTTTTTATATTTTTAATTAACTATTGTTTGATAAAATAAATATTCGAATTTGTTGATTTATTATAAAATGTAGATAGGTTCTAAATAAATATTAATGAAAAAGAGAACATTAAATAAATAAAAATCAACAGGGACTCTAGTGAATCAGAGATAATGTAAAAAATACTGGTTTAGTAGCTAGCTATGTTTCTTAATAAGGACGTCCGCAAAGAAATAGGAAGGCAAACAAGCAAGTGGATCACCTGATGGTAAGTGAACACCACCGCCTATAGACAGACACCCGCAACACCAAGAAGATTGCAGATGCGCTGCCAACCCAGAGGGCTAAGATGGAATACCTATTGTGCCGGTAATTACACCGGCTGTCTTGCTCTCCATCTTAATTTATTATTTATGGGCTATATAAAAAACAACATATGGCAAGACAAGTAGGTATATTAATTTCAACAAAACGATATCTTATTCAGTGTACGTACGATGAAAGTAATTTCGCTGAGCCTCTTTAAATTTGAAGGGATCAACGTGGGGTTAAAATGATTAGTTTCGCTCGGATTTGCGAAAAGATCGAAATTGTTAGAAATATTTTTGACTACGTTTTGATATTAGTTCAGAAAGGTAACGTCAAAGTACCTACCTATTTAAACATTTTTAGAACTGAATATCCGTCCAAAACTACAACTTACACCAAATCACAAACACTCAATGCGTACAGTCAAGGAAATGCTTTCACATACCACCGTAAAACCTAGTCGAAGAGACATACGCAAGATATTTGTATGACATAGCCTGGCGTTTATCGAGTCGCGTCATTGCGACAGGGTTCTAAGGTGGTACGTGAATAAATTTCCCCTACTGTACATTGTGTCATTTCGGCCAGCGGGGCGATTCACGGTTCATGCGAGATTTATCTCGCACGAAAACAACTGTC
The DNA here is from genome assembly GCA_963691745.1 of Ditula angustiorana. NCBI lineage: Eukaryota > Metazoa > Arthropoda > Insecta > Lepidoptera > Tortricidae > Ditula > Ditula angustiorana. Next base: position 2,594,232 of record OY829474.1, read on the forward strand.
AAATCCCTTGGAAATCTGTAATTTTGATGTATCTCGCACGTGAGATGCATCTCCCATGGACCCAGAATTGGGGTCCAAGGGCCACTTTTCCGTTGGCCAATCTGAGTAAGTACCCGGCTTGATTTGTGATTTTCGAGCGCTCAAAATTCACCAGCCGCGGGCTATCAAACACGTGTGCGTATATTTTAGCCGACATTGTTTTTTTTATACACCACAGGAAGGCAAACAAGCAAGCGGGTCACCTGATGGTAAGTGATCACCACCGCCCATAGACACCCGCCACACCAAAGGCATTGCAGATGCGTTGCCAACACAGAGGGCCAAGATGGAATAGCTCTTGTGCCAGTAATTACGGCGGTTGTCTTGCTCTCCACGCCGGAACACAACATTGCAAGCACTGCTGCTTAGCGGCTGGATTAGCGGCCATTACCCTAATTTTTCTTTGTGTTGTCAACACATAGTCTTTATAGTCGGTGAGGCCGGACAAATTCAATTACACGAACACGTGTCCAAAAAGCCTAAATAAGTCCCGCTTTATACGAACGCCTGGCAACGCTATCGCCGACTGTACCAGCTGTAAAAATCTATATGTACATAGCCAATCTATATGTATGGCTGTAGCTATAGCGTCAAAATATGTATACATCGACCTTATGTTAACTGGCATAAAGGTGTATAGATACTTTTGACGTCTTGGTAACGTATATATATTTATGATGAAGACCGTACAACCGTGAAATCGTCAATCAAATCTCTTATAAAACAAACTCAAACGGGCTCATAGAAATAATTGTGATTGGCTTCGTTTAATAATCCCGTGGAATCCTCTCCATTCAGCTCATTACGTACCTACTTACTCAGGATTTCTGGGAACAAGAGATCGTCACGCTTTACCTCGTTTATAATGTTCAGGCTTGTTTATTACCGGTATTTTGTTACATTAGAATAATGAAATGTGACAAGCGAAGTGAGGTCGTCATGAAACGTAGATTGTTACGGTGGCATGTGGGCTTATTTGTTTTCCAATTCCGCTTCTGAACAGATGTCATGGCATACCTTTCTCACCGACCCAATTAATTATTCATTTTGGGCATTTTATTTCCTTATTTCCGGGAAACGTGTTATCCTTTGTTGACGAAACAAAAGAGTGTACATCCGTATTGTACATTATGTACATATTTTGCGGGTGGTAGGACCTTGTGCAAGGTCCATCCGGATTGCTACCACCATCTTGCTTGCTAATCCTGCCGCTAAGCAGCAATGCTTGCAATGTTGTGTTCCGGCGTGGAGAGCAAGATAGCCGGTGAAATTACTGGCACTAGAGGTATTCCATCTTAGCCCTCTAGGTTGGCAACGCATCTGCAATCTCTTTGGTGTTGAGAGTGTCTATAGGCGGTGGTCGGTGGTGGTAAGTGATCTACCATCAGGTGACCCACTTGCTTGTTTGCCTTCCCAAATCATAAAATAGATCTTTGTATAAGGTATAAAAATATAAATAAAAATGAAACGCTTTTTGTTGGTAAACGCATCACTTGAAAACGCTGTGCAGATTTGGCAATTTTTTCCTTAAAAATGTTCAGAATGACAACAACAGATTAAACTAGGTAGTGTAATAATATGCATACAAAAGTAGCGCATACAAAGAAACACATACAAATTAACATTTCAAGCTACCTATCTACTCAAATGTTTTTAAAACATGTAAATTAGTAATGCCTGACAGCCCTGAAATGCCGGAATTGTGGAAAATCAATCCCGAAATTTTCAAGGCTGAAAATGGGTCGAGATCGCGGAATTGGATCCGCAAGCTCTACAGTCTACACCCCGACCCCGGATTCGCTCTACACCCCGACCCTGAATGCTGATTGCCCCATTATTGTCGACTTAACGGTTCGTTCCAATGAATGTACGTACATCAAAGTGATTTGAAACGCAAAGCGACTTAGAGCGTTTTCATATTATCGTTAATAATATCGATATTGTTAGTTTATCGAAATTTATCTGTATATGTGCGTCTAGCGTTGCCAGGCTTCCGGATAAAGTTGGAGACAGTCAGAATTTTTGTGCGTGTCCGGCAAAAAAAGACGGTGTCCGGCCTGTCTGACTTCTCTTAGGTTTTTAAATTTGAGCATTTTTAGGATTCTGTACCTCAAAAGGAAAAACGGAACCCATATATCGAGGTATTGAGTTGAAATTAATATCAAACACTCAAGTCTGCAGTCTCTGTAGAGCCGTGAAAAAATCAAACTTCTACGTCAACGCAATCAAAAGATACGGCCGTTTATGCCGCATGTTTCATACATTTGCAAGACACTCAAAAACTATGGGGTGGGTACTTCCCGTTGACCTAGAACTGTGAAATTTGGCAAGAAGCAAGGTCTCAGAGCACAAATAAAACAATAAATCCGAAGACCGTATGTAGTAAATAAACATAAACATTTTTTTTTGGTCTCGCAAAGCAAAAATGCGGTACTGGATGTTCTTGATGACGGAACCTAACAGTTTTTTTTTACTTTTGTCATGTGTTGCCTTCCGCTCTGCCCGCCGTGACTTTTATTGCAAGCTTGGTTTACTTTTTAAAAAATGACTCGTTATTCTAAGACTAAAAATTTAAAGATATTTCGGAGATAAGGGTAAGTATAATAATTTTGTTTTATTTTATTAGGTACATGGTATTCAAAAACTACTGGGCATTAAAAAAAACTAGTTTTGGAGTGTGTAAATCATAATCATAAAACATTTAGTATCACTATTATTAGGCTACAAAAGCTCCATACGTAAATAACTTACAGACTAACATAGATAAGGGAATAAAACACCATAAGAAAACTTAATTATTTCGGTGACGATTCGGCGTGGCTCCGTCGCATCATCGACTCTGGAAATACAATGAAAATACTATTATAATACGCTACTTAACCTATCTTTGCTCTATTCTTTTCACTCCCTTTCAACCGCATTTGCAAAGAAATTAAAAATATTTGTTTCTTACTATAAGATTGAATTAAATGTAATATTCGAGTTATTATTAATATTATTATTTTTAATGTTAACACAATTCATCGTGGAAGTCTTTACTATTAATAAACGAGCAAGAGCGCTAGAAACTCATGACGAAATCAATTTATTCCCGCCAAACGCAATGTACACATAGCTACTGCCATCTAGTTCATATTACATGTACTTTATTTACGATCAGTATGTTCTCTTTGATTCTTGTATTCCGATAAATTAAATCTAAAATTGGTATTAAGAGTTATTTTTTTTGCTATCTTTTCTTTTATCAAAATCACTTACATAATACATTGACAGAGTTTTTTTTACCTTTTCATCGAAACAAATTAAATCAATGACAAAGTATCACATGGCTTTTACCGGTTTTTTATCATTGCATCACTAGACTTAAGAGTTTTTTGATCGGTGAACGCATCCACTTCTATATTGCACGTGTTCTTTATGCCTAAAGTCTATAGTCTACGACAAGAAAATTGAAGTATCTGTGTCGCTTTTGTAGTCGCGTTTTCAGCAATATCATGGTAAAAAATGCTGTTATAATTGGTTAATTCTAAAGACGTGCCTCATTAATCGTCGTAAACACGTGAAGTGGAAAGACAATTAGATATTTTATACAATTATATGATTACTAGCTTTCATTTGACAAATTGCGCTAGACCGCATATTTAAAATGGCAGCTTTACCACGTAGAATAATCAAAGAGACACAGCGACTGATGCAGGAGCCCGTGCCTGGGATCAGCGCGGTGCCTAGCGAGACCAATGCGCGCTACTTCCATGTAATCGTGACGGGTCCCGAGGACTCGCCCTTCGAAGGTGGACTGTTCAAATTAGAGTTATTTCTGCCAGAGGATTACCCGATGTCGGCGCCTAAGGTTAGGTTTATAACGAAAATATACCACCCGAACATAGATCGGCTAGGTCGCATATGCTTGGACATATTGAAGGACAAGTGGAGCCCCGCGCTGCAGATACGCACGGTGCTGCTTTCGATCCAGGCGTTGCTGTCTGCGCCCAATCCCGACGACCCGCTGGCCAACGACGTCGCCGAACTGTGGAAGGTTAACGAGAGCGAGGCGATCCGGAACGCCAAGGAGTGGACGCGGAGATATGCCATGGACAACTGAGGCCGCCGCGCCCCCAGTGCCTGCCCACGCGGACCTCGGGCACCCAACTAACTAATATATCATGTTTTAAGAGTGCAAGTTATGATAAACACCCTAGACCCAGTAACTTGTGAAGAGACAATTGTGGAAAATTTATTAGCGGCCAGCGCCTGGCGGCCCTCAGGTTATCTTCTCGCGTTTCTATGTAGCCTCGCCCTTTGTTTGTCTCCGGACGTCGGTGCCGCGGGTTCCCCGTTCACACGTAGCTTCGTTGATACTAGGTATGCATATTTTTTTACTGTCACGGATGAGAATGTCAAATAAAATGTACTTGGAGACTTAAATGTATATATTTCATGGTTATCAAATTTGGTTAATTTTATACAATGGATAGTGTGTATTGTCACAAAGTTGAATGTCTTAGCCTCTTGTCAATCGGCGCCCGTTGCAACCTGCCAGTCTGATACATCGTTAGCTATGACTACCGGATCTCTAGTGATACTGATATTTAGTTGCTTCCAGTGCATATGGAAGTTAATAATGTTATTTTTCACTGATACAGCTGCATCAACATGATTTCACTATGGATTTTTGTGTACTATTATATCTTGTATAAAAGTTATCATTACATTGTATTTATGTAATTAATTTGGCTTTGTGAGCAAACTTCAGAATACATAATATACAAAACTAACCATTTATTTTATTTTAATTAACAGACCCCTCATGTTACTAAATCATTTCCATATTTATTCGTAATTACATATTGTCAAAGACAGGACCTAGCAACAACTAATTTGCCTTTTTTTACTATAACCCATCTGCAACGATCGTGATTGTGAGATGACCACAACCATTTGACAATAATTGTGTTTTCAAACATAATTTTTTTTAAAGTCATACTCTTGTGTAAGAACCATGCCTATCAAAAAATGTTTTTCCTCAACGGGTTAAATATGCTGTGTATAACATAGTCTACTACTTTATAAATACATTATTTACTTATAGGTTCTCATACTGTAATAGCATATTAGTCAAGTAATTTTGTGATTCAACTCATTTGACTCCAATTTTACTTATACATCTCATTATTGAAGATATATATACATATATACAGTCGTGCATGTAACTCGTGAACACTCACCTAACATTAAACAACCTTTAAAAATTGCTTTCGCAGTATGTTTTACTGCAATAAAATTAATTATTTTATATTAATAAGTTCCTTAATCTCGCCTCTCGTTTGACCTTTCCGCCAATTATAAGAATTAAAACAGTAGTATTTTAATGCCGTTTAATGTTACCTGTGTTCAAAGTTTTCCATCATGACTATATATAATCATAACACTAACATTATAAAGCTGGCAGTTTGTCTGACAGTATTTTGTTACTTTATGTAACAATGGTTACACGAATTTGGATGAATTTTGGAATGAAGACAGCTTATACCCTGACTTAATGCATAGGATATCTCTTATCCTGAATAGTCACACGGGCGAAGCCGCATATTAAAGCTAGTATTTCTTATAACAGCATTAACATTCTGACCTATCACCTTTAGCAATTCAGTTAGTAGGTCAAATCACGAACGAAACAAGATTAAACTATATTCATACTACCTACTAGAAATACAAGTGTATGTCTGTCTGTCCTACTTCAACAACATTTTATTGCTTAAGTTATTTCCAACAAAAAGGCACATAGGACATTTTTATTCTCAGACAATCCAGGGTTATTGTGGTACCAAAGAAAAAAGTATTGAAGAAGCTAGTTTGTATATCTGTTACTATAATATGACTGCTCATGTTTAATTTATCCTTCAGTTCACACTATAACACTGGTTAGAGCCATACTGTGAGATAAATGAAGCTTGGGCAGTGATGTGATGTTAGAGCTGCTATTTATAAAATTTAATTTAATTAAATAAATAAACTGCCCATCTTTTTAAACTCTTTAAATAAATGTGTACTACAACCAAACCACAGTTCTAAGTGTTCGTCCCTTACAAAAAAGTAAGCCCTCAGTTACATCTTTGATGGGCACTTGTGTACCTATCTTTGACTGTACATTAAACAGTCATACATACTGACGATATCGATGTATAGTCAACCAAGAAACTGCTTGACCACTTTTCGACCGTATTACAAAGACAAGGTTTAAACGACTATACTTACTACAACTGCAGTTCTGGCACCTCACCTCACATACTGTCTCGCTTTTACTTCCGGAAGCCGCCATAGCGTCGTGCCCTCCGTTGCGCGCGTTGGTGGACGCGCAAGGACCACGATTATTGTTCTAATGTAAGTGTAGGTAACTTATAGGTCAATAATACTGACAAACAATTTTCTTTGTTAGAATATGTCATAATATTTTGTTTCTGCTTATCAATGACCCTCGCCTATCATGTAATATGGCGTTTGTGTGATTGAATTATTCATTTTCTCATGTCTGATAATGGATGGTGCATAGAATTAACCAGAAACCGCCAGCGCGCCTAAAACTGAGGCAACTAAAACCACTCTTAAATGGAGTGGTTGCGCTTTATTGCGCTTAGTCGCTCTTTTGCAAGTAGCGCGTCATGACGTATTGTACTAATGCCAATTTTAATTGTAAAATGCCGTCTTGTGTCGTTCCTTCAAGCAAAAATGCTGCTGGACATACAAAAAAACAGGATAGGACCACATTTCATCTGCTAGTAGCTCTTTTAAAAGTGAATTTATTTAATTATTTAATTTATTTTACTTATTGTGATTGACTTGGAAAAGAGGGCGTCCATTTTGTAAGTGTTGCCAGTGTAGTCAAAAATGGGATCAACCGTGTAAGTATGGGGAATCGGCCCCAGACGTCAATTGATTGCCCAGATTTATTGGCCCAGATATAAGATGCTGATTCACCAAATATTAACCCTTAAATGCCACAGGTATACGAGAAAAAAAAATATTTTTATTTTATTTTATCCAAACTACAGAACCGATTTTTATGAAACTTGGATAGAATATGTAAGTAACTTAGGTTTAACAAACTGGAACAAATTACCTTGCTACTCCGCGAAACCAGTGCCGGGCTCGTGCAAAATAGCTGCGTCTGTGCGACACTTATATGTTCATGCAAAAACCCACCCTCCTCCGCTTCCACGCGAAACAACATATATCACACAGACTCAACTACACACCACCACCACTAAACACTAAAACTACACGATCGACGCGCGTTTCGCCTCTATACGAGGTATCATCAAGACCAAAAAAAAAATTTTGCTTGGGTGCTTTTGTTTTTTTGCAAAAATGTTGGCGGTAGGCGGGATTAAAGAAAAATGTTTTAGTTTGTCAGTACGCCATTCGTTCAAGTACCGAACGGTCGTACTGTTCGATCTTGATGATGCCTCGTATAGAGGCGAAACGCGCGTCGATCGTGTAGTTTTAGTGTTTAGTGGTGGTGGTGTGTAGTTGAGTCTGTGTGATATATGTTGTTTCGTGTGGAAGCGGAGGAGGGTGGGTTTTCGCATGAACATATATATATATGTCGCACAGACGCTGCTATTTTGCACGAGTCCGGCACTGGTTTCGCGGAGTATTATTATTATTATATTATAGGCGAGCAGCATCATTGCTGATCTGCCTATCTCAAAGTTCCACAAGTTATTTTAAAGTCTTGAGTAGCAAAGTAATTTGCTCCAGTTTGTTTATTTTGTTATTAATTATACCGATTTTTCTTTAAAAATGCCGTAGAGTTCTTGCCACTTCTTCTCACGGAGCTTTTAAAGTGGCATATAAAAAATAAAATATTTGTATTTTTGGAAAGAATAATTAAAAAGATTTAGGCTTAGACTTTGAATGATGTTTTATTATTTGTATGACTAACTAAACTTAACTAAACGACTTTAAAGCAACTGGGTAAAATGATTGAATACTGGTTGTATACAACGTTAGTTAGTACCCTATGCCTTAATAATTATATGCCTTAACAAGTGTCCTGGGTGGGTGCAATGTTTCCACAAAAAGTGTGGAACTGCTCACGAGCTGGCAACATTACGCGGGCGGGGGGCGGGGCTTGCGCGGGACGTGCGCTTTGTTTTTGGACACAGCGCCGGGTATGACGTTTTAGTTGAACGCGCCTTCTAGTTAATTCTATGGGATGGTGTGATATCTCAGTGACTGAAGGGTCCAGCTAAAAGATAAGAGGAACTTAGAAAAGAAATGTCTTAGGAAATTGATTGAAATGTTTAATTGACAAATCGTTACGTCACAGAATAGATACAGTTAGCGTCAAACATCAGGACCCCAATTCTCGGGTCATGCGAGACGCTATCTCGCATGCCACATACGTCAAAAATGACAGATTTCCTTGGGATTTGACAGTTATTCTCGTGCGAGATGAATCTCGCTTGAACCCAGAATAAGGGCCCAGCCGTCTATCAAATATGTAGCGACTCTAGCGCCATCTAGTGTTGAATAGATGAAACCAACTGACATGCGCTACATCACGGTAACGAAGTTTCGTACCACGGACTTATGTATATATGTATACAACTTCCAACTTTCATCCTTCGGACTTCGGTCTGGCCCCCAATTCTTCCACTCATCAAGATCCACCTCGCATTCGAGATGTGTTAAAAAATGACAGATTTTGAAGAGCTCTGACACTGACAGCTCTTTTTGGCATATGTTGAGTGTGACTTCATCTTTCTCTACTGACGCCAGAATTGCCCTGCTGGAGAGAGATCTCTCTATTGTGACTTACCTCCACAAATATGTATATATGGCTACAGAATGGCCACGCATCGACCCGCGCCGTAGGTATTCGGATGCCGTAGGCGCCCGTCCCGCTTCGGAGCAAAATGCACAAAACGCAAAATTTAATCAATAGCTAAACTTACTATATGTGTACATTTAGCGATTTGTGCATTTTGTTTCGAAGTGGCCCGCCCCGTGATTGACGGAAAACTGACGACTTCTAGTATGAGCAAAGAATAAATAACGTACAGAAACTTCTCTTTACGACCGCGATTAAACGAATTTCAACTTTATTCACACGCTCAAAAAATTCGTATTACTTCATACACCACGCGCTAGGCGGCGCAAGTCAAAAGGAACGCGCCGCCCGCGCCCGCCTTCCCCCCGCTACTCCCGGCGACACGCTAGGGTTGCGCGGCATTCGTTTTCAATTACACTGACACGACGGGGGCGAGCGAGCGATCGCGCGGCAAGCCGACAGCCTACCTACTGCGATTTGCCTATGCCATAGGCAAGACGGTCGAGCGTACCTACAGTGCGGAGTGGAACCCCCCTTGTTATGAGTAGCGTGAGTGACGTGTAGGTATATTTAGTTCAGTAAAACCTGCGTATAAATCGAATAAGGCAGGCATTTAAGGTGGGCGTTTGGAAGGTCAAATTTGACTGTAAGAGGTCAATATTCCCGGCCAGACCACACCAGATGCGTATGCAGCACGGCTCCAGCTCGCTTCGTAGAGCTACGCAACGCAAGCAATGTGCAATCTCAAAAACTCCATATATTACAACCGTCGTGTACACGCGCGTGTATACGGAGCCGTGCTGCAGACGACCCAGCCTTAAGATACTTCGCTCTGTTTTACTTGGGGCTTTGTGTTTGTGTTATTTAGCCGTAACCACTCAGCGGCAGAAGCGTAATACCTAATTTAAAATGCTAATTAGCTGAATTGACGTCCTGGTTTATACCTACCTACATAATGGCTCATTTATCGACAGATTTCTAACTTTGCCCGTCAAAGATGGCAACAACTTCCGAGCGTAATGGAGACCAATTTGAGTTAAAAAATAAAATTGAGACCCCAGTCAAAATTTTCGAATGGATAAACAGGCGCGGTGCACTTCGCGAAACTACAAGTACATCGCGCCTCTTCTAAGGGGCCGCCGCAACTGAGTCAGAGGGGTTCCACTCCGCGCCGTACGCTCGGCCGCCTTGCCTACAGAGTAGGCAAATCGCAGGAGGATGTCGGATTGCAGAGTTATTATCATAGTGGGCAAGCTATGTATATCGAATTGTCACTGTCACCTGTCGCGTTTATGAAATTGGGCCCAGGGAAAAATTTCATAAACGCAACAGGCGACAGTGACAATTCCCTGTACGTTACTGCGTCGACAAGTAACGCTACAGACTTACCGACTTAAAATCATAGTGGGCAGGCAATGTATACCACATTGTTATTGTCACCTGTCGCGTTTATGAAATTGGGCCTGGAAGCACTTATGATTGTCAGAAAATTTACCACCGGTTGGGAATAAAACCTCTGAAGAAAGAAAGTCAACGAGGTGTATTTTCAAATATCGTGCACATTGTTAATTGGGTAGGTATGCATTGTCAAGTGCGATAGGCAAAATAAAAGCAAGATTAGGCATTATTTTGCTAATTAAGAGGAAAAATATACCGTAAAACTATATTTATACATTCGTAATAAACAATTGTCATACGACACGGTGTGAATACCTAAAATTTTAGTTGTGACCGTTATTTACCTCCGAAAATCCCGGTAAAGGTTTGGTAAATAAGTAAGTTTTCTATTCAACATAAAACTACCGTGAGACTCGGACATATTAATAAAACGGATCGCTCACGTATTTTTACGTCGAGAAATGCCCGACATGTTTCGGACCAGTCCTCGGTCCTTAATCATGAGCCCCCGCGGCGGTGGCGCGACGACGACATGGTGGTGGCGGGCGACATGTCGGGCATTACTCGACGTAAAAATACGTGAGTGATCTGTTTTATTAATAAGTTTTCTATTGTTGCAATAATCGAAATTCCATAGGAAATACCGGTACGGAATAAGATACCTTTATAGTACCAAGATAAATTATTACCGTTATTCAAAATATCTATGTTGAAAGATTAAGAAATCACGGAGCTTTATAGCGGTATCGGTAGCTTTGTGTGGCAGTGACGCAGCAGCTATCGTCCGAGTAACACACGTGGATTAAAGCTGCTCGCCCAAATAGCGCCCGGGTAAAGATAAGTTGAAGTTTCTGTAAAACTATTCATATGATTTAGCGCAGAGTTCAACACCTGGGCCCAATTTCATAAACGCGACAGGTGACAGTGACACTTCGGTACACATTGCTTGCCCACTATGATAAGTCTGTAGAGTAACTTGTCAACACTGTAATGAACGGCGAATTGTCATTGTCATCTGTCGCGTTTATGAAATTGGTCCCTGATCTGTTAATTTCTAAGCGCACCAGAGTCGAATTCGACGTCAAAGCGTCGCCCTGTCAAGCCCACTCGAGCTAGCGCTAGCGCAAGACTAGCGCAAGCTCGTCACTGTTGTGGTTAGAAAAGAAAATCACTCTCCTGAGACTAGTTAGGCAATTATGTAGCCATTAAAGAAAAACAACAACAACCAGTTTGTTCAGTTTATTCTTAACTTTAATGCAGACTAGAATAATACTCTTAGAAATGAAAACAACAATAGTTATTTCACATGTTACAGTGTAGCTACCATACCTGCTCCATGATTAAAAGCTATAGTTTATCATCTGTGATTTAATGTAAATAAATTTTATTCACAACAGCTAGCAATATAAAATTACGTCGGATGTGCCAGCATGCAAATTTAGCGACAGTTACATTCGTCCGTCTCTTTTGTACAGTAAACCAAAAGACCTAAACAATATTACTCTGTTGACAATAAAGTCTTGTCTAGAATCTTTTGACAGTTTGATACCTAGCACGACATACCGCGACTCGCTTTATCGCGCAATACGTCTTTTTCTAACGAGTCCAATAGGAAAGAGACGCACTGACCGAGAAGCGAGAAACAGTGTAGCCGTTCTGCTGTGTAGAAATATCTGCTGTACTGTACTAGTCATTGAATTGAACTTGACCTTTTGAGGTCGCTTAGAAAAGGACAGATAATTTCTACCCTCGGTAAACTACGCATGCTAGTACCTCAGACTATGATACAATATTAACTTGAACATCGATAATGTTTGAATGGTGTTGCCAGTGTCCAAATTTATTTAAAAAAATGGGTGACTGCTCTCTATGAATAACGGTACAAGACGCCATATCAATACGAGACTTATACCGTTTTACGCTACGATCAGTTTTTAATGAAAATTAAACGATTTAAGTGAAATGAAACACAGCTTGAAGGTAAAATTGATGGCAACGAAAATGTTTAACCGACACTGGCTGCAAGATGAAATCAATGCATGACACTGGAGGTATAGATATACAGGAGTTTTAAAAAATATTATAGGAATCAAATAAGCAATAGTAGGGGTTCTAATGGTCTTATGGTGACGATTAAGTCAAGTTAGTAAATATTTATACATAAATAAATATTAGATCTGCTAGCATGCCAGCGTTCATCGCGTGCCTATCAGCGTTCGTCCCTTTCGTGTGACACTAGTTAGAAAGAGATGGATGCTGCGATAAAAACTAGCATGGTAGCACTCCAGAACTCGTCCTCAGAGCGCTAAGCTTAGCTAAAAACATAGGACATACATTATATATTATTATAGGTTACATAGTATGCTATAGCGACACTATAAAATTTACAAAATATGATATATCTTTTGAAATGCTACACGAAATAATGTTTTCATCCAATACTATATCCACTAATCAATTCATTTTAGATATAACCACTGTAGATTTGCGCCTGGTGTGAAAAATGATACCACTTAAATTTTTCGGTAGGTTTCAAGCTGTCTTGTCTTGCCTCTGATAAACGAACGGATCATGGAAAAATAATGAGTTGCATCATTATTCACAGCAGGTACTTAAACAAATCGATAGTCTTTTAAAGATGACTTGGTTAAAATTTGTTTATCACGTGGCATCAAACCACACGTTTCTCCAAATCTACACCGTTCCTCTAATACAGAAATCTGAACGTACGGCAATGGTGCGTAAATGACTTTCAAAATCTATATTATTTTATTTTTCTTATAATACAGGCGCGTTCTCTCTAAGATATTTTTTTCTGTAAACTTAACCAAGAGTGTTATGAATTATCATGATTAATGTTAATGGAATGATGAAATGAATTATTTTATTGTTACAAAATAGTGGCAGCGCTTGAGACAAAGTTAATCTTAAAAATAATAAATAAAACTAGGTGAAATAATTCGACGAAGTATGGCAACACAAGAACATTGTCTGTGGTGAAGATGGCGTAACTATATTTTTTAATATTAATTTATTCAGAAACTAATTTATAATTATAACATATGCATTCACGGCATTTATCAACTAAGCAGATATGAATGGGGTACGTGATATTCAATCTATAGGTATAGGGAACGGCAAGCAAAATGAAGCAGATATGTTTTTAACCATTTTCGACGTACAGCCATTGATTATTGTAGGTACATAGTGACATGAATATAGCGGCATCACATTTCATATCTATGTAGGCTTATGTATGTAAGTACCTATGATTTCGTTTCTGCAAATACGCAGTTGCAGTTACTTACAGCAATTAATAGATTCAGGATGTGAAGGACAAGCAGGCCTTTTTTGTTATGTATTTGTAACTTTTGTAACTGGCCATTGTAAAACCTCGTGGCAGCAGCCCAGCTTGAAAAGTATCTGGAGTCAGTCGTCCGCCGTCCGCTGAGACTGCTGCCACGAGGTTCACCCATAGATTCATGTAAAGTTTTAATGCATTAAATTAGTATTTTTCTCAGTTTCCATCTATTATTATTTACAGTCCACTAGGTATTTCTCACACAGGCGTTACTTTAATTAGATGTTTTGCACGTGCACAATACTAATTTCGCGGAGTAGCAAGATAATTTGCTCCAGTTTGTTACTTACAATGCCAAAATGGCGTATTAAAAATCTGTACAGGCAGTACAATCCAACCGTATTATTTTTTGTATATTTTTCAACTTTGACAGTAAATAAATAACCTGTCACTTACCTATCACTGACCGAAACCGGTAACCAACTACCGATATTCTTTAGTTATTAACAATATTTACCGTTATGTTACAAAAGTCTCCTGAAGATTTTAAAACCAACTTGTAACGATTTTGTACCTATTTTACTTTTAATGAAATCATTACATAAAAAAGATTAAATGTTAATTAATTTTTAACAATTATTGTCCATTGAAGTACGCCAATAATACGCCACCAGCTTTTATTATGCAATTCCATTGTAACTTGGTAGTCTTATGAGAAATTAAAATTTTTAAATCCAAATAATTTCCAATAAATATGCAGCTGGCGTTAGCCTAGCTATTTTACGCTAATAGCAACTTAATGGTTTAACAAGTTGAGAAAACCGTTTTCTCCGTCTCTATATTCGTGATAAAACTAATAATACTTTCTAGATATCTGCTTCATTTTGTTTGGCTTCGTTTTTACATTAAATGGAGTACAAATACACATTGTCATGACAGTCAAGGAACTCACACTTGCATTTCCTAGAACAATAAGTAATTTTATTGTAATAAGACTGTTTTAAACTGATAAGAACGCGTTAGAATAATTAGATAGTCATAAAGTTGCGAGACCTTTTGCAAGCCTTAAGATATGATCACTATATTTTTCGCTGTCTCATTTACGACAACATTTTAGATTTTGCAGGTCTCAAATTTCTCAAAATGACTACCTATAAACTAGGTGTCATTCCTTTGGAGGTCTCACGACGTCATCATCATCATAACTAAGATATCTTTGCTGGAATACGATTTTTGAATCTCACCGGGTGTCTACAGCTCACGAAAATGGCCGTTTTTCATACAGATTCGGCCATTTTGGTGAGTTCTAGTCACCCGGTGAGATTCAAAAATCGCACTCCAGGTCTTTTAAGACAGCATTAAATATACCGTAACTATTATACCTTCACAGGTCTTATGGTACATCTCATGACTACAATTATATTGTGTCGTACCTTTGTCAGTCTCAACACTCCATCATTGTCATCAATCATAACTTCATAAGACCTTTGCTGGTATCAAGATTACAAGACTATAACTGCTACTATAATACCTGCAAAAGGCTCGAAACTTCGAGACGTGCTATTTAATCAAACACGACATCTATTCAAATTAATCACAACGTAAATTATTTTTTAAATTTATTTGTAATAGTCAATGCAAGTGGTATTAGAGAGATACACAACTTATCCTAAGTATCTTATTCAGCCGCGCAAGCGTTATAAAGCGTCCCGACTTATATTCATCACATATCCGCACGGGACCTGAGTATTTTGAGAGCTAAGCTAGTTTTTGTTGGGCCCTGTCATCGCTTATGCAATGCTTTTAAAACTATTATAACCATAATCAGCATCAGTTACTGGTATGCTGAAAAGGCTTCTAATCCCAGCTGCTTTTGGAAGAGCCGTGTTCATCAAAAACAACTAGTAGGGATCACAAGTGTTTATAAGAACACATTTATGATACAAGTAGGGGACCCAAAAATTGTTTTTTTTAGTATGGCCAATCCCGGTACCGGTATTGTTGGAATACTAAAAATCCCGAGATTGCAATCCCTAGATATAAGTCAAGTATTTTGATAAAATTAGCCCAAATTCGCTGATTCTCATATACTTATTGTATTTCAAGTTGAAAAGAAATAAAATAAATTAATGCATCCAACTTGTAAGTAACATTGTGTTATGGCCGAGATTCACTGTAACTAAATTAATATTTGATTATTTGTTTTCTTTTTATATTTAATTAATGTATTCGCAAAACCTGCATTGCGAAAAGTGTCTCGACACGACCATGGATAAGATACGTTGATTAATGTTTTAATACTGATCCGTAATCTGTCACCATTTTTAATCTGGAGTGCAATTTTTGAATCTTACCGGGTGACTAAAGCTCGCCAAAATGACCGTTTTTGATAGAGATTCGGCCATTTTGGTGAGCTCTAGTCACCTGGTGGATTCAAAAATTGCATTTAAATCTCACCGGGTAACTAAAGCTCACCAAAATAGCCGTTTTTCATAGAGATTCGGCCATTTTGGTGAGCTCTAGTCACCTGGTGAGATTCAAAAATTGCACCCTTGTGCACGCCTAAAAAAACTCACCCGACGGCTAAAACCGCTTTTAAATTAACCCAAAATATTTGAATCGAAAATATGTAAATATAGCTTCATCATTTCGCTCAAAATCGGATGTAATAGCGCCATTTTATAAAGTAATCCGGTGAAAGTTACCCACGTTCATCTTCGGTTTCCAAACTAATACGAAAACCTTTGCCAGGTAAAATAATTTAAAAAAACCATATTTAGCTTTTACTTAATCAGATTTCAGCCAGGCTGCAATTGTTTTTTTTTATAATCAAAATAAGCGCCAGGGATTTTATAATGTTTCACTTTCTGTTTGGCAAAAAGCCAACAAAAAAGACAGGCTGGATGGGTAAATATTTGTCCGGGCTGAAGTTTAACTTAACTGGAGGACACTTTATTAATGCAACTAATGTCAAACTGTCTTTGCTGTTTTTTGAAGTTTGGAAGTGACAGATGACGAGACAGATTAACATTCGTAAACACTGAGTTAACACTCAGAAACCGAAGATTGCCGATTCGCAAAACTTTCACCAGAATACGGGCTTTGTATAAGCCAAGGAACAATTGATACATACGGTTTGAACATGAAGAGTTCCTACTCTATTAAACGAGGGCGCCACTTCGTAAATGTCACGTTTGACGTAAAGTGCATGAATATGGCAACAATTTCGTATGAAAAAGTTTAGTTCTTCTTTTACCCACTTTCTTGGCCGACTGTGGGTATTTCAAGCAGGGTCGTTCCCGTATGGCTGAATGCGCCAAGAGCGCGGTTTCTTAAAAAAAAAGTAGTCGTTCTTTTCATATGAAACGTACAGCGAAGCGAAGACAGGGCTGCCAACTTGTGAATCAGCGCTGTGTAATATCGTAAGCAGGCACTTGTGTCGCCGCGGCGGCATTATATGAACACGGGGTTCTCTTGCCCGGTGAGCAGTCGGAACATCGAGGTGGGCATCGTTTTCATCAGTATCTGGAACAGTTAAAACAATGCTATAGATAGGTATTTAGTATAGACAAAACATTGCATCAAACACATATTAATACCTATTGCAGAACGTGTGAAGCCTGCATAATTGAGAACCCCATTAAATAATCGTGAAAAGATAAGCGCCGTTGCCAGCTCGGCTTTGTACTAGTACTTACCTCGCCTACAGAAGTAGCCAGAAGATTGACGATGCGTTCGTGCGGGACGGCAACAACGCTCTGGGAGTTGATTTCGATGATGCGGTGTCCCACACGCACGCCGCCGCGCTCCGCGATACCGCCGCGAAGTAAGCTGCAGATCTGTTGAAGGAAAGTGTTAGGAACAAATAACAGATGGCAGCACTGGCTGGGAAATGATAGTCGTACATAATACATTCAGGCGTCACTTTGCGGAGGTCGATATCATTTGGTTTCGCGGAGTAGCAAGGTAATTTGTTGCAGTTTTTTGATAGTCGCACGTTTGAAGTTTGGAAGTACTCGTTATGCTCTCTTCTCTGTCTTATTGGAGATGGGTTTGCGATTGACTTTAAGCTCTTTCACCACTATAGGGCCAAAATCCCGGCCGCTAGCGAGACAGCAATAGTCCTAGTCATTAACAGTGACGAAATAATTTGTAAGAAGATACGGAAACCTACGTGTGAAAACGAGACACAATAATATTTATAACATTATCGGGACTTAAGCGCGATAGAAATATATCGCGCTTAAGTCCCGATAATGTTCTAAATATGTGTGAAAGTCGCGAAAGTTTGAGACACAATGATGTCAACTTATACGCATTCACACCCATGACTGAGTACTTAGCAGCGACGGAAGAACTGGCAACAATACTGACTCATAAAGACTCTTGTCAGCTTCTTTAGGCTGCCTTTTCTCTGAAACAGAGCTGAGAGGTGTTTCCATACGTTTCAAACTCTAAGCGAACTCGAATCGAAGGCAGCCTTAACCAGGCGTATATTGGGCCTTGTCCCCTGTTCCACCTCCAATCCAGAACCTTCTAGAAAGGACACTAACTTCTATAGTGAAAGGCAACTTACCACTCCATTCTGCACGCTGAACCCGAGCTGATATTTGGTGTCCGGGCGCTTGATCTTGACTTCCACCACAGGCGCGCACGGCACCACCGTCAGCTTCACCACCGTTTGGTTCTTTGAGTTCTTGATGTAGGTTTGACACGTGGACAGCGGCAGGCCGACCAGGCTGACGCCGTTGATCGCGATTATCTGATCACCTGGTGATGGAATAGTCAACTTTGTATATGTCACCATATAATTGCCGTTACTTTATAAACTATCCCGCGAGATTGTAACCTGTCGAATTGTGAACTGTACCATAATGCTTACAATATAATGCGCTGGTTTTCGATAGTTTGAACGTGGGAAGTTAGGGTAGGTTTTTTAGTTACCTGTTGCACCTCAGAGCGAAAAATAAGAGCGTAATAGTATTAAGTTTACCTCCATATATCGCACCCTTAGTATTAAAGCGACTCAATTCTGAATATGGTATTTCCCAAAATTAAACCCTATGTCTTTTAATTAAGGTGATATTTTGGGACGTGTATTATTCGGAAATGGGTCACTTTAATTCTAAGCGTGCGATATATACGTTACGAAATAACCTAACCCAAGAATATTCCTGGTTAACGTCCGACACATTCCCACCATACAGAACCACATTATTTAGCGGGTGGTAGGACCTTGTGCAGGGTCCGTCCGGATCGCTACCACCATCTTGCTCGTTAATCCTGCCGCTAAGCAGCAGTGCTTGCACTGTGTTCCGGCGTGGAGAGCAAGACAGCCGGTGTAATTACTGGCACAAGAGGTATTCCATCTTAGCCCTCTGCGTTGGCAAGTGTTGACAAGTGTCTATAGGCGGTGGTGATCACTTACCATCAGGTGACCCACTTGCTTGTTTGCCTTCCTATGTTGTATAAAAAAAAACATTAAATCACATACAGACACTTTATAAAACCGCTTTTTGCGCCGAGGGTTAAAAACCTTTTAAGCTGTACCGAATAAAAATGATTACTTACCTATATTAAGTTGTCCACATCTCGCCGCAGCGCCCGCCGGCGCCAAGTTAGCTATCACCACCGTCGGCAGCATTGAACCCCACCCAGATTCCACCACAACCACTCCCAGGATCTCCCCTTTAGTCTTCGGCACCACCACTTCTTTCTGCAGCTCTTTCTTGGCGAACATCTGCAGCTCGTCTCCGAAGATCTCTTGGCTGTTCAACACTTCCTGGTAGTCCATTTCTTTCACGAAGCTGTGGTCTTCGATGCCGTTGGCTTTGAGGAATTCCATGTAGGCTACTTGAAAGGCTTGGCCTATGGATTGTGCTATGAATTGTGCCTGGAAGACATGTACATGTTTATATGGACGCCACAATTGACCAGGTATGATAAAGTATTGGGGCTAAGTATTCATCATATCAGCCGAAAGACATCCACTGCTGAACATAGATCTCTCCCAAGGATCATCAAAACTACCGGATGCGAGGACCACAGCCTCGCATCTAGTTCCCACAATTATCACAAAGCTCAGTATTACTAAGGAATACGTGGAGTTTCTAAGATGGGGGCTTACATGTTTAACGGTAATGATGACTTATATGTACCTTGCATGTATTTTTGAAATGAATTTCATTAGGTTACTTTGAACTTCTCTCTGGTACACAATTTAAGAAGTCATAACTTACCTCTTCACTTTCAAAAACATGACATATCATCTTCGGAGTGCGGTTCAATTTCGGTTGATCAGAATCCGTTTCGTGTGGCACGAATCTTCTTCTAGCCATCAGCACAACCAAGTCCCCTATATCGGCGATGTATGAGATAGTTCTTAGCGCATGATCCATCATAATTTCCTTCAGTTCTGTGTTAAGGACCATTATCTTCTCCGTGGAGATAAACAGGTCCACTTCTGTACTTGGCTGGTTTTCACCTTCAGGAGCCTGGTAACAATAAAAAAAGAAGTTGATTGTACCTTGCTGGCAAATGTTGCCATGGCAATGAATTTTATACTCTTGCTAAGGGCTTAACTGTATTGTTAAGATAAGCAAATGTTTTGTATTCTATGTAGGCATCACCTTTGCAGAGGGGGCTATTTAAGTGATGAAAAGTATGAAATTTTAAGGTTATGAATTTAGCCTCAACTTTTTAAAGTAATGCGGAGCAGTGATACGTACATTTTAGCACTAAGATAGCTAAGCTTTGGACATGGATTACAAAGTACTTATGGGCGTGTGTAAAAGCGATTTGCAAGTTAGTAATATGATAATATGGCAACATTGGCAAGACTGTTTTAGTTCGACGTTCAAATTTAATTTCTAACGGTTTTTCTTAACAAGGGCTGTCACACACGGCCATGTGAAGTGTTCAATTTAGAATTTAGAACTTACCAAAGCCTGGTGGTACCCCATGGGAGCGAGAGGAAAACAATTATTATTAGTATATTGTCTGTGCACGCTACGAAATAAAATTTAAACCAAATTCTACATTGAAATCTCTATCCACACAAATGGAGAGGTAAATGCATAGTTTTTTATAATGGTAGTGATATATACGACACCTTTTAATTATTAAAAATGTTTTTATCTTTACTGCTACAAAAAACATTGCGCCTAATATCCGCGAGAAAATCTTCTGATGTGCTAAGGCCTGATGTAAATTTTAATGGCCTTTTGTAAAAGTATGAAAAGTTTTGATCGCCAATGATTAACTATAACTTTTTGTTTCCTTCTTTTGTTTACTAAACATAAACAAAAACCAAAATCGTTGTTTTCTTGACTCTTCTCATGGTGCCAGTACTGTAAGATCAATCTTTATTTCTTTACTCAAAAACGGCTCATTGTGGGTAGGTGATTGATCATTAATGCGTCCTAGTTATTTTCTTAGCCATTTATTGGCTGGTATACTTTTGCGTCTTCCGGGATGTGAATAAACTGGATTATTATTATATAGTTTATATTCATTAACGTATCAGTGTAACATTAAACTAACTTCAATCCGTTTGACACAGAAAATTCGTAACAACTATCGTAAATCGTTTGCAAGCCTTACAGCACCAGCACCAAAGAACCACCTTGATCTTATTGACGGCCTCCTCCACCATGTTTTTCTTGAGCCGGCGCTTCCTTCTCTTATCTTCATCCACCTCGACCGAGCCCAGGAAGGTCAGCCGGAACACCGCCGCCGGTGCGGCGTACACTCCGGAGTACGGGCCCTCGCAGCCCCACTGCGGACCGCTAACCTCCTCAGACGCCCGCTCTCAGAGGGGGGGATCCAGAGCATGCCCCCTTGTCGGACAGTGACTGTGGCCCTAAGACCCCGTGTCAGACAGTGACTGTTGCACCAAGCCCCCGTGTCCCACAGTGACCCCAAGCCTCCGTGTCAGACAATGACCCCAAGCCCCCGTGTCAGACAGTGACACCCAAGCCCAAGCGTCGGACAGATCCAAGCTCTCATAGACAGTAATAGTAACCCCAAGCTCTCGTGTCAGACGGTGACGGTGACCCCAAGCCCCTATGTCAGACAATGACTGTGCTCCTAGCCCCCAATCAATCATCCCCCCATGGCCCCAGGCCCAAGAAACTAAATTTTTCAAGAAACTAAATTTTTTGATTACATCTAATAAAATATTATCAATAAGTAAAACTGGAAGTTATTTTGTCTATTAGTTCAAAGTAACGATAAAAAACTTAAGAAAATCTATAAAAATACATAAAGTGTTTTCTTTCATTTGAAAATCATTACATCGTCCTATCATGATGAAAAAGCGTTTTTCTCGACACTTTTACGGAATTATATCTAAATTAGGTGAAATTTAGAACACTAATAAAACAAAATATAGTCCATGTTTTCATCGATGAATTAACATATTTAAAAAAGCAATAATTAAGCAATTAAAAATTTAATCAAGAATTCACTTGGAAACCGGGGCTTGGGGGCAATGTTTGACAACTGTTGTGTAATTATTATCCCCAAAAATATAGATGGACTAACGTTGAATCAACAAAACACATTCAAAAATTATCATTTGGCAAACGTTTTAATTGAAAACCCAGATTTTTTTGTTTGAAAATTTAAGGTTTTTAAAAATGTTGTAAAAATAAGCGTAATGTAACGTATCGAGTTTTCGAGGTGATCTTTTAAAAAGTTGTGTAAAAATCATAGTTTCAGCATAAAATTGTGAAATGAAACTTTGCCAAATGATACATTTGTAATGTGTACCGTGGTGAAATGAAAGCATCCCAAAAGTACTACGTGTTTTCAATAGCGTACTTAATACCTTGCCACTGATATTTCTGGGGGCATATCAGTCTCTGGACCCATCCCTGCTCATATTCGAGTTCTTTTGGCTGGCCTATCGTGCATCACTATGACCATGGTGATTTAACCAAAGAGAATCAATTATTTTACTAAAGTCCCCTAGAAGACCCTTCTAATTATATTCTTACTAAGTTCCCTATTTATCTAACTTTACTGACTTAAAGTTCTGAAGAGAAACATTGTTCAATTGTTTTTTTATTACTATTATTAGATTACTTGCACTTTATATACAAGTAGCTAACTTGACGTTTCCTAAGTATTAGAGTTGCCCGAATAAATAGTACTGGGTATGTTCAGCGTATTTTATCATGATCGTTTTCGGCCAAATAATCGGTTAGTTTGCCGATCTATTGCCGAATACTTAAATAGTATTATTTTATGATTTAAATAGGTATGTTAAAATGGCTTTATTCTGGGAACCGTACATATATACGTATTTATGAATGAAAGAAACACTAACACTACCTCGTGTAGTCTTTATTAATTCACCATACTTAATTAAAAAAACAACATAGTTCTCTTTTTTAATCAAATCAATACTGGGCCAATAATACATATAGTAGGGATAATATTTGTATTCGGCTGAACGCATTTTCGGCGCATCTCTACTAACAAGGAAAGGTACCCAACTGTCCGGCTCCGGTCCGGTCTCTATTAAGAATGGCGACCCTACGGGCCATACATTAAATGTCAGTCAAACGTGGTCACCGCAGTCTCAAACTCTTAAGTGAATCGAGCCGGGGAGCCTCATGATTACGCATATACGGCCGCCTGGCCTTACCATGCGGCGACCATAAATGTGTAATGGGCCCATTGGCGTTTTAGAAACGGTGTTTACTACCTAAAACTCATATGCCTCATCCTACGATAACTTGCTTGTTTCAATCTTACTACTTTCATATTAGTACCCAAAAGCACAACCATAACACTCTCGGCGCAAAAGCAAGCAAAACAACTCGAATAAACACTCAATGATGTGAGAAGCGGTCGCCCCTTGGTTAGTATGAAAGCTCCTAACGAAATACAACTTCGATTAGTCAAGGGATTCGTTGTGCGCAGGCGTTGAAGCTAGATCGCGTGTGCATCGTTCGTGACACTTCGCCGGTGTGAATCGGGTAACATCGTGCGTAAAATGAAACGGTGCGTGAAAAGTGAGACGCATGATCGTATTGGATGAGTTTCGATGTCCTTTTCTATCGATGTTCGTTGGAAAAGTAATGATCAATGTATATTGCAGTTTGAAAATATACACAAAACAATTAAACATGGCTTAGACACTTAATATGCCTATTTGTATGGGATGACAGCTGTTTAAAATAAGTACCTATGTCTAAAGCTTAAACAATCTGTAAAAACGCAGGTGATTACAGGGAAGTGGACAGTTCTGGACAGCGATACTTTGGCTTCTTTTTTTAATCAACCTTCTCCAAAAAAATATTAGGTACCTATTTAATAGATATTTTTTACATGTTTCACACTAATTACGGTAAAAAATACGAACCGATAACTAAAGTGACATCGAAATAAGTTTAGTGAACTGTTTCATTTGGCAAACTTTCATTTCGCCCAAATTGTTTTTCCCTGAAGCGTTTAAGTTTTTGGATTGGCCTTACACCTAGCGTACTATTTATTGGAATATAAAAAAAACAGTTTCATAGAAAAGCCATTTAAGACCAAATGAAATATTGCCAAGTGACATGACTGTTTATCAAACATACTTCACCGAATTGCTGATACATCAGAATCCCAACAGATATTTCTGTTTCTCCCTGGTATCACCAAGTAGTGTTGTATCGTGGGCAGATAGAAAAAGACGAACAATCAAATTTTTATAAGAAGCTCGCATTCAATAGAGAAACTTGTGTCATAAAATCTGCGCAGCTTACTCTTCTTGTCATTTGTCGTAAGTGTGTCTCTTATCTTCTGGTATAGTTAAAGAGAGACGCATATAGCATATGTTACTTTGCCCCAATGTATTATTGCACAAAAAACACCTTCCGTCAACAATTGTCTTCCAAACGGAAGAACGGCCGGCGGAGTGTTTGCCTTCTAGACTTTAAAAAGAAATGAAATATTTAACTTTATACTTTTTGTATTTTAAACAGTGAAATGTTAAAATATAGGTGCATGAGTAGGTAAATTTAGATCTCAAATACAAGTTGCGTTTGTTATCTAGTTAAGACTAATGGATGCATGCCATTAGCCCTAGTATATCTTTTATTATTTATTTATAACAGTATTATAACTTTAGGTTAAATGACGTAGTATTATGTTAGAGAAATAAATATACTGAAAATGGAATTCAATTTAAAGTCTCGAAACTATAATTAAACGCATATTTTAATGTAAGTACCAATGGTGTTACAAAGGCCTAATAAAGGATTTGCATTATTTTCTTTCCTATTTTTCTAATTCTGTAAAACTGGTTCTCATCCAATTCGTGATTCTGCACAATCCAAATTTTGCACAAACGCATTACGTACGCGAGAATTTTTGCATAATTGTTTTGTTAATATTCACCAAATATACACTATTTTGGTAACTGACAATTTATTTTCATTCTATTCGCTATTTTGCAATTATCATTTTAAATACCTAATCTTCTTTGTTCATATTTGAAAATTCTACACAATTTTTGTTCTGCGCGGAGATACTCGTACATTTCCAAATAAGTGGGACGAAACTCTTCCTGCTCGATGACTGCCCTTTTACTTAGAATGATTTAGGCATTTTGGTACTGGAAATTCGAAAATCATTGTGCAGAACCAATGTTGGGCATAACTGCCATATGAACAAGGCGATTATGTAAAATTACGAACCAGTCAACACGTTTGTGCAAAGTTAGGATTGTGCAAAATCGCGATTAGAATTAAAAGCTATTTTGAGGAATCATAAAGTATAGTGTCGATTAAGCTAATAAAACTTGAGAAAAACGGTCCATTAATTCATGATTATGTGAAATGCACTCATATTTTTACATTAAGCTTTATAAAAACGCAATGACACTCCTGTATATTTGTGTTACTAACAGCAATACAAAATTAAGTCAATACAAATACGCTTTTTTTTATGTTTTTGAGATGCCCATTAACGCTAGAGGACTAGTTTAGTTAGATTTATCATAAGTCGTAACTTTCTAGCTAGCTTTCAATGCTTTTAAAATGTATTCAGGCGACGCATCTTCGTATTTAGCCCTAACCGTATTATTTTGTAGCTAGAACATTAAAACAGAACTTCTCATAAAAACCACTGTACTATTAATTGCAAACTAAACCAGCGGGGCAATTCTGGCGTCAGTAGAGATGAAGTCACACTCGACATATGCCAAAAAGAGCTATCAGATCCCTTTAAAATCTGCCATTTTTTGACACATGTCGAATGCGAGATGAATCTCGATGAGTGCCAGAATTGGGATCCAGACTGCGGTACCCTAGTCCTTACAAAATCTTCGTAGCGTCTATCCCGCAGCAAAAAATGAGCATGCCATAGAAAAAAAATAGCACAGCACAATCTTACCTTGTACCAAAATGTGCAAAATAGGGAAACAAAGCGAGCGACAAGCGGCAAGCATAGACAATCCAGAGGAGGTTAGCCGGCCATGACTATCGAGCCTAGCTCTTCTCGGGCGGGTCGAGGGGTGAGGAGCACACTGAAAAAAATACTCTAGTGCCATGTCAATAAGAGCGAAGGTTCGGCAACGATTTTTGTTTTTTTTTTTCACCGGTACTAAGGATAGGACAATTCACTAGCATTCTCAAAACACTAAACCTAACGAGCATGAAATTACGTAGATACATGGCTATGGTCGGAAAGGTTTAAGGCGTGCGGAGGTTGCGGTTCACCACACTGTAGGGAATTTAAAGAGATGCATTTGTAGCTTAAAGTTAATAAATGTGAACAAATTTAGTACTTTGCTACTCCGTGATAACAGTGGTAACACTAAAATTCAAGAGCGAAACAGCTGCGTTTACACGTACTTATGTGTTTTATGAAAAAAACCGGCACTCTTATCGCTTCGATATGAAATCAAGCAGACTCAACTATTAACAACTCTTCTGCGACCGGGTTGCGTCAATACGAGGCATCATCAGAATCAGTTCTAAATACGTTGACATACTTTATGTATAGTTGAGTCTGTTTGGGTAACGCAACCAGAGTTGAGGTCACGCACACAGCTGCATGTCATGTGTGTACCGGAATTTCGTTCGATTTTTAAAAACTTTGTTTTGTTGGTATGGCGCTGTGTTGGCGTGTATGTAATCGGTCACATCAAATATCATTGCATTAACTATAAAAGATTATGTTAAGAGGGCGGTTTTCCTTGAAATAACAAGCACAGACGCAAGTGTCTTGCACGAGTGCGTTAGAATTAACACTGTTTTCGCAAAGTACAAAGGCAGTTTGTCCCAATTGATCCAATATGGACCTCCACAAAGTAGGCCCTGAATCTATTAATCAAGACAAAGTAAGACGAGATATATCTCTCGATTAAATTGTAACTGCATCCCTTTTTCCCAACTGCCGCCAGAAGGGAAGGTTATGTCTTGACACTATTATTTTTAAGTATCTATCCGTTTGCTGTTAAGCCAGATCATGATACAATCAATCGTCTTGTAGTAGTCCAATAGACAGGTTGCGATTTAAAAATAATAGTGCCACATAAGCCATAACCTGGTCTGTGGTAGTGGTAGGACCATAAAGTGTGCCCATAGCTTTAAGTCAGAAAGTAGACTATTTAAAAAAGAAGAGAAGACTTGGAAATTGATTGTTAGTTGTCAATGGCCAGTATTTTTTTAAACTCTGGTGTTGTATTGAGTGGAAACGTGTGAAGTACCTAATCATAGACAAAAGCTTTTGTGTCAGTGTTGTCAGTAAGCACTTTTGTTTCGTATTGTTCGGTGCAAAAGTATAGGCACGAAACAGTGAAAGATAGAAGTAATTCCATGCTCTTTAATATGCAAATCTACGAAAATAATATTTTACATTTAAACCGATTCACACTGGCAAATGTGTTTGCTGCCTCAAGTTAAACTGTATATTATGAGAATGCATAATTATTAGTTAATAGATAAAAGTTATTTAAGATTTTTATGTTGTACAACCTGTCTAGAAATACATAAAACATGTAAATATTATTCATTCACATTAACTTATTAGTAAATAGGCGAATAGTTTTTCCAAAAATATTTAAAGCGTTGTACTTAATAGTTGATATTTGACACTAAGTACAGTACTCTTAAACTATTTTCTAATTATAATAATGGAAAAATTAAGCGCCAAAATCGGACATTTAGAATATAGTCTATGGATAAACATGGCGTGCATTTCCCTCCAAAATCTGACAGTTATATTTTTTAATTCAGGATTTGGGAGTAGTCAAACAGCCAGCGTTACCTTGATCCTCGAGACCGCTTCCTCTGCTTGCAGCATCCTCGTGGCTTTGGTCGGCTGTCCTTCGCAGGCCAGTTGTGTCGAGCCGAGGTATCGCGCTCGGAATAGAACTCCTTCGATGAGAACTGAACGCATGTCTGAAAAGAAAAACGTTATTTTGGTATGCTTTTGTTTATACTACCAATTTTTATTTATGCATTTCGAAAGCAATATAGTTTGAACACCCTGAAACATTGAACGGTCCTAAACATAGGGTTTGCAAAATGTTTTCCGCAATATATTTGTATTAAATGTTTCTTCAATATCATCTCCCGTTTGACTTATCCGCTGATTACAAGTATTTGAACGTTTAATATTATTTTCATCCGGTCATTGTACCCGAGTGTTCAAAGTTATCCATCCGCATTGACTCTAGTCATTTAATTTTACATTTCTTATAACTCACCAAAAAAAAGTCCAAAGGTGGCAAAACATTAAGTATTCGTTAGTTTATGTTCGTAAAAGCACGCATCTTGCAGAATGAATTTCTTACGAGGTACCTACTCAAATATATTTGAACACGCTCTACCTTTGACAACGAAGTCAACAAACTACTCTTCTTGTTTCTTTTTTCTTTAATGGCGGCCACGAGGCTTGTGCCAATGTCAGTGGTAAAATAAAATTGTGCAGCTTGGGTCAAAATAGCCCCCAACCCCCCCAACCCCTGGGTTATTAGCCATCGGCCAATGATATCTAACCATAAAAGCAAGGAAATCATTGACCGATGCCCAGGGTGCAACGGCCCAAGCACTGCTCTTCCCCCCGGAAGTCCATAAGGTAACCGCAGCGCTTGGGCACACGAGAAGGAAACCCGAAACAAACTACTCTATCAGTGTATGTTTCTGTCGCTTGGGGTTGTATTTTTTTAAATAATACCTATTTAATGGCTTGGAATCTTAGTCCTTTTGGCCAAATATTTTTTTTAAAACACATTATTAAAAAGTATTAAGTTGTTACATCGCTTGATTTTTAATATATTTTTCTTTATCTTGTTTACATAATATAAAACATCATTCCTAACTGTCCTTATATCTTACCCGCTTACTCTTTCTAAACTACGCAACGGATTTTGATGCGGCTTTGACTGCCATTAAGTTTTTTTTTTACTGTTTTTAGACAAGAGGGTCGCTAAGTTTTATACAATTGAATATTCATTTCATTTCATTTCATTTATTCATTGCAAATCATGTTCATTAAATACAGGTGATATAAAAACAGTGTCAGTAGGTACATGATACCCTAGTAGGGCATAGCAATTACAATTAAGTTAGTTACGTTGTTTTTTTTTTGCGTCAGTAACAATATGAATTCATTATAGTTAGTTTAGTTAATTAATTTAAATTAGTTATAAATTATTGAAATAACTGGGACATAAAATAAAAATTTAAAAATAATTCTAGCTGAAACAATTACGATTAGTTAAAAACTCAAAAATGTCAAAATAAAGAAATGTCAAAAAAAAAAGAATATTAATGAATAGTCCACATTTCGAAGTATATCAGTTAGGTGGGAGGAATTTTATTACTTTGCATTGTTTCGTTTTCACGGCTTGCTGTTGGATAAATGTATTGTATGACCATCATGGGTATTCAGATATTTGAAATTATTCCTAGAATCTCACATCACCCACAATTCGAGAGGGTTGGTAATCCTATACATCCATGATTCTGTGATGGCAATTAACAATATGTGGGAGTGATAAACACAAATATAAAACGGGATAGTATAGCCGACCAAGAAACTGCTTGACCACTTTTCGACCTTATTACAAAGGGATAACGTTCAAAAGTGGTCAAGCAATTACTTGGTCGACTATACATTACATTAATAGAAAAACTTCCTGCAAGATGCTTTAGGCAAATCATAAAATTTTATTATTAAGTAATTAATAAATGAACATACCTTCTTTATTTTTGCTCTTCTTCTTTCCATCTTTGTCCTGTAAATAATTTGAAATATCGGTTAAATATCTATCAGAAATGTAGTTTGTTACTTAATTAAATTCTAAATTAAGAAATAAAACAATAAAATCTTATTCTAAACTTAAATGTAGTTAACTTACTCTACTTGCTATTCCCATGGCAACGGTTTTCACCACCTCTCCTGTCAATAGACCCGCAGGTATTCGTATTGTCCTTTAACTCCCTTTTTCATAAAACAATGCCTACCTTCCCGTTATGTGTGACGTCTTCCTGAGTGTCTTCGTGCGGCGACCGAGCCGAACCCGACACGCTGCCGGCCGGCATAACCGTGCGCGACTTCGGCTTGCGCCAGCCCTGGGAACATCATTCAAACTTAGTGTCAACCCTAGCAGTATGATTTATAAAGTATTTAAACTTAGTGTCAGCCCTAGCGACATGATTTATAAATTATTTAAACTTTGTGTCAACCCTATCGACATGATTTATAAAGTATTTAAATTTAGTGTCAACCCTAGCTACATGATTTATAAAGCATTTAAACTTAGTGTCGGCCCTAGCGACTTGATTTATAAAGTAATTAAATTTAGTGTCAACCCTAGCTACATGATTTATAAAGCATTTAAACTTAGTGTCGGCCCTAGTGACTTGATTGATAAAGTATTTAAATTTAGTGTCAACCCTAGCTACATGATTTATAAAGCATTTTAACTTAGTGTCGGCCCTAGCGACTTGATTTATAAAGTATCTAAATTTAGTGTCAACCCCCTAGCGACATACTTTAAGCATTTAAATTTAGTGTCGGCCCTAGCGACATAATTTAAGCATTTAAACTTAGTGTCGGCCCTAACGACATGATTTATAAAGTATTTAAATTTAGTGTTAACCCTAGCGACATAATTTAAGCATTTGGGCCAAAATTCTTTTTAGTGCCTAAAAAAAAATTGAAAATGTATAAGCACTTTTACAAAATTGTAGAAGTCTCGAAATATTTTCCTAGTAATATTACATTAGTTCCCAACCGGGCCCCAATTTTTATTATGAATTTTCCCACCATCCTGGGTTTTTTATTACAGAAAATTCTCATTTGGTACCCAAATTACCACTGCGTTACCAGTCCCCATGACTCCTCAAGAATAGTGTCCACTGCGTTACCAAACAATAGTTTTTTTCTTATTCTGACCCCAAATATTTTTATAACAGTCATCATTCGGGTATGCGTATGTCATTCCGAATTTAAAGATAACATATTATTTTAAGAATATCAGGATAAATAAAAAATATGCGTTAAAATGTACAAGGGACATTTTTATAGGAATCAAAAAGAATTTTGGCCCATTTAAACTAAGTGTCGGCCCTAGCGATGTGATTTATAAAGTATTTAAATTTAATGTCAACCCTAGCGACATAATTTAAGCATTTAAACTTAGTGTCGGCCCTAGAGACATGATTTATAAAGTATTTAAATTTAGTGTCTACCCTAGCGATATAATTTAAGCATTTAAACTTAGTGTTGGCTCTAACGACATGATTTATAAAGTATTTAAATTTAGTGTCAACCCCAGCGGCATAATTTAAGCATTTAAACTTAGTGTCGGCCCTAGAGACATGATTGATAAAGTATTTAAATTGAGTGTCAACCCTAGCGATATAATTTAAGCGTTTAAACTTAGTGTCACCCCTAGTGACCTGATACATAAAAAAATTAAACTTATTGTCGCCCCTAGTGACATGATACATAAAGAATTTAACTTAGTGTCGCCCCTAGTAACATGATTTTAAGTATTGTTTAGTGTCAACATTAGCGTCAAAATTTTAAGTACCTATAACTAGTCTTTCCTCATATCTTTGGCCGTTTACTCTTAAACCACGCAATGGATTTTGTTACGGTTTTCACTGTCCTTTAGAGCGTTTTTTTGGGGAATGTTTTTATATACTTTACATCTTAATTATACACGTGGGGAGCCGGGTCGGGTCGCTAGTCAATTAATACTAGCGGACGCGCGCGACTTTGTTCGCGTGAAATAAGTAGCCTATGTCCGTCAGGGATAGTGTAGCTTCCTATTAGTGAAAGAATTTTTGGAATCGGTGCAGAAGATCCAGAGATTACCCCCTACATACAAACAAACAAAGTTTACCTACCTCTTTATTATATTAGTGTAGATATGTTCAAATAAGATATGGTCAAAGCGTAAACGAAGAAGCGGCGGGTGGTAGGTGGTGCAAGGTCCGTCCGGATCGCTACCACCATCTTGCTCGCTAATCCTGCCGCTAAACAGCAGTGCTTGTACTGTTGCGTTCCGGCGTGGAGAGCAAGACAGCCAGTGTAATTACTGGCACAAGAGGTACTCTATCTTAGCCCTCTGGTTTAGCAACGCATCTGCATCTTTTTGGTATTGCGGATGTCTATAGGCGGTGGTGATCACTTACCATCAGGTACCACTTGCTTATTTCCCTTCCTATTTCATAAAAAAAAGCAACAAGAAAAAGTGCTAGGAGGATGATTGGATGACGAAAACTGTTTATATAAATACTAGTTCTTGTTTTCAGAAGGCATTCCTATAGTCGTTTGTCACTTGTTTACTTTCTGAGCATTCATTCCTTGTAGGGATTTATCGATTGGTAATTTAACTCTAGAACTTTAATAATACCATACAAACCTGGGGTTATAGATTTGATGTAAATTGTTATGTCTACTTTTCATTTTCGTTTGTGTCGTCATTGCCCATTAGTTTTTAGTTTTGTTTTAGTTTAGTAATAGGAATCCCAAGGGTCCCACTGAAAACCAGCGGTTTACCGAGGCAGTATGCTGAGTGGGGCCCTTTTTGATTCTGTTCAACGAAATGTTTTTTTTTTTTTTAGTCTGTCCGTGTTGTGTCTATTTGTATGTTTTATGTTAAATAGTTTTAAATAAATGTTTTTTCCTTCTTTCAATATTAAAAAGAATTTTTTCGTGCCCCTGTTCGTTAAACAATATACTACTCAAAATAAAACGGGGCCCAGTCGAGTTTTCTAAGCAACAAGTAAATAAAAATATATATGTTCCAAAACATATTTTCATAGCATGGTTTTATTAACTGTTTGTACATAAAATTAGTAAACTATTTATTTTATCACGATTCGACATAGAAAAAAAAGAAAACGTGCACAAAAACACATTAACATTTAAAATAATTTTTGACTTGTCGAAAATCGCTAGTAAAGGGCATATTGTCGTAAAACTAAGTATGTAAAGATATCGCCCTTATTCATAAAAACTTAACAATCTTTTTAAGCTAACAAATGTTTTGTCCCTCTCATTTGAGGGCAAACGTCACAATGACAGATAAAGACATAAAACATGTTAACTAACAAACGTTTACGAAGCGTTTATGAATAAGGGGGAAAGAATATACTGACACAGTGGCGTAAATATCGTCAACAAACAAAAAAATACATTTCAGTGCAATACCTATGCTAAGAAAATAGAGTAGGTACCACTTTTTGGAGTCGACTGTACAATCAAAAAATACAATGACATTTATCTACTTTTTGTTCAGTACCTACATTAACGCTGACTTTTTGAAGTTATCTAAATAAATTTGCGAATCAATAAATTGCTAGAAGGAATTTATGCTTTTGAAGTAAACGATTAACAAACGCTAGTGTTCCTAAGAAACCGTTAATAACAATACCCCCAATACATTAACAATACGGATAACCTTTTTCTTCGAAGTCGTCGCATCGTTTGTTATTTCCTCATTGTCCGCCTCGCTATCACTTCCCGGCGGCTCACCCACTTCATCACCTTTTGAGTCACATATTTCATCACCACTTAAATCCTGGGGCTCAATTTCTTCACTTTCTCCGCATACACCTTTATCAAAACTTTCAACATTTTCTAACTGGCCACTAATATTGGTCTGAATTTCTTTTTCTACATTTTTTAAGTTGTCACTGGCACTGTCATTAATTATTTCATTATTGTTAGGCTCACTAATTTTATCCCTATAAACAACCTCAGGATTTCCCTTGCAGTCTGTCAAAGGCGCAACACTTTCCTTCAATATTAAACAAGGTTCTTTTTCGTCGTCGCTCATTTTGTGATTGCTCAAACTGTGACTGCCGATGCCGCGTATGGATTCAAATTAAGAATGCGTTTGATGAACATCAATAAGCCGTTATCACTTGGTCATTTCCCGCGATACGGTATCGCAAAGTAAACACTCACACACTCACTCACACATGCGAAGCGCGCACATGTTGCTTCGAGACTGCTACTGCCCACAGTGTTATGATGTGTAAACACATGGGTGGGCAAAGATTAAATTTTATAGACTGGCCACACAGTGCTAGGTATTAGGTATTTTTCGGCCATTAGAGTCGCGATAGTCTTTCGAAATACAGACTCAATACAGTCCTCTAAGTGACGCGTGAATTTACAATAGTACTGTATTGACAAGAATAGCACAAGGTTGTATAAAAATGTTCTTTCTTATACGTTTTTCAATATAAACGCAATACAAATTGACTAACAAAGAATGTAGAATAATGAAATAAAACTATGCATCTAAATGATAATAATTTCTTAATAGTTGATTATTATCCCTTATTGCGCTTTTTTATTGTTATTATCTAATATACTCCATTACAAGTGACAAAACAGACAAATACTCTTATTGAAAACCACGTCAAAGATCGTTTATAACCATAGTTTAGTGGTAAATATGCTACACCAGTCATTTAAAGAACACTATTATTATTTTTTTTTTTATACTTTATTATCAAATATGTTTACAAGGCATTACAGTCAAAAACCAATACACCTACACCTATACACCGTTATGTATTAATAAGCATCACAGAGTATTACAGATCTTAGGCATTAAACTCCACTCGCGCGCCGTTAGTAATCTTTAGCCGCATAATAGTGTAGCAAGGTCGCTTGATCTAAATTGTATGCTCTTGCGCAGATGAGGTCACTACTGAGTTCTCAGCGATACTGTAAGATGTAATTAAGGTTTTAATAAGATTTATGATAATTTATTTAAATTTTGGTCACAGTAGTTGACCCAGTAAGGTGACCATGACACGGCCGGTTTTTTTCTTTTGACGTTTTGAGCGTCTCTGTCGAACCGGTAGAGTTAGAATGAAAGGCATATATTTGACCGCGAAATAGTCTAGTGGTTAGCCCTGACTACGAGGTAAAGGTCGTGGGTTCGATTCCTGCAAGGGGCAAATTTTGAGAAAAAGGATTGTTTGTAGGTTGTCAAACATATCGTGTGTGTAACGATTTTTTTATGACTTACGGGATTAAAAAAAACATGGTTAAGAACTCAATACTTACATTAGGTTTTTTATGATCTGAGAAATTTCATATTTAGGCATAAAAATCCTTCCAAAGTCAATAAAATCCCAGATTTGGCAAATCAGATTACATTTTTTTTATACAACATAAGAAGGCAAACGAGCAAGTAGGTCACCTGATGATAAGTGATCACCACCGCCCATAGGCCCTGCAAAACCAAGGAGTTTGCGGATGCGTTGCCAACCTAGAAAGCTAAGATGGTATAACTCTTGTGCCAGTAATTTCACCGGCTGTCTTTCTCTCCACGCCGGAATAAAACAGTGCAAGCGCGCTGTTAAGCGGCAGGATTAACGAGCAAGATGGTGGTAGCCTGACGGACCTTGTACAAGGTCCTATCCCGCGCAAACTTAAAAAACCTTTATTTTATTGTTCTCCACTCACTTTGTCGTCGAAGAATCCTTGGTCGTCAGTTCTCTGCTGACCCAGTAACCGGTCGGTTTCCAAGTCTGTGTCGGCTTCATCTGGAATAAACATCAATACATCGCACGCTTAGTATTAAAGTGACCCATTTCTGAATAATACACGTCCCAAAATATCACCTTAATTAAAAGACATAGGGTTTAATTTTGGGAAATATTATATTCAGAATTGAGTCGCTTTAATTCTAAGGGTGCGACATATACTAACACTAGTATCTACTAATATACTACTAACCTATAGTAAAACTCTTAGGTCTCTAGGTGCGAATAGCCTCAGAAATAACTAAACATATTAGTACCTTGTCGCTGTTAGTTAAATGACAAACTCGAGCAACTCTCATTGCAGCTACGACAAGGTTCTTGAGTGTTTATCTACGTCTGTGGCCCTAACATGACTGGCCGAGTTTAGTTTATCTCTATCTGCGTCCCTTTCATATGACACTAGTTAGACAGAGCCACAGGGAGGGGTTAAACTAAACCTGGGATGTCATGTTAGGGCCTCTGGGGCTGACTGTATGGAGTAGATACGCTGCTCTACTTGAGAACGATCTAACGTTGTTTTTAATCACTTTTTACTATAAAGCCTGTGTCGTATTGTGAAAAGGAGATGAAAACCATTAGCAAAGTTGGTTCAGAGTACGGAGCATATACCGGTACATACAAGTACCTAGAGATTACTTTTACAAATCTACCACCCCAGTTTAAAACTTATGGGTTGTTGCTTGAAAGTGCAAATTTCAGATTTATACTACATAGAATAAATAACTAAATACGCAGCGCAGACATGTTTAGAACAGAAATCATACGAGTCTAGATTTTCACAGCCAAAAGACGTGCCTTCAAAGCTTTATTGTTCCATTTTTAAAGGACCAATAAGGATAGGCGTGCTTTAAAAAATAATTTCCATAATGACCTTACTCTTTGCGAAGTGTTAACTTCGAGATCACACATTAGCTTCTTGCACTTTACAGCAAAGAAACAAAAAAATGAAGGAAGGTGTGAAGGTATGAACTTCACACTTGCGCTAGTTAAAGTGTAAATTACCCTTTAGGGCTATATTTTATTTCTTTAGCTACTTAAAATAAGGTAAACAAAATAGTCACGTGACTCGGAAAATCAACCAATCAAGGCAATCTTTTGGATCTGTGGAGACCCAAAAGATTGATTTGATTGGTTGATTTGCCGAGTCGCGTAACTTATTTTGTGTACCTTATTTTAAGTAACTAAAGAAATACTATAGTTTAGCTCTAAAAAAAATGAAAAAAATTGAGATCTGTATACATAAATTATGATTAAGTTAAAGTAGATTACCTTCGTCCCCGCTTGCCGGTTTGATCTCGACGGAGTCTGCACTTTGCGCCGACGATGGCCTTTTTCTGACAAACAACATATAATGATTATCATACTAATTTTGAATTTATGTCTGAAGGTCAAGATAATATGTCACAGGAAACAAACGATCGCCTTGATAAACGGAACCAATAAATGCAAGCGATACTTTGCAAAAGTCCATATCAACAAATTAGAACAAATTGCCTTGCTACTCCGCGAAACCGGAACCTTGGTTTTGAGCATTAGCAAATTTGTTCCAATTTCACAAAAGACACCATGATTGAGTAATTAAATTAAAATGTAAATTGTCAATATGTATACTTCATCACTAACTACATATAAATTGTCGTTATAATAAACTAAAACATAAAATAACAAAAATAATAATAAAAATAAATAACACCATTACAAAACTAAACAATATTACAATTTAGTTACCAGAACTACATACCTAATTGTAGTCGTGCGAAATATTATAAATTTACAAAGTATTAACATAATTCAAGCGATAAAAATAAATTTCCAGTGACAACGAAATGCCTAAATATAAAAATGGCGTCATCATTTCGGATTGTCAAGAACACAGAAATAGATATACTTAAGCAAATAATTACTAAAATGAAATTAATCACAGTAAATTATGTGATGTTACTAATAAAGACAAGAATGTTAGGACTATAAAATAACCTTAATTTAGTCAGTTCTGAAGCGGACAGGTAGAAAATATCGATGTTTACGATTTTAGTAATAATTGATCTCTAGATTCAAAGTCAAAGTCAAAGTCAAAATGTTTTATTCAGATTAGGCTTACAGGTAGCACTTTTGAATGTCAAAAAAATTACCACCGCTTCGGAAAAACCTCTGATGAGAAGATACCGGCAAGAAACTCAACGAGGTGTAATTTTTTAAATAAATCAAAATTACAATGTTATTTTACATCTCAAACGATTAAATAAGAGAGGAAAATGTATTACCTAAAGCAGCGTTTCTTAATCTTTTTTGTCCACGGACCCCTTAGGAAATCAAGCACCATTTTATGGAACCCCTTAATAAAAAAGCAGCAATAAATTGCGGACCATTTATTTTAGTACTAAAAGTAACAAAAAAATATGCATGCGTAGCGATTACAAGACTTTTGGTGGCATTTATTTATGACTGTTAAATGGTCCATAGATCAGACTGCGGACCCCCATACATATGCTAGGTTAAACACTGACCACAGGTTAAGAAACACTGACCTAAAGTAAAGAAAGTTATGGACAAGGAAAAAGACACAGAGATAGGGAACAGAACGAAAGACAGCTAATAAGCGAGCTAGAGAAAGAAACCAACCTTGGATAGACGTCTTCATGCGGCGGATGCGGCGCATGCGGTGTGTGCGGCGCATGCGCCGCGCGGTCCGCCGGCGGCTCGTCCGGCGGCCGATGAGGCGCCGGCGCCGGCGGTGGCGGAGAAACTTCACTGCACGCTGAGAAATATTCGCTTTCGTTGTAGAGTAGACGTGTTCGAGAGAAAAAAGTCCTCGTCTCTCTTACAAACATAGTCTTTTTTCCTCAAGAACTTAAATACTTGTACTTTTATTTATTCTGTGATCATACCTAGAGGATCCAAGGAATGCAGGTCGGCATCAGACAGCACGTGGGCTTCTGTGCTGGTGCCGTTTTCTACGATCTCTTCTATTATCATTGACGAATGCGTCTGGAAGGAAATTACGTTTTTTAAACTGCTTCAAAAACTGAGGTTGGGCAGTAAAATCTACGTATTCTGCAGCCAGTAGCAACTTTGACACGAAAAT
The DNA here is from genome assembly GCA_963691745.1 of Ditula angustiorana. Lineage (NCBI taxonomy): Eukaryota > Metazoa > Arthropoda > Insecta > Lepidoptera > Tortricidae > Ditula > Ditula angustiorana. The sequence goes on from OY829474.1 coordinate 2,632,916, forward strand.
GTTGTCAGGTTCTGTGTGTAAAATTTTTGGACATAAGGTTAAAATATACAGTAAATTGGTTTTCAAATCGGGACAGCTTATTGAAGCTGAAAAAAGCCATTGGGCTTTTTTTAGCCAGCCAGCTGTTTTGTGAATCAGGATATACATAATATTCGTTTCTTGCAGACAAACTTAGCGATCAAAGTAGGTATAAATTAAGGAGGTAGTACCACATTCTTATCAGAATATCAGCGTGAAGTAGTAGCTCTGCTAGTGCACTTTGTACCGCGTATGAAAGATCTGAAGGTCCACTGGGGGATCTAAAGGCCGGTGATTGTGTGTGGTGATTATTTCCCATCAGGTGACCCGCAAGCTCGTTTGGCTCCTCTTTCCATAAAATAAAGTAGGTAAATTAAAGTGTAGCGACTCCCAGCGCCATTTAGTTTCGAATGGAAGAACTGACATGCGCTAGAGCACACTTACAAAGTTTCGGAAGATGGAACCTCCAATTTTCATCCCTTAGACTTCGGTTTCCAGGCAAAGTGATGTTGGGAGTGGCAAAAAGTATCGATATATATTCTATCGATATTTTTATTTCAAAAAGTATCAATTTATCGGTACGTTTTGAAATCTAGAATATTATCTTAATCTAGCTCAATCATAAAAAGTACTTATAAATCGTTAGTTGATCTAAAAAAATATCGACTTATATAACCTACTATTTTGATGTTTGGAATTGAAATTAAAGATCACTCTGAAATATCGTTTTTCGAACTAAAGTAGGTATATCGATATTTCTTCGAAAAACCCACCCAGGCACAACACTTGCCTAGTGAGATTGTCATATGACACTTCCCCAAGCGTCATTACCTGTAGCGTAGGCATTTGGTTATTATTGTCGTTGTCCGAAGCGTGGCCCGAGGACAGCCCGTCCTCCACGATCGGTAGATGCGTCACCACCACGCGACTCGTGTCCATTTGCACTGGAACAAACGTCACATAAGTATCCCATGGGCACAGAATAAATAATAGTACTAACGTACAGAAACTTCCCTTTTTCGACCGCGATTAATCGAATTCCTACTTTATCGACACGCGTAAAAAGTTTATATTAGTTCATACACATTCGCCAGGCGGCTCGCCTCAAAAGGAACGCGCCGCCAGCGTCCGCCTTCCCCCCCCAACTCCCAGCGATACGTTAGGGTTGCACTGCAATCGTTTTCAATTACATTGACGCGGCGAGAGCGAGCGTGCGGGCGTTTGGTAAACCGACAACCCACTGCGATTTGCCTACTCTGTAGGCAAGGCGGCCGAGCTTACCTACAGTGCGGAGTGGAACCCCCCTGCTATGGCTTCAAAGGCTTTGCAGGGTGAGGGATGCCATAGAATTAAGACTATTGTGTACCCAGCGCTCTCCATACAAACAATGTTAACGTTTTCCACCCTCTAAACCTTAAGCTATAGTCATATTTTTAGTTTTCAGTATTTTATTACTGAAAAACTACTTGGATTGATAAAAAGTCACACCATTTAGCGGTGGCGGATTTACACATTTGTCGCCACCGGCCGGCGACGGGCCAGGCCAAGGCGGAGATGGCGGCATGATCTGGATGCATTTTCAAATGACTGGCCAGAGATTGCCAAAGACAAAGGGAACTGGAAATCGGAGCGAGATGCCTGTGCTCAGCAATTGGACACACTTGCAGACTAACATTCCATTATTATTACTAGAGTCGTTTTCTCCGTGTAAATAAGGTTTCGTTTTGTTCCTGTAAGAAAAAAAATTGTCCAAATTTGCCGCCCCCCAAAATCTGCCGCCCTAGGCTCCAGCCTACTCAGCCTATTGGTAAATCCACCACTGCCATTTAGCCACAATGAATAAACACCTGCATACATTTCAAAATTCCCGCCTCATACAAAGCGATGCACCTTAAGGTGGATCGTTTCGTATGTGGCGGGACTTTCAAAATTTTCTTAGTTTTTATTTATTGTAGCCAATTGGTGTGATTTTTTATCAATTCAAGTAGTTTCCCGGTAGTAGAACACTGTTTTTTATGCGATTGTGATATCATTATAAAAATTCAAGTTACTAATTTTAAATAATTGTGCTCTTTATGCATCAACGGACTTTTAGGCATTGAATGCACAATTATTAAAAATCAGCAGCTTGAACTTTTAAAGACGAAACACAGCGCCTTAATAAACAGTATTATACTTACGGAAAACCATTTGGATTGATAAAAAGTCACACCATTTTGCCACAATAAATAAAAACCTGCATACATTTCAAAATTCCCGCCTCATACAGAGCGATGCATCTTAAGGCACGACAACAATATAATAAAAAAAACCATAACTATAGGTTAAGGTTCAGAAGGTGAAAACATTATTGGCGTTTATAAGTTTGTAAGGAGAGCGTTGGGTACACAAAATTCTTAATTTAAATTTATTTCATGAATAAAAAAAAAAACATCCTCCAAAACTTTCTATAACGTCCTTTTTGGCGATGCTATTTCGTAATCAAACTGAATTTTGAAGCGAAAACTTTCCCCTTCCAGTTGCACGCGAGTATTTATAAATTCCATGGGGATCACTTATAATAAGAACGGGTTTATAACGTGTATGGGGACTTTCAACGCGAAAATAACATTGTTTATTTACCGCGACGTTTTCACCGTATCGCAATGACCGTGGTCACGGATAAACTGAAGTGAAGAGCATCACTGCTGGAGATTTACGAACTACCCGCATTTGGTCTTGTTTATTTTCAACCGGCTTATCACTGCACCGACACACAATGCTCACAACATCTGAAGATTTATAAGAAGCTCATCCGAAGATACCTCGACGCTTGCACTTTCTAATTACAGTCCCGATAAACGCTATTCCATATTGTTTCAAGCCAGAGGTGGGCAACCGTTGGATAGTGGGCAAACTTTAGGATTTTAACGAAGCCACGAGCAATAGATGATAAGAAGTAATGACAAGAAACAGGTTTATTTTCACAGTTATATTGTTAAGTATCGCTGGTGTCGCGAAACGTAGCTTAGTTGCTATGTTAACGGCTTAACTGTCGTAGTAGCCCGACTGTCACAGTGTTGTAACCCGACCGCCACAGTGTAGTAACGCGACTGACCTTTCATTTCGCTGAGCTCATTCTCTATGATGATGAGCGAGAGGTCTCTGCCCTCGCCGTTGTCGGGAAACATAGCTTGGTTGCTGCATCGTAGCTTAACTGTCGTAGTTGTATCCCAACCGCCGCAGTGTTGTAGACTAACCCCCGCAGTGTAGTAGCAAGACTGACCTTTCATCGCGCTCCGCTCGTTCTCCATGATGATGAGCGAGAGGTCGCTACCTTCACCCGGTATCGGGAAACAAAGCTTGGTTGCTGTGTCGTAGCTTAACTGTCGTAGTTGTATCCTAATCGCCGCAGTGTTGTAGACTAACCCCCGCAGTGTAGTAGCAAGACTGACCTTTCATCTTGCTCAGCTCATTCTCTATGATGATGAACGAGAGGTCGCTGCCCTCGCTATTGTTGGGAAACATAGCTTGGTTGCTGGCTGTATTGTAGCTTAACTGTCGTAGTTGTATCCCATCCGCCGCAGTGTTGTAGACTAACCCCCGCAGTGTAGTAGCAAAACTGACCTTTCATCTCGCTCAGCTCTTTCTCCATGATGATGAGCGAGAGGTCGCTGCCCTCGCTGTTGTCGGGAAACACAGCTTGGTTACTGGCTGTATCGTAGCTTAACTGTCGTATTTGTATCCCATCCGCCGCAGTGTTGTAGACTAACCCCCGCAGTGTAGTAGCAAAACTGACCTTTCATCTCGCTCAGCTCGTTCTCCATGATGATGAGCGAAAGGTCGCTGCCCTCGCTGGTGTCGGGGGAGAGCGCAAGCGGCGCGCGGCGCGGCGGGGGCGCGGCGGGGGAGGCGGAGCCGCTCCAGGCCGCGCCCACGCTTAGCTCCGCAACGTTCGGCTCCGGGTAGCAGGCGCGTTGTTGCTGCAAGAACAAACCAGTTTTTAACCCCCGACGTAATAGTACATTACACCTTGAGGCTGGTGAAATAAAGAATGTCTCAGATCGCAGGAACTTGTCGCACGAGCCAAAGGCGAGGACGATAAACAAGCGACCTGATGCCTTCTTTATCACCGCCCGAGATATGTACACAATGGTATGATTTTGATACGGTTATGATTTTATTTAATGAAGGCCAGCTCGACCAGGTAGAACAACACAAGTATACCAATGTGAAGTAAAGCTACTACTACGTTTCGTACGGTGAATGGGAGATCCGGAGGCCCAGGGTAGAGGAGGGACCTAAAGGCCAGCAACGGATTAATGGTTTAATACAACTAGGCCTAGTCAGTAGGTACCTATTGCCATCTTAGTTTTGTGGAAGTCACTAGAAATGTTGACAAATGTAAAATTGGGCACAAATGTCACTAAATGTATGGAACGCTGACCATAAGAAGTCGCACTAATGCCTGAAACACTACCAAAATAGTCGGTAACGTAGTTCTAGAAACTGGCAGAACTAGCGACAAAGTCCGCTTAATTGGCAGCACTGATTTTAGCCTCGTGAATCCGAGCATAAGTTAACCTTTTCATTAATTAAAGTTGAATAAGTTTACTAACCCTTTTTAATTAAAATACGTTTTGTTCCTTTCATTCGAAGGCCAACGTCACAATGACGGATAAGAACGCAACATGTTAACAAGTTTTTTTATGAAATAGGAAGGCAAACAAGCAAGAGGGTCACCTGATGGTAAGTGATCATCAACGCCCACAAACACCTGCAACACTGAGATTGCTGATGCGTTGCCAATCCAGAGGGCTAAGATGGAATTCCTTTTGTTCCAGTAATTGCACCGGCTGTCTTGCTCTCCACGCCGGAACACAAATGTGCAAGCACTGCTGCTTAGCGGCAGGATTAACGAGCAAAATGGTGGTAGCTATCCGGACGAATCTTGCACAAGGTCCTACCACCCGCAAAGTGGAGGTTTACTGAGCGTTTATGAACGAAAAAATCTTGTTTTCCAATTACCTGTAGCCCTAAGAAGTTGGTATGGTTGTGCGCCGTGTGAGGGGAGTCCAGCGTGTCCGCATGCGGCCACTCCGCGTCGCTGCCCTCGACGCCATTCTCCGAGGGGCAATCTTGGGTCTGCCGGCGGAGCTCGTAGTCCAACTCCTATAGTCAAAGGATAGCAACAGGTTTATTTTCTCTTACCAATCAATGGCTCATACGAGACTTGCTTTAAGGGCCTCCGCTAAGTCGCTCGGGCGCACGGAGCGGGTGCACGCCTGTCGGCGACAGACCTTCTTTTTGTACGTATAGTCGACCAAGTAAATGCTTGACCACTTTTGAACCTTATCCCTTTGTAATAAGGTCGAAAAGTGGTCAAGGAATTTCTTGGTCGACTATATTTTACCTTTTTTACGGTTTTTATGGTTTTGTCTATTGTTTTTTGTATTGCTTTTGTTTAGCTTGTCAGTTGCTTAAAAAATTTGTAATGGTGAAATGTAATAAACTGGACACTGGTAAGATTCATATTATATTCCCTATTCGTCAGTTTTAACGCCTAAAGAAAAATAGTATGAGAGCGTCAGCTAACTCGAACGGGTGCAGGCTCATACTAATTGGTCGATAGGCACCCGCTCCGTGCACCCGCGCGACGTAGCAGAGGTCCTGAAACAGTGGTCGGCAACCCGCGGCAAGAGGTACTATTTGCGACCCGAAGATGTTTTGTCAATGAAAGACTTAAACCTAAAACATCATCAACATTGTCAAAAGGTTGCCGACCCCTGCTTTAAGAGGATTGTGTAGCATGCCACAAAAAGCGCTCTCCATACAAACAGCAACGTTTACCACCCTCTAAACCAGTAGTTCCCAAACTTATTTTTCTCGTGGACCACTTTCAAAATTTTACTGGTTTCGGTGGACCCCCTGCTGCTACATTTCTACCTCCAGCAAGTCTCCCGTGGACCCCTAGGGGTCCACCTGGACCACTTTGGGAATCACTGCTCTAAACCTTAACCTAAGTATAGTCATGATTGTGTTTGTAAGTTTTTTTCTCCATAGTTTGGAAAATACATATTTAAAATAAGTTTAAATGAACAACACAAAGAAAGGGTTAAGGCAAGACTCGAACCTGAAACCTCAGCATTCCGTGCCCTGCGTTTGCCGTTTCGCAGGTTCGAAAGTAAATTTCGATTACAAAAAAAAACTAAAATAAAAGTGTAAAAAATCTTGGCTGGCTACATTAAAGGTCTGTTTAAACTGTTCCTGTTTAAAGCCGCATTCTATTTCCAATTTTAAAAAAGCAGTGCCTCCAACCTGAAAATTAACAATCTCATCGTGGCTGTTGAGCTGCGTATGCGCAGCCACGGCGGGACATCTGAAGAACTCTTCAAGTACTTTGCGCGTTTCCGAAAACTCGTACAGGTAGTCGAACGCGGCCGAACCGGATGGCGGGGTCACGTCTCTGCTCTCCGTCACTATACGCTGGAAGGAAAGAGATAGGATGCGTGATAAATGGTTTACTTAAAGGTATTGCGATACAGCGGTACTTCATTATAATTTCCTATGTTTTTGCAGCTTATAGACATTGAAGAAAACCGATATAAACCATTCAAATTTATTTTAATATTTGGTTTTAAAGACTTCTACTAGGTTTCAACGTTTTTTTTTTCTTTGTTTTGTAGTGATATTTTCCAATAATTTGCTGATGACACATACTAACTTAAAATAAAACTTATTCTGCACTAAAAACTAGAGGAAGAAAAAGTCTTCTAAACGAACACTATAGGTAATAAAAAACAAGGTAGAACTGTCACAAATCGTTGCCAACATTTTATTTTCCGCTAACGATGCACCGCTTCGTAGAAAGTTTTATTTTCCGTAAATTACTAACTATGAATAATTAATAGATTCAGGCGTTACTTTGCGGAGGTCCATATCAACAAACTGGAACAAATTACCTTGCTACTCCGCGAAACCCAAGCAAGAGTGAGTTTCGCGGAGTAGCAAGGTAATTTGTTCCAGTTTGTTACTAACAATGCGCCGCTTCGTAATTATTGCATCTCTAGTATTCATTTATCAACTGACCTGTGGAAATCCGGGCCTTGGTGACCTAACAGTCTGGGCCTTCTGGCTGCCGACGCCGTACCGCCGCGGCGAGCCTTCGTACTCCGCTATTGGCAGCTCTCCTATTACCCTGGTCACTCTCCCTTTAAATGAGAAAGATTGCTTATTTTAAGGGAAAGCAGCCAAAACCCTTAAGAGGAGTGTGAACCCAGCCCTAAAAAACGCTCCCCATACAAACGGCGGTAACGTTTTCCACCCTCTAAATCTTATCGTATGGCAATGTTTTTTTGGTATGTTGTCATTATGCGTTAGAACTAGGTTTGTATGTTTTGATTTTTTCAATGTTTTTCATAGATTTGACAATATTTGCATTTTAGGTGTTTCATACAAAACACAAAAGCGTCAATATTTTTGAAACTATTAAGAATGTTTAAAAAATCAAAACATACGAACCTAGTTCTAGGGTATTATAATAACATAAAAAATCATGGCTATAGGTTAAGGTTTTGAGGGCGGAAAACGTTATCGCCGTTTGTATGGAGAGCGCTGGGTTCTTAAAACAACATTCTAAGGGTTTAGGCCGCTGTACCCTGGTATAGTCGCAAAACAAAAATCCACGAGTACCTGGAAATCCTAACTATCATCGAAGAAGCAAAACGTTATAAGGTTCGTCTGGCGAACCACACAAACCCGCTATCACATGCACTGCTTCAGCCTAATGCCATAAAGAGACTCAAGAGAGCCGACGTGCTGCCTGACTAGGGGGAGCTAGGGTAGTGCCCTAACTCGCCATACCAACAAAATATACGACACATACAACATATACATAACACCCCATCTGATCATAGTCTCAGGGGTGCAATTTTTGAATCTCACCAGGTGACTAGAGTTCGCCAAAATGGCCGAATCTCTATGAAATTGGCTATTTTGGTGAGCTTTAGTCACCCGGTGAGATTCAAAAATCGCACTCCAGGACTGATAGCAGGTTAAATGAGGATTTTTTTTAAATTTATTTATTTTAGCTTCATTGCACAGTTTACAAAACAAATACAATTGGCGGACTTAATACCAGTAGGCATTCTCTACCAGTCAACCACACAGTCAGTCAGTCAGTTTTTAGACTATTGTGTACCCAGCGCAATCCATTACAAACGGCGATAACGTTTTCACCCTCTAAACCTTAATAGCCATGATTTTTTTGTACGTTGTTATTATGCCATAGAGCTAGGTTTGTATGTATTGATTTTTGAAATATTCCTTATAGTTTCAAAAATATTCACGCTTTATCGTTTTATGTGAAATTCCTCAAACGCAAATATTGTTAAATCTATAAAAAAATATTTAAAAAATCAAAATATATATACCTAGTTCTACGGCATAATGATTTCTTGCAGTAGAATGAATATTGTTTAATTCTTAATACAAGCAAGGATAAATATGATTTAGGACGGGATTGTCATAGTAACATAAAATGTCTATGAAATCAAAGGCCAATTTGACCTTGATTTTACAATACATGACACGTTCGTTGTTAGCAATCTGTTTTGATCGATAAGTCAGAAGTCCATTAATGTGGAATCCCTTTCATTATACAAAAGTGCCACGGAATTTCCGGATCCAATAACAATGAAGTTTTACCTTTGTCTTCATCTCCAGACATCCAGACCCCCGAAGGACTGGCATCACTCCTCTCCTCCCCCGGACTTGACTCACTCTCACTCACTTCACTCTTATTGTTCATTAGATCACTGTCACCGTTTTTCATATTGTCTAAAGTCCTTTTTACACCCAAATCGATCTCGTTATCACTTGCGTCCGGGTCCATCCGAAGACCTAGGGACACAGAATTCAATATCACTGAAAATAAATGAGAGAAAAAAAGAGTGAATCATTTTGGAAGAGGTGGGTGCATAAATACAAAGGAGGAGGAAGAAATCAACGATTTTAAGTAACAAAAACAAATGGAAGACTAGAAGCTAATCAATAGTGCATCCACTATAGACATTAGACAAGACGATGGTTATATGAGTTCTAAAACAGTTTGATATTATCAAAGTATTAACTAAAACGAACACTAGTATAAAAGACATGGTAAGAAGGATATCAAAGCTTAAGTTCCGCGTGCTCTTAGAATGTTAAGGGGTTTCGTTAGAAGAAGTCGCTAGAGAAATCATTTACATAAATTCAGCAGACGCATCATCCAGTTATAAATCAGGCCATAATTAATTAAGCATAACTGTTGCCGACACGGAGTTACATCAAAACGTGTGTAGAATGTGTATCTTTTTAGAAAAAATCATTTTATCTCTGGCATCCCCTTGATCTGCTTGTTTAAAAGCTTGTAAAAGATGGACTTGAATGCTGCTACAGGCATAATTGGCTTGCCATTAGGTATGCGACTTTAATCCTCCTTTTTGTATTTCTACAAGCTTAAGTGCACTTAACGAGATTATTTCAGTCTTTTGGTTAAGACCATAATTTTTTAACATCGCTTAAAAACCAGAAATTCTAAGAGCACGCGGTTTATTTAGGAGAATTCTGTAATCACCTTTCCAATCTTCATTGTCATCAAAGACGACCACCTCTCCGTCTGCTACGACAGCTATAGGGCTACTCTTTGTGCTGACATCATTTGTTTTATGGGGGTCCAATATGGGGGAGCTGTTTTTGGGTATTCCCATGGTTCCTTCAAGGATATCCCGGTCCCCATTCGTGTATGTGGGCGACGTGTGCCGCGATATCATTTTTTTGGGCTCATTGTTTATCCTGTGCAAGGATATCTGGAAAGAATTCTAGTTTTATAGCTATTGCTAACATTTCAAGTATGACGCTAGTGTTCTTGAGGGTTCCATTGCTACAACTTGAGTTATCAAGGATGCTGACCCGGCCATTGGCATTGCTTAGTCTTGCTAAGCAGGTACAGTCAAGAGCACATATAGTACAACCGAAGATCACAAAGATCTACTCACGACTTTATTGTCAAGACAATAAGAGCTTGTGTAAATAAGGTATTTTTGACTTTATCGAGTGTTTAGCTACTTCTGCTGTTGGCGTTAGAACCTCAAATCCTAGAAGCAAGGGAACGCCAAGAAGGCGTGGTATTTAACATCAATGGTGTGTGCAAAAGGATCATATCGATGTGGAGCGGGTTCAATACCAAAAAACAGCTTGAAAAAAAAGATAAATGCTAATAAGAGCATTCGTTACAACGTTACAAGCATGGTACAAGTCTAGTACGAGATAAAAATGACGTATACAGTGGTGCGTTCTTTGTTGAGACTGTTGACAAGCAAAACACGTTGACAAATAAAGGTGAGCTTCCAATAAAATCTTTTTGCTTCTAACATTTGTGGTCTCAAGCTTTTTAACACTAGCGTCACGCTTAAATTTTAGACGAAATAAACAGCAGACCACCAGCCCAATGGTAACATTAGTAACAAAACCGAAACTGCAATAAATTCAGGACAGGCAACGTGCAAAATGGGCTGATGAATACAAAACTACGCAAAATGCTGGGAAAACTAGAATAAAGACATTCTCTAAAGGTAGTATTAAAGTTAATATGTTTCGTGTTAGATTCCTTTTGGACTACGAAGACTCAGTGCACACCAAAAGACTGACGAAAAAAGCTATTCCTAAGGCTAGTATCAGAAAAGATATTTCTACGTTTTGTGAGCACCTTGAGTTTACAACAGTTTGGTCAAGGCCAGTAACGAAATCTAACACAAAAATCATTATTAAATTACAAGTGAAATATTTGACGCCGACTTTTATGCCGCCTGTATCTGTCAAACCAAGCCTAAATTCTCTGCTCTAATAGGCTCTAATTGAATGATTGGATTTTGTTTTAATTTTGGCCCATTTGTCACAAAACTAGATCGTGGCGACCAAGTGATAGACAAAAGTGTCAACCATGTTGAAAACGTGGAAAGTTAATAGTGGAAAAGTGAGTACTATTAATGCTGTGTTTACCTCATTGCTAAGGTTGTCGGAATAGTCGATGGTGTCCTTTCCGAGCGACCGCACCTTGTTCCGCAGGTTGTGTTTGTGTGTGTTGTTGTGTCTGAGCTTGCGGACCGCTTTGGTTCGACTCTGCGAGTACAGCTCCCGACCTCCTGCTATTTCTATTATCCTGGTAACAAAAAGTAAACGAATTAGTAATAGTAAGAAGTACATCTAGTTTCTTAATGGCTTTCGGCAATCTTTGTACATCCCACTCGTTCTTGCGTCTGACAGTATACATTGGCACTCATGTTTCTTAAGAAAGCGAAGATTCCCGCTAGCTATTAAGAAACTGAACTTACTGTCGCGTCGGTTGCTCTATGTACCTATTACCGGTTGAATTAAAAAACCTTTTGATAAACTTACGACTGTTTTACCGCTGACTATGACTCATTTACATGTAACGTCCTCTTCTATGATGTCTTGTCAAAGAGTCTCTCTCTTACTTTGTAAGCGCCTCCTTTGGACTTCTTTAATTTTTTCAAAGTCTCATATTGATTCTTGTAGTTTAAAAGTTTCCCCTTGTCATGACGAAGCGTAACGTTACTTCTATGCATGTACTCGTGGTAAAGCCCCTCTTGAACTGAAGCAGCATTAGGTCTCTCATCTATATAATATTCTTACCTAGAGTCTCTTAGTTTGTAGGCACCCCCCTTGGAGTTGAGTATGACGAGCTGGCTGTCCCGCTCCTCGTCCGAGGACACGTTGTTGATGCTGAGGTCTCGCCCCTCCAGCCCGGAGTTCAACCTGGAAGGAGAGAATTCAATGTTGAAAAAGTTGTATGAGAAATTCAGGACACCTAACTCAACAGTCCAGGAAAGTTCTCGAATGGCGGCCGCGTATTGGCAAGTGCAGCGTAGGACGACCAGCCACAAAATGGTCCGATGACCTCATACCGGTGGCAGGAAGGCGCTGGTTGCATGCTGCTTCCAACCGGCCACTTTGGAAATCCATGGAGGAGGCCTATGTCCAACAGTGGACTTCTTGTGGCTGAGATGATGATGATGATGATGAACCCAACAGTTCCAAAATTGGGGGCAGTTTGGAGAACTTATTATTAATTCAATTACAGTCATTACAGATAACTTTACAGGCATAGCTCCATAACACGTATAGACAAGATGGATTCTGGTTTGGAAACCAGATGCTTATAGCAGAATGAGGAGATAGGCGATGATCTTAGGAGGTTTGGAGGACCTGTAACTAGTTGCAGAGAGCACAGGGTCACCAGTAATGGAAAGAAATTGTCGTTGTAGGGCCCGGGCGTGGAGTCTCCGCTCGGGTCGCCGCTGCACCCCGCAGGCTCACCTGTCGTGTTGATGCATGCTCCTGAGCCGGCACTTGGGGAACAGACGCGTGATGCGCTCGCCGCCATCGGAGCCGGGCTGGAGTCTCCGCTCGGGTCCCGCTGCAGCCCGCAGGCTCACCTGTCGTGTTGATGCATACTCCTGAGCCGGCACTTGGGGAACAGACGCGTGATGCGCTCGCCGCCATCGGAGCCGGGCTGGAGTCTCCGCTCGGGTCCCGCTGCAGCCTGCAGGCTCACCTGTCGTGTTGATGCATGCTCCTGGGCCGGCACTTGGGGAACAGGCGCGTGATGCGCTCGCCGCCGTCGGAGCCGGGCGTGGAGTCGCCCGCGGCGTCCGCGCGCAGCGCGCCCGCGCTCATGTCGCCGCCACGGTCACGCCTGCACCCGCGCCGGCACTGGAACAATAACAGTACTTTTTAATGATATTTACTTAAATATTCAATCAAATAGACAGCACCAGCGACATAACTTAATAAAAATATATAATAAGAGAGAGAAAAAGACTAGTCACGCCGTGTTTTTCAACTGCGTTATTTCCGAGCCCTATTGCCTGGCTAGAATTCTTTGAGTGAAGTTTGATGATGAATTTCATCTGCATCAGGGGTCCAGAATTCCTAAGACACGCAAGTGATTGAATGTGCGGCTAGCGCTGGAATTATAATTGAAGTTCAAATAAACATCTTAAATGTCAATAAAATAATATATTAGAGCAAGAGCTGGTAGCAAAATTTCACGACATTTTCTTATGAATGAAATTACTCTAGTCGTATTCTTCTGGCGTGTGTCTGGACTACCACTGTGGCAGACGGCTGCTGAGCGCCGTTGCGTTTGGGTGGGGTGGGTGTTTAAATCTCGTAAAAATTCAACAAAATTACGTTATATGGGTAGTTTAGCTGCAAATTAAATGTAAGGAATTTATTCACAATACCGTCTTAAGTCTTTATTTATACTGTTAATATTTTTTTAGCAAGTAAGTTAAGTTACAAGTTATTTATAGTTTGCTGAGTCTAGCATACGCGGCATCTCGGCTCGTATGAAATCGCTGATAAGTTGCGCTAGTTTCCATTCGTGCATCACGACACCACAGCCGGTGCCAAACTACTCGATCGATGCTAAACGTTGTGTCCACTAAATATGCGGGACAAACGGAACCAATTAAAAAAATAACAAAAACAATCAACAGATTCTGTGTGACGACCGGATAGCCTAGTAGCTAGTGATCCTGACTACAAAGCTTGAGATTCCTGGTTCGATTCCCGGGAGGGACAAATGTTTGTATGATGAATACGAATGTTTGTACCAGAGTCATGGATGTTACATGTATTTAATTATATATTTATCCATATAAGTATGTATTTAGTTGCTTACTTTGGGACAACTTCAATTGGTGTTAATTGTCCCAAAAATATTTATTTATTTATACTGTGGCCCCAACATAACCGGCCAAGTTTAATTAATCTGTATCTACGTCCCTTTCTTCTGACACTAGTTAGTCAGTGACGCAGGGAGGGAAGCTAAAATGTGGACCGCAGGCGTTACTTTGCAGAGGTTCATATTAAACTGCAATGAAAGTTACACTATTTTGTTACCTATCCCTTGTAATTAGTAACACCATTATCAAATGACCCCTGCTATGAAAGTAATAGTGCGTTAGGAATGCTCTGACAGAAGCACAGAATGACTGGTGAAGTCCTTCCTTGCAAATATCTGTAGGCCATATGGCCATGGGGAACACTTGACTCTTAAAAAAATTAGCAGTTTAAAGCTAAATATTTCGCAAACAGTTCCCTGATCGATAAATGGTTGTGACACACCCATAGTATTTTTGAACGACCTATTTAACGACACTCATCAAAAATCATCCCCACTAAGGTGTAGCGAGGTACTCTTATTTTAATTACCACTTTGTATGTATGCCAATGAAACATTACAGCTTTCTATCTGGTACTAAGTCTGTGACTGTGAGCTAAGCCGCGGACAGACGGACATGGCGAAACTATAAGGGTTCCTTGTCGACTACGGAACCCAAATTTGTTTTGGAAATCGCGATAGTTAAAAACCATATTTTTGTGAAACCGCTGTTTCCGTGGCCCCACCGTTAAGGCCTGGGCCGGCACCACGGCTCTTTCCTAATGCACGATTTATACGGCGCGTTTTTATTGCCTCGTCGATATGGACGAAACATAAACGGGATGTATGCGAAACGTTATCAGCCGAGTGCGCTCGTAAATTATATATATTCCTTAAGAACTTCTCTGAGTGATGATGAAACTACCCATTCAAAGTCAAAATATGTATATTCAGATAAGGCTTACAGAAAGCACTTATGAATGAACACTGTGCTGCTATGGCAAGGAAGTACGTAATAGAATGACATTTTACATGCATCTGTTATATTTAGGTTGAGAGGCACTAGGAGCAAGTAAAATTTATTAATTTTAATCGAAATTTTCAAACACAATGAAACAGAAAATAAAATACATAGGGTTGTTCACAATCATTTACTCTACCTCCCTGTATATGTTTTTTGAAGAGTTTTGGGACACCCTGTTTATTCCTTAAGAATTTCCCTGAGTGATGATAAAAACTACCCATTCAAAGTCAAAATATCTTTATTCAGGTAAGGCTTAAGTACAGGAAGCACTTATGAATGTCATAAAATTTACCACCGGTTCAGAAAAACCTCTGATGAGAAATATCGGCAAGAATTTTAAATTAATGGGGGATCCAAGATACATGTTTTTTTAGTATAACGCCATCTGTTGTGGAGTAGCTGCGTTATTCTAGGCGTATTTGGTAGGGATATACTTATTAGAATATTGTACAGTCGACCAAGAAATTGCTTGACCACTTTTCGACCGTATTACAAGGGGATAAGGTTCAAAAGTGGTCAATCAATTACTTGGTCGACTATAAAGTGTACAATATATATTCGGAAAATGTACGGAACTTCGTGTGCGACTCGCACTTGGCCGGTTTTTTTATGGAAAAGGCGCTATAGCATCTAATACATCGAAATGAGAAAACGATAGAACTGTGTACAACGCAGTGGCAGAGTAGCCGACCATAGTCTATTTGGTAGACTATGTTGGATAACCTGAATAAAACTGTTTGTGCCAATTGTCAAGTAAACAGCTCTGCGTTTTTTACGTTTTACATTGGCGTCATATTTTCAGTTCTGCTAGCCGACGCCTGTGTCGCTGCTAGTTAGAAAACTTAGAAGCACTGTATTCACTTACGATAAGATTCAAAGTTGATCCAATGGCTAAATATTGAAAGCCCCTCTTTACCTGCTTCACCCCGTCGCAAAGTGGTGACGCTAGGCTTGCAACAATCCGAACAAGTAAGCAGATCTATTGTCTTCTTATATCGATGGAGGCCAACGTGCAAGCGGGTCACCTGACAGAAGTGACATCCCGCAGTGAAATGTATTTTATTTCGGTTTCAATAAACCTTGACCTGTATCACAAAAGCCTTTTGCGGCCTTTTTTACAATTTACTTAATTTCAAGCCACCGCTAAACATATTTCAAAGACACCAATCACATTAGCACGAAACTCTTCATTCAAAATGTAACCAAATAAATTACCCTTACTTTCATAAGCTAGCTTTTTAACTTAATTTATGGCAGGCCAAACATTTCTCGAGTCCTTCATATTTAATTAAAAAGAAAAATGTTGCGCTTTTGTTTCATCAGAATAATGTTATTTTCCATTTAGTGCGTAACGAATTCTATAAATGGCGCTATAATTACTGCTGAGAGCTGTGGAGAATTCTTTAGAAATTTATTGAATAAGTAGTTTTTGCTTAGGGCTGCCGATAGTTAAAATTAATAGTTCGAAGTCAATATTTTTACAAACAGCCGTTAAGCTTACTAGGTGCGGAGATGAGTGACTTTGCCATACATTTCACACTTCAAGCGGCGTCGAGTGATGTTTCAAATAACTAATAAATATCTTGGGAAAATTTACACCATTTGACCTAGTCACAAACTAAGGCAACGGATAAACATACATAAATAGATAAATACATACTTAAACACATATGTAACATCCGCGACTCATATTCACAAATATTTGCCCCTTGTGGGAGTCGAACCCGCAATCTGTTTGAATATGTCACATATCGCCGCTCCGCTCCACTACAGTGTAAAAGCAGCCTAAAATGGGACTGGGCTAGCCACATGCGTCGCATGCTAAATAAAGGCCCTAGAGCTAAAATGGGACCATTCTACAGATTTTTTAAAAATGTAACGATTAAAAATGTAACGAATATAATTAACGATTTTTTCGAACTTCATATTTTTGCCTTTAATTGTGCTGTAAGACCTTGCTTCTTGCCAAATTTCGTGATTCAAGGTCAACGGCAAGTACTCTAAATGTTTTTTTGTCAGACAGACAGACGCACAACGCAGTGATCCAAAAAACTTGATTCGTTACAATACAAGCGATATAATTTTAATTGTTTTATTTCGCGCAAGTGGCGAAATAAGAAATTATAACGAAGTGCTTATATGGTTCCATTTTTACCAATGAACCCTAAAAACCCCGTTCTAATATAGAACTACTGTCCATGTCTATCATCTGTCGACCATAAAATTAATAAAAAATTGACTTTGGAATTAAAGTAAGTTAAGTTTTGATTCTTTAATTTCAGTCAAGCTTTGCTGTTTACTGTACGTCCGTTTCAACAAACTAGAACAAATTACCCTGCTGCTCCGCGAAACCAGTGCCGTGCTGCTTTTATAAAAAAGCAGTAAGACCTATAAACTCAGGAACGCTAGCAAGTAAAATATAAAAAAAACAGTAACATTTGACAGTCGTGACAACCCTAGCCTCTAATTGACGAAGTGTGCCAAAGGCTTGTCGCCTCTGCGTGCCAATTAGCACGCATTAATTGAAATTAGATCTTGTTGCGAACAACTTAAGTGTCCATTTCGATTGCCTTGAATATTAAAGGAGGTGGTAATGAAATTGGCGAGTGACGTCGATGCCAAATTAAATTTGGGGGTTGATTCAGTTTTAATAGCTGCACAATTAGACGGGTTGGGAGCTGATGGAAGTAGAAAGGATTTTAACTTCCCAACTGAAAAAACCGGCCAACCGGACTCGCGCACCGCGGGTTCCATACCATTATTTATAAAATCGGCAAAAAAATCACGTATACTTGCTGTATGGGAGCCCCCTTAAATATTTATTTTATTCTGTCTCTTAGTTTTCGTTGTTATAGCGGCCACAGAAATACATCATCTGTGAAAATGTCAACTGTCTATCTATCACGGTCCTTGAGATACAGCCTGGTGACAGACGGACGGACAGCGGAGTCTTAGTAATAGGGTTTTACCCTTTGCATACGGAACCCTAAAAAGAGACTGTTATATCATAGACTAGCGACGCGCACCGGCTTCTTATGGGTGCAGTTGCAATTAGGGTGTAACGTACATAAAAGCCACACGATGGTCCTCATACAGGAGGCAGGAAGGCGCTGGTTGCATGCTGCTTCCAACCGGTCACTTTGGAAATCCATGGAGGAGGCCTATGTCCAACAGTGGACTTCTTGTGGCTGAGATGATGATGATGATGATGTACATAAAAGCCTTATGTTACTCTAAATGACAGTAAAAACCGTATCAAAATCCATTGCGTGGTTTAGAAGGTACCAGGACAGACAGGGACATAGAAAATTGTACACTATGTAAATACAATAAAGGTATAGATCTAGCTACTGGTTACGTCAGTCGCCTCTTTACCACAAAACGAAAAATACCAAATAAATGAATAAATATCTCGGGACAATTTACACCAATTGACCTAGTCCCAAACTAAGGAAAGCTTGTACTATGTGTACTAGACAACGGATAAACATACATATATAGATAAATACATACTTAAATACAAATAACATCCATGACTCAGGTACAAACATTCGTATTCGTCACACAAATATTTGCCTATACCAGGATTTGAACCCGGGACCTCTTGCACAGTAGGCAGACACATGTGCCACTGTGCCATACAGGTCGTATTTTAAATGTTTAGATTTTTTAATTTCACTGGAGTTTTACCGTTCAGAACAGTCTGTTTCGTTGCTCATTGGATTATAAGATGTATTTTCATGAATAAACACTTCTTACAGACTTCTTATCTCAACTAAACTTCTGAAAATGAAAAGCAGCAGTGCTTGCACTGTTGTGTTCCGGCGTGGAGAGCAAGGACAGCCGGTGTAATTACTGGCACAAGAGGTATTCCATGTTAGCCCTCTGGGTTGGCAACGCATATACAATCTCTTTGGTGTTGCGGTTGTCTATAGGCGGTGGTGATCACTTATCATCAGGTGACCCGCTTGCTTATTTGCCTTCCTATTTCATGAAAAAAAAAAATGAAAATGCAATCTAACAGAGCAAAAATAGAGTTTTGAATTTGAAGCCTGATTTATAGATTTTGTATATGTAGGTAGTAGGTAGTATAAAAAGATATATTTAAGTTGTCTAGTACTCATAACGAAAGCCTTACTTAGCTATTTACTAGGTCAATTGCAGTAACTTGGCCCAAAATGTATTATAAGTTTGTCCTTGTAATCAAATGAAGAGCAATGACGTAACTGCTATCATTTGGGAATACAGCGTAAGTTACAAATGATATCGACAGTGGAAATCTCAAATGTCGTAAGGGACATTAAGGGGCATGTCCCTTATGACATTTTAGATGTCTAGTGTCGATAGTATACCTATAGCTGTGTCTGATAGCCGTTGAATGGAGCTGACGAGCGTCAGGCGTCAGTAATGAAGGGGCGTGAACATAAATAGCTCACAAGTATATAAAACATGCTTGTGCATGCAGTCACATGTTAGTAGACAAGACAAATATCTTCTTTATTATTATTACATATGAAAGAAAATCGCTACTGTCTGTCTTTATATCTTCGGCCGCTTACTTCTTATAAACCAAGCAACGAATTTTGACAAGGTTTTCAGTTTTTTCACTATCGTTTAGAGATTTTTACAGATTTATAGAAATTAGATGCTAATACGGTATTCTAATAACTTTTTTATTTCCAAAAATGATAGAGTGGATTAAAAGAAGAAAAACTGTGTTTTTAGTTTTCTCCTACGATCATTATTTTTCGAAATATCATGAGTGATAAAATGACAACGGGCGTGCGTCGCAAAAACGCTCTATCGCGCTGCATACAGGGCCTGTGACGTCACTAGCTTGATTTGTATGTGGCCAACACTAAATCACGTTTATTTTAATACTGTAAGCTTTTAACTAATTACTGAAATACTAAAATTTTCTATTTTTTTATCTAGATTAAAATAAAAGATCTTTCTTTCTTCGTCATCTTTGTTACTTTGTAACTTGCAAACCGGTATGATACAATAATAATGATTATCAAATTAAATTAAACCATCCATCCAAACCAATAAAATAAATCCAGTGCCGTGCACGTGCATTATAGCTGCGTCTGTGCGACATATATATTTTTCACGCAAAAACCCACCCTCCTCCGCTTCCACACGAAACAACATATGTCACACAGACTCAACTATACACCACCACCAGTAAACACTAAAACAACACGATCGACGCGCGTTGTGATATAAATGTTGTTTCGTGTGCGCGGAGGGTGGGTTTTTGCACGAAAAATATAAATGTCGCACAGCTATCATGCACGTGCACTGGTTTCGCGGAGTAGCAAGGTAATTCGTTCCAGTTTGTTGATATGGACCTCCGCAAAGTAACGCCTGAATAATCTGGCCCCAATTCTGGCGCTCATCGAGATTTATCTGACGTTGGAGATGTGTCAAAATATGACAGCTTTTTAAGGGATTTGACAGCTCTTTTTGCCTTATCTCGAGTGTGACTTCATCTCTACTGACGCGAGAATTACCCTGCTGAATATCCATTAATTATTTTTTCTCATTTCCCTCTTTAATGGTGGGCTAAGTAAGTTTGTGTTGCTGTTGGTACTCACAACACCTTCGCTTCCATTAATATCGTCACCCCTCGCCTAATGAGGTAGCGGGGCGCAAAAGTTCACTTTTAAAGGTCGAAAATGGAAGGTCGACCCGAAGCTTTAAACGCGATACACCTCTTAAATATTTGTATTTTTTTATAAAATAGGAAGGAAAACAAGCAAGGGGTCACCTGATGGTAAGTGATCACCACCGCCTATAAGACTACTACTCCTATACTAAGGAGATTGCAGATGCGTTGCCAACCTAGAGGGCTAAGATGGAATACCTCTTGTTCCAGTATTTGCACCGGCTGTCTTGCTCACCACGCTGGAACACAACAGTGCAAGCACTGCTGCTTAGCGGCAGGATTACCGAGCAAGATGGTGGTAGCTATCCGGACGGACCTTGCACAAGGTCCTACCACTCCTAAGGGGGGGGCCTTATTCATAAACACTTACTGAACCTACATTACAAACCGATGGTCGATGAGGTCGAAAAGTTCTCGAATGGCGGACGCGTATTGGCAAGCGCAGCGTGTAATGCGTAATGTGCATTTTATTCCGATTGTATATGTTCCGAGTCGCTAGGTATAGTTAAAAGATGAATCTACATCTACATCTACACTAATCTACACTAATATAATAAAGAGGTAAACTTTGTTTGTTTGTTTTTTTGTTAGTTTGTTTGTATGTAGGGGGTAATCTCTGGAACTACTGAACCGATTTCAAAAATTGTTTCACAGATAGAAAGCTACCACTATTCCTGACGGACATAGGCTACTAATTTTACGTGAACGAAGTCGCGCGCGTCCGCTAGTATAACTATAACTATAAACTACGGATGTATGTGTGTAAGTTTATCGATATGTATTGTATGTATATTCCGGCTGATTTGTGTTATTCTTGTTTTTATTTATTCACGATCCTGCGCCGTTATACTTTCTGTTTAAAATGCTATATAATGAATGACAACACAAAGAAAAATTAGGGTAATGGCAGGGTTCGAACCTGCAACATCAGTATTCCGTGCCTTGCGTATTCCAGTTTCCGCCACATTACCGCTGCCATACCCTGCGAATTTTTCAATGTGTTTCGTCTTTACGGTCATTACATTATTGATATTTTTTCAAGAAATTAAAAAAAAAATACAAAAAAAAAAACGAAAATTTAAAAAAAAAAATCGATTACAATATTTTCTGTTTAGCCTGATGGTTGACTGGTTGAGAATGCCTTATGGCATTAAGTCCGCCATTTGTACATTATTGTTTTTTTTGTGCAATAAAGTTTAAATAAATAAATAAATAACTATTGGTTATGGTTAAGAGAGTGGAAAAGTTTACCGCAGTTCATATGGAACGTTTGACGCTTTGTAAACCATCCTCTTAATATATGTATGTACACTTGGAATGTCTGAAACAACTTGTTCCCTGAAGAAATACGAGGGGGTTGTTAAATTAACGTACCAACCTACAATTATTCATCAAAGTGGGACACGTTAATTAAGATGTATTTACACGGTAACGTTGTGAGAGTTTCGTAAATAAGTTGATGAAATAATTTATTCGAAGATTCGGTTTCGTAGGTTTTTCGTTGCCATGGAAACTGACCAGTTTCGGGATGCATTAACCACACTGACCTAAAAATAATGGACTTCTAGTCAGCGTTTAAACAATGGCATCAAAAGTCGAACAAAAAGTATAATAAATCGATAATCGGACCAACGGCGCTGCTGTTAATACTATTATTTTGTAAGAAAACTTAGATGCAACGAAACTTAACAAATTATTATATTATGCAGTTACACGTAAAATTGAAAATCCAATGACTATAAATGGTAAACTAATAATTTGCATTTGTAACATTGGCGTCAACCTGTAATGAGAATACAGGGCCGTTTTCCTGCTGTCATTTAGTATGAAACTGTACATCCATGCATTATAATATCATTATTATCATTTATTTAAAAAATTACACCTCGTTGAGTCTCTTGCCGGTATCTTCTCATCAGAGGTTTTTCCAAACCGGTGGTATTTTTTTTGACATTCATAAGTGCTACCTGTAAGCCTAATCTGAATAAAATATTTTGACTTTGACTTTGACTTATTGATTAACCAACATTTTAATTTTTAAAAGTGACTGATAGCTTAAAATGATAAACTATTCTACCGTTGAACATGAATATCAGTGTCGTGACGGTTTTGTAACAATTTATATCCCTCTATAGTAAACATTTTATGACTCAACTGGGACAAATAGTTACAAAACAGTTACGGAACAGTTGGCCACTAATTTTGGCGTTCATCGAGACTCGTCTCACACTCGAGATTAGTCGAGATATGGCAAAAAATTACAGATTTTATAGGGAACTGACATATTTTAGACATATCTCTGCTGCGACTTCATCTCTAGTGACACGAGAAATGTCCCGTTGGTTCTGTTCATAGCTGCGCGTGCGTTAAAAACAGTACCGACTTTCTCAAAATAGGTCGGGCACGCACGAAGTAATAAAAATAAAATTTATAATGTAACTTTATATTGACTGAAAAAAAACTAAACTATGACGGACTACATTCATTTGTTCTGAAGATTAAGTATTAAGCATGTTGTAACACTGCAGCACTGTGGTAACACTGACCTTTTTTTAACATTCCTTCTGCTTTACACCTGAAACAATAAAATATATCATTAAATATTTATACGTTTTTAAAATATAAATATATATCACCAGAACTTAGATGCCTTTCCATCCTTATGAAAAGCTGCCTAGCAACCAATGCACAATCTACCAATGAACTCGCAGGATTGTGCGCTGATGGGAGAATGAAGTGATTTCATTGTCCGTCCGACCGTCCGCCAGTATGATGATTTCTTGTGGAATAAAGGTTAAGTATTCGCCGCTGTGAGACATAAAGTTTACAACGAAAATAATTTAAATAAAACCTTTTAAAATAGATTGAACCCAACACAGCAGAACGCTGTGCGTGGGTTACAGAAGTATGAATATGTTACTTAAGCTAAATTTAACAACGCGTTTTGATAAACACCAATAAATACGAAGAAAGGACCCATAAGTAGCATTCAAAGAGTTTATAAGAATAAGTGAGGCATTATTTGATATTCTGTTTACTCCGTGCGCATATCTTTGAGTTATTCCATCTCGCATTGAGAGATTTCGGTGGATTTTACACTCCACTTAATGTTGAATTTGTAACGCTCATAAATATTAAATAACATCAGATATAAGAAGTTATGTAAGCGCGTGTAGAGGCGTGCGTCAAAGAAATACCCGAGCTTGGCGTATTTTCGTCATTTCAAAGATTACCTGGCAAATTAACTTTACCACAGAATAAATAATAGTACAGAAACTTCTCTTTTACTACCGTGATTAAACAAATTCCAACTTTATCAAAAAGTTCGTACCTATCACTTCATACACCATGCGCCAGGCGTCGCGAGTCATAAGGAACACTCCGCCCGCGCCCGCCTTCCCCCCGCTACTCCCGGCGACACGTTAGGGTTGCTCGGCATTCGTTTTCAATTACACTGACACAGCGGGGGCGAGCGACAGCCTACTGCGATTTGCCTATGCCATAGACAAGGCGGTCGAGCGTACTTACAGTGCGGAGTGGAACCCCCCTGAGTTTACCGGCGACTTTTGAGTTACTGGATCGATTTTGATCAAATAAAGCCTTAAACCTGCTCAGTAAAACTAGCCTTCGAATAAGCGAAATAGTTTTGAAATCAGTTCATTCGTTTAGGTTCCAAACTGCCATACAAACAAAGGCGAATTTGTAAAATTTATTTTTCTGTCGGGAGTTAAAATAATCTTTTTCCTGTCATAATCTTTTACACAATTTTGTTGGGACTTGTTACTTTATGATAAACATTGCAGATAAAGGGTAGTAATGAAGAACTTTCTGGAAGTTTCGTAAACAGCCGACGGGGAGATGGTTGAATAAATAAGGACTATATTGTTGTTTAGTCAAGTTGGAATGTTTTAATGAAACGACTGTGTATTATCTTATGATGTTTTCGCTATTATTATCGCGTGTATTTAACTGATATTAAAATTCACGTAGCTACGTTTCAATATCCTACCCAAGTGCCGATCACGGAAATACAAAAATCGTTTTTAATGTAAATTATTTGTCAGGCGCACTATCGTTCGTGTCGTCATTGGTCATTAGTTTAGTATTAGGAATTCCAAGGGTCCCACTGAAAATCAGCGTCTCGGTTTACCGAGGCAGTATGCTGAGTGGGGCCCTTTTCAATTCTGTTCAACGTAATGTTTTGTTTTTGTACTCTGCCCGTGTTGTGTATATTTCTATGTTTTATGTTGAACAGTTTGAATAAATGTTTTTCTTTCTTTCTTTTTTTTAAACAACACTCACATAAAAAATTTTTTTTTTTAATTTTCATGTTACACATTTATTTTAATACACAAAATATTTATATTATGAAATGGCCTGTACAAGCAAACAATTTCCTTTTAATAACAAGCAAAAGATTCACATAAACATTTTATAATGAAACCGACAAATTTACGCGATCCCATCCATTCGCCATGCAACACCATAAAATGTAACAAAATCAAAAGCCACGGCCCATAAAAATAAAGGTTACGGCCCACCGGCCCTAAACAAACCGAACTGCGTTTACACACGTCCTAATAAGGGCTCTGAGTAAAAGCACTTATCTGCTTTTAACTGTTAAACCCTTTAAATTAAGCAGTTAACGGATATTGTTCATGCTCAGTGCCAGCAGGATCAGCCTTTTCGTTCCGGTAAAACACGCTCCTTTATTGTTTTCAAGTTTCCGTAGTCAAATTAAGAGCCTTTATAGTGTCGCTATGCCCGTCTGGCTTAGGATTTATTTAGCTTCACTTGTACGAGTCAACTTTGACACGCTTCTTGTTTTCGATTAGCATGAAATTTGGCAAACATGTGGAAACGGGCGAAAAAAATTATCGAAAGTGTTTTTTTTTTGTAAATTCTTATTTTGGAAGAAAGGTCGGTCAGCTTGGGGACTGCTGATTACAACATGAATTAAAATCACATCATCTTAAAGATAAAGATGGCCATCGGAGAGCAAGGAAATTAATCAATGATTTAGTAAAAATGATGTTATGTTATTCTTCAAGTATGGAATGATAGCAAGGATCGAGACACGTCGTAGAAGTATACACTTCTCTAATTATTATAATCACCATCACTAGATGCCAGTACATACATCACCAGCAGTTTATATTATTTTTTGTTTACTTATCTACATTTACGAATACATTAATCAATATCCATTTTATTCGTGAACTTAACTTATTTTTCAGTTGATATTTCATATTTTGAAATAGACACAAATAAGTTTTTTTAAGCCGTATCGCAGCTTGTTACATTTTGACTCAGAAATATCCATCTCCTTTAGTAATTATAAATGATTATGTATACAACACACAAGGGGAAGTGGGGATGCCCCAAGTCTTAGTAGGAGTAATCGTGATTAAAAAACCACGTCGGTCCTTGGCCGAATTTCACGCGCGACGATACATTGAAATATCGTTTATCTTTTTAAAACGCGCTTTAGTATGTATTAAAGTGATAAAGCTGTTCTCTCTTTACTATACATTTAGGTAATGTTTATTTACGACGTGTTTGCGCCAGCGCCTTGCGAGGGGCGTCAGCGCCGCAATTTTAAAATTCTCTCTCAATTCGCATTGGTATTCACACTAACCGCATGTCTCGCCGCAAAAGCAGTGTTACAGATTGTTACGCAAGGGTTGACACTGAAAGTTCATACAATTAAACAAGTTTTATATAATTTCTGTGACAGCTGTTATGAAGAGATTTATCCTGTGTGCATGTAATGAAAAACAAATTGATGTCAGTTCTCGGGTAAAAATGAAGCACTTTGAGTCCACAGTGACATCAATCAAATCACCCACCAAATCCATAAAACTAGTGCATTTTGAGGCCAAATAAATGTATGATATTTATCATAATTGCAATGGTCAGTAGGGACAGCACAGTGCACCAACCACGAATATTCTCGTTACGCGTTACCTCGCTACGTAACTCAATGCGTCCCTTTCTAACTAGCCTATTAGGAGAGAGATAGACTGAGTTACGTAGCGAGTTAAGCGGAGTGTGAACCCAGCCCGAAAAAGCGCTCCCCATACAAACGGCGATAACGTTTTCCACCCTCTAAACCTTAACCGATGGCAATGATTTTTTGGTATGTTGTCATTATGTCTTGGAACTAGGTTTGTATGTTTTGATTTTTTAAATATTCTTCGTAGATTTGCCAATATTTGTAGTTTAGGAGTTTCATGCAAAACACAAAAGCGTCAATATTTTTGAAACAATTAAGAATATTTAAAAAATTAAAACATACAAACCTAGTTCTAGGGCATAATGATAACATACAAAAAAAAATGACTGTAGGTTAAGGTTTAGAGGGTGGAAAACGTTATCGCCGTTTGTATAGAGAGCGCTGGGTTCACACTCCTCTTAACGCGTATCGAGAGGTTTTGTCGAGGTGCACTGCACGCGCACGCCGAGGCAGAACAGTCTCACTGCTAACCTCGTGTCAAATCAGCATTAACGGTTAGAGCCGTACGGTTGGTGTGGAGGTGACTACGAGTGTACGATAACATCCCCGTAGCGGTTAAACCTGTCAACACATGTTAAAATTTTGAAGGGATTTTGATTGTTATGTGATTTTATAATAGCATCAAATGCGTTTTGGGAGTAGCTTAACCTTTGGGAGGGACAAAATTCATGCATTTCGAAGAGAGCTTCTTGTAACTCACCCATGAGTCATGACTGATGAGTAATTAAATTACCTAATATTAGGTACTAGCGGACGTCCGCGTCATCGTCCGCGTAGAATTAAGGAAAGTGTAGCTTTCTATTAGTGAAGGATGTTTTTGGATCGGTTCAGTAGTTCTACAGACTACCCTCTATAGGTATTTGTGTAAATTAGTGTAGACAAAGGCGAGGCAAACATCGTAAGGGATCCTATGGGACTGAGGTGAGATGGCAAGGTGACCAACCCTGTTGTGTTTCTTTGTTTTCTTTGTATT
Organism: Ditula angustiorana; assembly: GCA_963691745.1. NCBI lineage: Eukaryota > Metazoa > Arthropoda > Insecta > Lepidoptera > Tortricidae > Ditula > Ditula angustiorana. Next base: position 2,660,326 of record OY829474.1, read on the forward strand.
TTTTATGTGGTGTACAATAGAGAATATTTGTTGTTTGTTGTTGTTGTTGTGCTCATTTTACAGTACACAATCTACAGTCTACAATTACAGGATTTAAGGAAAAATACGGGGCTACGCCTTCAGGATATGGTAATGTATATTATGATATTGTGGCATCTACGATTCTAACTCCAAATGAATAAGGCTTCTTAACTTTAGCAGCTTTAATATAGAAATAAATACAGTAGGACAATCAGAAAATAAATTAGTTGTTCTCCATTATATTGACAACGCTGTTACAGCGGTTGCTAAGACAGCTCCTTGTCAGCCTTTCCAACGAAGAGGTTCTTCATCTGCTGCAGAGGTGCGTTAGCATTAAAGGCAAAGTAGTTTTATTTACAGAGGCCACCGCCACAGTATTATACCACACATCCTAAAGGCGGTGGCTGAAGAGAAAGTTCTCGAAAATTTCGTTATTTTACAGAATATCCCGTAAAATACTGAAATTTTCGAGAACTTTCTCTTCTTCTTTAGACCATTCTGCAATTTGCCCATATTTCATGTGCTCCGTGTTGCTGTACATTTAAATCTAGTCACAAATCGAAACCCTACTCGTACCTTACCTACTACTTACCTACTTTTGCGGGTGGTAGGACCTTGTGCAAGGTCCGTCCGGATCGCTACCACCATCTTGCTCGCTAATCCTGCCGCTAAGCAGCAGTGTTTGCACTGTTGTGTTCCGGCGTGGAGAGCAAGACAGCCGGTGTAATTACTGGCACAAGAGATATTCCATCTTAGCCCTCTGGGTTGGCAACGCATCTGCACTCTCTTTGTTGTTGCAGGTGTCTATAGGCGGTGGTGATCACTTACCATCAGGTGACCCACTTGCTTGTTTGCCTTCCTATGTTGTATTAAAAAAAAAAACTATTGAAGACCCTTAGTTACTAGGTCACTGGACCTTACTAGATCCTTATAATACCTGAGTAGGTACGTCAAGTGTCCTTGTCTTGCCCTTTATCAGTTCGGCAGGTACTCGGCCGCCCTTAGTTTGCCCTTTGCTTCAGATATTATCGGAAATTTGTTAAGCTTCCTGCAGACACCACTTCAGTTTACGCATATTAAATTTAAAGTGCCTTTAAGTAAATTTTAAGTACATTCAGGTAAATTTTGTATCTTCAGGCTCAAAGGTTTTTGCTGATGAGATGTTATGTAATGGAAATAATGGAAATAAGATCGCGTTTAAATGCAACAGCTTTGGTTTCGTAATTTTAATAATAATAGGTGTTTTTAGAAACCATCTATGAATTTGCTTATAAAAGTGGCTGCTCTATTAATTACGGAACACTAAACATCTGATGGTCTTACTAATGAATACATTTAGGCGTTACTTTGCTGAGGTCCATAATTCCATATGAACAAACTGAAATAAATTACGTTTCTTCTTCATACGGTTTAAAAGCTACAACCCTGTGACAGAGTGCCAGACAGACGGAAAGATGAGAGAGAGCAGTAAGGCTCCGTTTGGGTAAGGAACCCTGAAAAGTAGAATTCTAAAAGGTCCATTCCCGGATCGCTACCACCATCTTGCTCGCTAATACAGCCGCTAAGCAGCAGTGTTTGCACTGTTGTGTTCCGGCATGGAGAGCAAGACAGCCGGTGTAATAACTGGCACAAGAGGTATTCCATCTTAGCACTCTGGGTTGGCAACGCATCTGCAGTATCCTTAGTGTTGCGAATGTCTATAGGCGGTGGTGATCACTTACCATCAGTGGCCCGTTTGCTTGTTTGCCTTCCTATGTGGTATAAAGGTATGAAAAAAAAATGAAACTCGTCTATTAAGTCTCATGTCGCCGTTAATGTTTTAATTAAGTTGCCACAATGCAGTTCCTTTGTATGTAGTGTGTTGTTTGCAGCGGGTTGTTTCCAGTGTGTGCTCTGCACTGTGATTATAATTAGTGAGCGACCGAAGCTTCGTTTTCGGCTATTTTCGACCGTATTTTCATCTTCGGCCATAAACCAGACAGGCTTCAGCCAAGCGAAACATAGAATTAATGGATTGTTGCGCGTCATTCGGCCTAGTAGTAGTAGGCTCTGCAATATCAGGTGACGTTCGCCTAACTTCGGGGTGAATCGGGTCCGCTCGTGATTCCACTAATCTAGGGTTGTCAGGTGATAATTTGAAAACGAAGAGATAATTGGTCTAAAAAGGAATATTTTCTGAAGAAAAAGTAGGACTTGAACAATGAGTAATTAGCTCTTTTTTAATCATATTTAGCTGAAATGCCAATTTTAGAAAGAAGTTCTTGGTTTTTAACAAATAAATATGAAAATCTTAACATGGCATGTTTCTAAAATTATATTGTTTAAAAATCAACGATTTTACTGATTCCACAGTTCCACAGTGAGCCCATTTAAAGACGTTTAGAAAAAGAAGGACAGACAGTATATAAGGGAGGACATATTTCTTTCTTTAGGATACCATCTAGCAACCCTACTCCCAGCCGACCTAAACGGACGCGATTTTGATTTCAAGTTGTGAAGCGAGGTTATGTTGTATTTTTAACCGACTTAAAAAAGGAGGAAGTTCGCAATTCGACTGTTTACTGTTTAACAAAGAAGATTTCTATGTACAGCCGAACTATTAATACTTTTTAACGTCCAAATCATTTTAATTTTTTCGGCTTCGTTTTTGGCCGAATCTTCGTTGTCTAATATTATAATTGGAAAACTCTAGCTCGACGCACAACACTACCACTGTGTTAATGAAGACATAATAACCCTAGCCTTATCAACTGAACGCTCTTATACTGACGATAATTTTACAAAGCTAACGTGTTACAGCGCAGACGAGAAGTAAAAAAAAAGCGCGTCTTTAGAGCGTCTAGTGTAAGTTTTCTTGCAATAAACGCAACGAACGCGTTAGAGTCAGGTTAGAGTTAACTTCTCAATTACTATCGAAGCAAAGACAGCGCCTCTTGCGGCGCGTATTTGCAACAAAATATTTCCATACAATTTAGAAGTTAACGCTAACACGTTCGGGACGTTTTTTTTGACAGAGTAAGTTTTCTTATTGTTGCTATAAGAACACTGACCCTTATATCAGCAAATAAAAAAATATTGAGAATGTTTTTTTATGAAATAGGAAGGCAAACAAGCAATTGGGTCACCTGATGGTAAGTGTACACCACCCGCCGTGTAGACACCCGCAACATCGAAGAGGTTGCAGATGCGTTGCCAACCCAAAGTTTAATAAATACCTTGCGTTTTGAGTTAAATCTTCACTTCGACTCTGATCAGGGATGTAACAAAAGTTCATGCCTTTTTTTAAATAGGACGGCAAACCAGCAAGGGGGTTACCTAATGTTAAGTGACCACTGCCTAGACACTTGCAACACCAAGAAGACTGAAGATGTGTCTATCCCAGAGGGCAAAGATGGAATACCTCTTGTGCCAGTAATTACACCGGCTGTCTTGCTCTCCACGCCGGAACACAACAGTGCAAGCACTGCTGCTTGGCGGCAGGACTAGCGAGCAAGATGGTGGTAGCGATCCGGACGGACCATGCACAAGGTCCTACCACCCGCAAAATGATCATTTCCATTCTACGAAATGATACATTCAATGAATCATCTGCCAATATTTTAAGGGTATCCGCCTCCGCAGGGAGACGTCCTAAACCTTGGGATAAAAAAGTTATACTAACAACGTTTAATTAATATAAATCTTACTTAATATCAACGTGAGAGCAAAATTTGAACTTCAACAAAAGCAAGGTTTGTTTGTGAACAAACATCGCCCGCCGGTATGAAGCCGTTACCGCCCTCATTACAGTGCAGTAATAGAACATTTTGCGCCACTGGCAACCGGGGAATGTTAAAACATCATGGCCCTTTTACACTCACTCTCAAACGAGCCGTGAACGAGAAATGATGTCATTCGTCGTTGTCATGCTTCTTGTCGATATGTGCTTGAGTTTAAGAGGAAACACCAAGGTCTAGAGAATTGAAAAATAGGTATTTGTAAAATCTATTGCTGCCTCCATCTATCAAGCCTCCCCCCGCAGAGTGCAATAGAGACAGCCGCAGCTTAGACTGAAAATACCTATTAAAAGTACACAAAATCAACGATTCGTAGACCCCTGATTCCTTCTCCAAAACTTATCCGATTTAACTACTTTTTTCATTAAAAATAAAAGAAAGGCTTTGGCAGTGTTCCTATGTTTTTCTTTTTTTATATAATCTAGTAAAACTTGTTTTCTGAATGTATGAACGCAGCCGAAAATCTGGCCAATTTTTTAGGTTTTTGAATGTCCATATCTCTTTTAATAATTAATTTATTAAAAAAATGAAAACATAGGGACATGCATAATAGTGGCCATCGATTTTTTGGAAAAAAAATATTGCTCTACTGGCATTATCCAGAGAGGAAACAGGGGACGACGTTTGTATGGAAAAACGGCCCTTGTGTTTCCTCTTAACAAAACCGTACATTTTCAAAATAGCAGTGGTCATGGAATAAGTATAGTCTTGTTTATTTATCCGTATATGGTTTGAACGAATGCTCCTGTTGTATAATAACTTGTAACATGTAGTACAAGCGGAAGGCTCATTTTAACTCCTATTAATAGATATTTCCGCTCGTACTATTAGTTACAAATTATTATGCAACAGATTCCTGATAGTATCGAAGCTACCGA